>FR990021.1:12497661-17297661 GCA_905404135.1 Hesperia comma
ACAGTTCGCGCGCCGACACGACAAAGGGCACCGCCGCGAGTACCTGCGCGCCGCCGCCGCAGCGAGCGTGCGCGCCGGCCCCGGCCCCAGCGCGAGCCCCGGCGGGCCCGCCGCAGCGCCAGCGACATCAAGCATCTGGTTCCTCTCGTCGACATTTCATAGTGGAACATAGTGACTCCAGTGAGCCTACGGAGGCTACTTCGCGTCAAGTGTCATTCAAACGAGAAAGTGATCAGTGCCGATCGACAAGTAATAGTAATAGTCCGCGACGAAATATTTATAATAATGTGTTATCGTGTTACGGGTGCGGTGAGCGCGGAGTAATTCGTCGTAATTGTTCGAAGTGTAATGCTTACTTTAGTACGTTCGACTTCGTAAGTCCTAGGCCTCCTACATCGGGTGACAGCGGTAAACCGTTCACGCCGGTAAGTAACATTCCCGTTGCTTCTGTGGTCGGTACCGGGGCCAGAGCTAACGTTTATTCGCTTAATAAGTCGCCCCTACGAACCGACAACTGTTTGTTTACATCCCGTGCTGTAATTCAGGGGGAGTTTAATTCTCACGTAAATAACACGCCTAACGAATGTAAGTCAGTGCTTCATAGGGATGGTGGCGATAGTCAGGTTGTAAATAGCAATAGTAATCGCGCGCAAGAGTGTTCGTCAGAAAGTAGGGTGACCATGAATTTTTCCGAACAAAATGGGAAAATTAATGTACCGTGTAGGGAGACCATGACTTCCAAAAATGAGGGATATTTTACATGTTCGTCAGTAAGTTCTCCCCATGAGGTACCACGACGGCCCATTTTAGGTATCGAGATTTTAGGAATCCGAGGAAGGGGTTTAATTGATACCGCGGCCAAAGGTAGTATTGCTGGTGCCTCACTTTATGCGTTGATGAAGGAGCACAATCAGCCCTTCACGTCGAGATCGATGCAGGTTAAGCTCGCCGACGGTTCAGCACCAACGCGTGAAATGTTGTCTACTACGTTGACAGTAGATATAAAGGGTAGAAGTGTGAACGTGGAGTTTTTCATATTTCCGGATGCCGCCGATAATGAGACATTGTTAGGAATCGATTTCTTGACCGCGGCTGGATTGGAAATTAATTTTTCCACTTCTACCTGGCGTTTGCATGGTTGTAAGTCAATTTATACATTGGAGTATGAGTATCCCAATAGTATTCAGTCTTCTTCTGCGGTCGACTTTCTGAGAGAAGATGAAGGAGCCATGCTGAGTACTGAGGATCGCGAAAGTCTAGCTTCTTTGTCACAACGGAACAAAGATGTCTTCGAACCAAGGAGAAGAAAGAGTACAGTAGATTATAAGGTAGGAGACTTGGTTAGTGATTCTTCCAAGGGTAGGACCCGTAAGTTAATGTCAAAACGGGACGGACCATATCGAATTAGTAAAATTGTTAGTCCTACCACTTATGAAGTTACTGACTTGGATTCGAGGCTGCTAGGGAAGTTCCATGCCGCTGATTTGAAGCATTATAACAATGCGTCTGGCCAGGTCTCGGCTCCGGTACAGGCCCGGCGCCTGCGTGGTCGGCTTCGTCGTTCTCGACGAGTTTGTGCCGAGCCACCTACGGGACGTTTAGGTGGCCCGGAGGGGGAGTGTGTAACGAACGCCGGAAACCGCGAAAGCCGCGACGGTTCGCGAATTCAAATAGCGACGCCACGCGCGCCCCCGCTCCCCGCTCCCCGCACTCGGCCGACACGCCGCACTCGTGTTCCCGCGCGATTTCGTGAGTGAGATGTCCGCGTCGCGTCCCGTAGTTATTAAGAGTTTCTATGTAAAAAGTTGATTGTAAATGTCTGTAAAGTTGTGTGTGTGTTAAATACAGTCTTTGAACTATAAAACTTGTTGTACTTTGAGGAGAAGGCCCCACAGAACCCCGTCGGTTAAAAGTTGTAAATTTTTCCCCGCTGTAATTTGAGAAAAAAAAATGTATGAAGGATCTTCATTGGGCCAATACCATCCAAAGAACATAATATAATATTTTTTCTCTCTCTCTGTAAGTTTGTCCAGTTTAAGTACTGGAAGAAATTTCATGCAATTTTTGCAGAATTTTAATACTGGAGGTCTAGCTTGCTTGCTTGTGCATGTACATGTATCATCATAATTGAGGAAGGCTATAGCACATCTATAAGTAGGATCTTAAAGGATACTATATAACATCACGCTACTACCAATAGTAGCGGAGCGTCATACATAATAATATATTGGAGGACGATGTCTTCCGAATCAGCTAGTCTATTGTAATAAGCAAATAAGCATCTTAACATTTAACAATATTTGGAAATTTTTATAGTAATTGATTTATAATTTGTATTTATTTATCCAGTAATAATTTTATGACGTGTTTTAGAGGTTTGCTTCATTATCCAAATCGATTGTAATCCATTGAGGTACTATGTAAACTAGAGAAGCTACGTCAAACGGTCAAACAAAAGTCGTGTTCCTTTTCTCGGTTTAAAGCTATCCGTCACTGCAGCGCTACAAAAACATTCTGTCTAATCTACCATTTTAAACCGCAGCGCTTAGTACGCTTAATAAGATACAAAGGTCGTTTCATTAATTACTCGGTCACTATGACGACTGAATATAGAATATGACATTTATGACACAGAACGGTTAGTGTAGGTTTTTACATGTTTTTTACCTATCTGGTTCATCAGATTGAATGAAACAAAAATTTATTTCTTATTTCACATAGATCTACGTAAACGACCTGCCTAAAATAGCTAACACACAAAAAAATGTATCAAAAATAACAATTACATTATCATATTTATATAAATAAAACAAAATAAACCTTTAATCCAAATATGTATAATAATAATTAATTAAAGCCGTCGGTCCCGGTTGTTATCGATTTATAGCAGTCGTTAAGCCATGTCGGCGGTCTTCGGGCGGCTTGAAAACTTTCGACACTGGGTTGGCCACTAACCCCTCCACCAATCCGCATTGGAGCAGCGTGGTGGAGTATACTCTAGGCCTCCTCAGTAATGAGGAGAGAGAGACCCGTGCTCAGTAGTGGGCCATTAGTGGCCATTATTTGTAACACCTTATATATAAAGCATGACGCAATAAAGATTATGATTGTGCTAGGCATAGGCAGATGGAATCGCGGACAAAGTAGGTATAGTCTTTTAAGAATTAAAACATTACAGAGACATGAATGTCAGCGTGTTAAAACTGTTAATACTCGTATTGTGTTTAATGTGATGTCAAAAATTTTACATATAGTAAACCCAACTTATAGTAGGGCCATTTTAATAGGCCACATTTGACAGTTCGTCAAAATTTTACAAAGTAACCTTGTAAGGGAGGCACTCCATATTATTTAATATTCCCTACTAGATATTGTAAAAATTTTTACACTTTTATTTTAAGTAAAGAACTGACGTCGTTACAAAGTTGCGTCAGTGAGCTCTTTTTCTTTTTAAACATGAGGGATGGCACCAAAAGAAACAGATCAGTAGATAAGTTGAATTCGAGAAGTCGAACTAATCGTCAAAAAGTATTTCACGATTACAAAATAAAATATGTTTTAATGGGAACAGAATTAATTTTCTTACATTTTAGGCCAAAAAATATGTAATCATTCATTTAAATATATAACGTCTGGCTCAAAAGCCAGTATCCAGAAACGTGAAATGTTACAAAAAAGTCATGATTTCATTTCGCGCCATTATTAGACGCATTATTTTTGTCGTTTTTTTAGTCATTGTTTGAACTGTGCGGTCATTATAATAGTTTTTATAACAATCACATTCAATTTACAGATGTTTGAAGTCCTCATCGATTAATTAAATTAATCGATGTTTTTCAGCAGGTAACCCTCACTATAAAGCAAAGACAAACAGTTGTCAAATGTGGCCTATTAAAATCATAGAGATATTACAATAGAGAGCAGAAGCCAGGCTTCAGAGCGTACTTCAGATAAAAAGAGACGAAATCTTTAGTAATCACCTTTCTCTTTCTGGCTCATCGGGATTGGAGAGAGATAGGTAATTACCGTTATCGTTGTTTCTCTTTCTAACCGAGGGCGATTGCAATGTATGGGTAGCCGTATGGCTCACCCACTCTAGTGTAATATCTCTATGATTAAAATGGCCTTACTTTAAGATTGAAAAGAAAGAGGCGCTGTCGGACGCATTTGACATTCATTTGAGCAATCATTGCACACTAGTAACTGACAGATGAATGACCACAACGTACAGTGCGCCCAACTTAACTCTGAAATGGCAAAAATTGGAACTAATGAAAAGTCATTCATAAGTACGTTGCGGTCATTCATCTGTCAGTTACTAGTGTGCAATGATTGGTCAGATGAATGTCAAATGCGTCCGACAGCGCCTCTTTCGTTTCAATCTTAAGTTGGGTTTACTATACTTATGAATGACTTTTTGTTAGTTCCAATTTTTGCCATTTCAGAGATAAGTTGGGCGCACTGTACTTTCACTACTGGGCGTTGTTAGTCTATGAAAAAGACACAATATGGCAGACGATAAATAATTTTTCGTATTTATTTGAAAATAGTGAAATATGGTTACTAACCGATGAAAAGTTAGGGCTCATTCCCACGGAATACGTCTTTGACGATTCGGCAAAAAACACGATACGTCTTGACGGATGGACGTTCACATTGAATACGGAATCGTGTTTTTTCACGATTCGTCAAAATATCCGCATTGAAGTTCACATTTATTTCGTGATTTAGCTCAGTTCAGATTGGTTCAGAAACACAATGGACGTGAATACTACAACGGATCTGTCATAAATAAGTCATAATCGTAAAACATTCACGATTCGTGATTTCTAAAAGACGTATCCGTCATAATCATAAAACATTCACGATTCGTGATTTCTAAAAGACGTATCCGTATTCGTCTTTTTTCACGATTCGTCAAGCGTGTGAACATGAGTATTTAAAAAGCATTGCCGCCGTCAAAAAAAATAACGAATCGTGAAAAAAGACGATACGTGAAAAAGACGATTCGTCCTCGTGTGAATGAGCACTTACTCCTGTGCATTTATTTGAGTTCCTAGAATTATTGCGGCAATAACGTAAATACACAACAGGGCATTGTTCACGCTAGTTTTAAAGAATCACTGACAGGTCTCAGACGTTATACGCGCATGCGAGCTGGCAATGGCAAGCGAATGAGAGAGTTGCGGCGCATTCACCGCAATGAGAGTCACCGTTTTTGTGCTCACCAGTTGGCGCCACCGTCGAGGTGAGGTCTTGCTGTCAAAGCCCGCCCATACATAAACAGTGACAAATGACATTTAGACAAGCGAAAAGTGACCATAGAGCATAGAGATAGGAATATAGATCAATGCCATAGAGATATTAAAAGTGACAGACAGACCTCACTTTTCACTAGCGCCTCTAGCGGAAAATTCACACGCGGTTACCCTCATTGACTGGAACATAAAATTTCTTTGCAGTGTCTTCTCTAGTACTTTAGTACATAGTATCTCAATGTTGTAATCCGATGAATATTTCTTTCAAATCAAAACTTGTAAGTCCGGGCACAAAATAAATTATCGAGTTAGTCACTATTTTTGAGATATTAAAAAACGGTGGTAACACTGGAATGGAAGTGTCAAATACTCTGAAGTCAAATCAAATATGAAAATATGTCAGTCAGTGTCACATCAACTGTGTTGACGTCAAATCGAACATCGAATTAAAAGAGTCGGATTAAAGTTTGCAAGTTTTCTAATTTTCGTTTGTGTTTTAATTTCTAATTTAGTCATTAACAGTTGTTATTAATTAAATACGAATACTTACATTTTAATGTAAAGTCGCTCAGTGCCATTGTTAAGGAACAAAATGAACTTTATGTGTAGATTTTAGGTTAGGCATATTATTTGTTTTATGTTAAGCTAAAACATGACATTAAATAAAATGGAACAAGTAGGAAATTTAGAAGAAGAAGCATTGAAGCGAAAGGAAAGATTAAAAAATCTGAAACGTAAACAACCTGGTATTGATGAAGAAGAATCCAACTCAAATACTAACAAAGCCATCGTTTTGCCTAAGTAAGTATACAGTGTTTACTATAAATAAAATCTCACATAAAAAGCTCTTCGACTAACTTCGAACCAAGGTACATGGGATTCCCACAATCAATTTCTTGGCTATCAATACTATGCATGCATGCAACACTGGATCGAAGTAAGTACTAACTTAAATGTAACATCATTGTCATTATATTTTAGGCCAAAATTCCGAAGTTACAAGCCCCAAGATGAAAGTTTGCAAGAAGCAAAGCTAAAAGATGCTGAACCAACCGTTGCAGAAGATGAAATCAAAGATTTAGTTGAAGCTGGAAAAGAAAAGGTAATAAATACAAATGCTTGAGTTTAAAGTAATCTGTTGTAACATGTTTGATCATTACATTCTTGTATTGTAAGAAATGAACACATATTTGGGGTCCCATATGCCACATCGAAAGTTTATTACATTCATGCTTCACCACATCAAACGCTTATGAAAAAGTATCATTAAATCGAATTTATGACATCAAAGCCTTATCAAATTGAAATATCATGAAATCGACGGCATTACAACTTATAGATATGGACATAGAATTTTAACAATTTTTTTAAAGAAAGAAAAAAATTATGAATTTAAATAATATCTGATCTGTATTAATTAACTTTACAACATGTTATTCCGATAAACATTAAAATAAAAAATAAGTTTATATGCGACCCAAGACACAAAACGTCATTGACCATCTTGCCTATGGGGTTGCTGTTGGGTGATAACTATATTATTGTGAGATTGTTCACTTTCTTCATCTCACATAGTATATACATACCTATACACTCAGACCAAAAAACTATACACGGCGTGCCGTGAACAAAAGCGTGAAGGCGGCAAAAGTGTGCATAAAACACATATCGGAACCAATAGAATGCCCTATGTTGACAGTTTGAACTAGAACAAATTTAAACTTTATTTTTTGGAACACAAAGCTTCATTCATTTTTTATTATTTAGAACACAAAAGTCGTTTTGGTGTGAGAGCCGAAGTGTGTATTACAAGGCGAGGCGTACTTTTTGCCGGCTTCACGCTTTTGTTCACAGCACGCCGTCTATAGTTTTTTGGTCTGAGCCTATACATACATATCTATAAAATCAAATTAAAATTCCAGGTTGTACTGCAAGATCTAGACATATCAAGCCTTGCTCCTCGGAAACCGGACTGGGATCTTAAAAGGGATGTGGCCAAAAAATTAGAGAAACTAGAGAGGAGAACTCAAAAGGCCATCGCAGAATTAATTTGGGAGAGATTAAAAAATGGAGCTGATGATAACTTGAGTGCTATTGTTGCTATGAATGAGAACAGGCCTACTGAAGATGATTGAATTTGTCAGTAGGCTTAATGGACTTAATTTAATATTTAAAACAAAGGCCGCTCACTCACATTCTCACGAATTTGAACCTACCTACAAGTGTAGGACGGACCATTGCAAATGATTATGTTAAGTTTTTGATACAGTCATCATTTACTTAGCTGTCAAAGCTGTGACAATTTGTGCTTGAAACAAACGTTCGCGCGCATGTGAGTGAGCACGGTATAGATTAGACTCATGTCATAAAGTCTAAAAATATCTTGAGAAATATGTAAGAGTAAAAATTACAGCAGAATCATTTTTTGTTAAAAAGTATGTACAGTTTAGTATTATATTTTGTCATTTTAATTCATTTTATAATTATCATTAAGGGTCCGGCCACATTGATCGACGGCGATCGACGGTTTGTCCATACAAAAAGAGCGTAAAGTATGGAAAGCCGTACGCGTCCTTTCGCATCGACGAGCCGAACGCGCTCCGGAGGCGAACTGACACGAAACGCGATCGGTCGTCGACGGCGATCGACGGCCGACGGACGACGACGATCGACGGCTATCGACGGCCGACGGTCGCAGTCGTCGACGGCCGACGACGACGATTTATGCGCTGCTTCTTTTTCTTTCGTTTTTCTTTAATTTCTTGTAAAACGCAAGTAAAAATGATAGCTTTAACAATTCAACCGTCCATCGTGGTCAAGAGGCAACAACAGTATGAAACGTGTCCAGTCGTTTGTTACGATTTGCTAGCATACGGAGCTGTACGGCACCTTACAGCTACGTACGGATGCGTACGCCTCCGTACAGCTCCGGATCAGTGGGCGATCGGCATAATGCGTAATAGTGTGTTCCTTTTCAATCGGCAAAATGCGAAAGGCCGTCGATCAATGTGGCCCGACCCTTAATCACAATTTTTAGAGTCTTTAATGTCTCATACTGGGTGTTCTACCATTTTGCAAAATCCATGCTCAGATTTGCTCAGATTTTACAACAATTTAATTCAGTATTTATTAAGTTAAAAAATACATTTTTAATGTAATTCGATACAAAATTCGTCTATCTTATGCTACTTCGTAAAGGATTATGATACTTATGTAATAAAACAAAAGTTTTTAATTTAACATTTTTATTTTTGAATATCACAGATCGTAGAAAACATTTATTCATGAGACACATTAAAAATAAATTTTATTGCTCAGTGAGTTTTCGATTGAGTATGTATAAAATTAAAAACATGCACAGAATGTTGAAGTATAAAGTAAATATGACATTAATAAGCAGGAACATGATGTTCCTACGGATTACTGTAGGTTGTCGTTAAGATAAGATTTTACTTAACATACTGGCTTAAACGTATTAGTAGTATACTACAGTTTACAGGTCATATCGCACGTATAAGGGTTCTTTCAATTTACGTGTTTCGTGTCGACGACTGCAGTGCGGAATCGGTAGGTACGTTTGTCGTACGGCACACAGACGGTTGTTTATTTTCATACAAAGTGCACTGTGCAGTGCAGCAGCAGTGCGGTAGTCGGTAGTCGTACCTACGTTCGCGGTAGCGACCCAGGCACTGCTGCCGCACCGTGCACTTTGTATGAAAATAAACACCGTCCGTGTGCGGTACGACAAACGAACCGATTCCGCACTGCAGTCTTACGACACGAAACGGGTAAGTAAATTGAAAGAGCCCTAAGGCGCACACATAACATTTATAACGTACGTATGATATAGTATAGAGCGAGGGCGCACTGGAGCGGCCACGACCACAGCCACGATCGGCCGGGTCGTCAGGGCTACGGTTTTTATTTTTAACGCGGCCAGCCTCCGGCTGGCTGGCACACGGGTCGCATTGTTGCCGTGGCGGCTCCAGCAGTTGACAAGCTGACATTAACGGAGATGGACATCGAGGAAATGGCAGTCATTGCTTATTTATATTGTACCCAACAGAAACGAAAAAAAAAGTATTGGGTAGGTACATCCTACTTTAAAAACACGCTTATGTACTTAATGGCAAGTTTTTCACATTTTATTGTAACTCCATCACGACACGGACGGATACTGGCCGCACTGACTAATGCAAGTGCGCGATCTACCTACAAATACGTTGATGTACGGGCCGCAACCGTCACGACCCGTATGGATAAAGTACTGGTCGCACCGACCAGCAAGCCGCATCGGCCCCGTGTGCGTCACAACCTGCGTTTCTATATAAAATTCATGATTTTCTGGGCCGCATGCCGGCCAGCCGGATCGTAGCCGGACCGTGGCCGCTCCAGTGCGCTTACGCTCATATTATGATAATTTGTTCAAAAAGTAGATACTTAAGTTATACAGATGTAAATGTAATTTATATAATGTGTAGCTAGTATAAAAATCGTAAATAATATTATTTTTATGGTAATGCCCAACAAGCAAGAAACTTTGAACTAGGTTGTTAAATCTATTGGTAATGCAACTTCAACACTAAAATGATATCTAGTTATTTGTAAATTATGTACCTACTATTGTAGTTATCCTGACAAACTTATCTTCAATTTACCTATAAAAAGATGGCTGCCTGACGAGTCTTACATAAATCAAAGATTAATAAATGTCTTCAATAAAGTATTTACAATAACGCTACACATTCATACACCCACCACAGCACCACACTAGGATTACTTTATAGGTACCGTGGACAACAACAAAAACACGCCCATACCGAGAACAGAAACTCATGAAAATTTCTGCCTCGCCGGGGATCGAACCCAGAACCCTCCCAACGGCAGTCGTCATTTACAATGAATTCTTACACAGATAAATAATAGTTATTTTGTTATTGACTTAATAATATCTAAAGTAATAGGATAGCCGCGGCCAACAAATTAAACAAACTGTATGTGATGTGACTTCCACTGTTGTTTGCCTTCTTTTTTGAAGGTGTCTGTGAGTCTGGTTCGTCTGGTTCGTCCAACTCGTTGTAGATAAAGTAGTTGCCATCAACGTTATAGAATACTGTCCTGTCGCCGATGGGTTGTATCGGCCGGAAATTGTGCCTGATTTTGCCATGCGCCGATCTTATTTCTCTGAAGGCTTCGATCTGGAATTAAAACAGTTGATAATGTTTTATTTTATGGTCTACATTTTTACGTCTAGGATTCGAACATACGCCGTCTTGTTCGGGACTTAAACTTCAAACCAATGGACTGTCACAGCTTATGACTGTTTATTAATTTATGGGTTTAATGATTTTTTAGTACTTAACAAGTTAATCCGCGCTTCAAAGGTTTATAGTTGACTCAATAAAGTGTAATGTTAGCTAATAATAGTTAAAATTAAATGACTTGAAAGTTAATCGCGATTGTGTAATTGTTATAAACTATTCATTATTGAGGAAGGTAGGTACCTATTTCCTTTTCATTGAATACAAATCGATATGATTTGACCTTTAAAGGAAATAGCATTGTCTGTCTTGCATAACTGCATAACAAAAGCTTATTGTTTTTTGGATTAAATAAGGTAAGTTGAATTTTATGATACTTATACGTATACGTGATAGTATTTTTATCTATATTAGGTATTGTTATAGGTAAATACTTTCTGACCTTACACAATAATTACTTTACAATTACCTACGCAGTTTTTACACCATACGTAGGTACTTACCTATGTGTTCCAATTCACTAAACAATCCTAAAAATAAATTGATGAAAATTGTTGTAGAGTGATAGGCAATTACCTAATTGCTATCATTGGATATGGCACGGATATTGCATATGCCACGAAACTGAAACGGAATCACGTAGACCTACTATAGTTTTCTTTGCTACATTTAGTCAGTTACGTTACCGAACTATTATCTACCTATCTATAAAGTGACTTATCCTACCAGTAGGTAACAACTGACTATAGTTTCATGATTTTAGTAGTTAGGATACCGCGTTGTCTACACCAGTATGCAGCAGTCCAAAAAACGCTCGATTCCAATAGAACAATAGAAGTAAGTTGTTTTGTAGGTACCTAATTTAATGCCGACGACCTAGTCATTCTGGCGAGTTCCGTGGAAGAACTTAGTGCTATTCTCGGGGACTTGAACAGCGCCTCACAACGGGTAGGTCTTAAGATGAACATGGACAAGACGAAAATCATGTCGAATGTCCATGTCACACCTGTACCGGTTGTTGTTGATGGCGCTGCTCTCGAAGTTGTTGACGAGTACATTTACCTGGGACAAGTGATCCAAATGGGTAAGTCCAACTTCGAGAAAGAAGTCACTCGTAGAATCCAACTCGGATGGGCTGCGTTCGGGAAACTGCGTCATATCTTGTCGTCCAAAATACCTCAGTGCCTGAAGTCGAAGGTGTTCGAGCAGTGTGTGTTGCCAGTGATGACATACGGCTCCGAGACGTGGTGCTTCACTATTATTGGTCTGATGCACAAGCTCAGAGTCGCTCAGCGGGCTATGGAGAGGGCTATGCTCGGTATTTCTCTGCGTGATCGAATCAGAAATGATGAGATCCGTAGACGAACACGGTTAACCGACATAGCCCAGAGAATTAGCCGACTGAAGTGGCAATGGGCCGGCCATATAGTTCGGAGGACCGACAACCGTTGGGGAAGAAAGGTCCTCGAATGGAGACCACGTCTCGGAAAAAGGAGCATAGGACGCCCCCCGACCAGGTGGACTGACGACCTGATGAAGACGGCGGGCATCCGCTGGATTCAACGGGCTCAGGACCGGTTAGGGTGGCGCCGGTTAGGGGAGGCCTACGTCCAACAGTGGACATCAAAAGGCTGATGGATGGATGGATGGATGAATTTAATCCTACTTGCCCATTCGAGTTTGGGGATTTGATTGTTTTACAAATATAATATTAATTGGCCTCCAACGTCGGCTATATTTGATATTTTATTTTGTGAACTTCGATGATCGGAGTGTGTGTCCGTTTGTGAGAGCGAAAGTACTTAGGTACCTGATCGTGAGCTAATCTGACTGGTTGCTCGAAGTCCAGCCATATGACGACTTCGGAGCACGGCGGCGTCGTCAACGAGCCTCGGTACGTGAAGTATCTTCTGAGGTCGTAGGGCAGAATGTTGAGGAATGAGAAGGGGTGGTCCATTAGCACGCTGGTGTGAGGGTCCGTCACGTTGGCCAGAGCGGATGTGATGTCATCGTACGCCGGGTGTTGGTGACGGTCCAACTGAAACGAGATAAGTTTTTTATGGGAGTTGAAAAGTAGCAAATTGGCTACAAATAGACAAATCGACACAACGGGGACATTCGTAGGTGCGGTACCAGTAGGTACTAAAGGAACGTAATCTTACTTCATAAGGAACTCTGTACTTTAATGAGTTCAAACCAAATTGTTCTGTCCTATATAACTGAGTAGGTACAGACAGACCTGACAGACTATGCTATGGTGTAGTGTTATCATAGATCTACATCGATGAGTGCTATGATTTATAATCATGGTTCTTGAGAAATTAGTTCTCATTGTTATCGTAATACTTAGATACCTCAGTAATTGATGAATGCTTATCAGATACCTTTGAATGGCTCAAAAGCTTTCGACACTAGTTTTGATTAACTACTTACCTACATTAACTAGGGAATTTTTATTCCCATTTGCCTCCGGTGGCAATCGCCGCGGGGGCAACTGGGAATCAACCATTAAGATGCGTGCTAAATATGAAGGTATTAAGTACCTGCCTATCTAATAATTAATTGCCCTATATGCCTCATTATTCGTACCTACATGGACGAAGTGTACGAAAAGGCTGATGTAAGCAGGGTCGCTACCTATCACAGCCACTATCATATTTTAAATACTCATTATTTTAGTTCACTTTTCTAACATCCTACTATAATTAGGTAAGTACTTAGGTACCTACTACTTCTGTACAAGTACCTATTATCGAGTCACTAAAGGCGAAAGTCGCTTGCTTTAATGCTGACCCTGGAAATTCTGAAGCCACAGTTCATTAAACTCGACAGGTCCGACTACTAGGAACCAGTGTTCAAAAAAATTCAAACCACAGCCTGTTACACCGCACCGGGTCAACGCTAACATTGTATGGTTTCAGCCAGTTATCAAACTTGGTGAAAACAATGGCCATAATTATAAGGATACATTTAATGGTTTGTGCACATTAAGTAATCAACTCGATTTGGTGCCGCGTGGATAACGTGAGAATATAATATAATGCCTAATAGTAGATACTTATTGTTTGTAGTGTGTGTTGTTAAGAAATAAAAAACAAAACAATTATTTCACCACAATAATACAGTAAGGTACATAATAGCGGGCGGTACCATACCACATGACAAGATAGAGCTGCGCACATGTTGTGCGCACAACAGTTGTGAACCATAGAGCTGTTCTTTTTGAATTTTGCTTACTTTGGCGATGTCTGATAGTGATTAAGTAGGTACTGTTAGAGGCGAGGCGACACCGAATCGTTTTCAAGTCTATAAACGTGCAACAAGAATGAATCGTCCTATGAGTAAGCCTGTCAGTGATTACTTAGACATTGTATTCAGGTATAGGGTAATAAGTGGGTGGGTAGATACACACCTCATAGAAAAATGCAAGTACAGTCAAGCCATCCGGATGCTGTATGGCTTCCTTAACAGTCTTGTACTCTTCTTTGTAGAACACCATGTGCAATTCCATTGGGAAACTGTGAACAGTTAGATTGTAGGTAGGTACATTCAACATGCCGGGTAATTGCTTATTAAAGTAATGTAGCGACACAAATTGTGCTCAAGTCATTAAGGAGGGTAACCGCGTGTGGATTCGCCGCTAGAGGCCGCTAGTGTAGAGGGTGGTCTGCCTGTCACTTCTCTCTTGTCTATTCACTGAATAGTATTCAGACAAGTGTCACTTGTCAATGTTTATGTATGGGCGGGCTTTGACAGCATGACCGCCGTCTGCAGTGGCGCCAACTGGTGAGCACAAAAACGGTTACCCTCATTGATATGAAATATAAAAATGTCCAAACCCAAATCGTTTTCGGTACTGAACTGAAAGTCAAGATCCTACTAACTATTTGTTAATACTAAATAGCACTGACTTGAAGTACCTATCTATTAATTAAAGACGTAAGTAGATACTTATGTATTAAAACTACCTATAAACTTACTCGCTGTTTTAAACTTTGATGTTTACCTAAGTATTCGCACGTTTTTTATTGCATACTGATGTCTCTAAATACACGGATCATGGTCAAGATAATTACTTTAAAATCATTATCTATGTTAACTGCATAATTAGACAAAGATTTTAACCAAACCTGTAAAATTTTTTTATAAAATCCTTTTGAAATCTAGAGTGTAGATAATTAAATCAGCTTAACATTAGGTAAGCACTTATGCATTTTAAGATTTATGCAAATTTCCCATATACCTACTTATTATGTTTGTTTTTGTTACACAATACAGTAAGTTACCTACATCCGCATAGCGTGCGAACCCCTAGTTTACCGCCTACCGGAACGTTAGAGTGTAGTGAAGTATTCGTCGGTTAACCTCGACACGACGCCGCTTACCTCCTGTGGTTGATCTTGTCTTCGGAGCCGAGGGTATCATTATCTCCCCAGTGAAAGTGCATCTGACTGAACACGTAGTCTCCGTCCAACGGCCCACCGCTCACGCGCGGATGTGGCTCGTTTTGCACCTCGATTAGTACTGCGGAACAAGATTATTCGGGATTTTAGATGGACAGGCATTCTTTAACATTTCTAAAATCGCGACTCAAAATGTAGGTATAAGTATACGTTATCATACGTATGAGTTTTTAATATTTTTTGAGTAGGTATCTTCTTGTTTCGTTAACTGATTATGTAACTAGGTATTTAAATACAAGATAAAAAAAACATGAGAGAGGTCGTTAAATAAAATTAAGTACGAACCGTTATGTATACTTACGTAGGTAATGAAAATTCATCGTTCAAACGTGTCTAATAAATAGAACTACGGGTAGATCTACAATGAATCAATACAAACAAAGAAACAAAAACGCGACAAAACATAAATTAGGTAGGTAGGTACTTTGGCTTGTCTTGTCTGCAACCCATTAATGGTCCACTGCTGAGAAAAGGTCTCTCAATAGCCGGGTCCATACAGATCTCGCTGAACTGAACGAACAAACGAACATATTATGGCTCGGACTTGCCGCGCGCGGCAGCCTCGCAATGACACCGAGGCTGCCGCGCTCGTTCGGGCACAGATTCCTCGCGCGGCAAATGCCTCGCGAGGCTGCTCGCTCTGTGTGGACCCGCCTAATATTGAGGAGGCCTGGATCATATCATACGTACTCTACCGCGCAGCTCCACCAGCTCCAGTGCGGGTTGGTGGAGGGATTAGTGGCCAGCCCAAAATCGGAATTTTTATGTCTCCCGAAGGCCTTCGACATGGCTCAACGACTGCTATCTATCGATAAGCAACTGGGACCGACGGCTTTACGTGCCCACCGAAGCACGGATGTGCTCCAAAATTTGTACCACTCGCAGTCACCTATCCAACTACTGACCGACTTTGTCTTTATGAGCCGACGGGCAATGAGTGTACTACAAAGAGCTTTTTCCAGCTCAGAGAATCGATGACGATATAATATTTCAAAATAACCTTTTAGTAAAGTAATAAGGTACCTATCTCATAAATTCTCCTGATACTTGAAGTCTTGACCGTGACTTATCGCCAAGAATATTGATCTTATTGAATGTTATCTAAAATATGCACATCAAAGCCAAGACGCATTATACGTAGGTATTGTAGACACACGTATTAGAACAATGCGTTTTTGTAACGAAATGGTTTGTCTAAATTGGTTTTTATTTAACACGTGTAGAATAATTAGCACAAAGAGACAATTGCGGACAAAGTGATATAGGTACCTAATAAACTTGTAGGTACCTAATTGTCATAGGAATTCGTATGATGGAAAAGACGTGTAACGATTACATTAAATGGTTAAACATTTGAAAAGGCAAATACTCAAGTATGTACCTAAGTACATAGGCGTAGCCACGGTGGGGCTACGCCCAAGTGCAAGTGCCCCACCCTGGCTCTGAAATGAGGTACCTTATGGGGCACTTGCCCCACCCTGGCTCTGTTCTGAGGTACCTTTCAGGTACCTACCGAAACCTAAAAAATTAAATTATCCAGGCACAAACTACCTACATAATATCAGTAAGAAAGTTAACACTTAACGTTGACACGTAACGTTCTGGGGTTAATTTTTTCACCTAACCGCATAGCATTCATCTGTCCAATGGCGAAAGCCAAATTCATTAGCAAAATGGACGAGCAACTAGTCGGCTACCCGACTACCCGGGAGTCGAGAATTCTGGTCGGTGGCTAAGGCTGTCGAGGGCAACTTCTGTCGGTCTTCTTTTCCACCACTGCGATTACCAGATAAATCAGTTGTCCACACGGCAAAGGGGAAATCCGAACTTCTTGGCACTCGCAGTTTTGGGTAAAAATTTTAAATGTTGTGATAAAAAGGCACTTTTACTTAGTTGTGCCTTTTCACTGTTAATTATTAGAATAAATAATTCCTAAAATGTTGTCATGAAAAGGCACAACTGAGTAAAAGTGCCTTTTCACTTCAATTATTAGAATAATTATAATTATCAATCAAATATTTTACAAATAAAAAGGTGAAAAACAGGTATACCTCACATGTGCCCTTTTATTGTAATAAATCTTAAAAAATGGTACAATTGTGCCCTTTAAGCTTATGCTATCTCTGATAATTTTAAAGCTAAAAATCCACAAAAAATCAGGCGGATAGGCCGTTTTTTCCTGATTCTGAATATATAATATAACTCAATTTCACAAAAAAATTTAGTTGTGTCCTTTTTCGGTAACACGACAGAATTAAACTCGTAATGTACCTTACCATGTGTAAACTTCCACCCAAAATTGGTTTGAACGAGATCTAGTAAGTAGTTTTTTTTAACACGTCCTAAATCCTTAACCGCAATTTACCTTTCATTCAATCAACTCAAATATACCTATATATTTTTATAATCTGTTAGCTGCTATGTAACCCTTCATGAGCGAGTCCGATTCGCACTTGGCCAATTTTTACTCATGAGTCTGACAGACGAGCACTACTGTCCCTCGATACCAAGAAGTCGAGTGAACCAGATGGTGTTTCCGCAGTGGTGCTTAAGACGTGTGCTCCCGAGTTTACTCCCGTTTCAAAGCGCCTATTTTCGCTATCCTACACCACTGGAATAGATACCGTCTTCATGGAAAGTAGCCCTAGTTCATCCTATCCCCGAAAAGGGCGGTTGTTGCTCAGATATGAAACCTATAAACGCTGGTGTTCCCCAAGGGTCTGTGCTGTCTCCTACTCTGTTCATTCTGCATATTAATGATGCTGGGGCGTGCAACCGGTATTCATTGCTATGAAGATGACAACACAGGAGGAAACTTGTGTCTGAAGTTGAGAACTCTCTGGAGAAAGTCTCGGAATGGGGACGACTCAATTTAGTTAAGTTCAACCCTGAGAAGACACAAGTTTGCGCATTTTACGCTTAGAAAACCCCATTTGTCATGGCGCCTCCATTCCAGGGTACCGCGCACACTGTTAGTAAATGTGTCGGTGTGTCGATGTCATTTGGAAGCTAAGGCCAAATTGGCCTCCGAAATGCTTGGCGTCATGAACCGGGCGAAGCAGTAATTCAATGCGAAGGACCTACTGATGCTTTATAAAGCTCAGGACAGCTCTCACTGTTCTCATCTCTGGGCTGGGGCGCCACAATATCAGCTTAGTCTTTGACGCCGTGCAAATGTGCGCAGTTCGAGTTGTCAACGATCCACGAGCCACTAACAGGCTAGAACACCTAGGTTTTAGGAGAGAAATAGGATGTCTCTGCGTGTTCCAACGACTTTACAACGGTGAGTGCTCCGAGAAATTGTGCGATTAGGTGCCAACTTCACCCTTCCATCGTCGCACCGCTCGCTAAAGATTGAAGTATCATTGTCATCCCTTGGATTCGTGACGAACGAGGACGCTCCGATTTTCACGATCATTTTTGCCGCGAACTTGCAGGCTGTGGAATGAGCTTCCTTCTGAGGTACGCCCGGAGCGCTTTAATATGGGGTTCTTCAAGAAAGGTGTAAAAAGAATTCTCCTTCAGGACCGGCGTTGCACTGGTGACTCCCCTGGTGTTGCTCGTGTCCATGGGTGACGATGACCACTTACCATCAGATAGCTCGTCCGCTTTCACGTCAGCCCTTTAGGCTATAAAAATAGACCGTGGGTATAGTTTGCTAGTTAAGGCCATACCTATTATTTCAGAAAGTTGCCCCACCCTGAGCCCAGGGCTGGCTACTTTTTAATTGATAAAGATTTTGTTACTTAGAAAATAATTGTCGATGTTAGATTTGCTCTTCAATAATTTCAAAATATACCTATTAGGTAAAATAATAACTTGACTTATTTGACGTCGGGTAGATACCTAGGCAGCCTAGGCTGGTCAAAGTCATAAAAAACTTCATAAATACTAAGCGTACCCTGGGTTTTATTAAATGTGCGGCAGTATAATGCTGACACATTCTTTTAACAAAAAATATATTTATGTTTTTTGGCAGTCTTCATTTCATTGTAAACATTTATCAAGATATAGCCATACACTTCAAATGTTTCGAATGCCTATAAAAAGTATTGAGGTTGATACTAAGAACTCTTGAGGAGTTAACGACCTATCTCGAGGCAGACTTGAGGATCGTAAAGGTGGCATTAAAACGAATTGCTTAGCTTTTATAGACTGTGTAATATTATTGTGATTGACTGCTAGATTCTGAGAAGATAATAATCGTATAAATATGACCCCAACATAATATTTTAGACCGACCGCGTTTATCATTGTAATTGATCATTAGTCTATTAAAGTCGCGGATTAAAACAAAAAGCCACAGAGTTTTTCGGCGGTAGTTTTATCATACATTTTTAGGATCCTTCTTCTTACCTACTAAAATTTTAATTACTTAAATAAAAAATTTACGAAGTCAGAATAACTTTTAAGTAGGTAATTTAAATAATTTAATTTGCTTAATTCTTTTTTGTTGGATTTGTTATGGCGAGGAGAAGGATTTTTTGGTCGAAATTTTTTAAAAAGTCCACTAAAAAGTGAGTAGGTACGTGTTCTCCAATATATCCAAGAGATATCGAAATGCCGCCATAACTACTAAAAATATTCTATGTGATGAGTACCTATTTACTAGAATGACACACAAGTTCACACAACACTAAGGTCCAAAGTAACCCAGGTAGAGTTCACGTTCAACTAAGTTTCCCGAAGCTCAGCCTGGGCAGGTCCCCTAATAATCCAACTCACCGGTGTGTCCATTGTTGGTGACGTGCACGTTGTCGATGGGGTCGTCGAAGCCCACGAACACGATGTCCGGCAGCGCCACCTGCTTCACTCGCAGCACGTTGATGTTGATGGGGCTCTGGTGCTTGCCGGTGCACTCCCGGTACCGCTCGCCCCAATGTGTTGGCCCTTGGGCAGAATTAACAAGTTAAACACTGTTTTTATACCAAAGTTTTTTTATGGAATTTAGGTAGCAGAGGATGCATGCTGTACCACGCTGCCGTCCATGAGAACTGTGACCGACCCGGAACAATATCCAAATCAAGACTAGGATGGTTAGTCCAGTTGGCAGAGCATGGATATTGCACGCGCGTAGCCCGTACGGTGTACAATAATATAGGTAATGATAATTGGGCAGTTCGTTTGTTAGTATGAGCACAGTATGAGTCTTGGGCAGTGAATTTTGGTTAGTGATTCTCAATCCTCTTAGGTCTTTAACAAAAAATCAGGATTGGAATTTAATTTTGATTAAGCCAATACTTAACTAGGATAAATGTATCTGACTGGTCTTTAAGACGCTCATTATGTAACGGCATGTCTATCGTTCCACAAAGATCTGTTATCGGAAGCTTTGTGGGAACAATTTGTTAGTTGGTTCCGGTTGTTAAAGGATATAATTATTCGTTATTTAGATATTAAATTACCTACATTTAACATGTAGGTACCTAAGTAATTGAAGTACCTAGGTACTTATTAGGTAAGTAATAGTAAGGCCTTGTCGTAACTATTTATGTGCCTTATGAGTGTTCCAGAAATCCAAAAACTCTTCCATCCTTTTCTATTTTGGGCGTTTTCATTCTTGCTTTGCACTGTTATGTTAATAATTAGGTACCTACATTCAAATTACTTCAAAACTAGACCCTGAGGACAGGAGGGATTAAAAGGCGACAGTGCCCGTAGGCAAAGTTGACTAGCGCTCGCGGGGTTGAGTGTAGGTATCTATTGTGTAGGTATTGCTTACGATTCAGAATATCCAATTGCGGACCTATAAATAATTGGCGACCTTTGGTCAGTTTACTAATTTCCGCGCCCGCGCTCCCTCATTTCCTGACGTGAGTAGTAGGGATTCGCCGGTTCTAACTCAAGAGTCAGAACCGGCAGGGCGAAAAACTCGTTTCACCGGCTACTAGCCGCGAATGAACTTTATATTAAATGATTCGCGGGGTAATTAACCGCGAATTAAGTTAATCCGCGCGCCGATTAAGTAATTCGCGGTTTAATTACGCGAGAATTAGCTTTATCCGCGGATCAATTAACTTTATTCACGATTTACGATTACAATTGATTATTACGAATCAATCAATAAAACCGCGGATTAATTAATTAAAACGCGCATAATTCGCGGTTCGATAAACCAATTCACGGCCACGAATTAACTTTTTTCGACAAATTAACTTCATTCGCGCTTCAATTAAACGATTCGCGGTTTTATTATGTGTCAATCAATCAAACCGCGGATTTATTAATTAAAGCACGCATAAAGTTTATTCGCCACTAGTAGCCGGTGAATCCCAGTTCGATTAATCTATTCGCGGGTCGCCAATTAATTTTATTTCTGCCTTTATTATCACATTCGCGATTTTGTTGACTCACTCACGGATTACAAAGCACTCAACGCTATCTCTACATTCTTTTTTTATCGCTTGCCTTAATGGTCGATGCATTCCGTTCCTTTATTCACAATACAGATAAGGATATCTGCTAATGTTTCCGCCCCACATTCCGCTCCTTCCATATAAATTTAGCTAGCATGCCTCAAGGGACATCATTGTAACAGTGAAAGTGACACGAGTCTACTATATAATGGATGTGAGTATTTTCTTAATTTCTTAATTATCTGTTGACAACTTTTAATTTCCTGTGTGCACACGTTCTAGACATGTATGTACATATTCATGCCCGCGATATCTGTAGGTGTTTCGGTATTTTTTTCATACTATTGTTGTTCTCATTTTTATGATTTGCTAATTATCTAGCTAAAACATCTAAAACATCTTTTCATTTCCTATGTGATATCTGTATGTATTTCCATATTTTTTGCATTAATTGTCCATGTATAATGAACCAGCTCTCGATAACCTAATAATAAAGTATTATGTTCTCTTTCAGCAAGACACATTCAAAAGCTACTATTTTCCGGACACGCCCGAGGAACCTGACGATTCATTAGTTGTTAATATGAAGAAAAACAATAATATCAAAAGAATAAACGACATAGACATGTTCTTTGAGAAGCCCAAAAAGTAGAAAAAACTCGGAGTACAATCTTCATATGTATCAGCAGCACGTGACGACGGAGTCTCTTATATTTCCTCCAAGGAAGATGACGCTCTCACCGCTACTCATCTCATAAAAATCGATGTCTATGATATGAATAAAATACGCAACATCGAACCTATTAATTATTGGAAATACTCCGATGCTCGAGTAAAATATTATGTGCAATCAGAAGATGATAAACGTTATCAAAGTACGCGGGACATCATCTACAACATTACAAAGACACTCGCCGGGAAGCACAATTGTTCAAAATATTTTATCGAGGACAAACTCCAAGGAATGTAACGCTCCCACCGTGACTCATCTTATAAAAATTTATTTAAGTAAAAGCAAAAGAAGAGATAACATTAACTAGAAGTATCGCGCCCCCACCCACAGCATTAGGCATATAAATAACTAGAAGCTAACAACCAGAAACTATTTCATAAGATACCTAACGAATGTGTTCCAAGTTAGCCGTAATGGATTCCAACGATCAAATTGAGTCTGAACTTTATAAGTTATGTGGTGATATAGAGTCAAGCATTATGTTTAATGATGACAATGATGAAGAACTAGTGAAAATTTGTTGTGAGATTGAAACAAATATAATGTAAGTATAAACAAACTTTACATATATGTAATTTTTTTGGTCTTTAGAAAAGAAGTATAACGTAAAATAATTATGATGTGGTTTTGTATATTTTTATAGCTCTTAAATTGTATTGTTACAGTCAGTTAGGTCTAGGATCCCGAAAAAGAACCAAAAACATCGAAAATAATACCCACAAAACCAAAAGAGTAAAACATGAAGCTTCTACTTCGTCTCATCCTTCTGCTGCACAATCTGATAAGGTACATTGTGATGTATGTGAAATTTTAGTATGTAAGAAGTATTTTACAAATCATTTAAAAAGTAATCGACATAAAACTAAAGCATCAAAATTACACGATAATTTGCAAAACGTTTATGTTGTTGAATCAGCGTTCGGACAGAGAATAATATCGTATAAAATAAATAGTAAAAGTGATGGATCTTTTGAAACACCAGAGATATTTTTAAATTCAATTCATAATGACATTCAATCATTAATTGAAGAATCTATTCTAAAACATACCGTATTCAAAGTAAATTTTGTATTGCATGCTGATTTTATTCAACAAACAAAAAATATTTCCAATTCCTTCGATTTTCAAACAAGCAATTACATTATATTTCAAGGCGATGATTTAAATATATTTTTTTCGTCTTTACGTGACACTTTTATTAATAAAATTAATACATTTGAAAAAAAAGATAGCGGTTGGACTCTGAATTTTATTAAGTCATTAGACATGAATGTTAACAAATTTAATCCCCTACGAGGTTCGTCATATATTGATTTACCCAGAGACATTATGGTAAAAAGAGCAATTATTAATGTTAAAAACGTAGATTTTTTATGTTTAAAATGGGCTTTGCTTTCTGCTTTGTATCCAGTAAATAAAAATCCTGATCGCGTTTCATCTTATAGCATGCATTGTAATAAACTGAAGTTTGACGGTGTCTCTTTTCCAGTTAAATTATCCGATATCTCAAAAGTGGAAAAGTTAAATAATATTAGTATCAACGTTTTCGGTTTGGAATTTAATAAAACTAATAAAAGTCATAGTATCGTAGGTCCTTTATATTTTACTAAAAGTCGTAAGAGTATTCATATTAATTTATTATTACTTTCAAGTGGAACAAATTATCATTATTGTTATATAAAAAATATGTCACGTTTAGTTAGTAATCAAATCTCAAATCATGAGCATGCCATTTGTATTTGTGATGGTTGTTTAATACATTTTCCAAGTCAAACTAAATTGACAGAACATCAACAGCATGACTGCTTTCATATTAAAACAGAACTTCCTAATCCTCGAAAGTCATCAAAAAATTGGTTTGGACAAGCAGTTGCCAGCGATAAGTTAACATTCGATAAGTTCAATAAAAAACTTAAAATACCATTTGTTGTATATGCAGATTTTGAAGCATTTCTAACGCCAATTAAATCATGTTCTAACGATCCATTAAAATCACACACACATAATATTCAAAAACATGAAGTGTATAGTTTTGGATACTACATAAAATGTTCTTACGATGAAAAGTTATCAAAATATGAAACATATAGTGGTCCAAACACTGCACAAGAATTTATGTCTCGTTTATGTGCAGACTTAAAATTGATATGCACCAAAAATAGTACTGAGGTACCATCTAAATCATTAACACACGATGATTATATTACAATTTCAAAATCGGAAACTTGCTTTGTATGTGAAACAGGTTTAAATGGTGAAAACGATATTAATTATGATCCACAAACTGGTAATTTTCGAGGCGTTGTACACAAAATATGTAATTCTAAGTTTATTATTCCAAATTACATTCCAGTCATTTTACATAACCTTAGTCATTATGATTCACATTTTATAGTTCACGCTCTTAATTTTGTTGATGGAGAAGTTGAAATAATACCACAAACAAAGGAAAAATATATTTCATTTTCAAAGACCTTAAAAATAAATAATAAAATTGTTCAGTTAAGATTTATAGATTCAATAAAGTTTTTACCATGTGCTCTGAGTCAATTGGCGAACAATTTAGTCGATGAAGAATTTATTTCTTTAAAACTTAACTTTCCTAATAAAGATGACTTCAATCTTATGAGGAAAAAGGGAATTTATCCTTATGAATTTATGACATGTTATGACTGTTTAAACGTAACATCTCTTCCTGACAAAGAAAAATTTTACAGTTCACTGGCAGATGCGCATATTTCAGATACCGATTACAATCATGCTAAAAATGTTTGGCAAAACTTTAACTGCAAAAATATGTCCGATTATTCCAATTTATATCTCAAAACCGATGTACTACTACTAACTGACATATTTGAAAACTTCAGAATGTTATGTTTAGAAACCTACGGTTTAGATCCAGCTCACTATTATACTGCTCCAGGCTTAAGTTGGGATGCAATGCTCAAAATGACGAAAGTTGAACTAGAACTACTTACAGATATAGAAAAAATAACATTCATTACAAAGGGTATAAGGGGAGGGATATCTCAATGTAGCAAACGATATGCAAAGGCTAATAACCTATATATGCAAGATTATGATAAAACTAAAGATACTTCATACCTTATGTACTTTGATGCTAATAATCTTTACGGGTGGGCAATGTCACAATATTTACCTTCAGGGGGGTTTGAGTGGGTTAGTATAGAAACAGATTACAATGCATCAAATAATACAGAATATGGGTTTATTTTAGAAGTAGATTTAGAGTATCCCACAGAAATTCACGACTTACATTCTGACTTGCCCTTATGTCCTGAAAAAATTACGATAGGAAATTCTAAAGATATTAAACTCGTCCCTAATTTGTATAACAAAACTAAGTATATAATTCACTACAAAAATTTACAACAATGTATTAAACTAGGTATGAAATTAAAAAAGATTCATAGAGTATTAAAATTCAAACAGAGTTTATGGTTAAAACAATACATAGATTTGAATACAAATTTACGAATGCAAGCTAAAACAGACTTTGAAAAAGATTTTTATAAATTAATGAACAATTCTGTTTTTGGAAAAACAATGGAGAATGTAGAAAAACGTGTGAATGTAAAATTGTTGACCCACTGGGAAAATCGAGGTAAAAGTCTTGGTGCTCAGGATTTTATTGCAAAACCAGAGTTTCATAGTTTATCAGTATTTTCAGAAAACTTAGTAGCAATTCAACTAAAAAGAACCAAAGCCCTTCATAACAAGCCCATATACTTAGGTTTTTGTATATTAGATATTTCTAAAACCCTTATGTATGATTTTCATTATAATTACATGCTAAGTAAGTTCCCGAACAGAATTCAATTACTATACACTGATACTGACAGTTTAATCTATGAAATTTTTACTAGCAATTTTTATGAAGACATTAAGCCCGATTTACCGGAACGATTTGATACATCCGATTACCCATTAAATAACGTATATGAATATCAAAGTATGAATAAAAAAAAATTAGGAGTCTTTAAAGATGAAAATGCTGGTAAAATATTAAGAGAGTTTGTAGGATTGCGATCTAAAATGTATGCTTTGAAAATTGAAGATAATTTTTTGGCAAAAGCTAAAGGTGTTAATAAAAGTGTTACGAAAAGTTTTAAAATGGAAGATTATAAGTCTTGTCTATTTAATCAAAATGTTGAATACCGTAGTATGTTAAGGTTTAGATCTATCAAACATAATATTTTTACACAACAAATTAATAAAAAGTGCCTTTCCCACAACGATACCAAACGATACATAGCACCTAATAATGTTGATACATTCGCCTGGGGTCACTTCAAAATATGTAGCGATTCATGTGGATGAGTAAAATAGTCTGTATGTACCTATTTAGGAATAAATTGTAATCTTTTTATTGTAAATTTTTTAACCAATGTATGTAAACGTGTAAAATGTCTATTTGTAATTATGATTGTAAGTTATATGTCAATGGTCTGCAAAATATGTAATAAATTATGATTAAGGTTTTTTTTTTAATATATTTTTATATTATTTTGTAAATTGTAAATACCTGAATAATGTTTTAAAAATTTGAAATATATGTTTACCATTCCAGCAAAAAATTTTAGTATTTTCCTAATCCTTATACCAAACACACGTCAAGTTACAATGATTCATTTAACACATCCATTTACTGCAATAGTCGCCGGTCCAAGTGGATGCGGAAAATCTATTTTTGTCACAAACTTCATTAAATATGCACAAGAAATATGTGATACACATTTTAGTAAAATAACTTGGTGCTATGATGAAATGCAACCTTTGTATAATTTAAAAAGTGTTGACTACTATCAAGGAATCCCGGATCTTAGTATGTTTGACGGAAAAGAACCTCATCTAATTATTATTGATGACTTAATGAGAGAGTCAGATGGACGCATTGTTGATATCTTTACAAAAGGTAGTCATCACAGAAATTTAAGTGTATTTTATATAACACAAAATTTATTTCATCAAGGAAAAGGCCAAAGAGATATATCTTTAAATTCCTCTTATATAATATATTTCAAAAATCCACGAGATAAGACGCAAATAAAATATTTAGCACGACAAGTATCACCGGAAAATCCAAAGTTCATAGAAGATTCCTACAAGGATGCAACAAATGAACCACATGGATATTTATTGATAGATTTGAAACAGGACACAAATGATATATGTCGTTTTAAAACTAAAATATTTCCATCTGATGGATACTGTGTAGTTTATATTCCGTTGAAGGGCTTTAAGTATGGTAGAAACCAACAAATTACTGTCATTCATAAATGATGCATCGACGACTAAAGACGCACAAAGAACTACTTACTGCCTTACATGCACTTAAACCGAAATATCAAAGAGCTCTTTTAAAATCGTGTAATGAAAAAGAAATAAACTGTATTTGCGAGTGTATCCATAACGTTCTCCAAGGCAAAATTGAACTGAAAGAGAAAGAAAAAAATAAATTAAGTAAATACAAAAATATACTTCGGAAATTGGTGCGAAAGGGTGCCACAAATTTGTTTCGGAAAAATCTGATAATACAAAAAGGTTGTGGTTTTTTACCTATTATATTAGGTTCGGTTCTTAGTGGATTAGTTAGTTCCCTTATCAAAAATGCTGAATGCTAAAAAAATGTTGCTCGTTGAACCAGATGTGATAGAAAAACTTAAACAACCAAGTGCAAGTGACACCCCCTTATCTCGACTAGATTCTGATATGAATAGTATTTTAAAAAGCAATATGGATGATCGTGAAAAGTGTATTTTATATTTACAAACACTCCGAAGATATCTTAACATTACCAAAGAAGACCGTCAACCTTTCCATATACCAATTATTTCTGAGAATACAAATACATTTGATGATTTAATAATGAGTTACAAAAACAGAAACTTGGATCATAAAAGTGCAGTCTCAATTGATACATCAGACAAAGAAGAACCTATTAAACAAGATAATATTTCAGAAAAAAGTTTGTATACAACCGCTCAAATTCTCGATCTTATCCCAAAAACATATGCAAAAAAAGCCGTTTTGTTAATGAAATTGCTGACTTCCAATGAAAATAAAATTAAGTGGGACACTGATGGTACAGTGATTATAGATGATAAAAAAATTGATGGAAGTAACATTTTAGATCTAGTAAATGATTCATTGAGACCCTTAAAAAAAAGTGATCCAGTTGGGTGGGAGTCTTTTGCTAAAGCTTTAAAAGATATTCGAGTTCCTTTAACATATATTGGCAATCCGAAACGATGTGAGTTTATTAGTGACATGCAAACACAATCAGATATTTCTGCACCCGAGGAAGAATTCGTTACACCAACGAGTGACACAAAATACAAAAGGAAGTTGAAGAATAAACTGGAATGGGAGAAATGGGAACCTTACTAGAAATTCATAACTTGTATTATGATCCATCACACCCTGCAAGTTATAGTAGTATCGACAAATTGGCAAAAGCTATGAAAGGAAAAATGAGCAGAGAAGAGGTAAAGAAATGGTTACAAGCACAAGAAACTTACACTGTACACAAACCAGTACAGAGAAAATTTTCTAGAAATAAATATATATTATCAAATCTCAATGAATTATGGCAAGCTGACTTGAGTGATATGAGGACCTACTCAAGATACAATGATGGTTACAATTATATATTGTGTGTTATTGATGTATTCAGCAAATATGCCTATGTTAGACCTATGAAAAGGAAAAATTCATCAACTGTTAAGGATTGTTTTGAAAGTATATTTCTTGAATCCAAGGTAACCCCAACCCATATACAATCTGACAAAGGCACTGAATTTATATCAAAGGAAGTACAAAAATACATTAAATCTAAAAATATTAATTATTATACGACAAATAATCCAGATATTAAAGCAAGTATTGTTGAAAGATTTCAAAGAACACTTAAGATGAAAATGTGGCGTTACTTTACTCACAAAAATACATACAAATATATAGATGTTTTACAAGATTTAGTTTATTCTTATAACCACAGTTTTCACTCAAGTATAAAGATGTGTCCTTGTGATGTTAATTCAAATAATATTATGACAGTATGGAGAAATTTGTATGACAATAAAGATAATGGACCTTCAGCAAGTATCATATTACCGAAGTTGCATGTTGGGGATTACGTTAGGATTACTAAAAGCAAACATATTTTTCAAAAGGGATACGAATCTAACTGGAGTGATGAAATATTTATAGTATCTTCCATAATTGATAGAAGCCCTTGGCCTGTGTATACCATTAAAGATTTAAAAGGCGAAAACATAGAAGGTACGTTTTATGAAAAAGAATTACAGAAAGTATATTATGACCCCACTCTTTATTACAAAATAGATAAAATAATACGTTCTCGCAATACAGGTAACAGAAAGGAATTGTTAGTGAAGTGGAAAGGTTATCCTGATAAATTTAATAGTTGGGTTCCATCTTCTTATTTGAAAGAAATATGAACAAAGAAAGTTTTTATTTAACTTTACTTAGTAATAGTTCAATGGAATACTTTCCTGATAACAGAACTACAATTTTCTCAACTAAATTACCTAAACCTATAATTTTAGAAGGAGAATGGTCAGTTGGAGTGGTCGAATTTCAATATCCCTGCACCATGTTTACTGTACAAGATCATGAAAATGTTGTTTATATTACAAAATGGATGCAAATGCCTGGTGAAACAAAACCATCACTTACTTATTACAAGACACATATTCCTGCAACTAATTATGACAACATCAATCATATTTTGAAGGCCTTAAACAATATCAAGGAAAAAGTCAGATTTCGCTACGACGAAGTTTCTAAGTTTGTGTCAGTTTCAATATTAGATGACATGATTAAATCGATAACATTGTCACCTAAGTTATGTTTGCAGTTGGGGTTTGAACCCAATATAAATCTTAGAGAAAAGAATATGGGAAAATGTCCTGCTAATCTGCATTTAGGTTTACCTTCGCAACTTTTCGTTTATTCTGATATTGTAGAACCCCAAATCGTAGGAGATGTCATGACCCCTTTGCTGAGAATCATACCATTAGATCCTTCAAAATATATCTATGGAGCAAATAAAATGCATGTTTTCTCTCCACCCCATTATATATCTGTAATGCGCAGGGAATTTGATACAATTGAAATAGATATAAGAACAAGCACTGGTCAAAAGATACCATTCCAATTCGGAACAGTGTGCATAAAACTACACTTCAAAAAAATATATAATGTATTTGAAACATAATTATAATATGAAATGTCCATACGAAGATTATTATACGCATCAAGCTGGATCTGGTATTGGTGTAATATACAAGGGGGTACCGTATCAAAGAGGCCATGGAATTGGTAGTTTTTTAGGAGGGCTGTTCCGGTCGGTTTTACCATTACTTTCTAGCGGTGCAAGAGCTATCGGTAAAGAAGCCTTAAGTACTGGAGTAGGAGTTTTGTCGGATATGTTTAATGCAAAACCCATAGATGATTCAATTAAAACACGTTTGAAGGAAGCTACTACTAACTTAAAGCGAAAAGTAGATAGTAGAATAGATAGAATCAACATGTCTGGCTCAGGGTATAAAACAAAACGAAAACGTTTATCTTCTTCCATTCCAACGCTGACCACGAAAGTGAATACTCCAACAAAAACAAAAAATAAGTACAAGAATATTAACGATATATTTTCTAATTGATTAAAATGTCTTTTTTACATAATCATTCTTGTGAATGTATAAAATCAGAGTTAGATTTGTTTGCACTACCATCTACACAGACGAGCATAGAAAGTGGTGTATGGATTCATTACAAACCTATTTCATCTCTAGCGGATGATGGACCTTTAGAATTTCAAGTTCCTGGCGCTGGAGATGACTACATTGATTTATCCCACACTTTGATTCATATAAAAGCGAAAATACAGAATCAAGACAACACAAAATTGGCAGCGGCTACAGTCGTGGCTCCGGTTAATAATTGGTTGCATTCAATATTCAGTCAACTTGATGTTTACTTAAATCAGAAACTAGTGTCACCGCCAAATAACACTTACGCATATCGTGCGTATATTGAAAACTTGTTGAACTATGGTCCAGCAGCCAAAAAATCGCATCTAACTTGTGGTCTTTGGTATGGAGATACAGCAGGAAAAATGAATGAGACTGACATAAAAAATGAGGGTTTTGTTAAGAGGGAGTTCATCGCAAGAGAGAGTAAAGAAATTGAAATGATTGGACATCTCCATGGCGACTTATTTAATCAAGAAAAAATTTTAATTAACGGTGTGGACATGTGTGTTAAGTTGGTGCGATCAAGAGAAAATTTTAACCTTATGGCAGGGTCAGCAGATTTAAAATTTAAAGTATGTATTACAGATGCAACCTTGATTGTTCGTAGAGCACGAATCAATCCAAGCGTATTACTTGCACATCAAAAAGTTTTAGCATCTACTACAGCTAAATACCCCATTACGCGAGCTGAAGTTAAAGTTTTAACAATTCCATCAGGTGTTCAAGGAAAAACCCTTGATAATATATTCCTGGGTCAAGTTCCGAAAAGGTGTATAGTTGGATTTGTTAATAATGCTGCATTCAACGGGAGTCTCAACAAGAACCCGTTCAATTTTGAAAATTATGGTATCAATACATTTTGTTTATATATTGATGGACATCAAATCCCCTCAAAATCATTACAGCCATCGTTTGATAATAATGTGTTTGCTAGTGCATATCATACATTGTTCTCAGGGACTGGTATAAATTTTCTTAATGAAGGGAATGGAATATCTAGAGATGAATATGCCAATGGTTATTGTTTGCTCGCATTTGATTTAACTCCTGATTTATCAGCGAACTCATCGAGTCACTGGAACCTTATAAAACATGGTAGTGTAAGATTAGAAGTACGTTTTGAGTCAGCTCTCACGCAAACTATTAACTGTATTGTTTATGCGGAATTTGATAATGTAATAGAAATAGATAAGCATCGTAATATATCAGTAGATTATAGTAGTTAGGTTTATTATTTTTGTATTGCTTCAATAAATAAAAATATTCAATATATGATATTTCAATGTTTTATTTGTTACACCCTCTTTAATCTTCCTATTTAAAATAAATATCATTAATAAAATTGACATTGTTGTTGGGACTGCAGAGCTGAAAAGCTGTGTTATCTACTTATACCATGGATACCGTGGAAATAAAACAGTACTTAAGTAAAATTGATATGAGCATTGAATCTAACGTATACGCAGCTAATCGTTTACCGATACATGTTCATACTCCTATGTATATCGTAAGTAACTTAGATGTTGATACCAAACCTGGATCGCATTGGGTAGCCATACATATAGATGGGAATGGATTTGGGGAATACTTTGATTCATTTGGTCGAGCACCTCAAACATATCATAGATCTTTTTTGAAAACGAATGCAAGGATGTGGAATTACAACACTAATCGTATCCAAAACGATTTCACAACCGTATGTGGAGAGTATTGCATCATGTACATATATTATAAGTATCATGGTAAATCAATGTATGATTTTCTGAAATTGTTTGATGACAACACAATTTGTAATGATATAACAATGGATGAATTATTTAATACAATTTTTAATAAATAACGTGAACAAATTTACTGTGGATTTTACAATGATAAATACCTCTCATTTAGTTTACATATTGTATAAATTGGTTTATCTCTCTAATAACTTCTATTTTCTCTAAAACAATCATTATCATTTTTGTAGAATGATATAGTAGGTATATGAAATAATACAAGAAAATTGCTTAAAAATAGTTTATTTTTAATTTAGATACAAAATCATTTACAGAATTGTAGGGGAATATGAGATAGGTCGCAAATTTTCTAATGCAAGTATTTGTTGGGATTCTTCTTCTTCTTCTTTTGCCCAATCGTATGATAGAGGGTGTATATATTGCGGTTGTAGGACACTTCCAATGCACGGTGAGTACACGTTATTAGACATAGATTGCGAGTCGCGAGCAATTCCTTCCTGAGTACATATTGTACAAAAAGCCATCATAATTTCGACTCCGTCCATTACGTCTTCACCATCGTTGGACGTTGCTGAAAAACGATGCGTTGGACACGGTGTAAAGTATGGCTTGATGTCACAATCTTCTATCATGTTCTCGGGTAACTCACCGGTGATATACCAGAATCTGATATATTTAGAGTATTTTTTCAATATAGTTGATTTTCCCCACATTTCTAGAACTTGTTTTAAAAATGACATATTTCAACTACTAGTTGAGGTTTTTTAATGAATGGTACTGTATCAATGCCTGTAGAAACATTTATATACCCAATGCTGTGGGTGGGGGCGCGATACTTCTAGTTAATGTTATCTCTTCTTTTGCTTTTACTTAAATAAATTTTTATAAGATGAGTCACGGTGGGAGCGTTACATTCCTTGGAGTTTGTCCTCGATAAAATATTTTGAACAATTGTGCTTCCCGGCGAGTGTCTTTGTAATGTTGTAGATGATGTCCCGCGTACTTTGATAACGTTTATCATCTTCTGATTGCACATAATATTTTACTCGAGCATCGGAGTATTTCCAATAATTAATAGGTTCGATGTTGCGTATTTTATTCATATCATAGACATCGATTTTTATGAGATGAGTAGCGGTGAGAGCGTCATCTTCCTTGGAGGAAATATAAGAGACTCCGTCGTCACGTGCTGCTGATACATATGAAGATTGTACTCCGAGTTTTTTCTTCTTTTTGGGCTTCTCAAAGAACATGTCTATGTCGTTTATTCTTTTGATATTATTGTTTTTCTTCATATTAACAACTAATGAATCGTCAGGTTCCTCGGGCGTGTCCGGAAAATAGTAGCTTTTGAATGTGTCTTGCTGAAAGAGAACATAATACTTTATTATTAGGTTATCGAGAGCTGGTTCATTATACATGGACAATTAATGCAAAAAATATGGAAATACATACAGATATCACATAGGAAATGAAAAGATGTTTTAGATGTTTTAGCTAGATAATTAGCAAATCATAAAAATGAGAACAACAATAGTATGAAAAAAATACCGAAACACCTACAGATATCGCGGGCATGAATATGTACATACATGTCTAGAACGTGTGCACACAGGAAATTAAAAGTTGTCAACAGATAATTAAGAAATTAAGAAAATACTCACATCCATTATATAGTAGACTCGTGTCACTTTCACTGTTACAATGATGTCCCTTGAGGCATGCTAGCTAAATTTATATGGAAGGAGCGGAATGTGGGGCGGAAACATTAGCAGATATCCTTATCTGTATTGTGAATAAAGGAACGGAATGCATCGACCATTAAGGCAAGCGATAAAAAAAGAATGTAGAGATAGCGTTGAGTGCTTTGTAATCCGTGAGTGAGTCAACAAAATCGCGAATGTGATAATAAAGGCAGAAATAAAATTAATTGGCGACCCGCGAATAGATTAATCGAACTGGGATTCACCGGCTACTAGTGGCGAATAAACTTTATGCGTGCTTTAATTAATAAATCCGCGGTTTGATTGATTGACACATAATAAAACCGCGAATCGTTTAATTGAAGCGCGAATGAAGTTAATTTGTCGAATAAAGTTAATTCGCGGCCGTGAATTGGTTTATCGAACCGCGAATTATGCGCGTTTTAATTAATTAATCCGCGGTTTTATTGATTGATTCGTAATAATCAATCGTGAATAAAGTGAATTGATCCGCGGATAAAGCTAATTCTCGCGTAATTAAACCGCGAATCATTTGATATAAAGTTCATTCGCGGCTAGTACACAAATAGAAATACGAGTGCCTTACACACAAACAAGTTTTCACTCAACGGAAATTACGGAAAGTGGTCGTTGTTTTAGAGGCCACATACACTTACATGACTTACATCCGATCTTACATAACATAAGAACAAAGAATTTGATTTATATTTTTCAACTAGCTTCCGCCCGCGGCTTCGCCCGTGTGGAATTCGTTATTTTAGATTTTTCATACAAACTTTTATCCCCTATTTTATCCCCTTAGGGGTAGAATTCTACGTACTACTATAGGTATATCATAGTAGCTGTCTGCATGCCAAATTTTAGCCCGCTCGGTCCAGTAGTTTGGGCTGTGCGTTGATAGCTGATCAGTCAGTCACCTTTGCGTTTTATTGTAATCATATTAGGATGACTATTACTTTTAGTACCTACTTACTTAATTAAACCGTATAATAAGGGCCTAGTTTAAGGGGCGAAAAAATATGCGATCGGTCAGATAGATATGGTAGCACTTTCAGCACTTTGGTCTTATCGATAGGTACAGGATGATCGGATATTTGAATTCCATTGAAAGTCAGAAGGCATCTGTGACCAATCAATTTAAGAAGCTAACCTTGGAAAGCGAATTACAATAACTTCTGTTTTTGCTGAATTTATGTCGGTACTTAAATCCTATCACGAATTAAAATGAAATAGATCTTCAATCTTCTATGTTGATAACGCATAGGTACCTATTTTAACAACTGGAAAATGAAAAAAATGTTTATCAAAACACTCAACATAGGTACTTAACTGGCAAAAATTACAAAACCGACAAAAATCACGAGTAGATAGATAGGAAGCCTACGTACCATGTGTCAAGTTTCGTTCATACAGTCATTGTTAAACATAATACGACGCGTATGGTAAGCACGAATCATTTTTACAAAAAATCTTAATTTGTGAAAATGACATAAAAACTGTTACTGCCTTGACAAAAATGCAATTACCGGAAACAATACGCAATTATAAAGTAGCAAACGGGGCTAAAGACGACCTACTTTAAGATGTGGCATAATTATATAAATATACTAGATTCATAAAATAACTAATTAATTAATATTATGTTGGTACAGTTACAGCCCGAAAGAAGATGAAACGGACTGTAGGTACCTACCATCATAATTATGGCTAATGATTACTATCGGCCATGAACAATAAACAGTTAAATTTTTAAGTATCTATCTACATAATAAAATTTTCTTTAGATTAATTTATTATACGTAGATACTATACGTACATATAATTCATTTGTCTGTTTGTCTATTATGTTCGTGCACGCTAATCTCAGAAACAGCTTGTCTGATTTGAATGCAGTTTCCATGATTATATTGTGATGGGCTTTACGTTTTTCATCTTAGTTGGTTAACAAATAAAAAAGTTATGTGGGTGAAGTTTAAATGAAATCCACGCGGGTCAAGCCGAGGGCGGAAGCTAGTAATACTTATTATACAGAAATTTTCCTGCTAAAATTAATAAGTCCTCCTGCACGCTGCCACAATTATAATAATTAGGTATAACGCCGATATTACACTGAATATAATATCGTCTCTATCATATTATGTGAACACGCAAACAGGAGCTAAATAACCCGTGAACCAGTTCACGAGTTATTTAGTAATATTGTTTTTATTATCGTATTTTTTACTTTTCTAGCAGTATAGATTTGGTTTAAAGTTAACAAAAAATTCTTAGCCAACATTGAAATATGAAGATTGAAACATTGAGGACCCCGAGGAGATTATAGATATAGAGATTATAAATTAAATAAAAAATATGTTACCTATAACTCCATCGTAGCCAAAATCTTCACCATTTGTGAGGTCAGGCGCTGAAAGTGGAGAAGAAAAAATTTTTAAATTTCAATTTTTAAAAACAAAATACTACAAAAATGATTGTAAATTACATATATTATTATAATTCCTTTAGGAACTTATCACTTACATCTAAAAAAAATTACATATTTGTTAATATTTGGCCTTAAACACTAAAAAGGATGAGCACGAAGCAGTAGGCAGGAATCTCTGTAGCTACGAGTACCAATATTGTATTCAAATGATACCTAGTATAAGAAGTTAAGTTGAAATCTAGTTAATAACATTTTTTATGTTTTGTGTACTCGTTGGTAGAATGATAGAGTTAGAGTTACATAATTTGATCGCAATACGGACCAATTGCAGCATTCTTTGACGCAGGTACATACTCGTAATGTGAACCACTGTCGTTGTATTCATTTAGAGATAATACCGGAAAATTGTGATTACACTATATTCTACAGTGGATATATGGCGAGTGACGTCTAAATTATTTCTACTCACAATTTTATAAGAGGTCTATATATTATTGTTGACATAGGTACTTATCTACCTACTGTTAAGTTATAGGGAAATATATATATTTTTTATTTCTGGTATTCTGGTAAGAACATTTAAAATTTTCAAAAATAAATAAATGTCTGCTTGGTAGGTCTGTATGTAGGTATTTGTGTGTCTGTGCGTGTATGAACCTAAACCTCTCATAACTTTTGAACGTTAAGACTGATCGTTGTTTTTACAACAACTTTCAAACTAAGTACTGCATCGATAAGTTACTTAATCTAATCGATTTTTTCATCCAAAAAACGATGTCAGAATAGGGGGATCCATTCGGAAGGTATCGTTGACGAAAAGTATTGAAAAAACTGTTTTTTCAACGTAACTTTGAGATTTCGTGACGTATCAATTTAGCGGAAAATTTCAGGCATTGACTGAAGGGTCAACCGACTTTTCAAATGTTTTCATTTCATTCATTGAACTCATTGATGGGTAAAGTAAGTATGTATTTTATAAATAACTTTCTGTGTTTGCAACTCATTCGAACTACGGTATCCATCAATTCGAAAACATATTATCAGCATCGCCTTGCATCTCTATTCTGTGCCTCGAACTTCTGATCTGTCTGTCTTGAGCAGTATTGTTGCGAGGCGTGCATCGGTTATTATGAATTTATAATATGAAGTTTCATACTTATTAACTTAACGGCTCTAGGTGAGGCGATGCTGCATCGTTTACGAATTGATAAGCGTTTAAAACGTTTTATCGTAAGTAATTATACTAATTAATTATGTTAAGCTACATGATAGTCTTAAGAGGCTACAACCGAAATACGTAAAACCGAATGAGCGGAGCTCAAAAACAAAGATAGAATGATTTCATTTAGGTATAGGCAAATAGTGAGATAGCAAATGTTTTATTTTAGCTTGCATTTAAATTTTTTCTTTGAAAACTGTTTCGAATTTTGAGTTTTTAATTTTTACGAAAACTTAGCTTTGATTATTTACTATGTTTAAAAAAAAATTTCATCAACTAATTATTAAAATTTTTGTATTGAAAACCAAAACTATTTGGACCTAACTTTATTATTTTTTTCTATCCAGGAAACTTCTCATTTTACTGGTTTTGCTCTTATGAGATTGTTTATTATTTAGTGAAGATACATTTATATCTAAATATCGGAGATATAGACAGTAAGTTTTAAAAATGATCTTAGATTTAAAACTACCATATTTCGGATGTATCCTCTAAGTCGTAGGTAGGGGGTGTTAGATAGCATTTGTTAATCCATGTGTGGAGGTCTCTGGACTATTTTGGAGGATTTGAACTTCCAATACTTGAGTTAGCATAAGTGATCGTAACCAACTTAATTTCACCGGTCATTGAACGCTGCACGCTGGTCGTTTGGACAATGGCATTAGTAGGCATAAATAATCACTAATGGGTAAAAAACCACAAAAAAAGCGACACAAGTAATACTATAACAGAATACTATAAAATACTAATAACAGCCACACGAGGAGGTAACCTACTCTCTGCTTTACCTGGCACACAAATTAATATTTGGTCTTTCTTTCAACAATTTTTTGCCATTGACTTAAAACTTAATGTCGTGAGTCGTGACGAATGCTACTTGTACCGTTTTATCCCTAACAAAATCACAAAAACTTGTGTACACACGTACGCAAAACCAAAAATATAATAAACGGTTAAGTCCATTGCCTTGAACAGAGCAATGTCTTTTACACCAAGCCTTGTGGTTATGGCTCAAGGTATCTATTAATATTTTTTCACGCCAGAACTTTTTGCTGTCCCGGAGATGTCATCGGCGTCTTTTTACGGATGAAGGAAATGTACCCGGATCTCAAAACTAAGTACCTTGTTCTGGGAATACCTTATTGTTTTGTACAGCGCGGTATACATATACTTACATAATATATAGTATGCCTAAAAGGTAATTAAAACCGCAATGTAGTTATATGAAAGTTCAAAACACGAGCTTTATTTGAATAACAATTTCGATTAGAGTAGTCTACCTACCTGTCTACTCGGTTAATATAGATAATATGAAGTAGCCAAACGCGATTTAGTCTTATTTGATATCTAGTCCAATCGAGATCTAATTATAAAGATAGGTACCTTACCAACCCATATCGCTAATGTATGCTAATGGAATATTTTTAGTGTTAAAAAAATTAATACGTAAAAATTTCCACCTCTCATATCTTCACATAATATATAATAAATCTGTAGGTAACTGATCGCTGTCCGTACATGGAAGATATATGAGAAAAACAGTAGCTACAGTATCTCAATTTAAGAATGTGGCTGACCAAGAACCTGGTTTCCGAAGTGAAGCTGGGGCAGGTTTACAAGTTTAGAAATTGAGATATGGATTTACCCAGGTACTTAATGTTGCATTGCGACTCGTGAGTCGTGACGTATTATTTATTGTAATATGTACATTTATTATCATTATGAATTTCATGCAACCATGCCAAAAGCAAATTGTTGATTCAAATTATATCCGGATTGTAGATCGCATCTTCGCTTAAATATATTAGATAATAACGATACTAATGGTCTATGATTAAATTATACTGTCAATATTACTGATTTAATTATAGTGTTATTACCTCTATACTAAACGACAATGCGTAGTAACAATTATAAATGTATACAAGAACAATCACTAACTTCTATGAAAACATCGTACGTACTAAAGTTTTTATTATTGTTTGAAAATAGGCCGCTGACGAAAAAGTAAGTCGCAAGTCGCAACCTAATAAAGCGTATCAAGTTCATTGATAAAAATAATTACTTACAGCAATAGTAAATGTCGTTGTTGGTATTGACCTTCTGTTCTTGCCAATGACCACGTCACGAACGCTTTGCATCTACTTATAAAAATTTTAATAATAGAAATGGAGCATAATCAGTTAATTGGTTTTGCTCACATTTCATTTAGCCGCAAATATAAATGTAATCAAGTACTATAGATATATTTTAAATTTTAAATTGAATACGACTTAAATAAAGACATGTTTTTATACTATGTTAGTGTTACCTACTAGTTCACTACATTAGGTTTCTTTAGTGCATGCTGGCTATAGCAAAAACATCTATTTACTTCCTGTGTAAAAAACAATCTCCCCAGATTTGATAGGGCTATCTCATTAGATAGAGCCCTTGCTCTGACTAATCTAAGGTCCTACTATTACGCTTTGACGGTACTACTCGTAATAGCGAAGTTAACATTATGGTACGGTGCATGGTGATACCATTTTTACCTGTTTGTCTCGCTATTTCAACTAAAATCAACCGTGAAATGTTCTTTACGTGTCTCAGTTGCGAAGTTAAACAGCCAATCAAATAGGTTTATTACTTCAGCGAAGGGTTATTGATGCAAAGGTGTTATGGATTTCTATAGACATCAGTGACCACTTATCTGATGCAAGGAGTTCTCCCGTTTGTTTCTTTACTAGCCATAAATTCTTATAAATAAAATCGGCCAAGTATAAGTCGGACTTTTACACGAAGGATTCCGTACCACAGCGCTATTTAGGTATCTAGATCTACTTACTTGCTGTTTAATTTATTGTTTGACCCACAACAAGCTACCTATACTCGGATTTTTAATTAAACGGAGTAAAATGACATTTCGAGTGTTGCCACTTTTTAATGAAATAAAAATAGTGCTGGGGCATTAATATCTCGTTATTCAACTTATTTAATTCAGTTAAATAATTAATTATTATGTTAATTTCTAATTTTCAAAAACTCGTAGTTACCGCTCGAAGCATAATATTACTATTCGGTAAACAGATTGTAAGATTTATAATAGATACAAACAAACAATATATTTCAGTAAAAATTTGTTCTCTATTAGTAAAATCATCTTCACTATCCGCAAAATTTATTTAAAATCTATCGGAAGTAAGAAAGCAAATGATCATAAATTGATACTAGGTATTTGTGACGCAAGAGATTATTTAAAGTTACATTTTGTCATATCGTTTATTACCGGTATTATTTATATCGTTTTTAAGAACTACAGACAATCACTATGATTTGAAAGCTGGCAATATTATTTAAAGAAATGACATTTCGATGTGTCAGTTTATGAGTTTACTCCGTTTAATTAAATATCCGAGTATAGTTCCGTTGTAAAGAGATTCGTAGACCCTTTTTAGCCTTTCTTTAAAAAAAAAACAAATGTTATTTAGGTAGACATTAATATAATTATAAAATTGACAACCTGGTATAATAATATTACGCTCGTTCCAGAAGATAACCTAGTGGTCGTTCAAGGTTAACACTGTTTAGTGAGAGTCTGGAGTATGTACCTACTAGGAAGCCCTGTATGATAGATCTCCAGGCCCTCGCCCCGGAATGGTGGTATTGTATTACTCGTAGGACAAGACGATATTACAATAGCTTATTAACTTGTATTGTAAGTTTGAGAGATTATGTGTGCTGATGAAGGAAGTTAACGACGATAAATATAGTGTGTGCGTGTATGTCTCTGTGTATGTGTGTGTGCGTGTGTGTGTGCGTGTGTATGTGTGTGTTCGTGAGTGTGTGTGTGTGTGTGCGTGTGTGTGCGCGCGTGTGTGCGTGTTCGTGCGTGCACATGTGTTGGGTGTGTTGCGAACTCTTGTGTATTTAATGTATGTTTTAATATTAAGTGCATAACTTTATGGTAAGTGTATTTATGTATACGTGTAATATATATAGATATTTAATATTATATGACATTGTTTATGATTAAATGTAGTGTCTTATAATTATAAGGATATTAGATTATTAGATATTAGGATAATACTGCTAAAAGACTTTCCGTGGTACTATAGTCAAGAGTTTGAAGCCAATTTTGCGTTGCTAATTTACATTGGTATTTTGATAATGTATAAGTATATATTAAGTTTGCCATTAATTTTATTGTAAAGATGAGCCCCCATGTAACAAAAGAATCTATGAGAGAATCTTTTATTCAATCGAACTCTTGTGCAAACCATATGTTTGCGCCTATTATAGTTGTGTGATATCTCGGGAGATTTAATTTCAGAATGTTTTTTGAGTACTGAAAGAAGAATAAAAAGTTGCCGAACAGTAAGGACCTTAGAGCGAATGTAAAGTTCTCGGGTAGGAAACAGCATAGGGAGAAACGAGATAACTTTAAGTACCTACTTATAGCGCGTTGTGCGTGCTCTAGTTTGAGGAGAAGGGTTTTCGCCGCTCCTCGCCAACTTGTTATGCAGTAGGTTATAAGAGACTGACATAATGCGAAGTAAACGGTCTTTAATATGTTATTATCAGCAATGTGACGTAGATTTTTAAAAATATACATAAATTATTTTACGTACTCTCGTTGACAGGAGTTCAATATGTGATCGGAAACTAAGATGGTTGTCGATAATAACGCCCAAGTACTTAATAGAATCCGTTGGTGAAAGTACAGGACATGCACAAGGATATTTTAGATTATCACATTTAAATCGTTAGAAGATAACGTTTAGTAAAATATTTTTGTTCCGTACCTTTGTAACCATTTGTACGTATAATTTCTGATCAAAAATGGATTAGTATTGCCAACAATTTGTTGTAGGTAGGTAGATACCTCAGATTATAGAACCAAAAGGCAGATAGAACATTCGCAAAGAAAAGCGACGAATAATGTGAAGCCGCTTTTTCCCTATGTGTGCATGACAACCTTAATGTCAACTAGCAATTGCACCGTATGGATACGTAATTCTTTGTGTGTGTGAGGTTGCCAAGTGAAAAGTCATAATCTCCCGCAATTTTGTAAACATTGTTCGCCATATTATTTTCAGCTTAAAACATTATGCACAATTAAATTGGCAAATTATTTATTACTAGTGAACGCCCTTATTTCGCTTCGGTAAGCCCATAATCGATAAATGAGGGATGGTATTCTTTAAATTGACGTGATTTCTTATTTGTGTACCGATTCAAATAAAACACACACTAAATGTCATTTGAATACTAACCCAAGCTCATTTGAATACGTCAGTGAAAACTGCATCTAAATTTGTTAAGCCGTTCCTGAGATTAGGCGGAACAAATGCACAGAAAAACAGACAAAAAATTAAAGTTTTATTGTATGTAAAAATAATAATTGATTTTAATTTCTTCTGATAATAATTTCTTGAGCGCCTCCGAGCTTCGGAAGGCACGTAAAGCCGTCGGTCCCGGTTGATATCGATACATCGATAGATAGCAGTCGTTAAGCCGTGTCGGAGGCCTTCGGGCGGCTTGAAAACTTTCGACAATGTGTTGGCCACTAACCCCTCCACCAATCCGCACTGGAGCAGCGTGGTGGAGTATGCTCTAGGCCTCCTTAATAATGAGGAGAGACCCTCAGTAGTGGGACATTAATGAGTTGTAGCCATATCACTAGTTATCAAAAAGTATTATATAATAATTATGTGTAAATGTTCTTTTAATATACCTATTTAATTTAATATTTTAAATATGTTTAATTGTTTTAATTAACCTATGGATTTTTGTATCTTTGGGTAGATATTTTGAATCAAAAAAAAACATCAAAATATCAATATACTTATTTATTATAACAAAAAATCGGTTTTGACGATTTTTTAATCAACCAATGTCCTTTTTAGTGAGATAGGTACACGTCATCCTCACTAAAATGTAATGAGCGAACCACGCAAAATTAATTAGCCAATTAATATCTTGCCTGCTTTTCCGAATAATATGAACCCATTTTTCTCTTGTTACAGCATCTGTAGGAAATCTGCAAAAATTATAGTTATTAGTTATTAGTAGGCTAAGCAGAAACTAAAATATTACCTATATAATATTTATCATACATATTAGTGGCACACGTGACATTTTCAGCAGTTAGAATGCTAATTTTATTGGCTGTATTGCCTGACTTTTAGGTTTAAATAAATAAAACTATTTACTTTCAAAATATTTTTTTTCGATATAAATTTATAAATCGACCAATGTCCAAATAGTCCATGCATATTTCCCCAAATTTAGGGTAACCGATTTTCATTTAAACTGGTGTACAAATGAATGATTGTTGAGGTTTTGTGTTCCGAGCGAACCGCAAAAATTATTATTATAAATAAATAATAAAATAATGAACAATTACCTGTGAAAAGATATTCCGTCTTCTTTTCTTTGTTTTTGCGAACAACTTTTAAAGAATTTAAAAATGCAAGACGGCATTATAACTGATAAAATTATTTTAAAAAATTTGACACTTGCGACGTTTATGCTATTTGACGCTTTCCGTAGTACTGACACGAGATTGTATTAGCTTTTTATTTTGTATTTGCTTTGGTAGCTTCACTTTATACTAGAACGACTACATCTGCCTTTTGGTTCTATAATCTGAGGTAGATACATACATTCCTATCACCGTGTACTTAGATAAGTATGATCGAGAAGTCGCCACGAGGCGCCAAAATAGTCCATCTACTCACGGGTGCATGCAAGCTGCCCATGTTTTTCGGTATATATTTATTTCTACGGTGACATAACTATTTAAAGACGAAAGCAACGTTGTCAGGTGCTGTTAAACAATCCACCAGTATACAAAACTTTACAATAGAATAGACAATGGCTTACCGAATCAGTGTGAACCACCTTGGAAGGTTTTGCACTGTATTTTGTATTTAACAATTTGCACGCATGTAGGTTTAGCAATCTTTTAGTCGCTATATTTAGCAACGTTTTCATGATTTTGTTTATGTATCAATAGTCAACTACAAAAATACTGGTTGTCTGTAAAGTCGGTTTACTGACGATAGTTGAACGTGACAACGTCTTAAGAAAATACTGATGGAATGATTGACAAATAATGTCATCAAAGTAAACAAACGTCATGAAATCGTATTTAAAGTTACAGAAATTTATCAATAAAAAAATAAAGAAGGAATACAGGAAACATTAAAAAGGTAACATTTAAAATTTATAAATAGTCCCAGAAGTCAATAACAAAGTAATAATTGGATACATTACCAAAATATCTCCGAACGCAAAGGCCGATTGTGCTTCTTTGTCGCTCGTTCCGCGATCTCGCTTGCACTTCAAGCTTTACATGGGACGCCTCATCACGCCTCAGAGCGAGGTTACGATAACGCCGCATGACGTCAGATAACGCCACATAAACGTCATGTTTTTCGTGCGTGCAGCCGATATCGAATTATAAAACGTAACGTTGTCACGTCAATAATTTCGATAAAAACTAAAGAGACGTCAGAGTTACATTGACAAAGGCCGATTGTGCTTCTTTGTTGCTCGTTCCGCGCTCTCGCTTCATGGGACGCCTCATCACGCCTCATGACGTCAGATAACGACGCATAGACGTCATGTTTTTCGTGCGTGCAGCCGGGTATATCGATTTATAAAACGTAACGTTGTCACGTCAAAAATGAAATGTATCGTAGGTACCTACGTTTATTTCCTTCACATTATTGTGTTACTATGTCACTACTGTCACCAGTAGATATTGTATTGTTACGTGTCAGGACTTCAGGAGTACTGGGTTCGAGAAAATGCCAAAATGTACCACAAAGACTTTATTGTACTCGTAGATACACAAATTATACTATTTACACAGTACACACCAAAACACTCTGCACGTAGGTACTCGTAAACACACTCGTCGAAAACTGTACCGCTCGTAGAAATCACTTCACTTCTCACTGGTATCGCTCGTAGGTATCGCTGGTATCTTCCTGGTTTCGCTTCCGAAACTAGAATGTCCGCGGTTGACCGAGTGTCCCTTTTTATACCACTCACCTACTATTCACGCCAATCTAGAACATTCCCGCTAATTCCGGACCCAATTCGAATAAGATTCGAGTATGTTCCTTGCAACCGACTTTCGCCCTTATGACTATTGCCGTAATGGCGAAGCGTCGTGCGCGTAGTTTCGAGACAGCCGCGCTGTATTGTTCCTATTGTTAGCTCGACATGTTTATAGCCCCTATTGTGTCTTGTTTCCGAAGTAGATGCCCTAGATGCCCCAGGGTTGTCACAGTATGCTACTGAAATAACTGAGCCAAAAAAAATATTACGTATGAAAATTCACATTCAATGCAACGATAAATAATTTGTCCTTAATATACTCGGTAACTATGTTGAGGTAATGAGTACCAAAATTGTATAGGTACAATTTTGTATCGCAACTATTCAATATTTACGAGTACTACTACTTAATTACTAAGAAGACATTACTTTTTAATAATTATTATACCACACGTATAGAAAAACGCACAAGGATTTAAGTTTTTATGTTTAAAAATTATTTAGAGATGCAAAAAATCGATGAATATGGCGTATTGAATCATTCAGATTTAGAACTTTATTTCCAAATGAATGCATAGGTACCTAATCAACACGCTATATAATATTGCTAATAAGTTAATTAACAATTTTGACATTGATAAGCATTGTATATTTTTTTTAATTTTCAAAATTAGATGAATTAACTACCTAACTACTGTTATTAGGTTTCTTTGTGTTCCTGTATTAAGTATGTGTAGCTATGACTTATGCTACGGTAGTCGGTACGGTTATCCTGCGGTAAAATCTATTCTTGCTTTACCTTACCACATTTTCTGTTTTCCGCCTTAGCTTTATCTCAATCGTTAGCATTGGTAAGCGCTCAGGCATGCTTCCTGTCCTTTTTATTGTATTCCTGACTTGTCCCTTACTTTTCAATTATTACCTACTACTTATTACTAATCCATTAAATTACTTTTAAAGGGTATACACCTCATTTTGATGAATAAATATTATAAGATCTTTTACTTCTTTACACAGATAAGAAGTTATAAATAGAGATTTGTACCAACCTGTGGTACCAACTAAAAATTCCCTAATAGCCACTCGGTACATATACATGTACATATAGATTACAAAGCACGCTTGCGAAACGGCGATAGAATAAAAAAAATACATACACAGTTTAAGTGTATCTTGATTTTGAATTTGAAAAGACATTCAATTTAATCTCTAGAAAATAACACTAAACACAAATAAATGACTGCATACGCATTATTTTGATGTTTGTATAGCCCTGCCTGGGTATCTATTGAACGGCAGTTGGATTAGTAGGTACCGCGAATGAAAGTAGGTAATAATGTAAACCATGCAAAACGTTTCGTGTTTCATCCACTTCACGTTGAGAAATGTAAAATATGATTTATGATTCATTAAATTCTTCAGCATTTCCAAGTACGTAGGTAGTTACTTTATTTAGGATCGTTGTATTGAATTATGGACAGCAGAGTGCAGGTTGCGTGCCTGGAAAAATGTCTCCTGTTAATTTATTCATTGTACCAGCCTACCTTTGTTACCATAATACGAGTATACCAAATCAATTATGGATTTTAATATTTTTCTATCATTTCGATATTCAGAAATTATTGAATTAAGGGACTGTAGATTATAGTGAATATTTATGTCACTACCAAAATAAGATTTTACCTATGTGTTATATATGAGCACTGGTGCTTAAAATAAATAGTGGAACATGTAGGATGTAAACATAGGAAAATGTATGTATAATATACATATCTAAAAATCTAAATATATAAAAAAGAATACCTACTGGCTTAATGACTGCCTGACTGACTGTATAACCGACGGATTGAAAGCCTGGCATATTAACGCACAACCCAAACTACCATAGGAAACTACAAAATTTGCATCATGCTTCTTTTTATAGAGTTCATATATAAAATTAATATAAAATTTACGTCCTTATCTTTTTAAAACTGTGATTTTATTTAGCCAACACATCGGAGAAGTTCCTTAAGTTAGCCAATGTAACGTGTGTTAAACGAATGGAATGTTATGATTCTGATAATGTACTGTACGCTTCAAACTATTATTCGTAGTAATATTTTCATAAATAAATAATTTGTTGGAGAATGTTTTGCACGGAAAGCACGTTAAAGGTACCTACAGTTGACTGGATCAGTGTTTATTATAATTTTAAAACGACGGTTAGTGTTGAAACGTATGAGATTTCAATGAAGGTACTTACCAACCATTATGTTATATTTACCAAATAAAACATTTAAAACAATTGGGTAGTTAAGAATTCGGCCTCCTACTCGGAGGGTCCGGGTTCGAATCCTAGGGCACGCACTTCTGACTTTTTGGAGTTATATACGTTTTAAGCAATTGTTATGTTACTCACTGGCTATACTTAATGGTGAAACTCAAATATATGCCAATCCGCACTTAGTCAGCTTGGTGGACCTTGGCCTTAACCTTCTCATTCTGAGAGTCTTGTGTCCAGCAGTGGGACAGTTAAGTATGGGTTGCAATTAAGATGATGATGATTTTGTGTAGTACTATCTTTATTTCCCTATAGCCTAATGAATGTTATGTATCGTTTATTATGAATACCTTCTGAATGGTTATTAGCAGACATAAACATATAGCTGATAATTAGAATCTTTTTGTGGTTTTCCATGCGCATTTTTTGTTCAACACGCCACGTGGTACCAAGTTTAATAATAATCATTTTCCATGCATAGCATAGTTCATAGAAATATATAATTGCCCGCCTCATGAACCGCTCATAGCTCGGCGGCTTGCGTCTATCCTAAGTGATCGACCGAGATATCCAGTAATGACGAGAAACCCATGCGATCTACTTATTCGTAATAGATTGAATTGAAGCTAAAACAATAACATCATCAGATAGACAACATGCATTAAAATTGTTATGTTGTACAAGCATGAAATAAGTACCTAATTGTCGGTCTTCCTTACAGACTTAACTTTTCATATCGGTAGTACCTAGATAATAGATATATTCAGTAAATGAGACATATCGTATCAAGTACTATAGCTATTACCTATCTTTACTAGACACTTACATAAGTTGTCGTAGGCTATAAGCAAACACTTTGTTCTAGAAAATTATTGTGTAATCCAAACAGTATTATGGTTGGGCATAGGTGGTGGGTGGGTGGTGGTATCTTACTAATATATACCTAACCAGTATTTTTTAGACATTCCTTACCGCACACACAAATTCACACAATAGAACAGTCACAACAACTTACGGGTATACTTATTGCAAAAGGTGGTCTTATCGCTAAACAGCGACTTTTCAAGACAACTTTTGAGCTACATTTAAGCAGGTTTAGCAGGTAGTTTAAAAAATTAGTAATATTAAAAACATATCCATACCAGTAGTACATATCATGAAATCGTTTCAGTGGTTTCCGAATGAAACTCATACAGAGAGAAAGACGGCCACTGACTATTAAAACAAAAATACTGTCTGTAGTAAAAATCTGCAAGTAAGTACCTGTACCTACAGATATTATTCCGTTCCAGCTTAAAAGTGAAATTTAACCTGCAGTTGAAATAAGTAAAATAATGTGAATGTTTTGTAACAAAGTACTTAATAATCATTACAAAATATTTTTACCTTGTCAGTTCGTGCATCACGATATTTTTTTACTTGTTCACGTAGGTATTTTCTACGACTACGACTTTTCAAATGGGAGAATTTTGAGTTTTTTGTGACGTAGTATCTGTAGGTACTTACCTACTTCGTTACTACATGATTTCTACTACTTTGAGAATTCAGTTATATAAGCTTCTAAAACTATACGAGTATTAAAAATTTATAAATTGTTGTTTATATGTCATGTTGAAGTGTTCAGAATTTGACCAAAATATAAAAACAATATTATAATTACTTTTGTTTAAATGGAATTCAAAAACAGTAATAATTAATCAAACGGGTCCCGTTCTCACCCGTCCCACCAGACCCCGAAAACGATTAATTTGATTTATAGTTTGTTATTACTTTTTCCTTCTTTTTTTCAACGTGTACAGTCGATAGAAAAAGTGTTTTAAAGTATGATAGTGATTTTTACAGGGACGTAGCTACTGCCGTTTCAGCCGTACAAATGATACGGGGCCCCCGCGTTACAGGGGCCCCTAACATGTGTAAGCAAAAATTAGTAAAATGTTATCCATAATGTCACTTAAACTCGTAGTAAATAAAAACATCAATACTAATAATAAATCTGTAGCTGCTGGTCGCTATCCTATATAACCTAAAACTATATAACGTAAAGCAATGATTTTTTAGAATTTTTGTCCATTGTCTGTGACTTAATTAATTTCATTGTTGTTAATTTAGCAAATTATTAAGTAGGTATTTCAAATAAGTCTGATTTTGCACTTGAAAGATTATTTTATTATGTTTTTTATACATATTTTTTATTAAAGTTAATTCCATTCACTCTCATTCATTTAGCAAATGTATGTTTATGAAAATAAGACAGATTATTACATGTTTTTATACTACTTATTTGTTTATTAAAGTAAATTACCTTTATTATTGTTAACTACTTATATTTTACTCCTGATCCTTTTAGTAAATAATGACGCACAAGTAGCCTTATTCTCTAGGATTCCGTCTCGTAGGTTCCATGGGCATTATAACACCCAGACTAAGAACCAGGCCATATCCAGGATACTTAGAACGGCAATTCAAGTAATTCGTTCAGCGTGGTAAAATTTTTACTTTAAGACTTTTTCTGATAACTGTACTTTTAAGCAATATTTAATTTTTTTTGACGTTATCTGTCAAATCGGAATTCGGGGTCTAGTGGGATGGGTGAGAATGGGAATGGGAGCCAACGGGAAAAACCCAATCAAACACATTTAGTGAAAAGGGGGCAGATTACCCCAAATCACTCAAATGTTATGATAACGATTCATAAGCATTACTATGTCCTCCGAAGAACTTCAGTTAAAGCAATATTGGAAAACATAGGTACCTAAATCGAAGATGAAACTTGCAGAAAACATAAATGAAGTAAGTAATTTAATACAATTATTTGATATTACACATAATAATCTTGACATCGAGTCAAAGATCACTGGAACAGGTTTCACATAATTTACGTAAACTGTCAATATGTAACAATAAATAGGTACTAATAATTGATTGTAACTTTATAAGAAAATGCAGTGAACTACATTTTAGGTCAACAGATCAAATTTAATAACAGCTCTTACGATAAAGAATCAATATTAACTTTTAGCATTGAACTGTCTGGCCGTGGTCTGGCCATATTACAAATTTTCATCAAAATCTATTTTTATATTTGCATTTATCATAAGTATTATATTTTGCATTATGTTACAGAGAAAACAGTTTTATATTCCATATTTTTGAGGAAAACAATTGTTTATTGTTTATAGTAATTCCTGTGACAGAGACAACAATAAGTTTTTATGTGAGTTTTCCTTTATAATGCCATTGACGGTTATGCACAGTCCATTTATATTCAAAGCAACCAAAATAGACACCTGCTAATTCACAACATAATTCTTTTATACACCTAAACAAAGTGTTTTAATGCAGACGACAATAATGGTGTCATGGTAGTTTACCGAATTCAATGCAAGTCATAATGATCATGTAAATTTAATATATTGTCGGCATGTCGGCTTTCCTCCAATAAAATTTTGTGAAACTAATATCAGTAAATCAAGCCTGTAAAGGCGACATTTAGCCCAATAAGAGACACAAGCTAATGATGAGTCGGAATTTAAGAGTACCTAACACAATTATTTTCGCCCTGCGTCCCGTTCGATTTTTGGAATGGTGTCGCTTGCTGTAACAAATTTTAGTCGTCGAGCTACTTTTTTAGGTATATCAAAAAATGCAAATGTAAGCCAATATTTATGGATATCGATGTCAATAAATATATCACTTCAAATGTTAGTATTCATAAAGAATTTTTGATAGTAGGGACTTATCAACTACCGAGAAATCTTTCAAACACAGCCAGAATCACCATAGGAACGACGACTTAGTTCCCTAAAACCCCAGCCAACATTATACATAGTTCTGCATATATTAGGATAAAACATTTACCTAGGCCCCAATTTTACTAAATAGATATGATTTTTAAATGCTATTGGCTTCTCGTAAAAACAGTTTGACACATTTTGTATACGGAGTGTGTCGAAAATTTCAACAAGTGTGCAGAACTGAGGCCCTGAAAACAAAATCTTAATCTTAAATCTTGAATCGTTATGAAATCACGCATCGTATCGTCGTCACGAGTCGATTTCATGTACCTACCCTGGCTTTACCGTGACCGCCTATTAATCTTAAGATAATTTAAGGAAACCGAAATTAAAACGTGTTCAAAGCCTACTAAGTACTTAACCTTCATAAACTCGTCCAAAATTAAAATTTTAAAAGTTGTGTTGTTTTATTGTAGTATATTATAATACATTGTTATTACTGCACTTGGGGGCTTGCCAACAGCTGTAATTATATTCACGATGTGCAACTGCGTTTGTTTGGGTTTTTGTTTTTATTTTATAATGTTTCTTTGTTACTAATTACTAATTAGGTTAACTTAAGCAAAAAACATCTGTAAAAAGTTAATGTATGAAACGTCTGTAGTTTTTTATGCGCGTAGGCTAATGGGCTGACGGGCCACCGGATGGTGAGTAACTTTGATTATATACACGTGTATATAATCAAAGGTGAGTAATCAAATATTTTTCAAAATAAAATATAATTCATAATTTTCGATTATGGGAGTTGACATCCTTCATTGGTGCACCGAATGAAACATAGTAAACCCAACTCACGCGAGAAGTCTCGCCGTGAAATCTTGCCGAGAAATTGCGCGAGAACCGACTCGGTTCTCGCGCAATTTTTCTTGGTCAATTCAAGGTCGCATGAGTGTAGATGCCTTCTCGGTTGAACCGAGAAGACATCTACACTCATGCGACCTTCTCATTCGCATTCTCGATCGTCATCCGGAATGGACGTCAGTGCAGCGGCTTTGGTTTTGTGTGCATTAATATACTCTAATCTTGTGAATACTAAAATAAGAAATAAATTAATATAAGTACTAAAATAATAATAATAATTGGTAACCACAGACAGTAGATTATTTTAACTAGAAATGTAAATTTTAAATACAAAAACACAACGGTCGCACTGAGACCGAACGAGAATGTGAATACGGTTCTCTTTTCTCGCCCGAGAAACCCTTTGAAGCGGGCAAAAATACCGACACCGATCCGAGAACAGGCGAGCCCGAGAACGAGACTGCGAGAAACCGATCACATTCACGCTTCTCGGGTGTTCTCGGGGGTTCTCGGCGTGAGTCTGTAGCCGCTATAAGATGAAATGAAAGAGGCGCTGTCGGACGCATAACTTAAATGAATGACTTTTTAACATGGCGGCGTTAGTTCCAATTTTTGCCATTTCAGAGAATAAGTTGGGCGCAGTGTAATAATTATGTTTCTCAAGTTTCAATGCAAGGGATTTCACGCCATTGTCGTGTTCACGAGCAGGAAGATTTTTTAACCGACTTCAAAAAAGAAGGAGGTTCTCAATTCGACCGTATATATGCTTTTTTTTTTATGTACGTTCAGCGATTATTTCATCGTTTATGGGCCGATTTTGATAATTCTTTTTTTGTTGTAAAGTAGATATGCGCAGTGGGGTCCCCTGATAAGGAAACTAGGATCTGATGATGGCATCTCAGAGAAATCGAGGGGAACTTTCGAAAATTGTATGGACAACTAGTGTGTTTGTTCATGTTATCATAAGTACATTAAAGCGATACCATTTCATGAAGATCTGGAGTCGATCTGATGAAGCCGAAAGACAGTCGAGGGAACTCCTCAACGATTTACTGCAGTTATCTAGTGTTTGGGCTTCATTAATTTGTTGTGACGAGAACTTTACACTTACATTTTGAATTGAGCGCCATCTGGCGAGTAGTTTTTGAGTTATCTCTACTTATCAAGATTGAAGTCGGTTATTTTTTTTTGTAAAAAGCAATTATTTGTTACAGCGATGGCGCCGTGTAGGTATGAAATCTTTGAATGGATAACGCGACTTTGAATATTAAATTGAATAATGCAAAATATGCTAACAAATTAGCGGTGAAAGCCAAGTGGTATTAGCGGTGACTAGCCTATTGGTTAAGAATTTGGCCTTCTTGGCGGGGGTCCAAGTTCGAATCTCAGGGCATGCACTTTTGACTTTTCGGAGTTATGTGCGTTTTAAGCATTTAAGCGTCACTCGCAAAGGTGAAGATGCAGGAAAATATCGTGAGGAAAGCTCTGCCGTCATAACGAAGAGTGCAATAACTAGGTTTTGATTACTTTCGAGATAATCGCGGTTAAAAGTTTAATTTTTGTTTTGTGTGTCTCTTCGTTACTATAAAAGCTGTTGGTTTGAAACTTTTACTATACGACAGATAAAATAATTCTTAATTTTATGTAGTATATAATATTTGTATATAACTTTATATATATACTTTAAACGCAATTTTATATATGTCATTGGGACATATGAATTGTTTTGATATAGCATTCCTAATCATAACTGCAATAACTACACTACTTATTGCAGTTTTTGTTAGTAAACTGACGTATTATTGACATATTGCTCTTTTGTGTAGCACAAAATACAGTTTCTTCCAACCATAAGTGCAATAACTGTCCTAGTTATTGAGATTTTCCGTAGTAAAATATTTTAATTAGATATAAGGCAGAGATGGTTAATTGTAAGAACATAATAATTTATACCAAAATATATTAAAACAATATATTTGGTATGAAAATATTTATTTATAAAGTACAATTATATGAAATTGTAAAAATCTAAATAAATTTTATCAATGAAATCACTACATAGCGTTATCTTACTTACATTCTACATTCAACAATTAATAAAATCACAACTTAGAAACTGTAGTTGGTAATTCGCATGTCATATCAATAGAAAAAACACTTTTAACAATCAACAAACTTTTCTTCTTTTTTTATCTCTTTTCTTATATAAAAACAGTAAAATCATGTATCCCTAAAAAATCGAGATAATTAGATATAATCCACGTTACGTTTGTATTGGGACATTGTTTGCGAAGATCAATGTGGTGTCAATTCACCACAAATTCAATAAGTTTTTCGGAGAAATGCCAGGATTCTGCTGCCTTAGTGGGAAAACGAAATTATCAGTATTGACACCGCTATCTTAACCATTGCATTTCTGTTTCGTGGCAAACCAAAAGAATCGCGACATTTTCTAGCCAACAACCAAACTACAATAGTTATTTCCAAGTGATTTCATTTGGGACAGAAATTATTGAAGAACCAGGATTTAATCCAATTTTGAAGGTATTTACATATTTTTGTTTTTACGCACAATTCAGAAGTAACTTTTATAATTATTTCTGAAGGAAAATAAGATAAAACATTATATATTGGTAGAGAATAACACCAGGCAAAGTAGCAAAATAGCATAAATACATATTTAAATAAATAAATTTCCTGACATGTTGTTTCACAGGTAAATGGGATTAAAATGATTGGATAATGACTTTGCGTTTTATTCTGTAGATGCACGGAAAATTCACCATCGAATTGGATCATTGCCGTCTCTCGGAGATCCACAACATATTTTTTACAAATACACCTCATGGACAACATGGCGAAACAACTTAATTGACGTCTAGAGATTAATACAACTATGAAAAAAGCGATTCTTCCAGACATGCAATAACGACTTCATGAACATCATGCATTGGTTAGGATATTCAAGACTGCTTTGGAGCGCATGTCAAATGATGACTACAAAGTCTTTTTCAGAGTGGAAAAACGATCAGTTGGAAACGAACACACATCTCTCCTACTTAAAATTTTCCACATTAAAATAAAAGGGTTTGATGTTGTCAATTTCATTATTTCATAATGAAGGATTTCATTATCAATTTGTATTAAATTTTTCAAATAGTATAATCTGGTCTATCATTGACTTTTGGCGGAACGAAGTTCGCTAGGCCCGTTAGTAAGTAGTATGACTAGTAGTACATTTAGTAAGCTAGACATTTTACGTAACAAATTTCCTTATGATAAATGCAATAACTCTTTAAATGTTGCGCTTATAACTAGTAAATGTACCTATTAAAAATTTATAAAACGTACTAGTCATAAGTGCAGTAACTGAGACTTATTGCTGTTATTTTAAGTAATACGACAAAATATCAAAACTATCCAAGTCATAACTCAAGATATTTCGGTTATGATTTGCTGCTTAAAAACCTTAATATTAGATATTGCAGTTATGATAACCAACAAAACCAAAACTAATGAAGATACAAAAAAGACGTCTAAGAAGAAAATATAGAGCTCATTTTCCTGATTATGGATATGTTATTAACTCAATTTGCTCAAAAACACGAGTTATTGCACTCTTCGTTAGGACGGCAGAGCTGCATGCTGGAGAGTTCGTAAAACTCAAAGGTGTGTGAAGACTGCCAATCCACACTTAGCCAGCGTGGTGGACTATGGCCATAACCTTCTCATTCTGAGAAGACAACCCGGCAGAGGAAATTAATAAGAGGGGTGTTATAAGTTTGACATGTACATATTATGTCTGTGAGTTCTGTGACACTGTAACTCCTGAATGAATAATCTGATTTCAGTGAGTTTTTTACCGAAAGTCTGGTTCATCACAGAAGTTCTTAGCTGTTTGGTAGAAATCGGACGAAAACGTATGTAGGTATTGTGACTACATTTTTTTAATCATCCGTTTTCCGCAAATTATTTTTGAATACCAATGGTCTTATGGTGTTATTATTTTGACCAAAATTATAGTGTAACATTGTCAAGTTTTGGAAAAACACGTAAGGAAGGAGATAATCGAATTCGTCGTCTCATCACATCGTCTTTTTTACGGAATTAAGATAATATCAAAGGGGTGAGGGGTGTGCATCACCTTTGGGCTATCGCCTATGATAACTGTCACCGAATTCAAAACAAGACTCCAGTGATGACTAGGACGATTAGTCCATTTAGCAGATGACGTTGAGACATTTTTGCTGGTGAGTTTGTTTGGAAGTAGGTATGGCGACTGGGGAAGACCCAAGATTGCCAGTGTTGCCCCATAATATAAATGTTTATAGTTTTCAGGACAATTCTAGTAGGGTAAACGGGCCGTAGTAGATAATACCTAATTATGCAAAAAAATAATTCGATATTTATTTCACGCTTACAACTCATTCATACACTTATGAAAAACAAAATAAGCAAGCGTTAAAATACAAATAATTAAAAACAAGTAGGCTTTCGGAATCCATGACAAAATTACTGAACACGGGACAAGTTGCAGAATTCCGGAACAATCCCGGATTTTCCGGCCATCTGGCAACCCTAGCCTCACCGTAAGTATTTCTGTAATAGTAGAAACGCGCTAGGTATGCGTTCCTGACACATGTCAATTCGTCATGACTAGTGATGTACAATAAAGAGGCTTTGGGCAAAACGTCACACTCGGAAAACGTCCCATGGGACGTTTCGCCCCCGTCATTTTTTGACTGGGTCGATTGGTCTCAGAAATCCAAAATGAAATTATATAGTCGGCAGAAAAGTCTACATACGTGTGTGAGATATTTTCACTATAAATATTAAGGTTAGCTTCTATTTGATAATAAAAAGAAATTGAAATACAGTACTTAATATAAATTATTTTTAAATAATTATACAATGACTAATACAAATGCCATAATATCTGTTTTTAATTAGAATTTAGCTTTATGTAAAAATGATGATACAAGCCTTAAATCTTTATTTTTTATTTAATATTCGTTAATAATACAAAAATTGTTACCTGGCACCATGACTTAAACTACCTGTGATTAAAGCGAATGCCATAATTAACACAGGCAATCTAAGGAAATGAACATAATATCTTTAAAATCCTTTTTTAAATATATAATTTGTGTATTCAAGTAGATTGGCAATACTTGAACACCTTTTAAATATGACGTAATAAATGATTTTGGTCATTTTTATGCTTACAAACACATTAATACATAGTACCACTTTAGCTTCAAATTAACATCCCTCGTAAAATGCCAATAACTTGTAAATTTCCTCTTAAAGTAGTCAGTGTTTTATGGTTTTAAAATCTCCATTTACCAAGCAACATTTTGAAATTATTTGCACTATTGGTTAACTGGATATTTTTTTCCACCAGCCACCGTCAAACTTGAATCAAAGAAACAATCGAAAACATAAAAAGTCCTAAATAGACACGAATTTCTAGGAATCACGTAATAATTTGAACTCAGTCATAGCTTGGGATTGTAGACCAACTATCTGAGAGTACGTGAAAAAAAAATTAAAACATGTGCTCATTTGTGTAGCCAGCAAGTAAAAGTAGGGTAAGAGAGCTTGATTTCTGAAAAATCAAACAAAGGTCAAAATCTCGAAAACGGTGACACTTTTACTAAAACGATTTTTTGACATCTGGTAGGTCTCTCTCCAAGCTATCGACCATTTCAGTTTGTCGTACAACTTACGGGTCACCCTGTATATATTATACACACAATACATATAAGTCAAGTTTAGTACAGAGCATTGAGCATTAGGTAAGTTATCCAAGCAATCTTTGATCTTGAGGAAATATAATTATTCTATGTTGTGATTTTTTTTAAAATCAAATGTTGATATAATATGTATACGGTAAATAAAATAAATACTATAAATATATACATATATGTCTATATTAAGTAATAATAGATATTTTTTCTATTCAAGAATATTCTGTTTAATTTTATACTATGTATTTAGTTGTTTTCTTGCAGACTGTACAATATTTTGCAGCGAACAATAGAATTTCTGCATTATACTTATAAGTGGTCCGTTTAGCCCAAAGAAAAAAATTAAATTAAATCAAAGAACAAAAACGTCCCGTGGGACGTTTTCCGAGTGGGACGTTTTGCCCAAAGCCTCATTATGTCACATCACTACAAAAACAAAAAGTTGATATGACATGGATATAACCTTGAACGAGCGCCGTTTGACGTGGTTTTCTTTTAAAAGGTATTGTTTTTATATTTGTTATTTAAGTAATTGTAATACTTTTAGCCCAAGATTAATACAACTATTGTAAGTTGGCATAATTATTCGATTTAATGTTTGATTTTAATGTTATCACTCGTTAATAAGGCAATTAAAAGATATTAAAAAATTGACAATTAATTGTACGCCAGTTCAAAGTTACATCGCCCAGTCGAATGACAGACTTCAGGAACGCATACCTAGCGTGTTTCTACTATAGTTAATGTTAGCCTGTTAGGTAGGTACGTAGTAATTTCGGTCTGAATCGATGACAAGTGTTGCTATCCTTGAGGCCTGAGATGATCGCCTCTAAAAAAGTGTAACCGGATCAACGCCTTTCTAACCGGAAGAACCGGAAACACAATTTATTGCTGTTCAAACAATTATTACACGGTAGAAATGATGGTGTTGGGCATTTCAAACACAAAATATTTTTGGGAAGTAATTCAATATCAAGTAGGTAGGTAGGTACCTTTTCAAAACATTTTATTATCCATATCCATACTTCCATACTTAATATTATAAATGTGAAAGTGTGTTTGTTTGTTTGTTTGTGACTCTTTCACGTCGCAACATAGCTATTATATGCTATGGTTTATGTGTGTAGAGATAGTTGGGAGGGTGGACAGTGCCGTAGGCCACTTTTTACCGCGGAAAAACATCTCATTCCCATGGGAAGATCGATGTTTTGTTAGTTGCTAGATATTTAGTTCCGGATGCTGTTAATAGATGGCGTTAGTAAAATTCATTTGCAAGTTCTGAATCACGCTAACAAATACTACAAGTATAGTAAATTTACTTAAGTCATAGGCAAATGTTATAACCTAAGTTCCAGTATAACATAATTATAGGCTACTTTTTATCCCGAGAATCCTACGGGAGCGGGACCTACGCGGCTGTTACCTACGGGTCCCGAAGCGAAGCGCGGGCGATTCTCTAGTCATTTTTATAAAACACTGAAATGTGTTTCCATTTCCCAGGAAATAATAAGTAGGCTTACTAAGTATAGATAATTTTAAAATACCTATCCGCATATTATACAGAATGAATATGACGCACTATAATTAGCCTGAATTAGTAACAGTGGGAAATCAACAAATGCTATTGAAATGGACTATCGCAAAACTTAAGTGTCTATATTGGTACATTGGGTACAATACGTAGGCCTATATATATTTTCTAAGGACAACTGCATGAACTTACAAAGACGCTACTACCTATTTTAGTTAAACAAACTTTGTATGTAATTATAAACATGGCTGTGGTTGTAAGTCGATATTCAGATGGAGTACTTATTTATTTCCTGATAGTCTACATGACCATTTGCGTACTAGGTGTGCGGAAGTATCAATTGCAAAAAATATTATAGGTACCTATGTTACATACCCATATGTTATTTCCTTTTTCATTCGGATAAATTGTAGGTTTGAAAAAATACCGAAATATATCGCTGAGATAACGGTTGAAGTAGAAATTAAATCGTTGAAAGTCAACCGATGGAGAACTAAGGTCAAAGGTCTTCGAATGTCCTTCAATTGATGTCTTGTCTCGGTAATATAAGCATAGATCGATACCGTCTAATGACCATTCTTAATTATGGATGGATAGATCCATCCATAATCCTTTATTGAATCGCCTTGCAACTGTCAAACTGTCTCAACATTTTAGTGTTAACTGTTATGTATTACTTATCTACGATGACCCCGTTGACAAGTAGTACCTAGTATAAATCTTGCTCATGTCTTGCTCAATAATGAACCTTTAAATCTGACGTATGGCTGAATGCTGAACACGATTTGTTAAATTCAGTTCCCTTCTTTTAAGTTAATAGGCAGATAAATATATGAGCAAATAATCCTATTCTTCATTGCGTGTACCTAAGTCCTACGTAGATATATTTATCTAGCAAGTATTTATGATCCTAGACAGTGAAGTGAAAGTGAAGTGGATTATTTCCTGTTCGTGATAAGGAGTATTGTTGCAACACCATTTGCATAAGATTTACTGCGATTTTATAAAACGGATAAACTTGATTGCGTTATGAATTCATCAAACGTCTCTGCAGCTCTAGAAATGATCATGATATTATGGTAGGCACAAATCATGTTATATAGAAATCATTAAAAGCTGTGATCGCGATCTATGCAACTGGGTCGAAACTCGAAATATTGCCACACAAAATACATATCGTGAGTACCCGAGTAAAATGACTTATGTCCGCGATGAGTTAAGTTTAAATTAAAATGTTCTGCACTAAAAGATGAAACCTAGTCCATACGTGCTAGGTACATAGGTAATTAACTACAGCTTTTGTAAAAATGTAATACCTATATTTGTGTATGACCCATATTTAATGAATTGCTATCAGCGAACACTCCTTTTCTAAAGTGTAGAGACACTTGCGCCGCTTGCAACGAAATCACGTCGTCGATAGCCAATAAATTATTATTGTGTTGAGTGGATTGTACAGTATAGTACTTATAGGCTTGATGAGGATTAATTGCAATAAACAATAATTTAAACAAATACTTTCTGATCGACATTTTCCTACTATTGTTCCTTTTTATTTATAGATTAGGTAGATACGGATTGGTTAATTAAATAGCATTTCAAAGGGTCGATTAGGTACATTGTACTACCTACCTAGTTAGTACCAACCAGGTATGGTTATTCTTATATTAAAATATTAACTAGTGAGTTCAATTTTTATGTAGAAAAGTAATCTAATAATATTCCTCAACTACTTAAAAAGAGATACTTAATGGGAAACAATTTCTTGGCACTCACAGTCGATAAATTGTCTAACACGGGAATCCATGCGTAGGTTTAATAAAACTTTAACGGATCGCTGTTTGTGCACGCTAATTTCAGAAACGGTTGAACGGATTTTTATGGGACTCTCACTGGGAGATAGAGGAGGCTGTGGAGCAACGAAAGTACAGCTATTTTTTATCCTAGAGTTCCCGCAGGATCGGGATCACGCGAAAAAAACTCCTATGGTACGAACGAAGTCGCGGGCAACATGTAGTCTATAAATAAAAATTAATACCTACGTATATTCCTTATTTTTAATGGTCATAAGTAAGTTATAGCTGTAGGTACATGCCACCACAGAATGTTTTCAATTTTTTCCTATCATTTTCAGTTAGGTATCTTATAGGTCATGGGTAAAGCAATGAGCGTGAGCAATGAAAGCATTATAAATTGTTGTGTAATTGTTGTGTATGTAGGTAACATACAATTGAAATTAATACGAAACATAGACTTTTTAGGGTTTCGTACCCAAAGGGTAAAACGAGACCCTAAAAAGTCACAGATATTACAGAGACTTCGCTGTCCGTCCGTCCGTCTGTCACCAGGCTGTATCTCATGAACCGTAATAGTTACACAGATGAAATGTTCACAGATGATGTATTTCTGTTGCCGCTACAGCAACAAATACTAAAAAACAGAATAAAATAAATATTTAAGTGGGCTCCCATACATTCGACGCCTCAGCGATAGTTTAGTTACCTTTCGGTCCAAGAGATGGCGTTGTGCGTAATATGTGGCTACAATAAAACAAATATTTAAGTGAGGCTTTCATACAACAGACCAGATTTTTTTGGCGTTTTTATACATAATGGTACGGAACCCTTCGTGCGCGAGTCCGACTCGCACTTGGCCGGTTTTTTTATAATTATTTCCCATAGACCTAAGATGCAGGCAATATATCTATCAATTATATGGAATCAATATCAGAATGGCAGTAAAAAGGCATTAAAAAATCTGTCTAGAGCACAACCGACTTTGTTTTTAACCGACTTCAAAAAAGAAGGAGGTTCTCAATTCGACCGTAGGTATATTTATGCTTTTTTTATGTGTGTTCAGCGATTTTTTCGTCGTTTATGGGCCGATTTTGATAATTCTTTTTTTGTTGTAAAGTAGATATGCGCAGTGGGGTCCGCTGATAAGGACACCAGGATCTGATTATGGCATCTTAGAGAAATCGAGGGGAACCTTCGAAAATTGTACGACTAGTGTCAATTTAATGGACGACTAGTGTGTTTGTTCATTTTATCATAAGTACATAAAAGCGAGTCGATCTGATGAAGCCGAAAGACAGTCGAGGGAACTCATCAACGATTTACTGCAGTTGTCTAGTGTTTGGGCTTGATTAATTTGTAGTGACGAGAACTTCACACTTACATGTTGAATTGAGTGCCATCTAGCGAGTACTTTTTGAGTCATCTCTGCTTATCAAGTATCAAGGTTGAAGTCAGTTATTTTTTTTGTAAAAAGCAATAATTATTCTACTACCTATGAAAAGAAAATAAAAAGGTATGTCGACTTACAAAATTCATCTGATACTACAATGCGTACCTATATTTATTTATTAAAAAGCGTTACAGGGAAAATATCGTTAACAAACGCGAGCAATCGTTGTTGGGAGAGAATACTATGTAGGCCCTAAAATAGGCCGATTAAACAAACAATAGGCCATTAGTGAGAAAAGGAAAAAGTAGGAAGTAACTTACACACTTATTATTATTTCCACTAACAAGTTTGTTAAATCTGATCTGACATCTGACGTAAAGGTTTGTTTGCAAAACATTGATTACGCACAAGACGCAGATCTCAAAAAAGTTCAAAAGCAAATGATAAGTATATTTTTTTCAATCTCACCTACCTCTCAAGTTCTATTAACAGCGCGTACCTCATATTATATAGGTACAATAGGTGTCAAACAAAAAAAATATACTCACTTATAAATACTCGCGAACTTAACTGTCTCTATTTTTTTTGCTTGTGAGGCTTTACCTTCCATTAGGCTTGCTGCAAAAAGGCAGACCTAATGGGTATTTTTGACACTAACTTAACGATTTATTATTGTTTATAAGTACTTGTTCTATAGGAGTCAATACTAAGTAAAATGGAATAAAAAGATCGTCTCTGTGACCGTGATTAACGCAAAAACTATCGAACTAATTTTGATCAATGTCGCTCGTTTGGCTACTGATTATTGAGATTGATTGCGTAATTCGGTTTCAAGACATCTTCTTATACAACATAACTTTAACAAACAAAAAAACCGACGTATGTAGGTAAATGTTAACAATTATAAACGTAGCAATCAGTTATAGGTATACGCATTATTTATGTATTTAAGATATAACTACAATTTAGGTACCTACATTTTTAGGGATAACACGAGCACTACTTACTCGTCAGTCTCGTTTGAAAATAATCCGACAAGTATCAGCTTACAAATATGAAAAAAAAACTCGAATTGAGAACCTCCTTCTTTTTAAAGTCTGTATAAATCGACATTTAATTTGCTTAAAATACTTATTTAAATGTAAAGATAATGGTCGTAGATATTTATTTTTAACCTGATTTTTTCCGAGGCTCAGATGCGTTGTGCGAGTATTCAATGACTTAACTTTTATAATCTAAGTAGTATCTACGGGTCTGTACCCGTAACTAGGTACATCACTAGGTATGTTGTCTGTACAACATACCTAGTTATGTATGTTGGACCTTTAATACAATAGTGTGAGATGCATCACAATAACAACCATAAAGTAATTAATCGATAGTGATCTACTGCACTTGCATTGTAATTTATTGCAGAAATAAATAACGTTTGGTGCTTGCTGTGAAATTAGTTCTTTGCTAGCATATGCCCATGAATTCGTTTACACTCATACAATTTTTGCCCCCAATTTTCATAGTCATTGCCGGCTATCAAACTATTCATACAATAAATAAAAGAAAGAAGTTAACATTCATTGTTACACTCCATATAAAATTATCAGTTTATTTATTAAATTTTAAAATATATCGGCTAAACTTTAATTTCACAACTACGTAGATGATTTTTAAGCTATTGCATAGCTTCTACCGCGGGCCTTGGGCGCGGGGACCGAATGCAAAAATTTCGTAACGAAAAAATTATTACACCCCCGTCACCCACACACAGACATAGTTACTATGTCTGTGCACCCACACATCGATAAATACCAGAACTTTTAACTGAGTTAACTAACTTTTACTTTATAACGGCTAAACCGATTTTGCTAATTTTAGTCTTGAAATATTCGTGGAAGTTCAGGGAAGGTTGCAGCGATGAGAAAATATGGAAAAATTTCGAGGAAAATACTAAAAATGAAAATTTTAATTTCCCATACAAATCTTACCTGTCAAACATTTGATTTTCGCCCCGTCGGTTCGGTGTTTTAAGAATAATTACATGTAGATCTGAATTAAATAAGGCGTTGGAATCGACAACATGTATTCATAATAGTCGAATTATCGCGTATTTAGATTTAAAACATGCAAAATAACATAGACATGACATAAAATAATGACACTATAATGACTTGAGGGTGATAGAGACAGTGCCATACAGGCAAGGCAAACTGTAAGGCACTGTCTCTGTCACCCACACGTCATTCACGCGCCAAAAGATCGTTGTAGGACTTTAATGTCAAATGTCAATTTTCTTTTTAAAAAGAATTATTTTGTCAACTGAAATAGTTCTTATGCTTTTGTTCAGAATATTTAAATCTTCTTTGCACAAATTAAAGCATTATCCGTTTCTAATAAAGATTAAAATGTCTTGCACCTATAATGTGACGTTATGATGTACGTATTCTTAACAATTAGGCTTACGTCATTATTATGCGTCTCTTTCAGTGATATTGCCTATGAACTTTGATGTAACTTTTGATAACTAGGCAACTAAATGAAAACTGGTACACCACTTTCTTGGCCCACTGTAAAACAGTGAATATCTGTACTCGTATAATTTGTGTACAAAGTGTTTTAAATATGAATAAACAAAGTGCATTTATTAATGAAGAAAGTCACGAAAAAATAGTGAAAGAAAATGAGTTAGTACTCTATATACATACATTTTATTATTATTATCACAAATGTAGTATTATTTTTTGTTTTGTTAATTTATATATAATCTATGCAATAGCTTTACCGCGGCAGTCTCCGAGTGCCACACGTCTTTTTTTTATTAAATTATAGGATTGCTCTATATCTTAGTGACAGTTCCTATACCTACATAAACAAGCTACTATACAGTCAGAATTTAATGCTTTAGTGTAACTAGGCCTACGCCCATAGGAAAATATATCCAGTCTTTCCGTTATCTTGCCTGTCAGTTAGAAACCATTAGCGTTTTGTTTAGCATCCTTACTAATACTAGCTTTTACCTGCGGCTGCGCCCATATGGACAGTGGTATTTAACAATGACCTACGTGAAATATTCCCAGAGCAAGGTATAAATAAGTAAGTAAGTAAAGAATCCAGAATTAAAATAATAAATAGATACTTAATGAGGAGAGACTCGAGCTCGTTAGTAAGCCATTACCTATTGGGTAGGCAGGAGCCGAAGAGGAACCGAAGGTATCGCTCCATAGATCGTTTAAGTAAAAGATGGACAATTGGATATTGTTAAAATTGGGTTGAAGTTCATTAAATACGCGTCATAATGGACCTTTAAAAAAGTAGTCTAAGCCTCTCTCCAGCTTCTATACCTATGAACTTTACTTAACAATAAAAAAATATATACCTACACGTAAAACTATTACCACATCGTTCTGTCTTCACATGATAGAAGAACAAACAACAAACTTTTCACAGTTTTCCCTACTTGATTCGCGGAAAGATAGCCTAGGTTCCTATCTGATTTCGCGGGAAAACAGTAAAACACGTTTGAATTCAATGATCGCTATGAATGGCATTACGGGTACGGGCATACAAATACAACATACGAGTACAAAATACATAAATAATACAAATATTTATAAAAAAACATGTAAATTAAGTGACTAAATAAATAACTATATTTTTTAAATTGTTATACGTTATCGGTAATAGTAACCAGTATCTAAACCAATCATTTTGTTTTTAAATCGTAATCGTAGCTTAATTCTGCATCCGCCCGCGTCATTTGTAAGTATTCAAGTGGTAAGTGTAAATAGGCTTTTTTAAGTTAGTGTGAGCAGTGTGAGTGTGACCAATGTCTTAAAATTCATCTACGCTTACCAAGAGCTGGAATTGTTGTAAAGCATTATTTGTCATGAGTTAAAAAATGTTTTTATAAAACTAAGTTTAAAGCACTTTATGCACTTGAGTAGGTACATACCTATTACTCAATTAGCATAGCAGGCACCTAGCTATGTACAGACCTCCTTAATTCATAGATGGCATATTATAAAAATATTAACTCACGACACTTGCAATATGGAATATAATCTTGGCTAATTAATCAATTCAAAAATAATTTTTATATGCTAGCTACTTATTAGTATTCGAATCACGTTCTTAATCGATATTTGTTTATAATAAGTCACGATTGATTAGCTAAGTCACGCATTTATCCGGAGGAATATTAGCTTAAGGTCCTTAGGCACCTAGTTATTACCTAATTATTTTCTCCTACAGTTTATTAATATTGAAATATTTTCAAAAATAAGAAAGGGTGCTAGAAGCAATAAAATTGAAATTAATTGTCAATTTAAAGGTAATTTTTGTTATTAAGTAGGTACGAATAATTATACCAAACGGACTGACTAAAAATAATATATCATCTATTGATTTCAATATACTTATTAAATAGAAAAAGAAAAAGCACTAATCTAAAAAGCAAAAAAATACGTACCCTGTAAAAGAGCAACAACAAGAAAACTTGAAATAAGGAACATCATCTCTGCTGCACTTTCACAATTTTTTTAAATAAAAATCAATAATATTTGTACGGTATGACTTGTTTATGTATCCGGCGTTCATAAAGTTACGATCATTGTAAGCGCGCGAACGGCCCGGCGCCGGCACTGTCCACGGGAGACAAGACAGCGCTACTGTCTGCACACGACAAATGATTTCCCTCACTTATAACTCCCTGGCTAACGAAAGCACAACAGCTGTTTTCGCGGCAAGTTTTCCGACCGATACCCAACCCATACTATTAACTTTTTTCATATTGTAATTATTGATCTATACCCATTTTTGTACTTATACCTACTTGTACCCAACTTTTAATTTCGTAGGTACTTATTTATTTATACTACATTACTTGTTATGCACCCACTTATCGTTGAAATCGTTATTTGAACATTTTTTTTTCAATTCTTACCTTATTTTACCTACTTACTGTAAAATTATTAACCAGATCAGAATATTTGAAAGTTTATTTTGATTCACCTATCAGCTGATGTAAGTGGCACGTGACGAGTTGAATGATTTCACTCATAATTCTCTTTTATTGCACATTTACGTATATTTATGCATATTTAACGGTTATTCGGTCCAGTGTCCTACCTTCCGACTCTCCGGAGTAGTCTCCGTCTCCGGAGTAGTACTAGGAGTAGTAGTAGGTACATAAATAGTAGGAGAGCCTCACGAGAAGTAATGTGCTGTGCGTGCTACTAAATGTAAATGTGGCCATTCGGTCGAAAGTACGATAATAGGCGTACTTAACTAGATAAAGGTAAAGGGGGGCAGTTGCCTTAGCCCCCTACTCGTAGATCTCGGATGAAGTAGGTAGAGTACCTACTGATGATTGGTCATAGAGTCAAGCTGCTTCCCTTTCTCATATATGGTAGCAGCAGACCAAAAGACGAGGCTCGTTCAGTTAAATGCTTAAAAAAGACACTCATGGCAAGGCGATAGATGTACGTTATTTACATTTATTTTATGTTCTACATAATATAAAGAAAACTGGCTTGAATGTAATATATCAGCTATTTATGCCAATTTATTGACTAACTTAACTTTACTTCGTTAATTTTGACGATATTAAATTAATATCTGTGTGTTATATGTTAAAAAATAATATTTTAATTATTATAAATGTTGGATGACTAAAATACTAATGAGTTGCACTACGAATATTACCGTATTGTCATGAAGCCAATTGGCAAGGCTAATAAGATAACAGATTTACATAATTATATTTTTCATGTAAGTAAATTAAATCTATAAAATTTAAATTAATATAAATCCAAATGAGATGTTTCGATCGTTGCAGTCAGTAAGTAGATAGCTTTTAGATAGGTAGGAAGGTAAACCAAATCAAACCAAAGAATGAACTTATAACTGTAGGTATGGTTAGAGCAGAGTCGTGTGTAGAGGAGTAGGAAAGGAAACAAAAGACAGAAACAAACATAAATAAACAAGGCTACACACATAGGCCCACATGGCCCACACTAGGATCTCCTGTGTCAGAACAGAAGAAATACATCATTCAAATTTCCGCCTAGCTGGAAATCGAACCTAGGACTTTTTGAACACCAGACCGGCATTATTAACCATCAAGGACGTACCAAACTCCTAACCCAGGGGGCATGAGTACGGAAACATGATTACATTTTAACGTAATTTCACCAGATGAAATTGTACCTAATTACGAGTATGTCATAATTATGTTTTCTCCATCTCCGGTGTGGCTTTTGGTGTTACTGACTCCTAATAATTACCTAAACATAGTATAACGACGTATTCGAAATAATAAAATTATAACAATAGCTCAGTTCGACGACACATTTTACTCCAATTTTTTATTTTTTACATTTTTACATCAAGATAGCTAACCCGTTATTACTTAACAATTTCGAGAAGAATCATTTGATACACTTTTAATATTTTTAATGGTTCTTAATATTGTGATTATTCGTATTAATTATTTATTTAATATAATAATTGCATTAAAACATTCACAATAAATATTTAATAATTTTTCCTATGAAAATCCATCGAGCGCGGTAAAATGGAATCCATACAAAAATGCCAGGCGCGGAGACGTCGGAAACGGAACTTGTAACAATAGGTCACAGTGTTTTAAACTACTTTCCCTCCTATGAATAATTGAAAAGTCTAATAAAATCTATCACCCAGCAACAGAAAATTGTGAGGGTTTAGGTTACAGCGTGCTATAAAATACTAGTGTTTGTTAACTATGCTAAATACATTTGACTCTTTTATTATAAGGACAAAATGTTGCTTTATTCTTGTAGGTACAGGATATAGATCCATAAACTGTTTTTGTAGCAAGCAGCCCGTAAATGCGTAAACGCAACATGATGTTGAGTAACCACCGCGCTGACCTTACCTACCTACTCATTTTAACACACGCTCACAATTTTGGGTCGCACCCACCATATAATTCACACTGTTAGTAATACAGTGAGAAACAAATTAATTTGGAGTTTTCAAGATTATAAGGTTGGTAGACTCGGTAGGGAGAGCGATATTGTTTTTCAGAGCTTTATGGCCGACTTCATTACTCCACGCTTCAGTTTTTAAGTAGTGCTAGATGAGGAAAGTAAAAATAACTTGCCAATGTCGACGCATCACCTTGAGTTCGCCACTGTTGATGCCACTTGCCACCAGTCTCTCACAGCCCCCCTCCTTAATTCTCGGCTAGGAGTCCTAGGACTGACCCAGCCAAATCGGTAAAGAACTGTAACGGGATAATTAAGTGTTTAGACGATAGGAAAGGAGCGACTTAATGTGATGGCAGGTTTTAATTAGGTGTTCCACTACCTTCTTGCCGCTTCTTCTTCCAAGACCACTCACCGTAGGGATTTGTTGAAGCGATGGAAAAGTTTGACTTTCGAAAAGTGTTTGTAAAAAACCTACTTGGAATAAACATTTCATCCATTCATTCAAAAGGTTATTGGCCAGCGAGCAAGCAGGTCATCTTCGAGAATAGATAGTTGATTACTCAATAAAAACTAAGAAAGAGGGTTTGAGTTATCAATTTGAGTGAGATAAATAAAAAAATAAATAAGTACCTACTTACTAACTTTACCACCATGCAAGCATTATGTTCGCATATAATATTATGTATATAGTACGGGAGGCCATGATGCTGAATGTGGATTTACTCGAGCGTCATAGAGACCTATTGGGTTGCAAAGCTTAGATGATAAGAAGTAAAAAATGTTATATAATATATACCTTTTCATCGGTGGGAGAAGCGGCTATAAGTAGATCTTTAAATATGTAAAAAAAACTGCCGCATGGACATACTCGAGCGCGTCAGATATTGATACCATCAATGGCCTACGTATTTTTAATAATGTACATAAATGTTAATCTGACCGTTTGCATGATCGGGGTGATCGTACTTAAGGGTTGAAAATGATAAAAAAAAAATTTACTCGAGCGCGTCAGATTTTCTAAGGGGGTGTTAAGTGTACCAAAAAAAAAGCTCTAATTCAATAATCTGACGATTTCGATGTGACCCAAACTCGCAGCCATTATACTAATGTGCAAAAAAAATCGCCATTTTGAAATACTCAAGCGCGTCAGATTAAGATATATGAATACTGGAAATAAAATGGGGTCTAAGTATAGTGAAACGGGGTGAATAGAGATTGCGGGTTGAATAGAGACAAAACTGAAAACGTAATTCAATGCGTGATATTCAAAAGGAAACGTTATTAAAGTGTATATTATTAGAGTCTACAAATTAAAAAACAAAATATACCCTTTAGTAACGTTTCCTTTTGAATATCACGCATTGAATTACGTTTTCAGTTTTGTCTCTATTCAACCCGCAATCTCTATTCACCCCGTTTTACGGTATACCAAAAACAAAATATGGAGGAATTGTGGATTAAAATAATAACCTAGGTACTTTATAGGTTAGAAAAACGACAAAATCAACTTACCTCATCTGGTGGCGGCTGTTTTTCCGGAATCACTTTACCACTAGCTGACGTAAAGAACAGTGGCGATTTCTCTAAGATGGCGCGTATGGCGGCGCCATACCATAAATTTTAAGCATTAAATAAAATGTAAAAAATCATATATTTACAACCTAATTATTTAGACCTAGGTACAATAATTGCATTTTACGAGCGCTGCAGTCTTCTATCACGAACGCGACTCGCGGCCGATTGTTGTCGCGTTCGGGTGCCGAGCGCGGCCGTGGCGAGCGATGCGCTTCAGCCAGCGCATGCCTAGTCCATACAAAGTCGTTGGCCCGCGGCCGCCCGCGCCTCTTCGATCGCTTAGTATCACCATAGTAAAATTATACTGTGGTATCAGCGTATCACTGAGTTTGAAACGCGGGTCTGGCGCTGGGAATGGCGCATTACTAACGAGTTTTCGCATGTTTTTCGTGATAGTGTAGATTTGTGATTACGGTTTCTATCTTTCTATTGATTTAATTTACTTTTTATTTAGTAGGTAATTAGTTTATAATGAAATGACATGAAATTATGAGTGATTCAACAAAATCTGTGATACAAGAACTTTTAGAAAGACCTTTCACGACGAGATCGTTTACCGAAAAACGGTTGATAGTGGAAAATGGACTTTCACTATGGGACAAACCCATGGAGCAAATATAGAGAGGAGATGCGATGTAGGCGTGGCCCGCGCGCCACTAGTATGGGTTGTGTTCCATACTTGCCTTCAGTCATCGCTGTCATCCGGTTCAAGAACGGACGTCTCGTGTCACTATTTGTTTTACGGTATTTCAAAGAAATTATGGTTTGTTGTTCCGTTTTGCAGTGTAAAAATAATAGTAAAACAAGAAATGTTAAGAATGGAGGTGTTTCATATCACCGGTAAGTGAAGTTTTTGCAATAAATCTTATTATCGTAATTTAATTTCAATTACTTAAAACCCAATAGATATTTTAATCTGAAATCAACCATAAGGAATGGGCAATAAAGCTTGCTTTAGCTTAGCTTAGCTTACACGTGTCATCTACATGGTTCATTCACCTCTAGAGGTACCTATTCACGTCTCCGTAGGTGATGCGAAAAAAGTTTATCGACATCGACATTTTATTAGTTATTATTACAATAGTGAGCAATTGTAATGTAACATCTTTAAAATTTTAACCTGCTTAGATAAATTATATAAATAAAGATATGTTATGCGCTAACAAACAGGGGCGTGTTAATGAATAAACAATATAATAAATTAAGTTAAATAATAATAAATAACACCTATAAATAATAACACCTATTTGCAAACTCAGAAACGCCTGACGTTGCGATATATAATATAACAAGTAATGCCGTCGCGTTACTACATATGCAAACAAATGTGATCATTAACCGACTTCAAAAAAGAAGGAGGTTCTCAATTCGACCGTATAGGTATATGCTTTTTTTTATGTACGTTCAGCGATTATTTCGTCGTTTATGGGCCGATTTTGATAATTCTTTTTTTGTTGTAAAGTAGATATGCGCAGTGGGGTCCCCTGATAAGGAAACCAGGATCTGATGATGGCATCTCAGGGAAATCGAGGGGAACTTTTGAAAATTGTATGGACAACTAGTGTGTTTGTTCATGTTATCATAAGTACATTAAAGCGCTACTATTTCATGAAGATCTGGAGTCGATCTGATGAAGCCGAAAGACAGTCGAGGGAACTCCTCAACGATTTACTGCAGTTATTTAGTGTTTGCGCTTGATTAATTTGTAGCGACGAGAACTTTACACTTACATGTTGAATTGAGCGCCATATGGCGAGTAGTTTTTGAGTTATCTCTACTTATCAAGATTGAAGTCGGTTATTTTTTTTTTGTAAAAAGCAATTATTATTTGCGATTTCAAAGTAGGTTTCTTAATGAAAGACTGCAAGTTTGTTAGATTGTCCGTCTGAAGAAATGGTTTTCCGGTTATGCGCACTTAACACTACACCCTATATAACAAAAGCTGGAGCCACCCCAATTATAAACACCAGGAATCGCAAATTGCATTTAAAATAGGTCCAACCAATTTATCGATAAAATCACGCTTGTGTCAAATCACTAAACGATAACGGGAATTATGGTTGACAAATCATTGAAAATTTAACCTTACTGCTTACAAATAAAGATCAAATTATATTTTTCACAAATATCACTTGCCACCTGGTCAATACAAAATGTCGCAAATACGTTACTTTCTTTATAGAAAAGCCAACTCTATTGCTCAGAGTCAAGATGTGTTTTTGCATTAAAGTTTGTACAATTTAGGGTATTTAAGCTTTACATATATGCGACCAATTAAAACTACTCTTGAGCAAAATGGGAGTAACCTATATTTCGTGGGAGTAACTGACCACCGTTTGTTTGTGTGCGTTTGGCGACACCGGTTTCAGTAATAATTTTGACGTATCACACTTCCGCTTAATCTATGTTTCGTGGACAAACCCTAAAATCGCGAAAAAACATTAGCTATTTCATACAAAAATAAAAATGTCAAATTGTATGAAATTTCTTTTTAACCGACTTCAAAAAAGAAGGAGGTTCTCAATTCGACCGTATATATGCTTTTTTATGTACGTTCAGCGATTATTTCGTCGTTTATGGACCGATTTTGATAATTATTTTTTTAATCTAAAGTAGATATGCGCAGTGGGGTTCCGTGATAAGGACACCAGGATCTGATGATGGCATCTCAGGGAAATCGAGGGGAACTTTTGAAAATTGTATGGACAACTAGTGTGTTTGTTCATGTTATCATAAGTACATTAAAGCGCTACTATTTCATGAAGATCTGGAGTCGATCTGATGAAGCCGAAAGACAGTCGAGGGAACTCCTCAACGATTTACTGCAGTTATCTAGTGTTTGGGCTTGATTAATTTGTAGCGACGAGAACTTTACACTTACATGTTGAATTGAGCGCCATCTGGCGAGTAGTTTTTGAGTTATCTCTACTTATCAAGATTGAAGTCGGTTATTTTTTTTTGTAAAAAGCAATTATTATTTGCGATTTCAAAGTAGGTTTCTTAATGAAAGACTGCAAGTTTGTTAGATTGTCCGTCTGAAGAAATGGTTTTCCGGTTATGCGCACTTAACACTACACCCTATATACATAACAAAAGCTGGAGCCAACCCAAATATAAACACCAGGAATCGCCACTGGTAAAGAACCAGCATCCTTTAATGCTTTTTTAACAGCCTGCACACTTTTTGTACCACTTTTACGCCTTTTTCTTCCCGAACCGGCAACAACAACAGGTGCAATGTCCGCCATTTTCATAATACTGGCGACTAGCTGCCGGGGACTTAAACCCTTTTAAAAAATAATGCGCTTTGCGTCCCACACCCCCGCGTTTCTTATAAATGTAAGTACCGAGTAGAAAACTACGCTAGTCACTTAATGCTTATTTTAAGCCATTGGCGATGGCATATAGATCGCATTTCACTACATAGTATAAAACAAAGTCGCTATTTTTGTCCGTCTGTTTATTTGTCTGTATGCTTAAATCTTTAAAATTACGCAACGGATTTTGATGGGGTTTTTTGTAATAGGTAGAGTGATTCAAGAGGAAGGTTTTTATGTATAATACATGCATATATTCCCACGAGAACGGGATCCACGCGGGTGAAACCGCGGGCGGTCCGCTAGTCTGGAATAAAATTCGTTACGAATTTTTTGGCACTTAGACCCTTTTTTATTTCCGGTATTCATATATGGTTCATCTTTATGTCCTAGACTTGCTGTCTCTTACTGACGATTATCTAGAGGGATTTCCCTAATCTGCAAAAAAAATTAAATCATTGAACATCATTAATAGAAAAGCTCAGGAAATAGCATGCAAATAAAAAAGTGTAGGTATGTTTTGAAGTAGAATAGGTACTTGTATTTACATAATATAAGGGCCGTAATATCGGGTCCGGACCCGTGCTCCACCTAGGTTCTCCACCTGGGTGGAGCACGGGGACTTATAAGGTCCCGTGCTCCAACTAATGGCGTTAGTACAGTGAAACAGTAAATTGTTTTCCTTAAATGATTCAAAAGATCTAAACAATTATAATAGGCTAGCTATGGCTAAATGTAACCTCTGTGTGTCTCTTTTTGTCAGCGATTTAAAGAAATAAAAGTTTAAAAGCAGAAAGCAGACGCGTTGAATTTATTTTTAATTAAAAATTGTGCACCAAGAAGGTTGGTAAATAATACTTAAACTCCGTTCTGAGCACCACATTAGCTAGCCTATTATAATTGTTTAGATCTTTTGAATCATTTAAGAAAAACAATTTACTGTTTCACTGTACTAACTGTACTGTGTAGGTGGAGAACCTAGGTGGAGCACGGGTCCGGACCCGTAATATCAATCATAGTATAAACTATGCTTCAGAGTTTAGTCACGAATTATTTCTTAAGATCAGTGGTAGATAAATAATCGATCAAGTCCAGTTTAAACTATTTAAACTCTCCCGAAGGTTGGTTAAAAACCTCCTTGTGAGGTTAACCTTTCGTTTAATTTGACGTTTCTTCAAGATAGTTTTTGAGTTATTCATAATAATGTGTATTGGATTTATGGTAGTTGCCTCATAACTTTTGACTGGGTGTTCCGATTTTTATAATTCTTTTTTTATTCGGAAGCTGGTGCTTGTCTTGTGAGACTGTATAAATTTGAGCGACCTCTAATGGGCAGTTTTTGAGTTATTTTTAATAATGTGTGTTTATGGTCGCTACCTCATAACTTTTTACTGATAATTTAAATTTTCATCCTTCCATCCTTTTTTTTTAATCGAAAGCTCGTCGTATGTTTTCGTATAAATTTGATCGAAATCTGACGGGTACTTTTTGATTTATCTCTACTTATCGATTTTGAACATTAAACTTTAATGACGAATTTTTGTTATTTCGGCTCTTATAAATCGTCAGATTATATATTTTTCGTTATCCTTGAATCATTTCCTTCAAAATAAAAAAAAATTAGCCACGCTCGAGACTGTCAAGATGGCGTTTTTTTTAACAACTTTGTAGCCCTCCCCTTTCATTGCGTCATTCTCAAATTGTCAGATTAGTGGAATATACACTTTTTAGCGTGTAATTAACTCACCCTATCTTAATCTGACGCGTTCGAGAATGTCTGATGGTCAATTTTTTTTTACTAATCTGATCCTTTATTCTTGAAGCGCGGCCTTATATATGGGGCTCATATTCGGTGGAGGTACTTAACTAGGTACAAGGTACCCCCTGTACCTTAATCTGCCGCGCTCGAGTAAATACAAGAATCCCCTCTTGGGCTCCCTAGCTAATAGGAACAGGTAGGTATACTCGTAGTTTATAGTTTATTACTTTTAAATAGATGGGTCCGTGGTAATTGTCGTTGTTGGCACAGCTACCATAGTCAGTTTGAAATAAACGATGCTAAAACACATTTCAATTTCGTCTTTCTCTGTTTAGACCAGGGGTTCCCAACCAGGGGGGCATGCCCCCCTAGGGGGGCATAGAGCAATCTTAGGGGGGGCATCGTAGGAGATGTAAGATTACATTTCCAAATATTTAGTTTAAATTAAATGTTGACTTTTCTGTGTACAATATATTTTTACCGTATTATATTAACATATTTGTTTTACAATTACCTTAAATTGAAATTTGTTTAAAAAATTATGTAATTATAAAAATACTAGAGAACCGCCCGCGCTTCGCTTCAGGACCCGTAGGTCACAGCCGTGTAGGTCCCGCTCCCGTAGGAATTTAGGCTAAAAAGTAACCTACTACTCGCTCTTTTCACTCCACCCTGTCTGAGGTGTGTGGAGCCCTCGGGACATTTAGTTCCCTTTTGGGGGTGTCTCTCGCGGCCCGTTAAAACGGGCCGGTCCTTGGGTTAGGCCCTAAGGCCCTTGGTTGTCCATCTGTGGTTAAGCAATAGGTTAAGTCCGGTGAGTGGTGGCTTTTTTACAGGCCACAGAGTCTTAAACGGGATGGGGTTCATCTTCGCGCCGTCCAAGCGATCGAGGCCCTACCGGGTGAATCCCGCTGGTTGGAAGCCCAGCAGGAGCCGATCAGCGCCGGGCGATGACTTACGAAGCCCCAGTATCAGTCAGTGCTAGGCCCGTCCCGCGCAACCAGCAAGTCGCGCGGGAAGGCCCAGCGGTCCGGTGGACGGGCGTGGAGCGGCGCCAGGTCCTGCAGATGCATAAACCGCGACGCGTCGACACGCCCGAACATGTTGCGTGCCAATCTCTCGATGAAGTCGTCCAGGCTCTCGACTCAAAGGTCCCTCAGGATGACGGCGTTCCTCACGTACCTCGGCGCACCAGTCAGCCGGAGGAGCGCAATCGCCTGAACTGCGCGCATCCTCTTGCGCCGCGGTTCGCTGGCGAGCGCGTACCACGCCGGTGCCGCGTACGTGAGGCGGGATCTGATTTAGGTCTTGTAGACCCCGAGCTTCAGTCCGAGAGGGAGGCTCGAGGAGAGCACTGGTTTCTGCCATCGCGCTCCTGGAATTCGCGACGGCTTTCGTAACCTGTGGCGTCATCGAGAGTCTTCCGTCGATTTTGCCCGCATGTATTTGGCTTGTGGGGCCCATTGGATATCTTGTCCGTGAAGCTCCAGAGTAGGGTCCCGCTTGTTAAGGTATCCTCCTATGTTCACAGCCTGCGTCTTCCCGACATTCACCGACAGTCTACACGCGGCGAGCCATTCGGGGAGGGCATCAAGTGCACGCTGCATCTTGACGATGGCGTGGGTTCTATTCAACGACGTGGTGATGTACGCCACGTCTTCGGTCTGTATACCGACACGCACGCCTTTTCCATGTCCATGGATAGTGCACACACGCGTTCTCTCTTATTCAGAGCCGTGGTGACGATGTAACAGCACCCTCGACAACTGAAGAGTCGTACTGTGTTCCGGCCGGAACCCGAATTGCTCGGGTCTGGGGGCAATATGCGGCGCTAGGTGTCGCAGCAGGAGCTTTTCGAACACCTTGGATGGGGTGGGAAGCAGGGTGATTGGCCTATATCTCTCCGGCTTCAGCCTGTTCTTCCCCTGCTTGGGCAGCATTATGACCCTCCCCGACTTCCAGGCCTGCGGGAAGGTCCCGGTGCGAAGGATCCCGTTAAACAGGCGCGCGGCTGCTCCGATCGTCCTCTGAGGGAGGTGCCGCAGCGCTCTGTTCGTGATCCCGTCAGCACCGGGGGCCTTGTTGGGAGGGAGCTTCTTGATGGTGCGCTGCACCAAGCCGGGTGAGATGACGATTGGGTCTTCTTCGGGAGCTATAGGCAGTGCAAATTACCCTACCAGGTGTTGCTCGACTGCCGCGACATGTTCCACCTTATCCGTCGGGTTCGGCCGGAACTGGCGTTCGAGGTATCTGTATTTCACCTATTTAAAATATCTAAAAATAAATAATTTAATTAAGAAATAAAATGTGCGTTTCTTATTTTTGTTGAAACTTACCTAAGGGGGGCATGAAAATATTATTTTTGGCTCGGGGGGGCTTGGCGAAATAAAGGTTGGGAACCCCTGGTTTAGACGTATATTGTTCCCTGGATCGGCTGGACCTATATCAATAGAAATTTCACTGAAAGGTAGTTAAAAACAATATTATACATTTTATTGCGGAATCAAGTTTTACTCGAAGAAAGCTCCTAAACGTACGACGTCGCGGGATAAAATAGTGTAAATAGGTACCTACCAAGCTTAGGAGTGTTGTTAAGACACCTGACTCAGTACCAGAATAACAGTAGCCCAGGGTGTCTAATGTCTACTCACCCGTCCAGTAGATTATTTTGGTTTATTTTCAATGCAATGGTTTGGTGTTCTTGATGCGGCGACAATCACTTCTTATTTTGCTAATTTATACAGAGTTTGCCACATTTTTCACACATTCCGTAATACAAAATGTATGAAACTATTCCAACGAGACTCAATTTATGAATTTATAAATTAGCAGAATCGGGGCTCCTTTGACTAGAACATTGGACGTAACCACCTACGTTTCCGGTACAGCACCAGGGTACTACTAAAAATTAATTGCAAACGATTGGGAGGGGAATCAACAATATTTACAAATCCAGATAGAGCCCTTATATCAGAAGGGGAACCACTAGTACTTATAAGTTCTCATGGACCCACTAGGGGAACTGAAAAGGGGAACCAACCATAGAGATATTACACTAGAGTGGGTGAGCCATACGGCTGCCCATACATTGCAATCGCCCCCGGTTAGAAAGAGAAACAACGATAACGGTAATTACCTACCTCTCTCCGATCCCGATGAGCCAGAAAGAGAAAGGTGACTACTAAAGTTTTCGTCTCTTTTTATCCTAGGTACGCTCTGAAGCCTCGCCAGAAAGAGACAAGGTGATTATTAAAGATTTCGTCTCTTTTTATTCGAGGAACGCTCTGAAGCCTGGCTTCTGCCCTCTAGTGTAATATCTCTATGGAACCAACAGACCTAAACCTACTTATTGTGTTGCGATTGGAAGATGTAAAGAAAAAAAATATTTTGGACTTCACACATTTATTGTATTTTTGTCTAATAAAAATACTATATCATAAAAGGATATCTACAGCAATTGACAGTCTTGCTGGTTGTACAGGTTGCCCAGAGCATTGTGCTCCGATTCCCATCTTCCCATTATGCTTTTATGCACTTCAATGGAGTTGGTATTACTAACTCAACTACTTAACCTTAATAATTTACAGCCCTATTCGTGTTATTAATACACACAATGAATTCGCCAAAATAAACACCATTCAATGGATATTATTCACATATTGCACAATTGTAAAATCGTTTACAATGTTTCATTCGCTTTTGAAGTTTATTAAATTTTCTGGTGCAGCAGTATTTAAGTACTAAATTGATTTAGGCACGATATTTTTAAACAATGGTAGATCCCTAATATTAAATATAATTAACATCGACGTTATTAAGACTCTACAATGCATTGTTTAAATTTTATAAATTATACATATACAAATCTTCCAACCGTATATATGATGGTATTTTACATTACAATTAATTACGACCTAAAATATAGCAAAACATAAAATAAAAAAGTGGAAGGATTGATTCGGACCAACAAGCACACGACTTATTTTAACACGTAAGAGTTTTTAATAAATTCGTGACAAAGCTTGCATGCAAGAATGAACGTCTACCTCGGCCCCTTGTGGATCCGAATCAAACCTGAGACAACAAAACATTAGACATTAAATATCTTTGTACACGTGAAATGAAATAAATGTCTGTCCGACAACTCATAAAATACCACACACGACAGTGTCCTTTTATTAGTTTATATACATAACACAATTAACGTAATTAGCTAAATATGTTACTCATTTGTAAGATTCACTTATAATAAGTGATTAAACAAAAGCTACAGACGTAAATCAATTAGAAGAATTAATAAATGTCACATTTAGTATCAATCAATCCTCGAATGTTGTAACGTGTATAAGAAGAAGAAGCAAACACTCTAATACGTAGCAAGCAATTTTAATAAGCTCACAAATTGTAAAAACTAACTTTACATCACTGTACTCACTAGTAACTCCTATTCATTCTAATCGCCCCAATATTTTCAAACTACAGACCGGACAAATATCTTATATAAAGTTGTCTTTAAAAATGGAAATAAACAATTAAGAGTGTATAAGAGCACAGTGTTATAAACTTAAGAAATATTTATACATTCTAAGTATCTTGTAGACACTAGAATACTAGTCCAGAACCATAAACTTAGTATACATACAGACTTAGAATGTATCAAACAAGAATTTTAAGATGGTATCACTGGAGATATTAAGTTAAATTTAATACTTTATATAGTTTTAGTATTTAGATGGTAAAAAATAGTGATATTAATAAGTATAATCAGGATGTCATATGCTTTGGAGTTTAAGGTTTGCTTTTCAGAATTTTGTGTTTGTGTAATTTATTTGATGACATCAGTAAAGTTGTTCAAGTTAAACATTTGACCTTGAGGGTCTCAAAGGGTTAAGACTATTTGGGCCGCCTACGAAATGCGCATTTTGAAACGGTTTGTTATTCAAATTTTTTCTTACGTGTACATAACTGGTTACGATTAAACTAGTTTCAATCGAAGATTTATTATCTTTTAGGTAGCTAGGATAAATTAAGTAAATCTTAAGAAATGTCAAATCCGTGTTTTAAATAGTTATCTAAGTAAACACGATTTAAAAAACTTGATACATTTTAACTGACTAATAAAGCTGTAGAATATTTTTAAATGAATGTTTTAATGAAAACTAATTTCGCAAGCTTAAATTGCTTCAGTCATCTATAAAACAAATTTCTAACTTGCTTAAACTCATTTTGTATGTAAAATCTAAAGTAAAAATAAGTGATTTTAAGTATGTATTGATTTTTGTCTGTATGAAAATATACTAAGTTTATGATCCCGATAACTTTCTATATCAAATTGAAGACATTCATCGCGATAAGCTAATATTTGTTAATTTAATTTACAGTCATAATTATATTACACAATTGCACCGCAAGCAAGTAGGTATATAAAATACCACATTGTTTTATGTTCATTTAAAAATTACACATATCACTTGTTACATTTCTAAATTCCAACATAAACTGATTATATTCTTTGTAATACATATTTAATAAATGTGTTCTTTATTTCATAATGATATTTGGCCTTAGGATGCTAACAATGTGAAACAATCTACAGCTCTACACACAGCATACACTATGTACAATATAGACCTATGTACAAAAATATAACACGCCAAAGTTATCAGATCACTTTGCTCGAGTTCCATAACATCATTATTAATGATGCATTTTTACTTTAAATGTCTTTGCATGTTGTTCCACAATATATATTTGCCGGTTGCTTCACATATGAACAGTAATATCCTTAATTGTTGAGATTTACTACTCATATGGTAAACATTAAATGCTAATGGGACTGTCAACTGTGGCAATTTAATGGGCCTGGCTGACCAAAATGGTAACTAATATTTCTTACTGTCCATCGAATTAACAAATCGTACATTTCACAACATTGAAAATCTATTTGGTGTACGATATTGAAGTACGCTTATGTAAGTATGTTCGGTCTCGTATCACACGAAATCCGGTAGTTCAAGTTTTAATAGTACAATAATCCATTATGGCCAATATTATGTCATAATGAAATATTAAAGTATTAGTACTGTATGACCTGTATGTCTGTGATATATATCAAATTTTGAGTTCAGAATCCAAACATTGCCCAATTAATGCAAATTTATCGTGTGGAGTGATCAACATTTCCTGGTCAATTAATTATGACATGCCCTCCACAGCGCAAACGGACTACTCTTTAAAAACACAACTTCATTTCCATAAGCAAAAAAAAATTCAGCATTGTATAGTACACAATATTTTGTGTTGCACTAACAATTTGACAATCAATAAAGACAAATAAGTAATAATTTTATTAAAACGAGACCTTTAATCCAGGTCCAAGTAAAGTTTCCACAAACAAATGCGAAATAATTAAATAAAATGTATCTATTGTGCGTATCTAATAGATAATACAAGCATAATTTACATGAAACTTGGGTTTAGTAACATGAAACTGCAACTGACGGTTCAGTGAATGTTGATATGTGTTGAAAGGTAGTGACATGATTTGCCAAATATATAAGTTGTGGGGATAGCTTTACGCAGCAAACAACGACATTTTCACATGGTTGTTTAACGTATAATCAATAATATATTTATTTGTACATTACACAAGAGATTTTCTTTATAATATTTACAGATAAAAAACACTCTAACCCTCACCTCTATTCACAATACTTTAAACCTTACCTACAAATTAAACTTTTGCTAGGGCTGTAAAACTTAGTACAAACTAAAAATATTCTATTCTAAACGAGACTTCAGTACCAATTCTAGTTATATCATGCTGTCTTTCGTAATTTTATTCATCCTCTGTGTTATCTTTTTAACTATATTTAGTGGTTGTCAAGTTTACCTTAAAATCAAATAACAAATGGTGAAATCTTTAGATAGCGGAATTCCTCATTTTTCTATGATACAACACAGACAAATCAAGCAAGTTTCATGTATCTTGTGACATTACAAACATTTCTTCTATACTTGATTGAGGCAAATATTTATATGAAATATATTGCTTAAAACTAGCCCTCCCATACACACAATCACACACGCAAATAAAGAAGTACTGATGCTCTTTATAGGACATTTACCAATTTGTACAAATATAGAGCAAAACCGAACTAAATGTTACTCGCTGTTTTTAATAGCAGAAAATGATTAGCAATATTTAACTAACTTGCAAAATATCTTGGTGATTACTTTTCCCACCGAAAACCATACACAGCGAAATATCTAAATTTCTTACTTTTCCCTCACCTTTTGATATTTAGGCGGATCTGTAATCGGTTTCGAAACAGACTGTCGGCCTGTCTGTATTAATAAACTAACATGATATAACTATATCCGATGCTATTTCAATTTATTCTAAACACAACAAATTAAGTAATTCAAAGTCATTATTTAAAACCGTTTGCATAGACCAGTGTTTTTCAAACTTTTTTATGATGCGACCCCCCTGACATAAGAAAATTTTTCGCGACCCCCGGCCCCCGACCCTTCACTTTTTTATCACATACTAGCTTCTGCTGGCGGTTTCACCTGCGTCCCGTGGGAACTACTTCGCGTACTACCTCAATAAATGAGCTATCTAACCCTGAAAGAATTTTCCAGTAGGTAGTTCCTGATATTAGCGCGTTCAAACAAACAAACTCTTCAGTTTTTTACAGTTTGGGCTACATTATCGCAGTTTTATTAAGGTTCCCGATTTTTTTTAAATATAATATAACCAATGACACCCGGGAACAGTGTAGCTTTCCAACAGTGAAAGAATTTTTTAAATCAGTTCAGTAATTTCGGAGCCTTTTCAATGCAAATAAACAAACCTTTCCTCTTTATAATATTAGTATCGAAGTATCGATACAATATTTAATATTTGTATTTTAGGAAAACGATTTAATCCTAAGTGTAGCAAATACAGATCCACGATGGATGAAACTAATTATTCAAAAAATCGGCCAAGTGCGAGTTGGATTCGCGCACGAAGGGTCCCGTACCATTATGTATAAAAACGCCAAAAAAATCTGGTCTGTTGTATAAAAGCCTCACTTAAATATTATTTACTTTAGTTTTTTGTAGCCACAAACAACGCCATCTCTTGGACCGAAAGGTAACTAATTTATCGCTGAAGCGTCGAAGCCATATTTCGACTTAAATATTTATTTTATTCAGTGTTTTAGTATTTGTTATTGTAGCGGCAACAGAAATACATCATCTGTGAAAATTTCCACTGTGTAACTATTACGGTTCATGAGATACAGCCTGGTGACGGACGGACGGACGGACGGACGGACAGCGAAGTCTCAGTAATAGGGTCCCGTTTTACCCTTGGGGTGCGGAACCCTAAAAACGAGCACAACCTTCGCATTAACTCATGTTAAAATGTCTTAGGATTTTATTTTTTGTTCATTTGTTTGTATTGAAACATAGAAATGTTTATGAGTATATCCTTTTGTCAAAAATCTCTTTTAATAAATCAATCTTTTCAATCTTTATTGTTTTTTTACTGAATTACTCTCTTCTCATTTCTCTTTCTGGCGACCCCCCTACAGAAGCTTGGGGACCCCCCAAGGGGTCGCGACCCACAGTTTGAAAAACACTGGCATAGACCAAAACAAAAAATATTAATGTATCTTAAATACAACGAAATTGATTTTTGCTTTAGTTTTTAAAATATTGAGTTAGCATCATATTGCATCTTCCCTCAGAAGTGGTGTCTGAATAAGTTATAGGAGGATTTTTAATAAGTTTGTTACTCTCTTTATGTGCATAAATCATATCTATCTAATTATTATAAAGAAATATATCAGATTGATAATTTTATTAGTGTTGTAGTTCTTAAATCAGTTCACAGTGACAATAGATCTAGCGATTTGGTATATAAACACTGCCCCAATTTTGTATTAGGTAATGTATTTCGGTTTAAAAAATCACTTGTATGATTTTTTTACGATAGTGTTGATATTAAAGAGGTTGGTATACATAATATATAAACAATCCCTCAAATTTAACAATACTTAGATAAAATTCAATACAATTGGTAATGAAATACGTAAGGATAACAGTAAAAGTGAATTTGTAGAACTGACGTAATAAAAAAACAAAACCCTTATTATGAACTTAATTCCAGGCAGTTTTCGTTCACAACGTGTGGGTGACAGAGACAGCGCCTTACAGGGTAAGGCGAATTAAGAGTTCATAATAAGGCCCCAGATATTGTGTCTCAAATTGGGAACGAGAACAAATAACTATATGTAAATACTTATTCATTGTTTTTATGCGACATTGGATATGCTCGAAATTGAAGTTGATGATTACAAACTGAACAAAATGCACACGAAATACAATGAAGTACAACTCGATAATGCAACAATATCTTATTTAATCATTGCTCATACAGTCAAACAATTCTCGTTAGTGTTAAATTATTACAAAACAATGTATTAGGAATGGCCGATTGAACTGTCAAATGGTAGGGTAATGTTGCCAGTCCGATATTACTAGTGCAGTTATAGGTCTTCAAATATAAAAATATATTGCTTTGCAAAATACTTATCCATTTTTTTATGTTTAGAGCAGTATTTCTTATTGTCGAGCATTTCCAAAACTGGATTTAAGAGTTGATGTTGTAAACATCCTATTCAGAAAACTGCACAACAAGTATAACAACATTAAAGCAGTTAAATTATGTGGATTGTTTGGGTAAACCCGGCTGAGCTTTATTGTGCTCAAATGTTGTAAGACATGACGAGAAAGTAATGTTGGTCTGACCATTGTAATAGTTGAAAGTTACACATCTGTTTCAGATTAAAACGATGTATCTGGCTTAGCCAAGGGCATTATTTAGCACTAGCTTTTGCCAGCGGCCTCGCCCGCGTGAATTTCGTTTAAACTTCACCCCTTTATTTCACCCACTTAAGTGTCATAAATGTAAGAGTAGATAAAATATAGGTATACTTAATCAGAAAGCTTCGAACTGCTAAGCTATCGGGAGTTACACGTGTTATTGTGAGTCAACCATAAAATATAGACATATTATGCTGTCGTGGAATATTTTTTATATAATTTTAAGGAGAACATTTCCGTCATACATGATTTCTGTGTAGCTTTAACCATTAAGGTTGCACACGCGACGGAAGCTTAAAAAATGGAGTAACTTCTCCCGTTTCCCCAACATTTCCCTTCACTGCTCTGCTCCTATTGATTGTAGCGTGATGAAAAGTATAGGTACTATAACCAGCGCGGGAGTATGAAAAATAATTGTACCAAGTTTCGTTAAAATCCGTCGAGTAGTTTTTGTTTCTATAACGGTTATACATCAGACAGACAGACAGACAGACAAAAATTTTACTGATTGCATTTTTGGCATCAGTATCGATCCCTAATCACCCCCTGATAGTTATTTTGGAAATATATTTAATGTACAGAATTGACCTCTCTACAGATTTATTATAAGTATAGATAAGGCGGCAAAACAAGGAATAATCAAGCTTTGGTCTCATATGAAATACTATTTGTCTCTCAATCGTTCACAATATACTAATATAATTCAAGAATCACATATTGTAAATGGGCCATCACACAAAAGTACTGTTGCAAGTTTTAGTACAGTAAATGTGCAAACTCTGGTGTGAAGCTAGTTGCTCCAAACCAACTTGTATATCTAAGGTGTTAAGATTAGTATTGCTCACTAGCTAGCTTGTCTCAGTCCCCAGGCCTAGCAAGCATCTGTGATCGACCCCAACTAGACTAAAGGTCAATTTGAGATTGGTTGTAAATGCAGTTGCTAAACAAGAGAGAGATTGCATATTTAATGTAAAAAAGTATAAATAATTAGTAATAATGGTATTATACTGTATGCGACAAACGTACTATACAACGGGAATGGCCGAGATTGACGTTTGCCGCTGAAAATGATAGATAGATTTGCTTTTGTTACAATTGCAGAAAGGTGGATCAAGGCCCTGAATATACGAGTACAGCGCTGCTAGAGTTGGAGACAACAGCTATACATGAACATTGTTCTGAAATCATTAACTTTAGAAACAGTCAACGAACAAAACAGAAATTTACTAGCACAATTTTTCAAATTTTAAAACACTGCTTTTAAAGGTTTAGTTTTTTTTATTCCATTGGATTTGGAGTGAGGTATCCTAAGTCCAATATGAAATAAGTATTGGTCTAAATGAATGCACTGTGTAGCAACGGAAAGTTTGGCAGCCGCCTTTCCCCTAATACGTCTATTGCATCCAATGCAGTGGCCTTATGAATGTAGAAAACGAAGACCTCGAAGGAGTGGTGTGTCATCGAGCTCGAAGGAGTGACGTATCAACGAGCTCGAAGGAGTGACGTGTCAACGAGCTCGAAGGAGTGACGTGTCAACGAGCTCGAAGGAATGACGTGTCAACGAGCTCGAAGGAGTGACGTGACAACGAGCTAGAAGGAGTGACGTGTCAACGAGCTCGAAGGAGTGACGTGTCAACGAGCTCGAAGGAGTGACGTGTCAACGAGCTCGAAGGAGTGACGTGTCAACGAGCTCGAAGGAGTGACGTCTCAACGAGCTCGAAGGAGTGACGTGTCAACGAGCTCGAAGGAGTGACGTGTCAACGAACTTGAAGGAGTGAAGTGTCAACGACCTCGAAGGAGTGACGTGTCAACGAGCTCGAAGGAGTAACGTATCAACGAACTCGAATGATTGACGTAACCAACGTGCTGAAATGAATGACGTATGAACGAGCTCGAATGAGTGTCATATCAGTTAGGGTCCAATAAAAAATATGAATCCGAAGTAATTAATGCATTGTGTAATGAGGATAGACCGGCCTAACAACCATAAGATATAGAGCACGATAGGGACGTGCCAACGAGCTCGAGCGAGGGACGTGTCAGGGAGCTCGATAGTGACGTGTCACCTGGGGTCCGACGTGCAGCAGGCATAGTCCGGAGCTAGAGTTTGCGGAGGCGCGTGAGGCGTCGCTTCTTGCGCTGGGGCGCGGCGGCGGCGTCGGCGGAGGCGCGGCGGCGCGCGGGCGGCGTGGCGCTCTCCTCGCCGCTGCTCGGCTCCGAGCGGTGCTCGCGCTCCTTCTCCCCCTCCCGCTCTCCCTCTCGCTCGCGCTCCCGCTCGCGCTCCGGCCGCTCGGGCGCCTTGCTGCCGCCCGCCTCGCCCGCCTCGCCGCTGCTGCCCGCCGCCCACTGGAACATCGCACGTTCAAAACGTAGATCGGGTGTGTAACGGGACTGCAGTCGCATCCCCTTTTTATGGTAAATATACAAAATACTTGGCGGTCACTTGATTGTAAGTGGTGAGCGTTGGTCTATGATAGCCGAAACACTAAAAGGAAAATGTCAGAGCATGTAGACAAGAGTCATGTGTAGACTATTCTAAAATATCCTGGTATGTTCTGTGTATACAACAAAATATCAGGATAGTAATCAGTATCCCAATCAAGATAAATGAGGATGCTATATCCTGATTAAGTAATAGTAGGTATTATCAATAATTGTGAAAAGGAAAAAGCTTTAGTTTCTTTCTCTTTCTTATAGGACCATTTACTGTTAGGATTTGTTGAAGCAATGGCATAGTTTTATCTTCAAAAAAATCACATTTCATTCCCAAGTTGCTCGTCAGTTAAACTGTTGCTTTAACTACATTACAAAGTGCAAAATGAGAAATCAAGTTGTCCATATATTTCCCTTCCAACCTAGCATAACAATACACAAAGCGCACGAGTGAGCTACAAGCTACAGCGAGCCGTGTAATGTGGGCAGTAACCTGGGCGAGCAGCGCGGCGCCGCACTCGGCGCACAGCGGCGGCACGGCCGGCGAGCGCGAGCGCCAGTACTGCAGCTCCGTCTTGCACTTGTTCAACTCCTGTTGATATACACACGCACGTTAGAGTATTTTATACTACAGAGAGAATAGTGTACCTCATTAATGTCTTCAGAGATAGAGGCTAGCTCGCTTAGAAATCTCGATGGGAAGATATCATCCGAAAAATTTAAGCAATACACTGCGGTCGCGTTCAAAACGGAGTTCTAGTCCATTTTTATTTGCAGCCCACATGCCAGCCCAATGCCAGCTTTCCGACCCAGTGTTATGGTACATTGCAGAATTAAGCCGAGAATTTAAAATGCAGGACGTAAATTGCTTACTAGCTTAATTGAAATGTGAGCACAGGTAATAAAGTTTTAAGGAGGAATTGGTAATTCCGCATTAACAAAAAAGTTTAAAAAAAAGGACTTCGCGATCGTTACATCGTTCTACACACGTTATCCACGCTTTACCTTTACCTATATTTAATATTTCACTCGCACCCTTTAGATATTAAAAAGTAACATGTAATTTACCTGAAGCAACGTCTGGAATTTCCGGCTGGTCTCTTCATTCTTCTTGTCATAATCGTCCAATCGATTTGCGTATTCTAAAGTCTGCTTCTGTTGTTCCGCAATCTGCTTCTGTTGCTCAGCAATTTGCTTCTGTTGCAGCGCCGTTTTGCGTTTGCAGCTTCGGAGATCGCTGCGTAGGGCTGACAGTTGATCGTTGTACCTTGAATTATTAATTAAATAAAATAAATATCAAATAAAAATTGTCTAATACGCGAGTATAAATTTTATCGGCACATATAAAAAAGGGGGGTGTTTTCAAAATAAGTGATTTTTCCAGTGCATATACTAAAACAACAAACAAATAGAGGAAATGGAGCAACATATTAGCTACTTTTAATCCCGGAATTCCCGCGGGATCAGTGGGGAAGTAAAAAAAAGAATTTGATTCTATCACATGAAAACTCAGAATTCGCGTAAAATATCATAAGTAAATGAATACTGCAAACACTGATTGTGGCTTTTATGTAAAGTTCTGGGTGGGTTGTGACGTCACCGAGAGAGAGCCTACGAAAAATAGCGGTATTATAGCAGTACAATATTTTGTAACAGTAATAGTAAACATATTTTTAGAACAGTATTTTTATTGTATGAGTAATACCGCGTTAAGTAAGCACCAAATTAAAATACCGATAGTACCGATAGTTTTTTTTTCATTTAAGATTACACTCTTTTAACATGAGTAATACCGCGTTAAGTAAGCACCAAATTAAAATACCGATAGTACCGATAGTTTTTTTTTCATTTAAGATTACACTCTTTTAACTTTGAATCTGATTCTAACTTTGACATAAGCATTGTAATTTCTTGTTGTTGTTGTAAATTCTTAAGCTGTGACCATTTAAACCCGAATGTCTATGTAGAAAACTTCCAATAATATTGAAAGACGTCAAAGGCAGATTGTGATGCACCTTGCTAAACTCCACAGACCCAAATCTACTAACAACAAAAAATGTGGTTTTGGCGCTGTTTTTTGAGACCTGATTCATTAGTTAATCACTGTTGGCTATGGTAGGTAACCTTGCCTATGGTGGTCTTTACCATATCTACACAAAAAAGCTCATCCTTACTTCTTCATCCCCTGTTTGATGCGATGTATCCGTTTCCGTAGCACCATGTTGCTCTGCGGCGGCGGCGGGGGGGACGGGGGCAGGCTCTCCTCTAGGAACATGTTGAGAGACGACCCGCGCTCCTCATCGGCCGCGCTCTCACCGGCCTGCTGCGATGTCTCTAACCCGTTGGGCGGCGAGTCGATGCACATGTATGACTTACTGCTCTCGCCCGCTGAAATCATTCAAATTATAATTACTCATCTTCATTATCCATACTACCACGCTGGCCAAGTGCGGATTGGCAGACTACACACACCTTTCAGCTTTGCAAAGCTAAAAGCTAAGCTACAACCCACTAATGACCCACTACTGAGCACGGGTCTCTCCTCATTACTGAGGAGGTCTAGAGCATACTCCACCACGCTGCTCCAATGCGGATTGGTGGAGGGGTTAGTGGCAAACCCAGTGTCGAAAGTTTTGAAGCCGCCCGAAGGCCTCCGACATGGCTTAACGACTGCTATCAATCGATAACAACCGGTATCGACGGCTTTACATGCCCTCCGAAGCACGGAAGCGCTCAAGATATTTTGCCACTAGCGGTCACTCATCCAACTACCGACCGCGCCCGCAGTTGCTTAGCTTTGTCAATCGCTTAGGATCGACGCAATCCGCCGGGCTATGAGCGCTTCTTCTTCAACTTTTAATTTATCTTTTATAAAGAAATGTTGATTTTTCCTATCAATGCTTACTTATTTATTTAGAAAAAAAATTGTATATTTCTGACATCATAATTTAAGTAACTACACAAAGTTACATTGGCAGCTAACACAATCAAGTTGAAAGAGCGGTATTACTTAATTATGTTTGGTTATGTATCTGTAAACACAGACATAGTAACTCTGTAAATGTTGACATCGTCCTCCTGTATAATTATGTTTACATGTTTAATAATATTAATTAAGTATTTTAAAAATCATTTATAGTTTTCACAGTTTTCCAAAGTAAACGAATAAAAGTAACGAATTAAAACGCGGTGCAAAGTTTCATCAAAATTTCATTCATATTATTCGGCAACCTTCGCGGCTAGTATTTATCACTTTGGTGTAACCACCAAATTGTTCCTATACGTGGGAGCGTATCAAAGCCAAGGTATCGCTGATATAACTGGCGTGCAACACCGTGTGTAATATTACCCAAACCATTTGGAGCCCCTTTTGACCCCTTTCTAACTTAAAAGTATTTGACGTTAACGTGTTAAATTTGGTACATCTAATTAACCGCTGTCTGAGATGAATCATAACAGTCAAATGAGCAAGATTACTGTCAAGATGTTCACCGATCGAGATATTGTACATGTGGGTCTCGAGAAATAGGAAGCGACAGTCGTTTATCTGAATTACACAATTATAACAACCATTATAAACACCTCGACACAAGTGGAATTAAGTACTTCCTTCATAATTAACTGTACTATTCTAGAGAGTAATATATACGTATACGTAATAGAGCACGTCTGCTAGTAACAATCGCTTCGATTCAGGAAACCCGTCTTACTATTCACATCCGAAAAATGTTTAGACTGTTTTCTTACTTATACGTTTGTTATTTATTTGTGAACCAATTAAAATAAAACAAACTACAGTAAGGCAATAACAATAATTAAAATACAGTAATTAAATAAAAACTTCTACATCATTAACAGACATGCTATTTAAACTGTTTCTGAGATTAGCGAGCAGCTGCACCCTCCCTAGACCTCTAATAAATTGTTTATGGATATTGTGTCCTTCAAAAAATCTGGCTCGAAAATCAGATTTGCAGGATCAGAAATTCAGGAGCTTTGCCCTCCTGGATCAGTAGCTGGAAACGCCCATGGACATCCTGACATACAAATAATAAAAATGTAACTAGATTATGGCCACAATACATCAGAGATGGTCGATGGTCGCAGTGTCCTTATGGGGATACTAGTTCCCCATGCCCAGACACCTAAATAATATCTAGGTTATGTCTGTTTAAAGGATATTGGACAAAAAAAAATATTACGGGACTTCGTAAGGCCGATAAAAGCCAAAATGGTTTTTAAAATTTTGATGATATTGATTTTTGATTTGATACTGTATGAAATTTGATGTGGTTTTCACAGTTACATTACTGAAATTCAAACTTAAACATAATGCTTGTTTCATCTTGATACGCCGCTTAGGACGTGAGATAATTATAAGAACAATGAATGTTGCAAGACAACGTCTACCGGGTCCGCTAATATTTTGATATACGAAACGTATCAAACTATTCCGACATGGCACAATTTAACCTTTTGTAACTTAAGACTTGGGCCTGTATATTTATACCAGTTTAATTCATTAGCAACGTTCAGATGAATATAATTATCTTCTTTATAATTGAAAACACTGAATATTCCACCTGGTTTTAGTAAGGATCAGTCAAGTTGTTAACCAACAAATATGTCAGACGTTCAAATACCGGTCAAATAGCTTTTCATCAACTGTTATCTAAATAAAACAAGCAAGAATTAATTCAGAGGTCATTCATGCCACTGTTTCTAATTATATTATTGATCTCAATACAAGGTTCCTAATTCAAGCTCTGATATACTTATGAGTACTTCTCATGCGATCCAAATTATAATTTAACATGAAACCACGTAAGTAATCTGGGTATTTCGGTAATTACAAATTTCAGGGCAATGTTAGCCACAACACAATAGGATCCAGAGAAGTGATTTTTTATAATAAACTTTTCATTTAATCAACCAAAAAAAAACTAAATATTCTCAACTTTTTTACATTGTGTTTCAAAAAGTTTATAATCGAAACGATCATTTAAATAAACGCACAAAAAATAGGACTCGTTTCTCGAGATTTCCGAATTGTAAACAAAAACTACTTTGTTGGGTTACAGTTACAGATCAAACTCTTTGAAGGAAACGCGCGCATACACGTGAAATTATACATGTAGAAGCTGAACCCGATTGAGCATAACATAACAACATAATATTTGGCATAGACATAGTTGGATACTTAGGAAAGGACATAGCGACAGTTTTTAATCCCGATAATATGTTCTCTGGGGATCATTTTAACTATATTTTATCGTTATCCGACTCCCACGCGGGCGAAGTCCCTCTCGTACTTAAAATCGGGGTCTAAGCCGGATCGAAAACCGAGTGTGCCTCGTGAGCAGCAGTTTAATGTTATTTTACTTAGTTAAAGGATATGATAAGAGATTTCAAAATAAATGAAAATGAATTCGATTTAACAGAAGACTAGATATTAATGATATTTTTATTATTTCTTTTGTTTTTATTTAAGTGAAACAATTGAGTTAAATGTGTATCATGCAGGTTAGGCAAATCCTTGGTTTACAATATGAGACAACTCTTGAGTTACATTTGTTATTAAAGCACAATATTATTTAAATATGGAAATCTTTAGCAACAGTATGCAAAATTGGTAACTTTGCACAGGTTTCGCAGCCAATATAGACAGAAAAATGCAACAAGTAACTGCATTTATCTTTGTATTTCCTTGTGAACGGTAGGTATGGTCTCTAGAATACATTTAAGAAAAATAATAAACGCAGGTGTTTGACAACAATTAAGTCACACGCAATACGAATTTCAATAAATTTATTCAGCTTGGAACTCATTAAGCTTGGGAGAGAGAGAATTTGAATATGTTTTCATTCTGAAACTATCTACATAATAGGTAGGTACAGGTCATATTTGAAAGTTATTGATTCTTTCCAAGTTGTTGGTTGTTTTGTGCATATCATGAATTAAACAGTATTTTGTATTGGATAGTAGGTATACCACACATTACAGTTAAAATGATGAAAAATTTGTTTTCATTATTTTATTCATTATTGATCCCTCAAACATCTTGAATAGGTACACCATGTTAAATTACTTGTAAAATTTTGTTTTTAAATGCCAGCTATATCTCAATTTCTTAATACAAGCAACATGGTTTAAGTCAGCAAGTCCTAGAACCTATTGTTTATTTAATTGTCACCCAAAAACAGGTCAGTCACAAAGCACTAAAATTGTATTCTTTAAAATTTTAATTTGTAATGTACTTTAGAAGTTCTGTTATTTTAAGTTTAATGTGTAGTGTGTTTGATATGTTTTCATCAATAAAAATAAAACCCAGTAAACATGGTTTTATTTTTCGTTTTATATTCGTCCAGTTTATATCCAGTACAAACCTCTAATAATAATAGTGGCAAGTACAATGTGATTAAGGCAAAGAAACTTAGAATGCAGGCAGGCACAGCCATATCACAAAGGAATAAATTGTTTCACAATTGAACACAATGAATAATATGACAATAACAATACCAAAAAGGTTGTACTCAAACAAAATTGACTTCTAAAATAATTACAGAAGGTTCTAACCTAAAACCCAAAAAATGTATGAAAAATTACGTAATGAAATAATAACTAGGTACCTAATGCAATTCATTCACATCAATCATACATAGAAAGGGTGATAGCACAGTGATAGCTACTGAATAATTGTAGCTAAGTTGCTTGTTAATTAATTCATTCACTAATTCAATAATTCATTAGTTTGCCCAGTATCATATCCTCCTAATCATGATGATCTCTTTGCCCTACTGAGATAATAATATGGGAATTAAATTAAGCCAATCAAATCATGTTAGTTTATGAAGTTCTCATTCAGAAAAATTTATAATTGTATTTGCGAAATGCTATAAATAAATACAACTCCAATAAATATAAATATGTAATACATTTCGTAAAATGTCACTCAAAATTCCAATAGGAAAATTACATTCAAGCATTTACTTACGTGAAAATGCTGTAGTAATATCGAAGAAGTCTGTTCCAAAATATGTGATTTCCGGCAGAAAAGGTTCAATGTGTTCCTTGAAATATTCCATGGCCATTGTAGTTAAATCAAAAAGCTCATCTGTTACTTTATAAGGCCTTGCTAGCTTTGTTGTAGTTTTAAGATATGACAAAATACTATACACTTCATCTAATATCTGTAACAAACAATGGATTTATTATACTTTTTGTTTGTATATTATGCGTTTGTATGTATGTGTGAACCATACAAAACTTGATAGTAGTGTAGGTGCATAGCAATGTTTAATAATCTCACTCAAAACAAGTTAGTGATAAGGAGTACTGAGGGATTAATTTTTAAACATTATACAACAAGCAAAAATTATTACAAACACCCATGTAAGCACCTTATAATGACACTGGTATTTATTAAGGTTATTCAACCATTCAATTCATAATGTTCATAATAATAATTTAATTACATTGTTTAACCCTAAACTGTAAAACACAACAGAAATGTAAAAGAATATGAAATAGCAAAATGCACTAAATATGTTCTGTAATTGTCACATCAGTATTATCATGTAATTTAAAATTGGTTCAGTGGTTTATCATACTTACACATTTAAGACTATCTTTAACCAAATCTAGATGTTTAAAAATAAAAAATATTACCTCTCCTGGAAAGAAACAGCAATGTTTTCTTTCAATATGTTTTCCAAATGTCATTTGCAACAAACTTAACCTCATGTGCAAGGTTTCAATAATGTCTGATTCACATGCCAGCGGGTGGCTTCGACGGGCAGACTCCCTTCTAGGCATCTTGGCTTTGATAGCTTGGAAACGATGTAACATCTGATTCTGCAGCCGTTGGAAGGTGGAATTCAGTATACTGCTACAAATTGTATTGAACTGCCTATTAACCTGCAAAAACACCCAGCAGTTTTTAACAGAATCAGGCGAAAACTAATAGTCAAAATGTCCTCAAATACTATGAAAGATCACATTGTGATATATTTAGTGGAGTTATAAGTACTGTGCAAAACAAATTATATAGATCTAGGAACTATACTGTTTTAACTAGGAACAATATAAATTGGCATTAATTACAGTCTTCAGGCATCCTATGAAATCATTCTATAAATCCGTATAATACTAACCATTCGAAGCTGCGAAATACTTTTGAAGCCCACATAAAGAAAAATCTTTTCCAATATTTCAAGCGGTAAATCTAGGAAATGCGTGGAATATGGTTTAGGTGGCGGAACCAATGTATTTTTAGAAGAAGTGGCGTGCGGCGACGAGCCCCCTGGGAGCAGCGCGCTGGAGTGCCGGGTGACCCGCGCCACCGTCGCCGGCTCCGCGTGCGACGGGCCCGCGCCCTCGCTGCCGCCGTTACCGCCTCCGATACTACTCATCTGCCTCGTCGACACCATCTTACCCAGTTATTATTTACTACTTCTGAAAAAAACTTTCTCCTTTATTCTTTGCCGAACATAAGATAATTAAAAATTATCGAATGACGTGGGCTATATCGTCATTACTTGTATTAGATGCATTTACGGTACAGTTGTACACTTTGCTTATCATTCATAGCTGTGTGCAATCATATTCATTACAACGAATTATTTCAGAGCACCACCGAACAATTCTAAAATGGTGGCCATGGCTGGCTAGGTCACTTGTGCGTTCCAGTAGGTACATACAAGTATGTATAATAGTGACCCGATAAATTTAAAATATTTCAAATTAAACACTCACTCAAGAGTTCATGCACATGTTTTGCAAATGAGAATATGATTTACAATATAAATTAAAAAAAAATTAAGACGCAATAATTACGACTCCGCTACGCTTTCACAAAAATTATATTTTTTGTTTGATTGTCTTGATTGATGGTTGATGGAATGGAGCAGAATGAATGAATGGAATGCCGAATGGTAATTGAAGAATGAATGAAATTTAAAATTTTCCATAGAGGAAGAAACTCTTTATCCATAGACTAGAATATTCCGCCACAAAATAGGTAAAGTAAGGCCATTTTAAATAGGCCACATTTGACAACTGTTTGTCTTTGCTTTATAGTGAGGGTAACCTGCTGAAAAACATCGATTAATTTAATTAATCGATGAGGACTTCAAACATCTGTAAATTGAATGTAATTGTTATAAAAACTATTTTAATGACCGCACAGTTCAAACAATGACTAAAAAACGACAAAAATAATGCGTCTAATAATGGCGCGAAATGAAATCATGACTTTTTTGTAACATTTCACGTATCTGAATACTGGCTTTTGAGCCAGACGTTATATATTTAAATGAATGATTACATATTTTTTGGCCTAAAATGTAAGAAGATTAATTCTGTTCCCATTAAAACATATTTTATTTTGTAATCGTGAAATACTTTTTGACGATTAGTTCGACTTCTCGAATTCAACTTATCTACCGATCTGTTTCTTTTGGTACCATCCCTCTCTTTTCTTTTTAAACAAAAGAAAAAGAGTTCACTGACGTAACTTTGTAACGACGTCAGTTCTTTACTTAAAAGTGTAAATTTTTTTACAATATCTAGTAGGGAATATTAAATAATATGAAGTGCCTCCCTTACAAGGTTACTTTGTAAAATTTTGACGAACTGTCAAATGTGGCCTATTAAAATGGCCCTACTATACCTATAATATGGATTTTGTGATTCCGCCATCGAGGTTGATGAACGCCTGTCATATTTAAATAAATAAATATAGCCCTACAAGGATCTTTTGGCACATGACTGATGTGAGGGTGACAGAGACAGCGCCTTATAGGGAAGGTAAACTATGAGGCGTTGTCTCTGTCACCCTCACGTCTATTGTAGGACTATAAATATCTGTTTATGCATGGATGTAGAAACTAAAGATGTGACCGTAAAATACATAAGGCGCACGACGAGTGGTCAACATTAGGTTGTGTGATTGAGTGATTGATCAAGTCAGTCTATTGTAGGCAGCAGCGAGTTGTGTACGTCACTTACGCAAAATTGATTTCAGTAATACGTCCGCAAAGGTAGAAAATATGGCTTTCTGTGCCTTCAAAAATATTCTAACAATTCAAGAAACACAAATAAAGTCCAAAGGAATCACATTTCATTATGTAAACATTGAATTGTAAATAATTTTCACTATTTCTAAAATAATAACTTTAGTAAAATGGCGCGTGACATATGTAAGAGTGACAGAGACAGCACGACTAAAACTTCCAAACGCGGAAGCGAGATATCACTATGTAATCTGTTCGTTTTCAAATATAGTAACAAAATTCCATTGCGCCAACTTCACGCACAAACCGATTCAATTCAAAATTGGATTGTTACAACTTGACAGTGTGACACACATTCGAACGTGCAAGGCAGGTCTATATTATGTATGTCTATGGCGAACCGTGTCTATGTGTGAGTTGTTTTTGGGCACTTTGTATGAATCATAGAGATAGGAATATACTTAGATAGAGACGCCCTAATCCTTGAAATTAGCTGGTTGATGTGTAGCAGGCCGGCCATTTATAGTTCAGTTATGTAAATGACATCTTGTTTCAAACAAAATAGTAAATAAACCCAACACTATAAAATATATTAAAATAGGCATTGATAGGAGGTGTTGTGGTGTCTTTTAAGCAAAACAAAAACACAATGAGTTGTGGTATACTACAATGCGGAGCCAGGAAAAATAAATTACACCCAAAATTAACTTTACACGAGTTAGTATCAGTTTTCGTTGTTTGTTGAATATCTGAATGATATTCATATATTATTATGTTTTTGCTGCATGAAGATCTGTGCGAGGATTACGTAGGCCTGTAAATGTTTTGTTGGGTTTTTACATCATTATTTTATATATTTGAGTAGCCTGTTTGTTTACATTTCAATGACACTTAGGGTAGAAAGTGTTAAAATATCGATATTCGATATATCGACAATTTAAGCTTTTTTACAGATTTCAGGAAATACACCTTGTTCGAAACTTAGGTTGCATAGATATGTTAACTGACTAGTAACGTATGGGATTAGCTGCTTAAGAGTATATGTAGTAATTTTATCCCAGCCAGAGGAGCCATAAACAAATAAATTAAAATTTGTGTACATAGACACATGTTTTTTATTTACATTTCGGTCCCATTTCCACAATATTAATGCACTAAGGGTTGTAACACAATCATGGGTGATCAGAAGAAAATTGTCGGTCATATCACACAGCAGTACTATCTTCACCCTTATCTTTTATTGAATAAACTCTAAAATTAAATTCATCGTAGTGCTACATAATAATTATGACTTATTTATTTATGTAAGTATCTATCGCGATTTTTCTGGATTCAGCGGGGGTACATTCAGAATCAGCAAAAGTGGCATTGTTTAGGAGTAGGCGGACTGGTTAATGGAAGGATTGATTTTTAATATTGGATATAAAACTTAACATAACTTCAAGCCTGTATTTGGACCTAGGTATATACAATACAGCCAAATAGAGACATAAGTTTTAGATAGAGATATAATTTTAGTGTCGATGGTTAAACTTCGGTTATGGAACTCTATTTTGATAATTTTACATCATGCATATAATAAATAAAGGCCTTAACTACCTAAATTTCCTAACTGGAACAAAACAAATAGTTTGGCGGCTGTGTTAAGCAAGAGGGTGGTACCTAATTAACTGGTAGAGTTTAAAATACTATCGCTGAGATCGTCTAAAAAGGGGGATCAGTCGTTGTGTCCTCGTTTGTTGTTCAGCAGATTATCATGATAGCTGGTTTTTACAAAATATTTTTGGTTGACATGACAAGTTCATCGCAGTAGGTATCAAAATTAATATTAAAATCGCTGAGAAGACGAACGACATGTATTATTGCTGTTATATCGTAAGTCATTAAACTAAATATCGATAGTGTTTCCGTCCACGTAGTGCGCACAACACTAGTAGAATCGGCCATATCTTGTTTCACTAAAATTTTGACAGGCATTGTCAGGCACGCGATTTTTGATTTAGTGTCTAATCCATAGTCCTATAGATCAATGGTATGAATCTTAACATCTGTATTATCTGTGACATTGTGACATGACATTGACATATGACAATGACATACAAAATGACAGATTAAAAACATTATAGATATTATAGAATGGATGTGGTCCTACTATAACTTCGAAGTTAATATTTATAATTATTGTGATTAAAGAATATTAGATAATTTCTAATAATAAAATAAACATGTATCCTAGATGCGGGAGTAATGGCTCTATTCAGAATATTCATCAAACGCCGTCTTCTTCCAATCATAATTCAGGTTTGTAGTGCTCATTATCTTACCGTACCTGTCCGCATATTTACAATAATTCTGTCTCACAATGTTATCTTCCTCCTATCTACATATTATATCTGCTAAGTTATAGGGATGCGACTATTACGCAATTGTTTAATTTTAATGCTCCACTTTGTTTGTTTCAAATTCAGGATTTCAGAACCTACCAAATTTTAAACATATCCTGGAATAATATTATCATGCACGTAATCATCATTTATAAGAAATTTGTTAATATCAATCATAATATATGAATGCTGTCTGTTATTTATTAAAAATGTAATAATAACACAAACAGCTGATGTGTGAGATCTTTGCCATATTAAATTCAAACATTAAATATTTTTCTTGTTTCTGAATGTAATTAGACCTTTTAGATGCTGACTACTGAATGTTGTTGTGGATGAATAAATAATATGAATAAAATCATTTTATTGTATGTACTGTAATTAGTTCTGATAACCAGTAGTTTGTTATAGTTACATTGCAGTTGTTAAGGCATGTTAGAAACCTTCAGGTGGCATGAACACTTTCTAAACATGGGTTGGGCACTAAACCTTTCTCCCAATCCACAATGGAGCAGAGTGATGGAATATGCTCTAGATCTAGACCTTCTCTAAGATGAAGAGAGACCCGCACAGTAGTGGCTTAGTGGTGGCTCAGTACTAGTATTAATGGAGTTGTAGTTCAGTCGCAGGAATTACACTATTAAATTCCTCCATCCCCTTTCCACCATTAGTCGACCAGACACACTGCGGGTATTCATCCCTTTGTCGTTAATGTCTTCCCTGTTCGGACACCAAGCTTTACATCATAATTTATTATGCATACCAAGAAGAACTGGAATAAATGCCAGTATTGATATTCCCATCCAATTACTATCAAGTGCATTTTTTCACATACAACTACATTACTACTTACCATTAAGTGGGATTGTAATCAAGAATTAATTTATAAATATTTAAAAAAATGCTCTGTTTTGTAACATTTAATGTACTAAATAGATTGTTAATATGTCACCACTGAAATAAATATATGTATAATAAAAATAAATTTGTAAATAGGTAAAATACATAAAGTCGAAACTAAATTGTTTGTGGTCTTTACATTTCAGAGGATGAAGATGACAGTGGTGACAATAAAGCATCAGCTCTAAGCTTTAAAGAAAGAAGACGGGAGGCTCACACACAGGTGAGTGTAACATACAGGAAGTCATCTGTAAAAAGGTCTCACAAATTTTATAATTTTTGGAATCAAGCCACCCATCCTTGTATACTTGGTCCACAAAAAGTTGCTTAGCAAACAACACCGCTCAAGTCATTTTGGCTAACTTTACAGGAGAGTCCAATACAGAAATACGGAAATTTAAGTTACTTACACTTATACTATTTGTCTGAACCGTATCCAATGAAAATTTATTTAAATGTCAAAACAACCAAAAATGGTGTGAGTAGTGTTGTATGCAAGGCAACAAGATGTATCATCATTTTTTTGGAGTTAAATTCATTTAATTGTTTTAATTGTAGCAATATTAAGGGCATTCCATTTATGTGTAATAACAATATGTAGTGTTATATTGAAATATTTATGTGTTTCTTTTTATTGCCATAGGCTGAACAAAAAAGGAGAGATGCAATAAAAAAAGGTTATGATTCACTGCAAGAGCTGGTACCCACCTGCCAACAAACTGATGCATCTGGTTACAAACCCAGTAAGGCTGCGGTAAGGAATTATTTTATTGTTTCTTCATGGTTATGGTATTATTACGGTTTATTGTTAAAACTGATAAAAAAACCGGCCAAGTGCGAGTCGGACTCGCGCACTAAGGGTTCCGTACCATTATGTATAAAAACGCCAAAAAAATCTGGTCTGTTGTATGAAAGCCTCGCTTAAATATTTAATTGTTTTATTGTAGCCACATATAACACACAACGCCATCTTTTGGACCGAAAGGTAACTAAACTATCGCTAAGGCGTCGAACTTAAATATTTAGTATGGGCGCCCACTTAAATATTTATTTTATTCTGTTTTTTAGCATTTGTTGTTGTAGCGGCAACAGAAATACATCATCTGTGAAAATTTCAACAGTGTAACTATTACGGTTCATGAGATACAGCTTGGTGACAGACGGACGGACGGACAGCGAAGTCTCAGTAATAGGGTCCCGTTTTACCCTTTGAGTACGGAATCCTAAAATGATTATAAGTCTTCAGATGCAGTTAATCAAGTACTGTAGTGATATCTGTCTAGATATTTTACCCACCTAAAATTTTGCTTATGTGCTGCCCAAATCGGACTTAAGACGTCCATGTTTTAACATCCATGATTGCACTGCTGCTTACCATCAGGTGGGATTGTAGTCAAGCATTAACTTATATGTAAATGTAAAAGAGTGATAGTTTCATGAGATCGTTGTTGCCTGAGCTGAAAAAGACCACTCTTATAATGATGTTAGCGCGCACTAGGGTTTTGTCGTGTGGCTGGCAGGTGGCAGGTCAGTGCTGTCCCGTCCTTGCAATTGGGAAAAGCCTGGTATCCACCAAAGAGAGCAAACAAAGAGCGGAGATATATTTTGTGTAACGGCAAACTGGAAGTAAAAGGTGCAGACAATGTGAACCCTTGTATATCTCTCCACTAGTCTATAATATTGCAGCAATATACGCTCCGCTCCGTCTGAATGGCCTGAATTTCATCATTACTATTTGGCCAGGAGATGTGGATATAACTATAATCTGATATACGGTTAATAAGATAACTAGAAATCGTCTACAAACACTGGCATTGGAGACTGGTTTTCGTGTAAACTCTTTAAGGCTGGTCACTCACATTCATTCGAATACGAGAACCCACAAGTTTAGTATGACCTGCCTAAATGATTATGCGACGTTTTGGACGCATTCGTGGTTTTCCAAGCTGTCAAAGCTGTAAAAGTCGGACATTAAAGCGCAATTTTAAACTAATATCATTGCGGACACTAAACATTTAAAAATATAAATGCAAACGGGTACTCAGTATTTCGAAGCGCGAATCACAAAAATTCACATAGTCTCCCACACATTCGGACAATGTACAAACGTTCGGGCGCATGTGAGTGACTCAGAATGATGCCTTCTGTCATAATTCTGTGTGATGTCGTATGTTAATTTCAGGTACTGCAAAAGTCTATAGATTACATCCAGTACCTATTACAACAGCGCCGTCGTCAAGAGGAGGAACGCAATGCCCTCCGTAAAGACGTGGTAGCACTGCGTATCATGCAAGCTAATTACGAGCAGATTGTGAAAGCTCAGCACTCTGTCCCTGGACACAATGAACAGAGGCTAACAGATCAGGACAAGTTTCAAGTAGTAAGTATGATCTTTGTTGTAGTTTTGGATAAATAATGATCAATAGGTCACACTGTCAAACAATAATTATCTTCTTTCCACCTGTGAAGCGATTTCATGCAGGCATTTATGACTGTGACATATAAGTGTATGTTCTCGGCTATGGGTAATAGTAGTGTGTTGTCCATGCAACCTCACATAAGGAATCCTATACTAGCGGCACGCTATGATGGCCGGTTTGACACATTACAACAGTGATGTGGAATGGAATGTGGAATATCGACGAAATCCACAACAAAGGGCTTGAACAGAGTCCAAATTAACGAGCAAGGGTCAACAGTAATGCAGTATCAATATTTGAAATCCAAAGCCAGGTCAAAACTATATCACAATCGCATTGCACTGACAGTTTATACTTTTCGAAGCAACGTCAATTCGAAACTGCTTTGTTTTGCATTGAGCATTGACGCGAGTTTGCCGGAGGTAGTAGTTGTGCTAGCCAGCGATCCTATGTGACGATCGTATTAGATTCCATTTTTAAAAATTTTCAATTTAGAAAACCAAATGCCGAGTTGTGGTATATATCATATAAAAATAAAAATTTTACCTTTTGTATGAAACAGCTGATATTTTTTTGCGATTTCAGAGGTTTGTCCACATAGTGAAAATTGTTCATATTCACAAGTACATTCACCCCTTAAATGGTGCAAACTGATTTTTCTACACTTGTATACATTTTAGAAATCAATTTAATAAATAAATTTTGAGTCCTAAACCTAAAACTACATTCGATAAAATTTATGAATCTCTGCACATCACTATCGTCAATAAAGTAATACAATTATTTCCTTCAAAGTCGTTATCAATTAATACGGAACTTCATGAGCGGACAAACGTCAAACCGGCCATCATAGCGTGCCGCTAGTTTAGCGCAGAGGTTTAGTATGTAAGCATTATTTGTTTTTTGTTCATGTCAATCCCGAATTGTTATTTTTATTTATTTCCGAACTGTTGTCACATAGAATTTTAAAAAGTTTCAGGGTATAATGGACAAATTATTTGATTCATTCGAGTCAGTACCAACCAACAACTTCGCAGAATTTTCTGCCGGCGTGTTTAATTGGCTGGAGGAATATTGTAAGCCCCAATCACTTCGGACTATGGTCCACGGAGTACTACGGGAACAGAACTACACTCCATGATTTTAGCAATATTAGCGTAATTTGCACCAATTGTTTTTAAATAAGACGGGTAAAAAATGAACGTATGCAAATTTAATTTCTTCACGTGCATATTTAATTGATGTATAATTCGTATGTGATTTTTTAAATAATATTTTATATTATACGGTTGTTTACACACTTTTAACTGGGAAAGTTTTGTAGCTTATCTGTCTGTAGACTCTGTAGGTATAAACAATATTTAACTAATAATAAAGTTAAATTTTGTACGCGTCTTATTTTCTAGCAAATGTTGTCTGTGAAGTTTCCAAAAATACTATAAAAATTAAATAACACCATATAGGTAAGTAGAAGTCTTTAATATATTTCTTACAAGTTTTTAACAACAATAGTTATCCATAATTTTATTCCAGATCCTGTTCTTTGTCTTAAATAAAATTGTTTTCATTTAGTTATGTATCAGTAAGTAATAGTTCGTAAAAATTAATTATGTACACAAAATACCTTTACTTAATTATTATCGTATATTAATACAGCAAATGACGCTATTACTAACTAGAGAAGCATATTAATGTTTTCTGTGTGAAATCGCTGTAGCATTATGAACGAATTGTAGGTATACTGTGCCCAATGAATAGCAAACAAATTTTTTTGATTGTGTACCTACACAACAAAGAACATTGTATTTATCAAAATTCTCAATAAATATAAATAAAAAAAAATATTTAAGTAGTTTGTTTATGTTATTATTTTTATATTAACTAGTTGATATGTTACTAGGTATAGTAGGTTTGTCATAAAGACTTCGTATTGAATAGGTATATCTAACAAAATGTTTCCGATAATGTGTGTTATCTACTGTACTAATATTATTTGTTAATGTGTTACCTTATACTTTAGATTATAGTACTATTTTAATAGGTGTACCAATTCTTTTTCTTGATTCCTGAAAGTGACCAAGTGATAAGCAACGAATAAAAGAATTAATGTGATAATATTACAAGTGCCTTTTCTATGTAAATTTTATTTTGTTATAATGTAACTAAATACATATATATATTTATACCGTTCAGAATACTGATTCTTTCATTTCATCTCCCTGCGCCCATGTAGGATAATAGGTACCTATTAACGCTTTCTTTGCTTTGGTAAATTCTGTTTCTTTACGAAGGTCACTCGAAAAGTTTTGAGACATGAAAAAAGAAGGTATACAAGATAATAACAATATTTATCCTTTGTAGAAAAACTTTCCGTTAATCTTTATGCAAAGTTCCATTCGCCTATACCAAATATAGGGTGTTTCAACGAGAACTTTGTTTTTAATTGCAACAAGCACCGACAACATGATAGTTTTGACATTTAGTTTTTCGACGTATTCTTAGTAGATACATTGGCAATTGTTACAATGAATTCAATTTTGCTCGAAATTCTCATTAAAATAATCAAAATCCACTATGAAAATGGTAGTTATGATAATTACCTACATTTCGTAAAATTCGTGATATTTTCGGACACCATAATAGCCGCAAACGATAAGTAAAACCAAAGGCATCGTGAATGCGTTGTCGATTATTTGTTTTTTGTATACCTAAGTACCTACCTATCTAGTTATCCTAAGATTTAAACTAAATATCTCATGAACAGATTTCATTCTTTTATTTTGTAAAGTAAGTATTTAACTAGTATACTTATATAAAAAGGCTATTATTTATCATTGGGTATTCCTTAACAAGTAGGTACTGCGAAGTACCTACCAGTGAAATAACAACATCAATATGAATTAAATTACTTAATAATAGTAATATTAAATGTGCCCTATAGTAAGTTTACCTATTTACAATAAAGTAAAAATAATATGGTATGGCTCTGTTGAATAAATAAAATAATTGAATATTAAATAAGTACCCACACAAAAAACGGCCATTAGTAGGGTTGTATAGTATAGTACCTATACATATATACTGCCGAAGCAAGTACAAAGGTTCTTTTTGGCATTAGAATATTTGATATGGGTATTATATACGATCCCAATAACTGTGTCGAAACATAGGCACAAACATTTCTCAATTAAGTATTTTATCTACCTACTTACCTGTAGGTAAAACTACACATTACAAAGTCATTCTGTTTCTGCATATAAAATGGTTAGTGTTGTCAAGTCCATAAAATTTTACAGGGTGCGTAGGTAAAGGTAAAACAATCGGGATTTATTACAGTGAAATAGATTTTTTGTTCAATGTAATCGCCAACATTTTTGATATGACGTACAAAACAGCGCACGCACGATGCGTGATGTGGTAAAAGTCTAAACAAAACACTATAAGTATGTAGGTACTTTATTATTCTTGGGCAAGTACCTACCTACTAACATAGTCGAGTAGGGCCCATGATAAATCAATTGGTATTCCTTACAGCCTATAAATACAACTAAGTACATAATCCGAAACCTATTAGATACCGTCAAAATGGGAACATTAAATACCTACCTAGGTAGGTACGCATTCTAAAAATTAAAAATGTATCAAGCTACCCGTATGCACTGATTTATTAAGCTTAGATATACCTATTTAAATTTACAGAATAATTCTCGACGTTTTGCACCCTTAACATAGGGTACCTACTGCATACGTACATTAAGTAGGTACCTACGTCTGTAGACGGGTGATATTACCATAGAGGTGTAAATTAGAGTAGCTGCATTTAAGTGTACCCGGTGAAAGGTTGGAAAGAGAGAATCAAATTAATTCGACTTGGTTCCGCAATCATACCTCTCTATTCGAGTAACAGTTTTAAGCCTGGCTTCCTGCTCTATTCTGTGCCTCTAATGTCTATTGGTAAAATTCTATTCCTAAAATCGATTGGCAGGTATATAACCCGCGTTATTTCGTACCTAATGGTACTATATAAACCTTTTTTGTTATGCATTCGTTGCACCCCCATTATTACACATTATGTTTAAGGTACATAGTAAATCCGTTAGTATCTACTCTTCTCTAGGTTATACACGTTCGCTTTCCGTTGGCTGTGACAGTAATGTAACGTCACCCATTGGATAACTTTCTGTCCTCTTTCCGGCTGCCACCTTCGCTCGATCCCCCGAAGCACCACAGCAAAGTCTTTTGAGTACACACGCGTAACACATTAGTAAGGAGAGCATTAAAAGTAATCCAACTATCACGGTCACCACTAGTAGAATACGTAGTTCTCCGTTGGACTCAATGGTAGCAGAATTTCGACTCATCCTCATTTGTTACTCGATACTGGCAGCGTACGTAGAGCAGCACATCTGAAAGTGTTCAATAAGCAATAATAAATACCTGCTTGAAGCAATATTGATAAACACTACTAGTTAATAGGTCCCTACTAGATCAACCTTCCATCAAAAATGCTTAGGGTACAGTATGGTATTTATCATTTAGGTATCAATCCGCACTGGAGCAACGTAAAGTTTTAGGCCTCCGCGATGACGACGAGAGACCCGTAATCAATAGTGGGCCACTGCAGCCACAGTATGGAAGGTTTTTGTACCACGAAAAATATAGACTAGCTAGACCACACATGGTAATAAAGTAGGTATTACAGTGCTACATGCAATATTACAGATCTTGTATCTTCCCTCTTTCTTTTTAACCGACTTCGAAAAAAGGAGGAGGTTCTCAATTTTCAGTATGTTTTTTTTCTTTTTTTCTTACGTGTGTTACCTCATAACTTTGTAATCGTTGAAGTTGGTTATGTTTTGTTAAAAGTTAGTTATTTGTCCGACAACACCAACACCACTTTATGATGTCTCTGGGCGGGCGGTGACTAAGTACTTACCACTATGTGCCTTATCGTCTCATTTGTTGGCTTTTAACTTACAAAATTTGTAGTAGAAATTGTAATTTAATTACAATTTCTATTATCGTGATCATGGCGAATAGCATTTGGCAAATAGTGCCTACACTGCGGTCGCTTTTGATAGGCATGGAATTCGTTTTAATTGCATTCCACACAAGTGCCAGCTTTTCGCCCCAATGATTAAGGCACATTGCAGATTAACTGCGTGAATTTAAAAGGCCAATGCAAGACGGTATTGCATGCGGGCGTTCATGCAGCTATCAAAAACATTTGTGCGGTGTATTCGATGCTCTAGTCTTTATAATCAAATAAACGATGATGTTACCTAAATGATGACAGTTAAGTCCGGTGAATTAAGTTTAGAATAAATATTAACAGACTAATATTATGATTGTAGTTTGACTGACTGTGAAGCAATATTTAGACTCGATCATTACAAACTAAAGTACCGACCTAAAATGATTGTAGTAGCAATGTGAACAATAAATTGAGGCCTGGATACCGTTGAGTACTTCACAAACAGTTCATAAAAGACGAATTTAGGGGGTTGGCAATAACGTCGCTCCAGAGCAATATCAGTAAAATGAGAGATGGCGATATTGTACGCGAAAGAATACGACAATGACGACTTATCACGTATCCACTAGAGATTTAGGAACAATAAATCGCGCGTTTGGAAGCATTTATCACTTTGTGAGATACTTTATGATTATGTACGACTCGTAAAGTTGGTAAGGGAGATCACTAAAGATAATTAGATCGTTGATCACTGAAAAGGTTTCTTGATACTTATTTATACTTTACGTATCTACTCAAATAATTTTATTAACAGCTCATAAGCTAGCGATAGGTTCTATGAGGGTCCTAAAATAAACCTGTAACATAGCCAAAGAAATTATTTTTACGTAAATAAATATCCGACAAAGGAACAGACAAACCAAATACGATTGTGGCTAACGCCGCTAACAACTCCGTCAGTTACAGCAACAGCATTACTAACGCGTTGCCGATGAATGGAGAAGCAGACGACCCACTTAAAACTCCGCCATAATCTCGTCAGAAGTAGGTATACGAACACTATAGCTGGTCTGGAAATAAAGATTGATGGAGCCCCTTACACTCCAAAAGTAATTTTCACATTAGATTAGTTATGTCTTTGTCACAACCAGATTATACATACGAGTGTAAGTACATATTATATTACTCCTGAGATAATATTATTATTCATGAAAATTTTATTCTTCAATTAGGTACCCACGGTATCTGCCTAAGCTTAAACAATTACTGGGCTTGATAGGATCCGTTAAACTACAACTTCAGAAGGATTATTATTAAGTAGCCTACTAGTGTTGTTTAAGTTCAGACCTTAAAAATGTAATTTTTCTACATTCGATATAAAATAATAATAAAGCCACTTATGCTAAGCTAAGGGTGCAGTAGGTAGTCCCCGAATACTTAGGGTCAAAGTCGGCTAATTTATAGTCGCAGTTAGGACATTTTTAAACTAGCAGCATTGCTGGACCCCTGGTAGATCCCATATAAGTTTTCTTAATTGAATTATTAGAAGTGTTTATTACACTAACCAATTAGTCTAGTTATGTAATGTCAGATAAAAGAATTCTAAATAAATAAATAAACTTCAAGTAAAAATTGCGACTGTACTAATAAATAAATAAATTCACACAACACCTCATACATTGACCTGACCCGTGGTAAGTAGCTAAGCACTTGTGTTACGGATGTCAGGCAACAGAGGAAACACAAATAAATAATACTTAAATACATATATTACACCCAGACACAGAACAAACACAAATGTTCATCACATAAATGTTTGTCCTGAGCGGGAATCGAACCCTCGACATTTGGCGTGCATGGTGGGGTCACTATCAATTGCGCCATCGAGCCCGTCAAATAGAAGGTATTTAAGTATGTTACCGTTAATTTGCGTAAATCAGATAGAATGCACATTAACGAGGTATTCTGCAGATTATCTGGCTGAGTCAGTTAAAGTGGAAAAACTATAATTGAGTTCATACATTAACTAGTTAATCTGCAGACTTCCTAGCTAATCTGCAGACTAACGACCATGCATACGGTAAAGTCTATAAAATAGGTTCTTGTTTGAACGTCAATTGTTAAAAACGAGTAACATTGAATGGAAACATAAAAATTGAGTTGATTTTGGATATAAAACAATGAATACTCATTTCCATTACTACTCAGTCAAATTCTTCAAGGTAGGTAGGTAGGTCGAATTGGTTACAGAACCGAATTAGCCTACCCCTACTCCACATAGTCTTGTATGCCCTACCCCTAGAGTGTTTTTTAGAACCCGGAGGCGCGGAGGGAGGGCAGCCCCCGCCCGCTGTAACAAAACGCAGGCGAGCGTGGGTGTCTGTGCTTTGTTACGCAAGGGCGAAGGAGCTGCACCTTCCGCAGCGCCGGAGACGTCACGGTTCGAAGTTATGCCCTATTTTCCGCGTTTTTACGATTTGACCAAATCTCGATCGATCGGCCAGATCGATCATTTCATGATGTGAGCAAATCTACGATGTGGCCACGACATCAACACAAATTGGTACTCAGGTAGCCAGTCTTCCGCAATTTAAAGATGTACCATCCGTTACTGTGCAGACTAACTGGGTAAAGTGCAAATAAGACCTTTTTTTACACTTTAACGTATCGTATCAGTATATCTGCAGATTACCTAGTTAATGTGCAAATTAACTTATTATGCATTTTAACGGTAACATATACACAGAGTAAAATAAAATTGTATCTATATATGTACTTACCAACCTAAGACTAATGAATCAAAATGAAAGTCTGAATGTACGTCATTTCACTCAACATTAGGTAAGCAACATTATTTTATTTCACGTCCACGTTTCTTTATTCGCTTATAACATGTCTAAATTATTAAGGATGACATCGAATGCTATTGCTAATATCCATTAACTTTGATGGGCGTAGAATATACATTTAGCTGTTCACGTTTCTTCATCGTCAATATTTATGTAAGTACCTAACCAATAATAATTTTTCTTTTACTTACCTTTATTTATAATTTCCTACGAAACTACGAAGTATTACGCCCTACGATAAGTAAGTAGTAGGTACCAAAAGTACTTGAATCCTAATAGGTCTCCCTAGTCAAAGCTAATACAGAATGTTTTCTGTGGGTTGTCGACTGTGTGCGAGTTCTTTATAGTAGTTATTGTTGTTATCACCGTACTTGTATTAAAGTAGGTAAAGTATACTGTATATGATGTGTCAATTTTAATATGTTCGTATAGGACCTTAATATAGGTTACCTGATATTTATAGGTTGCCTTTTATACATATCATTAATGCAGTAATTAAATAAATAACGTTTAAGATTTTGAAAAAAGCTACGGTAGTCAGGGTTTTTCTCGTTGGCTCCCATTCCCATTCTCACCCGTCCCACTATAACGCTAAACACGCTATAACGTCAAATAAAAGTAAACATTACTAAAAAGTACAGTTATAAGAAAGTCTTAAAGTAAAAATTGAACCATGCCGGACTTGATTGGATAACTTGAATTGCCCTTCTAAGTAACCTGGGTTTGGTCTGGTTCTTGGTCTGGGTGTTATATTGCCCATGGAAGCAACGAGACGGAATCCTAGAGAATGAGGCTATTTGTGTGTCGTTATTTACTAAAAGAATTGGGAGTAAAATAAAAGTAGTTAACAATAAAGGTAATTAAATTTAATAAACAAATAAGTGGTATAAAAACATGTTATAAAAATTAAAATGCAAAATCAGTCTTATTTTCATATCACAGATAAATACACAAAGACTCTCAAAGATAATTGTTTAAGGTTATTTTGCGTTAATAAAGAAATTATTATTAGTATTGATGTTTTTTTTCGGGAACTACGAGTTTAAGTGACATTGTGGATAATATTTTACTAATTTTTGCTTACACACGTTGTTGGCCCCTGTAGCCCGGGGACTCTGTATCAATGATACGGCTGATACGACGGTAGCTACTGCCCTGCTAAAAACATTATTTTACTTTAAAGAACTTTTTCTATCGACTGTACATGTTGAAAAAAGAAGGCAAAAGTACTCACAAACTATCAATCAAATTAATCGTTTTCGGGGTCTAGTGGGACGGGTGAGAACGGGAATTGGAGCCAACGGGAAAAACCCGATTTAAATTATGAAGATAAATGTAGAGCTACTGACTCTCCTAATTTGAATGGTTTTATATAGCGAGTTATGTGAGCTGTGAGATATGGGGTAGCGATGATCGCCTAGTGATTAAGAAGCCGGCTTCCTATTCGAAGCGTCCAGGTTCTAATCCTAGGGCACGCACCTCTGACTTTTCGAAGTTATGTGCGTTTTAAGCATTTAAATGACACTTGCTACAAACGGTGAAGGAAAACATTGTGAGGAAACCTGCATGCTGGAGAGTTCACAAAACTCAAAGATGTGTGAAGTCCACCAATCCGCACCTGGCCCAGCGTGGTGGACTACGGCCTTAGCCTTCGCATTCTGAGAAGATACCCGTGCTCAATAGTGTGCCATGATGGGTTGAGATGATGATGATGATTATGATGTGAGATATTTATCACAAACATTTCTTGACTTAGGGATAAAGGTTGTAGACATCATTGTTGATTTTAGTTCTTCCATCGATTTTCCTTCCTCACAAGGCGTATTAGCTTGTGGTCTGTGGCGTTACGTGTAGCGATAATTAGGTTATCGTCTTGCTCGGGCCGTAATATAACCAAGAGCCAAGTCGTATACGCTTTTACTGAAGCATCCATGTCTTTTGACCCGAATCATAACATGTACAATTGAGTAATTATACGGGATAACGATGGGTCTTATTAAATAACATGGTAAGAACACGAGTGACTCAAGGGATTTTCATTTCATTACACATACCTATATTCAGCCAAAGCCGACATTGCAGAATTGGGGTACGCTACACCTGTTGGTTTTATTATGCTTCTAAAACATACACATGCTTAGGAGTTTCCTTAGCCGCATCTTTCCTATTATGATAATGCGTCTTTTCCAAAGGAAAAATTAAATTTTTAGATATCAAAAATACCTTGTAGAGACGAACCCACGCACGTATAATAATAGGTACCTACTAAAGAAAATTTCGAATAACTCATTAATGATAACACCGAAATGAAGTATCTATAAAGTATCCCGTATCAGGTTCCACACGCTCGATTTAATTTAATTAAGTAGGTAAAGAGAAAATGTGTTTTCTTTGTGTAGTTTGTTCCCGGCACAGTTTGTTTACATCGAAAGAAGCGTAACGTGCGCGATCTCATTACTCGGACAAACAGTGGAACTGTTGCAAATTTTTACTCTATTTTTAAAATGATTTATCTTCTCGATTTTAGCCTATTCTTAGGAATGATAGAATCGTTTTACGTCAAATTGAAAAACACCATTTGTGTTATAGTGACTGCGTTATAGGTACTTACCTATTTCGAATTTGAGTCATTGTTTTCATTCCCGAAATGTTCCCAAGGATTGTTAATGCTTTCAGCAAACCTCATTTCTGTTTTGTGATAAGTAGTGAAAAATTGTTTAACCCATTTTGGTTCCTTAAGAATTGGAGTAGGTACCTAGTTCTCCAATTAGATCTGCAATGGTCATCTGCGCTAACAAGGTAGTACCTAATAGTGTTAATTAACAGTTTTATTTCAATAATTTCTTTAACTAAGTGTTGATATCAAGGCAATAATATATAACCCCAAACATAAAATAATTATCTAAGTTATAATATTAAAGATGTTCCTGCGCCCATACAACTAGGCATAGGTAGGTACATTTAAACAGTCTTCCTAATGTGTACTTATGTGGCAACTTATTTTAATCGCAGAAGACGGAAATAAGGCACGTAAACAAATTCATACGTGACTTGACACTTAATGTGTCGCGGCCGAATTAATATTCTCTATCATGAAGCACTTACCTCTTTACTAATTTAATTTATAGAATTTTATTTGATTGACAATCTTTTCTCTCATCATCATCACTACCACATAGGTAATAATACAATGTAAATGTAGGTAATTTGTTTAATTTTTAACAGATAGGTAGGTACCTAATGCGTATCTTGTACACAAAAGTGTATTTTTGGATTGTATTGTATGTACTTACCTACAGAAGTGTTCAGAATATTTTTTGTCTATTATTATTATTATCTATCTACAGACATTACGCTGAATTCATTGAATATATTTTGAATCATACTTCTTGTCATCTGTAACTTACATAATCTAGGACACATTTGAACGCGGGAAATAGATCTGTTCGCGGTTCGCGCTGAATAAGGGGTTTATGATATTTTCTGAATTCGTTGCAATGCAATACAGAACGATTAGATTCTTGAAAATAGATCAATAGGTCGTTTCAGTAATCAATAAAGTCTATAATCAAAATAAACTTTGGATCTGATGAGATCCGGCGGAGAGCAGATGCAAAATAGTGGTTAACGTAGGTAATTAATGAACGTACTGTAAGATCGATTACAGTCCATCTCAAAGTTGATCAAGACAGCTCAGTGAAGTGCTTCGATAATTGTATTCATTGCCTGCAGCGTCGCCGCAGGTACCGGATGGAACCGCAAATTGTTTTCTAACTAGAACAGTCCAATCGAATTGAACAATGTTTCCTATTATCGGGATAATGTATGGCCTGCGCTATGTTAGTAGGTATAGTAGTAGGCTAGGTTTAATCGAATGAAACAATAGGATAACGTTATGTTAATTATTGACTCGGATCTGATTAGAGCCTTGAGTATTTAGGAGATCATTAAGGTTGATTTAAAATCCAACATTATATTTTCATGCCTGTTCTATGAATTAAAATGGAGGAATTGTTTAAATGTCATTTAATATTCTTTAGTAATTAGTCATGAAATTTTATGATTAACTGCTTAAAATTCATGATTAACTGGCTCGGAACGGAGTTATTATAATCACACTAGCTGTTGCCCGCGGCTCCGCCCGCGTGGAATTCAGTGTGTCACAAAGTTATTCCTGCGTTAATCCCGACCCCACACATATTAAGACACACTCCACACATCTTAAGAACAGTTGATTTTTTACTACGTTTTAGTCATACCGTACATCATACCGTACAAAAATCCGTTATGTAGATCTTGAGAAAATCGATAAAAAGACTTTAAGATATAAACGTCGGGGTTTTTTCATTCCAAACTATTATATTTTTAAACTACATTGGTAGTTTTTCATACGGGTGCCAAAACATAAAGACCAGCTAAAGCGATGCTGACCCTCGAAAAAGCAACATAAAGTTGATCATGAGAAAAAAAGCCGGTTCGATTCCCGATATATTATGTATAGATATCCCGATATATAGATATTAATGAGCCCGCGACTTCATTCGCTCATGGAAGCTTTTCCCGCGTAAATCTCGATCCCGCGGGAAGTCCGGAACAAAAAGTAGCTTATATAATGCTCCATAACCTCCTCTACCTCCCACTGAAAGTCCCATAAACATCTGAACCCACGACCTCACATCAGATAAACAGTACCCTATATGTTGCTTCAAAACTTCCTCAATCTCCTAGTAAAGGTCGCATAAAAATTTAAGCCCGCAACTACGCGCAGGAGTTTATTCCACGTAACTCCAGATCCCGCGGGATTTCCGGGAAGACAGACTTGTTAGTTTTATATTTAGAAGCTATTTATACCCCATACGCGAAGAAGGTTTTCCCGCGTAAATTCCGATCCCGCGGGATTTCTGGGATAAAAAATATCCTATATTTTAATCTAAGTTGCCCTCTATGTGTGTGCCAAATTTCATGAAAATCGGTTCAGTACCCCATACGCGAAGAAGGTTTTCCCGCGTAAATTCCGATCCCGCGGGATTTCTGGGATAAAAAATATCCTATATGTTAATCTAAGTTGCCTTCTATGTGTGTGCCAAATTTCATGAAAATCGGTTCAGTAGTTTTTGCGTGAAAAAGGTTTTCCCGCGTAAATTCCGATCCCGCGGGATTTCTGGGATAAAAAATATCCTATATTTTAATCTAAGTTGCCCTCTATGTGTGTGCCAAATTTCATGAAAATCGGTTCAGTACCCCATACGCGAAGAAGGTTTTCCCGCGTAAATTCTGATCCCGCGGGATTTCTGGGATAAAAAATATCCTATATGTTAATCTAAGTTGCCCTCTATGTGTGTGCCAAATTTCATGAAAATCGGTTCAGTAGTTTTTGCGTGAAGGAGTAACAAACAAACAAACAAACAAATACACAAACTTTCACATTTATAATATTAAATAGGATTGTTGAGGCAAAAGCTCCATATCTACCCAACAAAACCTGCATTTCCATTAGCACTGACTATCGGAAAATTAAAAAAATCAACGTACCTAATGAGAAATTGAAACGACTTCGCTGGAGAATTCCTACGTGGAAAATCTAAGTGAAAACTATAGTTCCGATCGGCGCACTGAGAGACGAAGTACCCACATCGAAATAGAACGTTTCGCTATTTAATGGGCTTCAGTCTTTAAATAACGACTGAATCAGGTTAATGCACTTACGGAATTTTATATCAAGCTACTAAAATAGCAATAGGATTATGCTTTAGGTTGTCTTCACTATAAAAGAGAGCCCTTTAATCTTAATTAAACCTGCACTGGCTGCCTGTTCTTCTACTACACAATTTAAACGTAAAATAAACGTTTTTAAACGTAGGTATAGGTAGATACCTACTAGATCTACTACTCGGTTGAAATGTTTAGAAGTAGGCATACATAACATTTTTTAAACGGATAATATAGTATTTAATGTTTATCTTTTTCACGAACAAACTCAATTGCAATTTTTAGCAAATGTAACAATTCTATTATGTTCTATCTTAAAGTAGGGCCATTTTAATAGGCCACATTTGACAACTGTTTGTCTTTGCTTTATAGTGAGGGTAACCTGCTGAAAAACATCGATTAATTTAATTAATCGATGAGGACTTCAAACATCTGTAAATTGAATGTGATTGTTATAAAAACTATTTTAATGACCGCACAGTTCAAACAATGACTAAAAAAACTATAAAAATAATGCGTCTAATAATGGCGCGAAATGAAATCATGACTTTTTTGTAACATTTCACGTTTCTGGATACTGGCTTTTGAGCCAGACGTTATATATTTAAATGAATAATTACATATTTTTTGCCTAAAATGTAAGAAAATTAATTCTGTTCCCATTAAAATATATTTTATTTTGTAATCGTGAAATACATTTTGACGATTAGTTCGACTTCTCGAATTCAACTTATCTACTGATCTGTTTCTTTTGGTAACATCCCTCATGTTTAAAAAGAAAAGGAGTTCACTGACGTAACTTTGTAACGACGTCAGTTCTTTACTTAAAAGTGTAAAAATTTTAACAATATCTAGTTGGGAATATTAAATAATATGGAGTGCCTCCCTTACAAGGTTACTTTGTAAAATTTTGACGAACTGTCAAATGTGGCCTATTAAAATGGCCCTACTATATAATAAAATCGCCTTAAAATATGAAAGACAATAGAGAATAGTCATTGGCGTAGTAGGTACCAATATAATTGTAGAGTTGCCTTACAATTAATTAATATTTATCAACCGGCCCTTCAGTTCTATTGCCTACTTTTAAATGTTATGGGTAATAAAAGTCAATAAAATGTAAGCGAAAAGTTAATTGAAATCAAAATTTAAATAATAATACATGTAATTTAAATAATAATAAAATATCAGAAATTTTATTCGCGACTGATATGACTGACACTGAAGAAAAGATTTTACTTTACTTAAATGTTGAGGTGATGTTTGAATTACCTATGTTAAATCTTCCTTCAAAGAACAAGACCTTTGAGAGCAAATAATTAAAATGATCAAAAAGTCTTGTGTCATGTTTAACAAGGGTTGTACGACTTTGGTCAAATCTGATATTCGTCAAATCGGCAATTCGTCAAATCTGAAATTGGTCAAATCGGTACTTCGTCAAATCGGCTGTTTGTCCAGTTATGAAATTTGCCAAATACGCTTTTGGTCAAGTCTATGTACAGTCGATGAAGACATACGTTTTCATTTCATATATAGGAACTTACGCTGTTGTTTTACATCATCAAAATAACTGACTTCAAAGTCAAGATAACTCAAAAATCACTCGCCAGACGTTGCTCCTATTTATAAGGTACCACATGACAATCACTACCTTTCGCTCAAATGGGACCACACGGCAATCATCAGCTTTCGAATGTGAAAAGAATTATCGAAATCGATTCACCCAGTACGAAGTTATGAGGTAACACACAAAAGACAAAAAAACATACAGAGGAATTGTTAACCTTCCCCTTTTTTAAATCAGTTAAAAACAACATTAAAGTGACAAGACTTCGGCCCGGTTTTCATGTATTAGACATTAAACCTTCCTCTTGAATCACTCTATTAAAGAAGACCGTATTAAAATCCGTCGTGAAGTTTAAAAGATTTAAGCATACATATTGACAGACGGACGACAGCGGGAATGACTTTGCTTTATGCAGTTATGCTACTATGTAGTGAATTAGTGATAAGTGAAATATGAATTAAATAAAATGTGGTAATAAAACATCACGAGGTATTTTCATTTTTATAGTTGATTGTACTAAAATAACTTGACCAAAAGCGTATTTGGCAAATTTCATAACTGGACAAACAGCCGATTTGACGAACTACCGATTTGACAAATTTCAGATTTGACGAATTGCCGATTTGACGAATATCTGATTTGACCAAAGTCGTACAACCCTTCAACAAGAACTTTGTTTTTCAATTGCAACAAACACCGACAACATGATAGTTTTGACATTTAGTTTTTCGACGTATTCTTAGTAGATGCATTGACAATTGTTACGATGAATTAAATTTTGCTCCAAATTCCCATTAAAATAATCAAAATCCACTATGAAAATGGCTAATTCTGATAGAGTTACATTTCGTAAAATTCGTGATATTTTCGGATAACATAATAGTCCCGTAAAAGTTCTTGTTGAAAGACCCCATACAAATACTAAAACCTAGTTAGCCCAAGTAGTCAATTGCAAAGCATTCTTGTTCTACACGCAAACGTTTTCTCTGGGGTCGCGTTAAGATCGTTACCCATTTAGGCCGAATCGCAACGCATGCCATTGCATAAACAGAATAATAACAATTTTATCTTTTGTGTTATGTAATCCTATGTATAGATTTGAACTCTGTACATTTTTATTATTAGTAGGCGTTATCTATTACATATAACTTATTAGGTCTGTAGGTGTATTTATTATTGTAATCTATATATATAAAAGCGAAAGGTCACTGACTGACTGACTCACTCACTCATCACAAAATCTCAGAAACTACAAGTGCTAGGAGTGTGAAATTTTGCATGCGGGTTCTTTTAAGGATGTAAGTGCTCACTAAGACGGGATTTTATGAAATTCAACCCCTAAGGGGGTCTAATAGGGGTTCAAAGTTTGTATGAAAGTTCGTCAATTGTAAACCAGGTGTTATGAAAATTGGTGTTTAGAATTATGAAAAAAAATATAGAAAAACCTGTATCAAAGTTTTTTAAAAAATCATCCCTAAATGGGTAAAATAGGGGTTGAAAAGTTATAAAAAAAGTTTGTCTCTTTGTACACACTTATCTCCGGATCGGCTGAACGGATTTTAATGGAACTTTTACTGAGAGATTCGGAAGGTTTTGAAGCAACATATAGGCTACTTTTTATCCAGAAATTCCTGCGGGATCAGGATTTACGCGGGAAAAACTCTTATGCGCCAAATCGCGGGCTTATATTTTTATGGGACTTTCACTGGGAGATAGAGGAGATTGTGTACCAACATACTTATAGGCTACTTTTTATCCCGCAATTCCCGCGGGATCAGGATACACGCGGGAAAAACACCTTCGCGCCAAGTCGCGGGCTAAGATTTTTTTATTTATGGGACTATCACTGGGAGATAAAGGAGGTTATGGAGCAACATATATTTTTATCCCAGAATTCCCGCGGGATCGACGTTCACGCAGGAAAAGCTCCTATTCGCGAATGAACTCGCGAGCTCAAATGGGGCTTTTACTGGGAGGTAGTGGAAGTTGTGGAATGTTATATATAAGCCACTATTTATCCTAGAATTCTCGCGGGATCGGGATTCACGCAGGAAAAACTTTGTGACATACCTACCGAGTTCCACGCGGGCGGAGCCGCGGGCGGAAAGCTAGTAGGTATCTAATAATTACGTGATCTGATGTTATGTAAAGTGTGTTGTAAAGTGATAAATAACAATAGTATAGTAACAAAGTTGTGGCACATATCCATAATAACGTTAGGTACCTTTTTGCGATACTGTTAAAATGGGAATACACCTTTAAACATACATAATTGTTCTAAGCTTCAAGTACCTTCCCTTCGTGTAGTAGTGGCTTCACGTAGTTTGGGAAAAGATAGGTTTATTTTGCAAAGTTAAGCTGTTTTTCTTAGCTAATTGGAACCAACGTAGTCCTTTATGATAAGTACCTAAGTAAATTTATACAGTGTCAACCCGCCCTGCTTCGCTGTGGCAACGATATCATAGTTTACATAAAAAGTTGTAAGGTTGTAACTGTGCTAAATTATATTATGTTAATCAAAAACATCTGAATTTATCTATTTCCGTGGAAACTTAATAGCACTAAATAAAGATCGTCAATAGTTGGCTACAACTAATTAATGGCCCACTGAGCACGTGTTTCTCCTCATCAATAATGATTGAGTAGGCCAGAGGATGCTCCACTATGCTGCTCCAATGCGGACAAGTGGAGGGGTTAGTGACCAACCCAGTATCGGAAGTTTTCATGCCGCCCGAAGGCCTCCGACATGGCTTATCGACTGCTATCTACCGATAAGAATCGGGACCGAGGGTTACGTAGTAACTCTTTTCTAATCTGTGCTTTACGTGCCTTCCGAAGCAGGGAAGTGCTCATAAAATTTTGCTACTAGCTTACAAAGATCATTGCAACCCATGCTGCTACTGCTGGGCACGAGTCTCTTCTAAGAATGAGAAGATTAAGGCCGTAGTCCACCACGCTGGCCAAGTGCGGATTGGCGGGCTTTACACACCTTTGAGTTTCGTGAACTCTCCACCATGTAGATTTCCTCATGATGTCTACCTTCACCGTTATAGCGTGTGACATTTAAACGCTTAAAACTCGCATAACTCCGAAAATTAGAAGTGGTTGCCCTAGGATTCGAACCCAGAGACCCCGAGTAGAAGCTGAATTCTTCACCACTTGACCATCACCGCTTTTTATGTAAAATAATAGTATCAAACAATAGTTACTAAATTAAAACTAATTCAAAACAATACATATAATCTGTTAGCAAACGAGAGAAAAACGTACTGGATTATTTGTCTTTGCCTATTTAGGTGTATAAAACTATTAACCCTACTTCGCTTCGCTTCAGTTAGATAAATATAGACTTCTTAAAGCAGCAGGTACTCTAGCCTTCCTCATAAATGTGGCTTTTATAAACAAAATTAGTTTTACAAATCCGATTGTAGTACCCTGTTTCAGAGATTAGCGTATTCAAACAAGATATCTATCTCTTTAGCTTAATATTGGAATTAAATTATGTATAGACTAGCTTCCGCCCGCAGGCTTCGCCCGCGTGGAATTCGTTTAAACTTCACCTCCCTATTTCATCCCCTTCGGGGTGGAATTTCCAAAAATCCTCTCTTAGTGCTCCCCTACACTCCCCAAGTAACAGAAATGCCAAGTTACAGCTTCTTCCGTTTAGTAGTTTCGGCTGTGCGTTGTCTGTCAGTCAATCACTCAGTAACGCAAGAGTTTTATATCGTAAGATTTGCATTACAGGCTTTTAACAATAAAGTTGAGTTAAATTTAATCATGTGATTAAGTCCAACATGATCGGAATTCAACAAGTACCTAAATCTTAATTACATTAAATTTTAATAAAAATATCAGAATCAAATAAGTAGCTATTGTAATACGAGATAATATTAACTGAGCTATTTTTATGCCTTCAATGTATAAATGTTTAAAAATAGTACTTGATACATAACTAGTAATTATTTAAATAATAAAAAAAACTTACCGCTAAATTAGGATTGTTTTATTGTAAAACCCACTTATTACTTAGCGCTTCATCAGTTTCATTTACAGTGTAGATAGCTTAATGTGAAAACTTTTTGATTGCGCTATCAAAGTTTACATTCGTCGGAGAGACATTGACATCTTTGTATGACCCACAAATCAACTTTACAAGTACGACTGTAAATGTAATGAATTATTAATTTTTACATTGTACTTTAACGATTATCACTGAATAAACAACTAATGACGTGCGCTCTCAACTGAGCCTGAAACATTACTGATCCATCCAGCGACTTCAGCAAGCACATACCTATATCTATCTTACCCACCGACAGCTTCGCGTTACAATCGCTCTCTAAACACATTTCAGTGTACATCTCAGCGCGCCGTTGCCTCTTTATACTGATTTCTTAACAAAAGACGTATTGTACATCAGATTTAGCGGTACTTCAGAAAAGAATTCAAAAATTAATAGCAGGAAACAATAGCCATAAAGAAAGCATAAAGCAGATACGGTCATCGAGCAAAAGCGGCTAGATAAAGTTTCGCAAGTGTTCCGCGGGTGGCTTTTCATTTCATAATTGTGTCTTTTGTGATATTTGTTATTGCGATATTAGAAAATTCCTGAAACTGTACGAAGGAATTTCACGTAAAATATTATTGATGTTTACGCGTGTTTGGAACAAGAGGGGGGTTCTGTACCTAAGTACCTAACTATAGTTGTGATTATAATATTTTATCATTTTCATGTATAAAATACATATGTTTACATATAAATTCAATTCAATTTTCTCCCTGTTATCTGTTGTATAGTCATCATTTTTTTCACATTATCCTATTAATATCGTATTATAATATACCTACCTACCTTACTAATTACTGCAACAGTAGAACCTACCTAATTATATATTTTATAATTTTTAAGATTATTGGAACGAAGTTCCTTACGGCAGGCTTGGAGGAGATAGGGATTTTGCTGCGTGACCGAACTGAAAAAAATGTGATAGTAAAACCGTAAGAAAAAGTCCGTGGAATAAAACCGTTAAATGAGACGTGCGCAGGTGCGACAGTCGTTTACACAAGCGAGTAGTGTATAATACCTTTCTCTTTCTCCCTCTTTCTTTTCGTTATTTTGTTATTGTTATTGTGTTTTTGTTACTTTAGTTGATAATTTGAATTACGATTTTTTTTTTATTTTACGTAATTTATTATTTCCTGAATTTCCTAAATACTTTCCTGTACTTAAATAAAAACCAATCAGCAAAATTTAAGAGAAAAATCAAGGAAACCTACATAAAATTGAACACGATTTTTTTTGCAAATTGTGTCGATTCTACATTAGCCGAAGGAACTTCGTTCCTACCTGGTGTCCCACGACACCACATCTTTTTCAGTTGTTTTATTCTCTTATTAGAAAATGACTATTAAGATTTTAAGATATTTTCCCATTGGGCACCACACAGTTCGTATCTATAAGCCATGTCGATTTCTATAGTAGCTGCTCATACGATTAAAAATGTATGTAAGTACTAATCGGATTATAATTATTTCTTCACTGTTGTCCAAGTTACAGGTACTATTTAAATAGGAAAAAAATGGGTCACAATCCGATTCCCACTCTATATAGGCCCACAAACGTAAACTTACAAAATCTTTTTTGTATCTGTTTGGAATTCTGTGTAGATTTTATGTATCATATGTGAATATTTTACGGCTCCGGTGTTCTCCATTCATGTCGAATTGGAAACCTCGTTGGTTTTGCGGAAGGCGGTGAAAAAATCTGTAGGCACAATATGAACTCTGTACGGCTATTCTGTAAGAAACAAATTCGATATCGAAGCTCGCTCAGGTGAGTTGTGTCACTTCGATTGCGAGCTTGATTGGCGCTGCCGTCGGTTTTAATTTTAACAGAACGCAATGTACGTCAAAATTCAAAATCTCACCGCGGATTCAGCTATCGAGATGTCAAAGATATCCTTACAGAATAGCCTAGCTGATTGCTCTTTAATGGTAGAAAATCATGGTCTATCAGTACAACAAAGGCGTCATCGATGTTTTGCTGACCAAGAAAGAAGAAACAGAAAATAAAGATGACGTGCTCCTCGAGCCTTTTATTTCTTCATCGTTGTTAAATTAATTACATAGCCCAGAACCAGCCATCGATTTAATGAGTTATTCCGGTCTGATCTAACAAACGGATCCAATAGGTATAGGTATTTTTTCCGCTTTGATCCTATTTGTCTACACGATTCTTTTTGTCAGAACATCTTCCTATTCTTCACATTAAGCAATGCTTATCAAATATTAGCTCTACATAATATTTCACAGTCTGCTGGTTCTATTTACGTAAGTATGATGGTGAAATAATCTGATTACCAAGCTTGTACACCTGTCCTTTGCTAATGTATGTGTATAATGTAAACTATTATATAACCGAGATGGCAAATGTCGAGTATATGTTATTGAAGATGAGCTTACGTTCGCACAATATTATTTTAATATAGAAACTGTTTCTTTAACACATTCCATTGGTTTTCTTACAAGTACCTAATACATTATGATAGATGTTACACAACGAAATACACAGCGAATTTTCATGTCTAATCTTTTAACAGATAGCTTGAAACATAAGCTGAGCTTACTTTAATATACCTACGTACCACTACAAAAATAAATGGGTAGAAAAAGTCGAGAAGGGCGTACGCTGGGCCTAATCCAGGGAGGATCAAGGGTACTGAAATAATGATCCTAAAATTTGATTTTCGAAACAGATTTTTAAAGTTTACTACTATTGTAGGTAAATTATTTAACCAGTTACCCATCCTGCATAGGCTAAGACGATCTTAAACTGTTAGGATCGCGTATTCACCGGAATGTGAGTAGGCGGCCCTAAATTAAGTCTTAAAATTAAAGTTGAATTAGGTAGTTAACGGAATATGCATCAGTTGTAAATAAGAACTTAGGTAAAGTTCTTATTTACAACATTAAAACTTATTTAATACAAAACTTTCTAATTATACACTCTTGGATGTTTTAACAAAATAAGTTTTAATTGATACTTTTTATATTGCTTTTACGATTTATGATTTTTGCATTATGCGTGAATGTATCTATAGTTTCATCAACTTTTGTTAAAATACAGTCAATCGGGGTAACTTTGATACATAATCGCTGTATTTTATTAACAAACTCTTACTATATCGTTAATCGTATATGAGATAAAAGTGTTAACTTAATCAGTGCTCTCAGGCTGGTTTTCATACTGTTACATTATAAAATGTCTCTAAAATCGACAAAATGCATAAACAAAACTTGCAATTTTGTTGTGTGTCAAAGTTACAACCCCTCTATGGGTAATTTTGACACCAATGAAATTTATCAAAACTTTAAAACATGTTTATATTAGGTACATGAAAGATATAGATACGTGTAAAATATTACTGTCTGTCTTTATTACTGCAATAGAAGCCAAAACAATTATTTTTAGAACTGTTGTTTGCTTGATTTAAAAAAATAACCGTCGATCCTTAATAGTTATGCTTACTCTTAGTATCTATATATTAAGTAATTACATACAATTTGTTTCTGGGAAAATAAAGAAGTCCCGGGGCCCTGGGATGTTTGACTAACACTAAAATTGGTAAATCGCAAAAGTCAGGATACATCTAAGAGATAGGTACATACATTGATACCGGCAAAGTTACCCAGAATTTGTTCAAAATATGACTTAGGTACCAGTATTATTTGTAATTTTAATAAAGAGGGAATTATAATTAATAAAAATTGTTTATGTATCGAAAACTAGACATGTAAAAGAAAGTAATTAATTACTACACACCTTGATATTACTTAAGTTTTGAGAGATATCTAAAAAGTTTTACGCCGAAAAATACAGGAACAGTTGCGCGCGTTTTTGAAAGATTTTTTTTTTTATATTAGCTTTGCTTGAAAACTACTTTTCATTTATAATTCCGTTTACGAGGTGTTTTATGTACACAAAATGTAAAAAATAAAATTTTATGTGCCAAATGGTTTTCACGTAAAAAATGAAAAACTTTTTTGGGATCGGACTATCAAAGTTACCCCCAAGGAATCAAAGTTACCCCGATTGACTGTACTGTTCGCAAGATAGTGGCGGTTAAATTTCGAACATATCGATTAATTTGAGTTATTCTTGTTAGTTTGGCAAGTCTTAAGATGCGGGTTCATTTCCCTATCGTCTGCCAATGCGATACACTTTCATGTACATTGGCTATTGTCTCTAATTAATGTATGGACAATGTACCTACTCGTTTAAAAAGTAACACACCTTCGTTATTCAATATTATTCTGCTTTGACTGTTTTAATTTTCTATTTCAAACACTCCACCCATCCCTAACCCTTCTCATAGATAAAAATAGCTTCGTCTGCAAAGTCTGCAAAGGAATGAATTTTGCACATTTATTGTTTTTGTGACATTCCGTTATTCCTATATTACTACTACGTAATAAGCAATATGCAGCATCTGGTTCCAAAAATATAAAGTTGAAATCTAGCGATTTCTTTTCGAATATCACTTTATTGAACTTTCTTATTAAAATTAGTCGTATCCAATAGAAAAATAATTGTTCAAATCGAACCAGTATTTTCTGAGATTAGCTCGTTCAAACAAACAAATAGCTGGTAAGAGTCTAGACTTCACCTGGGGAAGTACCACCGCCCGCCACAGTACCTTTTCTAACCCCATAATAATTGTTTCAAGAGCAATTGTGTTACGGATAGGAATGTGTGGAGCCGGTAACAATTTTTAGAGGCGACCATCTCAGTCCTCAAGCAAGGTAGCAACGCATCTTTGACCAAATTGGAACGACACTCATACTAACAATTACTAATTGGACCATTACTAACATAAACTAACAGTCCCTGTCCTCACACTAACTAATCAACTAAAACCATCTGCTAACTGGACTAACCATCCCAGTTCCTAAATTGAGTTTTTTCCTCAGTTGGTCATAGTTATCATGGGCAGCAGCGGAACGGTGATGCTGGATACTCGTTTGCTACCTTACTTCCATTAGAAAAAGAAACAAACAGACTCTACTGCTTTATATACTAGTGTAAGATTAAATTTAGGTACTTAAATTACGGAAACAGCTCCATGACAAATTAAGAAAGTAAAAAGGGATAAATAGACTAGTTATACAAAGACGAAAATATGGTTTTCCTAATAACAATCTACGAATCTTATACATATTTGATAAGAACAAAGAAAGAGCAAGAGCGCTTTTATCACTTTCGGCGGAGATAATCCGTCTTTGTGCTTTTATATCAAACTTATATTTTCATCACGAAACGTAGACACTTCGGATTATACGCTAGGTTCGTTATTAACTGAGCAGTGGTAGTTTAGTGGTTTGTGAGATGGCCGGCGGGTAACTCGATTACTAATCCCGCATGCATCGCTCCTTTTTCAAATAATTGAATACATATGCTACTAGAAATAAAATAACCTACTCATTGGAATATTTCATGCCCTCTGAATCCAGTGGATGTACAATGTCTTCTTCAGAACATTAAATCACCTGGTCCTGGGGCGCACTATGCCCTTTTTTCCAAGACGGGTCTCCATTCGAGGACTTTTCTTCCTATTTTCCCAACCGTTATCAGTCCTTAGAACTGTGTGGCCTATTGCCACTTCAGTCGACTATTTCTTTGAGGTATGTCGTGTTACCCGTATTCGTCTACGGAGTCATCATTTCTGATTTGATAACGTAGAGAAATACCGAGCATAACCATATCCATGCCATATCCCGCTGATTGACTTTGAGCTTGTGCATTTGGATTCCAGGTATATAATGGGTACTATGCATTCTTGACATGCATGCATGTCGTTGGAGTTTAATGAATTAAGCCAATGTGAAATACTCGGAGCCGTATCACCCATCAAAGGCGGCACACCCAGCTCGAACATCTATGACTTCGACACTAAGGTATTTTGGACAAGAAGTGACGTCATTTTCCGGTAAAGAACCATAAGGTTTATTTTTATTTTATTTTTATAACACCGTAAATAAATGTGTACCATTGAAAATACATATCTAATCTAATATGCCTCCGCTATTTGTCTGTCAAAACCAAGAGTTCTTTTTCGTTATCGTAAATCTCGTAGACCTACACTTGAAAATTAAATAGAATTTGGGTTAGTAGAGCCACTATTATAAAAAATAATAAAAAAGAAGTTAGATCTCAAAAGAAGTCCTGGTACAAACACCCTAAAAATAGGGTTTTCTAGATTTTTTCTTGTCGTTGGACAATTTATTTCACTCTCACTTGAGTAGTTTTTCATAAAACAGTCTAGTGATACAATAAAATAATATAAATCTATTTTAACACACCTACCTAAAAGCCAGCGCGCCTGCTGTTGACTCATTATACTAATTCGTTTACATTTGCATTAGTACGTCCTACGTCGTTACGTGTATGTAGGTAATTCGTAGCATTGTAGGTACCTATCGACTGAAAGTGGTACAAAAAGACCCAACACTAATTAATGTAGTAGAATTTGTTTCATGAACAAACATCCAAATGTCTGTTAAATGAGAAGATACGAATACGAGAAATATACAAAGTTACTTCCATTCATTCACTCATTGAAGGCCATGTTAAAAGAAGATGGGCTTTGTACTGGCTCTCACGTCCGACATTATTTTATCGAATACTAGTAAATCCGCCCTCGCTTCGCTTCGGGAAACCAGTACCTTCAAAAATCTCTATAAATTTTAACAATTATTGTTATTCCGATGTCTAAGCTATATTACTGCAAAGTTTCATGAAAATCCGTTCAGTAGTTTTTGCGTGAAAGAGCAACAAACACACACACACACACACACTCACATACATCCTTACAAACTTTCGCATTTATAATATTAGTAGGATTTCAGTTTCCAAAAGGGGACTGCATCACTTAATCTTTGTTTTAGTTAAATAGAGTAGTTTATAACTGGCATAAAGATTAATTTAACAAAATAGGTAGATAGGTAGGTATGTGTTGCCGTAACAGCAGGTTTTTTGTAAAATTTATCATTGGACTATAAGTAAAAACATGGCTAAGTGCGAGTTGGACTCGCGCACGAAGGGTTCCGTACTATTATGTATGAAAACGCCAAAAAAATCTGGTCTGTTGTATGAAAGCCTCACTTAAATATTATTAATTGTTTTATTTTAGTCACATACAAGTATTAGCCACAACGCCATCTCTTGGCCCGAAAGGTAACTAATCTATCGCTGACGCGTCGATTGTATGGGCGCCCACTCAAATATTTATTTTATTCTGTTTTTTAGTATTTGTTGTTGTAGCGGCAACAGAAATAAATCATCTGTGAAAATTTCAATTGTTTTACGGTTCATGAGATACAGCCTGGTGACAGACGGACGGACGGACAGCGAAGTCTCAGTAATAGGGTCCCGTTTTACCCTTTGGGTACGGAACCCTAAAAAGACTTTGGAATTTTGTCAGCTTGTTAATTAAAACTTTACACTTAGAATTTACCTATAGACTATTAAAGAAATTAAGAAAAATGTGGTAACAGAACGGAACAGAGGTATCTACTTTTCTACAGTTAGAAGAATAAAGCCAGTCTTTATAATAACCGTAGCTCTATGCAAGTTCCGTAGAGATTGTACTAGAAGCGATAGATCAAAGTGACATCCAGCACTCAAGACATGACTCCGTCCGAAGTTCACGTTCATAATAGGGAATATGCATGATTTTTTTAATTGTTTCTAACGTTTATTTATGACAATATGTATGATACCATGATGATACCATAAAAATATAAATTATATTCTTGATGAAAAAGTCAACACTTATTTTAATAAAAATATTTAAAACTGCAATGACATAATGCTGATTTAAACACCACCATCTTCCCGCGCCTAGCTTTGACGTAATCTTTCTATGTAGTCTATGGAGAGTGGGTTCCACTTAAAACTAAATCGTTCAACAAACGCTCTTTTTGTATCAAAAACTAAAAGTTGCGGGCGTTTTATTTGTGCTAAGCGGAACGCACCTTCCATAGACTCAATAGAAAGATGACGTCAAAGACCATGTCTTTAATGAACGAGGACGTCACTTCCTTTTCAAAATTTTTAGATTTCCCTCGTAAATTTACCACTTTTTATTAATTAATATTTGTGTTTTACAGTGTCTAGAAAATAACGTTTAAGGTGTCTTTATATTAGCGATAACTACTGTGAAAAAAATCACTTAAATTTGAACTTACACACACATGCATTACTTACTCTTTTCCGCGCACTTTTTGAATTCAGTTCGGATTGATAGAAATTCATGGTTTTATTTTGTAAAAATGAGTTCTTTAAGTGACTGTGAAAACTAATTCCTGAATTTGAGGCGCCTTTTATTTTCTCATAGGGGGGATGAAAAGGAGAGTGTATCACTCGGGAGCAAATACTTTAGGTTCGGGCGATGTACTTTGAATCCCTCGCTATGTTCAGGATTCTACTAAAGAATCCCTCGCTACGCTTGGGATTCTACTCTAGGATCCCTCACTTCGCTCTGGATTCAAAAAAGCGCCCTCGCTGTAAAAATATTACTTTGCTCCCTTGTTATACAATCTACTATTCTTGACTATTTAACCGTTAAGTAATGATTTTTTTCAAGCTACCTAGGTAATAAGCTAGGTAATAAGCTATTTATGTTGATGCGGTAAGGATAAAGAGGAATTGTAAATAATAAGTTCCATTCGATATTTAGGACTTTTATATCAGTACAAGTATAACATCAATAAATAAATAATATAAAAGCACAGTTATTACGCTGGTACCGTTAATTAAATTCAAGTTTACACTGGCGATACCCCGTCAAAATGTAAGTAGGTAATGTTACATTATTTTATTATACTCAGAAAGTAGTTATCAGAACACGACTACAGGCAATAATTGCTATTAATGCTCTAGTAATTACTTTATTGAGTGCAGCTATAACAAGTAATACAATGAAAAATTGCTGCGGATGACCTTTCCAAAAATATACTGATATCTATAGGCATTGATTGTCAAAACACATTTGTAACATACAAGATTAAAACATTTTATTGGGGAAGTATAGGTACTATATCTAACAGATAGTATTAACTAAAATAAATTTAATATTCTATAAACACATCGGACATCTATTTATTGTTAACATGGACAAATCTCCATACATCTTAACATGGCAACTAGAATGGCATGTTATTTCAAAGCATTGTTAAAGCTCTCCAAAAATATTAAAGGAAGTACATAAATACATACATTTAATAAGCTCTAAATAATACTAATTAATCTGGAACTGAAAGCGTAGTTACTAAATGCACTACAGCACTAACATTTTTAATGAAATTTTGACGTCACTATTGTTTTATTCAGATATAAATCAATGTTAAGTGTTAGATACTACATTCAAGTAGGAATAGGAACCTAAACATCAGTTCTTGATCTATTTGATCTGTGACAAAGATTTGATTCTTACCCACTCATACCTCAAGAGATTCAATTTATCGTAGGTTTGCAAGTTCTTATACAAAGTTAATTAGGCATTATATATCACTTATCTCGCATTATATAGGGTCGTAAATGCAGCAATAAAGGTGATTTACCTTCAAGCAAGAGCACTTTAAACTAATTTAGATATAGCTATAAGCTACTCTAATAGTTAAAAGCCCTTAAATTGTAACTCAAAAGGTAATATTTTTTTCTACGGTTGTTAAAACTCACACTAACAATTTATTCAAAAGTCAAATATGTATTAAATCGAGGATAGGTTACATTCAATACAAATTACAACTATTTAAAAGCCAAAAATAAATATAGAAAGTCTTTGTATAAAAAACACGATAGGGAAAATATAAATAAAGTATAAAGATTATAAGTAATAAGTATACACCAAGACATGGTTAGGATAAATTCACAAGAAAATAAGTTAGTACAAAGTAAAGTTACATATTCCCTTTGTCAAATTTTAAATAGTTATCTAGCCTATAATAACAATAAATAAAATCTTAAGGCACTGTTTTAGGTACCAAGATCACAATTTCATTATATATAAAATTCACAATTTGTAAGTATGTAAAAGGTTAGAGCCATGGAATGTCTGAGTCCCCAAGCGGACGACGAAAATCGAATACTGTTTTGTGTCAAGAAAGACTTCTAACGAGGAAATATAATTTAGATTTACTAATGAAGTGTTACACCTATTTGTACAACTACTTAAAAAAATAAGCGCATACATTTAAGTATTTCTGCATTGTGCAGAATAACAATACCGACACAATTTACAAATAATCATATAAGTATGCAAAGTTTGCATAAATTATACTAAGCCTACTTAATAAATATTTTTTCGATTAAGGCAAGCGAATTATAGTCCATAGTTTGGTTTAATATACATAGACAACAGTATAATAATCAGAAGCCTATTTACAAATATTATACGAGCCACATTTAGGATACTATTTACAGTAAATATCTATGTACAAGTGTCCGAAAGGCACGTCCCGCGCGCGTAATCTTTGTTCAGTTCGGAAGCAACCGTCACTGCGTTGCACAACACTGTCCTAGACTCCTAGCGGTACAGATACGAGGACGGTAGGACGAAATCTCCGACTTTGTATAACGCGTTCGCGTACCAGTGCACGCCTCGGGGGGTTTCTTTGGAGCCGCTCCAACTAGTCATCCACCGCAGGGGAGCCATCGCGGCGTGAGCCAACGAGTGGCTATTTACTAACGCGTAACAGGACGCTAAAGCATCGTTCACTATAATGGTTCCCGCTTTCGTCAAGGGCGCGAAAACTCCACGTTTGGAGACCATGCGAGTCTCGACTACTCTCGATGGTCTCATCACACTGTTCTGGCCTCTCGTGAGGAGAACGTCTCCCGCTACGACGTTTGCAGCGAAGGACTCCCGCCAGCCATCCGCAGCGGCGAGGAGCAGCAGATGTGACGGCGTGGTCGTGATGGTCACGCCGTTTTCGGCGGTCACTTCGACAAAATGACGCGTCGAGTTTGGGTCTCGGTCGATGAACGTCAAGACCTAAAAATAAATAAATAATTTATTTACATCTAATAGGCTATGCCTTGCGGCATTCACTTGACCTCAAAAAATATTATTACTATCTATTAAAACTACTATGTTGCAATTCTCTACAGTGTTTGCTGGATAAGTTTTTCCTACTATAATAAAATTAAAAATATATACAGGATATAAGTAAAATTACAAAGTACATGTACATAGGTACCTACTATACTACGAATACAGATATACTTTTCAGAATTGAGGGCGCTTGGTTTGGAATTTAGGCCTCATTCTCTGCACTCTTAATAGCCAACCTGACAATTACAAGTGCCTATTACCTACTATAATCCAATGTTGTAGATACAAGCAAGGCCAATGACTTAACGGCTAACGCTTTCTGAGAAAGAAAGAAACGCTAATTAAATTTTGCCATTAGCGGTCACAGATCCAACTTCCGACTGCGCTTTGAATACTTACCTACCTACTACCTATTACTTTAATACTACGAGCGCTTCAACAAAGTTACTTTTAGTACAATGACTTCTCTTTGTGGATGCATAAGTAGTGTGTTGTGATTTTGTATTTTATTATTTCCTATTATTAAAAAACTAAACCTGTGTCTAAGTACATGCAACCAAAAATTGCATTCCAAAGTTCTAAATTTCAAGCATTGTATGAAATTATATAAATTATAGGTTTAACTCATTTTAGGTGGCATTTCAGGTTTTTCAATAGGATCACAAATATATTAACTTTTATTATCAAATTAAGTATCAAATGGTCGGAGGAGTTGAAAGAACTGTGAAATATTCTATGTACCATTACATTTTAATCAACTATAATCCAGCTTTTTAATTAGGTATGTTGGTACCTACCGACGCCTTCATTCTTTCATTTGGGCGTATCGTTCATACTGTCATTTTAATCAGTACTTAATTTAAAAATATTACGTTTTAATAATGAGTTATAAATATTTCTAGACCAATAAATAAGGTATTTAATAATTAAAATTTGTTTGACGACCCTGTAGCCTAGTTGGTAGCGACCCTGCCTGCGACGCGAGGGGTCCCGGGTTCGATTCCTGGCCGGGGCAAATATTTATGTGGCAGATAAATATTTGTACTCGGGTCATGGGTGTAATTGTAATGTGTTATATGTGTAGTCCATGCCACCCGCGATACAGATACCTAGTAACCTACTGCGGGGATATGAGTGTGTTAGCGTTTATTACAAACTAGCGAACCGCCCTCGCTTCGCTTCGGGACCCGTAAGTATCAGCCGCGTAGGTCTCGCTCCCGTAGGAATTTCGGGATAAGCTCCCGATCCCGCGGGATTTTCGGAAAGACAGCCTTGTTACTTTTATATTAATATGTTTGTTATGAAGCTATACCCATACTCGTCGAAGTTTTTCCCGCGTAAAATCGGATCCCGCGGGATTTCCGGGATAAAAAGTGTCCTGTGTTATTCTGGGTTATAAACTATCCGTGTACCAAATTTCATCCAAAGCCATTCATCCGTTTTTTCGTGATTGAGGACCAAACATACAAATCTTCACATTTATAATATTAGTAGGATGCCACAGAATTCGCATTGTGCGAGTATTTTTGGCGCGCGAAAATGTTTAATGAATTTTTTCACAACTTCTACAGAGCAGTTGAGTGGAGGGAGTTTTTCCCGTGTAAATCTCGATCTCGCGGGAAGTCCGGAACAAAAAGTAGCCTATATACTGCTCCATAACCTTCTCTACCTTCCACTGAAAGTCCCATAAATATCTGAACCCGCGACCTATTTCCCGAATATGAGTTTTTCCCGCGTGAATAAGGATTCCACGGAATTCCGGGATAAAATTATCCTGCATATTGCTCCAAAACTGCCTCTATCTCCCAGTGAAAGTCCTATAAAAATGAAACTCGCACCTTCGCGCATAGTAGTTTTTCCAGCGTGAATCCTGATTCCGCTGGAATTCCAGGATAATAAGTGGCCTATGTTTTGCTCCAGAACCTTCTCTATCTCTCAGTGAAAGTCTCACAAAAATCTAAGCCCGCAACAAAAATGACAAAACTTAAGTCAACTCGAATAAACACTGCACCTCTAATTGTACCAACTTTATCCCCATTTTTGCATCCTTTGCTGGCTATTTTTTAAATACTGATTTTACATTGAAAATTACTTATTTCACTGTAATAATTTTTAAACATGGGGTTAAAATCATTTTCAGTTTAGTCAGAAAGTTACCTTAAAAATTTACAAATTCCCGCATTCTTTTGTGTTTTTTTTCTTTTCCTTACAAAATATCGAAAAACTGAGAAACACGTATTCTATTAATTTAAGTGATAACCCTTTGTTGCAAATTTGAAGTAAATCGGACGACGTTATAAAAAAATTCCATACAAACTTTAGTCACCTATCCCTAGGGAACCTAAATATTATTCGAAAAAAAAAGTAGCCTATAATAGACACCAGTATATAGGTAATAACTTTACCAAGTTTCAATGAAATCCATCCAGTGGTTTAAGCGTGATGATCGGTCAGACAGACAGACAGACAGACAGACAGACAGACAGACAATAAATAAAAAAAATATAATTTTGAGTTCTATCTCGATATGTAAGTGCCCCTTAGTCGAAATTTCAAAAAAATATTCAATGTACAGAACACGTGCTCCTACAGTTTTATTATAGTATAGACAAGTATGTTACAAACAAACTCACCTCCGAGAAAATCATTTTTCCCGTATCATCAGCGGCTAACACTCGATCGCCTATCTGGACGGTGGCGATATCCCGAGGACCATGCTCGGTGTACACCACAGCGCCCGCAGGGAAGCACCCGGCTCCAGTTCCCACCGATGATTCTGTAAATTACGAGATACATTATCAATTAATATTTCTATTAATGTTAGTTTACTATTTACTATTAGTGATGCAGGTGGAATACAGGAGGTAGGTATACGTTCTAATTTAACTGCCAAAGATAGTATTTCTTCGATCTCTTGTCGTGATGATTTTGAAATATAGTGAGACTTCACGCCAGTAGTAAGTAGATATCTAGAGGTATACCTAAGTTTAAAGTGATATACAAAATTTACAAGCCATCGGTTTCCTGAATAGGTGTCTTTTCTAATATATTGACAACAATATGCAGGAAATATAAAAAATAAACAATAATTAAACAAAGCGAAAACAATAAAATCGTGCAAGACAGGTTAGCAACTTAGTTTTGTACATTCATATCCCTTTAAGGAATAACGAGATTTCTACGCTCGTAATTAAAATCCGATAAGATACGAAACAAAAGAGAATCACAGACGCGTTCTTGTTACCAGTCCTGGGGTTATCTCTGCCGCTCTGCCTGCGCCTGCCGCCGTTCTTTGTTTTATACAGGTATTCGTGAACGTTACAGAATCCCACGTTAGCTAGTTAGGTACGTTCACTTTAAAGTTCAATTCGTAGAAAATTCTAATCATGAATCCGAAAGTTAAACAAATTTTTGTACGTAAAAATTCAATCCCTTTTACTAAATCTTTTAAGCCATTGTTTGTAAAAAACCTAGAGGAAAGATCGAACTAAGCCTAACTCGCTAAACTTTATTTGTTTACTATTTAATAGTATTTATTTAAATCCGTTTCCAGCTTAAACTGTACATCGTACCTGTCCCTAATCTTCGTTTTAGAAAAAGTGTCTATTTGCGTGCAAGTAAATGGCATGAAGGGATAAGACGAAACGGTCGGGATTGGACGTGCGTGGTCGTTATTAAAAAACTGGAATATGTAAGTATTAGTTTCGAGAAGATTCACACTACGCGCCGCCGAAAAGTTACCTTGCTCACAATTGCAGAGGGTGCTGTAATTACACGCTTTATCGATCCCAGTTGTTGTAGATTATTGCACGGCCGCTGGCGGCTTTGCGCGAGCTCGTTAAAATTTGATTTGTTGTGTAACCGACCGATGAATTCGGATGATTCAAACACAAAGCGACGGAAAGAGCCCTCGACAGATCGCATTACACAATAACCACACAAATTAGATTTCGTTCGGAGTTAATCTCTTATTGTCCGTGCGATGTTTACTGTTGAGTGAATATATCAAGTATTTTTTTTAATTTGCCGGCACCTTTGCTTTTAAGATCAATGTAAGAATACTTCGCGCAATGTTCCGTAAGGTTCCGTAGAAGCGTTTTATCCTATAGGTGGGTACTTACTGTGACACTTTGTTTTTCAGAAATTTGAACATGAATGCGTTCTTCATTTGAGTTAAGCCCTGAAATGAAATCATGAGATGATCAATATAATGAATATCAAACGTATTGCGATAGAGTAGGTAGGTACCTACGTACGGAAGTGTGATGATATTGTGACAACCCTGGCGTATCTACTTCGCTAAACCGGAAGCAATAAACAATAAGGGCCATAAACATGTCAAGCGGACAATAGAACAATAGAGCGCGGCCGTCTCGAAAGTACGCGCACGACGCTTCGACCTTACGGCAATAGTCATAAGGGCGAAAGTCGATTGCAAGGAACGTACTCGAACCTCATTCCAAACGGTACCGGAATTAGCGGGAATATTCTAGATTGGCGTGAATAGTAGGCGAGTGGTATATAAGGGGCACTTGATCGAGTGGGTGGCATTCTACTTAGTTCCGGAAGCGAAACCGCGAAGAACTAGCGATACCTACGAGCGATACCAGCGAGAAGTGAAGTGATTTCTACGGGCGAAACAGTGTTCGACGAGTGTGTTTACGAGTACCTACGTGCATAGTGTTTTGATGTGTACTGTGTACATAGTGTAATTGTGTATGTACGAGTACAATAAAGTCTTTGTGGTACATTTTGGCATTTTCTCGAACCCAGTACTCCTAACACGTAACAATATGGTAGAGACCTATGGTAGAGATTTTTTTATCACCCGGCAGCCCGCTGCCCGCCACGTCTAACTAAGTACTTACTATAATAAAATTTGTTACTCTGGAAATTTCTCAATTAATTTAGTACTTACCTATAAACAGTTTTAAATTAAGTAGGTCTACCTACTTCAGTAATACTTAGGTAGTAGTACCTACTACTGAAGCTGTTAACGTACCTACTTAAATATTTACAAACAGAGAATTGAGATATTTAGGTAGATAGACACCACCTATAACAGATGATGATATCAAAAATAATATATTTACAACCCAGACGCACGTTTTACCACGAACAAAAGATTCGTCGCAGCCGATTTTCATTACCGGCGCACGCGCATCGCGGCGGCGCGGCGTTCTCGCGATTTCGACCCAAATGTTAATGTTATCGGCGTGCTTAGCCTCAGCGCTCGTCATAAACCAATTCGATGTCTTAAAGCCAGTCAAAGTACGATTTCACAGTGGCGTGACGTAAAGTTAGGCTGAAGATGCGGCGATAAGCGGCGCGGGTGCGGGAGCGGGGCGGGGGCGCGGGGCGCGGGGGGCGCGCGCTGCTAGTGGCCGCGCTGACCCCGCCCCGCGGGGACCACCGGGAGAGCTAGGCGGCGCCTGACCATGCTGCCAGCCAGATAAATACACGCACGTGACACTATTCATTTAATCTCCTCAATGGATCATACATCAGCTCAGCGAAATTCACGACTTTTCTCGCCCGTCAATTTGTAGCCTCCGAACTGGGGACCTTGAACGCCCAGTCAATTACTTGCGCCTCTCGCGAGTAGGTTCCGTCTACGAGCGCCTATCGGACCTATCTCGATCGTTTTAGCATCAGATATGCTTGAAAGCTCAGATGAATGCTCTTGATCTTTTGTGGAGTCATAAAAACTATAAATTTACAACACATTTATTATTGAGTTAAATTTTAGCTCACTTAAAAGGTAAGCTTTGGTCATCGCTTTATATTTATCATTCACCTTTTAGTAATTTACGACATTTTTCTGCCTCACAGTCACCATAATGCCACCTCATTCCTTTGATCTTCGATCTGATTTGGTACCTATTTCAAAACATTTTATTGGAATCGAGCGACTCGCATCGTGCATTAAGCAAAACTAAAATACTTTGTCAATAAATTCGCATGTTATTTAGCATAGGCAGGCAGGCATGCTCATGACAATGGTCATACGTTAATCGTTGATCTTGCATCATTGGAAATATCTGATTTATACCGTATGGGAACAGTAAACCGACGGCCCGTGGCCATGTGAATGCCAAACCACGTCGGTAATGATTCATACGATGCTCGTAATATTTATATAGTCCAGTGAAAGGACATAAAGCATTCCAAAAAAAGAATTTATTTATGTAAATATTTGTTTTACGCCTATCTGGTAACAATCTAGAGGTGTACATTAATTAGTTTCTAAGAGCTGATAGAGGAAGAATAAATGATCAGATAATTGGTGCGTCTTGTAGTACCTATTAAGGTATAGTTAAGGTAATCAATTTAGTCGGCGAGACGACACAAGATTTCTATTGAAATACGTATTTATTGACACGAGATTACCATAGTCAGCCACTATTTTACTGCTGTTCATGAGTTATCGCGCTGAATAATATATTAGTTCATTCATCTTGCGTCAGTAGCAGTAAATTGACTAAAGATTTTATTGATATTCAATGTAAATGTCGCGGATTACGGAAAGATTTTATATGAATCACCGATATTATCTTATGATAAATCTTTTGCACCATTCAGTTATCTTTAATATCGGCCAAGTGTTTGTGGGGCGAGTCGAGGTATAACGATGGGTTCTCATAGTTGAGATAAATTAAGTTCAAGATTCATTTAATCTATGTATTAGTAGATAATATGGAAATAATATAACAGAGTAAATAATTTTAATTTAAGAAAGCTTTGATTTGGAAACCATTTCAGCAAATTTAACCCTATGCTATGCTTGCTATGTAGGAAGTGCCTGCTATAATATTTTTTTATCTGAAATTTTAAACTTTCAAAGTGTTTCATGTGTTCCATAAAATTATTACCTATTTTTCAAATTCATCCGAAACAGTTCTCTTTTAGCATTTTCCCACAGAACCCTAAAAAGTGTTAATGAACATTCGGTTAGTTGACAAAATCATTTACATTCAACAAAGGAATTCCTTTGGCGGTCTCAGTAAAATTTACGGATATCATATCACTTCTCTTTCAAAATTATTTAATTAAAATTAAACAAATACATATTTATTTTGTTGCCATGAGTTAATGATGCAGAACTGTGTCCAAAAATGGAATTTACTAAACATTTATAAAAATAATATTTTATTTGAGACAAGAATGGCAAAATATTAGTGAATGTTGATTCAAAAATAATTTTTTATACTAGGACAACAGAAAAATACCTTGAGACTTTTTAAACTCTACTATGGTATTAATTTTATTTCCACTAGCCCGCTACACGCGCACACGGCGGTAGCGTGGGATCGGGCGGGATTGCGCCGGCATTTTCTCAGAACGTTCTAGTAGGGATATATAAAATAAAAAAAAATATTGTATGTAGGTACTACTTAAATTGTGTTAAATGCAAAGAACTTCTTATTTTTTTAATCTTTATAAGTTCAGCAGTATCGATAGGACCTATTTAAATTAAAAATGAATAATATGATTATAATTATATAAGTATATTAGATTAAGGGATTAAATATTTCTCTGTGATCCGTAAGGATAATTTATAATTAACGAGATAAAACCTCTCGAACTCCTGATGTCTATATTATTTTTGGCACTAAACTACGTTGCGTATGAGCGTTGCGCAAATACATAGTGTGAGAATGAATTTAAATAATCTTAATATAAGTATTCTACAGTTAGTAGATGGCTGAAACTGTCATCCTTACTAATATTATAAATGTGAAAGTGTGTTTGTTTGTTTGTTTGTTTGTTTGTGACGCTTTCACGTCGCAACAAAGCTATTATATGGTAAGGTTTATGTGTGTGGGGATAGTTAGGAGGGTGGAGAGTGACGTAGGCTACTTTTTACCGCGGAAAAACATCCCATTCCCATGGGAAGTTCGATGTTTTGTTAGTTGCTAGATATTCATTTTCGGAGTTGTAAATAGATGGCGGTAATAAAATTCATTTGCAAGTTCTGAATTACGCTGTCAAATACTACATGTAATTTACTTAACTCATAGGCAAATGTAATAGGTTACTCCCCGCTCCGGCTGTATTCAGTGTACCGCCCGCCCGCTGGCACTATCCTGTTGACTGATGTCCGCAAGTTGCTCAGCCAACAGGATAGTGCCAGCGGACCAGAGGGACCTTGGAGTCGAGAGCCTGAACGACTTCATCGAGAGATTGGCACGCAACATGTTCGGGCGTGTCGACGCGTCGCGGTTCCCGCATCTGCAGGACCTGGCGCCGCTCCACACCCGTCCACCGGACCGCTGGGCCTTCCCGCGCGACTTGCTGGTTGCGCGGGACGGGGCTAGCACTGACTGATACTGGGGCTTCGTAAGTCGTCGCCCGGCGCTGATCGGCTCCTGCTGGGCTTCCCACCAGCGGGATTCACCCGGTAGGGCCTCGATCGCCTGGGCGGCGCGAAGATGAACCCCATCCCGTTTAAGACTCTGTGGCCTGTAAAAAGGCCACCACTCAACGGACTTGACCTATTGGTTAACCACAGATGGACAACCAAGGGCCTTAGGGCCCAGTCCAAGAACCGGCCCGTTTTAACAGGCCGCGAGAGACACCCCCAAAGGGGAACTAACTGTCCCGAGGGCTCCACACACCTCAGACAGGGTGGAGTGAAGAGAGCGAATAGTAGGCTACTTTTTAGCCTAAATTCCTACGGGAGCGAGACCTTCGCGGCTGTTACCTACGGGTCCCGAAGCGAAGCGCGGGCGGTTCTCTAGTTGATGATATACGCCGTAAGTTCTCTTGTAAGAAAGAATTAAAGAATAAATAAAAGAATACAAGATAATAAGAAGAAATAAAGAATATAGAAGTAATATAACCAGTACTGATTGCTTCGTAGATACCTATAAATACTTAAGATTAACTTGGTTACTAATGTTGGGCCTGTCAGCGCTTTAAGCGACCGTGGAAGTGATAGGGGCAATATGTATAAAAGTGACAGAGCTTTTGAATGCTTTGCCTGAGGCAGGATTATCAACACACCTGCAATGGTATAGGGTACGTTGCTTCAAGTGGCCTTATTTATAGTTTTGAGATTTCTGCCAGCATATTTACAAAACTTCTAACCTGAGATATAAGAACACAACAGTGAGATATTCCTTAAGTGAAATTAATAAAACCACTAAATTTAACTAGTTTTTAAAAGCAATAGTTCAATAGTGAGGTTGATAAGGGTGTGGTACTTGTAGGTATGGGATCTAAATTGATGAATTTCTCTGTCGTTTTGAGGATGTAGCAACGCAAGAGTGAAGTCGGTAAGGATGTGATACATGTAGGAATCAAATTGAAACCAATGAATTTCTCTGCTATTTACCTAGTTATGTAACAACGTATCAATGGGATTGTTAAAGATGCGCTGCATGTGGAATTCAAATAGAAACCAATTAATTTCTCTGTTTAGAGATGTGCGGTAACGCAAGAGTGAGATCGGTAAGGACGCGGTGCAGGTGAAAATCGTATCGAAACCAATGAATTTCTCCGTCGTTTAGAGATGCGGCAACGCATCGAGATCGGTAAGGGTGTGGTGCGTGTGGGAACGGGCAGCGCGCCGCCGCAGCCTTCCGGGATGTGGCGTGCCGGGTCGGGTGTCGCACCGCTCGCCCGACCGCACCACATCGCTCACTCGCGCCTCTATCCTCCACTAATTCGGATTTACAAAAAATCCTGCATCCTTGTAACCGAACGATGACCTCCGATCGACATCGCCAATTATTGCAGGCCAATTTGTTCTATGCCGTTCCGAGAATCTGTTAATTGCTGATCGATTTTTTTTTGTCGCGAATTAGTTTACTAAAGTTTAGTACTAATATTCAACCTATAGATACATAAGTTAATAAAATAACAGTTTTTTTAAATATTGCAGCAATTGTAGAAATATACCTCTCTAAGCCATAAACCAAAACCATAAGAACCCATGTGTAACGGAAGACATGATTATGTAGTTACAATTATGTCATCTTAATAAATGAACCCACATTGGTGGTAAGACTCGAGAACAAGCATTTACGAGTATGTACTTCTCTTTACATAGTTTCAAGAGAAACTCTAAAAGTTAACTTTAAATCGCTGTGTTATTGAAAAAATAAAATCTTATATATAAAAATAAGTCGGGTTTTCCTTCCTGATTCAATAACTCCAGAACGCACAAACCGATTTCCACGGTTTTGCATTCGTTGGAAAGGTCTCGAGCTCCGTGAGGTTTGTAGCAAACAAAATTCGGGAAATTTTCAACAGAAAAGGAGGAAAACAGGGAAAATCATTGTAAACCAAACAATTTAAGTAGGTGTTGTACATATGTAATTTGGTAGGATTGTCATATGGTTGCCTTGGATACCACGTTGTTAACTTCTACTGTCTATAATAATAAAATATTTTTCCTATGCGTCCTATGCTGTGTAAATCTCTGTTTTTCTATCAGGTTATGGGCCCAGATACCCCAGGAGGTATTCCACACTTCCCAGTTATTAACCAAGATTAATAGAAAGAATTGTACGTATTAAATTTTGTTTTTAAAACGAGATGCAGAACAAAAGGAATGTTCGATCGCCATCGGCAATGCCGGCATCATTGTTGATTGCTGAGGTTGATTGTTGTCTACTTTAGTACATAGTATCTCAATGGTTGTCTACAGCTTCGAGTTCTGGAATAACTGTCAATTTTGAGAAGCTTAGTGGTATATCCAATTACGGCAATTGGAAGTTTTTGATGTGGATGTATTTGATACATGAGGACTTATGGGACTGCATCGTTGAGGCTGAGTCGGGTGTCCCTAGGGACAATGACGAACGCAAGCAACGACGGGCTCTTGCCAAAATATGTTTGATGGTGCAGCCATCGTCATTGGAATAATTTAAAAATGGCCTATGAAGACAAAGGACTGTGTAGACGTCTTGGACTTTTACGTACAATGTTCGGATTGAAGTTAGAACAATTTAATGATATGGAAGCGTATCTCTTAAGGATTACGGAGTTAGATCAACAACCACGAGATATTAATGCTCCATTAGATGATGATTTCCTGTCAGTGTTGTTACTGAGCGGTCTATCATCAGATTATGACCCGCTTATCCTGACATTGGAAAATTCTAATATTAAATTATGCAGCGAGACAGTAAAGAGCAAACTATTACAAGAAGAATTGCGTAGAGGCTTTGATAAGAGCGAAGAAGGCGCAATGTTTGCAAAATGAAATGCAAAAACAGCGAATAAACCTTTTATGAAAGGCAAATGCTTCATATGTAAGAAACAGGATCATTATGCAAAGAACTGTCCGACAAAAACCAACAAAAATGGAAAAGGAGGAGAAACATGTGAAAATACGTGGAGAGGAACATTATTATCGGCATTAGCTATAGATGTAAATTCGAATGCCTGGATTCCGGCGCAACTTGCCACATGACGAACAACAAAGCTTTATTGCAAAATTATGTTGTGGATACTCCGCGGTTGGTGACAGTGGCTAATAGAGAAAAGATGCATAGCGAAGGACATGGTGAAGAAGAGCTGTTGTTAAAAGGGCACACTAAGGGCTCATTCCCACGGCATACGTCTTTGACGATTCGTCAAAAAACACGATACGTCTTGACGGATGGACGTTCACATTGAATACGGAATCGTGTTTTTTCACGATTCGTCAAAATATCCTCATTGAAGTTCACATTTATTTCGTGATTTAGCTCATTTCAGATTGGTTCAGAAACATTCACGATTCGTGATTTCTAAAAGACGTATCCGTCATAATCATAAAACATTCACGATTCGTGATTTGTAAAAGACGTATCCGTATTCGTCTTTTTTCACGATTCGTCAAGCGTGTGAACATGAGTATTTAAAAAGCATTGCCGCCGTCAAAAAAAATAACGAATCGTGAAAAAAGACGATTCGTGAAAAAAGACGATTCGTCCTCGTGTGAATGAGCCGTAAGACTACAAAATTAACAGAAGTTATTTACGTGCCGGGTTTGTCAACGAATTTGTTATCGGTTGGAAAGATGACTTCAAAAGGGCTTGAGGTACATTATAATGAAACTAAATGTAATATTTGTTGGGGAAAAGTTCCAAAGTAAATTCAAATGTAAAAGGGTCAGTTACTTCGATATAAAGAACCAATATGTGAGACGGGTTGTAGAAGATACTGATTAATTATATAAGAGTATCTGTCCGATTTGGTTTACAAATTGTTTAGTTTAAGGGCAGGTGTTAAAAATATATAAACCGAACAATTTGTAAGTGTATTGTACATACGTAATTTGGTTGCATTGGCGTATTGGTTACCTAGGATATTATGTTGTTATGTTACGTTTTACTGTCTAATAAATTATTTTTCCTATGCTGTTTTGATCTCTGTTTTTTCTATCACCTTTTAAAATATAAAACAAAAAAAAATTCTTTAATCCCCAAACGAAATGTTACAAAAAACGAAGCCATCTGGTGGCGAAACGGAGTTCGCCGGGTTTGCTAGTATCTTATAAAATACCACGTAGTCACAAGTCATGTCACGCGAGACATATTTAAATGAACCATTTATTTCGTAATTTCATATACGTGTCAGAAATTGAGGTGCACTCTGAGAGTCTATAAATAATAATTAAAAATGAATTTTACAATTCATTATCTTAAACCTGCTAGCACAAGGAATTTAATCAACGTTAAATTAAATACTATATTTGTATCTGATACGTATGCATTACTTCACTTCTTGCTTCGTTGTGTGCTTGTACGTTAAAGGTCATACACGCGTTGATGTCTTTTTAAGGAACTACAAAATGCACGCGGGAGTCCACTACAAGTATTGAATCATAATCGAAATTCTGTTAATCAAGAAGCGATATTTATGATTTCTATTTATATTAACAATTAAAATATACGTAGTTTGTTACATTATAACATTTTGGAACGTTACCTATTAATAGAAGTATAATGACGTCGATATAAAATGTATACAAAAGAAACAATCAGCGGCGACCAATGGAAATCAATTAATTGGGACCAGTAAAAAACTACTGGCTGTTTTATTGGCCCCACGATGATCCAGTGCGATACTTTAATTTAAGAGAGCGTGTCACTCTCACGACTGATTTATTGGTCGTATTTTGCTCCTGACTTATTTAATAAGCATTAAGAGCTTGAGCTCAGATCTGAATACATACGGATTACAGATACATAACTTTTATTTAAAAACCTTATTGAAGTTATGCATCTATATACCTACCTACTTAAAATACAATACAATTATTCTTCTGTAATTACATAGGTACATTTATTCAATTCAATAATCGCTGATTGCTTTAATAGACTTAATTACGTAGTGCAACCGAAAGTAATATTTTTTATTTCATTGATTTCCCCGTAAAGTTTTCAACTTAACAATAACTGACAGGTAATACCTGTCCTAAGCTACACGGTATAATGTTGCGGCCAGTTGCGGCAACCTGCTCAAGGTAAAACAATGTAAGTAATTGCAAAAATGGTTTCGAAATATTAGTGAGAGTGCACATTGATCGGAGAAAACTCGTGCACGCCCTGGCCTTGACCCCCGCTACTGCGCCGCACACATACCCACACAAAGCACATTAATTATTTATAAACTCCAAATTAATACTAAAAGTCTCCGATCGAACAAACCGCCTGAATAAATAAACGTTGAAACAAATTGATTCGAACGATGCGGCTATCAGAGGCAGAACTTTTCTTCAAACAATACATTCTTTGTTTGAATTTGATATTAGATCAGTATTCTTTACACGTCCTAGCTACTCGTACTAAAACAACCCAACTTCATCCGAGATATTTAATCGAATTGGTTTATTCCCTTGTTCTCAAATCTGCCTACACGTTTTCGCAAGCACGTAGGTGTGCTAAACTTATGTTTAATGTAAATTTACAATATCTAGTGTAATAGCCGTTGGCGTTACGATTACTTTGTTATTTAACAATATTTAGCTGGCTTTTAGTGCCTGGCTTTTAGTGCTAGACTTGCGAATTCTATTTTAGGAGTTATCCTAAGTTTTAGAGATGATTTGCTAATTGCGAGCTGACTTCATAGGTGCCCGACTACCTTCAGCGTCTAATATAATATATGTACATTCATATAAATACTCGTTTCTCTCATCGTTATGTTGCATGTACCCGTATAGCTATAAGTAGCCATTGAATCACCGGCGTAATTATAGAAGTGGGGGATTGGCTGCGATGCGGCCGTGTAGAAAAGAGATGTACGCTGTTTATACCCCAGGTGTAAAAGGGAGGTGAGTTAACAAGAGGCTCGTTCGTCCGTTTGATCGACGCCGCCGGCGCGGCGCGGGAAGCTGTCTGAGGTGCATTCTTCTTGTAAAGCTCAACTATATATTTGGCCGTCCCGTAGGTCACTCCGTACAGTTATGTACCCGTCATATCACTTGAATAGGTATCGCTTTTTTGTTGGTTCAAATTACATTCGATATTGTTTTTTGTCTTTTGCAAATACTAGGTTTTATAGTTGTGTCAGATAATGAGAATCAATAATCGTTTATTATGTAAGTAGTAATGATGAAAATAACTTAAATACATGTTCTTCGTTATTCTAATCCGATTATTTATCTGTCGAAGATCTTACTAAATTATTGTATCTACCTATTAATTTAAAATGTATGGTTTTGGAGCAATATGAACTCCTAATTTAATTCCGATAAAAATTGTAAGAACACCGTCTTGTTTTAGATTTTAGTCAAAAGTATTGCGTCAATTACTGTTCCATGTTTCTCAGCGCATATCTAGAAAATACTTCCATATACGCAATGGCATGCATTTCAGGTAAATCTATAATAATACATATAAAAGCTTGCACACCTGTTTTAACCGAGCAATGTATGTAGGAGCGGCTCTCGTAGAAGACCCAGTCGAAGCCGGCCTCTACCGCCAATCTGGCTAGCATGCCGTACTTGCTGCGGTCGCGGTCGCTGGTGGTGAGGTCCACGGCCCGCCCCTCGTAGTGCAGCGACTGGTCCTGGTGGAAGTTCTCCTCGTCCCAGCCCTCGATCACCCGCAGCCGCACGCCCGGCCACTGGTTCATCACGCTGATCGCCAGCGTATTCAGCTTCTCTTTACATCGCTGGAAATTATTGAATTGTCGCGTTAGTTTTGGTAATATGTTGCTGGATTATGGTAATGGCAGTAGAAGAATGTCAGTAACATCAGTGTTACTAAATGTTAATGGTTTAAGGTATCTCTCATACAGCGTCAGTAGGTTTCTGTTTAGTTACACAATTACAGTTGTGTTCGAAATTTAATTCAATCCAACTGGTTGAAAATGTATGGAAATTTTTGGATGGAAACAAAGTTAAAGTGGCATTGTGTACGTACGCCCAAATTATCCTTAAGTATTAGGCATTAAAATATCTGCAATTATACAGTATTTACAAATTAAGAAGCCTAAACATTTCCATTGGATTTAAGCTCGAATATCAGTTTTCATAGCCGAATCTGACATGGACTATTAAACTATGTAGGTATAGTTCCGAGTTCCGATATGGAAAGATTTTATCGTCGTAGGTAACTACCAATATATGAGTCACAAAATTTTACCTATTTCTTTTTTTATATACACATACCACTTTTGATTTTTTTATAATTTACATACTAACAACCTTCAGAGTATTCTCAATTTCATTTTTATGAATTATTTATAAAGGATATTGACTCTTGGTAACCTACCTGTCTTTATATAGAAATTAAACTAAAGAGGTTCAGTATCTTCTTATTTTGTAAGTAGGTATAATAATCGAATATTTTTACTAGTAATTTTCTCCGTATTCTGGACAAGAAGTTCCGTTCTTTCAAGTATGGCTAGATAGAAAATTGTACACGATAAATATAGATATCTATTTATTGGTTGCAAACTTCTGTTTGACGCAATGATTCTACTACAATTTAAAATGCATATTGGCATTGCAATTTCCTTTTGTAAACAAAAAGACGGTAAGTGGCCGGTCTTCTTATTGAAGCTTTAAGAATACTTCATGTTCTAAAGATATGGGAACTTTTGTTTGCACCTACTAAGGAAAATACCAATAGACGTGCTAACAAATTGACAAACGCCGCCGCCTCACGACCGTACGGCTCAGGATGTCGGGCATTTTGCCGTGAAAGAATAAATCAAATTAAAACACGCCGCACAAAGGGCTCGACACGATTCTATTTGTGAAATAACTCGTGGAGCAAATAAAGGAAATGTCAAAATATTTATAAAGAATACGGACAATACTGCACGCTCCGCATGCCGCTTTGGGCCGCGATGTCAACTCACTCTATGCAGATTTTATAGTGAAAAAATTAGAGATTGACGTAACGAATCGTGGGGATGGGCGCCCCGCTTGGAAGGCGAGGCTTTCTGTATTCAATGCCGTAGATATTTGAAGCACCATAGATAATTATTTCTCCGAATGTCCAACTGCCCAATAAAGAGTTGTGACGATGCTAACATTCGCAATGTAATTCTTGATTTTTCATAGTTCACACTTAGGATTTTGGTGTCTATCTGAGTGTATGAGCAAATTTTTGTATGGAAATAAATAAGCTTTGTCAGTTTGACTCTAAAGCTAAGCAATGGTAGCAGAGAAACTGTGAACTTCTATATTTGGTCGAGATTGCTGATTGAATAAAGAAAGGCAGACGGCCACGGACGCTCTGGGATGTTCAATGTTTGCTCCCTGCGGACGTCTCAGCGCACTAAGACAATCGAATGCTAAACGTATACTCAAACACGACGTGCACTTTAACGTGGGAACACGGCGATGGCGCAATTAGGCTCTCACACCCATACTGCCTGTAAAGATAGCTCGTATTTTTTTACAGACGCAACATGAGAAAATTTGTAAGACAAAGATTTAGTGACTTTTAGGTAGGTACTTATTTGATTCTTAGAAAAACTTACCGACAGCTAAAAATTGTGATCGCAGTTAAATATGGTGATAAAAATTAATTTAAGTTTCCACAGTGTATCTGATGACGCAGATAATGTCAACTAGTAATGTAACATGTTATGGTGACACAAGTTTGAAATTAAAGTTATTGTTGTAATTGTTGTAGCTAGTTATTGTGCTTTATTTAAAAAGTTCTGGATCAGTACGCCTTCACTAAGTATTACTCATATGAAATAGGTAGATTGGCACCTATGTTTAGAGACCTACTTGTTCTTGTAAAGAATTAACTGAAATGGATATCGGTTTTAGTACGAGATCAGTAATTTCTGTTTGAAACTGTAAAAGACCCATATGCCGACATACCAATGCATATAATTAATTATTTGCAATAATTATTTACAATTTTTTTTCATGTTTTCTTTTACCTTCAGCCCGTCAGTTCGCTTTGGTATCTACTATCTACTTTTAAAACTGTGCGGCTTGAATTGTGTGCGAAACAACTTATAGTTAAATCAGTAAATGGGTGGTGCTTGTGAAGAATGCTAGCCTAGTATTTATAGAGGTGCCAACAAACTGAATATACTTAATGTACGCAAGTGAGACTCGATCTGGCAAGAAAAGGGGACGCGACAGCCGGGCGGGCCATTATAAATTCATTATGCATATTTTTAGTAAACAAGCTGTCGATCACAATGCGCCAGCGCGGCGGGACGCCTCCCTCTGACACTTCGGCCAGTCCCGTCACCATATACCTACACGTCCTAATACCTCGATTATCATCGAAGAGGTATGCACCTACACCCGATAAACTCCAAACGTCAAACCAGTTTTTATAGCTGTCTCGGTCGCCCAAATTTACTTCTGCAAATGATCAAATTACAACACATCAGAGTATCATGCCCGACGATATTAATTTAAAAAAACATAACGAGCGAATCGTATCGAATACCTAAGGTCAAGTTTTGAAGCAAAATGCAAAGCTACCTGAACCGGTGGCGACTGAGGCTGTTGCGGACGCATAATGAAGGCCGCTCGAAGGAATTGAGGCAAAAATGGAATAAAAACACGCAGGATCATCGCACTGAAGCAGCGGGTGCAGTAACGTGAGAACGCGAAAGCGGCACTACGCAGACCTATCTCGAATACGCTCGATGTTCTCGCATACATTACTAAACTGCTTAGCAACTTAGTTATCGTCTATATACAATAATTATTTTACATTACTGTCATAAATTCTTATATTCTATGTTTAAAAATTCAAAATGTCCAATGGACTTCAGTTAATCGTAGCGTTAGTTCCACACGATTTCTAGTTGCCGACATTCGCCACGTTGACTCGGCAGAGATCTACCGCTAATTTATAACCACCTCCCTCTGGGACCATAACAATATATTAGGATAATTAAATGGCTCCTTACATTCCTTAACACATCGTTTTTTTCACGAGGCTAGCAGTCGAAAAGCACCGACCAATGCTGACTAGTTTTTGATGTTCCATTTTTTGTTTTTGTCCAAACCACAACAAATACTTTAAGGGCAGTTTTTTATGCCCCCGTCCGCTAGTTTTCACATTCATTGTGTATCTCTTATCTATACTTATAATAAATCTGTAGAGAGGTCAATTCTGTACATTAAATATATTTCCAAAATAACTATCAGGGGGTGATTAGGGATCGATACTGATGCCAAAAATGCAATCAGTAAAATTTTTGTCTGTCTGTCTGTCTGATGTATAACCGTTATAGAAACAAAAACTACTCGACGGATTTTAACGAAACTTGATACAATTATTTTTCATACTCCCGCGCTGGTTATAGTATACTTTTCATCACGCTACAATCAATAGGAGCAGAGCAGTGAAGGGAAATGTTGGGGAAACGGGAGAAGTTACTCCATTTTTTAAGCTTCCCTCGCGTGTGCAACCTTAATGGTTAAAGCTACACAGAAATCATGTATGACGGAAATGTTCTCCTTAAAATTATATAAAAAATATTCCACGACAGCATATGTCTATCTTTTATGGTTGACTCACAATAACACGTGTAACTCCCGATAGCTTAGCAGTTCGAAGCTTTCTGATTAAGTATACCTATATTTTATCTACTCTTACGTTTATGACACTTAAGTGGGTGAAATAAAGGGGTGAAGTTTAAACGAAATTCACGCGGGCGAAGCCGCTGGCAAAAGCTAGTGTAGGTATATAATCAATAATAATTCATGTTTAGCGTTCAGACATTACTGTAGAAAGTAGGATACAAAAGGTCGATACTTGAAACATGACGTCATTTTGTAATTAAACATTTAGCTTGCAAAATAGTCTAACTAGCGATGTTCCGATTATGCAAGTTTATTGTTAAAGCTCTCAATACACAGTGTAGGTATTTAAGACATACTCCAAATTATGTTGCTTTATGAAAGCATTAATCATTTCCACATTTCGTTTAGTAAATATTTTACTACTACCTATGTAAGTATCTACTATGTATACAATACCCTAAATTCGGTTCGGAAATAATAATAATGTTCTTCACTGACAAAAATTAAATATTTTCCCATTTTAGCAACATTGGTTTTAACGTTCCTTTTTGTCGTAGCAAGGTTTTATGAAGCTAATAACGTTATTCGATAAATGGAGAACTCACCAGAAAAAGATTTTATCAATTTGAACTAATTCTTGAGATAAGCTCGTTAAAACAAATAATCAATCTTCAGCTTTATAATACCTATTAATAGTATGTATAGACTTTTATCCATAGATTTATTTTATTAACACAATATATTTAAGCTAAATCTATGATTTTATCTATGTGTAATAACAAATACTAACCGCTTAAAGCTGAAATCGTTAGTGTAAACGAGCTGTCGAACGCGCCATAAATAATAAGCATCGGATGGCATATCGTTAAAATTTGTGTCGGTACTAATTAGGTAATGCTTTGTTGTATGTCCCGCCTTCGTAATATCTGCAATAGGATGCGCAATACTTACTAATCACTTGAACCATCGAAAATATCTTATGCTTTCATATTAAAATATATAGGTACGAGTACATTCCATTATAATTATATACTTGAACATAACGGAAAATATTACCTACTTCTATTACGATTAATCATTACCTTCCCTTCAACTGACGAAGCATAAGCCATAGCCTTCAGAGGCTGCGATCAACGGACCCCAAACGTAATCTGTTTCCATTAAATTTGCTTAAATCGACTATGGATTACTGAAAATGGCGGTAGAATCAATAAATGACATTCACAAGCGTATTTGTAAACACCTACGTGAAATAAACGATTTGGAGTTGAGTTTGAGTTTGATCAGATACTACAGAATAGATAACCGTAGTTTTTGGCTATAGTGGTTATAATAAATTACAACAAACACGACTAATCAAAAATAATTGGCATAAAAAAGTTCAGAATATGGTCATGGTATGTAGGAAAATTCAAAGTGCTCACTTGTGTATTAGTTACCTGGATCACATTTCTAATTCACGTCATGTGGAATGTGGATCCACACATTCTATGCTACACCAGAGCCGCACCCAACAATCGATCGCAAGTAGCACTCCCAAGACGAGCGGCAATAGCCAGTGACACCTCCAAATACATGTTTTAACTCATGTATTATAATATTAAGAGTACCGATGTATCGTTTTCTTTATCCGAGTAAAGGATATCGATTATAGGAAAGTTACGCTTCATAAGAAAGGAACGCCAGAAAGTTTCCACTTGTTACGTTCGTAGGTATATAGTTCACAATGAAAAATGAAAATGTGAATGCTCACTGAACCTGACCTGGTAACTTTTAGATCTCTACTCTAGTATTAGGTAGGTATACCTACATTTTAGTTGACACGAATTAGAACTAAATCCTATTAGTTCCTTAATTTTAATTTCAATAAGTGATACCTATTCTTTAAATCAATATTTTTTATCGATAAAAATATTGTTACAAATATCCCTTGCTATGATAGCCATCAAACTTCTGAAGCTTTAAAGAGTCAGACTGTTTATTAATAAACACAATCGCATATTGCGATTTCACAGTGTACCTTTCTCATTGAGCCGCAACACACACGTGATATGCTAACGAAAATAGTCTACAAGGCTTTTAAGGAGACCCGGGCACCTTTCACTTGGTAAAAAAGCTTCTGAAATAAGACACCGAAACATTGTTTGCTGGAGTTATCCAATCTGTTAATAAAAAGTTACACATCATTCACCCAAACTGTCTTTCAAATGTTATTTAGTTACCTGTTTTAAAATTTTCACATTTTGTTAGGTCTGGTTTAAAGGGGCTATGGAAGCTTTTAAGCTTACTAGAGTATCATGTTGATGTAAATATGAAAATACTGAAAAGCTCGTAAGCTATGTTTGCTATGACATCTTCTAAAATTTGTAACGGATTTAATTTATTGTGTGTCCACGATTAACAAGGGGTTTGAAGAAGTACAGCTGTAGTAAGAAATAAAGGCTACAGAATGATTTTGCACCGACAAATCAAAAAGTCTCCATTCCATTGAAATACACTTCGCTTCAATCCTGCTCCAATGCCTTCGGGGCCGATCTGTTAAAGTAATATTTTTCATTATTATACTGAATGTTTTCCATTTTCAATACCCACGGGACCCATGAGAACGTATTATTTATATTATCATGATCGCTAACGCGGGGGTCAATGGCGGAGTCAATGAGAGCATGCCCACTAGTTGCGACTTGCAAGTCATGCGTATGAGCGATGGAATCTACGTTTCCGACATGGATCCTATCGCATCCTTTATTTTTTAGTTAACAGGATAGTGCGCCGAACTCCAGGCTCCAATCAAATCCAACATCTCGGCTTTTCCGTGTTAACCACGGGGCATTTATGACGCTCTATAATTATTTTTTTAAACATAAGGTAAGTTCCAACCGCCGTTCGTAATTATCCTCTCCGCTAAATCACGCGCGGAAGGCTATAAACATTAACTGGCGTATCGTGCTAATTTACTGCGTCAACCCTCGTCGAGCCGATAAGTGCTGTTGATCGGATTTGCATCCGTAATTACGTCACTTTTAGCGCAGCAGGTGATGAAAATGCGACAAGTACGTGATTGCGGGAGGCGACGACGCCGCCTTTTCCGACGCAACCGGTTGCCAACTTTTACTTTATGTGCCTTGTTATAACTATCATGCTGAGCACTCCGGTGAACATTGTATGAAATTACGTGAATAAAATTCTTTCATTGCTCTTCAAAATGAGAGCTTCCTTAAAACAAAAAGTTGGCTTAATTTTAGTCGAGTATCTTAAACTCAGAGATAAAATAAAGATCGTCGAAGGGTGTAACTCTTAACTACTATCATATAAAATGAGTTATTGATTTATCAGTACATCAGAGCTTCATAATTCCGGCTGTCGCGCCGCGTTTGGTACAGGCTGTTGCGCGACTTGCGTTGCGCACTAATCCCGCCGGTACGGTCTGCCGCCGCCTTGCTTCGTGATGAAAGGACGCTGGGCGCCTCTCTCGTCAAAACATCTTCACCTAACAATAATAAACTTGGTATATTGGTTACAACACTGACTCGTAATCGCCGCTTTTATTGTTTATCCCTCGCCCCAAGGAGAAATGACCACATCATCGTGGGCGTAAAGTCAACAATCGCACACGGATCACACTATACCTACGTCCTCTTTTGCTGACGGTCCCGAAGTGCCTCTCGATAATATTTTATAAGACAAATAACCCGATAAAGATGTTTTGACGTGAACCCGTGTTCATCGCTCACACTAAAATGCGTCCAGTGAACGCGTATAATAAAATATTTATTTACAATTTGTGATTTTGGGTAGATGAGAAATAAAAGAGTTAAATTTAGTGTCAACTTTATTGGGGGCGACCGATGCGTTAAGGCGTTCGATCGAATTTATAATACGTTGACAGGACTTAAGGCGGCGGACTTTAACGTAGATCCATTAGCATTGTTTTAAATTTAAAGGATTAAAGCGGCGTTTACGAGATGCGTTGTGGGGCGACGTGTTGACGACACATTTTTATGACACGCTCTTTTTTGATTTTTTATTCTTAATAGTGTGAAATGACTACTGAGGCTGTGTTTGATAAGGAATATGTTTTGTTGTTTGTATCCGTTTACCTCAATATAGTAAAGTGCGTCAAAAGAAGAATGAGAATTAGATAATATAAAAATAGTATGCTTAATTTGTGTATTTGTACTTAGTTTCCAAAATAAGTTGCTGGTAATTCATAATTATTGAACAAATCTCCTAGAGCTTTAACGTCACCAAAAGTTTTATATCGAGAATGTGATGAACATACGTAAGAGACAATAAAAAGAACAATCTTCGCGGAATCTAGACTACCAACATAATACTCGTATTCGTACTCATATTATTGTAATAAGTTGAGTTCTTATGATAGCAATTTTATTCTTACATGTTTTTCTCTTGCCAAAATGTGGTAAATATATGTATAACAAACACAATAGGGTATGCCATCTTAGCTGCATAGGTACAGTTAGGTACCAAAGTTTTTGGAAACTACTAAGGAAGTCTGGAAAGAAATATCTAATATTCATCATTTAAATTTTAATAATTATGTTTTCTTTAGTGCAAGGTTGTAAACAAACAAATTATTCTTTGTTGCAGTAACAAGGACTTGAAATATGACCTTTAAGAAATGGGAAGTTGCTACTGGTGTATGACAAAATCACGAACCAGACAAATGTAATACTCGAGAATATGTATCACACACAATAAGCAATAACAGTTGGACAGCTAATATCTAAAAGGTAATTAGAACACTTCTACCACTGCGAGTTGCGACCCGTCGATGTTAGCGGGGCCCGCTATCATGTTACACAAAAGGTATTGTATTGTTTTCAATACTTACCCAAATCAAAACCGATATCTCCGTAATTTGACAAAATTACTCGATGAGAAGCGATTCGGTTTTATACAGGTAGTTGACAATTTAAAAAATGCTTGCATCGAGATGAGAAAGGAATCTTAAACCGCATCGAAAACGACATCGAAAAGCAAATTATCGAATAGCAAAAAGGCAAAGTCCTTTAGAATATTAGCTTACATGTAGTAACGCGCTTCCAACAGATTAATGTTTTATCAGAGAGACACAGTGACGTGGGACTGTAATAATAATATTGTGGTCGTTTCCACGTGACTACTTTTACGGAATTCTGCGGTGTCAGTCTCCGACTAATTTGAGACTGCCATAGGAACTGTGTCTTTCGTCTTTATGGAACAAATTAGTCGTATTTAAACATGTAAAGTTTACTTATGCTATATCTAAACAATCTTTTTGTAATTTAAAAATAACAAAGTCTTTCATGCATTACACTAGACCGTAGGTATGTTTAAGGTTTATTATCCTGTAGTATTAGTGTAAGAGAAAAATTACTACGAATATCTAAATACTAGTAAATCCGCCCTCGCTTCGCTTCGGGAAACCAGTCCCTTCAAAAATCTCTATAAATTTTAACAAATTATGTTATTCCGATGTCTAAGCTAGGTATATTACTGCAAAGTTTCATGGAAATCCGTTCAGTAGTTTTTGCGTGAAAGAGCAACAAACACACACACACATCCTTACAAACTTTCGCATTTATAATATTAGTAGGAAGGAAGTAGGAAGTAGGATTTACCACGGATTTACAAATAGGTTCAACTACGCTTCAATAAATCCACATGTTTTCACGGGATTTTTCTAATCACATATTACCTATAGGTACTTATTTATATTTGTGAACTATCCATCCATCCATCAGCCTTTCGATGTTCACTGTTAGACGTAAGCCTACCCTAACTGGCGCCACTCTAACTCTAAAATATTTGTGAACCGATGGAAATAAAACATAATATCCTAAATGTAAAAACCGCATAGGAATCGGTTACTTTATTTCTTTTAGGTATTATTGGACACAAAGGCACAAACACGAAAATGCTAAAAATAATAAAATATTTGAATTATATCTAGCAGTGTATTAAATCTTTATACATAAAAACCATTAAAGTTTTATGAATTTCTTGCTATTAAAAAATGACAAAGCGAACAAAAATATAACCTAGAACAAAAACACATTTACCTACCTAGTTTCAGGAAAAAGATAATATCACCATTATCCGAACAACAAAGATAAAACTACACAGATTGAATACAACGAAAAAAAATCTGTAATTAAAACGCGAATTCCGCATTAATTGGTGAACGAGACAAACATGCAAAAATTTCCCTGCTAAACCCTTAACGGTAGTCGAATTCAGCATAGCGCATTCCCGCAAATGCCCCGGTGCGATCAAAGGCGCCCGTCGAAAATTAATTATCAATTTGTCGTGGGTGCAAGGCAGGCGACATAAATCGATCGAGTATCTGCCTCCAGCCACATTAGCCACGCTCAAACACGAGATAAGGATAACAAATGCTCAGTTTAAGGTTATCTGAACATCACGGACACAGGAGAGCTTTTTGCCACCGCGTCCCAACTTGTGACCTTCTGTGTATCACTGCATTTTGTTAAGATTGGCTCCGTTGAAATGTATTTGAATAAAAACTTTAAATTAACTGGGGATTTTTTTTTTTGAAGTACGCAAATTATCAAAATTATCAACTTAAACTTGTAAATTAAAATTAATATAGGTATGCGTAAGTATTTAAATTGAAAGAAGCTTTCTAAAAGCTTCAAGAAGATGCATACATAGTAGGTACATAAAACACATAATGTAACCGATTGTTAAAGATCAATTCCCACATGACCGATGCGAAGTGGTTGGTCAGAAGGTGGCTTTTTAAATGGCGTCTTTTTTCAGCCGCGGCTAGGCTATAATTATCAAGCCACAGGCGCATGCGAAATTGGGGTCTCACCTCGGCTCGTCGGCCATAAATAAAATAAAATAAGCGGTACGGTGGGAGGAACATTGCGCTAATGAATAAGCTGGATGACCCAGGTTCGCCCCAGCGGGGTAGACACACTCGGCCTTCGCCACGAGATCGCATCAAATATTTTATGTGAATTCTATTGGTCGGAAACAGGTACCGTAGACTCACGCCACAACAATGCAGACAACACAAGGATTACTATACTCGGCAATCATAAAAAATACTAAGCGCAGTCTAACAGTTCCTACAGTTTTACGTTGGAATTTAAATATTTCACCTGATACTTAAGTTTCAATTCTCATTGCTTTTACTCTACCGGTGAAACCATTCAAACATATCGGCCGAGTTATCGGATTACACAATTGCGTCTATATAAATGTTGAATATTACTCAACACAAACTTCCAATTTGAATATGAATAGCTAGGCGCCATGTAGGCAGGTATCTACATAAAAAAGCCGGCCCAAAATAATAAGTAGTAGACAAATGTCCCCCTTGGCGAACACAATGAGCGACCTCTAAACGATCAATTCACTTTTAAAATGGATACTCTTTTTTAAAGTTCAGGGAATTTAAATCCTGTTGAAAGGCTGCATACATACCACAATTATATAATAAACCCATAGTTAGTTATATAATACTCAATCAGTTTTTTATTATGAAAATGTAGAGAAAGGCAAATAAAACTGAGAATTTGACTGGGTTTAATTACCTAAAATCAATCCTACGTTAACCACGTTAAACTATGTAATATTGTCAAATGATTAAAGGCACGCACGAGTTAGATAAATAATCTACTAGCTACTAGAACAAACAGTAACATTATATAATATTTGAATAGATTAGATCAACTTGAAGATAAATAGATAAACGCATAAATCAAATAGCATTAAAAGTGAATTTGAATCGCTAACTAAATAAAAAGCAAAAATAATTAACGTTTTGCTATACATTGCTATATTTTTATTGCTGTTTAAGCATGAAGGTTTAATAATATGCATGACGATTCTGTATCAATATTAGTATCATTATACATTATACACGTGTTAACTTAAGTCCGAGAAAACGTTAATTTGTGACTGCGCACGCTTGTCATTTAGAATGACTCAAATCAGCTCTTGTGTAGGTATATCGATATGAGAAAAGGGCCCTGGTAGGCACGCAGGTAGACTGGGAGGCAGCTATTATTTAAATTAATTGGACGTAAAACAGCGACAGGCAAATACGACAGCGTGTTGTCTAAACTGTTTCACGTTTATTACCCTTTTCATGGTTAGTGATACACCAATCAAATAACAACTCGTAGCAATATGCAAATATTTTTTATTTTTTTTACTACAATAAATCTAAGACATGAAAAACGTTGTTATTAGTCATAAATAAAACCGATATAGGATTACATATCATTATTGTAATTTGACCGGGCATTACGCATAGTATAATAGGACATTGAGTTGAGTGTATAATTTGAAGGATTAGCTTAGTTGCGCAGGCGCAGGAGAAACGGCGGCTGTCCCGGTCCAGCGATCGTTATCGGACGTCGCGCGTCGCCGTGTTGACTTCACAATGCCATCTTTTGTGTTCCGACACTATAATTTATTGCCACCAAACGTTGCGCTTTATAAAAAGTACTTAAAACGCTATTTTAAACCATTTCGGACACGCCTCTTTTCCATGATTTTAAGCACAGAAAATACAATTTACCATTATCTTCATCCGTTTATTGAAGTTGCAGTTACGTAAGTTAATTTCAGCGAACTTTTAAACACTTCAAAATTTCATAAGAAGCAAGAGGCGGCATTTAAAAAGATACTTCGCTTCGTAGTATGTAATAATTGTCCTACTAATTGTCCTTCAGGAATCTGGTTTTCCGCGAAGTGATTGTCGTCTGACCTTCGCAATGTCATTAACCGGGGCGACTCGACTTTGGTTCATCTATAGGTTAGTCCTCCATCTAATATTTAAGAAGGTAGTTTAACGACTGTGTCCGAACATGCATCGTTTCATTTGCAACTGCGACCGCGCGAGCGTACCTAAGGCTCATACTTACTATACCTATTTTGAAGCCAATGATGAGCTGAAATTGTGAGCTTACTTCGAATCTGCATTGAAAACTTACTTTACGAAGAACATTCTAAGACAGTCGAGCATAAATAACTAATTAGGTATTTATTTATTAACTTTTTATAGGTGTTTAGAAACGATGATTTATCGATCATAAATAATGTCGCATGCGCATGTCATAGGTAAATGTGCAATACATATATTTATTACCTATGGTTTATTTACTCCGCTTTTATGTTATTCAGTTACTGCTTAGTTTAGTTACCACAGATGTGTGAAAACCAACTTAAGTACAATGGTGCCACCACGGACCATGAAAGAGAAGAATATATTGACAGTTGACACCACTATGCTAATTATGATAGGTCAGTCGTGATTAGATATCATAGTTAGGTATTCTTGAAGTAATGATTACATGTAAACATACAGCGTTACGAAATACCTACTTAAAGTTCAAATCTTTTTCATGATGAACAAAAGGCAAGCCAAATCGACAGATTCTGACAATAGCGACTGCCGACACTTGTAGATATCCAAGAACATTCAGGTCAACGCATCGCGTATTTTAATGGTTATGACTTGTGTGTCTGTTGTTGTATTAAAACAATGACCTATAACTTTGTATTATGTCTCTTTGGACGACCAAGACCATCGAGTATCCGTGTCGGCTTATCTTCGACGCATTTAGCTACACGTGATTTCTCTGAAGATAATTAAATACTTACACCAGAATGAGAACCTATTAGTAAAATCTGCAATTGGTTTTTATCGCTACAGAGTTTTATATCGCTTTCTTTGTGGGTAAATCTACTAAACTATTGTAAATGGTAATTAGAAACGTGACTTAATACAGAATTACTAAAAATAATTTCTAGCCCATAGCTACCTACTGTAGAAATCGATAATATCTGTAGAGACGGAAGTCTACGGGGTAGTTTCAATAACAATGCCACCAAGAAAACATGGTGTGCCTTATCGAAAGCACGAAGTCGATTATTCTTAGTCAAAATAACAGCGAGAACACACTGGGCGCCTCTGAATAACAATTAAACCCATTAGTTTATTAATCGCCGGCCAAGTTAAGCATTGTTCTTTTCTTAACAATCGCAGTTAGACAAAATACTACTACCAACGGCTCCGCTTACGTAAATAAAGTACATAATACTTATTAATAAGAATAAAAAAACCATATTAGGTAGCATTGCATTTTAAACCGGTCTTGAAACAACAAGGTTTTTACGGTAACGTGTCCAATATTTGTCAGACACTACCAATGTCTGTATTTCTGGACAATTCATCCGCTTGGATTTAAGAAAAATAAATCAATAATAAAGAAAACTTTGCATGTTTACATTTTGATTTTCTTATAAATTAAATTGCCCTAGTGATTAAATAATCGTTTTCTTGAAAATTCCATCTAATTAACCTCTCGTGATACGCCACTGTAACGTTAATACGATACTATACAAATAGGTGACATGAAAGAGCGAGCCTCGTGAGAAATTTCATACGCGGTCGAAGTAAACCGCAATTCGATCCATATTCCGACGACATTATAGTCGCGTAGTACTTAAATTCAGGACGAATTTAACCAGCTTCATGCACATTCGCGGCATTTATCGAGTTTAAACAGCTAGAAGCGCGTTTGAAAACAAAAATGTCTGTGGAAACAAACGTAGACCATGATTGTTGTTGACGTTTCAGTGCTACGAATTTGCATCAAGCATTAATCTACGTGAAGCATGTTACTCGATAACACGCTTCGCCGCCAGTAACACCACCTCATATAAACAAGAACCTCGTAAACTAACCAATTACATGCTCATGAAATGTTTTCCAACTGAATGTACTTTATTTTTAAAACGGTGCAAGCCGCAGAAAAGCACCAGATATTTAATACCCAGTGAAACCGATCTTCTTGACCCAATTAAATGACTGTTAATGTGGTTATAATGTTCATATACCTATAATATGACTCACGGATATATTTAGTGAGTTAGAATCTGGATAATTTGGTACAACTTATTGATCAAACAATTTTATAAAGTTTTCATAACATTCTCGGTACCTACTGTCATAAACTTGCAGATCTGACCAGATCAGTATCTTCATAGACAACCGTAATATTAGTCATCTAATTTCAGCTTACAACTTGGTGGGAGTAGTCATTAATGCTTTACATACCTACTTATTGAAGAGACACAAATTTTACCTATAATATCTATTTTTATTAATAAATAAGATCGATTTACATACTCTATTTACATACTCTCTTTTTACGGCCTAACAAGATAAACGAGCAGATGGAGCTTAATGATAATATAATCAACCACAGACTTTACCAACATTAGAGGTCACTAACACGTTGCCAACCAAAACTAAAGTTAGAGAAAGACATGTACATTACTCTCATATTTTCTGTATTGAAAAGAACCTGCATAAGTAAGTAGATAGATACATGATAGTACCTAGGTAGTCTGTGATGAGGTTCTTTTACATACAAGCTTATTAGTTTATACAAATACTGCGGTAATAAACTGGTAGCATAATGTGATAATCGAATTATAAGGAGCTGATTGATCAGATTAGTTGAGCAACACGACACTATGGCAATGCCATCAATCTAACAGGCGGCTGCCTCGTTGGCCAACAGGCGCTTCTAAGTGTGAACACTGTGAACGGAAGTGGCCTCCTTCAGAATATAATATATCCACATTTCGACATTGTCTTTAGATGAAGATTTTTTTAATAATATTTAGGTAGGTACGTAATTATTCGTATATATGCTTAATTACAATACAATACTTTTTAATGGCACTTTCAAGGTAACTGTACTCGTATACTGTAGGTACTGTATCCTACAGCAATGATTTTTAGAATTTTTGTCTGTTTGTCTTTGTATTTTTCTCGTTAACTACAGAATAGACTCAACCGATTTCAAGTGGGTACTAAGACGTAGGTTACCTTAACGAAGCGAGGGCCGAGTCAGTAATATTACCTACTAATTACTTTAGTGAACATGAACGTGAAACGAGTTACTTCGGTGAACATGAACTTCAAACTAATTAATTTCGTGAACATGAACGCAAATATCGTTGGTAGTTCACGAGTTCATTAGTAGTAGGTATACCTGAGTGGTCAATATATTCACAATGTTTATGGAGACTGCCGGAATACAACGATGGTGGTGTTTAAATCGCTGTTAGTTTGTACACGTCACGAGAAGAAACGAGAATATTGTTTTGAGTGACTCTACTGAAAGGAACATTTTAACAGACTGTGTTGATAAACAGTTTACCGTTGGCTAGACGTCGATATTCATAGATGCTGAGAACTAATTTTATTCAAGGTTCTTGCGAGAATAGCAAGGTACAATTAAACTAGGGTTAATTTGTTATTACTAATATCCATGGACGTACCTAGCTTTTTAGCTGTCGGATGATGCAGACCTGCCCATACAAATATCCTTTTCGTTACTACCTCGTAATTAAACTTAGTACCAAGGCGAATACAAGTCAAAACATTTCAAATTTCTACATTTTCACGTATTAATATTACCAATATATCAACACCATTTAACGTAATCGTATCTACAAATCAATTCTCAATTCTATTAACAACACATTAAATTAGAGCAAGTTTGTATTCATAGGGAAAAAAATTACAAGGTGTAGTACATTAGAATTTAAATAAAGCAGAATTCGAGGAATGTTATAAAATCCACTCACGAATCCCATGCGTACTAACCAAAACACATTATTCACCTTACAAATATAAAATCTAAGATACCGGTGTAAACGAACCATATGGGTGAATACAAATTGATGGTCGTAATAAAGTAAACAATTGAATCACGAAGTGCGCCCACACCGGCTTCTCAATAGGAATGGCCAGTCGTGTCAACGGTCTGCTACCAGATATCCTGCACCACAGCCTAAACAATAAACATTCAAAACTAAATATGCCATTTTAAATGAACTGCTACTTTCACTCTATAACATTTTATCTTTCTGTAACATATTATCTACAGTTCCTACTTATTTGGACGTGGGTAGATAGGTACTAAAAGCGGGTACTGAAAACATAATGTACATACAAATACATATAGTAGGTAGGTACATAAATATTTCTATTTTTCAAGTAACGCTACAGTACAACGATTTAAACATATTGTATTGATTTATGTATTACAATGAACCATTGTGAATTGGAGTGGTCATATATTATTATACATGTTTATAATTAATACTATGTATTCTTTATGTCAGGTTTTACTTTTGTTAACATTTGTAAGTGAGGGAAATTATGAATAAAAATTCTATAACCTTAATGAATAGACGTACCAAGGGGGGTGTTGGGAGACTGCGTTGACATAAAATCAGGAAAATCCCGATGCGAAAAATTTTGTAAACAATACTTGCTTTACGTCATACAAAGATCCGAAACGACTAAACATTTGCTCGCTATCTTTAACCGTCCAGTTAACAAATGATGCTCGTGAATCTGATTACAAATCTCGTCCCAAAACAAAATATGATTCATAAACATTCATAGTACAACATCGATGGTTACCAACGGACGGGCCGCATTCGCACGTTCCCGCGAATTGACTCCAACCAACTTACACAAGAATGCACTTTGCCGCACCACGAAGTCTCAATCGGTAAATTTTTATATGTTTACGAACGGCCCCCGAGATATACATGACACTGGACATGCGGAGATTAATTTCCGAGGTGGCAGATTGTCATTTTAATTTATGATCGACCATTGTCTTCCAAGTGACGTCATACACCACATTTGCGGTGGCATCTGATTATATTAATATTGTTACATGCGGAATTTTGTACCCATGGTCTTGAGCATCTTCTGGGTGATTTCGACATGTTTGTGAATTTATTAACCGAGATTATTGGTGATTCTTTGCTCAACAGAAAATCTATAAGGTACTTAAATGACATTTTTTTACGAACCTGGGCCAACTACTAAGTCGTTTTAAAATAATTTCTTTTATTATTCTAAAGGTCACTCCTTTATCTGCGCTTATGCGTTAGGTATATTCTTATTAGGGTAATTTAATTACCATCTCTTTTCAATCTTTGTCGGAGGTGGCAAGATCAAACGGACTAAGCGGTGACCACTACGGTCTTCTTGAGTTTCCGGCAACCGCAACATGCGGCACCCCAGTCAATGACCTCAAATGATCTGGATATTCAAATTCCATACTTCGAAATTGATAGTGTACTTAATTACAGGTACATACTTTCATTCCGTGAGTAGGTATACTAAATAGATTCATAGCATACTAAAGAAAAAAGAAAAGGAACGAATACATGACTGAAAGAATTTTATTTAATGACGCATAATGCAATTTTAAAAAACCACTCTGAGCACTACACTAAAGAATAATTTCTACCGAGGGCACACTCGACAGAAGTAGCGATAAGAGACATCCCAAGTATAATATTTTACTACTCGCATTTATCACAACGAAATAGTAATTTGAAAATTACCTTCATTCATTACATGTGCGCTACGTGTGTGCAATGCTACGTTAAAAAATAATGTTTGCCAGGCACACATACCTAATTCTATTTATGTTTGGTGCGGTATCTTGAATAGTCATATTTAAGCGTTAAGTATGCGTGTCTTGTAAAGGGTTGTCAATGTAACAAAGGTCCGTCCGCCAGAACAGCGTTGGGTGGAGCTAATAAACTATTTGAGTAGAGGCCCCGTGTTGACACTGGTGTTTCACACCTGAACAATGCTCCTCGTTTGCATTAATGTAAATTAGGTTAGGTTGCCCGCCGCCGCGCCTACGTTCAATTAGACGTGCCCTAAAGTAGCGCATGTGTACTTATGTAAAGGGAACTAATAACATGTACATATGAACTTCCACGGGTAATGATCGAACGAACTGTTCATGTAACTGCATATTCAAAAATCAATTAACTACTACTTTAGTCATGCGTTTGTAGTGTTAATATCTACGCTTCCGAAACACCGAAGTGAAAAACTGTTGAAGTTGAAATTAAAATGCATGAAACATTTTTAAGGCTGAAATTTTTTATTTATCAAGTATGGAGTTTAGTTGACAAACATTTATTTAAACAGGTTCACAATTGCCGTATTTTGAAATTAAAACTAGCAGACACTGACTGTCAGTAGGAAGTAATAATGATAAGAGATGTTTGGTGTTCTGAAATAGCTCAGGTCAGTGGTAGCGGATAAGCGCGGTGTCAAAGACTGTGCGCGTGTTCTTCGTCCGTCAGCGCCCGCGCCGATCGCATAAACACCACCCGCGCACTACGCCGCTACGTACTAAACAATTTGCGTTTTTACGGGAATCCGCGCCCGCTTACAATAACGTTTCTCGTTATATTCTGCGTCACTCTAATCGAACTGTTCATACTGCTTCAACGAATCAGTTTTCTGCTTATCAAGACAATACATTCGTCATCGTAAGTTAAAACAAACAACCAACGCTTACAAGGATAAGAAATCTATCAAAATGATTAAAACTCTTATCAGAATGGCCAGCCAACTAAACAATGGCCGAACGGAATAGAAAGGATATCAATCGGACGTGCTATTAACATTTCCGAACGTCACAAATCACACCACCAAAATGCGAGATCTATAAACAAAAAAAGATCTATGTTGGGAATGATTTTTTTTATCGTGCAGCGGTGGAGTCGCACGCGCGGCTCGATTGTGGCTGTGTGGTCCTCGCTAGCCACTTTGTAAATAGCGCGGTTTACCTTTTTCAACTTTTGTGTTTTGTTACCTTTTGTGCTCTTGTACGACCAATATTACCATAGCTATTTAGGCTCGTCGGATAAATAAATACGTCATTTATCATGATAACTGATGCACATGGACGTCGCCGTGTCTCTACTTTTAAATGGGGTGAAGATTTGATCTTTAGCCTCCACGATTTGTAGCAATTTATCTTTGCATTGTTTATTCGTGGGGCGAGGATAATAAATCCAGTGGGTAAAATGGAACAAGTACTTATTAAATACCAAGAAAACTATAAAGCTTAGTTTGTATTTGTGGTATTCAATTAACTTTTGTTTATTTTTACAGATTAGAGCTCCTAATAGTTCTTTTTTATTTTGTTAAAAATAATTCTCAATACGAATAGTTTTAATCATCTCTTTACTGGACAGCAAACTAAATACTTACCCTAAGTTTTATCCTTCTGTAAACGGTGTTCATCGCAATTAATAGCCATCATCAATAATTATAATTTGCAAACTTGTAAACAATTATCCTGAAGAATTTGTCGTACAATGACGTTGATGTGATTTACGACCTCAAAGTTAATGTACGTAAGCTCAGCTGCTCATATTTTCACAAAACCTTTTTTTCATCTCTGGACATCAAATTGTAGCACAATAAATTCACTCCAACCGCAAGGCCTTTCACAATATTTGTATCGGGTATGACAAAAAGGGCCGAAAGGGCGGCCCTTCGGTGAATGAAGGGAAGGTAAATAAATATAAATAAAGGTGAGGGCGACAGGGGCGCGGGTGCGGGGGACGCCCCGCGGCGCCTGCGACCGCGCCGCTCGATTTGCGCAGTGTCACACTTATCGCATTTTCAGCATGTGCAAAGTGCATTTTTAATCAATAAAAATACATGTTAGGATGTGAGTGACAGACAATGCACAGAGGCAACTATTGATCACAAGAAGCTGTTTGGCATGTATGTTTCTTGGGTAGTACCTACCTATAGGAGCACTAAGAGAAGATTTTTGGACATTCCTCCCTTAATGTGAAAAAGGGTGAAAATTGAAACTTTTTATTTCTTTTATGGATTCCCTTAAAACTGTATTTATATGTATAGGAACTACAAGTGATGCAAGTGAGTAGAAAAAAAAACTATTTTTGGAAATTGAACCCAGGAGTAGGTAATATAAACGAATTCCACTCTGGAAGCGGAAATCGGTTAAACCTTATTGTTATCAAAATATTTTCTGACAAACTTGTTACCAATTTTCTAACATTCGAATCATTATTTATCCAACGAGCTCCCAACAGCACAATGCCCAATGTAAAACACAGCTTCGTAATTTTCGACACAGTAAAAATCCAATTACAAGCTCATTGTTCTCGATATGGAGCGGTTACACATCATTAAACAGGACCAATGAGAATCGTAAAAAGCATGTCCGCTGTGATCGCTCTCGTTTGCACACGAAATCGAGTGCAGTACGACCAATTACGGGTGTGTGCCGTTCCGAGGTGCACATTTATTGGGTGTAAGATTTAAGTGCCGATCGACACGCCGGGCATTGGACCTCCTGACTTTATAGCCACTTATGTCTCTTACCCTTTGTATTTAAAACTAGCGCAAAACCTAGCGCTTTTAAGTAATCGCTTATATGTATTAAAAAGAATTAACACCAAAAAGACATGAAAATAGACACTGATGCATTCATGCGAGTTCTCAGAGCATATCCGCCCGATTGCGTCTGAAAAAGTTGTATTACCTACTTCATAAATCTAAAAAAAATCCACAACAGACATTTTCTGTCCTTGCCCTTTACAAAGATGATAAGTGCTAGACTTATTAGAATCACTTACAACTCCTATAGAATAACAAAATAAATTTTTCTTTCGACAAGTAGTGTAAAAGTCCATAAGACCCTTACAAATCCCTTTTCCTAGATCTGAGGGACTTCTTGAAGTATTTCCGTCCTCAGAATTTACCACTACCAGTTGTATTACTTCAGCAACTGTTTTTGGTAATTATTTTGGCAGTAAATCGCAAAATCTTCAAAGAACCAACTGAGATGTATTCATTCTGTGATATATTTATCATTACATGTATCAAAGGCAAGCGAGCCACATCGCCTTGCGAAACCGAGGAAGTAAACGTGTGTACAGTAACAGTCATAAATTACTAATAGCCATCGACGTTAACGCACCAAATTGAGAACACTTCGAATCAAATAAACAGTGCAGTTTCGACAATATTATCTTATTTCTACCTGCGTGAAAGCTCTGTAAATATAACGAAAGATATTGATATTATAATGGCGTTGTAGTTTTTTAGAGAAACTTCTGTAAGAGTTTCAATTTAAACGAGATAAGTAATCTATTAACTATCAAAATAGGTAACTACTGTTCTGATTGAGTGTCATTATATAAAGTTTAAAGTATGACATGCCATCCAATTTCCCTATTTCATAAATAGTTGAAAACTGAAACTCCAGAAAACTGAACCTATAAAGTTTTACTATTAGACCCTTCGTCATCCATCCGTCATAGGTTAAAGCACCTATCAATAAACAGTTGTTATAATAATAGTAGACCATCTTATATATTTCAAAGTTAGTATCTTATTTTAATATCGATACGATTAGGGATTGAAATCTCGGTCGTTATCTACCTACGAATAATTTGTTATTACGCCCTCTTTAGTTATTGCATCTCTATAAAATCCCTACGATTTACGAGCGATACGAACATATCCGTGATAGTTTGTAAACGATTTCGAGTTAGATGCATCATTATACTAGGCAGGTTTATTTTATAGTGTTGTAATGCTTTTAAGATAGAGATTTTTACATTCAATTATCATTTTATAATGCTGTACCTACGTAAAACTAAAAAATCGAACCGCACTCTGGTTTAAGGCAGTGGCAGAAAAAAACTTGTCATTGAAATGCATCCTGTAACGTTTATTGGTAATTAGATATTCAAATCATTTTAAAATGTATTTGACATTTAAAATGATTTAAAGGTGTCTAAGTAAAACCAAGAATTCTAAAGATTTCCCTTCATCTTCAAAACAACTAAGCCTATGTAACACATAAGAACATTGTACGTACATACTTGGAACTCGAAAAGAGTTAAGTATGTAAAATCCAAAACTATGACATATGGTATCAGGCCGGAATTTAGGATACATTAGTATTCCATTTTTGCCTACGGCGAATCAAAAAGGTTAAGTATAGAACCGACAATAGAAGTAGAGACCTGATGGTAAATGGATCCCGTCGATAATAGGCATAAGCCACACCAAAAACATCACTTATGGGTCTACCAAGAAAGAAATACAAACTGGATACCTCATTGAACTAAATGATGGTCAATTGCAAATATACCTATTAATCCTTACTAATATTATAAATGTGAAAGTGTGTTTGTTTGTTTGTTTGTTTGTTTGTGACGCTTTCACGTCGCAACAAAGCTATTATATGGTAAGGTTTAGGTGTGTGGGGATAGTTAGGAGGGTGGAGAGTGACGTAGGCTACTTTTTACCGCGGAAAAACATCCCATTCCCATGGGAAGATCGATGTTTTGTTAGTTGCTAGATATTTATTTTCGGAGTTGTTAATAGATGGCGTTAATAAAATTCATTTGCAAGTTCTGAATTACGCTATCAAATATTACGCTATCAAATACTACATGTAATTTACTTAAGTCAAATTTAATAGGCTACTTTAGCTCTGCCTCGAGAACTCCCCGCTCCGGCTGATGTCCGCAAGTTGCTGGACTCGCCTACACCGGTGGTGGGCGCGGGCGACTGGAACTGCAAGCATCCGGGGTGGAATAGCCTAGCTGCCAACAGAAGTGGAAGGCTACTTTTTGATGCCGCTGAACAGCACGGCTACACTGTCGAGGGTGTTGCACACCGTTACCGCGGCTCTGAATAAGAGAGAACGCGTGTGTGCAGTATTCCTCGACATGGAAAAGGCGTTCGACCGTGTATGGCACGACGGCTTTCTCTACAAGATCTCGCAGTCGTCGGCGCCCCGGAGTGCCGTTAAGGTGATATCCAGTTTCCTCGAAAATAGGAGCTTCAGAGTAGTGGTTGAAGACGCCGAATCCACCGAGCGTCCGATCGCACCTGGCGTCCCGCAAGGGAGTTGCCTGTCCCCGGTCTGCTACGCCTGATACACCGACGACATCCCGGCGGCAGGGGGGCGTCGCTTGCCCTGTATGCCGATGACGTGGCGTACATCACCACGTCGCTGAATAGAACCCACGCCATCGTCAAGATGCAGCGTGCGCTTGATGCCCTCCCCGAATGGCTCACCGCGTGGAGACTGTCGGTGAATGTCAGGAAGACGCAGGCCGTGAACACAGGAGGATATCTCAACAGGCGGGACCCTACTCTGGAGCTTCACGGACAAGATATCCAATGGGCCTCACAGGCCAAATACCTGGGGGCAAAATCGACGGAAGACTTTCGATAAAGCCACAGGTTACGAAAGCCGTCGCGAATTCCAGAAGCGCGATTGCAGAAACCAGTGCTCTCCTCGAGCCTCCCTCTCGGACTGAAGCTCGGGGTCTACAAGACCTACATCAGATCCCGCCTCACGTACGCGGCACCGGCGTGGTACGCGCTCGCCAGCGAACCGCAGCGCAAGAGGATGCGCGCGGTTCAGGCGATTGCGCTCCGCCGGCTGACTGGTGCGCCGAGGTACGTCAGGAACGCCGTCTTCCAGAGGGACCTTCGAGTCGAGAGCCTGGACGACTTCATCGAGAGATTGGCACGCAACATGTTCGGGCGTGTTGACGCGTCGCGGTTCTCGCATCTGCAGGACCTGGTGCCGCTCCACACCCGTCCACCGGACCGCTGGGCCTTCCCGCGCGACCTGCTGGTTGCGCGAAGAGTGTGGAGTGAAGAGAGCGAGTAGTAGGCTACTTTTTAGCCTAAATTCCTACGGGAGCGAGACCTACGCGGCTGTTACCTACGGGTTCCGAAGCGAAGCGCGGGCGGTTCTCTAGTCTTTTATAAAATGCGAGAGGTGTGCAAATGTTAAAGCCAGTCAAACCATCAAACTTAAATCACTCAACACATTAGAATAGATTTGTATTTAAACATACACACACGGCTAGAAATAAGTTCTGTATCGTGGCTCGTGCCTCACAGCATTGACTGAGGTTTGACAGATAAGAATAAGATAAGCGCCAACAGCTGTACTAAGGCAAATATTTGCAGGAATAATTAAAACAAACCTGCCTCAGGAACTTGGCTCTCGCAAACAATAGTTGCTCTTTTTGCGACGAACAGGCAAGGCTTACACAATTTTATTTAGCTATGGAAAACGTTCAATACAGGTTAAGTGTACATAGTAATCTATTATTTTTCCATATTATTCATTCTAAATCTATAAAGGCGAAAGTTCATTCACTCATGACGAAATATCGACAAACATTAAATTTGTCATGCACGTAGTTTCTACTTAGTACAAGTTCATTGAGAACGCATTTTGTCATATTGTCATTGTAAATAGGGGTTGACAATTGTTTGAAAGTCAGTCAAAAAAAACGCGGTCGAAGGCGCCAGCAGCAGCTATGTATGAGTAAGTTTAGTTTAAGTATTATATAATCTAACTAGCTTTTGCCCGCGGCTTCGCCCGCGTGGAATTCGTTTATATCGCGAACCGGGGAAGTGGGGGAGAAAGTACGTCATCAACTATCTTCCTGGGAAAATTCATCAAAATCGTTGTTTTCATACAAACTTTCATCCCCTATTTCAAGTCTTTAGGGGTTGATTTTTAAAAAAAAATTAGCCTATGTGTGACTCTGGGTCTTCAAATATTTTCATTCCGAATTTCATCCAAATCGGACTGGTGGTTTAGTCGTGAAAACGTCACAGACAGACTTTCGCATTTATAATACTATATGTGTGTGCCCGCTACTTCGTACGCGCAGGAGTTTATTCCGCGTAACTCCAGATCCCGCGGGATTTCCAGGAAGACAGACTTGTTAGTTTTATATTAATGTTTGTTTAGAAGCTATTTATACCCCATACGCGAAGAAGGTTTTCCCGCGTAAATTCCGATCCCGCGGGATTTCTGAAAATATCCTATATGTTAATCTAAGTTGCCCTCTTTGTGTGTGCCCGGTACTTCGTACGCGCAGGAGTTTATTCCGCGTAACTCCAGATCCCGCGGGATTTCCGGGAAGACAGACTTGTTAGTTTTATATTAATGTTTGTTAGTTTTATATTAATGTTTGTTTAGAAGCTATTTATACCCCATACGCGAAGAAGGTTTTCCCGCGTAAATTCCGATCCCGCGGGATTTCTGGGATAAAAAATATCCTATATGTTAATCTAAGTTGCCCTCTATGCGTGTGCCCGCTACTTCGTACGCGCAGGAGTTTATTCCGCGTAACTCCAGATCCCGCGGGATTTCCGGGAAGACAGACTTGTTAGTTTTATATTAATGTTTGTTAGTTTTATATTAATGTTTGTTTAGAAGCTATTTATACCCCATACGTGAAGAAGGTTTTCCCGCGTAAATTCCGATCCCGCGGGATTTCTGGGATAAAAAATATCCTATATGTTAATCTAAGTTGCCCTCTATGTGTGTGCCAAATTTCATGAAAATCGGTTCAGTAGTTTTTGCGTGAAGGAGTAACAAAGCTATTTATACCCCATACGTGAAGAAGGTTTTCCCGCGTAAATTCCGATCCCGCGGGATTTCTGGGATAAAAAATATCCTATATGTTAATCTAAGTTGCCCTCTATGTGTGTGTGCCAAATTTCATGAAAATCGGTTCAGTAGTTTTTGCGTGAAGGAGTAACAAACAAACAAACAAATACACAAACTTTCACATTTATAATATTAATAGCTTTTGCCCGCGGCTTCGCTCGCGTTAAGAAGTATTATTATTCATTAGGTATAGTTTTTGCGGCTTATCTTTTGTTTAGCGTGTGTGATAAATTAGGCCTACAAAACTTCTTTGTACACAATATTCTTAACTAATCTGTCATTAGGCGCTAAAACTATCAAGCTGTTGGGTAAATACTCCATGCATAAATAGAATACTACTAACGACATCTATTGTCAAGATTTAGAACTAAAAATTATTTTAACTAATACATTTACATCCTCCATCATCCCTTATTTTATCCCAAGGGGGGGTTGAATTTATCAAAATCGTATAAGCGGACATCTTTATCATAGTAGCTCCAATCTTTAATTTCAGTTAAATCAGTCGAAAATCACAAACTTTCATTCCCTATTTTATCCCTTCAGGGGTTAATTGATCAAAAGCGGATGCCTACGGTATAACATCAGCCTGCATGCCAAATTTCAGCCCGATCCATCCAGTGGTTTGGGCTGTGCGTTCAGTTCAATCCATAGATGTAGCATACACTGACGTTTAGATAGATTGGAAATGCGAAAGAGCAAAACATATGATACACGTATGGCAGAGCGAGATAGATAGACGAAACCAATTTTTAGACGGCATAGCGGGCTTAGCGGGCACTTGTCAAAAATTGTTCCTCAATTTTCTCAAAATACTTAATTCAGTTTTTACATTTCTGTGTGGAATAACGTCCTTTGTAGTCTTAATTAGTGATGGTTACTTGTGCGGTACCTGGATGTGACTCCTCTAGATATAAAAACCACCAGGAAGGCGTCGCGCTCGGCGGTGACATTGACAGCGGGCGATTCATTTTTGGTTTCGTCCAAGTGATACAATTGCCGATCTTTAGTTATATAATAAATCTATGGTTCAATCAGTTGAAAATCACAAACTTTCATTCCCTATTTTATCCCTTCAGGGGTTAATTTATCAAAAGCGGATGCCTACGGTATAACATCAGCCTGCATGCCAAATTTCAGCCCGATCCATCCAGTGGTTTGGGCTGTGCGTTCAGTTCAATCAGTCGAAAATCACAAACATTCATCCCTTATTTTATCCCCTTAGGGGTTGAAATGATCAAAATCCTTTCTTAGCGGATGTCTACGTCATAACATCTACCTGCATTCCAAGTTTCAGCTCGATCCGTCCAGTGGTTTGGGCTGTACGTTCAGTTCAATCAGTCGAAAATCATAAACTTTCATCCCCTATTTTATCCCCTTGGGGGTAGAATTGATCAAAAGATCAAAATTCTTTCTTAGCGGATGTCTACGTCATAACATCTACCTGCATGCCAAGTTTCAGCTCGATCCGTCCAGTGGTTTGGGCTGTACGTTCAGTTCAATCAGTCGAAAATCATAAACTTTCATCCCCTATTTTATCCCCTTGGGGGTGGAATTGATCAAAATCCTTTCTTAGCGGATGTCTACGTCATAACATCTACCTGCATGCCAAGTTTCAGCTCGATCCGTCCAGTGGTTTGGGCTGTACGTTCAGTTCAATGAGTCGAAAATCATAAACTTTCATCCCCTATTTTATCCCCTTGGGGGTAGAATTGATCAAAATCCTTTCTTAGCGGTTGTCTACGTCATAATATCTACCTGCATGCCAAATTTCAGCCCGATCCGTTCAGTGGTTTGGGCTGTGCGTTGATAGATCACTATATAAGTCAGTCAGTCAGTCAGTCAGTCAGTCACCTTTGAGTTTTATATATATAGATATCTTTAAACGAGCAATTCTTGTATATTTATTTATTTATTTATTTATTTATACCTATATATATAATCACGATCTCGGAAACGGCTGCAAAGATTTTCATGAAAGTTACAGATTAGGGGGTTTTCGGCTCAAGGAATCGATTTATCAAGGTCCCAGGTTCGAGAAAAGCTCGGTTCCCGAGATAAAGAGATTTTAAAAACATCATACTGACGTCATCTATGAAACATTAGGATAACTTCTATGAGGTACTGTTTGTAACGTGTTGAACTGACGCCATCTATGAAACATTAGGATAACTTCTATGAGATACGGTTTGTTTGTTTCAGTAGTATGAAACTAGATGGCGCTCGAATATATTTTTGTTCGGCTAATACTAATTGAAGCGCTATTTTTGCGTTATACCTACCTATTTTCTGTTTGAATAAAATTAAAAATCAGTGCGATTATCTCGCTTGACCTCGCAGGACGCGTAGTGATAGTTTAACGTGCGTTTGTGATATTTACGAGAATATTTGTAAATAAATGTTAGTTTTGTTATTATCGATTTAATAATATATTTTAATAAAGTTTTAAATAAATAATGGTCAGATCGATGAAATTACTATTGTTGTAAATAGAATCAATAAAATTTTAAGTACGCCTAACAACTTGCTCATTAAACTAAAAGTATATTTATTTATGTTGTTTAATTATCATAAACATTCAATACATTTTATCGCAAATAAAAATTTCAGTCGGGGACTGCCTAAGCCTGCGAAAAGTACGAAGGAAAGTTCAATGAATTTATCTAATTAAGTATGTAATTATTTAAAATGCAATTAATTCGCTCACACAGTTAACTTCTATGAGGTACTGTTTGTAACGTGTTGAAATTTCAGTAGTATGAAACTAGATGGCGCTGTATAACTTTGTGAAACACGCTGTTGAGATCCTTTGGCCGTAACATAAGTAAAATGAATTTTGTGCTCAGTGAACAGTTGTATGATTTGACTCCTGAATAGATGGCGGAATTCCTCGTATTTCTTGCGATTCATACTAAATATAATTTTCAACCGAGCAAAGCTCGGTCAACCAGGTACTTATAATTATACCATCTATCTTACTCTTTCATAGAATTCAACATCAACCATGGGTTAACCAAACAAATTACATAGTGTTACAAATCACTTAATTTATTACCTAATATAATGAAACAACGATTACCTACATTCGAGATACAAAGTTGAAATGGTCATGCAAAACAAATTATTTTTCATCCCACCTATTCGAAAAAGACGACTTGGTTCGGTCTTTAGGGGATCCAAAGTTGGTGTTTTCTATTTAGCGGGCGGGAATGAATTTTCATATAACTTTTCCTGCCCGTTATTTAAATAGCGGGCGGGAATGAATTTTCATGTAACTTTTCCTGCCCGTTAAATAATAGTCGGGTTAGTCGGGTTAGTCGGGTTAGTCGGGTTAGTCGGGTTAGTCGGGTTAGTCGGGTTAGTCGGGTTAGTCGGGTTAGTCGGGTTAGTCGGGCTAGTCGGGCTAGTCGGGCTAGTCGGGTTAGTCGGGTTAGTCGGGTTAGTCGGGTTAGTCGGGTTAGTCGGTTTAGTCGGTTTAGTCGGTTTAGTCGGTTTAGTCAGTTTAGTTAGTTTAGTGACTGTGACAGTATTATTCCTGAATTTGAGGCGCCTTTTATTTTCTCATAGGGGGGATGAAAAGTAGAGATCACTCGGGAGCAAGTACCTATATTTTTGGCTCGGGCGACGTACTTTGAATCCCTCGCTACGTTCGGGATTCTACTAAAGAATCCCTCGCTACGCTCGGGATTCTACTCTAGAATCCCTCACTTCGCTCTGGATTCAAAAAACGCCCTCGCCGAAAAAATATTACTTTGCACCCTTGTCATACAATCTACTATAGCGTTGGAATTTAGTTAGTTAAGTTAGTGGTAGAGCCTAGAGTTCGCCCGGGGTAGTACCACCGCCCGCCAAGGTACTCAGTACCATTCCTACCGTCATAATAATTGTTTTTAAGAGCAATTGTGTTCCGGATAGGAAGGTTTGTGGAGCCGGTTTCACTTTTTTAGAGGCGACCATCTCAGACCTCAGGGGTAGCAACGCATCTGTGACCGAATTGGAACAAGACTCATACTAACAATAACTAACTGGACTATTACTAACATTAACTAACAGGACTAATTATCACTAACATACCCTGTCCTCGCACTTATTAAGAAACTAACCAACTAATATTCTAACACCATCTACTAACTGGACTAACCATCCTAGTCCCTTTGAGTCTAGTTCTAGGTCGGTCACAGTTGTTATGGGCGGCAGGGGAAGGGTGGTACTGCATGCTCGTTTGCTATCTTAATTCCAAAAAAAAAAAAAAAAAAAACATTTTAGATGAATTCTGACGAAACAAGGTTCAGACCTAGGGTCATCAATTAGCGTGTTGGTGACGATTGTGTTAATCACTTTACTAGCACAACACTATTGCAATATAAAGAACACTGCACTCTGTTTACGGCGCTTAGATATTGCACGATGCATTTCATATGGGAAATTTTCATAGGGTAAAATCCGGACAGCCTCAATGGGATGCACAATTGCACACCTCGGATTCGAATACTGTTTCAGAAAAGTCTATGTCATTCGCAGAGAACAAAAAAGAGGTTTCATGCTAATTTTTTTCTTACTAAAAATTACAGTTATTCCATTTATTCATGCGGATATTTGTACTTGGAATAGCCTTATGGGCTTTTGTCTGCAACAATTTCTTAGACAAATTCATGTTGCAGATATTGCAGGTTACTAATCAAGGTGTGCTAACCACATACCTCGATTAGTACCTAATTCATAACTATATTACATTTACATAAACTTGTACTGAAGAAAAAGATATGGTATGAAGGTATTTCCCGAAGTCGTTTTAACGTGAGACAACACATAAACTATCCGCCTAGCATAGAAGGCAAAAAGTAGTAAGTAAGTAGCTGTGTATTTGAAAAATGTAAGTACAATAAAAGATTTAAGATAATGCTTGAACTTCACAGATATTTCAAAGATGTTGTAATGCAGTTTTTTTAATACGTTCCGGGTAGTTCGCAATCTTTAGGTAAAAAAATATAATTTGGGCTTATTTTAATGGATAACGATAAGTAGGTACCTAATTGAAGAAAAAAATGTTAATCTTAATGGCATTTTGAAATTATCTATTACCCTACTTACCTAAATTTAATCATTAAAGTCGAACGTCTGGTCTGGTTAAATATAGCACTTAAGATTTACATTACAAATTGATATTGCATACCGACAGGGCTACAAGTAAGATGCAATAGTTTATTCATTGCAACCTTAAAGCTGAAGACTTTAAACAAACCGCAAACACCGGGAGGTTCAAAGACCTATCACTCGAACAGTTTGGCTCATGTTTGAACAAGTGTCTTGCATTCTCTTGAAAATCCAGTAGTTATAGGGTTTGCATATGAACTAAGCACAATAAAATAAGTTCAGCATTTATTTTCCTATCAATACTTAAAATTAATTCTGCATAGCTTGCAGTACTTTTTAAACCTTCCTATGCGTTAAGATTTGATAAGCTTATCAGATTTTTTTACGATTTTGTATTTACTTAAGTAGTAATCGCTGTCAGATATTTAAATTATCTTTAAAAATCGTCATTTAAGATTAAATATTCCTGCAAAGTTTGAATCTCAGTATCGTTCTGTTCACGCAAAAAAACTTTCTATACCTACGTATTTACAATTCCTAGTAGGTATATTCTTAATCGAAACAGTGAAATTATGGATTACATTTTACAGTTACATTAGTTGGTGAATTAGTAAGATTTAAGTAATGCATAATAATTGAAAGGGTATGCACAGCTTTTTGTACAAAAAAAACATAAGTTGTGAATTTATACAGACAACAGGGAGAATTCATAAGGCTCGTACCACCGTATTTAGGTTTGGGTAGGAGCAATGAAAAATCATGTTCATTATAAAAAATGATCGTGTGTGAATACCCTTAACGTATTTTGCATAACAGTACCCACATAATGACCAACTGTAATTATTGCTCTCTATACATTCTTCCACAGACAATGGAAAATAAATCCATACTACCGCGATTATCTTTAATGTCATGTTTAGTTAATACATTTTAGTTAGCAAATATATTTAAGCATTGTTTTAAGATATGGAAAGTTGCATGAATGAGAGTGTAATACAATCAGTTTACTATTTACTAGCTACTTAACCTTGTAAAGACAGAAATGTCTATTACGAATTGTTGGTTAGTTTGAATTTAATACCTACCTAGTTCTCGGAAAAAATTCAGAAGTACTTACATACAGTATTGTCATGACAAATAAAAATATACATACGTTCGAAAAATAAAAATAGTCAACACGATGAAACAGTTCTTTAAATCGTTTCGTGCCTATATTTCTAAAAAGTGTACTTAGTAAATGTTATCTCTTTCACAATCTTAATCAAATTTCATACGAGCAGCGTCTAAAAGATTTTTCGGTGGATTAGCCTATAAAGTTTGTATTTACGTACGAGATAGTAGGTAGGCTGGAATGGTAAACACGCAATGTTATAATACGGCTGTTAAGAGGTCTTTATTACACTTTACAACGCTGTAAACCCACCGTAGGATTTTAGGATTAATTTGATTATGGTCAATTATTCACAAAGCGTTGAGCCCCGTTCCGTTTTTTTAGCCCGCGCTAATAAGCCGAAAAGTATCTAATTTGGATGGCGGTGTCTTTGGCTGCTAACAAATTAAACCACTTTAGCGTATCGCCCAATGAAATAAAATCAATATAAACAATCGGTAATTAAGTGACTTTAAAACGATTTTATCTTATAAACCATTTGTATATATTGCAACGTTTGATTTTTTTTAATATTTCTCCTTTTTTATTATCGAAGGCAAATTTTTTAGATTTTAATACACGTCAGATTAAGAGTAAAATCAATTTCGAAAGAGATCTTTTTTCAAAAGTGAATAGTAGAAAAATAGATGACAAAAATATGAGAGCGGTTAATGCTTTACTATCTGCGCGCGCACCACAATAAATGCTCATTGTAACTTGAGCCTCAAATACGAAATTGAATAATGCTGACCTATCCCGCGACCGCCTTAGCCGTAAATCACCAAGATATTTATGTCCCTAACCCCCCACTCCCCTTACCTCCCCTTCTCTCCCAGGCTTATTCACGTTCAGGGATATAAAAAATTAAATAAAAACTTACATAAAATGGTAAGTAATTCTGAATGAAATCGAAAGAACAGACGATGTGGTCACGCGCCTATTCTGTGGTTAGCACGACTAGCCAACAAATCAATGGCAGCATTGTTTTTCCTAAGAAAGAATACTTACTACATTATAGTCTCATACTATGTACAAAGTAGATAGGTACGTTACAAAAGACATAGGAGCTTTAAAGGCATTTTAAACCAAATAAAACCAATATCATCGCATCGAAGATTCTCGAACAATTTTCTCCCAACCATAGATATTTTTGTAAGCTCAAACAATACCTACGTGAGAAACATAAAACAAAATCAAAAAATATAGTAACACGAATTCCACGAGGCACCATCCACGTAGCTACTCGACGACACATTCGTTTATCTCAGAAGCATGTGGCATGTAACGCACCGCTTCCCGTAAGCATTAACTTTACTTATACTCCCTCATGAGAAATAAATAATACTATTAGTAGGAGATACCGATTCCTGATAAAAAGTGGGCCCGAGTTAAATGGGAGGCACGGTGGAGGCAGAAAGAAAGTAATGGAGGCGCATCGAACCGGTTTGGAGATTTTTACGAATGCAAGGCTGCTCGGCTCGCTGGGCTATGTGCTGCCTGCGGGGAGCACATAACATCGCCGAGGCTGGGATTCGCGCCGGCCTTTCTTCATACGCACACACGCCGCACCGCGCCGGACCGATTGTCTGTACTTGTCTGTACTCAACCGATATTATTGTCGTGTCGGCATATAACTGGATTCTACGCATGACCACATTAGGCCATTAATTTATTTGCCGTACAAACGCTTCGTGCACTCGAGTAATTATTTGCAAAGCAAATGCATACTTGGACGTGATGTCAACTTTTCCGGACAGTAGAGTGGATAAAAGAGAGTAAAAATGCATTGACACTAACTAACAGGACATTTAACATTAACTAACAGGACTAATTATCACTAACAGTCCCTGTCCTCACACTTATTAACAAACTAACCAACTAATAACTGGACTAATAACTGGAATAATAATAACTAACTGGACTAATCATCCCTTTGAGTCTAGTTCTAGGTCGGTCACAGTTGTTATGGGCGGCAGCGGAAGGGTGGTGCTGCATGCTCGTTTGCTATCTTGATTCCATAAAAAAAATGATAGTACAGAGGTTCTATAAAAACGTTACTGATAAATACTTGGTCACTATTGAATTGGTGCAATTAAGAATAATAAATAAAGTATAAAAAATTAAATTAAAAATTAAAAAAACCCCCGACACAAGAAATTACATTTAAAAAGTAAAAAATAATAAAAGAAACTCAATCTTGAAGCACGTAGGTAAGTGTGTATTAATAATTCTAAAAAAAATACGTCGCGTTGGGGAACGCTCCTAACTATTCATTTGGCACATGACTTGGACCGGGGCATGGGATATTTTATTGCTGGCAATACGTTCCAATGGATAATTTTAATGATGTTTTGTCATAGTCCGTTTCCGGCGCGGTGAAGCCGCGGGCAAATACTAGTATAATAAGAGTAGTTGCAAGTTGTACATATACGTCAAGATAATTCCATGTCGCATATCATCCTGTTGCCGTCCTCTCTGCGCGACCAAAGGGAAATTCTGAACTAACCGAGCCCTTACTTCAGGCCTTTCAGTTGTGGAGATGCCTTACAGTGTACTACTTATAGAGATATCATAATAATATAACTCCATAATCGTAATAATTATGTAATTTAATTTGATTGAATTATGGATTGCAATAATGATGGTGATGACTATTAATTGATTTTAAGGTATTGACATTTGACACGACGCCGTTCCAATGAAGATACGAAAAAGAGTTAGTGGCCAACTAAAATTAAGAATTATAAGACTCGAAAACCTACGAACACTTTTATAGTCATTATCATTTATATCAATAGAGAAATTAGCAAGTGAAATTAGACAGACATCAAATATGCCTTTAAAAATGACCTATTTCCCACAGGAAATAATACGTCTAAAACCCATGTTATTTTGTTTGTTTGTCATCGTGTGCCTTTGTTTGCTAAGCCATTAGAGCGAGGCCAGATGTAGGTAATGCGTAAATTTGCGGGAATGGATATACCTACGACGAATACCATTGAGTATGAGGAATTTTCCAAATGCTCCAATTTACTGCAAACAAGTTTCACGTTTCAGTGGCGTATTTGAGCAAAAACACAAATATCAATTCATGAAACAAAGCGAAGCGCTTGTATGTATATGCGTCATTAAATAGCTACAGATCAGTTACTACATCTTACAACCACACTGCCTTATCTAGTTTCTAAAAATATAAAAGATCTACGGAGCTAAAGCCCAACTTTTCCATATTACTTATCTCCTCTCCATAAACTCTAATAGCTAACACAAAATTCTGTCACACATTTTGTTACTTTATTAATAATTTGATGATACACAATAGTATCCTATCATTGGGTGATGAATCATCAAGTTCCGAAATAAAAATCCAGATTTAGATAAATAATAATTAATTAAATAGACCCAGCTTGGTTGGAGTACCTAAATTTAGCCCCAGAGATGAAAATTCAGTCGCAAAAAGTGGGAGGTAAGTTCTTATGATCTATAAGAATGGGAAATCTTAACCCTTTTTGTATGTCTATTCTAGAATACTAATTCATGGTCAGTTATTTAAAATCAATATTTGTCCATTTTAACTGATTGCATACAAAACCGCAGAACGTACCTACGTCTACATGCATAAAAATATATAAACAGTTTTTCCGTGTCAAACATTTACTTTGCAATATTTACTCGTATTATGTAAAATGATGTGGTGTGAATAAATCTTCTCATAACATGCTAATTTATAATGAACATAAAATAACAGAAACTCAACGAATAACATAAACTTGTGAATCACTATGTTTTAATAGCTAACCATACTATAGGAATACGATTTGCTTGTACCTAAGGAAAAAAATCATATCTAATGATAGGTATTACTTTCCAATATCCACCGAGTCACACATTTTATGAGAAGATAAAAAAGCAGTTTTTTTAAGGAGCCTTCGCCTTTGAGCGATAGCAAAAATTTCATAAGAATTTCCTTCTTTTGAAGGGCACGTGGTCTAAGATATATCAAAATAAACTATCGTACTTTTCCCTGTCATCACTACAATAATTTTACCTATAAATGATATATATCTTTAAAATCCTATTAAATTCACACTAATATAAAAAAATCAGCCAAATACTAAGAGATAAAAAACTTAATAATTTTTTAACTTAATTTTTTACCCAACTTTTAAAGCAATAAATTAACTGAAATGCAAATCATCAAAGTACCTACTACAATGTACCAAAATAAAATCAGTTGATTTTTGCTCATGCAGCAAAAGGAAGGATCATTTAGAAAATTACAATTTTCGCATTTATCTTTGAAGTCACGAAATTCACGAATTTGTGCGATTTCCAGGCCTAATAATTCAAAGTTCAGTTTTTTAAGAGGTACCCACCTACACACCTACCTACATGTATTTTTGTATTTAGCTGGAATAGTGAAACTGCGGAAAATAAAAGGAAATCTCGAGAACATCATTACTGGCGTAGTGATACATCGGTTATATATACGCTATAACTACTATCAGGATCCGTATTACTATGTAGGTATAAGTACTATCGTGAGAAATGTTTACTTATTTAGTCGAGCCGTTGGGCGTCCTCAGTTGGCGGGTGTAATTTGGTCGACGATCAAAAGCCCGCTGTGTATTTACTGACCGTGATTTTCAATTATTCGAGTAATCTTAGCCACCTTATGTACCATACTTAGTTGATAAATAAATATTTAACACACGCGTGCCAAATACAGACAAGGCGGACTAATACTGGTTTTATTTTGACAATCCAATTACTTTGCATAATATTAGATAAGCCACTTAATTTTAGGTAGAATTAAGTGACGCAAATATATTTTTATATTTAATTAGAAACGTAGATGCAACGGTTATAAGCACAGTTTACATTTAAACGACAACAATAAAGTTCCTGTAAGTTACTTTTATAAGTGAACAAAACATCTTGAATGACAACGCATGACTTCGAAATCAATTGATTTTATGAGGGCCATATATTCAGCAGGAATAGCATCAATTTTGTAAAGAATTCATCATTCATCAATTAGTTACAGAGACAAAATATTTGTTGTCAAAGCCTGCGTAATTGTAATGCTACAATCGCAGCACTCGCTACGAAGCTACCGTAACGCCCGCAATTTGTTGCCATTGTTCTAAAGACTGTAATATTTACACCGGCGATTGTCCCTACCCACACACTGAGCTGTTTTCAAAACAGAAGATTCCGGACAAAACAATGCGTTTTGATGCTTCTTCAAACTTTTTTATATTTCTTATATCAATTGCTCCGTAACTAGCTGCGTAGCAAAGATAAATTTTATCGTATTCCAAAATAAATGAAGTTAATGTAATAATTAAAATATCTAGAATTCAGAGATACATTTATAGACACTTTAAAAATTAATAAAAAACTAAAAGAACTAACCTGAGTCATCAATCGATCAGCACCGGTGCCTTCGTCATCCTTAAAATCGATGTCCGGATTATAATTGGGCACTAAGTCTTTAAACTTTTCGTCGTTTCTCGTTATGCGGCCCTCGGGGGGACCGCTGGCGGCTTTCGAATTCTCCCCGATGTTGGGGTCGTGTTGGTTGAAGACGAGGGGCGTGATGCGGCGCGGTCCGTGGCGGCGGGTGAAGCCGCGTCCCGGGCCGCAAGCCGCCGCCGCTCCTAGCCACAATAACACCAGAGGCAGCCTCATCTCGCAGACATCACTCCACGCGCGCTCGACGCACGACCAACGTGCGCCGCGTTTTGTGCGACACTGAGAGCCACCAGCCTCGCCCGACCGTCCACCACCGGCCGGAGCCTGCATCCCTTAGCCCGCCACCACGCCACACTGCACCGACAACCCGCAATCTCACCACTTTGTTATTCCCGTAACTGTACTTTAAATTTCCACCGCCCATTCATGGGAAACACGACAACAAGAACCATTGAAGCGTGTCGAATCACAGTCCTCATGAGATTTTTATCAAAAAGATCTGTCAAATTGCCGTTTCCTAAAAGACGGTGAATATAAATTTGATTGATAAGTATCAGATATCAATAAAATGAAATAGGTTTCTCCACAATTTTGTTCTAATTTTTTACTGAAACATAGTTTTAAAAATAATACATTTTGTTACATAACTAAAATTTTAATTGAAATAAATTAGAATTTAAATTAATAATATTCTCATCCATACTACTACGCAGATCAACAATTTTTGCGGGGGAAAATAAAATTTTGTGTCGGCTTAGGGCTTTTACTTAAGCTTTTTTTATTTCGTGTAGGCGTTTAAATATGCCGTGCATAGCATATTCCTCTATAAGAATACATTCGCTTAATGAACTCAGAATGGTAATAAATAATAAACATACATGCAAGTACAAATTATATTTTGTGTTGTGTACCGTCACACTTATTAGAGACGTTCGACAGTATTCGTTTTTGTTTAGGTACGTTTTTATTTCCTTAGGAGCATTAGGTACAGCAGGTATACCCTGAAACTTAGCATCGATGTATTGAGTCATGTGGTATTGAGTTTAGAAGTTACTAGCAGAAAATCGTCATTACAAATTGTGGTTTTGATGTTATGACAACGTTACATATGTGTGCGTCATGACCCCATGACAAAGCGTCGTTAGCAGTACCCTAAATAAGTCATAATCCAAAGCGTGTCATGGCAACGAGAGAAGATTGGAAATGAATTTTATTGTTAAGAGGTTGTAAAACTGATATTCATATTAATAGCAAAGTAATGTGCATGAAAAATGTGTCAATCCCTTGACTCTGTAGCCCAAATGGAGGCGTAGTTAGTAGTGAGTTTTACACCGAACAGAAGGATCCAGGTTCGATTCAAGGTAGTTTTAATATTTGTCACGTAGCATTTCGATACAGAGGCATACGAAGTAGTATGAATTAAGGTATGATGAAGGCTAGAAAATAACATAAGCTGAGAGATGATTAAAATGTAGGTACCTATGCAGAAAAATGCAAGAAAATGAAATGAAATGGTGACTTTCTCATGCAAGCGCACCGTCGAAAACAATATGAAAATCTATTAGGTTTGTTTCATTTCTGACTTGAGTTTTCTTCCTTACAGTAAATAATTATTATCGAAAGGTGTAAGGAGTCTTTGCTCGTGATACACTCTGATGAACAAAGCATGATGCGATACCAATAATGAAATGAACATCAATGTAATCATGCATGGTGGAATTTTAAACAGATTTATAAAAGGTTCATGGGTAGGTAGATGTATTGAAATCTATAACAAAATTCCGACACAATTAACGGAAGTGCCATACTTACTGTAAATTTAAAACTCACGTCAAAAGCATTCTTATGACGAAAGGTTATTTATTACAAACTTGATGATTATTTCAAAGATAAAGCAGCTTGGATGTGAGTTTCGTATTTTAGCCATAAGTAGTAGTACGTGCAATCTGTAACTGTGAGTAGGAAAAGAAGCTCCTTGGGAATTTCTTGGCGCTTCTTCTTAGAAAACCACTCACCGTAGGGATTTTGATTTGATTTTACTTGAGCGAGATTTCAGTTATCCTTAATAATTCTTATTAAATTGACTTCGACCATGTTGATAACATTCTCCCATTTTATTATCACTTGTTTATGTTAAAGTGGGTTTTTTCCTTGTCAAAATTATTATTACTTATCATACATAATTATCATAGACCGGAGTAGGCAGTGCAATTTCGAGTCAATGTCCTCAAACATAATATTAATATGAATAAGCCTTGGGGAAAGGTGGGTATTCATAAAAATAAAAACAAGTTACAATGCACACAAATTTTATTAACCATTGTTATCCTCATGTTCAAAAGTTTCAGGGGCGGAAAGCACCTGAAGTTTCTGAAGCACCTCTCCACTCCACATTTTACGTCACCAGCACGCCAAGTCTGACCTTGCCTAACCACATCTCATCTCACCAATTCCTGCTGATCTTGGTCCTCAAGGTTGTTATAATGACATAAAATTCCTCCTCAACAATTAAATATTTCTATAGGTATACATCCCACTTAGTGAGAGTGGCAGTGGCATATCCATGTTGAGATAATGCTCAAAATTGCGCTACCTATTCCGATCTATGATACTTTATTTATGATATTTTATTTGTCTACTAGATCAAACCCAAATTCCGTCTAAATCAACCGTATGTCTTTATTGGTTCATTCGCAATCTCTTACAGCCAGCCATAGTGCGAGGTGCCCAGTGCTATTACCATTCTGCAATCTGAGCATACCACCACGATGCTCCAGTTGGGATAGTCGGAGAGTTAGGTTTTAAGTTATAGGCCCACCAAATTATCGGGCTTTTTCATGACGCCGCGCCGGAAGGTTTAGCGATCATTAGCGGTAATGTAGATAAAGAGAAAAAATATCTGATTTACATACGTACTAAAAATACATTGAAATAAATTATAATTGCGTAGCTACAGTTTCCGTACATAAATTCCAGTCAACTATATTATTACAGGCCGCAGTGAGTTGTACAACGCCAGAGATCTAGTACCTATTCTACAAACATAGCTCAGAAACACGTCAAACAAACAAGTGTCGTTCGTAGTAATAGCAACCCGGCTAGATCTTACTACATGACCTACAGCTTAGGCAGTTTCATTCATAACAGTAACTAACCAAAGCAAATGACACGGCCAAGGTTTGGTGTCGTAGGTTCTATAGAAAATGTTTGTGACGTAATGGTTGACGATTCAGTTGTTTATCTTTTACATGCGAATATCTATAGATGGGTAACCTAACGAAAGAAACTTAACTACAAGTATGATCAATGCACTTCATTTGAAAAATAAGAAATTCTTTTTTTCAATTGAAGATGTATATTAAACTGCAATAAAATCGAACTTGTAAACCAAAGGAGAATACATCGTCAATACTTAGGTCATGATTGGAATGGAAGTCAGAATACCTGGCGCATAGAGCTTGAAGAAAAACTCAACATTGTGCAGTTATGAAATCGTTATCATAACATGCATAGGTCTTTTTCATTGCACGATTATAGATCACCTCGCTTTAACTGAGTATATGTAAATTATACCTAAATCAAGGACTCAAATAATTAATAAATTAAAGGTTATCAAGAAAAATAGATCCAAAGATAAAATTTTGACTCTGAACGTGTGTGCTGCTTAGAGTTTAATAAGCAGCACTGCCAAGAAAGCAACATTAAAACAATTTACTTAACAACATGTTATAGACATGCAGTGCAGTGAAGTGGAAAATATATTCATGTAACAATCTGTAAGCTCAGTGAGGGGTCAAAATACCCATTACTTAATTTACTCGACACGACAAACCGTCTTCCCTTTCAATTCTGACCTAGAAAAGAAATGCTTTACAGGGAAATTTATAAGCACATTTACATAACAGAGTTGCCGAGTTTAGGACAATTTGTACGCATTGCGAAGACGTTACATACACAATAAACTGCATGAGACGCATAATGTGCTCATAAGTCATAAAAATATGTAGATGCTTTGTTTTTCTTCCGGCTTGGTGCTAAAGCTTGTGCGGTACTCAATGAAGTCTAACGTATGAAGAAACAGAAGTAGGTAAGTATGCGTAGCCTTTATCATACGATTTTCATTCCTCATTCTCACTAACACTTGTTTGTTCAACATAACAATAAACAACGACACTTTCAGTTATTACACTTTCCTTCATTTTGTTATATACCTAGATTCTATGATTTATCCGTTACCTCTAGGTATTCCATCCTCTATCCTATATAATTGTTTATTATTCTAAATATGGTAATGACACATTAGATACTCTGCAAGTGACAAAAGCATGAGGGGCATATTCCTATATCACCAAATGTAAATACCTACTATGATTTTTGCTGTAACAGTGCTGTAAAAGAGGGGAAATAATACGACTATTTTTACTTTAGGATTTTATAATTTTCTGCTCAATGACAATACATCAAATAGAATACCAAATCAAATTCGTCAACGTCACATCTTTCTTTTTCAAATAACATCAGTTCATGCAAAAAGTATCGTCAATGGCTACAGATAAGGCTAAGGTTATGGCTTCGGCTTATATTGACACCTTCCGCTCCACCGTCTGGCTGTGACGGCTGCCTGGCTGTGGCTGGAGGGAATCATCAATATGGCGGGCGGTGGCTTTGGCTTGGCTTTGGCTCTAACTAAGGCTAAGGCTACGTGATGCGTTGGCAGGCGGCTCCTTTAGGCACAATTTAGCTGGCGGTGCATCAGCTTACGTCACGTCCGTTACAGTGCTTAATCTTGCAAAAACCGCTGAAACGATCTGTTTAGTTTAGAACTACATATAGCGGTTTTATGCTGCTTCATTAACTTTATAAAGCTCATGTGCTAATTCCAGTTTCTGTTTACCTTCAATTGCTAGGCTTGAGATGCTAGTTATCCTGCATTTTTGCAAAATTACCTTATACTCGTTAATTATGTGTAAATTTACCTTATATCTTAGCATCGTTAGATGTGCCTAGATTTAGTAGGTACAGTTTTAATAGGTATTTATAGTAACGGCGTCATGTAGGCGTTGACCTTAGGAGGAAGTAAGTAATAAAAGATTGACGCTTAGAAAGTAAAACTCATAAGAGGTTTATTGCTAAGTTTCATCACTTAGAGCCTTTTGTAAAAAATTATATTGCACAAAATGAGTCATCAAAGTTATTTAAAACCGCATAATGAGTCGAGGTGATGTATTTTGGGCATGAATGAGTTAAAATCACATTTGAAAAGACAGTGTTATCTTATCAGCGGTTTAGCAGAGCGAACGGATGCGAGTGTTGCATTCACACGCCTTTGTTAAGTTTCCGTACTGCTTTACCTCTCGGCCTGTTTAGCTTTGGAACTTTTCTTAGTATTATCGGTAAGGAAGTGTTAATTTTTTTATCACGATAAAGGGGTGTAAGTGTAACAGGTTTCCCGTTTCTGTTTTATCTTGGTCCGTATCGCTGAAATCGACGTCGCCATCGTGACTGTCAAATTCAACTCCCAAATGTTAAATCGCAACTTTACAGCATATCACAATTATTACGAATTAAATATTGATTTTACCGGAGTGAAGTGAGCGGTGCTATTATCTTTTATTTAGGTATCATTTAGGTAATACTGGTATACATCATTGAATGGCGCATACCTAACATTTTTTGCCTTGTTCATACTTTAATCTAGTGAAGTCTCCATTTCTGCATTTATGGAGTAAGTAGGTGTAGGTAGGTATTAAGATATACCTACCATTGTCAAAAAAACGATAAGTACGAAAGTGGCAACGGCAATTCCTATAATCAATGCCACTCGATGAAAAAATGCTTCACTGAAAAAGAAAGTCGAAAAGTAATTTTTCTAAAACTGTATTTATTTAGTTAGTTACTGCTTCGTATGAGATGAACAAACCGTATTTACTGCATTTTATACCTAACACATTGAAAAAAGATACCTAAAAGGCCTAAAACCCAAAAACGAGAACGAGTGCGTCCTATCTTTATAAAAAACCCATCAATCACTAATAACAACTCACTTGTTGGCCGAAGCCGCTTAGAAGCAGCCAAAGCAAACTAAACCAAGTGGTGGGCGAGTGTCGCGTCGGCACCTTCGTCAGTACAGAACAAATAATATTTTCGACAAAGCTAAGGTGTCGGTACAGGCTAATGGAGGAGAGTGCTGGACCAATACGACCGGTGTAGTGTTTTAAACTGTTTGCTCTTCCATAAAGCTCTCAACTACGTACATACGACTCACGTCTCGGATCCCTTCCAACGCCATGGGTAACATGAGCAGCCCTAACACCAAGGACGTTTGTACGTAGTGGGATTAAGTAAATGTTAGGTAGGTATATGGTTGCTACTCTTCTATTTGTACAAATCTTTTTTTTTTAATACCTGTACTGATCTGTTACGTTTCATTGTGGAAAATCAAGATTAAAAAAATGATGATTACCGAAAACCATAACCTGGTATGTAATGACATAGAATTTCAGAAACACTGTAAACGAGTAGTCACACACACTGTTTCAATATACAGGGTGATTTGTAACTCGACGTATTCCTCTTGGGATGTGGTACTGGTAATACAACCAATTTCCAACAAAATTAACCATAATGTCCCTTATACCAAGTCAGCTGGTTATCGAGATATTCCTTATTTTTGGTTTTGGTCAAAGAACACCGAATTTGACTGCAAAAAAATCAATAAATAAAAAAGTAGTGGTTTTAATTGAGTTGTGTACATTTCTATCAGTGACCAATACATCAACAATCATTTATTAATACTAATGCAGGCACAAGTGTTACACAATTTAAAATAACAAGTGAATTCTTGTAAAAAAAAAATATTTTCTTACGAATGTGGTCGATAGAAAAGTAGATTTATTTTAAAAAATCTAGTATACATCAAGCGTATAAACTACATGAAAAACATCCTTGTTTTATAAGCTATCCAAACAAGTAAAATTATTAAGACACAAATAAAACATTTCAGAAAAAAAAAACGTATGTAGAGCACGTGCGACTGAAAACCCTTTGTTATCGTAACGCGGTATAAGTTCCTGAGTTGCAAACTTTTTAGTTGTTATTGTCGTTTGTCGTTTGTCTATTAGACCCACTTGATCATTTAAAATGAAAATTAAACAGCAGCAGTGTTTTGTTTATGGCTACCAACGCGATCTCCCAAATTCACGTTAATTAATTTTGTTGTTAATTTTGTTGGAAATTGGTTGTATTACCACATCCCAAGAGGAATACGTCGAGTTACAAATCACAACAACAACAACAACAACAAAACTCTTTATTGTACACCAGTAAAGAATAGTACAAACATATTGTCTTATATTTAATGTACAAACGGCGGCCTTATCGCTTAAGAAGCGATTTCTTCCAGGCAACCATTGGGTAGAGGACTACTTTCACCTAAATAATCACCCTAAATAGTACTTATTTATGTTATCTCCGTCGTTCAGTCTATAATCAGATTTAGATAACTTATTACCTATTTACCGCCCTGTAGTATCACATATCTAAATAAAAATAAAATTGTTGATTTTTTTAAATACCCCCTACTACGACTACGGAGAGTTTTTGAAAATATCAACCAATAACAGGTAAGAAAGGGGTTAATTACCTTAAGCAGACCCTTTGAAAATTTGCAAACTTCACATAATGGTTTAAAATAAAGTAATTTTTTGTAAATCAACCCTTAAACCACTTACATATCATCATTAATTAAAACTGTTGCTAAGTATGCAGTCGTCGCTTGTAATTATACTAGCACTCAGAATGTCAAAATAAAATGTTATCCATTATAAAAAATGTAAGTGTTTAGTATGTAAGGGATCAAATAAAATAAATAAATAAATCATATGGCTCATCTAATCGTTTGCAGGCTAGTAACATTAAAGAATCAACATTATTCTCCTCATCATAATTTCTTGTCCCGCCTTTCACAAAGGGGAGCTTCTTTTTTAAACATATACCTAACTAAATGATTGATACAGAAATGAACACTTTTGCACTTATGAACTCGAAATTTTAAAATAAATTGCAAAATAAATATTCAAAAATCTTACCATTACTTAGGTCTTAATACCAATACCTAATAATGAGAGTTTTACAGGCAGAGAGAGTGAGAGAGAAACAATAATATAAAACTTGAACAGGCTCCATTTAGGCCCTTGATAGTCAAGGTTATCCTCAGACATACTCTGAAGATGGTCACTATAATAGGTAACTAGATAGAGAAGCGCGCGAAGCTAAACTTTGCCTTGAATTTAGATCTGTAAGAGATTCAGATATCTTACTAGAATTCCCTGCTCATTGTATGGACTAGCATTAGTACCAAATTCTTGTTTTGGGGGCTATTGAATTTGCTAGTTATTTTGCACATTTTGTGTACTTCATTGTAGTAGAACTTCTAAGTGTAGATATTTACGTAAAGCAAGAGATGACTACTTTAATCCGTCTTTCATTTTGTTGCTGTTAATGTGGATAAATATTCAATAAGGAATGTTATTGCGTTAGTGATGACAATTCACCTTAATGAATTGCGACTAAGTATACTTACCTAAGTAGTAGGTAGGTAGCCCCTATTCTGCTAATTTCTAAATGCATGAATTGGGTCTCGTTTGAACAATTTAAGTACCACATTTTGTATACGGATGTCTCAAAAATGTTCCTAACTTCATAACTGAGCCGCAACCTTTCTTCCAAAATAATAATAGCCAAGCAGCAAATGTTTACTATCTAGACTCACGAGTCTCACGACCAAAGTTGTTTTACGGAATTACACTGATACCAAAATCGGTGTCGTCCATTTTTAAATGGACCTTAACGTATAAAGATACAAGGTGTAAAGAAGTCAAACCTGTTTGGATCATGCGTTGCCCTCTAATTGACAAATTGGAATCTTATTAAAATAAAATTCAAGTTCCTAACTGAATGAGGTGCAACGTGCAACGGTCCAAGCGCAAAGGGGCGTATGTGACAGCACAGCCTCCGATCGGTTGTCGATGAGCGCCGAGCGAGCACGAAACGTATCAGGCGGCACGAATAAAAAGTCGGCAGCATTCGAAGCGCGTGCCTCGACGTGTGTGGTCCACTGCGGAGGTCTCTCGCCGTTTTGATTTATTGAAATCTGATTTTCGCACCGTTTTTTGGATATTTTGCGATTTAAAAACGATACTACTGCATTTATCGGTTTCAGTGAATTTAATGGAAAGGTATCAGTAGCGTTTATGGGTTAAATTGGTTTTGTAAACCTTTATTATAATTTTCAACAAACGATAATGATTTCAATAATAAGAGGGATACATAAAATATTTTTGGGACGTATCCAAATTTTAAAACACATATTTATACAGATAAAAAACAGTATGCGACAATAAATTAGCTATTATGAGAAAATATCAGAAAAAAACTTGTTAAGATTGTGCCTGGGGATCTTCATTAGGGGTAATAAATTCACTCTTTTCATCATCTGTAAAAATGTTCAGGTCATTTGATATTATAGGATTTAGCTCAGTATATCGAGGCATTAGTTCATAATTATTTAAATCGCTGGTCGAGTTGTTTTCCGTAGTTTTCCATTTGTTTACTATAACTTTCAATGGTTCCAAGCATTCCAAGCTTTGTTTTACGCGGAGAAGTTCGATATTACACTGATTTTCTACTTCCATCAGCTTTAATTTGTATACTTTTGCTAACATCTGTTTTCTTATTGCATTCTTTTTTTCATTTTGCGCCATTGTTAAAGTCTCTTGATATCTTTGAAGCTGTTTTTCGTATTCCATCAGACTGTCGTCACAACGTAGTTTAGTCTCTACACTAGAACAATACTGGTAATTTGTGTCTGATGTTGTTAGAGTATCACTTACATATCTGTTCGAGGATGGCATGTTACGGGTATAACATCTTGCTCTGTCAACTATTGCAGGATCAGATAAAATTTCGGAGGACTTAGATTCTTGTTGTAACTTAGCCTTCTCTTCGGTCAGTTCTTGTTTTAAAGATTCGATTATTTTCCTACAGTTTGCGATTCTTTCCTGTAATGTATTTTGATTATCATTAGGAGTTTCAATTTGCGGTTTCTCTTCACTACAGTGAACAATATTTTTTTGCTCCTCTCCCAATTTTGTATCGTCTACAGATAAATTCTTTTCTTCGATTTGATCCGTTTCTTTCTTGATGTCACCTTCTCCAACAATATTATCGCCACAAGCTAGCTTTACATCCATAATTATTCAAAAAATATTGTTTGAATGTTATATAACTTCAAAATAACGTTAATAAAACATTGAAAAAATTCAATCATAAAACATTTGAAACTCAAGACTTACGTCGTTCACCGGGCTCTATTTATAGAGACAGGCATAGACAGAATTTATTTGTTAATAAATCTCACCTAAATAGGTAGGCACAATAGAACGTATTAATAGTGAACTAATAAAAATATTATTATAAAAACAAAAAACCCGACTGCTTACAAAAGAACTCAAAAGAAAAAAAACAAGTATATACTTGTGATAAATCTTTTTTTAAACGTAGTACTTGTGATAAATCTTTTTTTACTCGTAGGTAACAGTATTGTTTGTCCCCGCCTGCAGCACCATGAAGTATTTTATGTTGATATTGTGACACTTGTTTTTTTTCTTTTGATTTCTTTTGTAAGCAGTCGGGTTTTTTGTTTTTATAATAATATTTTTATTTCAGACTTTTTAGTGTTTTCGCCGAAAAATTCTACTTTTTTGGATGGTTTTTGACAATTTGTGTTAAAAGGTGTGCTTAAACGTTATATGATATATACATATTTCTGAAAAGGTCTTTTCACGATCTTTCATTTGATACCCATAACCATATTGCTAAGATAAGAAAAAATTCAAGATTATCCCCTCTTTCTCTTCCACTTTCGGCCGCCATTTTGAAAATTCATATAGCCTATGACACTAACACAGTTCTGCAGAATTCAAAGATACCTCATATGTCGAAATCCGTTCAACCGTTTGGGCTGTTTGGCCCGACAAACAAATGGACATACATACAAACATACACACATACACTCAAAAAACATAACCCTCCTTCTGACGCAGTCGGGTAAAAAGAATGTTTTAAGTAACCGATTTTTGGGGTGTAAGGAGCTCCATAGAATACAATCCACTTTTCGGGCACTCTCTTCTTAGAGCACGCCGAGGAACATCGAACGAGGTTATAGGCCTTTGTCCTTATCTTTAGAGAACCCTGGATCTTGTAACTTATCCAGTTTAATCCCGAAGGTGATTTAAGTAGGTTTAGCTCTACAACTCTCTTGCTAGATTCGGCTGCCAAATGACTTAACGTGGTTCAAACAGAACAAAGTTTATCAGTACCTAGGTATATTCCTATCTCTATGGTTTATCTATATTTCGTTCCTCATTTTCTTTCCTGTCAGGCAACCACCACCACCACCACCACCAACCACTTACAAAGGCACACTTTCATAGGTTCGATTCCCTTTTAGCACTTAAACTTCAATAACACAATTCAGGTTATATTTTTTAAGTAGCTGACCCCGCAAGACGTTGTCCTAAGACAATTATTTTTTATATTTTCAGGTTCTAAGCGGGTAATAAAATGACACATACCTACACCAGTTTTCAGATACCTACAACAACATAAAATACATACTTAATAAGTTACTTTTTACAAAAAATAACCGACTTCAAAGTCGACTACACAGTAGCAGTCGAAAAAATTATCGAAATCGGTTCACCCAGTACGAAGTTATGAGGTACCTATAAATAAGAAAAAGAACATACCTAACTGCCTATATAAGTACAGATGTGGTACAGACGAATTGGGAACCTCCTCCTTTTTTTGAAGTCGGTTAAAAATATAACTACGAATTTAGCATCAATTTTATTAACCGTAAAAATATACATATTATATAATTTTAAAAGTCACCGCTTATTTTAAATTAAATATTTAAGATTGTAATGACTTAACGGCCTTAACGCTCATTCAAACGCGACCATCTTGCCGCGCCGTGGTAAGTGGTAACATGGTTTTTTTTTATAGCCTGAAGGGCTGACGAAAAAGCGGATGAGCCACCTGATGGTAAGTGGTCATCGTCGCCTATGGACACAAGCAATACCAGGGGAGTCACCAGTGCAACGCCGGCCCTGAAGGAGAGCTCTTTTTACACCTTTCTTGAAGAACCCCATGTCATAGCGCTGCGGGAATACCTCAGAAGGAAGCTCATTCCACAGCTTGCAAGTTCGCGGCAAAAAAGATCGTGAGAATCGAACTGTAGTCGATCACCACGGATCCAAGCGATGTGGATGGAACTTCAGTCTTCGGCGAGTGGTGTGATGATGGAAGGGTGACGTTGGCAACAAATCGAACAATTCCTCGGAGCACTCACCATTGTAAAGTCGGTAGAACACACAGAGACATCCTATATCTCTCCTAAGACTTAGGTGTTCTAACCTGTTAGTGACTCGTGGGTCGTTGACAACTCGAACAGCGCGCTTTTGTACGGCGTCAAATGGATTAAGCTGGTATTGTGGCGCCCCTGCCCAAAGGTGAGAACAGTACTCCATGTGAGGCCTGACCTGAGCTTTATAAAGCATCAGTAGATCCCTCGCATTGAAGTACTGTTTCGCCCGGTTCAGGACGCCAAGCTTTTTGGAGGCCAATTTGGCCTTAGCTTCCAGGTGACACCGATACTGCACGTCGCTCGAAATGTCAACGCCCAGAATCCCAACACTTTTATTAACGGTGACTGCGGTACCCTGGAATTGAGGCGCCATGACAAATGGGGTTTTCTTAGCGGAAAACGCGCAAACTTGTGTCTTCGTGGGGTTGAACTCGACTAAATTGAGTCGGCCCCATTCCGAGACTTGCTCCAGAGAGTTCTCGACTTCAGACACAAGTTTGATTCTGCTATCCTCCACTTGTGACCGAGAGGCATTTGCAGGGCCTGTATAATAGGCATCTCCCGTGCTGTCATCTGCATAGCAATGAATGCCGTTAGCACGCTCCAGCATGTCATTGATATGCAGAATGAACAGGGTAGGAGACAGCACAGACCCTTGGGGAACACCAGCGTTTATGGGTTTCATATCTGAGCAACATCCGTTGACTACGACCTTTATATGTCGCTCAGACATAAAGCTGGCTACCCAACTGCATAACCTCTCAGGGAGACCGTAAGATGGTAACTTCGCGAGAAGAGCCCTGTGCCAGACCCGGTCGAAGGCCTTAGCGATGTCTAGGCTGACTGCCAATGCTTCCCCATTGCTGTCTAGGGCCTGAGCCCACCGGTGCGTGAGATAAACTAAAAGATCGCCAGCTGAACGACCGTGACGGAAACCGTACTGCCGATCATTGATCTTCGTTTCGTAATCAAACTTCGTACGTTGTTCGTAGTTCGAATTTCGGAGTAGACCTTCTGATGTTAAGCTGCATAGACATCGTTCACATACACGAAGAATCGGAACCTATCGCACCACTTGGACCGTGGTTGTTATTGGCAGCAATATCACAAAATAAGGATAGTAGGTACAGAAGTTAAGCTCATGTATGTACCTCGATTTTGGTTATGCATGTGTGAGTTAGCCTTAGGGTTAACGACTCCGCAAAGGTCGTGGATTGGATTTTGTTATTTAAGTTATTGGTATGATTAAACGGGAAAATAAAAATAAAGCTATACGTTTAGAATCATTAAAATGTAATGTAATTTAGTAACCGTTAGTCATATTTGTATAATCAATGTAAACTAAGATCACGGGAGTACTTAGATGACAAATTCAATAAAACATTATAATTCAGGTTTATATCTGTAATAATATAATTTTTATACGAATTTATAATCACAAGTAATGGGTCCCCGAGACGATCAAGCGCACTGGACAAGTCTCACGTGATTGACGGTTTCACTTGACGAGGGCCTTGACACCTATTGAAGGTGCCATCAAGTCCCGTCAAGTGCGTGTGCCTTAGTCGCATGCAGCTGTGCCCATGAAAGTTGTGGTCGCAAAAACAAAAATGGTTTCTAACGCAGATATGGCATTCCTTGCTATAACTCTAGCGGTATCTATTAAGGAAAAAAAACAAGAAAGAGGCGATGGGGTATTTTTATTTTTTTATAGGTTTATTTTTGTGAGCATACTCCTTACTTTTAATTTTCCAAAGTACAGGATAATCCCTGTAAAGGGATATTAGCAATAGCACAAAATCGCGCTCGGTAATTATGTCAGCGCTTGTTGCCAAGGCCACGTCTCGGTAGTTTTCGTCATCCGCCATGTCCGCCATCTTCGAAGTTTCGGCTGCTAATGAAAAAAGCTTGTCAAGTCCTGTCAAGTCGCATCAAGCGTAGGTGCATCAAGCGGCGTCAATCAAAATTTCTGTCAATTCTGGTCAAGCCGTAGATCGCTTGAAGGAATGCGTCAAGTCAACGCCGTAAACGATCAATATTCGCTTCAATCACGTAGACTTGTCAAGCGCACTTGATCGTCTCGGGGACCCTTAAGTGCAATCGTTTGCATTTGTGGTCTACAAATGTCGTCTATGGTCCTCATACTAAGGCTAGCCGCATACATCCGGAATTTCAGATCCGGAATGTCAGATTCTGAAACCGGAGTGTGCGCACACGTCCGTTTTTTTTTTCAGAACGGAAAAAATCTAACGTTCATTCCAGCCTTAGGCTGGCCGCATACATCTGGAATCCTGATTCTGAATTCAGATCAGGAATTCAGATTCTGAATTCCGTATGCTTAGCGCACACATCCGGTTTTTCGTATCAGGTTTTTTTCCTACCAGTAGTAACAGTGACGTTGTTGTGAAAGCACGTCTGGACATGGATGAAGACGAAAGGGCTTAACAAGAAAAAGCGTTATTGGTACACCCATTAAATACTTAAAGGTTAAAGGAGAGTCGGTTGTACCTTAAAAAAGCACAATTACGAGCACACCATTATTAAATTTTCAGATTCACACATATTTAAAAACACGAAATACGTACATACACCGTATGCACGTCCACTCGGCAAGTTTCTGAAATATTCAGAATGAAAATTTCTGTACGTGTGCGGCGGTTCATAGAAAAAGTATGCAAGCGCTGCATTCTGAATGACGTCATTCGGTTTTTTCCGTTCTGACTACCCGAGCGCACGGCTCTGCGTCCGAAACGAACGTTACGTTTTTTCCGTTCTGAAAAAAATTGGACGTTTTCGCTTGTCAAGCATTTTGTATGAAGTTTGCATTCTGGTTTCAGAATCTGACATTCCGGATCTGAAATTCCGGATGTATGTGGCCAGCCTTAAATTCTGTGGTCGGCTGTCAATTGTCAAAATATTTTGTCTGTAGGTAGTTGATCAGTATTTTCGGCCGTTTCGGCGCGCATTTACCTATGTCAACAAAAAGAAGATTGTCAAAGGATTTTTGAGTACCTAGTTTTATAATATTAAATCATAAAGATAGGAATATATTAACGAAGTAAATTCAATTACACAATAATACTTGACAATACACATCGCGAAGTGTTAAAAAGTCCATGTTATAATACCAAAAAAGTTAATCTTTTATGCTAATCGCTATAAAATCCTAGTTATGGGTCTCTTACAACTATGCCAACGTTATTACAACTCGACTGATTTGTACGAAATTCTACAAATCACTAAAAAAGCCACTGTGAAAGAAGGTGTTATATATTTCCACATATTCTTTAATTTTACTTATAACTATTCTGATGCTACTCCGTAATTGTGATCAACGTTAAACCATTCTATGGCTACTGTTTTATTATGGACCTAAACAAATTGTTGTTTACCATCCAAATTCTTAAAATTCCAGTAAACACAGCCTACCGCAAATTATCGCTCAAAGTACATCCAGATAGAGTAAAAGAAGATGAAAAACTGGAAGCCACTGAAAAATTCAAAGTCCTCAGTAGTATTCACAAAATTCTGAGTGATGAGGACAAAAGAGCTCATTATGATAAAACCAACAGTGTTGATGATGATGACTCTGAAAATAATCATGATTGGTTAGTATATTGGAGGAACTTGTTCAAGAAAATTTCCATTGAAGATATTGAGGCTTATAAAAAGGAATATACTGGTAAGAATTACCTTTACCATATTATAAGTTCAAGCTATTAGTAGTGTACATTTTAGTCTATATTTTGGATAAAGTTTAGTATGTGGACCGTTGAATTGGGTAACCATATTTTTATATCTAAAAGAGTTTAGTATAAGGAATATTTACGCAAAATTTCAGACTGCGGAAATCAGTAGTTTTTTTTTTATCGAATTTTAAAGTCTTCACCTAAACAGTACTAAAACACCTAAAACACGAAAACTACCCCCTCAAAACACAAGAAAAGGGTGTGGGGATGTAGGGGGTTGAATTCTGGTTATAAAAATGCCACCCACAACAATCTGCGACGCACAGTTTTTGAGAAAAATAAAAAAAAAACATTCTAACCTAACACTACAGCTAAGTACATAGGGTCAGTTACGACGATCCAAGAGCAAGTAGGTATGTCACAATTAAATGACTGTCACATATGTCGACAGAACCCCGCTTCGTAGGATGTGTGTGAGTGTGCGTGCGGGTGTGTGTGTGTGCGGCACAATTACTCACACATACTTGCAATTACCTACTAGGTCAATAGAGTGGGATGACGAAAAAATAGCGGTAATGGGGGTAGCGGGGGGACGGGGGGGCCGCAGGCCCCCCGTATAGGGGGGGTCGGGGGGCGAAGCCCCCCGCCATAAAAAATATAACAAAAAGCCAACCACACTCTAGTTAGGTATAGGTTAGGTTCGACTGTAATAGAACCACGCAGAAAAAAGGGACCCCCGAAAGGGGGTCCCGTCGACATATTTTTACAACACTCTCTGCCCTAATAGGTGGGGATTAGCTAGTTTAAACTTAGACCGTATTAGAAAACTGACCCCATGTATGTAGCTGTAGTGTACAGTGTTAATGTTAGCACTTTGAGGTTAGAATCGTTTTTTTTTTTCTCATAAACTGTGCGTCGCAGAGCTTTGTGGGTGGCATCGATGTAACTGGGAATCAACCTCCTACATCCTCTTACCCTTTTCTTGTATTTCGAGGACCTAGTTTTCGTGTTTTAGTCGTTTTAGTACTGTTTAGGTAAAGATTTCAAAATTCGATAAAAAAAAAACTATAAGGCTCCGCGTCTCAGGCTTCGCGGTGGAACTTCCCCTCATCCCCCCCTACCCCATCCCCACCCCCACACCCCTAAATTCGACGGTCCACATACTAAACTTTAACCTATATTTTAAATTAGGGATGTCGATTCTTTCTGAAAAAGATCGATTTTTGAATCGATTCGAATCGTAACCTACTGAATCAATTCACAAAAAAAAAGAAGTGTAAAAGATCGATTTCTAAAAAATCGATTTTTCTTCATGTCTGCATATAATGTAAATATAAATTCATTTTATGAAAAACAAGAAAGATACCATAATAAATGATCTCTTATCAGTGAAATCAATGATTTTTTTTAGTTCAAGGAATTTGATAATTACAATTATTTTGATTACCATATCAAAGCATCAGTAACTTTTTTTATTTAAGAGAGGATAATGAAACTAAGCACGCAGCCATCTCGCGAGTTTTTGAGTAATTAATCCTTTAATATTAATATTATTATTACGGATAAAATTGTTCCAATAAGAGAGTGTACCTCGGGGCTTTACGGAAAATTTCCCTCTCCACTATGAAGTTCATGCATTTACAGCGCATGTTTTTCTGTCGGCGGCGTTAATTTTATTGAGTTGTGTATTGGTATTTCATGGTAGTGGGGGTTAAAATCCGAAAAAACCCAAGGTATATTTTCTTACTAGGACGGCTTTACATTCAATTGTAAATAATTTTATGGTTTTTACCAAAACAGAAAAATACGAACAACGATTTTCTAGGGTGAAATATCGATTCATTGAATCGATTCAGTACTACGTATCAATTTAAAAAATCGATATTTTTGGTCTGAGAAATCGATTCTCCGATTAATCGATCTCAGATCGACATCCCTATTTTAAATATTATTTGAATAGATTTTAATTGATGTATTTCTATCACTATTGACTCCTTGATTGTACAGACATTATAATAGATTTGAACATTAAAAATATTATGTTAACAAAAGATAATAATGTAAGTAATTTTTTTTTTTGTAAGTGGTCAAATGAACTGATATTTTAACCTAACTTTTCACTAAAATATAAGATGGACTTTAAGATTAATGATTTGATTTCTGTAGGCTCTGAAGAAGAGAAAAAGGATTTAAAGGTTGCCTACTTAGCTGGAAAAGGTGACATGAACTACATAGTAGATCAAGTACAATTTATTACAAATGAAGATGAACCTAGAATTAAACAGATTTTAATGGTATGTACATCACTACTTACAAAACTAAGGCCCTTAACCTCTGCTACCCATAAGCAGCTTGAGTAATAACAAGACAGTTAGATTATAGGATTTATAATATATTATGATACATTACATTTTTAATCCATTTGCAGTCCTCAGTCTATTTACTTCTATTGCAGGAAATGATTGAAAGTAAAGAAATACCTGCATATAAAATATTCACACATGAACCAGCTAGCAAACGAAAAAGACGTCATGCTAAACAGAATCGTGAAGCTAAAGAGGCAGAGGAGCTGAGTGAGAAAATGGGTATGAAAACAGGTAACAATTTAGTTAGAATAGAGTACTAAACCATCGTTAATTTAATCCTTCTGATGCTTCATAAATTACATCAGATAAGTTTGACAACCTTTACTGTGTTGATGTTCAATTATTTTGGCACAATTTTTTAACCAAAATTTAAAAAACCACTATTTAACCTTGTTCGGCCATTCTCTAGGCCTTTATCACAAACTTTGAGAAAGGCTGAATTAAACCAAGTAGCAGTTAAAGATAATTTTCAATTGCTTTGCATTATAAGTGTCAGTGTGGAGTATTAAAGTCAGATATGTTCAAGTATAAGATCTCGTACTTGAAGGGAAACAAAGTTTGCCTTCAGTGACCTGAACCACAATTTTGCTAATTTATTTATTTATTAATACATAAATTGGGTATTGTAGACACATTTTGTATATAAAATGTGCCAAAAATGTTAAAAGCTCTTCAATCAAGCCACAATTGGAGTATTTATTTATAAATTAACAGAATAGTGGCCTTGGGCAGCATACAACAGGGCTACACTGCAGACTTAGTTATGGAAGTTTACCATGATTAAACTTGAAGCAACTGCAAATTAATTTATTTAGCATTTTGTTTAATTACCAGTTTTTGACCTTGCTGTAGCAATCCAAATACTTTTATAATATTGCTTTTTATATCATTCCTTTTAATTTACAGAAAATAGTTTAGAACTAATGATAAAACAGAAGAAACAAGATCAAGCTGAAAAATTTGATTCATTAATTGCGAATCTCGAAGCTAAATATGGTGGTAAAACAGCAGGTACTAAACGCAAAGCCGCTGCAACATCAGACAGAGGATCAAACAACAAGAAGAGGAAATAAACACCTCTAAAATGAAAAACCTTTTATTAAATCTCACTTTTATAATTTAAACACTTTCAAAGTATCCAGCCTTTCTGGTTGATCCAAAATCAATTAGCAGGACACCAAAAGTCATTGATAACATTATTTATATCAATAAAAATATTTTTGCATTAACAAACAATTTTCAATTTTCTTCTTCCATTGCCACATGTAGCTGCATATCCAAATAGAATGGCCCCTGCTCTACGTAAGTCTGTATTCTTGTCATAATGTTAGCATCAAATGCGGTTGATGATGATAATCTCATTATGATATTGTATTTAGTTTCCTGCACGTGTTTTACATCATCTACATTACGATCAAGGAGATATTCAATCAGCCCTGAAAATACATTAAAAACATTAAGTCCTTCAAAAGCTTAACTTGAAAAGTGTACAGAATACCCTAGTCTGTGCACACTTTTCTGGTTTCAGTACAGTGGCAACTTAAAAGCTCATAATTTGTAAATAACTGTAAGCAGCATTTTTATCTTAGTTCTTATTTACTGAGTGATTGACTGACAGACAATACACAGCCGAAACTACTAACAGATGGAGAAAGAAGGTACATACCTGGTGTAGCTACAACTAATTGTTCACCCCATTTATGCTGGCAAACGGCTTCAAGAACTGTTAGGGCAGCACCTTTGATGTCTGGAAATGAGCTCTTGCATAACTCAAACAACCTATTGATTGGGCCTGGTTCTTTGCTAAAACACCTAAACCACTCCCTTGTCATTAAATCTAGTCTTTGATAGTTAGGATTTTTATTGCACTCCGAGTCTTTGTCTACACCAATCAAACTGGCGAATGTCTGCAAAACCCTAATTTTTATATCAGTGGAGCTATTCCTGAGTATTTCACCCAATTTCTCCAAAGCTTGTATGTATTTAGCACCTGAAATAAATTTCAGCAATTAAATAACACTGCTGTGACTGCAATATCTTAGTAATTTTTGTTTTACAGAATGCTTCTAATTTTTGACTTAGATCATGTTTATCAACTCAGTTACCTAGAGCAGCTAAGCAGAGCTTTCCTTCTGCTGTAGTACCAATAAAACTGAGTGTATCTAAAGCCACTGGCAAGGTCTCATCTTTCACTTCAAATGCATTAAATAATGAATCTACCAAAGCAGGATACTTTTCAAATATTTCCCTGGGGTAATGATGAGCTATACATCCAAAAAATTTCAAGTAACCTGAAACAAAAGTACCACAATATTAACTTTTATAATTATCTTCATAAAAAGACTTCACAAAAAAGACAGAAGCATACAAGCCATTTAATTGGATGAATTAATGGATAACACCATAAATAACCTGATGATAAGTATTGATGCCATGAATCTTTAACAAAACAATTTGCAGCTTACAGATTCAATTATTGCTGTAATGTAAGTCAGAATGAAACTAATTTCATTCGGGCTTGGTTTTTTATTCTTTTCAACAGTCAAACTATGCCATTGCTTGGGCAAAACCCTACCTTAAGCGGTCTTGGAAGAGACAAGGCAAGTTTAACACTACAGTGCACGCGCCTTCTTTTTTGACACGAGTACACGCATGGCCTACCATAGTGGGCCATTTTAAAATGTAAATAACTTTTATATTTTTATTACCCGATTAAAACAACTTAATGTAATAGTAAATACATTTATTTTAGTTGCTTTTACAAATTTCATTTTTAGACAAATGATAAAGAATAGTGAACAATCAACGATTTAGTAAATATCTAAGAAAAAATAACAAAAAATGGCACTTCCGAGATCAAAGTTATTTTTTTAACTTAATATTAAATTTAATTACTATTTTGTGTGTTTTTATAGCATTCAGGCCATATTACTGCTTGGTGATCAGGACAAATCCATTTATTGCAAGTTTGGCACCACTTTTTTGTTGATCGATTTCGGGCTCTCGAGCAGAGTGCACATCGACCAACACGTCCTATTTTTAAAGACAGATTACTTTGAGCCTCCTGGGGTTCTTAAGCTATGCTGCCCAAAAGTGCTTCTATCCTAAATTTAAGTTGTCGGGGAAGTTTATCAATGGATGAACTGCGAATCAACAGTGGTTTTATCAAATTGAAGGACATTGCACGGCAAAAAGTTCCGTCTGACAATTTTCTCGGCAAAGACATTTATTATTTCATCATCTTCACTCGCTATTACTTCTTCATCTTCAGTCTCAAGCTCAAGCAGCCACCTTTCTATTTGTGACTCAGACATGACGTAATCGGATGAATAGATCTGTAAAAAAATCTATAATGAGACAAAAAAATTATGCAATATATAAATAATATTTATTCGATATACATTAATAATATATTATGTAAACATGATGATATACATACATTAGTGTATTATTTTATAAATTTAGAACATTATAATACCGTAACAAATCAATAATACACCAAAAGAAACTTACCTAAATTTGGTACACCAATGCACGCGTGGACTACTTTAGTAGGCCGACGCTTTTGGCGCCAACCTGACTTCGCCTGCACGTGCAGTGGATGCGCGCAGGGTACTGAGGTTGTTACAAATATACCAGACAAGGCTTACCTGGAATCACTAATATCTAGCGCGCTAAACTAAAAAGTTATCGCAAAAAATGTTACCCTGGTCTACCATAGTAGGCCGCGCGTGTACTCTAGTGTTAAAAGAGTACATCCATAGAAATAAATTATAGTTGCAAAATAAATAAAACTCTCTTTATAGTTGTAATCCAAACTGAGAAATGTAGAATAGTTTTGAAATAATAAGTATTTACTGTAAAAAGGCAAACACTTGTAGAAATTTTTAAGTTAGTCAGAAAATAAATTCTAAAAAGTAAATAAATGTTCATAGATTTTCTTGCATACATGCAGGTGTAGCTTATAATATAAGTATGTTAATAATTAAAATCTTTCACTTTACCAGGTGCTAAAAGTCCTCTAAGTGGATTATCCTTTAGACTGATTAATAACTCTGTAATTTTCTGCAAAACTCCAAATTTAACAAAATAATTTATGCCATGTGGTTTAATTGCCAACTGTGATAGAAGTTCTAAAATGTTCATTTGATACAAAACATCATCTGACCCAAGTTCTGACACCATGCTTTGTATATAACCTTCATTAATACATAACTCAAATAAATCCAATGATTTTGTTGATATGTTTATTGCTACCTGAAACATTGAATTGAATAATTACTTGATTATATTATGATTTACACATATTTATAAAATTCTTGGCTTGGGTTTAGTATCCGGTAGCAGGGGAAGAGGGGGGAGAGTGGGGGTGGGGGGTAGGGGCTTCGATGCTGATTACAACGATACCTTTCGCAGCTCTCGGCGACGCACCGTTTTCGAGAAAATTGAGAAAAACTATTCTAACCTTAAAGTACCAAATACGCCATATTAACCTGAAAAAATTAGCTTGAACTGTCAAAAACCTTAATAATAATTATTATGTTATTTCATTTTAAGAACCCAACTTCAAAAAGCGGTTGGACAGGGACGGAGAAGCGGGGGGACGGGGGGGCTCGGGGGGCGAAGCCCCCCGCCAGTAAAAAATAACATACATCTAAACTGGTGGACAGATGGGTTAGGTTAAGGTTAGCTGTAATTATTTACGCGAATAAAAGGAACCCCGCGAAGCGGGGTTCCGTCGACAATAGTGACAGAGGCCTAATATGACAAACAAAATGGTGGACAGATGCATAGAAAATACATAGATGGGTCGGGTTAATTATTTACGCGGAAAATAGGAACCCCCGGAACGGGGTTCCATCGACAATAGTGACAGAGGCCTAATATGACAAACAAACTGGTGGACAGATGCATAGAAAATACACAGATGGGTTAGGTTAAGGTTATCTGTAAATATTCACGCGGAAAAAAGGAACCCCGCGAAGTGGGGTTCCGTCGAAAACAGGGACATAGGCCTAATATGTCAAACAACTCACGAATTAGCGGTATTAGAGCAGGCAGCTCATAAGGTTTTTGACAGTTCAAGCAAATTTTTTCGGGTTAATATGGCGTATTTATTTTGGTACTTTGAGGTTAGAATAGTTTTTCTCAATTTTCTCGAAAACGGTGCGTCGCCGAGAGCTGCGAGTGGTATCGTTGTAATCAGCATCGAAGCCCCTACCCCCCACCTCCACTCTCCCCCCTCTCCCCCTGCTACCGGATACTAAACTTTAACCAAATTCTTTAATGAGATTGATCGGTGTAAAAGGTTTCTTTTTACCTCGTAAGCATTGCATTTACTACTTTTAGTGTCCTCCAAAACAATTTTCATTTCCTCTAACACTTTGGGGTATGCTTCATTGGGCAGGTTGGACGTTATTAATACAGCTTTATTTGCTATAGCAATATCTGTGTCACAAACAAGCTGAGCAACGGCAACAAATACATCAATATAGTCTGCAACAGGTAGTAGTGATATATCACCTGTCAAAGTTCTGTATACCTAAAATAAAATATAAAAAATAAGTTGTATTGTTACTAAAACAACATGTTTATCAATTGATAAATTGAAATAGAATATCAAATTTAAAATTATCAACGATTTTACAATATCAAAATCTTTGAAAAATATTTTTGAACTGCATTTCATTCAGTAATCTCTGGATAGAATGAGTATTATAAAAATACAGAGTTCATCCTTATATTGATATTTCAAAAACACTAATATTACCTCATCAATTGCAAGTTTTCTCACACAAGGTTTTTCATGTCGTAGTAAATACATTATGTGACTTGTGTAATTTTTAATAACATCACCAGTGTTGAACTTCTCAAAACATATCTTTAATACTTCACAAGCTAGATCCGTTTGAATTCTGAAATTAATAAACAATATTGTATGTAGAAACCATGCATTAATTAATACATTAATAAACAGCAAAATAAACAAATAAGTATATTTTTACTACCTACTGTAACATCGAAATTATGATGGTGCACATAGGTATATGGTGCACCTGGTTGCTTGTTCTATAGAATTCTCATTTCTACATAAACAGCCAATGTTTATGTTTAACTAATGAGAAATTTCTGGGATAAATAGGTAAACTAAAAATTCATGAAGTTCTAAGTTACTTAATATATGTCATGACTTAAGTAGATAACAATTTAGATCACTTACCCATCTGTTTCATTCAGACAATTAACAATTTTTGAAATTCCAGCGCTTTTTATAGTAGAAGCAGCAATAGGTTTTGGTTTAAATTCAAGTAAATTTTTTATGTCAAGCAAAGCATTCCGCTTATTCTCATCAGACTGTAGCCTTTCTATTATAGTTTTGTAAGTAATGGTGTCCAGATTAGACATTTTTGAAAAATATTTATATTTATAAAATCAAAAACTACCGAAAGCGTTTATCACTATTTATAGTTTATTTGTCATATCAATAACATATCAACGATGAGTAGTGTTGCCGATCGATAGTCGACTATCGGTGATTAATCGATAGTCCATCGATAGCCAGACAATCGCAAGACTATCGACTGGCCTATCGATAGTATCGATACTATCGATCGCTCAGATCGAAGCAATACTATCGCTTGAGTGCAATACAGTCGATACTATCGATAATATTGTTGTTCGCGAGCCCTAGATTATCGGTACTCTCGATACTATCGATAGTATCGTTGCTAGTAAATGAAAAACTATCGATACTATCAATATCATCGATTATTTTATCATCGATTGTTTACTAATTTACAATAGTATTGTTAACAATATTAATAGTGGAGTGCCGTTAGCTTTAAACCTCTAACAGCGTTCGCCGATGACATTCTCATCATAGCATCGGCAGGAAATATGGAAGACCTTAACAGCAAAGTCAATGATACCCTTATTACGATAGAAGAATGGGGAAACCACAATAAAATGAAGTTCGCGGCCCACAAAACCCAAGCTATTATAATAACCCGAAAGCGAAAATACACCGAACCGCTCTTTTATCTGTGTGGTACTAAACTGGCCATAGCAAGGGACATGACACTCCTGGGGATGATCATAGACGATAACCTAAACTTCCGAGCCCATCTGAAGAAGCAGGCAGCAAAAATAGTCAATATATATAAAGGGGTATCGAGGGCAGCGAAAGCTACATGGGGGCTTAGCCCGGACATAATCCGTACAATTTACACGGCAACTATTGAACCCATAGTTCTATATGCATCGAGCGTCTGGGCTCCGGTTGTGGCTAAGAAAAACGCAAGGAAGAAACTTGATCAACTCACCCGAATCTTCGCCATCAGAATCGCCAAATCCCACCGTACAGTATCGTACTCAGCAAGCGTTATCTTAAGCGGCATCCTCCCACTTGATCTCCGGGTTAAGGAAAAAAGTGCTCTTTACGAGATAAAAAAGGGTGGCGAAATTAATGACCTACCTGGGAGAACGCTGGAAACACGAGTAAGAACAAACGAACTGCCTCACCCAGCACTAAGATACGAAACGCCATTTAACATATTTAATGACCAAACAGAGCTGGATCTACTAGACGGAAAAACGCCACAACTATTCACGGATGGTAGCAAAATAGACGGGAATGTAGGAGCCGCAGTGTCGTGGTGGCAAAACGGGAAAGAGGTGCGTCGAAGCACTGTATGTCTGGCAAACTATTGCACAGTGTATCAAGCAGAATTAAGTGCAATAAAAGAAGCCACAGAAATGATAAGGAGGGGAGAGACACAACCGAAGGTGAACATCCTCAGCGACTCGAGGTCTGCTTTACAAGCCATAAGAAGCACAACCAGTACCCATCCCCTTGTAATAGCCATTCAAAGAAACATCGATGAACTGAGACCTATAACCACTATACACCTGAACTGGATAAAGGCTCATGTAGGAGTAATAGGAAACGAACGGGCAGACGAACTGGCCAAAGAAGCCGCAACAACCAAAGATGCGACCCCTGCTTATGACCACGTTCCGGTATCCTTCGTAAAGCGCCTACTAAGACAACAAACTATAGCAGAATGGCAGCGCCGATACGAGGAAGCACCAACCGGAGTCATAACTAAGCTGTTTTTTCGGGATGTGCGCCAAGGCCACAAGATCGTTACACAAAAAATGAGGATGAATAATATCAAAGCGCAAGTTTTAACCGGTCATGGTGGCTTCGGAGCATATCTGGAAAGGTTCAAACTCAAGCAGAGTGGGGCCTGTGACTGCGACTGTTCCACGAGCCAGACGATTGTACACGTCCTGGACGATTGCCCTAAATACGAACTGCAAAGAATGGAGTGCGAAATGAAGCTACAATGCAAAATTCATAGCGACAAGTACGCCGAATTCATGGCAAATGACAGCAAAAGAAGAATATTTATTACATTCGCTGAGACCATAGCGAGATTTGTTAACAAAAGCAATGGAAGTAGAAGTAACATATAGGAAAAAAAAAAAAAAAAAAAAAAAAAAAAAAAAAAAAAAAAAAAAACCAAAAAAAACCTACTTGATAAAACGCTGGAATATTCAGACCGGCGATAATGATATATATAAAAAAAAAAAAAAAAAAAAAAAAAAAAAGCTTTAAACCTCGGAATCCAGGGACTATGAATGAATCTTCATAAAAACTGTTGGACTGTATTTCAAAATGCACAAATAAAAAAAGTTTTGAAATAACTTGAATAATGTGTTAGGATGTTTAGTAGTGTGTATTTATGGTTTTTTCCTAATAATTTTTTACTAAGTATTAGGATTTTTATGATTCTCTTTTTATTTTAAAGCTGGTACTTGCATTGTGGTCTCATATAAATTTGAGCGGCATCTGACCAGATTAAGAAAATAATTAAAAAAAGAATCATCACAATCGGTTTACCCAACACGAAGTTATGGGGTAACAAACATACACGAACAAAGATAAAAAAAAGAAAAAAAATGTTTTTTTCTTAGCGCAATAATTACACTTACCATTATCTGCCATATCAATAAGCTTTGTTCCTTTTTTCTTTAAAACAATAGTTACAAGTGGCACACGTTTGTTTATTTACGTAGATAAACTATGGACGCCTTTAATGGTCCTCGTTTAATTACATTACTTTTAAAACATACCCAATACTATTGCAAATTGAAAAACTATCGATGGTCCCAAATTATCGATACTATCGATAATATCGGTTCTGTCGATAGTCTTATAAGTTATGACCACAATACTATCGATAGTATCGATACAATCGATGGTCCAATCTTCTTGAGCAACAAAAATTTTTATAGTATCGATACTATCGACAGTATCGATACTATCGATAGCACAATCGATATTACGGCTGTTTTTAGATTAAAACTATCGATTGGAAAACTATCGATAGTTCGGCAACACTAACGATGAGTAGCAAAAATGTGTACAGTCCGCCCAACTTAACTCTGAAATGGCAAAAATTGGAACTAACGAAAAGTCATTCATAAGTACGTTGTGTTCATTCATCTGTCAGTTACTAGTGTGCAATGATTGGTCAAATGAATGTCAAATGCGTCCGACAGCGCCTCTTTCGTTTCAGTCTTAAGTTGGGTTTACTATAATCAAAACAGGTATGTCACGAATGTCACGATTTTGATTTTAGATTAATAGGTAGGTACCATAGAGATAGGAATGTAGGTACCTATCTCTGTTTTAGATTCATGAATCATGACTCATGACGTTAGAAAAACAAACCACAGACCACAGACAATATTTCACAATGGCCGCGTTCCGTAACTAGCTCATAACAAATCTCGTAGTAAACTTATTACCTATAATACTCCGACTTTTAATTCGATGCAGTAAAATGACGTTTGCTAATGTCACTTTTTGAAATAATGTTGCCAGATTTTCAATAATAGTGATAACTTACACGATTAACGAACGATGTTTTGATTATTCGATTATTCTTTTCTCAATATGTCTATTATAATGTATGTTAATAAAATATAATTCAAATTCAGAAAACAATACGGAAAAGTTATTAATTTAAAATTATATAGTAGACGAAAAATAATAAACACCGGTGCATGCATGCTTTTAGTACATAACATGCACTAAAAGCGCTTAATAATTAAAAATCTAGGAGATTATTGATATCAATCGTGTTTTTATATGTAGTTATTGATCCTGTAATAACTTCATACATTATTTTAGCAGTTTGTTAAATTATGCGAAACGATTATAATCCGATTAATATTTTCATGAAATCGAATAATTTGTGTCCAGGTTACATCACTATTTTTGTGATAATAAAAAACGGTAACACTGGAAATGTCATTTTACTGCATCGAATTAAAAGTCGGAGTATAGTATGGCCATTTTAATGGCCACATTTGACAGTTCGTCAAAATTTTACAAAGTAACCTTGTAAGGGAGGCACTCCATATTATTTAATATTCCCTACTAGATATAGTAAAAATTTTTACACTTTTAAGTAAAGAACTGACGTCGTTACAAAGTTACGTCAGTGAATTCTTTTTCTTTTTAAACATGAGGGATGGTACCAAAAGAAACAGATCAGTAGATAAGTTGAATTCGAGAAGTCGAACTAATCGTCAAAAAGTATTTCACGATTACAAAATAAAATATGTTTTAATGGGAACAGAATTAATTTTCTTACATTTTAGGCCAAAAAATATGTAATCATTCATTTAAATATATAACGTCTGGCTCAAAAGCCAGTATCCAGAAACGTGAAATGTTACAAAAAAGTCATGATTTCATTTCGCGCCATTATTAGACGCATTATTTTTGTCGTTTAGTTTTTATAACAATCACATTCAATTTACAGATGTTTGAAGTCCTCATCGATTAATTTAATTAATCGATGTTTTTCAGCAGGTTACCCTCACTATAAAGCAAAGACAAACAGTTGTCAAATGTGGCCTATTAAATGGCCTTATAGTAAACCCAACTTATAGTGCCACCAACTTACCTGTTGGTGGCACTATAAGTGGCTGTTCAGTAGACGGCGTCGCTAGTGCAGCGTTCAATGTTATATAATAAAATTTGTCGACTGTAAAGGGAGCTCAAGAACTTTGAAACCTATGATTTTTACCAGATGTTGCACATAATTCGACGAATATAAATACACAACTTGGGCTGTGGCTACTAACTTAAACTACCATGCAATGACTTCAGTAACATAGGATGTTATCATTATCTAAATGTATCAGGGCCCACTATTAAGCTCAGATCTCCTCGCATAATCAGAAGGTTAAGGCCATAGTTTACCATGCTGGCCAATTGCAGATTAGCAATGTCTTTACGGTTATACCAAGTGACATTTAAATTCTTAAAACGGACATAAGTAACTCCGAAAAGTCAGAGGTACGAGCCCTGGGACTCAAACACGGACCCTTCGAATGGAAGGCCGAATTTTTAATCAATTGGATATCACCGCCCTAAAATAGGATATTATAATGGCAATGAATAATTCTTGTATTTGTCTATTTAAAAAAAATTCGTAAACATCCAAAAATAAAAGAATTGCGTAGGCCATCAAAGTCAAAATTTACTTTTTCATATAAAAATTAAAATTTCAGGACAAGAGAAATAAAAAATACATTGTAATGACTATAATTTTTTATATTCTATAAAAATAATTGTCATCTTGATCCCTAAGTTTGAGGGGTTCCACACCAGAAATCCCTGTGGAAAATGATGATGATGCGCCAGAGAGATTTATTCATTTATTTAACAAAATTTCTTCAGCATAATTCTTTTCACTCATTAGCTTGTAATCAAATCGTTCACTAACTCCTGTAACAAAGATTTATAGTATTATATGAAGCATAAAAAAACATTAGATACTAAATATATTCAGTGACACTTTAATCGATTAAGCAAATATAACTGAGTATATTAAAATAACTGAAATATTTAAGCGGGACTATTAATTCACTTACAATAGCAACACTAACCTGTTCCAGTTGCGACAAACAAACTCACGCGAGACGTTTCGCCGAGAAATCTTGCCAAGAATTTACGCGAGAACCGAGAAGGCATCTACACTCATGCGACCTTCTCATTCGCATTCTCGATCGTCATCCGGAATGGACGTCAGTGCAGCGGCTTTGGTTCTGTGTGCATTAATATACTACAATCTTGTGAATACTAAAATAAGAAATAAATTAATGTAAGTATTAAAATAATAATAATAATTGGTAACCACAGACAGTAGATTATTTTAACTAGAAATGTAAATTTTAAATACAAAAACACACAACGGTCGCACCGAGACCGAACGAGAATGTGAATACGGTTCTCTTTTCTCACCCGAGAAACCCTTTGAAGCGGGCAAAAATACCGACACCGATCCGAGAACAGGCGAGCCCGAGAACGAGACTGCGAGAAACCGATCACATTCACGCTTCTCGGGTGTTCTCGGGGGTTCTCGGCGTGAGTTTGTAGCCGCTATAAAAATCGCACTCAGCCATAGAGATAGGAATATACACTCAGCCTCGGAGTAATGATAAAACATGGAGAGGTAGTAATAAGTTGAACAATCTATACGCTATCTGTCTTTCTCAGACTTATGTCAAGTTGGCGTGTGCTAAAAAAAGAAAACTACACGTCATCCGTTGTTTTTTCAAAACGTCAGACGGCTAAGGGCACCGCTTTTTCAAGCTCGATTAACCACCGTGGTTAATAACTGGTGTAAACTTTGGAGACAAGTATTAAGTAAATCTTTCCAGTATTTGCAGAAATTTATGGATCAACCAACACGATATTTAATTAAGAAGCCATGGCGTGTGTGGTTTATGGGTGTAAAAGTCGTTGTTCGAAGAAATCCGAGGATGACCCGAGGTTGTCGTTTCACAGGTTTGCCTTTTCACTACTTTTCTCTGATTATAAGAGTTATTCTGGAGAAAGATCCATAATATGACTAAATGTTGTGTAAATAAAATCTTATTGACCAGATTAGACACTCTATTTCGTCTTGTTTTTCGAAAATTTTACAAATTATGTGTTTTAAGTGTTGTAGACAGCCATGTTTACATCGATAATATCGATACATTGCTGAGGATACATTGAAACATAATAATTATTTGCTAAAGGTAAATAGGTAATATGTCATTACGTTTGTGGGATGCGTGTTGATGTAAAAATAAACAAGACTCAAATTGCATTATGACAGAACATTGTTATAACATGAGCCAACTATGCCTGTTCAAAACGTTATTGCATTTGTACTTGTTTATGGAGATCCTTCCGAACATAAGAATTCTTATTAAGTATCTTTCATATTTACCAATTTATATAAATGTAAACCCTATCAACTTGCAACATAAATACATTATATACCTAGTTCCCACAGTGTATTGTAACTTGCTAATTAGTAACTGTCTAATTATTACATTGTTTATTTTCCTTCACTACTATTACTATATTACTAAAAGAGTACTAACAAATAATGTTCCGTTATGTCTTTGCTACCGTATAGAAAAGTCCATAAATATTGTTCCAGAATGTTCTTGTTGTCTTAGATACTTACTATTTTACATAAATGTGCACACTACCTATTTGCAACATAAATACATTGTATACGGTATACCTAGTTCCCACAGTAAGACATACAACAATTTACTTAAATACCTACTTCATGATGCTCTTTATCTTCACAATTGAATTCCCTAAACTGGTTTGTTAGTGGCTTTTTTATCAAGGGTAAAGTTAAATTGGAACCTTATAAAATGTTACATCGCCATAAATATATACTAATCTTTACAATCCTCCACAAAATGGCCTTACTTAAGAGATATCCTCTATATACTAAATTAAACATTATATCAATCGGGTATATGAATATCTTTACCATAAACATAACTAGAATAATTATAAGTCCATTTTTGCATGTTCAGATAAATATATTATGGAGTACATTATGGAGTATGAGTATAGTGTACTATATAATATGTAACAACATTGATCTTATGTATTGTCAGAAAAATAAAACTAATCTATTTATGTGCACTATAATCCTATTACCTAACATAAATTTATTACTAAATATGACATGGTTACAGATATTTACCCGTATCAATACATCTGCCATTACATTAGATGGATAATAGCTGAACCTACAAATTACCTACTAATGAACCTATATGAATTAACTTTCTGTGGACTGCAAATTTACATATTCAACCTGTATAGATGTGCAAGTAGGTGGAAAATGGTTGAACCAACGGTAGATCTATTAATGAAAAGTCAAAAAAGCAAAAAAAAAATACAAAGAATAAAATAATATAAGTATCAAAGATTGTCTTGTAAGCTTGAAAAAGTTCCCAAAGATGATTCTAGTTAGATTAGTTCACAAAGCTATTGTGATTTCACATATCATTGAAATTGATATAAAAAAATATAGTTTAATATTTTTTGGTTTATATCTGAGAAGAAAAGACAAAGTTTATTTTATGTTACATTTTTAATTTTATTTTTTGTTTGTGAAGAAGACTCATAATATTTTGTTCATTATAATCTTTGTTGTTTTGATAAGATACTAAAATATAAATATTTTTTATTAAAAGTTTTTACATACATTAAACGTTTTTCTTTTATTTTATAATAATCCTCCTCAACAAAATGCCTCATACATGTTTTAATCACAAATAATTTAATGGGGGACTTTGATACGCCACGCGTGTACTTTTTCAGGTCTTTAATAGCGAGTGTTGCTAAGGGCTTGGTTTAAGGCTAAACTATCAAATTTCAGTCTTAGCAAAACTGGTGACTTGTACATGGGTAGATGTATTAAAAACTATATGTAATAAAATTCCGAGACAATTAACGAAAATGCCATACTGTAAAATTAAAACTCACGTTAAAAGCATTCTTATGACGAAAGGTTAAACGGAACAGAAACGAACGAAAGGTTAAAGAAAAACTTGATGATAATTTTAAAGATAAAATGGTTTAGACGTGAGTTTTGTATTTTAGCCATAAGTAATACCCGTAGTATTCAATCTGTACCTGTCAGTAGGAAAAGCAACTCCTTGGGAGTTTCTTGTCGCTTCCTCTTCCAAGACCACACAGCGTAGGGATTTGTTGAAGCGATGGCGTAGTTTGACTTTCGAAAAGTGTTTGTAAAAACCTACTTCGAATAAACGTTTTTCATTCTGATTTTCTTTTACTTCTAAAAATATTTCGCCCTATTTATTTTTCATAAATCATAAATAGAAATGAATATGACTAAGTAATTACTTAAAATGTAACAATTTAATGCAGCTGACTTAACTCATAAATACAATCCCAAAATGTAACGTTGTTTTCTTTACAATTCAATATATCGATAGAATCAATTTTCCCGTACACATCACTAATTGATGTCGTGTAAAAACGGCGACCTCAATGTTTGACGTACATATGGATTATATATGTTTATCTCTTTCTGTCACGAGCGGACGTGCGTAAGTTAAAAGAGTTTCGCTATATAGAAAACATTCGATTTATTACTACCTCTCCATGTTTTATCATTACTCTGAGCACTCAGCAGCCCACTGATTTTATACTGAAACAAGTCAAAGTCAATTTGTGGTCAATGTCAAATTGTCAAGTTGACATATTGTGTTTTTATATAGGTTTTTGGGTTTTTGTGAAAACTCAAATGTAATTTTTATTGTGTAGGTACTGTATAAACAATTTATTTCAATTGAACATTAACAGCAAAATGTCGTTCAGAATGCATGTTGAGAAAAAGAAAGCACAAGAAGAAATGCGTCGATTAATGGCAGAACGCAAGAATAAGGATAAGAAACCTGTACAAATAAACAATCCCCTTGCAAAATATAATAGTTCAGGTCAACTTATGTGTGTGCTCTGCTCGTCAATAGTACGTTCTGAAAATGTATGGCAGGTTCACATAAATAGCAAGCAACATCGAACAAACGTAGAACAAGCGAAAAAACTAAAGGAATTAACCAATAACTTTACAGATGGTAAAGTTAAAAAAAGACACTCCAATGTTGCAACTGGAGCTCCTGAAGTAAAAAAGCTAAAAGGCATATTAAGGAACTCTAAGGAGCCCTCAAATGTCCAATCAATTACTAAAATTACAAGTTCAATAAGTAATGTAATTGATGAAGACTCAAGTAAAAAATTTGCAAATAGTGAAGATCCCAAGGATGCCAGTGCACAAGGTATTTTCATCCCACAATTATTAGATTCTCTATGACAAATTTGTTCAGGTTTTTTAATAGTAAGTTTCTATTGCTAGACTGTATTGACAGTCATAAATACAACTTAGTTTGGTGAATAATTGTGATCATCATAATATTGCCGGTATAAACTTCACATAATGTAACAATAGTTTTAAATAAAGACACCTTTATGTATAGCAGAGTGCATGTAGGTACCTATATTTAACAAATAGAGCCTGTTCCCCATTTTTATTTTTCATATGCAATGTGTCAGTGCTACCGTACCGTAAATGTGTACCGGGTTAGTATGATTAATAGAAATTATAAGTATTCAGTGATCATAGTCTTTTTGCTTCTTTACTTCTGCTGTCGCTCATGATAACTGTGAACAACCTACAACAAGATTTAAATAGGGATGAGGATGGTTAGTCCAGTTAGCAGTAAGTGTTAAAGTGTGAGTTGGTTAGGTTAGGTTAGGTTAATGAGTGTGGTCTTGGGCAGGGACTATTAGTTATAGTTAGTCCTTTAAGTTGGTGTCAGTAATATACCTACTTTATTTCACATAGGATAGGATGGGTACAGTGACACATGTCAAATTAACTCTGTAGTGAGGTGAGCATGCATAATTAATTTATGTGATTCGATTATCGAGTACAATTGCGGTTAACCATTAATTGATTGCAAACAAAATATTCATATAATCTATATCTCAAGTGAGCGTTGACGCGATTCACAGGATGGCCGTTATGATTATTTGTTTTTGCCGATTACTATGTGTCATTCCATATCATTAAACATTTCGTTTCATGCATAAGTTTCATGCCTCAAATTTGAGGGTTATTATTTTTTCTATACCTTTTTTAATTTGTTTAAAATGTAAAAACGCATATTTAAATACATTTTCTTACCATTCATCTAATCAAGCATTATTGTTTACTTTGGAAATTAATTGGTGATTTTAAAAATCTATATTTATCTGATTTGTTGAAAATAGTGTGAGTATATTGGAACATATTATATCAAATGTCACCGTATCCATGCTATTTGAAATGGAGTATAGTTAAGATGCATTGCTATCCTTAAGGACTGGGATGGTCATCTCTAAAAAGTGTAACTGGGGTTTCTATTCGAAACATAATTGAAATTGCCAAATTGCTGTGGTCCTTGTCTAGGTCAACTCTAGGCTCTAACCAGATATGTATTAACAAAAAAAACAATTTAAATAAGAAATATTTAATAATATTTGATTTTGAATTTGAATTTTTTGTAACAATATATTCAGCATATGCATATAACATATTATATTTTTATAAATGCTGTTCTAGGTGCTAGAATCCAGATATAACATTGTTAAATTTAAAAAATGGAAGTACATTTAAAGTAATAAAATTAATGTGAGATATTGTTCCAGTAATAAAACTTATTGAAAAACGATGCTTAGATAAAAATCACACAAAGTGTTCAAAATACAAGTAATCATTCTTCACTTTGTAATAGTACAAATACAAACTACAAATCTACAATCTACACATAAGAACAACTTATTAGATAATTAACTACTTGTATTAAATATCCAACACCAATAACCACTACTTTTTTTTAGTAAACCCACAAAAAGAAAATGAAGACAATATAAAAACTCAAGAAGTACCCGAGCCACCCATACCAGAAGGGTTCTTTGATGACCCCATACTAGATGCAAAGGTAAATAATTATTTATCATACATTACAAACAAACAATATTATGCCTTCAAATAGCAGTCAAAACTATTTCGATATATTTAAATATTTTATTAAAAGTATGAGGTAAGAGGACCTGCCAGACATCTTTATTTTGGAAAATAATTTTACTTATATTTGTTTTTGACCCTTGATTACGGATTTTATGTTACCTCTTTTACTATTTTGGGTAAATCAAATTATACGCGATTCTCATTAAACTTAAGTTAACAATACATATTAATATCTCCTCATGCTTTATTCTCCAAAAAGATCTTGAAATGATTCATGAATATATTCTATCATATCTGTAGCTAACATACTCCTGCCATGTTTTTGAAATGCTTTTTCATTACATTTTCTTATTAAAACAGAAGCTGCATAGCAGGATAAAGAAGAAGCAAGAGAATCTCTTGAATTGCCAGCAATATTTTTATCTATATTTGATAGGGTCCAATGTAGGAATGTTGCAATAGATCCGGATAGAATATCTCCTTGTCCACCACATCTTCGGCCTGACCCTCCTATTTTTGATTGCCATTCGTTTTCTTTCTTATTACTGTATAATTCATCAGTCTCCCCTTTCTTTAAAATAGTGACACTTGTCCCTAATTGATTAAGAATTTCGGACCCCTTTACTTTAGCTCTGAGCCGCTCAAATTCAATTTTATTAGGTGTCAATATCACTGGTGACTCAAATTTGTTCAGTAACTCAGTGTTTTCAGTTATAAGAAAGAGACCATCTGCATCAATAACAAGTGGTATATGTCTCTCACTAATGACTGCTAATAGATCTGTAACTACTTGAAAAGTTGCTGTGTCTCTTCCAAGTCCAGGCCCAATAACTATGGCATGTAATCTTTCTAACCAGGGTGATATGTCTGAAACACTGTTGGGTGCATCCAAAAGAGGATGGACTATTAACTCTGGACTATATGACTTGATCACTCCAGCTGCTTGTTTAGTGCAGAAAATGTGGACCAAATCTGCTCCAACCTTAAAAATAACCAAGTGTCATTGTTGTTAACAAATTAACCGATTCATGGCCCGTGACGCACCTAGCGCGTCATGAAGAAACCTTCAGGGAGGCCCATGACGCGATAGGCGCGTCATTAGAAAATTATCGAAATACACATTTTTATTCAATTTAAACAAAAAATCCTAATATTTTATATAAAAATGAACACATTAGAGAAAGTAATAACTGTGGCCACTAGATTTTTTTGGAAAATTAAATTGTCAGGAGTCGACAACCATAAGGTATAATTGTAATTGTATAATTTATTAATTCACACACTAAAATATAAAAAAATGTCCAATTTAAGTATCATTTACACAACTCTTTTATGGTAATGTTTATTTTGATTCAAAATGCAATATGATCATTATGGGAAAGTTAGAAAATATAACACATACGAAGATCTGTTCTTAGGACTATGTCATCGATTTTCAAATCAATATAAGATTTTTGAAAGTCGCTTATCACAGCCGGGAACGGAACCTACCAAATCTATGAAAATAAACATTTATATGTCACCAATCAACAGATTTGATATAAAAAATGAAGATTTTTTGATTTGCGATTAAATACTACACAAAGGTTTACAATTCCTGGTGGAAATATGAAAGTTACCTTCCATCTCCTATGAAACACGTAGAAAATCATTTTAAAACACACATAACGAATTAATTAAAACAAAACACAGTAACCGGTCTCAAATTGTATTATTATACTTGAAATTGCTTGAAATAGCTTTATAACATCACCGGGGGCCAACGACGCGCTAGGCGCGTCATCATTTATGAGGGTCAATGACGCGCCTGGCGCGTCATTTAATTTTGTATGGGGCCGGGGCGTAAAGGCTCTAGAAATGAAGGTGGCAAGGAATCGGTTAATTTACATCTTTACCTTGGTTAACATTGACCACTTTTTTTTTGTACAAGCTGTGTCTCAGAGCTTGGGCAGAGTGGTAGTACTCTTTTGATTGATTTTCAAACAAACTTTCATGCGTAAGTTTAAAACCCCCTTAAGAGTTAATTTATCAAATATGTTGTTGAAATAGAAGTTTCATTATTTGTAACCATAATCCTCAAGACTAATTATAATATAATAATGGCTGCTTAAAAATCCACAAAATTTCAAACATACAAGTCACCTAGCTACCTATCTGCCAAATGTACATTTCTACATAATAATGCTTTACAATAATGTCAAGCAATTTTTGATATTTCATGATGAGCTTTCACTTCTTTATATTTAGAGCAATTTATTGTGAATTCGATGGCAAAATTCTGTTAAATTAATGTGGATTTAACTATCATTGTGGTCTTTGGCACTAAATTACTACCATTTTCACTGTTAGTTAATTGATTCAGGCGTTACTTTGCGGAACTCCATTATTACAGATTAGAGGTTAATCTACTTTGCAACAATCCACGAGCAAACTCGTATGTATGATGGTGTATACTTTCATGCAAGTAGCACCTCCCTCCCACCCACATAGGAACATGCAACGAACAAAGAATGTATACACCAACATACATACCACCACCAACACGTGTTTCGCCCCAAAATAGGGCATCATCAGGGTAAGTAGACTCTACGACGGTTGGTCGCAAAGTTCTTTTCTTTTTTCATTTTCTTTGCGACCGACCATCGTAGAGTCTACTAGTTTAGTCACTACTACTACTAGGTTAGTCTCTACGAGTTTGCTCACGGATTGTTGCAAAGTACATTAACCTCTAATCTGCATTTTCGCTGTCTTTCTTTGTCAATATAATTTTCATTATCCAATATGCTTACAATATTTTAAGTATGATTTAAGTTCAAAGTGAAATTCAATTCAATCTTACCGGAACTGGTAGTTCACTTAAATACTCATGTAAATGGTAATGCTAATGACATTAGTTATAATTGAGGTCTTTGGTTTATGTTTACAGAACTCTGATAGAATCATATTAAAATGCCTACTTACATGATATTCAAATAAATACTAATGAAGTACAAAATACACTCACTTTCAAAGCACTTATCCCAGCAAAGTATGGTGCTCCTGTATATTCCAGAGACCCCCCGACAATACCTATTCTGCCAGCCTGACCTTTATGACTTTTACCATCTAATGGTGGTATACACGACTTTATTAATTCCATCATTCTTGTATTTTCCATCTTACTCAAATGGGAATGAATTAATTTTGAATTAAAAACCTGGGTATTGTTTATTGGCCTTATCAGTGTCCTGACTTTTGATAACAGCATCTGTAAACTTTAATTCCATAGAAGATACAATTTGTCAATTCGTGTTTATATTAAGCTCTATGTAAATTGCTATCAAATCAAACACATTATAATATAATCAAAACAAAAAACTTACAGCTTCCCTACACAGTTTTACTTTTATTTTATTGCTAGTATTGCTACATATAAAAAAAAATATTTATTACCTTGTCAATACCTGTCAAATGTCCACAGACTTAAATAACTAGAAACGATCATAGACTCATAGAAGTTCAATAAGAATGAGAGAAAAGTTTGATGTGGCTTCCCTTTCTTAATGGTGCTGCAATGAGGCCGCCCTTGGAGGAATGATAGATATAGTCCGTTTTTTTAGAATAGAGTTAACTACAAAACAAATATGGCCACTAATTGTCAAAGTCATAGTAGTCAATAAGACACTGACATTACACATGTACAGTAAAACCAACTTAACCTTGAAATGGAGAGAGGCGCTGTCGGAAGCATTGGACCAATCATCGAGAGGTAGTAACTGACTGATGAATGGCCACAACGTACTTATGAATGACTTTTTAACATGGCGGCGTTAGTTCCAATTTTTGCCATTTCAGAGATAAGTTGGTGGCAATTATCGAAAAAAATGTCAAACATGTCAAGTTCTTGTTGAAATGCATGTTGAAATTATTCATCTGTTAAAAGTGAAGTTGATGGATTTGCACAATGTATGAAATTTATTCATTATTATTGTGATTTAAAATCAGTTTTTGGTGTAAAACACAGTGCGATATACCGAGTGAACCGATTGAATTGTTTGTAAGTTGTTTCACGCTTGTAACATTGTGGAAATTTTATGTTTCGGAAACTGAGTGATTTGTTTTGTAGTTAACTCTATTCTAAAAAAACGGACTGTAGCCGTTTTTGTGCTCACCAATTGACGCCACTGGCGAGTGAGGTCTCGAAGTGATTTAAAATAAAAGTTTGTTTATTGGCTGGCGGCAAAACAATAATGATTTTTTGTATTTATTCAATGATAATGATTTTAACGAGCAGTGCCGCAGTGTTGCGCAGTCCCGTTTTTTCGAAAAAAAGGAGTACACAAGTTTCCGAAAGATAAAAATGTCCTAAAGCAGTGGTTTTCAGCGATTCGGAGGGACAATTATACACTTTCAAAACATTTGCACCTCTTTTTCTTAGTTCTACTTTTAAACTACTCACATTCATTGACTTGTAACTCGTATTTGCCATTTTAAATTATATATTTCCTAAAACAGTAGGTAAGTTCATTATAACTCGGCGGATGTGAACACAGCTACGAGCTACGAGTGGTTGCGCACATATCGATTTTATGGCCAAAATGGTGGTAGGAGGCGGGGAGTGCGGGCGGTAGGAAAGTTTGCCATTACCATGGACGTATTTACGTCCATGGCCAATACGAAGTAGCGCATCACAAAACACTGTCATGGCCGCCGTATTTTGATTGTTCAGTTACTGTATCTGCGCAAACATCTCGGAAAACGAAGTCACATCAGCCGAGTTAAAATGAACTTACTGTACATGGGAAATAAACTAAAAAGAAATTATAACCGAACGGCCCGCCCATACATAAACAGTGACAAGTGACATTCAGACAAGTAAGAAGTGACAGAAGACCTCACTTTCCATTAGCGCCTCTAGCGGCGAATTCACTACCTTTTACCCTCATTTGCGTGAAAAGCAGTGTGACCAGTTTTAGCAGAATCCAATAGGGAACTTTCCGTACTGAAAAATAAACTATGAAATTTGATAGAAATTAAAATTTATGTAGAAATGTACTTTATTATTCTGATTTTGAGTCATAAAAGCACATAATTATTTTAATATATAATATTAAAATTCGAAAGGAGATGTTTCAAAATGTATGGAGCCCCGGCCACCACTTTGTACACCATACTCAAAAATGGAGAAACACAATTAAAACAGTTTTCAATCATCCAATTCCTTTAAATTGCTTTAGTTTTGTGGTACAACACAAAAATGCTTAAAATTGCAACACAAAAACAAAAGTCTGTCATGGCGGTAAGCTGTGATCACACGTCATGTTGGTTAATTTGATAGAAGTTTGACATATGTACCTACAATCCTGTCATTTAAAGTGACAGTAGACAGTTCGCGATCTATGATCAATGATAACTTGGCAAGACGCCATGTTGAAAATTGATAAAAATGAATTATAAATACAAAATTTGCACCAGAAAAGTATGCATTTAAGCAATTTATCTTTATTTTTCCCAAATTCCATGAATTTTTCTCGATTTTTCGAGGTACTGTACATACTTGTATTGTGGGCCGGATTTGAAACATCTCCTTTTTAATCTGTATATCACGTGACCTAAAACACGAGAGGCATTGGTGTGACGTCATAAAGGCAAAATCAAAAACCAACCAACCAAACTGTCATAAAAAATTGTCATCATTAACCGGTCATACATACAGTGCCACAAACATATCTGGCCCGGTGGCTAAAATTGGAACTAGTGCATACGTTATACTGTTGTCAGACAAAGTCAGTAGCGCCCCTCTTACCGAGTCAGATAAGTTTGTGGCACTGTACACATTACCATTATTACGTCATCAAAATGGCTGACAACTCTGACAAGTACTGACAGCGTTTTTCCGGAAATAAAAAAGAATTAATATTTTATTTTAAGGCGAGAAAGCGTGTTTATTTTGCCGAAATATATTTTTTGTTGCTTTTTATTACGAAAATCAAGTTTATTTTTCACTACCGAGTCCGACTATATAGAAAAGTCAATAGGTACTTTGTAACGTGTTTTTGCTTTCAAAACTTTTTTATGTTGTCAAACAATATGAAAATTTATTGTTATAGTTACACATTGTAACCTGATTCGCAACAATTGAATAAGTCGACAAAGTTATGTTTTATGTATGGTATATATGTTTTAGGTACGTAATATTGAATATAAAGATCCGGTGGAAGAAGAATGGGAGAGATTCCAAAAGGAAATTAAAGAGGAGGCTACTACCTCTGCTGAAATTATTGCGGGAGAACAAGAGGAAGCTACAGCAGAAAGACAAATTGATGAAATTGATGAACAAATAAGAAATTGGTCAAGGTTGGTTCAAATTTTATAATAAAATTATGGAAATTACTTACCTTGACTTATTAACTAATTTTTAAATTAATATTTTTTCAGAGTTTTAGATCTAGAGTTGAAAAAAGAAGAAACGAAAAAGAAAAAGCAAGATATTGAGCAAATGAGTGAAAATGAGGACAAAGATTCAGAAGAGGAAGCTGATATTGATGAATTTTTAGACTGGCGATCAAAAAAATCATACATTTAATCTGCTTACTTCATATAAAACACTATTTTTAAGTATATTATATTAAGTGTTAATGTAATAAAAACGTCGAGTTGTTATTTAATTGTAAGATTAAATATTGTTCACCTCCTCCAACTCTCATTTTTAGGGTTCCGTAGCCAAATGGCAAAAAACGGAACCTTTATAGATTCGTCATGTCTGTCTGTCTATCTGTCCGTCCGTATGTCCCAGCCACTTTTTTCCGAAATTATAAGGACTATATTCATTTTACGTTATAACGCGGCTTACCTCACGCACTGTTTTGTCGGATTCGCCTGACTAGTTTCGAACCGATTCCGAGGTTCGTCATCAGGAGCCACCGGCCACCGGCGAAGAGAGCTCGCTTGTGACATCGGAATCGGTTCGAAACTAGTCGGGCGAATCCGACAAAACAGTGCGTGAGGTAAGCCGCGTTATATACGTAAAATCAGCGTAAAATGAATTCAAACACTCACGAATCATTCAGTACTAAAAAAGAACTATATTGTTGAAACTTGGTAAGTTGAGGTATTCTGTGAGCCTCTTTAACATTTTCACACAAAAATTAAAAAAAAAACAATAATTTATTTTTGGGGGTTCCCCATAAACTCAAGTTTTTTTAAAGATATGTAGGTTTCCAAAATCATTTTTTTCTAAACTGAATAGTTTGCTTCCAAAGTGGTAAAATGTGTGTGTCCCCCCTGTAACTTCTAAAATAAGGGAATTATATAACTAAAAAAATTGGTTGCCTGTAAAGTCGGTATACGGGCGAAAGTTTTACGTGACAACGACTTTGAGTGGTAAAATAATTTTAATGTGAATATTCATTCGTATAGTAGGAAGAAGGATGAAATAATAGTAACAATTTAAAACATTTATTTATACAAATAATTATATTTAAAACATTGTAACACCATCCGCCATCTAGCGCTGCTAACCGTTAGACCATTAACCATTAGTCACAACTAAGTGAGGTAACAAACGAGATTACTCTACTTCTCCAGAGATGGCGCTGTACCATTTTCTGAAACACGCCAACGTGTGTACGCCGTAGCTACCATAAGTAATGTTAAGGAGGAAGGGACGCGTGCCTTTCACTTTTTATGTCTGTCTCTCTCGCTCTTAGGCGGGCTAACCATGCCCGAGTGGAAGGGACGCGTGCCTCTCACTCGCTCTCATTGTAAGCGCATAACGTGAGCGGAGCTACTAACGCAGTTTCTTGAAGTGCCACCCGGCAAACCAATTTATAAGACGTTGTCACGTCAAAAAATATATACGTACATAAACGTTAGGCGCTAAATCGGGTGTCTGTTTTTTCAACACATCAAAGAGTTTTTAGCGCCGTATTTAGTGCACTAAAGATAGAGCGAGACTACACGACATGGTAGAACAAGGATGTACGCCTACTATCTCAGAGTATGTTTTATCATTACTCTGAGCCTACTATTGTCTTACAAGAATCTTTTGGCGCGTGGGTGACAGAGACTGTGCCTTACTTCCTATCTCTGTTAAGTCCATTATCTCTATGCTTACTTGTAAGGCGCTGTCTCTGTCACCCACACGCCAAAAGATTCTTGTACGACTATGTTTTAGGCGGGAACGGGACAGCGCAAAATTCGAAAATTGAATGATTGAATACGCAGATGTAGCCAAGCGTCCTTAGTACGTTAAGCTACGTGTAGTTCGACATTAATGCTACGGCTACATCTGTGTATGCGTTCATGTATGTCGAACTACGCGTAGACGCGTAGAACCTTTCTGTAACAACTAGATTTCTAAAAAATTATAATTTGCAATTTAACGTCGAATAAAAAAAACCACTAAGATAACAATTATAATAACTCAATTTATTATCCATTTTTTAGGAAAACTATCTTATTTGTGTATTTTAAATATCAAATTGCTGCCAATAACAATCGCGGCAGGAGTTGTCCGATATGTTTCGATTTTTGGTATATGTGAACGGTGTCTATGTGTGAGTTGGTTTTGCGCACTTTGTATGAAGCTTAACATCTGTATTTATCTAATTTTTACCTTCTTTAAAGGTAGGCGCACGCCTATCAACTGGTAACAATTTGTTGCATTAAATTTTTTGTAAAAATACCCGGTTTTGATCACTTTGTGTGGTTTAACGGAGCTTATTTGCGGCAAAATAAATTCCGAGTAATTAGTATAGTAGGGCCATTTTAATAGGCCACATTTGACAGTTCATCAAAATTTTACAAAGTAACCTTGTAAGGGAGGCACTCCATATTATTTAATATTCCCTACTAGATATTGTTAAAATTTTTACACTTTTAAGTAAAGAACTGACGTCGTTACAAAGTTACGTCAGTGAACTCTTTTTCTTTTTAAACATGAGGGATGGTACCAAAAGAAACAGATCAGTAGATAAGTTGAATTCGAGAAGTCGAACTAATCGTCAAAAAGTATTCACGATTACAAAATAAAATATATTTTAATGGGAACAGGATTAATTTTCTTACATTTTAGGCCAAAAAATATGTAATCATTCATTTATATATATAACGTCTGGCTCAAAAGCCAGTATCCAGAAACGTGAAATGTTACAAAAAAGTCATGATTTCATTTCGCGCCATTATTAGACGCATTATTTTTGTCGTTTTTTAGTCATTGTTTGAACTGTGCGGTCATTAAAATAGTTTTTATAACAATCACATTCAATTTACAGATGTTTGAAGTCCTCATCGATTAATTAAATTAATCGATGTTTTTCAGCAGGTTACCCTCACTACAAAGCAAAGACAAACAGTTGTCAAATGTGGCCTATTAAAATTGCCTTACTTTAGGTATAATTATGCGACTTCAAGTAAAGGTTCTCAATCGACCGTATTTCTTTTTATAAGTGTTAACTGTTACCTCATAATTTTGTAAACCCGTGGACCGATTTTGAAAATTATTTTTTTATTCGTAAGATAATGCTCGTCATCTGGTCCCATATAAATTTGAACGACTTCTGACAGGTACTTTTTGAGTTAAATGCTTATGAGAGCACAGAAATTAATATTAATATTTCAACGAATACTACAGCATATAATTCTTCGCTGTCGCGCACTCCGCGGGGACGTATTGCGAGAGCCTACAACGAGTCTTCTTTTTACCCAAACATAAACTGATGAGCACGAGTTTCCCGGTGGATGGGCGTGCCTTGCTATTGGGCGGGGGTTCCTATCGCTCCAAAATAGGGGCTAGGTGGTGTTACAGTCAGTCATGAGTGTCACGACCGAGATGGTCGGGGAGCACAGCTCAACCCCTCAAATTCGCGCGAATACGCGAAGCCACAAACGACTATGCGAAGTTTTCGTGTACTCATGGATTTCCAAGCTGCCTAAGCTGTGACGGTTTATGGTCGCACACATTAAAGTAGGTAAACGAACCTCAAACCTTCGCGTTGTCTCCCACACATATTCGTGCAAAATTGGTCCCAATGTTCGTTGGTATGTATTTGGGTGACCGTGGTAAGAGCTCCTGTTTAAGCAAATACTTAGCCCTCAGTAGGAGGAACGTGAAGGGGCGCGACTCCTGAGTGACTCAATATCGTCTGCGCAGGTCGTATTTCAACGAAAACAGGTGCTTAATCTATTTGTTTATGTATTTCTTTCCTAAATCTTACGTTGCCTGGAAGAAATCGCTATATAGCGATAAGGCCGCCTTTTGTGTTGTACTTATTTTATTTGTAACATTGTTCTATGTACCCATGTATTCTGGTATACAAACAATAAAGTGTATAAATAAATTAAAAATAAATAGAAGTCGATTAAAAACAGTATATAGCCGGTCACTAAAACGTGAGAACTTCCGGCGTCGTCGACACACTCACGAAGAATTACAACACTGATGAAAATCACGCCGTGCGTAGACGCGGCACGCCGAGGGGGACGCGCGGTGTCATAGAGATAGCGCGGTGCATACGGCGGCGGCGCCGTGCCGTAAGGGTCGATTTACATTGCCGCGGAATGGAATGGAAGCGAATTTTTGCAACGAAATTCTACATAGCATAATGAACTTTATATCAATTGTGTAAGGTACAAACTAAAGACGAGCCGAAAAAGAGGTCGCGCGTCTTCCGGGGAATCCCCGCGCATTCTCGAGAATTCCCTCTTTTTCGGCTCGTCTTTAGTTTGTACCTTACACAATTGACATAAAGTTCATTATGCTATGTAGAATTTCGTTGCAAAAATTCGCTTCCATTCCATTCCGCGGCAATGTAAATCGACCCTATCGCAGCCGCGACTGTCAACAAGCTCTCATAGTAATCCATACAACACTGACAACCGTGCCTACACACGGTGAATTAACCGTAGATTTTTACGCCAAAAAAACGTGTGTCTACAAGAGGCCTTACGCACACATTACGTACACATAGACAATAGATGAACGGGTAAATGGTGTAACACATGTAAAACATCGCCTGCACGCACACATGCTTGATACTTGATAATGTTGCCTTGTTTTTTTGTTTTCATTGTAGGGCGACACTCAATCTAGATATTTAAAACATCAAAGGTCAAAACATAGGGCGCCAATGGCGCCAATAGGGAGTTTCAGACATTTTAGTGATGTATTTAAATAATGTTCGATTGTATTATTATCAACAATTAATGAATATTTTTGTATATCCATGAAATGACTGATTTATTGACTGTTTCCTCAAATTTAATAAAGGCTTGAAAATTCTCACAAAATATCTGATATTTTATCCACTTTATCATTACCTGATAACCACATGATAACACAAACAGAGCAATGCTCCATGTTGTTAACGGCCACATTTTTACAAATTCAAACTTGACCATAGACACAATATTCTAGCAGAATTTGTCAGTTTGATGGGGTGAATTCTGAATTTCTGTCTGATAGATTATGGTGCTTCAGTTCAATCAGTGGTAACAGACACGAAATTTCATAGAATTTTAGCTGAATCCGGTTAATTTAGACCGATTTTGATTTGGATTACTTAACCCCTAGTTGTAGTGTTAATTAAGCATTTGAAACTGAGTGACAAAACAGTGCAAGCGTTTTATTTTTCGTGTAATCCTGGGTCTAAGAAATCACGTATTTGTGTTCAGATTTTCAGTGTTTGTTCCCAATGCTCTGATACTAGAGGCCTATTTAAGTTTTAAAATGGACATTGATGTTAGCAAGGAAAATATTCAACCCCTTAGAGGTGGTAGGAACCTCTTGCAGCTCGGTACAGCACTGCAAGCTCAGTCAGATGTAGATGCCCAAAGACAGCTGCAGTTGCAGAAAGAGTAAGTAATTGATACCCGCTTCGTGTTTAACAATTAATTTATTGTAATAATTGCTTATTATGAATATTACTAACCTCTTATTAGGGGCAGATTACTTATAGTTTTATATTCGTCAGTTAATTCAGCGTTTTGACTATGAAGAACCACTGTGTTTTACTCAAAATAGCGTAAGGAATGTATTTAGTTGTTGTATCACTGTTTTGGTGTTGTTTTGGTTATGATTTAGTTAAACCAGCTGTTTATTTTAGGGAACATGAAGCAGCTATCAGGCACTACCAGGGCACTGATCCCCTTGATCCCTGGTTCAATTACATCCAGTGGGTGGAACAGTCATACCCCAAACATGGCCATGAAGGTCACATAGATAAATTAATTAAAGACTGCTTGCAGTTATTTGAAAAAGATGAACGGTATTTTCAGGATAGAAGGCTTGTAAAACTATGGATAAAATATGTAAGTAATACTTGTGCATTTATTCACAATTAACTCAAAATTTATAGTAATGCTTTTTATTCATCCAATGGATAATGTTTTGCATTTGTATTGTATAGAATAGGATGTCTTGTGCTGCCAAAATGTGTTTTTTAATTAGATTAATTATGTTTCCACTTTGAAAATATTACTTGTATAGACTGAAGGACCCATGTATTGGTAATTTTGAAATGTTATAGACATATTTTTGAAAATATACTCTATTCTATATGAAAGCCTGTTGGCAAGTGTTTTGTTATCTTTGTGTCTATCCCATTAAATAATATGGTAAATAAAAAATTTCATTACTTACATTATTTTTCCAATTAACATTTATAATTAAGTCCTCATTGTTTTGTTGTTGGAGCATAATCCTTGTCACTAGATTTAATCTTTTTTTAAACTTTGATAGGTTGATTGTCTGTCAAATCCTTTGGAGATCTACCAAAGACTGTATAATACTGGTATTGGAGTAGAATGTTCAGAGTTTTACCGGGCTTGGGCTTGCTACTGTGAAGAGTCTGGGGATTATAAGAAGGCCAATCAGGTGTATGTATTAGGATTACAAGCTAAAGCCCAACCCCTGGATGAACTTGAACAGGCCCATATGTAAGTAATTATAAAATATTATCTGTTACCACATTTACACACGAGTGCTTGTTTCCTTGGCTTAACTTATTATTCACACAAATGAATAAATGTGGTTCAAATGTGTTATTAATATTGGCTTGGGTTTAGTATCCGGTAGCAGGGGGGGAGGGGGGAGAGTGGGGGTGGGGGGTAGGGGCTTCAATGCTGATTACAACGATACCACTCGCAGCTCTCGGCGACGCACCGTTTTCGAGAAAATTGAGAACAAATGAGGAACCCTCATAGATAAATTCGATTCGATAGATTGTGTTGTCTGTCAGTTAGAAACTGTTAGCTATTTATTAAGTAGGTACATATAAAATTTCATATAGTATGACTCTAATGCTTTCACTTAAATGTTACTGAACTCAAAGCATAGTGTAAAAGTGATATTGTAATTATAAAATTTTCAGGAACTTCCAACTATTCTTTGCCCAAAGAATGTTACATGACGACTCTCCTACTAAGAGGAAGGCAGCATCAGCTTTGGCTGAAACAAGAATGGCTTTAACATCTCTCAAATCATTCAAAAGGCGTAACATAGCAAATGTGCCCATACAAAGGGTTGGTGAGAGCATTAGGAGTGTGATGCCAGGGGTCATGCGACAGCAAACATCGAATGAGAATAGAATACCTGCTTCTAACGTCATGGTTAATGTTTATGAGGTGTGTAATAATAAATATTACCTGTACTATATATTTCAAAACTTGTTACATTGTTAGTTATGAACTTTCATAACTTTCGTATATCTAGTAGATTTCATATTGTAATGCATTACTTTTACAGTTACTTTGCATAAATTTGTAAATGTACTTGACGTCCATTTTGATTGCATATGTTATATGCAATACATTATTGAAAGCATTTTTGTATGGATTTCAAAGAAGACTTCAGTGTTACAGATTCATGCTTAAACATATCGCACACCTAGCAGTATAATGGCACATCTACAAAAATAGCGAAATTGAGTTTTTACGGCATAAATGTTTAAAAGTGGATAATCTATAAAGCGGCAAAACGGCACGGTGTTAGTTTTCATATTTGTCGAGAGAGGGCGTTCAGTGTCATTGTACTACTTGGTACGTTCCCCCTGCTCCCGCGTATAACAACGGCTTATTTGTCAGATGTGTCAGAGACTCTCCGCGAGGTGCAACCGCTTCTAAAACTGTGTTGGCGTAAGTGGCAAATATGACATTTTATAAACTTAGTAAATAAGTAGAAAAATGGCACATGTGACATCGCAATGTTTTTTTATAGCCTAAGCAGGCAAAAGCAGGCAAACGAGTAGACGGGTCACCTGTTGGTAAGTGATCACCGTCGCCCATGGACATTGGCAACACCAGGGGCGCCACCAACGCGTTGCCGGCCTCGAAGGAAGCGATAGACCCGCTTCTTGAAGGACCCCATGTCATAGCACTGTGGGAATACTGAGGGATGAAGTTCGTTCCACAGTTTACACGTACGCGGCAGAAAATGACGTGAAAACCGTACTGTGGACGAACACCAGGTATCCAGGTGGTGTTGGTGGAACCTGGCTTTATCCCGTGAAGTGCGGTGGCGGAAGTTAGCCGCAAGTATTAAGTTAAACAGTTCCTCACAACATTCCCCGTTATACAGACAAAGATACAGAGAGAGCCCACATCTCTCCGCAGTTCGAGTGGATCTAAACCGTCTGTGAGCTCGGGATCGTCGACAAGACGAATAGCTCGCCGTTGGATACGGTTAAAAGGGTCTACTTGGCAAGCCAGGGCCCGAGCCCAAAGGTGGGAGCAGTACTCCATGTGAGATCGGACTTGTGCTTTATCATGCAACATCCTATGCTCAGGCATGAAGTACCGCTTAGCTCTGTAGAGCACCCCTAACTTCTTTGAAGCCAGTTTAGCCTTACCCACCAAGTGGTCCCGAAACTAAACATCATTCGAAATGTCGACACCTAGGATCCCAATGCTCGTAGAGATGTTAAGGGGAATGTTTTGAAACTGTGGTGCTATGACGAATGGGATTTTTTTAGCGGTTAACGCGCAAACTTGTGTCTTCTCGGGGTTGAATTGGACTAAATTCAGTCTGCCCCATTCCGAGACCCGCTCTAGAGATGTCTCGACTTCCGACACAAGTTTTATCCTCCTCTCCTCAATCTGCACCCGAGACATATTTGCACGGCCTGTGTACCGGGCATCACCCGTACTGTCATCAGCATAGCAATGGATATTCTTAATGTCGAGCAAATCATTGATATGCATGATGAATAGTGTGGGCGACAGCACAGAGCCTTGTGGGACGCCAGCGTTTATGGGCTTAGTGTCCGAGCAGTTACCGTCGACAACGACCCTGATGCTCCGCTCCGATAAAAAGCTGGCGACCCATTTGTATAAAGACTCGGGTACTCCATAAGAAGGCAGCTTAGACAATAATGCCTTGTGCCATACCCTTCGCCACACAGGCCTTCGCGACATCCAAACTTAAAACCAATGCTTCACCTTTGCTCTCAATTGCTTCCGCCCAACAATGAGTAAGGTACTCAAGAAGATCACCACCAGATCTTCCGTGGCGGAAACCGTATTGACGGTCACTGATCAACTGGTGATCCTCTAGGTACCGGAGCAATTGGATGTTGATTATTCGCTCCATTAGTTTGGAGAACAAAGAGGTTATTGCAATTGGTCTGTAGTTAGATGCGTTTGACCTGTCGCCCTTTTTGGGAATAGGGTGGACAAGAGCTACCTTCCAAGAAGACGGCATGATGCCGGCAGAATAGGAGAGCTGGAATAGGCGCGTTAAAACCGGGGTCAACTCCGAAGCGCACGTTTTTAGCACAAGAGCAGGTATACCATCCGGCCCACTCGACTTATTGATGTCGAGGGAGAAAAGAGCTTGACGCACAGCATTTTGATTGAAACGCACGTCAGGCATCAGCTCATCACACCGCGAGATGGTAGGCGGTGCTTTCCCCCCGTCATCAAAAGTCGACTTCGACGCAAAGATACTTAAACGTAAGTTTAACTTATTTAAAATTTCGGAGCGATAAGGTAAAACCTGATTTGAATCTGGATTTCATTATCGTACGTTTATTTCAACTTAAACTGCCAAGTTTAAAGTGCTTTTGTTTTTAAAACGGAGAGTAACTCATATTATATCTCACCGTAATTTGAAAAATTTATGATGGTTACCTACCTTTACAATTAAGAGAAGATACGTGATTATGCTTTATTTTATTAACCAAATATAGGTTATTATAACTTTTTAGTTAAACATTTTCATGTATGTTGGTTTCGAATAAAAACTTTTAATTGCTATTAACCAATTGTCTTTATTTCTTGGTTTTTATATCCTGTATAATTATGGTTTTGGGGGCATATATGACATTTTTGGAACTTTTTAAAAGTATAACGGCACATTTGCATGGCTCTTCTTCTTCTTTGACTGTTATGAAGTAACTCCTGGAAACCTGAAGTGGATTTTTTTATCCCTAAGTATCTATTAAGGTCTATACTAGTTGCTAAAACCATAAAATCCATGACAAAATGTAAAATGAACTCATAACTTCGTTTCAAACATTCGTAAAATCTTTGGCCTTAATTTCTGTAAAATAAGAAAAAAGTAGATGTGTCATTATACTGCTAGGTGTGCGATATATTCCTGTTAGATAAGATATATGTATATATAGATAATTAGATATGCAAATTCAGAAATATATAAACTAAAGGATTCCACAATCCTTCAGTTACACAATAAAAGTGAAAAGTTTGAGTGGTCAATCTTTTTATGTATTTCACTGGCATATAGCTCACAACTTATTAGCCACTGTTACATATTGACCCAAGTAACATGGAAAAAAGTAGTGAGCACCTCATTATTGACTCCTGAAACTGTGACATGAACATGTAATAGATCTAAAAAGCAGAGTATCATAGGTCAATCAAATAAAAGGAGTTAAGATAAACAAATGTGCAACATGCAATATTATTTGACAATGGTACAGGTCCATATTGACAGTAAAATTAAAGGTATCCTATGTATTTATCTGTTACATAATTAACTGCACCAGTGGGAAATCCTATCTAGGACTCGCAAATTTTGCAGGTCCAAGGTCAAAGAGGTTTCTTGATTGTAATCTAGTCTTTTTTTTTAATTATCAGGATGGGCCATCAACATCTCGCGCTGTCCCAGTAGCTGAAGACCCTGGGCCTGCGTCACTGGTTCAGGCTTGTAGCAATGTAGAGAATGAAAAGGAGGTTGGCATATGGACAAACCCAAAGACGAAGATGGTGCACTCTAATGTGGTTCCTCATCAACCATTACCTTTTACACGTAAGTATAAACATGTTGATTCTTTTTGAACACATTATTAAGGTTAGCTTAGTTTCAATGACAAACACGCCCCTTAGGTATTTTTTGTGTTAGGACCGAACAGTTAATGGTATACAACTCTGATTCATATATAACTCTGATTTGTCCTTTACTAAACTGTTAAATTAAAATTTTAAATTAATTATGATATACAATATTATTCCCAACCGCAAAAATGGAATGTGGTAAGTTGTGTTATCTCTGTTCTGATTAAAAAATTGACAGTTTTTCAATATTATTGACAAATATATTTACAGTTACTTCAAACAGTGTTAGGGAGGGCACAATGAGTATCAGTTGATTTTAGTATGTTTGTTCTTAGTGCTTAAAGACAAATATGCCTTGAGATCTGTGTCAAGACTTTTTAAATGTTCATATGTGAAGGAACATAAATAAACTTAAATAAACAATGTATGATGTACTTAATGTATGTATGCTGATACAAGAACGAAAATTTTAAATTACAGTTTGGTTGTGTTATGATTTCTTCCTTCTTTCTTTAATGTGTCCTTAGGATATCAATGAAGTAAAGGGTAATACAGTGGATGAATTAAATAATTATAATGAATAAATATTTAATTTGCTGAAATTGTGGTTGTAAGAGATCTTAGAATGAAAGTATAATTCTCATAATTTTTCATAATAATGGTGTGCAAATTTTTTGACTTAATAATATAATTATTGTAGTTTTAATTATGTTAATAAGTTGTTTCATTTCAACAGCATACGAAGATGAAGATGATGTTCTTAAATTGCCAGCGAACCATTTGCCTTACTGTGTAGATGATCTATCATTCAATGTGCCTCTCTGTGTACCTGATCCTGCAGATCCAACGAAAATTCCTTGTTATAATAAATCACAGGTATGGCATTCAACCTAAACGCAAATTTGTTAGTACATCGTAATTACGTAATTTTCTATGACAATACACATTAATCTGTTTATAATATAGTTTATCATAATATATAATGTTTAACATAATATGCTCATAAGCTATACTTGAGTCGCCTGTGCTCTACAGTTAAATTCGGCTTGTAAACAAAATTTACTAACGCCATTTTTAGATCCCGCCGTCACTCTTAAATGTACCCTTATTGCATGGACGAAAAGCTTGCATTTGTGTGCCATGCAATTATTACGAATTCAAGATCAAAAACGAACGGAGTGGAGAGGCTAGGATAGATAGAAATAGCATCTAATAGTGCATACACTTTCAATGTTTCTGGTTTATCTAATCTCTCAGAGATTTTCCATTATGTTCCTTTTATTTTATGCATTTATGGTTTTGTGGTTTAAATTATCCATTAATATTGACTTTGACAATATTTTAGGTATATGTAAATGACAAAGAATACAGTTTAGAAGAAATAAGGTCAAGAATGTACAATTTAGAAAGACAGGCTAAGCCTGAAGTTGAAGAAAATGTGGTACAACAAAATTATATTAATCAGACGCTTGCCCAGTGCAGTGCTTTAGAAACATTAGCCAATTGTGCGTTAGACCCCGAACAAGATCACTTAGGTCAACTAATGCCGCTTACTATGCCTACTCTACAAAATATTACTAAAGTGACAAATATGCACTCACCTGGTGAGCCAAAAGTATTAGTAAATCTAGACTCTAAAGAATTTAGTGAACTAGCGACTAAAAAAAACGATGAAAATCAAAAACCAAACCCCAGTATGATTGATAAAGAAAATCAAATTGGAAGTGATGTTGCTTCTGGCCAATATAATGACGAGAATAATTATGGTACAAATTATGCAAAGAACAATCTTATGGAAGAATTTAATAGAAGCTTAATGGGTAATATTCTTGGTGATTCTGTCACAGTTAATACTAAGGAAGCGAGATGGGAACTTAGAAATATATTCAATGATGGGAATGACAATGGTAAGTATATTTTGTTAAGATAACATTTTATTTAATAGTAAATTATAAAATATTTCAGTTATAAAATCATTTACTGTATAAAAAACAGAGTAGTTCATAATATTTGGTTGATGTAGATGTTTGGTTGATGTTATTGAAGAATGGATATAAAAATAATCAGAAATTATTTTTAATTTTATTTTCTTTACTACTTTTATAGAAGCGTCAATGGTTCAACCGGTCGTACAACAATTCGACGTGCCTAAATTTGATATTCACGAAGATAGATCTATTACAATGGCTATGAATACTAAGAAAAACTATGAAATTCCCGATACGAGAAATATACCAGAAGACAAAGAAAATGCGAACAAGTTTCGGATTCCGACTTCTCTACCTCAACAAGTATGCACTCGTTTTAATATTTTAGTCAATAATTCTTTTTGACCTATACCAAAATAACCAATCTAATAAATGTTTATTTCGTCAGGTAAATAAAACTGCATATTACGAAGAACCATCTTGCACACAAGTTTTCAACTTTAACATAAAAGACGCAAGCACTCCGAATATGTCTCATTTTAAGAAACCGGCAGCTTGTATAGATCAGTCAAGTAAATTTGCTTCAGTGCCAAAATTTAGTATAGATGAGAGTGTTATAGAACATGTTGATCAAGGGATGACTAAACGAGAAGAGAGTGTTAGACAACAGGCAACAGATCAACATGCAACCGTAGATAATCAAGGGGCTGGACTTTCAGTTATAATGGAGGCAACGCGTGAATATAACAGGTAAGTTTAATATATTTAAGCACTTAAATATATTCGATTTCAGGCTTTAGTAGTTGATTGTTATAATATAAGATATGCAATTTAATGTTAATATGTCTTTTCAGCAAATCAGGGTCTAGTTCTTCGGGTCAGTCTATTAGAACAAACTTTACAGGTTACACAACTAATTTCGATTCTATGTATAACAATCCAAACGATCCCACACAGCAATCGTCAAAGAGAAGTTCGTTATCTACGCAAGCTAGGTTAGCCAACGGACAATACGCTAGAGTTTACCCACCAAAACGCGAGACATTAGAAAACAAACCACCGATACAGTCATCTACATCCGTACCTTATCATGCTCATGATCATCAATATCAGAAACCAATGCCACAGAATTACAATGGATTTACACCACAACGGTCTATGCATGCTCAGTACGCTCAGAATTACAATTACCAACAGGGTTATTCAAATAATCAAATAAACCAACAACAGCAAGGTTATGGAAGTCCAAACCCCAATGCTTATCATAGTCCACAGCATGCTGAAATGCAAACTTCGCATGGTATAAATCAAGTGCCTCCGGGTTTCCAAAGTCCGACATACTCTAATCAAATCGGGTACCATAGTCCAGGTCATGCCATGGTAAGCCCTCAGCAGAATTATGCCGGGCGTCAAGAATATCATTACTCTAGTCAAAACGAAAGGCAGCATATTTATGCTAACCAACCGCAACAACCCATGGCCGTTTTCCAAAGCCCTCCGCATCAGACGCAATATCAAAGTCCACAGTACTATCAAAGATCTCCACAACTTGCGGCGCCAAATCAAGCTTATAATCAGCAAAATTATCACAATATTCAAAATCAGTACAATAACCCTAGTCTATATCAAAATACTCATTCTAATGGGGCAAATTATAATACAATTCAGAGTCCTTACAGACAAACTTCTAAACAAATAGAAAACAGCCAAGCATATGCAATGTCAAATAATCAACAATTTCAAGTTTATCAAAGCCCACAAGCACCTCAAAATAATTATCGTAGTCCTGCGATGCATAATGTTAACATGGCACAAAGTTCTTATCAGGATCAACAAATGAGACAAGAACCTGTCGCTAATACGGTAATTAAAACTCAAGACGAAGTTGAAAAAAATAATACGAACAATACAAGTCCACAATCTAAAGCCGAACAAAAGAGCCCTGCTTCGGCTCTAAGAAACATCAGACACGACCAACCGAGTTCTAAAACTGGACAGAATCCAACTGATGTTGGATTTTCCAACCAATATCTCAATTTCATCACTAATCGAAATGAACCCAAGGATAATGCAAACACTCCTAAATTTACTAATAGCCCAAGTATATCACAAAAGATGCACAAGAATCTCTATGTATCAAGTCCTGAACAGGCTCAAATCCCACCGTCCTCTGGACTATCGGATACCGACAGTAAAGATGGAATGACAGCGCAAACTGCTACGCCTATTCAATCTGCTAAAATTTCTCATGTTGCTGATAAATCTAAGGACATTTCAAAGCGACAGCTCGACTTCGAGCATAGAGTTGAAATTCAATCAGAAGACAGCAGAGATTCTGTTAGTAAGGACGTTAGAATTTCGTCTGTTTACTCACGACAGTCGGACTGCCAGTCGGATGGCTATGGAATGGATGTTGATAGTGAAAATTCTATGGAATGCGCAGCTTTTAAATCTACCCATTCCATTTCATTAGTAGAAACCAGTGACATACCCAGACCCGCGGACATTGATTTCCCTTCAGTAATTGACCCGTTTAATAAAAAAATGCTGACGTCACTATTGGAATATGTGAAATTTCCTAATAAAACTCACGCCGATGGATATGTCGAATTAAGATCCGTTCCTAAATTGCAAACTGCTACGGTTATGACATTCGGCAGCAACAAATACTCCATTGAGAAGCAACTAGGAAAAGGGAATTACGGCGCCGTATTCTTGTGTATGGATATAAATAGTAATAGATCAGTTGCAGTTAAGTATCAGAAACCCAGTCGGCCTTGGGAGTTTTATATTTGTCAAGAAATAAAGGCCAGGATAAAAGATCCATTTATGGTAATTATTTAATTTCTTTATTCTATTGAAATTGTATGAATGTATTTGACGTGCATTACTTACAAAAGTTTCTTTATAGCTTCCAGGTTACATGGACATAACAACAGCCTATATTGCTGATAATGCAAGTTTATTTGTGTCAGAGTATTCGAAATATGGATCTCTGCTGGATGTTGCCAATAAAGTTAGAATAGCTACCTCTAAATGTATAAATGAGTTTATAGTAATATTGTTGACATCAGAAATGCTCTCAATAGTCCATTATCTTCACAAAGCGCAGATAATTCATGCTGATATCAAACCTGACAACTTTTTGTTGATGAAGGTGTAAGTATACTTTTTGATATTGTTCCTTCTACTATTTATTATCTCGATGTAGAGTATTAGATTTGAGTAAATAAACCTTTATTAGCTATAAGAGCAAAAAAATTGCTAATAGTGCAACCTACATACACAGTTACAAGTAATGAACATCAGAGTCTCTTGTTGACTTTGCGATTTTTTCAATATATGGATAAAATTTAATGTTAGCTGTTAGTTTTGCATTGTTATCAACATAAAGTTACATTCATAGCAATAAGTCAAAATATCAAAGAAAAATAATACTTAATTGAAATTAATTAAATACTTTGAAAGACAAAAGTACATTAAGTATATAGTTTGTTTTGCATGTCTTTCTATAAAAGTTTTTCAGTAGGTACATAATATTTATCGAGCGCGGGAATGCACTGAATTTGAGAATGCACAAATGCACAATGTTAATTCTACAAAATAGTTTTACTTTCACAGACCTACTCAAGAATGGAGGACACCATCTCTGCAATTAATTGACTTAGGGTGTGCAATAGATATGTCACTTTTCCCAGAAGGAACAACTTTTAGAGAGGTGGGTATATTTATGATATTCTAGTAAACGATGTCATAAGCCTTTAAATTTTTTACATGCTACACACTCATAGCCCCACACTATAATTCCCTGGGTTGTGAGTGCCAAGGACACACACAAAGAGAAGGACACACACTGAGACCTAGAGCAATTCCCGCCTCGGTGGGAATCGAACCCAGGATTTTTGAACAGCAGCCAACCATTGCGTCACACGGGTCGTTAAAAATACACTGATACTCATTAATTTCAGACATTGTTTTTACATTAATATTTGGGATAATGTTTGTTCTTCTGAAAATAACAAAGATGTTAATTTACTTATAATTACTAAAAACACAAGATAAAATAATTGAACCCATTGTTTTTTTTATTATTATTAAATAAGTAGGTATACACTAGAAATTAGCGCGTCTGCTATCACGCATCTGTTCAAGACTATCCAAACGGTAACTTTTAAAATAACACCATCTGTAGAATACTGTAATTTGTCTGTAGAATGTCCCAATGTTTCACATCTCACTAACTATTTTCATAGTTTCGCTCTAAATTCAGCAGGGGTACTTATAAATATAAGTAGGTGCCTACATACCGTTATGTTTTTAGAAACCAATTGTTTCTTTCCTTTACTTAGTTAAACAACCAAGAAACATGACATGTTGTATAAGTCTAGGCCCGCTAGTTTTATGGGCGCCGCGTACAAAACCGTTTTACACACTTGTTGTTTCATTACCAATAACATAGATTTAATTTTATGTCGCCCCGCCGTGGTCCATTTGCCGCTCCTCGTGCATGCCGCTCACGTGTTGTGCACGCTCTGCGGCCCTGAATGGGCCTGTGTGTCTCTCACGCATCTTTAGGTTGAATATGAGATAACGCGAGTCGCGACCAAGACTAATGTGAATATTTGTCTAAATTTACAGTTAATTTCAACAGAAGGATTTACTTGTACTGAAATGAGAGAAGGAAAACCATGGACTTATCAGACTGATCTGTACTGTCTAGCTGGAACTATTCACGTCATACTAATGGGGAGCTACATGAAAGTCGTGAGTCGCCTAGGTCAATGGAATATTGACAAAAAATTACCAAGGTAATTACAATAATTAATATATAAATGTTGTTATTTTTAGGAGAAGTGTATGTTCGCGTAGGTTTTTCCGCATAAATCTCATTCTGGTGAGGCCTTCGTGTATTAGTCTGTAAGTTGAACTAAATAACTGACTAGCTGACCCGGCAAACGTCTTACTGCAACCTATTATTAAGTAGATGCCCCCGCTTCACTTCGCAAAAACTTGTAACTGCACTCCTATTGGCTGAATGAAATGAATGGATTATTCAAGACAATTTTTCTTTTTCAGTTCGAACCTGTAGTTTCTGAGATAAGTGCATTTAAACAAACAAACTAAACTCTTCCGCTTTACAATATTAGTATAAATGACTGAATGTATGTGTATGTATTTTTATTAATATAAGTATATATTTATATTTTTATTTCAGGTACATGAAAAACAGTTTATGGGACAAGATATTCACAACATTGCTTAATGTGCCCGATTGCAACAGCTTACCAGACCTAATGGATCTCAAGAATGAGGTGGACAGTGTTTTGCGAGAAATTGACAGCCTTGGTTCTCAGCTCCGTAATTTCGCTAATGTGCTTAAATCTAGGTAAATTAGAGGACCCAAACTGTATTTATTGCATTTAGGTGTTATGGCGACTGTAAAAAATAGATACATCTGTATTAATTAATAATTATAGAGGTAAATATTTTAGGTTTAACAAAGTATCTGGACCCCTTTATGATCTTACACACTGTTTAAATAAAAGCAATACTAAATGTTTAAAATCCTAACATGTTGTGTTTAGTTAAAATTGTGATATTGTACTGTTTAGATGTTTTGTTATTAATATGAAATTGTGGCTTAAATTATCTTATTAGCTTAATGTTGAAACACTCTTAGGTTTCACTTATTTTTGTACAACATATAAAACTTGCACACATCGTATTTTTGTTTGAATTGTAATGAAAAAAATAAAGTTAAACAATTACCTGGTTAATTGATTGATTTATTTCACATGATAATAATTCCATTACGAACCTAAGAGTTATAAATAAATATACGGATATAATTATTTGCTTTTACCTATGGTACCAAACTTGTAAATTGGATTTCTTCAATCGCGATCAGATTTATGCCACATTTGCTCAAGTTTAGTCTTAACCTGACTTTAAAAATGAACTGCTGTTCTTAATTCAAACATATTAGTATTACCTGCATTGATCTAATTTATTTTACATTGTTGGTTAAGTGCCTCAAAAAAACCCAGTACTCTGTACTTACCGACTTTGATAGGTTTTTTTTGCAAATCACAACACATTTGGTATTACTAATGTGTATAGCCGTTTACCAACAAATGACTAGGCTACTAAACTTGTTTGTTAATTATTTATGTAGCTATTGAAATAGTGACATGATGACTACATAATGCAGTAGCTTAGGTAATGAGGCTTTAGATAGGTCAGGATGAAATTTTGATTAATGTAGGATGTGTAGGTATAAATTAGTAAAACAGTATTGCTTCCAACATCTTTAATGTTAATTGCATTTGGTGTGTTACACTCACAAAAAAGTTAATCACTTTTCACTTCACAATTCCCAATCTCTGTTTTTTTCTTTCTTGGTATTCTTGTACATTGTCAAACTTTCGCTTATAGAGAACCTTGATGGAATTCTCAGTATTACAATTCATTGATGATGTATCTATATTACTGAAAACATTCATTTTTTTAACAAAATCAACACTGATTTGAAGATTATCAGTTTTAAGTTTATACTCGGAAATTTCACAAGTACTAAAATAGATAAACAATGAAGAGTTGTAGATTTTAATACCCATTGGGTCATGACTAACATCCAACGTGTTAATTAACTCATGAACAAATTGTTCATTATCTAATTTGATAGTATAAATGAATATTTTTTTTATCAAATGTATACAGAGAGCTATTACACTACAAGAGTCATTCAGTTTGTCAATAGTGAAAAGAACTACAGGCAGTCTCTCAACTTCTACACCTTCTTTAACCATTATTGTTCTGAACTCGTCAAGTACCCTTTCATCCTTCACATCTAAAAATGTATCTATAGTATGACAAAGTTTGCCCTTTTCGTAATCCCAACATCTTACAGTTCCATCTCCAGATGTACTCATCAAATATTTCACATGGTGTGGTAGTAATTCTATGTGACTAACAAACTCTACATGACCCAAGCAATATGATTGAATTGTATATGTATCAGGATAGCAGGTCACTCTTACTTTTTCATCTCGGTCTGAAGTTATTATATATTTTCCATCGTTGCTTTGCAAAATATTGAGGAGCAAACTCAAATGGCACAACAATTTTGTGCCTGAATCTTCAGATGATATATTATAAAGTAAACCATCACCAGTCTTGTCGGCCACAAGTATATTAGTATTGTCCACTGTAAATCTGATTTTGCTAGCACTTCTGGGAAGAGCATAAGCCTTTTGTTCTTTTAATGTAGGCAGATTATAAATAATTAGCTTTTTGGTGCTGGATGTTATTACTGCCAAATATTTACCATCGGAGGAAATTACTATATCAGTAATTTTATCGTCTTTCAGTGAATTGTTACTGGTTACGTTAATAATCTTATGATTTTCACCATCATAACAGTCAATATAAAGACCTCTTGTGACTGCAAGAATATTTTCATTTAATGCAATGCACGTCATTGTATTGATACATTACTTGCGGTCAAAATTATATACAAATTGATGACGCTAGCTACAGTAACAAAGACGAAAATAATAACCTAACCTCTTAGCTGCAGCAATTTCAGATTATTCAGAACCACATCCATCATCCACACACATTTAATCTGTCAACTGTCAAGGCAATAGACATCAATGAGTTGACGTGACTGACATAAGACTTCATTTTTAGAAAGAATGTTACCAGACCAAACTTACCATTAAATGAACACATAGGCCAATGTTAAACTACAAAATTAAGCTCATGCGCAAATTAGGCTCACTGAATTTGGCCCCACTTTTTTTGATTTTCGGATTTTTGATATTTTTAATTATTTGTTCGTCGTTTGTTCGTTAATGTTCGAATGTAAAAATTGTTTGTTCGTCTTTTATTTATTTATAATTAATTAAACAAATGATCACTCTTAAGTTGGCCCCCCTTACTAGATATCTTTATTTTTATCACTTAGATTAATTAATTTTGATTAATTATCGTTTGTTCGATGACTATTGGTGATTGTTCGATCATAAAAACAATTAAATTCCCAATTATTAATTATTTTATATCTAATATGCAAATCATCACCTCACGCCTACATTGCGCATGCGCAAAACTTCAACAATACTTCAACAAAAAAATGTGGGTGAAGACGGCCAATTAGTCGTTAGAGTACGATTAGCGCGGTTTTAATAAATTCAGTCATTTTTAATGATATTGAATATTAACAAGCATAGAAATTTCGGTGATTTCTAATTATTCTATTTAAGAATATTTTAGGAGTACAACTTTCGTGTTAAAGTGATACTATTCATTACCATGCAATAGGAGATAGTTATGATACTTGTATCCTACTAATATTATAAATGTGAAAGTTTGTGTATTTGTTTGTTTGTTTGTTTGTTACTCCTTCACGCAAAAACTACTGAACCGATTTTCATGAAATTTGGCACACATGTAAATGTAATGCACACACAATCTATTTTTGTTGAAATGATAATTATTTATTAGTTCAATTTTTTGAACTACGTAATGAATTTAGGAATTATTACTTTTATTATAAAACTAGAGGACCGCCCTCGCTTCGCCTCGGGACCCGTAGATATCAGCCACGTAGGTCCCGCTCCCGTCTGAATCTCGGGATAAAAAGTAACCTATGTGTTACACATAAAAATATTGTCCAATAGCTGATCCCGCTACTTCGTACGCGCAGGAGTTTATTCCGCGTAACTCCAGATCCCGCGGGATTTCCGGGAAGACAGACTTGTTAGTTTTATATTAATGTTTGTTTAGAAGCTATTTATACCCCATACGCGAAGAAGGTTTTCCCGCGTAAATTCCGATCCCGCGGGATTTCTGGGATAAAAATATCCTATATGTTAATCTAAGTTGCCCTCTATGTGTGTGCCAAATTTCATGAAAATCGGTTCAGTAGTTTTTGCGTGAAGGAGTAACAAACAAACAAACAAACAAATACACAAACTTTCACATTTATAATATTAGTAGGATACAAGTATCATAACTATCTCCTATTGCATGGTAATGAATAGTATCACTTTAACACGAAAGTTGTACTCCTAAAATATTCTTAAATAGAATAATTAGAAATCACCGAAATTTCTATGCTTGTTAATATTCAATATCATTAAAAATGACTGAATTTATTAAAACCGCGCTAATCGTACTCTAACGACTAATTGGCCGTCTTCACCCACATTTTTTTGTTGAAGTATTGTTGAAGTTTTGCGCATGCGCAATGTAGGCGTGAGGTGATGATTTGCATATTAGATATAAAATAATTAATAATTGGGAATTTAATTGTTTTTATGATCGAACAATCACCAATAGTCATCGAACAAACGATAATTAATCAAAATTAATTAATCTAAGTGATAAAAATAAAGATATCTAGTAAGGGGGGCCAACTTAAGAGTGATCATTTGTTTAATTAATTATAAATAAATAAAAGACGAACAAACAATTTTTACATTCGAACATTAACGAACAAACGACGAACAAATAATTAAAAATATCAAAAATCCGAAAATCAAAAAAAGTGGGGCCAAATTCAGTGAGCCCGCAAATTAGATAATACCTACAGATTTGATGTTAAGTTACATACAAAGTGCGCAAAAACAACACACACATAGACACGGTTCACATACACCAAAAATCGGAACATATCGGACCACTTGGACCGCGGTTGTTATCCAGCAATATGACATTAATTTATAATATACACAAATATAAGATACTTTTCCTAAAAAATGTATAAGAAATGGAGTTTATATAATTATTATGTTAGTGTTTTTTTTTTAAGTATTTGAAGTTAAATTGCACATCTCAGGCCAATAAACTATAGACAGAGCGCCGTGAACAAAAGAGTGATTGAAAAGGTTTTTCGCCGCGGACTAAATTGACACATGCAAATGTCAATTTCCGAAATAATGATACCAGCTTTTTAATAGTAGTGTACTACTACGATACCGGTTTTATGAATCGTAACTTTTTACTTTTATCACATATTATTTTTATTTGATAATAGACGAATCTTTTTAAAATCATGGTAACTATGTACAATCACAGATAAAAAATATATTTATTAATTTTATTTACGTATTACACTATTTTATTTTAAAGACACATTTTTTATTATTACCGAAAAACGATACTAGATTGTAAATTACGTACGGTAGAGGCATATTACTATTAATGATTCGGATTGATTCGCAAAAAAGTGGCAACACAGCTAATGTCAATTTAGTCCGTAGGTAGGTACCGAAAAAAAACAGACTGTAAATTTTGTAAAGTATAATAGGTAAGGTAAATTGTAAACCACAATTCAGAACCCTCTACTATTACCTCGTCTGTGTTCAGAACCAACGTCAACGCGTGATTGACAGTTGACTGATTGATTTCAATATTTCATTGCCTCTTGAGAGTATATTGCCACGCAATTCTCTTTTCGTAATTGTACCTAAATATTGTATTATGCTAGAATAACAACAACAAAAACAACAATGGTTACTTCTTGGAGTCCAGATAAGAAACACAGTGATGTAGAAAGGTAAGGTGTAAATTCATGAATTTCGTTCATATTTTGTTCTGCTGTTGGTTGAATATTATGCATAATAGTGCGTGTTTACATTGTGATCAATGCTCAAGTTAGTCATTTTTAACACCTACTTTGTCAAAAAATTTGATATAGACATCACAGATGTATATATGAGCATAAATGCAGATCAACATTATGTATGATTTTACTTTATTTAGATGTCATGCAATGTAAGAGTAAAAGAAAGTTTTACATTTTTAGGTGGATTTGTATATATCCAGCCTACTTGAACAGTAAGAAGACATTAGCGCAAGGAAGAAGGTTACCAAGAGCTCAATGCGTGGAGAATCCCACCCACCAAGAGATAAGAGATGTGTTGCTCTCAGCAGGCCTACGTGTTGGTGTTGAGAATAAACTGTATTCCCGGGAACGCAGTAAGGTAAATAAAATCATCTTTCATTGCATTATAATATATATAATAGAGTGACAGCCTAAAAGTGGTTTTTAATGTTAGATGTGAGTGTGAGTTCAAGGCTAAACTCCAGCATTCACTATATTTTTTTATAAATCATCTGCTTTAGAAATTTATTGACAGTTACTTCAATGAAGGAAAATATTAAGAGGAAATCAAGCTTGAAAGTACTCACTTTTTTAAATGCCTGAAGTCTGATTATTTGCTCAGCCAGCTACATCTTAATATAATATTATATTGCACAAATAACTCAGATATTATAACACCCACAACCCAATGAAAACAAATAGCTGTCACATAAATGTATATCCCTGTTGGGAATGCAACTTGAGACATGCCTCTCAGACAATTACCACTTGAAATGGACTTGAGGCATTTTTATTTTTATTAATAATTAATGATTTATTTAAAGAATAAAAGAAAATTAGTTACAATTTTTTCTACATCAGGAAATATTATACAGAGGAAGAATTCGGGTACAAATAAAGAATGATGATGGCAGTGTTGTCAACCCTGACTTCCCAACCAGAGACTCAGTCATGAGATTCATTGGAGAATCAATACCTAAGCTGAAAAATCGTCAAAACAGGTAAACAAATATTAATTAAACAAAGAGCTTGATTTTGATGTTTTGGGAATTGAAATATATTGAGAGTCAAGAAACACAGTATGCCAATAAAAAAATGCAGGTAGTGGCTTAAAAATAAAAATTCAAGTTGTTAGTTTGTACTAATTTTTTCTTGTTGCTTTGCCTGTTTAGGGTTTGCAAAACGACAAAATACCTTTAAAATTATCAAAATACTAGCGACCCGCCCCGGCTTCGCACGGGTGCAATAACTATTTAATGGATGTTATTATACATATAAACCTTCCTCTTGAATCACTCTATCTATTAAAAAAACCGCATCAAAATCCGTTGCGTAGTTTTAAAGATTTAAGGACACAAAGGGACAGAGAAAGCGACTTTGTTTTATACTATGTAGTGATTTATAAGCATGAAAAGGTAGCAGATAGACAGACGATGTACTTTGCCTTTTATAGTTTTTGTTGGGATTCAGTATAAGTAATATGTAGTTATTGAGCAAATGATTTTCTATTTTAGTGACATACTGAACGGAATATTTATTTTTCAAGTTTTGCATTATAATATATGTTAATTAGAATGTTACAAATGTCATGATGGATAGTAAACAAAATTTCTTTTGACTATTTTTTCTTTTGATCATTTGCTTTAGTTTGTTACATTATGGAATATATTTTACAGACCTGCTGATCAACAACAACAAACCTCAAGCCAGGCTGCTACGAAGAGTAAAGGCAAGAAAGGACGCAGATAATACAAATTTACTATTATTCAAAACATATAAATAAAATGTTGTATAAATATTTTTGTTTATTTGAAAATTATGAAAGAATTCTGTAAGCTTTTTCAGTAAATTTATTTTCACCATTAACATCTCTTGCAATGCTGTACCCGTCATATATGACCACTATCTTTTGTTTATCTTTATAGTTGGTTGAATTTAATCTTGATGCATTTATCAAACTCCTAGTTGAATCGTCTAATGTTAATTTCTGATTTGTTCTACGAATTTCTTGATCTTCCGGGGCCACTGAGCCATTTCTGTTAGAGAGTCGCTGATTCCTGGTGAAATTGTATGTGACGTCGAAACTGCTTTCTTTGGGACTTTCGATTTGCCATAATATTTCTGTGGTTTCCTCCTGGGATTGAAATCTTCGTAGTCTTGAACTAGATTGTGATAAAAGGATTCGGCTTTCTGTTTTGTTTCTTCCAGTTTTGAACTGATCGTGTCCTTTATATTGATTGCTGTCTCCTCTATCATTTCCAAAGGTTTCATTTGACCCGACAACTGTCTCAATGGTAGACGTTTCATTTGTTGTGTTTGAGGTAAAATATCTATTTCCTCCGAATTCTCCACAGTCTCCATTGCAACTTGCATCGTCTCCTGAACTACTGTTGGGATATTCGTTATAATTTTCTGTATAGGGGTCCGTTGCTTGTCTTCCGGAATTATTATTTTCATCACTTCCATTATTCCTGGCGATATGTCCTTCAACGTTTCGGTTATATGCGGAGATGCTTCTCTCACCGAATCCATTATTGTTTCCCCTACTGCTAATGGAATCTCTTGCAGATAATACGGGTAGGTTCTTATTCCGTCTGTGAGGGCTGATGTTATCATTGAAAGTATGATAGGTCGACGAGGAGGAAGCCTCGGTAAGGTCGATAGTTTTAGCCTTTGTAGGGAACGTAGAGGTGATAGGTGCGGTGATAGCAGTTGCCTTTTTTGTCGGTTTGCGTTCTGGTGTTCCATAATCGGATTTCCGACGAGCACATGCACATTCTTCAATTCTTGAAATGGATTGCTGTTTATTGTAGTATTCGTCTGTATCGTCATCCTCCCCTGAATCTGAGTGAAGTATATTATTAAACAGCACACTGAGACTCTTGAGAAGTGGAATGTAGTTTCTGTTGAATGTTTCATCGTTATCGATTTCTCTTTTTGTTGCTGAGCTTATACGTCTGTACCGAGGTTTAAGCGAATACTTGATTTTTTTCGGTTTCAAAGGTGTTCTTATTTGAAAAGTTTTCCTATACTTCAGAGGAGATATTTTATTGCCAGGATGCGCAGTTGAACCTGAAAATTACAATTACATTCATATTATAATATCTACTAGGTAATGCTACCGTGTTTTAGGACTTTACTTTTGTATTGTTTGAATCTGAGTAGGGTCGGTCTTATTTAGTTAGTTGCTACCCTCACTTACTTAAGTCAGAAGACATTTTTTTGACACCGCTTGCTTGGTAGCGCATCGTTAATGATAGCTGTGGCTGTGCTTTAAGTATTGTATAACTATGGGTGGAAATGGGTACTTACTATTAAACCTGATTGTCAGTTTCCGCATAAGCAAATAAATAAAAATTGAGTCAGAAAAATACACGCATGTCTTCATCATTATCATCAACCCATAAAATCTTACTTTCCCATCTAAGTCCCAAGGGTAGGAATGTATTGGTGTAAATTACTAACTATAACTTACAATTAACAGGACTACTTATTACAAATAGCCCCTGCCCTTTACGGCATGGCATATATTATTTAGTTTGTTATAAGTAAATTCAAACACCATTTGCTAATTTGACTAGCCATCATAGTTTAAAATTGAGTCTTATTCTGGGTCGGTCACAGTTGTCATGGGCGGCAGCGGAAGGGTGGATCTGCGGGTGATACCCACTAGTTCAATAATTTACTACTTTCATTCCAGGAAAAAAAACTGTCCCACGTGAAAGGTACAGACCATTGACAGTAACTGTAGTGGGGAACCATGACTGTAACTTCTGTATACTTATGTTTGAGGAATGTCTTGTAAATATAGAAAAATTATCACCTGACGTCATGTGTTTAGTGAGTGTAAATATTTTGTACTTTTTCGGCAATTCTCTTGTGTTCGTCGTTTTACTTTCTGCAAAAAAAAATCATTAATTTAACGAATGGATTTTGCCCATAATTACCTATTCTTTGAATGTAATGTAAGTACATTCAAAGAATAGGCACCTACCTGATTCGTGTGATTGTTAAAATGATGAAAAGGTGAAATTACTTTGTCACCAAATCTGAAGGATTTGGTATTAGCGTTTAGTTTTGTTATTGGAATTATTACAGCATAGTATCTTATAGGGACGTAATATTAGGTATTTTGAAATTTTTTTACCGTGTCGTATGATGGTTACGTTGGTCGTATGATGATATGATGATGACTGACCTGATACTTTTAATTGATGCGTCTGCAAAGATGTACTTTTCTCTTCTGCGGCTATTAAGTCATTCAGAGACACTGGTTTACCATGACAGGCTGAAAATAAAAAAAAACTAAGTACTGGATGCTAACCGAATTTTTTTAGTAGCGGTGATAGCCTAGTGGTTAAGAATTCGACCTCCTATTCGGAGGGTCCGGGTTCGAATCCCCGGGGACGCATCTCAGACTTTTCGCAGTTATGCGCGTTTTAAGCATTAAAATGTCACTTGCTACTTGCTACAAACGGTAAAGGAAAAAGGAAAGGAAAAGAAAAGGAAGAGGAAACCTGCATGTCGGAGAGTTCGCTAATCACAATAATAATAATACTGACACCACGGTCACACATACACAACCATCAGAGGTCGCACATATTAGCAACTCTCAGCAGCCCAAGGTCTGAGATTATACACAAAAAAAACTCTTCTTGCTACAACCTATTGTGCGCTTGGCCTAGGCCCGCGTACTTTAGTAAACCGGTACAGACCGAGAAAAGTAAAGCTTTACAGATAATAATAATAATAATAATAATAATAGCCCCCTAAAGTCCAACCGTACGTCCGAATCGAACACCTGATTCACGTGGGGGGCGGACACGTGACTTTAAATTAAAGCTCTATTGCCTGTAATTAAATTCTTTAGTTATCTGGCAATTGGGAACCTGTTATAAATTGGTGTTTTATATAAACGGTACGTACTTACACAGAAAATATAGCACACAGTTAATGAGAATATAGCAGCAAAGACGATGTGTTTCCATTTTCGATCATTTTTAGATTTTCACAAGGCACAATTAAAATTATAACAAAAATCTCTTAATTAAAACTTGTGTTAGCTCTGCAGCAGCTGATTCGGTTATATTTATAAGGTTTCTAAAATCTTATTCAGCATTTATTTCTTTTCAAGGTTTTGCACGTTTGTTTAAACATTTCTCTAAACTGTACGTGCTATTTCAGAGTGTTTATTAATATGTAAATTTTTTGTAATTAATTGTACCAAATAGGTACCTACTAAGATAATGATGAGTTTCAGATAATAAAATGTATTAAACGTTACATTTAAAGCATTCCGACTACTTACCAACTAAGAAATTCATGTGCCCAAAATTTTCTAAGAGGTAAATGATTTCAGTACTGGTTGGCCAATTCTCGTGCATTATTTTACGTACCTATATAATTAAAAAAACATGAAAATATTTAATATTTTTAGATATCTAGGCATCTGCCAATTTTTTCAAGTAAATAAAAGTTCATATTTCAGATTTCAGGGATCTAATAAATCTAATTACCTACTAGTTAGTCGACAAAAGCTAAAGGAGGATGGGCACAAATGTATGGAATCTGGTACCGGCACCAATCGGGGTAAATGATACGTCGTTGGAAAGGTATTTTTGTGTAGATTGTGAATATACATGTCGCTAGTCCTGGTTCATTGTCCGATCGCAGTAATCCTACTTGAAAGTTATATATTTTTGGTACCAAATATACAACAAACTTTTTGCAATAACTCAGCGAACGAATGAAAGTAAAAGTCATACAAACGTGTATTTATATGTTTATATTGTTTATTAGATAAACCACTCATAAAGGCTGATCTACATTGATATAGTAGCTGGCGCCAGCGCCACTTGATTCTGGCGCTAGGTAAGCACTGTATCAGTGTAAACATGTTACAATTCAGTCCAGCATCCAGTATCCAGCACTGGATCGAAATAGACCGTTTGCCTATTTTTCGATCTAGTGACAGCCCCGCGCACGCCGCTTAGCCAGTGGCACTGGATCTGTGTTAACACTATGCGCCGGTGATAGCCAGTGATCACCAGTGCCAGTGCCAACGCAGAGCCGGAATCCAGTGATTCTGGCGCCAGCTACTGTATCAATGTAAATCGGCCCTAACTGAAAAAATTGTAAACTGACTTTATTGTGTATTTATTGTAACAGATTTTTGTCTGTTAATTGAATATTAATAAGTTCAATATCTGTGCAAACATCTTCAAAATCGGTCGAATTACGCCAAAGATATGATTTTTTAAATTCCTAATTCGAACTAAATATTCCGTATCTTCTGAAGGCTATATTTCAAAACGGACAATTTGTACGGGTTTGTCTCCATAGTAATTTTTTGTACTCTTGAAAAGACCTTTCAAATGACACTAAATTCATTTTGATTGGACATGGGTACCAAAAAATCCTCCTTTATTTTTGAATATCCTTCCTATCCTACTTCCTACTTCCTACTATCCTACTAATATTATAAATGCGAAAGTTTGTAAGGATGTAATTATGTGAGTGTGTGTGTGTGTTTGTTACTCTTTCACGCAAAAACTACTGAACGGATTTTCATGAAACTTTGCAGTAATATAGCTTAGACATCGGAATAACATAATTTGTTAAAATTTATAGAGATTTTTTAAGGGACGGGTTTCCCGAAGCGAAGCGAGGGCGGATTTACTAGTTGAATTAAATTTTGATAGATCCCAGTTAAAGCAGTTACTATCTGAAATCTCAATCGAAGTTGTCTTATGAGCCATTTATTCGTGCGTGTTTTATCTCGGTTAAGGAGGGACTCTCGAGCATTAATAAAATGCATAGGAAAATACATACGTCACGTTGAGTTGTAGTAGGTAACGTTCCATAAAGGTAGATAACATCTAATCGTTTAAAATGTTATAACCAAACTGGCGAACATTTATCTCGTAAAATCGTAGGTAATGGTAAGTAGGTACTTTTATACGAAATGTTTCGATAAATAATAAAATAAAAGCAGTAAAACAAAGAAGTCGTAGCGGGCTCAGGCCGTCGTTAAAATATTACGATCGTCCAATATCGGAGGATGAAATCTTTAATCAGAATGGAGCCATACAAAGAACTTAGTTAGCTTTGCGGTGACTTAGAGAAAAGATAAGTAAAGAACCTTACAGCGATGATTTTTTGAAATAAAGCATTTCCGTTTTTTATGAATGTGGGTAAACATAAACATATTATAGTCGGCACAATCATAAGATTCCGATATGAAGGCTGTCATCACAGTGACAATAGTGAAGTACAACAAAAATCGATGCATTAAATAAACCGATTTATAAATTTAACCGATTATAAGTAATAAGACTTTCTAATCGTTTCGTTAATTAAGTTCGGAACGATAATTTATAAACCGACCTCTGATTGTTTTCTTAAAATCAGGTAAAAACAGATGTAGCGTTGAGATTAACACCGAAAGGGATAATAAGACAATTTGACTAGTAAGTTAAGGTGAGGAAATTATATTACTTATTAAAATGGAAATTTCATTAATCTAGTGAAAACGAAGAAACTATTAAACGGTTAATAATTATCCGATTTGAGTGGAAAAGGCTTAAAAACGTATGTATCGGGAATTTATAATAGCTACGAAAAATCGCAATGCTTTAGACATATTAAGGAATCAATAACTATTTGTATTTTTGGTGTGACATGGTAGCACATACTTTCGATTATAGTAATGTATCGATTATGCTCGATTCATAAATTGTTTCAAGAGGTCACATAACTATAAATCCAGCCTCCTTATAAAACATTGTAGTGACGTCTTAAATATTTGTTCAATTTTACACAATTTATGATGTAAAATGATTAAAATAAAATAAAATTATTTAAACAATTTATAAATAACACAAATAAAAAACAAGCAGGGATGGTTTACATATTTCGCCAGAATTTCTAGTATTTACCTATGTAAGTAGGTACGTATGAGTAAGTAAGTACCTATCTAAATACTCGTAGTAAGTAAACAATATTACTCCAATTCGTTTAACCCGCTAGTTACTTGCGTTTAATATTACGGACTAATGCCTAATTAAAATATTTAACAAACTGTGGGCAATTTTATAACATCATGCTACGAGCAATAGAAGCGATGTACCAATAAAATATGTTGCAAAAATGGGAAGAAGTGTTTATTATCTGTAAACATAAAAACATTTTTCCAAAGCGAAGAGGAGATGGATTCACAAGTACATTATGTACCTACTTATAAAGCTGCATTGATAATAAATATAAACTGTGTACTGTATATGCACAGTAAATAGTGCATTGCATAATTTAACCAAAGTGACCTATCATTCACTACGAAATATCTTCACTTCATAGTATCATTACCGGCGGTTCAAATTACTTAAAAAAATATATTTCCGTAATAAGTAAATTGAAGACGTCCATACAAGGTTAGTTTGTGTTCATACATGACAGACGTCATATCGGAATCTTATGATTGTGATAAATGAAAACTAATGTTGTCGCCATGGAAATGTAGGTACGTCTATTTTCATTAATTTCTCTCAAATTATTAAAAAAAATAAGTGTTTTAAAATATATCTACCTACTTTATGTATTAAAATATACCTACCTACATATATTTTTATGTTTTGATCTTTAAAAAGATTTGTTACCTATTGATAGGAAAAAGCGCCGTATTTTTCATGAAAATCCTTTCAAGTTTTGACGAATATTTTAGAGTTGATATGACATAGGCTATAAAATTCATAAAACGATCTATTCACCTTTCAGAATCCAGACGGAACAGAATCACCAGGTGGAATACATTTTCATTTCCTGTTCCGTTCCCAAACAAAAGTACCTATTTATTTTGGCGTTCAAAATGTTGGCTTTGGCTTTCAACTATTTTTATAGAGTCGATGGAGCTAGCATTTTATGTTCTGGCCGATAAAGTGGTTGTTCTATTTGTACGCAAATCCGAGCTCGGTGGCGGTTCGGGAGTGCCGGCCGTACTTCCTCAGTTTACGCTCGCAGTTAGCGTCCCTGTCGCCACGCCTCGTATACTGCGGATTTATTTGCACGGCTATTCTCTATTGCCGGTATTCTTGTGATAATGAAAGGCTGATGCTGATGGTGAAGTATTGAATGCAGTTAATACTTTTATTGGCTGTTGAGCAGGGTTGCGTTAATTTTTTTTTTTAATAGCCTGAAGGGCTGACGAAAAAGCGGACGAGCCACCTGATGGTAAGTGGTCATCGTCGCCTATGGACACCTGCAACACCAGGGGAGTCACCGGTGCAACGCCGGCCCGGAAGGAGAGCTCTTTTTACACCTTCGCGGCAGAAATGACCGTGAAAATCGGACTGTAGTCGTTCGCCACGGATCCAAGCGATGTGGATGAAACTTCAATCTTCGGCGAGTGGTGTGATGATGGAAGGGTGACGTTGGCACCAAATCAAACAATTCCTCGGAGCACTCACCGTTGTAAAGTCTGTAGAACACACAGAGACATCCTATGTCTCTTCTAAGGCTTAGGTGTTCTAACCTGTTAGTGACTCGTGGGTCGTTGACAATTCGAACAGCGCGCTTTTGTACGGCGTCAAATGGACTAAGCTGGTATTGTGGAGCCCCTGCCCAGAGGTGAGAACAGTACTCCATGTGAGGCCTGACTTGAGCTTTATAAAGCATCAGTAGGTCCCTCGCATTGAAGCACTGCTTCGCCCGGTTCAGGACGCCAAGCTTTTTGGAGGCCAATTTGGCCTTAGCTTCCAGGTGACACCGATACTGCACGTCGCTCGAAATGTCAACACCCAGAATCCCAACACTTTTATTAACGGTGAGTGCGGTACCCTGGAGTTGAGGCGCCATGACAAATGGGGTTTTCTTAGCGGAAAACGCGCAAACTTGTGTCTTCGTGGGATTGAACTCGACTAAATTTAGTCGACCCCATTCCGAGACTTGCTCCAGAGAGTTCTCGACTTCAGACACAAGTTTGATTCTGCTATCCTCCACATGTGACCGAGAGGCATTTGCAGGGCCTGTATAATAGGCATCTCCCGTGCTGTCATCTGCAAAGCAATGAATGCCGTTTGCACGCTCCAGCATGTCATTGATATGCAGAATGAACAGGGTAGGAGACAGCACAGACCCTTGTGTTAATTGTTTAAATGTTGACTTCCAGGAGGTTTGGATTTAATTCTGCACACATTTATAATTAAATGTAAATTTTCAAGAACGGTTGAAGCTCAGTGATTAAGTATTCGGCCTTCTTCTCGGAGGGTTTAGTTTCGGTTCGAATATAGGGGCGCGCACTTTTTGAAGTTGAAGGCGCGCGATTTTTTGAAGTTATGTGGGTTTAAAAGCATTTAGGTAAATCTCACTCATTATAACGGCGAAGAAAAACATAGTGAGGAAACCTGCATGCCGAAGAGATCCCAAAACTCAAAAGTGTTTGAAGTCCGTCAATCCAAACTTGGCCAGTGTGGTGGTCTATGGGCTTAACCTTATCATTCTAAGAAGAGACACGTGCCCAGCAGTGGGATATTTATGGGTTGCCATGATGTTGAAATTCTTACTTGTAAAGGTCGGTCAATAGACGAGCAGATGAGATATCATTGCGAGTAATCACCGTCGCCCATAGACATCACCGATGTGTTGATAAGACAGAAGAAAAGAACGTATCAGCTCTCATCTAAAGTTCCAAACTGCAACACGGTCGGTATGTTTTTTGATAGCGACTTTAGGCAAAATGATCTCTAGCGAAACCTGCCAATATACCTACTGAGGCTGGATTTGTCACCTTTTATGACTGGGCTGTCGTCTTGGTAACAATATTACTATAGTCCAACCTGACCAAAAAGATAATTATTCACCATACCACCACCTGGTTTCGCCATGATTTTAACCAAACATACGTAGGTACTGTCAATAGGTGGGTATTGTTTGTCGTTTTTCGCGCGAAATTTTCCACGATTTCGTTTTAAGTAAGTAAATGCTGTTTAGACCTGAGAGTTGGTGCTGCTAGCGTCAAGCTTCGATGCTAAATTTATTTTCACCACGAGGTTTTCTCAATATCTGAAGGTGTTTGCTTTTGTTTTCCTTATCTACTGATTACTTACTCAAATACTTATAAAATTTAATAAGATATGGTTGATACTAAACACTAAAATATATACTAACTATAATTAATACAGTTAATACTGACCATGAATGTTTTTAGACGCCTCTTCTGCCTGCTTAACGTAACGTAATGATAAAATAAATAAAAAAATTAAATGGTTACCTATTTAATCTTAAAAATGCAACGAAAGCATAGGATGAAACATTCGGTGAATCCTCTGGTCTATGAATTATCAAAAATTCGTAACGATTAAAAGACGGTCCCCTGGCCCTAAGACCATCACCGTGCCGGTGCGGTGGGGTCATATAAGACGTCCCGGGATCTCTTTACACGACGAATGGTTGCCGGGGTGATATTAGCGGCTCAGAAACCCACATAAATCGCGACCTCCACAAGAGCAGTCTGGAACGTTTTGAAGGATTTTTACCAGAAAATAAAAAACGGTTTAGTGCCATAACAGTAAATTTATCCCAAGATCAAAGTGTCTGATAATATTGTTATAACTGTCTCTCAGATAAATGTTTTATTTAATTATAGGTATATTGAAGGAAAACAAATTTAAGTAGATCCGCCAATACGCACTTGGCCAGGGTGGTGGACTATGGCCTTAACCTTCTCATTCTGAGAAGAGACCCGTGCTCAATAGTGGGCCATGATGGGTTGAGATGAGATGAATTATAGGTAGATACGTATTTGATGTTTTGTATGAATATACCTAAAAATTAAATTGGAGGGAATTTAGTCTTCACACCGAAATAATAAATTAAATAAAATATAGTAGGTAGGTATCTAGTCTACCTATGCCATTTTTAGAAATTCGATGAGTCCATTCCATTTTCTTCGAAGAGTAAAATGGTAGCATAAAGTTTTTATGAGGATCAAAATAATTTTTTTCGCGAACTACCTAAATACCTACCTATGCGTCTAATTTTGATATTTTTGATAAACTATACCTGACCTACTTTTGTATAATAGAGTAATGAACTAAAGTATTCTGAGTGTCATTAATAAGTTCTTGCAAACATTAATAAATCTCAGAGATGAAATCTTTTGTCTCATTTTCCATTATTTATTTTCTTGCATTTTTCAATTACTTTTTTCAATTAATTCGGTCGAGAAAAATTGTCCGACGCCGCGACGTCCGATCTTTATTCGCATTTCTAAAGGCCATTTTCCATAATTCTTATTTATTTGATAGCGGCGTATAAAAAGCATTTGTTGCTTCTTCCTCAGTATCTTCGTCTTGAATATCTCCCAAAAATTAAGCTTGCATTCAAAATATTTCACCAATTAATTCCGATTTTATCCTACGTCTACGCCGCTCGCGTAAGAAGTCGCAAAACCGCGGAAATTATAATTTTGTTTCCAAGAAAATTTTGTTTTGAACTGTTGAGATTTGCTAAATTTTGCCTGGCCAAGTTTACGGTTACAGCGGAGAATAATATCGAGTGCTGTGTATCTAAACAAGCCGAAACGTTCTCGGCGGGTCTTACCGCTGTAGCGATAAACGGATTTGGGATTGAGAGGGACGATATTATTCGGCTTTAATAGAGTGATACTTCTTTAGGATCATTCGGGAAACTGACGGCACTATTTGCTTTTGCCATAAAAAGTTATGGCATCGTACTTGCGGTATCAAGTGTAACGAACAAATACTTTGCCGCTATTAAGTCAGCAAGAAGTGAAAGTATTAGATACTTAAGTACGTCGGATTGTATAGTAACTCTACGTTATTCTGAATTAGATTTTTTATGATAAGTTATATCAAGAAAATTTGTTTCATTCAGAGCCTGATGTGAATTTCCGGCTTTTATCTATTGTGGGTAGGTTAAAGGAGTAAAGGACATAATGTATCTAGGTACGTACAAAACGGCATATACCTAAAGGATAATACTTATGGCATAGTCGCCTTATTTCAAAATTGACAGTCTTTGGGGATATCCCCGCTACTTTATCATGTGACGGGAGCCATGTTTAAAATCCTGTCAGATGTTGGGCCATAATTGCGTCGCAGTAACCAGTTTAATTGTGTCCTGCATTTGTACTTTTGTCCTGTTTTTGATGACTCAAGTATTTAATGTTATTTTGTAATTATTTCTATGAAAATCGATGAAATATGACAGTATCCAGTGATTTTAGTTACAAACTCTATTGCAACCTTTGGATATTACACATTCACGGGTAACGAGACAATTAGCGTACCTACCTACCTAATAGATCACACAATTTACCTATCCGACCATTTGTCCTCCTACTTGTATTGACATGAAGAATTTTTGTTTGTCTGTGCGTTTGATCCTGCTTATCTCGGAAACAGTCAAAACGATTTGGATTTTGTTGTTATTGACGTAATGTGGTGAGTTAATCTTATAGTAGGTACCTAACATACAGTGTTTGTTTAATTTCAATTGAATAATTAAAACGTGGACACTGAGGCATAGGTACCTACTCCTATATAATAGTAGGTATCCTTATCCGTCATTATTATTCTTACCATAAACAATAGATACCTACCTACTCGTATAATGTCAACGTAGGTATTAATTATTAGGTAAGTGGTTATTACGCACCTTTGTGTACTGATGGTATCTTCTATACAATTATGATGTTGTAATTGTCTGGTTTACCAATTAAACATGTTTGTAAAAGGTCACGCGTGTCGCGATTATTAAGATTAATACCTACACTTCGTGTGAATACCGTGATTGCATAGTGGTGAATCACTTCGATACATAATAGGTGTATGCTCATAATACCTAGATTAATAAGTTAGGTATCTATTGTTCCATGATTAAGTACTTTATTCTAAACTTGCTTGCTTAGTGAATAAGTAACTTTTTACAAAAAAGTCAGATGTCGCTTAAATTTATTTGGGATCAGACGACAAACACTATCTTTCGAATACAAAAAGAATTATCAAAATCAATTTACCGAGCAAAAAGTTATGAAAAAATATATCTATATCAAAAAGCACTCGACAGATGGCGCTCAATTCAACCCATAGGTATAGGTGTAAAATTCTCTTCGATACAAATTAATCAAGCCCAAACACTAGATAACCGTTATAAATCGTTGAGGAAATCCCTCGACTGTATTTCAGCCTCATCATCAGATCGACTCCAGACCTTCATTTAATTGCAGTAATTTAATATTCTTCGGACTTAGGAGGAGCACTTAGGTACCTAAATAAGTATTATTTGTAGGTACAAATTTTAGAAGTCATAATTTATAAGAAAGAAAAAAAGATCAAACACAAATCCATCCTTCATTTACAGTGTCAGTAATGAAATAGGGTCTCCTATTAAAATGACAGGGGTTAAGGGCCTAGCCATACATTAGACAAGTGCTACTTGGTTCACTTCACACGTTTTAGAGAACATTAAATAGAACAGTCAACTCACAGTAGGTAGTATGCATAGTTTTATTACGAAGGAATGGCGCACGTGGATATCTGCCTGGTCTCTATAGCTTGGTTCAGTACAATCCAGTTTAATTTTACATAGCGATAGGGTTATTTACATGCTTGGTTTTTTTTCGATCGTGCAACGACAACAAAGCGTGTCCTACGATTTTTTCCGAAGACAGCGAATCTGTGTTAAGTACCTATTAGTTAGTAGGTAGCTAATCAAGTAGATAGGTACTTACAAAATTAAGTACATCCCCAGCTCTCCGATTCTCCCCAACATTTTCTTGTTTTATCGTCAATTTTAAATTAAATGTCATAAAAAATAGGTATTCTATTATTAAAATTCCAGAAATGTATCTATTATAATGTCACTGTTTTATTTTCATGCAAAATAACAAAATGTTAAGAAAGTCCAATATTATCACTACGTATTAACTAGCGATCTGTGAAGATTCAAATTGGAAAAAGTTGCGATACCAATATCAAAATAGTTCTTGTTAAACATTCGAAACAAAGAGAGACGACTTGGAAGATCTCGGTGTAATTGTGCAGGGTTCTATTGGCAGCGGGTATCGACATTGTCCCTCCCAGGCGAGTTTAGAACAAAGCCGACAATAGGGAGCCGGCATATTGCCTCAGTTCCATCTTTTAGTACCGCTATCTCGCGGTTTATGCCTTATAAAATCTTCCCGTGTGGAACCAGGCACTGACTGAAAAATATGGTGAACAGAATGTACTGTTATTACAATTAATGTACCTACATTGTAGTGTAATATGAATGGTTAACGTTGTATAAAATTGGTTTCTCAACACTACTTTGGAAAATTCTTGACACGCGCACTTTGGTTTTTTGAAGTAATTTACTCTTACTCTGTAAGTTCTCCAAAGTTCTCGAGTTAAAGCTTATAACTAATACCTGGTATAAGAAAAATGAGAATTTATAGATGAGAAAGGTCTTGACATTTAGGATACCTACATAATTATGCTCTGAAATCTAAATCTTTGATGCCGTAAAAGTTCGTGTTCCCACAACATCAATTCCGCTAAATCTGTCTACGACCAATCATTCGTTTTTCAATCGAATCCAGCATAAATAGACTCGACCACAGTGAAACGAGTTTTCTCTAAATGTGAATGAAGGCACACAAAATTTCCGTTTGAGATGACTTGGGCGAGTTCACATTTTATGTCTTCCTTAGTTTACGTCATCTTGGGAGTACTCGGTCCCGGGGTAAATGTGGCCGGCGATTTTATTTGCACGCAAATTCGATAGCTCGTAATCCGGCCCGTGATGGACCAAGTGTAACGAACGGACTGGGCAGTAGCTATCAACAACTTATCGGGCTCATTTCCTTTCTCTCGCATTGGTTTTGTTCATTTTTGTTTTGTCATATGTCTAGCATACGCTTTCTATTTTAGAAATATACCTAACCCTTACAGCACTATAATCATTTTATTTAGTCACTATTTTTCACAATACCAAAACATACCTAATATAAATATGAATTGGTATTCAAAATAATTACTACTTTTTTAAGCTAAGGGGGAATAGGTACTTATGACAAAATGGTGTGAAAAGATTACGAACCTAAGTAGGCTTTTCTTGAACAGCAATACGTACCGAAACGCGTTCAAAAATATCTTCAAATAAAATGTTGCTATTTATTAGTTGTACCTCGCTTTTCTTAATTTCTCGCAAATGATGTGAAAGATAGGTAATCTTGAGCAAAAAACGTTAGCAAAGTTAATTGTGGGTTGTTTCCCTAGCCACGCCGTTAAAAGGTAAGTCGGTGCGACTTGTAATATTTTATTTGGAAATCTTTTCCACACATCTTATTAAAGAATCGAATTTTGTTGTATTTTACATTTAAATTTCCAAGTTTACGATTCTACTGGTCTACTGTAAATATAATATTACTTTTGAAGTCTTGTATCTTATTTTCTTTCTTAAAATATGTCAAGTACGATAAGAAAATATTATATCTACCTACAATTAAGTAGGTATATATACAAATGTGAGTTACTGCAAAACAACAAAAACATTAGTAAAAAGTGAGTATAAGGCTTGCATCGATGATCGATTTTGATGAAATTTTATGTTTGGTTTTAGGGTGGTTTAGATTCATATTAACGACTGGTAGGCGGGACTAACCATACGTAGTTACAATTTAAAATATATTACAGAACAACGTCTGCAAGGTCTTTTGTATAGGTGGTAAGAGCCTTGAGTGGTGAACTACGGGAAAGTATCACCGCCCGCCACGGTACTTAGTACCATTTCCACCGTGTAATAAATGATTTGAACATCAATAATAATTGTGCTCCGGAAAAAAGGTGTAGAGCCCGTTATAAGTACTTTTAAGAGGCTAACAGGTAGCAACGCATCTGTGACCGAATTAACACGAGACTTGCTAACAACAACTAATTATTGATCCCAGTGCCTAAATTGAGTCTTGTTCTATGTATGTCGGTCGCAGTTGTCATAGGCGACAGCGGCAAGTGAGGTGCTGCCTGCTCATTTGCTACCAATTCCATACCTTACTACACACTTATTGCTAATTCCATAAAAAAGGTCAGCTAGATTCATAATACTTTTGATATTTGACTTCGAATTCGAAAATACTTCAAAAATATACTTTTATTTTGTTACAATTAATGCTAAAATATAGGTAGATACTCGTATCTACGTGCACAAAGGAAGAGAAATCTTTTATGACAAAATAAATACACATTGTGTTATATTATAAGGTATCAATAAATAGATACGTACAACGATACGCAAAGAAAATAAGTAATCATTCATCAATAATAACACCCATTTCAGTTGTGCGCCATGTGAGTTATTTACTAGGGATAGGATTATTGGCAAATTGTTCCGATCGCGTACCGAACTGGCTCGCATGTGAAATATTAAGCACCTTGGTATATGCCGTCCCCAAAGACCATGGCATATGCATAGCTTCACACAGCTGTAAATACGTGATGCGTTCCAGTTATGAGAAGAACATCGCATGAAAAGAAAGTTATTGGAATATGCAAAATTACTTTCGTTTAGCTGGAAAATGGTTTTGTACCTACTTACTTTATTCACTCTTCACGGAAAAATCAATCATGAATATCTTACATCATGCTGAGGGGTTTTATTGCAGTTTTTTTTATAAAAAGGCAATCTTTTCCTTGAAGGATTTCCTTCTTTTAGTGATATACCCAAATGATAATAATAGGTAGATACCTACAGTAGGCACTCTGTAAAGCGAGTGTTACGTACTCGTACGTGTACGAGTATAAGACACTTAACCATTACATAAATCAGATAAAGGAAAATTATAAGGGGATGACGACAAATATGAATGAATCCCCTGAACCACAACTATATTGCTCAGTTTACGATCCAATTCCTCTACGTGTATATGTTGACAAATATCAAACGTGAATTCACCTTGTCAATGATACACTTTAATTTGTTTCAAAACTTTGTTTATTCGTTTTGATGTTTTGAAGCTTATTAGACCACACTAGTTACTTAACTCTTGGGATCAAATTCGACTGTCTATTTGTTTATATCTTGCCACATTCAATAACCTAACACATTTAACATGTCAATCAAAATAAGGGCACTTTCTATATTAGGTATGAATGAAGTGTTAAAGCTGATAGGTATAAACAGATTTATATAAGAAACCTATCACTAACCCTTATTGAACGAAAGTGAGTCCTATTAGAAAAAGGATCTGTTTGATGCTCAATGAATCTGTTTGTGACGCCGAACTCGAAAGGATCAATGAGATATTCGATAAAGAAAAATGTACTGGTTAAAGTATAAGAGATAAAGATAGAGGGTCTAGCTTTTGCGCTGACACAATGTCGGGGAGTCCCACGAAGCCTCCGTTTTGTATATTATCTCGTGCTACAAATCACACCGGATGTCCCACCGAGGGGAAATGAAAATTGAGATACCGGCGAGGCATTGTTCCGTGAAAATATTTATATCTTCTTGATATTCTCGGGACGCGGGACATTTGCCGACAGATATTGTAATAATGTTACGAGTTAAAAGCGCTTTTGATCACATTTTGATTGTTATCGATCACTCAGTGCGTTGCGCTTATTCGCACTTGACAACAAGCTGCTTTCGTATTCAGAGGCTTTACACTTCTAACTATAGGACTGAGACAACTTTTTAGGGTTCCGTACCCAAAGGGTAAAACGGGACCCTATTACTGAGACTTCGCTGTCTGTCCGTCCGTCCGTCCGTCTTTCCGTCCGTCCGTCACCAGGCTGTATCTCATGAACCGTAATAGTTACACAGTTGAAATTTTTACAGTGATGATGTATTTCTGTTGCCGCTACAACAACAAATACTAAAAACAGAATAAAATAAATATTTAAGTGGGCGCCCATACGATATTCGATAGTTTAGTTACCTTTCGGTCCAAGAGATGGCGTTGTGCGTAATATGTGGCTACAATAAAACGATTAAATATAGTGAGGCTTTCATACAACAGACCAGATTTTTTTGGCGTTTTTATACATAATGGTACGGAACCCATCGTGCGCGAGTCCGACTCGCACTTGGCCGGTTTTTACTTATGATGTAATCAGTTATGGGATTGGGAGGTATTTAAAAATCGCTTACTTATCCTTACTAATATTATAAATGTGAAAGTGTGTTTGTTTGTTTGTTTGTTTGTTTGTTTGTGACGCTTTCACGTCGCAACAAAGCTATTATATGGTAAGGTTTATGTGTGTGGGGATAGATAGGAGAGTGGAGAGTGACGTAGGCTACTTTTTACCGCGAAAAAACATCCCATTCCCATGGGAAGATCGATGTTTTGTTAGTTGCTAGATATTTATTTTCGGAGTTGTTAATAGATGGCGTTAATTTGCAAGTTCTGAATTACGCTATGAAATACTACATGTAATTTACTTAAGTCATAGGCAAATGTAATAGGCTACTTTAGCTCTGCCTCGAGAACTCCCCGCTCCGGCTGTATTCAGTGTACCGCCCGCCCGCTGGCACTATCCTGTTGGCTGATGTCCGCAAGTTGCTGGACTCGCCGACACCGGTGGTGGGCGCGGGCGACTGGAACTGCATCCGGGGTGGAATAGCCTAGCTGCCAACAGAAGTGGAAGGCTACTTTTTGATGCCGCTGAACAGCACGGATACACTGTCGAGGGTGTTGCACACCGTTACCGCGGCTCTGAATAAGAGAGAACGCGTGTGTGCAGTATTCCTCGACATGGAAAAGGCGTTCGACCGTGTTTGGCACGACGGCTTATTCTCTACAAGATCTCGCAGTCGTCGGCGCCCCGGAGTGCCGTTAAGGTGATCTCCAGTTTCCTCGAAAATAGAAGCTTCTGAGTAGTGGTTGAAGACGCCGAATCCACCGAGCGTCCGATCGCAGCTGGCGTCCCGCAAGGGAGTTGCCTGTCCCCGGTCTGCTACGCCTGCTACACCGACGACATCCCGGCGACAGGGGGGGGCGTCGCTTGCCCTGTATGCCGATGACGTGGCGTACATCACCACGTCGCTGAATAGAACCCACGCCATCGTCAAGATGCAGCGTGCGCTTGATGCCCTCCCCGAATGGCTTGCCGCGTGGAGACTGTCGGTGAATGTCGGGAAGACGCAGGCCGTGAACATAGGAGGATACCTCAACAGGCGGGACCCTACTCTGGAGCTTAACGGACAAGATATCCAATGGGGCCCACAAGCCAAATACCTGGGGGCAAAATCGACGGAAGACTTTCGATGAAGCCACAGGTTACGAAAGCCGTCGCGAATTCCAGAAGCGCGATGGCAGAAACCAGTGCTCTCCTCGAGCCTCGCTCTCGGACTGAAGCTCGGGGTCTACAAGATCTACATCAGATCCCGCCTCACGTACGCGGCACCGGCGTGGTACGCGCTCGCCAGCGAACCGCAGCGCAAAAGGATGCGCGCGGTTCAGGCGATTGCGCTCCGCCGGCTGACTGGTGCGCCGAGGTACGTCAGGAACGCCGTCATCCAGAGGGACCTTCGAGTCGAGAGCCTGGACGACTTCATCGAGAGATTGGCACGCAACATGTTCGGGCGTGTCGACGCGTCGCGGTTCCCGCATCTGCAGGACCTGGCGCCGCTCCACACCCGTCCACCGGACCGCTTGCTGACCGCTTGCCGACTTGCTGGTTGCGCGGGACGGGCCTAGCACTGACTGATACTGGGGCTTCGTAAGTCGTCGCCCGGCGCTGATCGGCTCCTGCTGGGCTTCCCACCAGTGGGATTCACCCGGTAGGGCCTCGATCGCCTGGGCGGCGTGGAGATGAACCCCATCCCGTTTAAGACTCTGTGGCCTGTAAAAAGGCCGCCACTCACCGGACTTGACCTATTGGTTAACCACAGATGGACAACCAAGGGCCTTAGAGCCCAACCCAAGGACCGGCCCGTTTTAACGGGCCGCGAGAGACACCCCCAAAGGGGAACTAACTGTCCCGAGGGCTCCACACACCTCAGACAGGGTGGAGTGAAGAGAGCGAGTAGTAGGCTACTTTTTAGCCTAAATTCCTACGGGAGCGAGACCTACGCGGCTGTTACCTACGGGTCCCGAAGCGAAGCGCGGGCGGTTCTCTAGTTTGTATAATAAAAGTTATACCGCTAGGTTGCATACTGATTTTTATTTCTTGTTTTTATAAACAAGACATACTTAATTGTCAAAGTTATTGCATACTTCTTAGTAGTATACATTGGGTACTTTGTTTTATAAAACAGCAGGGTTGCCAGGTGGTTGTGAAATCTGGAATTTAATAAGTTTTCATAATTATGTAATAAGTGCATGAATGAGTGGGCAAGTGAGAAATTTAGATGCAGATCTTTTTTTAATACTTATTACTATGGCCCTACTTAACCTAGTAGAATTTTCCCGGAAATCATATCATGTACATGTTTGTACAAATATGGCAGCCCTGGTGTAGATACATTATCATGATAATGAAAATAGTTTAAATTAGCAATGAGGCAACTAATTACAATTGGTTATATTTATTTAAAACTTTATTGACCACAATAAACACATATTACGGTACAAAATGGCGAGCTTAATGCTAGGTGCATTCTCTACCAGCTAACCATTAGGCCAAACAGAGAAACACGACGAGCGGTATAAATAAAATACTTAATTGTAATGGAAAATTAAACATATACAAAAGTAAAAGTATAAAAGATTATAATGTGTATATATACAAATATATACAAATACATATATATAATATATATACAAATACATATATACTTATGAATATATACATATATAAATATACATAACATATTATATCTAATACATAAATAGTCCTACAAGTTATAGTCCTACAAGCAACTTTTGGCGCGTGCGTGACAGAGACAGTGCCTGTAGGACTGTAGGTAAATACCTGTTACTGAGTGGGTGTGAATTATGTGTACATATAAGTATGTATAGAGTTGTTTTAAATAAACGTATAATCGCGTGGAGGGTATTGTGATTATTGTAATCTGTTACACCGTGCCTGAGAAGAGAGAGGCGGGCAGTGGTTAATTTTCAATAATTCTTGACTTGAAGAACCTATGCGCAAAGTTTCAGGTGATTCCATTGACTAAATAAATGTTTCAGTTTATCCCCTTATTGTTTAAGTTATTAAGCTAGGTCAGAGGTTCCCAAACTTTATTTTTGCATAGACCCCTTACAAAATTATGCCTGATCCGGTGAACCCCACGTGGCGACATTACTTAAAACTCGATTAAAAATGTGAAGATAAAAATCTAACGATATATTAATAGTTTGCGATGCGGCCGCGTTCCAATCACAAATTAACAGCTTTGAGAAAAACAAGTTATTCGTATTCATTACAGGTTATTATTTTGCATTATATATTTTATATATATTTATAAAGTTTATATATGTATATATAGGTACATAAGTATATATGTATTTTTATATAATATTTATATGTTATATATTCTGATATTAATATATATTATAATCTTTTACATACTATTGTGTATACTTTGCTGATAAATACCTATACCTATGTTTCATTCCTTAAAACTATTTTTTTTTTCAAACCGCTCGTCGTGTTTCTCTGTTTGGCCTAATGGTTAGCTGGTAGAGAATGCACCTAGCATTAACCTCGCCATTTTGTACCGTAATATTTGTTTATTGTGGTCAATAAAGTTATAAATAAATAATAAAGTTAGAATTGATAGATCACTTAATTTTTCGATCTGTAAATTGGATCAAAAGCATCAAACGGACTATTATAATTGTTCACTGCACGACATCTAGATGGCGTTAAATGCCAAATACCTTAAATAATTTTGGAAAAAGATGATATTTGTAAAATTGCTGGACTTTCTACCAAACATAGCTAAGAACAGTGACAACAGCTGTCCATATGTTTTAGAGTTACGGTGCCATGAGACTACACACATACATAGTCATAGCCAAACAGAGAGGTCAAACATATTATAACATACCTAACTATTTTTGCATCGGGGCTTAAAAAAGTGATTCCATCCAAGTTCAAGTTTTTGACATCTACTCACAACACAGGACTCCAATCCATTCTTACTGTGGTAAAAATTAAAACTGTATTATCTTTGGTCAAATATGAAATTATTACACTATTACCTAAGTCACTTACAGTCGCTGAGATTTTAAAAATACTATGTGCCTTTATATCAATAAACCTATCAAGGTGAAGCTAGCCAACATTTTAGGTCTTCACTATCGAAAGTTGATACATTTTCGTAGACCCCGCTTACGAATTGTGAACCCCTTTTTTGGTCTACCTGGACCACTGGCAATCTACATATGAGCTAGATGTTTAAGTCCATAAGTATATTAAGTTAAAATTAATAAATATAAATAATTGTAATGAAGAAGTGTAAATAATTTTATCAATTCAATTAGGTAACACGTTATCACTTGCCTTTATAATGTTTCCAACGATGCGTAAAAAATGCTTATCGAAAAAGACACTGCCGTACAGCACCTACTTACATATGTGTTGACGCAATAAATTGCGCCATGTACTAAATGTATTCACATCGTTAAGAACTACAACTATATAAATCGATTAAAATTTCAAGTCAGCGAATAACCTAATTTTGTATATGGCACATTTTTGAAATTTACTTACTAAACGAAAAAACTGTAAACATTCGCGAGCAAACTGAAAAATTCGCTGTGAATATTTTAAACCTTCGTGCGTGGGAAACTTGGGGACTGCTAGCTGGTGAGGCAATGTTTGCTGCGGCAAATTAATGTGGCCTAAGCAACTTTTTTAATATTATATAATCAGTACGGAAGTGCTAAAGTCGCGCTTCTGAGTTTGCTAACCAGACTGGAATGCCAGTGACTGCGAGTTAGAACACTGCAATTACATATTTCCATAATTAAATTCTGCAACTTCTCGCCTTCTTAATGTTTAAAATAGAAAGGGTTTTAATTTGTAAAGAACCTAGAAGAAGTAGGTAAGACTTAGGTACCTACTAATACGGGTAAGTGGTCAAGAGAGTTCTGTAAAGATTAAAAGAAGTTATAGCTTGAGATCGTTAATAAAACGAAATGCTTGCTAATATTGTGTTTCATTGTGTTGTTGTATTAAATTTCATTGTGGCGATTTTGTAATTATTGCTAAGTGACCCAACAAATGCTTTTCTTCAATATAATATTATTTATATCTTAGGTTCTCGGCTGCGTATCAAGATCAAACAAACATTAGGTATTCCTTAAGTTAGACCTTCAGTAATATAACGGCAAAACATTTTACATTTTATTAACACGCTTTTATTAACTTCACCTGTATGTTTGTATGTATGTTTGTATGTAACTTTACTCCATTTTCTTTAATATCTCCGGTGCCCAAAGGTCTTCTTGCTTCAAACTTATATAGCATCTGCAACTAATTATTCCCTAACTTTCTATACCATTTTCACGAAAATCCGACCACAATTTTCCGAGAAATAGCTGTTTTTCCTCATTTTTTTCTTAATTTTATACCTATACTTCCTTTAATATCTTCCGTGCCCCTCAACCGTTGTGCTTCAAACTCATAACTAACTTAAAGCTAACTGATCCCTAACTTCCTATACATTTTCCACGAAAATCCATCGCGAATTTTCCGAGTTACAACTGTTTTTCCTTGATTTATACTAAATTCGTTCATTTTAAACCTACATTTCTGTTAATATCTTCCGTGCCCCTCAGGCGTTTTGCTTCAAATTCATAACGCACCTATAAACAGTTGATCCCTAATTTTCTAGACCCTTTCCACGCAAATCTATCGCGGATTTTCCTAAAAATAGGCGTTTTTCCTAACTTCTTTAATTTCCACCTTCCCTAGCCTATAACTTCACCTGTATGTTTGTATGTTTGTATGTATGTTTGTATGTAACTCTCCTTCGCATAAAGAGACTACCATAATGATATTATTACACGCTTTATATTAGCTTCACTTGTATGTTTGTATGTTTGTATATTTGTTTGTAACCGACTTCTTTGGACGCGATTTTGACCCACTTTAAATGGCCAGATTTCGTTTAAACTTTGTAGATTTATCGAGTTCCGATGACATTACACTATTTTGATAAAATTATTCCAATTTTCAATATGCAAAATAAGATTTTAATTTTTTTACTCTCACACTACTGCCATCTATCCATTTGCTACTGCCATCTACCCATATTTACGGGCAACTAGCTGTAACTGCGTATTCAGTTTGACTGCGTACATTACGTTTTACTAGATGGCGTTGTTCTTCTGTTTATTTGAATTCTAAGTTATCACAGTAGATAGATCGATAGAGACCAAATAATAGTTTAAAATTATAAAAACAAGCTATTATAAATAAACAAAACTAAAAAGTCGAAAATAAATAATAGTTTAAAAAAACTAAAAAACACGCTTTTTATAGAATACTGAACTAAAAAAATAGAAAATAAGTTTCAATAAATTTAAATTAAGAATAGTGTTAAAAATTTCAACAAACATGAATTAATAATAGTGTAAATAAAGAAAATATTTTATTTAAAAAAAAAGCGTGGGGTGCATGGTGTCATTTTGATAATATCTTAAAAAGCACCCCACGCTTTTTTTAAATAAAATATTTTCTTTATTTACACTATTATTAATTCATGTTTGTTGAAATTTTTAACACTATTCTTAATTTAAATTTATTGAAACTTATTTTCTATTTTTTTAGTTCAGTATTCTATAAAAAGCGTGTTTTTTAGTTTTTTTTAATTATGATACATATATGTATGTATAAAGATAAGATTAACATTTGATTATAAGGAAATAAATAATAGTATTACTGTATTACTAAGTAGTAAGTTTTTCATCGCGGCTTGGTGGGCGAGAATCGGATAAGGAAAAAATATCTTACCATTATCTCAAGGGATACCTTAATCGGTATATAAATAATCGATCTTACGTCCTCTCACGGGTCTCAAAACTATACAACAGATCCTACCAAATGTCATCTCAACAGACAGAGGCGGACAGTTTTGTATTTATAATACCTATTGGTATGGATATTCACTTGGACTAAGGATTTCCGGATTTTCTGTGCCGGTGCCATACATAAGTTATTCTTTAGTTTTGTAGGTACATCTTTGTCATGCTATAGGTACAAAATAGGAATAACGCTTGCAAAATACCACATGCAACCCAATCAGTTTTTACACGAATATTTTGAAATTTAAGGCAGGGCTTTACAATATTACAGTATAATTTTTTGTGTCGGCAATAATATCATCAGGTATTTCCGTTTCATGTATTTCCGGTCTCGAGTCTCGGTCAGTTTGCTATCAATAACCAAATTAAGGTAATTATGTACCTACTTTAATACCATTTTGTTATACAACGAAGGTGAAATAGCGTTTGTTATATTTTATAATTACAAAGTGTGTTGATAAGGGTTTCATTCTCGCTAAAGCATAGAACAAAGGGATGACAGGACAAGACTGGGTTATCCGGAAAACACCCAGGATTAAGGGTGCTGTAAAATATTTACCTGGCTTCCGTTATTTTTGGCTGAGCCCTACAGTTGCCCCTCAGATAAAACTTATCTTGACGTCCGCAACTAAAGCTGTGTGTCAAGTCATTAATCATCATCATACCAGACTAAGAAGATTATGCACTTGAATTACTTTTAAAACTTTGTTCCAGGTGAGATACGAGAATATCTACATTTAAAAATCGTACGTCGACTCTCTATATAGGTAGCGTAATGCTACTTTATATCATACTTGCTCAGTAACTAGGGATTACTATGGTGGAAAGTCTCCTTGTAAGTTGGTGTTTGCAATTCAAGGCAACATTACGTCGCACTATGCTTGAATTGTAATTTATTTTTTTATTTATTTATTTATTTATTTATTATGTTACATGAAAAAGTAAACATTACAGCTTAAACTAATGCGTTTACTTTACTTACAAAAAATTTCTACGTATTTACGAGCTATTTGGCGAAATACAGCAGGCGAAGAACTAAATAAGTCCAATTCTGGGTCTGAAGACAGCACACCATTGAGCAAGGTCAACAACGCTCGTATTAGCGGTGACTCACTCACCAATACCAACCTACATGATGGAACTGCAAACAATTTTTGTCGCCGAACTAGAGTAGGGGGAATCCGGGAGACTTGCCCAGATGGGAGAGTTGAACCACCTTTTAAAACTCGACTTAAATTATGCGCTAACGAAACGTCAAGACGGTCATTGATAGGGCGCGGGAGGCCAATGACAAGCACGGCACCATTTTTAACAATGGCCGGTTTGTTTGGCTGTCAGATTCGAAAAGGTGTTTTTGTTATGGCGGAGTGAATTTTAATTTTTTTTGTAGTTTTGATATTGCGGCCGTGCTTGTAGAGGTAAGTATTGTGTGATATTACTATTTTATTGCCTGATTATTATAGTTTGACGTGTGCTAAGTGTTGTATCGATTACGTTGATTGTTTTTTCTGTGGGTAGAATTTAATGTCAAAGTAGAATATGCGGGAGAGTTGCACCATGACGGGTGCGGGAGATATGCTCAGTGGTTCATGTCTCCCATGTATAATATTTGTATGAAGATATTTAATTTTGGAGTTTAACTTTACAGATACCTAAATTTTAAACTTTTTGACGAAATTTAAAAACAATTCGGGAACCTTAATACAACAAGTCTTATTTGTATTTTGTTTGTTTTTATGTGTAATTTTATATTTTATTGCAGACTAATTGAATGAAATATATCATTTCAATACAAACTATCCGAAAAAATACCGAAAAGGAAAATATCATACAGAATTAGAAAATGCTATACGTGAGGTAAAGGACGGTGCATCTTAAAGAATAACATTGATCAAATTTTTGGTTACCAGATGATGAGCTGACTGAAAGTAGTCCTAACTAAGGCTAATTAATGATACTAAATGATAAGAGTAAGTATATAATTGAAACAAAATGGTAAGAAATATCAAGAAAGAGTAAGAAGTTTGATTAGAGAAACGTTAAATATTTAATTTTATTAATAAAATGTTTAATAATTATGATGCCTACGGAATGCTTAAGAGTATGTCGAAGTATTGTTTATTTTTCCTTATGAGAAGAGTGTGTGACTGTGTTTCGTTAGAATTTCATTTCATTTTGTAATCTTTTGGTTAATAAACTTATGATTTAAGCTGTAAAATGTTTTTATTTTCTACCTTTAAAAAGCAGTGTTCAACTCTCCCCAGACCCCGGTTCAAGTGTCCCATAGGGTGGGGAGAGTTGAATCATATCCCATTTTTTATTAAAATGTATATAACATATTTCAGTAATATAATATGGAAAATCTAAATACGCATAAGTAAACCTAAATAAATAAGCTATCGTTTATTATTAAAATTGAATCACTATGCCTCCTTATTAAGAAAATATGATACTTCAAAAAAAAGCGGTTCAACTCTCCCGGACTCCCCCTACTCTTAGCAGGGACATTCAGTGATATTCGTTCCAACACCGAAGGATTGCAAATACTACCATTTATTAGTTTATAAAAGTAGTCAATTAGTGACATATCACGCCTTACTTCCAGAGAATCATACTCCAACATGCCTTGAATGAATAGGCTAGGGTATACATGCGGAAATCCAACAAAGTATCCGTACTGCTTGTAATACAACCACCTTAAAAATTTCTTTTGGAGTTTTTCCAACATGAGTATGTGCTTTCTATCATGAGGACTCCAGATAACTGCGTTAGTCTCTAATTTGCTTCTAACGAAGCTATTATACAACATTTTAATCGCAGCTACACTTTCAAAGTCTTTTGACTGCCTTAATACAAATCCAAGTGATTTGTAGGCTTTTGTGGTCATGTTACAAATATGATTGGCAAAACCGAGATTAGGACTCATCAAGACTCCTAAGTCTTTTACCGAGTACGATCTTCCCAACTCGGCCTCTCCTAACCGATATTTGTAATTCACGGGATTGTGCGCGAGAGTAAAAGACATCACAGAGCACTTAGTTTCGTTAAACATCAACTGGTTCCTTTTACTCCATTCATTAACACTTTCAATGTCCCTTTGCAATAATTCGCAGTGGGATGTGTTCTTAATCGTCATGAACAATTTCAGGTCATCTGCAAATAACAGACAACGAGCCGTGCTAACCGTATCAGGCAAATCATTGATAAATAACAGAAATTCCAAAGGACCGAGGTTCGATCCCTGACTAATACCGGAAAGCGTATAATACGGCCGCGAGAAATGTCCATTAAACTGCACATACTGCCTCCGATCACGGAGGTAGCAGGAGAAGAATCGAAGTAGTACAGGAGTGAATCCGGCAGTAGCAAATTTAAGAAGAAGTCGATCATTATCGACCGTATCAAACGCCCTCCGGAAATCAAAATAAGCAGCATCGACTTGTAAACTACTATCTATCGCTTGTGCTGTGTATGTGTGAAACGATAGCAAGTTACTAGCAGTAGACCGTCCAGATCTAAAACCATGTTGGGCATCAGTCAGCTGGTTCTCCACCTGCGCTGCTATAATTTTATGTAAAACCGATTCAAATAATTTACCAAAAACTGATAACACGGCTACCGGCCTGTAGTCACTTACGTCTGACCTGAAATTGTTCTTTGGGACTGGTACTACGCGTGATACTTTCCATAGATCTGGGTAACTACATTGGCTAAGGCACAAATTGAAAATGTGATGTAATGGAGCTGCAAACACGACAGTCTTTAATTACAAATGGCGGGATACCGTCTGGTCCCGCAGACCGTTTTGGCTTGAGATTTTTGAGTGCCCGTTCGACATCTTCTAGCAATAAGGAATCAACATGTACATGTCTACTAGAACACTCAGAAAACTCTATAGCTGTTTGTACGTCAAGATTGGGTTGTTGGTTTTTATACATAGAACTGAAGTGTTCAGCCAATACTTGCGCACTTTTTTCATACGGAACGGTCTCCCCGTTCATCGTCAATGTCCGCCACTTACTGCCCTGTTTACGTTTTGAGTTAATGTATTCCCAAAACGAAAAGGGTTGCCGGCGTATATTTTCCTCTGCCCGTGCTATATTGTTTCGGAAGTCAGCTTTAATGCTTAACTTAACCAACGCTCTGTAACGACAAAATTTCATACGGAATTTGGGACGTAATGTTTTTTTATACAAACGATGAAAGTGAGCTTTGATTTTTATGTAGCGCCTTGTTATGGGTGTATACCAAACAGGGTAAGAATACCGAGTAGTTACAGCCATGCGCGTTTTACTAGGAACACAGCTATCAATACAACTATTTAAAATACTGTAAAATTTTGAAACCGCTTCATTCGGGTCAACAATGCTAGATATCGATTCCCAGTTGGCATTGATCAATCTGTCATATAAGGCGTGATAATTGGCTTTACGAAAATCCCAATCTGTGCCGAGACGAATCACTGAAATATCACTACTTACACTTCTTCTCAAAATTGGTATTTCAAGCGGCGGATGGTAGGCATCTGGTAATACAAGTGCGTCCATTGACCGACACACTTTGACTTCGCCCAAAGATGTGCTTACTAAGACCAAGTCTAGTAGCCCCCCATAACTATTAAAAACATGATTTACCTGCTGTAATTCGCCAAACGCTAGCATATACTCATAACTTGCCTTTACACTGGTAGTAGCGTGGTTAAAGTTCAAGTTAAAATCACCACACACTAATAATTTCGAGAACTTAACACTTACGGATTCTATAATATTAAAACATGTTAAGTACATTTCCTCCTCTACATTAGGGGGTATATAAATACATAAAATTGTCAGGATTAAATTATTTTTCTTGTACATATTTGCACAGATTACTTCACAAACCATTGGTGGGTCCGGTAAATCGATCGCTTCCAGGCGGTATTTAGGTGAGGTAATAATAGCCGTTCCACCACCTCTTTTCGAACCTGGACGATCAGCTCTTAACATACTATAGCCATTTGGTACGACTTCCGTATCACATATACTTGTAGTTAACCAAGTCTCCGTTATAAGAAAAACATCTGATTGTGAAGCCGCTACTGCCGAAGAGAAATTGTTAAGTTTTGTGCGTAAGCCTCGTACGTTTTGGTAGTAAATATTTACATTTATAAGCTCCTCCGAGTCTAGATGGCACCGCTTAATCGTCCTGTCGACCGACGGTTTTGCTCCTCCGAAACCACTCATTCAACTTAGTATTAGCTGGCCACTTATCTGGCGCCATGAAAAATGAGAATAGGCTCTCGGGAACAGTAACAACAAAGGAAGCATAATTATTATGCTTTAACTCCAATTTCTCTACGATATACGGAGTTTCGCTTGTTTTTTTCTTATTCATATACTCCTCCACATTTTTGGGAGTAGTGTCGCTTCTCAAAGACCATAGGTGGATCATACGCTTCCTTTCAATCCCAGTTAAACCTTCCATATCGCCGGTGCCGCGTATTACTGGTCTATGTTTACGTCGTCTTACCGTTGTCCATTGCTCCTTTTCGGTGTCGTCGCATACATCATTCCCACTTTTGCTTAACGATGTACATGCAAAACCAACAACTTGCGCACTCGCTGACTTTACTGGCGGGCGGGACGGGAGCGGGTGTAGAGGGGTCGATGGCTCCGTCTCACTCAAATCGCTGACCACGACGTTCGCGACGACTTGCGCTGATTCGCGGTCTTCCGCAGTCGTCGGTTGGGCTCGGATGGTGTCGGTTGTTGTCTCTGCGCGCGCTCGCTGTCGACGCGTCATAATCGGTTCTCTCGCTTTTTCTTGTGGAACTGCCCGATGATTCTTGCTAGCATGATCGGCTGTTTCTTTCCTATTTTGCGACCGTCGCTTTAAATCGTCGTTGCTCACAATGTTCAAATTAGCCATATTATCTTGCTTATGAGTCAAAATCAAATCTATTTTTGCCTCCAACGAACGAACTGTTTCCACAAGTGAATTGATTTTTAGCTCAATGGGCAAAACCATGCTTTGCACTAATTTTAGTACGTCAGTGGACTCCATTTTATTACTTTAAACAGTGTTAATCAAATAATACAACGGATCAGTAACAAACACGTTCGCACGGGCGGGCGGTGCGCGGGGAATTTATTTGCATAGCTTGAACTGTAATGTTCACATTACAGTTCAAGCTATGCAAAAACTCCTTGGTAAACAATCTCTTTTCTTATAAAGTGGTAAGAAAACTTTTTACTGAAAAAAAAAACACTGAACATGGCGGCATTTAATTTCCATACATTTGAAACTATGCAAAACTCCTTGGAACTCAGAGCCGTAAAAAAAATAGAAAACTATTTACGAAAAAAAATGGAAATGGCGGCATTTCATTTGATCTGAAAGTTTGTGAAGTTTGTTCGTAAAGGGATTTAAGTTATTTACAACAATGTCAAGCACTTCATCAGCAGCAATATTACTATAATTAATTATAATAAGTAACCATTTTTTTCTATTTTTTCTCTAAATTTGCTAATTATTCTAATTAAAATTACCAATGTTTTATTTACCTCACAAGAATGATATAAAGTAGAATGCTTACCTCGGTTGCAAGTAGCTATTACACCCTCGAACTATATTCACCCTCGCTCGCTGCGCTCGCTCGTGTGACTAAATATCTCGGGTGCATGCGATCCATTAGCGCCCTATGCGAGCTGCGCTCGCACTGGCGCCAAATTGGATCTTGTTCTGTAATAGCTTACTTACGTCCCTTGTGTAACAATCTACTATTCTATAGAAAACTACATATTATGTTATCATATACTAGTTCAGCATGTACGAAACACTAGAGTTATTAATTCAATTTTGGGGAACCCTGTGTCAATTTATTAAATAAAGGTTGTGAAAATCATTCCCACTTACCATTTGAGTTTGTTGACAAGTAAGTAAAAAATTATTGCACATAAATAAAACTTTTATATATGTGCAATAATTTAAAATATGACTTAACATTTTTTACAATTTGTTTTTTGTGTAGGTAATATAATATATTTGTCTCTTTCAGATCGACAAATCCACTCAGAAAACATGATAACATACAATGTTGATTTAAGAAATAGGGTGGAGGATAATCAAACTATTAAAATGCACTAGCACGATGATCATTATAGAACTCTGAAGTCTGAAGACATATCGTCAGTGTTGTAGATACGTAATTTAGAATATGTAGGTATCGTCGGAATTATATTAAATGTGCACTCTGAAATTCTGTTTGTAACGTTATTCTCAGTATTAGTAGAATGTATTAAGCACAGGAGTACGAAATCTAAGCTTAGGTACAAGAAAGACTAAAATAATGGCTTCAAATGGTAATATCAATTAAGAAGATGTGAATAACTTTTAGCAAAAAGGAGGTTCCTATTTAATTCGTCCGTATATAGATATGCCTTTTTATGTGTGTTTAGCGATTTTTTCGTCGTTAAATATAAAATACTAATAAAAGTTTTATGATACTTGAAAAACTAATGATGTTTTCTCGAGCATCTGACAAGACCTTGGCCAGTTATTATTTTAAAAATTTGCCACAGCATCAGAATATAGAAAAAAAACTGATACCAAAGATAACTCAAACTAACAAACATAATTATCATAAACTTTACGAAGTTTTAACTCATGTCTTGTTCTCAAAAACTACACTCGGTCTCTCGCCACACTTCGGCGGTCATTATCTACATCGAATATATTTCATGGTTAAAGCCGCATAGTTTGACATAAGCAAATGTTACTCGAGGAAAATAGAATCCGGTTGGAAACGGACCCGATTAAGCTCACTGCGGATCCGAGAGTGGACAATTCGCAAGGCAATGTGAAATGGAGCTAGTCATTCGGCACAAAGCGGCCCTAAAGCGCGTCGGCCGGTGCACCGCCGCAATTAGGTATTTGCATACGGCAACCTTAGTTGAATGATTGAGTGGTGGACAAAGGTAACAGCAGATTATAAGCAAAACCAAGGACTGTGCACATAACAAAGACACGATTAAGCTCTGATTCGTCGAAATGATTGGCCTCACCAGTTACTGTATTTTCGTTCAGTTAGCAGGTACCTAAGAGTTAAATTTCAAATTCACCTGTGATTTTTGACGTGACAACGTCTTATAAATTGGTTTGCCGGGTGGCACTTCAAGAAACTGCGTTAGTAGCTCCGCTCACGTTACTTATAGTAGCTACGGCGTACACACGTTGGCGTGTTTCAGAAAATGGTACAGCGCCATCTCTGGAGAAGTAGAGTAACTAGTTTGTTACCTCACTTAGTTGTGACTAATGGTTAATGGTCTAACGGTTAGCAGCGCTAGATGGCGGATGGTGTTACAATGTTTTAAATATAATTCTTTGTATATGTTTACCCCATGAAGATACGGGAACGCAGGGTCAACTTCACAAATAACCACAACTGCTTCCAAACCCAAAATAGCAGTTTATTATAAAACCAAAGAAGTCGACACATTGCCCTTTACAAATTTTTCTCTTATATAAACTCCACGTTACACTCGTTAGCGCGTTTCACAAATTGGTACAATGCCATCTTGTTTACAAGTGAGGAACTATTTAACAAAAATAAAACATTAAACTTAAATTGCTTCCGCCTTCACATGACGGTTAGACAGTATAAATAAATGTTTTAAATTGTTACTATTATTTCATCCTTCTTCCTACTATACGAATGAATATTCACATTAAAATTATTTTACCACTCAAAGTCGTTGTCACGTAAAACTTTCGCCCGTATACCGACTTTACAGGCAACCAATTTTTTTAAATTTTTTTATTGATTTATTGTGTGAGAGATGTTTCGTAAGTTTTTTATCCTGAAGTAACTCAACTATAGTGATTAAGGTAAGCGTTAAATATTTCAAGCATTTATTAAAGATTCAGCAATTGTCTTAATAAGATTTATGTACAAAGAGGCTTACGCGTTATGCTTGAATAGACAGATAATGTTTCGGTTTCGTAAATTAAAATTTGCAATTGATATGCAATGCATGAATTTGTCTCTGTTCCAGTTTTGTTAAGAGAAAGAAATAAGCTGAGACGTGCACGGATCTAGAGCCACGATGTATTGAAGTGATTGTGTATCTATGCGGCTGTGTTGCACATACCAGCCTTATTTCTAGTGGATGAAAAGAGGCAGCGAGCCAAACTTTGTGAAGTTACGTCTGTATTTGTAGGTACGTGTTGTATCACGGTCACGGTTTCCTTATACATAGTAGGAGAGCTGGCATCAATTTTGGGTAGGTATTTGAGGCAAGCTCTCATATTGCCTCAAATACCTACATTTTCATGAAAAAAAAATAAAAAAAATTTCGTGGTCGATTTAGCCCCGCTACTGACCAGCCAGGTCTGCACTACTGTGTTGGGGTATGAAAGGAGAGCTATGTGACAAGTTTTCAGCTTGCCTCAAATACCTACCTAAAATTGGTGCCACCTCTCGGACCATTAACCTTTAAAGCTAGTGACATATTCTTGGTAACAATATTATAATTTAAGCACTGAATGGATATACGTCTTTTGTACCACTTATTTTAAGTGTCAATAAAGCATGAATAGGTAAATAAACATATTTTAGTTAAAAATTATCTAATCCAAAAATGGAAGATGTGTTTCAGAATTTGGAGCAGAAATTGAATAGTGATATTCTGCTATAGTTATTAATAAAAAAAATTAATTTTTGGAACTTCTATAGCAATGTCAATTCCTGAATAGATACCTATATAAAATGCTGTACTTTATCATACACAGGAACGCGATAAAAACGTGCAATAGTACAATACTATACAAACTACAATAGTAGGTAACTAACGTCCAGTGAGTACCTACATAAATATATTGCACTTTACTGGTAACTGGAATTGCAATTTTGAATTCTCGTACTAATATGTACCTAGGTATGTTATTTGACCTTTAGTTAAGTATTTCCTTATTCGGACACAATATTCGGAATACAAGGAGACAAAGAGATCATTCTCGATAGCCTTTGTCAAAATTCACCATGTTTAGATCACTGGGTTTCATCGTAATGGTACGCGTACATAGAAGTAGTGCTTTTTTCCTTTTTGATTAACCAACCGTAAAAGGTTTTACCGTGTGGTTACTCTGGTGAAGAGCTAGTAAAACGCAGATCCCATGGGTATTACGTTTTTCTAAATGCTGTTATGACCACTAAACTTATCTATTAATACAAAGATATGTTCAATCCTAAGCTACTATTTTAGTTGTACCCATTGTTGGAAAGCTGGTCACAAGTTACTTATTCTTCCACTTCCTTCTTCGTCCACAAGGTACCTATATTGTGGATGTTTTAGGGTTATGGTGGCCAGTTATTACCATTTGGTCAGTCTCGTTTGCTAGTATTTGACATAAAAATATTGTTAAACAGTACATCTTGGTATAATACGTAAAAAAATGTTATGTTCTGAAAAAAATTGATAGTTCCTGAAGAAATAACGATGACATGGCGCGTCTATGGGGATATAAAGGGATCATAAAAAACTTTTAAAGATTTACTGACGGCGTGAGATACATACATACAACACTTAAACTTTGACAGTCGAGCATAATATCACAATAATATTTAGATATATTCTATAACAATAGGTAGACAAAATTACTACTTCATACGAGAGAAGTTAGAAGAGCAGTAAAGTTCAGAGTAAAGTTCAGTGAGTAGTGTCGTGTCGTAATTACAGTTTCATGACTGGTATTGTGACGTGTAAATTACCCAGTTGACAATATTTGCCCTGGCTGGAAATAGAATCTGAGACCCATAACTTTGCAGGCAGTGCCATTTGCAATTAGGCTTGGGGGCCGTCAAAATTTAAGTATGCTCAGTAGTTTCAGAGAAATATCTTTCAATAGTACAGTGGTTTTGTGATGGTATACCCAGAAACCATCGGCAAGCAGAAAGATTCATAGTTAGCAAGGGGAGCGAAGGATCGTTGAATTGTAAAGTAAGCTGATTGCAGGTGGACCAATTTCCCAATTGCCACCGTAATTTCATGAATGAGGTTGCGTAGCTTGTAGTGCGCTCGAAATCGAAATTTCGCGGCACAGCCATGTGAAATGAATCGAGTCATAGAGTCATTATCACACAAAGCGCCTAATTTACGCCGCTCAGTCCGTTGGAATTGTATTCTTATTGCAATGTTGGCAGTACTAGACTTACAACTCTGATACACTGAATGGTTCAACGTGGTTTGTACACTTATTGTTTGTGGTTGTGGCACGATTTAAAACTCTCAAGTTAACGTATTTGTGCAAATTGAATCAACTATTTTACCTTATAATTTATTTTAGACTGCGCTGAATAAATGCGGCACCAATATTTTTGGTCAATGTTAAAAAGATCGTTGTCTATGAGGTTGTAGCAGACAGAAGTTGTTTGGAACTTGGACACACGCTAGTAATGTACAATACTTAGAAAGCGTGATTCAGGCTTGAAAGGACGTCATCGTATGACTTGTGGCAGTGATGCCACAAAACTAAAGTTGTATTTGACGTTTTAGGAGAAGGTATAAAATATTTAAAATCATCCATTATAATTATTGTCGGACTGGAATAGAAAATAACTGATCCATTAGGGTGTCAGTTTTTGGGGATGTGACGGAATAACTATTAAAAAATTCTGCCAAATTTTCGCGACAGAGTGCAGCACTAGCATAAACAGTAAAAAAAAATTTTGACCAATAGGAGACCTTAAGGCCAAATTTTGACGCAGAGTGCAGCACTAGCACATACATCGCCGCGTTCCGTAACTGGACGAAAACGCCCAAAGTGTCACTTTTTCATAGAAATTTGAACGTTTTGGTCAAGTAACGGAACGCGGCTTATGATTTGTTTACTGTATGTGCTAATGGAGCCATCTACGCCGAGCTTTGCGTTATATTCCCTATTAAATTTTTAAGGATATTTGACTAGGTACCTATGTTAAACTGAATTGTAAACAGATTTGTAGTCTGAATATCGTGTTTGTTTAAACATGTATTCACGCCAAATGTAGAAAAAGGTTTCGTATTTCATTCGAGACAAACTAAACGTACATTTCTTATGAATAAATCTTTAGCCCGGTTGTACGCAAGCGTGCCGCTTTGTCATCCTGAGCTAGTTTGACAGTTAGGAAAGAGAAAACATAAAATCTCTAGTTTACGATGATACGCATTATACCTACATTTTAATTTATCTCTCTCTCACAATCGAGCAAGGGAGTCACCTGGGAAGAGGTACCTAACTAACCTCCGTTTTTAATTCCCAGGGCATTGCCAATCAAAAATAGGTGGAAACTCGTTTCATTTCTGCTGCGTCACTGCGAGTGAAACACGCAAAAACTTTATTTTCAAGGTAGACCTCGTCGACTGCTTCCATCAATAATCGCTCCTATCGGAGGTCATTCGGTTCTATTGCTATAGACAGTTTAATCCCGTAGATATCTTCTCATTACTCATAGGTCATTTGTATACATACTAAACTAAAACTAAACTTTGTTGAGAGGAAGCAACCTACGCATCTTTAACCCTGCAAGTTTTCCGAAACGGTGTTAGATGCAATACATTTGAAGATTACATACAGTGCGAGTAGGTAAGTGAGGAACATTTTTTTTCTATAGGTACCTATGTCAAAGAGGTTCTAAGTTGAAAATATTTGGCTGATTAATTTATGACTACAAAAATTATGCTGGTTTATGAGCATTTTTAAAAATTGTGGAGTCAAACTGATATATTTTCAAATTTCTGAGCAGTAAATCATCTCATCATCATCTCAATCCATCATGGCCCACTATTGAGCACGGATCTCTTCTCAGAATGAGAAGGTTAAGGCCATAGTCCACCACGCTGGCCAAGTGTGGATTGGCGGACTTCACACACCTTTGATTTTTGCGAACTCTCCGGCACGTAGGTTTCCTCATACTACTAGTCATACTAATATGGCCTACTCATGGTTTTAACACACCCCTCTATAATGGCTGGTTAATATTACTGTATCTGGCCAGAGGTTTTGACGGGTTTTTATTCACCGGTTTTGTAGCTGGCAAGTTTTGTAGCCGGCCTTCGGCGGGACTGACCCATTTTGTTTCTAGATTTTGAACGTTGTTAAAACTCAATTAGGTGTCTTCGAAACAATTGGAGGTGAGGTTGGTTAGTAGTTCTATTATAAATGTGTGGGTCCGTAAAATAACTCACCTTTGCAATTAGGAGCGGGAAGAAATAAATCTCTCTGTTTCTCGATCTTTGTGCTCCTTGCGGTTTGTTTTGTTTACGTTAAACATAAAGAGGGTAACTAAGTTTCTCTCTGTGAAATAAAATTGTGTCAAGTGTGAATAAATCCGTTGTCTGAAGACAACGGATTTATTCTGAAGATATTTTACGGGTCCGCTCTTTTGAAATAATTCTACATTTGGTTTTATTTCACTTATGTGGGACATAATCTAGATAATCGACTTTATCATATGAAATACTAGAGAACCGCCTGCGCTTCGCTTCGGGACCCGTCAGTAACAGCCGCGTAGGTCCCGCTCCCGTAGGAATCTCAGCTAAAAAGTAGCCTATAATATTTGCCTATGACTTAAGTAAATTACATGTAGTATTTGATAGCGTGATTCAGAACTTGCAAATGAATTTTACTAACGCCATCTATTAACAACTCCGGAACTAAATATCTAGCAACTAACAAAACATCGGTCTTCCCATGGGAATGAGATGTTTTTCCGCGGTAAAAAGTAGCCTACGTCACTCTACACCCTCTTAACTATCCCCACACACATAAACCATACCATATAATAGCCATGTTGCGACGTGAAAGAGCCACAAACACACAAACACACTTTCACATTTATAATATTAGTAAGGATTAGTAAGGATTTGAAAAAAGTGCCCTGTTGATTAACAATGGTTACCTAATATTATGATAATATCTGTGAAAGCAATACATCATCGTTTCTTTAAAAAGTGTACCAAATCTATATACATAATTACATATACGGATATATCCATACACTATATGGATGTTATTTTATTATTCCGTACAGTTACAGCTTTATTATTAGTAGTTCTATATAATTATGTATGTAGATTATGAAAGCCATCTAGAATTAGGATGTAAGACGATCATGTCTACATTGTAAATAAGTCGCGTTCGACGTAAATACTATGTATCTACATCTGCTGCCGCGTTACGTGCTTTGAATTTGGAGAAAATATTCCAGCTCACTAATGCTGTATGTCGGGTGCCCGCTTATCTCGTGTACGTACGTCTACTTATTTGCAAAACTCTAATGCGGTTATTTATCTGGATACATTTATTTAAATGCATGAGCCCTTAAAATTCCTACAGTCATAGTGGTACGGGAGCCGACGATGCTAAATGTGGATTTACTCGAGCGTCATAGAGACCTATTGGGTTGCAAAGCTTAGATGATAAGAAGAAAAAAATGTTATATAATGTATACCTTTTCATCGGTGGGGGAAGCGGCTATAGACTTTTGAATATGTAAAAAAATAATGTCCATGTGTACATACTCGAGCGCTTCAGATATTGTAAGCATCAATGTTCTACGTATTTTTAATAATGTACTATGTTAATCTGATCGTTTGTTTGATGGGGGTGACCGTACGTAAGGGTTGAAAATGAGAGAGAAAAAATCTAATCGAGCACGTCAGATTTTCTATGGGGGTGTTAAGTGAACCTAAAAAAAGCTCTCATTCAATAATCTAACTCGCTACCATTATTATAATGTGCAAAAAAATTCGAACTTATATATGGGGCTCATATTTGGTGGAGCTACTTAGCTGGGTACCAGGTACCCCCTGTACCTTAATCAGACGCGCTCGAGTAAATCCAAAAATCCCCTCTTGGGCTCCCTAGCTATAGGTATCTACTTTTTACCAGAATGTATCTACATTCTACGCGGTATACTTATCACTGTCAGTTTTTTTTTCAGAATTCGTTTCATTTGACGACCTTTAGTGTTCATGAGTTCGATTCCCAACGAGGCAGTTTGGATAATAAGTTTAAATTTTCGTTTTCGGTCTGGGTGTATGTTTCCTTTTGTAATGTCCATGGCACTCATTTCACAGGGAATCCTAGTGTGTGGTGGCTATGGATGTGTGTATTGTTACTAATTAGCCAAATTTTGCAATTTTTACAAAAATGTGCTTTGAAAACAAACTAAATATTTGGCCAAACTGAACAAAACTACGCAAGTAAAATGGAAATGAAAATTCGTCCCAACAAGGATCCTTTAAAGGTAGGTAGTCCGTATCCCCAAAGGTAAATATTGACATGCCATCGATGCCATCTGAGTATGAATAGATTGTATAAATATAAAATGTTGAAGAATGTAATATGGGACAATGATATCCGTTGGGTGGCATATTTACAACAATATTTTATTCTATTAAGAAATGGAAAGAAACAGTCAGGGACCTTATTCAAGTAGCTTGAAGTATAATATTATAGTTCCGTACATCCAATCAGACCTAAAACCTTTTCAGGATCGCTAGGGAATCTATCTTTGTGACCTTCTAACATACCCGATCTTTTTCGAATCCACTGGACGGAAAACTGGAAACTTGCTTACCTACATGAAATAGAATTACTTCATTGAAAATAAGTTTTGAGCTAAATAAAAAAATAAAGCGTGCTAAAGCACTGTACCAAAAATAACAAAAAAAAGTCATTGGTTTCGAAATTGATATCAATGAAAAAATGCCGTTTCAAACTATTTAGTGTAGAGTAAAGCTGTACCTTGCACATTTCACTAGGTCCTTTTCACGGTACAAAGAAATGTGAAGGTTAGTGCAGTATGAGTCTTTAGATCCACTAGGAGAATTCGGTTCAAGTAGAAAGCATCGTAACGTCTCTATTTTGTTCCATTCTCTTCATGTCGTCCAAAGGTTCTATTCAATTTAAACCCAGTAATATTGACCCTTATATTGAATACCACAGGAATTTTTATTGGAAGTAAAATATGATGCAGGGATACAGGTCTGTACTTATACTGAACTATGTCGATAATCGCCTTTATTTAACTTTAGTGAACAATGTTTACATGGTTCAAAAACTTATATAGACTCAATCGTAGTCAACGCTGTGGGAACATATTTGGGACAAACCTCTATATTATTTCGTCGTTGACGCCCGTTATCCTGAAAAGATTTTTGCTTCTCGGAGGATATAACACAGTTTGTGAAATATATGAAGTGCAAAATGATTTTATTATTAAAAGCATAAATGCTTCGAAGCGGCGACGTTAGTTTCATATAAATGGCTTACAGTCGATATTTCCAATAACTTTTAGCTGATAAGCAATTTGGTGTCTGATAAATCTTTTGGTGTTAGTGCTATTAAGCGATCAGATAATGCTTTTGTAGTTGAATTGATGTGATTTTTAAACGAATAGGTATACTTACGAGTTTATTTAGTGTTAAATTGATTGCGATACACATTCATATATTTTTGCTAGCCCCTTAAACATTTTAACGCAGAGAACAATACTACAGTGTTTAGTGTGGGTTGAGAGTACGGATTAGTGGCAACTAGAAACCCGGTAGAACGGAGTGTTTAAGCTGCCTAAAAGCCATTGCGCTTACGTGTCTGGACTCTGGGCGGCTATACACCGTATATTTCTTATTTGATTTATATGCGTTTCAACGTCGCAAAGGCTAGATGAATTTGGTTTCGGTTCAAAATTTATTCATGTAGGATTATTTATTTAAAATACCAGAATGACGAACGTATGAATGTAGGAAGGTAAATAACTAACTGGACTATTACTAACATTAACTAACTGGACTATTACTAACATTAACTAACAGGACTAATTATCACTAATATACCCTGTCCTCGCACTTATTAACAAACTATCCAACTAATATTCTAACACCATCTACTAACTGGACTAACCATCCTAGTCCCTTTGAGTCTAGTTCTAGGTCTGTCACAGTTGTTATGGGCGGCAGGGGAAGGGTGGTACTGCATGCTCGTTTGCTATCTTAATTCCATAAAAAAAAAAAAAAAAACCAGAATGACGAACGTATGAATGTAGGAAGGTAAATTGCCCCGTTGTCGTTATTTAGTTTTTTAGGTTAACAACGTTTACGTCATACCCTTTCACAAAATACTTCGTCCCATTTTCAAACTTAACAAGCTTAGGCCCAGATTATGCTAAATTTCAGCCTTCTAGGATTTGGGGAATAACCCCAGGGGCCCAGGGGTATTGACAGATGATTGAGACAGAGACAAATTTAGACAGATTAAGTAATAGATTTTAAGATATTGACACTTTTGTATACATGCTCAATACTAATTATTACAACAGCATGCCAATAATACGCAGTTACTAATTAGTAGCAGGAGTTAATAAGCGTTGCTAGTAATGGGCTTTCTTATAGGTAGCAAGTAGGTATGCCCAATAGTCAACAGTCGTTTATTTTTTTGTCAAAAGCAATTATCTCGGCTAACAACAAATATGATGCCTGTGGTTTTGTTAATGTTTATGGCGGACTATGATCACTTACCGTCAGATCGTGTAGGGCAAACTACAATTTAGTCAATGAGGAGTTTTATCAAGATGTGTACTTCCACGAACCATCAAATAGTTGTGTTGTGTTGCATTCTTTATATACAATTACTTACTGCAGTAGCCATTTAACTCCAGATAAATAATATGCACTTTTCATAATACCTACCGAAGAAACTAAAATGGGCCAATAAAATTCCACAATGCAATCTCGAATTACTTTTAAAATTTCGGAGTTTAATATTTTTATTAACTTGGTCCGAAGTAAGACGAAGTGTGGCGATGAATTGTGAAGAACTCTTTTAAGTTCTCAAGAACTGCCTTGAAGAATGCTCCGTATTGAAAACCTTGCAAGCTTGAAGTCGAGTCAAATAACTTTTGCAAAAATATTCGATGTGGAAAAGCATGAATCTTCCTTATTTTGAAAAAAAAGTTAATCGAATGCGCTTCACTTTGGGAACCTTTTTTGAAATTCATATACAGATGTAAATCGTTGTGTACCTATGTATGTTGTATTTGATTATTGTCTTACTGTAGCTTCTGTTGTCCAAAATAGTAACAGTAAATACTTTGAGCTTTATGATTCGGTGTTTTTGGTAATTATGGATGCGAAAAATGTTTTACAGAACGTATAAGACAGAAGGAGATTATGACTTCTCAATATTGCACGCTGGTGATTAGATATAACGAGAATCTGTGTTGTTTTTCTGAACTCAAAAAGAGAAATAAAAGTAAATTAAAATTCACTCAAGTGTCCACACATTTTGCTTTGAGCAGAACACTCCAGATTCTAGGATACGTAGGTACCCCAATGTCTCTAAAAATCATTGCGTTTTACTTTTTAACAAAACAACCTTGTCCCCGCCTCGTGACAGTCGTGACAGTTATTTGTAAGGCCGTAACGTTTTATTGTAGCATTTGTAGCACATTAATTCATTTGAACGACATAAAACCCAGTCCACATGATTAAGCAACAACAGATATTTTCAGCAATATTGAACATTTGATATTATTGTGTTATTAACTCAAATTTAGTTATATATCGTATATATCGTATATATATAGTTATATATCGTATGTAACGAGTAAATAAAATATTCATAAATATGACAACTATGCGTAGGCAATTAACATTAGACATTTAAGTGGTAGAAAATTGTTTTTTCCTTGGTACCAGTAGGTACATGGTAACAGTAGTGATGCTGATGGCTTATACCAGGGGTAGCCAAACTGTGGCTCGCGAGCCACATTGGGCTCTTAGAAGGATTCTTTGTGGCTCTCGATACATGTGCCCGAGTCTCCTTTTTTATACCTATATTATTACAAATATATTTCGAAAGTTTATAAAAAGTTTCATTGATATACCTACGTATGAATTTGCGGCTCGTGTAAAATCTCAAATTTTGCATCGGTCTATCAAGGAGCTGGCTACCCCTGGCATATACATAATTATGTGTTGTTAATGCTCGTTACAACACCACAAATTTTAGTGCAATTAATGTATGAGTGCGTGCCTTTATTTATTAACCACTAGCGACCCGCCCCTGCTTCGCACGGGTGCAATGCTGATACTAAATACACTACAGAAAAACTGTGAACGTTGTATAATATATAAAAACATAGCGGCCCGCTCTGGGTTCGCACGGGTATAACATTTAATTTTAAGTATGGCCTATGTCACTCGCCCCGGCCGGCCAGTACCGCCGCAAGCGCTACGTCCCGCAATTTTAAATCTGTAATATCTTCGAAAATATTCAATTAAATCTTGTGCTGTAAAGGACCATATAGATCTATATTAAATCAACAATGTATTTAAGCTATTTAATTGGATAAGGATTAATGCTGTATTGGTTAAAATCGCTTCGAAAATTAGCCATTATTCGTCGTAAAAAGTAAATGACAAAAAAATGTTATTGTGGGATATCCATAAGAGATAGACATATACCATCGCGGACTTTTCTGTAGACCTTTTCAAGGTGTACAATACTTAGTACATTATTTTTATAAATCCTGTAAGTTTAAGCCTGCGTACGCAATGTAAGCGGCAAGAAATGTAAGAATTTACGACACCACATTAGAAACCCTGAAAATAACAGTATTTCTCCATTATTTAATAGATGTTATTATATATAAAAACCTTCCTCTTGAATCACTCTACCTATTACAAAAAACCGCATCAAAATCCGTTGCGTAATTTTAAAGATTTAAGCATACAGAAAAACAAACAGACAAAAATAGCGACTTTGTTTTATACTATGTAGTGATACTCGTATATTTTTATACAGTAACTAAGAGTTTTTTAACAATTCCTTTTATCCTTTATTATCGTTTATGTTTATAAATACTACCTACTATAAATATGATGTTAAAATTGTCGTTCAAACTTTAATCGAAACTCCACTGCCGCGCCGTAGAAAACTTTTGGGTAACTATGAATTTAACGAAAGTTTAAAACGAAAAATCATTTTTTGAGCAGATTCTGCTGAAAAATAGTAACAAAAACTAAGTATAAGTTTACATAAACCGAAATAATATGGGGGCATTAAAAACTCGATATAGGTACATAAGGACATCGGTACATAAGGACTATAAGTAGGTTTTAGTATTAGTATAAGGAATACTTAATATACCTACCACAAATTATTGTAGACACAATGTTTCATGCGTCTTTGATATTATTTATTATGAGATCTGATGAGAATTTTTTGATTTCTTCTAAAAAATGTTGTATGTATGTCATAAATGTTGGCTTCGATTAAGTTGACGATGTTCTCATTTTGTTAGTTGTCGTTGTTGAAGTCTGTGATTTTGTTCTTAAACATTGCATTTTATTGCGACAACATTTTGTATAATAAACTATTAATCGGTATCATACTAATCGATCGGATTCTCGATCTTTATATTGGTATTACTTTAGTTATTTGACAAGAACTTAATTAGTTCACGAAATAGAAACGAACGTCTATCAGCCCGTAACTGATTGATTAATCTGTCAAGAAGATGTATCCAGCTTAGTAGGACCAGGTTCTGTTTGCTCAAAGTGGGACAAGAGTTATAATTTTTTGATTTAATCTTTTCCCCTACGGATTCATCCATGTAGAATTTTTGTTTCACTTCATCTTCCTTTTTACCCCTTTAGGGAGTATTTCCAAAAATCGTCTCAACACTACCTAAGGAACATGCATGGCAAAGTTCAGGTTCTTGCGTTCAGTAGTTTCGGCTGTGCGTTTTCTCTCAGTAATGGAAGATTGTATATGATTTAAAAAAATATTATGTTGAATTAAATTGTTGCCAACTAAAGTAAATACTGACTTCTATCCATGGGACTTCTTCATATCTGTTGAGAAGCGTGTTGATTTGAGTAACGAGGAAATCCCACGTTAATCGTAATGCATGGAAACATTAATCACGAATTTCTTAACTCGGTCAATGATCACTTGTAAACAATTAAGTATATTCTCATTCTAAATACCTAGTTAACTAGTAAGTCATAAGTTATTATAGAAGGATTTCAATGAATAAATCTGTTAAGATTTAGTTGCCCCAATTTTCGCACTGTAGATTTCAATGCGGCTTTTTCGCATTACAGTGTGAAATAGGGCGTGTTATTTTGGATTGAGTTTGACTAATGTGTCGTCGGAGCTACTTGCAATTTAATTTGCGTACTCATAGACTCGCCCTCAGTTCGCTTAAGCAAAGCGCAATAAGAAATGTTTAGGCGGAATTTCTTAGACTGCCATACTTACATTTATTTACCGCAGTCATAGTGGTTCAGCCGTTTCTGAGATAATTGTGGACTAAACCAAACAAAAACAGTCAAAAATTCTAAAAATTATGTTTTGAGTTCTATTGCGAGATAATAAATTCCCCAAATATCGTTTTTTCATATATCTTATATGTGCTTGCAGGAACTTCTAATGTAATAATCCGGAAAATGAGGCATCTACCTATGATGAGAAGCGTTATATTTAATATCGTGATGATTGATGACACTTTCTGTGTGTGCAAATAGACTTGTTTGAGCAATTAGACTTAAGAGATCTTATTTGAATTCTTATACTGTAGGGTAGGTATGAATAAAATAGATATCTATTTTTAATCATACGTACAGGTACAGTCAATTGGGGTAACTTTGATACATAATCGCTGTATTTTCTTTAAAAACTCTTACTATTTCGCTTATGAGATAAAAGTTATGAGTTAATCAGTGCTCTCGGGCTGGTTTCATATTGTCAAATTATAAAAAGTCGTGATTAATGACAAAATAAATAAAAAAATTGTGTGTCAAAGTTACCACCCCTTTATGGGTAACTTTGACACCGATGAAATTTATCGACGAAATCTAAACTTTAAAACATGTTAGAGCATTACAGTAACATTAGTTCATGTTTTTAACAAATTTCAGATGCAATAGGGTCATAAACCAATCAATAAAACAATAAAAATACAATTTTATCTTCATTTAAACTCTTTTTAATTTCAATTCGAATTACTCTGTTAAACTCATCAGAATTAACTGTGTCACATAAAACTACATACTATTGTGACAGCCCTGGCGTATCACCTCGCTAAACAATAAACAATAGGGGCCATAAACATGCCATGCGAACAATAGAACAATAGCGCGCTTGGCCGTCTCGAAAGTACGCACGACGCTTCGACCTTACGGCAATAGTCATACGGGCGAAAGTCGGTTGCAAGGAACATACTCGAACCTTGTTCGAAGCGGGTCCGGACTTAGCGGGAATGTTCTGGAAAGGCATGAATGGTGGGCGAGTGGTATAAAAGGGGGCACTTGGTCGATGGGTAGCATTCTAGTTTCGGAAGCGAAACCAGGAAGATATCAGCGATACCTACGAGCGATACCAGTGAGAAGTGAAGTGATTTCTACGGGCGATACAGTGTTCGACGAGTGTGTTTATGAGTACCTACGTGCAGAGTGTTTTGGTGTGTACTGTGTACATAGTGTAATTTGTGTATCTACGAGTACAATAAAGTCTTTGTGGTACATTTTGACATTTTCTCGAACCCAGTACTCCTGACACGTAACACTATTATAGACTACAAGATTCCATACATTTAATTTCTGGGAAAATACAGAAGTCCCGGGGACCCTTGGATGTTTGACTAACACGAAAATTGGTAAATCGCATACAAAGTCGGGGTACATTGACACCGACAAAGTTACCCAGAATTTGTTAAAAATCTGACTTACCGGTATCATTTGTAATTTTAACGAAGATGCAATGGAAAAATAATAAAAATTGTTTATGTATCGAAAGTAGACATGTAAAGGATTGTATTAAATTATAACACACCTTGATAGCATTAAAGTTTTGAGAGATATCTAAAAAGTTTTACCTCGGAAAGAAACACGAATAGTTTCGCACGTTTTTGAAAGAAAGTTTTTTATATTAGCTTTGTTTAAAAACTACCTTTTATTTAAGATTACGTTTACGACGTTCATTATGTACATAAAATAAAATGTAATAAATAAATTTTATGCGCCAAATGCTTTTCACGTAAAAAATAAAAAAACTTTTTTGGGAGCGGACTGTCAAACTTACCCCAAGGAATCAAAGTTACCCCGATTGACTGTACCTATATTAAGTATTATTTAACGTTATTATTGTATGTATTAAATGTATATGTGTAGGTACCCAACCCACGGAAGACAGTTTATTGTGAGGGTACACCACCCATCCTTTTATTTCATTCATTCATTCCCCAAGCGTCAGCGAAAGAATTCTATTCATGAATAGATATTCTAGCTCTTGCTGCACACGAACAAATAAATCTACGAGATCCGTGCAGATATTCTAGCTAGTCTTTCTCAAAGTAGCGAGTGGTGGCGGAACCCTTTTCTGTCTTGGGCGCATAATATATAATGTAATTATTAAAGGTTGACCAGGAATATAGAAAACCTGCATTGAGGGCGCTAAAGTTTCCGTTTTAATGGCAATAGTTATTATAGTAACGCTCATGGAATTTTAATAACTTCGTCGGAAATGTTATTTAAGGGGATGAATGTTATTTTAAAGGAAATGTTATTTCAGCACATAGAAAACCATTTTTCTTTCATGATTATGAATATTAAAACCCTTGTTTTCGTGATCCTGCATCCTTTTTCAAGAATCGTGGCCGCAGAACAGGGGTTGCGACCCCACAAACTTGAACTTATTTTATGTCAATAATAAAATTTGGCCAATTGACCGGTGCACGCTAAGCCCAAAAAAATGAATGATTTCAATGGACTATTAATACTTTTGTAGCTCGATGATTCTATTTTAATGAAGATGGCGGTAGCGGAAATGAATTTGAGAATCTGTGACTTCATGTCAATTCCAATCAGTCTTGTACAATATTTCGATGTCTGGAGTTTGCATTTCTCTTTCCGTTTCGTTTAAAAACACTATTTGTACCGGAAATATTATTATTATTATTCGTATTGTAAATTGTAATGTAAGGCTTACATAAGTAAGTTTTTCATGTTTATTTTTTCATTAAAAATCCTACGCCAAACCGTATTTTATAATTTTACTCTTTATAATAAACTTAACATCCATCCCATGACAATTCTTTCTATTTTTATTCTGGAAGTAGGCAAAATGTTTTTTGAACGTTAACAAGTAAAATGCGGGTATTGCTGACTATTGCTGACTACTTATTTTTGACTCCCAGCTGCCTAAATTTGGTCGTTTGCGGTATGATGATACGAAATTTATGCTGCGTAAGTGATTATTGATAAAATAGATCCCTTGCGTTATAAGGATTTGCTCGGTTGAAAGTAATGGTTCCCTCTTGGAAAACTGTTTTTGTTATCTTTTTACTCGTATTATACATAAGAAGTTTTGAAATTATCGTAGTTGGACTGAGTTCATACGCTATGCTACGTGTTTCTGTAAATATATTGAGTTAAACAATATTCTATAATTAGGTAACTACTTACCTACCCTGTTCCAAGCATCAACTACTTAAATGTGTTTTCATCTGCAAGTTTATTAAAAATCCCATATGACATAAAGAAACACACTGATCGAACGACATGGTAGAAGATTTAGTTGTTAATTAGATCATTTAAATATCGTGAATAAGTGTTGAGCAAATAAGTACCTACCTGCACGAATAAATGTTAGATGTTATACCTAGTTGTAAGTGGTTCGTGGTTTTGTGTACCTATCTAATCTATACATCTCAATCTAAATATAAAATGGACGATATTTGAAAAAAGGAACTATTAATTTATTAACACTCATATTTCAATTATCATTTTTGTGCTTTTCCTGTCTTTTGTTTGTTTTCGTTAATCGTGTGTCAAGCTAGAGGGTTTCCAAATAGGTTAGTGAAACATAAACTCATTGAGACGATGAGACCTGTAAGTTTCAGGTTTTGCTGCGAAACATACACCATTTTTTAAGTTAGACCTTAAGCAATATAACTGAAAACAGTATCAAATTTCATTCAGTAGTTTTGGTTGATGCCCGGACAAACATAGGTAGGTATAGGTAGAGACAGACAAAAATTCTAAAACGTATATTTTTGACCTTAGTTATACATTTTCTTCTTTCTTTATGTAGGTACAGACATAACCATGTTACAATTTTATTGAATTATAAAAGTACCTACCTATAGAGATTCTATTATCCTCTGATCCTTCTGATACCTAAGTTATTAATTATAAGCGTATTGTTCCCTAAATATCGGTCAGTCGTATACATGTAAACATATTTAATACGAATTATGTTTATTTCACTGAATAGGTAGGTACGGTATTGTTGAATAATCAACTTGTTATTGTGCGCACAAAGCTTTTAAGCCGTGAGCATTGTAAAGGTACAAAACAAAATTAAACTGTGAAGTACTACATTTCATCGTATGTAACTAGATCTAAATCCAGATCAAGCAATTCTTAATCCCCAAACCACCTCGTTTAAAACAAATCTCATTACTTTGATTTCACTTGTAGTTCTACTAAAGTGGTTGCTTAGATCGAGCTTCATTAATTTTAAATAACGTGTTTCAGACTGTCTCAAAGTTAGTGATTGCATAATTAAATTTTTAGTACGTTAGTGAAAATGAGCGACATTTATTCTTTTAAAATGCTTTTTACACATTTTTACATCATCGATTTCAAGAGGGACATAGCTCCCATCACGTCCCTCTTGAAATCGATCAAATAGCATCTTTGCGAAACGACGACAGAATAAAACAAAATGACGTGCATTACAAAATTTTTATATGTATAAATTTTTTATGTGTATTATAATGTAATTATAATAATATATATTAAAGAGCCAGAAATAATGCAGTTATCTGCTTAATTTTGAGAATCAATGTTAGAGATTCTTATTTTTTCAGAACAAAAGAACGGAGTAGGTACTCTGAGAATAACCCCTTATTTGTAGTGACCAAGGCGAAGGCGACAGCAAGAGCGGATCCAGCGTTGTCGAACAATGTGTTTGCCGTCGAACAAAGTATTATTAATTGTATTATAAATATTTAAAGTACTTGAATAATCTATATATATTGTGACAAAACTCTGTAAAAATTTTGCTCAAACTTTTTACATAGCGGTCCACCTAAGTCCTGGACCCAGCTTAGGGCCCAGCCAGGGGCGGTACCCCCATGTCCTTCGGCCCTTGGGCGATAGCAATGCCTTTCGTAGAACTGATGCCCTCAGGCGGAGATCCTCAATTACCATTACAGCTACCTAATGTATTGCAACAAGTAATTGTTTGCTCATGTCGACGTTGAAAATGATTTAATATGACTTTTAAATAGATAGGTATAACGTTTTCTAACCTCGTAAGAGGTCCCCTTCATTTCTTAGATTCCAGTCACATTAGGTACCTACTTGTGGCAAGAATCTTGCCGAAGCAATGTAAGGTTATTATTGCGTGATCACTACACAATACCATCTAATAACAATGAAATAATCTTGCAACTAGTATATTAATACCATTAAATTATTTCTCATCTGAAACGCGTTGAATTTGAATTAATGTCTTTTTGACTGGAGGCAGTAAATTATCATCTCAACGCCGAAAGTAATAGAAATTTAAATAAAACTGACTAACTTCTACTTTATTGTATGCTTTACGAACTAAATTAAAGTTCAATGAAAACGGTCCATTAGTTTGGGAGTTAATAACGTTATAACAAGATAAACACTAACTAGTTCTAAGCTTCAGATTAAATGAAGCTCGGCGCTGATAATATTTTAAATATTATTCTGCACACATACATTTTGAAATTATTATTCCTTCCGTTCGCTGTTCAGTTAAAACATGAAAATGGCACATTTAACGTTTAGCAGAATTTAATATATCATAAAATGTTATTTATACCCCATTTGCGCTCGTCGGGAGCCCAGAGGTTTCATCGGCTTTCAGTGGGTAGGTAAGATACAAGTATTGCTCGCTCTGCACAGGGCACGAACGTAATGGCTTTTATAAGTATTTTTAATGGTAGCTCTGCACTATGCATTACCTACGTTATAAACAAGTAACAAAAGAACGGAATATTGGTTTCATGCATAAACGAACTGTTACGAATACGAGTCGTAACGCTCACAGCGAATTTAGGTACTCTGCTCCAAGAACGTCGATGTCGAGCGTTAAAATCTGTCTAAAATTTAAACTATACTCCGTTTAAATAACGTATGTATATCTATACCTAGATTATTTTTAGTAGTCCGTTTTTAGGCAGTTTAGTTTTTTAAAATGAGTTGATTAAATATTATACAAGTAACGAATGACTTCTGTCTTCTTCTTCTGTCAGTTGCATGATATGAAAGAATTTCGTAGATAAAGTTCTCATAAGCCATATTACATTTCCTGCAAACTCAGGAAAGTTTTTGTAAAACCAACCGTCTTTGTAAAATTTAATATAATTCTCAACGATTTAAAGCCGACAAAGACGTTCAAGGAAGACAAAAGGAAGGTTAAAGGGCTAGCGCGATAAAATTTAAGTTTGAAATCTCTGAAGCAAAAACAAAATGTTGCAAAGTTAATCCAGAGGTGAAGTGATGCCGTTAGTTTCTGAAGATTGAGTGCGTCGCGTTGAACCTGCCGACCGAACTCAGTCAGCTGAAAAATAACTTTTAACACTTCAATTTTATTTAAAATTCTCGTTTAAAATGCGACTTATTTATACTTCAAAAGTACTCGTAACTAAAGTTGACTAACGATGTTGCGTCGGGTTAGTACCTAGTTATAATAAATAATTTTTACAGCTGTTATTTAAGCTTCAGAAGGTTAGTAGGTACATAAGTACATAATAAATAAACATTTGAAAAGTAAACATAATTGATTAGCTATATCAACAATGATATATTTAGATAATAGGTAATAATAAATAACCAATCCGCTTCAAACCTGGTCTGACAGGTAAGGCATCAAGTTCAATAGGTTTCTACGAGTATACTAGGCATTTATTATTTGTACTATGTAGATATACGTTTAATATAGGTATAGTACATAAGTTCTAATCTAATCCCACGCTCAAGGAGCTAGCTACAGGGACAGTTAAGGAACCTCCGTCAAAAAGGTCACATGGTCGTTTTTTTCGTTCTATGCATAATTTATTATTACAATGAATCACATACAATTTTAGTATTCAGCAAGGACAAGAGAAAACGTGTAACATAGAATGAATATAAATGTTTATACAGATCGTGATTTTAGGACGCTTAAATCCGAAACCAAAATCTGTACGGGCTTGCTCTCTGGGCGGATTTGAAAGCGGCTAATTCTTAGGGCAGTGTGAAATGGAGCGAGTCATTCGGCACAAAGCGCTACTAATGCGCACCCGTCCGGTGCAACGCCGCAATTATATTTGCATACGGCCACGGTCGCTTACTGCTCTACAAAAGTAAGCCGTGTACGGCGAACCGAATGACATGGTCAGTGGATATCTGAGCTATGTTTTGCGATATTGAGGGCCAGATTTAGGTTGTGTATTTTGTTATATACCTACGGTAGATACTTAACACGTTCGCTGCGTTACGGGCAGAGTTTTGCCGTATTTGACTTCCGAACTGTGCGGCGGTCAATTGTCTGTGTCTTACGCCCGGTGCGGGGGTGGGTTTTATATGTTCCCGTGCACGCAGAAAAGAGATAAATATATGTCACAGATTAATGGATTTCTAATATTTCTATTGTGGGATATCTGGCGTCCGCCATGTTCTACGTCTTAAAACACAGATTGGAATCAGTGCGCACAACCGGCGCGGTCGAGTCTCGATTGTCTAGTGTGTCAGTCGTCAGCGTCACTGCATAACCAATGCCAAACGTCACAGTGACACGCGACATCTCTAAGACAAACTTGACTAGAACTACTGACTCAATGAATAGGCTGAATCGATAACAGATGGCGTTACCAGTACGTAAACAAGTCCATTATTTTACTTCTCCGACACGGCCATACTGACAAACAACGCGCTCTCGCGTTGAGCACTATGACTTTATAAAACGCCAAACTGTCAGTAATACACTAGACAAAGCGGTATAGCTTTCAGATTACACGTGTACAAAGCGTTAAGCTTTCAGTTTACACCAGAAAAAGCGATAAAGCTTTCAATTTACACGTCTACAAAGCGTTAAGCTTTCAGCAATACACCACATAAAGCGATAGAGCTTTCAATTACACGTTTACAAAGCGTTAAGCTTTCAGTAATACACCAAACAAAGCGAAAAAGCTTTCAGTTTACAGGTTTACAAAGCGTTAAGCTTTCAGTAACACACTACACAAAGCGAAAAAGCTTTCAGTTCCAGGCGTCAGAAGTACAAAGCGCGGAGCCTTCAATGTCCAGGCGTCGGAAGTACAAAGCGCGGAGCTTTCAATACCCAAGCGTTGGGAGCACAAAGCCCGGGGCTTTCAATGTCCAGTTATCATCAGAGCTTGCTCGTCCATCCTGATCTTCTTAAAGTCACTCTCAAAAATCTCGTCTCCGTCCGACCCGGTCTAGTTTCTTACCCTGTCAACCAGTATTCCAAAACAATGGGCCACTACCAAACCAGCACTTACACCGCTTTAAAGCTGCAATCCAAACCCAAATCCAACACAAATTGTCACAGTTTACCCATGAACTGAAATGGCTGAAGGTAATAACTTTTCAAATCATAAACATCATCACGTTGCTCAGTACCCAAAATAAATTAACTGGTCACCAAAGATTACCTAATCCAAAACAAACTTTACATTTCTCACAAAAGTTATTTTTCTCAAAACAGTTATCAGTAAGTACTCAAAACAAGTTCACTGAAATTTAATAAATCTCTCAATAAAATTATGAAGGTTTATTAGTTAACCACTATATAACTATAATGCTGTCTATACCGTCAATTACTGACATCAATTATTCAGTGCATAAAAGCAAATCAGTAATTTCAACCATTTATCAAAAGTGAGTATTTGATACTGCGTAAATTTTTACTTACAACTTTTTACATGAAGATTGTACCAAATTTCATTTAGTGAGTCATTATCAATTAGTCCAAAAATAACTTAACTTACATCTGCAAAGTATGAGAGCGAAAACCGATCTGACAATACCATAGATAGGTACCTCAAATGTTACATACCTTAGTAACTTATTATTTCAAAATCATGAAAACAAATAGTAACTTTCTAATCTTAATACTTCGATCTGAATAATAAGATAATAATAATCAGACTTAAACAATTCAAAAATCCTAATAATTAACAAAATAATGGTAAACAGATTATCTCATTATTAAATTGAAGGCATAGGTATTCACTGCTTTTGTTTAGTAACACAATATTTCTTGTATGTTCCAACAATGGCTCCTTTACCTAATGAAGACTCGAGTAATAACATAATGAAGTATTTTAGTTGCAATCCTACCATGTGTTATTATAACAAACTTTTAAAACTCTAATTCAGTTTATGTGTTGTCCCGCAGACATTCCATCAAACGAATAGTGTTCATAAACCTTTCCAGTGTCTTTTCTCAACATAAATGCATTATTGACTCATGTTTGTGTATTGTTCATGGTATTCCACACATATCACATATCCTATCGGAACTATTACGTTTCTTGACTAACAAAATAGGACTAGCAAATGGGGAATAACTAGGTCTAATTATTTGGGCATCAAGCAGTTCATTCATTTTAGAATACACTAATTGCCTTTCGTCTGGGATAAGTCTGTACGGTCAGTGATGGATAGTCTCATGTGGATCGACAAGACGTACCCATCCTTAAGTTCACCTATTATTAACTCGGGTATATTATGGTAATTCCCTTCACAAAGGCATGACAATAATATTGCTCAAGGAGTTCTATTAATTGTGGTTCGAATTCAGATGGAATATCAGTAGTACTGAATAAAGTCCACTGTCTCAGTTATTTTAATTTTCTAAATACTGAAACTACTTTCGGTTATAAGAACACTAAATCCTAGACTTACAATCTCACGGCAAATCATAATAATTGCAACTAAAAACTCATCCGGTATTACAATATGAAAAGTACTTATCTCTAAGTGGTAACCGTCAATCAAACTTAAAATATTGTCATTACCCAGTAAAACATAAGATGTATCACACGTCATAGGTAGCTGCCATGGGGCAAGCGCACGTGGTATTACACAAATAACATAGCACACGCCATAGGTAGCTGCCATGAGGCAAGCGCACGTGGCTATTACACAAATAACATAGCACACGCCATAGGTAGCTGCAATGAGGCAAGCGCACGTGGCTATTGGATGACTCACACCCCATTAAGAAGGCGGCACAGTATTACAGGCGCAGGGATATTAGGCGTACTAATAATCTCGACTAATTGAGCCATGTTACGGTTTTGAAAATCTAATATTGCACGCCATGAATCCTCACCCTGTTTCATGTTACCAAAACAAGGCGATTTTACTCTTGGTTCCAGACAGGTACCAGACAAGGTCCTGGTCTCCAGCTCCTTAAAACCCAGAATCGCTTCCCAAACGCAGCTCAAATCAGACGTAAACACCTACTTCGACTTCATTCACTTCGAAAATATAGCGACTAAAGCGGGCAAGAACCCAACCAATTCGTCCGTAATAACTCCAATAACAATGCTTTGGACCATTAGACAACGCTTAGACAATATTCAAAATTAACAATGAACCACGCGGGCATTTAGAATACTACACAGAACAATAAAATGTGCTTTACTTTATTATTACATTCCAGTTCAATAATTGCAGCATATTTCTTTATTTATATCCATCCTGTCAGTAGTGACATTTCAGATTAGAATTTAAGCCAAGAACTTTGTTTGTAAATTAAATCGCTGTAATATTAATAGTCATTTAAAATTTGATGACCTATCTTGACATAAGTTGGCAAATGTGCAACAACATTAGAGTGATTATTCTTTACTGAACATAACATCTATCTCGTACTGAATACTGCTGAAATCGAGCACTTTTTTTTTAAATAATGGTTCGATAAACGTCACTATAGTGAGACAGTGAGTGAGACAGTGAGACCACTCGAAAACACCCTGTCACATAATAAATAAAACCTATGAAAATTGTATTGTGTTTCACTTTTAAAACAACGTGAACTAATGAGTAACCAATGAGGGTAACCGCGTGTGAACCCTCCGCCAGAGGCGCCAGTGAAAAGTGAGGTGCTCACTCCTCGCTCGTCCGAATGTCACCTGTCACCGTCCATGCATGGGCGGGCTCCGACAGCAAGACCTCACCTCGACGGCGGCGCCAACCGGTGAGCACAAAAACGGCGGCCCTCATTCGATCGACGTCGCCAATGAAAAACCAAACCGTTCACTTTTTAAAAGCGTAAGCCGATCATTGTTGTAGGTACTAGACAAATGGAATACTTCGCCAAGTTGAGCACAAATAAAGCAAACAATTTTGTGTATATCTTTTTTTTTCAATTAATCCTTTCAGCTATAAGCGGAGCACCAATTCACCAAACACCAAGACAATTAAAGAATACTTTCGTTATTCACCGCTACCTGACCTTTACTTTCAGTATCAGTGGTGTCTGTTACTGCATACAAATTAAAAGTATTCAAGAAATAATTTTAAAAATTTAACATGCGACAAAAGAAAACACTTGTCGAAAAGGTCACTGCACTGTACGTCATATCTCGTTATCAATTTAAAAATGTATCAACATTGAATGCATAACCAAATACCTCACATCAAACGTTTATTTTATTTTCTTTTTAGGCACAACCTTATAGTAAACTACCTCCATTATCTTTAACAATTTTGTGAACGTAGATTTTTAATTTTAAATCGAAAACATTTTATTTAATTAACAGTGTGATGTATGAGGTATGGCCACTTACAAGAACGGCCATTCGATGAGCAAGTATGTTGTAAGAAGTGACGTTGTCATTCTATTAATAAATTATTGGAAGATTAATATGCCTCTTTGTTAATATCCCGAAATTAGCCCAAACCAGGAATATTACACCAACAAACCTTACGGACGGACTCTTACACGGTCTCTTCAAGACCCGACCAGCTGAACTAAGATTCATCACTAGGTATTACCCGACTCAAATTCACTTCTTACATCACAACACTTCAAATGGTACTTGGCCCTTGGGCAAAATTAAAGTCTGTTACCACATGTAATGAAATTAAAAATATGCCATACCATTATACTCGCCGCCTTACTCGAAAATCCTCCACACCGATAGGTACTTGCCATTTTTCTGCACAAAAATTCTACGCCAGATTCCATCTTACATAGCATCATGGCAAATCACTTGCCGTTTACACCTCATTATAATTATGATCTCTTTATACGTCCATGAATATTATCACCTGAAAATTATACTTAAGTAACCTGAAAACTTTCCGTTGCCACAGGAGGTTGGGTAAGCACGTTGGGTAAATGCTGTCCCGATCCCACCGCTGCTGTCACAGATTAATGGATTTCTAATATTTCTATTGTGGGATATCTGGCGTCCGCCATGTTCTACGTCTTAAAACACAGATTGGAATCAGTGCGCACAACCGGCGCGGTCGAGTCTCGATTGTCTAGTGTGTCAGTCGTCAGCGTCACTGCATAACCAATGCCAAACGTCACAGTGACACGCGACATCTCTAAGACAAACTTGACTAGAACTACTGACTCAATGAATAGGCTGAATCGATAACAGATGGCGTTACCAGTACGTAAACAAGTCCATTATTTTACTTCTCCGACATATATATCCAAGTTTCTTTCTTCAAATGTATTCCATTTTTCGAAAAAATAAGTACGGCATATAATGGTGCCGTAACGCACCAGAACTTAATTATTTATCTATGGTGCGATGCGGCATGTATGTTGCCGTAACTTAGACGCCGTACCGCACTGTAGGGAACTCGCGCGCAGCTTCAGTGTGCCGTAGTGATGTGCGCAAGGATCATCGTTTGCACGAATCGACACTGGATTGCGCTTTATCAGCGCTCGAAAATTAATATGAAGCGTTCTCGTAAGAAACTTGATATAAATAAAGTAATTAAGACGGAAGGTGGTGAGGTATAAATGTTATTAAAATATTAGTCTTTATCTATTTTACATTTTTTCCCAATCAAAACTTAACCAGACGATTAAGAATTGATCCCATATCTTTGATCTCAAATTGCAATGATTATGTTTCTTGTTACAAATGTATCGGATCAATTTCTTATCGTATAGTTAAGATTTAATTGTGAAAAAATTGCAAAATAGGTTGAAAACTGCTATTTTATTATCATTGATTTGTCATGCAAAATTAAATAAATATATATATATATATATATAATTTTAATGCTTCTGTTCCTAATTACTTATATTTTTGTTTATATTTGCATGACTTTAATAAATGTAAATAAAATAACAATCTTCAACTATCTTACAAATGTTTCCCAATCGATAGACCGAATTTAAAACTAGTTAAATTCGGTCTATCGATCTACATGCGGCACGGCATGTATATTGCCGTGAAATCGTTGATTTTCAAAATTATGCATAACTTCTAAAATATCAGGTCGAGACCCTGGCGACGTTAGCCATGTGTCAATAGATAAACAATCTATCGATTAGTTTATTTTTTTAAAGTAAAACATGGGTTTCCATGTCTGTAAGAGCCTTCAAAGTCAGGTCCTGGTACAGCAAAATACAAGCCGTAACGCACAGCAGGCAATACTGATACGGCAAGATTATGACTCGTAACGCATGGGCAGTAAGTTTCATTTTTGTGCAGACGCAGTGAACGTGTTAATTAAGTTATTTTAGAGCGTGTGACTCAGTATTGCATTGCTCGAACACATAGTAAAATTCGTAGTTAGGACAGATATTTAAATTAGTTAAATGTTCAGGTATAATGTAAATTGTACGAATGTTTACATGAGTATTAGAGAGACTACGCGAAGGTTCGAGGTTCACGCTTAGGGCCTTATTAATAAACGCGTTGTAAAGTTAGGTACATACTCAGGTTTAAAAAAAATTGTCCCTGTCATGTGATTCTCTAAAGTCAAAGATTTGATGATCTAATGTCTAGATTGAGCGTCGCCCTACAATGAAATCAAAAAAAAAAAACGGAAACAATATGAAGCATGTTTTTCTATTGTCTACCTATGTGTGCGTGATCAATGAAACAATGATATAAAAATTGTGGCCAACAGTTGGCCACAATTTTTTGACACGTTTGCGCGGATTCGATGTTCCATCTAGACATTAGATCATCAAAGAGTCAAAGGTAAGAAAAAGACAAAAACTTTTAAACTCGGAGTATTTTTACCTACATTTATTATATATGTCGGAGATAGGATACTTGTTTGATGCTATTTTATCTGTGGTAGACGAGGTGGTCGATGGTGAATGGATACTCTGTGGCGCGCGGGAGAACTGTCATTAATGGAGAAATATGAAAAGAAATTAATATCGCATGCGATCGGAATTTTGTGCTGTTGTGCTTGTAAAAAGTTCCTTATTAATTTTAATGCCGTGAATCTCTTAAATAAAGTGTATCCGCGAGTGCGAGTGGTTCGATCGATAAATCAATATAGTAATATCGCAAAGCAAATCCAATCAATACCAAAGCAAACCAATACCGAGTATTCGTGTTGAGCCAAAGAGAGATCATTGAATAAAGTGGTGGTTACGTGTGAATGGCTCAATCCTGTGTTTCATTTGATATCCTGAACTGGCGTCCTGACGAGAGAAGCCCACATTGCATAGTTTGACCAGAATACCTACTTTGAAGGAAAGTACACATTATACAGAGTAAAATAGTACGAAGTCATGCAAAAGAACAACCAGCTCGACCTTCTGACTCGTCATATAAATAAATAATAAATAAATAACGCTTCACACTCAAAGCCCCACACTAGGATTCCCTGTGTCGTGGGTGCCATGGACAACACACAAGACAAGGACACACACCCAGACCGAGAACGGAAATTTAAACTCATCATTCAAATTGCCGCCTCGCTGGGAATCGAACCCAGGACCCTCGGAACAGCGATCGCCGTGTTAACCATTGCGCCATTCGTGTCGTCATTATTAATACAGTTAAATTAAGACAACTGGATTTTACAATTTTAATGTACCTACCTATTATCGAAGTAAACAAAGCTTTGATGTTTGATCAATATTAATCTTCAAATAATTGCGTTTTCTGGAGTTATTTGTATTGAATTTTATTGAGTGATGAAAAATTCAATTAAGTTTAAGGAGGTTTTAGCTTCTACCTGAATATTTTCAGAAAAAAGTTATTGGTTTCCGCCCGAGTGGAGTGCATGAGAAAGTTAATGGTTTTTTGAAAACTGAATTTTCATCAAATCTACATTTTTTACGACTATTTTTAAACGGGTGTAAAAGTTAGTTGTAGTAGTAGTAGTATTTTACTTGTAAAGAGAAAAATCACGATTGAAATTTTATTTTTATAAATCTTCTTACTAGATAAAATTTATAAATGAAATTTATATGGTACTATAGTAAACCCGCCCTCGCTTCGCTTCGGGTAACCAGTCCCTTCAAAAATCTCTATAAATTTAACAAATTATGTTATTCCGATGTCTAAGCTATATTACTGCAAAGTTTCATGAAAATCCATTCAGTAGTTTTTGCGTGAAAGAGCAACAAACACACACACACACACTCACATACATCCTTACAAACTTTCGCATTTATAATATTAGTAGGATAATATTTTGAACGTATATTTTTATCGACGAAAAATCGGATACTAAGTGATCACTGTCGCCCATGAACGTCAGTAACCTCAAAGATATATCCGGTTATACTTTTTATAAATTTGTAGAAGTTGATGAATACAATCCCACCAGATCAGATAATGATAAGATGCTTGCCAAGAAGAAAGAACGAAGAAAGAAAAAAGAACTGGCCCTCAGGCTCCCAGTAAAACGCGATTAATAGTTTGGCGGATAAAAGGGTTGTAGCTAGCCAGTTGGTCTGCACAGAAAGGAAATAATATCAATAATAACTTTATACTGTTTTAAAATATAATCGGAAATAATATCAGTTATAACTTAACAATTTTAACAATAGCAAATCCGAGTAGGTACCTACAATTAATAGGTATGGGAAATCATATCAAACCTATGTATTTGTATGTGTATAAAATTTGAAGGAGTTCACTTGATTTCCCTCGGATTCTGTCATCAGATCCTTCATTGGTGGCAATGGGATTAAGTTGGAAGCATTTTTGAAAACCTAAAAGGAAATAAAATCGGATCGCTTATGACGAAGAAATCGCTAAATATTCCTATCATAAAAATATAATTATTATAGTCGTCGAACATGAAAACTCATCTTTTAGTTGGTTAAAAAATAAAACAATAACAATAATGATTTAAAGAAACGCACCCATGTGTTTATTAAGGAAACCTAAGCCGCAGAAAATAAGTGACAATTATTTATTAATTGTCACTTATTTTCTTCAGGCATATTTAAGATTACCTTCACACCATTTAGGTTGTCCTTTAAATAAAGAAAATATTTATTAATTGTTGTAAAATTCTTTATAAAACCATAATTAGTTAAGTGCCTTCCTACTTATTAACCTTTTGACAGAATTCACGTTGTTATCTATTAGATAATGATGTTCAAGATAAAAAGTTATAAATAATCCAACGACGTACCAATTAACCGAATCTGTTAATTGGTTTTCTTGTCATACGCGATCAGAAAGACAAATAGATCATTAATCTAAAATATGTATTTTGGCGTCTAACTCGTTAACAAAGCCCACGTAGTATCTATTAAATATTGCAAAAAATCCAATATATAGATTGGGACCGGCGATGATTCCTATAAGTAGGTAATTGGCAAACGCGGAATTCACAATATTGAATAAAGTAACAGCGAAAATTTCAGTAAGCCGTCATTACGGTAAAGCATGACTGGCATATGGACGATCATCTTATAGGTACTAGGTAATAATGCGCTCTTACACGTACCAGATTCTGAAATCCTTTTTCGTACGTCGTTAAAGAGAAACTCGACATCTAGAGCTTGGGCAGCCAAATAGGTACGAATTCAACCTGGAATCAAACCCTTTACTTTTTTACAGGGAAAATATTGTATGATTCCGCACTTCTATTATCACAGAACGATAAAATGTTTACTCCCAACTGCTCTCGAACGCTCGACTCTATTCACTGATCTAGAGTATTGACCAAAGAAAAAGCCAACCTACGTGCAATAATGTAAAAAATAAACTTAGTTTTATTTTCGCTTAGATCATCGCAGATGAAATCTGAAAAAATCTTCAGGGGAGTTGATATTAGCATATTTATTAGTATCATCCAAGGGAGACCGCGCTTCGCGGATCTGTTATCAATAATGACTTACGCAGCATTATAATAAATTTTATACTACCATACCGAAATCGCGGAAATCTCTTTTCGCGGGTGATATAGGTACGTTTAGATAGGGAAAATCCTTCGTGGAGTAGTGGCAGTAGTTGAATATTATAACAGTGTTCAATTGCTTCTTCTTGAAAGGGAAAATAGATTTATGTATGGATACGATAAGTTAAAATTTATTAGACATAGATACATTTTAAATATTAAGTTGTAATGAGTTAGTATAAATAAATCGTTTGCTATTTTATAGCATATCTTTTTAAACTTGGTTATTTTTAGGGTTCCGTACCCAAAGGGTAAAACGGGACCCTATTGCTGAGACTTCGCTGTCCGTCCGTCCGTCCGGCGTCCGTCCGTCCGTCTGTCACCAGGCTGTATCTCATGAACCGTAATAGTTACATAGTTGAAATTTTCACAGATGATGTATTTCTGTTGCCGCTACAACAACAAATACTAAAACACTGAATAAAATAAATATTTAAGTCGAAATATGGCTTCGACGCTTCAGCGATAAATTAGTTACCTTTCGGTCCAAGAGATGGCGTTGCTTGTGGCTAATATGTGGCTACGACGCCTCCGATGATTTTAGTTACCTGTCGGTCCAAGAGATGGCGTTGCTTGTGGCTAATATGTGGCAACAAAAAACTAAAGTAAATATTTAAGTGAGGCTTTCATACAACAGGCCAGATTTTTTTGGCGTTTTATACGTAATGGTACGGAACCCTTCGTGCGCGAGTCCAACTCGCACTTGGCCGGTTTTTATTATTTACTTAGTAAGAAGGTACTTCAATTGTGTTATGAATAAGGAACTAATGCTTGAAGGGTCTTAGCCGGGTAAACTTAAAGATGGAAACAGATTGAACTAACGCTTTAATCCTCTGATTGACTCGGACATAAACAATAAACATGCCCTTGTACTGTGAAGTATCTATCTACTCTATTTCCATGAAATTATAATAATTATTTGTATCTAAAATTATTACTAACTATTATAGTTTAAGTTTGGTCTTCTTAATTCATCTCGAATATGTATATCACTTGGTTCAGAATATTCAAAAAGTTTTATTGATTAAAAGGATGAAAAAAGGAACATAAAGTTATATATAACATATGTTATATCATTCTGCATTATTTTATAGGGAATGCTTAGGGGATATGGGAAAGGAGATAAAAAGATTAAAGGAGAGGTAGATTCCTCAAGTGAGGCAGTGAGTAGTACGAAAGGAGTTTTGGAAAACCAAATTAATTACAATTATGAGGGGCTTCGGTACATGTCAAACTTGATCTAAAGTTTCGATATAATGAGTGAACATGTTATTGATGCGTTGCAGATGACAGTTTTTGGGGATATTGAGTTAGGGTTATATTATGAAATATGTTAGTAGTACGTTATTTGTTCTTTATGCCTCAACTCATTTGTAGCTCATCATCCACCACAGGGGACGGGTCCCCTCATGATCTCTCCACACAACCGAGGAAACCTCGATCATATTCCACCACCCTATTTCAGTGCAAATGCTTTGAGAGGTTAGTTGCCAATCCCAGTGTTGAAAATTATGCCCCCGCAGGCATCGTAGCATATCGACTGCCTTCTAACGATAACAACCGGGATTCGCGGCTTTACTTTATGTGTCACCCGAAGCATGGAAACTTGCTCGTAGTAATGAATTATGTATACCCTCAGTGTATACCTATAACTTACACATTTACATTTTGATTGTATCGATGACATAACTGTAGGACCGAAGTTACGTTGATGATGTTTGAAAATATCAACTTCGTGTTTGTTTCAAATAAAGACGTTATTATCATTATACCTAAGTTTAAGCTTTATCAGGGGTATTTATTTAATTGAACTATTTAAGGATTGCTAATATAACGTAATATCTTTTGGGTAATAAATTAAATTGGGTTGTCTGTTTATAATAAATATTAAATTAAAGTAGACTTAAAGTGAAATATGACCTTAATTTATTTTATATAAACTAACATTAACTAAAAAGACTGAAAATATTTTGTATACACGAAACCTACAATTATGTAGGTATTTAAACTGAGAGTAAATTTTCACTTTTAAGTCGCTTTATTTCAGCAACTATAATCGTGCTCATTCACATGCGCGCAAAAGTTTGTACCTACATCATTGTTCGAATTATTACAGCTTGTGTCAAAAGTATTATACGAAGGTTTTGACCTTCGTATAATAGCTAAGGTCCATTTGTGTGTTCGCGAATTTGTGCGAATGTGAGTGAGCAGCGTAAGAAACGCATTGACATTTTATTTTAAAGATTTTCTTGAATTCAATTTAGCTTTATAGATTTTTAATTAGTACCTACTTTTAACCACAGACGAGGTAGGCTTTTAACGTATAGTGGGGCCATTTTAATAGGTCACATTTGACAGTTCGTCAAAATTTTAGAAAGTAACCTTGTAAGGGAGGCTCCCCATATTATTTAATATCTCCTACTAGATAATGTTAAACTTTTAACACTTAAAAGTAAAGATCTGACGTCGTTACAAAGTTACGTCAGTGACCTCTTTTTCACATATCAAACATCAAACAGATCATGAGTAGATAAGTTGAATTCGAGAAGTCGAACTAATCGTCAATAGTAGATTGTATAACAAGGGAGCAAAGTAATATTTTTACGGCGAGGGCGCTTTTTTGAATCCAGAGCGAAGTGAGGGATTCTAGAGTAGAATTCCGAGCATAGCGAGGGATTCTTTAGTAGAATCCTGAACGTAGCGAGGGATTCAAAGTATGTCGCCCGAGCCAAAAATATTTGCTCCCGATTGATACACTCTACTTTTCATCCCCCCTATGAGAAAATAAAAGGCGCCTCAAATTCAGGAATAATACTGTCACAGTCACTAAACTGACTAAACTGACTAAACCGACTAAACCGACTAACCCGACTAACCCGACTAACCCGACTAACCCGACTAACCCGACAAACCCGACAAACCCGACTAACCCGACTAACCCGACTAACCCGACTAACCCGACTAACCCGACTAACCCGACTAACCCGACTAACCCGACTAACCCGACTAACCCGACTAACCCGACTAACCCGACTAACCCGACTAACCCGACTAACCCGACTAACCCGACTAACCCGACTAACCCGACTAACCCGACTAACCCGACTAACCCGACTAACCCGACTAACCCGACTAACCCGACTAACCCGACTAACCCGACTAACCCGACTAACCCGACTAACCCGACTAACCCGACTAACCCGACTAACCCGACTAACCCGACTAACCCGACTAACCCGACTAACCCGACTAACCCGACTAACCCGACTAACCCGACTAACCCGACTAACCCGACTAACCCGACTAACCCGACTAACCCGACTAACCCGACTAACCCGACTAACCCGACTAACCCGACTAACCCGACTAACCCGACTAACCCGACTAACCCGACTAACCCGACTAACCCGACTAACGCGACTAACCCAACTAAACTAACTAAACTAATTAAACTAACTAAAGAACTCATTTTTCAAAACAAAACCATGAATTTCTAACAATCCGAACTGAATTTAAAAAATTTTCCTCTCTCCTGAATTCCCTCCTGAATAACGGGGAGGAAAAACTCATTTCCCGCCCGCTAAAAGTTTCTTATAGAAAACACCAACTTTGGGCCCCTTTAAGTCCGAACCAAGTCGTCTTTTTCGAATAGGTTGGATGAAAAAAATATTTTACGATTACAAAATGAAATATATTTAAATACAAACAAAATTAATTTTGTTATATTTTGGGCCAAAAAATATGTAATCATTCATCTACCTATATGTATATTATAACGTTTAGCTCAAAAGCCAGTAGGTATCCAGTAACGTGAAATGTTACAAAAAAGTTATGATTTCATTTCGCGCCATTTTATTAGACGCATTATTTTTGTCGTTTTTAGGGTTCCGTACCCAAAGGGTAAAACGGGACCCTATTACTGAGACTTCGCTGTCCGTCCGTCCGTCCATCCGTCCGTCCGTCTGTCACCAGGCTGTATCTCATGAAACGTAATAGTTACATAGTTGAAATTTTCACAGATGATGTATTTCTGTTGCCGCTACAACAACAAATACTAAAAAACAGAATAAAATAAATATTTAAGTGGGTGCCCATACATTCGACGTAAGTTTAGTTACCATTCGGTCCAAGAGATGGCGTTGGGCGTAATATGTGGCTACAATAAAACAATTAAATATTTAAGTGAGGCTTTTATAAAACAGACCAGATTTTTTTGGAGTTTTTATACATAATGGTACGGAACCCTTCGTACGCGAGTCCGACTCGCATTTGGCCGGTTTTTTTAATTGTTGTGCTAACTGTGCGCTTATTGATACTTTTTGTAACAATCGCATTCAATTTACAGATGTTTGAAGTCCTTATCGATTAATTAAATTTAATCCATGTTTTTCAGCAGGTCAACTTTGGAGCAAAGACAAACAGTTGTCAAATGTGACCTATTAAATTGGCCCTACTATAAATACTTGACGTTTTTTAAAGAATATTGAGATAAAAATTATAAAGAATGTAAATTATACTTACAATAAATTCTCTTTAAAAATTCATTCTTTCGCATGAACAAATTTGTTTTAAGAAATATAATTTTTCAGAATAATTTATCGTGTCAGCTTGTCACTCATAAATATTTAAGAAATACGCTTACATTCATATAGTTGAGGACGAAACTTTTTCGTTCACGTCAAAATCATTTTCCTCAAGGGGTGAGCATTTATTGGGTGGAAATAACAAAGACGATAAAACTGTTCGTTTGGAAAAAGGATATTGAATAAGGTCAAACGCAGATATATTCGTATTGAAGGCAAATGTCGAGGCGTTTTAGGGACAGCCGTTTGCGCACTGTTTTTATACGCCCGATAATGTGTCCTCGTAACTGATATTGATTCCAGATTTTTGCTTCATATTGTAAGATGTAACAATGATATTTATTAAATATGAAATAATTTGTAATTATATATCTTGGTTGTATGTTAAAATTAATTTGTTTGTCTTTATTTAATCATGATGTATTGTACTTATAATCAGTATGCGGTTGTTTCTTGTTACTTACCGCTAACGTAAAAAGATATTGTCTAAGTACATATTTATAGTTATTTAAATAAATTATATTTACATAATTTATATAAATAACAACAATTTGCCCTTGGGTAAAACCCTATCAGAAGTTTGAACAATCGAACAAGTTTTTCCTTACAAAAACTATTGCCATTTGCTATACTCACAAATAGATATTGTTCTATGAAATATCTTCCAACTAATTTTATGTAGATCTATTATGATGCATTAGACAGCGTTATCGAAGCGAGAATAATGGTTTTCTAAAGTATGGAGTCTTGTACAATAGCTTTATCGGTGACTCCATTGCCTTTGTGCTTGGTGCTTTGTGTTGCATCTGCTTAAAACGGTAACTAGAGCGCTTCTATTCGTGGCAGGAACTAAATTCAATTGAGACGTCTTTAAGAAAAGGATAATGCTATAAGGTATCCTTTTGAAAAGTCTATTAATCTTGACAAAGAGAACAAACGGGATTGTCACGACCCGTCGGTGAACTTCAATTTTCTTAGTCGATTTCAAGACAAATAACACGATGGCCTCAAATAAGTTTAGTACCTACATAACACAATCACTGACATAAATGTAGACACGTGTGGTAAACAAAATGTCTTTATATCAATTGCCTTTTGTAGGGGCACTATTGTAGGTTTGAATAAACATCTCATTTGAATGGAAATAGCTTACTCGTAGGTATTCGAACGATGTCAACCAAGTGATGAATTGAAGCCATAGTTAATTTAAAAAAATATATTGGTTTGTATTATTATAATAATAACCATTTTGATAGAGCTAGGTCGTAGCAGGACGAACGCTATTTGAATCATTCGCACCTAAGTGAGGCCGCAGACCGGCACCACATATTACTCGCAACATATATTGACAGCGCCAAAATTATTGCTATACATTTACGCGGCGACAAACGTATTGAGTATATGCACATCGGAAGCACAATTGTAGCGTCTAGTTGTATTGTCTTTCATTTTCGTAACGTCATTGTTGACATTTTTGAAGCACGGTGCCACATAAAACGAACGTGTTCGATCTTCAATTCTTGTAGCATGAAAATTGCATCGCCACCAACTGCACCTACTACAAATGTGTCCTTGATGTGCGGGTTTACATGCAAATATAGGGGGGCGATATATATGTCGCGTTTCAAATGCGGCGCTACAATTAATGTAATACAAATGTATCTCTGGTGTGCGGCCGCACTAACTGTAGAGAAGTTATTAATATTCCAGCAACCGCTTACAAATAAATAGGTCTAGGCAGGTCAGTGGTATGGCCAATAAAGTATTTATGCCTGAATGAGATTATTTCAGACTACAATGTTTCTGGGTAAAGACGGGGTTGGGGACCTATAGGTATGCTCTCATTTTAATTCTGCGGTAATGATACATACCTAAGTTATCACTTCTTTCTAGGTTAAACTACTTAGGTAAGTGATGCCTGAGACGTTATACGTTTATTTACCATAATATTCAGCAAAACCGGTCTGAAGGTCTAGACGTGTCGAATAATAACAAAATACAAACACTGATCTGGTTTACATGGTTATTATCAAATAATGCCTACCCTATCATCATTTAACCATTACGATCATTAATTGATTACAGTATACCTAATATTTAACTTAATGCAAATCTGATGCAAATTAATAATTATCCACCAAGCGTAGTTTGTTAGGTTAATTACAGTATCGAATCAGTGTATTCGTAAGCACCTAATTTGGTAATTGCTACAATAATAAGCTTTCATCGGAAAATAGAATTATCCCCACCGAATACATCGTTAAGCGATTTATAAATCGTTTTGCAACACTATTTAATCACCATATTCGTTTTGAAACCAATGAAGTATTCAGTGCGGACAATATACTGTGATATTAATTCCTAGGGTACCACTGATATATCGACGCTGCTGTTTTATTTCCCCGAACAAATCTATATTTTTGTTATGCAACGAACACAATTCAGGGGAAACATGGATGTTGGAAATGGTCCAGTAAACACCGCGACCGTTGTCTATACTTGTGGGCGGTGTGCTATGTTTTACTATGATTACAAACATTTGGTGGAACATCTGTATTGGCGCCACGGCACGGAGAGTGTCTGGTGTGAGCAATGCGGTCTGAAGAAGTGGGGATACGCAACCCACCTTTGTAACATATTGCCCATCGACGACAAGATGATTTTTCACTTTGTTGACGAGGATTTGAATACTGGACACTGTTTCTGTGGCGAAGATATCGCTGATGCACCTATGATAGGCTGTGATTTAGCTCAATGTACTTTCCAGTGGTATCACTTCAAGTGCGTTGGTATAGTATCACCTCCAGACGGTGATTGGATTTGCCCCCAATGTATAAAATTACGAAACTCTATCCAGGTGAGAGTAGTTTTGCAAATATTTAATTAATGTTTGAAATTCGCAGTACTACAATTTAATTACTCAAACAATTATAAGTACTGAAGTTAATTGCTTTGTCTCAATTTGTAAATAATTGTATCTAATTACTTTAGATCTCAACTGAGTTTTAATCAATAAACTGAAGTTTCAAATTAGATTAGAGAATAGTTTAAGTGTAGACAATTCATTTATTTTGCTGATTATATTGTAATCCAATAGACAGATGTGGTTGCTATGAAACACATCATTTTCATAACTCACACCTAATTTAACAATAACATTGAAAATATTTATTTATTTACAGACCGAACCTCATGAAGCGGGCACCTGATCCAGACATTTATTTCGAGTTTCACAATTAATGACACGGTGAAATACCAATTATGTAAGTACTGAGTGTTATTTTCATCAAGCACTTACCACTCGCTTTATGATATTTTAATCACTTTAATATATTTTATCATCTGTCAGCACTCATGTTTAAATCTTAGGCTGAGGTTACACGGGTTACACTTACAGCGCGGCGTTACAGCGATACGTATCTAAGCGACTAAATAAAAGCGATTAAGTAAAGCGACTCAACTACCTAGTAATATTCACTGTACGTCAAATGTCGCTAATGAACATTTTTTTGCTTACATATACGACAAAAACAACAGTAGATACTATAATCGCGATATCGGCTACGTCGAACTTTAGCGAAATTGAAGCGATTTAGTGGTAGCCGCTTCATCGTGAGATTTTCACCGAATTTTTGCTTATGGTGTAGCCACCCCACATTTATTTCATGTTGCTCGTTATTTTATATCGCTCTGTCCAGTGTAGCCGCAGCCTTATTCCATCCAGTAAAAAAAATAACAGCTATCTACCCTTATTTTTCTAAAACTGGACTGTGAAATGGTATTTTACGTGTTTCGTCTCGCCTGTGAGACTTGGGAATACTGAATTAAATTTTGACTAGCAACTTTTGGCACTGATGGGTAGCAGTTATCATCAGGAATCTTATTAAAATAACCATAAAATAACATACTTTATTAACTTATCCGAATACATAAAATAATTAACTTACCCAATTTTAGGGAAAATCTAATAATATTACACAATTATACATGTAATAAATGTTTCAGGTAGTTTAAATTGAAAGCGTCTGGATGAAATTTCAAAATTTCTCGCTGCATACGCCCGTTTATGTGTCAAGGACCGCTGGCAAGGGAAAACAGCGAAATGTTGGACGGAGATTATCGACAAATTGGATTCCTGTTATTGACCAACTACTTATAATAAAATGGTTTGCAGAACAACTGCGGTAGTTTTCTTTGTGTTCATCTATACTTAATCTGTACATACCCATTTATCGACGATTAACATGTTAAGATAATGGCAGGAAGGTAATTTATAGTTAGAAGACATCCGCTCAGAATAGATTTAGTCGTATTTAATAAAATAAACGGAAAATAAATGTAGGTTAAGGAATTTTTTAAATGTGTGGCCCGGCCCTGTGGGGGCCACGACCGAGGGGTTTCTAGGCAGGCAAATTAATGTTATTGGTGGATGTCAAATGCATCCCTATACTTGAGTTGTCACTTCCCATACTATAGTTTAGTTGAACATGTGGAATTGCCACTCGCCGCCAAAACCAAACTTATTACCTGTGCTCACAGTTCAATTCAGCTTGTATGCAAAATTTACTAAGGACATTTTTACATACCGCCGTCAATCTTAAATGTACCTTAATCACATAGGCGGAAACCTGGCATTTGTGTGCCATGCAATTATAACGAATTCCAGATCCAACGCGAACGGAGTTATACTAATGAATCTTAGTTTAGCTTTAGTAAAAAGGTACTTTCAGAAGTTTAGTTGGTTAGATCGTTGGAAGGTATGACGACTGGGACAGAGATTGGTACTAGGTAGTTGATTGATTTAGCCCTTGTTTACGTGTTTGTAGTTGTAGTTTAGGTACATATGGAACGATATGAATTCATGAATCATGTCCCCGGCAACTCACACGAAGGTGCCTACTTAAAAATTCTACCTTATTTCGTGCTGAAGTTTATTTATTTAATCTGGTATTTGCAATAAAATTTGGCACTTAAAATGTTGTGTGAAACAAGAATATCTTATAATATTATGCTTTCAGTGAAGTGAAATAAAATTGTATTTAAAGTTGTTTTCTGGAAAAAGTATTCGAAAGTCAAAGTACGCCGTCGTTTCAAGAAATCCCTGCGGTGAGTGGTTTCAAAAGAAGTGGAAGAAACTTCTTTTATATTTTTAATATTGATCGATAGTTGGTCCTTAGGGTAAAGGACATAACTAAGTTATAATCCGATACACATCGCTGTTGTCACGTTGTTTAAAACTGTATCTAGTACCTTTTTTTTTTTTTTGTTATCGAGGGGGAAACCTTCAAAAGGTACCCGGTGCCGTGGGAGCGACCGAGCGACACAGGGTTATGTGGGATTTTTACACACTAAAACCCCCCCGGTGGCCTACCTCAGCGCTTGTGGAGAACTCCGGGATCTCCAAAGGAACACAACCGGAGTTCTCCGAGCGCGGCGCCCTTGGGGCTCTTCCCGCGAGAGACTAAATGCCCCATCGCTAGCCTTCCGTAAAACGGTATGCGGCCACACATACCGTCGTCCTTCCCGGGGTTGCTGATGGACGGTTCGAGCTCCCACTCTAGCCGCCCTTTTAACCTTTACTTAACAAAGTAATGTAGAAATAATAAAAAAAAATTATTTCCTGCGTTTCTTTTAATTTAGTAATAAGCGTGTTTAATGTGCAAATATGTTAGCTGAATTTTAAGTTTTTTTTCAGCTCTACATATACATGATCAGGTCAAAATTGGACATCCTTCTTTGAATATAATATTCGTATTTGTTCGTATAATATTCGTATTCGTAGTTGTTATAATATATTATTATACTCAGTGATATATTTATCATATCATACACAAGTTATTAAAACTGTAAAGTCTACGTTTTAACAGCCTGACATTTTTTTATATTATACTTGCAACGGTTAAAACTTAATTGCTGTCGCTTGGCAAAGGCGTGTACCCTGCACGAGAGGGTTTGAGTTTGGAGCGAGACCCATCTCTTTGATGCAACTGCGGTTGAGCAATTTTATTTCTGCATTTTTAATTGGATCTTATGAATAAATTGCTTATTTTGCAAAAAAAGTCCTTTGGTAATGGAGGTCTTTTTATACTGGTCATGTTTAAAGTCAGATTAAAGTAAGTTTTAGGCGGTTTCAGTGAATACCGTCACATCACATCCGATTCATAAGGCGAGAAAGGTGCTTTTTGAAACGATGGTTGAGATAACCCGTCAGTGATATGTACAAATGAGTCCTTCTAGTTCAGTAAGGTACCTATAGAAGCAGCTGGAGCAGCAACATATATTTTTTAATTATTGATTTCACATCCCTTCGATTAAGTGGTCAGAAGCAGACAGCGGGAATGCGCCTGGATATAGATGCTCAGGACAGGTCAGAGGGGAGGAAGTTAAGGGGTCCTATTGTATTGGATTTGTAAAGGTTGATAGACTGATGGGATCTCACATACGATTGTAATTTTATAAGTTACCAGCTATTGTTTATATTCGTATCTACTATATACAATTACACACTACACTACTTTTTACTTCGGTAAAGTTTAATTTGTTGCAATTTTCAACACGTTTCACTTCCTGTTATCTTAAAACGAAAATTAATCAGATCCAACACAACCACTCAGCGTTTAATTAAGGCTCGGTTCACGTATGAATATGAGCGAACATGGCATACTGCGATATGAAATGACGGGTAAGAGCTACTTAAAGCTCCAAGAAGTCGCATAAATATCGAGAACTTTCATCGTAATGAAAGCACTACATCGCTCCGTTATGCTATGTTAACGAGAACAGTTCAACGTAGTACTTAATCTTCAAGTCTCGTAATATTAACTGCTAGATCATCAACATCATTTCAAACCATCGCGCTCCACTATTGATCTCTTCTCAGAAAGAGAAGGTTAAGGCCATAGTCCGCCACGATAGAGTGGATTGGCAGACTTTATAAATCTTTGAGTTTTGAGAACTATACGGTATGAATACTCGTATTTCTTCACCATTGTAGCGAGTGACATTAAAATGCTTAAAACTCTTTACTCTGTAAAGTCAGAGGTGCATGGGATTCGAAACCGGACCCTCGAGTCCCTAACCAACTTAGCCTTTCTACTATTAGGTACTCTATCTATACACCCGATTTTACATGAATCGACGATAAAAACAATAATATGACATTTGCAAATAGAAATTGATTTCAAATATGACTTTGAATTTGAATGATAAATGAATAGTGATCCAAATAGAATCATGTTTATGTCCGAAACTCTGTATGGTTTATCGATACATTCGCAACGTTCAATTGTAGTACCCAGTCGATGTCATTAGATACTATCACACCAGCTCATACCACAGTGTAGGACTTACAGTGGTAACAATTTTAATTTTGGAAGTCCAATATCATCTAGAATGAAATAAACGTTACTGTGTTGTTTCAATTAAAATATAAAAGATACTGAAAGTAAATACAGTGCGGATGAGGTGTAGAAACCCATATGTATTGTATTGAATTTGCTGCGCTTACTAAACTCACGTCGTCATGAAATTCTTAGTTTTCACGTCTGACAGAATAGTCGAGCAGTTGTCATTGGCTGACTCGTTATTTTGTGCTCATATGATGCCTGCCATATTAAACAACGGGTGAGCTACTCTGCAGCGGATGGAATGAACATAAATATTGGAAAGTTTCATCGTAATGAAAACAGTGCATCGCGCATCTGCCGATATCTGATGTTAACAGGAGAGAATTTCGTTTCAATAAGTTTTAAGCGAGCAAGTAATAGCGCGCTTAAATGAAAAGCATGTTTACGGTTCGTCGATATTATCAAGAACAAAATCTGGTAAAATTCTCATTAAAGTGTAACATTATATTACTCCTACAGCATCTAATGTAACGTGGATAGTTGCTTGACAATAATCCCACTTTGATAAGTTAGTAGCTATGAAGTCCAGAATATTGAAAGCTATTAACTTATAAAAAGCCTATTCACTCTCCTATCGAGGACTCTCATAACATACAAAGGCGAAAACAGCGACGCGGGCAAGCTATTCCAGTCTTTTCCAGCGCGCAAAACAAGTGACGAAATTACAATTACTTACAATTCACAATTTTATTGAAATAATCATTGAGGAGCCCTAGAGCGTATTCCATTATGCTGGCCCAGTGCGGATTGGTGGAGAGATCGGTAGCCAACACAAGTGCCGTAAGTTTTTATGCCGCCGCCGCCGGTGAGCCTACGACAATCGCCGGCTGCTATCTAGTGTAGTAACCGTAACTGACAGCTATACAGAAAATTGTAATGGTAGAAATACATTATGATAAGCAAAAATGGAAATGAAAGATTAGAAAATGGTCTTTCTTTTGATAGTGAAGCATAATTCTAAATATTGTTTCTCCTTCTTTTTAAGAACAGATAGTGACAAACAATGCGCAGTTCACAGCCCAAACTACGGAACGCAAAAAGCTGAAAGGAGAACATCTGATTTGGGCCTGGAGCGAACAGCTTGTTCAAAACCCTCAAATAATCTTGCATATTTTAATACATCCATTTCATATTTAAAAATCTAGTTACATCATATCATTAAAATATTAAACGACTAAAGTATGTAGATGATACCTACTATGTGTGCGCGGTGCGTAAGACGACTATATTTTATTATTCCCATCATTTTCCGCAAAAACGGAATATGCACAATGTGGTAACAATATCCTCGATCTAAAAAGCGATGTTTCATGCATGTTCATATTCCATGCCCAAGGACCTTAAGAAAGTTGTTGGTTTCCTTTAGCATGTATGTTCCTTGGGGGATGCAGGGGAAAATTAAGAGAGGATCTTTGGAATTAAAAAAAATATCCTTTTTTACTCATTGTAATAAACACGAATAACTTGCATTCATGGCGATGAATAGGTACCAGGTAGCTCGGATGTCCGAATTCGTATTATTGTTGTAACTAACACTTTTTGTTGTTTCAATAATGTGCAACAGAATATGAGCATATTATCGTCAATCGTGGAGTTTTGAAATTAGTTTTCATTGACATATTCCTATGTAGAGGAACCCGTAGACGTGGACTAAAATTATTAATATGATATTCGTGGGATTCATTATTCGCTTTGATTACCAACTTCGAAAATAAATATTCAAATAAATATTTTAAAAGTCTACTGAAGAGTGAAAAAATCTCTAGTGTGTGGATTGTGGTACTGGTATTGTTCTTCATACTTTGAAGTTACTTTTCGATGTCGATGATTTTTTAAATAAGTCTTTATTTTTTATTCTACTTATTTGACATGATACATTTTATTTATAATTGTGGAACTAATATTAAACATGAATTATTTGTAAAAAATTACCGATTTCCGACAAATGTCACGAATCAAATGCACAATGAGGAGTATGTAAACAACCGCACGAATACAGACGAATAATCCTTTGATCTAATTTGACAAATACTCATGGCGAGTAATTAAATTATCTGAATATACCGTTTAAATATTCGCATTGCGTAATTTTGCGTTTTACAGAAAATGGTATTAAGACTCAATAATATCCATTAATAACACAAGTATTTTCAGGATTTTCATACTTAGTCCTATTATTACTTTGTTTATCGTTAGGACAATAAGAAAATGTTTGTATTGCCGATGATCTAATGTCACTTCAAATATAAAATTCGGGAAGCACGACCTGAATATAAATTGGAAAGGAACGGGAAACTCAGTCTTAATAGCGGTACGTTAGAACTACAGATGACGCCATTGATATACCCTTGTTATTCCGCTTGAGATTGTGGCTGGGATTTGTAACGATGTTCGGAATATAAATATTGTCCAGTGAATATCTATGGTTTGTAATATTTCTTTATCGGGACTTTTTTGCGTAAATTCACATAGAACTGAGTTATCCCTAGCAATGGGTCCTGTTTTGACTAGGATTCGTATTTGTGATGTTTTATTTGAAGTACCTATGTCGAAACTATTGTATTCGTGAACACTATTCTCAAACCACTTTATTCAAAGACAATAGAGACAACAAATAAAATAAACTTTGTCTTTGTTGGCCAGAAACACTTACTAATTCTCTCATCATCTCACAACTGCAAAATATGCTCGTCTCTACTGTTTAAGTAGAGGTATAAAACACATCGTTCACAATTTTTTATTAATATATAAGTATTTAAGTGGCGGTGTGATAGCCTAGAGTTAAAAATTCGGCCTCCTATTCGGAGGGTCCGGGTTCGAATCCCAGGGCACGCAACTCTGACTTTTCGGAGTTATGTGCGTTTTAAGTATTTAAATGTCACTTGCTACGAACGGTGAAGGAAAACGTCGTGAGGAAACCTGCATACCGGAAAGTTTGCATAACTCAAAAGTGTGTGAAGTCCGCCAATCCGCATTTGGCCAGCGTGGTGGACTATGACCTTAACCTTCTCATTTTGAGAAGAGACCCGTGCTCAATAGTGGGCCATGATGGGTTGAGATGATGATGAAGTATTTAGGGCTGATGATATCACTATATAATTCCAGTGTTAGTTGTAGTGGATACTGTTCGGAAATATTTAGCTACACTGTTCTGATTCTGGCAATACTTTTGCAACAGATAAATATTTCGCATTCATTTGGGTTCTACCCTCCTTTTTCTCGTTCTCGTTCGCGAGCAAAGCCGATGGCGCGCGCGCAGTAGTGTGTGCTGTTTCACGAGTCGTCCCGGTCGGTGCGAGCACATCGGCGTGGCTGCATTCTTTTCGTATACTAAATTCGAGTAGTTCGTCAACCCCTTATTTCGTCGTATTCGTATACTTGCGAGAATATGGTTCGAAGCTGATAACTGGCGTGTGAAAACCACAGAAGACCATCTCGGCGCCATTCCTATCGACGCCACGCAACGGGACTAAAGGTTGGTGGATTCCCTTTTGATTTGTGCATTTTTTGTGGGGTATTGTCAGAAAGGGACACGCTAAATTTTTACCTAAATTAAAAAACCAATCCTATACAGTCCATTTTCCCATTCTTAACACCTTTTAGACCACCGGACCCCGTGTCCAGATAAATTGACACGCCCCAAAAGATACCATGTATCTTTAAAAAAATAAGACGAAATATTTTTTTTCAATGCATGATACTTTGTTTTATTCAATGATGTTTTAAATATCTAGATTGAGCGTCGCCCTACAATGAAAACAAAAAAAACAAGGCAACATTATCAAGCATGTGTGCGTGTAGGCGATGTTTTTCGCGTTCATTTATTGTCTATGTGTGCGTAATCTGTGCGTAATGATATAAAAGTTGTGGCCAACAGTTGGCCACAACTTTTTGACACGTTTTCGCGGATTCAATGTTCCATCTAGATATTTAATACATCTTTGGTTTTATTCTACAAATTTGTTATCTACGTTTTCTTGATAGGCTAAGTTGATACTTTGTGTAATGAATGCTAACAGGCAATTAATTGCGTACCAGATTAATAATATTCCAATTAGAGTCTTGCCGCACTCAGAAAGGTTCATTAAATTAGACCTAATGATTACTTAACTAATTGCCATTAAATCTGTTAATTATCAGTTCATCCCAGGAACAATATTTAAGGGTTCATTTGCTAATGATAGATTTAAGTAACCGTAGGGCGGTGCATCCGTATCGATTGCAATTCGATAAGGCATTGGTGTAGCCACGCTTAAAAATAATTGGTATTTCACAACGAAAAAATATGTATAAAACTATTAAACTCATTATTAATTGGAATATGATTGAAAGTCAGTTCTTTTACTGTTAGTTTTTACTAAAATACAATGAGAAATAGCTATTTAATTGAACAAAAAATAGAATGATTTGCACTTTTTTTCTATGGGAACACTTACTGTTGTCAATTAGACTTGTTGTCAATGTTGTCATTGTCGAATGTCAATGTCATAATAGTAAATAATAATTCCAAGATTTGTTTGTATTTCATTTCTTGTTTAACCGGGCAAAGGCAATATAAATTATATTACATTATAAATTGGCCAGCTGGACAAAGACGGCTAAAGTACTAAAGTGGAGAAGAAGAAGAGGAAAAAGGCTCTTTGTCGCAACCAATGTGGCACAGCACCGACAAGACAGAACCATCTCCTACGTCCCACCGTTCCAGCGTCTTACGTGTACGTCTCTCGACTCCATCACACCACGAAAGTGTCCGATGTCGTGGAGTATTTGGAGAAGATGACCAAGTACCGGTTGCTGGTAGAGAAGTTGGACTCGCGCAACGCAGTGAACTTCAACTCCTTTGTTGTGCGTGTTCCAACCGAACACCTGCCGACGTTTTTGAAGGAGGAGCTGTGGCCAAAGGGGGTCGTCTTCAGGAAGTTCCGTGGACGTCGACGACCACCGGGAGCCACCGAAAGCGCATCTCACTTCGCGACAAAGTGAATTAGTTTTTAAGTTAATATTGTTATATGTATGTTAGTCTGTAAGGTATATATGTTATGGGTCTTTGTTACCTGAATTAAAATAATCTATCTGTTATCTGAATAATCGCGTAAATAAAATAATCCTCTGTCCCACTTCTCTAAACCTTCTAGCATATTCCACAAACTCAATAAAGTCACTCATATCAGACTTTTTTGAATATTTAAACACAATGCAACTAAAAAAAGCTAAGCTACAACCCACTAATGGCCCACTATTGAGCACGGGTCTCTCCTCATTACTGAGGAGGCCTAGAGCATACTCCACCACGCTGCTCCAATGCGGGTTGGTGGAGGGGTTAGTGCCCAACCCAGTGTCGAAAGTTTTCAAGCCGCCCGAAGGCCTCCGACATAGCTTAACGACTGCTATCAATCGATAACAACCGGGACCGACGGCTTTACGTGCCCTCCGAAGCACGGAAGCGCTCAAGAAATTATTGCCACTAACGGTCACCCATCCGACTACCGACCGCGCCCGCTGTTGCTTAACTTTGACGATCGCTTAGGATTGACGCAAGCCGCCGGGCTATGAGTGCTACAATGCAACTGATTTTCATTAATTCACTGATAAAATTATGGTTTATTTATCACAGTAACCACCTCAAAACGCAATGTCAAAATCATCCATTACATAGTTAAGTAAGAGTTCGACTCTACATAAATTTAATGATCATTAAGGGACACTAACGATCCGTTAACTGACTGTGAGAGTGAACTTTTTTAAATCTATACTAAGGAACGAGTTAAGTAACCATTAACGACTCTGAGTGCGGCGGTAAGTGCGTTGCTTCTATTGGTTATGTCAATTAATTAAGAAGAGTTAATTTAATTATGTACACAAAATGTATTATTATTTAAAGTTATTTTAATTGATAGAATTTTCATGTAAATAAGTAGCCCGAATTAATTTGGTTAAACATATTATTAGGTGTTTCAATTTTTTTTAAGTTTTTTTTCATTTAAATTATAGGTACGTCAAAATTTCTAAAGTTATGTCCCGTGGTTATGTCATTATAATACCGTTACTAGTGTCCCACGACAACTTTCTTATGGCGGTACTTCCATATGGAAATCTTCCACTTAGAAGCATTCCAAATGGACGTATCGTCAATGGCTACCCTTAGTTACCATACACTTTGATTGTAATGAAATTTTGTATGCATATTCAGTAGGTCTTAGAATCGGCTACTATCTATTTTTCATACCCCTAAGTGATAAGGGTTGTACACTCTTAAGATTGTGTTTTAATTTTTAAACAATTTTTTTTGTTTTTATTTTTCTATAATGTGGCATTAAAATATATACAACCCTAAATTTTCACCCTTTTATCACAACCCCTATTTATTAATAGCCATTTTAGTAATGTAATAATTTTTCATCCCGCTCTACCTAGAAATAATTTATATGACATAACAACGTTTGCCGGGTCAGCTAGTATTATATACTTAATATTTTTGTTTGCCAGAAAAGCAGATGAGGTAGGAGATATTAAGCGGTCGCTGTTGCCTATAGTCATTTCATTACTGTCATTAGTGACATCAAAAAACCCGCAAATTCACGGACAAGAAAGAAAGGGTGTCCCTATAAGTAATTTCTAGCTCTGTTAGCTGTCGAAACACGTAGGTACACCAATTCATCGGTCGATCACTCATTTTACTTCTAACCCCGTAGAATTTTCTAAAAACGGTTTAATGTTTTAATAAGTTTCGGTGAAGATTTTCCTTTTGTTAACTATCCCTTACGACGTATTAACTTCGATATTATCGAGTTGTTGCGTAACTTTACGAAGTATCATGTATTTCAATACGTGTCTTATATAACGTTGTTGTTAGTTTTATAACAACACAGATTAACTCGGGATCAAATAGGCAACATCGTACGTTACCTGAGGTCACTTTGGTCATTATCTGAGGTCTGAAATACCTTGGCGTAGAAGTTACTAAACATTCGCTGTTTCATGACTGGTTTACATCAAACAAAAACTCTAAAATTATTGATATCACTATTGATAAAGCCATACTATAATATTATAATAGTTGAAGACCCGGGGTCACACATTGGCTACTTTTTTTAAATCAAACCCTAAAAGCTTGAAATAGGCGCTCAAAATAAAAAAAGGGATTTCCAAGCCGCGGGCGGATACCTAGTATTTAAATACGTGAAAAATTTTAACAGAAAACTGTAGGAAGTTAAAAAAATAATATTACTCTCTTGTGTCTACCACTTTCTATGCCATGGATTTAAATAAGGAAGTAGTTGTAACAATTCCTGGCTGGGATGGAGTTGGATAGACGTCTGCGGGGCATTCCTACAGGAATACCAAGAGGCTTTAAGATTGAAGAGTATAAAAGCGAAGGTAAGAAATAAAACTACACAAAACATAGAATTGATAGCGTAGCATAAGATGGAATTTATAAATAGGAACGGATAAAATAAAACAGCTAATAAAATTGGAAGATTGCTTTCAGGTTCTTTAACATTAAATGAATCAACAAAATCTTTATCTTTGTAGGTTCAGTTGCGTATCTGGTTATATTATGTATTGTATGTTTGAACTTCCTATACCCTCTCCTGTACTTTTTACTAATTTTTGTTTAACTTTAGCCACCCACTTTCTACTATTGCTTTTATACTTATAGTAATCTGCGGTCTACGGTGCTGGTTAGCGATGTAATCAGATTTTGTTATTTTGTTATTAATTAAGTAAGCCCTGTTGTTAACTGTTTATTGACCCTAATAAAGTGAAAAAAAAGTTCGGCTGAAACACGTGATTTTCACTGAAATGATTGTTTGACAAAATATCGTTGACAAAGTGTCATTAGCCCATTAAAATACATGTAGCTTTTGGGTGATCGAATCGACGTTCGAACAAGAAAGTATAAAAATATGAAGTTAATCGGAGTATATTTTTTTACATTACATTATCTACCTACTTGTAGAATGCAAATGTATTATAAAATATGTAATTTTGAAGTAACTGCAACTCTTGAAACAAAATAGTGTTGTGGAGGAAAAGGGGAGATCTCCCGCCAGGCGATGTCACTGCCTGGGGACCGCGGTCCAAATGTTAAAGCATGTGCCACACGGTTTCAAACGGTGGTTTGAAACTGAGGTTTAAAACAGTGTAGATAGTAGTTTCAAACCAAATTTCGTTTGACCTTCAAACGCCCTTGGTAGCGAGGCTTGCGTTTCAAACCACTGGCAGAAGCGTTGGTTTGAAACTTGTTTGAAACCGTTTAGCCGTTTGTTTCAAATCACGCGAACGACAGTCACACTGCACTTGCAGCGGCGAGCGCGGACGCACGTATCGACGACAACGACGATATGCGCACAAAATGGCACGAGAGCAAAAAGAACGTGAAGTGTTAACAGAATTTCTCGAGTTGTTTAGAGACTTGCCCTGCCTTTGGGACTTAACATCAGAGTCGTACAAAGATTCTTATAAAAAAAATGCGTGGAATATTTTACCCGACAAATTAAAAGAAATTGACCCAAGAGCCAACGCCGCGTCTGCCAAAAAAAAATTGACAATCTAAGGATATCCTATCCTATCCTTATCCTACTATCCTACTTCCTACTTCCTATCCTACTAATATTATAAATGCGAAAGTTTGTAATGATGTATGTGTGTGTGTGTGTTTGTTGCTCTTTCACACAAAAACTACTGAATGGATTTTCATGAAAGTTTGCAGTAATATAGCGTAGACTTCGGAATAACATAATTTGTTAAAATTTATAGAGATTTTTGAAGGGACTGGTTCCCCGAAACGAAGCGAGGGCGGGTTTACTAGTCTTATATAGGTCGAGCTACGTGATAGTCGCGCGACGGTCTTGACACACTGATGGTTTCAAACCGACACTGATGGTTTCAAACCGTGTAGCCGGCAAAGCGCAACTCGTGCTGTTTCTGTTTCAAACCACCGTTTAAAACCGTGTGGCACATGCTTAACTTCGGACCATTTGTATATATTATGTTAGACTAGTAAATCCGCCCTCGCATCGCTTCGGGAAACCAGTCCCTTCAAAAATCTCTATAAATAACAAATTATGTTATTCCGATGTCTAAGCTATATTACTGCAAAGTTTCATGAAAATCCGTTCAGTAGTTTTTGCGTGAAAGAGCAACAAACACACACACACACTCACTCACTCACTCACTCACATACATCCTTACAAACTTTCGCATTTATAATATTAGTAGGAAGTAGGATAGGATAGTAGGATTCTCTAGAAGTTTTGATATCGTGGTTGAGGATACGTCATCTGATTGGCCAGTTCAGTATGACGCGTATGACGTTGTCTATTGTTTACTGTAGTCGGTGCATGTAGTGTACTGCTTTGGTCAGCATCTCATAGCTATGCGACGCGCGCTCATATTACTGTAGGTATCGCGTCGCTACAGTTTCTTAATTTGTTTCTTTGCTCAACAACTAATATTATTGCGAATACACGGTACAAATTTACTAATTGTCCTATTCTGACTTGAGTTTTAATGTATTTTCTGATGTTCTACGATGGGATAGCTGGCCGGTCGAGAACCTCCTACAGTGCTGAGAATTTTGTCTTCAATACTTGACAACTTATTTAAATGTGAATGTAATAAAATTTGAATTTACGATTTAATGTATTCAAATTTTCCTTAACTCTACGAGGGAGGGAGTGGTGATAGTTAGTCTCATACCTACCAACACACTGACCAACTAACGCGCTAACACCGTATGTTAACTAAGTGGCATAGTCCCGATTCGAGTGAGTGTTAAAAAATGTTTTCGACAACAACATTGCGTGTTTCTACGAGTTAAAATACGTAGAAATGGAGTTGGTTTGAGAACAGATAAAGCAAAAGGCACTTTGTAAGGGTTCCGAATGCATTACTCGTTATTTTGATTTCCTCTTATTCGCCCAGAGTTTCGTATCCCTTTTAGGAAATTGACAGTCTGAAAGTGTGGCTTTTTGTTGGATAGCCTGTAAACCTTCGTGTGTAAAGCATTCTAAATTAACCGATATAGTAGAGTGCCGTTAGACATAAAAATGGCAAAACCTCGGAATCCAGGGACTATGAATGAATTTTCATAAAAATTGTTGGACTGTATTTCAAAGTGCACAAATAGAAAAGTTAAAAAAAAAATAGTTCACCGATCTTTTTTTTATTTTTTTTTTATCTTTGTTGGTAAGTTTGTGACCCCAAAACTTCGTGTTGGGTAAACCGATTTTGATGATTCTTTATTTTCTTCACAGTTGGTGCTCTTGGTATGGTCCCATATAAATTTGAGCGACATCTGACGAGTAGTTTTGAATTAACTTGAATAATGTGTAAGGATGTCTAGCTGTGTTTATCGTTTTTTCCTAATAACTTTTTACTGAGTGTTTAGATTTTTATGATTCTTTTTTTATTTGAAAGCTGGTACTTGCATTGTAGTCTCATTTAAACTAGAACGGCATCTGACCAGTAGTTTCCGAATTATCCTCAATAATTTTTTTGTATGTATGTTACCTCATATTTTACTATTTAGAGGTCCGATTTTGATCATTCTTTTTTTATCGAAAGCTGTGGCTTTAGGTGAGGTCCCGTTAAAGTTTCAGTTCCGTCAGACGAGTAGTTTTTGAGTTACTCTTAATAATGTGTATTTAATTTATGGTCGTTACCTCATAACTTGTCACTGGATGCTTCGATTTTGATAATTCTTTTTTTATTCGAAAGCTAGTACTTGACGTGTGGTCACATATTATAATTTTCAGCGACATCTGACGAGTAGTTTTTGAGTTGTCCATACTTCTCGATTTTGGATTCGGTTATTTTTTGTAAAAAGTTATTTTATTATTTGAAAGCTAGTACTTGTCGGTGGTCCCATGTAAACTTTAACAACATCTGACGAGTAGTTTTTGAATTATCCTTAATAACATTTATGTTTGTTACCTCATTACTCTCTACTGGGTATTGCGATTTTGATGATTCTTTTTTTATTTGAAAGCTGGGGCTTGTCGTGTGAACTCGTGTGGTCTCATAAAAATTTCATTTACATCTGACGAGTGGTTTTTGAGTTATCTAGTGTAGATAACTAGTATCGCGTGTAGATAACTCAAAAACCACTCGTCAGATGTCACTGAAATTTATATGAGACCACACGTCAAGTACTAGCTTTTGAATAAAAAAGAATTATCAAAATCGAAGCACCCAGTGACAAGTTATGAGGTAACGAACATAAATTAAATACACATTATTAAGAGTAACTCATAAACTACTGGTCTGGTGTAAATGAAATTTTTATGAGACCACACGACAAGCCCCAGCTTTCAAATAAAAAAAGAATCATAAATAAAAGTACCCGCCTGCAGCACCATGAAGTATTTTATGTTGATATTGTGACACTTGTTTTTTTCTTTTCAGTTCTTTTGTAAGCAGTCGGGTTTTTGTTTTTATAATAATATTTTTTTTCTTCCCCGTTATTATCCATGAGTAGGTATTTAGTAATTAAACTAGGAGCCTAGTGTCTTTTAAACAGAGAGACCTAGGTCTATTGATTCATTTATTGAATAAGTGTACATACACTAAGAGAATAGAAGGATTAGTGGTCTCTGTCATTCATGGACATTTGGAGATCAGTAATTCCAGAGGCATCAGCGATCATTTATCGGATAAGAAAAAAGGAAGAAGAAAAAAGGAAATTCTGGCTCTTAAGCTCTCAGGTGGAAGCCTTACCACCTCGCAAAACAATGAAGTTTGTAAAGACGAGTCTAACCATATCAGCCAACATATTTTTCTAGCTACGTTGTTACTTTTCTACGACATTAACGTTTTATTTATTTAAAAAAAGTTAATCATCAGCCGTTTACTAAGGTTTTCCGTGCTAGTTTATGAATACACACTACGTATCTTCATATACTCGTATTTAGTATACAAACATTGGTTAAAGTACAATTTTACACAATGAAGTGAGTTTAATCGATCTAACTTTAGTATGTTCATAAAGTTCTCCGAAAGCCTGGACTGATTCCAAGACTTCCTTTGTCCACCAAACATGTCTTTTAGGGAATTCGGAAACTTGTCACCTAAATTGATGTAAAAAATGCTTACCTACCTTATGCTTAACCTAGGGAAAATATGTGAAAAATAAAAATCTTTATTTTTCACATATTATTTAAAGCGATATTCTTTGCTATATTTATCCAATTTCAAATATTGTTCTTGTCTTAGTTTAATATAAATTATTTAGGTAGCTTTAAATATAATTAATACAAAGGTAAAAAAATCAATAGTTCAAATGTCCTATATTATGTTAATGTGTCGTCCCGACGGCTTCCCACTAAATCGTAAACTTTAATTAAGTAATGACAATTTAACGTTAGAATATGATGTTCAATTAGTTTGCTAAATTAGTTTCTAACTGTTCTCCAAATATGTATTTATGCAGTATAAATAGGTATACATATAATTATCTAATGTACCTTTAACTACATTCGTCATTTACATTTCTGTTTAATATTTGAGTATTTCAATGATATTCTCAAAGATCTAAAATTTTATGCGGCGGCATCAAAGTCCATTTGCCTCGATCGCCATTATTTTCTCGTTAGCACATCGTGCCACAAGTACTTGGGGAAACAACGTCTTCGGTTGGATAGGTACGTTTTCCACATGTAGGAATTCTAATTAAACTTATACAACAGTCGGAGCTTTAGATGCGGAGCGATGAGTTAAGAAACTTAGCCCGCTTATATGAGCATTGTACGTGATGTTTGAGCAATATCGACCGTGTTTGACTCGACATCGGCATAATTTAACACCAATGTAGGAAGTGCTAATGTTTTGTTAGACCTAGCTCTAGTTTCATGAATAAGAAATTAAAAAGACTTAAGAAAAACGGAAGTTTACCAGAATTTTCCTTCTTTAACTGGACCTTTTTGTAGAGCCACTGGAAATGAATGCAAGGATTTTTTCTCCGGTGTTGAGCTGGGCGTTTTAGTTGATGTTTTTATCTTCTTGATTGATTTAAAATATTTCTCCGTAATTCAACTAGTTTTAGTTGAACTAGGGAGAAAACAATCTCGCTCTTAAAACCGTTGAAGTAATTAAAATAATAAAACTTATTTACTTTCATTTCTTATTTGTTTTTTACAATTTCAACCTTATTCATTTAATTTTATATAGCTAAGTTTCCTAAAAGAGATCTTGACTAATATAGATTTTTCACAAAAAAGTTGTCAAAATACTTATTAGTTAGCTACCTACGTGAGATATCGAACAAATATTATCCACACTAATCAAATTATTCAAATTATTGGAAGAATCTTTCACCGCAAATGAATAATGAAAAGCCTTACGGATGGGCATGAAACAGCCAGTCATACACTAATGATATTGTTGACAATTATTTCGCTTAGGGATGTAGTACGTGAGCCAGATTACATAAGCGGTCGCCAATTTTGTTTTTCCACGCAGAAAAACAAAAACAATTTCATATTTTGTTCGCTGCGTTTATCGTAATTTTTTAGCATTGTAACGGTTGGATGTCGTATTTTATCAGGCCGTCCTCATCTGTTTAACTGGGTGTGTAATGGAGAATTCTGTATTGTTTGTAATACTATACAAAACAATAAAAATATTTTCATGACACAGGCTCAGTTATCTATCCGTTTATAAATTTTCTCTCAGATTTTCTTTTACAACAGGTTTTATCTACATGCATCTAAGGCTGGATTTTGGTTACAGAGATAAAACCAGTTTGGCAAAGGGAGGTCTTCTCGCCAGGCGAGACGACATGCCTTGGCGGCCGTGGCCCCGAGTGAGTGCTCTCGGGGCGTTGTATATTTGCCGGCGATCGACAATTCTTCGATAGCGTGATTCAGGCTTCGGTGACGTCACCGTGTGACGTATGTGCGGTGTCGCCACACCAGTGTACCTATTTCGTATGTATAATAGTTATTAGAAACTACATATCTTAGATTAAAAAAACCTTATGTTACTATTTATTAATACATATTATACTCGTAGGTGCGTATAAATGAAATTTAATTGTCTTTCTGTGATTTCATAATAACTGTGTTTTTAAGTGCAAATAAGTAGTTATAAGTATACCTACAGGAGCAAAAAGCAGTCAAAACAGTTTAAAAAATTGTCTGTCTGTCTTTGTTCGGACTAATCTTTGGAACGGCTGAACTTATGGGAGTTTCACTGAAGACAGAGGAGGTTGTGGTACAAAACATAGGTTAATTTTCACAGGATCAGGATTTAAGCGGGAAAATCTCCCACACGTAAGAAGTAGTGGGCCCGGGCCGTTGTAATGTAAGAATTTAAAATCTCTCCATATTTATAAAAGTAAAAGGTCACTCACTCGTCTCGAAAACCGCTTGACGTATAAAGATTAAATTTGGCAAGAGGTACTTTATAGTTATTAGACGATCGCCCGCTAAGAACGGATATTGTTTATTCTACATCTAAAGGGGTAAAGTATGGGATGGTTTGTTTGAAAATCAGGTAAAAGTATGTATACGCTGGCGAAGCCGCGGCCAACAGCTTGTAAAGTATAATTGCACATAATAAAATTATGTACCTCTTAGAGGCGCTTATACCCAAACGGTTTGTGTCGATCCTAAGTGGTCGACCGAGTTAAGCAACAGCGAGTGGTTGGTAGCTGGAGGGGTGACCGCTAATGGCTAATAAATCTTGGGCGTTACTTCTTCTCTTGTAACATACCCAGTTTTCAATGCTGCGATCTATTTAAATCTGTAGAATGCACGACTACTCCTTGTCAGAGCCATTCTCACCTCTCTTGTACGTATTATAGGTAGGGATACATGATATCATGAACGAACTTAGATATAAGTATGTCATAATGTTAAAGGATTCCATTAGGTAACAGTTTTCGATAGTAGATGTAGGGAATTAACACTCTAAAGTTTTGTTTTAAAAACTTTTCTTTTCTTTTTATTTGCTTTTTATGGTATTTTAAGACTTTCTTTGAAACAATTTGAATGAATTTGAATTCGAATGTTATGTAGTTAAGTCAAAATGATTATTATAAAACGAGCATATTTAATGTTTCAATTAGGGTTGCCAACTTTATTGACAAAAAAAACGTATACAACGGTCTGAATGGGATAAAAATAAAGTATTTGTAAGAAAAATAAAGTATTTATCCAAATTTTTGTTTTTAGTGCCTTAAAAATTCATTTACAAAAAAATAACCGACTTCAACACCGACAAGCAGATATAACTCAAAAACTACTCCCCAGGTGGCACTCAATTCAACCCATCTAGGTGTGAAGTTCGCATCACTACAAATTTATGCAGCCCAAACACAAGATCCTGTAAATCACTAAAAAGAGTTCCCTCGACTGTCATTCAGCTTCATCAGATCGACTCCAGACTTTCATTAAATTGTAGGGCTTTAATATATTTACACTCATGAAAACACTTGTCGCCCCTACAATTTTAGAAATTTCTCCTCGATTTCTCTAAGATGCCATTAACAGATCATGGTGTCCTTATTATGGGACCACCATTGGAATACTCTTGGTGGATTCTAAAATTATAAACAAAAACAACGGACAATTTTCACAGAATTTCGTCGTTAGTGACATTTGATATGACATGTCGCTCAGTAATAAATATTAATCGTTTCCATCATAATTATGTTTTAACTTTTAAGTATGTACCGTTAAATAATTAAGTAAGTACTAATCCATAGTGAACCTGTTCCTATTTGAATCCTGTTCTAATTCGGTCACAGTTGTCATGAGCGGCAGCGAAAGGTGGTGCTAGCGTGATGTGATCAGTAAAGGTTGAAAATAAAGTATTTTCACATACCTACTTTATTTGTATATAAAAGTATAAAGTATAATGACCAAAAATAACGTAGGATACTTAATAATAAAGTATGGTTGGCAACCCTGGTTTCAATGGAAGTAGGTATTTATGATAGAAGATAAAGAAGCAGACTTGGTGATATGCGTCTTTGACCTGGAGACCAACATCGTACTGCCTACAACTAACTTGTATGTGGAACCACTTTGAGATCTAACATTTTCACTTTATTTTGTTATTATATCGGCCACCTAACACGTATTCTTTAAAAACCAAAGTCTACGTATTTTCGTTTAAGCCATGTGACAGACTGACGGACAGATAGACAGCGGAGGCACATAAATAGTGTTCTGTTTTTCACCTTTTGGGTACGGATTTCCAAAACCCCTTTATTTTGGCTTTAATTTGAATACTCCGCACATGGTTGAATGTGGACATTTTCCAAGTAATGTATTTATGAGATAAAATCGAATTCTCCCATCCCTGTTAAAATTTGTTCCATGAATAAAGCTGTCTCCCGAGGGACAGTCATCGGATTCGGCTTCTAAATTGGATCTGAGTTTTGTCAGTTACGATACGTCAAAGTCTGCTTCGATTGGAGGACGTTTGTGACGTATACGAGTCGCTTGTTACAATTTTGATCGTACGCTTGTACCTTTTAGGTATCTGTTATTTACTAGTTTAGCTTACTGTCGAGACTAATAGATAGCCCAAGTTAAGACGGATCCCTCTTTTTGCTTTTGTTTTGTATTCCGAATCAACATTTTATTGTCTCCCTCTACGCTATTATTTACACCCGATGTAAAATTGTAGTTTTACTAGCATAAATATCTAAACATGAACAAAAACTTTTATTTATTTCCCTTCATTTTGTCGATGATTTTGAAAACGACAATTACCGACTCGGACGTAGCCTATCACGTAGAAATAGTACCTACATCAGTCGTAGCAATGCAATATTTCCAACAAAACACGTTAAATGTATTACATCGTTTAATTTGAAACGAGGATGGTAGCCAGACAGACCGATAATCCCAACAGTACTCTCGTATAGTTCGTGTATCATCACGATTAAGTTGAGTAGTAGCATGGACTAAAACATATTTCGTCCATTGTGGTTCGTAGGTACAGATTTCAGCAAAGTACATTTAACGATGATCTATTATTAAGATAAACGTATGAGTACACTACTTACCTGCCTACGGGGAATTGGTTTAAAACTCAAATGCAAAATGTACACGGAAGAAAAGTATCAATCACTTCATTTGGACAAATTAATTTTCGAACAAACGTAAACAAATATAAGAAAAAGTTTACCTAATTAATTATTAATTAATTAATTATTCAGCAAGGTGCCTCGGGGGTAGAGGGTGTTAAGGTATTGGTCCCAGTCATTATTGTCTGATCGCCGGATTCTTACAGGTGGCAAAAACAGTTTGAATATGGGTTGGTCATTAATAGCTTTACCTACTTATCCATATCGAAACAGCATCAAGAAGTTGCGAGGCCCATGACAAATGTGACCGTCACAGATTTAGATAGTCTTGTTAGTAATTGTGAGGAGTCTAGTTCTAATTCGGTCATAGATGTATCGTTACTCTTGAGGACTAAGATGGTCGCCTCCAAATCCAAAGATTAGAATTTGTTTAAAGGTAACACGACAGCTGTTAAAGTAATTATTGTACGATAGAAATGGGAAGCTTAACACATGAGATCAGATATTGCAATGCTTTGAGCTGATTATTAAAGCCTATATTGAAGTCGTTATGTTCTAACGTCTATTTATACCTCAGGTCTCAGCGAGGATAATATACTAAATACATTGAACCAAAAAGATTACGACGTTCCTTTAAGAGACGGGGATTATCTGCGGCATTGCACAAGCTGGAAAATAAAATGATTCTAGGAGACGTTATTCCTTCCGTACCGGTAGTAGGATAACATGTCTTACGGAATGTTCCACGAACGCTTTCCTCTCAATCGAAGTAATAAAACAAGGCAAACGCTACACAACGAACAAATCGTCCACCTGTAAGACAAATGTGTTTATTTCCTTCATAACGTTTTGGTTCAGACAAAGTAAAAGTCTTTTGTTAAGTTAATACAGTTAGTAAATTGAACAAATATAATATGGCCATTTATTTTGTTGTGTTATGTAATCTTCTTCCCACGGTGAGATGTGATCGTATAACTATGCTATAGTGGGTAATATTTATAATGTAAACGCATCGATTTTAATGTCTAACCGTCTTTGCAAGGCAGAATAAGGATGTTATGATATAGTTTCTAAAGTTTACCCACGGGTCATGAGTTGCGATGTTTAAACCAAATTGCTTTAAGCTGCAACATAGATTAGTTAATATCGTGAGTGAAATAGCAAAAACTAGTGGTTTTCGAGTGAATACTCTTAACAGAAGTATATTTTACGATACAAAGAGAACTCATATATAAATGTCTCCTTTTAATATTCCTGGTAACGAGATAATGACGTCAGACTCCTTACAATTTAAGTATATATACCTACTACGAATCGATGTACTTTAGTTGCCTAGCTAGCTATCACCATCTATGTACATGAATTAAAGAGCGTTAGTTCTGTAGACCAAGCTAAGAAGGCAGTTCATAGCTTTCATTTAGGTCAACGATGCAACGAGTCTTTTATTTTTACTCGTTAAGGCTCTTTATGAAAAAATCAGTAACGTTAAATATGAGTTCATTTAGTTGGACGTGTTATTCAATGGCGAACTCATTTTCTCGTACATTTATGTCAACAGCATCGCCGACCGTCACTTTGCATACGTGGGCGATGCAAGCAAATGCGGGATAAATCTCCGATAACTTTATCTTAGAACTCTTCTTGATTTTAAAATTCAAGAAAGCTTCGAGTCTTATGGAAATTGATTCAAGAGTTACCGACATAATATAAGTACCTTAAGATTTACAAAAAAAAAGGAAAAAAAAAACCCTGAATGAAGCTCTTCAGTATCCGAAGCTGTACCTATCGGTTTATTACAAACGTTCTCGTGAAGACAGAGAGACAATATACAATTACAAATATATATGTATTTCAAGACGTTTCAAGTAAGTGTACTGTCTGACTTAACGCAAACGTTTGTCGGAGAGGTTGCTAAGTGCTCGTAATAAATTGTTCAGAGTAAGTAACTCTCAGGTAGGTACTCTTTCATCAGTCAGGCCTCTTACCGGTTAATGTTTTCGTTTCTTTATCTTGAAAGAAGTTGTAAATTCTTATTCGTGGCAATAAAATGAAGATATTGTTTTTATTGCGCTTGTTTTTGAATGTAGTATTTATTTAAGTGACGAACGTGCTAACCTGTCTCTATAAATTATACCTCTAAGTAACAATTATACTCCGTACGGGTTAAATATTTAAATTCGTTATAATGGCAACCCACACAAATACTCCTCTGATTGAGGATCATTATAAATTGAAAGTGAGAATATAAAATACCTTTAGTTATTATTACCACAGACTTATAAAACAACCAGACCTAACATAATTTTCACCACTACAAAAACGTATATTATAAGCAAAAGTTTCATCCCTTTCTCTCCCATAACACGTACAAAGTATATCTCGATTTATTTTTCTTGTTGCAACACTCACGCACTCATAGACAAAATGGGGTTGAAGCACTTCCGCCATTTTGTTAAGCTACAAGAAGCTCAATTTTTGTATGAGAACCATAGACAACATTTGTAGACCACGAATGTTTTGTATGGGAATTGTCAATGTGTGCAGAATTTTCTCCCATAGGTCTGCTTATTTTTTAATTTTTTATAAGTCTCTGATTATTGCTTACAATTTAATTTGAACTGTGAGAACACGTACGAGTACTACTTTAACTACTTTTAGTTAGTTTTGATCAACGTTTGGTACTTTTTTCCTGTTTTTTTTCAATCCGTTCGCAGATATAAAAGAACACTTCACATTTTTATTGGAGTTAATAAGGTATAGGTTTTCTGAAACAAAGCAAAATACTAAGTACTCATTATTTTAGGTAACTATTTAAACATGCTATTTACACATAAAATCGAAATGCAATTTAGGTGAAGTGAACGGATCCACCAAATTGTGCTGAGGGACAAACCAACTCTGACTGAAACTAACAATATTAAAGTGTTGTCTACTTATTACTTAGTAACATTATGTTTTTAAGTCAATTCGTTTAACATCAATACGATCCACGTTGTGGAACTCAATTAAAAATCATTATTAGGGGTAGCACTAAATCTACCCGCTCAGGTTTCTACATTTGAACTAATTAAGAAGAATCAAAATCGGTACACCAAGTAGGTACAAAACTATGAGACAGTTACACATACATACCTACAAAAAATTAAAAATAAATTAGGACTCGAATGGAGAACGTCTTATTCTTTTTTTATTTTGTTAAAAGGAGCATTTTAATGTCGCTTGTATCTCAATGATTAAACCATAATCAAGGAGATAAAATCAAAGACAAGATGTAAAATTAAAAGGACTTTCACAAACGGTTAAAGCTGAAAGCTTTACAATTAAATACATTTCATTTAAATTTCATTAGAAGTGTTCATAGCCCGGCGTTTTGAGTCAATAGTAGGCAGTAAGTCGGCCCTTTATTACGAGATGAAAATAATGAATAAATAAATGCGTCCTTACACCGTGAACGTGGCTTTAGTTTGGGATACGTGCTATAATTACAGGTTTAGAAAGTCACGGGTTTGCAGTTATTGTTGTTACACACTCGCTTGTTCCCTAAGTTCCTCTATTAGTCAGTTCTCTAAAACGTTTACCGTGCTACATCTATTGATTTACTAATCTAAACACGTTGTTTACAGTTTTGATGATTATGTCCCAAATTGTTTTGCGGGTTTCAATGTGTTTATGTTTATGTAAGTCATCATTGTTCGGTTATATTTAGTAAAACTTGGATTGGATTTTTGCTATTACATATTCCCCAAATAATCTTAGGTAGATACACATTTCATTTCAATATTCTGTTATTATTTCACTATTTCCACAAAAAAACATCTAAAAATTAATTGACCTAACGTCCATCTACATATAAAGGGCCATGGTAACATTAATTTTCTCGTTCCATTTCGGCCGCCGTGACAAGCGGACGTCCCTGTACGTCTGCTGTCTCGCTCCCCCGGACCTCTCGCTCTCAATGCGAGAGCAGGACACTCGGTGAGATCGCTCCTTTCTCTTACGCTCCGATTGGCTGATACCTAACGGTGCCAACGCAACCAATCGCTCTTATTGTTACTATGCAGCGCCGGCATGGTACGCATTGACCAGCAGGTGGCAGCGCAAGCGCTTGCAACAGCAGCAGAAACTGGCTCTGAGGGCTGTCGTGGGCGCGGGACGCTACGTCAGAAACGACGTGGTGGCGCGCGACCTCAAAGTACCATCAATAGCAGAATTTGTGGCCCGGTTGGCGAAGTCGATGTTCGACCGAGCCGACAACGGGCCACATGAGTCGCTGAGGGGTATCGCGCCCCTCCACGCTCGTCCACCTGAGGGCCTCCCGCTTCCGCGGGAACTCTTAGAGTCAGGCGAGTCCCCCGACCACCGGGGGGCGACTGACTGCGACACTAGCTCGGATTACGGGATATGATAGGGTACCCTGCTCAACAGCGGGGCCCATTAGCTCACCGGGAGGCAATGGCCGAACGAGTTCAAGCCCGGGTAAAAGGAGATTCCTTGAGACCCGAAGCCCCCTTCGCAATGGATGGCAAACGCATTCGCGAATGGAAGACCGCTCTGCTGCTGTTATTGTTATTTTACTGTATTGTGTAATTTCGTGTATCGTTTCAGGGTCTTTTAAAGTTGGCTTAATCTACTTGGAATTACCATCTTCCAAGTCCCTTTCTCCATTACCATGGGTATGGATCGTCTCCTTCGTGCGATTACCGGTAAACCCGGTTAAATATCTCCATGTTTAGACTTAGCAGTCGAAAACATGCATGAGGCTCATTCCACATGGGACCCTGTTTTAATCAGGGAAAACCTCCAGTATTATGCCAGATGTCAAAGATCTAAGGAAACTTACGTCCCCCTCCCCGAAAAAGCCTTTATAAGGCAGCCCAATGAAGAGGATGTGTTCTCGGACTGCTCCTCGGTCTCTAGTTCCCGCAAACGGCGTGTTGAGTCTTCTGACTCTAATTCGAACATACGCGGTTCCCAAGAAGAGGACCTTGAAACTGGTTTCAAGGTCGTTTAGCGCAAGAAGCGCAAACAAAAGGCCGCTAATGCCTCCAAGGGTGGCAAATCTGCCTCCAAGGGTGGCAAAACTGCATCCCCTAAAACTTCCAAGAAGGGCTCAAGTTCGCCTGAACTGATGTCTTCGGACGACAGTGCCCCAGCCCGTCTCCCTGAGCAGACGAAAAAATCCTCGCAGAAGAAGTCCACTTCTAACTGCGCCCCTATCACTGCGGCTACTAAGCCCACTCCTCTAATTCTTCTTCGGGATAAAACCCGATGGACTGAGGTAACACAGTTGTGCACTAATAACAAGGTGAAATTTACCAAGGCCTATAACACCAGTGATGGTATTAACATCTCCTTCCCCAATCTAGAGCATTACAAGCTCCTCCTACAAATCTTCATAGACAAAGGAATCCCGTACCACACTTTCGCCCTCCCTGAGGAGCGTAAAGTACGAGCCGTTTTACGCGGCATCCCCTTTGAGCTAGCCAATGAGCTTGTCCTTCAGGATCTGCAATCGCAGGGGTTCCCGGTTGAGGCAGTGCACAAAATGCACAGCCGTACCGGGAAACAATTTCCGTTAGCTCCGGTTATACTGACCAATAACCCCACAAGCTAGGGAACTATTTAAAGAGAACCGCACTGTGTGTGGACTCTCTAATATTCGAGTTGAACCGTAGAGGTTATCCCGATCAATGTCATCGCTGCCAGCTGTACGGCCACGCAGCGGCGCATTGCACGGCTTCACCGAGGTGCGTTAAGTGCCTCCTTCCCCATCGCACTACTGAGTGTGTAAAAGACATCATCATCACATCACCATCATCCTATGCGGCCAAACGGGCCACCCGGCTAACTACCGCGGCTACTCGAACGCCTCCCGTCCCACCTCGCGTAAGGTTGCAAACAAAAAACCAACAAGCGGTAAAAAACGTCCACCGAAAATGACGGACGCTAACTTCCCTCCTTTAAGGAAAAATCAAGCCCCTCAAGGGCCTCCCCCGCCCCTCTCATGGAGGCGTCCCGCTCATGAGCCTAAGCCCACGCGGCCTTATTCTTCATTCCGTTCTGCTTCTAAACAGACGGGATCTACCGCCCCTCCTCAACCTAAGAAGGATAATAAGCCCTCTCTGGGAGAGGACATTAATCTAATCTCTGATGTCATTAAGAACGTCGACTTATCAGAGATCACTACTCTCGCCCGCAAACTGCGAGCAGCTACTTCCGCTCAAGAGCGCCTTCTGGCTCTCGCTGAGCACGAAAGACTTCTTAGCTCCCTTAAATAATTATATAATCGCTCAAGCATTATTCTCGTCGTTCAGGGAGATATCGGTTGGAAATCGATTCTCTCTCTATACATATACTTTATACTAACATTATTATCTCAATAATAATGTTACATTCAATTTAAAGCCCAGTAGGGCCCTGTCTTAGCGTATGCTCCATAGGGAGTGACGCTTGCGCCCCGTCATCTCCAGGCGTGGGTCGCTTTCGATGAAGGCTTAGAGGTCATAAGACCAAAGCCAACTACAGGTGGTGTTTAGTGAGTAAGGCACGTAGGTTATACAAGCGAAGCTTGTCGTGAGTCCCACATAACCAGAGCAGCCGGCTGCACTGGTATGCATGAGCATTCACCACCTCCCTCCCCCGTTGTCGGAGTGTCGTCCTATTCCTTTTCTTCAGGACAGAAAAAAATAGATTCATTTTCGCAACAGGACACGTTTTACTTTTAAATAGAAACTCGCCCTCGCTTTCGGGTAGCTTATTATTTTTGTCAACACATTAATGTATGTAATCGATTTTTGTACTTACATGAAAAATATTCGAGAAAACATATTATTGAGGGTACTTATTAACTTTATAAAACCTTTGAAGTCTGATTCGGAGTTTATTAAGATATGTAGTTAGGAATGTTAGGATTCTACGTCAAACACAGTCGTAGTATGACATGTAGTCTTTAAAAGGATATCTAGTTATAAATTAAATTAAGACTATACTATTAGCAATTACTAACTATACTATTCCTAACAACAAATAGTCCCTGCACGAGCTTTCATACCTGCTGACGTGCTGACAATCTAATCACCTCACGTTCTTAATAACCCCGTCCACTAACATGACTAACCATCTTAGTAGAGGAAAAGTGGTGATGATTACTCCATTGCTATTTTAAATCCATAAATAATTGCTTTTACAAAAAAAATAACCGACTTCAACATCTAAAAGCAGAGAGCCAAGTGGCGCTCAATTCTACCCATCTAGGTGTAAAGTTTTCGTCACTACAAATTTATCAAGCCCAAACACAAGATAACTGCTGCAAATCTTTGAGGAGTTCCCTCGACTGTCTTTCAGCTTCATCAGATCGACTCCAAACCTTCATGAAATTACAGTGCTATATAATACACTTAATGAAAACATTCACAAACACACGAGTCGCCCCTACAATTTTCGAAAGTTCCCTTCGATTTTTCTGAGATGGCATCATCTGATTTTGACTTACCTACTTCCCAACATAAACAGAATGATCAAAATCGGCTCATAAACGACGAAAAAATCGCTTAACAACATAAAAAAAGCATAACGGTCGAATTAAGAACATCCTTCTTTTTTGAAGTTTGATAGATCAGAGTGGTCTTAGGTGAGAACTGAGTGAGCATACATTAACTGATATATCTCGCGTTTTATCTTTTTACAAATTGTGAGATTGCTTTTACAATTGTTTCTATACTTTTACTAAATAACTAGCATAATATTATTAATTTTATTTAGGGTGCTCACTCAATCCACACGCACACTGTTAAAAAATAGTGTAAAAGTATTGTGTGTGTGTATAGAAGTTTTACCTTGTACCTACCTACTTTAGGTATGTGCACTACTATTACCCATTTTTAAAGTATCTGACTTTAAAGTGAAGTACGTTAAAGCCTGTCCAGAGGCATTTATATTCCCTTGTGATCTTGTCCGTGAATCAGTTTATCAACGAAAGCAATTTCTTTGCTAAAATCAAATTATAATGTGGATGAAAGCTGAATCTTCAGTGGGGCGAAAAAACTTGCTAGACTGTAAAAAAGAAAGATTTTTTATAGTCTAGTAAGCTTTTCGTGGAAGTTAAATGAAAGAGAACATAAATATTCGGAAGAGTCACTTATCGTTGAATCAGCTTTTGTGAAATATGAGACGCTCTTATAGGCGGGACTTTTTTTTTACTCACAATATTATAATATTAAGTCTACCTGTATAGCTTCCCCCTTAAAAGACAGTTTAAAGTAACAAAATAATCGGCCTGTATTAGAAGACTTAAAACTGAATCAGCCAACAATAAAAACATCTCAAAGAAATTTTGAGAGACTTTAATTAATACTTTAGTGCTTTCTGGTTTCTTTCTTCTTTTTCAGAAGACGAGGCGTCTTTTTGTGTGTTACCTCAAAACTTTGTACTGAGTGAATTGGCTTTGAAAATTATTTTTATAGCACAGCGTGACTTAAACCCGCATTTAAGTCACAGTTTGCAGTGGCGTAAGTAGTTCATTTTTATATGGCAAATGACGCCAACTTCACGCCGTTCAAAAATAAATTATTGACAATTGCGAAGGTAGAAATTAAAAAATATATAACATGAGGGTACTTTATGACATTAAGTGACGCAAACGCGAAGGTAGAAATTAAAAAATATATAACATGAGGGTACTTTATGACATTGAGTGACGCAAACCCGCGTCAAATCCGCACCACAGGTTAGCAAATAGTCACCATGTAAGCCTGCACTTATAATTATCCATACTGTGCTTTAGTCATATTTATTTATCTTTACTGCTTTTTAAACTTATTCAGTTGAAGTATGTTTTGTGTATTGTAGATAGGAACCTATGTGTGAAATTGTTGGTGAAAACTGTTACTTTATCATATTTTAAATGGGGAAATATTATTGAGTAAACAAATAACCTACTTACTTAACATAGTATGGGTAAGTACACATAAAGGGTAAAGGACACTGTTTGGTGAAATCAGCGAATAAATATTTCATAATTAGTTATATTATCTTCTCAAATTGTTGGTTCAGTATACTAAACTAGTGCTTATTACGGGTTATGCAAGAATTTACATAGGTTAGAGATTCTCCTAAATACAGTTTTATGTTGTACAAAACTTGAATATAAACATTAACAACTTCGTAATAATTCCTTTCAGGAGGCTTTGTCGTTATTTTTTTATCTGTCTCTTCATGTTTCGAACACTTTGTAATTCTCTTTCGCACAATAAAATTACATTAACATCATCGCAACTCAAAAATCTTTATGAAATTAAAGCATCAAATTATAACTTTTATTTATTATAACTACAATAAAGCGGGTTTATGTCACTCGTGCTATAAAATAATATACGATACTCGTTCGTAAAGTTGCATTTTTGAACGGCGTATATCTCACTCGCTTCGCTCGTGCGCTAACTTCACGCCGTTCAAAAATGGCCAACTTTACGCACCGTATCGTAATGTACTATTTTTATTCGAATCCCATATCAGTACATCTGACGGGTTTTAGTTATTCATCATAATTCGTATTTAATTTAGAGTCGTTATTTCATAAGTATTATAACTATATAATACTTATTATTATAACAGTAACAAATTAGGTATTATTAGTTAGTTATTGTAAAATTGTTCACCTTATATTCTGTATGATTTTGTTAATAATTATTAATCTTTGATATGAGTAGTATATTGGGTATTCGTTTCCTATAAGTAAGTTTTACCAATGATATATGCTTAGTGTAGAATGTTTTTCCTTGCATTTATTTAAATAAAGAGGACGAAAAACTAATTCCCTCCCGCTAAAAGTTTCTTATAGAAAACACCAATTTTGGGAGCACTTAAAGGCGAAGCAAGTCGTCTTTTCCGAATAGGTGGGATGAAAAGATCTTTTCCGCGCAATTATTTAATAAAGAGGACGAAAAACTCATTCCCAGATTCCCACCCGCTAAATGTTTCTTATAGAAATCACCAACTTTGGGCGCACTTAAAGGCGAACCACGTTGTCTTTTTCGAATAAGTGAGATGAAAAAAATCTTATGTTTTTTCCCAAGATCAACTTTACAGCTGTACCAAATGGAATTAAAATCGGTTCAGTAGTTAAAGTGTCGAATTCTCACAGGCAGACAGAGTTACTTTTGCATTTGTAATATTATTAGGGAAGTACCTAGAGATAAAAATAAACCCTTAAAAATTTTCAGTCCTGCACTAAGATTCCCTGTGAGCATTCCATCAGAGGTCCTCGCATCTTCGAGCACGGCGTGTGGGCTACAGGAACAATAGAGCTATTAATAACCTTGGTTTTATTACTGGTTAGTGGTTAACTATTATTGGATCTTCTGTGCGGTGTTATTAAGCCCCTTAAGTACGAATACTTGTCTGTAAAGGAACAAGAGCTAAAAAGAACTTTAGTTGATGGGATTAAGCGTTACTTTGACGGTATAAGCGGTCTTAATCTAATAAACAACCAGCGCGAGCGTATAAGTTTAGTAGACGCTTTGCTGCAGCGATTGGTAAAGTATTTAGTTCACTGCAATAAATAACTGTTCCACTGATAAGCTCGGTTGTTCTCTATCTGACTAATAAGTACGAAAAATGTTCTTTGAAAAAATAAATTAAGCGCAACCGGTTGCGGAATTTTTTATCTAAAGTAATCATAAAGAACTTGTCTTGAAGTCTTGATACACTTCCGCGTGTCTGGGTATCGCTGGTGATAGATATTTTCTAATAAGTATTCAACATTATATATCTTTAACAACACACAATAATTTGTAACTGTCACAAAGACATCGAGTTTTATTTGTATAAAACAACGTTTTACTCGAAATACATACCAATAAAGTTTTTACCGTCTCCATTTTGAAACCAGTAAAAAATAAATGGCAGCTTGCATTGTTGTTGCATCGACGTGACATGATATTAAAATATTATTTGTTGTACATAATTACAAGTCGGCCAGAGAATGGGTTCGCCGTTGTTTACGTGTAGTTAACAGAAAACACACAGCTTTAAATCGTTTTCGGACTATTTGTAGGTTTTAACGGGTTTTTTATGCTCAGCGAGCTACGCTCCGATCACTAGTTTTAACGTAAACACTGTTAACACTTCGCGATGTTTCCGACAGTTGAAAATATTACAGTTTAAAATGAACATACGTACCGGATTGCGCAAAAAGCTTGTATTTTCATTGTTGTGAAACGCTATTAGGAAGAAAAGGGAAGCCGTCATTTGCGTAGATTTTATAGCGCATCAACGTCGAGTCCAAGTTTTTATGACAGTTTTAGTGGAAATCGTTATGTAACTAATATTTCTAAGAGCTTCTGACAAACATCTTCATGGCATGTGTTGAGCTCTTTCTTTCAGTATCTGTGAAAACGACTCGCAGTTGAGTGTTCCAGAATATGAAAGTTTGCTAGTTTTTATTATGAAAACGGAGCTAGCGCGACTTCATAACAATAAGCAGTGGTTGCCGACAATGTTCAAAGTTTTAAATCGTCACAGACAGCTGGTATTAAAAACTAAAGGGCGGGGGGTGTTCTATTTTAGTACCTAATAAAAACAAACTATAAAATATAATGCATCTGTGTGATATAACGGTTTCATTTTTTGGTGTAGTGAGAAATCTTGTTGCAGTATATCTGTTCGTGTGTCTTACAATGGTGTAGGTATAGCTAGTCACTGGTTCAATACTGACGCCGGAGGAGGTTTAGAGCATACATCACCACGATGCTCCAGTGTGGATTGGTGAAATAAATATGTATGAAAGAATATTCCGAAGTATTATAAAATATTTTATTATGCTAATTTTTTATATTGCAGAAATGAAGTTATTCAAAACTTGACTAAAAATAAAATATACCTAGTGAAGAGACACCGATCAATAATAAAGACCGAATAGAAGAGAGATGAATGATAAACAGCTGTTATTGAAATGTCTGAGGAATAGCAGGGAATCCAATGGAAGGTTTTTAGTACTGAAATTAAAATTAAATGGCACCGTGCAAATATTCAGTAGTAAATTGTGTGGTTGTAAACTTCTACTATTAGATGGTGAATCCAATTCGCGCTTTTTCCTGCGCGTAGAAGGGTAAGGTGTTTGTTTGTTTCTTTGTGGTCGTAAATACCGAAACCATGGGTTGATTTAAATTTATTTACTTAAATTGATTTTTTTCTTTATCTCGCTTTTATCACTAAACACGAGAATTTGTGGTCCATGCCACCCGCGACATAGGGAAAAGTGTATATTAGAAATGTACCTATATGTAAGATGTGTGTTATGTATGTCTTAATAATATCTATTATCTATTTAATGGTATATATATTTTTTATGGAATTAAGGTAGCAAACGAGCATGCAGCACCACCCTTCCGCTGCCGCCCATGGCAATTGTGACAGACTTAGAACAAGACCCAATTTAGGGACTAGGGTAGTTAGTCCAGTTAGTAGATGGTGTTAGAATATTAGTTGGTTAGTTTGTTAATAAGTGTGAGGACAGGTACTGTTAGTGATAGTTAGTCCTGTTAGTTAATATTAGTAATTGTCCAGTTAGTAATGATTAGTATGAGTCTTGTTCCAATTCGATCACAGATGCGTTGCTACCCCTGAGGACTGAGATGGTCGCCTCTAAAAAAGTGAAACCGGCTCCACACCTTCCTATCCGGAACACAATTGCTCTTAAAAACAATTATTATGACGGTAGAAATGGTACTGAGTACCTTGGCGGGCGGTGGTACTACCCCGGGCGAATTCTAGGCTCTACCGCGCTTTATTTAATGGTATTTAATTCATTAACTCCGATAGCTGTGTCAAGGAGGTAAGGGACTAGAGCTCACCCGGGGAAATACCACCGCCCGCCACGGTACTTAGTACCATTCCTACCGTGTAATAATTGTTTTCAGAACAATTGTGATCCGGATGGGAAGGTGTGGAGCCGATTACACTTTTTTAGAGGCGACCATCTCAGTCCTCAGGGGTAGCAACGCATCTGTGACCGAATTAGAACGAGACTCATACTAACAATAACTATAACTGAACTATTAATAACATTAACTAATAGGACTAATTTATCACTAACAGTGCCTGTCCTCACACTTATTAACAAACTAACCAACTAATATTCTAACACCATCTAGGTAGGCACTAACTAGACAAACCATTCCTTTGAGTCTAGTTCTAGGTCTGTCGCAGTTGTTATGGGTGGCAGCGGAGTGTGTGTGTGGATTGAGTGAGCACCCTAAATAAAGAAGGGTGGTGCTGCATGCTCGTTTGCTATCTTAATTCAATAAAAAAATGGGGATGGAATCCGGGAGACTTGCCCAGATGGGAGAGTTGAACCACCCTTTAAAACTCGACTTAAATTTTGCGCTAACAAAACGTCAAGACGGTCATTGATAGGGCGCGGGAGGCCAATGACAAGCACGGCGCCATTTTTAACAATGGCCGGTTTGTTTGGCTATCAGATTCGAAAAGGTGTTTTTGTTATGGCGGAGTGAATTTTAAATTTTTTTGTAGTTTTGATATTGCGGCCGTATTTACAGAGGTAAGTATTGTGTGATATTACTATTTTATTGCCTGATTATTATAGTTTGACGTGTGCTAAGTATTGTTTCGATTACGTTGATTGTTTTTTCTGTGGGTAGAATTTAATGTCAAAGTAGTATATGCGGGAGAGTTGCACCATGACAGGTTGCGGGAGATATGCTCAGTGGTTCATGTCTCCCATGTATAGTATTTTTATGAAGATATTTGGAGTTTTACTTTACAGATATAAATTTTAAACTTTTTGACGAAATTTAAAAACAATTCGGGAACCTTAATACAACAAGTCTTATTTGTATTTTGTTTGTTTTTATGTGTAATTTTATATTATATTGCAGACTAGTTGAATGAAATATATCATTTCAATACAAACCATCCGAAAAAATACCGAAAAGAAAAATATATATCATTACAGAATTAGAAAATGCTATACGTGACGTAAAGGACGGTGCATCTTAAAGAATAACATTGATCAAATTTTTGGTTACCAGCTGACTGAAAGTAGTCCTAATTAAGGCTAATTAATGATACTAAATAATGAGAATAAGTATATAATTGAAACAAAATGGTAAGAAATATCAAGAAAGAGTAAGAAGTTTGATTAGAGAAACGTTAAATATGTAATTGTATTAATAAAATGTTTAATAATTATGATGCCTATGGAATGCTTAAGAGTATGTCGAAGTATTGTTTATTTTTCCTTATGAGAAGAGTGTGTAACTGTGTTTCGTTAGTCATTTCGTTTTGTAATCTTTTGGTTAATAAACTTGTGATTTAAGCTGTAAAATGTTTTTATTTTCTACCTTTAAAAAGCAGTGTTCAACTCTCCCCAGACCCCGGTTCAAGTGTCCCATAGGGTGGGGAGAGTTGAATCATATCTCATTTTTTATTAAAATGTGTATAATATATTTCAGTAATATAATATGGAAAATCTAAATACGCATAAGTAAACATAAATAAATAAGCTATCGTTTATTATTATAATTGAATCACTAAGCCTCCTTATTAAGAAAATATGATACTTTAAAAAAAAGCGGTTCAACTCTCCCGGACTTCCCCTATCATATGTTTAGACCATACGACATCAAATGATCGATCTTCTATGAGTAAATGATATTAAGGAAGCCGCACACGTTTAAGTTAAAGAAGAATATTTACAACTAGCTTTTGCCAGAGGCTTCGCCCGCGTGAATTTCGTTTAAACTTCACCCCTTTATTTCACCCACTTAAGTGTCATAAACGTAAGAGTAGATAAAATATAGGTATACTTAATCAGAAAGCTTCGAACTGCTAAGCTATCGGGAGTTACACGTGTTATTGTGAGTCAACCATAAAAGACAGACATATGCTGTCGTGGAATATTTTTTTATATAATTTTAAGGAGAAAATTTCCGTCATACATGATTTCTGTGTAGCTTTAACCATTAAGGTTGCACACGCGACGGAAGCTTAAAAAATGGAGTAACTTCTCCCGTTTCCCCAACATTTCCCTTCACTGCTCTGCTCCTATTGATTGTAGCGTGATGAAAAGTATACTATAACCAGCGCGGGAGTATGAAAAATAATTGTACCAAGTTTCGTTAAAATCCGTCGAGTAGTTTTTGTTTCTATAACGGTTATACATCAGACAGACAGACAGACAGACAGACAAAAATTTTATGATTTATTTTATGATTGCATTTTTGGCATCAGTATCGATCCCTAATCACCCCCTGATAGTTATTTTGGAAATATATTTAATGTACAGAATTGACCTCTCTACAGATTTATTATAAGTATAGATTTGTTGCCGCATACGCTTCGCTTCAGGGAAATTCTACATTATTACGTTCCCGCATTCGAAAGAATATTTAGAATGTTTTATTTAATCATTATATTTTATGTATATTTAAATAAAACAATTAAAAAATTTGTCTTTAGATCTTACAAGAATAACAAGCGCACAGACAAAGAAACAAGAATTCTTTAAATAATTGTCATGGAATATTTTATAATTATCCCAATAACAGATGTCTTAAGATATCTTCCATGTGTAGAGATTAAAAAAAAAAGTACTAGAGCAGTGTGGTGGAGGTTGAATAAAGTTTTTTAATGAGAGACATTAACTTAATATTTTAATACTAGCTGTTGCCCTCGACTTCGTTCAAGCATAGGAGCTTTTCCCACGTGAATCTCGATCCCGCGGGAATACTGAGATAAAAAAGTAGACTGAGATTAGCGTGCACAAACATAGACAAAGAGACAAGAATAAAAAAAAAACATTGTTTTGGGTTCTCTTGCGTATATGTATAAAGGATCTCATTATAATTGTTTGCATATTATTATGTATTTGTCGTGTACCTACTGACAGCGGTCAGTTACAGATTTATTATATGTATAGATTTAATCTCTTTAATTTTTTGACACGTGTCAATCAGTGTGGAAATAGACGTAAAAAGATGTTCGCGCACCCGTGTATTTCTGTTTCCCAATTCATTTCACGTAGGCACCGAGAGGTCGTCACTTCCTGCAAATCGTTCCCACATTTTGTTGACGTGAGAGTACGTATTCCGTTACTCGTTCGACTTCCACGCAGACGTTTTATGTTCAATCTACACGGATGTTCCTAAAAGGGAAAATAGCATGTGTCGAATCTCTGGAGACCAATTGAAACGTCGTCAGAATGTATTTTAGTAATATTTCAAGTGTGCGTCATCTCTTGTGAAAATATAAGGTAGGTATGATTATTTCATTCATTTTTGTTTTTTTTACTTTACTTGGGCTTGAACGTATAAAAAGTAATATGAAGCCGAAGCCAAAGTAAGCATTCTTGTAAGTAGCAATGGCACCTACTTGAACGTTAGTTAACAGAAAAACATTTACTTTTTATTTTCAAATTTTCTACCTTCCTTCCAAATTTTTCCTATTTATATTTCTTTAATTGAATGTTACAAATCAGCAGTTGAGTCAAAAATAAGTAACCAACTATAGGTACCTACCAACTAAGGTAAGGAACGTCGTAGGTGGACTTCAGTAATTCGAAAGGGAAAGACAGGGTAGCCGAAAGTATGTCTGAATGTTAATCCAGTTGAGTTACGAATAAATGCTAATAAATCACACAGAGTAAGTCTAGTCAATTATTTAACTACGACTATTTAAAAATATTTTTTCTAATCATCCATTAGGTACGAAGGATGATACCTAGTTATTAATTTCTTCATAATACAGTCTATTAAACACAGACTGAAGTATCTTTCATTGGAAGGCAGTAGTCCTTGGAACATAAATATTTGCTTCGGTGTTCAATAGAGTCTTCAAATTAACGTAAATAATTTAAAGGGTGGTAAATTTAATTTACTCAGTACACAGGGTACAGTAATAAATCATTATAGCCAAAATAATCCATTAACGTAGAGTTGATCGCAAACCGCCATTATGTTTGCAGACGAAATTGAGTTTTTCGTAAATTAAAATCAGTCCAGTATTTAATTAACTTACACCTAAATATTAAACTCGAATATTAGCTGAGCAAAAATATGCTTCGCATTTATATAATTTCTTATTCTGAATTTTAATAGCCTATTTATGGCATAATCAAGTACAAAATAGGTGGCCAAATTATGTTAGGGAGAGTAGATATTTTTACATTATTCTTAACTTCATTTATTTTAATAAAAAGAAACGAAGAATTTTTGTATGGTAATAATAACTTTACATTTTATCATTACTTTTTTGTTGCTTTGTTACAATGCTTACAATGTCCAATGCTCACAATGCTTTCAATGTTATTTTCAAAGTGTAGTTAAGAAAAAAAACGCAAATATTCTTTAATTGGCAGCCACTGGTAATTCTTCCAAACTACTAATATTTATGTGGTTAAAAATGCATCTAAACTTTTTAAAATGAAATGAAATGCACACTTTCGTTTCAAGTTTTGCCTTGGTATAATAGCTCATGCCATAATTTTCTATGCCAATCTTGTATTCATTGGATTACCTCTGCATTTGCAAGCTCATATGAGTGTAGCGCGTGAAGGTGTTTTGATCGTACCTAGTCTTCAGAGGCGAGAAATATTGAGACAACAATACTTGCATACAATAATCGCATACAATAATCTGCGGCAATTTTTGGACGTTCTTAATTGCATTCAATTATTGCTCTTGCATATGCAAGAAAATGACATCATGTAAATGAGCCCTTATTTTATAGAAGCTGTCAATTAAAACGATAAAATATAAGGAATAATTTCAAGACGGATGCATTTTTATTGCAAACCCCTTAAGGTTCGCAAATGACACTGAGTACTCTGAGTAGTCCTGGTAATAACCCGAACACCGGCCTATGTTATGGCAGGGCGTAAGAACTCTTAGAGACTCTATGAGACTAAGTATTAATAAATCCATCCATCCATCAGCATATTTTATTTTTTAAAACATCGACATCTTGTTGTAAAATATTAGCAGACTATTTTTTTAATTAGCAAACAAGCGTCTGTCTTTTAGGTAAATATGCACAATGTGCGCAACTTATCAAAAAAGGTAAGTATGTATCTATGTATGGATGCGTATGTCATATTCGGTAAACGTTACAAGTTTATTTGTAACAAGATCGTAATTAGCCGCTTGGTGTCTCCGTTACACACAATACGACCGCGTCTCCGGGTGATAAGTTACAGTTATTAGTTACACTTTGTACACAAAAGACAACACTTCATACAAGTTACATGTTCTTCCGCTTTGTGTCGCGAAGCTTTAATTTTACTTGTACATGCTAATCTAAGGGTACTTTACCCTTTTAATTTGATAATCAAACATCAAGTTTTATTTGTTTAAAACATTTTAAAGTTACTTTTTTTATTTATTTCCAAACAACCAACACTTGTTTTGTTCAATAATATTTATTTATTGGATTTAAAGGATTTTAAGTGGTAAGTTACTCAAACGTATATAATTGATAAGTACCTACTATGAAGTTATACATTTTATGCTAAGAGGCTTTGGGCAAAACGTGGTAAGTAGTTAACGTCGCTGTAAAAAGGACACATCTTTGTTACTGATATAGGTTAAGATAACTTACCTATATTAAAACACACACACACACACACACACACACACAATAAACACAGCAATTTATGTCATACATAACTTGAGTAATCATGCCTTAAATTGGACGTTTATAAAATTTTTGTTCTTGTATATTATTCAACAAGTCTACAAGGGCATGTTTTCTTTGCAGCGTCTCAAAATACAAAATGTTAATGTTCGTGTTCATTGTCATTTAAACGGAGTTGTTAGAGAAGAATAAAGCATTGTTGCTTTGGCATGTTCCTTAGTTTTTTTTTTCATAAAGGTGGAACAGTAGGAACTGTATTTTGCTCGTTTGCTACGTTTATTCAATAAAAAAAAATAAAAAAAAACCTCAAACGAGATTCGGGTCTTTAATAAAACTCCATACAAAGTCGTTTTGTTAACAATAAGACCATAATTATATGATCATTATTTTTTTGACACTACTTCGAGTTGATTTTACATCATAAAACCATGAATTTATATTTATGCAATGAATTTATTCACTTTATAAACATTTATAATTCTTCATACCTTTGAGTGTCTTATGAGTTGACGCACATGAAGTCTTCATTCGTTTTGAGGTGCAACCAACCTCCCTTTGCTCGTGCTTTATTCAGCAGGATAAAGGACGAGCCTATGACCCCAGCTTCTTAGTCCCTAATGTTAATGGTCTTTCTTTAGTATTTAGTATAAAATCGAATGTAAAATATTTAAAACTTATCACTTATATCACTTAGAGTCGGGTCGCTCATCTGCCCTTAAATAAATATTTTTGTACCTCACACCCTTACACTATTAGGTACTATTTCATACTGCTACTATGATTACCAGAATCGTGAGTGGCATGCATGGACAACACGAATAACATAATAATCATTTTTCGGTAAGTAAACTAAGTGTCTATACCAATAATAATAATTAATGTAATGTACAGCAGAAGTGTTTGTTTCTTTGCTTAAATGGGCTAATCTGAGGAACTATTGGCTCTAATTGAAAAAATATTTTTGTGATAGATAGTTTATTTACCGAGGAAGGCCTTAGGCTATAGGTATACCTACATAATATAATATCTCGCTACGATCAATAATACATCGGAACATCAATGAACCAATTTGTTGCAAAAATGGGATAAAATTTAATAGGTACTACTTATTACTAGATTTACTAGACATAAATAACAAGTCTCACGAAGCTAAAAGAGGGCGTCTAGTAGGCTACTGAGAAAAATAAACACACACCTCGGTCGAAATTCGAACCAGGGACTTGTTGGCCACATATTCTGCTTTTTCATAGATCGGTCAGTTTTTGCACATCTTAGTAAATACATCGTTAGGTACAATAAAAATTGAGGCGACCGTCTTGATGCACAAAGGCAGCACATTTGAGACCGAATAATAATGAGACTCTTGCTACTAATTACTAAGTAAACTATCACTAACAGCAACTAACAGTCCTTGTCGGAGTCCTTATTCCTACTAACAAACTAACCGACTGACGTTCTAACATAATTCAGTCAGTCACAATGGTCATGGATGATAGCAGAAGGGTGCTACGTGCTCGTTTGCTACCTTAATTTAAAAAAAACTTGATAAGTGATTTTATGTCATAGTATTTCTTTTGCAAACGCTTTCTAAGAGACTGCCTCTTATACTGATAGCTTGAAAGTCAGATTGAAATTTAGTCTTCACGTCGCTGGTAAACGAATTGGTCTTTCAGTCACAATAATAATAAATATACCTACCTATACCTACGTAAACACGTCGGTAATATTGAAAATACACTTGGCTTTTAATTTAAGTGGGCAGTGTAATCGTATTTAATTATATTACAGTTATGTACTATACATATAAAATAACAAAATATCCAAGCACCACAAGTCATTCGTATTTCTGTAACAAAATAAATTAATTTTGGTCTAAGATCCGAATCTAAGTCGACATTCACCGGCTTGATAATAGAATCAAACTTATTTTATAATAAATTTCGTATCTTAGAAAATATATTAAAAATGGGTTGACAACAAAAATCCTGGACAGAATATTTTTAATTATTTTTAAAAAAATAATTTTTTAAAAATATTGCATGATGAAGATAATAATAAAATTTTATTCTGGACTTAAATTATAGAACATATAGAATGTGCAGACTATTATCAAATCGAGTGAAAAGTAACTAGTATTGACATACCTGTTTATACCTTTTTTTTTTTTTGACGAGGGGGAAACCTTCAAAAGGTACCCGGTTCCGTGGGAGCGACACAGGGTAATGTGGGATTTTTACCCACTAAAACCCCCCCGGTGGCCTACCTCAGCACTTGTGGAGAACTCCGGGATCTCCGTAAGGAACACAACCGGAGTCCTCCAAGCGCGGCGCCCTTATGTAAGGGCTCTTCCCGCGAGGGACTAAAGGCCCCGTCGCTTGCCAGCGCCTTACAACGGTATGCGGCCACACATACCGTCGTCCTTCCCGGGGTTGCTAATGGACGGTTTGAGCTCCCACTCTAGCCGCCCGCAACCCCGAAAGCCCCCTTTTAGTCGCCTCTTACGACAGGCAGGGGATACCGAAGCTCGTATTCTGCCTGTCTACCCAGTAGTTCGTCCGGGTAAATAATAGTCTACCCTACGTCTGCACATTCTATATGTTCTATACTTTAAGTCCAGTATAAAATTTTATTATTATCTTCATCATGCAACATTTTTTATGAAAAATATATTTTTTTTAAATAATTAAAAACATTCTGTCCAGGATTTTTGTTGTCAACCCATTTTTAATATATTTTCTAATATACGAAATTTATTATAAAATAAGTTTGATTCTATTATCAACCCGGTGAATGTCGATATAGATTCGGATCTTCTACTATTTGGTTTAATCATGTACACTAATGTAGAGAGAAACCTCATGACGTTATTTATGCGTATAATTAAACTGTTCGAGGTGAAAAACTAGTTAGTGGTGAGTATTTATTACCACAATAGATTCCTGAACAGAGATTTTTATATTTTTTGGCTATTAATCTGTTTGTTAATTATCCAATTCAGCTGTAGTTTTCGCTGAAGTATGTCGTGCTCATTTTTGACATATTACATTTTATTTCAATTGGTTCACCAATAGGTATTATGTTATTTTTGGTGTCAGTAGGTACATATAGTAAACCCAACTTAAGATTGAAACGAAAGAGGCGCTGTCGGACGCATTTGACATTCATTTGACCAATCATTGCACACTAGTAACTGACAGATGAATGACCAAAACGTACTTATGAATGACTTTTCGTTAGTTCCAATTTTTGCCATTTCAAAGATAAGTTGGGCGCACTGTACATATGATTTCTAAAGCCTCGACTACTTATGAAAGCTCTGTAGCTAAGCTACCTATAGGCTCAGCTTCAGTTACCTAATAGTTTTTCTTCTCAACATAAAGACATCATTCAGTTACCTACAGTTTAATTAAATTTACCTACTTATGGATTGTTCTAGAACAGTTCGGTTACTTACGACTACACCTTAATGGTGAAGTAAACTCAAGGCCCCCTTAATTACAAGTTGAGACTTATGCCTTGCAGCTACTTCCAATGGATTGAAACCAGAATTTATCACCTCGACACGTAAAACTTTACACATTGCTACACAACAACTAAAATGTAACTTTAGATGAAACATCGCGCGCTCAGAAATATTTACACGAATAACTCAGCGAAACTTTTATTGAAGTTAAAGAGACCCGGGACGAAATAAAATAGCTACCGAAATAAATAAAAAAAAAGACGTGTGGCACTCGGAGACTACCGCGGTAAAGCTATTGCATAGCATTATATATAAATTAACAAAACAAAAAATAATACTGCATTTGTGATAATAATAATAAAATGAATGTATATAGAGTAATAACTCATTTTCTTTCACAATTTTTTCGTGACTTTCTTCATTAATAAATGCACTTTGTTTATTCATATTTAAAACACTTTGTACACAAATTATACGACTACAGATATTCACTGTTTTACAGTGGGCCAAGAAAGTGGTGTACCAGTTTTCATTTAGTTGCCTAGTTATCAAAAGTTACATCAAAGTTTATTAGAAACGGATAATGCATTAATTTGTGCAAAGAAGATTTAAATATTCTGAACAAAAGCATAAGAACTATTTCAGTTGACAAAATAATTCTTTTTAAAAAGAAAATTGACATTTGACATTTAAGTCCTACAACGATCTTTTGGCGCGTGAATGACGTGTGGGTGACAGAGACAGTGCCCTTACAGTTTGCCTTGCCTGTATGGCACTGTCTCTATCACCCTCAAGTCATTAATATAGTGTCATTATTTTATGTCATGTTATTATTTTGTATGTTTTAAATCTAAATACGCGATAATTCGACTATTATGAATACATGTTGTCGATTCCAACGTCTTATTTAATCCAGATCTACATGTAATTATTCTTAAAACACCAAACCGGCGGGGCGAAAATCAAATGTTTGACAGGTAAGATTTGTATGGGAAATTAAAATTTACATTTTTAGTATTTTGCTCGCAATTTTTCATATTTTCTCATCGCTGCAACCTTCCCTGAACTTCCACGAATATTTCAAGACTAAAATTAGCCAAATCGGTTTAGCCGTTATAAAGTAAAAGTTAGTTAACTCAGTTAAAAGTTCTGGTATTTATCGATGTGTGGGTGCATAGACATAGTAACTATGTCTGTGTGTAGGGTGTAATAAATTTTCGTTACGAAATTTTTGAATTCGGTCCCCGCGCCCAAGGCCCGCGATAAAAGCTATACAATAGCTTAAAACAATGTTCTAAACGGAATGTTAAAAATTTATGCGTAGGGTGGATCGAGAGCTACTCGTAGCTGTTTGTGCTGCCTTCATGTGAATTTTTACTGAGCATTATAAGGTCGCACGGACTGCAGAATACATACAAATAGGAGGTACAAAACTCCCCTCTGTGTAAAATGAACTGTGTTCCTAATTCTTGGTATTGTGTTATTTAAAAGGTATAATTTTTATCTTTAGTGCGTCCATTTACTTACGCTCGTTAGATGGATTTTCGTATACCTACTTAGAGTTGTTTATTTAAACTATACTCGGATTTTTAATTAGATTCCAGATTTGACAATTTCAGTGTTGCAACGTTATGACAACTACTAAATAGTGACGTTGCCGAAATTATTCGATACGGAAATGGAATATTTCCGACTCGATTCCTCTCGTTTATATATAGTAGCATCTAAACAACTACTACTTTAACAGAAACTAAGTATATCAAGAAATTAAATATTTCTGAACGCATAATTTAGTTATGACGATTAATTGAGGATATGAGAGTTTTCTTTAATAATTGTGTGTGAAATTAATAAAAAAATGTGATCATGAGGGAACATGAGAAATAAAGCAAATTGGTGTATTATGGTTATATTTTATTTCATAAAACGTCACGGTCATCGCGAATCATCATCATCGGAATGAAGACGAATGACAAGATAAAGAAAATGGCGGTAGCTGCACGAGCGCGCATGGGTTGCCAATACAGAAATCTATCTCGGCTCTTTTATTATAAATTTTTATTTTTAATATAAAAATAAAAAATATTTACTTTTTATCGAATAAAAACAACCACTAAGATAACAATTATAATAACTCCATTTCTTATACATTTTTAGGAAAACTATCTTATTTGTGTATTATAAATGTCATATTGCTGCCAAAAACAACTGCGTTCCGAGTGGTCCGATGTGTTCCGACATTTCATGTATGTGAACGGTGTCTATGTGTGCGTTGCTTTTGCGCACTTTGTATGAAGCTTAATATCTGTGTATTATCTAATTTGTAGTTCATATAACCTAATAGCAGGTTATGTGACGTGGTATCATTATTTTACAAAATGACAGTAGCTAATGTCCAATGAGGAATCGAATTATAATTCAGAGTATAAAAGCATATATTATGTGCCGGTGTTTAATATTTTTCGTTTACTATATAATTTTGAATAAATAACCTTTCCGTATTGTTCTCTGATTTTTATTATATTTTATTAAAACACATTATAATAGACATATCGAGTAAAGAAAAATCGAATAATCAAAACATCGTTCGTAATCGTGTGAGTAATCACTATTATTGAAAAGCTGGCAACATAATTTTGAAAAGTGACATTAGCTTATGTCAAATCTGGAATCTAATTAAAAATTCGAGTATAGTCGGTTGAATTCTCAATAAACACACACGCTGCGCCGTGCCTGTTAAAGTAGGCACCCTTAATCGTATTCTTTGCGGGTCAACCCTACACCTCAGTTGATAATATTCAGAATCTAGTGGCACCTAGCATTTTTCGCAACGAAGGTACGTACAATAACACAACTACCGATATACAAGTCCAACTGACTTCTATATGAAAGAGATTGCGTCATAATATTTCTCACCAAGGACGGTTCAGCGCGCCCGGATAAGAATAATTCATTCATTAATCTACCTGCTTTGTTGTACCGCGGTGGGGGCGGATAGCGAATGTCTGAGCCCGTGTTTGTACACCCGTTACATAGTTAACAGCTTTTGACTTTTCGAAAGCCACTGGCTATGCAGGTGTAATGGATTTTACTGTAGAATCCTTTTTTAAACCGCGACGCAAAAATATAAGTTTGACCTGACTGTCTGTGTGTTTGCAGCACCGTAACTCCTGAATTTGATTTTTTAAAAGTGAAAGGCAAAATTTACACGACGTGCGGCGGTTTTAGTTTTAGTTATGTTTGGTTGAAATCGGTCCAGTAGTTTGAAGAGTTTTCCAAAATGATGTAAGGCACGCTGCTCCAGTGCGGATTGGTGGAGGGGTTGGCGACTAACCAAAATCGGAAGTTTTCAGGTCGCCCGAAGGCACCGACATGGCTTAGGGACTGCTATCTATCGATAAGAAGACCAACGGCTTTACGAGTCCTCCGAGGCGAAGCGCTCAAGAAATTATGCCAATAGTGGTCACCCATCCAAATACCGATCGCGCCCGCAGTTGCTTAACTTTATCGATCACTTTTGATCAAACTTTGACGATAACGAAGGAATGTACGTTTTTTGTGTTGCACCAAGTTGCTTTCGATTAATGTTAAAGTTAATACTTAGAGTTGCCAGTGTAATATTCCGTGTTTTAGCGCGAGGCCGCACCATGGTTTTTTCCCGCGGCGGTAACCGCGGAACCGCGCAATTCGCATACATTATCAGAAACCGCAAGTGCGGCCGTTTGTATTGCTTTCCTTCAGTTACAAAATTTACGCGGTAAGAAATCGCGGCGGTTTAGCCGTAGTGCAGCCTCGGCCTTATAGGGAGTTCGTTTTTCGTTATTGCAATTACACTAATCAGATTTTTTAAAATTTCAATTGTGTCACTGAACGTCAATACGATTTTTCATTGAAATACAATAATTTTAACCGACGGAAATCATGCGGTTAATGTTAAATACGACGTCATAAATATTTACCTAACTGTGTTTAAAATGGTGCACCCTATGAATGGCTTAACCGTTGATTTGACGGCTGGTTAGGCTTTTGTTATGTTTTATTTTATGGTATAGGTTTAATAAATAACTTTATTATATGATTCAGCCCATCCTTAAAATAACATACCTGTTTAAAAAATATATCCGGCAAAGAATTAGAACTTGAATTATTTGTTAAGAAATTTAATATACATATTTTATGTATTAGTGAGCATTGGCTGTCGAGCTCCCAAACTAGTTTTAAGTTATGTAATTATAATTTGTCAAGTGCGTTCTGTAGAGGGACTGCAATTCGCGGTGGATCACTTATATTAGTTCACAAAGATATATCATGTAAAAATCGAAAAGATATAGTAAGTCTTTCCGTTGAACGCACTATTGAACTGGCCTGTGTGGAACTGGAGCGATATATAATAGTCTGTGTATACCGGCCCCCATCCAGTGACTTTAACTATTTTGAAGATTCGCTAGAGGATGTACTTAAGCGATTGTGCACATCAAAAAAAGAATTAATAGTATGCGGTGATTTCAATGTTGATATTTTAAATCAAACTTCATCGACTGTTAGGCTGTTAGATTTATTCAAGTGTTTTAATTTAATACCACTTTTTCATAAACCAACTAGAATAACTGCGACATCAGCTACCTGTCTCGACAATATTTTCTGCAATTGTCCAATTTTAGAAAGAGAAATTTTTAGCAGTTTAAGTTCCGACCACTGTGGACAAAGAATTTCTGTTTTACATCAGATTATTAAAAGTAAGAAATTGATTAAATGTAGACCTATAACTAAAAATAAATTGTTAACTTTTAGAGACAGAATTTCATCAAAGATTGCTAATTTGCTTGCTTTTACTAAAAAAGACCCATCTAATCACTATAACATTTTGTTCAAACATGTCAATGAGGAATTTAATAAAATCTTTAAATATAAGTCTATTCAGATAAATAAAGAAAGTAAATTTAGCGATTGGGCTACTAAGGGCATTTTCAAAAGTAGAAACAAGTTATACGACTTATATGATGAAAAACAATATAACCATAGTGCGGCTTTCTTGGAACATGTGAGAACTTATTCTAAAATATTTAAAGCCGTTTGCAAACATGCAAAGTCGCTATACATTAAAGACAAAATTTTAAACTCGGATAACAAAATTAAAGCTACTTGGGATGTTATTACTTATGAAACCGGTACTAAGAAAGCACGGGACCACAATCTAGAACTAATTATTAACAAAAACAAAATAACCACAAATAACGAAGTAGCAAACGCTTTTGAAGATTACTTTCGTAATATACCAATCACACTTACGAACTCTTTACAATCTTCTCCGGCAACAGCATATACTCTTTTAGAAGGGCTCGTTAGTAAGTCTAGTGTTGTGTTCGAATTTAAGCATACTACGACAGCAGAGATAATTAAAACATTCCAGTCTTTAAAAAATAAAAAAACAGGTGATTTATGGGGGTTATCTGTGAAAGTGATAAACAATATCATAGATGTTGTAGCCCCTCACCTAGCAGTAATTTTTAATAATTGTGTAGATCTGGGTACTTTTCCCGATCTGATGAAATGTAGCAAAATTATACCTCTTTTTAAGTCCGGAGATAAAACAGACGTTAATAACTACAGACCAGTTGCAATTTTACCAACATTCAGCAAGGTCTTTGAAAAAATTATGTTGAATCAAATGATCACTCATTTCTCTGTCAACAACCTACTTCATAATGAGCAGTACGGGTTTATTAAAGGTCGTAGTACAATCGATGCGGGTGCTAGGCTCTTAAAACATATTTTTGAAGCCTGGGAAGCATCTCAGAATGCTATAGGTGTATTTTGTGATCTTTCGAAGGCGTTTGATTGTGTACAACATGAAACATTACTTTTGAAACTAGGTCATTATGGCCTAAAAAATAAGGCACTTAATCTAATATCATCTTACTTAAATCATAGAATTCAAAGTGTCTGTATAAACGGAGCTAAATCATCAGGCTCACCAGTTACGATTGGTGTCCCTCAGGGCTCAATTTTAGGTCCATTTCTTTTTTTAGTTTATATAAACGATCTCCCATTCCATGTTAGTAATTATGCTAATGTTGTACTGTTTGCAGATGATACATCTCTAATATTTAAAACTAATAGAGATAAAATAAATTTTGACGATGTGAACAGTACTCTTGCCCATATTTCATACTGGTTTTCCATTAATAACTTAGTTCTTAACGCCAATAAAACTAAATGTGTAGAATTTGTTTTGCCTAATGTAAAAGTCGGCATTAAGGACATTAGATTGAATAATGAGCTATTAAACTTTGAAAGTTCAGCAGTATTTTTAGGAATAACCCTAGACTGTAAACTCCAGTGGGGAATCCATATAGCGACACTTGCGGGTAAGCTCAGTAAGGCTGTTTATGCTATAAGAAAAATACGACAATTTACAGACGTGGAAACAGCAAAGCTTGTTTATTTTGCCTACTTTCATAGTATTATGTCCTATGGTATATTACTTTGGGGTAAGTCTGCGGACATCGATACAGTTTTTGTATTACAGAAACGTGCTATTAGAGCAATATATAAACTAAAATCACGTGAATCACTGCGTGACAAATTTAAAGAAATAGATGTACTAACCGTAGCTTCCCAATACATATACACCAATTTAATTTTTATTAAGAAAAATTTAGGTCTTTACAAACAAAAAAGCGATATTACCAATCGGCAAACACGAAATATGCACCATTTAGTAACTTCCTCGTACCGCCTGCGTAAGGTACAGCGGTCTTTTGTGGGGCTCGGTGTACGCTTTTATAATAAATTGCCAAAGTCCATTACTGATTTGCCCATACAAATATTTAAGAAACATGTTAAAACGCGACTTATACAAAAAGGGTATTACACAGTCGATGAATATTTAAATGACAAGGATGCTTGGAAGTAGCCATCCGCGACCAGTTCCGCTCCTGTTAGTACGTATAAAACTGTAGGTAGATGTAAGTGATCTTTTAAAAGATGCCGAGGAGTTTTTTTTTCGCCATTTTTTTTCTCCTCCATTACAAAAGAATATAAGGCACCTTTGCAAAAATGGCGGTAGAATCAAATAATGACATTCACAAGCGTATTTGTAAATACCTACGTGAAATAAACGAGTTTGAGTTTGAGTTTTGAGTAAGTATAAATTAAAGTGAAATATTTGGGTACCTACTTAAAAACTTCAATTAAAATGTTTATTTTCATTTTCAAGATAATTTAACTTTAACCTCAGAAAATATCTTCTGTTTAAAGTTTTTACTATCTACGAAGTGTCGTGATATAATAAAAACTAGCAAAGTTTCAGGATACCGGAAGACTATTGAAGTTCAGCTTATACACTTTAAAAGCACACCGAGTTTCCTAGCAGTGGGAAGTCGTAAAAGTTACGACAAAAGAAATTACGAGAAGTTCATTCAACCCTACTTGATTAGAATATAATGCAAAAAAATACTTATATTGTTATTTCATACTCAGATTACATACATAGCGTATATTTTATTCAAAACATTGTTTAAATAATATCCATTATACCCTTGTCATAATGAGATGGGTTAACAGATTGATCTAATGTGTCATTAAATTTAATTAAAAGTTAAGCAGAATAAGATTAAACGCAGAATTTACAAGGTATTTGAAGTTGTACCTTTTGAAGTTTAGAATGTTTGTTAATCGTATTAGAGATGTGTGTAAAATGTTTAGGATGTTTGAATTATCTATGGCTCAGACAATCATTCTGATTTTCTCATTACATCTAAAATTAAATGTTGTCTTAATGAAATCCCTGCGATAAAGAAGACGCTATCTAAAATTAGTTCTTTTTTATTTAAGTGAACAAATAAGGCGTAATACAATATATGGGTTTATGACTATGATATATACATGACTCTTTATATCTTCCTATTTGTGTCCGCGACTTCGTTCGTGCATAGGAGTTTTTCCCGCGTGAATCCCGATCCCGCGGGAACTCCGGAATAAAGAGGAGACCAAATGTTGCGCCACAACCTCCTGTATCTCCCACTGAAAGTCCCATAAAAATCAGTTCAGCCGTTTCTGAGATTAGCGTGTACAAACACTCAGACATACAGATATAGAGACATACAGACAGCAATCACTTACAGTTTTATTATATGTACAGATAGATATGTACTGAAGATAGATTTGAACTTAGCAGTATAAATTTCATGTCGAAAAGCTATTATAGTAGTGACTACCCGAAGTGCTTGCTTACTGCAAATATTGACAAATACCGCGAATCAGTCACACGACAAGAATATGCGACGCCAACTATACGAGCGTATTATTGCCAACGTAATAGACGTGAGAATATTGATTTGCATGGGATGTTTGGAGTATAAAAGTATGTACGTAAATATGTAAGGAATATTGGAATAGGTATACCTAATGTAAGGTGAATCTGAAGACTAAATTAAGTTATCGGTCTTACTACGGCCTGCAAATCGTTTGGTTGGTCAAGTTTATAGTTATTTTTAATCTCGGAAAACAACCTAAACCATTAAAATTATGAAAATTAAAGGAACGTATTTTAAGGATAAAAACTACTCTTACTCTTAATCATACTATGTAAATTATCTTCATACTTAATTTTATCTCAATCGGTTTAGTGGATTAAGCGGGAAAACGTCGCAGACAAAAAGAAGAGTGTGTATGTACCTAGATAGTTTTATCAAACAATTTATATTTGTTGAAAGCTGCAAAGGATTTTCTTACATCCATGAAAGTATTAAAAGATTCGTTAAAATTCATATTGCCATCTGATGTCTGCCACAAAATATTAAAACATCAAACGTAGAATAATAATAAAATCCATACTAGGTAATATTATAAACGCGAAAGTCTGTCTGTCTGCGTGTCTTTCTATTTGCGACACTTTCACCGCTAAACTACTGGCTCGATTTTGATGAAATTCATAATGCAAAATACATAGTTGAAGACCCAGGGTCACACAAAGGCTAATTATTTTTTAATACTGACGGTTAAAAGCTTGAAATATGGGATTAAAGTTTCTATAATCAAATTTAAAACGTTTGACTGATTAAGGGGCTGAAATGAGGGATGAAAATGAAAAAAACGAATTCCATTCTGGCTTACGCGTGGGCTGATGAATGGCTGATAGCTAGTATTTAATAAAACTTTCAACAGATCGATGTCCTTTCATGGTGGATCCTTCAGAACTTTAGAACTAGAGACATATAAAAACACAATGGATATCCTATAACGATTTTTAGAAAATTGTGCTGTAGGTATATGTATTCTCGTCTTAGAAACAGCTTAACCGATTTGAATGGGTTTCCTCTGACATTTAAGTAAACTTCTGGTGACTGTTTCTTTGTATCTAAATAACTGTAATACATAATTAAAATATAGCATGCGTATAACCATCATTATTATAATAATAAATCTCATTAATATTTAATTTCGACTCTGAAAATTATAACCGTTAAAATATATCAAATGATACTGTACATAAAGTGATACTGAGAGTAATAAATAATTATGATGTAGCGTGATAATAAATAAATCCCGTTAAAATTTAATTTCACCTCTGATAATAATAACTGCCATAGCTTTCGGCGACTCGCGCAACGCGCACTGTGAACACTGACGAATGCTACACATCAGTCAAACGGTAGCGTCAGTGTTGCCAACTTTATTTTGAAGAAGATCGTATCATGAGAGTTAAAAAGATCGTATTTTGGGCGAAATTGTTGGGAAAAAATCGTACACTAAAATTTTTCAACAAAAGGATAATATTTAGTTGAGCATAGTGTTATCATTTCATATATTAACATTAATAATATCACAAAAACAACATGAAAAATAAGGGAACATAATATATTTAGTTACTAGTTTTACTACCTAATTCGGTACTCATTGCCGAAGTATTAATTCTTTCATACATCACAGAATCCTCACAAAGAAGAAGCAGAAAAAATTCCAACTTCCACCACTTTTTTAACACGTAAAAAAACTTCAGACACTTTTATAAGTGTAGGCTACATTCTGTAGCAATATTCCTTACTATTATTTAGTGTGTTCCAGTTTAGCATGCAAAACGCTTAAAACATGCAATTTTCCATAGAAAAAGGTTGCGTTTTGAATTTGGTCGCTCATTGGAACGCACCCATTATACAGATTAAGGATATGTTCATGAAAAAAATGTTGCAATGACGCTATTAAACTTTAAAATCGATAAAATTACATGAAGCATGTATGACTAAAAAGATCGTATATAGGGCGTACGATTTCAGGTCATGATCGTACACAGCATTTGTGGTAAAAAAGTCGTACAAATACGATTTAAATCGTACGGTTGGCAACACTGGGTAGCGTCGGTGGCACAGTCGCTCGATATCCGTAATATATCGCCAATGGATGAATGGCAAACGGTATGCTGAATTGATTTATGTAAAAAGAACTTGCTACAGGTAATTAAAATGGTATAGCATGTGCTGGCAGCTGTTCAATGCATATGCAAACTGTGTACATACTCGTATGTAAGAAATCTATATGGTAACCATTAATACAGTCTTATATGGTAACCATTGAGCCACACCTATGGACCCTTAAATCTTAGTCAATTCAAAGTTACATATTTCTTGTTATGTCGCTTAGGTTAACTAGGTATTTCGAACCATTATGTCAAGGTTGAGATAATAGTTCGAAAAATAAGTTGATGGCCCATAAAACATACGAAAACAAAATAAAAGGGTTTTACAAATGACCGCAAGTTTTATTGATGTAATAGTACTTACAAAAAGAACAATTTGTTGCGAGCACTTAGCAACCCCCGGCAAACGTTTGCCTTAAGCCAGACAGTAAGTAGCCACTTGGTTGAAACTATCTTAAAATATATCTTTTGTTATATACTTCTAACCTGTTTCGGTCGCAGTCTGAGAGCTTGTAATAGTTTGGGTAGGTTTTAATTTTAGGCGGCGACGCATCGGTAATGCCTTTTTTCATGGGTACCCAGCTGTCTATCCAAATTAGATTTTTCAAAGAACGCGACACCTGCGGGTACATCATAGGACCAGGGGGGCAACTGTATTAAGTATAATTTTTAAAAAATCGATCATTTCATGAATACTTATTAACTATCACGAATAATTAAATATGACGTGCCAATCTATAAAGATACAGTCCGCCCAACTTATCTCTGAAATGGCAAAAATTGGAACTAACGAAAAGTCATTCATAAGTACGTTGTGTTCATTCATCTGTCAGTTACTAGTGTGCAATGATTGGTCAAATGAATGTCAAATGCGTCCGACAGCGCCTCTTATTCGTTTCAGTCTTAAGTTGGGTTTACTATAACAGACCGAATCGTCAAATTTTAGAAATGCACCCTAGAATTTCAGACTGCGCTGACATAAGCCTCTTATAATTGACGTCACTCTGAAATGTCCTGAGCCGTCTTTGTCCAATGGCTTATGGGATTAAATCAACGATTCATTTTCATATTTCATACTAATCATCGTCATAAGCTTTCACCATACTTTGTTGGTTTTATTACTTGATACTTGTTTATGTATGAATAGATTATTCATTAACTTTTACTATGAAAGAAATTGCTTTTCCATAAAAAATATATTTTACATAGGTGCTTGAACTTACATGCGTATAAATTGCGACAAAACGTATAAATTGCGATGATTGTTTACCCACTGATTAATTGTATGTATGTTACGGGAATACACAGGAACTAAATTTTGTATAGGTACATGTATGTAATACCTAGCTTTTATGTTACTTGTATTATACAATAAAGGGAATTTGATTTTAAAACTTTTACCATCGCTTAATGATTCGTTGAGTTGAGGTACGTATATAATTTATGTGGTTATAGGTTTACCAGGTCAGGGATCTGATTCCGGATCTCGATATAAATTTTGAACAGGCCCAACGTTGTATGCGTGCCCGCGTGCAAAAGTGTTTTGCACATCGTCGCTTCACTTTTTATGCCACAGGTTTGAATTTGAAAGAAAACATCAAACACGACTACTATAGTATACGCCTAAATACAATACAATTTTTTATTATAATAAGTATATTTTCCGTAAGTCAAACTACGCAATTCTTCAATTTTTGTCCCTGTCAACGAGCTGTCACGGAAAAAGATACTTCGTAGCCAAAGTAGCCAAACATTAATTAAATTAATGTCCAAGTTTTGTTATACATATATACTAATTATCAGGTATGAGTAAAATATTATCAAGATTACAGACTACATTACATTTGAAGGATTTAAATTACATTTGAAGGCTCGAAATGTCCCTGTGAGAGCCTTTTGAGAAAAGGTAGAGCGTTCTTGGTGGGCGTATTGGTAGCCAGATTTTTTTACAGCATAAAGGGCTGACGTAAAAGCAGACAAGCCACCTGATGGTAAGTCAATGTCGCCGCCAATTACTCGGTAACCATCTAACACTGTATAGTTAAATCATTTTCATCAAAACGTATTAGTAACTTTATATGGATCAAAATTATATCAGCCAATGTCTAGACACCTAAATACCTAAAAACTACAAACAGAATCACTATCCGTTTATATGGTTCAACGATATTGCGAAACGACAATTGGTTATTAAATTTGAAACGTGGCCATAAATGAAATGGAGAATAATCTCGAGATATTATCAATTTTTCAATCGACCACGACACACACAGTTCCTGAATACATTTCCATAATATCCGTTGCTCGAACATACGAGTTTAAGAATATAAGCGTAGCACGAAGATTTCTATATTATAGAGTTATCTTGGTTTATTCGACGGCGTTACTGATATGCAAAGTGAGTCTGTGGTCGTGTTTCTGTTGATATAAAATGCACGCCAGAGGGCGCGTGGCCTAATCCCATAAAGAAAATAAAGAAAAGCATAATTTTCTCACGTTAAGGGAAAGATATGGAGATCGTATTGATATGGACGATAAATGTAGGTAAAGTAAGAGTTTCCATTTTTCAGATTTTTTTTGCACCTTCAAAATTGATTGATGATTGTCTACGTTAAAATTCCTATTTCAGATTCTGTTATTCATATTTGACACAAAAGTCCGTTTAGTCCGGTCTTGATGGCCACTTATCCATGGGCTATGATAGGTGATGTTAATGGCTTGTGTGGGTGAATGTTCAATGTACTACAGTAAGTATAAGGCTAGGCAGTAGCTATAAGGCTATAACACTGACAACATTGTTTCGTTTCATTGATTGTGACACATTTTGTTATCCGACATTCCGACACGATATCCTTAGTGCAAAGGAAATAAATGGCGCTCCACAGCATCGTTTTATTTCGCAGCTCTTGCACCTCCGACGATAATCCGCGTTATTGCGCCTTTTACGGAAATCCTCTTAATGCGGAACATCACGTTTGAACTATTTACTGTCACACGCATGAAATGCCAATGATTCCAACAAAGCATCAAATGTAATGACCTTTTTTATGGTTATCATGAGAAAAAGAAAGTATGTTTTTTTTTGCTAAAAGAAGTGTTAAATATGCTAAATATTGTAGGTTCATAATGTACAATATACAGCGAAGAAAGGCTCCTACTCAGCTTATGCCGAGCGACGTTCATGACCTATGGTTCTATAGGTTTTTTTGTGGATGTTTATCTCGCGAAGTTCGTACCTACAGAACTCTTATAGATCTCTTTTTCTAGATCTTCAAGGGTAGTCACTTTACGAGAGGGAGTATTTTTATTCTTTACATTTGTTTCTTACCTAACCGTTAACGCAATGAGATGAAATGCCTTACTATCGATTCAATAGAAGGTCACTCATTTTGTCGGAACATTTTATGCCACTCAACAAGTCAACTTAGGTATGCCTTTGCGAATGGTTGCTGACTGACTGAGTGTGAAAATAACGTGCCCGCCGAATTTTGAATGTCTTTAATATTTGCTACTACGGATTGCTATAGGTCTAACAACAGAACACGTTTAAAGTTCTTAACTCGTTTTATTGCACGCAATAATACCTGTACGAATTTAAATAATATATAACCAATAACTGTTTTTGTAAATATTCATTACATTTATAATTTTTTTACTAAACGTTAAATAACGACGTAGTCATTCGTAATAAACTTTTATATCATACTTGCTCAGTAACTAGGGATTACTATGGTGGAAAGTCTCCTTGTAAGTTGGTGTTTGCAATTCAAGGCAACATTACGTCGCACTATGCTTGAATTGTAATGTTCACATTACAGTTCAAGCTATACAAAACTCCTTGGTAAACAATCTCTTTTCTTATAAAATGGTAAGAACTCTTTTTACTGAAAAAAAAACACAACATGGCGGCATTTAATTTCCATACATTTCAAACTATGCAAAACTCCTTGGAACTCAGAGCCGTAAAAAAAATAGAAAACTATTTACGAAAAAAAAATGGAAATGGCGGCATTTCATTTGATCTGAAAGTTTGTGAAGTTTGTTCGTAAAGGGATTTAAGTTATTTACAACAATGTCAAGCACTTCATCAGCAGCAATATTACTATAATTAATTATAATAAGTAACCATTTTTTTCTATTTTTTCTCTAAATTTGCTAATTATTCTAATTAAAATTTCATTTTGCATTACCAATGTTTTATTTACCTCACAAGAATGATATAAAGTAGAATGCTTACCTCGGTTGCAAGTAGCTATTACACCCTCGAACTATATTCACCCTCGCTCGCTGCGCTCGCTCGTGTGACTAAATATCTCGGGTGCACGCGATCCATTAGCGCCCTATGCGAGCTGCGCTCGCACTGGCGCCAAATTGGATCTTGTTCTGTAATAGCTTACTTACGAGTACGTCCCTTGTGTAACAATCTACTATTATATAATACTTGCTCAGTAACTAGGGATTACTATGGTGGAAAGTCTCCTTGTAAGTTGGTGTTTGCAATTCAAGGCAACATTACGTCGCACTATGCTTGAATTGTAATGTTCACATTACAGTTCAAGCTATGCAAAACTCCTTGGTAAACAATCTCTTTTCTTATAAAATGGTAAGAAAACTTTTTACTGAAAAAAAAAACACTGAACATGGCGGCATTTAATTTCCATACATTTCAAACTATGCAAAACTCCTTGGAACTCAGAGCCGTAAAAAAAAATAGAAAACTATTTACGAAAAAAAATGGAAATGGCGGCATTTAATTTGATCTGAAATTAAAATTTCATTTTGCATTACCAATGTTTTATTTACCTCACAAGAATGATATAAAGTAGAATGCTTACCTCGGTTGCAAGTAGCTATTACACCCTCGAACTATATTCACCCTCGCTCGCTGCGCTCGCTCGTGTGACTAAATATCTCGGGTGCACGCGATCCATTAGCGCCCTATGCGACCTGCGCTCGCACTGGCGCCAAATTGGATCTTGTTCTGTAATAGCTTACTTACGTCCCTTGTGTAACAATCTACTAATAAACCAGTTCACAATTCTCTAGCACAGAAGGTTAAGAACAAAATTTTGGAAGTATGTTTGATAGCTGAATGAAAAAATCCTGCCTATTTTCTCCTCATCAATTTATTCACTAAATTGGTTTCAAAGGTGTGGGAAGTCTAACGATAATGGATACCGAATAATGGAGTTTTCCATTTATATTGAGGGGAGACTCAATCCCAGTTATTAGGCAATTATTTGTCCGATTGTAATGAAGATGTTCCTTTTAAATAGCTAACGTTATAGTTAATAAGATGCCGTGAGTATTGAAAATTTACTTATAGGTAGGTAGGTACGGTAATATTCATTAACATTACATTACATATTCTGCACGAAATATATGTTACATAATCTAAGAACACAAGCTGAATTCAAACGTTGTCCTTGTTTACGAGTGAAAGTCGAAAGTTCTGTAATAAATTAGTACCTATGTGAAAGACTTTTATTTTAGGAACATTCTTCGAGTCACACATAAGTTGGTCGAGGCCAAAAAAATAAGATGATTAATTTGTGTGAATAATCACTTTCAATGAGAAATGTATGAAAAATATGATTAAGTACGAGTAATAGATATAAATCTATCTGAAGCGCTCATAGCAAATCCTACTAATATTATAAATGCGAAAGTTTGTAAGGATGTATGTGAGTGTGTGTGTGGGTTTGTTACTCTTTCAAAAACTATGTACTGAGCGGATTTTCATGAAACTTTGCAGTAATATACCTTAGACATCAGAATAACATAATTTGTTAAAATTTATAGAGATTTTCGAAGGGACTGGTTTCCCGAAGCGAAGCGAGGGCGGATTTACTAGTATGGAATAAAGGTAGCAAATAATGAACATGCAGCTTCACTCTTCCGCTAACAACCATGACAACCGCGACCAACCAAGAAAATAGGAACTAGGATGGTTAGTACAGTCGGTAGATGGTATTAAAATATTCGTCGGTTATTTCGTTAATAAATTAGGGATTTGGGGAGGGACTGTTAGTCGTAGTTAGTCCTGTTAGTAGTAACACTAATCGAATTGCCGATGTTTTGTTGGACTAAAAGATGGAAAAAGAAAGACAGTAAGTAGTTTGGAGGTTGACTCAAGTACGACAGTGGTAGCAAGTCAGTCGGGCCAATTTCTGCCATCTCTTACTAACTGGTCTATCAGCATGGAATAATTTATTAGTTAATTAGTAGTTAGTCGTTTAGGACTCGATCTAGAACTTTGTTGATCACTTTGTTTTGGTTTTTACTTACAGCAATCTCTTAACCTTATGGTAATGTAAGCGCTTCCGTGCTTCGGAAGGCACGTAAGGCCGTCTGTCCTGGTTATATAGCAGTATGATGGCAATCGTTCAACTTTGTCTGGGCCTTGGGTTGGGCACTAACCCCTCCACCAATCCGTACTGTAGCAGCGTGGTGGAGTAGTACCTATAGGTAGGTACGTCTCAATGATGAGAAGAGACCAGTGCTTTTGTGGGCCATTCATGGGTTAAATATGAAGATATCAGTTGTTGGAAAAAAACAGGTAAGTGGTGTACCTATAATTTTAAATCTGGCTGTTTTTTCTTTCTCGTCTTTCTAACGTCGTTGAATGCAAGCTTTAGTCTGTAACTGACGTTTCATTTACAACTTCTGGGTTCTGTTCCATTTAGAATAAATATAACACAGTTATAGCAAGACAAATCACTTTCTAGTTTAGAACCGAGACCGGCATGACATATTTTTTATCTTTATTTATCTTATTCCAGTTTATTGTATGTTTTATACTCGTGTATTTCGTTTAGTTCTGCATTGCGTTTATTCTCACAATTTAATGAAATGTCATTACAATTCAATGTTTTACCACTAATAACAGACTCCATCAATTCAACTCTTTAAAGTGTCAATATAAATACACTTGAAATAGTTTCCACATGTTAATGTATTAAATTTTAAAATGTTGATAAAATATTTTTTTACTTTAAGAATTTATGAAGTGGCAGTGTGTGCCATTACTGGAACATTATCATCATCATCATCTGAACCCATCATGGCCCACTATTGAGCATGGGTCTCTTCACAGAATATGAAGGTTAAGGCATCAAGTTGTTCATCATGCTGGCCAAGTGCGGATTGGCGGACTTCACACAACTTTCAGTTTTGCGAACTCTCCGGCATGTAGGTTTTCTCACGATGTTTTCCTTCACCGTTTGTAGCAGGTTACTTTTAATAGTTGCGTTACCGAGGTGCGTGCCCTGGAATTCGAACCTTCTGAATAGGAGGTCGAATTCTTAACCACTACACTATCATCGCTAGTGGAAAATACATGTTATGTGTACCTTATTTGTTCAGATCAAATGTTTATTTATTTCCCATTTACAACTAAACACAAGTCTGTTACATGTGTCGCGTAATTGCCCATAACAATTTCAATGAAAAAGGGTTGCTAATAGCGTGTGTTTATTGACATTAATAAAGCTCAGTTTCAAATCAAGGCAATTTCGCGAAACAATAAATGGTGTGAAGGCGTGTGCTCAATGTTTGTACGAGTGCCTAAGGTAATTAAATACCGAACAGGTTTTATTTTGCATCCAATTCAATTACTCGTTTACTTATCTGAAAACATAACTGTATGGTTGATAAATTCTCGATTACGAAATCTTTTTATTCACGTTGAATTGACATGCGGAAAAAGGCTGTCGCTTAAACAATTGAAATTTAAAGCTAAAAGCATTTTCTGTATAATTATTTTAAACAATAGTGTTGTGTTTTTAGTTGTAAATTAATATCTTACAAAATATCGCATGGCGGATTTTCAACACAACGTATAAACAACAATAAAGAGACATAGTAGGTTTTCATTTTCACGATGTAGAAAATAATTAAGGTACTTGCGGCAAACAAGAGCCACCTTTTTTAAAACTGAATATTTTACGCATTTTAAAAATATAAATAAAAAACCGGCCAAGTGCGAGTCGGACTCGCGCACGAAGGGTTCCGTACCATTATGTATAAAAACGCCAAAAAATCTGGTTTCTTGTATGAAAGCCTCACTTAAATATTTAATTGTTTTATTTATTTATTTATACTTTATTGACCACAATAAAATATAACGGTACAAATGGCGAGCTTAATGCTTAAATGCATTCTCTACCAGCTAACCATTGGACCAAACAGAAATGCGCGAAGAGCGGTTATATGATATAAATAAAGTATAAGTTATACATAGATATACAAACTTATAAACTATATCTCTCTCTCTGGTCGTCTCTTCATGACTGAAGATCGTGGCTATGGCGGGAATCGAGTCTTGAACGAACAAATTGTCTCCATCGGCTCCGATCTGTTGCGATGCTGGCGACGGTATGGAAATTAGCTGTTTTTGGGTCTCCGAGTTGGTCCGACCATCTAGTTGGTGAGCGGCCTCTAGGTCTATATAATATATATATATAAACTATATAGGTAAATATATAAAATTAATACAGTATAAACATAAATACATACATATATAAATACATACATAAACCTATGCGGCTTAATTGGAATGTTCCAGCAAGTGAGTACGTAGTTTATTTATAAACGTTGGCTTACTACCGGGTCTTCTGATCTCCTCAGGAAGCAAGTTCCAGGCTCGAGCCGCCTGGACAGTAAAAGAGTGCGAGACGAAGCCAGATCGGTGCAACGGGATAGAGAGAACGAAGGACTCCTTTATTGTAGTTACATATTACCCACAACGCCATCTCTTGGACCGACAGGTAACTAAACTATATACTTGTATGGGCGCCCACTTAAATATTTATTTTATTCTGTTTTTTAGTATTTGTTGTTGTAGCGGCAACAGAAATACATCATCTGTGAAAATTTCAACTGTGTAACTATTGCGGTTCATGAGATACAGCCTGGTGACAGACGGACGGACGGACGGACGGACAGCGAAGTCTCAGTAATAGGGTCCCGTTTTACCCTTTGGGTACGGAACTCTAAAAACAAGACATAAGGAAAAGGTTTTGTTTATAATTTTTTCGAATATATGTAAATTTTTAAGGTTTCCTCAATTATTTGATACCAAATTTAAGATTTTTAAAACTATCTTTGTGACCCTTATTAAAACTAGGTAGTTTAATGAGGTCCGCACCAAAACGAAAACTTTTTTAAGTTTTATGATAAAATACACACTATTTTCTTTTTCCCACTAATTTCAGTTATAAAATTGTTCGAAGAAAGACACTTTCGACAAGTCGTAATAACGAATAAAAACATTATTGAGCCATATTAGACTAACTTTTAGTTATAACTTTAGTTATACTAAACTTTTAGTTATTTCCACAGTATAATGTCTTATGGTCTGCTGTTGTGGGGCTCAGCTGCAGATATAGAGTCAATATTTATATTACAAAAAAGAGCAGTACGTGCCATTTACAACCTCAGGCCGAGAGATTCGCTTAGACATTTGTTTAAAGACATAAATATATTAACTGTAATATCACAATATATTTTAGATAATATTATGTATGTAAAAAAATATCATGACTGTTTTCCTAAAAAGAGTGATGTACACAATATAAATACTAGAAATAAGGCTAAACTGATTGTACCAAAATTCAGACTTAGCAAAACTGGTGGCTCTTTCATGGGTAACTGCATTAAAATTTATAATAAAGTTCCGATACAATTAACAGAAATGCCGTACTGTAAACTTAAAACCCATGTCAAAAGCATTCTTATGACGAAAGGTTATTACAAACTTGATGAATATTTTAATGATAAATCAGCTTGGACATGAGTTTCGTATTTTAGCCGTAATTAGTAGTAAGTGCATCTGTAACTGTGAGTGGAGAAAGAGAAAAAAAAGACTCCTTGGGAGTTTCTTGCCGCTTCTTCTTCCAAGACCACTCGCCGTAGGGATTTGTTGAAGCGATGGCGTAACATGACGTTCGATAAGTGTTTGTAAAAACCTACTTCTAAGAAATAAATATTTGAATTTGAATTTGAATTTGAACGTATCTAAAATTCACATTAGTAATGTTATATAAATCAAATACTTATAAAATATTTATATTTTTGAACAATGTGTTCGAAACACTATTAAAATCTTTAAACAAAATAAAAAATAAAACAAAATAAAAATTATATCTAAATCTGATGTACGTTGTGACATCAATCTTCCTTGAACAGCATCCGTTACAAGCTTTAACTAAGGTAACTAAGGTAGGTAATTTTACGGAAGTTCTGCTATGAAGTTTGGGGAATAAAATATTTTTTACGACTATTAAATAATTATAATTATTTTATTCATAACACTTATTATGATTATTAAAAATCATGGTCTAGAAACGTAAAAAATAAGCAATCCATCCATCCATCCATCCATCAGCCTTTCGATGTCCACTGTTGGACGTAGGCCTCCCCTAACTGGCGCCACTCTAACCGGTCCTGAGCCCGTTGAATCCAGCGGATGCCCGCCGTCTTCTTCAGGTCGTCAGTCCACCTGGTCGGGGGGCGCCCTATGCTTCTTTTTCCAAGACGTGGTCTCCATTCGAGGACCTTTCTTCCCCAACGGTTGTCGGTCCTCCGAACTATATGGCCAGCCATTGTCACTTTAACCGGCTAATTCTCTGGGCTATGTCGGTTAACCGTGTTCGTCTACGGATCTCATCATTTCTGATTCGATCACGCAGAGAAATACCGAGCATAGCCCTCTCCATAGCCCGCTGAGCGACTCTGAGCTTGTGCAAAAAATAAGCAAACGCACTCCCAATTATTTCAAGATTTATAGAGAACTTAATTTAACAAATCGCGCGATTTTAGATATCCGCATCAACTTTGTGGATCTGACGTCTAATAATACTCGTAGTAGATACATCCATCAACATATTTTCTAGAAAGAAATTCAATCGGCCACCAGAGAATTGATGTACAAGTAGGTACATGAGTAACCCTTTCAGGACAATCCGCACATAAAAACGTCTTCGGATCAAAACCATTCGACAGGTAACGAAATCTTACGTCGTCGAAATGTGTCGAAGATTTGCACAAGAGACGGCTTGGGGCCCCAGTGTAACGAATTCAGGGTAGGCAATCCAATAACCGAGAATCTCCCGTACGCATTAAGCCCCCGATAAATATGCTAAACTTGTATGGAGTAGACACTACCGTTGTAACAAAATGAGAATATCTTTGAATTTTATCATACATTACATAGTTGTTAAATAACAATGTTTTATTTAGGTACATTAAGTTTTGTGGGTAAATAAATATTGACGAATTTATTATGGTCAATAAAGGAAAAAAAATCAACGTGAATATTTATTTTCATTAATATAATCAGTATAGCTGTGAATAATTGTAATAGTTATTTATTTTGTTATAGATAGTTCGTTATTAAGCTAAGCTACAACCCACTAATGGCCCACTACTGAGCACGGGTCTCTCCTCATTACTGAGGAGGCCTAGAGCATACTCCACCACGCTGCTCCAATGCGGGTTGGTGGAGGGGTTAGTGGCCAACCCAGTGTCGAAAGTTTTCAAGCCGCCCGAAGGCCTCCGACATGGCTTAACGACTGCTATCAATCGATAACAACCGGGACCGACGGCTTTACGTGCCCTCCGAAGCACGGAAGCGCTCAAGAAATTTTTGCCACTAGCGGTCACCCATCCGACTACCGACCGCGCCCTCAGTTGCTTAACTTTGTCAATCGCTTAGGAATCTTAGGATCGACGCAAGCCGCCGGGCTATGAGCGCTTCAGTTCGTTATATTACATACTTTTGACGTGACAACGTCTTATAAATTGGTTTGCCGGGAGGCACTTCAAGAAACTGCGTTAGTAAGCTCCGCTCACGTTCCTTGGTAACAGTGTACAGAAAATGGTACAGCGCCATCTATGGTTAAGTAGAGTAACTAGTTTGTTACCTCACTTAGTTGTGACTAATGGTTAATGGTCTAACGGTTAGCAGCGCTAGATGGCGGATGGTGTTACAATGTTTTAAATATAATTCTTTGTATACGTTTACCCCATGAAGATACGGGAACGCAGGGTCAACTTCACAAATAACCACAACTGCTTGCAAACCCAAAATAGCAGTTTATTATAAAACCATAGAAGTCGACACATTGCCCTTTAAAATTTTTCTCTTATATAAACTCCACGTTACACTCGTTAGCGCGTTTCACAAATTGGTACAATGCCATCTTGTTTACAAGTGAGGAACTATTTAACAAAAATAAAACATTAAACTTAAATTGCTTCCGCCTTCACATGACGGTTAGACAGTATAAATAAATGTTTTAAATTGTTACTATTATTTCATCCTTCTTCCTACTATACGAATGAATATTCACATTAAAATTATTTTACCACTTAAAGTCGTTGTCACGTAAAACTTTCGCCCGTATACCGACGTTACAGGCAACCAATTTTTTTATTAGTTTTATTTATATGTTACCAACAAATACCTACCTTAGTGACAAAAACATTTTATCAATCGATGGTAATACTCGTACTAATCTGTAAATTTTTGGCAATATCAGCGTCATTTAATACGAGACTTTTTAAAAATTTGGGTGTATGGACTTTGTCTTGGGATCTCATTTCTAGGATCAGCCCCCTTATTATGAACTCTTAATTCCAGACAGTTCACGCTCACAACGTGTGGGTGACAGAGACAGCGCCTTACAGGTAATAAGGCGATGTCTCTGTCACCCCCACGTTGTGAACGTAAACTGTCTGGAATTAAGAGTTCATAATACGGCCCCTGACCGGAAAAACTCGTCGGTCTTTTCATATACTGCGTATATGGTATTACTGAAAATATCTCACTAAATCTGTTTATTTCAAAGATTTTGCTAAAGCAGAAATTTCAATGCAATTTTGAAACGGAGCGGATTTCAGTTGATCACCTATTTTATGTGCAATTGTAGAGTAATGCGACGGGCGCCCGAGCGCGCATGTCGCTTCTAGCCAATTCGTAGTACGATGTAGCCTATGTACTCGTAGTTGGAATCCACGCGAGTGGGAACGCTTGTATGGGCTATTTGCTACATCCCGATTTCGGGGCGGTCGCACTTTGATTACACTCTACACTACCCAACTACTCTGCGCATTTCTGAAATATATTTAGCTGCACCATTGTTTGTTTTGGTGTTCTTGATCGATTTATTCCAAGAGTTGAAACTACTCTATTTTGTGGACTTACTATAAATATGTATTTTAGTGGACATAATAATTATCTTTAGGTACCTTTAGTACTCTAAGTAGTGATTTTATCTGAAAACGACAAAAACGGTTGATATATTTTGTAGTATATGTAATATATTTACTTTATTTATTTCTTAACTTCCTTGTCTATCTTCCTTGTTCTCTTTATCATCTTTATTTCCTTCCTTTTGTATCCTTTTCTTTGTCTAGTCCTTGTAATCCTTTTATCTTGCTTTCTTTTATAATACTTGTAATGTTTTATTAGCTGAAATTTATGATTATGTTGATTACTTTGGAGTTAGGTATTTTGTTAATGTATCCAATTATTACTGTGTTTATAACTTCTAGGACTATTTATAAATTGTAAATGTTACCTTCTCTAATGTTTTAGTTCTTATTCCTGCTTTATTTTGATGAATTTCTGTAATTTTATATAGGTAATATGATTTCATGTTTACTTACATGACATTATGTCAATGTAACTGTGACGTCTCGCTAGTTTTTATTTTCTTCCAAATTTATTTTGTATTTATAACCTTCTTGGACTAATTTATAATTTGTAATTTAAAATTAGATATAATTTGAGAGAAGAACGTCGGCTCCAGAAAATTGAAGGAATCGGGTCAATAGGGCAGTGTGGAGACAGACATTGAAGTGTTCGGAGCACTTCTTCGGGCGAGGTCTTTCGGATTCGGTGTGTACACAGGGCCGACCCGTGTCCCTGTTTCGTGGACGCGTGCATCTACTTCTCGTCTCTCATATCGTTCCGGTCGGGCGCGTTGCTTGGAGCGCCCTGGGACCTGCTGCCGTCTACTACGTCGGGAGGCTCTGCGCGCAGTGCTGTGCGCCAGGGTCGCGCTACCGTCTTGTGCGCTTGGTAGCGCACCAGCCTCTACGCCTCCCGACCACCTCATCTTGTCGAGAGACACGCCGGCCTCCACCGTTCGAGTCGGTGTTTCCGACCCTCCGCCTCCACCTGCAAGAACATTCCAGGTCGTCTCCCCTCTCTTGCTTTAGTGACTTTTCCCTTTGTGACTGTGCCTTATCTAGTTTTTTTTTATTGCTATTGTGACCCACTAAGAAAGACAAGTACATCTTTTATTACCTTTTAAATTCTTTTATTTAATCTCTTCCCTTATAACGTTACAATTTTCAGCTTGTAAGTTCATGGGCAACCAGTAATGGCAATAATTTCTTAAGTGTTTTCGTGCTTAGGAAGGTACGTTAAGCCGTTAGACCCGGTTGCCTTTTTGTGTATAAAGAGTCTATCATCAGATCATCGTCCAACGTGGAAGATCAAAATCAAGAAGATACAGTATGCATTCAATAGCTAGTATAATAAAAACATAATTACGTATATACTCGTAAATCTGTAAAAGTTAAAGATTATTCTGTCAATTGCTGATTTTATGAATAAGTAAGTAGGTAATGATCATATTAGGTCTCCTTGCGTCGTGAGTCACATTGACAAAACATACCTATTATACCTACTTGACCATGATGGCCGCGATATGATACATGCAATTGGGTCTAAAGTCGAAATATCGGTATAAATAATAAATATCGTGAGTACTCGATACTACTAACGGCTAATGTTATATTAACGGCAAAGAAGTTAATTACCTGTCTTTGTGTCTACGGGGTCTCGTAACAAAACCCCATTGAAGTTATCGCTGAATCTACATAGAATTATTTTAAAGTTAAGATTAGTTTAATTACTTCTACAACTTTTATTTCTAGGATTTTCCCTATTTTAAAGCTATCACTGCAGACGTAACTAGCTAACGTCACAAACTGTGTACTCTTATATTTAAAAGAAACTATTCACTGGAGTGTAGCTTAAAAATATCACTGTAGCTGTAACATTTTTTATCCATGCCCGGCAAAGCTCAGGGTGGCACGCTTTGATTAAACCCTTCTTGACGATACTAGACTTCTCTTTACTTTACTTATCTACTACATTACTCGTAAAAGGACCCTAAAATATGTATATTCTTACTGGACGAAATCGCCTGCCATTCATCGCATTCCTACTAGATGAGAGATATGTTATGATGTAATTCAATGTTTATTTAAGCAAAAAATATTTTTTTTCCTCTTGGTTCACATCACTTTAACGAGTATAAATCCTTAATACACGAAAATGTAGTTTCAAAACGCTTTTTTACTAATTTAAGATAGCAGTCGAGCATGCAAACTTTCCCATGCCACTCTTATCAACTGTGACTGACATAGAACAAGACTCAAATTGGAACTAGAATGGTTAGTCTAGTGACCAGGTAAGTTGTGATATTAAAAACGTTAGTTGGTTAGTTAGTTCCTTTGAGCTATGAGGACTGCATCAGGGTTAGACTTTGTTAGTAATAATCCACTAAGTAATTGTTAGTAAGAATGTCGTATTAAATCGGGACCTATTTGCTGGTACTTTTCTTGGGGACTTAGTTCGAAGCCTTTGTAAAGTGAAATTGGGTCACAAAGCACGCGTGCTGTTAAACAATTTTAACACGGTAGAAATTGTACGAGGTACCGAGGTGGTGGTTGTACATAATAACAAGCCGGTGATCATTACTAAAGTACTATTGTAGGGTCGAAGGAAACTTATTAATTCGAAAACGATTCGGCATTGCCTTGCCCGAAGTCAGCGCATTGTTCGGAGGGGAGGTAAACCCACGGTGTGCATAGGTATATCGTATATTATGCGTATATACGGCGTCATACAAAAATTTTATCGGCTCGAGCCGAGGCGAAGGTGAATCGTAATATGGTCGTTGATATTTATCAACTTTGTTACCCTGCAGTGAATCTAATAAAATAGATATCATACCGTATATTTGTATACCTATATATTATACCGTTTTGGTTTAGAGGTTCTGTCCATCCTTGGCTCCTTGGGTCCTTTGGTCATTCCATGTAGTAAAGTTTCCTGAACATGAATAGGTGTGTTCCCGAGGCAAGGGCGCTATGTCAATTCGGTTCGATGTCACATATCGTTAAGTACTTACCTATATCCCGTATTCAGAAACTCTTCTGACAGACCCATCGATACCATACCATGGAACTTTATTTCATAAACCATATTAATTTACTAGCTGTGCCCGCGGCTCCGCCCGCGTGTAACTCAGTTTGTCACAAAGTTTTTCCGGCGTGAATCCCGACCCCGCGAGAATTCTAAGATAAATAGCGGACTATATATATTATTACTCCACATAATTATAAGAATAGTTGATTTTTTACTATGTTTTAGTCACACCGAACAAAATTAGTTCAGTAGATTTTGAGAAAATAGATAAAAAGAAAAAAGAATATTGAACCATATTGGTAGTTTTTTTATATGGATGCCAAAACGTAAAAACCAGAAGCGATGCTGACCCTCGAGAAAGCAACATAAAGTTGGTCATGAGAAAAACAGCCGGTTTTCAAGTCAACACCCGAAGCTTTAAGTGACTGTCTTTGTTTATAGTCGTGGCAAAGCATGTAGTCACATGTAGTAACTGTGTGCGTTTAAATTGAAAGGGGAAATTGTTAGGGATACCATTGTATGCGCGAAACGAACACAGTTCACATTCAAATTCTGCCACATACGTTTAAACTGTGGAACGAATTTCATCCCTGGGTATTCCTACAGTGCCATGACATGGGGTTATTCAAGAAGCGGGCGGGCCCATCGCATCCTTCGTGGCCGGCCACACGTTGGTGAAGCTCCTAGTGTTGCCAATGTCATGGGCGACGATGATCACTTAACATCAGATGACCTGTGGATTCGTTTGCCAGTTTAAGTTATAAAAAGAAAATCAGCCGAACCAATCTCAGTGAAGATTACAATAATATTCCTTTGTAATGCTTTGATTATGAGACGGGTCCCATTACAGTTTTGGTGGGGTTAAATTTCGCATTACCATTAAGATAGCACAGCAAAAGATTGCGGTTTCCCAATCAACTATAACAAAATAAGTAAGTATGAACGACTTCATCTCCTGTCATTTATACTGAATTTATCAATACCGCTTCTTCATTTTTGGAGTCAATATCGCGTGTTCACATAACCATGAATTTTTCTGGTTTCGTCCTCTGAATGTTCTCTTCGGTGGACAGAACTTTTCCAAGTATTTCAGGTATACCTATGTGCAGGTTTTTGTGCAAGAAGGAACCCTTGTCCAACTTTTGTAATGATTTCGAAAACTTATGGGCATGTGTCATTTGCCACCAAGCTGAGCTTTCACATTTAGCTACATCTTAATCGTCGTAGATTTATTCAAAACGTTTAATTTGGTTTGTACTTGTTAAAGTTTAGATATAGATACACAGATATAAATATATAGTGATATTAATAAGCCCGCGACTTCATTCGCTCATAGGAGTTTTCCCGCGTAAATCCCGATCTCGCGAGAAGTCAGAAACAAAAAGTATGCAAAGTACAAAATGCTCGATAATCTCCTCTACCTCCCACTGAAAGTCCCATAAACATCTGAACCCGCAACCTCGTTCCCGCATATGAGATTTATCTGCGTGAATTCTGATCCTGCGGGAATTCCGGGATAAAAAGTAGCCTATAGCTACATTGCTTCACAACTTCTCTATCTCTATCTACTATATCTACTATCTCCCAGTGAAAGTCCCATAAAAATCTACGCTCGCGACTTCGCGCATAGGAGTTTTTCCCACATAAATCCTGATCTAGCGGGAATTCCGAGATAAAACATAAATGTTGCTCAGGAATCTCCGCTATCATCCAGTGAAAAACCCATAAAAATTCGTTCACCCGATCCGGAGATTAGCGCGCGCAAACAGACAAACAGACAATTTTTTTTTAACTGTAAGTTTTTTTAGATTCATGTTCTAGTACTGTCTCTTAACCCCCCTTTATATTTTGTTTTGTCAATTTCGTAAAAAAACAGACACGACTTTTCTACGCTCTTATTATATAGATATGGTGTATAAAATAAAGTTTTCTAAAGTGTTACATAAGTATAAAACCAAAAGATTTATATTAGCAGTAAATAACAGTTCATTTTCATGAACTTAACAATGTTTATACAAATATTTCCACAGAGTAAAATGCTCCGATAGTCATTATCGTTAATTGAATAAAAGTAGGTCTGGCAACATGGCAATCGGTGTATTTTATTTTTTATATAATCACAAAATAATAATTTTAATAAGATGCGGACCTTAATGAGGATTTAAAATACTCGCCTACATTTACAGCTCTTGTACATAATTACTTTTATGTTACGATAAGTTATATACAGCGAAATAGTAAACTTCTGAAATACCTTAGCTACATATTTATGAGGTATGATAAACATAAATTATTAAGCTGGGTAATTCAACTTCATACGAACGCTAAAAAGAAAGTAATGGGGACGGTTTGATAGAGTATGTTGTTTCCTTTGAAAGCACAGGGAAATAAATTACATTACGCGTTTGCTTAGCACACGAAAACATGGCGTAATATCACGCGTGAGCTAGCGCCAGTCAAAGGTTCTGGTAATTCTCTTGGCGACATTACGCGTACTGTTGATTTATGTACATCTAATTTTACAACAATTTGAACCGAGATGATCCAAATTATGTTTGACTTAAATTTTGTACTGAGAAATTAGCATAGGTACTAGAATTTTGTAATAAATCTGGAGTCTTACATTAAAATGATCCAAAATCTCAGCACATAATGACTGTAAACTCGTATTCATCTTAAGCACGAATCTTGAGATTATGTAAGATGTGAGATTAAATTAAATATAAGGGCATAAATATTTCCCAATCTAGAAATAGAACTCACAATTCTTTTCGTGATGTACGTTCACGATCAGTTTAAATTAAAGGGTCGTCTGGTTCCACAAAAAATTCTAATAAATACGTGGATATCAGATTAGGCAGCTACTTTATGAAGGATTTTATGGAGAAATTCTTTCCTTAGCTTTCTTATCAGGAGCTTAGTAACTTTTAAACTCCCCGGAGAAAATCAAGCGATGTGAATGGCCAAGGCTCATTTAGGGATTTAATTTTTTTGCCACAAAGAAAGTGAGATTTATATAACGAACGACAAAAGGCTGAAATTTCTTTGATGCTTATTAAAATGATTTTCGGGTTAGAACGGGCGATTGGAGGGGAAGGAGAGTTCAGTGAATGGTGAAATGGATATCATTAAATAGTGATAATGATGACCTGAGACGTTATATTTAGTGTAGTACCTAGCATGATAGAAGATTATCTCTTTTCACGTAAATATCTGTCAAGCGATGAGATAACCATCGCCTATGGATATCAGTAATACCAAAGGCATCACCGTCATCATCAGTCAAAAAAGAAAAGAGAACAAGTGAGAAGAAAAGAAAAAGAAGAGAAAGAAAGTCACTAGCCAGGCCACGTCAAGTTAAGAAGGCTTTATAGAAAGATACATAGGTATAGGTAATGCAAGTAATATTATCTGTCTTCGATTAAATCGCTGACCTTCGATATTTTTTTTTACTTCAATAGTTAAAATTGATATTGAACTCTTTGAATTCCAGCGAAGTGAACGTACTATGAAATCATGACAGCATATGCTGTCGTTGGAAGTTAATAGATTAATAAAGAAGAATGTAGGTAAAGTGGAAATCCGATTTAACTTCGTCGTACCTAGCCGCAATCGCCGTCTAGATTCGATTTCAGCCACCCTGAATTGAAATAGGATTTGCAGTTCTACGGCGCTATGCATTATGCACCGCTTAAGATACTTTTCCAATTACCTGCTTAACCCATTTATAAATCAATCGTTCGTTACTTTTCAGTCTGAAAGCAAATAATTTGTTCAGAGTGTAGATTTTCCGGCTTTGAAATAGCATGTTACTTGTAGCTTTTGAAACTTTTATGTTGCCGAGCAATTTAGTGTTAACGTCCTCTCACCGATCGGTTCAGCAATATTTTTGAACGTTTGCTGAAATGTTTTCACACTTAACGCCGTTATTCCAAAGCTTATCTTATTTTAAAAGTTATCTTCTTAAATACAATTTTAGTCAAGGCTTAAAATGATCGTCGCTACGTTTTAATGAAAATTGGGGAAAGGCTTAGATGTTTTTTATGGTGTTGTAATTTTTTATAGCGACGTTATGACCTTGTAGCCTACCTTGGATAGGGGCAGTGGTAGCGTGACATTACAAAAAGGCGACAACACCAAACGTTATATTTCATAACCCAATAATATTAAAAGAAAAATATAATGTTGATAACAGCTTTTAATTATATCTTGGGACCAGGAAATGCCACCAACGCCTTTCGAGAAACGGTAATTACAGCTTTCTTGGTCTTCATTTCCGTGCTTCCAGACATATCTATCTATTCATAATCTGTAATCTTTTTTTAAATCTTCTTTTAAATGAGTGCTGAAATTGTCAGTACAAAACAATCACTGTGGACACATCACAAACATCCCGTTCCTATACTCATTTTATTCCCCATAAATTGGTTTTATTTCAAACGATATTTCTGTCGAACGGTCGCCACGCGTCAATCAAGCAGCATGTGCTCGCGACATCCCCGGAATTGCTCGCAGATCAGGGACACATTAAATACTGTATATTTTCCCATCATTCACTTTGTTTGATGTTCTGTCGGCACTACTATTAAAATCTGTCAATCCAATATACGGTGAAACGAAATCGCAACGGTTTAATAAATTGTTTAAAATATATTATCATTCATTTACACTGCGGATAAATGTTTTGTTATATTTATTATATTTTGGTTGAATTAATTATGATTACTGATTTAATGATTACTGAAATTAATACGTTTATAGTACCTTTCACTTATCAGAACGCAATATTGTAGTGACTTCGAAATTGGATCATTATTTATTTAATGTTGGCAACAAAGGAGTTGTTACAAAATGTATGGAGCCCCGGCCACCACTTTGTACACCATACTAAAATATGGAGAAATACAATTAAAACGGATTTCAATCATCCAATTCCTTTAAATTGCTTTAGTTTGGTGGTATAACACAAAAATGTACACTTAAAATTGCAACACAAAAACTAAAATCCGTCATGGCGGTAAGCTGTCATCACATGTCACGTTGGTTGATTTTAATGACAGTGACAAGACATTTTAATGATTTAAGTGACAGTAGACAGTTCGTGATCTGTGATCAATGACAAATTGGTAAGACGCCATGTTGAAACTTGATAAAATTAAATGATAGATACAATTTTTGTACCAGAAAAGTATGCATTTAGGTAATTTATCTTTATTTTTCCCGAATTCCATGGATTTTTCTCGATTTTTCGAGGTACTGTACATATTGTGGGCCGGATTTGAAACATCTCCTTTGTTTTATTTTGGCTAAAGATAGAGGTGACATTAATACATAACTTAAAAATGTATTTATTTATTTTATTTATTTATTCTTTATAGTTCCAACACATAGTAATGTGTTGTCTTCATTTATTTAAGTGACTAGCTAGACTATAGAGCTCGCTTTGCTCTCGGCTAACTGTGCAAGTAACTCTGTGTCTGTAAGGCTTCACGTCTAAACCACTGAACCAATTTTTATAAAATTAGGTACAGATATACTTAGAGTTGATATTGGTAGAGAACATAAGATATTTTGTATCCTGGAAATTAAACCTTAACGGGGTGAAATGGGGTATAATATTGCAAGTCGATATATTTTTGTAAAATGTTGGTACCCTCTAATTTACTTAATATTGTTTTTATTATAAATAAAGAGTGTATGGCCGGACCATCAATCGACCATTTGATCTTTTCGAACATTGGCGCGTACCTATTATCGCCTTGTTCCGTAGACACAGCAATTTTAAGGTTATTTGCTAATAACGCGGGCGAAGTCGCGGGCTATAACTAGTGATACTATAAATATATCATATTGAAGCTGTATGTCACACATTGTTCATTTAATTTTGTTTGATCAGCGTAATCAGCTTTGTCTATCGCAAATACGTTTGCCGAAACACCTGCTTTCAATTCTAATTCGAGAAGTAATTGAAAGCATACCTTAATCAGTAACCTAATTTTGTTTAACATATTTTTAGTAGTGCAAATAGCTGTTTGTGACTTAATATTATTCCGTGCAAATGACACCATTGCCTTGAAATGTCGAGCGCGAAGAGGGATGAGGAAAAAATGAAGACCGTTACGTCCTATTGGATGGCTTTATTTTGAGACAGAAGTATAAAGTAGGTACAAGTAAATAAATTTAAATAAAATTTGCGTAATATTATTTCTTATTATACAAGGGTTGCGACCCCATAACTTGGATTTAGTTCAATAATAATCTTCTCTTAACTTCAAAAATTAAAATAGCGTCCTCTGAAAAACGTATCTACTATATACCTACGCTAAGCCCTAAACATGTTACTTTTCAATGGACTATAAAGGAGAACTCTCAGGTTAGGTGCAGCTTAGTCCACGATGTTTTGTTTTCCCAAAACTAATGATCTTCACCAAATCTGAAGATGATTACTAACTGAAAGCTACTGATTATTGTCTCATATTGAGTAACATGTAACGAGAACTTTTTGTGTAATCTCTAGTTGTCAATGTTGATGTCGTTTTTATTGCAAAAAGCTATTGACAATCCAATTACGAAACATCTAGATAGGGCAAGATATTAATATGGTATCAGCGTGTGCCTAAACACTGTTGTCAGATTGGCCTACGGTCGTCGGCTTCTTCAATATCCTTAATGTTATCTGGCACTACGCCATGGCCGTCTGCGGCCGTCGACGGCAAATCCAATGTTTTCCTGTTTCTGCGTAATGGGCCACTTAATCAACTTTCTTATCGTGAATACCGCAAATTACCAGATATTTGGAATTAAGTTATAATTGCTACATGTTATGTATTTTCCAATAACTTTGTGTGTCGTTAAATTACCTATATTTATAAAGATTTTCGGCCTATTCCGATCTAATACCAAAAAACTAATACCATTTGGTATTAGTTTATTATCCCAGTGAATTTTTATTCCGAACGAATACCATTCAAAAGAAGTACCTAATCTATTCCGAACGAATACCAAAACATAACTTTTAGTACAGTCACAGAAAACGTTTCTTTTGCTATTTCATAAGTTATTATAATGATCGTAATTCAATCCTAAATTTTATACAAACATTTTCTTATGAAAGTGATTGCCAATTTTTTTACCTGCAAAAAAGCACATTTTTACTTATGGAGATTGACATGCCAATATTTTTTACCAGCAAAAAAGGTGAGCTCGTTCCTATTGTTTAAAAATCCAAACCAACTAATCACAGTCAAGGGTTGAGCAAACGAAGCGCCTTAAGCCTTTTGATATTTTGCTTAATGAACGTTAAGACAATCAAATAAGGTCTGTTTTTATACGAATCGTTGTCCTTGCACAAATAATTATTATTTATCTATTTAATGTTGATTTTTTTAAAACACATTAAATTGTAATGACTGTCGTGCCAATATTTGATATTTGTTTGTTTGATATTTGTTTACAAAGTATAAAAGTAATTTCTTTTTGTCATAGTTGTTGATTGAATCTTTTACTATATAATTATAATTTTAGTATTTAATTGTAATTTTAATTTTTTGTGATAGTTTTTATTTCCTATTTTAAAGTTGAAAACGATGCCTAGTGATTTGTTGGAAAAACTTTATTTATTCTTAAGGTATTTGTGCAATTATTTGTTACTACACTTGAACATGTTTAATAAGACTGATTTTGATTGAAATATACATTATATACATTACTTAATACTGATTTTGATTGAAATATACATTATATACATTACTTAATATCACATTTCACAGCATTTTTATTACTGACTGTACCTTCATACCATTTTAATAATTTTGGGATTCGTTTATGACTGGTATTCGTTAGGAATAGAAATTCACTGGGATAATAAACTAATACCAATGGTATTAGTTTTTTGGTATTGGATCGGAATAGGTCAGATTTTCATGTACATTATTTCCTTTTAATATGACAATATTTACCATCCCTAGTTGACCAAGTGTATACTTAAGGAATAGTCATTATCGGTACGTTGTTTTACATCTACAATTCACTACACATTTTATTGTATAAAACTTTCTAAGTATTCCTTAAGTCTTAGGCCCTTATGGTAATAAAAATATATAACATAAAAAATGGCACTAGTATACAATTGGTGCAAGAGAAAAACGTAGCCCAAGTAAGTATAAGCATCCTCTTTACCATCATCATCATTCAGTATCAATATATTAATGATTTTTATTTATTGAATACCAAGATTTATTAGTCCTCGTGCAATAAAAATCCGTCCATCTCTCTTGACATAACAATCCCTGCCGATACAAAACGACTTGATGGATGCGATGTGACTCCATTCGTTGTAACGTTGTAACCAAAAATATCGTGACAATTTTATTAATACCTACATGTAGGTAGGTATCTACTTATGTAACGTACTTGTGTAACTTACGTTAACTTTATTAAAAATGTTTTTGTCATAGGTACTCAATTTTAACATACCTACAAGAACTTAGACCCAGAGTGCTTAGAGTACTAGCCACCCGAGTTCGTATTTGACTCTTGTCCTAGATCAGTCACTGTTGTGCTGTGCGGCAGCAGAAAGATGATACTGCATGCTCGTTTCGTACTTTAATTTCCGTAAAGAAAAGTCTTTTTATTAAGTCTAAATAAATATGTCTTCTTTGAGTGAAAATTCAACTCGAGTTATATTGTCCTCTAAAATAATGTAATTCAAACTGGTTTTGTTACCATCGCAATACAAAGTAAAATACCACTAGTGTTTATATTTGTAATAATGTAAAGTAGGTGCTACCTGGACATTTTTAAAAGAACAAGCGATTCAGTTTATCAAAACACAAGTCGCAATTTTGCTACAATGGCTTTTGTGTAAACTACCAAAAATGAATGAAAAAAGGCAATTAAATGAAACTTGACTTAATTAATTAATGGAAGTAACTTTCACAAGTGTCGAGAAAGAGTGTAAAACAAGTAACAGCCTCAATGGACGTCAGTATCACTTTTGGATAGTGCTACGCAATCCTCTGAGCGGCTTATATCATCGAGTTACGCGTGCGTTATTCGGTAATATATGGGTTTCATTTGGTTAAAAGCTTTATACGTTTGCTTTTCCAAAACCCATTTTCCATTGTCGTTATTAAAATTATCCTGTCACTTCCCGCTATTATAAAATTGCTTTCGCATAGTCAGCGATATTTGTTTAACGCCAACATAATTTTACTTTCCTAACATAAAATTGTATCCAAATGGATAAGTTTAGTTAATAAGACAAAGGTGCTGTTGTAATTTAGTAGATTTTGTATGTAGGTACCTAATCACTTTTGTAAAGAACACTGTGTATAAAAGTACATGACTTTAACTTATTGCGGCCTAAAATAGCTTTTTTGTGTATTGGATTGGGCCTGAAGAATTTTTAGTCTCGATGCTCCGGTTTGTACCTATGTGGAGGCGTAAGTGCATAGTCAAATACAAACTAAAATTTATCACGTTATTATATAATCGAATTCATATTTTACTTCTCTTTGTTTAAAGATTACAGACCATTACATATTCATTAGTTGAATAGTAACTTTATTAACTAAATATTGATGTTAATTAGATCGAGCCGCAGCGATTTTCGATTGAAATTAATACATACTTCACTTGGTAAATCTATACCTACTCTCTCTCAATTATTAAAAAAAATAGTACCTGTTATATTATTACATTATGAAATCTAGTAGAAAACTTAGTGTTTAGATATCCATTTCCTTCAGTGACATAAGTGCACATGGGTGGGACTCATCGGAAATGACTTATTGACTACCAGTTATTCTAAGGAGAGTCTATCTCGAAAAAAGTGAAGTTCCTTAGCGTTTTAACTTTAATCCAACTGTAGAAGAATATAAAAGGAGATGTTTCAAAATGTATGGAGCCCCGGCCACGACTTTGTACACCATACTCAAAAATGGAGAAACACAATTAAAACCGTTTTCAATCATCCAATTCCTTTAAATTGCTTTAGTTTGGTGGTACAACACAAAAATGTACACGTAAAATTGCAACACAAAAACTAAAATCCGTCATGGCGGTAAGCTGTCATCACATATCACGTTGATTGATTTGATTGAAGTTTGATATATGTACCTACATTTCTGTCATGTTGAGGTGACAGTAGACAGTTCGTGATCTATGATCAATGACAAATTGGCAAGACGCCATGTTGAAACGTGATAAAAGTGAATGATAAATACAATTTTTGTACCAGAAAAGTATGCATTTAAGCAGTTTATCTTTATTTTTCTCGAATTCCGTGGATTTTTCTCGATTTTTCAAGGTACTGTACATATTGTGGGCCGGATTTGAAACATCTCCTTTATTTGTAATTTAACAATTCGAAGCACAGTAAACAATGGAAATAGTAACATAATTTCGTTGCGCATAATAGTCGAGAAGGAATATCCTACGGCGTACCTGTAGGGATATTAGTCCAATCATCGGATACCCGCGTCTATTGAATCAGAAGCGATTGACCAGAACTACCTGCACTATTGAATTGAACAAGAATTCATAAGATTCCTGCGCAGCAACTCAATACTTAATTGTGTGGGGATCATACAATTGTATTTACGGGCCATGATAGGTACAAGATAATTATATACTTAGTTAGAACTGAGTTTTATATAGGTATATCTAATCTAAATCTATTCGGATAGGCAAGCGCGACAAGCAAACAGACATACAGAGAATGAATTGTAACGAACGTATGCCAATAAACTCGATTTTTATCATAATCACTCATACATGTTTATTGATACATGGACACACTTGTATACACTTGTCCTGTTAGGTTTGATAAAATTATGGATAAAATTAATATATAGGTACGAATTATGCATTTTATATGAGTTCATGTACCTACCTATCAGCAATTTTCCAAGTTAGTCTAGTACTAGTATCACCATTATGGGAGCGGTGTAGCTCACTGAGTCAGAGGAGCACTTGAATTGAATACTGGTCTGTGGATGTTTTTTTTTTATGGAATTAAGATAGCAAACGAGCATGCAGCATCACCCTTCCGCTGCCGCCCATAACAACTGTGACCGACCTAGAACTAGACTCAAAGGGACTAGGGTGGTTAGTCCAGTTAGTAGATGTGTTAGAATATTAGTTGTTTAGTTTGTTAATAAGTGTAGGGACAGGGACTGTTAGTGATAATTACCTAGTCCTGTTAGTTGATGTTAGTAACAGTCCAGTAATTAGTTATTGTTAGTATGAGTGTCGTTCTAATTCGGTCACAGATGCGTTGCTACCCCTGAGGACTGAGATGGTCGCCTCTAAAAAAGTGTAACCGGCTCCACACCTTCTATCCGGAACGCAATTGTTCTTAAAACAATTATTATACGGTAGGAATAGTACTAAGTACCGTGGCGGGCGGTGGTACTTCCCCGGGTGAGCTCTAGTTATAGAGTCATTAAAGATTCTCTTTATGGAGGCTGTTAAGTTATATTATGGCTCTACAGGAACTAGGTATGTCAAAATTTTACTTTCCAAATAATATGTTCGAAAAATGCTAGGTACTAAAAGTTTTTTTTTCATAAAGGTATTAGGTATGTAAATTTGGGAGTACCAATGCAAAAAGATGTACCTAAATACTCGTATATACGTCTAAAAACTGATATTACTCAATAAAAAAAGGTTGAGTTTTATCCAAAATGCGTATCTATAGTTCAATATACTTTTCATTTTATAAAATCATTTGGGTTTCAGTTTTTGTAATTATATTAAATCCCAGTCGTGGAAATTAGCTCGACCGCAGCGCAACTGAATAGTACTAATTGGACATTTGGACAATCGTAATTAGGTGCAACCTTAAAATGTGGGTTGTTATAACTACTGCACTATGGTTACCTTGAAGCGCTCATAGCTCGGCGGCTTGCGTCGATATCAGTCGTTGGAGGGCACGTAAAGCCGTCGATATCGGTTGCTATCGATAGATAGCTGGCGTTAAGACATGTCGGAGGCCTTCGGGTGGCATGAAAAACTTCCGATACTGGGTTGGCCACTAACTCCTCTACCAATCGGCAGTGGAGCAGCGGAGTATGCTTTAGGCCTCCTTAATAATATGGAGGGACCCATGCTCAGTAGTGACCCATTAATGGTATGTAGCCGCAGCCCTGGTTACCATGCCGACTTGTCGTTCGACGGTTCTTAGTTTTAATAATAATAATAATATTTTATTTCAGATTACATAGATCCATTTTCACAGTACTACACAGTCACGATATAATCAATTAAATAACGATATACATAATTAACTAACATGTCATATTAAATTAAATTCATAATAAAAATTCATAATAAAAGTTGTATAAAAATTGGATTAAAATAATAATAATAATTTAAATAGTATAAATTGCAATTCATAGTTTTGCTTCACAGACGCCTTCAAAAAGTAAAGTATAACCAAATTAACGACTTTTCTTTGAAATTATTTTTTTTTTGTACATTTAGTTGGTTGTTCATATATAAAAATAGAACTAGCATTCGTACTTAAACCGTTCAATTATTTGACCCTGCGATCACTAATTCATTGAATTTTAAGTAAGAAAACCCTCATGTTCAATGCAGTAGGTAGGTACCTTATATGACACTGTCTTTGCGATTCGAACATCCTTACGTAGAGGGCCTTCTTAGATCAAAGTGGAGGAAGTGAATCCCTTACTCAGCTAACCCGGGTCGCATTAGTTTCAACTAGGGCACGATTCTTTTCATTATCCTTTGTTAGGATGTAGTTGGCATATTCGTGATTACGTATTCGTGTACCAAAACATCTATGTTACCACATGACAAATGTTTTTGTGATAAATTGACGGTTAAATAGATAGCGTGTGAAGTTAACTTCTGGAGAAGTCAAAATGTGGAACAAGGCCGAGGCTACTTCTATCACGGAAAACTACATATATTTTATTTAACTTTTTTATGTACACATACAGTCATATTACACTACAAAGGACTTATTTTATTATGTTATATTGAACATATGGTCTGCTTATTTCTAAAAAAAATCTCTTCAGACCCACGAATGGAAACGCAAATCTACGAGACTATTCTTAATTCTACGAGAAAACACGTTTAAATGAAATAAGCTCTATAGTACTGGTGCAGTACGGAATGACGAGTGATTTTGAATAGGTAATAAATCTGTGCATATGTAAGGAATCAAATTTCGAAGCGAAGCTAGAAGTTAGAGTAGAGTTACATAAAAAAGCTTTTAATACACCAGTAGTTATACTCAAATATGTTTATCTATACATATATGTATATTATATAAAACTCTTGCGTTACTGGTGATTGACTGACAGACAACGCACAGCCGAAACTACAGAACGGAAGAATCTGAAATTTGGCATGTATGGTCCTTGGGGAGTATAGGGGAGCGCTAAGAGAGGAATTTTGGAAATTCCACCCCAAAGGGGGCGAAATAGGGGGGGTGAAGTTTAAACGAATTCCACGCAGGCGAAGCCTGCGGGCGGAAGCTAGTTTACTAATATTACTTATTGGCCGAGGCGTAATTAGATTTATAAGGCTTGGTCTGGCCAAAAACTTAATGAAAAATCAGCCTCGAAAATCCGATCTTCTTCAGGTCGCTAGTCCACCTGGTCGGGGGCGCCCCACGCTCCTTTTTCCAAGACGTGGTCTCCAATTCGAGAACCTTTCTTCTTCATTGTATGTCAGTCCTCCGAACTATATGGCCAGCGCATTACCACTTCAGCCAGCTAATTCTCTGGGCTATGTCGGTTACCTGCGTTCGTCTACGATTCTCATTTCTGATTCGATCACACAGAGAAATGCCGAGCATAGCCCTCTCCATAGCCCGCTGAGCGACTCTGGGCTTATGCATTAGGCCAATAGTGAACCACCATGCCTTGGAACCGTGTGACAGCACTACTCGAACACCTTCGACTTCAGGTACTGAAGTATTTTGGATGACAATATAGGTATGATGTAATTTTCCAAATGCAGCCCATCCGAGTAGGATTCTACGAGTGACTTCTTTTTCGAAGTTGGATTTACCCATTTGCGTCTCTTGTCCCAGGTATACTTATTCGTCGACAACTTCGGGAGTAGCGCCATCAACAACAACTGGTACATGTATTGTGTGACATGCACATTCGACATAATTTTCGTTCATCTTAAGACCAACCCGTTGTGAGGTGCTGTTCAAGTCCCTGAGCATAGTAGAAAATGTCTGAATGTGTGATGTATTCGCCATTGATGTTTATGCCACGTCGTTTCCACTCCATCAAAATAACTGATAAATGTTTGTTCTCTTATCGTGGGCATTACAGGGTTATTTGTGTTTTTCATGCCATTCTCGTCACAGGAAATCCTACTGATGACGTATAAGTGTTTTATCATTATAAAACAGAGTATAAAACACATAATTAAGCTCTTGTTTACGTCCAACTGATGACAATGCAGGATCACGATGTATTTTAATTGTAATATAAGAGATGTACGTATTATCATCGTAAACCATGTATCTACCGAACTGAAATTAATTGATGTAGGTAGTGTATTTTCTTTTCTTCTTTCTTTCTTTTATCCAACAAACGTTAAAATATGCTAAGTATATTTTAACTTCTCCAATGATTTGTAAATGGTGCCATTACAAATGGGCCGATATGACCTTCATACCTATATTCAGACAATTATTTTTGTATTTCATATAAATATTGGTCATTGCAATAGAGGTTTGCGATTGTTACACTATTATCACATTCCGCATAACAACACCTTTGGTAATAATCCGATTAAACGTCAATTGATCGAATAGTGTTACTACTGTTGCACTCGTAAATTAATTATAAATAAATTAAATTAAATAATATTATAAATGCGAAAGTTTGTAAGGATGTATGTGAGTGAGTGTGTGTGTTTGTTGCTCTTTCACGCAAAAACTACTGAACGGATTTTCATGAAACTTACCTACCTATCTAAAGCCCAGTTCATGTAAGCGACATAATCCTCGTCTATCTATCTTATGAGTGTGAATGTTCAATCTCTACTAAAGTTCTATTATCATCACATACAAGATAATATATTTTAAACAGGAGATATTAGATAAGCTGAATCTTGCGATATCAGAGGACGCTATCAAGACTTCTCAAGATAGGAAGTAATTAAACTTGCTACTCAACTATTATCGGTGTAATATCGAGTCACGAACTTTATCCTGTCCCGATATTGTACTACCTGTTCTATAACTGATCGGCTTACTAATAGAAAGAAATAATCCTGCGATTCCATCCACTATACCTTCTACATATACCTATTCTTTGTTCTTCGGGATTGGTGATTATAACTTTATTTCCAACATTTATGTAGGCTACTGGGAATAAAACTATGGGTTGAGAGTGAGTTTGAAATTAATCAATTTTAAAGTACTTAAGTACTTTGAAAATTGGTTTTTAGGATTAAAGTTAGAAATAATAATACACCTGTTTCAATGGTTTCGGTAAAACAATTGCTAAGCCGCGGGCAATAACTAATTCCTACTTCTCTACTAATATCATGCAAAAGATCTATCTGTGAGGCAATCAATCCGATTTTAATAAAATTTGGTAAAGATATAGAGTCAACTCTATAGGAAAAGAACATAATAAGTCAATTGTGCCTGAAATTATCCTTTTAAGGGGTGAAAAGGGGAGTGGAATATAATATTTTCGTAAAAAATCGATACCCTCAACTTTATAGTTTTGGTTTTTATTAAAATAAAAGCAGGTTGGTGGTCGGCAACGGCAGTCGATCATTCGATCTTTTCGCACAATGAAGCTTTTAATTTTCCGTACATACAGGTATTTTAACGTTTTTTGTCTCTCACGCGTGCGAAGCCGATGGCTAATAATTGGAGGACATAAAAGCAGCGATATTCTAAACCAGGGCCTGGGTTCGGATCCTGCATTCACTTTTAAATTAAAAAAAACAATGCTTTTTAGAAATTTAATTATTATACGTATTGGTGAAGAAAAACATCGCGAGGAGACCTGCTCATCTGCTATTTACTGTTTTCCATAATGTTTCAAAGGCGAGAACCAATCCGCATTTATATTAATTCGTGTGTTTAGATTATATTATATCATTAATAGATATTGCATACGTACGAATATGGAGTTTATATGGTTAATAGAACAGACGGTAAGCACTACCAATACAATTGGCGGATTAAATGTGTGTCACATATTGTTTAACAAGCAATTCATAAAAATTAAATGATCAAACAATAAGCTTGCAACCCTATGTCTCTTACTGTGCCAGTAAGTACTTCAGGATAATCTAATATACGTACATACGTACCGTACACCCGCATTATGTTGTCGCAATCGGCGGAAATTCAAGTATAGTCAGTCGCACGTGATACAACCGATTAGCACACGCAAGCTTGCCACAAGCTTGTCTCTGAGCGGCGCGGCGTAACAAGTTGAGTGAAGTTGCTGCAAACACCGACTGAATGCCACAGGCAAAGGCACGTGCCCCTAAACATGGCACATAGCATTTCGAACGGCAGCGTATTAACTTAATTAGTATATACTGAGCAAATATAGCTGGAAGATTTAGTACATTCGCAAACCTGTTACAATTAAACAAACATTTGCGATCGTATGATTAGGCGACGGACCTCTAATTCTGTCAGGGGAATTGACATATAATTATGTTTCGTTTTTCGTAGTGTTTATACATATTTCTATGTAACTCTCGTCATAAAATCAGTTATTTTAGGAGGAACTAGGCTAGTAGGAATAATAGGCTGTATTATGAAGTATTCATATGATGGATCACTGAATTTGCAATATAATTCCATAATTAGTTTATGTCAAATGAAAACAGTACCTTGTTTAGTGCATAAAGATGTCGTTAGTGCAGTGTAGTATCGTAAATTAAAAACAAAACGATCAAGAGTATAAAGCGGAAAGTTCACAGGCTTACTGTCAATAGGGTATGTCAAGTGTCACCAGTTTTCGCAGTCTCGCCATGACCATTGTGCATGCAACTGGGTCGAAATATCGGTAATGAATTTAAAATGTTTAAGGTCCAAGGCGAAATTACACCTAATATAAAAATCATATTATGATGCTTCTAATTTTTCGCCTTTCATAATCGTTATGATCGTATTCTTAGATTTTCCACTGACTATTAGGTGCTTCGTTCGCGTGCGATTATGGAATTCCAGTTCTTCCCCCTGATTTTTGTCCAGGTAGAAATGATTTCACTCTCGATTTTATTGATATGTGCACATGTCTTAGCCCTCCCTCCCCAAACAGTTGACGGATCTAAAGTGTCTAGACACTCTAGACGTTTATAGTGGCCGACTGAAATGGAATAGTTCGTTAGGCTGTGATAATTGTGTATGTCGCTTCATACACAGCGCTGCGCGGCGTGCAGTGCTCCGCAGCGCATTTCCGTTGGCGACACCATTGTGCGTTCGCTAGCTCTGTGTCAATAGAATCATGTTATTGTCGTCGCCAACTTTGTGTACACGTCGTATTTTGTGTAGTTGATTGCATTGTTTGGTGATATTCATCGTATACTGGTTTGGAATGCGTAGGAATTAGTAGCTAAGATCCCGCGTCACATTTGCTACTTTCATGGAGTATTTAATCTATTAGATTAAATTCTGTTGTAAAAAAAGTAATTGATTCATATTAAGTTTGGTACGTTTGATACGTCGTGAAGAAGGTCGTTATACCGTTACGTAGGACCATTTCTAAATTCTAGTAAATATAAATTATGTATCTCGTGGAACTTCAAAGAGAGCAAGAGTAGTATTTTTTTGTATTTGTCCATCAATTTCTCTCAGACTTGTGGGTTGATTTGTATCGTTACACGTGTGTGTAATTCATTTTTTGCTTGAACAAGCTATACGAAAAATGTAAATAAATAGAGGTAATAAACGACTGTGGGATGTCGCAGATATGCGAAATCAGACACAAAGACACATAGTTTCTGTGTGCACACAAGCACACAGATACACAGGCTGACAGGCAAATTTATAACATCCCTCTTTTTGCGTGGGGGGTTATTAAAGAATAACACGGCATTTGACAATTTTTGTGTGTATATTTTGTTTATTCATTTATTACACTTTCTTGTTCTTGCCATAATTACAATCAGGAATACCTAATATCACAGTTTATACTAGTTGTGCACAAAAGGCGACCTTATCGCTAAATAGCAATTTCTTCTACATAACCTTTGGGAAAATGACAAAGGGTAAATCGAGAGGCGTTGGTAAGGTGTACAGTGTAAAACAGAAATACCTATGTTGCAAATATACGAAGGCAAGATAAAGAAAATAGATATTTTACCTCGTTTTACCGGGGACAGTAAACTATATGTCGTCGACAGGTTCATCTACCCTAATATTCTGGAGTATTTTACCATATTCAACGAGTCTTTTTGAGTCCAGGAAGCAAGATGTAGGTATGTCCATTTTTATCGAGTTCGGATTCATTATTTGGATTTGATTGTATTTCAGCTGTATCTAACATTAACATCTAACTGTTCGGCTTAATCCCCCCATCCCCGTTCCTCCATCGAACAACACGACGTACGGCGAGCATCCACCCTTACGTCGTAAACGTCCCGCAGATACGAACGACAAGATTTGCGTCGTCGTTCGTTATGCGTACTGCGAAGGACTGGAATAGCTTGCCTACGTCGGTGTTTCCGCCTGTGTATGATGTGGGAGTCTTCAAGAGAAGAGTGAATAGGCTTCTATAAGTTAGTGCATACTTCATCTTGGACTACCATCAGGTGGGATCGTTGTCAAGCATTAACTTATTTTAAGTAAAAAAAAATAGCATATAGGTATCATCACTCCTTAGTACTACGAGGTACTTTGAGCTTATCTACAGAGCAAAGTACCACTTCTCAGCTACAGTAGTACTGTGTCGACACTGACAACACAAGCCACTCGACTACCTTTGACTTGAAGTACCCAGCAATATTGGATGAGACATACTTACAATTACAATATTATATAAGGTACAAATTTTATATCGCAGTTACCGAATAATAGACTGTATATCTACAATCTCGTTTAAAATTAATGGGTAATTTCATATTTCGTTTCTTCTGTTTAATAGGTGATTAAAATCGCTTAGGTAATTGTGTTTTGTGCAATGTTTTGATAAAATATTGAATTCAAACTCCTTTGTGGAACTGGCTGTAGTATGTGAACTCAATATTGCAAATACATTTTCTCTGTACTTTAATGTGGCATTTATGTCAAATCTAGAGTTGTAAAGAACTCGAGTCTTTGAGTCGTAAATTTTGAACTCGGTGACAGTTTTCACGACTCGACTCTTAAGCGTAAGACTCTTAATACTAGAGAACTCAAGTCTATATGAGCTCTTGAACTCGAGACTCGAGACTCGAGTCTTCTTTAGCGCTCGAGTCCTTTTTACGTGGCGAGTCGCGTTCGAGTTCTTTTCCGCTTGGAGTCTTTCTTTTTAAAGCAGCCAATAAAAGCTTTATTTTGTGAGATATAACTATGTGTAACCAGAAGGAGATGTCGAAAAATAACTTTAGATATATTATAAGTATAGATATAAATTTTAAATAAATCACTGTCAGCATTTCGAAGAACAGTTTCGAAGAACAAGAAGACTCGAGCTCTTTTAAGACTCAAGCTCTTTTAAGACTCAAGCTCTTTTTAAGACTCGAGTTCTTTTTAAGAGTCGAGTTCAATTTTGGCGCTCGAGTCTTCATGATAGGACTGAAGCTCGGCTCGACTCGAGACTCCGAGTTCTGTTAGTTCACTGAGTCCTAGAAAATTGAGTCGAGTCTATCGAATTAAGACTAAAAGACTCGAGTCCTTTACAACACTATCGCTCAAGGAAAGATTCTTTCCTTGAGCGATAAGATCACCTTTTGTACAGACAGTACAAAAGATAATCAACAATCGCCTTGTTTATAACTATGGTGTACAATTAAGTGTAATAAATGAATAAATATTTTTGTTGATATTATGAATTTTCATTTTAACGATAGCCTTAAAAACAAATTGCTTAGTCGTCAGGGTGTAGTAAATTAAATGTGAAATACTTTCTCTTCTTTCCTATACATACAAGAAAAGTTGATTTTCGTTCTAGAATTTAATTATAATAAATAATATTATATCATATTTTTGTAAAATTGTGCCATAGGTAAGAACAAAAAATATTTAACTGAATGAAAAATTTTAATCTTAACATTAAATATTTTTGAAATCACTTCGACATAAATAAAAGAAGCACGGTATTGCTCGATAAACAATAGTAATATAACAGAGTTAGACAACAATGTGTTTCCATAATAATGTATGTAATATCCTGAAACATCATCGGAAAGTTTCCGCATCAGATATTGGCGACATGTGGTGGAATATTTATTCCTATATTTGACGCATGTGTCCTGTTTCTTCCAGTGTCCTCTTTAATATTAATTCTGCTACATTTTTATATCTGTCGAGAAGATTTCAAAGTAGATCTGTTTTGTTTTCTCAGAAGTAAAAGGACCACGTAAATAACAGCTGGTAAGTTTTATCATACTAATTGTTTGAATTATTTTTATGTAGGATGAAAATCTCAACCACGAAAGAGTTCAAAAAGTGGTGACAAATTTTATTGGGAAAATGCCAAAACAAATTTGCTCTGCGTATAAATTTGTAATAAATATGATATGACGAAATTTTTATTTGTAATTTAAAAATGCTGTACAATTACTTTCACTTTTTATTAAGTAACTTGTTTCCGTCGAAAAGGTAAATCTGTTGGATTAATTTAATGATTTATGTATGTATTAAACTTAAACGGGGAAATGACAGTCAGTCCACCTGATACCTTAATAAGGATCCAGATGCGTACCACCGACATTTATAAACCTACCCTCTTCAAGAGGAACCCCATGTCAGAAAACAATACGATGATCACAGATGGGAGATTGTTCCATAATTTACCGGTACAATAATAAATACTTCACAGTTTTGGTGTTAACTGCTGAATTACTTTGATAATTAATTAGGTAGTTAAAACAATAAGGATTTAAAGGAACTTTTCGAATAAGAATTTAAGTAAATAAGACAAGGACGCGACAGACTTCCATAGGTCCTGTTCTGTACAGTCGTGCAATATTGACGCTAAAATTGCCCCTTAAACTTTACCATTGTTTTATTCTACGTAAATAAAACAATATTTTATTTTTGTCTATATTTTGCTTTAATTTTGATTGTTAAAAGGACCATAGTACCTAAAGCACACTGTAAGAATTATAAGTGTGTACCTTTTAACGTTCCAGGAGATATATATAAAAAATATTTGAGGAGATATTCAAAGCGATTTTTTTCTAGAAGGGTACTTACTGCTTGCATTCCTTGGTGAACGAACCTTAAAAATCAGAAGTAATGTGTTCTAGTCTGAATATTACTTTCCCTTATAAGTGGCCCAATTAATAAATCTGCTCGTACCCCTACATACTGCATATTTAAAATTTTGCGCATACTAAAGTTATATTTTCATTTACTGCGGATAAGGAAAATACCTGATACTTTCTCGTACCTATTCTCCAAGGTATGCGAATTCTTCCAATTAGCAAATAGCCAGTAACTATAACTTTTACTTCTCATATTGAGTGGAAGTACGAGCTGAGATGTGACACAGTTACGAATCGACGACGTCTCGATAGTGGTTTTTAACCGACTTCAAAAAAGGAGTTTCTCAGTTTGACTTGTATGTATGTATGTATATTTGTGCGCGATTATCTCGCGTTTGGTTGAACCGATTTTGATGCGGTTTTCAGCATAGTATTTATCACACTTAGGAGAAAGTTTTAGGTATATTGTTTGGCTGAACCGATTTTGATACGGTTTTCAGCATCATGTTTATCAGACTTAGGAGAAGGACTTAGGAATATTAATCGCGTTTAACTGAACCGATTTTTACTTTTCGGCGTTAAAGTCGGTTCTATTTTGTTAAAGGTTATTTATTAACGATGTCGCTCACATGCGTGCCAACGTTTCTACAATGTGCGAATGTTTGTACATTACATGTGTGAGACTACGCGAACGTTCGAGGTTCATGCGCTTTGATATGCAATCAAAAATCGTCACAGCTTTGATAGCTTATAAAACAAAGAATGTTTCAAAAACTTAGCAATATCATTTGTAAAGATCTTCCTACACTTCTGGGTTTATGTCTTCGGGCAAATATGAGTAACCTGTCTTTCATTTATATACTCACATTATAACAATTTGAACTTCTCGGTTAGAGGATTTAGAGAAAAACATTGTTTCCTACCTAATGAGTGGATAGAAACCATGCCGGCTGCTTATATAATTCCCCCGCGCTATTTTTGCGACTGAACTGCATCTTATCCAGCGGAATGTATTTGGCAGTATTACCGATTTCAATTTCAGATAAGGCAAGGCAAATACAAGTAATTGTCCGCAATATTCAGCATGGAAATATCCTTTGGCATGCACTGCTAATGGCTCATGCATAATGCGGGATTAGTGGGATTTTTGTGTGGTTATAATTTTTTTAGGTAGGTATATTATGTTAACTGGTACGTAGGATTATAACATTGTTACATAGCTTATTAATTAATGAACGAAATAATTAATCAGTTCTTTTACGTTTGAAGTTTTGTTAATATGAAACTTTTTTACCTACACAACACAAAAGTTATTTTTGTCCCGAAATTCCCGGTGTTTGGGATTTATGCGCAAAAATTCTCACACGCAAACAAAGTTGCGGGCACAGTTAATGTAGGTACAATAAATCGAAAGTGGTAAAATCCGAACGGATTCGTATTCCTTCTTTTAAATATACCTATGCAGAAGCTTAGCCCAATGAGTGTTTACGGTTCTGTAAGAACTAACAGGTTTTCGTATGGATTTTCCACACGATAGGATCTTAATTTCGTAGGTGTTTCGTTTTAATAGTTCAGGCTTGCAAGAAGTGAATTTGAAAGAGCAGGATGTTTTCTTCTAATATTCCCTCAAAATCAACCCATACACTATACGTGTACCTATCCGTATTCCACCATAAAGACGATTAGATCCTTATTTTGAGCTTAAATTATTTCACAAGTTAGTATGTATAATATGTATTATGTTGTAAGTAATCTATAATACCTACATATGTATTAATGCGTATTATGTAGACTGTGAGAAAATCCACTAGTAATGTATTAATAATACTCACATTATATTACTATGTAATGAATGCTTCATTTACGAAAAGTTTTCACGATTGTTTCAATGGTAAACTTTTCGACGTTTTATTTATTTATTTTCTGGTAATTTTCATTTACTTCCCGTAGGCACTACATTTAATAATACATTTTCCTTCAAACTTTTAGCAGTTCAAACTGTTGCTAGAAATCCGTACCCGGAGGTTGTTAAGAGAAACCCTATTAATATGCCTTTGCTGTTTGTGTATCACTGGGCTTTATGGGAAATGTTCACAGTGTAGGTACGTGTTACAGTTGCTGCTATTTATAAAAAGAAATAGACTCTAAAAAGCGTCTTTTCTATGGAATTAAGGTAACAAACAAGCATGCAGTATTGCCGTTCCGCTGCCGCACTTGACAACTGTGACCAACCTAGAACAAGACTCAATTTAGGGACTGGGATGATTAGTTCAGTTAGGAGATGGTGTTAGAATATATATTAGTTTATTGGTTTGTTAATTAGTGTGAGGACAGACACTGTTAGTGATAGTTAGTTGATGTTAGTAATAGTCCAGTTAGTTATTGTTAGTATGAGTCTCGTTCTAATTCGGTCAAAGATGCATTCCTACCCTTAAGGACTTAGATGGTCACCTCTATAAAGCGTAACCTGCTCATGTAAAGTTAAGAAATGGGATTTATCTACAGTTTATGTTGTTATTGTTATTTGGTGTTTATATCGGTCGCCGCGACGGAATCCCACTCGCTCTTGGCCGGTTTAATTGTTTATAATGTTATTCGTTCGAATTATTCGAACTCCTACTACGGTACGTACTTACCTACTAACAATGTTGCTACTTTCCAGTTTTGATTCGAGGAATTGTTTATCAAACTGTTTCTAACTGGGCTTCAGTTTCCTTTGTATTTAACCAAGTCTTTGGTTTAGTGTACGATTAAACATTTTATAAGCTACGTTATCTGGAATCGGTGAGTATTACAAAATAATTAAAAAAAAGTACTTATCTATCTACTCATAAAAATATTAATATTGTTTTATTAACTGAAATAGGTAATTATTTATGTTAAGAATGAAGTTTTTAATTTTACATCTTTACTTTTATAGCTATTATAAATAAACTATTCGTTCATGAAAACAAATTTTATTTCGAATGAGATTTTGATATAAGTATCTATATATTTTAATTATTACTAGAGAATTAACGATGATGTCGACACGATATAGAAACCAATCCCTTATCCTAATCACATATGCATTTACTGTGTAATTATAGATTGGGTATTGTAAAATAAGGGAAATAGTAGGACTAATTTTACTTTAGGATTTTATAATCGAATAGAATACCAAATCAAATTCCGTCAACGACACAACTTTCTTTTTAAATAACATCAGTTCATGCAAAAAGTATTGCTAACGGCTACAGATAAGGCTACTTCTATGGCTAAGGCTATAGGCTTTGGCTTATATTGACACCTTCCGCTTCACCGTCTGGCTTTGTCTGGAGGGAATCATCAATATGGCGGGCTATGGCCTGGCTTGGCTTGGCTTTGGCTTTAGCTAAGGCTAAGGCTACGGCTACAGCGACGGCTACGCCTTAAATGTAATATGTTGGTGATGTGTTGGCAGGCGGTTCCTTTAGGCATAAAGCTCCTAAGGTTCATTTAACTGGCATCAGCTTACGTAAACTGTAACTGTTACAGAATGTATTTTCTCCACCAATCCGCACTGGAGCAGCGTGATGAAGTATGCTTTAGGCCTCCTAAATAATTAGGAGAGACCCTTGCTCAGTAGTGGGCTATAAATGGGCTGTAGTCAAGCTACTCCATGTATCTATTTAATATAAGATAACACACACAAAATTACATTTAATACAAAACTAACAAGGAAACAGATGGGTGCAGGTAAAAAGCACAAGTTAACGTCTATTAAGTACCTATTATGTTGGTGATGGTGTGACCGTATTATTGGAACTCCTACTGATAAAAACATTTCTCATCATGCCAAAGACGCATTATTCACAAAACCCACAATTGTATTTCGACCACATTACGGTGCCAGTAGATACAATACTGTGAATATACGCTGCGTGTTATTAAATTTAGACGCGATGTGATATACCCTTGTAAAGCCTCGCGTCTATCTAAGCTTCGCTTAAATGGATTCCCGATACATCAAACCTCAAGCCAAACACCTATCGTATGTAGATTTATTGCGAAGTCTAATAGCATGTACCGAATGTTGTGGAGGAAGCGCTCGGCTCAATCTCACACTTGGTTATCTCAATTACCATCTATTGGCGAGTTTATTGCGTCTATTTTCGTATCCATCTTCAAGATAATTGAATTTACAGTAGTAGAAATTCCTGATAGAATCGACGGAACAAATTTATAAGGAAATATGCTGTTTAAATGTGGCAATCGAATATTTAGTGCGAATGTAGCAACGTAAAGATAAACTATGTAGATTTTAAGGACATAGATGCTTAGCTTTCCTAATTGCTTCCAGATTTGTGACGTTCGCCCGCTGGCGACCTTACTAATTAGGCCAATTGACTCTCATTTACATTCAATGTAATCTGCTTCGCTGCAGAGGGTCCACTAATAAGCAAAATTTTCATAGCTCAGTTTTCACTTATTAAAGTAAAATTTCCGCTTTCATTGTATAAACTTTCTGCATTACTTAACTATATTAGACATTTCCTAATTACAAAATTTATTGGACTTAGAAATTTGACTGCCTTGAGTTGAATTTTATCACCTGGCCGGAAAGGGTTTCGGGACCTTGAATAAACGGGATATCTACTGTTAGTAAACTTGCTTGAAGCGCTCATAGCCCGGCAGCTTGCGTCGATCCTACGCGATCGACAAAGTTAAGCAACAGCGGGCGCGGTCGGTAGTCGGATGGGTGACCGCTAGTGGCAAAAATTTCTTGAGCGCTTCCGTACTTCGGAGGGCACGTAAAGCTGTCGGTCCCGGTTGTTATCGATTGATAGCAGTCGTTAAGCTTGTCGGAGGCCTTCGGGCGGCTTAAAACTTTCGACACTGGGTTGGCCACTAATCCCTCCACCAATCCGCATTGGAGCAGCGTGGTGGAGTATGCTCTAGGCCTCCTCAGTAATGAGGAGAGACCCGTGCTCAGTAGTGGGCCATTAGTGGGTTGTAGCTTAGCTTAAACTTGCTTTCACTCAAAATAATTTTACTTGTGGTAATAAAATAAAAAAGCTTTTTTACCATAAATTGCGGTTCTCTATTTGTATAGGCAGGTATGGGAACAAATTAACTAGTTTATTATTATTATTTTTATTATATTTAGTTTTCTGTGATTTCTTGCCACGATCTATGTGCCGCTCTCAATTTTTGTAGACGTTTAAAATATTAATTAAAATAGAAAAGGTAGGTAGACGTAAAGAAAGTAGTTTGTATGTTATTGTATTATTAAAAACACTCAACCTACCTCGTCTCTCTCATACAGTCCTCTTTCCATATACATAGGTTGCCTGAAAGAAATTGCGTCTTAGCAATTAGGCAGTTTTCAGTACCACTTTAATTGGGCTTTAAATTTATTACTGCTCATTCTCTTAACAACCTCCTACTGAACCACATTTGAATAATCTTATTTTTTATTTTAGGTCGGCTAATTAGTATTTCACTTCAAGCACTGAAGCAAAATTTTACTGTAATGTATGTAAAATCGATTGTACCTGTCATTGTTTTGTAGTATGAGCGTAATATAACAATAATATTTAGACCTTAGAATAAATTATAGTATAGAATGACAGTAGTCATACAAGCGCTCGGTCTAAAATGAAGCACTAACCGATTTTTATTTAAATACAAGATACTATGAAATATTGGAAGCTTACCTGTGAAAAGTAATGTTATTACATTTCTTTTGCTTTTCGGAAGTGTTGTGACAAAATTTAACAGCACATTTCGTCATAATTATTTTTTTTCGCGAGACATGTTTGTATACTTACTACGGTGACGGAGCGAAACGGCGGGAACGGTGTTTGGAGCCTGGCTCCAAATGAAGGTACTACAAAATGGCCGCGCTGACTCGGTTTCTATACTATAATTATTCTAAAATTTAGATATATTTAAATTCTATTTTAGTGTTATACCTACGTTACTAATATTAATTAAAATAATTTGTTAGTAAAAGAGTTTGTTTGAACGGGCTAATCTCAAAAACCGGTACTATTTAAACAATTTTGTAGTATTTGATAGTCGATTAATCGTGGAAGACTTTAGGCTATAGGTATAACGTGACGCTACGACCAAAAGGAGCGGAGCAAAAAGTTTCCGTCTACGGAGTCTACTAGTTAAACTATAAAGATTATTTAATTCTTAACCAATATTTAAAAATGCCTTTTGCAAACATCGGTGGATTGATGTAGGTAACAATTAACTCCAGTGCGAAAAGTTCTACATTGAGACAGGATGAAGTTCATGACTCGGAGTAGACAGATAATAGCTGAGTAGCAAGTTTAATTACTTTCCGGGCAAAGCACACTCAGGCTGCTGACAGGGGATAGGAGCTGAGACTGGATACTTGCAGACTAGATACTTGCAGTTCACGTGAGTACAAGCATAATTTATGCCACAATCATTACAGTTCATCGATTGCACGAGACATTTAAATAACTAACCTAAAAAATAAACTCTTATAGATCAATTTTTATCTGGATAAAAAAATGTGCGATATTTTTGTTATAAATATGTTTTCGTTTTTCAGTAAACACTATTTTAATTGACCTTGTCAAAGGTTAGAGCTAAAGGTCAAGGCATTAGAAGCCATGAAGGGAGAGTTTCTCTAATCTCTAAACTCCAGGGACAACTCTTAATGTTGAATTTTAAATCAGAGTAACTATCCGACTTTACCCTACAGTTTGCTTTGCATTTTACCTTTTGCCGAGAGCTTATTAATGTTAAAATTTTTTATTTCCTCGACATTCTTTGCTTTCTTCAATTTTCCATTTTAAGTTTTCCAATGTTCTAATAATTCTATAAGTCATATGGAAACAGTAGGTAGATTGAGGATAAACTATAATTTTGCCTAATCATACCAACTTCCAAGAATTTATTTATTAAACACTTTATTGTTTGTACACCACAAAACAAAATCCAAAAGAACAAAATAGTAATACAAAACAATGGGTGGCCTTATCGCTTTAAAGCGGTTTCTTCAACCTAGAACTTCTTCTAGTTATTCCTCCTTCCTTATCTTCATAAGGACAGCACAGGAAGAAAATAGATATGGACGTAGAGTTTATCTATGTCTACAATTATCCACTTTCTTTTCATCATCTTCAGCATAAATTTTTCCAATATCCTTTAGTTCTCTGGAAATGAATGCTTTTAGTATTTTTGCCTTTTGTTCCTTTACAATTCAGTCAGGATGAGAAAAGAAAAGAGGAAATAGATCTGATAATAACAATAATTTTATTCCATTTATTATGCCATTGCTTATTGAAATACCTACTTAAGTATGAAAATACCTACAAGGCACGTAGATGGGACGTATAAAACTGACAAAAAATGAATATGTGATGTTCATGAACTCCTTATGTTACGGTTCAAAATTTTCGACAAACTATTGCTAAAATTAAAGGAAAAACAATTATGAAAGTTTTATATGACAATTCATTGGCTTAGTGCCAAATAAAACTTTATTCAATTTGGCGAGGCTCCAAAAAGAATCACAGAGTTTGTTAGTAATAGGGGTTATCATTTACATTTCCAAGACAACTTTCTCAAATCAAATTATCAAAATTCATGTTTCCAATTTGTAGAACCTAGAACAGTTCTGATCAAATTGTGCAGTTAAAGGAAATTTACGGTATTGGCAGTATTTTACTACCATTATTCTCACCGCGAAAGTAAATGGTACTATCTAGTCATATTTTCTTTCAGTTTGAAACCAATTTCTCGTAGCCGGCTTGTCAGATGTCAGAAATGTCGAAAATTAAACCAATATTTGACAAGGTGTAAACGTGTTTATTGGAGTATTCATTGTAGAGTTCTATTAATCTCCCTTTTTAACTCCCGTCACAAATCTATCTGTCTGTATGTTTGTCTGCCTGTCTGTGTATCCGTCTGTCTGTGGCACCATAGCACCTGAATAAATGTTTTTAGTGCATTTTTTAAATCGAAACCCAGTTTACTTGCGCTGGTTTGAGCTACGTTTGGTAGATCTATCAGCTTTTAAAAATGTTGCAAGGCATTATTTGAAATAAAGTTGAATTATTGCCATAAAATTGCCAATGAAAATTGAGAATGCCATGATTAGGTATATTGTTTAAATTATGAAGACCTTTGCGGGCGTTTAATGGATGAGGATCGGCTCATATGTAGATTTTCTTAGTTTATCTTTTAAATTTTAAATTTATTCAAATTCACAAGGGTAACTCACCCAGTGGTTACTTTAGTTTATTATCTCGGCCAATTCATAAAAATTTCATAAAAATAAACTACTAGATAAAAAAACTTGATTTTACCGTTAACTACTTAAAGATCTTATTGTATTGAAAGTTTCAATTAAAACGCGAATCCATTGTTCGCACTATTCCTTGCACTTTGTACGCTGCATAGGTATAGGTTATAATAACATATCTATCTCTCATTTAATTTTTGTTCACAATAAAGTTTATTATAATAAATTCTGTGGTTTTTTGAAAAATGCCCATCACAGCACACTGTATGTAAATTTAGGCTTTCTAATTTCCTGAATTATTTCGAATTACTCATGCTAACAGAAAGGGCAAAACTTCATACCTTTGTATAATACAACACACTGCGGGTAAACCTAGTATACTATCTTCCTAATCTTAACCCGCTTAAACTAAAAGCGCGTACAGAAAAAAATCTGAGTAAATATAACGCCACACGTCCCTTAAAACATTTTTTCGTTTTGGAGGTAGGTACTAAATAAAAGGCTGGCTTTATACTGTAACAACATTACCTTGAACATCAGCCCAACATCGCAATCGTCTTTTAAATGGAACCTTGACATCTGAAATATTGGAATTGCTAATATCCAACAGTTCTAATTCAGAAATTTCACTAATCTGGCGAGAAACGATTTCGACCTTGCTAGTGGTGCTTGCCTTGGCTTGGGATTTTCCTGTCATCTATGCATATTGGAAGGTTATTAAGTTGAAAGATCTTTACCGTCTTATAGAACTAAGTATTTTTCATTATTTAGGGTAAATTACGATTATAACAAGACCCGCAAATCCTATAGACTTTAGAACTTAACTATTATCATCATCGTCATCATCATCGCAATCCATAATTGTAAAGTGCTTTACCAAGCTAGACAAGTGCGGATTAAAAATTTCCCACAATTTTGGGATTATTCTGGAGATTTCTTAAGTGCGCAGGTTTCCTTGACATGTTTTCCTTTACCGAAGTAAGTGATATTGCAATCGTAACACGCACATAATATTTGAAAATTAAAGGTGCGCGTTTAGGTTCAAACCTGGGAACTTCGGTTTCGTGAGTTCGATGTTCAACCTACTCAGCTATTACTGCTTTTGCTTAAAAATACATTACATATTACAATACATTAGCTATACAAGGTGGATACCACCATTCAACAATAAATGAAACCACGAGCCCTGCTTCATGCAAGAAACATATTACATTAGTAAAAAACGCGTAACATCTTATTAACATTTTTTTTTCAAACAAACTAAATGGCACAAAAATACAAGAAAAAATAGAACAGCCTATCTAAACATCGGTTACTGTTACTCACTTTTGTCAAGACAAGGCAACAATCTTCTACTATTACAATAATAAATTGATACAACGTGTTGAAATTTTGAATATTGAAAAAAAAATTGCTATAGCTAAAGTAAAGGAGGTATTTCATTGAAATTTTTTTTGGGGGCTTGGGCAATCATTAGGTACATAAAATAAAATTTATTGTTGTATGGTGGTAACCACGTTGTATTAGTTTGAATAGTTTTATTTAAGTGAGTTAATTTTGCTAAAACAGGTTTTCATAAAGTGATGCGGCGAAAACTGGTTATAACCAGATTAAATTCGTTTAAACAAAGGCATGCAAGACAAACTACACACATCAAAAGTGTCTAGGGATCAAGCATTTTTATGCGGATTTCTTGAGATTGAGATGTGGCTTTGTAATAAATTTATGATTTTATAAATTTATATGGATCCTTTTTGGTGCATTTCATAATTTGAATCAGGAACTGTCAATCAAATTCGAGTAAAAGATGAAAATCAGCTGTCAATATTTTCCCTATAAAAACATACAACGCATTGAAGACATTATTAGTGCTACTGTTTCCCTACTACTGATTAAAACCAACGTTATTATGGAGCGGCGACGTCATTTAAGCAGGGAAGAAATGCTCAGAGCCGTGGGAATGATAGAAGCTGGTTCCCGGGAACGTACTGTGGCTTTAGCTCTGAATACAAGTCAGAGTGTTATCAGTCGACTTTGGACACGTTACCGAAGCACTGGTACCGTGGCTGAGCGCCATGGAGGACGGTATCGCTGCACCACACGGAGACAAGACCGATACATTCAAATCTTAACTCGAAGAGCTCCAACAATAACCGCCATGATGTTAGCCATGAGGCTTCATCACTCTTCAGGGAACTTAATTAGCGACCAAACAGTCAGAAACCGCTTGCATGAAGTGAACCTTCATTCCCGAAGACCGCTACGGGTACCACCTATAGCAATGCACAATCGTAGGATTCGATATCAATGGGCTCTTGAACACAGAAATTGGGCAGAAGAACAATGGCGTTTCGTGTGCTTTTCTGATGAGTCTCGTTTTGGTATGAGACCGGATACAAGACGTATACGACACTGGAGAACCCCTGGACGCCAACAGCGATTAAAATCCTGCCAGGAAGTCCATCCTTATAGTGGTGGAACCATCATGGTATGGGCGGGTATTTGGATCGGCGGAAGAACTGAGTTGATTTGGATCAGAGGCAACCTCAACGCTCAAATTTATGCTGAGACGATTGTATCAGACGTCATCGTTCCTCTACAAGTGCAAATCGGTCCCTTATTTCAGTTAATGCATGATAATGCACGACCGCACACCGCAAGAGTTGTAAGACAGACTCTCGCCGCAGCTAACATCAATGTCCTGCCCTGGCCTGCTCAGTCGCCAGACTTGAACCCGATTGAGCATGCATGGGATATGCTACAGAGAAGAGCTCTGCCGAATATGGAGGGTATCCAGTGGCAAGAAGACCTTTTTTTGTTGTTGCAACGAACATGGGCGGCCATTCCACAGCGTGATTTGGATGAACTCATTTTGAGTATGCCAAACCGATGTTCTTGTGTTGTTAGTGTTCGCGGTAGAAACACGGATTATTAATTGTTTAAGTTACCCAATAAAATTTTAAAGAAAACTGTTATTTCAGTCTTTTTTTCGAACTTTAATGTTAGTGGTTCAAATGTCAAAAATCCCTTTATTAGGAAAATGGCAAATTTCTTTATTAATGCAAAGGTGACTTGGTTTATCGTTACTGTGACAAACGAAAACACTTTATTTGATGAATCCTTAAAGAAAATTTTAATTAATATCAATCAGGAGAAAAGTTATTGCAAAAATATATGTTGATCCCTAGACACTTTTGATGTGTGTACTTCATTGGTATTCATTGTTAGAATAAAATAGCGAATGTAATTGAGCTATAATTTCGTTGTATAAGAAACTGGTTGTTCCCGCCATAAATTCAAAATTAAACTACCACTTTGACTGCCAACGGTTTGTTACTGTCCTTAGTGTCACTGATATTCAAGTGATGATGGCATTTACCATCAGGTGTTTCTTCAGTTCTTAAATTGTATAATAGTATCAATAACAACATAATCTCCATTAATATAATTAATGTGAAATTCTCTGTCTGTTTGTCTGTTAGGCTGTATCTCCTAAACCAATGAACCGATTTTAATAAAAGTTGAAAGTTTGTATGAATAGTTGTCATTGTCAAAGACTGATGAGTAGTAGTTGTATGATTAGGTAATTTGAGACCCTACAATAGACACGGGATAGTTTTATCCCCAAAACACAATCCTCAACCATTTTTACGGTGCTTTTTTCGACGCCCAAGCTACGGAGCAAGGGACCAAGCTACGGATAACTACTTGATGTGACTCAAATAAGTGATAAAAATAGGGCTACTATTGTTTTCGTGTGAGTAAATGCCATTCAGATAAATAGATTACAATTGTCTTAAAACTCTCAATTTACCGGCAAGTGAATGTTGGAAGTATTGTGTGCTTTGACAACTGATCCACAGGTGGTATTGTGTGAAACAAAGCCGCAAATTTCAAAAGCTCTTTGAAACTACGCATTTTGTTCAGATTATTTTCTCGGAATAGCTCTTCTTAGAGTCAATAGACTTCAGGGTATTACATTATAGTGAGCAAGCTGTGAGATGTGTTATATTTTTAGGAAAAGGAATATGGATTTTAGGTTCTGTTCAACTTTGAGTCAAAGTCAACTATCTGTGGCGATTAACGATGATGCAATGGCCGCTACTTTTTACGACTTAATAAAATAACGCTTAATGCTATCACACTCATCCTCTCGCGCTAGTATTTGTGTCGCAGGTGGCATAGACAACACAGATAACAAATCCCTAACACCCACGGCCCGAGAAGAAATATTTATCTGTCACATAAATTTCTGCCTCGACCAGGAACCTAATCCAGAACCCGTCGTTTCGCAAGCAGAGACATTACGAACTAGGCCACGGTGTCGTCAGTAATAATTCTATTTATTATTCAGATAATTCTTTATTCGTTTTGAAATTATGAACTTTGTATTCCATAATTATAAGGTGGATTTGGATTTCAATCCAGGACGTAAAAGTTTTGAATGCATGGTTTATAAGGTAAACGAAGAAGTCCTATTTTTTAAAGGTTGCTTAAGGGGAATCTTCTTAGAATTTAAATATTTGTTGCGATCACGACTCGCTAGGAATTCTATCAACCTATTTTAATTTAAGAGATACAGTCCTGTAACAGACACACAAACAAACATCGAAGGCATATCAATAGGCTTCCGTTTTTCACCCCTCGGGCACGGAACCCTAAAAAAGGTTTCATTGCTCCATTTCAAAGGCTGCCGTCTCGACCTTCGTCATGCAACAATAATTAGCGTTTCCGCCTACTAGCTCTTTGTACCGTACACTCACAGTACGCTTAATTCCGTCTACTATGATTTCCATTCCAATAGTTCAAAGCTTCTTAGTGTGACTGGTCAAATTTATTAATTTTATATAGTTCATGGAATTATTAATTTACATTCATATTGACAGTTTCATTTTATTTCACATCTACGAATATTGTGTTGATTTTATGTAGGTTTTTACGACGTATTTCTTCGCGCACGAGTGATAATAATTTAGTTTTACGACCATTGTGAAATAACTGCGCAGGATTGGAATTTAGTTCTCCATACAAATATGATACACACAATTGTTTGCTTGTCCAAAGAACGGTTTAATCTTAGGTTCCAGAAACACTGGGAATCATAGTGGGATGGTACTGGTACATGAGTGGCACTGGTTCATTGTTCAATGAATAATGATTGTGGGGCTTATTTGATTTTCTTGGTAATTTGAAATTGAAGACGACAATTCAGTGTCCCGTGCTAGAAAAAAATCTGAACGTATCCGCATCTGTAAACATAAACAAAACGGATAAAGAAGCCATACAGGAGAAGGTAGTGTCAGTGAATAGAAGATTTTAAATATTGCTTAGGATAGTTAAATCAATTATCCCATTTTCATTGTAAGCTTATCTTCACAGCATATTCAATTTCTATAAAATTGAATTTTGTGATGGATTACTAGGTACATTAGTTTTTCGTTCTTTAGATCATTCTCTTTCAGACGGGCAAGTATAATAGATACTGCAGTCATTGCCAGACGGGGTATTATAATGTTGAAATTCAAAGAAACCGTTGAAATTAAAATCAATCCTTAATCTTGCGTCGCCAGGCTTTACTGCGACGACATTTGAGAATCTGCCAATAATAAGTTTTATAGGCAGTTTGACTACAACCAAGCCTAGTTGATAGTGATCTTGTCTACAAAGCGGGGGTCCGAAGTTCGATTCGCGGTCGCAGCAAACATTTATGTGAGGTATAAATGTACAGGGAAACTAAATAAGTAATAAAACAATTTAATTACACAAACCGTTATATTGTGTCGACGAGTAGTCCAGTTTGTTAGTTCTAGTTTCCTTAAATCTAAATGCATCAATGCTTCTCAATAGAAATAGTAACATGGAAGTGACTTCTTATTTGGAATGTTTCTTTTCAAGCAAGGAAGTCTCATTTACACTTCGGTTACTAAAAATATAACGGGTTTGTTGATTATTATGAAAATTTTATGAAAGTTATTCCTTGTGAAGAATATTGTGTTTTTGTATTTATTGATAATAGGTACCAAGACAATTTATTTATTATAAATAATAATAAGTAGATATTATTCATGGTTTTCTTGATTGGGGCTTTTTCTCTTAATTTTTTTACACAGAATTGTAGAAGGAGGTAGTTAAACATTTTAGTTCTAATGCAGCTCATATAAATCTGGCATTTACTTAAAGAATTTATAATGAGAAGATCGCGTCACTCCTTACTGCCACGATATTGTGCAGTGTAGAAATATTTTCACCTTGAAATTCGTCTGGTTCTAAAGTATCCAGTGTATTTCAAAAATGTGTTCCATAGTGATAAGATAATTACAACGCTGTTTGGTCTTTTGCTAGTAACGTTTTTAGAGGGCGTAATGATGTTTTTGGTGACGAAAATTTCCCAAATGGTCTCGACTAGGTACCTACTTGACAAAACGTATGCCTCGATGTTTCAAATATTTGGAAATAAAAGCTGCTGGAATTTGTCTATAATTTTATTTTCTTATGGGATTCCTGTATGAATTTCTTTTCTTTATGAACAATAACGGTATTTTCAATTTCAAAGCCTTTCATTTGTTCGTACTTCAAGAGTTATAAAAAAATCTTTATGCTTTTGCGTCCTTTTTGCGAGCCATTTTATGCCATGTCACGAAAAAGGAACGAATCTCAAAGAACACCAAAAGGAATTACTTTGTTGTTGTTGAGGCGTTTCTCTGGTTTTATTTAGTAATGCGTCGGGCTTAATTCGCCTAATCAATGTTTTCTTCTTCGGTTCCACGGAACTTGTGTGTTACTTAGCCATTAGGAGTTTCGTGGAAAATTAACAAGGAGCTTTGGAATCGCTACCTGCATATGAATGTGGTGTTCAGCCCATCCATTACCCTACTTTCAGTCAGACATGGGCTGAATGTAATCACGATAAAAGATTACAAGTGCATCAGGGCCCATAATCTGCTAATTTATAAATGCTTCAATTGCAACTCGATTGAATAGTTTGACACAATTTTGACACATACCCCATACATAATGTTTCAAACAATTTAATTGAGACCCAATTTATCCATTTATAAATTAGCAGAATCGGCGCTCTGGAGGCCTGGAAATGCCACCGCAAGAGACGGTAGTTAGGTCACATTTTAGGCCTTATGCACCGAATGATCTGTAATCAGGATGACTGCATTTTGCCAATCTCTGATTCCTGCAAATAAATTAGTTAAACCCTTATTGTCAAGCATTACAATGAATGAGGTATGCGTCTAATTGCTAGTGCATTTCCATGTATTACCCGATGCGCATTTCACAGCTTGAATAAATAAACGGAACCGCAGCTAACCGGCTTACTGTTCCGTGTGAGTGACATGATCAATATTGCTTTCAAATATTTGGCAGTGAATAATACTCGTACTGAATATCGGATTCGAAAATTTATATATAATATGGTGTTAAAATTATTACTCAATTGGTACTTTGAAATAATGATATGATCAGTTATGTTGGCAATACTCAGCAAACCAATAAACGAGCCACCTTTTGGTAAGTAGTTACCGTCGCTCACGGACATCTGTCCAAAGACATTACATATATGCGTTATCGGCCCAGAAAGAAGGAAGAGGAATGAAAGAAAATAACACAATAGTTCTCTAGCCTCCAGTAGAAATTCGACAAGTCGTTTGACATTTGACTTAAGCATGAGATTTCTAGAAAGCCAGGCGGGCCTAACACAGAAGCCTGAGTATTTTCAGAGTTTAACTCGTGCAAAGTCCAGCTAGTTTTGGTAAGAAAAACCGGGCGCAGTAACTTGGTCAGTTTTTCAGCAAAGTTCATCACAATCAGAGGTATCGGACTCGGATGGAAGATCTTATAACCAGGAGACGGATTTCTTTCCCTTTCCTTCTTTCTTATCCGGAAATGGGTGTACCGTTGATCCTGTCCACTCTCTCGGGTAGCTTGTATGCTCTAGTCGGCAATTTATATTTAACATTAAGACTACCATGAAAACCTTAAAATCAGTACATGAAAGTATATTTAATACTCTTACGAGTATCTCTGATTATAAAATATTGACTAAATTGGAAAACTAAAAATACGCTTGTAGCCGTTTGTAACGAAAACAATATTAACCTGTCAATTTCTGCATCAAACGAGTCAGGAACACGTGTATACCTTTGTCACTTTATGCCATTATTGAACTTCTTCCAAGATTGAGGATTGTATTAAACTAAAAAATAACAAATACATAGATTTGCAATGTACAAGTTCGTACTACCAAGTGGCGATGAAACTAAAGCGAGCAGAGTTGTAAACACGAATAAAAATGAAATGAATAAAATTTTAATATATCGTCCCTAACCCGTTGATATTGCTACCATTCAAACATTTATCGATAAATTTATGGACAAACGTTTTGCGTACAACTAACAAGTTTTGAAAGTTTTTATCGACGTAGGGGACGGGTCGCCAATTCACGTGGATGTTATCACGGCAAAAATTAAATTACAAGAGTCGTTACACTACGGAGGGGACGGAGTTACGGGCACTAAAGCTAATTAGTTAGCTCCGAACTGAACGATAATTTAGATTGCAACGTTACGATGTTGCGTCAGATAATGGAAACTTTCGCCAGGACTGTTTATCGGGAGTTTACCGTTCGTCCGCTCCGCTATTTGTTTTATCGGGTTATTAATATTTCGAGCTCAGCAGGCCGTGTTTGGTACGAGTTTGTTAATATTTAGGGCAGAGGTACCAAGTCAAAATTGAGTTATCGATGAAACAAAAACTTAAATTAACGCAAATTAAGTAAATTGGCTTATATCGACAACATACTATACGTTTTTACTGATTACTTCCAATCCCTGGGATACCTACATAAATATATGTACTATGTTTATCTGTATTAATATAATAGGGGTTTTATCGCCTTCAAGAAAGGAGAAGGTACATAATTACTATCTACTCAATTATACTATAGGTAGGTACCTACCTATGTTTTATTTTGTATGGACATAGCGTTATATCTAGGAGGTACATGGATAAAAAAACACAAAAAATACTCCTTAGTTACTTACTTTATTTTTAAAAAATGTATCATTACTCCGTTACATGGTCGCAAGTATAACGGTTACGTTACGTTCTGCATAATAGTTAGATAAAAACAAAGAACACAATTTATTAAAGATATAAAAATATTCGCAAAATTTTTATTCCAATAGGTAAGTACAATAAATTAAAAAGAAAAGTAGACGCATTTTGCTGCGCCGAAGTTCTAAGTCAATCGCGTTCCAAATCATTCAGAACAATCAATTTTCGTTATTTAATTAAACTGGAAACTGTACGTTGCAGTTATTCAAGGTTTGTCGTAAAATGCTAATGGCTTTAGAACGAACTTGTATTTTATTTATAACTACAATGCAGTTTAATAATACGAACTACTACGTAAACTATTAGTGTAACATTAGCATTGTAGGTATCGTACCTACAATGCTAATGTTACAATAATAAAATTATTCGTGTCAACCCAAATGGCACACAAAGACGACTTATAAATAAGTGCTTAGAAAAATATGTAGTTAAGTTTTTGGTATGTTGTTGACTTATAAATTTTTTTTTTTAGTTTAATGCTTGACTATTTTTGCACCTGATCGAAAGTGACGATGTAGTCTTGAATGGTAAGGCGCACTAACTTACATTATATTAAATTGCTTGTTGAAGAATATAAGTGAGTAATAGAAGTTAAATGAAGAAAATTTCCCGCCCCTCTTAAGATGTCAGGACCCTAAAGATGTTCAAAGGTCTATTGGTAGAGAATGTTTTAATCATTAAGTCCACATTTTGTACCACTTAGTTTTAAGGATACACAATGTAGCGTTAATAAGTAAATAAATACCCATTATCGCCCACTAGAAGACAGTCCTTCAACCTAATGGTTACAAATATATTATGCTATTGAAAGCTTTTTATTACTAACAAAAAAATATTTTCCAAAATAACTAACAAAACGAAGAAATACGTATGGTTTGAGGGCTCACAATTGTGTAAGCTAAGCTACAACCCACTAATGGCCCACTACTGAGCACGGGTCTCTCCTCATTACTGAGGAGGCCTAGAGCATACTCCACCACGCTGCTCCAATGCGGGTTGGTGGAGGGGTTAGTGGCCAACCCAGTGTCGAAAGTTTACAAGCCGCCCGAAGGCCTCTGACATGGCTTAACGACTGCTATCAATCGATAACAACCGGGACCGACGGCTTTACGTGCCCTCCGAAGCACAAGGGCTCACAATTGTGTAAAACCATTTTAGTTTTAAGTGTTAGCGATCGTTTCGTTCTATGTATTAAAATGAGGAGTATCACAATTTATAATTATATATGTAGGTATACTGAAACGTGTCACGCTTTAATTCTGTGGTCGGTTAATAAACTATTGTGGATAAATGAATGAAACGTGATAAATTGTAGCAACCGACACCAATTCCCCCAAAGATGTCATAACTTTATCGTGTTTGCATTATTTCGCAGTCCGCTGATCGCCTGAATTTGCGTGCAGATGTGACATGAATATTTTATACAAACGAACTTTACTGACAGAATGGCACAATACTCAAATAAAAAATGGCGAATTATTTATGAATATTTCCCATTGTATTTGTTTGTTGGTTTTTAATAAATGTTGAACGCTTGTTATTTAGGACCAGTTGTGGTATTTTACAAGTCAAACAGGTAGGTTTTATAGTTATTTCGTACGTCAATGGACCGCTTTGATTCTTTTTATTTGCTTATATTTATCTTATTATATGATAAATTTGTTAGGTATTATTATTATAATTGTACTGGTTCGATTATTGTGCCAATAATAAACAAATTACTTTCACTACACCACCAACTGACCCAACGTCTGATCGGAAACTGTGGCGCCAGTAGCGTGCATATCTTTATTACAATAACAATAGGTATGTACATGTTGCCTATACACTACATCTACCTTTTACAAAATAGAAAAGAAACAAAATATTATCTCAACTTCAGACAGAAATTTTAGCTTAAAATAATAATTTTCTCATTTTTATCAACACATCTTACGACATCTTTCAAAAACTTCCTAATAGTAATTTGTGTGGATAAAATCTTCCGGAATTTCAATGATTCTCCGTTACTGTTGCCAACATCGTCCTTTTCCCTTCTTTATTGATTGTTTGCCACCGTCCACTCGAGTGACTTTATCAATCGTACAAGTCGTACGGCATCACCGTAACACAGCTGTTCAGTTTGATCAACGGTGCCGTTATAGTTTACCTGAAACGATGAAACACAGACGAGAGTTTCTCTTAAAGCTTGACGTTTCCCGATATAGGTATAACGCCAGTTCTCAAATTAAAATTCAAATGGATTTTAATAGCAATGATTCTCGTTTACATGTCAATATGGGTCATAGTACTACATTTAAATTGACTTATTATTCATTACCTAGTGTGATAGGAAAACAATTAAGTTGAACAATACAGATCACCTGTAATATTCCAGTTGTCCAGTAGTGAACATGTTGGTGTCAACACGTTCTGTTATATGTATTAGGTATGTTATATATATGCTGTGACCTGCGACATCGGTGCACGGTCGTGCACAACCGCAGCCAGTGATGTAGGAGCACATGTCCTGCACGATGGAGTTGCTTTTGTCTCCAGTTATTTACTGGCGGCTATAACAGCAACCTCTTTGATATCTGGGAATTATAGAACGTGATGCGCCTTGCATCGCAAAGGTTACTTCAAGTTGTTATTGTTAAAACAAGTTCTCTGTTGTGATATATTGATAAATTACGTTTTTACAGAAACTACTCGCCAGTTGGCGCTCAATTCAACCCACCTAAGTGTAAAGTTCTCGTAAATACATATTAATCGAGCCCAAACACAAGGTAACTGTTAGAAATCGTTTAGATGTTCCCACGACGGTCTTTCAGCTTATTAGATTGTAGTAATTAAAAACATCCAATGAAAGCATTTACAAAGGCACTAGTCGCCCCTACAACTCTCAGAGAAGAGCTTCCCCCGACTTCTCTCGGACGCCTTCATTAGATCCTGGTCTCCCGACCATGGTACCACCCTTGGAATATTTACTTCCTAACAAAAAAAATACATCAAAATCGGCTCACAAATGATGAAGTATCTAATTTCCGAACACACATAAAAACATTTTTATATACGGTCGAATTGCGAACCTCCTGTGACGAAGATCTCCCTTTGCCAAAATCCTTTTTTGAAGTCGGTTAAAATTGCGTTAACATTTTTAGTTGTTCAGTACGACTCTGATTATAACTGTAGTAGTTTCACGAAATGAAATAAACTTATTTAATGAACATATTAGTGCATGCCAGCTGGTTCAGCTTCCACTTCTAGTCAGACAGGAATAATATAGGTATCTGTTGAACCTGCACTGGGAAACAAGTACATAGTCCAAATTTTTATTTGAGACCAGTAATTGACCAACGATATTGTTACCGTTAAAACTTGCGATATGGTTGGTTAGCTATACCAACAAGTTGGACTGACAAACTTACATATTTGTTTTCGAAGCCTGTGACCCTGACGATTTAAATATCGCTGTAGGTCTTGCTTCTACTTCTCTCACGAAGACTACGAGGATACCTTGTTACCGCAAATAAATATTGTCGGTGATAATGATTGAAAATTGAAAACCTTTTATTTCTTTAGTTTAATGTATTTTTTTAATTTACTTGTCTTTCATTACGGGTTGCTTACCATTACTGAATTATACTTATCTTGCGTTGTAGTAATAACGCATTATGTCAATAACGGCGATGGTATCTCTTATCAAGCAGTAACAAGCACACTCAGGTTGTTCATGCTTAGTTTCCCCTGTTAATCTGTTAAAACTCGCGGTCGCGTCCCATGTAGTGACTCGCAAACCCATTATGGATCGAAATGACGTCACTGTCTTTGGGGCCGACCGCATTCCCATTCAGATGCTTTCAAGGGATGGAACATTCTCCTTAGCCAGCACCGACCGACAAAGTTTACTTACTACCCAATGTACTTATGCAAGCATATCGAATGTGCCAACTTATAATGCCTGTTTACTATTTTGTAACAACCTAATATTGTTATATGTATTTGCTAGTTCCACTGAGATTTTCAGTAACTAAGCACGTGAAGTACACATACACATCTCTTGCTGGTACCGACTGACTTTGTCAGTCTACCACTTTCCATACACATCTTTTGCCTGTACCGACTAGCTTTGTCAGTCTACCACTTTCCATACACATCTCTTGCTGGTACCAACTGACTTTGTCAGTCTACCACTTTATATTTTTTCTTTTATCTATGTTTCTATTGCATTACTCGTATTCATCTTTAGGTACCAGTACCAACTGATATTGTCAGTGTACTAATTTATACAACATTTTACTAGCTTTGATTATATCGTGTATCTAATCAAAGGTTATTTCATCCAATTTGCGTACGAATGAATGGTATAATGCAGGCAATTTTTATTTAATTATTTCTTTACGAGGTTTAACGATTGGTTTCTCAAAGCGCGTGACTGTTTTTTTTTATTGCTCATCGTCTATGATTGTTCGTCAACACTAAGGTATCAGTGACGCGTTGTCGATCCAAGTTACTTAACAGTTTTTTTTTATTTATTTTTTTATTTTTAGACTTCATTGGTACCTTAATGCTTCTGCTTCACATGTAGGTATAATGTAATAGCACTTTTAAGTATTATTTTTATGAAACAACAATAATACTATTTTTCACGTCTGTGCTACGTTTAGAATTCGAAAGAAATTGCGAATTGCGAAATAATTGTCAAACATTAGTTTCTGTACTGTCACCTTTTTACCACGCATCCACACAGCCGCAGATATGCGACACAAATTTTCGTGTCACAATAAATTTTACAATTAGGGACTCTCGCGTTCATACAAAGACACTCGGTGTATACACTGAGTATACACTGCCGTAGTTTATTCGGACCATAAGATCCGTGCGTCCAAGCTTCGCAAGGAATTTAACAATAATTGTGAATTATTATTTTTTTGGGTATTCAATGAACTTGTCATCGTTTACCAAAATTACTTGACAACCGTAGTTGTAAAATTTGTATCTATTTGGATGTAGTTACATTCTCCCCGTCTATTATATTATCGAATTCTATACTAATAATATAAAGCGGAAGAATTTGTTTGTTAGTTTGTTTGATCACGTTACGACCAAAAGTAGCGGAACAACAAGTTTCCCGAAACGAATCTACTTAATAATACTTACATGTTGCACAATGACCACTGCCGGGTCAGCTAGTAAAATATGAGATAAAATTTATTTGTTCCAGGAAATGCTACGTCACCAACAGCTTATGACGCGAACGCCAATTTTCATTTATTGTAAATGCGTGTAAATCACACAACGACTAGATTAGCTATACATACATATATTATTAAGATGTATGCTACGTACTACCGCGATGTTATCGGTATATTGGAATTTTGTTGGTACCGTTCTAATTTTCATAGAACTACCACTTGGAATTTTCTTGGTACTGTTCTAATTTCCAAAGCACGACCACTTGGAATTTTGTTGGTACTGTTCTAATTTCCATAGAACTACCACTTGTAATTTTGTTGGTACCGTTCTAATTTTCATAGAACTACCACTTGGAATTTTGTTGGTACCGTTCTAATTTTCATAGAACTACCACTTGGAATTTTGTTGGTACCGTTCTAATTTCCATAAAACTGCCACTTGGAATTTTGTTGGTACCGTTCTAATTTTCACAGAACTACCACTTGGAATTTTGTTGGTACCTTTCTAATTTCCATAGAACTACCACTTGGAATTTTGTTGGTACCGTTCTAATTTTCATAGAACTACCACTTGGAATTTAGTTGGTACCGTCCTAATTTTCATAGAACTACCACTTGGAATTTTGTTGGTACCGTTCTAATTTTGATAGAACTACCACTTAGAATTTTGTGGGTAGCGTTACGATTTTCATCGAACTACTCATTGGCTTGCATTCATAATTATGTAATAATCCTTTTTATTTGTCTTACCATAATTTTATCTCCTCGTTGATGAGGAAGAACCCTGCTCAGTAGTGTACCGTTTGGTCACCCAAACCACCTCTGGAATTAGGTATTAACCTCATTTTTTTTCAAAAAATTAATCTTACAGAATGGATCTAACTGCAAATTAGGTAGGTACATAACACTGATACTTGGTTCACGCTTGAAACGGAATTGGCCATAACTACATGGCACATAAATCCACAGGCTTGGTGACTCAAGTATATCTACTTAAGCAATAATTAGATACAATAATAACCTACAATATTTTAACAGTAAATATACATACGTACACGTATATTGTTGTAAACGTATAGACCTTCTAAATGTGAACCCAATATAACCATGCTGGTTGTTATAATATATTTACTAGCTTGGTCTAAAATAGTCATCCTTAAGACAATTTTCGTATGATATGAATATGCACTTTAATTACGTTACCCAAAGCCTATATTCAAGTTAGGTTGTTGGCTAGGCTAATAGACGCGAGTGCATCTTCGTCGGTCAGTGAGAACAAATATTAGAAACCTCACGGATAAGCGGCGGGTAGGTGAATAATAATCTTAGCCGAATTTATTCAAAATCGTTATTTCCATGGTACTAACATCCATAATACTTTTGTTCCACAAATTGAGGCATTATTTACATGATTACTCGGCTAGTCTGCTTACTAGGTCACATCTTTCTTTTTCTTTATGAAAATTGTTATAATAAAATCGGCCATGTTTACCGATTTTATTTTATTTCATTGTATGATTTGTTAATGGGCACATACCTTGTTTATTTTAGTCACTGGCAGGGTCGCCACTTGTACTGGTTCGATTATTGTGCCAATAATAAACAAATTACTTTCACTACACCACCAACTGACCCAACGTCTGATCGGAAACTGTGGCGCCAGTAGCGTGCATATCTTTATTACAATAACAATAGGTATGTACATGTTGCCTATACACTACAATAATAATACATGCACGATTTTGACCTATAAAATAAATCCACTATCTATGAATATTCTAAACTTTCCTACACTTTTGGCTAAGATTTAACAATTATTCGTTTCGTGTATATTATATAAAATCTAAATTGCATTTATTTTTATTATTATAAAAATTAAGGCATGTAAAATTAAACAACTTCTTCATAACACGCTCTGCAGAATTCCAGCCAAAATAAAATTAATCTTGACATCCACTTATCCCGCGAGTATCGTAAGAGCACAAAATTGAGGTAAATTAGAGCCTTAGTTTAGGTTGTTATTTCTTTCATGATATGAAGCTATTTTCTGGGTGAGCATTATATGTAGATATACCTGGGGCATTCCTAATCATTTTAATTTTTTTATAGCCATGACGAAAAAATCGGCATACGGCCCATCTGATAGGTTCTAATTTGTCTCCGTCACCTATGGATACATACAACATCAACGGATCAAGGTGGTGCGGGTGGAACCTCAATCTTTGGTGATTTGTGCAGTTTAGAACTGTACATCCCTCTATAGGTCCTTAGAATGGTACAAGCCAATTTTCTGTGCTTGCGGTATACCCGGCAGGTCAAGGGGCGAGGTTATGGTGCCAGGTCTCTTCTGTCGCAGGCCACTTCCTTATGTGCTACGTTTAATATCGGAGGCGGAAATAATGCGGGTCACCGCATTAATTTTCGGCCGACATAGCATGTGTGGGCACTGATGTTCATGGCCAGCGGTGATTACTTACCGTTAGTTGCCATGTCAGGTCGTTTGCCCGCTATTTACACAAAAAATACTTACAAAGAAGATACCAACTAGGCAATAGTCGCTTTAAGTCGCATGTATTGTGAAAAATCACACATCATATAAAACAAAAATACACATTAGATACGCTGAAATTGTGTTGTTAAAATGTATATTAACCAATGTTATACTAATATTCATATTGACATAATAATATTCAGATTAATACTACCTAAAGTCTAAATTCAGCATAATAATTATATATAAGGTTAGGTATTGGGAGAAAACCATAGAGCGTGCGTATCCTAGTGTCTATAAAGTGCGTGCCTGTGTGCGTTTGTGTGTACCATCGAGCGTCTCTTTAAATTATGTGTGCAAATATGCAGTGCAATGTAGATACATATGTTCATCTCTATGTATAAAAGTTCTACGTATGTCATCCGCTGCAAGATTTGCATGGCTAAGAACGGTTTAAAAACTATTCGTATCACTTGTGCTGAGTAAACCTAATAAGTAAATTCTAAGGTTGGTATTTGTGGGTAATGCGGGTTACATTAGCACTGCTTACACAGACTGTAGACTACTGCAGAGAGCACTTCACCTCTCAAACGACGGCTAACTCCTTCCACGATGTATAATAGATGAATATACATAGCTATTTTAAACATTACCCTCTGTAAAATATTGCGAAGATATTTGAGAGAATCCTTTTAGGTAGCGTGAGTAGAGGCAAGTAGACGTACGAATTTACGGTATAAAGTGAGCTAATTTTCTAATACGTCCATATAGATCGACTCCAGACTTTCATTAAATTGTAGTGTTTTAAAACATTTAATGACAAATGCACTAGTCACGCCTACAATTTTCAAAAGTTCTCCTCCATAGAATATAGGTACACCTATTTACCGAATAAGGCCTTCTCGAATAGGGTCTTATTCTGAAAACGCCTAAACGCTTATCGATTTTAATTCGAGTTAAGGTGGGGTTGAAAGTGACTTTAAAATAGGTTCCGTGAAACATGATTCGAGTAATACATACCTACAGTAGGTGTCACACCTCTCTGAATTTCAGACACTACCATATTATGTCTAGATATTTTGCGAAGAAAAAGAATTTTTATTTAATATTATATAGGTATAATATGATCGTGATGCATCTAAAATTTTAAATAAAAGGGGCCCTCACGCTTGGATTATTTTAATATTGTTCAATGAAGCGTTTGAGATCAAGCGTATCAAAGAAGGCTTCTATAATTGGAAACCATGCAAAATATTTTATATCTAGAATATGCGAGTCTTGCACTGTATCAGAAATTTTGCATCGTTTTGAACATCAAACCTTGTTGCAAAGTTCCTTATCAATTTAATTAATGGCCAAAATTTTGTCATGAATCCTGCCCTCAAGTAACGGATATACCGCGATACAATCTCATTAACTCATGAGCGTAAATTACTAACACTACACCCAACATTACAGAATTACATTACGGAATCTGTTAACTTTGTAAGTCGCTTAATAAGATTTACTGGCATCAGGCTCTGGTTAACCTGTCTTGACCTGACCTTTGGTGTACCTACTCACCAAACTCAATTATTATTCGGTACATGACTTTGATTTCGTTCGTATATCGAATATTTTCATTGCCTTGCTATTTGATGTCTTTTGGTCACATGAAAAGCAAATTTGTTCTTCATTTCATTACAATTCTAACAACGGCGTTAAGAAAAGTAACCTTCGATAGAAAAGTAATATTCAGGTAATGATTAACAAAGACAAGACGATTTACCGTTTCCTTTTCTACAATATTTGAATGTTTTTAGCTTCTCCTATTTTGAGAGGGGGTGGTACCCATACGTCGCAAATATAATCTTTTAACAATGTCAAATCATTAATGAGTAGCAAATAAATTACTTTATATCAATTTATTGCAGGAATGGTTACATCGGACACTGACGTAAATAAACACCTAAGCGTACCTACTTTTACCGCATGGAATTGCTTTCTTTCAGTTTCCTGTAACGATTTTAAGTTTTTCCGTTGTTATTTTGTATATTCGCCTTATTGTAAAGCGAGGATCAGTATTCCATGCGTATCTAGATTTCCGGGAAAATTTCTTGTAAATAACTCTTCTCAATGAGCGGGTTGAGTTAAATATTTGTTATTTATTTTATCCCTTAAATTAAAATTAATCAGATAGAATGTAAAAATATGATTTTAAGATTAGCAAGCAAATGCTGTATGATCTTAAAGGATTGGAGTTCTTCTTTTACATACTTGACGGCGCAGTGAAAAGGAGGTCCTTATATCTGGACGAGTTTGACAACTGACGTAACACCGCGTGCTAAAGAACCATTCACGACATGGCGACAGCAAGAAGAGGAGCTGTCATCAGGTTGTGGAGGCTCCTTACGTGTGCTGGTGGAATGCCGTGATATGAAGATACAATCCGTGATATTCTGTTAAATCTGTTATAGTTGTTGAATGGAATTATAAAATGTACTAAGCAGATCTAAAGGACCTCGTTTGTATTCAAGGCCTAGTCTCCTTATCGATACCTCATGTATTTGTACTCAAGATAGCCGGCATCCTTTCTACATCAGAATTGGACAAAGAACCCAGCGCTCATGAAACCTTGCATAAAAACATAAAAAATAATGAATTTACAATAAACGGTGAAAAATAAAAGAGGACTGACAAAAGATACGTCATTTGAAATTTTCTTGGAAGTGAATATTTTACGATGTAATATAAAAGGGCAAAATAATACGACTCGTGTTACAAGTTCAGTTACAATTTATTCAATGATCCAAGTATTGACAACAACAAATCTTCCTTTGCTGTCGTCGTTCCATTTTCAAATAGGTACCGGCCAGGTCGCTGGCCAGTATCATTTTAATAGAAAACCTGAAAAGAATGATCTGACTCCTCTCCTCTCCTCACTCCTCTCCTCTCCACTAAAACACTACTCTGCTCAAAAGCACCGCTCCTCTCAATAGCACCTCTCCACTCCACATCTGGCAACACCAGTATGCCAAAACTGCCCTCGCTTCAGCACATCTCATATCACCGCCTCCTGTAGTCATTGCTCCTCACAGTTGGTATAGCACAGGCATAAAAATCCTCCGTTACAGTCGGCCATCCTGAAACAATTGCGTCCCGCAATTGGCACGCATACCACAGTATTACAATTCAACAAAATCAACACCAAATATCAGACCATAATGACATGGCTCGGCATAACATCTGCATAGAATACATCACCTGAAATAAAAACCATAACTCCTCCATCTAAAATAAATTCGAAAATTCTGCTCAACGTTTCTAGCGACCCAAAGTAGCGACCCTTCATTTGTCAATAAAATCAACTCAAGCTTTCAGTTGCCATAGCATTGCAAATAACATCGATTGTCAAAATCCTTTGCTTCACTTTTTTCCAATTTACATTTTATACCACAATGACAAATCATCTCATAATTTGGGGTCAATTCTTCACGTTTACCAAGCTTTACAATCTTTCTATACCTACGCCGCACATTCACTTAATTCCAGCTCTCTTTATGATTTCACGTTTTCTTTCAATCAATAAATTCCGATTTATCTGTCATAGGCTTCACAAATATCCTTCGAGAAAATGCCAATTTTATTCCAATAGCTATTCGCAATTGTCAATCCAAAGAGTATCTTTCTTTTGTCTATTCTTCATTTGTTTTGATGGAAATGCATTTTTGTTTCTCAAAATCTTTTGTTCTTCCATTGACACATTTTATCTGACAATTTATGCCTTTCTTTTTCCCAGAAATACATGTCATTGCAATTTGTAATATTTTCCACATCAAGAAATATCAGTTTCCATCACTTGCTTTCGCATATTATCTCCAGAGCAACAATCTTTATCGTAGGATGACACTTTCTCACAGGCGAATCTGACTCGAGCGCTCTAAAACCTTGCCGCACATTTTACCCAAACTGAATGAACTTTTAGACACAATGAATCGATACCAGTAACAGCCTTGCTTCGTAATCTCTTCGTTTATCCATTTTTCACCACAATATCGATCGGACATCCTCAGAAAATTTTCTGACACGTAACGTCATACGACTAGACATTGAAATCTTACTGCTTTTAATCGAGAACGCTTACAATTTTCGGCCATTGTTTTCTATTCTCTCCATTAGCACGTAGGTATTATGTTCTACAACATAACTATCCACTTCTGAATATAAAAGGGCAAAATAATACGACTCGTGTTACAAGTTCAGTTACAATTTATTCAATGATCCAAGTATTGACAACAACAAATCTTCCTTTGCTGTCGTCGTTCCATTTTCAAATAGGTACCGGCCAGGTCGCTGGCCAGTATCATTTTAATAGAAAACCTGAAAAGAATGATCTGACTCCTCTCCTCTCCTCACTCCTCTCCTCTCCACTAAAACACTACTCTGCTCAAAAGCACCGCTCCTCTCAATAGCACCTCTCCACTCCACATCTGGCAACACCAGTATGCCAAAACTGCCCTCGCTTCAGCACATCTCATATCACCGCCTCCTGTAGTCATTGCTCCTCACAGTTGGTATAGCACAGGCATAAAAATCCTCCGTTACAGTAAATCATTACAAACGCATTGGAAATGATCGAATTGGAACGATGATTGTTGCAAACTGAGGTTGCAAATAAGGATTGTGTTTGTGGATAGTGAACACCTACTTCCATAATATGTGTGTTCGATGGAGCTCTTGTGGTAACATTGTTCCATTGGTTGTGATAATATTGTTCCGTTACAGAATGTGCAAGCAGTGTCATGGATATAGAGGTATGGAAAAACAACAACTCTCAGACGATTCATGAACACGACTATGACCGTGAGTAAAGTATGAAAATATGAACGATATTCGACTAAACTACGAAGAATTATGCTGTAAAGGTGATGGCGGTTGTAAAAGCCACATGGCCAGCGTATCATGGATATGCAGAAAGTCGTGTATAATACGAATGTACAAAAATGTGTGGAAATGTGCGCTAATGTGCACCAAAACGCACCTTTCATTATTGTATGCTTCTTAGATCGCTGCTAATGTTTGAGATTGCACAGCGTCAACATAATAAATTCTGGCTTTCTATTGCTATGCGTTAATACTAAACGCTTATCTGTATGTACCTATTGCATTTCTAATAACATTGGTGAGTGGGTAAGTCACTAAAGGTGAGTATGTCGGTAAGGCAATAATTACTATTAACATTGGTATACTTCTTGGAGAGCGACGTTGCGATGGGGATTCCTGTAGAGTACCTAGCTGAATAGATGAGGAGGACAGAAGGAGCACAATTATCATGCGTGGTGGAGGAAGGGTGATGCTGTACGCTCGTTTGCTTTCTTAATTCCATAAAAAGGAGGGTTGTAAGTTCTTTAACTAGTAGATAATTTACCCTATTAACTATCAATAATAAAGTATGGAATAATTGTAACGAAATCAGAACAAAATGCATACGAGATTAAGACGCTGTTGTTTTAGACTTCCGTTTCTATTGTTTAATTCGATCCGAACTTATTTACGTTGTCTTAAGTCTACTTCAAATGTCGTTACATTATATATCGATGATGAGCCTTAAAAGGGATATCATAGACCTTCAGCCGAGTAATGTCATTGAGCTTTGCAAAGTGTTGAATTGCTGCGTCCTACAAGATGTTGACTTGAACATCGTTTAAGGAGCTAAATAATATTTCTGATGAGATTTATAGCCTGAAAGCTTTGAAATTGATGAATCAATTATGATAGGATTTGGCTTCAATAGTAATGGATAATAATGTTTGTTTGTAGCTAAAATTGTGACATGCCCTGGTTTTGCATGGCTACAAGGAAGATATAGTATGGGATCATTATGGAGCGATTAAATTGTAACTACCATTGGATCCAATGTGAAGTTTTAGGTCTGAGGTTTATGATTATTGTGTACAGAATAATAATTTCAGAAACGATGAGATGAATATCATTCGGATGTTACGGACCAACAGTAAAAGAATATTAATGACAGTAATGTTATTTGAGTAACTTCTATGGTAACTTGAGCTAGGATTGACTGTTGCTCTAGAATACTCTGGAGGATTGGTTTAGAGGCCATGTACGGCATCAAAATAATGATTTAAAGTACTTTTGAATACCTAATATCTCCAGAATGTTAATGGTGTGACTTGCAATGGAGAGCGAAGTTTATCTAAGAGCTTAACGTAATGATGTACGATGAACGTAGAAATGCTTAACGTAACTATTTGGTTCAAATGTAATAAGATTGTTGTCCTTATGAGTTGAGTTCTATTTCTGAGATGAATCGTTAATTAAATGTTCTCATGAGGTTTGGTCAGCATTTTAGCAGCCTTGGTAGTTCTATTTTATTAAGAAACATTGAAGTTTTCCCTGATCTTTTCGTAAATCTACCGAACAGAGAATTGTATGATGTTGAGGATCGCGTTGAGTTTCGTTACGTGGTTTGGGGTATATAGTGAAGCAGAGGAATGAACGCGACGGAATAGTCTTGTTGTGGATTTGCAAAGTTGCTTCAACCTTCACCGCCAAGATAAATGACCGATACGGTACATTCATACAACACGAGTTTAGTGTCAATACGCTCCGATGCTTCTATGGATGCGAGGTTTAACTACGGAACATAGGAGACATTGAAATAGCTAATGTAATATGACGTGAATTAATTTGACTATCTAATTTTCAGCTTGCTAATGGCAATATAGTATGAACATTTATTATTATTGTCCACTGCATGCTTTTATTAGCCTGTAAGCTACGATTGGGCACGCCTTTTCTTAAAAGTGAGGGGACTGCAATTAACTTGCAACCATAGTGTGTAATGTTGAAAGCGTCTCTGGTACCTGAAACCCGGCAAGATCATAAAACTTATGGCAACCAAGGTCGATGACTTATTCATCCCTTCTAAAATATGGAATCGGTTATTATTTTGTCAACATTTATCCAGTTAACCATATGGGAAATACTGCGTACACACTAGGTACTTCGCACTTGAAAATTATTCAGAATAATAAGGCAAATGTGGTTAGTATCGGTTGTAAAGATTTGGTCTGGTTGGTCGCGCAGTAAGAAAGTTTCTTATCCACTAACAGCTCTGAGGGTGCCATGTTCTAACAAGGTCAGCGGTCGATTGATCAATTTAACACTGCAGCTTTCAATAATATTAGTGTGCCTTTCTTATACCACTGACGTTGGTTCTCAAACAAGAACGTTCTATTTACAATAGACACAACATCTCGAGACCGTGATCATGGCTATCATCATTGGAGCATTCTAAGTACTGGTATTTGGGGATTCTTTAACGCTTTCTTTCATTCTTCATCGGGCATGTGATATGTGATGGGCGTTTATGCTAGTCATCATTCTTAATGTCGATATTGGGGCGATATGTTGTAGTCTTTGTAGTTTGTCTAACAACTGAAGCTCTTCAATTATTCGAAATTGCTGTTTAAAATTATTGGTTGCAGATACGCCATGTGGGAACGTGGATGTATCTTGTCAGCGGTAGTCATGAACTCATGACGGATAACTGAGGCTGAATCTCTCAACAAAAACTAACGTTCGAGCATTGCAATTCATGGGCACAGTCATTGACAGTTGTATAATGATAATGGAGTAAATACACGCAAGGATTTTCCAATTTTTGACCAGAGTGTAATGGAAGGTACATTAGTAAAAGCAGCTGGTAAGGTCTTTGAATTCTTTTTTTCATTCTCTGCAGAAAACAGCAATTTTACAGTAAATTTTGGTACTGAACGCGATGACACCGTCACCGAGTATACATTGACGACAAACGTAAAGTTTTTTTTTTTAGTTCTGTTACGAATATAAACCCTGCTGCATAATAATTGCCTGTGAGGCTAGTGGTTACCGGTTCGATCCCGGCTAGTGTAATTATGTAATGGTTATGTGAATTTTGTAACCAAGGGTCACACTAAGTATCATAATGGGGTAAAGGGAAATCTCTCGCCAGACGAGACGACATATTTGGGGAGTGGCTGAGTTCCGACTGTTTGCTTTTGGTACTGTGTAAATATATGAGTGATGTAGAATTCAACGGTGGTGTGATGTGCAATATCATTTCAATAGAATAACGCAGAGTAAAGTTATTTCCTCCGAACAACTCTTGCTGAGGTAGTATAAGTAATAGTATTACTATTTGAAGAACACGTGGGTAGTGTGTGTAAGTGTGAGTTTGAGGGCTTAGTTGAAATTGTAACAAACACGATCGGTGGTGAGGAGGCCGAGACGGCGGTCAATAAGGAACAAGATGTTCATATTTACCAAGCTCATAGTGATAATGGTATTTCAAAACGGAGTGATAATGCAATAACAGCTGGCTCAAACAGTCTTTCAGCTGCAGATAGTGAGTTTTAGTGTGGTTATCCGTGGCAATTGTGGTAGAATTATGGCGCACGTTTATGGCTAGAGGGACGAATGCTTGACTTAGGTTATCAGTATGAAATGAGTAAGTATTGTTAGAGGTGGTGTCGAGCAAGCGACAAGAGAAAATAGGTGCGCATCTGGTCGGAAACAAGCTGGTTTAAAAGGCTTCATAAGCCAGAACCACGCCCAAACTACGCCTTTGGTTGAAAGATAGCTGCCGAGTCTGAGAAAAACCCGCTGCCTGCTGTGGAAGATACCTATGTTCGGCTGGTTGAAGGGGCTACAGTTGTCCAGGCCACCGCTTTTAAGTAAGCTGGTCGAAGGAGCTCTGTACGTCCGGTCCACGCCTTGAGAGTAAGCTGGTCGAAGGGGCTTTGTACGTCCGGTCCACGCCTTGGGAGTAAGCTGGTCGAAGGGGCTTTGTACGTCCGGTCCACGCTTTGGGAGTAAGTTGGTGCAGAGGGCTCCACACGCCCGGTTCTCGCTTTTGGAGTAAACGAATGAAGGTTGCATTTATGCTGAGTTCTTGTTATATCGAGGAGTTTTGCGAGTTCATATGCGCGTTTTAGGTCGAGATGATGAAATACAGAGAGCAGTTCATTACGAAGATTATTGTAAGTGAGTTTTTATGTGGCATGATTGAATCGGATTCACGATTTGGAACAATTAATGGAATGAATGAAATTGTTAATAAAATAGAAAGAACCGAGTGATAACACGCATGTTGATATTGAAGGTTAATTTGGTCAGATTCAAAAGTTGAGCATACTCAACGGGAATGTGTGTTGCTACTTTGTATCAGGTATGGACGAGCAATTACTAATTGGATGATTGTCTCTTTAGGTGACTCCCAAATCTAACTAACCGCTCGAGGACGCGCGGTGGTCAGGGTTGGCCGTGACGGCGCAGTGAAAAGGAGGTCCTTATATCTGGACGAGTTTGACAACTGACGTAACACCGCGTGCTAAAGAACCATTCACGACATGGCGACAGCAAGAAGAGGAGCTGTCATCAGGTTGTGGAGGCTCCTTACGTGTGCTGGTGGAATGCCGTGATATGAAGATACAATCCGTGATATTCTGTTAAATCTGTTATAGTTGTTGAATGGAATTATAAAATGTACTAAGCAGATCTAAAGGACCTCGTTTGTATTCAAGGCCTAGTCTCCTTATCGATACCTCATGTATTTGTACTCAAGATAGCCGGCATCCTTTCTACATACTTTTTACAAAAACAATCATAATTAGCCTCTCGTTTCCCTATGTGTCATGCATGCTTATGATCAATCTACATAATATGTTTTTTATGAATTGAAGATAGCAAACGTGCATGCAGCACCACCCTTTCGCTACCACATGTGAAAACTGTGACCGACCCAGAAGACTCAAATCGAAACTAGTTCCACAAACAAAAAAATGAATAAGTGCTTCGATCAACTACACAAATACCTATTCCTTTTCCAAAACTTCTACACAAAAAATATAATGCCACCCGATATCTAGTATTCATTGTAGCAGACGGTAAACTTCGTAACTTTGCTAAAACACGGAGAAAGTTACCTACTGTGTCCCTAAGATAAACAAAATACGTCGAAAATATTTAGTGAAGTCTTAAGAAGCACGAAATGTTTAGCCTTGTTTGACCTGGCGAATAAATTCGTTAGACAATACACGATAATGAATAAAGTTGCGTTGTTAACTTTGGATGCTAACTTTGGAAATTCCATTTTACAACTGTTCGTTTTGCTACTAACCCCGCCCTCGCTTGGCTTCGGGAAACATTACCTACTTTAGTACCTTCATCTGAAACAACTGCTAAGTACTTATTTCTATCAGGCGTAATAAATGATTACCACATTTCATCCTTTTTGTATTTTATAAACTTCAAATATTTTTTGCATACCTAATTATTGCGGAATAACTTTTTACAAAAATAAACTGCTTCAAAATCTATAAGTGTAATTGAGAAAATCCTTCTTTTTTAAAGCCTATTAAAAATTGTTAACTGTGACAGAACATCTTTACTCTTTATACTAGCTGTGCCCACGGCTTTGCCCGCGTGGTACCTACTCATTGTGTCACGAAGTTTTTCCTGCGTGAATCCCGACCCTGCGATAATTCTAGGATAAATAGGCCTATACTTCACTCCATATATAAAATACTAGCTGTTGCCCGCGGCTCCGCCCGCGTGGAACTCAGTGTGTCACAAAGTTATTCCTGCGTTAATCCCGACCCCACACATATTAAGACACACTCCACACATCTTAAGAACAGTTGATTTTTTACTACGTTTTAGTCATACCGTACAAAAATCCGTTATGTAGATCTTGAGAAAATCGATAAAAAGACTAAGATATAAACGTCGGGGTACGGAATTATGCTGAGTGAGCTCCATTTTCTGGGCCACTGGACACATGCGATCGCTGCAGGAAATTAGTTTTGTTGTATTTTTTCTTTATCTTTATTATTATACCTAGTTTAAAATCAAAATATCTTAGGTTAATTATTGTCTTAGTTTATTGTAATGTGTTAGATACTATAAATTTAAATTTCATGTACCAGTGTGCCAGAAATAAACATGTTTCTATTCTATTCTATTCTATATATAGATATTAATGAGCCCGCGACTTCATTCGCTCATGGAAGCTTTTCCCGCGTAAATCTCGATCCCGCGGGAAGTCCGGAACAAAAAGTAGCTTATATAATGCTCCATAACCTCCTCTACCTCCCACTGAAAGTCCCATAAACATCTGAACCCACGACCTCATTCCCGGGTATGAGTTTTTACCGCGTGAATCCTAATCCCGCGGGAATTCAGGGATAAACAGTACCCTATATGTTGCTTCAAAACTTCCTCAATCTCCTAGTAAAGGTCGCATAAAAATTTAAGCCCGCAACTACGCGCAGGAGTTTATTCCGCGTAACTCCAGATCCCGCGGGATTTCCGGGAAGACAGACTTGTTAGTTTTATATTAATGTTTGTTTAGAAGCTATTTATACCCCATACGCGAAGAAGGTTTTCCCGCGTAAATTCCGATCCCGCGGGATTTCTGGGATAAAAAATATCCTATATGTTAATCTAAGTTGCCCTCTATGTGTGTGCCAAATTTCATGAAAATCGGTTCAGTAGTTTTTGCGTGAAGGAGTAACAAACAAACAAACAAACAAACAAATACACAAACTTTCACATTTATAATATTAGTAGGAAGTAGGATAGTAGGATTCCACAACTTCCACTACCTCCCAGTAAAAGCCCCATTTGAGCTCGCGAGTTCATTCGCGAATAGGAGCTTTTCCCGCGTGAACGTCGATCCCGCGGGAATTCTGGGATAAAAATATAATATGTTGCTCCATAACCTCCTTTATCTCCCAGTGATAGTCCCATAAATAAAAAAATCTAAGCCCGCGACTTGGCGCGAAGGTGTTTTTCCCGCGTGTATCCTGATCCCGCGGGAATTGCGGGATAAAAAGTAGCCTATAAGTATGTTGGTCCACAATCTCCTCTATCTCCCAGTGAAAGTCCCATAAAAATATAAGCCCGCGATTTGGCGCATAAGAGTTTTTCCCGCGTAAATCCTGATCCCGCGGGAATTTCTGGATAAAAAGTAGCCTATATGTTGCTTCAAAACCTTCCGAATCTCTCAGTAAAAGTTCCATTAAAATCCGTTCAGCCGATCCGGAGATAAGCGTGTACAAAGAGACAAACTTTTTTTATAACTTTTCAACCCCTATTTTACCCATTTAGGGGATGATTTTTTAATAAACTTTGATACAGGTTTTTCATTATTTTTTATCATAATTCTAAACACCAATTTTCATAACACCTGGTTTACAATTGACGGACTTTCATACAAACTTTGAACCCCTATTAGACCCCCTTAGGGGTGGAATATCAAAAAATCCGTTCTTAGCGGATCCCTTCTAACTATAAACTACTACCCTGCCAAATTTCATCTCAATACGTTCAGCGGTTTCTGAGATTTTGTGATGAGTGAGTCAGTCAGTCAGTGACCTTTCGCTTTTATATATATAGATTAATGAGCAAATACAAATATATAGATATCAATGAGCCCGCGACATCGTTCGGAGTTTTACCCGCGTGAATTCCGATCCCGCGGGAAGTCCGGAATAAATAGTAGCCTATATGACGCTCCATAACCACCTTTACCTCCCAGTGAAAGTCCCATAAAAATCTGAGTCCGCGATTTCGTTCACGAATAGAAGGAGATCCCGCGGGAATCCCGGGATAAAAATATATGTTGCTCGTAACCTCCTCTATCTCCCAGTGATAGTCCCATAAATAAAGAAATCTAAGCCCGCGACTTCGTGTGAAGGAGTTTTTCCGGCGCGAATCCTGATCCCGCGGGAATTACGGGATAAAAAGTAGCCTATAGATATGTTTGTCCACAATCTCCTCTATCTCCCAGTGAAAAACCCATAAAATTATAAGCCTGGGGAACCAGATCTAACTAAAACTGGGATGGGTACAATAGATCAGAGATGGTCGCAGTGGCCTCGTAGGGATACTTGTTCCTTATGCCCAGAGTTATTTGGCGCATAGGAGTTTGTCCCGTGTGAATCCTAATCCCGCAAGAATTCCGGGATAAAAAGTTGCCTATATGTAGCTTCAAAACCTCCTCTATCTCTAAATGAAAGTCCAATTAACATCCGTTGAGTCGGTCCTGAGATTAGCGCGTACAAAGAGACAATTAAAGTAAATGACCTTTCAACCCCTGTTTTAGCTATTTAGGGGTTGATTTTTAAAAAACTATGATACAGGTTTTTCATTATTTTTTATCATAATTCTAAATCCCTATTTTCATAATACCTGGTTTACAATTGACGGACTTTCATACAAACTTTGAACCCCTTAGGGGCGGAATATCAAAAAATCCGTTCTTAGCGGACACCTAACTACAAACTACCTCCCTGCCAAATATCATCTCAATACGTTTAGCAGTTTCTGAGATTTCGTGATGAGTAAGTCAGTGACCTTTCGCTTTTATATAAATATAGATAATAATTGTAAATTGTTTTACTTCCATGGAAAATTTTATTTCTTCTAAGTCCACGTCAGCGTGGTTACAAAACTGCTCGTTAATAATAATAATTTGACTGGCAATAACTAGCGACGCTCTCTGGTGGCTTAAGAGGATATTCTTCAGTCTTCTGTGGTAATCAATGTTACTATTCGCTCGGGTCCTTTTTCCATTCAGCCTAGAGAGATCTTTATTGGCTCAAACAGTATAACAATTCAGCCTTGATCAATTGCCTGGAACCTACTCTCTGATACTCGTACATACTGTAAATCGAAGTGATTTGTTTTGCATGTAACATTGCTTCTAAGTTTGTATTTAAAGCCACTATTTCGTTACCCGATTGTGTGACGTAAATGAGAGTAATTTGTTAAGCAGTTTATGTATCTATGTTTGTTTTTTTGTGCTATTCTATTTAGATATGCGGCAGATCTAGCTATGCGGTGTTTTATGTATTAAAATTACAACAGTAGGCAGTTACCTACCGAATATTGAGAAGAAGTTTAAACATGTTTTCTGGAAATGAAACTAAAAATCTTTTTCGTGTACACTAAATTATCGTGAGCTTAAATATCTTGTTAAAATTGTTCATACAGAAGTATAGTTTCCGCTAGGGGTTAAAATCTTTGTGTAGAAACTTGTCTTGCCATTAACCGCCATAAGATCTTCCGACAAATTGCGACAAATTTAGCTTGATCCCTCGACCAATCATTATTGGAGCAATAACAGGAGATGTCTAGCTGTAGTGGCCACTTTCGAATATTAAATTATTCATTTAGAGACGTTTCGATTGATGCTGAACTAATTAAATTGCAAATTTCTTTTGATTGTTTTTCATTACAACACTGTCCTTCTGTTGAGTGTTTCCTCAAAGTGTATTTATTGACTATCTGCATAAATAAATGATGTTATTGAATTTTTTAGAACAAAGTTATTGAAATAGAGAAGACAACCAACAGGCTAAGAATGACATGCAATATAAGCCTTATTGTAGTGTGTTATTTTTCCTGAATTGCATTTTGTTCCCTCCAATAACTAATCCATAATTCTCCATAGGCTTTCCTTGAATTTTGGCGATGAGATGCATCGCTAGTTACCTTAATTAGTGCAAAAAACTCTTATTAGGGGGTAGAGAATCTAAGAGTTCATTTAGATTCTATCCGAGCTTTTACCAAGAAAATCACTACTTTCAATGTAAGTCATGTTGCTATAATATTTATTTACAAATTGATGATTATATAATATACCTACTGAAATAAATGTTTATCGTTTTGAACATCTGTTTCAAGGATTTGCGACTACGTTTACTTAAGTAATAGGTGTTTATGCGACTCAAGGCCTCGTCCCAATTTTCGTTTTTCATGTTGAGTACACACTTAGCGCCTCACGTATACGTGCAATGGTCCATTTAAAATTCCAAATGTTGCTAGAATGGCGTGAGTTGTAAAACATTACTTTGTACGATCAAAGTGACAAAATAATACCTAAATGTGTAGAAAATATCGCTTGTATTGTAATAATACATAATTGAAGTAAAAAATTTATCGTTTAATAGGAAAGTTATGAAATATTCGACTTTGTTAAAGTTTTGAAGGATTTGGAGAGCAGAAAGTAAACATTTTACACATTAATGGTATAAATAATAAAATCTTGTATAGGTACGTTAAGTTAGGGTCAGGTGGGGTAAGAGGGACACTGGGGGAAGAGTAACAATAACTCGTAAAAAGAAAACTATAATGCCCAGCTCTATGGTGACTACGTGGATAAAACAATATTAGGCGTAGTTCAAATATTCTTGGATAGATTGCGCTGGAACACAGCAAGTAAGCGAGCAAAAGAGAAAAAAAAATATCAGATGTCAAGCTAAAAAAACAAGACCTAGCGGCGTTCCTTGTTTAAGTTAATTTTAGTATTAAAAACATCAGTGTTGCGGTTTATTGCTATGGCAAGTGTATATATTACGTTTAATCTTTATTTTCTACGTATTACATTGTTTGTAACGTGTGTTTTTAGTGCTTTTTCGATGTCAATAATAACATAACCTTCAAAATGGCAAGCTGGGAAAGAGGAACGGCTATACCAGGTTAAGAGAAACATATGTTCCTCTTTTCCTATTTCAGGGGTAACAAACATATTTAAAATCCGCTAAAATATAACACGTTCCGAAAATAGCCATGATTTGCTTTACTATTTATTTGTTACAGAAAAAAAGCAAAATGCCTCGAGCTTACGTAAGAAAGACCGATAGAAGTTCTTACCCGAAAGAAAAACTATTAGAAGCAGTTAGGGCCGTTAAAAGTGGCGCCATTCATTTCTATTTTTAACCGACTTCAAAAAAAAGGAGGTTCTGAGTTTGATCTGTATGTATGTATGTGTATGATTTTGATGCAGTTTTCAGCATAGTATTTTTCAGACTTAGGAGAAGGTTTTAGGTATATTAGACGACTTAAAAAATGGAGTTTTGCACTTTAAAACGTGTTTTACGTATTGTCCGCCATAAGTTCGCATTTGGCTGAACCGATCTTAAAGTGGATTTCAGTACAGTAATTTTTAGAATTAGGAAAAGGTTTTTGGTAGCTTTACCGACTTAAAAAAATGGCGGTTCTTCTTTTTATTAATACAATCATTTAATAGCACAAAGAGTTTAGTACCTCTGACCTTACTTATATGTTCCTCTTACCCCAAATTTCGTTTTTGTTTGCTGTCATCCTAAAGAAGACCTTATTTAAAACGAGGCGAGGTTTAATTCCTTTTACTCAAAAAAATGTTTAAAACATGCTATGTTATACACTTAAAAACATAAGTTATTACTTAAAAATATCGAGTGTTCCTCTTACTCCGAATCTCGGGAAAGAGGAACATTTATAAGACCTATGTTTGTTCCTAAATTGTGCCGTAATTACACGAAGAATTTAGTTCTGTGTCAAAAAAAATGTAAGTATATTTCAAAACAGAAGATTTGTTTCTATTATTATCAAAGTAAATGTATAATTTTGATAGCTGAAGGCCAAAATATGAAAATACCAGTAAAGTATGTTTCTCTTACCCCACTTGACCCTATATTGCTACCAGTGTTCGATAAACAATAAACATAGTTACATCAACGTAGTTATATGTGTAAAAATAACGCAACAATATTGTTAAGACATTCAGTAGTGCATCAGTAGAGTCCAATGAAGTAGACAATTTACGGATCCATGTAATTGGATCGAAACATCGGCGAGCAAAGTACATATCGCGAGTATACCTAACGTTCTTGGAGGTAACTATTATTTGTATAAATGATCGGCGATGAGTTAGTTCTAAGATGATAATTTCAGTAAGTATTATTTTGTAAATGCTAGTTAATGCTTTTATGTATTTGGATGTTACTATTCCTATCTTTAAGAACATTTGGTTTAGGAATTAAGGAAAACAATTGCAAATAGCCAGTTAAAAATACTTATACACATATTGATCCACAGCTCAAGTTTTTGAATTAAGTTATTCTGAACGCGTCAACTGCTAAGATGTAACACCGAAGGGTTATTGTCTGTGAGTTCGCCATTCTCTGCAGGATAGTCAGCCTGATAGTCGCTATCCTGGCACTGTCTCAGCAAATCGCGTCTTCCAACTTACTCAGCTCTGTCGGATCTGAGAGGTCTACTTCGTTGACGATCGTAGTAAGTTTCTTTCACAGGATATATTTGAGCAAAATTTTAGAGTTTACTTTTGAAATGTAGACGATTGTTCGTGGAAGCTTAATAGCCGGGTTACAGAAACATTAGGGTCAGAATTTATGTAGACTCGAAAACTAACGACCGCACATTTGTTAATATCTTAAAGTTGTGGAATGGATTTGACGGGTTCAATTTTGGGATTGAGATATTATTCACATCTACGGAGGAATATAAATTATCAAAGTGAATTATTTTCGACGATTTGGGTTCAAAGTTTTATCTTTATTTTTTTATACATTAGGAACAATAGATATACTAAGATCCCGTAACACTTTTGTTTCATGCATCGAGTATTGGATTAAAATCATTTTTATGTACAATTAGGCAACGAACAATATGGTTTGCCTGGTGTGCCTATCGAAAAATGGCCGCTAGTATGTTTAATTAATGAAAAAAATGACTTTCTGGGGAGAACTTACATGCATCTGTTATTTAAGTATAATATAAAATATACTCGAAGCTCAAGATATACACCTAGAGGTCCTAAAAAGTCGGGTGTGCCATTAGGCACATGGCACATGGCATTTTTTTTCGTTAATTAAACATACTAGCGGCCATTTTTCGATAGGCACACCAGGCAAACCATATTGTTCGTTGCCTAATTGTACATAAAAAAATGATTTTAATCAAATACTCGATGCATGAAACAAATGTGTTACGGGATCTTAGACCAAGAGTTTTTTTTAATTAATCCACGAAATCCGTTCTTTCTTATAAAAAATATTAACAATATTTGCTTGGATACAATAATATAGCAGGCAAGCTGACATACTTACTCGAAAATATCTACATAAGACGTTCAATTCGTCATGATTGCCTTCATCTTTACAAATGGAATAGCATGCGGATGTGTCGTCTCTTTGGATTCAGATAAACACTTCGTTCGCTAGAATACTGTAATACATTCTCTGTCGCAGAGGCAATGTTAGCAAAATTTACAATTAGATTGCCGAAAGCATTGTGTTTCGATAAACGTAATTAATCCAGCGTGAAATATAAAAGCATACTTTTATTGGATTGTGTAATTAGGATCTCCAATATTCCCCAAGGATTGCGTTTAAAATTGTTCCAGCAATCAAAATTAGAAATAATAGGGACTGTTCTTGATTTTATGTGTGACATACTGGTGACATATTATTAGGTACAGTGCGCCCAACTTATCTCTGAAATGGCAAAAATTGGAACTAACGAAAAGTCATTCATAAGTACCTACGTTGTGGTCATTCATCTGTCAGTTACTAGTGTGCAATGATTGGTCAAATGAATGTCAAATGCGTCCGACAGCGCCTCTTTCGTTTCAATCTTAAGTTGGGTTTACTATACTTCAAATTACTCTAAACATTTTAGATTAAATTTTATTATAAATATAATTTTAACAGTTAATAGACAATTTTGGTTTGGTATAGTCCGATAACAGAGGTAGGTAATTCCCTTTTTTCTATTTTGGTAATACTAATAATGAATTAATATATTATATTATATTATTTATATATTTAATAATTTTCTATTTTTTAATATTTTTTTCTACTTAGGCAGTGATGATCATAATTATGTGTATACCATACCAAACCTTTACTAGCACATACAAACTACAAATCCTTCAACACTAAAACATTATTAGTAAGTTCTCAATGATCTCAATGTCAGAGCTACTGTTATCTAAATATTAATTTCATGAACAAAAATTGTACCTAAAATGACCTGAAAAGAATGTTCCTTAAGCTTTTAAACTTCAATTAGAAGCTGCATTAGAACATAAATTCAGTCCGTACTCCATTACCTCTGCTACTTGCATACACCCATTTTAATTTCATTTTCGGCCATCCATCTCTTTAGAACACAAGTGTAAAAGAGAAAACTGAATTCTCGCCGCTGTTCGTTGTTCGCTCGATACTCGAATGCAAGACATGAATTAAAGCAAATTTATTCACACATTTATAGGATTAATTGAATTGAATCCGGGCTAAAGGTAATAATCCCTTGCATTCGGTCTTCATGGCTACATTTGCATGATCCTTGTTCGTTTAAATAATTGAAAGTCGACCAATTGTCTGAACGCTTGATGAACGGGCTTTTAATTCAATATAAAAGATTAAGAATGCTAAGACTAAGACACAATGGGAATTTTGATAGATAAGTTGATTTATTCATAATTCATTCAATCCACTTAGATATGAATTGTTCTGCCGGTATTCTGAGGTGAACGTGAGACGTGAGAGGTAGATGAAAGCCTATTTCTTGTTTGGCGGTGCGATAATATTACTATTACTTATTTGCCATTTATTGCTGCCTGTTAGTTTTCATCCATTTATTGAGTCAGTTTTTCAAGTCAAACGTCTCTTTGTGTTCAGGCTGAGAGTTGAGAGTTAGTAAAAGGAGATCTCCTGTCAGGCGTGTTGATCCCTCTTCCACTACATTGACCGATGCGATAATAATAATTGAATTCAAGTCATAAAAGTAGGATGCAATTTTTCATTAATATTTTCTTATGACGTTATCAAGTAGATACAGTTATTATTGTCTTTAAGCCGACTTAACAGACAACCAATATCTTTTTCTCTTCTTTTTCTCTTACTTGGCTGGTGCAATCGGCGATACCTTTGGTGTTGCTATTTCAATAGACGTCGATGATCACTTTTCTTTTACTTTACCTTTGCTTTGTGTGTTCATTCATCGGCTATTTACATTTAAAAGTGAAATCCATCCATCTATCCATCAGCCTTTCGATGTCCACTGCTGGACGTAGGCCTCCCCTAACTGGCGCCTAAAAGTGAAAATTACAGGCATTTATTGCAATGAAGTGAAGAGTTTTCTATAAAAAGTCACTGGCATTACGCTGCTTTCACATTTATTATGATTTGTTTCTCACTCCGCGCGTTGTATTAATGTGTGGCGATAAAAGTAAATAGCCTATAACAAAATGGCGTCGTGGCGGGCGATATGTCGACGACAGAATGGCGTCGCGCCTATAAAATCGACAAACTGCAGCATCCGTTCTGATTCTAAAGAAATTCGATACTTAAAGTAAGTTGCAGAAACAGCCACAGCACAGTGTTTAATATATGTGTTTTATCTGAATGAATATCAAAACTAAGTTGAATTTGTTGTGATTTTAAATCTACGTAATATTGTTATACCGTTGCCATAGCCTCAGACCAATAAACTATAGACGGCGTGCCGTGAACAAAAAGCTTGAAGCCGGCAAAAAGTACGCCTCGCCTTGTAATACACACGGCGGCACTCACAAAAAAAACGACTTTTGTGTTCTAAATAATAGTTAATTGATTGAGGCGTTACTTTGCGGAACTCCATTATTACAGATTAAAGGTTAATCTACTTTGCAACAATCCGCGAACAAACTCGTATGTATGATGGTCACACTATTAGGTCAATTTGTAACGCTAAAGAAAAAAGAGATAGACGCAAACAATCTGGTGTCTATAAAATTGTTTGTTCTGATTGCAATAGCGTATACATATGTAGGTCAAACTGGTAGGAGCTTCGATACCAGATATCGCGAACATAATAATATAGCCGCGTACAGGAATGGCCACGCAGATAGGTCTAATTTCGCTAAACATCTTTTAGAATCGGGGCATGTTTTACCTAATAACCACACCTATGACATCCTACACACAGCGGATAAGGGATTAAAACTTAGCGTGCTTGAACAATTAGAAATTATTAGGCATAATAACCGTAGTAATGTTACACTGCTGAATGGACAGACTGACGTTTCCAACTCGCCCTTATTACGTATTTTTTCCAACACGTGATCAGATATCTATCTGACTGTCGCTGTTGTTTGCGATCATTATTTTGCAGTCAGGTAGGTTTACGTCATCGTCGGTCAACTTGATTAGTCATACGACAGATAAGGGCGGGTTGGAAGGGTATAAAAGACGAGCGCTCGCCTCACTTTGCGACTGACCATCGTAGAGTCTACTTACCCTGATGATGCCCTGTTTTGGGGCGAAACACGTGTTGGTGGAGGTACTATGTGTGTTAAAAAAAACCATCATACATACGAGTTTGTTCGCGGATTGTTGCAAAGTAGATTAACCTTTAATCTGTTCTAAATAATAAAAAATAAATGAAGCTTTGTGTTCCAACAAATAAAGTTTAAATTTGTTCTAGTTCAAACTGTCAACATAGGGCATTCTATTGGTTTCGATGTGTGTTTTAGGCGCACTTTTGCCGGCTTCACGCTTTTGTTCACGGCGCGCAGTCTATACATAGTTTATTGGTCTGAGGCCATAGCATTATACCTATATTTTTTTCATTTTCGTGTTCAATGATACTTAGATCCTGCAAATTGACCACCAACCGGATAACGGACAACGGTGGCCAGCGGCAAGCAGCTGTTTCGTACCGGTTGCAGAGAAACTGAACCTGAACTTCTCTGACTTTTACTGACCAATTTTAGCTATATTTTTTAAAGTGATTAATGTAGATATAACTTGGACTAGAAATAATTATCATTAATATCTCACAAGATTTTTTAACTTCTGATTTTTCGTATTTATATATGAGTGATATCTTTTAATGTATTAATGACATGTTGTGAAAAGCATTTTTTACATGAAATTTCCAACGTAACTAACTTATTTCGATAAACAAAAATTAAACTGATAAAAAGCTTCGAAATAAATTATTTATTATTGCATAGCAGAGAGCGGGTCATGAAAAGAAGCAGGTTCCGGCCACCCTGGCCCTGTTTCGCTTCCAAACCACCGCGCCACAGTCGCCGGTGGCTGTGGTCGGTGGCTAATTTAGCCCGAGCGGAGTACCTGTAAAAAGTGGTGAAATGTCTTAATAATTTTATTCGATTGTTTGTGCAGACCGGCAGGTTAACATCGAGAAAAACCGCGGCAACCATTTATTATTTTAATAGGGTAGACATCAAATAAAAATCGATTTTTGAAAATTACAGTTTTTATGAGAGTTTTAATCTTAGTCATGACAATAATTATATCGATACTTGGCTTCTCGGTTGAATACATCAGGGGAGGTAATACATTTTTTAGAAATTCATCTCAGGGGACTCGCAATAAGGAATGACAGTTTGTATGGAGATTGATTGAGCCTTTGTTGATTGGCGTAAAATTTCGCATCAATAATCTTCGTTAAAAATTACATGTTCCGAATTATTTCAACAAAAATACGGCGCTGTAATTAACATTACAGTATTACTGATTTTTTACGGTATTACAAATAGGTAAATTTAAAACTTGTTTCGGTGAAGGAAAACATCGCGATAAAATCTGAGAGTTTTCTGTAAAGTTCTCAAAGGTGTGTGAAGTTTGCCATTTGCGCTTGACCAGCGAGGTGGACTATGACCTGTAGCCCTCACTTTGTGAGAAACCTGTGCCCAGCACTGGGACAGTTATGGCCTACAATGATGTACGGATGAAAGCAAAAGTATCTACCTATTTTGAAGAACGTTTTTATTTGCATTCAAATTACGAAGTACGTACCTATTCCCTTGTCATACGTACTCGACACCGTGCAGGCATAAAGCGTAGGTACCATGTTATCATTATTTCCTCAAGGGCTGCGCGTTGCCGCCCTAATTGAACCATATTCATTTAATTTCGATGTAATCGTAACAACCTACCGAATTACATAACAATTTGCAAGTATAAACACGAAAATCTCTTGAACGAGTTACAAAAAGCAGTTGTGCTATAAAATTAATTATTAATTACGTCATTAAGATAAACTTCTTCGCTCTAAGATAGTCGTAGTTGGAAAGATCTCTGTTGTTCGAAGACAAAGAAAAAGCTTCAACTAGATTTAAAGGAATGTCTCCAGAGCATTTAGCCCGGAACCGTGAAGTTCATGTCAGACTCAACTTGCTGCCACTCCGTAAATCGTAACGAACAAAAACCTTTCTCAGACATTTCCAGTAAGGATGGGTCATAGTTGAAAATAAATAAATTATTCGAGCAGCTAAGAAGGTACCTTTTACATAAGTTTTCGAATGACTCTTTTGTTTCTATACAAATAAAGTATTCTAGTATTACTTTTCCTTGAATCATTTTTACTTTTGACATTCTATATCTACTAGTAGCAAATTTGTTAGTAGATATATGTACATAGTATACCTACTATGCCTTTATCTTTCTTCACATAATAAGAATATTACAAAAATAATAAAATCTTCTAATAATATTACAAAAACAAAAAAATCTGACTGCGTAAAAAAATTGGTACGCTTTTTGACAACTTCTGTAAAAATATAATACAAAAGTTATAGGTATTATGGTAATTTTTTCTTGAAACTGTGTTTCCACGATCTTTCATTTGATACTCATATTGCTAAGGTAAGAAAAAAATAAACCGATCTCCCCATTTTTTATATGAAGGCTCCATTTTGAAAATTTATTACCACCATTGTTATGAATTCAACGACTCATACGTCCAGCTTTTTGGGCTGTAAGAAATGGACATACATACCTTCATACAAACATACTTAAGCTCAAAATACATTACCTTCCTGTTGCAATCGGGTAAAAATAAGCATTGCATCTTGTTTTTATTACATTGACCAAAAACTACCCGATATCTCTGTATACCCAATGACCTCATTGTACACACTGCAAACTTAGTTATTTATTTGTTTGTTTTAATATTTATTTGCTTAATTTACCGAATATGTAGATACCGAAAAATATTAAGCAGCATTATATATTCCACACATTACTAGAAGGTAATAAGTAGGACTGGCTAGTACAATTCAGTTACTTGATTTTATTGCAGCTAACGTTCTTAGTAGTTTGAAGAAGAGCAATCAGGGTGAAGGCGTGTGAATTCGCCGCTAGAGGCGCTAGTGGAGAGTGAGGTCTGGCTGTCAGTGCCACAAACTTATCTGGTCCGGTAAGAGAGGCGCTACTTTCTTTGTCTTTGTCTGACAATAGTATAACATTTGCTTTAGTTCCAATTTAGGCCACCGGGTCAGATAAGTTTGTGGCACTGTCACTTCTCACTTGTCTGAATGTCACTTGTCACTGTTTATGTATGGGCGGGCTTTGACAGCAGGACCTCACTCACCAATGGCGCCAACTATTGAGCACAAAAACGGCGACCCTCATTGCATGTGAGCTGTTGTATGTATTTTTATATTAGCCGACTACGAGTGCCTCCCGATGGTATGTGATAACCCATGAATGCCTGTATCACTATCACAAATGCCTCTTCATTAAAATTACAAATAATGCTGGTAAGTCATATTTTAAACAAATTCTGGGTATCTAACTTTGACGGTATCAATGTACCGTGACTTTTTTGCGATTTACCAATTTTAGTGTTAGTCAAATATCCCAGGGCCCCGGTACTTCTTTATTTTATCAGAAATAAAATTGGGCTTGGGCCGACGATCATTGTTTTTTAATACTATAGATAATTTTTTTAAAAACAAAAACAATTAGTTTTGTCTTCTATTGCGGTAATAAAGACACTCAGTAATATTCTACGAGTATCACATTTATATCTTCCATTTTAAAAACATAAACCAATGTTACTATAATACTTTATTATGTTTTATCTTTATCATGGGTGCCAAAGTTACCCATAGAGGGGTGATAACTTTGACACACAACAAAATTGCCAGTTTTTTAATGTATTTTCCAATGATGCAATAAATAGGTAGATTGAGCGTCGCCCTACAATGAAGACAAAAAAAACACGGCAACAATATCAAGCATGTGTGCGTGCAGGCGATGTTTTTCACGTTCGTCTAGTGTCTATGTTGCGTGATCAATGATACCAGTTACTAAAATTTTCCCATAAATCACACATTAAACTTAATTTATGGAGTGGTTATTTTCATGAATAAATAAAAAACCCTACTTAATTTAATTACAGTTGTTTATGTTAATGTTGTAATAAACCAGCTAAGTTAATTAAATTAATATTTTTTACGCAGTTTGTAGTTGGAAAGGAGACGGTCCAAAATTGTATGGAGTCTGGGCCTGGTTTTGTACCAGTGATAAAATAAAATAAAAAAGAAAAATAAACCATTTTTGACTAATCAAATCCACGAACTCATCTATATTTCAGTGCAAAAATTATTTATTAACTCCACGTGACGCAATTATTCTACATAATGGCGGGCAGCAGACCAGAGGATTCATAATTTTTGACGTATGACGTTAGCTGTCAATATGCCTTCTCTATGCTTGAACAATGGCTCGAACTCAGAGTGAAGGACGCCATCTTGCAAGTGTTGCAAGTAGTTCCTACCGAATAACTCGAAATTAATTTTATTTTAGCAAGTCAATTATTGCGATTTGTGAATTTATTATATTTTTAATGAACTTTCTGTATTTTTTGGTTTTTCATGGTTTAGTGTACAAGATCAGGCCCAAAATGGACCATCTCCTTTTCTAAAATTGTAAAGTTACCGTCTCAGATTAAGGTGAAAATTTGAAGGGAGGACGGGTTCTACACTCTCATTCGTCCCCCCAAACTAAATATTGCTCTGATAAAGTACTTACTTTTTTAAAATTATTTTTCTAAATCTCTAAAAATTTTAAGGTTATGTGGTCTCATTGGTTAATGTGTAAGCGCTCGAAGTCTTAAGTGTATGTATATGTGTGTGTGGACGTGTGTGTGTGTGTGTGTGTGTGTGTGTGTGTGTGTGTGTGTTTTAAACTACATTATAAAAAATAAATAACTTAAGTAGATCTAATTTGATTTTTGGGCCTAATTTTGAATCGTGACATCTCCGGCGCTGCGGAAGATGCAGCCAAACAGGCAAACAGGACTAACAATAGCGAAAAAGTAATTTGGGGGGAAAGTTGGGGGAGTCACCAACCTCTCCTCCAAAAAATTTCAGCTTAATTTGAGGTAGTCACTTTATAATTTTTGGAAACTTGATTTTTTTATAATAAAAAAAGTATGCATTTCCTAGATTTAAAAATGGTGGGGGGAAGATGTGAGCGTCAGCCCCCTCCCCCCCTCAAATTTTTAGCTTAATTTGAGGTGGTAACTTAATTAAAGAAGAGCCAATTATTTACGTTACCTATCTAATTTAATAAAAAAATTACTTGGAAAGTTAATTACATGCATAATTATCATTAAAAAAAACTTCAATAAATAAAGGAGATGGTCCATTTTGGGCCTGATCTTGTACACTAAACCATGAAAAACCAAAAAATACAGAAAGTTCATTAAAAATATAATAAATTCACAAATCGCAATAAATGACTTGCTAAAATAAAATTAATTTCGAGTTATTCGGTAGGTACTACTTGCAACACTTGTAAGATGGCGTCCTTCACTCTGAGTTCGAGCCATTGTTCAAGCATAGAGAAGGCATATTGACAGCTAACGTCATACGTCAAAAATTATGAATCCTCTGGTCTGCTGCCCGCCATTATGTAGAATAATTTCGTCACGTGGAGTTAATAAATATTTTTTGCAATGAAATAAAGATGAGTTCGTGGATTTGATTAGTCAAAAATGGTTTATTTTTCTTTTTTATCTTATTTTATCACTGGTACAAAACCAGGCCCAGACTACATACAATTTTGGATCGTCTCCTTTTCACATTACTCTTGTACCTTTAAAAGTGGTTTATTCGACCCAATGCAAAAATAATCATTAAAATGGGCTCATAAACATACGAATATTAATGTTATATTATTATAAATAAACACAAACGTATTGGTAAACACCACCTTTCTTTAATCGATTTATAAAAGTACATGAACTAAATAATATACACGTAACCATAAACCAATTTATATACCCACAAAAATGATGTTAAGTCGGGAGCATAAAAATAGAAACTAGCAACACTGACAAAAAAATGACGTAATTTGGTTACAATAAAAATCAAAATTGAAATTTAATTAAAAATATGTTTATTGGTTACTTGCCTATGATATGTGATGTTTTTTGAGCTTTTTACCCTTCCTTTATAATTCCGGCACAGTTTAATAGCACATTTCGTCATGTTATCCCTCTTATTTGTTTATTTAAATTGCGCGCGTAATACGTAGTGACACGAAAGCGGCGCGATCGGCACTAATTGGCGGGAAAGTACTTCTGCGCCAATAGTTGGCGCAGCTTTTTTGACAGGTCTTCGCGGATTCGATTATCCATCTAGATACTTATACATCAATGGTATTTTCTCATTCTTAAAGTCGTTTTATAATTGAACAATATGAAAACCAGCCTGAGAGCACTGATGAAGTTAACACTTTTATTTCATAGGCTTAATAGTAAGAGTTTATTATGAAAATACAGCGACGATGTATCAAAGTTACCCCGATTGACTGTATTGTAATCGTACATTGTTATTAAATTTTTTGGTCACATAGGCTGACTGGTTGTATTTTTTAACAAGTAAAGCACTTTTGATTTAAGATGATCTAGTGGTATCATTAAGGATTCTTGATGATGTTTATGCTTATTATGAAACAGAACAGTATTGGTTAGACCTGAAATATGAAGATAAAGGATTTCTCACTTTCTTAGAAGACTTAAGTGTTCAGGAACAGAGCAATCTCTTATATTGTTGATGTACGCTCCCAGAAACGAGAAAGTTTGTTTGCTGAAAACAAAAGTAATTGGTTCGACTTCTCCGAAATGAAACAATATGATGATATCGAACCTTCTGTGCCCTATGAAAAGGCTGATTCATATTTCCTACTAGATAAATAATAGCAACCGCAACTCAATATTTCTGAATCAAACTTTCACAATTGTTTCGTAAAAAACAAAGTTTATTGCCAATCAAATTGGATTAAAATAAAGCAATATCAAAGTAATAGGAGTTATTCAATCAACTCATCAGAAAGCTGTTCAGACGTAAACGTATTTTTCGTTTTCGGTGCTCGAAAGTTATTTTTCAAATGAGAAACTTTTCTCGTTTGTACAGGACATGCTCGTGCTCTCATTAAGTTTGATTTACTCTAGCGCGGGATCTGGAAGTAATATAATTAGTTTTTGAATTATCACTGACAATCTGATTACTGAGGGGGAACGATTAATGAAGTTTTGTTATTCGTTGGCACTTCGAGTTATTTGAAAAATAAAGAGGGCGAAAAATGCTATTGCTAAAGAAACTTTGAAGGTTTGTGTGGCGTATAAAAACAATAATAAATTAACTTAATTTGTTTATTATTTCCGGGATATACCGGCTTGTGATATATGATTTTAAACTTAAATACCATCGTGGACTGTGCACATTACGATGTGTATTTTTTACGCCAATATTACGACCCACTTGTATGGATCGTAGCCACGGCTGAGCTCAAATAATAATTTATTAAATAACTAACGAGCTATTTGTCATAATGCTTACTATTGTTTGAAACAAAATAAAATGTCCCATTTACAAAAGTTTTTACGTTTGACGATTGATCGAAAATGATTGATCGGCGTTTCAATGTATTTAAAATATTTATATCCTTTCTATTGTTTCTATAGAAAACATATCGTTTTATAACCGAAAATATTTGTCATTTATATAAATTTGCTTTATTCAAATTCAAATTCAAATGTTTATTTAAGCGGGTAACAGGGACCCATTGTGTTAGTATACAGACTTAAACAACTATGTTAGTATATTTTACATTTTAACACAATAAATTTAAATTAAAAATACACTTAACAATGAAATAAAAATACAATTAAAAGAAAGAAAAAGCGTTTAATACATCATATACCTGCGAGACACCTTGATCGGATGACACCGATCAACAGAGTTAACCTCAGTTTCGGTCATCATCCGCACAAAGTGCCTCAGTACAGGCGCATGCAGATCATCTGCCACTGTTTTCAGCATGATGTTGTTACTTCCTCGCATCCTCGCGATTAGTGATGCCATCAATTACAATTGCGATTCTATTACCTGTTCGTGCCCTTCAATAGATAACGTACAAAATATAAATATCTCGGAGTGACCATAGACCACAGACTTTCTTGGAAACCCCATATTGAGATCCTGTCAAACAGAGTCCGAAAATTGATTTATGTTTTTAAAAACATCCGAGAGGTAGCCGACAAACAAACAATATTTAATATGTATAATGCACTTTGTAGGTCCATCCTCTCTTATTGCATCTCAAGCTGGGCTGGTGCTAGTAAAACACATTTACTGCCATTGGAACGTGCACAACGCGCAGTTTTAAAAGTTGCTACATCTAAGCCCATAAGATATCCAACTTCTGAACTCTACAAGGACTGTAGTGTGCTTACGGTACGTCAATTATTTATTCTGGACCTTATCATGGCCCAACACAAAAATACAAGTGCACAAGAAAAGTTACTATATATAGTCATAGGCGTAGAAAAGACAGAGTTTTTACTGTGCCAAAAGCAAACACAATGCTCGCCCGACGCCATCAAAGGTACCTTTGTCCACTTCTGTACAATAAAGCAAGGAAATACTAATGTTAAAGATTTAAAAACAATCAACTACAGAGATGCCAAAGCTGAAGTTACTAAGTGGTTAAAAAGTCTTAATTATGAAGATACGGAGAGATTACTTGTATGAAACACTAGGTTTACACTCTAACCTAACACACACACACACACACGCACACACACACGCGCACACACACACACGCACACACACACACACACACACACACACAACGCACACACATATTCAATCAACACATACACATGCAACAGATACATAAATTGATCTATGTAAGTAATTAATAGTTTAAACTGTAATACTTATATAATATCTAGCTTATTTAAATATGTTTAAAACTAATAATTTCACTAAAGATATCACTAACCGGCTATATTGTTCCTCTGAAGGGTTGCAGACACCTACAACACAAGTTTACTTAGTGTAGGGTCTGTGCATCATAATTTCTAATGTATTATATGCCGCAATTAATATATTTGTACTAGTAATAGCTATAAAATGTAATGTACCTACATACATATGTATTTGGAAATAAAGTTATTATTATTATCTTTTTCCTCAACACGGCATGAAACCCATCCGTTTGAGTTTTAGCAAACATTTCTGATGCGCTGCTGTAGCGCGGAAGTCTCAACATCATTCTAAAAACATTATTGTATTGTACGCGTAGTGCGTTAAGCGATGCCTTGGTATGCCTTAGCCATAGACCATCCGTGTACAGACCCTGACAATAAGCCTTAAAAAGCCTTAAATTTTTTATTGATAACTCATAATTATAATCACCTAAATACAGCTTTATAATTATTCCTTACAAGCAGATGTATTTAATTAAGTATTTGATTAAGCCCTTATACTAAGATCAATCGATACTTGAACAGCGTCCTGGTATGTAAGCACCGAAGGTATCCGAAATACGGTATTAATACCGAGGATAATTAATTAATAGGGGATATACATGTTTGGCAGTAATGGTAATCTGCCAATAATCCGCAGAATATTGTTGCGGATAGCGTCAAGAGTGTCCGTTGTAAGCCGAGATCCCACTAAAATCCCCGAGAACTTTATCTCCGCCGACCCTTTACGGGATTATCATAAACTTCTTCGACAATTTGTCTCTATTTATCTTTGTGTCTCGATCTCTTTGTGTCTACTAATCGTTTGAATATCGATACTAAGTATTTAATTATTTATAATGTAGATTTATAGGACACTTACCCCATAAGCCGTAGAGATTAGCGGGCTCATTAATATTAAAAAGGATCAATTTTATTTATGTTTCATTGTACCTACATTTTAAAATTCTATTCATGTAATCTGTCGGGAATCGCCATCTAGTGCTTTACTGTCATCTTTAGCTCTCTTCTGACACTTGGGACATCAATTAGCAGGTTATTCATAAATATTTTGTACAGAATAAGTTTTTTAATTATATCCAATAAATGTTACGACAGGTCTACGCGCCATAAATTTTAAGAACTTAATTACAAGTGTTTTAATGACTCGAATTGCGACAGCACGAAGATAGGTCGACAACGCGATAGATATTGCTTTTGGGAGTGTTTTTAACAAATATTTCACTTAAGAATTTCGGGAATATTGTTATGCAGGGAGTGCAGATTAAATTTAATAAGACTACCGTACTATCTTGACGACATCATGACGTCGCGACGATAACATTATTTTCATAAACAGTAAATCGAATGTTGGCCCGCTGAGCACTTCGATACGAATAGGCCTCGGGCTAATCAAATTTTCATGCAGTGCCCGAGTTCTGATATCAAGAGTACCCGTAAAACCTATATGAAATAAGAGTTTGAGAGGAATGTACCTATATTGGGGATTCAAAACCTCAATATTTTGTACGTATTCACGAGAGGATTAATCGAACAGAGATAATGGAGATGGGTTTTATATTTCAAAGCCACGTGATAGCGAAAAACGGTGTTTGTTTTTTATTCATCGTTTTTTTGGCACTAACAGGTCAATATCTTTGATTAAAAAAGGGTTTGGTAAATACTATCACACCGTTTAGAGTCTGCATCATTTTGTTTTGTTTAAAATTTCTCATTCACTAAACATTGAGGTACACATTCTACGCAGAGAAATTATTTTACTTCACCATGACTCTAAATTAACGGCAATAATAATTTATCACTCAGGAAGCTTTAGTCGTTTCGTCCCCCTTTAACAAATTGTAACACAAAGCCCCTGAAAAATTAACATAAACAGCCCTTTTTGACTCAAACGCATCATAAAGTAAATGAGAATGTCGTAAAGCTTTCATGTGAAATTAAATGTATGGGAGCAAGCCTAAAAATAATTAAAATTGATACTATAATATAATCTCGTTGTACATATTTAATTAAGTTACCTCGCTTTCTTTCAGTATATATTTCAGTAGATTTGTGGCGAAATTGGACGTCACGTACTATACATCATGATAATCCTGAATCACACTATCGAAGTTTTATACAAGACTTGCATATAATGTAAATTCTGATTTTGAAATATCGTAACGTCGCAGTTAAAAATCATGATAACTTAGTAGGATTTATTTTTCACACATTTTTAAATATTAATTTTATTCGTTACAAGTTGTCTACGCGACTTCGGTTCATGGAGTTTTTCACGCGTGAATCCCGATCTCGTTCCGGAATAAATAGTAGCCTATATGTTGCTCCACAACCTCCTCTCTCTCCCAGTGAAATCCTAGTCCCATTAAAATCCGCTCAGCCGTTTCTGACATTAGCGTGCACAAACATACAGACAAACAGACAAAATAAAAAAAACATTATTTTGGGTTCTCTTGCGTATATAAAGGCCCTCATTATAAATTTTTAAACATATTTGCCATCAGATAGCGACCAGTTACAGTTTTATTATGTGTTAGATATAAATAGATTGATAGATATTATATCAGATATATGTAGGTAGTACATTAAATCGTTTTAGGTAAGTTTAATTTTTTTGCACCGATTATTCAGTCTATTTTATATTTTTATGTTTTTTTATTACGGTCGTGGATTTTTCGTCGTGTTTGAGCCGATTTTGATAATTCTTTTTTGTTGGAGAGAAGATATTACAAGGGTGGTACCATGATAAGGATACCAGGATCCCATGATGGCATCCCAGAGAAATCGAGGGAAACTTTTGAAAATTGTTGTGGCGATTAGTGCGTTTGATAATGTTTTCATTACATAGGTGTTTTAAAGCACTGCAATTTAATGATAGTCTGGAGTCGATACGATGATGGAGGCAAAAGACAGTCGATGGAAATCCTAATCGATTTCCAGCAGTTACCTTATCTTTGGACTTGATTAATTTGTAATGACGAGAACTTTACATCTAGATGGGTTGAATTGAGCGTCATCTGACCAGTAGTTTTTGAGTTATCTCTGCTAGTCGATGTTCAAGTCGGTTATTTCTTTTTTGTGAACAGTTTTCTATAATTTTATTTATTCTATTTAGACAAGTAATTTTATGATTCAGTACGGGCGGGAAAAAATATTAGATATGATGATGACATGTCATTAATGTTTAATGCGCAAACGCGGCATTGTTACTTTAGAATTCGTATTAAAGTTTGTAACTGCAACGTGATATAGTTTTAAAGTTGTGAATATTGTTTGTTCGAGTACTTAGACTTGAAAGTTTGGTGTAGGAAAGATGCTGAGAAATTATAAAGTAAGTCATTTGAGTTGAAGGCATTGAACTTTCTTTGTATCAGACGACACTGCGACTTTGTTACCACTAACTATACCTACGTAATTCTGTTTTACTCCTAAGATCCGTTTGCGTTCGATAAACCTAGATTTTTTTGTGACAACCCCCACAAGCCAGCTCTTCGCCTCTGTGATTCTGGTACATTGTAGATTAACGATGAGATTTTAAAATGGATTAAGTAAAGTTTGCTTACAAGTTAAATCGACCTGTAAGCACAGGTAATAAATTTGTTTCTAGCGGGGAACGGCAGTTCTATATACCCTATTACTACCCTATTTAACTCTACAGTATTTAATTCATGCGACTTAAACATTTTTTCACATCACAATTTTGGATTCATTCGAATTGTGTCGTTACTAATTTACACCAATTACGAGACCTTCACTATAGAATTTACATATGTCATATTTATTAGTGCCTAGCTCTTACCCGCGCTCGCTTGCATGGTTAATGGAAATTAACTGATGCAAGGATAATTAACTTAGTATAAATAATAAATAGTTCCACAATCCGTAAAAAACAACAAATTCCTCATTCACAGATACCACAGAGAGATAATATCGGTATAGATGGAATCCATCATAATGGATTTCCCCGTGGCAATGAGACATTTTACCGCATTAAAAAGTAAGTAGCCTCTGTCACTCTAGCTTCCTGACTATCTCTACACACAAAAATTATATTATAACATCGCTCCGTCGCGAAACACGCAAACAAACACACGTTTGTGTTTATAATACTAGATGTACCTACTTTTAACTGATTTTCAAACAAACTTTCATCCATTTGTTTACCCCCTTTAACGAGCAATATGACAAAATCCGTTATAAGCGGAAATCTACTGAGTATAAAGTACCTTCCTGTCAAATTTCGTGATGAGTGAGTGAACTTTCGCGACTGACAGTCTTGTAACTACGACTTTAGACCGTGATTCTAAGCAATACTACACGGAGAAAAAAAATCAATGCATTTTTTAGTCCATACAAAATTCTTTTTTCCTTTAAACATTGATATACTTAGGTACAGTAAGTTCATTATACTTATGTAACTAGGCTGATGTGAACTTCGTTTTCCGAGATGTTTGCGCAGGTACAGTAACTGACCAATCAAAACACGGCGGCCATGACAGTGTTTTGAGATGCGCTACTTCGTATTGGCCTTGGACATATTTACGTCCATGGTATTGGCTAACTATCCTACCGCCCGCCCTCCCCGCCTCCTACCACCATTTTGGCCTTAAAATCGACATCGCGCAGCCACTCGTAGGTATGTTCACATCAGCCGAGTTATAATGAACTTATTGTATATCATTTTTCTAGCAGCCCATCCTAACTTCATGAATGAAATTAATACTCTTATTCATTCCACCCATTGATCTCAAGGTCAGTGGCCAAATTGTTTGAAGGAAAAAATAGTCAATTAATTTTGTATGGACTAAAAAAAATGCATTGAAAATTTTTTACTCTATGTAGTACCTATTGCTAGAATTACGGTCTAAAGGCGTGGTTACAAGGTTGTCAGTCGAACCGATTACACCCGATATATACCTACCTACATTATTTTGTATGGATTAATATTCATCTTTCAAATTGAACATCTAAATCGAAAACTGTACGTGGATACCTACATCTAATAATAAAGAAATTTTAATCTTAAGAAAGCCTTACATCCTAAAAAAGTCTGGGACAGGGACTGCTACATATAGTTTGCCCTGTTAGCAGGCCTATCGCGGTAACGTGCGTGCAAGGCAAACACTGCACGCGGGCGGAACGTTTGGGGGTAGGGGGCAACGAATGGGCCTTCAAGGTTCGTTGTTTTTTCCCATTTTCATTCCAGTTGGTAATCGTTAGTAAGATCTCGTACAGGTTTGATCACAGATTCGTTGCTATACTTGCTATCTTGAGGACTGAGAAGTTCGCCGCTAAAAAAGTGTAACCAACTCCTGTCCACTTGTGAAGAAGAATATTAGATATAAGTTTAGTTCAGTTTTATTTAGTTTCCAGCGTGGTGGACTATGGCCTTAAACGTCTCATAAAATACGTGAACTGGATTTTATATTCGATGAACACAAAAACCATTCAGATTTTCAATTATTATTTAAGCTAAGGCTCTCCAGATGATTCTAGTTTCGGTGGCGTTTGCAGTCAACTACTCGTAAAATTTGGCAACGGCTCGGTTCGGCAATTAAGAAGGATTCATCTTCCATATAAATTGAACCATCTGAGCGAGTGTTGCAAAGAAATGATTTATATTAGACATCTGAGGGGCCGCAATTTGCTCAGTCCGCAGATGTTCGTTGATTTCTTAGTAGACATTAAATTAATTATTTCTTGTTAAGTCTACGTCTATGTCTTTGTTCCAACACTACTATCAATTTAATTTTAATTGATGTGAATTTTCGGCCTCCTGCTCGGAGGTTCGGATTCGATTCCCAGGGCACAGACTTTTGACTTTTCTGAGTTATGTGCGTATAAATGTCACTCACTCTAACTGATTAAGAGTTCGCTAAAATTCCTAGGTGTGTGAAGTCCGCCAGTGCACACTTAGCCAGCGTGGACTATGGCCTTAACCTTCTCATTCTGAGAAGAGACCCATGCTCAATAGTGGGCCAGGGTGGGTTGAGATGATGTATGATGGAATTGATGTTTTTCCGTGGCTGAAATCGTAACACACAATAATTATTTAGTCGCAAAAATAGGTCCGCGTTAAAATTTGTAATATAATTTACATCTGGTTAATATGACATAAATATCAGCACAAAAAGTCAATTACGTGTACCACATAGTATCATTAATAACAAATTGTAATAATCATTTTATAATACTTTAGTACAAACTCATTATCTGACCTAATTGTTTCATCATTTGTATTCGTTGACATTTACGCGAAACCGTTACGCTGACGAATAAAAACAAAATGTTAAACCCCGTTTTGGTTCAGTAGAATGAAGAATCCATGAAATTCTCCGTCAAAATCAGAAATCAGAAATAATTAATAAACCTGATTGATTGCGGTGAATAGCACCCGTAATTGAAATTCACTGAACTCTGATTTTTCCCTTATAAATCTGCTAGGGCGAACTGTAAAACATTGTTATACAATGTTTATATTCCTTTTAAGGACGCTTTTGTTATAATTCTCCAGCATTTTTGTAATGAGCAATGCATAGTTTTTCGCTACCTACTTATTAAGTTTTCGGTCCATCGGAATTGGTTGTTATAATTAACAGCTGAAAAGTCATATCGGCCTTTGGTCGGTCTGCAAATTAATGTTTATACTCATGATGATCTGAGCCCTTGACTTAGCTCTTAGGAGCTTTTCACACGTAATCCCGATCAAGCGGGAATTTCGGCATAAAAAACCTATATGTTGCTCCACAACCTATTCTATCCTCCAGTGAAAGTCCTATAAAAATTCGTTTAGCCGTTTCGAAGGTCAGACCGGATAAACAGAGACACAATCTGAAGTTATTTTGAAATCACAAACAGACCCTTCAATTTTATTTATATCTAGGTATGTATAGATAGCTCGGCGCTCATAGTCCCTCCTCAGTAATGAGGAGAGACCCGTGCTCAATAGTGAGCCATTAGTGGGTTGTAGCTTAGCTTTTTTTATAGATAGCCTAATTCATTTTGCTTATGGTACCCTAATTAAATTCGGAATAATGCACATGTCAAATGTTGAAATCATTTTTGAATTAATATTTGCCGTGTTGCTGGAATTTACTTTCTACATAGTTAACATCGTAATATTTAGTTAACATTTAATACGACATAAATTGAATTGTAGTTGAAGAGTAAATTGTAATAAAAATTGCTATACACAGCCCCACGTTATGACTTCCTGTGTCATAGGTGCCATGGATAAGGTTCAAAGCTCAAAGCGCAAAGGCAATACAAGGCTCGAAAATAAGGATACACACCTAGACCAAGAACGAAAGGAGAACATCAGATTTGGGCCTGAAGTTCAATACCCTCGAAAAATCTTGTATATTTTAATACCTCCATTTTAAATTTCCTTTTTAGGCTACACAATGGGAATCAGATTTAGTGGAAAGAAATTAGACAGAATTTTATTTTTCAACACACTTGCTCGTAAACTTGCTATTTTTTCTTTAGTCTTACGCCCGGAATGCGGTTTATAACACACTAGTGCGTTTTACTTTTCATTGCCGCACTAGTGTTTTTCTTATTCCACTTTTTTTTTAATATCCGTAAAGAGGTTGTTACCAAAAGATTTATTATTTTGTAAATAAATAAACTTGTTGTACTTAGTCAAAATCTGATAAGATAAGATTATACTTCATCTAATTATCTATTAAAGCATTTAAAAAATACAATATTTTAAATCATTAATTACCGTAAATTCCTATTAGAAATACATAATTATTTAGTTTAATATATTGTGGCTGAATGGAATGGTGTTCTTTGCCTCTGGACTTAACCTGCGCGCCTGCGCGCGCATATTTATTAAACCAAAGATACGGCGCGCGAAAAAATAAAATAAACCTCCGCGCCATTTTGTGCAAACATTTGTTCGTTTATAATTTGCTGATTTGTGACTGAAAAATGTCGATACCTAATTGTTTTTTTCCTCGCAAGTGTGTTGAAAAACGTCGTATGATACGCGTGTGCTTTGTTCATTACAGTCTTGGCTCTATTACAGCCCTCGCCTTGCGGCTCGGGCTGTGCAACCGCCTCGACTGTAATGACCAACTTCGCGCACTTGTATCATAATGTACTATTCTACTATGTATTTCCGACATTATGTATTAAACAGTGATATCCTAAAAAAATCTTTATATGTTAATGATTTTGTGTTTTCATTGTTTATTCATTAGTTATGTAATATTGTATTTATAAAACTTATCGAATACCAAATATGTTTCTTATTCACTCTTGATATTTTTTTGATGAAACGAAAAACCGGCCAAGTGCGAGTTGGACTCGCGCACGAAGGGTTCCGTACCATTATGTATAAAACGCCAAAAAATCTGGCCTTTTGTATGAAAACCTCACTTAAATATTTACTTGAGTTTTTGTAACCACATATTAGCCATAAGCAACGCCATCTCTTGGACCGACTGGTAACTAAAAGCATGGACTACATATTAGCCACAAGCAACGCCATCTCTTGGAGCGAACGGTAACTAATCCGGAGCGTCGAAGCCATATTACGACTTAAATATTTATTTTATTCAGTGTTTTAGTATTTGTTGTTGTAGCGGCAACAGAAATACTTCATCTGTGAAAATTTCAATTGTGTAACTATTACGGTTCATGAGATACAGCCTGGTGACAGACGGACGGACGGACGGACGGACAGCGAAGTCTCAGCAATAGGGTCCCGTTTTACCCTTTGGGTACGGAACCCTAAAAAGTGAAATGATATTTATTTATTACAGCAACATTGCAACCACTGTAGCTCGATATTGTTCTATTGTATCGATGTATTACGATATATCGATATCGTAAAGTACTTACTGCGGCTGATTGTACCGATACACACAGTTGTTTAATAAAGAAAAGAAACCTACGATGTATTTAATATTTGTGACCTATATAGCTCATATATACCTACATGACATTGATGAAGTAATTTATCTTCACTGTCCATGTTTAGAAACAAGTTGCTTATTGTATATGCATTAGATATTATTTAAAAAATGTAACTATGTACAATGTATGTACATCATACAACAATGTATGTAGGTATATCATATCACTAAAACAATATAATTTCATGCAGGTGGTATTAAAATCCAATGTATTTGATAAAGCGAAGCGTTACGATTTACGACATATCCAAATGTCGTAAGTTTACATATTTCGATATACCTACCTATATTGCATTCCGTTGTATCGATAGGTATACTAAACATAGCTACGTATTGGGTGGGCATCGTTAAGTCGTGGCTAAAAGTACTATATGTGCGCGAATATGCACAATTTAGTAAAAATATACTTGATCTAAATAGCAACGTCTCCTGCATGTTCATTCCCAGGCCCAAAGTTCTTAAGAAAGTTGCTGGTCTCCTTTCATTAAAAATTCCACCTCGCTGGGACTCGAACCCAATCAACGGCTGTGCGGCTTTTGCACCACACGGGTCCTTCATAATTCGTATGCTTAGTTATATAATTGTGTCTTCAAATTCAACTTCAAAACATCAAACCTTGAAATCGAATGTCCAAAAAGAATTTTATTCAGAACAAACAATTATTTCAGTGTTTCATCTAATCGCTCCAATTTCTAAGCAGTTTCCTCGACATCCTCGCGTTCCGTTTTTTAAACGGAATTTTATTTTCTGTTTGATAAAATATAAAGCTACGGGCTTTTGTCATGGCAGAAGAACGATTCAATCCAATATTGATGTTGAAATAGAAATAACATCAACTGTATTTCCAGTAATAAGTATTTCTAGTAAAACAGTTATGTACCAAGGTACTGAATTATTTATTTGAAACATAATTCTATGTGTTTATTTTACCTGATATAATGTACATATTACATACACATTAACATTTCATCGTAATGTATAAAATATAATTATTATGAAAATATAATTTTGGATTTGAAAAAAATCCGTTGTGGGCATGTCAAGTGCCAAGTCGCGGGCTGTCTCCACTTTTCTGACTCTGATTAGGGATGCGAATTTGTGGTATGTAGCACTTAGACAAGTCAAAACTTTACCTAAGTTGTTACGCGGAATGTTCACCTTTAATCGTCACGAAATACAAATTGTAATCAGGGGCTTAACACTGCTTGTTTATAAATGTTTCAGTTTGTATACAAGATACATATTTTTTTTGGTACACACGTTTTGTATACTTGATATGTCAAATTTCATTAATGCAAGACTGCAAGAGGGCATAGAAAATAATTATTTATCTGTACTTATTTTTTCTTGATTGACAACGTATGTAGGTATGTCTCTGGTGTTTTCGTTCATGTCTATATGTGCAGCGTTGATGCGTTCCTATTAGCTGGTTCGTGAGCTTATCTTCAACCCATTCATTACTGATAGGTACCTACTCTCCTTTCCTCATAAGCATAACTAAGGATCGACGCAGACCACTGAGCTATTAGTAATGTAAATTATGTTAGCTTATTGTCGGCTACTCTCATAAGAATATTTGCTTTATATTTTACAGTAACAGTGAACCTTACTGACCAGATGATTAATTAATTTATAAAATCATTGACAATAGCTTTTATGAACATAACACTCACTCACATAGTAACTAATTTTACAAATGAGTAAATACTTATTGTCCAATTGCTGCAATCACAACAGTAACTGCCAAAATAAAAATTGTGAGCACATGCGAGCCAAAATTAAATTTTGAATTTACGTTTAGTATTTAGTTAATATTATGTAATGTGAATATGTTTTTTTATTATTTTAATTGCTTTACAAAACGCTACAATAGCAGTTGTTTATTAAAAAACTAGCTTCCGCCCGCAGGCTCCGCCCGCGTGGAATTCGTTTAAACTTTACCCCCCTATTTCACCCCCATCGGGGTGGAATCTCCAAAAATCCTCTCTTAGTACTCCCTTACACTCCCTAATAAAACTTAAAAACAAAAGGATAATGTCCAATATTTCATCAGAAGAAATATCCGCACCTACATACTAAAATTAAACAATTATTAAACCATTCATACCGCATTAGCATTCAGTGTGTCGCGGGATACTAATATCTCATCATTAACATCCATTACCCGTGAATAAATATTTCTGTGCCACATAAATATCTGCGAAGGCCGTTAATCGAACCCGGGACCTCTCGCTCGCTGGCAGGGTCATAACTAACTAGATTATGAGTAGGTAGGTACAGAATTTCGGTATTATTATTAGATGATACATGTCCTTTACATAAAATTACATGACTGTTTTAACCCTAGGCGAAAGAAGAGGGTAGAGAAGTTGCATAAGTTGCATCGATGTGTATGTGTGTGTGTGTGTGTGTCTATCTGTGGTATCTGTAGCTTTTAAACGGATGGACCAAATTAAATTTTCTTGTGGTTCATAGATAGGTATGTTTGGTAGAAATCAGTCCAGCCCTTTGAAGCATATCAGCTCTTTTCCAGAATTATCAAAGTTATATAGATTATGTATAATTTATGGAGATATATTCAGGTGTTTGACGATTATATTTCTCTTAAACCCCGTAACACATTCACGTAGTTCATAGACCATGTACCTAAGTAAAAAATTTTATTCTGTGCAATTATAACGCACACACACACTTGCGCTACAGTCGTTTCATTGTTATAGAATTAAATTAATTCACGTAGCGTCTAAAACAGAGTGAATAAAGTAACATTGATGAAACAATAATGACAATAAAAAAACAAGATCTTCGTATAATTTTCTGTACAAAATTTATATTGTTTATGCGCCTTATAATAAGTAGGTATCTACGTACTCATTAGAAATTACGCGGCGCCGACCATGCTACTCCGCGTTGATTTATTATTGTAGGTATATGTAACTATATTATTACGACAACTCAGACGGAGAACAAAAGATAAATTATAGAAATAAGTCTATAAATAGGTCCAACATATTTTTTTAAGAATTTGCTTCATTAAATATACTTTACAATAATGTTTCGCATCAAAGAAGAATAACTACTCGTAATAGTTATAAAAACTGAAAACACGTTTTTAGAAAATTAAGTAAATTGTAAATGAAAACATATAAATTTATGCACTGTGCTGTTACCCGTTGAGGAGTTCCCTTATGCTGAGCAAATTCTGAGCGAAGTACCCGGCCATGCTTGTCAAAACCATTGCATTGCCATTGACGTCGATGAAAATCTCCAAAGAGTCAGTCCTCAAAGGTATTACATCGCTGACTACTAAAAACTACTAACAGGACTAATTAGATTTATCACTGACAGACATTAGTCCCTATATTTACTGCTAATTAACCAATTAACAATGAAATCTAACACCATCTACTAATTGGACTAACAATCCCAGGCCTTGTTCATAAGTTTTGTTCTGGGTCAGACACAGTTGCCATAAGCGGTAGCGGAAGGGTGGTAGCTGCATGCTCGTTTTCCATAAAAAAGAAATGAAAAGATATTTACAGGTAAGAGCATGAAAGTGTTATTATTGAATACTTGTAAAGATATTACAAATTACTAAAAGCATTCTTACGTAAGTTTTACAGAGGTGGAGATGTTGGAGACCGCAAAGTTTTTCGTGTTACTTTCTCATAATCTTAGAAAGTAACTGGCGTTTCTTAAATGGAAAAATTTTAATTCGAAAACTTTGTTTTCAAGTTATTAAAACGTTGCTTTTTCCCTTTTATAAAGTATCCAAAGGAAATTTGTGATAAGGAAATGTTTTTTTACTACTAAGTAGTTGTGTTTTCTTAAGTTGGATTCAACCCATTAATGACTTACTCTTCAGGTAGTTCATCATGGAGGAGGCTTAGGGCATACTCCACCACGTTGCTCCAGTGCAGTTTGGTGTTGACCGAATGACTTACGGTTTCATGACTAAAACAATAATAGTTACGCACGTTTTTGTTAGTAAAGATGCAATAGAAAATAGGTCTATTAATTTCCATTGTGAATCTTTGTGAGCCGCAGTAAAGAGTTTACGTTAATATAATGAAAGAGTCAACCTCAGTGAGCAGCGATCATAAAGAGCTTAAACTTGTTTGTTATAGTTTTGTCTTTTCCACTATTTCTTTGATACGCATTTTGATAATAATTTTACTTGTATATTCGTACCTTTGTTTTATTTGTATAAAAAAGACGTGTGGCACTCGGAGACTGCCGCGGTAAAGCTATTGCATAGCATTATATATAAATTAACAAAACAAAAAATAATACTGCATTTGTGATAATAATAATAAAATGAATGTATATAGAGTAATAACTCATTTTCTTTCACAATTTTTTCGTGACTTTCTTCATTAATAAATGCACTTTGTTTATTCATATTTAAAACACTTTGTACACAAATTATACGAGTACAGATATTCACTGTTTTACAGTGGGATAAGAAAGTGGTGTACCAGTTTTCATTTAGTTGCCTAGTTATCAAAAGTTACATCAAAGTTTATTAGAAACGGATAATGCATTAATTTGTGCAAAGAAGATTTAAATATTCTGAACAAAAGCATAAGAACTATTTCAGTTGACAAAATAATTCTTTTTAAAAAGAAAATTGACATTTGACATTTAAGTCCTACAACGATCTTTTGGCGCGTGAATGACGTGTGGGTGACAGAGACAGTGCCTTACAGTTTGCCTTGCCTGTATGGCACTGTCTCTATCACCCTCAAGTCATTAATATAGTGTCATTATTTTATGTCATGTTATTATTTTGTATGTTTTAAATCTAAATACGCGATAATTCGACTATTATGAATACATGTTGTCGATTCCAACGCCTTATTTAATCCAGATCTACATGTAATTATTCTTAAAACACCGAACCGACGGGGCGAAAATCAAATGTTTGACAGGTAAGATTTGTATGGGAAATTAAAATTTTCATTTTTTTAGTATTTACCTCGCAATTTTTCATATTTTCTCATCGCTGCAACCTTCCCTGAACTTCCACGAATATTTCAAGACTAAAATTAGCCAAATCGGTTTAGCCGTTATAAAGTAAAAGTTAGTTAACTCAGTTAAAAGTTCTGGTATTTATCGATGTGTGGGTGCATAGACATAGTAACTATGTCTGTGTGCAGGGTGTAATAAATTTTCGTTACGAAATTTCTGCATTCGGTCCCCGCGCCCAAGGCCCGCGATAAAAGCTATACAATAGCTTAAAAAGTTATTTGATAAAGCAAAATCCTTTTGTAGGTTCTTTACGGTCACCTAAACCGATATGTTTTGGCCAGTCTGTATTGCTACTATCACGGAGTAACAACTGAACAGATTTGTATGATAATCAACTTATTTATACTTGTAATAAGTAGTCTTTCTCGCTTCGCCGTGGAAAATTTATGGCTTAGTACCGATACTTGAAATGTTATACTGGATTATTTAGATACACTCAGTTTTTGGTGAACCGTATCAAACGTACACTTATTGTTATCCTAAGCTTACACTTTAATAAATTTGGATTAAAATCAGTTAGGCAGTTTCTGAGGTCAATGTGATGAATGAATAAATAAAATAGACAAATAAAAAATATGTGGTGTCGTGGGACACCAGGTAGGAACGAAGTTCAGTATTTTAGGAAATAATAAATTACGTTAAATAATAATGTTAGTGCATAGCAACAAATAAATAATGCCCCTTAACTAATAAAATAATATTCGCAGTCCAAAATGCACAGCAATAAATGCCCCGGTAGCTGCGCTGCATACGCTTACGCTTGGCGTCGAGTGAAAAAGGTCCTATGTGATGCGGATTTCGAACACGCTTACGCGTCTTGATCAAACATTTGCAATGTTTAATAATTTGCAGTAATGCGGGTGATTTCTTATTACACAGCACTTAGTACTTCGGTTTTTAGGTCTGGAATCAACGTTTCACGCAAAAGCTATTACACTTCCTTATTGCTGTCGCGCGTGCGCACGTCTCATTTAACGCTTTTATTCCACGCATATTTTCTTACGGTTTTACAATCACATTTTTTTCAGTTCGGTCGCGCAGCAAAATCCCTATCTCTAGGCTTGGAGCCTGTCGTAAGGAACTTCGTTTCAAAAGTTCTGATAACCTCATAATTACCACCAATAATATTTTTTTAAGTTTTTTGTGTAGCAATAGATGTTGATCGGTTACAGTTTAACCATTTAGATACTATGTACTAAATATACATCAATGAGTTTAACTGTCTTACTAATAAACGCTGTATAGAGTTATTCAGTGTTTAAATTTTTTTGTCTCTTTTTTATCTTTGACTTCAGTGAATCATATGACAGGGACAAATAATTTTAAACATGGGATAACTTTATACAGCGTTAATTAGTAAGGCATTAAATGTTTGTATGCCAGAAATATTAAATAAATATTTCTGTTGTATACCTACTAAGCAATATTTAAATATTAAATAAATTTGCCAGCTAAAATACTAGTGTGTTGTGAAAGCACATCTCTAACGTCAGGCTAAAAGCACAATAATATCATACGAATCATTTTATGTGTATTGTTTACCAAACCGAAGCACCGCTTCCGTTATCTCGCTAGTATACATATATATGTATTATAACATGTGGGCATATCCGTATTTGCTATTTCTCTTTTATTTTGTACGAACCAATACCATGTTTGTATAGCAATTGTATTGTTATATTCGTGTTCCTATTTGTAGGACAAGGTTTAACTAATATGTTCAAAATAAGGCAAATGAGTAAGATTGCTAAGTGAAGGAAATTTTTCAGTTCATTTTGGCTTTTGGCTAATTTAAGTGCTTGACGCTGTCCATATAATACCAGTAACACAAAACGAATGACAGAAGTCTTGCCAGTCAAAAAGAAAGTGGAGGATCTGGTGATTACTGGCTCTTTATAGCTGTCGCTTGAACTAATATAAGAATATTTGACGGTCATTTCTAATATCATATTTAGCGTGGTAGCAGAGTAAAAAATAAATATGTATCACAGAGTTCAAGTACTGTTGAGATTGAGCTGGGTGGTACCTAGCCCGGCGAATACCCTAGATGAATAGTTTCCTAGTGTCTCGTTTATATAGCTTAGGCTTAGGTATATATTCTACCATTTAAAAAACATTTACATAAATTCTTTCTAAGACATCTCGTGGTCATCACGAATACCAATAACAAAGGGGCTGATGTGTCTCGCTTACGTCGTTGTTTCGTTATGTTTCACTATTGATCTATTGATCGTCTTTCTGGTGCTGTTACCGGCCTGCTTTTAATTTTATGTAATACGAGCTCAGCCCGCGACTTCGTTCGCACAGGAGTTTAGTTTTTTTATGTTTTAGTAGGTATCATATATATATACCGATATGTACTGGAGAAAACACTGTTATTTTGAAATCACGAAAAGACCCTTCAATTTCATTATTATACTTAAATTGTAGATTAGTATCCACACGTGCTCATGTCAACTCGTCCGTTTGCATGTTAATTATCTTCTACTATGAAGAAGCTCTATTATAAACGGAAACACGATTCTTGTTTTTTAAATGAAGTAAAAAACATAAATTACTCAGAAACAATCTACATAGTTGTTAATAAACCCCGAAGGCTTTTTATATTTATAATCTCGCCAATAAACAAAATATAAAAGAATCCTGCGTATTTACAGCAAATGACGTCAAAAAGGCTCGTCTGTTATTATACCCGCGGGCGCGGTTTACAAATAAATTTACGTATATTTTTCTTCAAGACCACCAGATATTTCTCTGTGAAAATTTTAATGAGGAGGCCTCAAATAACTTAATATCCTTTACATCCTCCATTTATCAAATTTCTGGTTTGTTGACAATTAATTAATTGAACTTCTGAGTTCTGAGTGCCTTGTACTTCTTCAAAACATATTTTTATACATTTGGTACAGCAACAAAAATCTTTGGAAAATATATTTGGAGATTATAATTATAATTTCAATAACAAATTTCAAGTGAATAAGTTACTGAATATTTGCGCAAGAAAAAGCAAACAATTTCTATAATAATGATTTCGCTAGTGGAGAAACAGGGAATAATGAAAAACTGCGAACCTTTGGCGTTGTGCTTCATAATATTCTCTTTTTGTAGACCTAATTTATGACGTCGAGCACGTATCGTATAAAAATGGTGGACGTGTACGAATATGCAGGTTTAATTTTACGGTCTTTTGTAAGAGAATGAATAAGGGGCAAGTCTTTAATTATGAACAAGTCACTGGCTCTTTCCTCGCGATTATAAAGGGAACATATTTGAACTAAAATATAATATTTGCTGTAAAGTTTCTGTTTTAAATAAAGATGAATATTCAAAGCAATTGTATGTCTATGTTTAGCTTTAATAAAACGAGTTTTATTGAATTTCAGGTAATTACAATGTTATAGTTGGCGTACAAAATATTTTTTTAAACCTTTTTTTATTTTTATATTAACAAATAGGTAGTAAACGACTGGATGTATACCTACAGGTCACAGGTTATATACACTAAATTTCATAATAATTATGAACAATTAGTAAAATTATTCCTAAGATATTATTTTTAAATTATATTTTCAACCCAGTTTGCCGACAAACTGCCTTGCAGTTTGGCAGACATGGATTTGTGGGAAATGTATACTTATTTGTTGGAAATAAAAATAAAAAAAACCGTATCGTGTCGAGTTGGATGTGATAAATATTATATTTCTTAATAATTTTCTTACGTACTCGTTAGTCCTTTTATTGACACATATAATTATGTACTTATCATTAAATTAGGTATGAAAGTTGAATTAGTGTTTAGCAACTGACATTATAAAAAAAACTACATGCCGTGTTCTGGCTGGTAGCTTGAGAACAAGTATTTTCTTTCTTTCCTTTAAATTGTCCTTTAAATTTTTAAAAAATTGTTGAATATTTTTTTTTAAATCGATTTGTTAATAAAATCTTTAGAAACATTAATTTTATTTCCGCTAATAGTTACGGGGTGTTCTATGTGAGCGACGAATACGATGCGATGCGACGCTACGCAACACGACGCGATGCTACACGCGACATTGACAACGTCACGTGTTCTCGCAGACTGTCACACAGGACGCAAGTAGGGATACCGTGGATTTGATCGTGATCGCAACGCATCACATTTGCAACGCCGCGTCGCGTGTCGTTTTCGTCGCTCACGTAGGACACCGCCTTATACTTACCTACTTATTATTATGTATTTTGAAGGTACCCCAAGAGACTGGTTGAATTTATTACATTTTTGAAAAGAAAATCTTTAATTTGAAAGCAAAGACCCGTCAGCCGATATCGCGTTTCACTGGGATTTCATATTGAATGTGACGGTTGTTTGTTTAACCGTGACTTTAATAAAAAGGTCTTAAATATACGTATTGTTGAAGAGGGCGGTGAACATTCTTCAAGCCCTCCTTGTCGTCATTCTCTGATTTCCTATCAGAAGCGAATAACAAAAGTCCTAAAAATACGTTTTACTTATTAAAATAAAGTTTTTACGTTTGGTTTATGACACCTTATTAGGTAATATTAAATTGATTCATTTGCCTTCTTTGATTTTAAAATAAAAATCTCCTCTCTTTATTCCTTAGACCATCGTTTCTTAACCTCGGGTCGCGACCCAAATCTGGGTCGCGGGCGGTATTGGGATGGGTCGCGGGAATTTTGAAAAGACATTAGCGGCCTTTTTTACAGCCTGAAGGGCTGACGTAAAGGCAGACGAGTCACCTGATGGTAAGTAGTCATCGTCGCCTATGGACTCGAGCAACACCAGGGGAGTCACTAGTGCAACGCCGGCCCTGAAGGAGATCTATTTATACACCTTTTTTGAAGAACCCCATGTCATAGCGCTCCGGGAATACCTCAGAAGGAAGCTCATTCCACATCTTGCACGTGAAAAACGGACCGTAGTCGTTCGCCACGAGTCCAAGCGATGTGGATGAAACTTCAATCTTCGGCGAGTGATGTGATGATGGAAGGGCGAAGTTTGCACCAAATCGAACAGTTCCTCGGAGCACTCACCGTTGCAAAGCCGGTAGAACACGCAGAGGCATCCCATGTCTCTCCTCAGAGTTAGGTGTTCTAACCTGCTAGTGACTCGTGGGTCGTTGACAATTCGAACCGCGCGCTTTTGTACGGCGTCAAATGGACTGGAATGGAAATGCTGGTATTGTGGCGCCCCTGCCCAGAGATGAGAGCAGTACTCCATGTGAGGCCTGACCTGTGCTTTATAAAGCATCAGTAGGTCCCTCGCAGTGAAGTACTGCTTCGCCCGGTTTAGAACACCAAGCTTTTTGGAGGCCAATTTGGCCTTAGCTTCCAGATGACTCCGATAATGCACGTCGCTCGAAATGACAACGCCCAGAATCTCAACACTTTTACCAACGGTGAGCGCGGTACCCTGGAATTGAGGCGCCATCGCCATGACAAATGGGACTTTCTTAGCGGAAAACGCGCAAACTCTTCGTGGGGTTGAACTCAACTAAATTGAGTCGAGCCCATTCCAAGACTTGCTCCAGAGAGTTCTCTACTTCAGACACAACTTTTATTCTGCTATCCTCCACTTGTGACCGAGAGGCATTCGTAGAGCCTGTATAAATAGGCATCTCCCGTGCTGTCATCTGCATAGCAATGAATGCCGTTTGCACGCTCCAGCATGTCAATGATACGCAGAATGAACAGGGTAGGAGACAGCACAGATCCTTGGGGAACACCAGCGTTTATGGGTTTCAAATCTATGCAACAACCGTCGACTACGACCTTTATATGTCGCTCAGACAGAAAGCTGCCTACCCAACTGCATAAATTCTCAGGGAGATCGTAATGACATCATCATCATCACCAGCCTTCTAATGTCCCCACTGCTGGGACACAAGCCTTCCTTGCTGATAGAAACACACAAGGAGAATGAGCCATAACCCACCAAGCGGGCCCAGTGCGGATTGGTGGGTGTTAACGACTGCAAATGCCACCGGGACCAACGGCTTAACGTACCTAACGGGATAAATATTAAGGATTTCGGTCACCCATCCAGCGACCAGCCTCTGCGAAAGTTGCTAAACAAACAATCTACGGACTTTTTAACCGACTTCAAAAAAGAAGGAGGTTCTCATTTCGACCGTATAATTATATGCTTTTTTTATGTTTGTTCAGCAACTTTTTCGTCGTTTACGGGCCGATTTGGATAATTCTTTTTTGTTGTAAAGTACATATGCGCAGTGGGGTCCTTTTAAAAGGATCACCAGGATCTGATGATGGCATCTCGGAGAAATCGAGGGCAACTTTCGAAAATTGTAGGAACGACTAGTGTGTTTGTTAATGTTTTCATAAGTACATGAAAGCGCTACAATTTCGTGAAGGTCTGGAGTCGATCTGATGAAGCCGAAAGACAGTCAAGGGAACTCCTCAACGATTTACTGTAGTTATCTAGTGTTCTTGATTAGTGGGCTTGAATAATTTGTAGTGACGAGAACTTTACACCTACATGTTGAATTAAGCGCCATCTGGCGATTCGTTTTTGAGTTATCTCCGCTTATCGAGGTTGAAGTCGGTTATTTTTTTTTGTAAAAAACAATAATACTCCTATTATATTATTATCACTGGAAAATCAATAAAATGTCAGGGTCGCGGGCTTCAAATATTTTTACATTTTGGGTCGCCAGCCAAAAAGGTTAAGAACCGCTGCCTTAGACGAAGAAGAAAATATTAATAAAATCTGAATTTATTGTCTACTGACTGTAATTCTTCTAATACTCAAATATGAACTCTACTTACTGAAACATAAAAAAAATTAAGCTAAATATAATTATCCTCCACTTCATACCTTGAGTAAATAAAAAAAAATTACAACTGTTTATTTTTGGCTTACTTAATAGTATTTAGAAGATTAACTGCTTCCATTGTATTAAACGGGTCTTTATTGGTGACCTAAAACAGAAATAGTGTTACACTAAAATTTAGTTAAATAGTGCCTTAGTAACATCGATCTAATCGACCACTGACACAGTAAAAACCGCGCCGAGAAATTCTCCACAACTCTCGCTAAAGCGAATCATTTGAATTCTGTTTGTGACTCTAAAACACAGAAATGTGAATTTAATTCAAATGTTGTCAGGATAGGTACGAAAAAATTTAAATATAATGAAGAAGTAAAAACATGTTTGTTTGCCAAATTAATCGTGCTCTTTCTATTCGTTGAATATGTAGGTACGTCAGAGCATTGAGCATAATAGGAGTGTTATTTATGGAATCATAAAAGTAATGCAGTTGTACTTGTAAGTTTTACAATATTGATACGTTCATATTTTAAAAATATTTAAATTTTTATTTGATTTAAAAGTAAACGCACATATTTTATACGCACAGAAAAGCCTATCATAGTCAACATAAATAGTCACTTTTTAGGGTTCCGTACCCAAAGGGTAAAACGGGACCCTATTACTGAGACTTCGCTGTCCGTCCGTCCGTCCGTCCGTCCGTCTGTCACCAGGCTGTATCTCATGAACCGTAATAGTTACACAGTTCACATTTACACAGATGATGTATTTCTGTTGCCGCTACAACAACAAATACTAAAAAACAGAATAAAATAAATATATAAATGGGTGCCCATACATTCGATGAGAGTTTAGTTACCTTTCGGTCCAAGAGATGGCGTTGTGCGTAATATGTGACTACAATAAAACAATGAAATATTTAAGTGAGGCTTTTATACAACAGACCAGATTTTTTTGGCGTTTTTATTCATAATGGTACGGAACCCTTCGTGCGCGAGTCCGACTCGCACTTGGCCGGTTTTTAATGTTCTCCTCGATTTATTCAAGATGTTTGTTCAGGGTCCAAAAATTTATAGCACTTTAGATTTCGAATTTGTTTGCATATAAAACTAAGTATGTAGTCATCTAACCGTAAAATAAGCTCCCAAGATTTTTTCAATATTACTTAATTATTTCGTAGTCGTTCATTGCATGGCGTTTAACGGAAACTCATATGAAAGTATAGGTAAAAGTATCCTTTCTCTTTAAAGTCCTGATTTAGCGTTAAATTCGAACAAGTAAAATAATATCCAGAATAAAGTCCATTTAAACGTTACAAAATCTATGCAGCTATATTTTTCGTGTTTAAAATAATAAAAGAACAGCATTAGTCGTTTTTTTAACCAGAGAAAAAGCGTCAGTTTTTATAGTGAACTCATTGGCTTGCTGAGTGTTCAACGGGAAAAATTATTTCAGAACTTCAATAACTTAATTTTATCCGAAATTGGGAGATCGCCCCTTTCATAAATAAATAAAGCATAAAGTGTTTTTGTACCACCGAGGGTAAAAATAAGTCACAAATAGCTTGATATTATTTAGTCACTTAAGTGTGTAACTAGAGTTAACAGACAGGTAACCTATAGATAAATTATAAAGTACAAAAATTGTTTTGTCTCATTTACCACTAACAAATCCTATCCATAAAACAAAAAGATTTATAGATTTTCCCTGTGCAGTTTTATTAAATATTAGCACAGATAACTAAATCAAGCGACATGGAAGAGCTCGATATTTTATTTATTTTCAACGTTGACAAACGAGTTTTTAGCTGCAACCTGTTCTTTTTTCTGTAAATTGTCGTTTGTTTGGATGCTGGATGTCAGCCTAAACTGAGGTTCAAGTTCTATGCTATTTGTCAGTTGGAAAATATACTACTCGTATACTCTGCGGCTTTCAGGGCATCCACGTAATATTTACATCCACAATAATTTAATGCTTTAGCTTCTGTGCAAAAATTGGTAGCCTAAACTTACTACTGCTACCACGTAAATAAAAACCTTCTTGTTATATGTATAAGTATTCCGTCAATGAAGTTTTAAAATGAAGATTCTTTTTGTATGGTACGGTTGGAGGCTATAAGAAAAATTGTGTAAGATTTTTCATAAACTTAAGTATAAAGTGTCAATTCCAGTCAATAAAAAGCCAGCTTTTAAGCCAGGCAAATCAACTGTTAGATGAGTTTTGTCAGATGTTAGATGAGATTTGTTTTGTAGTTGTAAAGTTATAAATTAACTATATTTTATAGCTAACTTACATTTGTTTTTAACAAATCAGGTGCTGCGTAACCTCATTGTTATTGTTTGTAAGTACTTTTGCTGGTTAACAAAAACATTTACTATCGATTAATACTTAAAGTGCTACAATAAAACACTAATGTACATAAACAGTCCGCACTTGGCCAGCGTGGTGGACTATGACCTTAACCTTCTCAGTCTGAGAAGAGACCCCTGCTCAGTAGTGGGCCACGATTGATTGAGATGATGATACATAGGCACTCACGCATTTTTGGTACCTATTGGTTGGTTTCTAATCCTTATACATAATATTTATCATTTTGAAATGTGTAATTAGGTGTGTTTCACGATTGGGTCCAATAAGTAGCACAGTTGTCGAGGTATACAAAGATATCAGACTAATCAGACAAACTCTATCCAAGAGCTGCTGCCATTAAAAAATATTTAATAGCATTTGATGGAGTTCTAATAAAATTACACAAAAAATTAAGGTCTGTGGAAACTGAAGTAGTAATCCTGTAGGATACTGATGTACCAAAATAACTCGGTTAGAATTAAACGTCAGTGTATGTTACATCTATGGTTAGAATATAAAATATGTTCAAAACATCGTCTGCCAGGTCGGCTAGGATCTATAATAACATGATAATGAAATTTGTAGTCAATTGAATAAACGAGTTGCCCAGACAGCTGAAAGAACTCTGAGAAACAAACTTTGTAATCGAATTTGTGTAGGACCCGATGATGGTTGGAATTAGTTGGTGCGACTAGCTACTTTATAAAATAACTACTAGTAAACCAATGTTGCCTATTATAAGTATATTAATGTTTATTGTATACCATAGGATTCACTTTATTATTTTTATATTAATCTAGTGGAATAGTTTTAGGAGTCAAAAAAATCCATAATCGCCTTTGTTTCTTATTTGTACAGTCATTTTCTGACACAAAATGTTTCCATTTTGATTTTGTTAGTCCTTAATCTTTTTTTTAATGCTACACACTCATAACCCCACAATAGTGTGTAATAGCAACACCCTGTGTTGTGGGTGCCATTTACAACAAGACAAGGAAACATTTCTGCCTCGCTGGGAATCGAACCTAGGACCCCCGGAATAGCGATCCGGCGTGTTAATCATTGCGCCATCCTGGTCGTCAACTTTTAATTTTACAACTTTTCTTTAAACTTAAGTTTAAGCTTCTTCGTAAGTGGAGCCGGTTATACTTTTTTAGAGGATCTCAGTCCTCAAGGGAGATTCATACCTACTAAGACTCTTATTCTCACTAAGACTCCTTGTCCTCATATTTATTAAGAAACTAAACAACTAATATTCTAACACTGATACACTAATATCCTTAACTGGAATAACCATCCTTGTCCCTAAAATGAGTCTTGTTCTAGTTCGGTCACAGCTGTTGTAATGGGCGGCAGCTAAAGGATGTTGCTGCTTACTCTATCACTGCACTGCAATATAGGTACTATGGGACTTAAAAATTGCCACAATTTTATCAAATAAATTAAAGTCCTATTCTTTAGGGATTTCCAAATATCCTGAAAACAGTCATTAGTGATTCTGAATACCCACAAACAAGCCCACAGGGATTACCTTTAAAATTGTTGATGTCCTATTTAAACTGAATAAAATCCCCTTTATTTTCTGTTACAGGCAGGCTAAAAATATTTTTTGGGATAATTTTTGTCTGCTTACTGATTCGAGTCAAATTTAAAATATCTGAAATATTACATTTGTTTAATATATATTGTAATTCCAAATTTTTTCCATATCTGTAAATCTGAAAAGCCACCCCTTTTAAAAAATCAGTGTAACGTTTTTTCACATTATGCGGATTCATTGTTAAAAGTGTATGTGTCTATATAGTTACATTATTTTACTTGATATATACTCGTAATGAAAGAAAAGAATATAATTAAAAGAAAAGAATGTTGTGACAGTTTTTCCGGACGTCATCTAAACCAGAAATAAAAAAGTAAAAGCAATAAATGAATCAGGTCAATAAACACTGATAGTTGTTAATAAAATAATCCCTAGAAGACATTTGTCTTTTATTTATCGCAAGTAGTAATTGCGTTCGTTTATTACGTTTATCTGAGGGGCAAAATTGAGCAGTCTGTTTATTCTTTGTCAATGAAACATTTTCCTTATCGGCCGATTCCTTATTAGATTGGTGCGGAGTTAGCCTTGCGTAGGGTTCGCTCTTCGTTCTGTTTCCTCGGGACATTGTCTTATAATTAAATTCTCTTCTAGACTTTTACGTTTGTCCATTGAGTTACATACACTTTTGTTTTTATTTTCTCTAGAAGATCATAGTAAATTACTCACAGTTTCACAGTCAGCAATGCAAAATTTTGACAAACGTTTGAGTTATTGTTTTCTTACATAGTACATACAATAATCTAAAAGCTATAGATATTTGATTTTTTTTACGCATTCATTTTTGAATCTCGATGTAGTTTACTTTCAGCTAAACTACACCTTATGTATGTAGTTTTAGGTAGGTATTGGTTGCAGTTTTTTCTTTATGTAAGAAAATAAACTGCTTCTTATGGAATAATAAATTATTTAACTTATACTCAGACCCTGTTATGATCAAGCATGTTTTGATGAATGGTGACCCTATCTCAACTCTCACTAACCCAACTCTCACCGTCAGACAAGCTTTCTGTTATTGTTGTTATTCAGTTAGCGAAAAGATCGCTACTGACGCGAGAAACAAAACTTCACTTATTTTGTTTCTGCGTTATGTTTTGTTAAATGAGGATTACCTACATAATATTGTGATGTTAATCGTACTCTCTATACAAAAATCTCACCAAGTTTCGTGCTCGAAATGGAATAACTGTAACTAAATTTCGTTCTTGAATCATTATGACGTATTTTACTTAATATTGCTGGTTAATTTTAACATTGAATTAAGCTTACAACAGATTAAAACTGTAACTGAATTAGAAAAAATCCTTGTGCTGACAATCTTTGAAGAAAAACCAAAAATATCGGAAATTAATTAATGAACAAATTAATTACTCACCCACGTAAACATAAAGAAAATTAAACTCAAAGACTGTAATGGTTCGAGAAAACATACCTTACGAATACTACTTCATTTTGCTTTGCGACAGGTTAAAGGTAATCGGAAGTTTAATTTCCTTTTCAGCTTAATTCCAAACGATCTAATGGAATCTTTATAATACTGGAAACGCTATAGACTTTACTTGTGGCCATTAGGAATGTTCATAAATGGCCGTGGCCGTTTCAAAAAGGACGAGGTTCTTAATTAGATTGTTTTTTTGTATGTGTTGCCTCATAACTTTGTTGGTGTAACGTAATTGGCTGAACCAATTTTGATTATTAATTTTTATTCGAGAGATAGTTAGTGTCTGTCGTCTGGCACCAATTTGCGACATCTGACAGGAATTTTTATTTTATTCTCATTAATGAGTTTATTTACGGTTATTTCCTCATAATTTTTGACTGGGTGTTTCGATTTTTAAACGAGGCCAGGCAGACATGCAGAGGGCAACTCTGTGCAGATGTCTAGTAGTTTTTTGAAGTTAGTTATCGTAGCTATTAGAAAAAGTATAGACCTCATTCAGAGCAAGCACAAGGCTTCTCTCGCAATATAAGACTACCTTCCTACCACAAAATAATAATAATTGTATTGGAAAATGGTAGACAATCGTGTAATGTCCACTGTAAACATTTAATAAAAGAATACTTACAAACATTTATTAAGTATTTATTATTTTTAGAACTTAACGTGCAATACAACAGGTACCCACCAAGAAATATTTCTACATTGTGTAAACATCTTTACCTCCCATCTCGAGGTAATTACTTGTTTGAGGAAGACAAAGGAATAAAAATCTCTCAATCCATAAAACTTATGCCATTTTTCGGGTAAGAATATTGGAGAATATCTTAGACGGTTTTATATTGAGGTTATTTTACTATATAGGACATTTTTCATGTTATATGTGAAATGATTATCACTATTTGAAAGGATAATTAAAGTTTCCATAAATGATATCGGACAGAATTATCGTGTATATATCACGATAATTCTGTCAAAATATGTCTTAAACAATATGATTACATAGTATATATAAAGTGACAAAAAAGAAAGAAGAAAAGATAGAAAGTAAAAAGAAATGAAAACTACTCCTCGAGCCTCGAACATGGCAAATCATTTGGCGGTTGACTCAAGCAAGGTGGCTAGCAAGCCGGTTTAAAAATCCTACTACCAGCCTAAAGTAAGTACCTTAAGGACATGATAGTTACAGAATTTCGCGACCTCTTAATGAAGACCGGATGAAGTAATCCCTTCCGTTGTTGAGCAGGATGCACCACGAGACAACTGAAAGTTTTTTTGGATTCAAAAACGGAAAGAGTTCCTAAAACTCCTTATGACCGCTAGTGGCAAAACTTGAGCGCTTTCGTGCTTCGGAGTGCACGTAAAAGCCGTCGGTCCCGGTTGTTAGCGGCAGATAGCGGTCGTTAGGCTATGTCAGAAGGCCTTCGGCGGCTTGAAAACCTACGATATAGGGTTGGCCACTAACCCCTCCACCAATCCGCATTGGAGCAGCCGTGGTGGAGCATGGTTTAGGCACGGTAATATTATCTATAAATATTACCGTGCTTCAGGGTCCTCAATAATGAAGAGAGACCCGTGCTCAGTAGTAGGCCATTATTGGGTTGTAGCCTTACACTCCATGTTCATATTTGAAGGGCCTAGAACGTTACGAAGGACGGAGTACATAATGTTTTTATATTATACCATTATCTAGTATTTTAGCATTGTTGGCGCCTTTGCTACACCCTTATCTGAAAGGTTTGATAGCCAAACGTGCCACGTCGCATTTATTACTCCAACGCTATCCTCAGGAGAGGTTGTAGGCGTGGCCAACTTTCCTTTTATTGTAACGTTTAAAATTGCGTGGCAAATAAGATAGCAGTGTTTCGTAAATATTTAGCACGGCATTCACATCTATGGATATAAAAGTAAATTACCTATTCATTGGATTGTCGTCCCTACACAAAAGGGTATTAAGTGATGTTTAGTGATATTTTTATAGCCATTTTCTATGTTATTATAAATGGAATTCAGTTATATGTTTTATCAGCATATACTTATATAAACTTAGCGGTGATAACCTAGTGGTTAAGAATTCCGCCTCCTATTCGGATGGTTCCGGGTTCGAATCCCAGGGCACGCACCTCTGACTTTTCGGAGTTATGTGCGTTTTAAGCATTTAAATGTCACTTGCTACAAACGGTGAAGGTAAACATCGTGAGGAAACCTGCATTCCGGAGAGTTCGCAAAAACTCAAAGGCGTGTGAAATCCGCCAATCCGCACTTCGCCAGCGTGGTGGACTATGGCCTTAACCTTCTCATTCTGAGAGGGGACCCGTGCTCAAAAGTGGGCCGTGATGGGTTGAGATGATGATGATGATATATGTTTTATTGTAATGACTAACCATATTTTTGTGACTAATAGGTAAATGTTTTTTCACAGGTCATGGTTGTGATGTTTTTTGTGTTGTGTTTTGTAAATACAGACTTTAACGAGTTACCTACGTTTTTATCATGTAGGTATAGATTAAGATACTTTGTTTTCGTTACTTTTCTAGAGGAAAATGTTTTGCCATTTACCTAATCGTTAACATTAATATTTGGCCATGCCATCCGCGACTCAGAGGGTCCTAATCTGTCCTAATATTAGATTTATATACCTAATTACTAGTAATCCTGCCCTCGCTTCGATTCGGGGAACCAGTCCCTTCAAAAATCTCTATAAATTTTAACAAATTATGTTATTCCGATGTCTAAGCTATCAAAGTTTCATGAAAATCCGTTCAGTCGTTTTTGCGTGAAAGAGTAACAAACCCCCCAACACACACACACACTCACATCCTTACAAACTTTCGCATTTATAATATTAGTTGGATAGTTGGAAGTTGGATTAAGTATCTATTTTCTTAAAGAATCCTTCCCTATAATACAACACGCGAGCAGCTCTAAACCAGAACGTGTTATGACGTCGTAACTTTACTAAGTGGCCTTAGTCCAGAGATGGAATAGTTTCGAGGTTTGTAAAGCATAATATTAACATATTTTGTCAAAAATAATACCAAATGTCTCATTACTAAAATATGCAAGATATAACGGAAGTATTTTAGCAAATACGACAAAATATTTTTACGGATTGTAGTGAATGTGATATGTTAGTTCCGGTCAGGAATTTCCTCGCTCATGTAGTCTCGCTGAGCCGTCGCGTCGCTTACTCGCGTCGTCGACTGCATATTACTATAATATATACCTAGTATATGAACACGTTGAACAGTACGAGAAATGTGACCTATCTACAAGTAGAATTACACTCGGAAATTTCCTGTTAATTGGTTGAAATTAAACCATAATACTTACCTACCTACTGGAAATTTGCGGAAAAAGTTAATTTGCATGTTTTTAACAATTTACCTCTACCTTACATTGAAATTCGTTACCTATTAAACTTCTCTATAGAATTAAGATAGCAACCCTTTTACTGCCGCCCATAACACCTAAGTATGACCGATACAGAAAATTACTCAAATCGGGATTGCGATGGTTAGTTCAATTAGTATACGGTGTTATGAAAAAGTCACTTGGTTAGTTCGTTAGTTGGAAGATACTGGAGCAGTTAGTTATAGTTTGTCCTGTTAGTAATAGTCTAGTATTGCTAATAAAGTAATATAGTAGTTATAAAAGTCATCTGAGATCGAACCCTCTTCTATTTACTTAGTTATAACTGATACAAAACATTTCAGACTCATTAAAACGGACATTTTTCACTATAATACTTTTTTTTTTTTTCGAATGGACTGTAACTGTTGGCCCTAGTGGCCTTCACAGTTTTACGCGGACTTGTGGGCGGGACTGGAGAGTCCACGCCGAGAAGAACACTATAATACTGGTTGTGTTACCATTTTTATAGGCAGTTACTATTTAATGGTGCATTGTCGACTATAAATTTGCAAAGAATGCGTTTGTTTGCTTACTTTGGACACCGATATTGAAACAGATTAAATAAAATAGTAAAGTTAAAAGCCTACGATTGATTTATATTATATTCTGATATTATATTCTCTGATTTCTCAGTAGGTATACTTGTATTTTTAACCCCCGACGCAAAAAGAGGGGTGTTATAAGTTTGACGTGTCTGTGTGTGTGTCTGTGTGTCTGTGTATCTGTGTATCTGTGTGTCTGTGTGTCTGTATGTCTGTGTGTCTGTGTGTCTGTGTGTCTGTCTGTCTGTCTGTCTGTCTGTCTGTCTGTGGCATCATTACTCCCGAACGGATGAAGCGATTTCAATTTAGTTTTCTTTGTATTAAAGCGGACTTACGGGCGCGTGTTTTTGGATATGTTTCATGAAAATCGGTTGAGCCGTTTAAAAGTTGTTGGGGTTGAAAGTGGGGAACAATTATCACTCTGTCCCTTTGTGGCATCATAGCTCCCGAACGGATGAAGCGATTTCAATTTAGTTTTTTTGTATTAAAGGGAACTTACGGGCGCATGTTTTAAAATATGTTTGATGAAAATCGGTTGAGCCGTTTAATAGTTGTGGGGGGTGAAAGCGGGGAAGAATAGCCGTATGTATGCAAATATACTCGAGTGGGGTCTCAAATGATAGCGTACAGTAAGAGAATATTTATAACTGAATCCATAATGTTATTACCTATAAAAAGTATGAAATAAAAAATTAAATTAAAAATTAAAAAAAACCCCGACACAAACATTTAAAAAGTAATACGTCGCGTTGGGGGACCGCTCCATTTACTTCTAACTTTAACACAAAAAAATATTGATAAATGGCAAGGTAGACATGTGATACTTATCAAAAAAAACGTAGATAATGAATAGTTAGGTGCGGTCCCCCAACGCAATGTATTACTTTTAAAGATATTATTTTTTACTTTTTAAATGTTTGTGTCGGGGGCTTTTTTAATTTTTAATTAAATTTTTTGGTACTTGGTGCTGGTCAAAATCTTACACTTTTATCAGCACAGCTCTTACTTCGTAGAGTTCGATAACGATATTCTTAAAACATTGTGTTTCTTCTTCACGTTAGTAAAACTCGTCTTCGGTATTGTTCTAGTTGCTAGAGTTTACTGACGAAACAAACGAATAGACTCAAACGAATTTACTAATTGAACCAACATCATTTAGCTTTTCTGTTTACTTACAAAAGCACATAATTCTATATTACTGTATTAATTTTCATTCTCACCACCTCTATGTCAAAATAATAAATTGCCCTACTGCGGTACTCTCCAAGTTAGAACTGTAATTACAAACAGCTTTGGTAGTTGTTGACACAGCTTAAGGCACTCAATAGTTAACTTGTACGAACGGTCAAAGAGAACTGACGCCGAAACTAAATGTCAGTTAGTGATTATAAATTTATTTGTGACATTTTATTTATGCACATTCTTATTGTTAACGATCATTAAATGACAGAAGATTTTTATGGAAACAAGTGACACGAAAGGGTGTAGAATTTGTATCCAATTATAATACCTATATAAACAACGTGGTTACCACTATACAACAATAAATTTAATTTTATGTACCTAATGATTACCTAAGCCCCCAAAAAAAATTTCAATCAAATACCTCCTTTACTTTAGCCACAGCAATTTTTTTTCAATATTCAAAATTTCAACACGCTCTATCATTATTGTAATTGCAGAAGATTGTTGCCGCTCTTGTCAAATCTATCGTATCTATTATTATTGTAATTTATTTTGTATCTTGTCATATCTATTATTATAGTAATTGCAGAAGATTGTTGCCGCTCTTGTCACAAGTGAGTGTCCGATGTACATAAATAAATAGGCTGTTCTATTTTTTCCTGTATTTTTGTGCTATTTAGTTTGTTTGAAAAAAACATTTTTGTAAATGAGATGTTAGGCGTTTTTTACTAAATGTAATATTATTATGTTCCTTGCATGAAGCAGGGCTCGTGGTTTCATTTATTGTTAAATGGTGGTATCCACCTTGTATAGGTCTGTATAATAAATGGAACATTTTATGCATGTATATTTTATGAGATATAAAAAATAAAGGGTCTTCATAGGACCAATATAAGTCATAAATGTTATTTTAAAATTGTCGTCTTTGACTGCGAATCACGTAAAAACTACTGTATTAAACCTGATACAATTTTCATAGTTGTATTTATCGAGATCTAACATAAATCATGGTGCATGTTTCATCTTAATGCGTAACCTAGAACCAGAGATACCTGTAAAAAGGTAATACAAAATAATAAGTCTTTGTGGTACATTTTGGAATTTTCTCGAACCCAGTACTCCAGACACGTAACAATATTATATTGTGACAGCCCTGGCGTATCTGCCTCGCTAAACAATAAACAATAGGGGCCATAAACATGTCGCGCAAACAATAGGAGCGCGGCAATCTCGAAACTACGCGCACGACGCTTCGCCTTACGGCAATAGTCATAAGGGCGAACGTCGGTTGCAAGGAACATACTAGAATTTTAGACGAATCTGGTCCGTCCGGAATTAGCGAGAAAGTTCTGGATTAGCGTGAATGGTGCGTGAGTGGTATAAAAAGGGGCGATCGGTCAACCGCGGACATTCTAGTTTCGGAAGCGGAACCAGGAAGATACCAGCGATACCTACGAGCGATACCAGTGCGAAGTGAAGGGATTTCTACGGGCGATACAGTGTTCGACGAGTGTGTTTACGAGTACCTACGTGCATAGTGTTGTGGTGTGTACTGTGTACAGTGTGTAATTGTGTATCTACGAGTACAATAAAGTCTTTGTGGTACATTTTGGCATTTTCTCGAACCCAGTACTCCTGACACGTAATAATATAATAAAATATATTATAATATATTATAACATATATATAATATTATATAACATATTATAATAATTATATAATATTATAATATATTATAATATTATAATATATTACATAGGTAATTCCAAAATGTACCACAAAGACTTTATTGTAATCGTCGAAACACAATTACACTATAGTCCGTTTTTTTTCGCTACGGACTAAATTGACACATGCAAATGTCAAATTTCGAAATAATGTTACCAGCTTTTTAGATATAGTGTTGTACTACGATACCGGTTTCATGAATCGTAACTTTTTACACTTACCACATAATTTTATTATTATTTGACAATAGACGAATCTTTTGAAAGTCGTGGTGAATATGGAGAATCACAGATAAGAAAATAAATATAGAAATAAAATAAATAAGACAATTATTTATTTATAATTGAAGAATACGTAATAACATACATTTAACAACAATAAAAATACATTACGGTTGTCGCCACATTGTTAAAAAATTAAAGACACATTTCTGTAATTATTACTGAAAAACGATACTAAATTGTAAATTACGTAAGGTTACGGTCGTGGCACATCACTATTAATGATTTGCAAAAAAGTAGCAACACAGCTTATGTCAATTTAGTCCGTAGCGAAAAAAACAGACTGTACGTACACACCAAAATACTATGCACGTACACTCGTAAACACACTCGTCGATCTTTGTATCGCCCGTAGAAATCACTTCACTTCTCGCTGGTATCGCTCGTAGGTATCGCTTGTTCTTCCCGGTTTCGCTTCCGAAACTAGAATACCACGCAGTCGTCCAAGTGCCCCTTTTATACCATTCATGCCTTTCTATACTTAGTACGCGACAGATTGACATGGCACTTTTCCAGTGATGTGGTTTATATCGATATAGTTTATATCGATATTTTTCTCACGCAACAAAATAAGAGTAAAATCAATGAAGTAATTAAGGTTTATTATAAGTAAAATGAAAATGAATCAGATTTATTCAGTTTAGGCTATTGTGGTACTACAACTTATGATTACATTAAAATAATATTGTTGATAGACAGATAAATAAATATTTATCATATGATAAATGAAGATTTACAACCATGTTGTTATTGAATTATAATATTTCCGAACCCCTTATTCCGAAAGCCGTGTCGACCTGTCGCGTACTATAGATTGTTCCGGCTAATTCCGGTCCCGGTTGGAATAAGGTTCGAGTATGTTCCTTGCAATCGACTTTCGACCTTATGACTATTGCCGTTACGTAGAACCGTCGTGCGCGTACTTTCGAGACGGCCACGCTCTATTGTTCTATTGTTCGCTTGACATGTTTATGGCCCTTGTTGTTTATTGCTTCCGGTTTAGCCAAGTACATACGCCAGGGTTGTCACAATATAATAAAATTTTATTATATAATATAATACCTAATATATTTTATTATAATATAATAAAATTTATTATATTGCAAGTTAATGTCTGCCGAGTTGGCTAATATACAATATTATACATAGCTAAAAAATTTCAGAACATTATGGAGAACGTTGAATTCTGCAGCTTTCTCACGATATTTTCATTCAATGAAAGCATGAACTAGTTAAATTAGTTTTCTGTTTACGTTATAACATAGTTGCGTGCCTATGTTGCTAGTTCAACAGGAAAGATAAATTATTATTCTCGGTTAGTAATAATTTCCTAAATTTGTAGGTAGGTACATACTATAAAAAAAATGTGTGCGTGTACTAGTGTACACACGTATGAAGTGAAACTTCTTTACGGCAATATATATAATAATATCATAATATAAATATATTGTTATAATTATAAATAAATTTAATTGTATTGTATTGTTCATCATCGTCATTGTTCGCAACTCAGTGCATCAATCGCTAATTATGCATTTCTCCCACTCTGTTTTCATCTGTGAGGTGAGGAGACTGCACATGTATTTCTGAACGGTAAAGTCTGGTGGTGGGAGTAGCTCCACTTAAGCGACATGCTATCCCTACTCCACCGGAAAAATCACTATAATAGTCATCCTAAACTATCTTTGAATACTTAGTTATAATTTATTTACTGTTATATTGCAGTTAAAAACCTTTATTAAATATTTTACCAAAAAGACTAGTCGTTGCATACCGTATAACGAAACATTAATCTTTAGCTAGTCTGTGCATATTATGTCATGTCAATGTGCCACAAACAAGTCAAAACAAACCTGGCTGGTTATAAATAATTTCGATAAAAAGCAAAACTAAAGAGACGTCATAGTTACATTGACAAATAATGTCATCAAAGTAAACAAACATGAAATCGTATTTAAAGTTACAGAAATTTAGCAATAAAAATAAAGAAGGAATACAGGAAACATTAAAAAAGGTAACATTTAAAATTTATAAATAGTCCCAGAAGTCAATAACAAAGTAATAATTGGATACATTACCAAAATATCTACCTCCAAAGTAATCAACATAATCTTAACATGGCGCGTAACGCGTCAAAAGCGTAACGCGTCAAAGCCATGTCAAAGGGTAACCGAAAAATGTGACGAAAAAATTTTTCAAACGCCGATAAAGAAGTTTCACTTCAATAATAATAAATTATTTTCATCATAAAGTATTTAAAATAATTTAAAGTACACGTGGCAGTTTTAGTCGTTGAACCTTGCGCGTAAGCCGTAAGATATGTTTTCCAATTCCAGAGAGATTTTGATACAGATGAGGAAACCACAGATGTGATAGCTATTAAGCTTCGACATTATCCGGGATTGGGAAAATGACAGGATATTAGTTGAGGATGTTTCGAGAACATGCGTATCTAATTAGATTACTCAATATCCCGTCTTAAAAACTTTTGAACATGAATGTTCTCTGCGAAATTGCTAATTAAGAAGAATTAAGAATTCGGGGGATTTTTTTGTAAGAATTTTAGTCTGCAGCGATTGCTTTGATGTATTAGAAGTATATTTATCTCGGTAAAATTTCAATAAAATATCGCCATAAAACAAATTACAGACAAGGAAGGCCTATATATTTGGAAGGAGGGAGAGGGGATATAGGTTTCTTTTAATAGTCATATATTATATTAGGTCCATTATACTCATACCCAGAAAACTTTGTGAGCTTAATTTCAAAAACGTATTACTAGTTAGGCAGTTGAAGTAAACAAACGAAGGTCACGATATTAATTTACAAAATGATATTATTAATGAAGTAAATTGATGTTCTTCATTTAATGACATCTCTGGTAACGGTTCGAGTGTGATGTTGATAAGAGGCACATCTCTGACAACATCATTAGGCACTTGACCCCCATATGAGGCGACAAAGATGTTTCTGGGTTGAACATTGAACATTCTACAGCTACAACTTGAATCACTGCCGTTAATAAGTTTATAGTTATTAATATTTTTATTCAAATTAATTCGTTTTTGTAAAATCGATTTCAATAGGTAGATATTATTTGGAAAAAATGTGTTCAGTTATTTTAATCCGCCTTCAAAATGGAGTTGGTTCTCAATTTGACATTTAGTGGTCTACTATTTGTGTGGATGAGTATTTTTTAGCTATCTCAAATGTGCGTGCACATTACTTCATTTCTATTACGTTAATGATGATATTTTTGTTTTTAATCTCTCTATGTAGAAAATAACCAGCAATAATGGAAACACGTTGCCATCAAATGATAACAGCTTCCGTCACAAATCAACTCGGGTTTCAAGAAAATGTGGTAATTTTTTAACCCCCATTAAATTTCTTGTTTCTACGTTTATATATGAATTTCACTTCAATATCTAGTACTATTCGTATTTTTGTGTTGATAGGCAACATACCTAAGTAGCAGAACAGAATATACCTATTTTGCTTATTATCTACTCTTTAAATATAAAAAAGAGTTAGCAATTACCTTACCTTACAAAAACTATTTTTATAATAGTTAAAAGATTTACCATGTTTAAGCAAGACTGGTCCTGAGTATCCGTGAGTAAGGAGATTTATCGTAGTCTTTGTTTCTATATCTAAGTATATTCCATTCCGTTCGATCTGAAATTGCAAATGCCGGCTATCTGTCTATGCAATTAAGATAGATTTAAGATTGACAGCGGGATTTAAATATGCAGTTAGTAAATTTTGCATACAAGCTGGATTTAACTGTGAGCGCAGGTAAATAGTTTGGTTTTGGCGGGGAGTGGCAATTACATATGCTCGGCGACTCAAGTATTTAATAAATAGAAATTTATTTGTGTTCTTGGTACATCCTGGGTGGCTAGGTACATCCTGTGTGGCTTGGTCCATCCTGTTGCTCACTGGGTTCTGCATCTCCGGCTGGAATCTTGAACTGTACCTTTGCATCGTTGTTTACCCTTTCTTTTCAAGATAACTTAATTCAGACAGTATCCTGCTTTGACATTTTCGTTTTACATTCGATGTAAGTTACAGAAATGATAGAAAATGTAAAGTGTTATTTTCTAGCGATATCAAACGCTTTCTCTAAATAAATTATTATTTTACGTCTTGTGTTTCGAAAAAAATACATATGCAGAGATGGCTCTATCAATTCTGATTTTAATCAATCCGCTCTACCTGTAGTGCACTCTCTTTGTGGCTAGCTATAAATCATTTCCCGTGAAACGTCTTCGTTTTACGCATGGCCATTGATAATTGTGACTACGTACGACGTATTTCTTTTAGAATTATTAATACACACTTACGTGCTTCAAGATCGAGTTTCTTTTATTATTTGTTACTTTTTAAATGTATTTTCTTATGTCGGGGGTTTTTTTAATTTTAAATTTATTTTTTTATTTTATACTTTTTATAGGTAAGAACATTCTCGATTAAGTCATAAATATTCTCCTTCTGTGCGCTTTCATTTCAGACCCCACACGAATATATTTGCATTCATACGGCTATTCTTCCCCGCTTTCACCCCCTACAACTTTTAAACGGCTCAACCGATTTTCATCAAACATATTTTAAAACATGCGCCCGTAAGTTCCCTTTAATACAAAAAAAAACTAAATTGAAATCGCTTCATCCGTTCGGGAGCTATGATGCCATAAAGAGACAGAGTGAAAATTCTTCCCCGCTTTCAACCCCAACAACTTTTAAACGGCTCAACCGATTTTCGTCAAACATATCTAACAACACGCGCCCGTAAGTCCCCTTTAATACAAAAAAAAACTAAATCGAAATCGCTTCATCCGTTCGGGATCTATGATGCCACAGACAGACAGACAGACAGACACACAGACACACACACAGACACGTCAAACTTATAACACCCCTCTTTTTGCGTCGGGGGTTAATTATTAGTAATTAGTAATTAGTATTAGTATAGTATTAGTATTAGTAGGATGTTAAGTTAATCATAACTACGTCTGGTTTGCTAACCGCACGCCATAAACACGTGTTGCCTCACGCTATATTATAGTAATTTCATGTCCCATAAAATTTTACGTTTAATACAAATATAATGTAAAAAGAAATTGAAAGAATAGATACGTAACAAAAACGTAAAAAGTAATCATTTATGTGTATGGTATATACCATTCAAAGTTGAAAGGACCACGACACTCTCGTGAAACCATCTAACTGGAGACTATTTATTACACCCTGTATTATTACCTATTTGAATGAGGAAAGGTTTAGCTGAAATGAGAAAAGTAATAATTCCATTACCAAAATAATTTATTTCCACCTTTCCCTAGTCGAGCTGTCACACGTGTCAGGCGAAGTATCCTCCTGTTTTTCAGGGTGCATCAAAGATTTACTCGTAACTCACTCATGGCAATCTAAACTTAGGAGAATCTTGGTGTAGTCTATTGTAGATGGTCCATATTTCGGTAACTGGGATCCTTGCTTAGGTACTTGTATTCCTCAGCTGGTTACCCAAGAATAATGGCCAATGAAGGAAGCATTAAATTATGTTAACTGACTTCATAACCAAAAACCGTAAAATTCCCAGATATAAATTTTCGTAGTTCATTTTATGAAGTTTGAGAAGGAGCGTGTTAGCCAGGCAGTTAAAAACGATTCTAGTATAATTTACTTGGTGATAATATTATGGTAGAGCGAAATAGTCTATTATTTATTAATATAATAATATATTAAAATAAATATGATATATGAACGTGTTTTGGGTTGACCCTATCTTGTTATGCTCGTTTGTCCATTGGAACATTACGGCAATCGTTTTCCGATTTGTTCCGCGCCTTTGTATCCGTGATTCAACGTATAAGTGGTTGTAAAACCAAATGACGTTTCATCATTACTTAGGTCCAAACGACATTTTGATGATGTTCATATCGGGATGATATTTGGGTTTAAATATAAATATTAAAAAAAAGCCTGAGTGTCGCAGAACACTCAGTTGGAACAAAATTATATTGTTGCACCCTCACTCAAGCACTTGAACATCTGACATAACATAACTAACCTGACATCTGAATTACCTGACATCTCTCACCTTATCGGCCTTTGAGCGATTTCTGACAGTTTTTGAGTTATTATGCGAATTACTTCATAACTTTTGACTGGGGCATGGGGTTCCGATTAGCGATTAGATAGCGATTAGATTAGATTAGCGATTAGCGACATCTGGCGAGTGGTTTTTGAGTTATCTTGACTTTGAAGTCGGTTATTTTTTTGTAAAAAGTTAGTTATTTATACTGTGCGTGCGATAAGGAAGTTCGTTCCAATAACACGTTTCTTTGAAACATTAAAACATAATTTATCATGAATCTAAGTGCATATTTTTAACCCCCGACGCAAAAAGAGGGGTGTTATAAGTTTGACGTGTCTGTGTGTGTGTGTGTGTGTGTGTGTGTGTCTGTGTGTCTGTCTGTCTGTCTGTGGCATCATAGCTCCCGAACGGATGAAGCGATTTCAATTTAGTTTTCTTTGTATTAAAGGGGACTTACGGGCGCGTGTTTTTAGATATGTTTGATGAAAATCGGTTGAGCCGTTTAAAAGTTATTGGGGCTGAAAGGGGGGAAGAATTTTCATTCTGTCTCTTTGTGGCATCATAGCTCCCGAACGGATGAAGCGATTTCAATTTAGTTTTCTTTGTATTAAAGGGGACTTACGGGCGCGTATTTTTAGATATGTTTGATGAAAATCGGTTGAGCCGTTTAAAAGTTATTGGGGCTGAAAGGGGGGAAGAATTTTCATTCTGTCTCTTTGTGGCATCATAGCTCCCAAACGGATGAAGCGATTTCAATTTAGTTTTTTTTTGTATTAAAGGGAACTTACGGGCGCATATTTTAAAATATGTTTTATGAAAATCGGTTGAGCCGTTTAAAAGTTATGGGGGGTAAAAGCGGGGAAGAATAGCCGAATGTATGCAAGTATACTCGTGTGGGGTCTCAAATGAAAGGGCACAGTAAGAGAATATTTATGACTTAATCGAGAATATTCTTACCTATAAAAAGTATAAAATAAAAATTAAATTAAAAATTTAAAAAACCCCCGACACAAACATTTAAAAAGTAAAAAATAATATCTCTAAAAATAATACGTCGCGTTGGGGGACCGCTCCATTTACTTCTAACTTTAACACAAAAAAATATTGATAAAATATGATAAGTCTTGGGTAAAGGACTAAGTAGGTAGGCATGTGATACTTATGAAAAAAATCGTAGATAATGAGTAGTTAGGAGCGGTCCCCCAACGCGACGTATTATTTTTAGAGATATTATTTTTTACTTTTTAAATGTTTGTGTCGGGGGTTTTTTAAATTTTTAATTTAATTTTTATTGAATCAAAATGTTAGTCGTAATCGTAAGGTGAAGTTGATTACACCTTTGGGCGTGTCTTGACGATGATACCTGATCTTATATAGGTTTTTGATACTAGTATAAATGTTCAACATATCCATTTTTTTAATCATTACATTCACGGAATCAACTTTGATCTTGGTACCACACGGTTGTTGTTTAAATAAGCTCAACCAAAACAAAGGAAATGTATGTATTATGTTTTAACATATCTACCTAAAATTAACCAAATGCCTAATGACTTTTAAGTTATCTTAGTATACTAAAATACCAATTATTAGGGTTAATTCAAATATTATTCCTTAGATGTTAGAAGTAATATAGGATGAAACGAAAGGATCAACTTTTGACTTATAAAGAAAGATCGAAATAGTTACGACCAGGAGAAAGTAAAAAAACACAGTCACTTTTTGAAGCATTGTTAGCATATTAAATTTATCGACTGCATAGTAATTTCTTGCCGACAATTCCAAGAGTGACACGGAATTTTAAGGATGGTACAGGGTGCGACAAATTCTAGGAATTTTAATTAGCAGAATACGGGACGAGCGATGAGCACTTCCCTGATGTATTCGTAAGAATATAATTTTATATTAATTATTTTGTAGTACGTGTGGTTTTGAATCAATTCATATTACCTATGAACCTACCGATATATTGTGGAGCCTAGAAACAACGCTGGGAATTACTTACGATAGCAGCATTGAAAGTTTCAGAAATGTAAGTAGGTACTATAGGTATTTATACCGAAGATTTGAGTATTTGGTTTAATATGTATACCTAAAAGTAATCTGCGATATACCTATAAATATTGACGCTTTCCACTACAAATCTGTAACGAAGTTCATAATAGTCCAGTTAACATTTCACAACTCTGCCGGAAATGTCTGTATCAAAAGCCCGGTTGTGGGCCATCGGTTCAATTCTCTGAAGTCGTTAACAATACGGAACAATGAGTTTTTGTGTAACCTATATTTAGTTTAAGATTTAAATACGTTTCTTATGATTTATCAAAATATATATTTGGTATTACATTTAGTTGAATGGGAAAAAAATATTATGATTTAAAATATATATTTTTCATCATTTTAAGTGGTAGCGTGAAAATTGAAATGGGTGTAAAATAACTAAAGAAAGAAATAAGAAATAAAGAAGAGAGAGATAAAAGTTTAATTTGAATAACAGAAACAAACTTGCATCAATAAAAGGTATTTATATATAGTGGTTTGAAAGTTGGGTTTTTGAATACCATATCTGCTATCCATGGGGGACGTAGCTTTGAATCCCGCATCGAGAATATAATTTCGATTAATATATCGATCATATCGAGAATAGAATTTCGATGAAGGAAAATATTACGAGGAAACCTGTACACCTGAGAGTTCTTCGTGATGTTCTCAAAAGTGTGCGAAGTCCTCCATTCTATACTTGGCCAGCGTGGTGAACTGCCTGTACCCCTCACAATGTGAGAGGAGGACCCGTGCCTAGCAGCGGGACCGTTAGGCACTTCTCACACAACGCTATTTATGAGCTACGCGACTGCGACGCAATCCCAAAATTCTATGTATCTGACACTTATGACTGACAGGAGTCGCATCGCAGACGCGTGTCCTGTCAGTGAAAGATGTCAGATACATACAAATTTTGGATTGCGTTGCAGTCGCGTAGCTCATAAATAGCGTTGTGTGAGAAGTGCCTTATGGGTTGCATGATGACGATAATGCCTTACATAGTATGAAATTTTGTATTCCAATCTACAAATATGATATAAAATAATTACGTATCTGAATTGTAAATAAAAAATTAATAACACATTTCAAGAAGTATGGACTATTTAAAAACTTGCACAGATTTCAAGTGCCCATGACAACAAAATTATTTCAGTTTAATTCTTAACTACAATCATCAGGGACAAAATGAAAATATGTAACGCTTAGGTGATTCTTTGGTATTTTTAAATTATGATTTGAAATTTTAATTTGTCACAAGAAATTACTTATTGAAAGCGATTTCTACAGAGCGGTATTGTAATGGGATCTGGTTTCTTTGTTAGCTAAGAAAACAGGGATGAATAGAGCCGCTGGAGAAATCAACGGGTCACGACGTTCGCGACTCTTTGTATTGAATAATTCATTTAATCCATTTAATAAGTACGTAGAATGCATAAATGAATACGATTTCGTATAGTAATTAACTGAGGTTCTTGGTAGTTCATTGAAATAGCCATGTGTGCAGCCTGTCACTTTAGTAAAATCGGTCTTCTCTGCGTGGATTCTTACCTCATGCTACGCTGTTCTTTGAATGGTGAGAACTATTTCCTTTCTTTTATCTCCGCATTAGTATGAATACCCTATGCTGCCTGAATAAATTAAGTAACGGTTAAGAATTATATCGGCGTATTTTGAGCTATAAGTATTATATACAAGATACATGCTGCTAATTCATTTCAGATTTTTCTATAAATACATAATTATATCGGTGAGCCACGTTTTCTTGAAACGTACACTTAAATTAGACACTTAGTAACACAAGTTAAATCAACTATAGAAGCCACTTGACGACCCGTATATCGCAATGGTTACCAAGCCCGGCTGTAGTTTCCCGGAAGGTTTCGATTCCCAGAGATGCATTACTGTTCCCGGAAAGTTATTTTTGTGTGTAGTCCATGATGACTATGACACCCTTCACACAGAGACTCCGAGAGTAGGGCTATGGGTGTGTAGCTTTATTTTTAAGTAGTATTTTTTTTTATCCTTGCTTTTGTTTAGCTTAGCTTTTTTTTAGGAGTAAAAAGTCAAGGCATGACACACGACTTAGGCTATGTCCACACAGCGCGTTGCGTCAGCGTTGCGTCGACACGAGGGCTGTAGTTGCGTCTCTTTATCTATCTTCTATCTATCTAATAAAACTGTAACTGGTTGAATGTTTGTGCAAACTAATCTCAGAAAAGGCTGAACGGATTTTATGAGACTCTCACTGGAAGATAGAAGAGGTTGTGGAGCAATATAAGCTACTTTTTATCTCGGAGTTCCCGCAGGATCGGGCTTCATGCGGAAAAAACTCCTAAGCACGAACGAAGTCGCAGGCACAACTAGTATAGTAATAAGCAAAGTGTAAACACATTGTGGTGCGTCGACGCGGACTGATCAAAATTTCTGACAAAACAGAACGCTGACTCGCTGTGTGGTAGGGTATAGAACCCGTAACGTTTTTGTTTTCTACGCGGTGCTTAGTAGATCTCCTTATTTATCGATGGATATGGAATAGCATTATATATTAGAAAGTATATTTACACGTTACTTAATGTCACTGTGTATACACTTTTAATTATGTTTATTATAATTATATGACGTCGCGTTATCCCCTGCAAACGACGTTGTCAAGTTGTGCGCTGATTGTATGACGGTGTGGAGCACTTCATCTCATTAGTCAAATTTGAATTCATACTTCGTTCAACCATTTTGATTGTAGTAGGTATCCCTTTGCAATCACAGCGAAATGACATTCAATTTGCCTATAAATTTTAGAATAATGACAACTGCAAGCTGATCATGCTATTCTTAACGTTCTATATCTAAGGCACTAGCTTTCCCCTCACACCTTCCTTTGCATAGATTTTTTTCCGTTTATTTATTATCACTTTAGGGGATGAATTTTTTGAATGAATTTTCCAAATTTCCCATACCACCCCATACACTAACTTTGAGTACTGCATTCCTATATTCCTTGGAATATGCATGTTTTCGTCTTCTTGCGATCAGTAGTTTTGTTTGTTGTCTGTCAGTCACACGTTAACGGAATAGTTATTTGATTGATGATTTATTGTTATAGCTTTGAAAGGCCCTTGATGACTCGTCTATCTAGTTACAATTTTTTTTGTTAGGTATGGAATTAAGGCAGTGAACGAGCATTTAGCATCATCCTTCCGATGCCGCCCATGACAACTGTAATTGACCTACAATAAGACTCAAATGAGTATTAGAATAGTTAAACCGGTTTGCAGACGATGTTCATTTGTTTGTGAGTACCTCATATTTACTAATTGGAGCAGAGTCTGTTAATGATAATGTTAACAAACAAACAGTATTAATAATCACTAATAATCTTTGTTTCGTTCTGTTGGGTCACAGGTGTGTTGCTATCCGTGAGTACAAAAAATACTTTAAAAATTTTGAAATTAGTATCGGCTCCACACTACTATTAAACTATAAATACTAAATGGAGGCTTAAGGAATTTGCTTTTATTATTCTGTGTTGGTAAATTACTTTACAAATTAGACTTTAGGTTTAGGTTCTAATTCCATAACTTTGCTCGTGCGCTAACTTCACGCCGTTAAAAAATGGGCACTTTAGGCACCGTATCGTAAAGTACTATTCCCCAATGCGTGCGGCCCCGGCCGACTGTTGCAGCTCTAAAGTAATTCTTAACTTATGTACCTATACAAATTCACAAAATTCACATATTTACTCTCTGTTTATATCTAACTAGCGAACCGCCCTCGCTTCGCTTCGGGACCCGTAAGTATCAACCGCGTAGGTCCCGCTCCCGTAGGAATTTCGGGAAGATAATAAACTATCACCAAAATTAATTCAGGTTAAATTAAATTAAACTTAGAAATAAAGCTTACGACAAAATAATAGCAAAGTAGCAAAGGATCACAGCAAGATTAATTCATATTAAACTTGGAAACGCGGCAAGTTTGGTATGGCAGTGAGTTCGACCAAATTTGATTACCATAAAAACGGTTCTAGTGTGTTAATCTTAAAAGATAGACATATACTGTCGTGGACATTTTTTTAGATCATTTCAAGAGGAATAATTCTTTCATACATATATTTTTGGTATCTTGAATCGTTTTCGCAACGCATGCAACGAAAGCCCTCGAGAATGAATAATTTTCCCCGTTTTTTCCACATTTTTCATTATTTCTTCGCTCCTAATTGTTGCAGCGTGATGTTATATAGCCTATAGCCTTCCTCGATAAAAGGTCTATTCAACACAAAAAAAAAATTCAATTCGAACCAGTAGTTCCTGAGATTAGCGCGTTCAACCAAACAAACAAACAAACTCTTCAGCTTTATAATATTAGTATAGATATTAGTATACATAATATATACACGGGTTTCCTTTATTATAAACAAAATATTTATTCAAAAATTTTATTTTCAATACTACAGATTTACTAGTATTAAACATATCACGACAAATTTAAAACAGGAATCCAAGAAAAGTTCGTACAATAACTACTTAGTTCCATAAAAATTAAAATTCCCATTTCACTTAGCCCTACTGTCCCATAATTAGTTTTAATCATATTTATGACTGATAACGAGCTAATTACAATGTATTATTATGTCTGTGTAAATTAATCTAACATATTAGTATGTTTAAACTTGTGTATAAATTTCACATTCAATTATACTTTATTATTAAAGTATATTTATTTTAAATGAGATATTGTTTATGATATGATATCGTACGAAACTCACTTAGACATACATATTATAATTATAACATTATAACAATGAATAATTGATCAGCGTTATGATACCATAAACTTAAATTGTAACAATTATTTGAAGTATTTTCAAAAATAAAACTTTTGGATGTTACAGTAGAGATAGGTAGAAGGCTCCAATTAAATTTTGATATTATTTCGTTTACAAATAGCACTATTAGTTACTTACTTAAAGAACTTTGCAGAATATAAGTATTCATTACATACATACCTACGCGTTTCGATACACATAAGGTTAAGTTACACTATTTTAATAGATACAGTCAGACCTAAAATATTACTTACAGTATTAATTATCTTAAGTGTAAAATGTATTTATACAATCATGTTATAATAATTTGTTGTAATCACAATAAAAAATTCCAAGAGCAAACGTTATACGTTTTGGTAACGATATAATATACTAACCACATTTATGTAATTTTATGAACAAAAATTACAAAATATAGTACTTACCTAAATAAGGACAGATTAAATTCCTTAAAAAATTACAATAAATTAGCGAAGTTAAATATATTGTATGCATAGTGCACGGATAACAAACATGTAATACATAAAAATCTAGGTATATAACATACCATTGTAATTATCACATAATATTTAGTCTACATTAATAAAATAGTTTAAATCAGGCCTCTATCATAATAAATATAAGGTCGTGGACACAGAAATATATTACGAAGAATTATAAAAGTTAAAACTGATTAATATTTTTATACAAACATAGCGTATCCAATACATTAAGTTTTGGGTTTTTCCGGTATAGTATTAATATCCATGTCAGTAGTCTGAACCTCGACATGAGGTGTGGTAAAATTGTCATAGGATATATACTGAGGAGCCTGCTGTTCTTCGGCTTTTGCAATGACAGGGCGTTTCTTAGTGTTAATGTAACCAAACGCTGACACTAATACGATGAATACTATGAAGCCTATACAACAACCGACTACTAAGCTAAGCCTTCTCGTTAACATATCAGCGATGCCCATGTATGTATTAGAGAACGGGCTATCAATAGCTGCACCAAAAATCTCGATGGTGTTCACAGTCGTACATTTACTGGTCTGAGTATCGTTCATGCTAGATTTCAAGTTAGTAAAGACAAGTTCATCGCCGTATAAATGGACACTTGAGTTTTCAATTATAGGTGCAATTCTAGCATCTGGTGTAGAAAATCCTGATGATGTCCTAAAGTTACCGATTGCTATGACGCATATTGTGTACCGTGCTCCAGGAGTCAAATGATTCAACCTCGTCGATCTGGCTGTAGCGTTTACAATCTTCCCTCGTATCTGTAACAAAAAAGCGCCATTATATTTTATCATCACACCTATTTATATTGATTATAAAAAAAATTGTAGGTCGACTGAACCGTTGTAACAAGGGAACGTTTAACTGGATTCACAGTTAACCGAATACCCACGAGCGAGAAACATAAATATTTTTTATGGTCCATTGAAGTGATGCATAGCCGTGTATTCAAATGTTTGTTCTAATGGTGGTTGGGCGAGTTTTATGTTATAAATTTTAGCCTAAAAAGTGTAAATTTTGTTATAGAAATTATTGTAATTTGACACGAAATGTAATGTTTTTGAAAAAAAAAAAACAGAAAAAGGTAAAAACTGTCATGAATATTATCAACTTGATTACTTACAATATTAGGCGTCTGCTCTCCGTAATAAGCCACTTGATAACCGTTTAAGCCGCTCTGATTGCGACTTTGCCAGGACACGATAACAGAATATGTTTGAATGTCTTGGATGGCAACTCGAATCACAATTGGTATGTCACATAATTTTTGTGACGTTATTTTGAGAAAACTGTATCCATGAAGTTCCTCTGGATGTTCGCATCGTAAGTTGCTACTGCCTTTTTTAACAATGTTTAAATGCTCTTGCATCCATATCCATACATTTTGTATTTCACAGTTACAAGTTAATGGGTTTTCTGAAAAATTGCAAGAAACTTATTAATTAGGATGTTAACATTCTGAAAACAGTGACATTTTTAAAACAAATACATTCATATGTATTTTTTTAATAGTAGTGTTTCTTAACAATCGCAATTCTCCAGAAACAATCATTCAAAGTAGATCTTTATTTTGTGTTATCATTTATTTATTAGGGTCACCAACAAAACATACATTAATACATTTTAAGATATAAGCCTTATCATTAACATAATGGATTCTAAACATAACGCTATTAACTTCTGTTTAAATTAAAATGTGAAGAAATGAAATAGTTTTTATATTTGCTCGGAATCCAGGTTAAGTTTGCCATGTTGTAGTGCGCTAGCAGATGAATTTCATTACTTAATTACTTTGAAATGCAAAAAGATAATAATTATTGCGAGTTGCGATTGATTCAAAATGAACAAGATCAGAGGAAATTATACTCGCACGAGACGTTGAATTAGCGCAGTGATGTTGCAGCGTCTACATTGAGTATAAGTTTATTGAACTCCTACGCGGAAGAAGCCCGATTATGTTGTTTAAGCGCCTCTTGTATTTAGAAACAAATTCAATATAAAAGAAGATCTAATAAGCGGAAAGAGCTTTTGTTATGATGGTATTACATCATGATGTAAATTATTTTGCTCAAAATAAGAATAGTCCAATTTTTGTAAAACGCATTTTCTTTAATCTTATCAATTGAGTTCTTATTCAAGTATCTACTATGTGTTTAAGTTAAGTGTAAAATTAACTAATAGCCAATATGTTTGAACAAAAATACATGCAAAAGAATACATTTAAATGTTTTAGATTATAAAATGGTCAAAGAGTTGAAGAATACATACCATTAAATGATATCGATTTTATTTGGGTTTCCAATGTGGTAAGCAACTTCATTTGAATAATTTCAAAATAATTGCGACTTAAGTCAATGTGTACTATTTTATTCAATTTCTTGAAACTATCCGCTGATATCGCTGATAACCAATTACCACTCAAATTTAATTCGGTAAGACTGTAAAGATTCCTGAATATATCTTTGCTGATTCTTGTTATGTGATTATCAGATATATCTAATCTTTGTAAAGACTGCAGGTCAGATGTGAACTCTTCAAGTTCTCTGATGTTGTTTTGTGAGATGTTAAGTAATCTAGTAGAATATAGTCCTTGTAGTCTTTCCCTGGGAATATTTTCCAATTTGTTCTGACTAAGGTCAAGCATTTCCAAATTATGCAGTTTTGAGAATGCACCGGGTGACAATCTAATAATACAATTCTGAATCAAAATTAATCTTTTTAAAGTAGGAAAATTTTCAAAATCCTTACTCGTAATGATGGTCAAATTTGTATTTTTCACCACTAACTCTTCTAAGAGAGGAAACTGTTTTATAGGATATGTTTGTAACAATTGCACTAGTGAATTGGACGACATATTTAATGTAGTGAGTGCTGGTAACACGGATTCTGACAGACCGTTACTGGGAATATATTTGAAATAATTATGAGACAAATCTATTTCCTTCAAACCAATGGAATGTTGAAAAAAATTTGGGGGAAGAACAGTGAGCATATTGTTGCTCAAATTTAACGTAACCAAATTTTTTAGTGACGGTGAATTGAAACCGTTCAAAATTGATATACGATTATCGCACAGATTTAAAGTTCTCAAATTTTGCAAGCCTATAAATTTAAAGAAATCTACATTATGCAACTGATTATGACATAAGTTTAGAATCTCTAGGGACGTCACATTAAACAACGCTACATGGGGAAAATCGGTAAAGCTATTACCTTTCAAATTAAGTTCCTGTAAAATAGTCGTATAAGCAAAAACATCTTTATGCAAATCTTTTAAATTATTATAAGCCAAATTAATTCTTAGAAGATTTTGGTTTTTGATGAACGTTGCTGGGCGAAGATGCGATATATTGGACATTTCCAATGATAACGTTTGTAATGATGGCAGATGCGAAAACGTTTTGTTTTGCAGTGATGTGAAATTGTTATTTGTTAACATTAATGATTTTAAACCAGGTATTTCAATGTGAAGAATAGCTTCCCAAGTTATAAAATTATCATTCAATTCTAAGTTACTTAGATTTGGTAACGTTTTTAGTGAATTTACTTCGATAACAGTAATTGAATTTTTTCCAAGGCGGAGCTGCTTAATTGGAAGTGATGAAATATCAAAGTCTAATACGGTAATCTCATTTTGTGATAAATCCAATATCTTTAACTTAATCAGTTGTTTGAACGTATCTTTTGGTATTTGTCTAATATTATTACATTGCATATACAATTCCTCCAGAGTAATAAGATTTAAAAATGTTTCATTACTTAGTTTACTGATCTTATTATAGCTTATGTCCAAAAACTTAACCTTTTTTAGATGCATAAAAGTCTTATTTTCAATATGTACAATACTGTTATTTTTTAAATACAACCTTTGAATATTAATTAAATCATTAAAAAGATTTGAAGTTAAAACCCTGATATTATTTTGAGTCAACCACATTATTTGCACGTTCACTTGTCCTGTGAGTGAGCTATTTTTTAGCAAAGACAAGTAGTTCGCGCTTAATTGTATTGATACTAATGATGAATTCCTATTTGGGAATATGTCTCCTATAGTAGTTAAGCGATTACCCTGCAAATTAATGTGCTGGAGGTTTTTTAGAGTAATAAATGCATGTGAATCTATGGTTTGGATAAGATTATTTTGTAAATGCAATTCTAATAATTCTGGCAGAGGGTTAAATACGTTGCGCTTTATATGTTCTAGTTTATTATTTTGTAAACGTATTTCCCTTAACGTTACTAATTTATCAAATATTAACTCACCTAATTCTTTAATTTCGTTATTATCTAAACTTAACGTCACTAACTTTCGATTATTCTGAAAAACGTTATTAGGAAGATTTTTCAGAAAATTTGTTCCCATATGCAATTGTGTTAAGTTTGAAAGAGTAGAGAAACAATTTGGTTGTAATCTTTGAATAGCATTATGTTCAAGATTGAGAACAGTTAGTCCTATTGTGTTTAGAAATGCATTGTCTGGTATTTCTAGTATGTTGTTTTCGGACAAAAATATTTCAGAAAGTTGGTGTAAGTTAGAAAATACTCCATTTATATGATGTAAATGATTGTGACTTAGATCTATTGTGCGAATATTGTGGTTTCTTTGAAAAGTATTTTTTTCTATATTAATAATTTTATTTCGACTTAAATCTAACGTTTCCAAGTATTGTAATGGATAAAATGCTTGTTCATCTATTTCTTGAATTTGATTACTAAAAAACGTTAAAGTTTTAATTTTAGGCATAGAATGAAACCAATTATTCGAAATTTTTGTGAAATAATTTGAATTTAAATCTAAAGTTTGCAAATTTGTAACGGTCACATTAATATTTTCAGGTATAGAATGAATTTTGTTCCATGCCAGTCTCAAGTTGCTAAGTTTGTTCAGATTCCCCAAAGATTTTAAAGGAAATATATTTAGAAAATTTTCAGTCATATCCAACTCGCTCAAACTGTCTTTCAAGTTGTGAAATGCATTTTCTGAAATGTTGCCTATTTTGTTTCCCTTTAAATTAATTTTCTTCAATTTCAAATTAGCAAATGAATTTGCTTGAATTTCTTTGATTTCGTTGAGTTGTAAATCCAATGCTTCAATATTAATTAACTCGGTAAATGATTCATGTGGAATTCTATTTAATTTACTGGAAATCAGACTCAGAGATCCCATTGAATCCCGAAGTGACATGAAAGCATTAGGACTTATTTTGTTAATAGAAGATTGTGAAATCTGTAAATTGATTATTTTCACTTGTGATGGAAAAAGATCTGCCCTTAGTTCCGTTGTTGAGCTCTCAAGATCGTAAATTGATAAAGATTGAATTGTTCCTTTTATCTTTGACAGGACATTTTTAACAACTCCAGGGGTGGCGCTTGGACATTCTAAAAATAGCCCTGAAATAAATAACATTGCTTTTAAATCGCAGAATCAGTTTACAAATCCATAATTGAAATTACGCGTAAAGTTACAGAGAGATAGGTTAATAAAGATTTCAAAACACTGAGAATATTATCAATTACATTAAATAAAAAGATTAGACACAGTACCTTCCTTAAAGTTATAGCAAGGACAAATGGGGTTTTCTGCGAGACTGGGGCATTGAGACTGTTCTTCGCCTTGCAGTATCGGAATATGGATGATAATGAGAAAGACGTATACTCCACATTCTACGATGGGTAATCGAGTAAATATGCCCATATTGATTGGACGTCATTTCAGTAACATGTTGCATCCGGCGCTTTGAGTCGTCAGGGTACCTTGAATCTGAAACAATGGAGAAATATCATGAATTTTATGTCATTGGATTCACGTGGCATACCTACTCATCAAATTAATTCATATTTTACAAATATATCACGTCTGTTTTTTTTTTGTAACTCGAATAATCTGAATTAATCTTGCTGGTCGTTTATTATTTTGCTCTAAACTATATTCGATTGTTGCAAAAGACTTCTAAACTCAGTGTACATACTTTTATTTCTGATCTCCAGTCCGAAAAATACCGACCGCTCGGACCCAAGCTCCGTCATATATTTATGAATTAATCGTGACATCACCCATATAATGAGAAGATAATTAAATATAATATTTATGTCATTTCTTAAAATACTATTTGAACTAGGTACAAGAAAATATGGCTTTCCTAAGGCACAACAAGCACTCCAAATACTACTTACACAAATGGCAGCTGCAACATACATGAACAAAATCCTAATCCTGAAGCACGTAATGCGAAGTTCTTCGCAAATAACTGTTGTACATATCCATTTCAACCGTACACTAACTTTGACCATATCTTTCTATACAAAACGGTAATATAAAGAAGATTGTGCTGTAGCTGAGGTCGAGTAAAGTAGGTTATTGGGTACTCTATGAGTATTTCGGCACACCGAGCTTCCTGCTCTATTTGCGCAAAAGAGATTTCCAACAACAATTTAACTTTGTCCTTTAATATTTGGGGCTTGCGTATTTATGTTATAGTAGACCCTATCTATGAAGAAACTAACTATGTTATATTTGAAGTATGTTGTTTCGTAATAGTTTTAAACAAAAACTACATACAATACCTAGATGTTTTTAGAAATGTTTAAAAAATCTAATATCTTTAAACGAGCAATTCTTGTATATTTATTTATTTATTTTCACGATCTCGGAAACGGCTGCAAAGATTTTCATGAAAGTTTCAGATTAGGGGGTTTTCGGCTCAAGGAATCGATTTATCAAGGTCCCAGGTTCGAGAAAAGCTCGGTTCCCGTTTTTTCCCGATTCCCGATGTTTTAAAAACATCATACTGACGCCATCTATGAAACATTAGGATAACTTCTATGAGTGTACTGTTTGTAACGTGTTGAAATTTCAGTAGTATGAAACTGGATGGCGCTGTAATCTCTATGTGGGCAAATGGATATTTATCGTATCGATATTTTTCAAATGTATCGATATATATCACCCAAGAAATATCGATATTTTTTAATGTATCATTTCGATTTGGGAAAGTTGTAGGTCTCGTCAAGACCTACATTTCCAATGACAGCTGTCAAACTTCGAACCGAGATATCCCGGCAACGGCTGCTCCTGGAGCACTGGTGTCTTTGGGAAAGTTGTAGGTCTCGTCAAGATCTACATTTCCAATGACAGCTGTCAAACTTCGAACCGAGATATCCCGGCAACGGCTGCTCCTGGAGCACTGGTGTCTTTGGGAAAGTTGTAGGTCTCGTCAAGACCTACATTTCCAATGACAGCTGTCAAACTTCGAACCGAGATATCCCGGCAACGGCTGCTCCTGGAGCACTGGTGTCTTTGGGAAAGTTGTAGGTCTGGTTGAGACCTACATTTCCAATGACAGCTGTCAAACTTCGAACCGAGATATCCCGGCAACGGCTGCTTCTGGAGCACTGGTGTCTTTGGGAAAGTTGTAGGTCTGGTTGAGATCTACATTTCGGATGACAGCTGTCAAACTTCGAACCGAGATATCCCGGCAACGGCTGCTCCTGGAGCACTGGTGTCTTTGGGAAAGTTGTAGGTCTCGTCAAGACCTACATTTCCAATGACAGCTGTCAAACTTCGAACCGAGATATCCCGGCAACGGCTGCTCCTGGAGCACTGGTGTCTTTGGGAAAGTTGTAGGTCTGGTTGAGACCTACATTTCCAATGACAGCTGTCAAACTTCGAACCGAGATATCCCGGCAACGGCTGCTCCTGGAGCACTGGTGTCTTTGGGAAAGTTGTAGGTCTCGTCAAGACCTACATTTCCAATGACAGCTGTCAAACTTCGAACCGAGATATCCCGGCAACGGCTGCTCCTGGAGCACTGGTGTCTTTGGGAAAGTTGTAGGTCTCGTCAAGACCTACATTTCCAATGACAGCTGTCAAACTTCGAACCGAGATATCCCGGCAACGGCTGCTCCTGGAGCACTGGTGTCTTTGGGAAAGTTGTAGGTCTGGTTGAGACCTACATTTCCAATGACAGCTGTCAAACTTCGAACCGAGATATCCCGGCAACGGCTGCTCCTGGAGCACTGGTGTCTTTGGGAAAGTTGTAGGTCTCGTCAAGACCTACATTTCCAATGACAGCTGTCAAACTTCGAACCGAGATATCCCGGCAACGGCTGCTCCTGGAGCACTGGTGTCTTTGGGAAAGTTGTAGGTCTCGTCAAGACCTACATTTCCAATGACAGCTGTCAAACTTCGAACGGAGATATCCCGGCAACGGTTGCTCCTGGAGCACTGGTGTCTTTGGGAAAGTTGTAGGTCTGGTTGAGAGCTACATTTCGGATGACAGCTGTCAAAATTATTAACGTTGAATATTTATTATTAATGATGCCAAAGAAGTATAACTTCTTACGTGCGTACATAAGTACACGCAATTCTTTTTAAACTCATATTATGTCGGAAAGATCGAAGAACATTATTCATATTTTATCAGTATGCGATTCATACTAAATATAATTTCAACCGAGCAAAGCTCGGTCAACCAGGTACTGTTTCTATTAATTTCTAGGAGAACAATAATACAAAAATAAAATGCTTCAACAAAACAAAACAGTAAAAATTAAATTAAAAATTAAAAAACCCCCGACACAAGAAATTACATTTAAAAAGTAAAAAATAATAAAAGAAACTCAATCTTGAAGTACTTAAGTGTGTATTAATAATTCTAAAAAAATACGTCGCGTTGGGGGAACGCTCCTAACTATTCATTATCTGCGTTTTCTTTTCATAAGTATCACATGCCCACCTATTTAGTCTTTTACCGAAGACTTTCGGTTATGAGGTGACATTAGTTAGGTACTATTCGTAATTAAATTGTTAAGGTTGGTTGTTTTTTTATTATTTTTTACTTTTTAAATGTACCTAATTTCTTTTGTCGGGGGTTTTTTAAATTTTTAATTAATTTTTTTATTTTATACTTTTTATAGGTAAGAACATTCTCGATTAATTCATAAATATTCTCTTACTGTGCGCTTTCATTTGAGACCCCACACGAGTATATTTGCATACATACGGCTATTCTTCCCCGGTTTCACCCCCCACAACTTTTAAACGGCTCAACCGATTTTCATCAAACATATTTTAAAACATGCGCCCGTAAGTTATCTTTAATACAAAAAAACTAAATTGAAATCGCTTCATCCGTTCGGGAGCTATGATGCCATAAAGAGACAGAGTGAAAATTGTTCCCTACTTTCAACCCCAAGAACTTTTAAACGGCTCAACCGATTTTCATCAAACATATCTAAAAACACGCGCCCGTAAGTCCCCTTTAATATATAAAAAAAAACTAAATTGAAATCGTTTCATCCGTTCGGGAGCTATGATGCCATAGACAGACAGACAGACACACAGACACATACACCCTACATACACACACACACGCACACAGACACGTCAAACTTATAAGAACCCCTCTTTTTGCGTCGGGGGTTAAAAATAGGTACGGTACGGTTCAGTTCAGTATAGTAGAGTATGGGTATGGTACAGTTCGTTATGGTAACGTTACGGTAGGTACAGTAAAGTACTGTAAATAATGGTCGGTGCAGTATGAATGTGTAGGTACAGTACAGTACGGACATGCTACCGTATCGTAAGGAACGGAAACGGGGACGAAAACGGAGCTAAAATCGTACCTAGATTTGGATTCAAGTTCAATACCGAAACCTGTACAAGGCTTGGATCTGATGCAGGAAATGTAGTCAAAGTTAAAGATAATACCTAGTTGAAATCGGAATCAAAGTTAAAAATAAAATAAAACAGTTTTAAGTTACTTTAGTTAATTGATACGCAACAAAAACCAATGCTGATTAGAACTTCGTAAGTGTGTACATTCATGAATTCAATGAATATATCAATAAAGTGCGGAGCATACAACTCCCGCCTAAAAAATAGTTATACATTGACTTAAAGGGATCATTGTTGACTTATAATATGAGATAGATGAGAAGTACCTATTTGTGTGAAGATAAAGATTTTGCTTTGGTAAATTTCTAGTTACTTTATGAAAACACACGGCGAAAGAACCAAGTTTGTCGTGGACAGTATATCATGAGTACCTACAATTTTAATGCATGCACTACTGTGATGAATTAAAGCGATGAAAGTACAATAGCATGTGCGCCGGTGGCTGTCTTGACAACTTCTATGTAGCGAAGACGACGAGGAATGCTTCATGTTCTTTTCAGAACAAAGAGATTAAATATTTTAAGTCTCGGATAGTCGTGTGACCTACATTTATCATGGTCGTTTTCAGTAGGACGAGCGTGAATAACTGTCTATCGAATTCACAATTGTATCAGACGTGCGAAGCAATATCGCAGTCATACGTTTTCAAACTATGTCATATTGGTTTTTGCAGGGGACGAACCGTGAGAATTTTAAGTAGATACATAGGTACTACAAAGAAAAAGTAGGTACGTATTATTTTTGATAAGATAATCGTTACTTATCTTAAAAGTAACGATTATCGATTGAAGATTATAAAATGAATAACTATAACCTGTACTTGTGGACTCTTGTTAACATTTATCTACTCATTGTTATTTTTATTTGAATATTGGCCAACAAATTAGCCTAAATTATCTTGTCGAACTTTTATGCTAGCACAACAACAAATTGTAATTTACTATAAATAAAGAAGCTTTTTGTTGGAACAATAAATAAAAGTCAAAGCCGAACCTATTGTAAAGCCGTAATTAAACAAAGAAAGTAGGTACCGCTTCCTAATGTATGTGAAAGGGATTAATTAATGTTTGTCTCGAATATGCACTGTTACTTCCTTTGTTGGTGTTCCCTATTATAGGATCCAGTCATAAATAATCGATTCAAAAGGTATTGAAAAGGTCCCGAACAATTTATCGTTGTATTTTACGAAAGGCGAGATTTATTGTTTCACTTGAGATGGTTAATTAAAGTAGGAATTGGTATACTTGTCACGTTGTAAATGCGCTTATAATGAATCGAAACTGGAGCTCAAAGCTCTGAAAGTGTGAAGCAAATACCGAACGCTTAGTAAGTCGGTTAAAAATAACGAAGTTGGTAAGTAAGGTAAAGAAGAACTTTGAGGAACTGTCGAAAGAAAAGAGTTTTACACTTGTACTCAAGTACCTACACTTACTTTACAATTTTTGTATCTATACAATGTATTGTATGAAATTATGTTAAGCTTATCTTAACCTGAATAGAAATATTGTATTATCTTAACAGCACAAGGCTGTCCTATTTGTGTACTAAGTATCTGTTGCCCGCGACTTCGTTCGTCCATCGGAGGTTTCCGGAATTCCGGGATTAAATATAGCCATTATATGGCTCCACAACCTCCCACTAACTCCCAGTGAATATTTTAGAAGAGTTTGTTTGTGTTTTAATACCGTATAAGGTATAAGTATCTACATAATATGCACTAGAAAAAAACACGGTTATTTTGGAATAATAAACAAACCCTTCAATTTTATTTATATGTATGTATAGATTATTTGATTTCAGCTCACTGTATGATTTCGACCTTAAAGAATTGAATAATGTATTGATAATAACGACGTTCAAGGAAATTAATGGAGCAAGCAGTATTAGGAGGCATAGCCATCCCGATTACTAAAAGATTTATTTCTCAAAACTTATTTTGGGTGTTTACCCGTGGTCCCGTTGGTTTGTCCCGTTGACGGGACCACGGGTAATTTTAATTCCCCGTAGTCCCGTTGCACTAGGGGTTACACTTTTATCGACTTTTTCAACTTCTGATATCGATATAATGTTTGAACCTCCTTAGAATAAAATAAAAATCCATGATAACGGCATATTGGAAACGTCAAAAGAGCATTCTTTTGACTATACTAGATAGAAAAAAAACAGTTATTTACAGTATATTTTATTCAATCTTAAGCAAATGAAATTAAAATTATTTTATATGATTTTGGTGATTAAAAACATTTTTCGACAGTCAAACTACGCCATCGCTTCAACAAAGCTCTACGGTAAGTGATGTTGGAAGAAGGAGGGATAATAAACTCCCAAGGATTTTTTTACTCTACACACACTACACTTATTCCTACTTAAGGCTATAATATAACAAAGCCATGTCCAAGGTGTTGCAGACTGTTTCGCTCACATAGCCTCATCATTTTCCTTCCTTACTAACTATTCTCTAACACTTATGCTTCCTTTATATGATAGCTGAAAAACTGGATGTTTTAAAACATATCTGCGTGCGTGTGTGTGTGTGTGTGTGTGTGTGTTTTTCAGCTATCATATAAAGGAAGCATAAGTGTTAGAGAATAGTTAGTAGGTAAGGAAGGAAAATGATGAGGCTATGTGAGCGAAACAGTCTGCAACACCTTGGACATGGCTTTGTTATATTATAGCCTTAAGTAGGAATAAGTGTAGTATGTAACTGTGTGTAGATTAAAAAAAGTCCTTGGGAGTTTATTATCCCTCCTTCTTCCAACATCACTTACCGTAGAGCTTTGTTGAAGCGATGGCGTAGTTTGACTGTCGAAAAATGTTTTTAATCACCAAAATCATATAAAATAATTTTAATTTCATTTGCTTAAGATTGAATAAAATATACTGTAAATAACTGTTTTTTTTTCTATCTAGTATAGTCAAAAGAATGCTCTTTTGACGTTTCCAATATGCCGTTATCATGGATTTTTATTTTATTCTAAGGAGGTTCAAACATTATATCGATATCAGAAGTTGAAAAAGTCGATAAAAGTGTAACCTCTAGTGCAACGGGACTACGGGGAATTAAAATTACCCGTGGTCCCGTCAACGGGACAAACCAACGGGACCACGGGTAAACACCCCTTATTTTAGGCAGAGCTTCTCTAAATTACCTTTACTTTTTTAGTTTATCCCTAAATTACCTTTAATAGCTTAACTTATGTCAAGGTTGAATGAATTTGAGTCAAAAGTCACGTACCAAAAACCTAAATTTACCTATGCATAAAACCGACTATGTTTAAAGTGTAGGTGTGAAAACCCAAATGAAGAGGAACCTATATTCCTTATCATTTAGGTTTGATGATGTGTGAGCTAGGTATCTCAAAAATGATTGTAACTTTAAAACTCACAATCTTAATCTATCTTAATTTTAATATGTAAAACTCTTTTTAACGTTAATGGGGTCCTAACACTACGAGTATATAGCAGTCATACAAACAATCAAAATTTCTATACGTAGTATTCTGTGAATAGGTACATTATTTTCGTGTCCATTAAATTTTCATACCAGTCTATTTACGATTAAAGAACTCCATGAAAAGTAACCTAGTTCTATTTATTACAGAATTCGATATATCCGTGATCAAAGTCGTTACATCAGAAGTTAACTGGAAGAGCCATTAAAATTTCAGAAATCAGACATTAGAATAAGTAGCTGTGAGCCCATTAATCATGCGATTATTCTGAAATCACATTGATACTGCCCTAGCCGCGAGCATCGATTCATCACTGGTAAAGTCGTGTAATTAAATTTTATTGGCTATACATTTTCCGGAAATAATAACTCTATCAGTTTTCCGAAAGTAGGCCGAGAAACTCTATTTAAGCGGAATTGCAGAGGACGGATTTCGACTTCAATAAAGCATGTATCAGCAAGTAAACGCGCCAAACGCTTTTGGCTACTTTCAAAGTGCGACGCTTCACAATGGGGTCACACAGACACATATAGAAACTTTTGTATAAACAAGCCTTCTTCTTTTTCTTTTGTAGCGTAAGTTTCTTTTAAGTTATTGTATCCTTAGTTGGGCAGGTTAACCCCGGAAAGTTATCATAATGGACCGTTTGAACTTTTTGCGACAAAATACAAAATAAGGAAAACCCCAAGAAATTGTTTCTCAAACAACTCACTTTGTTGGTTACGAAAGACAGTATCTTTCGGAATTGTATTGAAATCATCACGTTAATGAAAGTGCCTCGCAATATACAAAGCAAGACGATTCTCGGGGTTTACAAGTTAAAATCACTTTTTAATTTTGTGATGAGAACATTGATTTCCGCTGGTAATTAATTCTATCGTTTGTATCTTTTGTTTTTATCGAAAGTTTTGCGTACTGTTTTTACAACTGTCAATTATGTATTTTTATCTTTTGTTTTAAAGGTAGGTACAGATTGATGATAAAAGAAGGTATGTATACCTATGTATGTCATAACATCAGGAACATAATAGTTACAGTAAAAAGTACTAAGCGGTTTACTTAATATTCACTTGTATATCGATGTGTTCTTAACTTCTAACGCTTACCTTAATGTCGTAAACGAGATAACGAGCCAACTTTCAGAACATGTTGCCGACGCACAGCGGAATATTAATGATTAAACCTATTATGGCGCACCTGATCTTTAAATTAGACAAGCATTATTTATCATCCTTTTGATCTACAGATTTAAGTTTGGAAGAGATCGTGTAAGCTTAGATTTTACTAACTGACAGTCATTCAATTAAGTATCTCTATATTTGCACGTTATCCGTGTGCAGCGAATTATTGATGTTGCGTTTGTCCAGTTCTACAAAATTAATATTCCATACAATGGTACGGGAGCCGACGATGCTAAATGTGGATTTACTCGAGCGTCATAGAGCCCTATTGGGTTGCAAAGCTTAGATGATAAGAAGAAAAAAATGTTATATAATGTATACCTTTTCATCGGTGGGGGAAGCGGTTATAGACTTTTAAATATGTAAAAAAATAATGTCCATGTGGACTCGTACTCGAGCGCTTCAGATATTGATAGCATCATAATTGTTCTACGTATTTTTAATAATGTACTATGTTAATCTGATGGTTTGTTTGATGGGGGTGACCGTACGTAAGGGTTGAAAATGAGAGAGAAAAATCTAATCGAGCACGTCAGATTTTCTAAGGGGACCTAAAAAAAGCTCCCATTCAATAATCTGACGATTTCGATGTGACGCAAACTCGCTACCATTATTATAATGTGCAAAAAAAAATCGAACTTATATAAGGGGCTCATATTTGGTGGAGTTACTTAACTGGGTACAAGGTATCCCCTGTACCTTAATCTGCCGCGCTCGAGTAAATCCCAGATTCCCCTCTTCGGCTCCCCAGCTACAAGTAGGTATATACCACACATAATGCCAAATCTGACTGACTTAATATCAACGCACATCCGAAACTCCTATGCGCGAACGAAGTCGCGGGCACACCCACCTACCTATTATAATATAGCTTATATACCTATAAGAAGTAAATGAAATCTTTTCGAACTTAATTATCATTTATCATTTTATCATTCAGTCTCTATCGGTATGAGCAATTTCATAAAAATATTGGTTTTGTTTAACAATCATCGTCATGGAGCCTATGGAGAGGGCTATGCTCGGTATTTCTCTGCGTGATCGAATCAGAAATTATGAGAACCGTAGACGAACACGGTTAACCAACCTAGCCCAGAGAATTAGCCGGCTGAAGTGGCAATGGGCCGTTTATATTGTTCGTAGGACCGACAACTGTAGTTGGGGAAGAAAGGTCCTTGAATGGAGACCGCATCTTGGAAAACCCCCCCCCCCCCCCCTAGGTGGACTGACGACCTGAAGACGGCGGGCATCCGCTGGATTCAAAGGGCTCAGGACCAGTTAGTGTGGCGCCATTTAGGGGAGGCCTACGTCCAACAGTGGACATCGAAAGGCTGATGAATGGATGGATGTATGGACTTATTAATCTAATATAATATACCTATTACGCAAGAAGTTTAAAAACCATTTCAACATTGATTTAAACGACATCCTTTGATATAATACTAGACAGAAAAGCTTAAGCACAAGGCCTTACTTAACATCATAATGTTTTCCAGAGCTAAATAAGTTGGTCGTCTTGAACCTCCATAGTTTACGTTACTAGGTTAACTTCCACTAAAAGTTTTTACATGTTTTAGTTGCAACGTCGGAAAGAGGGTGTTTTAAATAGGTTTGGTTACTTCGTTCTTGGCATCGATAAGGCTGGTGACTGACTCACATTCGTGCGAATACGTGAACCCGCAAGTGTAGGATGAATACGCGAATTCTCACATTCGTGGTTTTCTAAGGTGTTAAAGCTGACACAAACATTCGTACAATGTACAAATATTCGCACGCTGGTAAGTGACCGCGGTAATGAGTCAATTCCTTGAACCCTGGGACGACAAGATCATGAAATCTTGAGTTGTTTTGCAAAATTCTTTAAGTTGTTACAAGTAATAAATATGCATACATTAATGGCTAGCCGCGTACTAAAACGTTGAAAAGTTAGGGGTTTCTCAGAAGAGCGCCTAACAATATTACATGTGCGAAAGATCAGCAATTTCTTCCAAAATTTATGTTAACATAAAGCTCGTTTAAATTTTGTCCCTAGAGACTTTCAGAGGGCAGTCTATTTTAACCGTGAAAATGACAAGTATAGCTTTAAAAGCATACTATAAGTGACCGAAAGTAATTTACACTTCATCATAAGCTAACACCGTCATTGGCATCTTTTTGAAATTAAAGTGTCTGTTTCAAATTTCCAAATTACTGTGTTTTCTCAAGTCTTATTCACACCATAGTAAAAAATAGGCAATTAATTTATTTTGTGTGTCTCTGAAGGTTTATTTTTATTTTTATTTTAAAGTCCGGACTTTCTCTCGAATTGCTAAGTGCATTTTAATGTGATTTTAACTGAAACATGGGGAACATTATAGGGCAAAATAATTTTAAATTCTGAATTCACAGGAATCGGGGTGAAATCGCGGGCCCAGCTAGTTCTTCATATAACTTAAGTTCAAGCTAGATAGATACTATAAAGCAGCTGTATATTATAAAGCACATATTCATCATAGAGGTACGGTAGTATCTCGCGCACATGAGACATTCAAATTATTGTTATTTATAAAATAAAAAAACCTAAATGTTTACGTATCAGTTCGAAACGCAAGATTAAAAATTAGAAGGTAAATTTTGAATTGTTGTCTCCTTTATTTTGCCAGAAGGTCGTGTGATATTTGAACGCATAATAAAAGAAGAAGCTAGCCTGACATTCCCTTATCTTGCTTGCGACAGCCTGGCAGATCCCTAAGAGGTCCCTTAGAGAAATTAGCATATTAATAACTTGACGATCGTTTGAATTATTTTTTTCGATAATCTACTAATTACTTTCGTTTATTACTCAGAAGGGTAATTCTAACTTTCACCAATTAGCCAAGGGTCTATAAAGCCTTTTTTAATGTTATAAGCGTATTATAAACTAGAAAGCGCGCTCGTTTCGTTTCGGTATCCCATTCCTTTCTTCATTCGTTAATAGCGAAATTAAAAGCAGCAAAAATAGCATCCAAAATTGTCTATATTAATATAGACTACCTTAGTGCGGGGAAAGAAAACATTGGGTAAAAATACAAAGGTGCACGTAACTAAAACTTCATATTAGTTATATTATTCTTTTATAAAATAGTGCAAACATATTAGGTATTATAAGTTAGTAAAGAAAAGGTGATTGAAAATTGCAATTTCACTGAGTGAAGAGATCTATCCATTTTAAACGTTATAATGAAAACTAACTTCAGTTGAGAAAGAATAATTAAATTCTTCATTTAAATCTTGAGTGTTTTTCTTTTGTGAATCTTACTCTTATTTCATCCAGTTAAGTTTGAATAACTCGAATCTGGGCAAAAGTTATATGCTTAAATTTAACTTATTCACAACTGGCTGTTCACACAAGCAAATTCATCTACACGAAGATTTTGAAGTAAAAGTAATTTGAGCAGTTATTTAATTCATGGCATAAGTTGTATAATAATTATACAATACAAAAGAGGAAGAGCTTCACATTCAAGAATTAATAATAATAAAATTGTGATTATTTTTCTGTATTATTTGTGATCATTTTTTTTTCTTTAAAATTTAGATTACCGTGACAAAACACCAAGCTAAACTAAACTAAATTAGAACTAAATTAGATTAATTGACTGGTGTTAAATTGGCACTGAGTAATTAAGTACATAAGTATTTTAATGAAGTGTCCAATTTTTGTGATGTGATTTATAATTCATTAAGATGTCCTGTTAGCACAGCCTTCGATAAAATGTCAATTTAGGTTATTTAGGCCGTTTTCACACAACGCTATTTGCAAGCGCCTAGGATGTTGGCCAGGTAACGAGGGAACGCGTCTACGATGCGTGTCCTATCAGTGAACAGTGTCAGGCCGTTCTCACTAGTGTTGTAAAGGACTCGAGTCTTTTAGTCTTAATTCGATAGACTCGGCTCAATTTTCTAGGACTCAGTGAACTAACACAACTCGGAGTCTCGAGTCGAGCCGAGCTTCAGTCCTATCATGAAGACTCGAGCGCCAAAATTGAACTCGACTCTTTAAAAAGAACTCGAGTCTTAAAAAGAGCTTGAGTCTTAAAAGAGCTTGAGTCTTAAAAGAACTTGAGTCTTAAAAGAGCTCGAGTCTTCTTCAAACTGTTCTTCGAAATGCTGACAGTGATTTATTTAAAATTTATATCTATACTTATAATATATCTAAAGTTATTTTTCGACATCTCCTTCTGGTTACACATAGTTATATCTCACAAAATAAAGCTTTTATTGGCTGCTTTAAAAAGAAAGACTCCAAGCGGAAAAGAACTCGAGCGCGACTCGCCACGTAAAAAGGACTCGAGCGCTAAAGAAGACTCGAGTCTCGAGTTTCGAGTTCAAGAGCTCATATAGACTTGAGTTCTCTAGTCTTAAGAGTCTTACGGTTAAGAGACGAGTCGTGAAAACTGTCACCGAGTTCAAAATTTAGGACTCAAAGACTCGAGTTCTTTACAACTCTAGTTCTCATACACGAGCGCCTTGGATCTTGTCCACGTGTGTTACGCGTCGCTTGTGATTCGACGCGCTAAAGGTATATTTAGGCCGTTCTCACATAACGCTATTCTTACGCTATTAGCTACGTGACTCCGACGCAATCCACAGTTCGCCGACATTGACACTGTTCACTGACAGGATCGCATCTTAGACTCGTTGCCTCGTGTGCGGAGCTTGATATAATTATATATGTAGGGCTTTTCGACTCACAAGCGATGCATAGCATACCTCGACAAGATGCTAGTGACGTGATCTTGTCAGTGAACACTTTAACAGTGTCAGTGTCGGCCAACTGTGGATTGCGTTGTTGTCGCGTACCTTAATAAATAGCGTAGTGTGAGAATGGCCTCAGTGTCGGCGAATTGTGGATTGCGTCGGATTCGCGTAGCCAATAAATAACGTAATGTGAGAAGGGCCTCAAACGGACACTACTATCTACACAGCTATTATTAAGGTAATGAAACAAGCAAAACTGGTAGCTTATAATAAAAGTATGTTGGAATGCGCGGAAATGTCAAACAGTAAGTTTTTTAATCATGTCAAAAGCATTTTTATGACGAAAGGTTTAGGTATTACATTTAATTATTATTTGAAAGATAAAACTGCTTGAGCATGGATATTATATTCTAGCCATAAGTAGTAGTATGAGTAAGAAAAGAAGCTTTTTTGGAATTTTCTTACCGCTTCATCTTTTGTTGAAGCGATATGACGTAGTTTAACTTTCGAAAGGTGTTTGTAAAAAACTAACTTTATAATCTTCTTTTGAATCTTCGAAATTGTGAAATGAAAACAATAAATATTTTATTGCCCATGACAACTATGACAGACTAGGATCTCTAATCGGAACACAATTTATGTAAAAAAATAAAGTGGTATAAATGGTGCTAGGAAATCTGCCACTTATCAATAACCACCAATCATTGCAAGCTAGTAACTGACAGATGAATGACCACAACGTACTTATGAATGAGTTTTTAACATGGCCGCATTAGTTCCAATTTTTGCTATACTAACTTTAATGTGAAATATTTTCTCAGATGTAGTATATTATCACTGTGATAAGTCTGCACGTAGCTGTCGGTAACATCTCGCAATTCATTTTTTACGGGTTGAAAAACAACGAGTGCTTGGAAAGAGGAATAAAGCACATAAAATAAATCAGCAGTATCATCTCTCATTTGGGAGGCACTCTTTCTCTCAATATCTCTCTGTGGGGTTAATCAGCTGATATTAAAACGACTGTTGTTTTATGAAAAAAGGTTTTGCAAAGCAATTTATTTATATCCAAAGCTCATTCGTATACCTACGTGATGCATATAAATAAGTAGATGTAGTAAAATTGGTGGTGATGTGAATGATATTGACTATATTGCAGCAAACATGACATAATATCGTTTGAATACTGTCTGTGGAAAAACGTTTGACTTATGCGCGAGAAAATGATTAGTGTTCCTTTGTTAGTATTACTGCTAAGAACTAAAAGTTACTGTTAAGACACTTGAAAAAAAATCAATTTGTCAAAAATCTTCTTAATTATACATGGAACGATTTCAACATACTGTACTTATGATAAAAGTGTGTTCCTTTGCTGTGTGTGTGCCAGTTTTGTTAATCGACCTGCTGAAATCATCAAAATCGCTATCTATGATCGCCAACAAGTTTTGTTAGTGATATTGTTGCGGTTAGATACCTACCAGCTAGTTCTGTAACCAAAACTAAACCACCTCAATATTGATGCAATCAAAGTTAATTCAACATAAACATACATAACAGGTATAAAGTTTTTGACGTGATAACGTCTTATAAATTGGTTTGCCGGGTGGCACTTCAAGAAACTGTGTCACGCTCCGGCGCTCACGTTATGCGCTTACAATGAGAGCGAGTGAGAGGCACGCGTCCCTTCCACTCGGGCATGGTTAGCCCGCCTAAGAGCGAGAGAGACAGACATAAAAAGTGAAAGGCACGCGTCCCTTCCTCCTTAACATTACTTATGGTAGCTACGGCGTACACACGTTGGCGTGTTTCAGAAAATGGTACAGCGCCATCTCTGGAGAAGTAGAGTAATCTAGTTTGTTACCTCACTTAGTTGTGACTAATGGTTAATGGTCTAACGGTTAGCAGCGCTAGATGGCGGATGGTGTTACAATGTTTTAAATATAATTCTTTGTATAAATAAATGTTTTAAATTGTTACTATTATTTCATCCTTCTTCCTACTATACGAATGAATATTCACATTAAAATTATTTTACCACTCAAAGTCGTTGTCACGTAAAACTTTCGCCCGTATACCGACTTTACAGGCAACCAATTTTTTTCCTCCCTATAAAAAATACCACTTACAATATTTCTAAAAAACAGAGTTTGATAATAAACGCTCAATCATGTTACTGTTTGAATAGTTTAATGCATTTCACTACACACCATTTTATTTTATTCCATAATTTCACGGATAGAAAAACAAAGTTAGATAAAACCGACGTTAATCATCCAAAATATACCCATTCTTTAGCATCATCCTATTCATTACCAATAGAGATTCTCACTATCTCTTTAACTACTGGCTCCCTAGGGTACAATTGAGTCAATGCAAGAATTATTTCACCAGAGATAAGAGTCGAGAATTAATTGTATTACATTCGGGAGTAGATTACCGATTTAGGCCTGAGGGACGTCATTTGTCAATGTAATCATCTTTTCACGAGCCTGAGGACCATCGTAGGCGTCCACTGAAGTAAGCGTTCACTTTAAACGTTTCAATTACTGGTTGATAGCCACAAAAACTTACCGGCTTAATGACACTTCTAAAATGTCTTTTAGGTTCAGTAAAACTGGAAATTCTAAAGTGTACCTACGACCCATATGCTTACTCATTATAAATTGATAAGAGTGATGATGGAAAATTACAGAGAAAAAACAAGATAATTCGATTGATTTCAACAACAAAAATCGTACCAAGCCGAAACTGTATATTGTGAATTGAAATACCTATAAAACAAATTGATCGTTAAGAATGTTCATATGCAAATATCCAGTTTTTAAATTCGAAAAGTTGAAAATCACGAATCATCGAATCATGAAGATTAACAATGACAAGCGAACCGAATTCAATTTTTCCTTCTTAGTAATTGCCAAGTAATTATTTTGCAATAAATTTCATAATAATTTGATAACAATATTTTTAATGAGACAATTAACAAACTTCAGAAATTAGATCACGAATATTAAAAATAAAAATAAGGAAAAGTTGTCAATCACCAAACTTTTTATTCCATTAATTTGAAAACAAAATTTCACACTTTTATAAGCGCTCCGGCAATTCCTTGTTTGGGGTGAAATAAATGTTAGATTTGCCAGCAAGATTTATTTAAATTCTACTGAAGTTATTTCAAATTCCAACGCTAAGTATTAAAATCGGTCGAGCATAAAAGTGACGAGAGTAGCAGATTCATTTTCAAAATGATAATAGAGATTTTATTCGTTTTAATGTACTGTTTGAACAATTCAGCTCTTTGTTTCTCTACTCAACTTAAATATTGTATTTTAAAGATTGTTCTGTTGCATCGGTCAGGTCTCATCATTGCGGCCCGCCATTATTTTGGAAATAAAGTTCATTATCTTAAGCCCAAAATATCTTTGTAAATAATAATTGAAATAAATATATAATAATATTATTATACTCCTGTTGGCAATCGACATGGTAAGTTTTTACACGCAATATTGATCCCAATAGAGAATTCTTTATCTCCGAAACCGAATACCTCCGAAGGACACTCATTGCAGAGGTTACAAAGTATGTGACAAAAAGAATAGTGAGAGTCAAATCGTAGAGGTTCTCCACAGTTTCGATCGACGTGTGTGAAACTTTAATAGTCTGTGAGCGGTGCAGTATCTAATGGATTGGAGTTGTGGGCACCAAGTCAAACAGTTCCTCAGATGACTCACCTTTGTAAAGAACACACAAAGCGAACCAATGTTTCTTATAATGTGTTTCAGCCTGTGAGTGATTCGTGGGTCGTTGATTATTCGGAGCGCGCGTTTTTGTACAACCTTAAATGGGTTAAGCCCGTACCGTTGCGCCTATGGTGGGAACAGTTTTTATGGGACGCCAAAATTGAGCTTTACAAATACGGTGAAGTATAGAAAACATTTGGCACGCTAAGTTTTTTAAAAAGCCAACTTTACCTTACTTGTGAAATCCCAGAATTCCAACACTTTGCTGCCAATGAGCGTGGTTTTCTGGAACTGCGCCGCTATGACAAATGATCCCAAAGGGTCTTCGTAGAACGAACACAACTAAATTGAGACGATCTTATTTTAAGACTTGTTTCAGAGATTTATCGAACACTATCATGATTCTACTATCGAGTGAAGATTTTACTATCAAGTGGAGACTTGCGACTGAGAGGACCTTGTAGGGCCTGTGTAATAGACATCTTGTAACATAATATTTGCATTAGAATGAATCTTGCTGACTAGCTGAATGTCATTGATATGCAAAATGAACAGTGTGGAAGATGTTGCAGGCCCTAAGGGAGTTTCGTATCAGAGCAACAGTAATCGATTACGGAAGTAATACATCGCCCAGGCAGAAAGCTGTCTATCCAATTGCGTCATCTCTCAGAGGGACCGTAGGACGATAGGAATTTTCCTTTGAGAGACGCAGTCGAAAACCTTAACAATATTAGCTGAGCCGAACGATGTCTAATTGTTAGCGCTTTACTAGTGAAATATAATTTTATAGATTCAGAATCAGCCGAGTTTTATATAAATTTTAATGCCTTATTAAGCCCTCTTGAATGTGGAAATACATTTAAATGCCCTTCAAGTAAACTCAAGCTTCCTCCATAGGTTTCCAGCGATTCAAAACATTTTTGTAAAAGCCGTAAACCCTTTTTTGCATATCATGCAAACTAAAATTCTCGTTCTTATTCAGTTTCTACATTTGCAGTGCGAACGGTCCTAAAAGCTACCAAACAGGCTAGGAGTATCGGTGTTTGGCTTGCAACAAAGAATTTGGGCGAAAATGCGAGACTTTGAAAAGAAATGAAGCATTTCATCCATATCTGTTTTGCTTAACCGTGTTTAGACCATTATTTCATAGATACAAGAGAAACAAATAATTATTCAAGTACGTCATGTGAATATTAATAAGTATATTCACATAAATTGTTAAGAATCCTTGTTGTAATAGGTGCGATATGAACATGCATAAAGTTAAAAATAATGAAAGAGTCGTGTCATTTAGATCGGGTTTTTGTATCCAACAAATACTTGCTTTTTACTATGTAGAAACTGGCTTCGCTACGTCAGTCTAAACAAATTTAGTCGAAAAAATGTATTGTTGGTTGGATTTTGTAAATTAACTTAAATAAGATATGTGTTTTGGATTGTGAACCATTAAACAAAGTCAGCAAACGCTACCCCAAGCTTAGTTTTATATATTTAAAGCATATAGGGTAGGTACCTATGGCAATTTGAGATTAGCCCGATCAGACGTACAGACAATCCGACAAGTAGGTAGTGCAGGTATACAAATATTTAAAAATCATAATAATGTTTTCAAAACATGTGTTAGTTATAAGCTTATAACAGTTTTTCTCAAACATCACTTATGTACCTCGATCAGAGTTTTATTATATATCTAAGACTAAGATAATAATATAATTGTCTTGGTATCGAATTGTTATACGTATTTTTTTGTATAACTTGTGATAGTTTAACTTTCTAGGAATAGTAAATGAGAAAAACCAGACCGATAAACAACAAACGTGGGTAAGAATAGCGTATGAGACCTTTCTGTCACCGCGGCACCGCGGCACCGAACGAGAAACAAGAAAGCCAATCATGAGAGTTTTATTTACCTACTCTGTTAATGGGTGTATGATGATATCGGTTGTGATTGTTGTGAAACAGTATACATAACATCAGTCACACCGCACACATTTCGCTTCAAACTTCCTATTTTATCACGGGAACGGTCATTCGATTGTTATCTTTTCTAAAATGGGTCATTCTGCGTCCGCACGCCGAATATCGCGTTAGATGTTGAGTAATGGTAACCTACCCACTTATTTTATGATTCCGGAATTAGTGTCATAAACATAAATTTAACTTAAACACGGTAATAATGTTTGTTTTAAACTCAGAAGTTTCTGTAACCGATTAGAAATTGAGTTATATATATGTGGAAATGAATGTGTGGAAATGAGTTTGTCTCATAGTACCTACCTAGGTACCTATGTAAATGATGTTCATGAAGCGGAAATCTGTGCATCGTTTGAAAATAATATTATTCAAATATTATATAACGGATATATAATAGGGGTATTGGTTTTTATATTGTATAAAATTGTAACATAGGTAGTGAAATAGAAATTCGCAAATTGTTACTCAGGTATTATATTTATCTACCTATATGTCTGTAGGTACCAATTAATTTTAAAGAAGTAAAATCGCAGGAATCTCATAATCAAGATTGTAGGCTAAAATATCAGTCAATGACCCTTGAATTTTATATGTGGGTATAGATTTATGCGCTTAAAATTTTGCGCAAGTGCTTTCGTCTGGAACTAACAAATGGTGCTTATTCCTCACTCTCGAGATAAGCTGCGCTGACGAGTGTCAAACGTCGAGGCGTGTCGATGCTGACATATACCAGCGCTTAGCGGTAATTTATGATTTATATAGTAGGGGAACGTATTTTTGAATTTAAATATGGAATGGCGGCCTACAGAACATTTTAGTCCCATAGAAGCTGCATAGAAGTAATTTTCAAATGCCATTGTCGGGATATTTTTTGATGTAGTTGCATTTTCTTAATTAAAAAAAAAAAATGCGGGCAATAAATTCCATTATGGTAGGTAGGTATAATGATTTTAAATATTTTTATGCTTTTGGAAACAAGTTCGGGTGGGGAGTTTCAGATTTTATTATGATATTAGATCTTTGATATTATTATTATCTCGGCACAACAATTTTTAAAAGGGCGCCATTTCTATAACTATTTTAGTTGTGCTGGTCTGGTGTGATTCCGCTTCGGGTTTCAGGTCAGTTTCCAAAATAAATTATAGCCTATATATTGCGCTGGCTTAATGGCTGTATAACAAATATAGTTTCATTTAAATCCGTCCAGCAGTTCCGAAAATGAGCGTTGACAAGCAGATAAACGAACAGACTATTTTTTTGGTTCTTGCTCTTTCGTAACTCTTTCGTAACCCCCCTCAATTATTTTTTTGTAAATATATTCAATGTACAGATACAACTTTCTTATATTTTTATTAAAAGTATTGATTTGCCAATGTGATGTCGTATATGCAGCATAAATCTTTTAAAACGTGAATCTGCTAGAAAAATGATCAAACATAAAGCTACAAACCAAAAAACTAAAGCTAAAAAAGTTGTTATTCAATTTATTCGTGAGCAAAACTGTTAGTAAATTGTTGTAAGTGCTTTCGCCTGAAAATAACAAATGGTACTTGTTTCTCACACAACGGTTTAATATTTTTAAATCTATCAGCGTAATAACATTCAGCGTAATTCTGCTATTTTGCTGTTTAAATAATGAGTTATAATCTACGTAATATCTAAATACTTTATTATAATCATTTCAGCGTAAAATAATAACGATTAATTTAAATCTTATTTAACAAGGAAAGGAATATTTGTTACCTAAGTTATTGGAACGACGTTCCTTACGGCAGGCTTGGAGGAGATAGGGATTTCGTGCGCGACCGAACTGAAAAAAAATGTGATAGTAAAACCGTAACAAAATATGCGTGGAATAAAAGCGTTAAATTGTGCGCAGGCGCGACAGCAATAAGGAAGTGTAATAGCTTTTGCGTGAAACGTTGATTCTAGACCTAAAAACCGAAGTACTAAGTGCTGTATAATAAGAAATCACCCGCATTACTGCAAATTATTAAACATTGCAAACGTTTGATCAAGACGCGTAAGCGTGTTCGAAATCCGTATCACATAGGACCTTTTTCACTCGACGCCAAGTGTAAGCGTATGCAGCACGAATATTGTTTTATTTCCTTGAGACAGTTTAGGGGCATTTGTTACTGTGCACTAACATTATTATTTTACGTAATTTATTATTTCCTAAAATACTGAATTTCCTAAATACTTTCCTGTACTTAAATAAAAACTAATCAGCAAATTTTAAGAGAATTTTTTTTTGCAAATTGTGTCGATTCTACATTAGCCGAAGGAACTTCGTTCCTACCCGGTGTCCCACGACACCACATCTTTTTTTTATAAAAAATTGCCTGCGCCTATATAATACCAATTAGGAAGTTTAAATCAGCACTTCAGTAATAAAACGACCTACAAATCTACATCATACGCAAATATTTTGTAAAACCTATAAATTAATAATGTCTACTAAAAATTAGATGAATTGATATAAACTACACTACTCTATTATTTATCTATGACGTTAAAAGACAGAAACATAGATAAGTATATGTTTACAATCGATTTTTAAATGAGAATCCCACAAAAGACCCCTCAGCCCTCTCTAGCCTCGAAATGTTCAAAAATATACCTATCTAAAACAAAGTTGCTATTTCTGCCAATTCAAAACTTTGCTCGTTTTGTGCTGTCACTTTTGATGCGGATTTAGAAAATCGCCTTTGAAAGGTCGTGTCACTTACGGGTGAGTTAATAAAAATAGACGGTACCTGCCGTTTCTTTACGAAGTAGGTACATAACAGGTATACCTTCTATAGTAATGTATAATCTTTACTTAGTGTAAAATAAAGGATAATGCCCAAGAATGTATGGATCAAAAACCCAGAGTCGATTAAATCAATTTATGTCTCGCAAGGTAGAATAAACATACTGCAATCCGAATCCAATATATTTGCGAATAGGTCCTTTTACGAATAGGGCATTTTGCGAATAGGTCGTTTTAAGAATAGGGCCTTTTCCGAATGAGTCCTTTTACGACTGCAGGTCGTTTTGCGAATAAGTCCAAATTCGACTAAGCCATATAATTAGGTAAGTCATTATTAATGGTATTACTAGGAGTTGTTTAGATTCAACGCATCTGTTAAGCCTATGCTACTTTCCATTTCTTAAAAAATCTGTAAAACTAAAAGTTTTTATTCAACTAAAACTACAAGGTTATCAATGATATTGTTAGACTCGTGTGATCTATTCATTATATTTTTCTCAAAATAAAATAAGTCCCGCGCTTTAGTTTAGTGTTTACTAATCTACAACCCACTAATGGCCCACTATTGAGCACGGGTCTCTCCTCATTGCTGAGGAGGCCTAGAGCATACTCCACCACGCTGCTCCAATGCGGGTTGGTGGAGGGGTTAGTGGCCAATCCAGTGTCGAAAGTTTTCAAGCCGCCCAAAGGCCTCCGAGATCTATTCGCAAAACGACCTGTAGTCGTAAAAGAACTCATTCGCAAAAGGCCCTATTCTTAAAATGCCTTATTCTCAAAATACCTTATTCTTATTTAGACCTATTCGCAAATGGACTCATTTTTAACACGCTTATATGTATGTGTATAAGCTTCACTTTATATGTATGTTTGTGTGTGTATATGTTTGTGTGCATGTTTGTGTATTTGTGTGTGTGTTTTAATAAAATAAAGATGTGTGTCAAGGGCGCCGTAAGCGGGCGTGCAAGGCATGCACCGTACGTGGGTGGCGGCAAATAGACCATGGAGTAAACCTGTGTGAGATTGTGAACAACGAGGGAGAGGGGGCTTGCACGCTGGACGCGGACGCCGTTACAGCTTACGGCCCCCCTGAGGAGTGTTATAATACAATATACATAACTATTAACTGGGTTATGGGAACGGATGCAATGAAATAATTAATGAAACGAATGAAACTTATGATAAGAATGAACGAAATTAAGAAACGAACGATTTCTACGAAATAAAAGAAACGAATGAAAAAAAAAACAAAAGACTGTCATTAAACGAAAACTCAACACTATCTATACATAATATGTGGACTTAATTGCGTTCCTTAGAACTAACTAAAAAAGTAGGGCATTTTGCGAATAGGTCCTGTTAAGAATAGGGCATTTTGCGAATAGGTCGTTTTAAGAATAGGTCATTTCGCGAATAGGGCCTTTTTTTCAAGTAGGGCGTTTTGCAAATAGGTCCAAATACGACTAAGCCTATTTATATTATTCCGCGAACTATCAATTTTATTTTGATCGTGGACGAATTTTTAACTGATTTTCTAAACAACCTTACATCCCGAATTTGACTCTAATAGGTACGTTGAAAAAATATTTCATTATTTTTAACAACAATACTAAAGACCAATTTTCGTAAAGTGTGTGCTTTAAAATTAGCAAAATTTCAAACAAAATATCAATCTAAATTTTAACCCTTAAGAGTGGAATATGATTAAATCCGGGTTTGGCGGGCATTTACTATCTATGTATCTATCTCCCTGCCAAATTTCATATTTAAATGACAAACGGTTTTCGATATTTCATGACCTTTCGCTATAGTAGGTATTATTTAGATTTCAATATATTGTCAGTATAGTTACTTAACGAAAAAGTAGTTATTTTTATTCATGATTTATGTATCTACTAACAGGAACGTAATTATTACGGAATATTTCAATATAAGGTTATTGAAATAACTATTTACTATTCCGTAGTATTTACACTGGAAAATTCAAAAATATTGAGAATCGATTGAAAATAAATATTGACACAACTCAAGCTGAAATCAATAGGTACATCAGTGAGAACTGCGTACGAATCCGTTAAGTCGTTATAGCCATGTTAGATAATGACGTGCATAAATGTATACTAACGTGAATAAATGTATCATGATATTATGCATAAACGTATACTAACGCGTATAAATGTTATACCTACTGACGCGCATAAATGAACACTGATTTGCATTAATGTTATGACAAAGTACTTACCATAAAATTATCAAATTATTTTGAATTTGAAAAGAGTGAGATTAGCGAAAACAAATAAATATATTATACAAATGCATAAAGAACTACGAAATTTATTATGTTTCCAAATACCCAGAAAAATAATTGTCACAAATAATCTACTCTTTATTAATGTACATACACATTTAGACTAACAATTCCAAATATTGATACTAAGGGCGACTTTTACCAAGCGGTTAAACATGTTTAAAATTTTATTTAAGCACAAAATTCTGTTTAACTACACAAATTGTCTTGCACCACAAGTTAAACATGATTATCGATCTGTCAAATTTAAACAGCCAAAAATCGCTGTTTAAGCTGCTAAACGTATTTAGCAGTTGAATTTGAGGTTAGATTTTGGTCGTGAATAATTTTCGAAGAATTTGAGTGTGAAAAGGATAATGAGTTTGTTTGAGTTTCTTTTTGATGAGATTGATGACGACGACGAAGAAATTGTCAACTATATGAACAGGCCTCGAGATGTCAGGGTTATTGAGGCAAGATCAAATATGTTTGAAACCCTGACGGAGAAAAAGTTCTTTCGTAGATTTCGCCTATCCAAAAAGACGACGATGCTTTTGCTAGAAATAATTGAATCTAGATTATTCTTTAAAACGGAAAAGTAAGTATGTACCTACTTTGTTTACTTATTATAGACTTGTAAGATACGTACGATAATAACGTACCTACCTATATACAACATTTTTACCTAGTTACATACGTAAGGTACAAAGATTACTTATAGAATTTGTTTTATATCAGTCCAATATGTAGCTATAGTAAACCCAACTTAAGATTGAAACGAAAGAGGCGCTGTCGGACGCATTTGACATTCATTTGACCAATCATCGCACACTAGAAACTGAAAGATGAATGACCACAACGTACTTATGAATGACTTTTCGTTAGTTCCAATTTTTGCCATTTCAGAGATAAGTTGGGCGCACTGTACATCATAGGTTATAGTAAACCCAACTTAAGAATGAAACGAAAGAGGCGCTGTCGGACGCATTTGACATTCATTTGACCAATCATTGCACACTAGTAACTGACAGATGAATGACCACAACGTACTTATGAATGACTTTTCGTTAGTTCCAATTTTTGCCATTTCAGAGATAAGTTGGGCGCACTGTACCTTATTTATTTGCCCAGGTTACATTGACAGAAAACTCGTTTTACGCAAAAAAAAAAAACAAATTTCGTCAAACAACCGTGAAATAACGTTATTTGTAACGATACTGCTCAAATAGTGAAATGGAGCGCACATGACATACTGCAGCAACACCACGCAACACTCTAAAATGCGTTTAGTTAATTACAAGCTTCGACATCGTGGTGCAAGACAAACTTAAATAAGTTTAAATTAATCGTGTTTACAAATGAAAACATATTTAACTAAATGCGTTTAAACTCATCCTACTAATTTATTATAAATGCGAAAGTTTGTAAGGATGTATGTGAGTGAGTGAGTGAGTGAGTGTGTGTGTGTGTGTTTGTTGCTCTTTCACGCAAAAACTACTGAACGGATTTTCATGAAACTTTGCAGTAATATAGCTTAGACATTGGAATAACATAATTTGTTAAAATTTATAGAGATTTTTGAAGGGACTGGTTCCCCGAAGCGAAGCGAGGGTGGTTCTAGAAAAAATCACTCTTGCACAGTCTTCAGCTTCACCCAGAACCTTTATATATCTCTAGTGGAGTGTTATTCTGGTTAAAAGCTTACTTATTTCTGAAAATTCAGCCTGTGTGCTACTTGGGTAGATATTTAGTTCCGGATGCTGTTAATAGATGGCGTTAGTAAAATTCATTTGCAAGTTCTGAATCACGCTATCAAATACTACATAATATCGTTAATTTACTTAAATCATTGGTAAATGTTATAACATAGAGCCAACTTTTTATCTCGAGAATCCTACGGGAGCGGGACCTACGCAGCTGTTACCTACGGGCTAGTATGAAGCTTTCAATCTGTATAATAAGTAATCTGTGCTACGGCACCTACGGGTCCCGAAGCGAAGCGAGGGCGGTTCTCTAGTCTATAATATAAAAATAAGTCGGGTTTTCCTTCCTGACGCTATAACTCCAGAACACACAAACCGATTTCCACGGTTTTGCATTCGTTGGAAAGGTCTCGAGCTCCGTGAGGTTTGTAGCAAACAAAATTCGGGAAATTTTCAACAGAAAAGGAGGAAAACAGGGAAAATCATTGTAAACCAAACAATTTAAGTAGGTGTTGTACATATGTAATTTGGTAGGATTGTCATATGGTTGCCTTGGATATCACGTTGTTACCTTCTACTGTCTAATAAAATATTTTTCCTATGCTATGCCCCATGGCTATGCCTATGCTGTGTAAATCTCTGTTTTTCTATCAGGTTATGGGCCCAGATACCTACCCCAGGAGGTATTCCACACTTCCCAGTTATTAACCAAGATTAATAGAAAGAATTGTACGTATTGTACGTATTAAATTTTGTTTTGTTAAAGACGTCTTGGACTTTTACGTACAATGTTCGGATTGAAGTTAGAACAATTTAATGATATGGAAGCGTATCTCTTAAGGATCACGGAGTTGGATCAACAACCACGAGATATTAATGCTCCATTAGATGATGATTTCCTGTCAGTGTTGATACTGAGAGGTCTATCATCAGATTATGACCCGCTTATCCTGACATTGGAAAATTCTAATATTAAATTATGCAGCGAGACAGTAAAGAGCAAACTATTACAAGAAGGATTGCGTAGAGGCTTTGATAAGAGCGAAGAAGGCGCAATGTTTGCAAAACGAAATGCAAAAACAGCGAATAAACCTTTTATGAAAGGCAAATGCTTCATATGTAAGAAACAGGATCATTATGCAAAGAACTGTCCGACAAAAACCAACAAAAATGGAAAAGGAGGAGAAACATGTGAAAATGCGTGGAGAGGAACATTATTATCGGCATTAGCTATAGATGTAAATTCGAATGCCTGGTATGTGGATTCCGGCGCAACTTGCTTGCCACATGACGAACAACAAAGCTTTATTGCAAAATTATGTTGTGGATACTCCGCGGTTGGTGACAGTGGCTAATAGAGAAAAGATGCATAGCGAAGGACATGGTGAAGAAGAGCTGTTGTTAAAAGGGCACACTAAGACTACAAAATTAACAGAAGTTATTTACGTGCCGGGTTTGTCAACGAATTTGTTATCGGTTGGAAAGATGACTTCAAAAGGGCTTGAGGTACCATTATAATGAAACTAAATGTAATATTTGTTGGGGAAAAGTTCCAAAGTAAATTCAAATGTAAATGGTTTCATAAGAAGAAACTGGGTGCAGAGGGTCAGTTACTTCGATATAAAGAACCAATATGTGAGACGGGTTGTAGAAGATACTGATTAATTATATAAGAGTATCTGTCTGATTTGGTTTACAAATTGTTTATTTTAAGGGCAGGTGTTAGAAATATATAAACCGAACAATTTGTAAGTGTATTGTACATACGTAATTTGGTTGCATTGATGGCGTATTGGTTACCTAGGATATTATGTTGTTATGTTACGTTTTACTGTCTAATAAATTATTTTTCCTATGCTGTTTTGATCTCTGTTTTTTCTATCACCTTTTCAAATATAAAACAAAAAAAAAATCTTTAATCCCCAAACGAAATGTTACAAAACACGAAGCCATCTGGTGGCGAAACAGAGTTCGCCGGGTTTGCTAGTTTTAAATAAGGTTTGGTAAAAGCCGCCCTTAGTCATGTTCTGTGTGGTTACAATTTAACGCATAAGTAACATAAACGTTAAACAAAATCGTTGGATTTTGTTTAAGTCAGTTGGTTTCATAAAATCGGATATGGGTTGATCTCTCACATAGTAGGGAGTCTTGACATAGGTAATTCCATGCAGAACCCTTTAAAAGGACTTACGGCCAAACAAAAATAATAGGAAAGAGGTATTTGTGGGTTTAGGATTGCAATGATTAAATGCCAAGTTTTCCAAACATATACCTATCCGATAGAATTAAACCTGGGTTGGTATAAAAATGTTGGTATAATAATACAGTTATTAGATTGGTTCTTTTGCTCAGATATAAATTAATCTAGTGGTCACTCACAAAATTTCAATATTAATACAATTCCTGAAATAATGATACAAAGTATATTTTCATATAATACTGATACTAATAAATTAAGTTAGTTATTTATTAATAATTCGCATGTTTCTTTAAGGGTTAGGTACTAAATCTAATTAATTTTCATGTCAGTTAATATAAAAAAATTATACCTATTTTTATCATAGAAAAAGATTGGCGTATATTATCGTTTACTAATTAAAGAAAATTTTAATAAAAGGAATGTTGAAGGCATGAACTTAATGTAATGTACCGTTACTATTCCCCAATTTATTTATCATCCTACCATCTCTCCATTGGATTTGACATGTCTCTGGGAATTAAATAATGAATTTAGAATAATGAATTATTCCCAATGGAAATACAAGCACGCAACATTCCGGCATTTATTGTAACCGACAGAATGTTTAATTTACTGACTTGTTTGCGAACTGTAAACAATCCATTATGAAGGATCACTCTTGGGAAGAGCGAAAATGCTCGATAAAAGGCACTATGGCTTAAACGAGAAAATTATTTTTTTAACAATTTCATTGAGTAATATACTCATTCACTGCTTTTATAATTAAGAAAAAAAAAATATTAACTTTCAAAAAGACTTACCAGTTTGAAAATTTATGAAACTTACGTTCCAAAGTCCATAGTTAAACAAGTGTAATGAAACGCACGAAACACAAGAAACGAAGTCACAGCTGTCTGTTTATAACGTGTCGATGAACCAAGCAAAACTTTCCGCATTCGCATGCACAGATTGAAATGCGAAGCTCCGTCGACGATAGTTCGGGAAGACTAGGGAGCGTTGGGAGCGACCGTCACGTTCCCTCTCCCGTAGCTCACTGGAGCAGGGATCTCTTCGGAGTCTGCGTAATAGAACGATATCCCTACAGATTGCTATATGGGAATAAACGCTAATAAATTACGAACATCGTACACGCGTACCGTGAACAACACTACTGTCTTGATTAGTTTGAAGTCTGCCGCGAATGTGTTTCATGCATATCTACTGGTACTTAATAAATATCTACTCAGTAGTTTCCGGTTACTCTGGCACCCTTCAATGCAGTTAGTGACATCTCCATCAAATTCTTTTTGAGTTACTTACAAATACAAAGCCTCAGTTCATGTTCAATGAAAAAATGAATTCTTGAAAGACCTTTACCTCTAATATAATTATCTTTTAATATTACAGAGTCATAATAGTAATTAAAATAGGCGTTATGATAAAACGTATTCTACTGCTAGGCGGATCGACTATTCAAATCCGGAATTCACTTGGAGCCTCAGTCGTGTCTCCGTCTACATGACATGCTATAAATCACAGTACGAGGACCACGCAACAATAAAATGTCAAGCGAGATAAATGAAAATTCGTAAGCAATCTGTCAGTCCACAATCATCCAGATATGAATGCTTTCGTTTATTTTTATTTGCTAATCTTAGGATTATTTCTTTTTTTCATTATTTATTTCTACTTTATTTATTTATGTTAGTTTTCGAGTATATTTAATGCTCTGCAATTCGTGATTTAATCTTTTTAATTGTTCGTTTTTTTTAATTTCCGACAAACGAGCAAAAATTGACCTTATGCTTATTGGTCGTCGCCCCCATGGAATAAGAATTTTCTGCATCAGGGTTATATAGCTAATAATAAGCACAGTACAGCGGGTAACATGAATGTACATTCACAATGAGGGTAACCGCGTGTGAATTCGCCGCTAGAGACGCTAGTGGAAAGTGAGGTCTGTCTGTCACTTCTCACCAATGATAAAAGTTTAATCATTGCTTCTCGCTTGTCTGAATGTCACTTGTCACGGGCTTTGACAGCAGGACCTCACCTCGCCGGTGGCGCCAACTGGTGAGCACAAAAACGGCGACCCTCATTGACACGTCACCAACATCCTGAAACACCACTAAATAAAAATTTATCTGCCACATAAATAGCTTTCCCTACCCGGGATCGAACCAGACACCTTACACATTGCAGGCATGGGCTATTAATTTAAGTCATGTGTTTACAGAGAGTTAATTAAGACAAATTTTCTTTAAATTTGCTTCAGTGTTCTTTTATCTTCCGTAATTAGTCGACAAAGGCGCGGTCGACCCATGCTCATTAGAAATCCATCATTTGTAATTAATTAATAGGCACATTAGTTAGGTTTTCTGGTCATTTCCTGTCGCGTACGTGTAAACTGTGGAATGAACTTCGTCCATCATTGTTCCCCATCATTGTTGCTATGACATGGGGCCCTTCAAGAAGCGGGTCCATCGCTTCCTACTTGTTTAAAATCCATGGATGACGGTGGTCACTTACTTTATGATTCTCGTCTGCTATTGTGTTAGCAATTAAACAATAACCACCTTTTTGCTAAAAGTAACTGACTTTAACATTGACACGTAGAGATAAATAAAAAACTACTTGTCAAATATCGCTCTTCATTTACATATATGTCACGAAATCATGAAGTTATATGTTAAAAAAAATTCTATAATTCTTGGTTCATGTAACTCGAAATCTCCTTTGATAGATGTAGAGATTTTGATCATTCGGTGACTAAATGAATTTTTGAATGATTTACATTCACCATTCGAACCAGTAGATGGCGCTGTGGTTGCAATCTCTTACGCTGTCGGGCATTGGTGACATAGAAGTGCATCGGTATAAATATTAAAATGTTACATTTGATGAGTATTTACCTAAAATATGTAAATATTTTTCATTCAGAATGGTTCCTGTAGAGTATTGGTAGGTATACCATATTAACTTGGAGACCGGTATCGGTCGGTAGGTTGCAGAACAATGTATGCCAGGTCAGCTAATACCCCTAGAAAACTTTTATGTTACAAATTTAATCATTCATCGTTTGAATGTTTGCTTTCGAAATTTCAAACAAATTAACTTTCACTCAACAACTTCGTTTCAACATTTCAGAATAATAAAGTAAGAAAAAGTTTATTTTAACACACGAGTGAGTTGTTTATGTATTTTTTATAAAGTGTATACTTATTTAGCCGTTGCATGATAAAGTTCAAATTTATATGAATGGTAAAATATCTAGGTCTCTGTTAAAAAAGTGAACTTATCAACAGCGTTAATCAATTGTATAGTATTGTATAGTATAGTCAATTGCATATGTGCCTAAAGCAAATAAACAAATGAAATGTAAATAAATGAAAATCGTAATATTTTTTCATCAAACATAAATTACGAATCTTTGAAAGTTGACGAACGGGTACATCGGAAAAGTACCTACACGAATATGAATTTAGAGGTGGGATTTTTTCAACTCCGAGAACGCGTTCTAAATACACTTGGATGAACACGACAGTTTTCGCTTCCAGCGACCTGTAGTGGTAGACGAGTGGTATTAGTAGATATGACGTCATTAAACTAGATTATGTTTGCAATTTCTTACCTTAATTTTAATTTTGTTGATTTATCTCATAAGATGATACTCTTTGTTGAAGATTTCTTCTTCTCTTCTCTTCAATCCTACAATATCATCATTACAGCAATATTTGTGACCAATACCACCTATCCCACTGTTAGGCTGGGATATATTATAATCACGGGAATGACAAATTACTTGTTTGCAGATTCTATAATAAAAATTTGGAATAATAGTTTAAGTTTAATAGTTTTAGTTTTACAACATTTGTACAACTATTGAAATTGATTCTTGTCGCGTACCTAGTCCCATTGAAATTTAGATAAAATCTGACGAGTAGTTTTTTAGGTATCCCTAACATAATATTGTGTTACTTGTCGATGTTGAAGTCAGTGTTTTTGTAAGGTATTTATATTCAATTCTTTCCTACTTTTAAATACAGCAGTAATTCCAATAGCAATGAGAATTCTTTCCTCTTTCCAGTACAAATTACTCCGGATTATGCTGAAGATAATCACATTCCTCTCTATATTTATGTATCCACAGTCTCTAATTTTACATTAAATGCTTTTGCTCGCTCAGCAACTTTGTAATTCTGTTAATTAGAATCCGTATTATACTCGTATTGGCCGATTTCAGTAGCTATTAACTAATGAGTATCGATCAAATCGCGATATCTCTTCGAACTTAGTATGGTCAGATAAACTAACGTCGTTTTAACATAAACTAATAAAATAGCAAGACATGCGGGTATTGCAAACTTTACTAAAATACCCAGACAGTTGGTGACCAGAATCTATTTAATATTATTACTTCAAGAGACAACCTTGTGTTTAGTAAAAAGTACTTAATATGCACCTTAGGCACTTCTCACACAACGCTATTTATGAGCTACGCGACTGCAACGCAACCCAAAATTTCGCTGTATCTGACACTTTTGACTGACAGGAGACGCGTCTACAGTGCGCCCAGCTTATCTCTGAAATGGCAAAAATTGGAACTATAGTAAACCCAACTTAAGATTGAAACGAAAGAGGCGCTGTCGGACGCATTTGACATTCATTTGACCAATCATTGCACACTAGTAACTGACAGATGAATAAACACAACGTACTTATGAATGACTTTTCGTTAGTTCCAATTTTTGCCATTTCAGAGATAAGTTGGGCGCACTGTAACGCCGCCACGTTAAAAAGTCATTCATAAGTACGTTGTGGTCATTCATCTGTCAGTTACTAGTGTGCAATGATTGGTTCAATGCACCCGACAGCGCCTCCCTTCGTTTCAATCTTAAGTTGGGTTTACTATACAATGCGTCTCCTGTCAGTGAACATTGTCAGATACCTACAGCAAATTTTGGGTTGCGTTGCAGTCGCGTAGCTCATAAATAGTGTTGTGTGAGAAGAGCCTTAGGAGTGGGAGATTTGACATTATTTGCATGGAGTAGACCATTTTACTTTTTATACAATTATGTGGGTAGAGAAATTAATTAACACTTGATTTGGTGACGTAAAACATCGAGAGGATTTCTGGACTCCTTGAAAGTTTTCCATAAGTTGTCAGAGGTTCGCCAATCCACACATGATCAGCATGGTCTTCCAAATTGTGACGGAAGACCCGTGCCCAGAAAGTTGTGGGTTGCTGTGTATAAAACATAAAACAGGACATTATACATCTACAGGAAAATTATTATATATTATATATATATTATAGGACATAAACAGGAAAATTATTCATTAAAGATAATAAATTATTTTAAATTTGAGGTAACCTTTTCACAAAACGTAATAACGTTCCAATTTCAACTGTAGATCCGGAGTTACAAGGATAGGTAATAATTTTACAACATTACAATCGATTGGATCCTCGTACAAGCATTGCAGCTGTAGACTATCATTTCTACAAAGCAAATCTATTTCTATACAAATAATAATACTGTGACTGATCGCTGTCTGTACATGGCAAATACATTTATATGCAAGACAATGTTTTTTTTATTTTATTTTAATTGGGTTTTTCATTTAAGTCAGTACACGAATATCGAAGTTTTGTGGATGAAGTTTAAACGAAATCCACGCAGGCGAAGAAGAGGGCGGAAACTAGTAATGAATATTGCAAGAATGTGATCTCCATTATTGTGTATATGTGATATTACAGATTTTATAACAGGGTCTTTTACAGACGTACCACCCATACCTTGGAGCAACTATACTCGCTGGTATGTTTATAATAAGTTTTTTCCTTCTGTTCAAAAGGATATTTTTCTTCGTCGTCATTAAAATCATTTATTTCACGATACTCCAATATAGTGCAATTTAAAGTTCCTCAAACCCACACTCGAACAAATGTTTCGACAGGATTCTCCAAATTGATATTTTAAAAATGTAACTTTTATATCGATAGATAGGAATAGTATAGGTACTAATGAGAAAAGGTTTGTAGTTAAGGGTGTAGGGTGTTAGTAGGGGTTAATAGGATAGTAGTACCTGGATGATATACCTAATGGTTTTACTGCAAGGTTAGAACTGTTACCGGCCAAACCCGATATCAGGATAAACCCGTATAGCCTAGGCTAAACTAGATCGTCCTAAGCCAGATAGGATGATACAGTTTAGCCTAGATACAGATATATTATAGATGAATTACAGTTTTATTATATTTATGGATATGAATTGAGACCGTTGGTTGAAAGTTTGTTAATTGACTTGAAGTGCGAACTCCATTATATTTAATTGAATAATGTATGCAACTTAATTAATTCATCTAATTTGTTTTACTAATTAATATTAACTGGTATTTGCAAATGCTTCAATTAACAAAATATAACAATCATTTATGATAATTGTTTGGATAAACAAACTGTTTATATTGATTTATGAGTACCTAGGTGAATAACTTTTTGGAATATTCAGTAGTTACATACCTACAACAAGTTTACTATGCTGCTTACCATAGGGTAAGCATGACTTATTTATTAGGTAAAACAAGGGTTTTAATCCTGTACGTAAAAATTTGATCAAGTGTAGCAACTTATTCCTAGGATAGAAAATAAATTGCTGCCTTAGAATTATTTATTTTACTTATTATTGTTTCATTGAAAAAAAAAATACGTGTTAGTCATTTGCCATTTGGAAAGCTTTTAGATTTTTGCTAATTATTTATTTTTTAATTATCAATGGAAGTTTTGTGCTAAACATCCAAGTTTTGATACACTACCAAATTGAAATTTTATTGACGTAGAAGATTTAATTAATTCAAATATTAAAATGGAGTTCGATTATGATCTTCGCAATCTAAACCCTATGGAAATCCATATTGTTAAACAATCGTATCAGGTTCCGTACCAATTTTAACATTGTCGATGGCCTGTAGGAAACCCCTTGCACCCTTACAAAGCTGACTATTGCGTACAGCTCACTGTGGCGCATTGGTTACCATGTCGGATCGCTGTTAAAGGGTCTGGGTTCAAATCCTAATGAGTTTTAACTTGACAGTCTGGGTGTGTGTTCTTCTATTTCTGTGTTGTCCACAGTACCATATACAGGGAATCCTAGTATGCAACGACATGAATCCCGATCACGCGAGAAAACCGGGATAAAAGTACCCTATATGTTGCTACTCGGCCTTCTCTATCTCCCAGTGTAAGTCCCATAAAACTCCATTTAGCCGTTTCTGAAATAAGTGTGCACAAACACCGATCGGTTTTATTACCTTTAATGTATTCATATAGGTATAAAATGTATAGACTTAACACCCTTATTTGCATATTGCCTACTGATAAGACCAACCCCCTTAAACCCTTTAAAGTAAACCACAATTATATATTAAAACCAAACTGATGCGCATTTTGATTGCTGTCTTTGTCATATCCCCATTGTTCAAAAGAACAATCGCAGTTAATTAATAACATGCAAATGTAGCAATCGTGCTTGAAAGCGTCGTAATTAAAGCTGTACATTATTCCCACAAACGCGTTGTGATTTACTCATTGTTCCATAAATATACGGACTCATAAAATCGGTTGAAACGATTTAACAATATGGGTGCCTATTGCGTTAAGCTTAATTTTATTTTATTGCCTTACTCTTATTATTTTTTTTTTCAATTATAATAATTTTATTTTTCATTTTATCTCCAATCGATCTCAAAGAATTTTAAATTTACAAAATTTTAATCATTGGTCCATGTGAATGTATGTATGAAGCATGCGCAAGACAGAAAATAAGTTTCTACTCACCTACATACCAAATAAACAAGGATTATCTACCTATGTTAGACAACACATCATACTTAAGTATTTAATAAGTATGATATCCTTATTCCCTTGTGCGAACGTACGTAAAAGAATGATAAAAGTTGATAAGTTGTAGATAAAACAACAATGGAAAGTTGTATCAACGGCTTTTTAAGTGGATGGCAGTTACCCAAAGTTCATACCTACGGGCCCGTCAAAACTACGCTCGCGCTGTTCGGGTCCCGTGACGAAACTTTCTCCCGGTTTTTTGACGTGGAAGATTAATTGTGGAAAGATTCATCAACCTTGAGACTGAGAGTTCGGGAATTAAGCATGGTTTTTGTAGATCATTTGTTAAGAAAGTTATCTATTAAGCATGTTGTGTCTTTGTGTTACGCCAATAATAATCATGGAATTTTAATACGTATTTTTTTCTATTCATTTCGCGGATTTTGTCCCAAGTCCGCTCTTCGACTGCCTAACGTTCAAACCATTTAGCTGCGAGTAACAGTCGAATAGTACGTTGTTCGATTTCTTATTCGTTTTTTGTTACTTTTCACTAAATGCTGCTGCTACTATTTTCGGCTAGTTAATTGTTAACAATTTATTATTAGTCCATATTAAACTGCTACTTATGGACATCGTACAGCAACATTATGATATAAAACTAGTAGTATTTCGGACAGACCTCACGCTACGCAATTTCACAAAATGCCAATCATCTGCATAAGATATACCACATCGTATTAACTCAAAGTTATTTCCCTTCCTTCTAAACATACAAATAGTGTATTTCGAGCTCAGTATGTGGCTGTATCTGTCCCGATATCGGCACAACTTATGTCCCTAGTAAGTTGACTTATCCCGGGGGAAATAAGGAAAAGCAGAAAATACGTTTGAAACCTCACGCAGAATATGTCTTCAAGTATTATTCTTCATAAAGTAGTGGGCTTGGAAGTTTTATTAGGTATTTGTTTAAGGTAATAAATTCCAAAGAATGGGCAAGTACCTACCTACCCTTCCAGAAGACTATTCAATTTATGTGAGGGAAAAAACTTAATAACGCCAACGATATGTTACTACGCCAGATATTATCCCATTATCAAACGATTACTGTGCCACATCTTTCGGTAGAAGATAACATATGAGTAGGTATAATTTTAAGAATATTACTGTGAATAAAATGAAACACCAGGATGTTGTGCTATCGTAAGGCATGTTAAAAGTGCGTTCGAAGAGCTCAACAGTACCATTGAGAATGGTGTAATTCGAACCCGGATATCTGGTGTGAGTCGAGGAACATTGGAACATCAGTTCGCACCCGCTGACCTAATTGAGAAATATTGCTTAAGACAATAATGCCTCTTTAAAAATGGTGATATGATTGATGTAATAATACTTAGTAAACGATCGCTAAAATAAGGATAGTAATGATATTAAATTTCTTCAACAATAATATATTTTATCTTAATACAAAATAATGCATTTTAATAATCATGTTGGTACTCACCTACCTTTTTGATCCATTATTTTGATAGGTTTTTCGGCTGGCTTATGAATCATTTCGTTGTATATTATCAAAAGTTAATATTCTTACGTGTTTCAAAAACAATATTGGAGACCCAAAAATAAGAGAGAAAATACCCGTTCTCACTTATTCGATTACAGAACTAAGTAGAAAAATGAATTTAGTAGCCGGGTAATTTGTGACCGCTAGAAATGCTCAGAATATATTCTAAAAGTATAACATACACAATTACAACATGATAAATTATTTATTTATTATTATTTATTAAGTTATTACCTAAATTAGTTAATAGCGATGCGTTATTAGCTTGTATATATGTTAATAGTTTAACGGAAGCGAAGCGAGGATCAGTTACTAGTAAGTAACTAGTAAGTTCTATTTCATTTCGATTAAAATCATGTCGCTGTAATAATTCCACTGAGTTATTATATCACCAAGTATGGAAGTTAAAGAAATCTTTAGTAAACAACTTCCATCAGGATGTAATTGAAACGCATCACAGGAAAATTAAAGTTCCGTTTTTATTAAATTCATTTTAAATATTAGTTCGGTATACGAAGCAAAGCTAATAAGTTGTTACAAGAGGAAATGAGAAAAGTAAAAAATTGCGAATGTAAGGAATTTCTTGCGCAACAAACTGTAGAAAGACAGGTTTACACGGATTGATTTTTGGCATAGATGAAAATAAGTGTCATGGGACAATAATATCAAATAGAGTTTAAAAATAATTATTCTGAACCTGAGCAAAGAACATCAGACATTGATTTTGAAAATTAATTTCGTTTAATTTTGTTGCTGGTAATTTTGGAAAGTAATTTCGTTTTTCCGGACAGAGTTAATTGTGATTATTGAACCAAACTTCACTCTTAAGCCGAATAACCTTTATATTTTTTGAGAGCCAATAAAGCAAGGCTTGTGTGTGAAAAAGCTGAATTGAATCCATGCAGTAGTTTCTATTTTGGTTTCCTTTTAATTAAGTATGGTGAGCAATAAGCAGTGTTTTCGTCTCTACGTACTTTTTAGAATGGAAAAATTAAAAATGCTGTTTAAGTCACAAATTTTATTTCGGATGAACTGATGTGCATATAATGCTACTTTCAACATATTCTCCAGAACTGGTGCCTTCGGGTTATCATTTGTTCCATTCGCTGCAAAATTTTTTGGACGGTTAAATCTTTACTTGAAGTGAAGTGAAGAGGTGAAAAATGACCTGTATCAGTTTTTTGTCAGTAAAGACCAGAAAGATGGCATTCTACCAGAAAGATGGTAAATGATGCTGAACTAGAACGGCCAATGTAGAATTTACTGAAATATTGTTAGATATCCATACGAAAGTTGTCTTTCATTTTCATATTAAAAAATGAAATGACTTTCCGAACAACCTATTATATTACGACGTTTTATTTGAGTTTATATTGTTAAATGAAATTTTCTCACTAAATTTTAACAACATAATAAAGAATCATACATAATCCTGCGTAGATAGCAATTTGGTCGTATGGTTACTTTTTAGTATGCCTTTATGAACAGCCTTAGACAATCTGCGAAAGAACAGTTATGCAAGTTCGCGCGATTTTGATTAAAATCTGATCTCATATCCGGGGGTGCACTCAAAGACAGCAAGAACGATATTATTATCTACTAAGCGTTTACTAAATAAATTATCGATATAATATGTATACATAGAAAAAATCATACGATACGATGAGGTTTATCGTGATGAATTTTAAGATCCTTGATCTCAAATTTTTGGAACTTTGACTTTTGCACTAACTATACAAAAGTGATATCAACTAAACGTCTCCAGAGGCTAGAAAGTACGAAGTTATTCGAAGTAACTCCACACTCTAGTGCTCTCGCGTCTTCGATCAACTTCGAAAGTAGTAAAAAGTGCATAGTTAGGACGCTTTGTGACATTAAAAATCGGGTTGTGTAGATCGGTCTACATAGTGTTCCGGTTCAATGTTTGTACAGTAACGGGGTTGTTATCAACAATTACAACGACTGCCAGTCATAGTGTTGCACACCTATACATTGCACCTAAACTTTGTACTTAACTACGAGTAGCTGTTGTCTGCGGTTTGGTGCTTTTTTCGACTAAATTTCAAATAAGCGTTTAGAGAGAGGTTGATTTGCCAAAAACGTTAAACTAGATATAATTCACACGAATATACATCAACATAATATATCATAACAAAATTACAATGGGCGGATGCGTTAGGGGTAATTTGGGGTTTGGATTAACAATTCTCATAAACCAACGGTAGGTACACGGCTTTGTGTATGTGTTTGTGAATGAATGAAGGATTTTGTTATTTGCATAAAATGTTGTAACAATGACTTTAATTCAGTGCCAAACATTTACCATTTCATAAGTATCTATGTAGAATTAATTAATTCCTACTAAATTAGTAAAATGTAATGTTGAGCCCTGTACTTCAAATTCCGAATTGCTGCAATTTCATCACATTTTACAACAATCACTTATAATGACTTGATAAAAATATGAACAATGATTTGATACAATAATAATATGTTTAATGATTATTATTATGACTATAAACATGCTGTTTCGTCTGCATGACGCATTCAAAAAAAATAATGCAATCGAGAATGTTCTTTTTCCTACAAGTCTCCCCTAAGCGGTGGAGAGGAAATAAGAATGAGCAAAAAACGTTGATGTCGGCAATTTCTTGTGCAAGTAACTGCAGTAATTGAGTGCGCGCCGTCTCGATGTTTGCTCACAGGAGTTGTTATCAGCTTCGATAGCCCCTAGCGATGTCATGTTACCGTGCTCTTTGACTATAATTAACCTGCTTGTTCTAACTTGGTATTATTTTCATATGATGCTTTGAACGTCATGTTTTCTAAGGTTTTGGATTGTTGCACGTACAAAGTTATATGTTACATTTTGCAACATTCTCGGTTTTCATGTCATGTTCATATTTTTGTGTCAACGAAGTCAACACTGAATGACAGGCTTCATATAACTATAGATACTCTTTACTGGGTAGGTATAGTACGCGACAGGTTGACATGGCAATTTTCTAGTGATGTGGCATCACGTACTAGGTTTATATCGATATTTTTTCCATCCAACAAAATAAGAGTAAGAGTAACGTTAATAAAATAACGTTTATTGTAAGTAAAATGAAAATAAATCAAATTTATTCAGTTTAGGCTATTGTGGTACTAGCACTTATGACTACACTAAAATTAATAATGTTGATAGACAGACAAGTAAATATTTAAATAATTTTTATGTAGATAAGGAATAAGCTAGCAAAAAGATTTAAAACCATGTTGTTATAGAATTAGAATATTTTATTCATCACAATCAATATCAAATAAGCTCATATTAATATCGCTACAAGCACTTAGTGAAAAGAGTAAGTAACTCTTCGTCACTAGTATCTCCGACTTCTATGATAAAATCTTGCATTACCATTCCATTTCACTTATTATTTTACCATTCTATTTATTATTTTATTTTATTCTTATCGATATGGGCTCGTGCAGCACTACTAAGGAGCAATACTAAGGAGCGCGCGGCGTGCGGTATGTCCGGTATGTAAGTGCGGTATGTATGTAAGGGGTGTCCCTTCCCCCGCGCCTCAACTCATACCCCAATTGCCATGTCGACCTGTCGCGTACTGTACTGTTCCCAGAAGGAGAAGTGAGAAGTTAAGGTACTAAGTAAGTGGTCTTAATAGAAGGTGAATGAGCAACAGGTATAAGTAAGTTTCTATAAAATACATATTAAAATTTTAACGCATTAAATACTTACAAGAATTACATTACTTAAGTATACTTAATATTAGATTAAAACGTTTTTCATCCTAATATTATCATGTGATTCTCATTTCTGTTCGCTTTCTTCTACAATATTAGAAAAGTAATTGTAGGCGTACAACATCTGTTCCCTAATATATGTATGTATTATCATTGTGAATATTTTGAAATTCCAATGAAGTTATTAACATAAGTATCGATATAGAATATCTCTTTCTACTAAGACGATTATAAAACAGTAGATGATCGACGTAACATATGTAGAAGACAGGTATTCGAGAAAAACTATTTGTCTCCTACAAATAGTATGTTTTCGTAGCTAAGCTCAGGTTATCATGTAATTGTTGATCGAGTGATAAAATTACATTATAATAATGATAAAATTATAAGACAAGGTTGTCAATTGAATGAGAATAAACTCTAAACAAAACGAGGTCGGCCGCTAGAAGAAAATAAAACTGAGACTTTAATAGACTTTAGTCTTGTTCAATCTCATTAATATTAATAATCTTCCAATTTATTTCGTCTATATTTATAGTTCTAGCAAAACTTAAGGACACAATCTTTATATTGAATATTTTATCGGTAATCGGTAGGCTCTATATTGACAAAGAGAGCGAACATTTTTTTTGGAATTAACATCTTTTTGTCTACTTGAGCATCACAAAGTAACCACTACACATTTTTAGATGATACTTGTCGTAATGATTTTTAAATTAAAGGTACCATTTAAAATACTCGTCACATAAATTAAAATTAAAGTACTGCCTAATGTGGCCTGTAAGCTATAGTAGGCTAACTAGAATGCGGAGTTAGACATCAAACTGTAGTCGACAATACCCTGAACTAATTACACTCAGAAAATGCCAGTTGCCGTTTTATAATCGTCGGCGTTAATTGGATTCTGCTTTGCATTGTTTAATCATTCGGTCGCGAACGAGCGTGGTACACGAATATACTCGTGTGTGTATTGAATGTGTATGTGTTTGTGTACTACCCTTCGAGTTTCGAGCTCCGGTCGGAAAACAAAACTCTGTCGCGGAATCTGCGGCCAAACTCCCTAAAATTATTTACCTTTCATTCCGTTCACTAAATGAGTAGGTTTATTGGATTAAGTCCAAAAAGCTTTGCCCTTAATTGGAGCTTTCCGACAAATAACTTTTCTGTTTTCTCAAACTCGGACAGCTCTTAAATAATGCTCTTAATTAAATTTGTACACAAAATGAAAGACTTCCGTAATTCTGTTTGCTAGTCTTCTTCCTTTAAACCTCCTTTACGAGTCTACGTGCCTATTAGTTACCTTTTATTAGAATTCCTTTGTACATTAGAATACATTTTGTATAATCGAACAACTTTGGGGAAGTTCAGAAAACTATGTTATTACAGTACTATGTTATCACTTATCTTTGCGCAAGTTCAATACAGCCAATCTTTTCAAATAATAGATATACCTACCTACAACCATTGTTTAATATCCAACGTCATATATTTTACATTCTCACACACATATAATATACGTCACTAACAACATTAACGTACTACATGATACAAAAATGTTTATTGTCCGTTTACGTGAGTCGACCGAATGGTCAAATAAGTAGCTTATGCTTTAGAAGATTTAGGTAATTCTAACTAGTTATGATATCATAGGTTCTTTGTTTGTGATAATGATAATAGCATACTATCTATAAAATCTGTTGTTAATCAAAAGTCGAAGAAGTCGATCAAAGTGTAATCCCTAGTGCCATGGGACCACGAGGAATTAAAATTACTCGTGGACCCGGTAATAGGTCAACTCACCGGGACCATGGGTAAACACCCAAAAAGTACGGGTATAATTTTCATTTAATTATGAAAACTTTAGCTTCACAATATCTACTCCAAATCCTTGTATGTAACTATTAGTATGTTAAAACATTCATCAAAATACGAGCTTCATTTTATCCTTCCTCCACTTCGTAAAATAAGTAAATAGATGCCTTAGTTGAAGAACTTCAATTGCTTTGCTATTTTGTTTAAGCCATAGAAAATTTGTTACGGAATTTTTGTAATTTAATTAAAAATAATTTATGAAGCCGCCCCGAGCGTCGCAGGTTACAAATTTTTTGGCATTACTTTTGTATTTGGCAACAAAATTTTACGAAATAACGATGTTTTAGTTGAAGTTTATTCTCTGATTACGTTCGCAGTTCTCGCTGTAAACGAAAATATTTCTATTTGAAGAAATATCCGATTATTTCGTAGCCTGTAAACATTCACTGAAATTTGGTATACAAGTCACCTAAATTGAAAACTTTAACACATTCTGTGTTTTTAATTGAATTACGACCTTCGACTTCTTCAAGAGGTAAGCCCTAAATTTTCAAAGTACCTACCTATAGAAACCTCTTTTTTTCTTTTTTTTGCGTCATACAAAGGTGAATGCTTGTGCATACCAACATAGCTGGCTGTGCTGCTGGTAATGTGGGACTCACGTTAAACCTAGGTGCCTTATCCACTAAACACCACCCTAGATTGGCTTCGGTCGCATGGCCGCTAATCTTTCGTGCAACGCGAGCCGCTTAGAAGTTACATCTACAATATTTGGTGGGACTTACGCTCTCATTAGGATTGTTTGAATTTCCTGAACGTTTGAAGGCGTCCAGGAGGCGCTCCAAGTAAGTCAAGAGTTGGTTATGGGGGTTCGATAGAACACTAATAGATATTCGGACTTGATGACGGGATGAGGGAGGAGACTCTTCCTGTAGAAAAATGGATAAGTCCTCCTTGCCAGACTTTATCAAAAGCCATGGCGACGTCGAAGAAGGACGTATAGGATAAAAACCGCTCAGAATATTATACCTGCTCTAGGTTAGTTACTCGAAGCAAAACGAGGTTTTGCTAGTATAAATATAGTATAAATATGTAAACAGACTATTTACAGATTATAATTAAAACAAATTACGATGTGATTAAAATTTTAATCAAAAACAAATTAAAGTGGGATTCGTGGACGTACCTTATTTCAAAACTGATGTTTCCTGCTGAACTAGTTTACTCTGTTATTACTTGGATAGGTAGAGGTATTAGATATTTCATTTAAAACTCGAACTGATCGATGTATGTATGTTGGGAAATTTTTAGGTTGGTACGTGGAATATAGGTAATAAATATGTATATTTATTACTATTATTAGATTAAAGCAATGTTCGGCTTGTCAGTTTATTTTCTATCAAAAACTAACTTAATGTATCACAACAAATTAAGCTCTGTATAATGGATTGTTAGTTAGAATAGTTGAGAATTTTAGTCTCGCTAAAACTCGAGAACAGCTGGACCGTAATGGCTAATTTTAGTTTGAAATATTTGTGGAAGTTCAGGGAAGGTCCGAAAGTATATGAAGTATAAAATTCAGTAACTCATGTGGCACCTGGATCAGTCAAACTATTAGCGATATTAAAATACCAGCATTACAAAAGTACTTATTATATGTGATGAGCAATTACTAGACCTAACAAAAAATTAAAGGTCCGGAATGATCCAGAAGAATCATCAAATAACAGTTTTCTTCAGGTGGACCTCTCCTGCTCGTGGTGCACCCTGCTAATCAAAGGTAGAGGTAACTCGCGCAGTCCCTTTCTTCGAGATTACTGAACTTTATACCATCCAGTTTAATACTGAAGTTACTGTAATCTTGACCTCTAGGTATTTTCTTTGTTCTTCCTTCTTTCTTGGCCGAAAACGAATCCGCGAATGCCGTCAGTACTGCTAAGCACCCGTGTTCGTTTGCCCGTTATTTACGGGCCAATGTCTGAAAAAAAAAACCAACTTCACAATGAGCCAATTAAATAAGCATTGTTAGTGTTGACTCAATCCTAATCATCAGTTCATCATCAATCATGTTCCTCTTTGAATAGGACCACATGACAAGCACCAGATTTAGAATATAAAAATAATTATCAAAATGGGTTCACCCGGAAATAAGTTACGAGGTAAGACACATATAAAAAAGTACATGTACAGTCGAATTAAGACCCCCTACTTTTTTTTGAAGTCGTTTATAAAGGAACCGAAACAAAACATCACCTAAATGTGTACACTTTTTTGCAAAAAAAAAACGGGCACCTAAGGAAATTTACATTCTACGGTCAATGCGAGTTCATATATGAAATTTTATTGCCTTATATATACTTATAATCGTGCCAATTAGTACGAGTGAAGTGAATTATGGCAATTTCTTTTTAAATTTTCGATGAATTCTTTAATATCGATGTACCTACGCGGCCAAGCAATAACAAGTGGTCGGCAACTTTGCAAGCAGTATTTTTTATTCTTTTAAATAAAATAATGTTACAAATTAAAGAGCTAACAATGAGTGTGACCTCCTCTTTCCAAAATCACAGCTTGAATATTGTTCTGGGCATACATTCCACGAAGTTTTTAGTAATTTTTGAGGAATATTTTCCCACTCTTCTGCAATGACTCTTTTCAGCTCCCTGATGTTTTGTGGAGCTGGATGCACTGATCTTACCCGTCTCTTTGAAACATCCCAGACATTCTCAATCGGATTGCGGTCAGGACTTCGAGCTGGTCAATCTTAACGGCGGATCCCAAGTTCTTGCATGTACGCTTCCACGTCGCCAGAACGGTGCGAACGAGCATTCTCGTCCATAAAAATGGAATCTTCCCCAAGTGCAGTTAATGCGGGTTATACATATGAAATTAGGACTTCCATTATGTATTTAATGTATATGCATTTAATGTTCCATTTTCTATGAAAACTGACTCCGTACCCTTCGTCGAATTAATTGCTCCCCAAAACATAACGGAGCCTCCGTCATAAGGAGTGATTTCACTGAAAGACACTTCCGCATAGCGTTCCCGTGGTCTTCATAGCACTCGCCGGTATCGGTCCTCTCCACATAAAGAGATTCTAGCTTCATTCGAAAACAAAACTTTACTCCAGTTCTCCAGAGTCCACGAAGCACAGTTTCGAGCAAACTGAAGTCGAGCAACATGATACTCATTTAGGGCCCCGAACCGGGCGGTAACTCTTGATATTTGCAGCCAAAAGCCTCCTCCTGACCGTCCATAAGCTAACTTCTACTCCTCTTACTTCTTCAAGGCTTTTCTTCAGGTCCACATTTGACGCCTTACGATTCCGCAACGCCTGACTCACCAAAAAGCGATCATCTCTTGGTTCTGTGCAGCGTTTTTTGCCCGAACCGGGTCTTCTTTTGACTGAACCGGTCTCTTGATATCATTTCCACGTCCTCTGGACAGTTGAAAGACTCATATTTAGCCGCTGAGACACGTAAGTTGGCGAACAACCTTCTTCCAATAGGGCTTTAATTTTGCCGGCCCTTATCGCTTTATCACTCATTAAAAAGAGGTGGATATCTAATTTTAAAACAATGTTTAGAGTGTTTAATTTGCACAAAATGTCCATAAATTTTTAAAATTTTAATAGTCATAATAAAACGTTTTAGCAATTCGCGCCATTAGTAAAGCTGTTTTACGAAGATCAACGATAATCCTTATTTTTCTTATTTTAATTTCAAATTTTAAATTTGGAATTTAATAAATCATGCCTGATTGCTTAAAATAACATGCCAGTACATCGCCAAAATAACAAACCCCCTTTCTTGTTATTCTCCATTGAAGTGAAGAAAAAATCTAAAGTGCCCGATTTTTTTGCAAAAGAGTTTATATTCAACTCCCTGAATAAAGTAGCTGTGTATGTATAAATATATACAAAACAGACCCACATAAGGTGTGTATATTTATTCGTCAGTTAAGATGAAAATCAAGGTTGTCACAATTACTAAAGCCAATTTATGTTCGAGTTAAGTGGTTAGATGGGAAACATCTGGATTGGTATTGGAACGGAATAAATTTCGTTACAAGGCTTTAGATTCCTACAATATGCCGTTAAATTTGTGTGTCGAACAACTATAACAATTATAAATTTAAATGTAGGAGTTACAACTATTAAATGGAGTTTGATTTTTGGGGTCGTTAGAAAATGTATTATTATCGATTTGGACAAACTAAAAATTATTACTAAGGACATCGCTATTTCATAAATCTTTATTAGACTATACTAATATATTTGACTAATCAGTGTATTGTTTAATGCACATAGGTACATTCTTCTAAAAAAATATAATTAAATAAATTTCCCTTGAATCCAAGCTCTTAGCGTAATGAAATAAAATCAATGAAATAATTTACTACGTGTCGTTGAATAAAATGTAAAGAAAGATGTGTTAATGTGTGGTACATTGTACGAAGATTTAAATATTTCTGCTAGGTATACAACAAGACAATCTCAACTATAGTAATCACTCATCCCAACTTACCTGTTTCTTCAACCCGTTGCGTTGTTAGAAATATAACCAACTAGTTTATCGCCCTCGCTTCGCTTCGGGGAACCAGTCCCTTCAAAAATCTATAAATTTTAATAAATTATGTTATTCCGATGTCAAAGTCTAAGCTATGTATATTACTGCAAAGTTTCATGAAAGTCCGTTCAGTAGTTTTTGCGTGAAAGAGCAACAAACACACACAGTCACTCACATCCTTACAAAATTTCGCATTTATAATATTAGTAGGAAGTAGGATAGTAGGAAGTAGGATGGTAGGAGGTAGTAGGAAGTAGGATTAAATAAAAAAATATTTATCACCATTTTACACATATTATGTCATTTAATGCATAAATACATACGAGTTTCTGATTTTTAATTCAAGTAATTAAAACAGACAATGTTTAAAATTATTCATTCAAATTTTTCCTACGTGGCTCTCGCATGCGTTCGTTAGTAAAATGCATAATGCAAAATCATTTATCAACCCACTCGGCTGCACCAAAAGTGTATTTACAAGAAAAACTAATAGCAAAATGACACTTTTTTGTATCACGAAGTTTTATTTATTGTGTTTTTTTTTTTCTTAGTTTTTGTTTATTAATAGGTGGTCATTTATATAGCATTTGGATGAGGTATATAGTTATAGAATAATATCAGTTTTTAATTTTTTAATGAAAATTACTATTTTGATTGAAAAGAAGTTTTTATTGTAACATTTTAGATATCTACACTAAAAAGTGATTTTGAATCCTAATATGATAAGGACACAGATTATTTTGTCACTTAAGTAATGCTGCGGGCTTAAATAAGATCCAGATCCCACATTTGTGCTTAATTAAATACTGCTGTGAAACGCGTTTTCACCTATCCCACGGTCGTCGGAAAGGGTATTTGAAAATCGCACCTGCCGACAAAAACCATTGAGGCATCTGCCCTCGTCCTATTAGTGCTCAACCAATCCTACGTGAATATAACCTACATAGGCTAAATCTTCGGCAAATATACTAACTCCAGGCCGTATAACTGATGTAGCGGCGCATACCTACAAACAGTAACATGAGCGCGTGCCGTACATAATGCTGACCACGCAACCACAAGCAACGAGTGCAGTAAAACAATAGACTGCGTCATACGCGTCATACTGAACTGGCCAATCAGAAGACGCATCCTCAACCGCGCTATCAAGATTTCGAGATATACAAACTATATATACAAATGGTCCGGAGTTAACATCGGACCGCGGTCCCCATGCAGTGACATCGCCTGGCGGGAGATCTCCCCTTTTCCTCCACAATTGGTGACCCCGACGTGATCGTGATTTGGTGATCCTCTCGAAGTATCTGACGTCCTTCAGCAAAGTATAAGCAGTTCCAGCCAGCAGCAACGAGCATAATGACCAGGTTCCACTAGCAGCCTTCAAATAAGCGCTTTGGTTCCTTCATCTGGCTCAAGATCAGCGATCCGCAGCACGCAGCAGAGGTTTGACGGTTTCCCTCCCGTGACTGCGCACGCATCGCATCGTTCCGGCACACATGGCCGATGGAAGACACTGGCTCACGAGAGTGACGACATCTCCCAACAGTGGAGGGGGAGTGATGTAGCGGCGCATACCTACAGTAACATGAGCGCGCGCCGTACATAATGCTGACCACGCAACCACAAGCAACGAGTGCAGTAAAACAATAGACTACGTCATACGCGTCATACTGAACTGGCCAATCAGAAGACGCATCCTCAACCGCGCTATCAAGATTTCGAGATATACAAACTATATATACAAATGGTCCGGAGTTAACATCGGACCGCGGTCCCCAGGCAGTGACATCGCCTGGCGGGAGATCTCCCCTTTTCCTCCACACTAGGATTCTATTACGTTCTCAAAAATACCCTTTCAACCAATTTAAAAAGAAAGAGTAGGTTCTTAATTTGCCGGAATATTTTACAATGTATGCTCCTCGAATATCCATAGACGTTTGGAGCGACTTCGGCAATTCTTTTTAGTATGCTTAACATTTTGATGACATTTTCTCAAGTTCTGACAATGGAAACCATAAGAAATGGAGGGAACTAATCAATTATTATACGCTCTCATAATAACAACTAAGAATTTGCTTTCCTGAGTAAAGTATGGTCAGAATCTGATGTTGGATCTAGATGGATTCTGGATGAAGTAGAACTTATCAGCGGAGAGAAATTGAAATGTGTTTAAACATAGTTGTTGTTAGGAACATTAACATCAGAAACCAGTTCATCATTGTAGTAGTTTAATTTTGTATGAAATCTGTTGATACATACTTTATCGTTGTTTACAACTAGTTTAATAATATAAGTACCTATAGTTTAAATATGTAATTTTTATTAATTGCAATATCAGTAGTTGTCTTATTTACTATTTAACTTGTTTTTTTCTTTTATACAACAAATTAAAGTAATCATACAGCAAGTTATAAGGTTATACACATATTATATACTTATGTCTTTCCGTCACCTCTCCAGTCGCAGGTCTGCTGGAAGAAATTTCGATAGAGATAAGCAGCGCCTTTGTGCATTGTGTCCCCCTTGCTTTTCTTTTAATTTTCTTGCGTGTACATAAAATGAAAAAATATGGTTATTTTTAAGGAATCAAAGTAACAACAGATAATGAAAATAATGTAGATATTAAAATAGAACCTTTAATTAATGATCTCGTTATTTTTGTTCAACATTTACAATACTTATTTAAAAACGTGGACGCTTAATAATTTAATTTACTTAACCCGGGCTACGCGTAGTTAGATAAAGTTATATTAAGGCTTAACAATTTTATTACATGAGTTATTATTTTTCAATTTACAAATCATAATTGATGTTAGAAGGTCCTAACAGCGTTTTCAATGAAAAAAAAAAAAACAAAAAAAGGTTGAACGGTTTTCAAGCGAAACATTAAAATAAATGGACTGGTAGGTATCCCCCATTCGCATGTTTGAATAATTCATGTTCACAATCTATAAACCAGAGAGCGGAAAGCATTTTACAAAACAAACAAATTTTATTGATCTCCCAGGCGTTGTTTGGCCCCACAATAAAATATTTACATTTACTTCGCAACACCTGCCGTAGCTAGACTCCGCCCTATGCCCATTACAATAATGAAACGTTCGCCTCTAACGTTCCACTATTGAATAAAATAAAATTCAAATTTTCAAAAGTTGTTTGGTGTTAATTATGAATGTTTGCAATAACTTTTCCGTTCTTTAACTACTGCTTGCGTCAACTATTAAATGATCAATCGAGAAAAACTTCAATGCATTGGATTGAATTATTTATTACTGCTAACAATAGCGTCTATCTGAACCCTTTAGAGTTTGAAGGGCAGGCTTAGCTGAATTCCAGTTGTTAGCTAGAAAACAGTGTCGATTTGTCGCTATCGATGACATACGTAGGTCTAAATGCTGATAGTTGTCACTGAATAATAGTAAAAAATTATTAATATAAGATTCTCTTGAGATTTTTGAGCAAAGAGTTAGTTATTTCTTCTATTATGACTGGTGACCAGAGAACTGTCTGACATGGAAGAAAATTTGATTTTGATTTCTTATAGATTATTATAAAAACAAAAAACCCGACTGCTTACAAAAGAACTCAAAAGAAACAAACAAGTGTCACAATATCAACATAAAATACTTCATGGTGCTGCAGGCGGGGACAAACGTAGTATACTTGTGATCTTAAATCTTAACTTGTCACGTTATATTAAATAATTAAGTAAAAAAAACCTTCTAGCTACATCCTTATGGCGTCACCCTTATTCAACGGTTTCTTATTTCCAGTTTTATTGTCCCTAGTCCATAGACAAGATACGACATAAGTAACCATAGGCCTTAAAAATATAATTATACTTTTACTAGCTTATCCAATGCAATAACTTTCTATAACGCTACTTCATTAAAGTAGCGTTACAACCAACTTATTTGAGACATTGTGTCTCCAATAAGTTGGCTGTGAATATCAACAGCAGCGCCATCAATTCCAATTATGAATCGAAACGATCCACAGATCCACTTAAATATACATCAAATCACTATCGACCCAACCATGTAGGAGGAGTTCAGTAACATAATACGTAAACGTACCATGGTATTTACTGGTAGTCACTATAATTATCAGTCATAGGTATAAAACAATGTAGGTATCTATTAAATAATGAAGTATCTCAATCGACTTTGAATGCAACGCTAACAGACGCTTCAATAAGACCGCGGCCTCGAATTCTGCGGGCAGCGGGGCGGCGGCGGCGGCGGCGCGGTCAGCGCAGGCTAGTTCTCGAAACTCGCGGCGGCGCTATAGCGGCGTAGTGTTGTGTCGCTGAGATATTTGTTTTATTCACGAACGAAATGTCTGAACAACGGAGACAACATCTTTTCGATTCAAATTTATTTCTTACACTCGTTTTATTGTAGGCAAATGAAGAAGTGAATAACCTTCTATAGGACAAGAAAAATAAAAGGCGAGTTTTATCGAAATTGTGAAGAACAGAGACAATGTCCCGACAAATAAATAACAAAGTAATAATTAGATTAATTATCAAAATACCTAACTCCAAAGTAATCAATATAATCTTAAAACATTTACAATTTCAGTTAAAAGAGAAAGTAAAAGTATTAAAAATTGTAAAATAACATAAAAGAACAAGTCATAAAGAAAGGCAAGGATATTAAAGGAAGTGAACAAGGAAGAAGATAAAGAGGATAAAGATGACAGACAAGGAGTAAAGAAGTAAATAAAATAAATATTACGTATACGACACCTAAATAAATTGCACAACACTACAATGCGATTGCGCGGGCTGTCACCGTGTGCGTTACCCTAGCAAGAACAGCGAGAGGGATATGAACTATCAAAATAAAATATTATTATAATTATAGCTATAATTAAAATATTATTTTCACTATTAATTGCTACCTAAAAACCTAGTAGTCTGGATTCCGTAGCTTTTAAGGATTAATAGTCATTAACAAAAACCGTTTACGAAACTCTGAACACCCACTATTTTATCATTGCAGAAGAAAAAAGTTATTCAAAACAAACTACATTCAAAATAAGTAAGTTAAAAATCTTGAAAAATATAAATTTAACAATTATACTTCTTTATCTAAAGCTCTAAATTCATGTTAGTGCAAGTATAATTTAAAGTTTAAGTGTTTTAGTACACAAACAGCGCTTCAAATATACGTCGTCACTAAGCGTCACATCGTTCACACAATATAACCTGAGACTGATTTAAGTCATAGAATATACAATGCTCAGATTATAGAACCAAAAGGCAGATATAAAATTCGGGTTTTAAAGCTAAAGCACATAAATGACAGACATTAATTTCTGTATTGTACCCACATTTGGGATTTCAATGTTATAATTTTATTCTATCTATAATATAATCCGATATAAATCCTACTTCCTACTATCCTATCTAACCTATCCTACTAACTATACAATAATTATTATAAATGCGAAAGTTTGTAAGGATGTGAGTGAGTGTGTGTGTGTGGGTTTGTTACTCTTGCACGCAAAAACTACTGAACGGATTTTCACGAAACTTTGCAGTAATATAGCTTAGACATTGGAATAACATAATTTGTTAAAATTTATAGAGATTTTTGAAGGGACTGGTTCCCATAAGCGAAGCGAGGGCGGGTTTACTAGTATCCCTATACGAGTACATTGAGCGTACGGTATAGAGTACTATAGAGTATCGTAGTCGATATCAAGTCTTAAATTTTAAATGGAAAGTTATCTGTGATTTTGAATTATACACGGTATAAATAAAAGAACTTTTTGTGTTCGAATATACTTAGGATTTTTTTTTCTAAATCTACATCAACGTTAAATATGAGCAGACCCGCCATTCTGACGCACACGACGCGAGAGCGGTCACCGCTTGACGTTGTCAACCACCGCTCGTTACCCGCTCCCACACCGCCGCCGCGCCGCTGTTTTCGAGGGTCGTTTGATAACACGCAAAACATCTTGCCGCGCCCGCGCCGCCGCCGCCGCCGCGCCGCTGCCCGCAAGATTCGAGGCCGCGGCCAGGGTCGCCGTTTTTGTGCTCATCAGTTGGTGCCACTGGCGAGTGTGGGCCTGCTGTCATAGCCCGCCCATACATAAACAGTAACAAGTGACATATTCAAACCAGTGAAAAGTGACAGAAAGACCTCACTTTCCACTAGCGCCTCTAGCGGCGAATTCACACGCTTTTACCCTCATTAGATAACATTAAGAAGCCCAGCAAATGGCGTATTTTAAAACGCGCAGACAACGCGCGTTTCAGGAACGTGAGTCCGTTTGATGGCCGTACAAAGCGCCAGAGATCTGCGCGTAGGTATAACCGCAGCACTTAGACGCGCGTTTCCATCGCTCCGTGTGCCAAGGCTACAAGGTTGCGATCAAATCGCGTTTCAAGCGCGTATAAATGCATGTCGTCTGCGCGTCATCAGCGCGTTTTTAGGGTTTCGTACCCAAAGAGTAAAACGGGACCCTATTACTGAGACTTCGCTGTCCGTCCGTCCGTCCGTCCGTCTGTCACCAGACTGTATTTCATGAACCGTAATAGTAAAACAGTTGAAATTTTCACAGATGATGATGATTTCAGTTGCCGCTACAACAACAAATACTAAAAAACAGAATAAAATAAATACCTATTTGAGTGGGCGCCCATACAATCGACGCGTCAGCGATAGATTAGTTACCTTTCGGGCCAAGAGATGGCGTTGTGGCTAATACTTGTATGTAGCTAAAATAAAACAATTAATAATATTTAAGTGAGGCTTTCATACAACAGACCAGATTTTTTTGGCGTTTTTATACATAATGGTACGGAACCCTTCGTGCGCGAGTCCAACTCGCACTTGGCCAGTTTTTTAACCGACTTCAAAAAAGAAGGAGGTTCTCAATTCGACCGTATATATGCTTTTTTTTTATGTACGTTCAGCGATTATTTCGTCGTTTATGGGCCGATTTTGATAATTCTTTTTTTGTTGTAAAGTAGATATGCGCAATGGGGTCCCCTGATAAGGAAACCAGGATCTGATGATGGCATCTCAGAGAAATCGAGGGGAACTTTCGAAAATTGTATGGACAACTAGTGTGTTTGTTCATGTTATCATAAGTACATTAAAGCGCTACCATTTCATGAAGATCTGGAGTCGATCTGATGAAGCCGAAAGACAGTCGAGGGAACTCCTCAACGATTTACTGCAGTTATCTAGTGTTTGGGCTTCATTAATTTGTAGTGACGAGAACTTTACACTTACATGTTGAATTGAGCGCCATCTAGCGAGTAGTTTTTGAGTTATCTCTACTAATCAAGATTGAAGTCGGTTATTTTTTTTTGTAAAAAGCAATTTTATTAAATACGCCATGTGCTAGGGGTCTAAAATTTAGAGAGCCTACAATGTTTTGAGAAACATATTTTTGTAAAATTTTTAGGAACATAAATATCCATATACATACATATTATTTATTATGTATTGTTAAACTCTGGGTTATCAAGTTATCGTGACTTTTGTAAAATGTAAATGTACTCTTAAAATTCTTCCAGGAACATTTTTTAAAATATAAACTAGCTTCTACCCGCAGGCCTCGCCCGCGTAGAATTCGTTTAAAGTTCACCCCCCCTATTTAATCCCCTTCGGGGTGAAATTTCCAAAAATCCTTCTTATATAGTGCTCCTCTACACTCCCCAAGGAACATACATGCCAAACAGCTTCTTCCGTTCAGTAGTTTCGGCTGTGCGTTGTACTCTGTCAGTCAATCACTCAGTAACGCAAGAGTTTTATATGTATAGATAGATAGATGAATGAGTTTCATATCCTACTGTTTTAAAATATTTTGAATGTCTTAAGGTACATATTTAATACTAGCTCATCTTCTCTAAAATTGTTATTTTTTGTGTACAAATTCTGTCATGACCCTCTTAGAGGTAGGTAAATAAGAAAGTAATAGCTACCTACCGTGTGTAACAAAAGGCCTACACTCCGATCTGCGAAAGAACCACCGCATTTATGTCGAATATTAAGTAGACGTTGTTTCGCCAGGGAAGATAAAGCTTACTTCACTTGTGTACCTATTCTGGTATCTACACGAATGTATTTCAAGCAATCTACCTATAAAAATTTAAGATGGTTATTATTCCGCAAACTACTGTGTAAGTAGGTATCCTAAATTTTTTGGTAGATAGTGATAGCTACAAAACAAATGCTTTTTACGTGCTTGTAATAATATGAACATACTTCGCATTTGATGTCAAATTTTAAAGGATTTTCCTACTATATGTCCTGGTAGTTCCCCTACGCATCCATTTTTAAGTCTTTGTATATGAAGGTAATGAATAAATTATACATGATTGTGAAAAAAGCCAATTTCTTAGTTCAAAGATATTTCTTAGTAGGATCTGAAAGTTATTGGAACCGACTCCAATCATAACGAAAACTACTACCATGAAAGTTTCCTTTGACATAAAATTTATAAGTACTGGGCTGGTTCTGTAATACGGGTAGATACCCAGTTAGTATAAGAACATCTTAATTATTTCATTTACCTGTTAGAAACTTGGTGAACTTTACATCAGAAGTTCAAACTTTCTCGTACAGTGAATTTTCGATGTCTTGCATGACGTAACTTTACTACGCGATATCAACTATTGTTATCGCGGTTGGTCGGCGTGATAAAAAAATAAAGAGAAGTAATTGAAATTAAAAAGTAATAAAATGTTATTTGGGTACCACAAAAAACACATTTTTGTTGGGTTAACCATCGATGGGGTTAACAAATAATTTTTTTTCAAACTTTGACGTATTCTACACCTACTTATTAAATATTATTTTATATACCTAATATTTTATATGCCTTTGTTTCTATAAGATTGCGTGGTACATAAAGAAAGAAAAAAAATAAATAAATAACATCGTGTCAAACTTAAAAATTTGGGTGTGATCAATGCCAATCTGGCCAAATATACCTTGATTTGAAAGTATGAATTGGTTTAGCGCAAATATAGTCTATTTATTTTACATTGGTTTTCTACACCAATGTGTAAGCAGACCGCAAATAATATTTTGAATTTCAGTCAGCCGATAGTAAATGGAAAAAGCGAAGTGAATGAACGTACGCTACGGTATTTTGGGCGCGGTATTAAGGTGTCAATAAAATGGGTCGCTATGAGTATCGAGGAGCAATAAATTCGTTTCCAAGCTACGTAGAACTAAGAGTTAAGATTATTTCGCGCCATTTACTCCTTTCATCCACCGTCTTCATAATATGGGTTTTATGAAAGGGATTTTTCCTGGCAAGATTGAAGTTTTTTGGCTACACCTTCGTCATAATAGAATTCCAAGAATTTTCGTTATATAAAATGTCTTGCCAATAACTAATAGAAAAAAGGTTCGCCTAAATATATCATACTTAAAAAACCTGGATCGTTACTGATAATCTATTATCTGACTTCAATAAAAGGATGTTCTCAATTCGGTTGTACTTTTTATGTTTGGTATATTCTCCGAAGTCCGTTATTTGTCAACTGATTTACATATTTTTTTCAAGATTTTAGATTGGCTCTATTTATTACATCCAGTTGTTATTATGAACACGAGGAGAAATAAGGAACTTTTTAAATGATAAAAGTTTTAAGCAATTTCAGCAGTACCTAATCAAGATGCTGGGTTCAGGAGATGAAGAGTAAAATCTTCAACAGCAGGGAGTACTTAATTGAACCTTGTTCAAAGATATTTGTTGATTGATGGTAACTTTTATATCACAAAACCAGGACGATTGTAGCTATCATATTTAGGGATATTTATCAAAGCACAGAAATATTATCTCATGAAATTATTTTTGCTTTCCTTGTAATAAAAAATATTGTTACGTTAGGTACTGTTATGACTTGGTATTTTGGATAAGATTAAATTCAAGATCAAACAATTGCACGATCATATGGACAAAATGCTACCTACATATACTATGATTCTCAGTAACTTCATACTACCAATGATCGACCAATTTTATATTTTTCAGTGCTCCATGAATTCTTTCGTTTGATAAAGCATTCAACTGCCAATATCCGAACGATTCATGCGCATCCGTTCCGTTCTGGACTGAAACTAAATTCTCCCGGTTTTTATGCACATAAACGTAACGAAGTGCAATTGAGATTGACATCGTGAATTCATAAATTACTCGATCGGTACTGTGTTAGCGTTCACGGTCCAATCAAGCCGTTGGCGATATGACGCGGCCGGACGAGGCGATCGCTTTCGGCGTGGCTACTGTGCTATTTTAAACTGCTTGGACTGCAATGCGTATCCCAAAATAAAACAGTATTCCATTATGATGTGCACACTTCCTTATCACTTTCATGCGTATGATTTGATACAGTACAGAAATAGATGTTTTACAGAATAAACTTTTTCTTATTTGAAACTTGTTTCTATTACGGATATCTACTTAAAATTATTCCTGATGTTTGGTAGTTTGTTGTTTGTTTGGAAGATGTTTGGAACTTACAATAAATGTATTAATCTTGGGCTAAAATTATTACAATTACTTAAATACCAAATATAAGAGCAATACCTTTTAAAAGAATACCACGTCAAATGGCGCTGTTTCAAGGTTATATCAAATTTTTGTTTTTTTAGTGATGTGACAAAATAACTAGGCAATTGTAATCGAATATTTTTGTAATCTTAATACAATGTCGGTAAAATATAAAATAAAACGTTATAATTTTATAATATATTATATATTGTACTAAGTATTAAATAAAGTTAATAATATTATTATAATAAACGTACGCCCAAACAAAGCTTAGGAAAATTTGTGTTATAGGTACCAAATATCACTCAGATGAATCAAATGAAAATAAAATAAATACATAAAACATTTTTATTTTTTTCTCTTGATTACATTCAGAAATTATGATTAAATTCAATTAATTGATTCATTAAAATTTTATTTATTTATTTTATTTATTACCCCAGTACCAATCTAGCACAATTCAATTACGAACTTGGCTTCCTTTCACTTTTATATTTTCAATAGAATAATGTTATCTAAATCTATTTTAACATCACTTATTTTCCGTATTGCTGAAATTATATTATTATTCTCAAATAACAGTGAGATTTCAGTGATTCACGTGTTACAAACTTGCGTTGGACATTTGCATGTTGTGTGATGACAGTCGAGGTTACTGCAAACTGCCTTGCTGAGACATCGGAGCAAATTTGAATCGCATAACTGCAACAACAAAGTTATGATAGGTAACTGTGCGTGGCGTGAGAGGAACCTGTCGTCGTCGTTAACAGATTGATTATATCTGACTTTGAGCAAATGAATTGTTATGCAATAAAAGATGATGTTTGGAAATAATTTTTTTAAATAAATAAAGTTATTTATTTGGAAACTAATGACAATTTTAACAAAAATCTTACCACAAGTAAGAAAAGTATCCGAAGTTTTCATACCGCCGCGCCCGAAAGCTCCTTGCGCCAAAATTCCATGCAATCAGTTACGACAATATTTAATTTTATTTACAAACTGGTGAACACCCTCGCTTTGATTCGGGAAACCTCCTATTATAATATATATTTTCCTATTTCAGCCTCTTAATGGTTAGTTAAAGCTCCTTGCGCCAAAATTCCGTGCAATCAGTTACGACAATATTTAATTTTATTTACCAACTGGTGAACGCCCTCGCTTTGATTCGGGAAACCTCCTATTATAATATATATATTCCTATTTCAGCCTCTTAATGGTTAGTTTTTGAAACTACCTAACAGGTAGCATGTCTGACCTTCATCAACTACCTTCCTGAGAAAATTCGCCGACATCGGTCAAGCGACATAGATTTTTCATATAAACTTTCATCTCCTATTTCAACCCTTTAGGGGTAGATTCAACAAAAAAACTAGCTTTTGTGACCCTGGGTGACCCTGGATCTGCAACTATTTTCATTTTGAATTCCATCGAAATTGGGCCGGTGCGGTGGCCTCGTCGTAAAAGCGTCATAGACAGACAGACAGACTATCAAATTTACAATATTATTATGGAAGTAGTAATAAGATGTTATAAATAAAATAAAATAACTTCGTTGACAATGAATTGAGTTGTAAAGATAATTTAACTTTTATTGTTTGCCGGCCTTCGGTACGATATAACTATATCTGAAATGAGATTTGATAGGATTAAATTAGTCAATCAAATTGGATGTTATTGGTTTGCCACAGGGCTCGATTCTCACCACTAATCGAATTATACGAGTATTTTCTCACAGAGCAGTCACAATTTTGATTCAACTATCACTAGCGGCAATATGATATTTTCAAAATAGGATACGATGTGAAATAATTATTATTTGTTTACTTAAACTCTAGATGCTACTTTCTTCATTAATCCCCCATAAACCGTGAAGAATTTTTATTATGATAAAATGTAAAACACTCGATAAATAGATGTGTTACTTTATAGTAAGACCCGTTACATAAAATCTTCAATGACGCCAGTGACAAAGAAGGCTTTGCTGTTATTTTATTTTTTAAATACGCCAATTGCAACGAGTTAAACCCACTTCATGGTTCATTTCGATTATTCCGAATATTCTTAAATCATTATCCATTATGTTAAGTCGCTTTTAAAATTATACTTCACTAATACGCACGTAAATGGACGTCATCGAGTTAAGTGGAATCAAGACTAGTGATGTCCGAAGGTATCAAAGGGCGACGTTATTGCTTTGTGTATTGATCCGTAGCATGCAATTGAATTCAGAGTTGGATGATGGGTGAATGAAGTCCCTTGCACTCCAAGGTAATCTCGTCCTAGTATCAGCATTTAACCCCGCTACATTATTAAAGCTGCACCGACATTCAAATAAAAGACGGTGACATATTCGTTTTCATCCGAGAATATAAAAGTGCATAATAGTCTCAGTAATCTCCGGTGCATTATGGAAATATACTAACATGAGATGACACACATAACAATCCTCAAGGGGCTGTGTAGCTCGGTTTTAAATAGGACGTAGTTCGTTATCTTTTCTGCATTATAAATGTGGCAGTTTATGTTACTTTTGGTTCGTATATTTTACATGACATTGATCTAATTGCGATAATTATGTTTTGGATATTGTTTGTTATCGTACGTTTTCTGAATATAAATTCTTTCTACACGAACATGACGTATTTATTTGAGATGTTTTGAATCTTACTTACTTGTCATTTACTTAAATAATTAAGTGTCTATTGGAAGTTTAATTCAATGTCTTTATCTTTACCGACAACGCATAAGTGATGTCTTTCCTATTACTGGTGCCCTTGAGAGTTTGATCGATGGTGACCACTTGCCACCAGATTACTTGTCTGCTTGTTTAATGGATATTTAAAAAAAGTACCAAACTACTTATTAGTAAGACTTGGCTGAAAAATATTATATTTTAAGTAAATAGGTTCATAAATCTGTACTTTCATAGTTCCACTATTAGTGTAGCTATGGCTTATAAATATATTTTTTTTAATTAAAATTGCTATAGTTAACAGCTAAACCGAAAAAAGTAAATTTCAATACCACAGAATCAGCAGATTTACCCAAAGAGTCAATATTAGTAATAAAAAGTATTGTACAAAACAAATACTTGAGATATAAATCTAATTAAAAACAGAGCCCGGTATTATCAGTACTAGAGGTATAAAAGCAAGTTTTATTAACAAAATACAGAAACATTCGATGGGACGAGCACAGTCTGTTGTTATAATCCCTAACCCACGCATACTAATGTACTCATTATAAGTTAATCGCTCCTTAAACAGAAATAGCAATTTTGCTAATTCAGCTTTGTAACATTTGTAACACAAATAAAGATAAGTAAACAGATAAGGTAAAACATTTGTCAGAATGATGTAGGTAGGTAAATAAAATATACTTTTACCTTAAAGCTGCTGCATCTTTTCCGGGTTACGGAAATTTCCGCTCAGGTTGAGGTTTTTTAATAAGGTACCTACTTGTTATTTACGTACATTTAAAGGAAGGTCTTCGAGTGAAGGCCTCGTCTCGGAAAAAGGAGCTTAGGACGCCCTTCGACCAGGTGGCCGGTCGACCTGAAAAAACAGCGGCTTCCACTAGATTCTGCAGGCTCATGTCCGGTTAGAGTTGTGCTCTCTTACCTACATAGAGAGGCCCATCTCCATCAGTGAATGTGATGAACAAAATCAAGCTGATAACAAACAAACCAACACTTTAAATCAGTGGAACCGCCGAAATAATGAACTTTTCGTTCAATGACATGGTGCATGATATTTATGGATATTTATTTAATTAATGTTTTATGTCATTTTGTTTTTATTAATTTATTCTTTAAAAAAAATGAAAAAGTACAATGGGTCCTCTCACACTTAATCTCGATATTTTAGTATTCAATAACAGTAAAATTATTATAGCATTCAGTTAAAATAAAATCCTTGAATAACTTTTTTCATTTTCTTTCTGTCAATTAATGTTATACCTAATTATGTCAATTCGCACTTGGCCAGAGTTGTGGACAGTGGGCTTAACTTACCATTCTGAGACCAGACACGTAGTTCACACTGTAGTGAGCTATAAACGGATAAGATGATGACGATGATGATGAAGAGGAAGTCCTCAATAATAACTCCAGCCTACTTCTAATCAGAGTAGGTACTTTAAACAACCAAAATACCAAGGCGATACTAGCGTCACGATAACCGTTACCGTTCCATAATAAAATAGTATACATACAAATAGTTTCTACCACAACATACTAGTTCCTTGGATAAATCATTGTATTGTCCGTAGAATTCAATGCGGGAAGCCCTAGATTTACCGCACGACATTCGGGCGAGCCGAGCAAGTGGATTTCGCAGACATAAACCTTGCAAGCATTTCAAAACGATACAGGCTCTACTATGTACCGGATTAAGTGAATCCTACGGGATACAAACGTACCTGTTAGCTATTTGTTTGCGATGGATTGTTTGTGTGCCGAGATCATGATCGTCGTGATCTATGGTCGCGCAATCATCATCACTACTAGATGTCATTTTAATGTTCTTGTTAAGTTAAATGTGCAAGATATGTGAAAAAAAAATTGGGGGCGTTTATTAACGCGAAAGAGCTTTAAAAAACAATTTTTGAAATAAGGCCCGAAACTGCGTTAAACGGGCGCCCGCGCGCGGTTTCATAAAAAAGTGCTACGTCGCGGGGACCTGCGCAGGCGTCCGTTACGGGGACGCGCGCCCCGCACCCACGCGACGGGGCCCGCCTCCATGCAACGGAGCCCGTCGCGGGGGCACGCGCAGTGCCCTCCAGCGGTAACACGCACGGATTTGCTCAGTCGATAATGCTAGATGATACGGATTGTATGACCGCTCGAATAATGTCTTTCAGATACAGAAAAGGTAATACGTGCACACCGTTAAAATTGAACTAGTGACACTGCGTAAATAAAATAAGTCGGTCTCCGCGACGCGACGGTCCCCGTCACGGGTACCGTCGCGTGCCCACGGAGTCCACCTGCGTGTCTACGCGCGTAGACACGCGACGGTTGGCCGTCGCGGTCACCCGCATAACGCAGTTTCGGCCCTAAATGATTGCAAAGAGCCTTGCAATTGTCATTAAAAATATATCTTTTATAATTTTCCTCCCAATGTTATTCAAGGTAGGTACGTTAATGGCGCTATTGAATGCACAGAAAAACAAAATTATAATCTTGTTTGTCTTACATACAGCGCAGAGAGTTAGAACGATATTATTGGCGATCATAATTATTCAGTGATTATTTTTTTATGTACGCGTACCAACATAATATTAAGCTATAAATGCTAGAATAACATCAACTTAACCACTTAACGCCTTTTAAAGTACTTACCTAAATCAAAAACATCATGTCTATAATTTAAAATCTCATAACCATTCAAACTGATAAAAATATTTCCTACTGCGTTTGCTCTAAGGATTCATTACAATGTTGTTCGTACAGTAACAATTGAAAACAAAAGCACAGTGTAAAAACTAATGATAATAATTTAAACTGCAATCCAAAGCCTGTTAGAAGTATTAGTCACATAGGAGAGATACTAAGATAGTAGGTACCTGCCTTTGATGTTTTAAATATCTAGATTGAGCGTCGTCCTACAATGAAAACAAAAAAAAACAAGGCAATATTATCAAGCAGGCGATGTTTTTCACGTTCGTTTATTGTCTATGTCTGCGTAATGATATAAAAATTGTGGCTAACAGTTAGCCACAATTTTTGGACGCGTTTGCGCGGATTCGATGTTCCATCTAGACATTTAAAACATCAAAGGTATTTATTTATTTTTATTCATTGCAACAAATATGGTACAAAGGTTGGTATAATTTTACAAAGTATATACATATTTGGCCACTTTCGGCATGCAACATTATTTTAATTAAATGCAAATTAAATTTAATTAAATAGTCAGGTTATTTGAATACATAATTATGTCCTTAATCATAACAAACACAAACAATCATAACATATTTGTGTATTATCATAACAAACACAACAATAATTATAATAAGAATGTCAGGTATAAAATAAATGAAATAAATAACAAAAAAATTTAATTAAAAAACCACATTAAAAAACGACATTAAAATAATTAAAAGAACATTATTAAAATTTAGCCTTAGATTTAAATTGTATAAAGTCGTCAAGCGAATAAAAACCATTATGTGAGAGCCAGTCAAATAATATTCCTTTGAACTTTTTAAAAGGTAAACATTTAAATTCTTCCGGTAAATTATTGAATACTAGAGAACCGCCCGCGCTTCGCTTCGGGACCCGTAGGTAATAGCCGCGTAGGTCTCGCTCCCGTAGGAATTTAGGCTAAAAAGTAGCCTACTACTCGCTCTCTTCACTCCACCCTGTCTGAGGTGTGTGGAGCCCTCGGGACAGTTAGTTCCCCTTTAGGGGTGTCTCTCGCGGCCCATTAAAACGGGCCGGTCCTTAGGTTGGGCCCTAAGGCCCTTGGTTGTCCATCTATGGTTAACCAATAGGTCAAGTCCGGTGAGTGGTGGCCTTTTTACAGGCCACAGAGTCTTAAACGGGATGGGGTTCATCTTCGCGCCGCCCAGGCGATCGAGGCCCTACCGGGTGAATCCCGCTGGTGGGAAGCCCAGCAGGAGCCGATCAGTGCCGGGCGACGACTTACGAAGCCCCAGTATCAGTCAGTGCTAGCCCCGTCCCGCGCAACCAGCAAGTCGCGCGGGAAGGCCCAGCGGTCCGGTGGACGGGTGTGGAGCGGCACCAGGTCCTGCAGATGCGGGAACCGCGACGCGTCGACACGCCCGAACATGTTGCGTGCCAATCTCTCGATGAAGTCGTCCAGGCTCTCGACTCAAAGGTCCCTCTGGATGACGGCGTTCCTGACGTACCTCGGCGCACCAGCCAGCCGGCGGAGCGCAATCGCCTGAACCGCACGCATCCTCTTGCGCTGCGGTTCGCTGGCGAGCGCGTACCACGCCGGTGCCGCGTACGTGAGGCGGGATCTGATGTAGGTCTTGTAGACCCCGAGCTTCAGTCTGAGAGGGAGGCTCGAGGAGAGCACTGGTTTCTGCCATCGCGCTTCTGGAATTCGCGACGGCTTTCGTAACCTGTGGCTTCATCGAAAGTCTTCCGTCGATTTTGCCCCCAGGTATTTGGCCTGTGGGGCCCATTGGATATCTTGTCCGTTAAGCTCCAGAGTAGGGTCCCGCCTGTTGAGGTATCCTCTTATGTTCACGGCCTGCGTCTTCTCGACATTCACCGACAGTCTCCACGCGGCAAGCCATTCGGGGAGGGCATCAAGCGCATGCTGCATCTTGACGATGGCGTGGGTTCTATTCAGCGACGTGGTGATGTACGCCACATCATCGGCATACAGGGCAAGCGACGCCCCCCCCCCTGCCGCCGGGATGTCGTCGGTGTAGCAGGCGTAGCAGACCGGGGACAGGCAACTCCCTTGCGGGACGCCGGCTGCGATCGGACGCTCGGTGGATTCGGCGTCTTCAACCACTACTCTGAAGCTTCTATTTTCGAGGAAACTGGAGATCACCTTAACGGCACTCCGGGGCGCCGACGACTGCGAGATCTTGTAGAGAATAAGCCGTCGTGCCAAACACGGTCGAACGCCTTTTCCATGTCGAGGAATACTGCACACACGCGTTCTCTCTTATTCAGAGCCGCGGTAACGGTGTGCAACACCCTCGACAGTGTAGCCGTGCTGTTCAGCGGCATCAAAAAGTAGCCTTCCACTTCTGTTGGCAGCTAGGCTATTCCACCCCGGATGCAGTTCCAGTCGCCCGCGCCCACCACCGGTGTCGGCGAGTCCAGCAACTTGCGGACATCAGCCAACAGGATAGTGCCAGCGGGCGGGCGGTACGCTGAATACAGCCGGAGCGGGGAGTTCTCGAGGCAGAGCTAAAGTAGCCTATTACATTTGCCTATGACTTAAGTAAATTACATGTAGTATTTCATAGCGTAATTCAGAACTTGCAAATTAACGCCATCTATTAACAACTCCGAAAATAAATATCTAGCAACTAACAAAACATCGATCTTCCCATGGGAATGGGATGTTTTTTCGCGGTAAAAAGTAGCCTACGTCACTCTCCACCCTCCTAACTATCCCCACACGCATAAACCTTACCATATAATAGCTTTGTTGCGACGTGAAAGCGTCACAAACAAACAAACAAACAAACAAACACACTTTCACATTTATAATATTAGTAAGGATTTTAATAACAGGTAGCTGCCATCAATAACAATTCATATAAACGCCTACATCATAAGTATCAACTACATCTCTTTATTACTTGACAAACTATCTAACAATGTAGCATCGAAGGAAATTGTTGATATAGAACACTCTGTAAACGCCACAAGCGTTATCGTGAAGAGGAACGAATTATAGGAAACCACAAGACATTTATATACATTCCCATTTCCAGATCGAGTCTACACGTATATTATCGCTTTATTGAGCCAAAGAAGAATCGTCGAACAGCCGTCAGTAAGACGACGCCTTGCGGTCTAGTAAGTGTTTTTGCAATAAGTCACTTATTAGAAATTATGACTTCTAACTTTTCTTCATAGAAATGGTTGTGTTCAGCCGATTTTCATGGATTATAACTTATAACCCTTATAACTTACAAGTAGTATAATTTTAACCGGTTTCAATAATAATTATGCGTTTTATATGTCTGATCGATGTATGTAAATAGAAGATATACTCGTATAACCATTAATGATATGATATGATACAGTAGATGCTGTTTACAATGTTTTTTAGAATTTTGTTTTGTCTCTTATCAAGTAGTTTATAATGAACCGAAGTAACAACAGTTATGGGCATCCAAACATAAGTACTACGAGGAACGTTAATTATAATATTATTTTGAATCGCTGTAAAACAACATGAAGAAGCTGTGATGTGTAGTACAATTTACGTTAACTATCAATACAGGAAGCTTTAATTAGTTAACTCCACTTTAATTATTAAAAAAATCGATTTCAAAGAACAGCACGAACAGAATTGGTTTTAATTTATCTTTTTAATGAATTCCTCCGAAACATGTTTTAGAAATAAACGCGCTTAACGAATTTCCTACGTAAATTAATTGACCTGTTTTCCAGTGAAGAGCAATTAAAAATTCTAAACATGTTTTTATTGCATATTTCCTTTTATACTATGTCGAGAAACAAGTAGGTTACATAATAATGAACCTAAAAAAGGAGTATCTCCTGCTCAATTTCTATGGAACAAGTGCAGGAATTTTCATTGTATCTAATGAGTTCAGTACCGTAAGCCGTAAAAATTGCAAAATCTCGGAATCCAGAACTAGTCAATGAATCTTTGTATAAACTTTGAAAGGTAATTTATAAAAGTGTACAAAATAAAGCAAAAAAAAATACGCGATCATTTTCTTTTTTTTTCTTCTTTGTTATAAAGGAAGCTTTTTTCTTTCTATTCTCTAAACGACAAATCTTGTAATAAAAAAACCGGCCAAGTGCGAGTCGGACTCGCGCACGAAGGGTTCCGTATCATTATGTATAAAAACGCCAAAAAAATCTGGTCTGTTGTATGAAAACCTCACTTAAATATTTACATTTACATCAGTAGCCACATATTAGCCACAAGCAACGCCATCACTTGGACCGACAGGTAACTAAATGCATCGGACTACATATTAGCCACAAGCAACGCCATCTCTTGGAGCGAAAGATAACTAATTTATCGCTGGAGCGTCGAAGCCATATTTCGACTTAAATATTTATTTTATTCAGTGTTTTAGTATTTGTTGTTGTAGCGGCAACAGAAATACATCATCTGTGAAAATTTCAACTGTGTAACTATTACGGTTCATGAGATACAGCCTGGTGACAGACGGACGGACGGACGGACGGACGGACGGACGGACGGACGGACGGACGGACGGACAGCGAAGTCTCAGCAATAGGGTCCCATTTTACCCTTTGGGTACGGAACCCTAAAAAGGGGATAAACTGATATAAAAATTCCACGTAGCTGAAGCCACAAAGGAAGATCTAATATGCTAATATACGACCCGGATGGCGCAATGGTTAACATGCCGCATCGCTGTTCCGAGGGTCCTGGGTTTGATTCCCAGCGAGGCGAAAATTTGAATGATGAGTTTGAATTTCCGTTCTCGGTCTGGGTGTGTGCCCTTGTCTTGTGTGTTGTCCATGGCACCCACGACACAGGGAATCCTAGCCCCACAGGCTATGAATGTGTAGCGTTATTTATTTATGCTAAAACAATGTCAGTTACACCTAGCAATTTTATTTACAAAGGGTAGGTATACCGTATACCGCATGACACATGGATGTTTTTTGCAGACTGATGTTTTGTATTCTCAAATCCAACCCATATTAAATTAGGTTAATTTTTTATTGAATAATGTCATCTCACATGAAAATAAAAATAATATGAATCACTTCGTAATCCAAATTAGGGGACTATAACAATTATACATAGGTACATGAATAAATGAGCCATTGCATAGTTTAGATCCCGAGCGTCATACTTGGCTGGTAATACTTATAAATATTCCTAATACCCATAGGCGACGGTGAACACTTTTCAGTAGGTGGTTCGTCGCGTTTGTCTACTTTTCAGGTAAAAATTACAATAAAAGACAAAGTATATAAAGTAAAGCGAAGACTGCTAAGAGCTATAAAATTGGATGACCTGTACCTACCTTCGTCTATGCCCTTGGTAGCAGATTACAAAAAAAAAATATTCAGTAGATACTTCAACAAGGAATAAAGGAGTACCTACTCCTTTAGCCAGATGAATTTTCATCGGTAAAAAGGACAAAAATCCGTGAAATTTAATTAAGGGTATCGTGATTTTTTTTAATATACTCAAAAATATCTTCTGAATTCCAATAGGTAATCTGATTTAGGTGTAAGAAATGATTACAATAAATGGGTGAAAGAAGTTAAAAGCTTGAACATTTTGAATATCTTTGAGTTGTGTTTTAAACAATTTAATATTTAAGTATGTGTTAGATATAAGATATAGACGGATATCTTCTGTGGCTTCAATCAACTCGTTAGTAGGTCCACTTGAGGATACAGATCTCTCCTTAGTAAACCAGGAGTGCATTTACCCGTTGATCTTATATAGTACCTACTGAATTATTTCTAAGTAACGATAATCAGCAATTTCAGTCCATTAATTAGTGGTGGACTAAGTAGGGGTCCCTCCTAATCATTAAAAAGGCCTAAATCATAGTTCAACCCGTTGGTTGCTCCGGTGCGGTTCGGTGGAAGGTTAGTGGGTTTTCATGCTGTAAGAAAATCTCCGAAATAGCTTAACGACGCTATCTATCGATAACAGCCGGGATCGACGACTTTATGTGTCCTCCGAAACACGGAAGCGTTCAAGAATTTTTTACCACTAGCAATCATCGAAAGCATGAATGTTGTGATAAATCTTGCCTTCAGAGGTTACTTGTCTAATTATCAACCACGTCCAAGTTATGAAACTATGCTTAACTCGGTATATTACTTACGATCGACTCAAGCCATCGAAGTAGGAAGGCTTACTATCCATCCATATTTTACTAGCAAAACTTGTCACGTTGTTAGCTAAGTTTGGATGTTGCGAGCAAACTTAATTACCCATATAAATAGTTCCAAAATAGCGTTTGTGAACCCCAAATAAACGTTAAATTTTAATTTGTATCTCCTATCTCGGGAAAACGTGTGAAAAAGTGTGCCCTTAAATGGATGGATGTGTGGAACAAATACCTAAAGAAAAGTGAAAACCACTTGTGAGGATTTCTAAGGAATAAGCCTTAGATCTTTTTATTTACCTACTGAATACCTACACTTAGGTATGCTAACTTATTTATCTATTCACCGTTATGTATTTATCCATACCACAGAGGTTTTTTGTTCTTTTTTGTTTTCCATTATTAAAAACCGTCTTAGTTTATGAATGAGGTCCCCAAATTTTTTTGTACCTACTCGAATTAAAATAATTACACTTTGTAATCGAATTACAATAATTACTTACCAACTATTACATTAAACAAATTATTAGCCGCTAATTAATGTTAGAGATTAACCATAAATTATTAAAGGAGGATGGGCGTTTTGGTACCCATGTCCAATCAAAATGACTTTGCTGTCGTTTGATAGGTCTTTTCAAGAGTACAAAAAATTACTATGGCGACAAACCCGTACAAATTGTCCGTTTCGAAATATAGCCTTTAGAAGACGAAATATTTAGTTCGAATTAGAATTTAAGAAATCATATCTTTGGCATAGTTCGACTGATTTTCATGATGTTTGCACAGATTTTGAGCTTATTCAATTAACAAATAAAAATCATCATCATTATCACCATCTCAACCCATCATGGCCCACTATTGAGCACGGATGACTACTGAGAGGAGTCTCAGAATAAGAAGGTTAAGGCCATACGCCACCACGCTGGCCAAGTGCGGATTGGCGGACTTCACACACCTCTGAGTTTTGCGATCTCTCCGGCATGCAGGTTTCCTCACGATGTTTTCCTTTACCGTACGTACCGTTCCTTAAAACGCACATAATTCGACAACATTTACAATGCCTAAATGTAAATCCTAAGATTCATCAAATAAACGGTAGTAAAAAAAATATCAACTCGTGTTGGTGAATCTTACGATTAACTGGTAAATCTTAAAATTGACCGGTAAATATTAAGAGTCACCGTGGTTCGGGCTTTTACAGTAACATATACGAGTATATATATATAGAATAAACGATAAAACTTATTTCGAATAGCTTTATTTATACTGATAATTAAAAATATTTTCAAGTAAGATTACTACGATCCGACAATGAACCGGGACAAGCGCCATGGTTATTCACAATCTACACAAAAATACCTATCCAACGATGTATCACTTATTCCGATTGGTGCCGGTACCAGATTCCATACATTTGTGCCCATCCTCCTTTGTTTACTTTTTTACATTTTTAGGCCGCTCACACATTTGCGCGAATACACGAACCCGCACGTATTGGACGGACCCTTGCAATAGAATACTGCAAGTTTTTGACATATGCGTGGTATTCCTAGCTGTCAGAGTGGTGATAGATCGTACAATGTAAGATTCGCGCGCATGTGAGTGAGCGCGATTATGCATTAAAATTATCGATCCCTCAACATCAAATCATCGCGTTTATTGGAACGAAAATCATGCTAATAGTACCTACGTATTTTGCCTTTGACGTAGGGACAGAAAAACTGACAGTTATTATAAGTACCATTATTTATATGCTATTCACTTGTTAATTGTTTTTAAATTTCTAAAGGTTTTTTATAGTTAGTGTGTAAAAAAATAGTGGAAATAATTTATTAGCGTGCATTTACATAGAAATAACTCCATTAAAATTCAAGCATGTACAGTGACGTGTTAGTAACTCACATCTGTAGTTTGTTATTCAGTCATGAATAGATTAACGAGATTGTCAAGTCGGGACTGTTAGTGCTGTTACTCGTCATATATTAGTTATTCAAGCGCTACAGCTAGCTGCAACAGAAGTGCAAGAGCTGGATTAAGTTGACAAGAGATAAAGCAGCTGTAATAGTCAGCAATAGCAGGGTTCAACTTCATCCTACAAATTGTTATTCCACTGAGATTTAAGCCTGCATTGCGAATGTTAATGTTGGAGTGCTCTCGTGATATGGGATTTTTATATTACACACTCTAGGGATTATTATAAGTTATGATGTTATTTTGCACCGTTTTGATATTTAAGAATAATATGAATTTATATTTTTTATTTTATTTGTCTTACTCATAAACGCAGTGTAAAATTATTTGTTCCTGGCCGAGTTCCGTAACTCGAGCAAAACGACACATTTTCATTTAAACGTTTTGGGCGTTTTGGTCGAGTTACGGAACGCGGCCTCGTCATTATGGCCGGCTCCACACGTTGGCCGAGTAGCGCCTGCCAACTCCCAACGCTCGCCCCAACCAACGTTGGCGCCAACGCCATTTTCTAGCTCCACACGTTGGGCGAGTAGCGTTGGCGCGAACGTTGGCGCCAACGTATGGAGCCGGCCTATGATTATCTGAAGTCAAAGGTAAGAAAAAGAACAAATTACTTAACTAAACATGGGAACTTTTTACTGCGTTTATTAGTAATACAGTAAAAGTTTAGAATATTATCATATCGTATTATAATACCTATAAATAAAGCAAACCGCAATTGCATTAAGTTTGAGAATATTCGCGGAATTTTACTGACTTGTTTTACCTTTTCTTTTTCAACGCAACCCACACTACCGCATTTAGAAGTAAAGGGCTTGTATACTTTATTTACATCTTAACTTATTTATCTAGGTAACTTATTTACTGTAAAGTTTCTTCTATTAATATTTTTCATGTTAATATCAGGAAGTACTATATAATAATTATAGAACACTATATCATAATTATAGAACAGACACATTCATTTCATGTGTCGACGGTGACATGGACAACACAAAGAATCGAACTTGGGACCTCTCGCTTTACAGGTAGGGCTCCTATACCTAATATAAACATAAAATTGGCATAACGATGTAAACCCGTATTCCATCAATAAGATTTTCAAGGTACCTACGTACAAATGAAAGAATTGATCGTAGAGCTTTCAGGTTCTAACTCGATAAATCTCATTTCGTGAACGACGTCAAAGTAGTTGTACTTTAAGTAGTTTTGTACGCACTAAAAGCTTTTCTCTTGGGATCTTGTCAAACACATCCGATAATGTAGCACAATTACGTGTCAATATCAATTATAACTCGTGCGCTGTTCTAATTACGGAAACGCTGTTAGACAGAATACTAATAAATGATTGACATATTGGATATACTATTATTTTTGTCTACCTGATTCATTTCATTTTTATGTATCAATTTTATAGCTTACCGCAGTGGAGGATTATTTGTTTATTATGACCTTTTTATTCACTTTATTCGTAAATAATATTATGATGTCTCATAGTGTTTGAGAAGGATATAATAAAAAAAACTTCACCATAATGAATTTGTGTATCACATTCGCAAATAATATTTATCTTAGTGAGTGAGTGGCCTTAGATGCAGCTACTTTACGTAACACATTGGTATTGAATGAATTGATTTATAGTAAAATAGGAAAACTTAGGAACTCCCCGGAACATTCATGCCAATATACAGACCAATGTTGACAACAATGTTGCAGACATGCTATAGTTTCCTTATTGAGAACTAGGTACCTCCTTTACTTGTCACGTTTTTCGACTCTTGGGACAGGGCTTTCCTGCTCTGGGTTTTTGTTTTCGCATAGCTTATTAGCTTGTTTTAGCTTACCTTATTTCTTGGAAACAAGTACAGCAGCGTATTTTATATTCAGTTCGTGTTTATTTTCAGCTGAATAATTTTTGCTTTCAGATAGCTTATCTGCAACGATAGATCGCTCAGAAGCTAATTAAACAATTAGCTGCCATTCGGAGCTCGTAGACGGTAGCTTGCAATATTAATTAGTAGCATCGCTATTTTAATACATTTGTTGTGTAGAAATACGGATAATTATGAATTGTTAAATACCTTAAATTTAATGTTTTTCCTTTTATGACTAGATTTCTTACTTAATATTACATAGAGTTCTAAACAATAATATTTTAAATGCTTGTTAATAAATATAAATAAACCTCAGATCTTTTTACAGCAACACTTTTCGATTCATTAAAATATCAAAAGTTTTTGTAATGGATACTTTAATTACCAACATACTAGGTATATTACATAACAAAACAGGAGAAAAAAGACAATGAGTTTTTTTGAAAGGCACCTGCTATTAAGGAAGCTAGGAACGTATAAAAAGTCAAATATATGAAACAAAACATGGATAAATGTAAAAACGGAATACAGAAATAATACTCCACAGTTCGCGACGCTCACGTTATTCTTTATTAGATAAAGGATGTAGGCAATTCGCTGCGCAATTGAATAATTCTTAATACTCTCAATATGAGTCGACATCGGTTTTATTAAAAGCGCTTCTAATGTTCCAAGTAGATTTAATTTTCCTCGCTTTCAACTAGATAAACTAGACTAAGAAATTGGCATTTAGAAGAAGACGAAGTTAAAATCATTACTTACGACGAAGTAACAGCGCAATTTTAATCAAATACTCCAGTTCTTTTATTACATCTGATAATCCTAGGATCGTTTTTGTCAAACGGTTTTTATTTTTCTACATCAACTGTGCCAAAAAATTCCACTGTTATGATTTAAATTCTTGTCGTTTCTTATTTTCATTATACAATTCACTTTTCAAGAAACCTATCGATTACAATAAGTAGATTTGCAGGGGAAGGCTATAGTGCTGATAAACGAGAGCAGAAATTTAGTTGTTTATTACAACTTTCTACGACTTCTGAGATTCATTGGAATTCATACAGTCATACATAACACAACGTAGACCTACACAGAGTTCAAAGGATAGCCAATTATACCTATTAATGGTCCATAACTCATCTGAGGGTATGTTTTGAAACGAACCTTTGAATTTTGCAGCTTGAAATTTACGACCCCTACTTATAACGGCACAGTGTCGAAAGCCTTGTTTCAATAGATATTGAAACTATTGAAAGCGAACTAATGTATTCACTCTAACAACGAATTGGTGGCTTCAACAGATAGAATAAAGTTGCTAGGAACATGCTCTTCTACACTGCCCTATGAGGTATACTACTGTGTTAGGAGAGCTACGTGACAAGTTTTAAGCTTGCCTCAAATACCTACCCAAAATTGATGCCAGCTCTCCTACTGCAACACCCATTATAAAAGTTATATCACACATTTCACATACCTACGTAAGAGAGGTTTTTGGTTTTTTTGTCCTTAGATTTAAAAACATTTTATCTTTAGGTCTAATCAAAGAACTTGACTTGTTTACTAATAATGTGGGATAAAAAAAATATAATATGATTATCTTTCTTCAGAATTACACGTAACCATCTTCTTCTTAAAGTGCCTCTTCACTACTGAAGGTTGGCCGTTAGTTCCTGGAACCTCTCTCCGTCCATGGCCAGGCGAAATAGTTTTTCGACAGAGGTGATGCTGTTCATTCCCTGATGTTTCTCAGCCACGACTTTTTCTGGAGTCCAGCGCCTCTTACTTTCGAACTTGCCCATAATAATAAGTTGGAGCAGATTATACCTGTCGTGCCTGAGCAAACGGCCGATGTACTCAATCTTGCGCTTCTGTATGCATTGTATCAACTGTCGGGTCATGAAGACGCCCTGGACCACGATCTCATTCCTGACGTTTTGGGTCCAATTAATGATGCGAAGCATGCGACGATAACACCACATCTCGAATGCCTCGAGACATCTTCGAGTATCTGCTTTTAAACTCCATGCTTCGCAGCCATACACAACGATAGGCCGATGTAGCATTGGAGGATCCTCACTCGGTGCTTGATGTCAATTCGTCGCCAGCACAAAACATTCCTCATGTTGGTAAATGAAGCTCGGGCCATTTCGATCCGGGTCGTAACTAGGTATGTACCGGAACCATAATTATGTGCGAAGTAATGTTTCTCTTTTGCATTGTCCATCTAGATAAAAATATGTCCAAATATTCATTTAATAATCGTGTTGACTCTATTCATATTATTAACGCGATTGCATAAATTCGTGCATCAAAAAATAATACATTGTATTCATGAATTGTTCGTTATGTGATTATTATGTGAATCTGAACAAATTAAACGATTCGTTGGATTTGTTGCAAATAAAACTCGTTTATTTAGAAACAAATAAATGTTACGTTCGCAATAAAGAATCAAAACGCTTCTCATAAAGCAGCCAGCAAATCTTTATTTTACGTTATTTCGCTTCATTCGTTTACTCGTAAAGTCTACTTTAATAATGATATTTTACGGCGGTAGTCGTCGTTATGTGTCATTTTGTTGGTAAATATAATATAACGTGTTTATTCTATAGATGTTAACCATAACAAGATAATAATCTTTATGAAACAAGTTTCTGAAGAGGCACTTTGAACTATATGTGGCGCAGCGGATATCGTACTGGGCAGTCTTTCGAAGGGCCCCGGATTCGGTTGCTAGAACGAAATTTGAATCATTCTCTGGGTGTATGTGTATTCTTATCCCATGTGTTATCTACAGCTCCATGGTATCTATGACACCGGGAATCCTAGTATGGGGCTATAAATGTGAAGCGTCGAAAAAACGGTTTTATCTGAAGTTTCGCTAGCAGGTAGGTACTTTTCAACCAAATTTTGTTATCCTCTTTTAAATTATAAAGAGAAGAGTTTGTTCGCTTGTTTAGTTTGTTGATACTTAAAATGGTAGGCCTCTCATATGGAAGCACTACACAAAATTGGGTTAAGTCTTTTCCAGACCCGTATCTCCCTGTCACGGATTTCCGTTAGAGTGTCAATGTCGTCTGGCTGGTAGCAATTGATCGCGACTTACACTGTTGTGGCTTTATTATTGGAATTCACATCAGTAACTTCTTAAAGTGATTTAAGCGACAATATAAGCGACTTTCTTGAAACTATCGATATCAGTCTCATAATATCACTATAGATAGATAGATAGATAAACTATTGTTTGTACACCAAAATATATAAGTAAAGAAATATAATTATGTACATGAGACACAAAACAAATAGGCGGCCTTGTCGTTAAATAGCGATTTCTTCCAGGCAACCCAGTAGAAGATAGGAAATAAATATTGCACTTAAAGAGTAGGCGCGTACATGAAGTCGACAGAAAAGGATAGGTACAAAAAAAAATTAAGTATGATAAAAGACTAGCTATGATAACTATCTGTTATTATAGTGCTATTGTGAGACAAATTAATATTTCAATAATGATGCAAAGTATATATATGCTAAAGAATGAGTTGGGTATCGTACTTATTGTTACTGCAACATCAATCAAAGCTATTTTGATATAATTTTGGACATAATAATTGTAAAATATCTTGAATTTTATTCAATGATAACTGAAACCACTCTGTCTTCTTTTTGTTTTCTTGATCAAAGGTGACTTGAATTTTAAAAATTTAGATTAAAATTGGTTATCCGTAGAGAATCTATGATCCCACAGACCGAAAGAGTTCGGTTTCAAAAATAGACATGTACGATATTTTCAAAATAATTTGTATAAGACTTGTTATGAGTATATGCACGCCTCTGGCAAATAAGATTGTAAGAAAATAAAACTAACAATAAAAAAATGTTTCGTACAACGAATAAAAAATCACCTGCACACCTATCAAATTACAACAATCCGTAGCTCATAATCACATAAAAAGAAATGATATTGCCACGCGCGTAATGTAGGCTATTCGTATACATGTGTACATATATGTTCCAACGGTAGAAATTTTGTTATAAAAATATGTCAAGTGCCATTATCATAAAGCGAGTGAGAGGTCGTTTGTAAACATGTATGCAATTGTCATCACTTGAATATCAAAGAGAGAACAATCAGAGGTTTCAAAGTATATCTGTAGCCCCGTTACATTTTAATATGAATGAAATAAATTATTCCATTTAAGGTATTTTTAAATTGGTTAGAATTTATATATCTACGGATTACTGTAGCGATGACCCTGTAGCCTAGTTGGTAGCGATCCTGCCTGCGACGCGAGGGGTCCCGGGTTCGATTCCCGGCCGGGGCAGATATTTATGTGACAGATAAATAATATTTGTACTAATTATATGTGTAGTCCATGCCACCCGCGACACAGGTACCTAGTAATCTACTGCGGGGGTATGAGTGTGTTAGCGTTTATTTATTACTTTTAATTTTTTCAAGGGGGCCTATATTTAATGAATCAATTAAATCAATTTATTTTCCGTTTAGTGTAAATAGAGCCCAAACTTTATTTAGTACATAATTCTAATTACTGTGATTACGGTATTAAATAATAATTACAAATCATTGAAATAAAACGGCTTTCTCGCCTTCTGAATATTTTGCATGTTTCGTTTGTTCTACGTGTCGTGACAGCCTGCGTGACCATCGGGTGAAGTAAGATTTTTCTTGCTAGGTATATTATGCACCCTCTTAATTATACCTACTTACTACATGTCTAGTTCATGACTAGTGAACGCTCTTGCTTCGCTTCGGGAATGTTAATTGTTCCTCCTATTGCAGCTCCTCAGGGATTAGTTAAAAAAATACGTAGCCTATTTTTGACCTTGTATCATCAACTATTTTCCTGAGAAAGTTAATCGAAATCGACCAAATTTCGATTTTTCTTATAAACTTTCGTCCCCTATTTCTACACTTTAGGGGTACATTTAAAAAAAAAGTAGCCTATGTGTGTAACCTACATATACCCATTTTGTCTGTAACTTAGTAAAAGAGTATCTAGCATTTTGATTATAAAACTATTATTGACACATAAAATTAATTTAAAAAATATGACATATTAATTTTATAAACTAAACATTCCGATATGAGTAACTACTAAGGCAATGTACCTACCTCGTAAAGCGTAGGTATTTACTTGTTCTATATAATTTACTAGAAACGGTATGAAAGTAACGCAATTTTAAAATTCCACTACTAAATTTAGGATCGGAAACAGTTGTTCGTAACTAGAGATAGTTTGTAAGTTGGTCGGTTTATGTGAAAACTTGAGCGGATGCCTCAGTACCGAGGACAAGTGTCGGCGACGTGACATCCTCCTAGCCATGCCTCAGTTCCGCACGTCGCAAGTTCTGCTCCTTAGTTGAGCTGTGATATGTGATGGTAGCTCGGACGGAATATTTAATGGTGCACTTTGTATCATCCAAAAGCAAAAGTCTGGAGAAGGGACCATAGGTATCTATTTCATGTGAAACATCTGCCGCAGCAAATCATTCCAATTGTTGGCGTGACGACGCATGACGTAGCGACGCATGACGTGACGACGCTTGACGTGCCGACGTAAGACGTTCGATTATCGCTCGTAACTCTCCAATTCTCTACATATGTATCTTACTCAGTGTTCCTCCTTCTCTCACATCACGTTGCTGTTATTTAGCTATCGTTTTACGCCCGTGATAGGCGCGGCTGTTGTCGCGGGTCCCGCTGCACTAACGGACACTTAGCAGAATCGCGCGGACTGCGTTCACTCGCAGCCTCGGCGGGTTATGCCCGCGCGTTCCATGATCAGTTGGCGGGCGACTGCAGTGGCCTAGATCTCAACTCTTCTTAGCATAAGTCATAGATATGCGAGATTGTTGGTTAATCAGTTTTATTTATCTATCAGGAGAAGTATGTCAGATTTTTAAGTGCTAGAGTTAAAGTGTAACAATATAACTTCGTTTTAATAGAGTGTTCTATTACCTACACTAATACTTTTTTTTAGAAATTTCGCATGTTCCAGACCTTCGACGCTCATTGGTTTTTTGAATAATTTGGCCGGTTTTAATGATAGGTACACAATGATAAAACCAGCGTAGGTTATATGAAAATTGATTCATTATCCACTCAGACTCCCATAGTTACTTTACTACTACTATACAATGGTAATATTACACAGTATTTATGAGGTAAACAATATGATAATGTAACAAAATAAACTTTTACACACTAATATCCTCACTCTAAAATTTCCCGTGGCGGGGGTGGAATGGAAATAATTGTAGAAACACCCATATCCTGAAAACAAACATTTATAATTATGTTCACACATGTTTGCGCTGGCCTTAGTTCAAAAACATGTACCTACTCCGATTGTATTAAATAGGCTACGGATTTGTCATTGCTCAGTATACATTCATACAATCTACGATTTGAGCTTTGGGGCCAAGTGCATGACTGAGACTAAATGCCTTGTCCCATTTAAAACTTGGCCGTGTGTGGCTGAGGTTTTGGAACAGCTTCTATGGGAGGTAGTGTGTTAGTTCGTGCTTGTCCACTTCATATCCATTTGTTAATATCGTGAGAACTTTTTCACACAGAACATAACTTTAAAATGCTAGAGAATTCCTTTCATCATAAACTTTAAGAAAATGGTTTCATTGTACTGAATACGAAAGCTTATTTAAGAAATACGAAAGAGAAAAAAATCCCCTAAGACACACACATGCATAAACTTGTTAAAAAGAAAAAAACTTATCGTTTGCTGAAGCAGAAATAAAAATCTGATACAGTGATGTCATCGGACAAAAATTGGCGAGGTGGCGTGAAACCATGGCTGCTGGTTTTCAGGGCGACCGGACCCTTCAGGTTCTGCAGTTCAGACTGTTGATGTTTGTCAGACTATTACATTCAAAGTTATTGGTTTGGTATCCAACACGTAACTCTCCATTTGTTTAACTTTATACAAGGAATTTTATATGAGTACCTACAAAACAAGTGAGTCGTAAAAACTTTATATATTCGTAAGTATAGAATGGTATACTGAACACACTACGGAGAACTAGGGAGTCTACTCGTATATTGCATGTATTTAACATACTAGGAGGCACAATACAGTCTAATATCAGACAATAAAGGCTGCGATCCTGCGATTGATGCTTATAACGATCGATATATTCTCGGCAAGCTGTTGCATTAGTACAAATTAAATTGTAGCCCGTTATTGAACTTGTCTGTGCAGAAATACTTGCACATCTGCGCTCTACTGACTGCACGCCTCTATGTTTTGTCTTCGTAGCTATAACAAGCGACGAGCGGTAGCGAGTGTACTATAAAAAACCGGCCAAGTGCGAGTCGGACTCGCGCACGAAGAGTTCCGTACCATTATGTATAAAAACGTAAAAAAAATTTGGTCTGTTGTATGAAAGCCTCACTTAAATATTTAATTGTTTTATTGTAGCCACATATTACGCACAACGCCATCTCTTGGACCGAAAGGTAACTAAACTATCGCTGAGGCGTCCAAAGTATGGGCGCCCACTTAAATGTTTTTTTTTTATTCTGTTTTTTAGTATTTGCTGTTGTAGCGGCAACAGAAATACATCATCTGTGAAAATTTTAAACTGTGTAACTATTACGGTTCATGAGATACAGCCTGGTGACAGACCGACGGACGGACGGACGGACAGCGAAGTCTCAGTAATATGGTCCCGTTTTACCCTTTGGGTACGGAACCCTAAAATGAATACAATTATGTCTGAGAGGAAAATATGGGAAAAATGTATTTGATTGAATGTACCTGCTAATAGAAATGGAAACAAGATGAAAATAACTGGCAATCTCATAACTTTTTATTTGGTGATCCGAATTTAACGATTATTTTAATATTTGTGCGAAAATTTGTGCTTGTCTTACACCTTTAGATAATTGTATTTGAGCGATATCTAACGGGTACCTTTTGATTTGTTCCTTAATATTAAGTATATTATTACTATTGAGAATGTCGATGACTTTCTCATTTGCTTAACGATGTTGAAGTTGGTTTTATGTTTTGTTAAATTTATTATACAAACATTTTTCCATCTGCGTTAAAATGTGTTTCGGTAGCAATATTGGAGAGCCAGTTTATAAACAGCCGATTTCTCATCCCATGTTAACATATCAGGCGTAATACCTACAACACATACCTACGTTATGTTCATCAGTTATTTTAATAAGTACCTGTTGGAGTTATCAAGTAAATTGTCAGCTTCAATAGTAAAGCAAAGCAAGCATCGCCTTCGATCATAGCTTACACCTATTTCTAGGTCTTACGTGTTGGTATACACTGAATGTATAATGTACCATAAGATGTCTCAGAGATAAGGCGATTTACGTCGAGACAACGATTCAATTTTAGACTAGTGTCGACACCATTACAAGACACTTGTGTAGGTGTGTAATCTTACTTGAACTAGTTGTTTCAAAACTTGCGAAAAATTGTATAAACAATAGTATCTAGGAAAAGACAAAAAAAATAGACTGCAAAAAAAAATTAACAAACTGTTTACAAATGTATGGAGGTCAACATCGACAAGTAGAGTTTGGAGGAGAACTTCCAGCAGTAAAATGGGAAAAATCATGTTCAAATGTGGATTAGGTATATTAATAAACTTCTTATAAGTACCTAATCTTTATGAGATAAAGAATAATAATAATAATATAAATATTATGTAGTAGACATAAATTGTATATATTTTTTACTTTTGTGAGAAAATACGTACTACTAAAATACTACTTACTGATCCTACCTACTCTTTAACTATGGAAATACACTAAGCCTGAAATTTCGAAGAAGTGGTGAAATACAAATCATTTAAAGTTTACAATAATTTTTCTGACAACATTTTAAAGCTTCTTTGTACAGCAAGCGATTTCTCTCTCTTCATCTATTTTTTTAATATACGAATGTAGTTTTTTGTAGGTATAACAATATTTTATTATAACGTTAAATGTTCTAGTTTGCTACATAACGAAAGCATAAACATTTCAGTTCATCTATTAAGATGAATTAGAGAGATAACATCAAAGCAAAGGTTGATAGTAAGGACAAAAGTTTTTCTATCCGTTTCACCTATTTCCTTTATCCAGAAAAATATACGAACTTTGTAACAAGTTCCGGAAACTGTTTGGCCAATTATTTGTTACAATGCCAAAGGTAACTTATATTTATTTTCCTTAATACTCTTCAATTAATACGACCGTTCCACTATAAAGGATGTTTTATGCACTTAATAACTTGGGTCTCACTGAAAATGTTAATAAAATCAAAAATGGAATATTGTAAGCATGATTACCATCATATATATAAAGCAATTTATGAACCTACCGGTTCATAAATTGCTTTATTGTTCTTCAAAGTATTTTATTAATCTACGTTAGGTATTTGATATGTAGATTTGTTTGTAATTTATAAAAGTCCACTTTATTAGAATCTCTTGCATATTTTTCTCATAACGTAACTGTTATTTTATTTTGTTTCCTTCCTTGTAAGCCGAGCATGCACATACAACCCTTGCGCTGCCACCTATGGCAATTGTAAAGGACTCAGAACAACACTCAGATCAGAACTGTCAATGTGTTTTTTTACTGATAACACCAAAATGTTCAATAAATAATAATTAACGATCTGTAAGTATGTTAAATCAATTCCAACGATGGCGTTCGTGATCTTTTCTCAAGGATTAGGCTAGGTAAGGTCTCCATCGAGTGCTAAAATTCCTGACGCGTTGAAATTCGTGTAAGTGCTTTTATCCGTGAATCGTGCTTCAACTTGCCTAAATCAGTTCTTTATAAAATGAGCGTAAAACTCACTCTATTAAATACAAAATTCATTTAATACAATTGACTCCTTCTGTCTATCATGGATTATGATTTTTGAAGCAGAATGGTTAGTTATCAAGGCAGGTAAAATCTACCACAAAGTATTTATATTCTACATATACAATAAATGCCGATGGAATGAAGCAGGGTGGTAGAAAACCCAGTGATTTTAACAGATTTTAGCAATCCGCATAGTCCTTCTGATGTTCAGCAGAGTGTGCTAAATTTGTCTTAGACTTAGACTTAAGCTTAAGTACGAGGAATTCAAAGTATTGTTTATACTTTACAGTGGATTCCGAAGAGAATCAAGAAATTATATCGAAGAACAATAACGTAACGGTTTGTTGAATATAAACACGTGTCCCGCGACTAACATAACAGCTTGAGAAAAGACAATAAGGAAGCAGTTAAAATATTAATATGATCGCAAATAGTACAGTAACTCCCCGACCCAGATAAAGCGATCCACGAGTTGTACGGGCTAATGGAATCGCGTCGTCACGCTACACCATTCCGGATTAACTTTAATTAAACGCCTGTTATTTGAAACTTCACTCTGCGAAAATTTATCTTGTTCGTCGTCTTGTTATACCTACTTGAGTACACGGTATAATAAGACTCGCTAAATTGAGCTCTTCAATGTATACTCGAGCACGTTCGACCGATATTTGAAATGAATAATTGTTTACCCACTCATAATGAAGTGGCCAGAATGTGACGGTATTACTTTTTAATGAGAATTAGGTTTAGGTGTCTGTGATAAATTTGTATAGTAGTGTTCGTCTGCTGATTGTAACAAATATTTTAGTGATTATATTTTAATTAAATAAAAATCCTAGTAATAATGTCCTTACAGTTTTTACATCCTTATGTTTTGGTGGATTAAAACGATGATGCACTTCTCTGTGATAGAGAATTGCAGAACACAATATAGGTATGTATGGGTTCATATTATTCTATTATTCTACTTATTATTCTATTCTTATTGCTTATTTTTATTACGAACTTATTTTATAATCGCACAAATCTTGAAAAGAACTGAAATAAAACCGTTTTCGTGGAAAGAGATCTGCGCTGATTAGCCAAAACGAAATGACTTAAGTGTCTGATTCTCAAGTGATCTATTAGAGCCGTAAATAGAATATAGTGAATGTTCTAAGTGAAAATTTCAAATAAGCCTATTTTTTCAAAAATGATTTATGTCATTATGTTTGAACAAGGGAATCCGATTATGTAAAGAACGCTTAATATGTTAAAAATACTTGCCAATTAACTACGCACAGGTAACTTAACACCTGGTGCGTACAAAATGAGAATTTTAGAGACTAAAACTATCACGACATTCACGACACACTTATAGGTAGTACCTATAAGTAACCGAGAACATGGCCGCGTCACTTCCCGCTACAAACAATTCTATCCACTGTGCTCACAGTTCAATTTAGCTTTTAAGTGAAAGTTCACTTACAGTATTTTATTTTAAACTGGCTTCCGCTCGCAGCTTCGCCCGCGTGGAATTCGTTTAAACTTTACCCTCCTATTTCATTCCCTTAGTGGATGAATTTTGAAAAATCCCTTTTTAGCGGATGTCTACATAATGGCTATCTGCATGCCAAATTTCAGCCCGATCGGTCCAGTAGTTTGGGCTGTGCGTTGATAGATCACTATGTCAGTCAGTCGGTCACCTTTAAGTTATATAAATTTAGATTATCACATTCAATATCCAATGAACCTTAATGACTGGGGCGAAAAGTTGGCATTTGTGTATGAATGCCATATCGAAAGCTAACGCCGTATATTGAACGACGCATGTCTACCCCTGATGGTGATCGAATAGATAATACCTAAATAGCACGCCAACATCTATTAAACATTTTAATGAAAACTTTAGTGCCTGGCTAGCCTGTGACAGGTCGCTCCTCATTATTGAGGAGGCCTAGAGCATACTCCACCACGCCACTCCAGTGCGGATTGGTGGAGGGGTTAATGGCCGACCCAGTGTCAGAAGTGTTCTGGCCGCCCAAAGGCCTAGGACATGACTTAAAGACTGCTATTGAATGCAACCGGGACCAACGGCTTTACGTGCCCTCCGAAGCACTGAAGCGCTCAAGAAATTTTGCCACTACCGATCACCCATCCAACTACCGACCGCGCCCGAACTTTGTCGATCACTTAGGATTGACGCAAGCCGCTGCTGGGCTATAAGCACTTCAGTACTTAACTTAGACAAATATCTCGTTTTCATTTCACTAAAAGCGTCTCATTGCCACAGATGGATCACGACTTCCCGTTAATGACTTTGCATCCACAACAGCACAACCAGGCCGAATATTCTTTTTTAATGTTAACTATTGTTACGTGTCAGGAGTAATGGGCTCGAGAAAATGCCAAAATGTACCACAAAGACTTTATTTGTACTCGTAGATACACAAATTACACGATGTACACAGTACACACTAAAACACTCTGCACGTAGATACTAGTAAACACACTCGTCGAACACTGTATCGCTCGTAGAAATCACTTCACTTCGCACTGGTATCGCTCGTAGGTATCGCTGGTATCTTCCTGGTTTCGCTTCCGAAACGAGAATGTCTGCGGTTGGCCGATCGCTCCTTTTTATACCCCTCACGCACCATTCACGGCAATCCAGAACTTTCTCGCTAATTCCGCGGACCCGCTCCGAACAAGATTCGAGAACGTTCCTTGCAACCGAGTTTCGCCCGTATGACTATTGCCGTAATGGTCGAAGCGTCGTGCGTACGGGCAAGCGCGCTATTGTTCTATTGTTGACTCGACATGTTTATGGCCCCTATTGTTTATTGTTTTGCGAGGTGATACGCCAGGGCTGTCACATTGCCCCCCTCTTAGTCATGCTCGTCCCGAGCATTATTCGATCCATGAAATGGTGCCAATCTGTCCACGTGCACGATCTTCGGCTTTCTTCTGTCCCCCTGTCTGATCCGGTAGGTCACGTCGTTAATCTTCGTGACAACTGTGTAAGGGCCTTCCCATCGTGCTTGTAGCTTCGGAGACTTCCCTTTCCTCCGCAGTGGATTGTGCAACCATACAGAATCTCCCTCCTTGAAACCATGTTTCCGAGCATCGCGATCGTACCGGGTTTTCATCTTTTCGCTGGTCTTCAAACATTGCTCCCTTACAAGATCATGTGTCTCGTCCAATTGTTCCCGTAAGTCCGCGATGTATTCAACGGTTGGTTTCGGGGCATCTGGCGGTGTTCCGGTAAGCAAATCCATCGGCAGACGCATTTCTCTTCCGAAGTTAACTTTAGCCGGTGTAAATCCCGTAGACTCGTGTATGGCAGACCGATATGACATCAGGAACAGAGGAATGTACCGATCCCAGTCTCGCTGATGTTCCTCGACGACCTTGGCCAAGTGATTTTCCAACGTTTGGTTGAATCTCTCCACCATGCCGTCAGATTGAGGATGCGCCGGTGTGGTACGTGTCTTATTTATTCCCAAAAGTTCACACATCTCCTGGAATAACGTCGACTCGAAATTCCTGCCTTGGTCGCTGTGTAACTCCAATGGTACACCAAAGCGGCATACTACCTCCTGGACAAGTTTCTTGGCCACGGTCTTCGCCTCTTGGTTCGGAGTGGCAAACGCTTCCGGCCATTTACTGAAGTAGTCTTGAACCACTATGATGAATCTATTCCCGTCTTCCGTCTGAGGGAATGGCCCAGCAACGTCTATGGCGATTCTCTCCCAAGGGGCTCCGACGTTGTACAGCTGTAGTTTCCCTTTGGATCTAGTGCGGGGCCCTTTCACTGAAGCGCACACTGTACACTTTCTGCACCAATCTTCAACGTCCTCTCGACATCGCACCCAATAAAAGCGTTCTCGTATCTTTACGAGGGTCTTCTTGATGCCGAGGTGCCCGCCAGAAGTGCCATCGTGTACGAGCTTCAGCAAATCAGCCACTTTACTCCTGGGGATAACCATTTGCAGGGTTCTTTCCTTTCCGTTGAGTGATTCCCAGCTCCGGTAAAGCACGCCATTCTCCAATATAAGGCTGTCCCATTGAGCCCAGTATGCCTTAGTCGTCGCGCTTGATGCTGACACATCACTCCACAGGGGCCTCTGTCCTTTGGCTTTCCATTCCATGATCAGGCTGAGGTCTTTGTCTTCCTTCTGAGCTTGGCTTACTTGCTCCGTTCCCCAAGACTCGTCTAGGTCCTGCATCCTTATCACCCTGACCTCTTCTTTAGCCTCATGCTTGATGCAATGTCGACATTCGTCGGAGCATGGGCGTCGTGACAGGGCGTCGGCGTTCGAATGAGCTCTTCCGTTACGATGCTCTATTACGAAGTTGAACTCTTGAAGCTGTTCGATCCACCTCGCAACCTGGCCTTCTGGGTTCTTAAATTGCAGAAGCCACCTCAGAGCGGCATGGTCCGTTCGTATCGTGAACTCGCGTCCCAGCAAATATTTGTTGAAGTGCTGAAGGGTTTTCACCACAGCCAGTAATTCACGACGAGTCACACAATAATTCCTTTCAGGTTTCGAAAGGGTCTTGCTGAAGTACGCAATGACCACCTGCTGGCCGTCCTGATCTTGTGATAACACTCCTCCGATGCCAGTATTGCTAGCGTCCGTATCTACTGTGAATCTCCCTTCCCTTCTGGGATAGCCAAGAATCGGAGCCGAGCACAGACGTTCCTTTAAGCGAACAAACGCATCTTCGCAATCGGAATCCCAACTGAAGATTCTTTTGTCCTCCGTGAGACGGTGTAATGGCTTGGCTATCTCTGAGAAGTTCTTCACAAACCGACGGTAATAGGCACATAGCCCTAAGAACGCTCTTACATCGGTCTTGTTCTGTGGTGTCGGCCATTCTTGAACAGCCCTTATCTTATCTGGATCGGTGCGAACACCTTCGTCCGATATGATGTGTCCCAAGAATGATACTTCCTTCTTGAAGAAGTCACATTTCTTCGGATTGAGCTTTAGGTTGGACTCACGGAATCGTCTGAATACCTTCTCCAGATTTCGCATGTGTTCCACGAAGTTTCGTCCCATGACTATGACGTCATCGAGGTATACCAGACAAGCGTCCCCCAAAAGTCCGACCAACACTCGCTCCATGAGACGCTCAAAAGTGGCAGGAGCGTTACATAGCCCAAAAGGCATTACGCGGAACTGCCACAAGCCATTTCCGGTTCCTGTGGTAAAGGCAGTCTTCTCCTTGTCTTCTGGCCGTACTTCGACCTGCCAGTAACCACTTTTCAGGTCGACCGTCGAAAACCACTTCATGCCACCAAGCATATCCAATGTGTCGTCAATCCGAGGCAGAGGGTAGCTGTCCTTCTTGGTAACGTTGTTGAGCATTCTGTAGTCGACACAGAATCTAGTACTGCCATCCTTCTTTTTCACGAGTACCACAGGTGAACACCAAGGGCTAGTTGACGGCTCGATCACCTTGCTGCGCGCCATGTCCTTAATCATTTCTGCAACTTCGTTTTCCTTTGCCAATGGTACTCGTCTTGGTCTTTGCTTGATCGGTGGAGTAGTACCAGTATCTATTGGGTGAGTGACAAGATTTGTTCTTCCAAGGTCGCTATCTCCTCTGGTAAAGATGTCCTTGTAGTCCATCAACAACTTTGCTGCCTGAGTATATTCTTCGGAGCTCAAATTCCTCCTTGTCGCCTCCAGCAAAGATGTCATGTGATCCGTTGATCGAGGTTTGTCTGAGTTTTCTTGGACCTTCCTCAAGCTGTCCACGGCTTCACATCGGCCAATAACCGTATTCTTTGCGAGATGTATCGGCGTGCTGCTAAGATTGATGACCTTTAACTTAGCGTCACGTTTGGTCATGAGCAGTGTCCTTGCCGTGATCCAACTGGGGTGATCTCCATAGTCTTCCACTACGACACATCGATCCATCTGTATCTTTTCGGGAAACCTAACCTTGACCAAGGTTTCCGATCTGGGTGCTAGCTTCACTGTCCTCAAACAGTACACTGCTCCTGAACATGAACCGTCCAAGAAGACTTCTTGATCCTTGAAGCTTAACACTCCTTTGGCTATATCAACTATACAGTGATGTGTCCGTAGAAAGTCCAGTCCGATAATGCAGTCGTCAGTTATATTCGCAACTAAAACAGACTGCGTGTAAATGTCACTTCCGAGTTTCAGTCTTGCTTCCGTAACTCCTAGGACGGTCACTGGCTGGCCTGTCGCTGTCTGCAGATTGCATGATGGTCGTCCATTATCCCACATGATAGTCCGCTTGAGTAGTTCCGGTCGAACGATGGATTTCGATGCTCCCGTGTCAATAGTAAAGCGACAGGGTATGCCATTTATCTCACCAGTAGTTACAAGGCTGTTCCCATCACAAGCTTGTGATACCAATACAGTAGGGGCTCGACGAAGTCCAGCCAGTGCCCGCCCCGCGGCGCTGGCGCCTCTTAGTTTAACGGCTCCTGGGTGTCAACTTGGGTGGCCGTCGACACCGATTTCGTTTGCCTCCGAGTCCGGCAGTTAATCCTTATATGTCCTCGTTCACCGCATCCGTAGCAAATAGGCCCAGTACGAGGTTGAATAGCCGCCACAACTTCGCGCACCTTACAACTTTTGTAGTCGCTTCGTACCGCTTCTACTTCAAGGGCATGCGCTAAAGCTGCTTCCAATGTGGCGTGATGACCCAAGCGCACCGTTGCTCTCACCTCGGGGTCCCGTATTCCGCTGACGAACGCCTCTAATACTTTGTCTTCGACCGGTGTGGAACTCGACGCGTAGGCTCGGCGTACGAGGCGCTCGATCTCCGTAGCCCATTGTTGCAGTCCTTCACTCGACTTCTGCGCCCGGTCTTTCAGTTGCGCACGATACACGTGCTCGAGGTGCTTTTCCCCGTATCGAGCTTCCAAGGCCTTAAATAGCGACTCCAAGGTGCGTCGCTCGGCGGGCAGGTTCTCAAGCACCAGCAGTGCCTCCCCTCGAAGAGCTAGGGTGAGTGCCGCTAACGAGTGTTCGTCCTCCCAGCCATTCCCGCTTGCAACTACCTCAAATTGGTGCCTAAATGCTGTCCACGAGGTCGTACCGTCGAAACTTGGGACCTTAAATTTCGGGGCCCCAGAGCATGAACTGGCTGCTGCCGTGCCCAAAACCCTTATTTTCTGCAGCTTGTTGTCCAAATCTCCGAGCCTAGTTTCGTAGGAGTTCATTGACGCACTGAGGCTGTTGATTGAAGCGTCATGGCTTTTGAGGGCTTGGTCGTGCTCGGACGTACGCACTTTTACCAATTCCAGTTCCTCCTTCACGACGGTCAAATCTCCCTGGAAACCATCCAACTTTGCATTGATTGTCCCTAGGCCCGCCTCCATGGTTTCGCGCTGGCTCTTCATGTCTTCGTGCAGGCTCTGTTGTATGGCTTCTATGGCTTCGCGCTGGCTCTGCTGTATGGCTTCGCGCTGGCTTCCCAATAGTTTACTTTCCAGGCTCTTCATGGCTTCGCGCTGGCTCCGCTGCATAGCTTCCATCGCCTCGCGCTGGCTCCGCTGTATGGCTTCTAATAAGGAAGCCATATCGAATGCACTCGGTGTCGGTACTGATGCAGCTGATGTAGTCGAAGGTCCAGCGGTGGTCTCCGTTTCCATGCGGTCACGACCCGGCGACTCCATCCGCGCGGCGTCCAATGCCGTCTGCCGTCGCGTACGAATCCCTTCTTCACTTTGCGGTACTACAGGCATCCCACTTCTGACACCAATTGTTACGTGTCAGGAGTAATGGGCTCGAGAAAATGCCAAAATGTACCACAAAGACTTTATTTGTACTCGTAGATACACAAATTACACGATGTACACAGTACACACTAAAACACTCTACACGTAGATACTAGTAAACACACTCGTCGAACACTGTATCGCTCGTAGAAATCACTTCACTTCGCACTGGTATCGCTCGTAGGTATCGCTGGTATCTTCCTGGTTTCGCTTCCGAAACGAGAATGTCTGCGGTTGGCCGATCGCTCCTTTTTATACCCCTCACGCACCATTCACGGCAATCCAGAACTTTCTCGCTAATTCCGCGGACCCGCTCCGAACAAGATTCGAGAACGTTCCTTGCAACCGAGTTTCGCCCGTATGACTATTGCCGTAATGGTCGAAGCGTCGTGCGTACGGGCAAGCGCGCTATTGTTCTATTGTTGACTCGACATGTTTATGGCCCCTATTGTGTATTGTTTTGCGAGGTGATACGCCAGGGCTGTCACACTATCAAACAAGCTTCGTACGTATAAATAAATAAATAAATAAATAAACGCTAACACACTCATACCCCCGCAGTAGGTTACTAAGTACCTGTGTCGCGGGTGGCATGGACTACACATATAACACATCACAATTACACCCATGACCCGAGTACAAATATTTATCTGCCACATAAATATCTGCCCCGGCCGGGAATCGAACCCGGGACCCCTCGCGTCGCAGGCAGGGTCGCTACCAACTAGGCTACAGGGTCGTATGTTTATAAAGTATAGTACCTAAAATAATTTTAAACGCTGTTATTAATTTTACTGCCTTACTTATAAACGCATAGGTATAAATTATTCCATGTTTAATTTATTTTGTCTGTTTCTTGCCTTCTCTTATTTGTCCCTGTCATAATTTTATTATTATGACAGGGACAAATAATTTAAAACCTGCAATAACTTTCTACTACGTTTATTACAAAGGCATTAATTTATTATTTTTTATTATTTTCTTTTATTTTATTAAAAAAAAATTACATACTTATTATTATAGAAAGTAAGTAGTTAAGTTAGAGAAATAACATCCACTATTTTGTAATTTTAATATTTCACTCATATGAAAATGTCATAAATTAAATTAGAAATTAATGAAATCACAACCGTGTCATATTAATCTGGCATCTTATTAAAGTGTGTGTAGCAAAATTATCTACATAAAAATATAAGTACCACAGTACAGATAAATATTAATATTATTAAGGTATCTACCCCAGTCAAATATAGTACCTACTTAAACATTGAATTACACGCTCATGTGTTAATAAATCAGTCAGTTTTATCACTAAAATAAGCGAGAGTGGCTGGAAACAAAGGAAAAGGTTAGGTTGTATATCAAATACCAGTGTATTAATATAATACAAGTAAGAAGTAGTACCTACACACCTTCCATTCATATAGATAGAAGAACAAAGATAGTATTAGATTTTAAACTCTCTAGTAAAACAAGATCGCAGGGGACTAAAACAAAGGTGGACCATGTAGAGTTTGCGGAAAGGTGTCTTTTTAATACCACTTTGACCATGACCATGCGATCTAGTGTTTTCGCATTGGATATGAAATTCGTTGTAATTGTACCTCACACAAATGCTAGCTTTCAGGCCTTGTGATTACATAAAGTTCATTGCAGATTAACGGCGAATATTTTGAAATGGCGTACAGTCGTACAAGGATCTCTTGGCGCGTGGGTGACAGAGACAGTGCCTTACAGTTTGCCTTACCTGTAAGACGCTGTCTCTGTCACCACCACGCCAAAAGATTCTTGTAAAACAATAAGCAAAGTTTTCTTTTACGCTAATCTGAACTGTGAGCAAAGATAATAAATAAATTTTCGAGTGGAGTGGAGTGGAGTGGAGTGGAAATTTCATATAGGTACTCAGCGACTCGGGTCATACAATAGTAATGATGATATATTAAGTTTCATACAGTCAAAAACGTAGTAAAATATAATGGGTTATAGAAGCCCAAAGTACCCATGGATCGTTGCAGATAATCCATGCATAATTTAATATATACAACTGATCGCAATCCTTATGTTGATAATATTATGAGAAAAGTCATTACCTACTGCTCTAAAAACATATAAGATTTTCAAAAGTCAAATCATCAATCTTTACACGTAAAGGAACCTTAGCCTTATCGGAAGGGAAATTATAAGTACTGCACTTTAGCGAAACAGTGGTAAATGCAAAAATTGACGTTCATAAGTGTGCCCATTCGTAAATATCGATCTGCCTACATTAAAATAAATGATTAGATTTAGATTTGCTATTAAAAAGGTAATAGAATATAAAACAATGACTGTTAGAATTTTTGTATGTCGGTGTGTGATTTTATAGGTATGCAATAATAAGATAACCTTTTATATTGCAATAAATCCATAAGAACTGGTTTACACAGAATCACTGGTTTATCGATATGAAGCGTGGGCGGATTTAGTAGAAGGTAGATATAGGTACTTTTAATAAGGTAAGATTATAAACTAAAAGTAAACTTTTATATATTACTCGTAATACTGACTAGTGGCCTAAGCAGAATAGTAGTTATCAGAACTGAGTTTTTCGCCTTACATTTTCTTTGTGAAAATATTTAAGGGATTCAGGTAAAAAAGAGCCTGAGGCAAGGCGAACGTAACTGACTTTTTAAGAGTTTTCTTCAAGGGTCTCTGGAAATATTCACTTTTCTTACGTAATCGAGTTTCCCATTGTGTTGCCAGATGAGCAGAGATAAGAAATTCTGTGGTACAAATTTAATAACGATTTGGTGATGATATTATCCGAAGTACTGGGATTATTTTATATATTTCTAGTTTATTTAGAGTACTGAAATATGGACTTATAATATACTAGTTTCTGGCAGTGGCTTCACCGGCGTGAGAGACAAACAACGTCAAAATATCTATAAGCAGTGCGGGGAAATGTAACGCGCCGGCGTTGAGGTGGTTCACTGATGGTGGATTTTCATAATAATCAAAAAATTAGGAAATAATTATAAGGATATGGACATTTTACAGAAATATTATACTCTGTCCTCTTTTCATCACGTTAAGGGATAGTTGCCGGGGTAAAAAACTATGTCCCTTCATAGTCAACTCTATATCTATACCTAATTTCATAAAAATTGGGTTTAGTGGTGTAGGCCTGGATACGTAACATACAGATAACAATTACGCGCATATACAATACGAAGAGGGAAGTAGCCATAGGAAAGTATGGATAAATTTATGATTTTACGCACCTATCATAATCATCATCATCTCAACCCATCATGGCCCACTATTGAGCACGGGTCTCCTCTCAGAATGAGAAGGTTAAGGCCATAGTCAACCACGCTGGCCAAGTGCGGATTGGCGGACTTCACACATCTTTGAGTTTTGCGAACTCTCCGGCATGCAGGTTTCTTCACGATGTTTTCCTTCAAAGTTTGTACCAAAGACATTTAAATGCTTAAAACGCACATAACTTCGAAAAGTCAGAGGTGCGTGCCCTGGGATTCGAATCCGGACCCTCCGAATAGAAAGGATTAACCACTAGGCTATCACCGCTACGTATCTATAAATACCTGCTACAAATAAGCAGTCAGACCAACCCGAGGTAACCGGTGATTACGCACATTAAAATTATTAATGAGTTCGAGACCACGAAGGCAGTTGCTAACTTTAATCCATTTAACATTGTTTGATTGCTTCTTATAGGAAGTGATAGCAAGTAAGGAACTTTAGAGTCACGTACAATAAGGTAAGGTGCCTGATAGAGTTCCTATCAGCAGAAGAGGTTGACTTGAACTGAAATTGCTTTAAACAATTCATTAAAGTTAAATTTTAAGAAAGTCGGTTTATTCTATTTTAATGTTAAAATTATCATCCATTCTTGTCTTTATAAATTTAATACTTTCTCTTTCTCAAAAAACCTACGTTCAACGAGACTTTTTTAAACACAGAGATTCAACATAGAGGTTAAAACATCTACACGACATACCTACTCTCTCACGCCAAATAGCCTAATTATTATGCGCGTATATTTTTATGTGTAGCTCTAATTTTCAAATTTATGGTTATATGGGTTATAGGCAGCGTTTATTTTTAGGTCTATGCACACCTCTCTAGTAGTAATCCTGTAGAACATGCAATGGCTAGGTATCTAATGTCGTATGTTACTATACACAAAAAAACAGCTGCATTCAGAACTTCTTCCTCCTATTTTTAAAGTCGGTTAAAATATTAAAGCACACTGGTTAAATTTTCCTGATGATGTATGATTATACAGTTGGATAAACTAATAGATAGAAACTATAATGAACTGCCTGCTAGTTATTAGGACAGGTTCTTGATTATACTATAAACCTGATGATATGACATGTTATGTGTACTTTTATGCCACTGAGAACCTGGGCTAAGTCTATTTTCAATCAAGCATACAAAATAAGTTTTAACGCTATGAAAGTACGCCCAATCTGTACCGCAGTTAGGACGCCCCGCTATGATTAATCGTCGTCACAGCGGGAACTAAATCGATCTCCATCCAAATCACCCCGCCGCATTTTATGTTTGATTCATCACTTATTTCTAATTTATTAATTTAGAGGTTATGTTGTTTATGCTTGTCGTTTCAAGAACTGGCAAATATTGCTTTAAGGTTCTTATATTTTTATGGGTAGTTTTTGTTTATAAGTAGGGATTTTTATTCGCCTTTTTAAAGTTAGTAGATGTCCACTATCAACGGATTATGTAATTAATATTTTATTCCTAAAAGGGTAAAATTAGGGCTTAGAATTTATTTTGTAATTTCGGTAGAGCCTAAGAGTTCGCCCGGGGTAGTACCACCGCCCGCCAAGGTACTCAGTACCATTCCTACCGTCATAATAATTGTTTTTAAGAGCAATTGTGTTCCGGATAGGAAGGTTTGTGGAGCCGGTTTCACTTTTTTAGAGGCGACCATCTCAGACCTCAGGGGTAGCAACGCATCTGTGACCGAATTGGAACAAGACTCATACTAACAATAACTAACTGGACTATTACTAACATTAACTAACAGGACTAATTTTCACTAACATACCCTGTCCTCGCACTTATTAACAAACTAACCAACTAATATTCTAACACCATCTACTAACTGGACTAACCATTCTAGTCCCTTTGAGTCTAGTTCTGGGTCGGTCACAGTTGTTATGGGCGGCAGGGGAAGGGTGGTACTGCATGCTCGTTTGCTATCTTAATTCCATAAAAAAAAAAAAACAGACCCTCTAAAATTGACCTTTGGAGTTATTGTTAGAAATAAAAAAAAAACATCTGTTTTGACCTCTTTGTTAAAATAACCCCTACCTAAGGAAGTAAATGTGAGCTGAAAATTAGTTTGAAAAGCAGTCAAAAGTAGGTACCAAATAACATCCGGATCACACCGCAAGCAACTGCTAGCACGACAGGCATGTGGTAAGTAGACTACGGTGGCTACTTTTCTTATCCTGAGGATGCCCTTTGTTAGGTAAATTATTTGTTGTTGGTATGAATGTTGGTGTATAATGGTCATTGTTATGTTGCATGATCCTACGTAGCAGGGAAGGAGATTCTACTTGCATTAAAATATTCACCACCATATACACGTGTTTGCTCGTGGATAGTTGCAAAGTAGATTAATCTATAATCTGTAATAATGGAGCCCTTGTAGAGTAATAATGGAGCTCTGCAAAGTAATGCCTGATACAATCGATTATAATATAATAGAAACTACTTTTAACTAGCGGCCACTAGATTTTAAACATTGACTTAAAACATAACTCAAAAGCCAGAGAATTCTCCGTTTGAAAACTTTTTGTTCCGTCTATCGACAATCAGTTCACCTATTAAACTTCAATGTGTGGCGAGGATTAACTTGATACTTTCCCAGTTTGTTTCTTTGCGAGTTTCAAAGGAGTTCAGTTTGGTTAACTTGTTTAGTTGTTAAGGTCGTAATATTAATGGGCTAGTTTGCACTTTCCACAAAGTTACTAGACCGTAGAGTGGTAATGTAATGTACCTACCTAAGTAGGTACTGTGCTTTGTTTTCACACTGTTTGTAGGTACAAAATATATTTTTTAATTAAAAACCGACTTCAAGAATGGAATTTTACATCGTAAAGTAATAAAATAACAACTCCATCGACTTAGTTGAGGTCAATTAAATACGCATAAATACGGTTTAACACTAAAGATATTAATTTGTTTAATTTTAGAAAAATAAAATGTTGGTACTGAATAAACCTAGTTCAGTTTAATAATATATACTTAAAATATTTAGATGACCCAAACTCACACACGCTACGATCCTTGACAATTTATTAAAAATGCCTAGGTCGGTGAAAACCCCTGAAAAATTGGGCATGTCGACCAAATTTATAGGGATAATATGTTGTAGCTACAAAGTGCTCAAATTCCGTTGGAGTTTACTTACTACGGATTTCTCAAAAAGTGGTTCAACGTTAAAAATTCGTTGTTTACATGAAAGTAACTAATTTGATGCAAATAGTTTTGACACAAATTCTAAATTGACGAATAATGTAACACAAATCTCGCTGTCATTCTAAAGAATAATATTTAAGCAATTCTAAGCGACAATTTAAACTTTTTCCATTCACATGACAACAAAATCCTCTAGCCGGGATCATTTCTGACAAGAAGAATGTCATTTAAATTTCAACATGTTCTGGAAATTACTTTCAGTCAGCGTCGGCACATGGCCTTCCTATACAACTTTTCGTATAAACTCACGAAGTTTTGTGTCATGTTTATATTTTATGATCCTGCTGCATTGTTCTTTGCTTTTTAAACTTTGATACAATATGTTGGTACTAACTTTATTAGAATATTCGATACCTTTACGCTTCATTAGAGTTTGACAACTCCTAGATGTTCTTCACAGTTTTGCTCCTTAAGTAGTTGCTACATTTAAACTTTGTTTCGTATGATCAAGATATCGGTATAAGTTGTTGCTAATATACTGTATAAAACATTACTGGACTGGATTGTACTGCGAAAACACATTAAAGCGCTTCTTAGTTACTTATCTACTTGTATACTTGGTTTATACCTTTACTTGTATAATTACGTCATTACTTTGATGTCTTCTTATGATAAGCCGGTCAAGCAGACGAGCATCCTAATGATATAATATATATGATTACCGACATGCATGGAAATTGACGACAATCATCAATTGGGAATACATGGTCACTAGACAGTGTTTTTAGGAAAAACGAGTCAGTAACGACAATTATTTGCAATTAATTAATATATTTAATTATTTTATTCTTTTTTGTACACCAACAACATAGGACATTAACAAAGGTGAAAAATATACATTACAAGGTACAAAAGGCGGCCTTATCGCTACACAGCGATCTCTTCCAGACAACCTTAAGTGTGGAGCATAGGAGAGTGGGTAAAAGTGGTAAGGTGTACGAGAAATGAAAGATAGAAAATGTAGAGATAATGATAAAAAACAATAATATATATAGGTACATACATGTATAGACATTCGAGACATATGTATATAAAGGAGTAAATAAAGGGAAGGAAAATGAAACAAAACCGGAGATAAGAACTAAATGGGGGGATAAGAACTAAAATATAATAAATTATGAACCTATAAGGGCTTGAGAATCTTCGTTATTTAAATTTTAATTAATAATTAATTAATGTATTGACTAAATATATTCTTATGCTTCTACTCGTAGAGTCAACTTCCTACTCCTACTTCAATTGAACATGTAACCTCCATTGATAAGTGCATATAATATATTATACTCGTATTATTTTTAGCATTATTTTTCATCCATTGTTAGTTTTTCTACGTATAACATGACGTTTTCTGAACTTCCTGTTGAAACAATTGAAACATAAAAAAAATAGGAAAAATAGAGTAAGTGACTATCGGTGTCTTTCGCTTTTTTCGAAAATCAAGTTATCATCACGTCATGTTATGAGTCCATGGCATGTTATGAGGTCCGAGGAAGTTTTCCTGACTGTTCTCGCGATTGTGTCTGTAGTACATAATATGTGTGTGTGTGTGTGTGTGTGTGTGTGAACAGAATGGTAAAACACAAGATATCGATTACTTATACTGAATGTGTTTTTTTATAATTTTATATTTTATGGCTGAGGTTCGTATTATCTTGAGCATTGTAACATTTATCTAGTTAACGCTTAAAAATCATTTTATAATATCCTTCGACTTTTTATAAAACAGATTTACCAATTTAGTAGCCTGCCCCTGTTCAGATTATAGATCGACACCTGTACTTTATGATGGCGACTGAAGGTATTATCTGACTCGCATATAAAGTGGAACCTACCCTCAAATATTTTAGCATTCATTTATTCTTGAATCGATGATCTATGGAGTCTTATCTTACTTGCAAATACAGTCTTTCATCTTGAAGTTGATAGTGTCAAATTATTAAATGGCATATTAATAAAAATAGACCACTACGTTATGAAATCAGACCGACTAAGTTATAATTCTTCGGTTGTGGAAAATGCCTGCGAAATCATCTTCTGCTGCGATTAGTATCTGACCCCTCCAGGCACAATTTTATGAGCGGATAAGTGCATTCATAGCACGCAAATCGTGATTTTATTTTCTTCTCAGTCTGCGCAATCGAAATGTGATCAGAGAAGGCTATGACTGCTACTCTAGGTTCTGATATCCGTATAGGCCGTAGTAGGTTTCTTGGTTCTGTAGTCCTATTTCAGTCCGATAATAGTAGCATATAATTTAAAATCGTTAAAATCGTTTACTGCAAGGCTATTCTGTAAGAAAAAAAATTCGATATCGAAGCTCACTCAGGTGAGTTCTGTCACTTCGATTGCGAGCTTGATTGGCGCTGCCGTCGGTTTTAATTTTAACAGAACGCGATGTACGTCAAAATCAAAATCTCACCGCGGATTCAGCTGTGGAATAGTCAAAGATATCCTTACAGAATAGCCTAGCTGCATTCAATACTTCGGTTCTTGGTAATGAACAGTTAATAGTAATTAATCGTTAAACTTAAGAATGTTGGACGCGGCCGTTCGCAAGGTCTGTAAGATCGCTAAGGGTAAAATATTAAGAGCGTTCCCGTGCTTACGAGGGTAGCTACGTTACGTTACGAGTAAACTTTCACAGTGAAACAGCAAAATATGGAAAATATGGTTTGTAAAAGAAATTATCTTTCAAGTGATTTGTGATTTATGTCATAAATATGCGTCTTTCAATGTATGACGAGTGTGATTATTTATGGGATGTACGTTCTTAAGGATGCGTAGCTCTAAACCTGAGGGCGTTACTGCCCTAAAGTGCTACTATGTATCATTTTTATAGCCTGGCCAAAGTGAATTTGTTGAACAAGATAACTTTTACGTGTTAGCCTTTTATATTAAGGAGTTGAGCATAGGATTTTTAATAAAAATATTTTTGAAAGTTATAAGGTGTTCTCTCGCAGTTTTATTTCAGCGGATACAAAATATTTGCTGCAAAATTGTTCGCAAACTCGTTACCTAATGCGTCAGGCCCCTTTCATTTTTATTCCGACCGCCATCTAACTTAATTATTCATAAATTTGCGACTGTCATTATTATTGAGTAAACAATATTAAATATTCGTTTCAACTATCTATCGGTCGGGTGGAGAGCAGTTGGAGGGTGAAAGTAAAACAAAATGGCACATAAAATTATTATAATTATTTAGTGTAGGTAAAATTTAATTTAAAAATTATAAAATATAGTAAATTAATTTGATAAAACTTATGGGTTGTTTATTAGCGTGATAGAACTCAGAATCACTGAAAGAATATGGTGTTTTGTTTAAGTAATACAAATATTCACAATTATACAATTTTATAAAGTACGTGACAGATTTTGCTTTCCATATTTTATAGCCTTTAAAAAGCTATTGTCCAGTTGTTAATAAATTTTGTTAGATACTTTAATGTCCGGACTGCAACGTCTAAGGAGCTGTTATCCAATACTTTGTCATCAATCTTACCGGCTTCGTATATCCAGCGTCAGTTCAGAAATTTAATTAAAAGAAAGCATCGAGGAAATTCCTGATAATTTTGTAATAACAATCTACGGAGGGGAGTGGCCTCCCCGTGGGCCCTGGCTTCTCGCAAGTCATGTTACGTCATCGCTAATTACTACCGTAGAAAAAATGTGGTGATAGTAAAATTCGTACTACGTTCATTTTATAAAGAAATGTATGAGTTATAATTTATCGTTGTTAACACGCGGTAGGTATTTGGTGTTTTTAGATTATGCGCGTTGTCTTAGTGGGAAACGATGTCAAGTTTTGTAAAGATTGCAAATGAAACGAACTAGTGGGAATAGTGGGAAAAACAAAATAGTGGGTGACTACTGACTACTATTTATATTTTAGTTTCGCAGCATTTAAAATTGTCTGGATACCTAACATTATTTTTTATTTATATTTTCTTTATAATAGGTATGTCGAGTGACGTTTACAATTCGCACAGAGTTGCCATTTAAATTACAGTTCCGGATTTACGTTTTATTCAAAGTTTAATAATTTATTGTTAGTTTGATTTAAATCTTATTTTTATTCCCGTCTCCGACAGGTATATGTAGGAGAAATCGTTTTTCAAATTCTTTTCATTTCAGAAATCGTTTTTCAAAATGTGGAACGGCAAATTAAATTTGGATGATATAAATATTTATCACTACCTATGAAGGTTCTGGTACCTCATAGAAGAGTAATTAGTGTTTCTCTACATGAAAAGAACAATTTCAAACTTTATTTTTGTTTATAATTCATAAATAGCATGTGGATAAAGTTTTCTAAAGTACAGCCAGAGTAGTTTAGGAGTTTAGGAATGACATGATATTATTAAATATATGTAGGTATGTGTTTCAATATTATTATTATTTTTTGCGTAGTAAAATTTTATTCAGCTTTATAAAAAAAAAATAGAGAAACTGTTGAAATTTCACGCTTCTCATCCAATTTACGATAACGTAGCAAAACTGTATTTATACGCCATTAATTACTTTCGCTCCAAGACAAAAAAAAAACAGTGTTCAAATTAATTAAAGGACTCTCGGAAAGTCAAACGAAGTGTTTAATCAGACGCCTCAATAAATACGTACTAGTCAATTTACTCTCCTAAATTAAATTCGTGTATTTACTTATGAGATATTAGATTACAACATATTGACCTTCGTAGTTAGATTTCGTTAATTATTTGAGATTTTTATTAAAATTTTGTCGAAAATGTACAAACATCTTATTAAAATTAAGTTCATTGTACTACTACAATTTAAACGTCAATTACAAAAAAAGTTTATTGCAGCAGGTATATGTGGAGAAATATATTATACTAGCGAACCGCCCTCGCTTCGCTTCGGCACCCGTAAGTATCAGCCGCGTAGGTCCCGCTCCCGTAGGAATTTCGGGATAAACTCCCGATCCCGCGGAATTTTCGGAAAGACAGACTTGTTACTTTTTGAAGTTTTTCCCGCGTAAAATCGGATCCCGCGGGATTTCCGGGATGAAAAGTGTCCTATGTGTTATTCTGAGTTATAAACTATCCGTGTACCAAATTTCATCCAAATCCATTCATCCATTTTTGCGTAATTGAGGACCAAACGTACAAATTTTCACATTTATAATATTAGTAGGATGCCACAGAATTCGCATTGTGCGAGTATTTTTGGCGCGCGAAAATGTTTAATGAATTTTTTGACAACTTCTACAGAGCAGTTAAGTGGAGGGAGTTTTTCCCGTGTAAATCCCGATCCCGCAGGAAGTCCGGAACAAAAAGTAACCTCCTCCATAACCTCCTCTACCTTCCACTGAAAGTCCCATAAAGATCTGAACCCGCGATCTCGTTCCCGAATATGAGTTTTTCCCGCGTGAATAAGGATTCCACGGAATTCCGGGATATAAAGTAGCCTGCATATTGCTCCAAAACTGCCTCTATCTCCCAGTGAAAGTCTTATAAAAATGTAACCCGCACCTTCGCGCATTGGAGTTTTTCCCGCGTGAATCCTGATTCCGCTGGAATTCCAGGATAATAAGTAGCCTATGTTATGCTCCAGAACCTTCTCTATCTCTCAGTGAAAGTCTCACAAAAATCTAAGCCCGCAACAAAAATGGCAAAACTTAAGTCAACTCGAATAAACACTGCACCTCATTGTACCAACTTTATCCCCATTTTTTGCGCCCTTTGCTGTCTATTTTTTAAATACTGATTTTACATTAAAAATTACTTATTTAACTATAATAATTTTTAAACATGGGGTTAAAATCATTTTCAGTTTAGTCAAAAAGTTACCTTAAAAAATTAAAAATTTCCGCATTCATTTTTGTTTTTTTTCTTTTCCTTACAAAATATCAAAAAACTGAGAAACACGTATTCTATTAATTTAAGTGATAGCCCTTTGTTGCAAATTTGAAGTAAATCGGACGACGTTAAAAAAATTCCATACAAAATTTAATCACCTATCCCTAGGGAACCTTAATATTATTCGAAAAAAAAGTACCCTATAATAGACACCAGTATATAGGTAATAACTTTACCAAGTTTCAATGAAATCCGTGCAGTGGTTTACGCGTGATGATCAGTCAGACAGACAGACAGACAGACAGACAGACAGACAATAAATAAATAAAAAATATTTTTGAGTTCTATCTCGATATGTAAGTGCCCCTTAGTCGGAATTTCAAAAAAATATTCAATGTACAGAACACGTGGTCCTACAGTTTTATTATAGTATAGACTCAGATTATAGAACCAAAAGGCAGATAGAACATTCGCAAAGAAAAGCGACGAATAATGTGAAGCCGCTTTTTCCCTATGTGTGCATGACAACCTTAATGTCAACTAGCAATTGCACCGTATGGATACGTAATTCTTTGTGTGTGTGAGGTTGCCAAGTGAAAAGTCATAATCTCCCGCAATTTTGTAAACATTGTTCGCCATATTTTCAGCTTAAAACATTATGCACAATTAAATTGGCAAATTATTTATTACTAGTGAACGCCCTTGTTTCGCTTCGGTAAGCCCATAATCGATAAATGAGGGATGGTATTCTTTAAATTGACGTGATTTCTTATTTGTGTACCGATTCTAACTAAATGTTAACCCAAGCTCATTTGAATACGTCAGTGAAAACTGCATCTAAATTTTTTAAGCCGTTCCTGAGATTAGGCGGAACAAATGCACAGAAAAACAGACAAAAAATTAAAGTTTTATTGTATGTAATAATAATAATTGATTTTAATTTCTTCTGATAATAATTTCTTGAGCGCCTCCGAGCTTCGGAAGGCACGTAAAGCCGTCGGTGCCGGTTGATATCGATAGCGATACATCGATAGATAGCAGTCGTTAAGCCGTGTCGGAGGCCTTCGGGCGGCTTGAAAACTTTCGACAATGTGTTGGCCACTAACCCCTCCACCAATCCGCACTGGAGCAGCGTGGTGGAGTATGCTCTAGGCCTCCTTAATAATGAGGAGAGACCCTCAGTAGTGGGACATTAATGGGTTGTAGCCATATCACTAGTTATCAAAAAGTATTATATAATAATTATGTGTAAATGTTCTTTTAATATACCTATTTAATTTAATATTTTAAATATGTTTAATTGTTTTAATTAACCTATGGATTTTTGTCTCTTTGGGTAGATATTTTTAATCAAAAAAAACATCAAAATATCAATATCCTTATTTATTATAACAAAAATTCGGTTTTGATGATTTTTTAATCAACCAATGTCCTTTTTTAGTGAGATAGGTACACGTCATCCTCACTAAAATGTAATGAGCGAACCACGCAAAATTAATTAGCCAATTAATATCTTGCCTACTTTTCCGAATAATATGAACCCATTTTTCTCTTGTTACAGCATCTGTCGGAAATCTGCAAAAATTATAGTTATTATTTATTAGTAGGCTAAGCAGAAACTAAAATATTATATAATATTTATCATACATATTATTGGCACACGTGACATTTTCAGCAGTTAGAATGCTAATTTTATTGGCTGTATTGCCTGACTTTTAGGTTTAAATAAATAAAACTATTTACTTTCAAAATATTTTTTTTCGATATAAATTTATAAATCGAACAATGTCCAAATAGTCCATGCATATTTCCCCAAATTTAGGGTAACCGATTTTCATTTGAACTGATGTACAAATGAATGATTGTTGAGGTTTTGTGTTCCGAGCGAACCGAAAAAATATTATTATTAATAAATAATAAAATAATGAACAATTACCTGTGAAAAGATATTCCGTCTTCTTTTCTTTGTTTTTGCAAACAACTTTTAGAGAATTTAATAATGCAAGACGACATTATAACTGATAAAATTATTTTAAAAAATTTGACACTTGCGACGTTTATGATATTTGACGCTTTCCGTACTACTGACACGAGATTGTATTAGCTTTTTATTTTGTATTTGCTTTGGTAGCTTCACTTTATACTAGAACGACTACATCTGCCTTTTGGTTCTATAATCTGAGAGTATAGATATCATCCTTTACGCTTACATATCCAACTAGTTACCGATACAGAAACGATTTTATTTGATCAAGCGTTTTATGGTTCCGTGCCCAAATGGTATCAAACAGAAACCTATTTAGATGTCTTCGCTATCTATTTGCCTGTTTGTCACAAGGTTTTTAAACGAAAAACATAGACATCTGAAATTTCCACAGAATACTTACATGTAACTGTGAGCGCTATCGCAAAAAAATAATAAAAAAAGACGTGTGGCACTCGGAGACTGCCGCGGTAAAGCTATTGCATATCATTATATAGTACCTGGTTGACCGAGCTTTGCTCGGTTGAAAATTATATTTAGTATGAATCGCATACTGATAAAATATGAATAATGTTCTTCGATCTTTCCGACATAATATGAGTTTAAAAAGAATTGCGTGTACTTATGTACGCACGTAAGAAGTTATACTTCTTTGGCATCATTAATAATAAATATTCAACGTTAATAATTTTGACAGCTGTCATCCGAAATGTAGGTCTCAACCAGACCTACAACTTTCCCAAAGACACCAGTGCTCCAGGAGCAGCCGTTGCCGGGATATCTCCGTTCGAAGTTTGACAGCTGTCATTGGAAATGTAGGTCATGACGAGACCTACAACTTTCCCAAAGACACCAGTGCTCCAGGAGCAGCCGTTGCCGGGATATCTCGGTTCGAAGTTTGACAGCTGTCATTGGAAATGTAGGTCTCAACCAGACCTACAACTTTCCCAAAGACACCAGTGCTCCAGGAGCAGCCGTTGCCGGGATATCTCGGTTCGAAGTTTGACAGCTGTCATTGGAAATGTAGGTCTTGACGAGACCTACAACTTTCCCAAAGACACCAGTGCTCCAGGAGCAGCCGTTGCCGGGATATCTCGGTTCGAAGTTTGACAGCTGTCATCCGAAATGTAGATCTCAACCAGACCTACAACTTTCCCAAAGACACCAGTGCTCCAGAAGCAGCCGTTGCCGGGATATCTCGGTTCGAAGTTTGACAGCTGTCATTGGAAATGTAGGTCTTGACGAGACCTACAACTTTCCCAAAGACACCAGTGCTCCAGGAGCAGCCGTTGCCGGGATATCTCGGTTCGAAGTTTGACAGCTGTCATTGGAAATGTAGATCTTGACGAGACCTACAACTTTCCCAAAGACACCAGTGCTCCAGGAGCAGCCGTTGCCGGGATATCTCGGTTCGAAGTTTGACAGCTGTCATTGGAAATGTAGGTCTTGACGAGACCTACAACTTTCCCAAATCGAAATGATACATTAAAAAATATCGATATTTCTTGGGTGATATATATCGATACATTTGAAAAATATCGATACGATAAATATCCATTTGCCCACATAGAGATTACAGCGCCATCTAGTTTCATACTACTGAAATTTCAACACGTTACAAACAGTACCTCATAGAAGTTATCCTAATGTTTCATAGATGGCGTCAGTTCAACACGTTACAAACAGTACCTCATAGAAGTTATCCTAATGTTTCATAGATGACGTCAGTATGATGTTTTTAAAATCTCTTTATCTCGGGAACCGAGCTTTTCTCGAACCTGGGACCTTGATAAATCGATTCCTTAAGCCGAAAACCCCCTAATCTGTAACTTTCATGAAAATCTTTGCAGCCGTTTCCGAGATCGTGATTATATATAAATAAATATACAAGAATTGCTCGTTTAAAGATATTAGATTAGATAAATTAACAAAACAAAATACCGACACCGATCCGAGCACAGGCGAGCCCGAGAACGAGACTGCGAGAAACCGATCACATTCACGCTTCTCGGGTGTTCTCGGGGGTTCTCGGCGTGAGTTTGTAGCCGCTATTAAGAATACGTACATCATAACGTCACATTATAGGTGCAAGACATTTTAATCTTTATTAGAAACGGATAAGTAATGCATTAATTTGTGCAAAGAAGATTTAAATATTCTGAACAAAAGCATAAGAACTATTTCATTTGACAAAATAATTCTTTTTAAAAAGAAAATTGACATTTGACATTTAAGTCCTACAACGATCTTTTGGCGCGTGAATGACGTGTGGGTGACAGAGACAGTGCCTTACAGTTTGCCTTGCCTGTATGGCACTGTCTCTATCACCCTCAAGTCATTAATATAGTGTCATTATTTTATGTCATGTTATTATTTTGTATGTTTTAAACCTAAATACGCGATAATTCGACTATTATGAATACATGTTGTCGATTCCAACGCCTTATTTAATCCAGATCTACATGTAATTATTCTTAAAACACCGAACCGACGGGGCGAAAATCAAATGTTTGACAGGTAAGATTTGTATGGGAAATTAAAATTTATATTTTTAGTATTTTGCTCGCAATTTTTCATATTTTCTCATCGCTGCAACCTTCCCTGAACTTCCACGAATATTTCAAGACTAAAATTAGCCAAATCGGTTTAGCCGTTATAAAGTAAAAGTTAGTTAACTCAGTTAAAAGTTCTGGTATTTATCGATGTGTGGGTGCATAGACATAGTAACTATGTCTGTGTGTAGGGTGTAATAAATTTTCGTTACGAAATTTTTGAATTCGGTCCCCGCGCTCAAGGCCCGCGATAAAAGCTATACAATAGCTTAAAATGTAAAAAGTTAGATCCTAAAGGGAAGTCCATACAGTTACCTTAAAAATGAGGTTTTTCTACATCGAAAATATTTATTGAGCAAATAAAATATGAATTCATATCGGGTTCGTGTTGCCGGATTTATTGTGATACGCGTAGTAAAACGAATAATTCATGATGTTTATTAATTTAAATAATTCTGTAAACTACAAATGAAGCGATGAGGAGTTGTTTGATAATACTTTCTTGGTCAATTTTCAAGATCTTGCGACAGACAGAGACTGTTGAAGAATTTTACTACTTTGCGAAATCGTAAAACATAAGGCATGTCGTATAGTTTAGCAAACTTCAAAAAGATTGACCCGGCGTTATTTCATCCGTTGCTATTCAGATTCTTAATTCAAAAGTATTCATAATTCAAAAGTAAATAAACATCAAATTATACAAACACTATTTACAAATGAATAATTGTTGTAAGTATAGGGACTCACTACTGCTGAATATTCAACCGAAACGCATGCCACAAAAGTAGGGATCGTGCCCTAAGAGACGACAAAATTACTAATGGTATATTGCTGCTATACCTACAGTATTGGTTGTACTAATATTATCGGTGGAGGTCACTGGAGGCCTTGGAAAGCAGCTCTTTCTTATTCTTTCTTGGCCGGTAACCTACTTTTAATTATATTAATGTCCATTGACGACGCTGATCATTTGCATGTTTATGGGGTACGATTACCACTTATGATTCAGTGGCTCGTCCACTTGACCATTTGAAAAAAGATATCTTTGTTAAACGATTTTCGATTCGTCCACTTTGAATTTGCTTACGTGGCAAAGGGCTTCGACTGCGGTCTCTAGCGATTTATGTGATGGATAAATATTTACCTTCCAGCCTTGAGTATCCTGAAAGTAATGTATGTCAATGACTGAGTGTGATGTTTACACTATTCGAGGTCTAAAACTAGGAACTAGGTCGATAAACTGTAGCATAAAGAAAAAAAAATCGTTTTGGGCATTTCAAGAAAACCTAAATTACTTTCGATTTTGTTTAAAAAGATTTTTGAAACTGAAACACATCAGTTTCTTTGGATCGGATATCTTATGTGTTCCTGTTGGAATAAGTATCTTTCGAGTGTTAGTTATACACGTTTAAAAATACATTTGACATTCAAATCCCGTATACGACCTTCTTATAAAATTCTAAATGTTACTGTTCAACATTTCTATTATTTAGGAACTACCTTATATAATAACCGACCTCACTTTGTTTCGGGAAACTTGGAGATGTGTGTAGGCGATTCTTTGAATCGACATTAAATAACCCTACAGTTTGAAGCTGTTCTCTGCAAACTTTGGTACAGCTTAAAAAGCTCTTATTGATTTTGAAGTCACTTTAAATGATGTTATTTGTGTATACCCCATAATTAAGGATAGCATTGTTTATTGACTCTTGGTTAATATCCCCTGAAATAATTATTATGATTGTAATAACATGAAAGTGGAAATTGATAAACAATCATGTCATTGTCATAAATCATCATCATTGTCATTGCCTTAATCAAAAATGTACATAATAAGGCAACTTCATAATTTAATAAAAGCAAATTACCACGTCAAGCATCCTTAAGTAACTCTAATAGTGATGCACCAACATATAACAATGCCTTTATTCATTCGCGCTTTGTGGTGTAACGATGGAATATGAAACGTAAAATTAAATTCATTTTATGAAAATTATTTTCCAACATTATAGCTTGTCTTTTGGATACTTTACACAAACAATGCATCATTAATTGTATTCATAAATTAATACAATGCAATTGTTCCGGTTATAGACCCGTATACTTTGAAATATCGTTATTATTTGAATACTTACAAGTTTTCAGTTGGGATACACGTTGCTATTTCAAAAGCCCAGCTTTGTTGCATTGTGAAGTTTCCTTTGTAGTACTCTCATAATACCTGTTCACAAAAACAGAGTCCTATTTTAATTTATTTCTTCGACAGAACCACTTTGCTTTTAATAAGCATGCATGAATTACTTTCGCTTTCGGCTCTTGGAGTCCCTGAATAAATAAAATGAGGGCCGTCCCACACCGTTTCTTCCCTCCCTTTGTACTCATGCTTCCTGGCATGCGTAATGGGATACCCTAACAAAATGGCGGAGGATCTTTTGTGCTAAATAAAAATCAGTACAATAGACGCAAGGCAGATTTGCCTGGAGGTCAGTAAACCTTTCCTTTATATAACAAAAGTTATGCCAGTTAAGGAGGGAGACCTAAGAAAAATTAACAGAATTTCGGTGTTACAAAATGTTTTGTGGTACCGGCTTATTTGCCGCAGGGGTTGAAAGCGGTGAAATCTACTTGTTTGCCAACCTTTATTTAAGGGGTCTCATAAAAATCCAAGTAAGTACCTTACATAAGTTTAAGTTTGACGTTCCTTAAAGGTCTTTCACGAAATCGCTTACCAAACAATATGATCTATCCGTGGAAAATTGTGATTTAGTTGTAGTATTGGAAAATCAGTAAAAATGGATTTATTGCTTCCTACCATTGGATAATAATGACATGTCCCATGTTACAGTTTTAAATGCTTTTACTTTCCTGCTATTTCTGACTATCACATGGCTCCCGATTACCAAGAAACCGAAGAAGTCGTCGTACCTCAACAGACTCTGACACGCTCACGCTTTTGATCTGTCTAGACCTTTTCGTTGGAAGAGTTCTCTGGGGCGTGAAAGTATCTCTAGAAACCAATACACTGAGGCTTTGAGGTGAAATTTCTCTAAGGGCTTTGTAGTCTGCCAATCTATACTTGTTGAGTGAACAGACTCGCCCGCTTTAATTGACAACACTCTCGACTCAACGTTGGAACACAAAGGGCTTTCATAGTAATGTCTTATGTGAATTTACTTTTTTTAATATTACTACCATCAAACTTGGCATCAACTACATTCCACAGCATAAACTGATATAGTGCGGGTTGTGGTATTGAATGGCTGAACAACAACCTATTCTATGATTCTATGATACCCCATTAAGCATAGTTAATTTTTTCATTCCATATATTTTAGTAGAATTTATATTAGATTTTAAAAATAACATCGAAATAAACATCAGGTGTCTTTGTAGCAAAAGGTATCTAATAAAATGTGTTTAATATAATTATGATGAGAGGGATTATTGACTCACAAAAGTTTTAACTCCAGGGGTTATAAATTTTACGTTCGCTATAAGGATTAAAAGGTTAAAGGTGTTCTATGTGGATAAACATAAAATGACACTTAATTCAAACAAGTTTTGATGACAGAATTAAAGGTTTGTTATAATTTATTTTGGTGGGACTGGGAGTAAACGATTTCAAAACTTACAATTGATGAGTATTTTCTAAACTTCTATCCTAACTATATGTACTTAGGTACTACTCGTAAGTGCCAAAGCGACAACGGTTTAAAATTAGTTCCAGGATTTAATAAAAACATCTGTTTGGTGAGCTAATAATCAACAAGATAAAAAGAAGTCAAAATAAACACAGTAGTCAAACGTTCGATACCAAGCGGAACATACAATACGAGTACATCAAGGGTGCACCATTGGTCTAAATATTTTGGCATGCAAGCCTTGATATAATTCATGGAGACACGGAAGTGGTGACAGCGACATCCGCTATTGCAGCTCAAAACACGTTTGTCAATGTCATCCTTTTGAACGTTTGAACTTGGGAATGATGGGTGACAAACATCTTGTCAGTTGTAAATCTTTCATTGTAAATTCTATGACTAGACCACTGGACTATGGTCTCCTCTCAGTATGAAAATATGGTGAATGAGATACCATTGCAATATCGTAGTATCATCGTCACCGCAACTATTAACTGTCCCACTACTGGGCATCGGTCTGTTGATCCAGGGTAGATTGAAAATTCCACACACAAGTTTAATTCATAATCCTTAAATCCATTCCCTAGCAACTTACAAAAACTCACAACAAAACATTGTTTGTTGCTACCTACCACGTTATCTGGAGATTATGGATAAATTCTTAGAAACAGCGGTAAGTTGAATGCTAATGATTGACATAAGCCAACGATCTACCTGGATATTTATGAATACCAATTTGAAGCTTTACACCGAGATCGATAAAATTATAATAACCAATGATTAAAATTTACCTGCCGCGTCTGAAACACAGTGGCTCAAAGATTGAGGCTTATGTAAGAGTTAAAAATTTTCCATGATAAAATTCGTAACTGTAAACGTCAACTTCACTATTACAAATTTAAATCCCTACTACTGTATTTAACTTTAAGTATGTAGTTGGTTGGCATTTAAACAGTTTTTCCTGTTTGTACGGACTATCTGAAAGCGGAAATTAAAAATTAAAAGTGGAAACAACGAATTAAAACTTTACAATTACGTTACAGCTTTATATGCGCTTTTCGTGATGAAACATTAGTTCTTTGAGAATTTTAATTCAATAGCAATTCGGGGCGGTCTGCTGAGTAAGATTATACTGTCAGACAATATTGAAGAGAACCTATTCTTTCGCATTTTTCGTTGGTTACACTTTTTGTGACGATCATCTCAGTTCTCAAGGGTTGCAACGCACCTGTGACCTAATTAGGCCTTGAATCTTGCAAAAATTGCTGTCTGGGCTATTACTTTACTTACAACTAATACCAGATTTAACCATCACTATCATTTCTTGTCCAACTCAAGTGTACCAAAAGGGGATGCCCATTATTGGCCATAAATTGGACTGAAATGAAATTATGTTGAAAAAAAGGTTTAAAAAAATAATTTGTGCGTATATTATTTCAATAGTTATAGGAAGTTTACGTAACATTACTAACATTGCATTACAATAAAAAGTACCTAATGGAAATGATGTAATAAATTTTTCAACACACTTGCTCGTAAAGTTGATATTTTTTCTTTAGTCTTACGCCCGGAATGCGGTTTATTACACACTAGTGCGTTTTACTTTTCATTACCGCACTAGTGCGGTAATGTAAAGTTTTTCTTATTCCACTTTTTTTTTAATATCCGTAAAGAGGTTGTTACCAAAAGATTTGTTATTTTGTAAATAAATAAACTTGTTGTACTTAGTCAAAATCTGATAAGATAAGATTATACTTCATCTAATTATCTATTAAAGCATTTAAAAAAAACAATATTTTAAATCATTTATTACCGTAAATTCTTATTAGAAATACATAATTATTTAGTTTAATATATTGTGGCTGAATGTTCGGTGCCTTGGACTTAACCTGCGCGCGCATAGTTATTCAACCAAAGATACGGCGCGCGAAAAAATAAACCGCGCCATTTTGTGCAAACATTTGTTCGTTTATAATTTGCTCATTTGTGACTGAAAAATGTCGATACCTAATTGTTTTTTTCCTCGCAAGTGTGTTGAAAAACGTCGTATGATACGCGTGTGCTTTGTTCATTACAGTCTTGGCTCTATTACAGCCCTCGCCTTGCGGCTCGGGCTCAATACCGCCTCGACTGTAATGACCAACTTCGCACACTTGTATCATAATGTACTATTATATCATACTTGCTCAGTAACTAGGGATTACTATGGTGGAAAGTCTCCTTGTAAGTTGGTGTTTGCAATTCAAGGTAACATTACGTCGCACTATGCTTGAATTGTAATGTTCACATTACAGTTCAAGCTATGCAAAACTCCTTGGTAAACAATCTCTTTTCTTATAAAATGGTAAGAAAACTTTTTACTGAAAAAAAAACACTGAACATGGCGGCATTTAATTTCCATACATTTCAAACTATGCAAAACTCCTTGGAACTCAGAGCCGTAAAAAAAATAGAAAACTATTTACGAAAAAAAAATGGAAATGGCGGCATTTCATTTGATCTGAAAGTTTGTGAAGTTTGTTCGTAAAGGGATTTAAGTTATTTACAACAATGTCAAGCACTTCATCAGCAGCAATATTACTGTAATTAATTATAATAAGTAACCATTTTTTTCAATTTTTTCTCTAAATTTGCTAATTATTCTAATTAAAATTTCATTTTGCATTACCAATGTTTTATTTACCTCACAAGAATGATATAAAGTAGAATGCTTACCTCGGTTGCAAGTAGCTATTACACCCTCGAACTATATTCACCCTCGCTCGCTGCGCTCGCTCGTGTGACTAAATATCTCGGGTGCACGCGATCCATTAGCGCCCTATGCGAGCTGCGCTCGCACTGGCGCCAAATTGGATCTTGTTCTGTAATAGCTTACTTACGTCCCTTGTGTAACAATCTACTAATATTTATATTTTTACGTCAATCTTGTTGATTATTGTCAGTTGTTTTGTTGCCATCATAAAAACATTCTGCTGGATAAAATATTATCGTAGACAAAATTCAGTAATATTAAAATGTTTATTTGTCTTGTAATTTTTTAAATATATAATCGACAACTGATATTACATAACATGTAAAACCATACATGTATTTAACCTTACACATACAAACTGGACTTGTATCGATCAATTTTATTATTGACTAGAGAACCGTCCGCGCGTCGCTTCGGGACCCGTAGGTAACAGCCGCGTTGGTCCCGCTCCCGTAGTAATCTCAGCTAAAAAGTAGCCTATAATATTTGCCTATGACTTAAGTAAATTACATATAGTATTTGATAGCGTGATTCAGAACTTGCAAATGAATTTTACTAACGCCATCTATTAACAACTCTGGAACTGATTATCTAGCAACTAACAAAACATCGCTCTTCCCATGGGAATGAGATGTTTTTCCGCGGTAAAAAGTAGCCTACGTCTCTCTCCACCCTCCTTACTATCCCCACACACATAAACCATACCATATAATAGCCATGTTGCGACGTGAAAGAGCCACAAACAAACAAACAATCACACTTTCACATTTATAATATTAGTAAGGATTTTTGGATTTTTGTAGTAATGGTAACTTCGAAAGCTATTGACGTTTGTCAAATTTTCAGTCTGTGATTTACCTATTCTGGCATATAGTGACTTACAACTTACAATAACATTAATTTTGCTTGCGGGACATACCAAATAAAACAAGCACGTGCATATTATTATTGTGAGCATGTAAGGCGTAACGGGTGCTATGAAATAGAGTTATGTTCCCAATCAAGAATGAGCCTCCCTAACTCTTCTTTAACCCTTAAAAACACCGTATTTTTACACCCGGGTCGCTTAGTTTTATGCTTATAACTTTTTTCGTTTTTATCGCAGCGCTTTGAAATTTTATATACTCCCCTAAGTCACTGGTAGCCCTGTGTCACGCGCGGGGAGTGAGGACGTGCGCACGCTCAACTTTGGCGCTACGCCCCCGACCCGGTGTTTTCACACTCGTTGTAGTCATAGTGCGCTACTGACTTTCGACGTAAGTGAGATTGTTTTTGTTTGTTATTTTCATAGTTTCTTATTTATTGTTGTATTAGGAGTACATTAATTATTTATATAATTATGTATTTTAGTTTTTAGAAAATGGACGTACTAAGGGACGAGGAAATCATAGCTGCATTGGCATCGAATCAAGAGTCGTCAGAAGAGAGAAGAGTCAAAAGAAGAATATTATTATTATATGTTCAAAATTTTATATGTTAAGTAGAGGCTTATATATGTTGTTAATAGGACCGCTATTGCTAAAATTTGTTAAAAGAACTATAACTTTAGTTATTTATTTGTTGGATTGAAAAATTAAGATACCTAATGTTTTGATTTCATCTCATTTTGATTTGAGAAATTGCATATTTTTTTAGGAATTCGAATAAAAAACATGCCAAATTAGAGGCCTATATGCTCTCAATGGAACATAAAAAGACTGATTAAATAAGTAACGACTTTCATTTTTTACAATTTTTTTCCACACTGCATCAAATTTGTTGTGATTTTTTGGACCCTCAGTGTATTCATAATTTAAATTATTATTTTTAATGCAATAAGCAATTCAAATAGGTTTTATAATAAATAATGGTCTAAACTAACGGGACAATATCATAGAATAATTAAACAAGTCTACTTATGTGCATTAATTTCTTAATAAAAAACCGGGTGTATTTACACCCGTTGTAGTCATAGTGGTATAAGAATTTATTGTAAGGGTTAATAAGGGCAAAAATTGCAAGCCGGCATGTAAGTAGAAAAGTATACGCATAACTTCTACATCCGAACTTTTTTTTTTGTAATAATCTTTCACAAAACAATTCACACTGTCATATACTAACAATCTGGCATATTTTTCTGTTGTGCATTTATGGTCAAACTCTCTATGAGGAATGGGCATTCCCCTTTACCAACTAATGTTTTAAAACCCTATTACTGGAATTACCATCTTAATCCCTTTTTGAGTTTCTTTCTATGTCGATCACAATAATTGTCATGGTCAACAGCGAAAGAGTGGCGCTGCATGCTCGCTTGCCATCCTAATCCCATAAAAAGCTCTTCTCAATTATAACGCTACTCTAACACTCACAGTCCCACAGGATGGGTGCAATGGACAACGCAAAAGAGAATAGTACTCAGACTGAGAATAGCATAGAATTAGCATTTGTAATATTAAAAATCTTTGGAGAACAGAAATTAAACTCATCATTCTTTCTACCTCGCTGATAATCGCACCCGACCAACAGATCATAGGTATACATTGCGCCGTATGTTTGAAGTTATTAAAATAACTGAATATTATCTAGACGATTGCAGGTAGTAATTATAAAAGCAATAAAAGTAAACTAAAATCTGTAATATAATATTCATTGATATTATATTCTATTGTATTACTAAAAGTTTCCAGTGTATTTTAAGAGACTTATTAGTTTTAATGATAGGGTCTCAGATATTTTAAAGTCAATAAATAGTATGTACCTAAACCTTCAGGCAGTTTGTAGCTTGGAGAGGTTGTATGGAAAGTGGCCATAAATAAACCGCAAGTTTATCACTCATCGCGACACGGAAGTGCAGTGAGCTCCGTTCGCGATTGCTCTGCTCGTGTTTGTCAATGTCCGCGAAATATCACCGGTGGCTGTTGCCAACACTGTATGTGTGCTACCTTTATACTGGCGATGACCTAGTTGGACGTTTTGTATCGGATTCGTGCGATATACAGCTTTACAGTGCCTAGGCTCCGCTCTGGACCAAACGGTTTGCTCGGATGTTTAGATACTGATTCCCTGGCGCTCTAAGCAGTGGTTGTTTGGTCTTCATTGAATTTTAGAACTATTTCGAAATAAAAAGATTCTGTGGAGGTCGGTTGATACTTTTAAAACATTGTAGGTAACTTACCAAATGAAACTTTTTAAGATTGAGAAATATTGTTAAAATCACAATTTTGAAAACGGCGACACTTTTTAAAGGTTTACAATTTTTAAGATACTTAATTTTTTGAGTAGAATGAATGAACCCCGTTGCTATATAGCTCTTTCTGCACATTATGCTACTTACGTCAGAGAAATTAAATAAATAATGAACAAATATTTATTACGATATATAAGATAAGATCATTTTACAGAATACAAAATTTATACACCATTTAACACACACACGTCACCTCTAGTAATTAAAGTTTGTCATCGTTCCGCCGCTTCATACCTAACAAACGTCACGCCATTTTATCACGCTAACTAACGTTTCATCGTTCAAAGACGACCTATTTTATTACGCAGGGCCGTTTTTGAGTGTTCGCTTGACATATTATTACTCTCGTGCTGAACTGTAACGTATAAGCTACATAATTACGCGTTTCGTAGCTTCGTTAGCTTGTAACGTATTTAACATGCGGACAAGGTGCTTTAATAAAATCTTAACAAAACAAGAAAGAACACGTAAAGCAGTTTTGGTTTTCGTCTAGGTATTCTAAGTCAAGTACTTTTGAATAAGTCGTTCATAAATAAATATTGAGAGTATGAGCTCAGTATTACGCCATCAAAAGATGGCGTAATGCGTTTGTAAAAAATCTACTTCGAATAAACATTTCATTAATTCATTCATTTTTCAGTTAATGATACAACTTTAAACATAATTATATTGAAATTTAGCAAATTTTAATAAACTTTGACATTGTATAAAATTCTAATTAAACAACCTTTCCTTTGGAAGCAATTACCTCACTTTTCAAATATACCTAATAAAGATTTTGAAAATCGTTTCATCCATTCAGGATATTCCAGAATCCACACACAAGCTGGACACAAGAAACAGGATACATTTCCTACAATTTGATTTAGGAGCTGCGATGCCAAAAATAAACACGTTAATGAAGATCCACGCGAAGCATTAACTACGAAGTAGTTTATGCTTCATTTCTCAGATATTCGTCCAGGGTAGATGGCCAACGTAAAACACAGTTAGGCACTCAATTCAATTTAGACAAAATGGCTTAGCGTTCAGGGTATGTACGTGATTCAAATTAAATAAACAATGAATATAAATCAAGATAAAGTCACTCTGTGACGTCGAACATAATATATATTTAACAAATTCCGAACGCGAGGCGACGCGTCTTCGATGCGTGTCCTGTCAGTGAACACTGCAATGTTGGCGAATTGTGGATTGTGTCGGAGTCGCGTAGCTAATAAATAGCATAGTGTTGTGTGAAGCACCTTAGGCGACCATACACCTCGACGTCTAGACAAGACATCCTCGTTGGTCGCTGGTATACAATACCTGCCCTTTGTTCTGTTACCTTCGCTTCGTATGTATACTCAGTAACACGACCATAACTGGGTTGGGTCAAGGGAAATGTTCCCCTCCCCTCCCTCCCGAACCTTGGATGACGTTCCTGCGATTGTTGCACCAATTAAGAAAATTTTACCAAAAAATTCGATTTAATCAAGATTCTGCATCACAAGATGGATTACGCCCATAGGACGCCCTCAAGGACGTTACCAACATGAAAGTTTGGGTTTCATTTTTAGGGTTGGAGTTTAAAAGGGTATAACAGAAAATTTATAAATAAGAGAAAATAGTAAGTCCGGTCCGGTTCCGGTCCAAGAAACTTGGCAGAAGCCCATACAAGTTACAATGGCCCAAGTGTAAAATATTTACGGATTTAAAGTATTTTTGGTCTTATAGTAGAATCAAAAATTTACGTTCATAAGTAGATCGGTCATACCTAAATATATGAATAAACTTTTTTGATTTGATTTGATTTGATAGCTGTGTTTAGCATAGTGATTAATTTGAGCATAGATGTTCATTTTCTAGGACATAATGAAATAATTGAACATAATGAAATAATTTATTAAGCGGTCACTTGATACACTAGGTTACACTTCGGACATTAGGTCGTAGAACTTCTACAACCTTTAATTTTTAAACTTAATAACATCTAAAGAATAAAATGCCATTTGACGAGCAGTTTTTAGTACGTTGTTGGATATAATCATTCTACGCATAATCGGTGTAATAATGCCCAAAGGTACTGTTTTAACGTAGTGAGTACCTTACCTTTCCACGAACATGCTATTCGTAGAAAATTTCGACAACATTAACCGGATTCGTGACAATCCTCCAAGGTCCAGTTTACGTGTACAATTTTATCGCGCACGTCCAAATTTCTTCCTTCCTACTGCCAGTTCCCTTCCAAAATGTTCTGTAAAAAAGATGAAAATCTTCTTCAAAGCGGATTACATCATTATATGTCATGTCGTGTAACATTTATCTCACGTCTTATTTATTTCGCCTGTCGTATATTTTTAAACCTGCTTGAAATAAAATTGAAATAAATGGAGTTTTAGGGGATCTATTCACCATTGAGTCTGAGCCGACTTACTCTTTACGAGTTGCAGTCTTCTGGACAAAGGTCTCACCATTTCGAGAATACCTACTGGTAGATATACTGTTCGAACCTCAATGGTGTTCCAGTGCAAAAAATAACTTTGTTTATCATTTGTCATGTGCAAGATATTAATAGATATAGATGGAAAAACTGCCGTTCGGAGGGTCTTAGGTTCTATTTCCAAAAAGGCGTTTTGAATAATGAACCTTTTCTATTCTCAGTCAAAATGTGTGTTGTACTTGTCTTGTTCGTTGTCGATGGCACCTACGACGCAAGGAATCGCATTGATAAGCTATGAGTATGTATGCATTATGTATCTACATATTATGTATATTTTATTTAAAGTGCACATGTTTCTATTAAGTTAAACTACTATGTAATATAAATTATCATCAGGTGGGATTCTATAACTAACAACACAAAATCAATGACTAGGTACGCCCAGCAAAATTTAAAGAAAGATTATCAAAATTACGTCTCCACTAAATACTATACCCTTTATGTATTCAGTAAGTCTACGAACAAGAATACTTTGTTTGTAAGTAGTCGGACGGTGTTGTACTACAAGCATGACCAAGTCCTATATACTATTAAGCTGACTTACGACCTATGTTTTGCCCGGTTGTGTTGATTTAGTCACGTACATAACAGTGCATCCGACTTGGTATAATGATCTCGTTAGCGCTAACGCTTGCATGAAGCGTAAAAATATGCAACGGAAAAGTGCTCTCGATTTAGATTTCTAGCTCGGCTTATAAGTACTTTTCCACGTGATAAATTAAGTTAATTTTACAAACGCATGCACCATCGCTTTTCTTAAACTCGTAGTTAGCTAAATGGTTGAAGTATTCATAAATTCAAATTTGAAATTATTTATTTAAAAAGCTATTGGCATTATTGAAACAGCTTTGCATGTAATATTTTGCTTCTATTACGAATTAAAATAGCTCTAACGAAGAGTAGACCAAATGGCACCGAGAGAAACAAGTCTACTGTCTAGTAGGGCTTAGTAACAAATATACCTATTGACGTGGCCATCAGGGAGGTAATACTTATCAAATAAAAAAAAATTGGTTGTCTGTAAAGTCGGTTTACTGACGATAGTTGAACGTGACAACGTCTTAAGAAAATACTGATGGAATGGTAGCATAATCACTAATAGTCATCCTAAACTATCTTTGAATACTTAGTTATAATTTATTTACTGTTATATTGCAGTTAAAAACCTTTAGTCGTTGCATACCGTATAACGACACATTAATCTTTAGCTAGTCTGTGCATATTATGTCATGTCAATGTGCCACAAAGAAGTCAAAACAAACCTGGCTGGTTATAAATAATTTCGATAAAAAGCAAAACTACAGAGACGTCAGAGTTACATTGACAAAGGCCGATTGTGCTACTTTGTCGCTCGTTCCGCGCTTTCGCTTGCACTGGAACGCCTCATGACGCCGCATGACGTCAGGTAACGACGCATAGACGTCATGTTTTTCGTGCGTGCAGGCATGGTGCAGGCTATATAGAATTATAAAACGTAACGTTGTCACGTCAATAATAATAATAACACTTCAAAGAACCTTTGACGCCTCTAAAAACGGATTTCGTCATTCCACACATTAGGATATAAAGTAGGAATTAAGAGTTTGTTTGAAAAACAGTCAAAATTAGTTTCCCGCGGACCGCTTTCACACTTATACTCCTACACTGGGATTCCCTTTATCCCTGGTAATATGGAAATAAAACATCCCTAATACACAAAACCCGAGGGCAAACATTTATTTATTTGTCAAATATAATTATGTATTGTCTGACCCGACCAAGAACCGAACGCTGAGGTCCCTCGCTTTGCAGACCAAGGCACAATCAACTGAACTATGCACCGTCAATAAAATATCTTGCACCTACATCTTGTTCACTGAGAAAACAACACAATTTATAAGAAAATTTGACACGCAGATTTCTTATAAAGTAAATAAAGACGAAATTCGCCATTAACGGTATCAAAGCAACAGTCTAAAAGCATTAGGTATACCTAATTGTTTCAAGACCGGACGGTCCAAAATCTGCTTAAACATTCTGCTACGATGAAAATTATGTTCAGTTTGGATAATAAACATAAGTAAATTTCATTTGTAAGAAGCACTTAAAATATTAGACTTAACTGCCAAATTTGTCTCTTTGTATGTGGTTTTCTTCGCGCTCATCTTAGGAATGGTTTGAGTGCGGTTTTCATTAATATATCGATGGGTCCTATGTATATGGGCCAAAATGTAAAATTAAAACTTTACAGGAGAGGCTTCCAAAGTTTCAATTTACTATAACTTTAAATTGATAAAACCGAAGTTCCCGAATCTTTGCTTATTTGCTAAGAAAACTATTTCCCTCATTTACACTGTAGTATTTTATACATACATTTATCTGGTTTTTTTTAATGTCACATTGGCCCTTCTACGTTAGTTTTTGTTAAAATTATTTTTTTTTGAAAACACCCTAAAAGGGCCGATATACCAGGTTGGCCATTATACGCGTATTACCTACGCTAATTAGCATAATGTATATATTTTTTTAATTTTTTATCTATAAAATCAATAAACGATTGAAGTAATTGATAATTCATTAATTAGAATATAATATAAAATCTTCGTTTTAATTGTTGTTTTCATTTCCCAAAGCCAAATTCACAAAATTCCGACATCTAGACATCTTAGCGTGATAATTAGATGTCATTTTTACTTATTAAACTAAATTGTAACCCAAAAACACAACAATTACATTTCATATTCATCTTTATTCATCACAGTGCGGCCGATGCTCCGTTCAACGTACAAGTGTCAAATTGGCTGATTGGTCCAAACTATAAACAAACGCGCGGGAAACTCCCCGCGTATAAATCTCTAACTACGCTTAGGAACTTATACGTTTAAATTCATGTTACATATGCCGTTATACCGTAATAAAAAATCGTGTTTCTATGCTGAAATCCCTTTTTTTTAATAGCTCACATGATTCATTATATCGATAAGATGCGTTACCCACAAAAAAGCCAAAATCGCCAAATTGCTAGTTTGGCCCATATACATAGGACCCATCGATATTGTGGTAAGCTTCACTTAACAAAAAGTGTTCTCTTTCAATCGGTTTATAATTATTAATGACGAGCCGACCCGGCAGACTGCAATATATTATTTATGTATATCTCATGTTCTAAGTTAATACGCCATTAACACCGTTTTTAGGTTAGACCTTCAGCAATTTTGTCTGTGATTTCGTTTCTACAAATCTTTGAAATGGAATGGTTTTTTAATGTTTATACCGTCAGTTTTATACCCTTTAAAAAAAGAGAATATCAGACCGAAATGATAAAATTACAGTGAATCAGACTGGAATAAACAATACCTACCTGGAACAGGATCCGTTTAGGGGGATTGGACCAGCAAAAATGCTTTTACTACCTGCATAATATTTTGATATTATTGTCACAATTGACAGTCATTTCATTATGCTAGCAGAGTAATTTTTGGAGCCTGGTATTTTTAACTTGAGCCCTTGAAAATTAGGATTGGAAACCTTTACCCCATAGCGCGACAGCTACTAATTAGTTATAGTTAGTAAAAAAAATATTAAACTATATAAAAGTACGAATGTTTGGGTTTTGAATTGGCGTATTTCCTCCATAGTTTGTTTTCCAATTTAATCGGATTGCAAGAACACCCAATTCTCTCTGTTCCATTTCCGAGTACGTAAGAGTTGAGAATTATACATTTCTATCACTGCGTACGCAGAAAACCTAAGCTGATTGTACAATAGTTTATGCCCGAGTTTACTAGTTTGTTGTAAAATCGCTCATAATTCGAGGCGTGTGGCGATCTGAAGTAATGAATCGAGGAAAGCAACAGCAGGCGCGGTCGGTTGAGGAGTAGCGTGATGGAGTATGCTCTAAATCTCCTTAGAGATCATGCTATCCTCTCCATGCTATTAAATCTTCATGAGGGATGTCCTATAATAGACCATTGGCTGCAACCCTTTAATGGCCTACTACTGAGCATGGGTCTCTCCTCATCAATGAGGAGGAATAAGTATTCATTTAATGAATATATCTACCTATAAGATCTACTTAAAAGAGGTTTGAGGGCCTTTGTTATCGTAAAAAAACCTAGAACAATCATTTTTCCGAGGGATTGCCGAAGCAGAGCGAGGGCGAGCTTACAAGTACTAAATATATTGCACCACATTATACATAGAAGCAAACGCACCCAACGCTATTAAAAGTTTAAGTAAAATTGTTATTCTCTGTTGCTCCACAACGAACATTAGTAAATGCATGTGCTTGTTTAATTTGTTCTTCGTTCCACCCCGTCTACCGAAATTCTGACATTAGTTTATCGCTGGTAATAAAATTGGAGCTTAAAACTAAAACTTTTATGTTTAGCAGAGTAAGGAGCTCTCATCATTATTGGATCCAAAGCAACATTCTTTCTACCTGAAATACAGAAAGTGATATGATATGGTATGAGGTATGGTAAGAAAATTTCTGGGTTCTGTAGTAGGTACCAAGTATAACATATAGGTACCTACACATGTTTTTTGTAAACAGCCGACTAATGAACAAACAAGTGAATTAATGGTAAAACTTCAATCATCGCCCATCGAGATCAGTAACATTAAACGCAGCACTAATGCTAAGTTGGCCGCTACGAAGTGGTGGACAATTTTATTATTTCTTCTGTAAAGCGCGACACTGTAACTAACAGTTAATTTAAGAAGAATGTTGGTAGTGACATAGTTTCGAAAAGACGAAGCACTGGGTATATATGAATACTACCGGGTATTAATTTGTATATGAAAGAACCCTGTGACGTCCAGTAGGTAGGTACAATAGGACATGATAATGTGACAGCCTTGACTGTTGTCCGGGTGAAGATGGATGGATCACATTGCATGCAATAATAATGACGGTATTAGGTATATTTTAATTTATCCACAAACAGGATAACAGTATGAACCAAATATAGCTTGAATTTTCATGTTCGTTTAATGTTACACAATTCAGATGTCGTTATTTTATTAAATTTGTACGTCATAATTGTTCATTCAATGAGCGTTAATTAAACAATAGAATTAATAAAGCAGTTTATCAAATAATATTATATTTTTCCATAATTGGATAGTAATTAGGTAAATGGAATAAAGTATAAGTTGCACAAATCTCAATGCTTAAAAAAGTATTGGCTCAAGTTGGTAATAGGTAGGTATTGTTATTTAAAAACATATACCATTGAATAAATAAAACATTAATGTATTTGGATATCTGGTGTAATTATTACTACGCTTGATGACACAAATTAATTAAGTTTTTACTACATAGTGGTGCGAACATTCGCCCGTTTAACTACTAAACAGTGAGTTCAAAGTATAAAACTTTTGCAAACTTTGCTTGCAGAGAGGTGCCGTATTTATTTCTCAAAGACACGTAACCTGATCTAGGAAAGTGTGGTTTAAAATGTAAGCGCTGATTCCGCACCGAGGCAGGACTGCAATACTCTTCTATTTTATAGAAATATTTCGAGGCGTCTCTTATTCACGGTTTGCACCTGCCTCGGTCGCAGCGAGCAATGAAAATCTGTCGTATTCTTCTCTGCGCGCATTCGTCGCAGATGGTACTAAGGTAATTTTGGTTAGGTATCTACTATTATACATTCTGATTACGAATATTTTACTTTAACGTACATACATAGCTACATGTGCGGTTTAACCCATTGTATTATACCGTTCTTCGTGCATATCGGTGCCTAATGGTTATCTGGTAGGGAAATTATTAAACATTAGGTAAATGCTTATTTTTCATTTATACCATCGTTAGCTACTACGAGTACTATGAACAATTAAGTTAAAATAAATTATATGAGTCATAGATCAAATCCGACCGAGCAGATTTATGAGATGATGATGAGATGTCCATCAATTAAATTAAATTCAAGTGCCTATTTTTGTTGGCAGCTTCGAATGTTCGAGTGTCAATCACCATGACGTTTTTTTACTTTCCTAGACGTGGTAGATACGCTTTAACATGGGTAACATAAGTATATTGAAGGTGGATCCATGAACCATTAACTGTCGAATCCTCACGGTTGTTGAAATGTTTACACAAAAGTATAGTTTTTATTTTCAACGTTGTTTACTCTAAGTTAAATATTTATATTTTGCATTTCCTTTTACGTTAATATTAGTATAGGTACGTTTATAGATTTTGCCAACAACCTAGTCTTAATTAGCAAGTTAACTGGAATTATGTCGAAAGTCTCGAGTTAGATAACTAATGAATATTGTAAGGATTTGGTACAATAATCTTGAGAATTTTTACAAAATTTCGGCAAAGCCGTTCAGGCGTCCCGATTCAATGATCGAACTTCGCTCATATTTCTTCTCTTACGCAATTCAAGTTTGTTAATGAAAAACCCTTGTAACTTTAATCGTTGTAACTTAGAAGATTAATTCTTAAACAATTTGAAGGGTCGTTATGAAGCTTCGGTAAAATTCTTTTGTACTTGACAAATAAGACACAGGCTTCATTAAATTTGACCGAACTAAGCCTTTTGGCCTTGACTTGCGGAGCTTTTAACTCATTTATTTCTTACTAGTAAATCCGCCCTCGCTTCGCTTCGGGAAACCAGTTCCTTCAAAAATCTCTATAAATTTTAACAAATTACGTTATTCCGATGTCTAAGCTATATTACTGCAAAGTTTCATGAAAATCCGTTAAGTACTTTTTGCGGGAAAGAGCAACAAACACACACACACGCACACACTCACTCACTCACTCACTCACTCACAAACATCCTTACAAACTTTCGCATTTATAATATTATAGTAGGATAGTAGGATTAGTAGGATATTAGTGATTAGTAAGTATTAGTATTAGTGTTAGTAGGATAGGAAGTAGGATTATAATATTAGTAGGATAAGAGGCCATGGCAAAAACTCTGCTACACCGCTCTTAAGGATTAGTTAGAGGAGGTTCAATAAACGAGGCAAAAGTCGGTATTTTATGCATTCCGAAAGGCTCCAACATAGATATAATAAAAATATAGATTGTAATGACAAATGACTTTAAGTGCCGTGCGAAGCATGGTAGTACTCACATAATGGTGACCCAACCGCTCATTGTATTCCAGGTGGAATTAAGAGCCACTCAGCAATTAACCACCGTAGTCTACTTGCGCTTTCGTTGGGTAAAACATGTGCTAGTGTGAGTACCTATGTGGGTGGTATACATGTTTTCTTTGCTTTGAAGGGAGCGATGTTCCTTACTCGCGGATTTTTGCACTGTAGATTAATCTTTCATCGGTTTAAAACTGGCATTAAAAAAGATTAATCCCACATTTTGAACAACATCAGACTAGTAGTTTTTAACTCTAATTCTTATTGAAGTCGCTTTTTTATAAAAAGTCATGAAGTATTTATTTTAATTTTAGGTCTAATATGCATTGGTAACTTTGTTGTTAGAAACTTGGGTGAGATTAGTACCTACCGTTAGGTGTCTTGTCTACTCATTTGTCAGTAATTTAAGGTCCAGCAGCATTGAATGAAGTAGAATAACGAATAGAACGAAACGAGTAGAATAACAGTTTAACACTCGGTTTCTTGGAATACTAACTGGAAAATAGAAAATTAAGCGAATAGAAAGGAGTATCTCCACTGCAATCCTACTAATATTATAAATGCGAAAGATTGTAAGGATGTATGTGTGTGAGTGAGTGTGCGTCATGAAGCTTTGCAGTAATAAAGCTTAGACATTGGAATTACATAATTTGTTAAAATATATAGAGATTTTTGAAGGGACTGGTTCCCCGAAGCGAAGCGAGGGCGGGTTTAATAGTTATAAATATGTTTAGTGCAGGCTGGTTTGAGCTAATTTAATTTATGATACGTAGACTAACTTAACTGACCTTGTTTCGCTTCGGAAAACCTTTATCTTTTAACTCATACTCGAAAAATGTTTAGAGAAAATTGTTTAAATTACTTAAACAATATGAAATAATTATGTTTTGTAATTGAGAACACATTGAAATAAAATAAAATATGTCCTACAATACATCGGTAACACAATCGGTAATACAATGCATCGGTAAAAAGTACCTACCAAAAGTATTTATTTTATTGATTTTTTATTATTATTTTATGTGTGTTACGACGTTACTCTGTGACATGAAACCATACTCTCTTCTCTACGGTCACCCTTCTCTATTCACTACGGCTACTGTCAATTGTCATTCGTCCATTACATTACCTATTACATGTACCTTAGTAGAATTACGGCTACTTATTACATTTCTCTCATGTAACTATAAAGTGCGTTAATAAAGTATATTGATCGTTCACCTGTCGTATTCGTACCAATCACCTTACATACACAACAAATCTGGCGACAAGGATGGGATCATCCGGAAAGGAATACGCTACAACATCGTAAGAAAAATTTTTTTTCCCCACGTGCTCCTACAATACCTTATATTCCTATCGCTCCAGGGGTACCAGTCCGGTGATGATAACCCGCTTCACAACTTCCCTCTTCCTTCCCAAAGTAAAAAAATACAATGGAGTCGCAATTAGCGCAAGTTTTAAGCCAAATGCTAGAAACCATGCGCGGCATGCAAGTACAACAAGCTAACCTACAAAAGGCATTACAAAGCCGTGATAATCAAGAAAAACATCTCAGCGGCATTACATTACAAGCATATGATGAGGTGAACGAGTCATTCGCAAGTTATTTACAAAGATTGAAAAATTACATAACCTTAAAAGGTGTGACAGACCCCACAAGTAAAGCTCACATATTTTTAAATTGCATCGGCCCGAAATATTATCAAATATTAAAGAATATTACCGCACCAGATACTCCAGAAACAAAATCATTCGAGGATCTCGTTAAAACATTAGAAAATCATATCTCACCAGAGCCAGGCGAGGTTGCACAGCAACATAAATTTTGTCTAAGGCAGCAACACGAGTTAGAAAGTATTGCCAATTATGTTGCTGGCCTCAAAGAAATTGGTGGTAAATGCAATTTTATTTGCAATCATTGCAAGCAAACTACCTTCGACACCCACCTCCGAGTGCAATTTATAAGGGGACTGCGCAATGCAGAAATAAAAGAAAGGTTATTACAAGAATCCCCTAGTACTAAATTTGAAGACATAGTAAAAATTGCAATGGCAATAGAAACTTCAAAATGTGAAACAAGAGAAATGGGTCAAGAGACAAATATAAATAAAATTTCAATAAATAAAAAGAATAAACTTACAAGTGGGGCATATACAAATACGCACAGTACAAATAAATGTTACAATAAAAATAATACATACAATACAAAGAATACAAATACCAAATATGGAAGAAATTCAAATAAAATAAAAAGTCACTGTTTCCGCTGTGGAAAAATGAATCACATAGCAAGTCAATGTCGACTGAAAGATAAATTATATTGCAAGAAATGCAATCGCCGAGGACATGTTCAGTCAGTCTGCTTCAAAGACCAAAAACAATTACAAATAGAAAGTGAGTTTTCTACAGATGAAAATGAAGAAGAAATATATGAGATACATAAAATATATAAACAGGAACAACCCCAAAATGATAAATTTAATATTTCATTACAAATAAATGGGAAAATACACACATTGGAGCTTGATACAGGGGCAGCAGTTACAACATGCTCTACAGAGTTTTACAAAAATAATTTAAATAATTTAAAACTGAAAAATACATCAGTGAAGCTCCGTACATATACAGGCGAAGTAATACAGCCAGCAGGAACCTGTAATATAAAAATTAAATACAAAAATAAAGAAATAGAAGGCAGAATATTTGTAATTGACAGAAATGTGGATACAGTTGTGGGAAGAGAATGGCTACGCAAGTTAAATCTAGAATTTGACGTACATGCATTACATAAAGAAGAAAGAGATCTTACAGAGAAAGAATTTAAAGAAAAATTACTTATTCTGCTGGAAGAATATAAAGATTTATTTACAGAAAAAATAGGAGAAATTAAAGATTATCAAGCGGCATTTAAATTGAAAGAGGGAGCAGTACCTGTGTTTTTGAAACCAAGACCAGTGCCATTTGCACTCAAAAATCTAGTAGAAGCTGAAATAGACAGACTAGAGCGTGAAGAGATATTAGAAAAAGTGAGTTATTCACAGTGGGGAACTCCGATAGTTCCAGTTGTAAAACAAAATGGAAAAATTCGCTTATGTGCAGATTACAGAGCAACATTAAATAAAAATTTACACAGTGATAATTACCCTATTCCTCGAGTGGAAGAAATATTTGCAAAACTGAGTGGTGGAAAATACTTTTGTACATTGGATATTAATCAAGCATACTTACATATGAAAGCAAACGAAGAGGCAGCTGAAATGCAAGCTATTAGTACATGCAAAGGAACTTATAAAGTGAAAAGGTTAATGTTTGGAGTAAAAATTGCACCAAATATATGGCAACGATACATGGATCAAACCCTACAGGGAATGGAAGGCACTGCATGTTTCTTTGATGACATTGCCATACAAGGACATACATATATACAGCTACTGCAAAGAATCAGGAAAATATTTGAGAAATTGCAAGAATGTGGGCTACATCTAAATAAAAAGAAATGTCAATTTTTCCAAAAATCTATTACTTACCTGGGACACACAATTAATGAGGAAGGGCTACACCCAACACAAGAAAAAGTCAATGACATAAAGAATAGTCCAAGACCTACAGATATTTCGTCACTACGCACATTTTTGGGAATGATAAATTACTATCAACAATTTATTCCAAATCTAGCATCAAAATTAAATCCGCTTTACAAATTACTACAAAAAGATGCTCAATTTATATGGACAAAACAGTGTGAAACGGTATTCCAAGAACTAAAACAGGAAATCTGTGGAGAAAAGGTTCTGACACCATTCCATGACAGCTTACCAGTTACACTGGCAACGGATGCTTCACCCACAGGATTTGGTGCTGTATTATCTCATATTATGCCAAACAAGACAGAAAGACCAATAGCATTTGCTTCACGGTCACTATCAAAGGCAGAAAGAGGCTACAGCCAACTAGACAAGGAAGCGGCAGCATTAATATGGGGACTAAAGAAGTTCTTTCAATACTGCTATGGTAGGAAGATAATTCTGGTTATCGACAATCAACCATTGGCTAGAATATTACACCCGGAGAAGACAATGCCTGCAACGACTGCCATTAGGCTAGTACATTATGCAAACTTCTTGGCTGGATTTAACTATGAGATTAAGCTCAGGAAAACGACGGAACATGGAAATGCAGATTATCTTTCAAGAAATGCGACTACATACTCGAATACAGAAAGGCTCACAGATGATGATGCTTTCTACCTCAACCAAATCGCAGAGATGCCAGTTACACTTCAGGAAATAAAAGAAGCGACAGCCAGAGATTCAGAATTACAAAAACTGTACCTAGATATACAATCAGGTAGAGAAGACCCTAAAAGATTACATGAATTTTCATTACAGAATAACTGCATATTCTACGGTATTAGAATCGTCATACCAAAGCTATTACAACCTAAAATATTGGAGGAGCTGCATACAGCTCATACAGGTATCGTTAAAATGAAAGCCTTGGCCAGAAGCTACGTTTGGTGGAAAAATATTGATATAGACATAGAAAATATGGTGAGACAATGTAAAACATGTTGTTTAATGCAGAGAAATCCTACAAAAGTACCTACACATAGTTGGGAATATCCAAAGGAACCATGGAGTCGTATACATATTGACTATGCTGGACCATTCATGAACCAATATTTCTTAATAGTGGTGGATGCATATACAAAATGTTTCAGATAATGGAAGACAGTTTAGATCAGAAGAAATGCAAAGAAAGCCAAATTTACAGCACCTTTTCACCCATCAACCAATGGTCAGGCAGAGAGATATGTACAAACACTGAAAAATAAATTGAAAGCAATGGCTAACGAAGAAGGATCTCTACAAGACAAATTGGAGAAATTTTTAATTATGCATAGAAAGACACCCAATAATACTACAGGGATTAGCCCAGCTGAAATGATGTTTAAAAGGATATACAGAACACGGATTGATTTGGTAAAAAGAGAGACAGAGATGAAAATAAATAAGAAAAATAATGATCAAATACTGAAGAAAGAATTCAAGAGAGGAGATAGAGTACAGATTAGAATGTATGACAGCAATAAATGGAAATTCGGAAAAATATTTGACAGAAGAGGAAAACTCCATTATGAAGTGGAAGTAGATGGAAAGAGACATCAGAGACATGTTGATCAAATGATTAGAGCGGGATACACAGGCAATGATGACAACTTTAAAATACCTCCCACTGACCTGCTTAAGCCGAGACTCCTACAGGAAAACCTACCAAGGCAGAGCCCTAAACTACAACATCCAGTGATAGAAGAAACTACACAACCTAGCTCAGCAGAGGAAAGTGAGATGCCATCTACAAGAAGCCCTGGAAGGAGGAAAACCATGATGTCTGATGGAGAGACTACCAGACCAGTAACAGACCAAATGGAGTTACAACCTACAGAACCGACACTGCCTACATCTACACCGACCGCAACGGAGCTACGTCGAAGCACGAGGACCAGGAGACCACCTAAAAGGCTGGACCTATAATTTATTAACATGGAGGAGGCTGTTACGACGTTACTCTGTGACATGAAACCATACTCTCTTCTCTACGGTCACCCTTCTCTATTCACTACGGCTACTGTCAATTGTCATTCGTCCATTACATTACCTATTACATGTACCTTAGTAGAATTACGGCTACTTATTACATTTCTCTCATGTAACTATAAAGTGCGTTAATAAAGTATATTGATCGTTCACCTGTCGTATTCGTACCAATCACCTTACATACACAACAATGTGTATATTATTTTGTGTTGTCTAAACACAAATATGCAGATATCAGATTCACAAACAAAGAGAGTAAGCAGCTAGTATTTAGTTTGATAATATTTAATAAAAGTAAGCGTTACTCATTTTGATTTTGCAAATGTATGCTAGTACTTAATAGTAAATACTCAAGTAAATTTCACGATTCGCCCGAGACCACAATAACATCTTTTATATTAAAAGGAAGAACAGTCTGAAGAATAAAACACGAGTTTTATTTTTTGCTTACAACAACTGTATGCTTAGTTGTTTGGATATAAATTATGGGGGCCTAGGGTCTTACTTTCAATTTCATGCGATTAGAAATATTGTAATAACTTGTATTCAAAAGCTGGTGCTTATCGCCTTTAATATCGTCTTAATACACTTTATTCAGTTTGACTGATTCCAACTGTTACATTTTTAAATATCTTTCTGTAAAGTAAAACAATATTTTTTTCTATCGATTAAATTCGATACAAAACAAGAACAGAGTGCACTGCAGAAAGACAGATTTTCTGTAACAGAAACTGCGCTTGGAATGGGGAATTACATTCATTCAGTAAAGTTTAAGAGAATAATTGAAAAGGTAGAACTAAACACAATTAATATAGATAGAAAATAAAATTTAATTGATTTAAAAACCTTATAATAATACATAAGGGACACTTGAATATTATGCGTTTGACTTGGGTACTTCATCTATTATCACTATAATTTTATTTATCATTTTATCGAAACGAAGCAGTAAAATCTCAATAGAAACTTTACGATATAAAATGATTTTACCAATTATCTCTAACAATATTAATCTCTCAGGAGACCGTCTTACAGCCTCTAATAGACCGGTCTTATCAACCAAGAACCTTAAACAATAATTTAATCGTCTATCTGAATTCATACTCATAAATAGTTATGAATAATTATGTTTTCGAACCGGAATCAAAACTTGGATCTGTTTTGGGCGCAGTTATACATACATATTATATCATTACCACCACCCTAGACTATGTTGGGCTATAATTAAATAAAGAAGTCTGATTATATTATGAATGGCTGAACTGGCAGACGTCGTGCTGCAAAAATACATATATTACTAGAGAACCGCCCGCGCTTCGCTTTTGGACCCATAGATAACAGCCGCGTAGGTCCAGCTCCCGAAGGAATCTCAGCTAAAAAGTACCCTAAAACGTTTGCCTATGACTTAAGTAAATTACATGTAGTATTTGATAGCGTGATTCAGGACTTGAAAATGAATTTTACTAATGCCATCTATTAACAACTCCGGAACTAAATATCTAGCAACTAACAAAAATCGATCTTCCCATGGGAATGAGATGTTTTTCCGCGGTAAAAAGTAGCCTACGTCACTCTCTACCCTCCTAACTATCCCCACACAAATAAACCATACTATATAATAGCCATGTTGTAACGTGAAAGAGTCACAAACAAACAAACAAACACACTTTTACATTTATAATAGATATATATTAGTAAGGATTAAGTAGACGTCCTCGCTTCGCTTCGGGATACTTGTTGCTCCGCTTCTATTGCACGTAGCATGTTGTTAGCCTATTTAATACAAGAATAATTTTTCAATTCGAATTAACAGTTCCTGAGATTAGAACTTTCAAACGAACAAATAGGTATTATTAACAATACGTCTGTCACTAAGGGCGCTTTTAGTGTCACGCGGATTTGCTCACGCACGCGGGATTGGCCAATATGGTCAATATGACCAAAATGTACTCCCTCTACCTGCACTTTTGAATTCTCACCAGCACAGTTGGACAGCTTACAAGTGACGGCATAGTGCTGAATCTTAATATTTTGTGCTCTTATATCGTCTTATATACATCACCTGGTGGTTCGTATGACCCATCCATTTTTGACATGGGCCTGTAGTCTAACACAATTCAATTCAATTCCGTATAATTTGCTCAGGCACAATGTCGGTTTCTTTTCAGTTAACTGAATACAAATATTATCGCTGTATGTAGGATTGTTTATCCGAGTACGAGCATCAATACATCACAAAGAAATGTAAAGGAAATATTATACACCCCAGCGGAGGGCAAGTGGTGTCCTTTGACAGGAACCATACACCGTAAATACGAGCACGCCAACTAGATTTACGTTTAAGTTAGTGAATCTCAAGAGCATATCGTCTGAATGCATTTATTTTGTATGTTTTATTACCTCGAATTTTCAGATTTGAGTGGTTCTATTTAGTTTTCATCAAAATGGAGTAGAATTACTAACAACGCTAACAAAAGTACAAAAACATTTTAAATTGACCATGTTATTTTTTTCTAGTAATACAATCTCCCTTTAAAAGAGAATGCACTCTCTCTTACTAACGAACAATAAAATCTCGAGTACTAATAGTCATCATAATTATAACGTCGTTTATGGGGTAAACTTAGAATTAAAAAATATTAAAACGATGCACAAAATGATATGTGCATCGCCCAAATCTGGAAAAACAGTGATTAGTATTTACGATCCATTTCTCCTCAAATTTCTATTAGTACGACTCGAAAGGCGCTATGGTTAAAATGCCGGATCGCCGTACCAAGGGTCCTGGGTTCGACCCAAACATTTAAGGTGGACATTTTAATGATGAGTTTAAGTTTTCGTTCTCGGTCTGGGTGTGTGTTCTTGTCTTGTGAGTTGTCCATGGCACCCACGACACAGGGAATCCTAGTGTAGGGTTAGGAGTGTGTAGCGTTATTTATTTATTTATTACCAAGCTGGTTTTGTCAGGTCTATTGCCAAGACTTACACATAGAAAGTAAATAAAAAAGATTTTCACTTTGAAAGCTCTAATTTTCTAATGAGGTCATTATGTAATAAAAATACAAGTAAAACGTCAGAAACACTAAAATAATCCAAAACATCTTCTACCAAAACAGCTGAGAAAACTCAATTTGAAAACGCTGAAACACAATAAAGACCACGAACATGACATGATAAATGTGTCAATTATTCTTCGTACCCAACTTAGGTAATAGCGTAGAAAAATTGTAGGGCGTGCGTTTCAGTAAATTTGGACCACTTAACAAAACCAAGCTTCTGAAAGAAATTTTATATCTATAATATTATAGAAGAAAGTCGTTATTCAATTTATCAAGCGCCGTCGCCTGGCTTCGGGAAGTCTTTAGTACCCACATTTGAAAATGTTATAATGGGATTCGTTACATCAACTAGAAATATTTGTATCTCATTGTGTCGCCAAACGTACAGAGTCACTTTATTCATCGGGTTAATGAGTTCGAATGTTGATGTGCCTACTAAACCGAACGTTTGTGAAATTAGAAGCACGAAGTCTTTAAGCTGCAAGACCGCAAGCTTGACCGTTTGCGACAATCCTATTCAATTACGAAAATGCTTATACATATAAGCACTTAATTCAGCCCATGATGTAGGTAAGTGCAGGGACACTGTTGCTTTTGTATTTAAGTGTTTTAACGCCCTTTTATTAACTTGACCTGTAAGTATGTATGTTTGTTGTATTTATTAATGTGACAGATACTTGCAGCCTAATTTTCACCAACTTCAAGAAGTCTGGGTATCTTGAAAATTCGCTCAGAGGTTAAAGGTTAATGAAAATGCAATTTTAAGATAAATGGCCTGCTGAAAAGTGACTCCACACAAGAGAAAGATTAACGGCACAGCATTACAACGAACAACTTGATAAGTGGTCATCATCGGTCCCATTGGTGTCAGTTATACTAAAGGCATTGCTGCTGCGTTGTCAGCCAATATAATTATGTATAAAAGAGAAGGAAAGTACGGGTTCTGAGGCCCCAGTCGTGATCAAGTCAATTGCCGGCAAACATAAGTGAGGGTGGTATGAGGGGAGTATACTCTCGAGGCATAGATTGAGATCAATATAATCTAACCGTCTAAATATGAACAAAGAACTTAGCACGTGCATAGGGTGGTGTTACTGGTACATTAAATGGCCGAAAAAATTTAAACGTAAGAGAGTAATCAAAGCAAATATTTAGCACGAAATTTATACATTGGGTATCAAAGAGCTTATTGGGGTGCCAATCTTCCAATTTATGAAGCATTAAAGGAAAGTAGACTCCGTAACCTAAATAAGTTCTAAGATATTTTTTAAATTCTGCTCGATAATCGTTATCAACACAATTACAACCACCCAAAACGACATGCGAGTCATGTCTTTTATAAAAGGCCTTGGATAAAGTTATAAATAAAATTAAGTCAGAATATGCGCAAATCGTCTAATACTCTCAGCCTGGCCGGCCCATTTCGTTTCACAAATAGACCATTAGGTCCCAATCCCTTTGCTATTTCAAAAGGATGAAGGGTTAATTTACGAGCTTAAAATTTAAATCTACGACCAACTTGCTTAATGGCAGATTCGGGGTTAACTATGTTGTTAAAGTGTATTATTATGAAGTAACACGATTGTTTTGAGCTTAGCTAAGATTCAAAAATATTATATCTAACATTATTATTGTACTTACAGATGAAAATAAGTGCTGAAGTATTCTTGTGGGTTGCCTAATTTCCTGTAGGTATGATTGCGATGACATTGGTAGTTAAATCTCTAATAAAATATCATAGTAATAAATAGTTATTCGCCACATAATCAGACAACTACTTAACATTATAATTTTCACATTTTTGGTCGTACCTATTCTTAAATCCGACTCCTAAAATTCTTTATTAACGGACCAGAGTATCATAAGAGGCAACAGAAGCCGGCCTTTGCTCGTGATAGAGCTAAAGCTTCACTGACTAGCTTCTAACATCTTGATTGTTTATCAACGAAGTATTGCTAACCAAAAAGGACGCTTGAAAGAACTTCGACGAAAGACTTTCGTCTGTTACTTGCTCTCCGACTCTGTTAGTTCGCGGTAAACTTTAAAAGGAAGCTGATAGCTAGCCAGACATGACTTACAATCTATTATCACAGAATATTAGTAACTTGTATATTCTGTGCTATCACCGAGGATAATTGGGGTAAAATGGATGGTACTGAATCCTGAAACCCTTACACTATGGTATCGTCCATTATTCAGAAGGGTGCACTGCAAGGGCAATTGTCTTGAACTTAAAGATGACCCTTCAGATGAGCACGATTTCTATATTACGTTTTTATAGCAAATTTGCGAAACGGTGGTATACTCAAACTATTACGTGCTTAATTATTATTATATTGTGAAAAAATACCTAACTGAACAAGTGCTTTTCAATTTGAATTCAATATTTGTAGTAGGCAAGCATGAATAGGTATTATAATATTTCCTGTAACGAAACGACATTGCTTGTTATTTTTCTTTTGATTGAAATATCGATTTGTTATCTTTGAATAAGTTCAAGTGCAGTAGTTATTGGAACTAAAAATAAAATTATACATTGATTGAATTACTTCGCGATCCCGACAACTTCCAAAAATTTCACAACACATCTCTCAGCTTGAGCTCCCCAGGCAACAAAAGTACTTTCGGTTGCGAAGTTTCAAATTTATATAGATCTCTTGAGATAAGGAATTCTTTGGGATAGCTTTGATATTATTAAAATGTACTGAAAAGTTGTGTATTTGTAATTTAGCTTTTGTATATTTGAGATCTGTAGGTATTTTTCACACATGTTTTTCTATGTCCACACTATGATTTAATATGACTCCGTTTGATAATTGTTGTAAGAACCTCTTCATTACAAAACTGTATAAAATTGTAAATTTAGTATATTCAAGTTGTTAATTTAGTAAGAAACGCTAAGGGGCACTTTATACGCAATGACACCAATTAAAACCAATTTTTTGTTAAGTGGGCATGTAATTTTTATAGTCTGTGTCGATTTCCTCATGAAATAAACGTTATGTACAGGAGTCTACCCAAGCTTCCATGTGCAGGGGCTGTCTAACTACAAGGTAATCACTGCTGTTATATGTATAACATCCTTTCCCTAATCAGACAAAAGGCCATGAGCGAACGTGATAATTATTATCAAACTCACTTAAAATTCTACTCCTATACATGTACCTACTTACGCTGCAATTTCATTTACAATGTTTTGTCTAAAGCAAACAGCAGCTCCGCTAGACAATGAAAGTGTGAGCCGATAAAATAAACCCATCCGAACTAAGAGCCGCCAGCGATGCCATTAAACTAGAAACAACGTACTTCGGGGCTTTCAGTCCGTTCTCGTCCGCTACAGCTCCCTTGCGTCAGATGTCCACAATTAATAATAGAGGTCTGCAAGTTGAATGCCACATGTTGTTGCATGGGCTTCTCTCGGCTTGCATGCTGAATACAGATGAGCTTATTTATGTAAATTTGCTTTGCCTCAACGAGGATGACGCCCCGGTTTGAGTAATCCCAGCCGTCGTAAGTGATTGATGTTGGCGCCGTTGACATTCCGCTTTGCTAACGATTACGGATATTAGCCCTTTAGATTATAAAAATCGCAAGATTTATAAATTGTTCTCAGATGGCATTTAAAAATGTACTTATTTTTTCATGTCAACCTGATATCGTACTCAAATATTACACTGTTATGTATTTCCTCTTTAACCATTGACACAGTGTACTTGCTTTGCTTCAGCATTTTCGAGTTCAGTGTATTTTATATTAATGCTAGATACGTTAGGTGTTCTTATCTGTGTATGATGTGCAAGTCTTCAAGAGGAGAATGAATAGTGTCGTGTGTGAATAAATAAGTAGTCGGGTTTTATTTATTTACCGGTTCACTTATTCCATATTTTCATTATCAGAAACAAAACTTTAAAGCCCTACTTAATCTTAAACGCATTCTCTTCCAATGAAAACTGAGTAGAAACGGAGTTTTAAATAATAAAATATAAATATATATACATAGGTATTATTAGAATTTAAGTAGGTTATTAAAATTGTTTGTTTGTTCAAAAAATAGCTATAGTTAACAAAATATTTTAGTTTGTACATTTAATTACTTCTATGGTTCAGCATTGCAGGTTGGTGAATTTTATCTAAATACTAAAAGAAGATTAGCAGGTTATTTATTTACTTACAGGTATTTGTTTGAATAACTTGACAATTTTTTAATACCAAATGTGTCAAAATATTCCGACACGACGCGACGCAACTTAAGCATTTATAAATTACCAGACGTTAAACAGTTCCTTTCCACTGATTTATATCCTTCAGCTGAAATATTCAACATCCAATCGATGTGCATTTAACTTCGTGATGGCCAGAATTCATTAAAATAATTGAATTGTACCGCTATATTATGTCATAGCTTTCAGAACGTAAGTGTTATTTATAGGGATGTTAATTACAATAATTAAAGCTATCATAATTTTGCGTGTGGATAAATCAGGGACAATTTTGCGGGTTTGTTAGTTAAATGACTAATGTTCTATGTAAGTACTGCTGCGGTATTTTATCATTGCGAACATGTTGTATGAAAATTTATGGTAGTTAGGTACTAATTACGTATATGTTATGACTACCTGGTACCTAATTCTAATTTTGTTTTTGGAATAAGTCTACTGCAGTGATTTTTTAACTCCCGACGCAAAAAGAGAAGCGTTACAACGTTTTTCTGTCTGTCTGTGGAACCGTAGCTCCTGAATTAATAAACTGTTTTAAGTGTTATTTTTTGTTAATCAAAAGCCAGCTTATTTACGGTGGTTTTAGCTATGTTTGGTAGAAATTGATCAGGAAGTTTAAAGAGCTCTTTTCAAAATTATGATTTTTTGCATAAAATAGAATTACTTCAAAATTTCAATTGAAGGATTAACTTCTTCCCGAAGCCGTTACGTAGTGAAATATTCGGGGAAATGTTTTCTCATTAGATACTTATTAAATCATTATTTTAGGTAATGTTCCATAATCACACATGTTACGTAAAAATACATCTGTGTCAGAGTTTAAAGTATGTAAAGTAAAATATTTTGTGTCGAATTTGCTTTCTTTTATTTTAAAGGTATTAAATTGGTCAACAATTTAGAGTACCCAAATAACACACACAAAATCTGAAAATAATGACGTCAAGGGAATAGAATTTGTATTTTATGGTCGGTAATGATCCCCTTTACCGCTATCCCTTCGTTGGGTCACTGACTACGGAAGAACCTGTATATTTGCATAATATTATGTATACCTAGCTGTCTTTGTAAGTATGTCCCCTTCTTAGTTTTGTCTTACATTGTATTTATCAAGGTATATTTACCTTTAAGTGATTTTTCATTGCCTGAAAGTGTTATTACAAACTTGTATATACATAGATGTATACTTGTACATAAATGTAAACTTGTACATAGAGGTATGTAAAATTTGTTTGTAATGAATTAAATGAAAGATAAACTCTTGACTTTGCTAGAGTTTTAATATGTCATAATTTTCTTAATGACCTATTTATCTTTTAACTATAGGTATCAGAAAGCTAATAATGATTATGTGGCTAATAATAAGTTCAGTATGCATATTATCTTGGATCATGTAGAATTTAATGACATAAACTTAACAAGGTAAAAGTTTCAAATATCAAGAATAAGGTTGGAATGAGTATTCCAATTAGTGCAGGATTCTCATTAAGATCCGGGTTCTACGAACACCGATATTGAAGTTACGTGATCAAGATTCAGTTCATTACGTTTAGAGTTCGACAACCTTTAGTATAATTAAAGTGGGCATCGACATACCTATGTATTTCAGGCGTGGGTGTATTTGGTATATTTATTTTCCTCAAACTTTTAAGGTTGTTCGGCTGTCTTTTCTGCTGTAGACTTAATTTCTGTTTACCATTTCTTTATTGAATTACTCCATTGAAACAAGCATGAATTTTGTGATCTTAATAAATACGATAAAAAATCAAATATACCTATTGAAAATGTAACGAATAAAATGTGTATCCTTCTTGTTTTTGTGTGTTATTTCGTTTTTTTTCTTCTCGTGGTTTAACTTGCCATAATAATAAATATGAAAGCAGTGGTTACATAGATAATAATATCTGAAAATTTCAGATGGAGATAAAAATAATAAGTACAGTAGACAAAAATACAAAATGTTTTCACGAAACTCACTACTTTAGCATCGTTTGTTTTTTCTTACTGAAATTCCAATATTAAGAAAAAATGTACTACTGATATTATTTGTGCCAAACAAAATCCATTATATTATTATTTTAAAGTCTCCCTTGTACTTATTTCTCTTCAAGTTACATTTCAAAACACCTTCTTCGTGGCACTTTATTTATTTTTTGATAAGAACTTTTACGACGTCCGCCTTGTATATGACAGTCTTATATTAAACTTTCGCAAACTCCGTGGAATATTCAAAAATGTTGAGCGAAATGGACAAGTTTAGTATTAAGTCCAAGCAAAGGTGCCGACTTCATGAATAAGGCATCGCGTTACCGCCTCTGCCTTGTCTGTATTAAGCCAAATTCTTTTCATATATTCTTTCGGAATTCAGTTATTACATTTTCACGTATTCCCTATTTTATAATACCAGTCGTCGAGGAAAATGTTCAGGGTAAAATATTGTGATACGCAGTTCAATCGAAACATCAGAATATGACGTAGCAAAATAATTTGTTTCGTTCGATTAAATTTTTCTTGTCGTTTACCGTCGTCGTTTCGCAATCATCTCAATAAACATTTGCATCTTTGGAACCTTGTTTACTTCTTTTACAAAATTGCACACGGTTATTTAAGCACATTTAACAAGATCACAGTATCAGATGGTAAAGCCTAGAGTTTTCCCGGGGTAGGTATCATCACCCTTCACAATTGTAGCATAATGTATAAAGTGTTATTAATGTTTTAACAGCAATTTTATTCCTATTATAAAACTTTTTGCAAATTCTCAGGGTTAAAAGGGGGATAAACTGAAACAAAAATTCTACGCGGGCGAAGCCGTGGAGGGAGGTCTAGTAGATACCTACCTATTATCAAACTAACGAACTAACATTCTAACAACGTCGACAAATTGAACTAATCAACTTAGTACAATCTGAGTCTTGTTTTGGGTTGGTTATACACAGATCTATGTCATGGGCAACAGTAAAAGGATGGTACTCACAGCTATTATAATTCTATAAAAATATGATCTATAGTATTAATGAATAGTGATTGTCCATTATGAAATTTGTTTTTTAATAGAGTATTACATTTCCATATCGTTCATAAGCAGGTACGGTTTCTGGTGAACTATTATAATGTATCGGATTGTGATGAGTGATAAAACTATTTATACATAATGGAGCGTAAAAACATACTTAGCGTTATATTTGACTTATATCTTAATATTTAATCAACTCAGTCTCTATATTTACCATGTACATACGCTTATATTGCAAATAGCAAAGAAGTAAACATCTCGGCAGTAGGTACTTCAGTGAGTTACTTACAAACCGTACTAATTATCAAACAGATCTTAATGAAACAGACTATAAATCTCAGCTAGCACAGTCACGTGTCTTTAATTGCGTTATTGTAAAACAGCGCACGTATTCGTTGCGGGAACGGTAAACAGTTACATTTCGCCAAAACAAAAGTTGTATTCAGTCCAGTTTGAGTTAAAAGCAAATGCTGCTTTCCCACTGCTTTTTAACCGACTTAATAAATGAGATTGTAATATTCTTTGATGTGTGTTTTAATAGCACTCACGCTACAAGTACAAGTAGAAGAAGGAAAACGCAAGAACTAAAGAAATATCTCGAGCCTTTAGATGGAATCCGATGATTCGAGACAAGCTCACTTTTTTACTGTCTGATCTTTCTCACAATATCAGAGTCCACAAGGCCAGACAATTTGGACTGATGAACCCATTTATTTGAGAAGGTCAGTATATACAACATCTATGCAAGGTCCACTCGCCAACATTTGACAATAATTATTATGAATATCTCACAGTGCCAGTGGTATGAATATCTCACATTATTAAAAAGTAAAATACTTTACCTAAACAAGTGATATTTTTTATAGGCACATAATACTTGAAATTTAGAACCCTTGGATTCGGGTGTCCAACGTTGAATCCCCTTGGCTATCACTGCTTAACTATGGTCATCAAGAGACTAGGTAAATAAACTTCTTTTCCCTCACGATTTCTCTCCACAGCACTAGCACTGTCTTAGCTAGGCAGTGATGTTCAAAACACTGAAATAAATCATTTGGTGACCCAATGACTTTCATGAAAAGGAACGTCATTTGGTTTATATTGATATCTACATTGTTTGGTTGGGTGCACTATACTTAAGTTGTAGAGATTGGCTCGGAGTCAAGAGACTATTAATCTCTAATGTTCGATTCAAGCTCTGCTTTTTAGCTGTGGATCGATTGCATCATTCAAGGCAAAGAACGTTGGATTGAATTCGCTTTATATAATATATCTATCTTTCTTTGATGTTCTTTACTTTGTAACCATTTTATTAAAAGGTGCCTACTTAAAAACAAGTATGTAAAATTATACATCACCTCTGAAATGTAATAAAAAACATAGGAAACACCTGATAAACCTCTCTATAACCTATAATTAGGGTTCCGTAGCCAAATTCCAAAAAACGGAACCCTTATACATTCGTCATGTTTTTTTTAATGTAAACATGTCTCTGATGTTCTAGTTCTTGTTGATTAGCAATTCCACACGTGTATTAATGTTTTTTAATTTTATTTTATAAATGAAATTATAAAATTAAGTAGGTATATTTAGCATCGATTGTCCAATATTTTATTAATTTGATTTTATATTTCGCAGCCAGTCATCATGCATTGTATGATTGGAATTGGTTGCCCGTAATTTTTAGGTCCTTTGTTTATGTCCATTTACAAAATGACATTCAAACCGAAATTTACAAATAAACCATAAAATCCAATTCAATGAGTAGATATTGATTGAAATAAATTGAAATATTCAATTATATTACAATGCCCAATCAACCACCGGTCATTGTCTAAAAATTAAACATGATTTTATATTGTTCTATACGTGTATTTATTTTTTACATACTTTTAGCACAGTCTCATAAAGTAAATCATCACGTACCATATTTTTGCTATGGCAGCATTTCGATATCTCTAATAGTTTAAGTGATGCTTTAGATCCCCACGTTCCTGGTAAACTTAATTGTTTTCCGCACAATTCAATTCTTTCAATACCAGACAGGCACAACAAAAATGAATTTGGTGATGCACTTTCATAAATATAAATCCAAAATTTACATAGATATATAAACGAATAAATTAGGTACCTGAAGTAAGAAGTCACCGGGGCCTATACTATATCAGTTACGCCAACGTCATGACAACGTCATGCTAAAAAAGGAGCAGGAAACCCTTTTTTGTAGCTCTCTGAGACCGAAATCTTAAACAAGATTTCACGGTCGATGAAAGATGGCATCTTGCCAAACGTGAAAACATCCCTAGCATGAGTAGCTTTGGGATTAAACTCTGTGCTGTAGAGCCCAGCGTCTTCTAGAGCCAGTGACTTCTAATCTGATGACATAGTCTCGTTCATCGACTACCACAGAGAACTGCAAACAGAGGAGGTTGGATGAGCTCCAGGCAAATAATTATGTGTAGTCATATTGTGATGAAATAATAATAACATTGTGTTAAGACTCAGACGTACTTTATTAGGTAAATTTATTTGCTCCATTATGTCAGAATTTATAATCACAATGGAGAGCATTTTGCATTAACCTAAAACTGAAGTTTGTTTGGTTGAGTCCGAGTTAGATATACTCGTACGTAGTGGAATGTTTGAGAACAATTTAAATGAATGCCCACAGTATATTTTATGCTACATATACCAGTGACTTATATTGTGAATAAGATAATATAATTATGATACTAGACCTTGTCGTCTACAAAATAAAGTTGCTCTTCGTCTGATGACTATTTTGAATCATCTTCTAAAACAAGCTAATTAATTTTGATACTGTTTTCACAAATAAATAAAGCTACATACTCATAGCTCCTCACTAGGATTTCCTATGATCTGAGTTCCATTAAGTTGTCCACGACATGACACAAGATAAGAACAGCCACACTTAGACCGATAAGAGAAATTTCTACTTATCATTAAAAATTCCGCCTTGCTGGGCATCGAACCCAGGATCTTTGGAACGGTGACTTGACATGTTAAACATGGTGAAATATGGTCTAGGCCTTCTCATGTTATGAGGAGAGAACACTTCAAAAGTAATGGGTTGTAGTCTATGTAGTTAGTACGCTCACCATGAACTTTTGTTTTTGTTGAACTTTTGTTGGTGTTGAATTTTTGTGACAAAAAATATTTTATTTGAAAGGTCTACGAAAGGTTAATTAAAAATAATCAACTGATTATTTACTTATTTGTGCAGCGGTTAATTGACACTTGTTTTGGACACAAAGATAAGGGGAAATTACAAATTATAATTAATGTTTCATCTGTCATCAACACAATTTTAAATAGAGATATTATTTACTACTATTATAGTAGGGCCATTTTAATAGGCCACATTTGACAGTTCGTCAAAATTTTACAAAGTAACCTTGTAAGGGAGGCACTCCATATTATTTAATATTCCCTACTAGATATTGTTAAAATTTTTACACTTTTAAGTAAAGAACTGACGTCGTTACAAAGTTACGTCAGTGAACTCTTTTTCTTTTTAAACATGAGGGATGGTACCAAAAGAAACAGATCAGTAGATAAGTTGAATTCGAGAAGTCGAACTAATCGTCAAAAAGTATTTCACGATTACAAAATAAAACATATTTTAATGGGAACAGAATTAATTTTCTTACATTTTAGGCCAAAAAATATGTAATCATTCATTTAAATATATAACGTCTGGCTCAAAAGCCAGTATCCAGAAACGTGAAATGTTACAAAAAAGTCATGATTTCATTTCGCGCCATTATTAGACGCATTATTTTTGGCGTTTTTTTAGTCATTGTTTGAACTGTGCGGTCATTAAAATAGTTTTTATAACAATCACATTCAATTTACAGATGTTTGAAGTCCGCATCGATTAATTAAATTAATCGATGTTTTTCAGCAGGTTATCCTCACTATAAAGCAAAGACAAACAGTTGTCAAATGTGGCCTATTAAAATGGCCTTACTTTAGGTATTATTTTACGTAAAGGATTTAATAAAAAAATACAAATTTGTTTGTCAACCACTCTGAAATTTAAAAAAGAAAACAGAATTCAAATAATGAAGTCAGTTCCATTTTCTAATTTAAAGTAAACAATGGAAATATGTACGGAAACCATTTACCTTTGTGGGTAAAAGTAGGTTAACCGTTTGTTTGTTTCTTTATGTAGATGGTATCAGATAAACTAGAGCTTACGACTAGGTATCTGGTTATCAACTAGAATTAGCTTATCTCTATTGTTAAACATTAAACTTTAGTATTATGATGGGTTTAGCGAAACCCTCGGGATATAAGGTAACTCGTAAGTAAACAATTTCGTTTTATACGAGGGTATTATTTAATTAATGTTACAAAGTATATACAAATAACGAAAATATATAATCTAAACTAATAATATAAAACTGAAGAGTTTGTTTGTTTGAACACGTTAATCTCAGGAACTACTGACTAAAATTTCATTTATCAAACAATTGATTATTTGGATCGGTGACCACTAGTAGTCAAAATTTCTTTAAAGGTTACGTGCTTCGGAGGGCACGTAAAGCCGTCGGTCCCCGTTATCATCGACTTAGCCCTGCAGCTATCCACGCTGAAGCAGCATGGTTGTTTATGGTCTAGGCCTCCTCAATTATGAGGAGAGACCGAGATACCCGTGTTCAGTAGTGGGTCATTAACGGGTTGAAGCTATTATTCTTATGGACTTATACATAAATTTTCGTTTCTGATTAACATATTCTGGGCGTTAAAAATTCATTTGCTGTCACTGGCAAACTAATTTGCTTTCATTCAATAAGTTATGTAAGTATTATTGCAAACGTTAGGAATTCAAATGCTTCCATTTTAATAACAAGACGATTATTTAAATGCACTGCCAAAATATTGTCAACATTTTAGGATCCTGATAATGTAAGTCTACCTTTTTTGTATAACATTACTACGTATACTAAATTGTATTAGTGTTGAGCATAACAAAGTAAATAAATGTTGCCTCTTGAAAAAAAGGCACATGACTATAAAAAAGATGAGTTAATATTCTCTTTCTTAGAAGCAAACACCGCATTTACCTCGTTTATGTAAAACTGGCGATTTCTACTAAACCTACATTTTCTAAGCAAATCCGAACCATCAACTTTATAATGTCTAATACATATTCAGTTTTAAACAGTTCATTAGTCGGGAGTTCCCATATTATCCCCTTAATACCTGTGCAATAACTTTGCTAATTCATATAGGCACGTAAAACGGAAATTAACCCAGTGTTCTTAATTACATTTTCGCATGCTTTACTTTCGCTTTAAAGGGTCGCTCTGTACACAGTTTACCCCGACCCACCTTTACATTCAAATAATTGAGAATTTAGAAACCAAATTTTGGCCGCGAATTAAGGTGCGCAGTTGTCTGTATTTTTAATACCTGCTAAGGTTTTTAATTGATTTCAAACAACGGAGGAGGTTCTCAATTCGACTTTTTTGTGTTACCTCATAACTGCGTACTAGATGGACCAATTTTGATAATTCATTTTTTATTCAAAACCTAGTAGATACTTGTCATGTGGCCAGATGTAAAGGTTACAAGTAGTTTTTGACTTATTATAAATAATGTGCATTTATGGTCGTTACCTCATAACTTTTTACTGAGTATTCCAATTTTTATAGTTATGTATTTTTATTCAAAAGCTAATACCTACTCATCGTGTAGATAGTTGAAATTGAATTTGAGCGACATCTGCCGAGTAGTTTTTGAGTTATCTCTATTTGTAGATATTGAAGTTTGTTATTTTTTTATAAAAAGTTAGTTCCTTTACGTTTAAACGATAATTTTACATCTTATTATAAATAATAAAAAAGTGTGTTATAATCAGATGCTTTAAATCAATACTTAATATAAAATCTATTTATCAATAAGTGCGGCCGCACACCAGAAATACTTTTGTATTACAATAATTGTAGCGCCACATCTGAAACGCGATATATTATATATCGCCCCCCTATGTTTGTATGGAAACCCGCACATCAAGGACACATTTTGTAGTAGGTGCAGTTTTTGGCGAGGAGTTTGTCGCGCCATAAGAATTGAAGATCGAACACGTTCGTTTTATGTGGTGCCGTACTTCAAAAATGACAACAATGACTTTACGAAAATGAAAGGCAATACAACTAGACGTTACAAGTGTGCTTCCGATGTGCGTATACAGAATACATTTGTCACCGCGTAAATGTATCGCAATAATTATGACGCCGTAAATATATTATGTTGCGAGTAATATGTGGTGGCGGTGTGCGGCCTCATTAAGACCTACAATTTTTGTAGCGATTTATATTTTTATTTTTTATTTTTAAGGAATCACTAAAAAGTAATTACTCCTGGTTTCCTCGAAAGATAGCAGCAATCTTAGATATGGAACCTTTAAGCCTTGTAAAAGCTTTGAGGGTATCAAAGTTTGCAAAGCTTTGAGACGCTTCGAAGTTCTCAACAATCTGTGTGCTAATCTGGAAGAGGGTGATGGATAATGATATGTGCCTCTCTTCTTGTTATTGTAGTAACAGATCTCTGTTTGTATAAAAGTATGAATAGAATTATATAGAATTTCTTGAATCAGATACTACTAAATGTTATTTTAAAAATGAATAAAACCGGTAGATTTTAATTTATTCAAGACTCTTTTTGTACCTCTAAATGTATCCCCTTAACAGTGAACAATTTAATTTTAATATTGTTTTAATTGTGTAATCATATTTTTCCATCTAACTTTTTTTTAGCAACTAAGCAACGTTGGAAATTTCGTATACTTCCCAAATATTTTAAAAGTTTTTAAATAGAAACATGCATATATTTTCAAAGGTTTCAAGGAGGCCTTTCAATTAATTAGATATATTGCATATTTTGTCAGTCTGAGAATGTCAAACACAGATTTTCCTGTTTTGGCGTATACCTAATGACACAATAATAATTATATTTCTTGCAGGATTTATACCAAATAAAACAAGCACTTGCATATAATAGTGAGCATGTAAGGCGTAACGGTGCTATAAAATAGAGTTCCCAATCAAGAATAACTCTTCTTAAATAGGGGAAAATTGTACGCATGCAAGTCAAACAGTATACACGCATAACTTCTACAACCAAACTTTGTTTCGTAATAATCTTTCACAAAACAATTCATACTAACAATGTAGCATCTTTTTCTATTGTGCATTTAGAGCCAATCTCTCTATGAGGGATGGGCATCCCCCTTTGCCATGAAACGTTCTAAACGCGATTAAGTAGGAGCACTTTTTATGGAATTAAGGTAGCAAACGTGCAGTTGACTACCACCTTCAGCGGCCGCCCATGATAACCATGGACGACTTAAAACAAGACTCAAATAGGGACTTCTGAGCTATCATTTTTGGTCAGCCGAAAATGATTCTATGACCGCTTCTTTGCAAAGCGATTACCAATACAATACGGAGCTATTAATTTTTTTAAAACTGTAAATGGATATTGAAAACATGAACATAATGTATTCAGAAATTGCATTTTCGATTTAATTCGAGCGAAATTAGGTTGAATATAAACACAAACTGGGTGAACGGTTCGTGATGTCGCTAATCTCATTACAATTGGACACATTCGCGTAGTTTAGTGGATTAGCACGTTCTAGTGGATTCAGAACAAATTGGAATCTGAAAACAAAAATTATTTGGAAACATTAACTAGTTTCCATTATAAGTAATAATTGAAATGAAATGTTGTATTAAAAAGAGGAGACTTATTATTTTCAAATAATTCAGTATGCATTTGTAACCAAGAGCAACACCAAAATCAGTATGGACCATGGAGCAAAGTATGGACAAGTAAGTAGACTAAGTAAGTAGAAATGTAACTAAGTATACGGTACTTTTTTCAAAGTTTACTTTGTCATTGTACTCGTTGTCATAGCAACGTCGGAATAGTGTAAAATCCGGAAGTCTACAATTTCTACAAATAGGGTCAGGGTACAAGCAACAGTTTTCGAAATTCGCACTATATCGAAGTTATTATGACAACGACAAAGTAAATTTTGAGCACAGTCTAAGTACCGACTATAAACAAATTTCTTCCATTACTGAGTGACTGACTGATAAATCACACACAGCTGAAACAACTGAACGCAACAAACTGAATTTTGGCATGCATGTTTCTTACATAGTGTAGGGGAGCACTGAAAGAAGATTTTTGGAGTCTCCCCGTCAAGGGGTAAAAAGGGCGACAAACTGAAACAAAAATTCTACGTGGGTGAAGCCATAGGGAGAAGCTCGTAATACTTACATAATTTACAAAGAAAAGAGTTTGTTCCAACGGGATGTTCCATTCGTCTCTGACTTTATTATTTTTTTCATTTCCTTGTAAATCTTAACAGTTCACTGCAATAGCTCGCCATGTTTCCTTTATCAAGCAACCTGAACGACTTTGGGCTAAGGCCTTCAAGTGTTTTCATTTCCAATTGTTGTCGATACTTCGGAGAATAAGATTTGCTCATTATTATTTTATTCGACACTGGCAGCTACATGGTACGCTTCATTCGTCTATGGAGTTTTGCACGACAAAAGGGAAATACTTATCGTGCAAATTTTATAGGCAAGCAAAGCATTATATAGAAATATAATTAAATTTTTCCAAAAAAACGGAAGTATACCAAACGAGTATGTTGTTACCTATACGTAACATTTAAGATTGAAATATTTAAGTTATTATTAAGTTGAAAGTTTTCGACACAAAAGTACGATTATTATATAGGGGCATAACAATAAATTTTATATGTAAGTGACATTGATTCTACGCATACCTTGTAGGTTTGACCAACTTACTGCCCTATAAATACTAAATTAACTCGGCTGTAGAGCACTCCGTTACCTTTTCAACCATTGTTAATAACGTTACTAGGTACATTTTTACTTGCTTAACCATTCAAGTAAACTTAACATTAATTTATGGCTTAGTCGCATAAAAAGGACTCCACCTTTAATTATTTTTTATGTTTGGTTTTTGCGGTTTTGTGGTATACGGCTGACTTTATGATTTATAACAACATGTTATTGGGCTAGGATACATGATTCATATCTTAATTACTACCTAAGCAATTTGTTTACTTTACTTTATGCCTTTCATTTATTACTTTTATCTTTATTGTAACAATTTAATGTTAGGTTTAGGTATATGGGGCGGGCTTATAGCCTTTTTACATTTTCTACAAGTCAACAGATAAATTGGTCTACTAAGATTGCTAAAATATAAGTATTATGTATTATTAATGCAAAAGTAATTATGTTTGTTTATCTGGCTTTCCGTCTGCTGTCTCACTTCGCTGAATAGAAGATGGAATTTTGGCATAGAGATTGAGATGAAGACAGTTTAAGACCTTGATAGACAGGAGAGTTCTAATCTCGGGAATCATTCCTTTGATATAATATTTTAAACTAAACGTCAAAACAAGCTCTATACCTTATACCTAACATTAATGTAGGTAGGTACACCCTGCTGAACAGCACAAAGTTGGTCATAGGTCACAAATGGTAGTCAATTATTACAAAAAAGTAAGTATTAAAAAACACATTCAACTCAAAACACTATATTTAACCGATTCAAATGTTTCCACATACTGAAGAGTAAATCCAACTTGCTGTAACACATAATACCTAGTACCTGGTTGACCGAGCTTTGCTCGGTTGAAAATTATATTTAGTATGAATCGCATACTGATAAAATATGAATAATGTTCTTCGATCTTTCCGACATAATATGAGTTTAAAAAGAATTGCGTGTACTTATGTACGCACGTAAGAAGTTATACTTCTTTGGCATCATTAATAATAAATATTCAACGTTAATAATTTTGACAGCTGTCATTGGAAATGTAGGTCTCAACCAGACCTACAACTTTCCCAAAGACACCAGTGCTCCAGGAGCAGCCGTTGCCGGGATATCTCGGTTCGAAGTTTGACAGCTGTCATTGGAAATGTAGGTCTTGACGAGACCTACAACTTTCCCAAAGACACCAGTGCTCCAGGAGCAGCCGTTGCCGGGATATCTCGGTTCGAAGTTTGACAGCTGTCATTGGAAATGTAGGTCTTGACGAGACCTACAACTTTCCCAAAGACACCAGTGCTCCAGGAGCAGCCGTTGCCGGGATATCTCGGTTCGAAGTTTGACAGCTGTCATTGGAAATGTAGGTCTCAACCAGACCTACAACTTTCCCAAAGACACCAGTGCTCCAGGAGCAGCCGTTGCCGGGATATCTCGGTTCGAAGTTTGACAGCTGTCATTGGAAATGTAGGTCTCAACCAGACCTACAACTTTCCCAAAGACACCAGTGCTCCAGGAGCAGCCGTTGCCGGGATATCTCGGTTCGAAGTTTGACAGCTGTCATTGGAAATGTAGGTCTTGACGAGACCTACAACTTTCCCAAAGACACCAGTGCTCCAGGAGCAGCCGTTGCCGGGATATCTCGGTTCGAAGTTTGACAGCTGTCATTGGAAATGTAGATCTTGACGAGACCTACAACTTTCCCAAAGACACCAGTGCTCCAGGAGCAGCCGTTGCCGGGATATCTCGGTTCGAAGTTTGACAGCTGTCATCCGAAATGTAGGTCTCAACCAGACCTACAACTTTCCCAAAGACACCAGTGCTCCAGGAGCAGCCGTTGCCGGGATATCTCGGTTCGAAGTTTGACAGCTGTCATTGGAAATGTAGGTCTCAACCAGACCTACAACTTTCCCAAAGACACCAGTGCTCCAGGAGCAGCCGTTGCCGGGATATCTCGGTTCGAAGTTTGACAGCTGTCATTGTAAATGTAGGTCTTGACGAGACCTACAACTTTCCCAAAGACACCAGTGCTCCAGGAGCAGCCGTTGCCGGGATATCTCGGTTCGAAGTTTGACAGCTGTCATTGGAAATGTAGATCTTGACGAGACCTACAACTTTCCCAAAGACACCAGTGCTCCAGGAGCAGCCGTTGCCGGGATATCTCGGTTCGAAGTTTGACAGCTGTCATTGGAAATGTAGGTCTTGACGAGACCTACAACTTTCCCAAATCGAAATGATACATTAAAAAATATCGATATTTCTTGGGTGATATATATCGATACATTTGAAAAATATCGATACGATAAATATCCATTTGCCCACATAGAGATTACAGCGCCATCTAGTTTCATACTACTGAAACAAACAAACCGTATCTCATAGAAGTTATCCTAATGTTTCATAGATGGCGTCAGTTCAACACGTTACAAACAGTACCTCATAGAAGTTCATAGATGGCGTCAGTATGATGTTTTTAAAATCTCTTTATCTCGGGAACCGAGCTTTTCTCGAACCTGGGACCTTGATAAATCGATTCCTTGAGCCGAAAACCCCCTAATCTGTTACTTTCATGAAAATCTTTGCAGCCGTTTCCGAGATCGTGATTATATATATAGGTATAAATAAATAAATAAATAAATAAATATACAAGAATTGCTCGTTTAAAGATATTAGATATGAAACAATAAACATAACCAGCTCAACGGTACTGTAACCCGATACACTTCACCAAACCATACAATATTGAATCTCGAGATAGAATGCAATATATTTTGAGCCTCTAAGTTGATATCATCAATGCGAGCGATATGTTTTACCCTCCTACTGGCTTTTAGGGTGAAAATTTATCTCCGCTAATAAATTACCCGCCTACGTTCAACCTTGCTTAAACAAACACGGTGTTCGCACCATATTTTTCATTCTACGCGTCTCAGACACTCGACATAGCTCGACGTATTACGGTTTTAGGCTATTAACATTCTATTTGTGACTACATTATACAATTAACAGCGCTTATGTTTATTGCTTGTGGCAATTATTAATATTAACTTCATGTTTGGCTGATAAGAGTTATACGTTTTGAACCCCATAGGAACGCATCCAAATAATCAATACATAATTATAGTAGATACATACTATCATTCAGACTTTTTGAATTCAAGTTCGAAGTTGTGTCAATATAATAACTAAAAAAACAATGACCAAGAAATGCTGTGATAAAATATTAATATTTATTATGAGTAGTTTTCAATGTTTAATTTTAAACTTCACAACGCTGGCAGAAAATATTTTAATATACCTACTGGCGTCCAAATTTTTTATTAAATTGAATAGAAAAATATACAAAACATTTATATTACTTAGAGAGAATATTTAAATTAAAGTTTTAGAGAGACAATAGAATGAATGTGTGATATTTTGATTACTGCGGACAAGTACTCAAACTTTAATTACGAAAAGGTGCCTCAGGCCCTTCGCATTCATTCGCATTCCTTCATTCGGACCAGTCATATTCAACAAAATGAAAGTTATTTACATTTTAAACGTCCATTGACTTTTATTTTAATTAAAATTTTAAGCTTAATGTCATTCTATTCTTCTTGGTCGGCAACACAGAAGTCATTCCTTTCCAATTGCTAAAGTGACATGATGTTGACTACTTTTCGCTCCAAGTTAAGCCATTCTTGAAAATATGATGATTTCATCTTTGGCCAAATAATGAAATAAAATGAAAAATATGTTTGTGTATACTTACTTGCGTATGCATGCAAGAAGTTCTAATTCTTTGCGTCACAAAAATTCGATTCGATTTCATCCATACGGGATGAACTCCCAGCTTACTTCATCATGTTGCTATTTGGCAGCCAGAGTAAGCGCAAATCTCAAAAAAATTTGATACTTTCATATTTTTTGTGATATGAACATCCCATATTCTGAGCTTTTAGTACCTAGAACTTCAAAAAAAATTTCTTGACAAGGATTTCCAAAGTTAACATGTCCTTTTTGTCAAACTTCATATAGGTTTGAGGAAGAATGGTACAAAGAATTCATGTGTTTTTGTTTTTCACCTTATATTGTGATTATGAATTGCCATATAAATAATAATAAAGGATTAGTAATGTACATTATTTTAAAAATTTAAACAGAATATAAAGTTAGGTGATTATAATAAAATTTTTAATTATACCTACCTACATTAAAATAAAAAGGAAACATTTCGTCTGTTCGAAATTACTTTAAAAAATAATGAAGCTTCATACTGTTTACTCTGTATAAGGATTTAGTTATTATATATAAATTATCCTGAACGGAAAGTTAAAGTTCTTAGCGGATAGCCTTTAATTGTATTGTATGTTACAACGAATGGAAGGCACACAAAAGTCTACTAGAAATTAATTAGGATTTAGTCTATTAAGTTAAGCTACTATCAACTACTACTGTACCTGTATCTGTACTGCTTACAAAATTACTTTGGCGAATTTCTTTCTTATAAAAATTAATAGTGATTTCGTAGAACAATATATACATTGATTTTTTCATGTTTTTTTTTACAGTGTAGGTACGCAAACGCCGGACGCGTATCTTTTTTTTTTCTTAGCGCACCGATAACGAACGCCCTTTATGATACGGACTAGAAGACTTATTAGTTTCGCTTCGGGAAATTCTTATGCTTTAAGACTTCTACAAGAAAAAATAATATCGTGAGATTTTAAATCTGAAGTAGGTAAGTATAATATTGAATAGGCTAGTTGACTAAATTTGAAAAGTTCGTTATTCCTGTAGGTACTTTGGTGTCACTTGAAATCAAAAAATATATTGTTTTTGTTTAAAGTAATGAAATTATCTTATTTATTTTGCGTCTTAAGAGAATAATTCAATTTGGCTTCGAACGCGCCGAGGACTATCATGGCGATGGCGGCTTGAATGACGTCACTGAGTGCAAATCGTAAGACAGATATATTAATGTTCCTTATTATAATTAAATGACACTGTGTGACGTCATGAAGGTCAGACCGGCGTTTTCAGTCACGTGACTGCAAGTCAAATTTCATTGAATTTAATTTGTAAAAATTTTAATAATCATTACATTTAAAAAAAAATAATTATGTTTTTAGTGATCTCCATATTATGACTGATGATTATAAACCACAATCCATCCGATGTTATACTTAGTGGAAACAAGCCTATTGCGACAAAAAGTGAATATTTCCCCAAGCTCAATACAATACACGTACCTTTATATAATCAAAGACACGTAGTACGTAAATATGAAAACTGTATATGAAATAAACGGATACAAACGCAAAGATTGATAAAAGTGACTTATTGTATTATCAGAATCAATAACTAATAATACATCTTTTTTTCTTCGAAATCTCAGAGTTTATGTAACAAATGTACCTTACAGAAAACACACACCCACTTAATAATATTGTTACGTGTCAGGAGTACTGGGTTCGAGAAAATGCCAAAATGTACCACAAAGACTTTTATTGTACTCGTAGATACACAATTACACACTGTACACAGTACACACCACAACACTATGCACGTAGGTACTCGTAAACACACTCGTCGAACACTGTATCGCTCGTAGAAATCACTTCACTGGTATCGCTCGTAGGTATCGCTGGTATCTTCCTGGTTTCGCTTCCGAAACTAGAATGTCCGCACTTGACCGATCGCCCCTTTTTATACCACTCACGCACCATTCATGGCAATCCAGAACATTCCTGTTAAGTCCGGACCCGCTTCGAACAAGATTCAAGAACGTTCCTTGCAACCGACTTTCGCCCGTATGACTATTGCCTTAATGGTCGAAGCGTCGTGCGTACTTTTGAGACGGGCAAGCGCGCTATTGTTCTATTGTTGACTCGACATGTTTAAGGCCCCTATTGTTTATTGTTTCCGAAGTAGCTGCGCTAGGGTTGTCACAATATAGACTTATAATTATAACTACTGCGACTTGACAGCGGTTAAATAGGTACTCCCAATAATAATGTTTTTTGGCACGAGCACGAGCAGTTGCTTAAAAGATAAATAAAATTAAAAAAACTTCAACTCAATTTTCGATTTCAATTCAGATTTACCTACTCATGTTCCGTGGTTTCGTTTCCGCGTTGTGGATCCGTCATCATCTGTCTGTCTGTCATCAGGCTCAGTTGTTATCGTTAGATACAAATCATTAAACCACGCAAGATGACTTACCACAAACTCCTCAAATCCTGAGGAATATTCAAAGGCTCGTTAATGATGAGGAGAGATGTGTACGCTTATTGGGCAATTAATGGATTCCACTCGTATTTCTATTCGACAGACATTGCATGTTCATCTGCATTCGTAAATTCACCGAGAACGCACATAAAATAATCTGTGTAAAAGTTTCGGTATCTATTTAAAATTCTGTTTTTTCACTGAAATACGAAATGTGTTTTTCCAGCTGGGACTTTATTTCTACCTGCTTTAAATTAGCATATTCAGATTTTTGAGGAGGATTTTACGGTCGAAACGTTACGGTTTTACACTCTTAGATAAATAATTTGATTTTGTAATTTGCGGTCATTTAAAGTATAGGAAAATGTATAGGGAACGCAAAGGTACAGTAATTTTGACGTTGGTTTTCTTTTTCATCTTTTACAACTTTCTGTTTTATTACAATATAATGGATACTAGCTGACGCGGCATAATATTATGTTGTCTGACAACATGTATATGATTTATATCTCAGATTATGTGGCGTATTAAGATAAAACATGTACGTAAAACATGTACCGTTTTAAATTCTCGACGTCAATCTGCAATGTAACTTAATCATAGGGGCCGAAAGCTGGGTTTTGTCTGGGATGCAATTAAAACGAATTCGGTATCAAACTCGAACGCAGTAGATAGGACTTTAAAGTACACGGATAAAGAAGGTGAAATAATTAAAAATGAAGTTTTTATACTTTTTAATTATGAGAAGAAAATTAGGTAGTAGGTAATAACCACGCAAAATTAATAGACCAAAGTAACCGGCTTGTACGTCGCTAAAAGCACATCCAGGGACGATGAGCGAGAAAGATTAGCTTGAGAATACATAATGTAACCTTTTTGTATTAAAATATGCCAAAATTAGGGATTCAGCGTCATAATTATATTATGAAGTAAAATAAGAGGTATCTTACTTTCGACGCATCATAATTGTTTTTAAAATGTTCATACTTCTACAAGATTAAAAATGTATCGCTTTACTTAATTAACAAGCAACGCTCTTAATACCGTCTGCTAACTGGACTGACCATCCTAGTCCCGAGTTAAGTCTTGGTAAATTAATTTCATAAAATGTATGTTTTGTTGAACATTGATCTATTTTCTTTAATTTGTGTTCCAGGATAATAAAACTTTCTCTGATCGATGGACTACGTTATAGATAGGTAGGTATCATCCAAATAATACTAATACCTAGTAAAGAGTAATCAAATATGCATATGAATCTAATCCTCGCATTAAATGCGATGCTTACCAAACGTATTAACACTTGTATAGTGTTGTTGTGGTTTTAAATTCTAAACCGCAAATATGTGTGCTTGTCAAATCACATGTAATACCTATACGTGGTAACCCATTAGCATTATATTCGTTGTGGTTTTTTGAATAAAATACAAGTAGAATATATTATTGGTAGATAATAATATGCTAATAATATACTAAGCAGCACATTTTGTGTTCTTGCCCGTAGTAAGAAAATAGACTTGTGATTAATATTATAGTACCTAAAGTATGCAATAGATATCTACAATTTTTTTCAGTGCTCCGATCTGCGTGGGAGTCTAAAAATTACTAGATATCGTTACAACTGTAAATTAAAATTCTCCCCGACTAAGATCAATTTTATAACAATTTGATCATTCATTCAGAAGCTACGGTATCACAAATAATCACATAAACAGGCAGAGCGGTAAAACTAATAACACGCTTTTTTGCGTCGACGGTTAAAAATAGCGATGAAAGAAAAACAGCAAAAATACTATTTTCATTTTCATTGTTTTCTGTTTAATCGCTAGCGTTTCAACAGGTGCCTAACGAGCTTGGCTTCAACCTTTGAGCAAAATATTCCTCGACGCCCTAAATTCGAAGTTTTAAAGCGAATTCTTGGTTAAAAGCCATTTTCATAACTGTTTGAACTCTGTGTAATTACCTCCGCAAATATTGCGGCTAAATCAAACATTGTAAATTATATTATAGAGAGTTCTGTTTGAGCTTGTTTGAATCAACAAACCATAATTATGTATACGGATTATAGAAGGTATTATTTAATGTAAGTACCTACCTAAAGGTATTTTAAATGGCTAAACATTTCACGGACGTGAAATGACTGTGGATTTCATTCACATCATAGATACTCGTAGGTACATTTACGAGAAAATTCCGACGGCCCTCATAACAAGCTACCTATCCCCTTATTTCTAAAAAACACCGTTGATTGTTTTTAGGTCTTTATGACATGACTGGACATGACTGGATGGTACTAATAGTCATGTGTGACGGTGACTACTTGATCGGTGGTCTGGTCGTCTATCGAGTACCTACTTACGTAAAAATCTCAATCAGGCATACGATGTTAGTTATTCGTAGTTCATAATAAGCAGAAACGATTTAGATCATCTGGTTTGAAAGGTCACTCATCGAGGAAACATCAAGGAAACTCATCGAGAGTATTTTAAGCTATTTTATTTATGAAAACCTTTGGTGCCGAATAATATTTTAATTAAATAGTGATGTGATGTTGCAGATACACATGGTATAAACCTAGATTAAAAAATTACAACAGGCAGATTTTATGAATAAACGCACGAAAACCGCCATTTTTAACCCTATGTACTAATTACTAAAAAGTTCTAATTGGCAATCATAGCCACCAATCCCAATTTACAAATATCCAATATATCAATAAGGAAAAGCAGAATATTTTGCGAAAATCTATTAGGTATTATGAATGAAATTGGAATCTGATATCGAATATTGACTACGGCCACTTCTTCTTTATACACGCAAGGAGTTATAGCTACAACAAATGTTTTTAATGTAAAATTTCTGTTATAAATACTTGTAGATTTTGGAGAAATTAAAATAATATTGAATTGAATTAATTTTCTTTTTATTTCAAGCTTAACGTACCTACAATTTTTAAGCGGACTTTTGAGAAATCAAGAAATTGCTGTGTGATAACAGCAGCCATTAATTTGATGAATAAGCGAATATGATAAACAGTTGATTGACTGTAGAGGCTGCTATTAAAATAATGTGGGATACTTTAAACTTAATCCTTTTGCGCAACAGGATTTACATTAGCCATTTAGGTATTTACTCATAGATGAATTAATTTATTCCCAGGATAATTATAGAAGTTGGGTCTTAAAGTAATTTGGTCGAATCCGTTTTTAGTGTGTTTTTAGTACTACATGAGTGCATGAATGCCCGCCAGTAACCACTAACAACTTAACGAGTAGTTATGCTCGCTTACCACCTGTTACCACGAAAAAAGATCAATTAAAATATACGCTTATATTCTTTCTTGTACGAGAATAAATTTATCTTTACGTAAGTACATTAACAATACCTATCCGAGGGTAAAAGTTGAAAACCGCTAAACTAGTTTAGAATTTTGTATGAATATAGTGCAGATTAAAGGTTAATCTACTTTGATAACAGATTTGTTGCAAAGTAGATTAACCTTTAATCTGTAATAATGGAGTTCCGAAAAGTAACGCCTGATTCCATTAACTATGAATATAGTGGCAGAGGACATAGAGGGATAGGGATATTATCCCGAAAATCATCCGTTAAGAGGGTTAAATACTTAGAGGTAAAAATTGCACTTATTAATCCGTTATAATTTAAAATATATCTGTATTTATAAATAGTATTCATATTCGATAAAAAGTAACAGGCTTAATAAACAAGTAACCCTTTCCATTCGGTAGACGTATCAGACTAAGCAAGCTATAATAACACACGCTGAACATGCAAGTCTACTAAGTTATTTACCTCTGAGTAGTAGGTATAGTAGAGCTGTCTTCGCCCTGCTAAATAATAAATTTTTGACAACCCGCTGTCTACCTAATACGTGCGTGTAAATCCCCCATTAGTCACAACCGTAGTAGCTTACAAGCGATGCAATCTCCAATTAATTGGTGTATTATCTATGGCAACCACTTGTTAAGTTAGTAAAATATTACAATGTTTATTTTATTGTTGCGTTAGGTACTTATTAGTTGGTGGAAAACTGCATATTTTCCCAGACACTTATAGTTAGTGCAGATTCATAGAGAGTTTAGTGGTCCACCCAAGTGTCGAAAGTTCTCTTGCCGCCCGAAGGCCTTCGATATGGTATAACGACTACTATCTATCAATTACAACCAGAACCGTCGGCCTTTCGTGTCCTCTGAAGTACGAAAGCGCTCATGAAATTTCTGCCACTAGTGGTCACAAATCCAACTACCGACCGTGCCGGCAGTTACCTACATTTTGTCAATTGCTAAGGATAGACGCAAGCCGCAAGGCCATAAACGCGTCATATTACTACTATAACACCCTTGTTTTCTCAATGGCGGCCACAGAACAAGGATTAAGATCCCAAATAAAAAATACAAACCCAAAATGTAGGTAATTTTCAATGGACATGAAATGAATATGAAATAAATGCTAAACCGTCCAATTTTTACGTCATGGACAAAGCGCCATTTTTACGTCATGGAAACTGAGACGTTTACAATAAATAAATAAATAATAAATAACGCTTCACACTCATAGCCCCACACTAGGATTCCCTGTGTCGTGGGTGCCATGGACAACACACAAGACAAGGACACACACCCAGACCGAGAACGGCAATTCGAATTCATTATTCAAATTTCCACCTCGCTGGGAATCGAACCCAGGACCCTCGGAACAGCGATCCGGCGTGTTAACCATTGCGCCATCCGGGTCGTACTGTAATAACTTACGGGTAAATAGGTACTTCTGGAAAGGAAACAAAACTTGTATACCTGCTAAATTAGTTAATTTTAACTTCTAACAAAATATAAATCAAGTTAGTAAGTATATAGTTGAAACAGAACAAATAATTATACCTACGGGAAGTTTTAACAACGTTAAAACTAAACGGAGTTGTTAAGCAATTAAAACATGAATAATGTTAACCCAAAAGTTGTATAAATTCGTTTCAAAACAATTTGGAATTTAATCAATACAACACATACCTAATTGCAAAAAGGTCCCTGACACTCTTTCGTTTTAAGCTTAGGTATACCCATAAACCGATTTTAATGAGTTGAATTTTAATGAGATATCGCATTTGAAATACCGCCATATTAAAGCCTTTTGTTAATTTTAAGTTATTATTTTTAATCAAAAATACAAATAAGTAGGTATTTTTTAACTTAAACTTCGATATCATGAATTTCGATGTCGATGTGGCGAATGGAACCCTGTTATTACAATATTATATGAGTTAAAACATTGTTCAAATTACCTAAGCTCTTGTGTGAGCAAACTGCACAAACAAAAAACAATCTTTTATGGGTTCTATTGAGTTAGCAGAGCAGCTTGAAATATTTTTTCTTATGTAGGTACCTATCTACTTTTCTTCATGCACGAGTAACAAGCAGTTACCTACTTACAGTTCTATTTTTATGTATTTTGGCGTAACGGTTGAGTAAACGTCCTGAATTGAATACTTCTCTGTCCATAAAATTCGTCATTTCAAGTTGGATAGGTGTTCAAAGACGATAGATCACTTCTTAGCAATTGGAGCGTGAGTCCATCGCTCAATATGACGAGAAACGGTCAAGTAGGTACGTGTCGCACATATCAATATGCCTAATAATTTCGATGATCCTCTTTGTATTTGATATTTTGTGTGGACCCTTTTAAATTGTCCAATTTGAAGTAGGATGTAGGTATATATAGTTAATTGGGGTAAAGGTGAAAGTGGGGATATTCCGAAAATAACCAATAACTACTAAAATAGGAAACATTTTTTACTCTGGCAACATGATTCTATGTTGATGACATTATTCTATCATGATCTATGTTGCCAGAGTAAATAATTGCTTTTTACAAAAAAAATAACCGACTTCAATCTTGATAAGTAGAGATAACTCAAAAACTACTCGCCAGATGGCGCTCAATTCAACATGTAAGTGTAAAGTTCTCGTCACTACAAATTAATGAAGCCCAAACACTAGATAACTGCAGTAAATCGTTGAGGAGTTCCCTCGACTGTCTTTCGGCTTCATCAGATCGACTCCAGATCTTCATGAAATGGTAGCGCTTTAATTTACTTATGATAACATGAACAAACACACTAGTTGTCCATACAATTTTCGAAAGTTCCCCTCGATTTCTCTGAGATGCCATCATCAGATCCTGGTTTCCTTATCAGGAGATCCCACTGCGCATATCTACTTTACAACAAAAAAAGAATTATCAAAATCGGCCCATAAACGACGAAATAATCGCTGAACGTACATAAAAAAACCATATATAAGGTCGAATTGAGAACCTCCTTCTTTTTTGAAGTCGGTTAAAAATGTTTCCTATTTTAGTAGTTATTGGTTATTTTCGGAATATCCCCACTTTCGCCTTTACCCCAATAAACCATATATGTACTTAGATTTACGTAGTTCAACGATATAATTATTTAAATTCCCTGTTTTAAATGAACAATTTGTGTGACGCATGAAGTGACATTTATGTGGCAGATAAATATCCGCTTCAACCAGGAATAAAACGGTGTTGTTACGATTTGGCTTGGTTTTGAGCTTAATTGTATTTCTCCCATTTTCCTATTAAACCAACTGTTTGAACTCTTTGGGGTCTACGGAAACTCATTATTACACTTGGACCCTCTAGGGGGTTCGCCAATATTCTCCCTCTCTTGAACTAGTAGTTACTCCAATTTTATTGTCTGCTATAGGAATAAATAAATTTTATACACTTTATATGATTTTTTCTGATGTTGCTAGATATCACAATATTGCCTAATATATATGTAACATACCAGATTCTCCTTAATATAAAATACCCACCTAAATTTCTTTATGCAAAGTTACGTTGAGACCTTAGCTTGTTATGACGGTATACGGGCACAATGTAAAACTCATATGATATATTGTGTTACGTTAAAAACCAGGACAAAAATATATAAGAATGTCCCATGATATGCGTACGAAAGTAGCATCTGGGAAAAGAGAATAGGGATCTTGACTCGAATTGTAGTTTCATATTTTATGTTGAAATATTAGATTTCAATACATACAGTAGGCAGTAGGTACAATAATTTAAATAAAATTAATTTTAAACGATCCACATTTTCATGTCACCTCGAACAACATCCACAGTTTATGACGACATGAACCAGTAAACATAAACAGACACTGTCTGCCATTGATAGAGTCAGATCAATAGATTGATAGAATCAGAGTTTTGATAAAATAGCAAATAATATTGCACCGGACTTTTACAGTAATTGTGAGTACCTATCATTTAGCGGTTCGTGACGTCAGTCCAAATAATGAGGTAGCATTGGCGTTTTTCGCGGAAAATCCAATTAAATGTAACAAAGGCGGACTTTTGAAAGTTGACATACAGCGTTATATTTATTAGGCTGTGTTATAATAAATTATGCATGTACAATGTAACATTGAAGTTATTGAGATTTGTAAAGGAATTAGCGGTAGCGATGATAGCCTAGTGGTTAAGAATTCGGCCTCCTATTCGAAGGTTCGAATCCCAGGGCACTCATCTCTGACCTCAATTCGCACTTGGCCAGCATGGTGGACTATGGCCTTAACCTTCTCATTCTGAGAAGAGATCCGTGCTCGATTGTGGGCCGTGATGGGTTGAAATGATGATGATGATGATGTAAAGGAATTTAAGCCAATTCCAGTATTTGACTCTTATTACTATTCTTACTACTTTTATTATTATTACTATTCAAATTCTCGAAATTATTCATAAACAAGAAGAAGTATTACTATTAATCTCAGAAGCGCCCATAAAATTTTGTGAGTAGTGTTATATAAAAAAGCTGTCATTACAGAAAATAGTAGATTGTATGACAAGGGTGCAAAGTAATATTTTTTCGGCGAGGGCGTTTTTTGAATCCAGAGCGAAGTGAGGGATTCTAGAGTAGAATCCCGAGCGTAGCGAGGGATTCTTTAGTAGAATCCCGAACGTAGCGAGGGATTCAAAGTACGTCGCCCGAGCCAAAAATATACTTGCACCCGAGTGATACACTCTACTTTTCATCACCCACTATGAGAAAATAATATATATATAATAGAAAATAATAGAAAATAATACGTAAAAATGCACGAAAACTTAATTTTAATTTGAAAACAAAATCTTAATTTGATTTCTTTTTTTATTATTCAGCTGGCGGGGCCCTCGCGTCGTACCAGACATTCTTTATTCAAACAATATTTGCGTTCGATTTCTTTAGCGCAAAATACTAAAATGTTCTAAATTCAAAATAGGACGGAAAAGATCTAGCCGGCAGGAAAAGTTGTATGAAAATTCATTCCCGCCTGCTGAATAGAAAACAGCAACTTTGGAACCCCGTAAGTCCGAACCAAGTCGTCTTTTTCGAATAGGTGTGATGAAAAATACATTTATTTTATTTTATTTTTATTTATTGGATCACACCACATACTGTTACACCAAATTCATTCAATCAATTTAAATAATAATAACATAATAAAAACTAGATGACAGTACAATTACGGGTGATGACGACATGCAATGAATATGAACGAATAACACAAATTAAAATTATGAAGTAGGTACATTATAAAATCACAAACAGTAAAAAAAAATCAAATTGGTTAAGAATTGTATACAATTAACAAAAGAATATAATTATTGTGGATATGGTAAAATTGATTGATTTCATTGTTACAAAAATTACTTAATTATTACATTATATCGTTACATTTTTATTAAATCTATTGTAGTCTTTTATGGCCATTAAATAATACCTAATCATAATTAACCTAAATTTCAGGCAAAGAGACCCATAACATAAATGTTTCCGCAAGGACGTACAAAAATTAAACACTATCAAAATTAATAAAAATTCGCAATATTAAAATATAATGTACCTACTATTTGCAGCTCAAAAACATTTGATTACTATTTTAAAAATGCAGTAAAGTAATTTCAAAGTAATATTCTGCGTTTGATAGATAGATTCCGTTTTGATTGACTTTCGCTTACCAGACCAGAATTATTTTACGATGTTGAAAAGAAGGAAAAAAGGAATGAAAATGCTATTATTGATTGATTGCCCGCATTTTGTCGCTAGCATCTCACTCCGATTCCCTTCTATTCATTGAATTATATTCGCGCTGAACGGCGGTGCCTCGAACACCCATTTTCCTGTCTCAGGGAATTACTTCGATTTCTCTGAATTTCCCTTTAATGTCTATCTCCTACGTTAATAATAAAGCAGTTAGATTACTGTGTTCTTGTTATATACGCGTATAACAGATATATATGACTGAGCGGGACAAGCCGCGACTCCGCATGAATTATTCATGGGACATATGGACCTAAAGCAGACTGGATTTCAGACGAGAATTTTAAAATATCTATAGGAGTTTCAGAATTGAAAATTCTTTTATAAACAACCGTGCAGCATAACATAACAGCGACCACTCTGCACATTCAGTGCACGCCCACGTCCTAAACATAGGACGTTTTGTTTGTGTAAATGTACGTCCTTGCGGAAACATTACTAGAGAACGTAAAAGTTAAGGTGTTTGTAGAAATCTTTGTACATGCCTTCCTATTGGAGAACGGCCTCATAAATAGAATAAGATTAAGGCTATAAACATAAATAAGGCAGTGAGACAATCAGTGAAGCCACAAACGCTACTAGCCCAATGACATGAAAGTGTAGTGACACTACGTTGTGGGTCAGATCGTGTAATAGTAACGACAAGCGATGAGAAATATTACAATTATTTTCAGGTTTTTTACTCATTTCGAAAAAGTAGACCAAAATTTGCTAATCACTGTAAAAGTTTCAACTTTGATAGTTTTCTCAATTATCACTTTTAATCTTATGAAGACTAGGCTAAAAAGCATCTACACATTTTTTTCACGCCAAAATTTGGCAGTCATGGAATGTTAAGGTAATTTATCAAATAACCTCCTTTTGAAGTCGATTAAAAAGGGTATTTCTAAGTTTTCCACTTGATAGACGAAGTGTAAAATAGAGAACTGACTTTTCAGGCTAAATCGTATTTCACTCAAGTTTATTGTGTATTGAAGCGTGAGCAGAAAGCACAATACTGTTCAGCGGTCAAAGTCCTCACGTATACACACAAACTTATGTACCTGAGAGCTCTGACTCAGAGTGTTTACTGTACCTTGATTATGCATACAATACAGAACATCCTATATAGTCCTGATGGCTACTTTTTATTTTACAATTTTATAATGCAATGCAAACTAATATAATTTATGTATTATTGAAAAATAACTGAATAAAATGCTGAAACAAGTTGAATATTCGTGTGAATAAAGTATAGGTTATATTCGTTATCTATTAAAATTATTAAAGTCGACGATGCAAACCATTCAAGTGACGATGGCGATAAATATTCGAGTAACATTTTGCAAACGGATTCTTGAATCGAAAAATGGGTTTAGTACACCCGTAATATTTACTTTCGGAATTCCCTATCCAACGATACATCAAATACCATGGACTAGACGAGAACACAAAAATCATTCCCATTTTACATGCACGGAAGTACGTCAATTTTTTAGGTTCTATTTTACCACTTTGTAGACCTTTCCTAGGTACGATTACTCATGCATTTTGTATTGACTACGAATACTAGAAAATAAAACATGCAAATCCCCTAATTTTTTAAGTCCACTGCTTTCAACTACTTTCTAATTTTAGGTTCTTCAAAAATCTTATTTTGCGAAACCTATAGGTTTTATAAACATAGTCTAAATTTCTTTTTATTTTTACTTAATTTTTATTTCCATAAAAATTTAATCTATAACACATATTTTTTATATACCTATGTATATTCGTTGCGTTGAGTAATTATTTAACCTTTAAACGTAATGGAGGTTGACTCTGAACATGTTATAATACAAGAATTGCAAATATAGGTAATATAGTTTATATTTAGGCGTGATGCTTAGTAAAACAAGTTCCTAAGGATCGTAAAAGCAAGTGAGACGATGAGTGCTGAGGGAGGGTCCCTGATACACAGTGGGCCGGAAAATAAAGAATTACCCAGAATGATAATGTGTTACTTGAGCAAATCTCTTAGCAGATATTAAGTTGTCAGCTACATAATACACTCAAGTAATGAGTGACAACCATAAAATAATATAAACGGTAACGGTAACGGCCCTTTATAAATATAATGTTTTAATAAGAACACACTTATTTTTACCAGCTGACACGGCTGACGTTCTTCTACAAGATACAATATTATTTATATATCAGGTCCATAACATTGTATTATGATAATACATACACCAGATTTTAAATTTGTCCTCCAGCTATACAACTGTGAAAACCACATCAAATGTCATTCAGTATTTTTTGCGTTACGCGCTGACAAACATACAGACAGACAGAGAAAAATTCGGAATATAATATTATTGGCTTTTTTATTTTTTTTTTATGTAAAGACATAAAAATCGTTTTTAATATAAGTCTCATAAAATATATAGAGACAAAAATATGATCACCTGCGTAACTCATGACTGTCCCACACTCGATTTCTGGTCACCTCCTGCAAAGAGAGGAAACACCAAGCCGTAATCTCTCAGTGTCACAACGATAGCCAAACCCTGATTGGCAGATTGCCACATTGTACTTTACCAGACCTTTAGGCCGTTTTCACACAAAGCTATTTGCAGGCGCCTAGGACCTCGTCCATGAGTCGCTCATGAGCGACGCCTCACATATTTACCAAGTTCCGCACATGAGGCGACGCGTCGACGATGTGTGCCTGTAAGTGAACATTGTCAGTGTCAGCGAACTGTGGATTGCGTCGAAGTCGCGTACCTGATAGGTAAATAGCGTACTGTGAGAAGGGCCTTATAGAGAATTTCAGATCTCAGCAGGTGTTCTAAAAAGAAAATAATATCAAAACTTTCTTCGATGCTTTTATTGTAATTGACATCAAATAATTGGAAAAATAAAAGGAAAAAAAGTATAAATCTTGATTTTTTGGTTGTTAATGAAGAATCCTAGAATTATTTCTGTCGTCAAATAAAAATCGAAGCCCAATAAAGTGTTTTTAAAATAAACTACTTAAACTACAATAAACTACTTTTTTGCAAATTTCAAATGTTTTAAAATTTATATATTTCATATACAGTATTTTTTGTAACATGCGCAGTTTAATAATTATTATTATTTATTGTTCTGAAGTTTATACAAACATATACCTAATATACGAAAACAAGATAAATTTCAAAGCTTTTAAATAATAGCGTCATCATTTAATAATGTTTTCTTTCGACAATTACCTAAACAACGCACACATCAAAAACCATCTTCGTAAAAAATTTAAATCAAATCTTATTACTTTTACTACCGGGGCATAAAATATACATCTTCAAAATTTACCCGGCAATGTTTGAATACTTTTAAACTTACGTATTCGGAACACACAACGCGGTCTCTAATCTAAAATAGAGGTGCTAGGTAAACGCAAAAGCAGTGAATGCGAGCTATTTTGCGGCGATCAACCCACTCTTCGCTAAACATTCACTGGATTGAAACTCTGATAAAATACTCGTAGCTATTCACTGCATCGTTTTAAGCAGATACACAATTTATACGTAACTCAGTTGCTGGCAAAATCAGCGCTCTGTAAACTTTTGGTTGCATGCAAATATATTCCCATAAATCAATGCAGGATTTCATATATGCATATTATGCATGCAAAAGTAATTATTGGTGTTAAATACTGTTTGTAGGTTGGTTTGGAGTTACATGGGTTTTGTACTTCTTGAAATACAAATCCATACAATCTTGAGCTAATGCAGTGTCAAATCAGTACCTATACACATATAAAACTCTCTCGTTTCTTAGCGGCTGACTGACAGACAACGTACTGCTAAAACTACTGAACACAAGAAGCTGTTTAGTCACCCTAAAGTGATAAAAAGGGAGGATAAACTGAAACATAATTTTTACGCGGCTAAGCCGTGGGGGAAAGCTAGTATGTTACAAAATTCTACAAATTAATTTCTATTTTAGTAATTTAAATTATTTAATTAGTATCAGTCTATTATTAGATATAAATTGCCCGCTCAACGAAATCCTAAGTACCGAACGTAATTTTAGTGAACTATTAAGAAAATTAAATCCTCTAGAGTAAATACTTTGTTCATTTTCGTTTCAAAAAATTGCTTATTTCCCTGTACTACATAAACGTAGTTAAATACCGACATTAAACTCTTAAACTTGCATAAAATCTACTTTATACACGGTGCTTAATACGCAACGCTTAGCGAAAGCATTATGCTAAACATTGCGAAACATGTCGACTGTGATAACAATATGTGACTAGGGATGGTATTCATTTATTATAGCCAATTTAAGCAACTACATGCAAAGTTTAGTAACGTAACGACCCTCGCCCATCTGCTAACAAATTTAAATAGGGATACAGTAAATGTTGTTAAAATAAAGCGAGCACACCGAAAGTTGGCAAAGTTAATTTGAAGCGAATGCAGAACGAATATATTTGCTTCACGCTCGTGCACACAAAACTGATTCGGAACTACTTAATTTAGCTCACAAAGTGTAATAATTAATCAAATGAATCAGTAAAGCATGCCTAGTTTCAAGGCGCTTCATATTCTAAGGAACGAGTTCTAAGTTCTTGGAAATAATGTGAGTATAAATGGGAAAACTTAGCTCATTTAGCAGCTCGACGCGTCCATCGCAGCGATCCTACGTGGAACCAGACCGTCCGAACTCCTGAGTGCTTTACAATCACCCCTTTTTGTAAAATTACACTTCCGACGTGACAGGAATGGCGACAGGAAAAGCAATCAAGGTTTGCTTCGCGCTCATGTTAATTTTGCTCAAGTAATAAGTATTATGGAAAAGTTGGAATGAAGATTGACCATAAGGTTTAAACCTTCAGTTCATTTAGCAACAGACTATTATGTTGGAACATTCACAATGAAGAAGAAGAACTTCCGGTAACAGTGGACAAGACCGGTAGCTGGATGGGTAATTCCTAGTGGCAAAAAAATTAAATTTTTTCGTTATTCCAAGTATCCATTTGGTCGCCGTAAAATTTCGAGAACTTCAGTTGACCACTGACCTGACTCTTCTACTAATTTGCAACGTAGCAGCGTGGTAGAGAATGGTTAGATCAAAGGTGAAGAGAGCCGTACTGTGTGGGTGATAGCAAATTATGTAGTCTCGCCTTCCGAAAGTAGAAAATATTTATGTGAAACAAAAATCACGAAAAATACTTCGTTTTTCCTTCCAAATAGCTGAAAGGTTTTAACCATCGAAGATGGAAAGTAGATAACGTTACACAAAAATTGTATTTAATTTTGTCTTTAACCCCTAGAAAACAGTAGTAAAATGGAAATCACATTGCGACTAAAATTAATTAATGCAACATTTCAATACATCCGCTTACACCAGCTGTGCAACGTGCTTATTATGAGAAATTTGCAATATCCCGCCTGTAAAATTACACCTTTGACGTGACTCGAATCGTGAAAAGGAGCAATCAACACTCGCTCATAATACTTTCTACTTTTTTATTGTACTGTAAAAATATTGCGTTTTGTAATTAACTTGCTACGTGTCTTAGCTAAGGTAGATCTCCCGCCTGGCTAGGTGTTTGTGCCGCTTTTCGTTTTCGCTTCACATTCCTATACGACCATTAATATTTGTAACTGTGTTTTTATCTATTTATAACTAGAGAACCGCCCTCGCGTCGCTTCGGGACCCGTAGTAAACAGCCGCATAGGTCCCGCTCCCGTAAGAATCTCGGGATAAAAAGTAGCCTACATGTTATACTGGAATATAAGCTACTACGCTCAATCAATATCGCGACGCGATGCGGCGAAGCGCTTAGTTATTTTTAAGCAAATTTACCCAAATTTTTAAACTCGCTATATCTTTTGAATGGAGTGTCCGATTAAAATAATTTAAACAGCAATGTAAAGGTATTGAACTACTGATAAATAAAAATTAATTTATTTAGATAAGTATAAATACCATGGTATGAATATCGACATCTTATTTTTGTTGCCGATTTAAATAGTTTGTTAAACTATAAAAGTCTTTATATTGGCCCAACTATAATATGTACTTAGATATACCCTACCGCGGACTTTTCTGTAGATAATAATGTGGTCTACAAAATCGTAGTACATTATTTTGCTCCATCATCAATAGTCGTTGCAGCGCACGCGATTTAAGGTATTTCAATAGTGATTTTTATCGACGGTGGTTTATGTTATTGAAGTTTTCGCAAGGATCCCTAATTTTTTTCAAAATAAAATATAGCCTATGTTACTTCGGAAAGATGTACATTCATAATGGTGAAAGAATTTTTGAAATCGGTCCAGTAGTTATTGAGCCTATTCAATACTGTTAGTGATGAGTAGAAAATGCAGATTCTTCATAAACAATATTTATTCCAAATTAACATTACAGTTGGGTTTGTATCGATTTTTAAGTGAGTGAGCGCGCGCGTTCTCTATTGCCGTCTGTTCGGTAGTGTCGGGAGCGGGACCGCTCCCCCCGCGCGCCTACCCCGTCGACTCCTTGCGCGGTCGTCAACATCCTCCCCGCCCTTGGAAGGACTTGCAGCTTCTTCCAAGACATCAGGCTTCTCCATTGTGGTTGGGAGCCTTGCAGCTTCTTCCAAGACATCAGGCTCCTCCATTGTGGTTGGGAGAAGGCAAACTTTGTTGACGCCTCGCCGCTCGACGCCTCGGTAGGTGATAAAATCAGCGACTCGCACCACTCCGTCGTCGCCAGGATACAGTCGCTGAACTCGACCGAGTCTCCATTTAAGTGGTGGTAAGTTGGGTTCCTTGAAGACCACCAAGTCTCCTTCCTTTAGGTTTCTCTGTCTAGAACGCCATTTCGTTCGTTGTTGTAATTCGGCTAGATATTCTTTTCTCCATCTTTCCCAGAAATTGCATCGGAGCTGCTCAACCAACTGGTATCTTGTGTGAATCTTCATCTTTTCTGGCTTATGAGGGCTTGGTAGTGACGTCAGTGGCCGCCCGACGAGGAAATGCCCTGGGGTTAAAGGAGACAAGTCGCTTGGATCGGGTGATAAGGGAGTTAGGGGACGGGAGTTGAGGATCGCTTCAATTTGACTAAAGAGCGTGCTTAACTCCTCGTATGCAAGACTAACATTTCCTGCTATACGTTTCAGGTGAAATTTGGCACTCTTAACGCCCGCCTCCCAGAGGCCGCCAAACGTGGGAGAATAAGGGGGATTAAAAACAAACCTTATGCCCCTGTTAGATGCAAAATTGGACAAGCTGTTTAGGTTTGACTGCAACACTCTGCCCAACTCATTGTTTGCCCCGACGAAATTTTTGCCGTTATCGCAGCAAATGTAATCAGGTTTACCTCTTCTAGCGATAAATCTCTTGAGGCAAGAAATGAAAGCTTGTGTTGTGAGATCACTGACCGTTTCAAGGTGCACAGCTTTAGTAGAAAAACAAATAAAGATGCACAAATAGCATTTTGTTGTCCTACTACCACGCCCTTTCTTGCTGGCAATCATGAAAGGGCCAGCAAAATCTGTTCCAGTTATTTGAAAGCTAAATGATTGAGATACCCTAGTAGTTGGTAAGTTACCCATCAATGGTTCCATGGTCTTACCTTTCATCCTGACACAAATAACACATTTTCGGACTATGCTTCTAGCAAGTGTTCTGCCCCCAATGGGCCAGTAATGTTCTCTGAAAGAGCTGAGAAGCAGTTGAGGACCAGCATGAAATAATCTTACGTGTTCACTTAACATCATTGTTTTTGTAAGATGATGATTCGACCTCAATAAAATAGGGTGTTTTGCGTCGTAATTAAGATTTGCGTTTTTCAGACGACCGCCTACTCGCAAGAGTCCGCTGTCATCAATAAAGGGCGACAGTTGCAAAATATTAGAGTTATTTTTAAGGGGTTTATTTTCAAGGAGTGCATTTATCTCGAAACTAAAAGACTCTTGCTGTGCGGTTTTAAGTAGAAAAGTCAGAGATTGATGAAGTTCAGTTTCATTAAGTGAACCCGTTAGTTTCGTCGTGTGTTTTTTACAATTATTGATGAATCTGAAAACATACGCGAACGTTCGTTTCAGTCTTAAAGGGTTTGAATATTTTTCGAAGTTAATGAATTTGAGATCATTGTTTTGGACATGGTGTACTTTAATTTCAGGTACTTGAAGTTCGCCGCTAACATTTTGCTGTGGCCATTCTGACTCCGGCTGTGATAGAAACTGAGGACCATTCCACCACAACGCTGAATCGACAAGCGCTCTGGGTTCAATCCCTCTCGAAGCCATATCCGCTGGATTGACATCAGTCGGTACATGTCTCCACGATTCTCGTTCTGTCAACTCATGGATTTCATTGACTCGGTTGCAAACGAAAGTCTTTAAGAGTTTCGGCTGAGTTCTAATCCATGATAATGTTATTGTCGAATCCGACCAAAACGTTTTAGTATCAACTTTGCAACGCAAAGCTTCACTAACCTTTGTTGTTAAGCGTGCTCCTAAAAGAGCAGCACAGAGTTCGAGCCGCGGAATGGTGACGGGTTTTAAAGGCACCACACGAGTTTTCGCACACAAGAGGTTGGTGCTGACGTTACCATCGCTGTCTATTGAGCGTAGATACACACAAGCGGCATACGCGTCTTGTGACGCATCCACGAAACAATGAAGCCCTGTGGTAACTGGAAAGGGGCACAAAACAGACCTGGGGATCGAAAGAGAAAGCAAGACATCTAAGTTTTTTACAGTTCTTTCCCAAATCTTTTTTATGCCGGTTGGGACAATGTCATCCCAATCTAACTTAAGCTGCCAAAGTTTTTGCAGAAGAATCTTTAAGGTAATGGTACAAGGGCTCAACAATCCTAAAGGGTCAAACACCTTGCACGTGTTCGATAATATAACACGCTTTGTTAGGTTTTGTTCATTTTTGTTGATATTTATTTCAAATCTGAGTGTATCTGAAGTGGGTGCCCACAATACACCCAACACGCTAGACTCTTTGGATAAATTATGAGAGTCTGGTTCTGTAGCTTCCTCACAGATTTGAGGACAATTTGTTCGGAATTTATGAATAGGAAGACCAGCAGATTTAAGGACCTTAGTAACCGTTTCTTTTATGTGAGCTAACTCGTCCACAGTGGCGGCACCTGTTAAGAGGTCGTCGACATAAAAGTCATTTTTAATAACCTGAGACACAACAGGATCTGAACATTCCATGGCTAACTGGAGAAGACACCTAGTGCTCAGGTAAGGCGCACAAGCAGTACCATACGTCACAGTGTTCAGTTGCAAGGTTTTAAGCGGCATGTTATCCTGCTCTCTCCATAGAATAAGCTGGAGATGTCTTTGCGACTCGTCAACCATGATCTGCCTATACATCTTTTGAATGTCTCCAGATAACACGTATTTATGCTGGCGGTAGCGAACTAGTATGTTGAACAACTCGTCCTGAACTACAGGGCCAGTGTACTGGATGTCGTTAAGCGACTTGTTGGATGACGTGCGCGCAGAACAGTCAAAGACAACACGAAGTCTTGTTGTTTCGCTGTGTTCCCGAATCACGGAGTGATGTGGGGTAAAATAGCCGAATTGGGGTTTGCTGATCTCAGTTAAGTGACCTAATTCCTCATATTCGTTAATAAACTTCGAGTATTCTCTTTTCAGATTGGGATCCTTATTAAGCCGTCTCTCGAGGCTCAAGAAACGCTTTTCAGCCATTAAGTAGGAATCACCGAGAGCGACTTCAGGAGATTCTTTAAAGGGCATGAACACAGAAAACCTACCATCATCAAGACGCCTGGTGGTCTCCGCAAAGTAGCGTTCGCAATATTCGTCATCAGCTGACAAGGTTGGTTTTGAGGTTGGAACTTCTTCAAGAGTCCAGAACCTTGTCAGTTGATCACTAATCTCTTTAGTGAAATTGCAATATACTTGTCTTTTTTCTTGCAGACTACTAGTGTAAAGAGGACCTGCCACAATCCAACCTAACTTGGACTCCTGAAGCACTGGTTTGTCCGATCCTAGTTTTATCTGATTAGGAGACATAAGTTCAAAAAATAACTCTGCGCCCAGTAGTAAGTCAACATCTGAAGGACGGAAAAAATTAGGATCCGCCAGTTGAATATTACGAGGTAAGTTAAGATCCGTTACATTTATCAAGGAATTGGGCAACAGTCCAGTTATTTTTGGAACCACTAAGCATTTAAGACGTGTACTGAATTCGTTGACACGTGATTGTATTGTCATTTCACAGCTATCAGATATGGGCATTTTACAATTATTTATGCCGGATATACATAATGTATCCGTATCTTTACTAATGAATCCCATCTTTTCTTTCAGGTTCGCCGTTGTAAAGGACGATTGGCTGCCCGCGTCGAGTAAAGCGCGTGCCAGGTAAGTATTTTTATTTTCAGGATTTGTCACCTTCACTAATGCGGTGCCAAGAAGGACTTGACCAGAAGATTGAGCCGGCAAGGATACAGGTACGTAGGTACAATGATTCAACGTTGTACTTGTTTCAGGTATGTGACTATCTACGTGTAGTAATGTATTGTGTTTCCTTTTGCAGGTCTTACAGGTGCCGAAGAGTCGACATTCCTTAACCTCGTGACCCCTGCGTAAGCAATTCGAGCAAAGGTTTAATTTAGAGACTTCTACACATCTGTTTTCAGGAGTCAATTGCTTAAAGGCAGCGCAATCCATGATACGATGCTGCTGATTACAAAAAGGACATGAACAAGTGGGTTTTGCATTGGCAGAAGTGACAAAGCTTTTTGAGATTTTATGATTGTTATAATAGTGATCTTTATTTTTAGATTCAGGTTTTCTCTGATCTTTATAAAAATGAGGCCTTTGATCACGTTTGTCGCTTCTGCTGACTGCCATAGTCTCGAGAATGTCAGCCCGGTTACGCAAAAATTGCATAAATTCAGATAAAGTTGGCAAGTTTTTAAACGTATTTTTATACTCTTCCCACTTGCTGAATGTGGTCGCATCTAACTTAGTTGACACCAAGTATATTATGAGAATATCCCATTGATCGGTGGGCTGGTCCAACGTATTAAGCGCCCTTAAATTTTTTGAGACATGATCAATCAAAAATCTTATTGCTCGGTGAGATTCATGTGAGATGCATTCTATTTCGAATAACGCCTTTAAGTGGTTATTGATAAGAATTTTTTTATTATCATAACGCTCACAAATTAAATCCCAAGCTATTTTATAATTTTTGGAACTAAATTCCAATGATTTTATAATTAAAGCAGCGCCACCCTCCAACGATGATCTCAAATAATGAAATTTATTTATGTCTGATATGGATTCATTGGAATGAATTAATGACGTAAAGGTATCCCTAAATTCTAGCCATTTTAAATAGTTACCATCATAAGTAGGTAATTTTATGGTGGGCAATTTAATATTATTTAAATTATTACTACACGTATTCGAACACGCGGAGCGAGCAGAGTGAAGGCTCCCTTCTTTTTCTTCCTGAATTTTATCACGCGATTCAAGTATGTGTTGTGCTAATGACACCGTGCTGTAATAAGTACTTTCAAATGCCTCCATCTCACTGTCATCCTCCTCGGTTAACAATAAATCGAGTTGATACTGAACTTCACTAAACTCAAATAATAAGTTCTCATTTTTTTCTAAGCGAACTTTCAATTCTTTTATTTTTAAGTCATTAATATCCTCTTGTTTACTTGTGTTTAAAGTAGAAACATAGTCCTTAAATCGTGTTAACCGACCCTTGATAATACCCCGTGACTTAGTTAATTCTCTAATCTTCTTTACCTCCGATTCACCAGTAGAAGATTCACCTTGTTTGCGAGTTTCATCAGTCATTTTTAGCCGTACTTAAGTAAACAATGAGTTAAGCAAATAAAAATGTGCACCAAACCAATTAACAATAGACGCGGTAGGCGCCCGCAGTGTCAACACGGTGAGACACAGTGAGACACGAAGTCGCGCAGTGCTTCCCGATAATGCGTGAGCTAACGGCACGATGAGACACGGTGCAGCGCCGTGCGCAACACAGTGCACGATGACAATGCACAGTTGCAGTTGCCGGCCGCTTACGAGTTACGTAAACAATCTCGCCTGGAATGTTCGGCGATAGTTAGTTAAATTAGTTAAATGTTATTTATTGTATTTCAGTTTACGTTTGAGTTTACTAATTGGTTAATTAATTGAAGTATCAAGCATCTATTAAGGGCACAAATATAGTTTGCTTTCAATACTAAAGTGCATAAATGAATTGCAACTATAATTATTATTTGTGTGTAATGAGAACGCTGCGCTTGAAGATATATGTGTTTACTTACGTGCTATTTAAGCATTTAGCTATAATTTAAGAGGTACGGCTTTCACTCGTAGCATTAAGTAGTGCTTGAATTTAAGTAAACACTTTTTATTAAGACGATAATGAAAGGTACTAATGATGCTTAATTAAGATAGCCAACACACATAAATATGTAAGCACCTCGGTGTTCGCAAAACACTAAAATTTATGTCTAAGTCTTACGTGACACCAATATGCACACAAAAAATACTAGTATTACACACTTGCAATCTAACACGTCCTAAACAAATTGAAGTTAATTTAGGTAATAAAGGGAAAAGGACAGAGCTACTCCCCTGGTTATTATGATCTCGCTGTGATGTGCCACTGATTCACACAATCCTTTGTTCCAACCAGTATATTTTCTTTCTTCTATGTGAAGCGAAGTTTGAATTATGTCGTTGAGTAACGTCTTCCACCATATATCTTGTAATCTTCGTATATTGTAATGTCCTATCACGGTCGCCAGTTTTGTTAGTGATGAGTAGAAAATGCAGATTCTTCATAAACAATATTTATTCCAAATTAACATTACAGTTGGGTTTGTATCGATTTTTAAGTGAGTGAGCGCGCGCGTTCTCTATTGCCGTCTGTTCGGTAGTGTCGGGAGCGGGACCGCTCCCCCCGCGCGCCTACCCCGTCGACTCCTTGCGCGGTCGTCAACAAATACATACAAACAAACAAACAAACAAAAAAATATTACCTCTTTATAATATTAGTTTAGATAAAAATTTAGTAATTTATTTAGTTTATAACTTACGCTTTTTCACAAACGACCTTCTTTATTCCTAAAGGGCAGCAACGTATCTGCGAACGAATGAAAACAAAACGCCAAATACAACAACTAAGACTACTATATAACACTAACAGACTAACTATAGCTAATTAATAGGGACCGCTTAAATTTAAAATGAGTGGACAACTCAACAAATCGATACAACGAACTGCAAAACAATCGAATCAAAACAATCGGTTTCAGTTCAAACCACATGCAATATAACGATATCCTGTAAAGATAATTTTGATTACCGCGTAAGGCCGAGGCCGCATTACGGCTAAACCGCCGCGGTTTCTAACCGCGTAATTCTGTGATTCAAGGAAAGCCATACAAGCGGCCGCACTTGCGGTGCTCTCCCGCGACTGATATTGTATGCGGTTCGGGCGGTTTTGCGGTTTGACAGTTAACCGCTAATTTTGTAACTCAAGGGAACATAAGCAAGCGGCCGCATATGCGGTTTCCTCCCGCGACTGATTTTAAAACCGTGATTTTTTACAGATTTGTTCGCGGTTTGCCTAGGTACTTGTACCAGTAGTCGGCCTTTTCTGCCTTTTATGTCGAATAATAATGTCTTGGACAAAGGACCTACAGTGGTCTCGTAGGAAGGGTATGACGACCTAAAAAACTGTCAGAATGGCGCAACTTATGGGAAGCCTATGTCCAGCAGTAGACGCAGAAAGGCGAATGGATGTTGATGATGATTTTTAATTAATCGTTAGTATTATATTGTCTTGGTTGGTTTACACTTTGAGACTGATTGTCGTGTAAGAAGCTGAGCAGTGGGTATAAGGCGGCCGAGTTCTGGATGTTGCAGGTTGATGACTGGAGAAAAATTACTTTTTTTTGGTTTAAATATTTTTCTTATTTTCACTTAAAACGTTGAGAATTATTTATAACTGTTAACTGATATATTAATACATTGGTTACCAAAATAGTACACGCGATCCAAATTAAGAAATCCTCTAAAGACTGACTACTGGGTCTTCTACCCTATATTGGAGCACACAAATTGACGCGGAAACCGCGAGCGGTTTCTGTCAAGGATTTAAAAATACTAAATAGGCCCTGCACTCCCGATAAATATTTGCGCGTTATTCCTATGTGCATGAACTTGGCGCGCAGTTGAATTTGGTTGTTATATTAGAAAAAGAAAAAAAATACATATTGGTATCTCGCTTTTGCGTACCGTAATTCTGTCACATTAACCATTTTAACAGAAGTACTGTTGTAAAAATAGTGAAAATAATTGATGACTCACTTATTTACTTAGGAAATGTGATTCCTTTGGACTTGTTTGTGTTTATTCATTTATTAAAACACTTTTTGAAGGCACAGAAATCCATATTCTATATTTTTGAGGACGTAATTACTAAAAACAATTGAAATGTAAGTAACGCGCACCATTCGCTGCTGCCTACAAAATACTACGACTTCATGTATGTGGTTTATGCATTCCAACTATGTCCCTTTCTCGTGCGCCTAAAATATGGTAGTCATATTTATTATTTTTATATCTTTGGCTTACAGAAAACAGACATGACAATGACAATATTAACCCCAGAATAGTCGCGCCTTTCCATGAAACGTGAATGATGGCGTGGGGAGCATTTTGTCGCCCATGTTCAAACATAATTTTTTTGCTAATTATAATTAAATAACTTTACAAAAAGAAGAAACTATAACGTAAACTATCAGAAAGTAATTAGTTACATTAGTACTTTCTGATATAGTTTTGTACTTAGTGGGATATATGTATAAGCTGTGGGACTGGGATATATAAGATGACATAGTTTTGTACTTAGTGGGATATAATATAAGTTATTTTACTTTCACTTTTTTTACTTTCAGCATAATGTTTACCTTAAACTACGTTAAAAATTAAATTATATAACTTAATAACAAAATGAAACATTTTCAATATCTACGATATAATATTATGTACTTGAGCATAATAGTCCTGCCTGCCACATAAACATACAATGTTCGTTGCATAGTAACTTAGTGTCTATTGCAACATTTTTGGTCCTTCTGTTTTTTGGATGGACATCCTTTCCTATACATGTTTAATATATACACACAGCCGTGGACGGCAAAATGTTCATAGCGCGAGCACTTTAGGGTCAATCTTCTGACGTCGCGTCAGCGAGAAGACAGAAACCATAGAGTACCTACGTACATAAACTGTCTTCTATGATGTTGAGTCATTGTTTGTAGTTGTCACTGTTTTGTATTTATTAAACAACTCTTACTATTATGGTCGCTAAAGCATCCAAATACTTATAGCTGATTAATTTACAAAAATAGGTTAATGCATAAAATTTATAGTTTTCTAAATAAAAGATTATGCAAAGAAAGTGTGCCTATGATAATTATGGATATGAAAATTTTCATCTGATTCCCCATGACTGTCATTCATTGTTAATTTCAATAACTGTCAAGAACTGTAACATAACAAGCAATTTTTTGGTAAGGTCAAATGGCTACATGTTTTGGCAAAGTTCGTATGAAGTTTAGGAATGGAGCATGTCTATATACTTTTTATCTCTATGGTCGCGGTTTTTATTCGTAGTGTGTGCGCTTTGCGCGGTTACGCGGTTCCGCGGTTTACAACCGCGTGAAAAAAACCGTAATGCGGCCTCGCACTAAATGCCGGTAAATTTAAATAACACCAAATTACAACCTCCATAAATGATGTAATCTAGTATTTTTATTTACAATTCTGTATGAATTGAAATTAACAATTAGGTGACAAAACAACAACGTGACAAAAAATGGAAACTATTTCGGCTTTGTGTAAGTAATATTTTCGAACCCAGTTTTTATGATTATATCCATTTTACACATAAGTACACTATTCAATAAATTGCACTCAAATAAAGTCAACAAGTACCATTTACTCTTTATTTTGGTTTTTAATTGCAAAAATACTAACAATGTTTAAATGTCATTATTTGACAGTCGCCGAAAAAGTCTCGCATCGCCAACGTTGCGCACGTTCCCAATACTCCACGAGATGTTATGTAATGTTTGCACAACTGATTTTTAACCTAAAGGGCTACACTTAGTGGCAGTAAAACGTCTCCTTGCGTTGGAAACATGAAGCAAATATAGAGAGGAGATGTTGTATGTAGATTTCCCTATAAAAGATCGCGTGACGCTTTGCGGGGCGAGGGGGATAAAGAAATGGGCGGGAACAAGATCCCGCCCATTTCTTACCAAATACGGCCCTGTGTTTTTGTTGTTGTAAGTAGTTGTCAATAGATGGCGGTGTTTACAAAATGATTATAAAAACTAGAAAAATAATATTTGGTGGTAAAAAATTCTTTAGGAATTAATGTAGGACGAATTTCAGAACGTATGATTATCAAGATATAGTAATTGTTAGCTCTACGCACCTATGCATTTTTATTTCCCCTGATACAAAGTGTCGCCATCGAACGTCGAGTAAAAATTTATTTGGTGAGAACCGTCAGTAGACTGACTTAAGGCCACGCCCACTGTGATGACGTCAGGACCTAGTTGAATCACAGTGCACAGTTGCTTAGGCCGTCTCCTCTCTATATTTGCTTCATGGTTGGAAAGCTGATTCGATTCGATCGATCCGATGATCTGATCGATCCTTTATGATTGTTTCCTGTTATAGAATCTTTAAAGGCAAATGGCACTTGGATTGCCGCTAACTGCCATTGGCTGCCACCACTGGAACCATCGAATTGAACCAACGTAGCTCTATGCTCATTATTTGCTTTATGCTATTTAATATATGTTCTCTAATTGAGTCGCCGACATTATGGAAATGCCACTCCCCATTAAAAACATTTTTTTACGTGTGCTCGTATTTTAATATATCTTGTAAGAAAAAATTACTTGCGGATTTTTAAATTCTCGCTGTCAATGTACAATGAACGTTAATCACAAGGGCGGAAGCTAGCATTTGTGTGGGTTGCCATTAAAACGAATTCGATATCGAACGTGAACGGAGTTTAGGACTTCTAAGTTCTGCCTTTCCCACGCCCTGAAGTGGGCGACTAATGCGCTGAAGTAAATAATTGGCCATTACATGTTGCAAAGCAATCACCTAAACAAATTTAAATGAAAACAAATTAATGATAAAATACTTCTAATATTTTTTACAGAGAAAAAATCATAAAAAGTTAAAAACGTTTTTTTTTAATTACTTAAGTTCAAAAAATATTATGAAGGAACATAAAATCACCCAGAACGTAGAAATAACAAACGTTAACGTTTGTATACGCTCATACGCTTAATTTACGGGTAATTAATAAACCGTTAAATTAATACAAGCATTAATTAAACCGCCAATAGCTACATACTTTAAGCCTAATGATTAATGTATCTATTTTATAATTATAAAGGCACAAAAGATTTATGTCAATGCTAAATACCAACTTGTCCAATAATTGTATAACAAACTAAATAAAATGGATTTTGTAACCACAAATCTATCGGATTGCTCGGATTCAAATGTGGTCGTTAGCGGATGTAGTACAAAATAAAGTATTTAGATAAATCTGCTGTAATTTAAAATTCGCTACAGTTATTACTGAAACTATTTCTGTGTACCTAAATCATATTTTCAACATGCAGCGTTTGATTTTTTTGGTTTTAACCCTACATGGTAAATTTTTGTTCTATTGAATAATATCATTAGTCATTTTAATGTATCTACTATATTACTTATATTGTATACTTAAATATTGTTTAAGCGATGACTATTATCGTGATTGCGATATTCTACACGAATTTGACATAAATACAAAATGGACCATATTTTTCACTGTTAAACCATTCTAAATTCACGCAATTCGTATAAACGACTTTAAAAACTCCTAGTTCATTACAAAAGCAACGATAGTTGCACGTTATTTCGTAGTACTACTTGAAATGTTATCCCCAATACCAGTTCATAATTCCGGAGCATCGTAAAAGCGAAAAAGCGAAAAAATCGAATACGGCTGATACTACAATTTTGGCGCGAAACCCAGAACGTTGTTGTCGTAAATTTTGCAGCGAATTTTTAGTTTTTACTAATTAAGCGGTATGTGTTTTTTAAAACACAGATTAAAAAGGTTTTTGTACAGTTGTAGCAGATTGTTTGCGTGGGGAGAATTTAGACCAACTGCTAAATGCACCTCAGTAGGTACTTAGTAGCAGTAGGTGTATGTACTATAATATTTTGCTATTTTTGTGTTTTTCATATTGCTAAAAAATTATAATCTACCTTTTGGATTGAATTAAGTTTATACATTTTCATATGACACTGTATGTACCTATACCTAATGCCTGATATAAGTAAGTACTTTAGTAAATATCTTACCTACCTAAATATCTACCTGTTATAAATTAAGATGTCATCATAATCATTATCTGGTTTATGTTTTAGGAGATATTTGAGAAAAATTTATGAAGGGTTTTATTTAATAATTTTTTATTTGTTTGTTTAAACGCGCTAATCTCAGGAACTACAGGTTCGAATTGAAACAATATTTTTGTGTTGAATAGTTCATTTTTTGAGAAACGTCTGCCGGGTCAGCAAGTAGGGTCATAAAAGCCTAAAATATTGTTTTAACCGAATTTCCTAGAATTTATATTTGTCTGTCTATACATTTATACGCGCATTACGTAAAACTACTGTTGTTGTTATGTTGCTGTATAACTAACTTAAAAAATGGTGTATGCTTCACCCTCATACACGATGAGTCCCTGAGATATAAATACTAATAAAAATATTGCCGAACAATGTCCGCCAGGTCCGCTAGTAGCAAATAAAACGCTGGATTATAAGGATTATCCACAATGTAGGGAAAATATAAACACTACCACATTTCAATATGGCTAACCCGAAAAGTCCATAAAGCGAAATTAGTGCTGTGATTGTTATAATATTATATTGACCACAACACTTGGTTGAAACCAGAAAGCATTTTGAACGCATATTCGTCGATTGGTTGCGATTTCACGTACCAATCAACTCGCTTCGAGCCCCAGAATACTATTCATATTTGTAGCATATTCCAATACGTTGCATGAAGTTAAAATGGACGTTTGTCAGTGCTACTGTCAGGGAGAGTGGGGGTCAGGTCAACCGATACATCTAAGGGTTTGTCTAAGTTATGGACCAGGTGATAAATTGCGCATTATACATAATGCTCGGTCATTATGAATAATGCCCAATATGAGTGAGCAACTTGATAATTTTTATTCTACTAACCAAATTGACCGGGCATTATACATATTGCCCATAAATAAGTAAAAACAATGAATACTCATTTCCAGTAATTGAAGTAATTTCCAGTAATGGAAATGAGTATTCATTGTTTTTACTTATTTATCTTTGCCACCCTACTGACATTAATAGTTGTCAAGTCATTATTTATGGCTTCCGTCCTAATGTTTCAATCGATTTTTATAGTATATTTAATCGTTGCTCCCTCCCCGCACCGCGTCAAAGGCTTTATTATCAAATTGCTCAATTGTAATGTAGCAATATAATAATGACCGTGCCATGTGATAAATAATGAAGTTTAGATAGAAATTAATCACTTTGCCCGATAGAGCTGGGCATTATTCATAATGCTCGCGCATTATTAATAATGCCCGCATTAATCACCTGGTCCATAACATATACATTTCCTTTAACGCGTTAGTTAACGCGCTAATGTGGTGAATTAAGAATACCTAAATAAGACTCGTAGAAATTGTCAATTCCCTATTCTAATTTTCATCTATTATGATTTTAAGATAAAGCCTAAGCAACTGGTTTCTATTAAAAACTATTCTATTGAAAACAGATATGCAGAAAGATAGACAGCTTTAATTTCGCATTTATAACATTAGTAAGAGTTGTACCCTTATTCTGAGTAAAGCTTAAGTTAGTCTGGCTTAAGCGCATCAACGATTTACAATAGTCTCTGCTTATAATTGAAGAGGCTAATTTATTAATTTGCGTATGGCTTTTATAACAAGTTGTCAAACTTATCATTTTAAACACTGACTGAAAACAGCGCATTTGATTTATTTCTAACTTGGTGTGCCGTGAATTGCTGAGTAAGCTCCCCCAGAAATGATTTAGTTCTGTGAAGTCAAAATTCTCGATGTCATCGATCCTTTCCCCTTGATGTCTAGTATTTTTTTCTGTTATTGTTTTTATTAGGTAATACCTACGTACCTACTATACCTACTTAATTATAAAATCTAATAATTTGTGTACTTACCAGCTAATCCTTTGCTCATAGATTTTTTTTTGTATTTTCAAATCGAAGTTTGTTTTGTTTTGTTGTTGAAAGTCAAACTACGCCATCGATCCTTGTTAGTGGCCTTGGAAGGAAAAACGGCAAGAAACTCCCAAGTCACAGTTATAGCTTGCACTTGCTTGGTAGGTAATACTTACCTACGGCTCAAATATGAAACTCATTTCCAAGATGTTTTTTATCTTTAAAATTACTAACACGTCTGTAATCCATTCATCATGAAAATATCATAGACATTTTAAATTTATCGTCTAATGGAATTTTATATAGCAATAACGCCAAATTCTTTTCCCATAGTTCATGACGTAATATAATGTACCTACATACCTACCTATGGACATTAATTGAAGCCAATAATTTTCTTCTCGGTTCAACTTATTTCAATATTATAAATTCTTTTGTATCACTGAGCACCGGGCTGTTTCAATTGCAGAGAAGGGAAAAAATACCTAAGTACATAGTATAATACAAAAGAAAACGTAAGAACGACCTTTAGTTTTAAACCAGTTAACCCTAATTCGCTCCGGTAACAAAAAAAAACCAACGTTTAGTTTCGACGGCGTTCTATAAACTGAGGAAATTTTCTCAAGATTAGATAATACCTTTAGATTTTGTAAGCCGCTTGATATAAAATAAACACCAAACGTTATCTAAATATACCAAATTATCCTTACTAATATTATAAATGTGAAAGTGTGTTTGTTTGTTTGTTTGTTTGTTTGTTTGTTTGTTTGTTTGTGACGCTTTCACGTCGCAACAAAGCTATTATATGGTAAGATTTATGTGTGTGGGGATAGTTAGGAGGGTGGAGAGTGACGTAGGCTACTTTTTACCGCGGAAAAACATCCCATTCCCATGGGAAGATCGATGTTTTGTTAGTTGCTAGATATTTATTTTCGGAGTTGTTAATAGATGGCGGTAATAAAATTCATTTACAAGTTCTGAATTACTCTATCAAATACTACATGTAATTTACTTAAGTCATAGGCAAATTTAATAGGCTACTTTAGCTCTGCCTTGAGAACTCCCCGCTCCGGCTGTATTCAGTGTACCGCCCGCCCGCTGGCACTATCCTGTTGACTGATGTCCGCAAGTTGCTCAGCCAACAGGATAGTGCCAGCGGACCAGAGGGACCTTCGAGTCGAGAGCCTGGACAACTTCATCGAGAGATTGGCACGCAACATGTTCGGGCGTGTCGACGCGTCGCGGTTCCCGCATCTGCAGGACCTGGCGCCGCTCCACACCCGTCCACCGGACCGCTGGGCCTTCCCGCGCGACTTGCTGGTTGCGCGGGACGGGCCTAGCACTGACTGATACTGGGGCTTCGTAAGTCGTCGCCCGGCGCTGGTCGGCTCCTGCTGGGCTTCCCACCAGCGGGATTCACCCGGTAGGGCCTCGATCGCCTGGGCGGCGCGAAGATGAACCCCATCCCGTTTAAGACTCTGTGGCCTGTAAAAAGGCCACCACTCACCGGACTTGACCTATTGGTTAACCACAGATGGACAACCAAGGGCCTTAGGGCCCAGCCCAAGAACCGGCCCGTTTTAACGGGCCGCGAGAGACACCCCAAAGGGGAACTAACTGTCCCGAGGGCTCCACACACCTCAGACAGGGTGGAGTGAAGAGAGCGAGTAGTAGGCTACTTTTTAGCCTAAATTCCTACGGGAGCGGGACCTACGCGGCTGTTACCTACGGGTCCCGAAGCGAAGCGCGGGCGGTTCTCTAGTACAATGATTAAACCGTTACTGACTTATCAGGCACAAACCCACAACGACAAACTATACTTAACTTACAAAATAATAAAAACATTTTTTTATCATTTGTTTAAATCATTGTTAGTAGATAAATCCTTATACTGCGTTAATAATATTATTATCTCTAATATATGTTTAGAGTTTATTATAAGTAGGTATAGTTTGCTCAAACAACGTCAAATTACTTTAAAACATTGTACCTTGTTTTTTACAAGCAACCAATACCGTAGACCGTAGACACACTATAATAAAGCAGTGTAATTCATTTGTTAATCACATAGCGGCGTTTCCATTAAACCAACGCTGAATATAAACTTAACGTAGATTTAGTCTACATTGCCTTATTTATGAGACTGAAATATCCGGTTTAAATTAAATTATAAAGCTCGCCAGCGGGTGATGTGAGCATTTGACCCTACCGACCGGCTGAAATTTTAACGAATGACCACCACAAAAGGAAATTACAACCGTTGTACCTATGTATCTTGCGAATCTCTGCGTCGAGGCTTTGCAGATAATGTTTCTAGAAAAATGTTTACGCCTGATAGCAAGGTACCGTAAAATATTTATTTGCGGTACGAAGATAGCTTTTATAGCCGCTCGAGTTTAAGCGTTGTTTGATGCTTTCGGTAGCAAACGTTATTTCCGACGGATCTATAATACTTCAACTGCAATGTTGAATGCCTGGAGAGAATTTTCTCATTTTTAAATTAAATTTTAAAACTGTTGCAGCGCTATGATTTGACGGAATAAAATTTCATTCCCTTTACTGCTTTCTGGTTTATTTATAAAAGAACTTAAATGAAGCAAAAAATGAACTCTAGGCGGATTAATGGGAATGAGAACTCAAATAGGTCAAGTAATACTAGAGGTCACATCGACTTTGACCATCTAATAAGGATCTGAGTCATCAAGGATGTGCGGTACTTATAAAGACGCGTTAAACGCTCACTTGCACTATTAATAGATAGATAGAAAATATAACGGGTGATAAACAGTTAACATTGTGTATAAAAGTATAGAAATACATCTAAATAAAATTCTCAGAATATTGCATAATTTTAAAGTAAGTGACTATAGGTAAGGCGTTACTGGACTATCCAATAACAATTCGCTAAGTCTTATTTAACAGTTTATCTGTAGGCTTTTATGCGTTATATTTCATATCTTTTGTGGAGGAAAAGGGGTGATCTCCCGCCAGGCGATGTCACTGCCTGGGGACCGCGGTCCAAATGTTAACTCGGACCATTTGTATATATAGTTTGTATATCTCGAAATCTTGATAGCACGGTTGAGGATGCGTCTTCTGATTGGCCAGTTCAGTATGACGCGTATGACGTAATCTATTGTTTCACTGCACTCGTCGCTCGTGGTTGCGTGGTCAGCATTATGTGCGGCGCGCGCTCATATTAGGTACTGTAGGTATGGCGCCGCTACATCTTTGAAATAGATTATATTTTAGTCCCTCAAATTCATTGTCACGCAGAAACGTTAAAGTACTAATATACTCTTTTCTAAACAAAGAAAAACGATAGCTTTAGCAGTGCGTGACGCAACAAATAAACGCCCACTTAATACACAAACAGCGTGTAAATTTATGCCGTGTAGTATCTCTGTAATGCCGTGCCCGTGACAATGCGTACATACCATTGTGTAATACTCAGATTGTAACGGATCAGAATGAAATGTGTAAATAGACAATAGGCTCAGAAAGCATTATAAGTGTTAACGTATATTAGTATTATCATTAGCGACCTTAACACGTCTTGTGTCTAACGTGAGTAAGCGACTGAGTTAAAGCAATTTGAGACGTCGCGTCGCCACGGTAATTTTGTTTGTGACTCCGTGTTTCAAAGGACATATTAACCCATTAGCGTTCCTCAATATTGTAAGATAATAATCGTAAACCAAATTGGATACCATTGCATTGTATAATAGGTTTGGGGATTTGATTGGCCCTTAAATCCTCAATGATTGTCTTTGAATATTTTAAATAAGGCTAGCTGAAGCGGTGGTTTCAACGTCAGACTCCACAACCGGGGGCCTAAGATCAATTATACATTTCTAATTTTCAAAATGTACATAATTATGTGCGTGGTCTAATTGAATTAACAAAAGTTGAATGAGTTCTTTAATAATACTAAGTAATTGTTCATTGGCTGCAGTAACGTTTTATTTTGGTCAAAGCGGTGATTTTACTGATTTATTTACTGTAAAACACGATAATATTTATTGCAATAAAAAAGAGACTTCATTATTGCGTTTCGAAAATACGTCATGTCTCTTGTCAGCCAAACGTTCTGAAAAATCAGGATTTTGTTGACGAAATGTGTAGGTAGGTATTGTTTATTAAATAATAATAATTAAATAGTATCAGTAAAATAGATGGGCACATATTATCCTATTACATGTTTTTTTTCGAGCGTTTTATATGATTTTAATGTAACAACAATATTATAAACAATTAATGAGGAATATTACAACTTTCATCGCAATAATTTCCTACAGTGCATAATACATATTATTACTGCAATGTAAGTAATACACGAGTATTTTAAGTCGATCTAAAACTTCTGAAAGTCTCTGTAAATCAAGTAAAGAATGAATGTCGCGATGATTTAGAAACCGTTCCGTTATTTCCACACTCAATATACGACGCTTTTAGATAAGAGTTCAGAAATTTAAAATTATTTTCTATATCTGTAACACAAAGACGTGAATATGTATATTTAGTTTAGCCACTTGAAACGGCTGATAACTTATCAGACAATGTATCTGCCAGATAGTTCTATCCGACACCTGTAAAACCAAGTTGTAGTTTATGCGGCAGATAAGTTCCTGATAAGCTATCAGGAGTAACTAATGTAAAAATAATATTTTTAATAAACATTGTCAAAATAGACATATTTCTCTGATAGGACCCTGAAAATAATAGGTGGAAACAATTATTTGTCATATCGAAAAGGACTTTTCTCTAACATCTACAACGCAAAAATTAATCGCCGTCATGGAATTTCCCTATCAAGCTCAAAATAGTTCGCCCAGGCACGCGTCGCTCATACAACTCTGATAATAGCTGCAAAGTTCCAACTACTTAATTGTACTATTTGAGACTAGCTCCTACTCTTGGCTTTCCCATACTGATGTACTTAAAGTTTTCATTTAAGATAACAAACTAGCATGCAAGCTCACCGTTCCGCTGCCGCCCACGCCGATTCTGATAGACTCGGAATTATGGTTAAGATCGGGACAAGTATGTATATTAATTAATCACAATAGACAACAGTAGATAGTATGGTAAGTCGGTATTGTAAGAAACTTATTTGGTCATTTAGATAATAAATAGTTGGGCAAGCCCTATATAATTCATAGTAATGATATTACTAAATAGCTAGTTCCATTATCAAATGTTTCGATAAATCAGAACGTCCCAGTGGTACAACAAAAAAGTCCTTGAAGACAAAACATACAAGAAGCTAAAAGCGTACTCTCATCGTATTCAGAACTCCATTAAAACCGCAGTCAAGAAACTGTCATCAACAAACTTACTTTCGTCTCATTGAAACGATGTCTTCAGAAAACTTAGTGATTGGTTTGTAATTTTAGAACACTTAATATTCTAATGGAATACTCACTTTCAAGAAGCCTCTAATTAAGGTAAACGTAATAAACAACGTAGTAATGGTAGTTAATTTTCTAAAGATTTAATTAGCATGACTAGCATAGGTTTTGTAAAGGAAGTTGGGAAAATCAATTAGGTAATTATTAAGAATATGCTATGAATAACCAAAATCAGAACTAGTAGGTATTTATTAACTGCTTCATTTTAATGATAGGGGTTGTAGGCACACGTGTACCTGCCAATAGTTATTATTGTCTCTCGGTATATCTGTTGTGCGTTGCCTGATTGCCACTGGTTACATGTATTATTACAAAAATATTTGAAATATTTATAGCAGACTATAAATAAATTAACGATTATTGACTTTGCATATCTAAAAGATTAAAGTTGTAATACCTAGATAAAACTTCTGACTGGAAGTAAATAGAACAATATTTTCCTTTTTCCGATTGCAATAAGCTACATCTCTAAATCATAGAACTCCAAAACCTATTCCCTAAAACGATAAAGGGGATAAACATGAAATCCATAAAACGCCTTATAAAAATGAGTAGCAATTGTTTCCGGTGAGGGTACAATTCGTAACCGTTAGGTATAAATTTTCTGGAGCGTAGCTCGGACGGGTGGTCAGTAGAGATATAATCACAGATACGTATAAGTTCACCCGTACAATATCTATTACTGAAAACCCCGTACCCTAGTCGTTGTTGACCCTGTCTGCGAGGCGTTCCGGATTTGATTTCCGGTCAGAGCAGTCATATGTTACATAAAAACATGTTTGTTCTTGTATCACATTGTTAGTGATATTGCCATAATAATAGTATTTGTTGTCCATGTCGACGGCGTCACAAGAAATCCAAGTGAGAGTGTTAGCATTTACTTTTTTTATAAGCTTTTTACTTTCAACGTTTCTTATAAATTTGGGTAAAATCTTTTAAGGTAAATTAGAAGCACTTCCGATTGTTTACAGAGTTGACATTTTGCATATTTTTATAGTTACGATGACAATGCAATCTTATTACGCTTAAGCTCAGGATGGGCTCCAAGCAAGAGAACTCCTCGTCAAGTAATATCACAATGACCTAATTTACTGCGCATTTATAATTCACTTATGCATTTATAATATAATTTAGATTAAATTTCTTAAAGTATAATTTGTACATATTGTTACAAATATTAAATGAGAAACAGCATTTTACAAAATGGCAGATAACTTAAAAAGTCACCGCCACTTCGTTACCTCAAGAGCCCTCAATCCTCGTCTCTAACTACCTTCACCTCGTTATAACTAAACCTATTACTAAGCTATAATAGATAACCTCGGCGACCTACATTCGTCAGTATCTGGCAGCGTTGGCGAATCTCACCGGATTTACCGCACTGTCATGGACTCGGTTCTCATTCTATTTTAAATATTTAGTAGGTAGGTGAAGCTTCTCAACCCTTATAATATTTTTTCCACTCTAAAAAATTGGCTCTGTATTGTGTCTGTCTACGAGTATACGTATCTGAGTCGGTTCAGCTATCTGCCTGTTTTAAATGAAGGAGGTTCAAAATTTCAACACCATTATTACAATTATGTTACTCTATTTATGTAGGTTTAATCACTGAAAGGAGGTTGTTTTCGTTACTATACATTTTCCTTTAAAGTACAAGGAATAATAGACATAATTAATTCTAAATCACGTACTGATTTCAAAGACAAAGTTCATAATGAGTTGATTGACTCTTAAATTGAAGGGCAAAGTTTTATTAGTACCCAACCACTTTATTGATTTGAGACAACTTCTATAGCTTATAAGCTACATAGGTACCAACAAATCGATCCATGTTGTCCAAATTATAAATTGTCGTCGTTGAATATTAAATTGACTTTTAATTTGAACCTGTAACATGTGCTGCACGAAGCACTTATTTGATGATTCAACAAAAAGGGGGATCCTTCTTTAAAATTATTATATTATAGTTTTTTAGTTATTATTTTAATCCCTTGCCTACGCAATATATTCCATACGCGGCCTTATGTTTTATCTTGTACAATAACAAAGAGTATCGAAATCTGAAGTAAGTAGTATTAAACTGGGAAATCGAAAATACACACCACATTTAACTGCGTTCATATTTCACGTTCACAATGAATACGCGAGATTCTTCGGGAATTTTAAGCGACTGCTTTTTTACAAAAGCGTAATGACTCAAATAAATACCTACTGAAAGATAAATGTACTCATTTCTAGGTTTTTAAAAGGGCAAAGCTACTTATAATGGCAGCAGCTATCATGAATCCTATTACTACCTGGTATCAATATCGCTCTTCATGTATTTTTGTTTATGGTTTGTCCAATGGTTAGCTGGTAGACAATGCAATGAGGGTCGCCGTTTTTGTGCTCACCAGTTGGCGCCACCGTCGAGGTGAGGTCTTGCTGTCAAACCCGCCCATACATAAACAGTGACAAATGAAATTCAGACAAGCGAAAAGTGACAGACAGACCTCCCTTTTCACCAGCGGCTCTAGCGGAAAATTCACACGCGGTTACCCTCATTAGCATTAAGCTTGCCATTCGCACTATAATTTTTTTTCTATTGTGGTGAATAAAGTTTATATAAAGTAAATTAATTTAGGTAGCTAGAAAATAATTGGAATTTGGATTTATTTTGTGGTGTCCTAATTGAATGAGTATTTGCTACCTGCGATAGAGTGAATCCTAAACTTATAAATATGTAAAAGTTTATGGCAGTTAGTGCCGCGTTGTCAGGTTGTCAGGTTGTTGCCGCGTTGTTAGGGACGCGTGTCGGCATCACACAGGAGTAGTTGTAGTATATGGCAACAGTGTCGAACAAATCTGCGCCGCCCGCGCCGCCCGCCGCCGCTGCCGCCCCGGCCCGCAAGATTTGAGGCAGAGGCCTACACCGCGCCGGTAGAGGCGCGTCAAAACCGGCGTTCTTTGTTTTTACGCGCGTTAGTTTTAATTTTTAATTTTACGATAACCCCATAACATATTTATTTAAATAAGGTATATTTGTAAAGATTAAAGGGATCGTCTTTAAATAAATTAGCATTAATTTGATTTTTATTACGCTTTGATAAAACTGTATCAGTTAGGTAATATAGCTTTCCAATGAATACGTCGTAAATTATTATAGATAAACTTTTTCATGAATTTTTCTGTCTATTGATGCATGAAAATCCGTTTAGTAGTTTTTGAGTAGATATAAAGCGAACAAACAGGCTAACAGGTAGAGTGCGCAGCTGGAAACTTAGTTTTATAATATTATTGTTTAAAGCCCATCCTGGCTAGATGCTGTTACTTTGCTGAAGTATTTCAACTCCCTGAGAAAATTTATTATTTCTTAATTCTTAAAAGTTCTATAACTAAATGGTTGACATGGATTTTTTATATCAATCTATCCCTCCACCAATGCATACTGGAGCAGCGTGGTGTAGTATCCTCTAGATCTCCACAATGATGAGGAGAGGCTCGTGCTCAGTTCTGGGCCGTTAATAGGTTGAAGCCATGTCAATCTATAAATCTCTCCAATTATAAATGTAATCTAAATATTTGTCGAATGTATGTATTAAAATGAAGGTAGGTTTCCCCAAATAAAACGACGGCGGGTTTACTACTAAATAATTAAACTGTTACGCGCCCAAACCCCCGCATACCCCCGATATTTTGTTTAAATTTTAATATTTTGCGATTGATAAAGGCGAAAACATGTATGTTTTTTTACGCAGTATTCTTTTGCACGCTTCCCGAGCAGTACGTTTTATTTAATGAATTCAGTTTTTTACCCTAAGTTTTTTCGTACGTTTAACCATGGCGCACTTCTACGTCGTCGTCGTAGAAGCAATAATTTTTGAAACAAAAACCGTTTTAAAAAATCCAATATTGTTTTCCGATTCATAAAGAGGTAAAAGTATTTTAATGAAGCAAGTAAGCTCGAATATTTTAAAAGTACCTTAATAATGTATTTTCATTTAACAAAAAAATTAGGGTAAATATTTTGAAAGTACTCACATTACAATAACTTTATCCACTGAAATAAAAGATTAAGGTTTATAAACCAAACCAAAGCACAACTTTATCAACTGAAATAAAAGGTTAACTAACTTCTTTAAACTAACCCAAAGCACAAAGTTGGCGGGGGTCTTTAATTTTCTCTGTAAAATACACAAATTAAGGTAGCGTTAGACTGAAAAAGAAACTTGTCGCATATGTTAGCGTTCCAGCTCGTTGCGTCATTGCCGCTGGCACGAGAATTTTTAGTTCAAGGTTTTAATCTTCATAGCCGATCAACGAACACAATAATACCAAATAAAATGTTACGAGTAAAGCGACCGCAAAAATGAGACAGTAAATATTCAAAAGAATTTGTTATTTTTATTTTATCTTTATACATATAGCCACGTCTACCTACTTTAAAATACAATACACCGTTTATTCAAACTGAAAACCGCAGAGAATATTGTTGCATGAAATATCCGCATCGCGTACAAGCGCTGTTTGCCTTCCCATGTTGTGAGGGATCGATCCGATCACAAATAGAATCTAACCTGTGAGATAAGTTGTACTTATACGACATCATAAAGGTAGATCGTCGGGTAGCAAAATCCGATTCGTCATAAAAGTATAATAATAGTGGGTCGGGGGTGCCGCAACAACGGCGGTGACCTATACAGCGCGCGCCGCCGCGGCAGTCTTCTGTCGAGCTTTCTAATGACCTCAGGCGTTCTGTGTTGCGCGATAAAACACATTTAATCCTCTGAAACTGTTTAAGTTAATCGCAATTTGTTTATCGTATGGTGGACTTTCAGGACAGGCGCACTCCGCATACCTGCGTGCTCAACGGTTGCGTCACAAAAATGAACTCTAAACACTAAAGGATAACTGTGTTTTTATAGGTAAGTGGATATAAACTTTAAGCTGTTTACTCAGTGAATACGCGTATTACATACAAATTAGTTGGGAAAAGTTTCGATTTCTTTCCAGTGAACTCAGTGGTTTTTATTTATGATTTTAAGTAGATAATATAATCAACTCGTAAATGCAATGTTTACTTCGCGGTGCATGTGTTGATATGGTAGTTATGTCAGAATCCAAACTATGTCAAGTGTTAGTGAGATCTCTACGTACTTTTTATATTGAAACGACAAGTAGTAACTGCATTAAAGAGCAGAGCATCATTTAAGCCGCTTTGATGCATAAATATTTACTAACGAGCATCGGAAGTTTGTTTTGAATTTTATAAAGATGAATCCGCTTAGTAATTTTAAGTTTTAAAGAATTTTCATTAGGTAAAAAGCGTTCGCTGAAGTCTAATTATACTATATTATAATTATATAATGTTGTAGTTATATAATTACAGTTATGGTAAACAATAATATTCGTTAAATGTATTAAACTTTCTTTGTTTTCTTTTAAAACATTGTTAACCAACCTAGAATTTTTACGTTTTATGCTATAATGAAATGAAAAATTTCTTTGATCACGAAGGGTCGCGTGTTACATGTACTTTTATTTTGGTCTACGTACTGTCGGATCCGCAATCGATATTGAGTATGGAAATTACCGGGTATTCTATCAAAATGTTATTGTACGAGATATTTAAAAACATTGTGACCTATTATATTGTTATTTATATGCTTAAAAATATACCGTCGCTCAATTTGTTATTGCTTTTGTTTCAGGTTGATGCTATGAAAAACCACAACTGTATAATAATGTAATTATGAAAAAGGTTTTATGTTTTGAGGCAAGGAAGAAGAACAATCGTGATGTATTACAAATTATTTCAATATTATTGGTTTTCCCTCCTGTTTTCCGAGCTCAAAATACCCTGGGATGCTCCGACGTAATCAAAAGTAATAAATGCTCATGTTATACATTTGAAAATGGTATGACTATTTTGTTCAATTGCGTATTATTATGTTTAAAGAGAAGTTTTGTATGAACATTGATTTTGTTTTCAGCTTTATTTCTGGATTGCCAAGACACGTCCGCTAAGGATATTAAGCAAGCACTTAAAAGTGTGGCTAATGTACACTCTTTTACTATATACGATCTCGATGGTAGTGAAGAAGTTTTGGGACCACATTTTATACCACAAGGAGTATGCATCAAGCATATACATATATCAAGAACGAGCATAAGGGATATAGATGATGAGACTTTTATGCCGCTTAGGAAGTGCCTTGAAACGTTAAGCATTGTATCGAGCAAAATTAAGTTTATGCCGCATAAAGCTTTTTCTGGCATGCTTAAATTAACATCGATCGAGCTCACCTCTAATTACATCGAAGAAATACCCAGTTATAGCTTCTACGCCATTCCTCTTATGAAACTTAATTTAAAAGGGAACATGATTCGACATATATCAGAAACTGCATTCTCGGGCTTAGAACAAACTTTAATAGAAATTGATTTGAGTGAAAATAACCTTACTTCATTTCCCATAACTTCTATCTCAAAATTAAAACACCTCAAGTCCTTTCGTTTAGCGTGGAATGAAGTATCTTCATTTCCTTTCGTAGAAAATTCTGATTTAATGGCATTACAATATTTAGATTTAGACTCAAATAATTTTGAATTTATTTCTGAAGACTGCCTTAAATTTAGTCCGTCCCTGACAATATTATCGTTTCATTTTAATTTTATTAACGGTATTCATTACCGAGCATTTTATTCCCTTGTTAATTTAAAATCTTTAGATTTGAGCCATAACAGGATTAAGATGTTGAACATTAATCTCTTTCAGAATAATAAATTGTTAGAGTTTGTAGATTTAAGCCACAATCATTTGCATCATATCCATGGCCTACTTTGCAATATGCCGTCTCTCGCAGAAGTATTTTTAAGTCATAACAATATATTGGAAGTGCCAATAGATTCATTTCTTAACTCGACTAATATAAGTAAAATACACTTAGAAAAAAATTGTATTACCAACATAAATAGTGATAGTTTTAGTGATTTAGACAACTTAGAAGAGCTGCATCTAGATTATAACTTTTTAAATCAAGTGCCACATTATATATTAATAAATAATAGAAATATAAAAACATTGAGATTAGACAATAATAATTTTAGTGATTTAAATAATAATACACTAGAATCTTTAGTGAATTTAAAAGACATCCGATTGAATAATAATAGACTTAAAATAATTTTAAAGCCTCATTTTCATAATTGCTTACAAGTAGAAGAAATATACTTAGATCACAATAAAATTACTTACATTGAATTAGGACTGTTTAGTCATATGAAAAAGTTAAAACATTTAACGTTAAATGATAACAATCTTTTAGACTTGCTTGATATATTACCAAAAGGTAAATCGAATTTGCTCACACTGTACCTTGATTCCAATTCGTTTTCATCAATTAATAATTTCATTCTAAGATCCCAGGAACGATTATACCAGTTTAGTGTGAAAGACAATCGATTAAAATTTATTACAAAGAGTACCTTCAGTAATCTAACATACTTGACTCGCCTCGAGCTAAATAAAAATGAAATCTCAGTAATAGATGACTTCTCTTTCCAACGATTGACTTCAGCTCGTTTCTTAGATTTGCAAGAAAATAGTTTACGGAATATCACAAGCTATACATTTTTTGGTTTAAGTGAATTAGAAGACTTGGACATTTCAAATAATCAAATTGTATATATTTACGAAATGGCTTTTGATACATCGAAGAAGTTGAGAAGCCTAAATCTTTCTAATAATAATTTGAAAATATTGCATAAAAATATGTTTCAACAAGGCTTACCGTTAAGTACACTGTACTTAGATAATTGCGAAATTAATCTCATAGAAAATGGAAGCTTCCACGGTTTAAATAATTTAAAATACTTGTCTCTGAAAAATAACTCCCTAAAATCTACCGATTTACTAGCTCTTGATGTGCCGGGATTAAAATTTTTAGCACTATCTTTCAACATTCTTGATTATCTACCAGTTGAAGCTTTCTCGCAACTTCCCCTTTTAGAAGTTTTATTAATGGAACATTGCAATATAGAAAATATTTTAGATGATACTTTTATTTATAATAAACATTTAACAAAACTAAACATTGCCCAAAACATTATTAGCGCTACTCCAACAAACCTATTTGGTCTACATCATTCTATATCTGAATTCAACATAAGTAATAACTTTCTGGACTACGTCCCTTACAATACTATACATAATTTTACATATTTAGAAACATTAGATATAGCAGATAACTTATTACCAAAAGTAGAATTAAGCGGTTTTGAAAAACTTACAAAACTAAAACATTTAATTTTGAGAAAAAACGAGATTCAATCCATTACATCGAGCAAAAAGGTTGTGCTACAAGAACTTATACTGTTTGACATAAGCTTTAATAAATTAAACGATCTCCCATCCATCATATTTGAAAATTTTCCAAACATACAGAATTTTAACATTTCATACAATGACATAGTCAATTTTGATTTTTTAACTTCATACAAAAAGTTCGGAGTTTCGTTAATAAACATAGATCTTAGCAAGAATCCTGCCGTTACATGGACCACATCCAAAAAAAGCTACAATAATAATACTTTAATTGCAAATTTATACGAATTACATATTTGTTCGACAAATTTAACTAATATTGAAGAAATTACATTTGAATTATTCACAAGCTTACAACATCTCTATTTGAAATTTAATAAAATTAGGCGTTTATCTATCAGTCCGTTTTCAAAACTTTCCCTCTTAGAAAATTTAGACTTAAGCTTCAACAGAATCACACATCTTAAGACAAGTAATTTTCGAGGGCTTACTAAATTAAGTACCTTGTGTTTGTCCAATAATAACATCGAATCTATGGAATCGTTTGATGAAGACTTACATAATTTAAAGCTTTTAGATCTATCCCATAATAAATTGCAAAACATACTTAATGAACATTTTATAAACTTGATGGAATTGACAGTTCTATACTTAGGGTACAATAATATTAAATATATATCAGTAACAGCGTTCAAAAATCTTAACAAAATTGTACAAATTGACTTGGAGCATAATAAACTGCAAAGCGTATCAATTGAACTTTTGAATTCCATAGAAAATCACGTGCAGGATATATCTTTGAAAGGTGAAGTATATTCTTAATCTCTTCGTTTACAACTCATGTTTATAGCTTGAAAATATTAAGAAATTGGACTGATTTCATCTGTTTTCAGGTAACGTCATTATCTGTAAATGCCAAAAGAATAACACGTGGACGTGGATTCAAGACCATCCTAAAATTGTAAAGTCAAATGCAGTAATATGCTTCAATGAAGATTATCCCAGAGAGAAGTGTAATTTTCCGATGATCGCCCAAGTATCCATCGATAAGCATAACGATAATTCTGTATCTGTTTCCTGGTTTATTCGAAATCGTACGGCAATAAAAGGTTTACAAATTATCTACTATAATGAAGATACAGATACAGACGTAAGTATTGCTTGCCATACAAGTATCTCTTTAAGTTTACTTTTTATTTTATTTCAGTTGGATTGTATTATTAAACTTAACTTTTTATTTGTAGGTCAAATCTAAATATGTTGATAAAAATGATATGTCAACTCATATTACTAATCTACGATCAAGTACACATTATATTGTTTGTGTTATAACCTTGTATGATGATCAAATGTTAACTATTGACGAAGAAGACGTATTAAAAATAAATAATACGGACATAGAACTGAATACAACTATGAAAATGAGTCGCAACATTGCAGCTATGCTAATATCGCAATCGCCATCAAGTGAATGTGTTTCTTTTGACACTTTTAAAAAAGCGCCAATTGTTAAATCAATACCGAAAAAGGTTTTTCATTTTTATTCATTCCTCAATCGGCGTTTAGGTTTGATTGTTGGTTGTGTTTTAGGATTTATTGTATTTTTTATCATGGTGTCCGTATTATTATACACAAAGGTTAAAGAAAGAAAACGAATTGCTAAATCCGATCCAGCTTGGTCGGAGATGAATGATTACCACTCAATGCAAAGTAAAGAAGATATTTTACAAAATTCCACTTCAGCGTCTACTGATAATATTTTGTTAGGGATGGCAAAGAATCGAAATTCATCCTTAGACCAATTAAAATAAATATTAGATGTAGAACTACGTTCAAATTATTAGCTGGTGTAGATTAATTTTAAATGTAGTAGGTTTAAATGAACATGCGTTAAAGTGTATAGTAAACATTGTCCTTGCACTACAAATATGTCATTTGGGTCACAACTGTAGAATTTTCTAACACTACTAAAATAATAACCAAACAGGGTTTTAGCTGCGTGTTTAGTGTATTCGTGAATCATTAAAATTCGTACATGCTACACCAATGTGTTCATTAATAGCATTGTCGTGACTAAAAAAATCAATACGGCCAATGTTGATGGCTGTAATTAAAATTAACGTGAATTAAGTGTTATAAGTAGCCTAAGATATTTTAAATATAGGTTTATCTTGCTCATATTACTTTCTATTGTTATAGTTAATGTTTTGGATTATCCAATATTATTGTTTTTGACCCTAAAATATCTTAGCTCGCTTTTAATGTAAAATATCGGAGTCAAGGACACTGTTTACTATACAAATGATAAATAATGTTATGTACCTATTACTTGACGCATGTTCATACAAACTTGTATGTTCACAGAATTCCAAATACGAGTTCAATAACGCGTTAGAATGTTAATAGATGTTGAAATATTTACGAATACTTACCTGCTTTATTACAGAATTTTTGTAGAATATAGTGTATAGGTAGGTAGAGACTTTAATTATTTAGACATTTCAAATGTTTATTACACTAGTTATAGATAAATTATTAAATATAGTCAAATAAATTTGTTGCAACACTTACGTGTTTTTGTTATATGCCTTTTTTAAAGTCCCGGTCAAAGTTTTAAAATGTATAAGCTTATTTTTTTTACCGACTTCAAAGAAGGAGGTTCTCAATTATTCAACCGTATATATGCTTTTTTTGTACGTTCAGCGATAAGATTTGATAATTCTTTTTTTGTTGTAAAGTAGATATGAGCAGTAGGGTCCGCTGATAAGGATCGCCAGGATCTGATGATGGCATCTCGGAGAATTCGAGGGCAACTTTCGAAAGCGCTACAATTTCATGAAGGTCTGGAGTCGACCTCTCCACCAATCCGCATTGGAGCAGCGTGGTGGAGTATGCTCTAGGCCTCCTCAGTAATGAGGAGAGACCCGTGCTCAGTAGTGGGCCATTAGAGGGTTGTAGCTTAGCTTTAGCTTAGCTCTGGAGTCGACCTGATGAAGCCGAAAGACAGTCGAGGGAACTCCTCAACGATTTACTGCAGTTCTCTAGTGTTTGGGCTTGATTAATTTGTAGTGACGAGAACTTTACACCTACATGTTGAATTAAGCGCCATCTGGCGAGTAGTTTTTGAGTTATCTCTGCTTATCGAGGTTGATGTCGATTTTTTTTTGTAAAAAGCAATAATTATTTATTAACTAAATAAGTAGTTTTCACAACACGATACATTTATAACACGAATGTTAACTTTTTATCCATGCTTAATTTATTTCAAAGAACGATTAAGAAATTCGCCAGAAAGGAATGAGCAGAAAGCAAAAGGTGCAGAATTTAATAAACAAAAAAGACATTAAAGAATCAGTTATTTACTATTGTTACTAGAACCGTAACTCACCGTAGCAAACCGTAGTAACCGTAGTAACCGTAGAAAACGCAATGAGGGTAACCGCGTGTGAATTTTCCGCTAGAGGCGCTAGTGAAAAGTGAGGTCTGTCTGTCACTTTTCGCTTGTCTGAATGTCATTTGTCACTTTTTATGTATGGGCGGGCTTTGACAGCAAGACCTCACCTCGCCGGTGGTGGCGCCAACTGGTGAGCACAAAAACGGCGACCCTCATTGTACACGTAGTAAGAGCCGTAGGCGTCTACGTCTACGATGTCTACGAGCTGTGTGTGATACACCAGTTCATTTCACGGTTTTACTATAACTAAGGCGCCGGGAATATGGAGTTGGCTCTTTTTACTTAAGCCGAATTTTTTATCTATGCTCACAGTTCAATTTGGCTTGTAAGCAAAACTTACAGCATTTTAAATTCTCTCTGTCAATCTGTAATTTACATTAATCAAAGGAGCAGAGATCTCGCACTTGTGTGGGATACAAATAAGGCACTTCTCACACAACGCTATTTGCAAGCGACTCGGATCTTGTCAATGTATGAAAGCGACGCGTCTACGATGCGTCTCCTGTCAGTGAGAAGTGTCAGATACAGCGAATTTTGGATTGCGTTGCAGTCGCGTAGTGTGAGAAGTTCCTAAAATGAATTCTATGTCGAACGCGACCACAATGTAGTTACATTTAAATTGTTTTGAACAAATGGTGTGTTCTTCTCAATTTGAGTCTTCTTTTGGACACATTTGTAATAGGTAGCAGTAGTTGGTGCTGTGGTGGTTCGTTAGCTACTTATTCAACTAATTAGTACAACCGGTCTATTAATGAAATCCTTTTGACGTGACAACGTCTTATAAATTGGTTTGCCGGGAGGCACTTCAAGAAACTGCGTTAGTAAGCTCCGCTCACGTTCCTTGGTAACAGTGTACAGAAAATGGTACAGCGCCATCTATGATTAAGTAGAGTAACTAGTTTGTTACCTCACTTAGTTGTGACTAATGGTTAATGGTCTAACGGTTAGCAGCGCTAGATGGCGGATGGTGTTACAATGTTTTAAATATAATTCTTTGTATACGTTTACCCCATGAAGATACGGGAACGCAGGGTCAACTTCACAAATAACCACAACTGCTTGCAAACCCAAAATAGCAGTTTATTATAAAACCAAAGAAGTCGACACATTGCCCTTTAAAAATTTTTCTCTTATATAAACTCCACGTTACACTCGTTAGCGCGTTTCACAAATTGGTACAATGCCATCTTGTTTACAAGTGAGGAACTATTTAACAAAAATAAAACATTAAACTTAAATTGCTTCCGCCTTCACATGACGGTTAGACAGTATAAATAAATGTTTTAAATTGTTACTATTATTTCATCCTTCTTCCTACTATACGAATGAATATTCACATTAAAATTATTTTACCACTTAAAGTCGTTGTCACGTAAAACTTTCGCCCGTATACCGACGTTACAGGCAACCAATTTTTTTTTCAATATTTCAATAGTTGAAGTAAATCCAAAAACTCTTTGGTCGGTGCAATAACGCTAAAAAGTACCTACCAAAGAAATTTTGTTACTTTACGATGGTACTGCCCACACAATAAATTCCAAGCGGATTTTTCTACGTAATTCACTCTACTATAGGATGAACAAGACTAGGGTCACAGTTCCTTCAAATATGATATTAAGGCACTATCTTAAAGGATATACTCCATTATTTGACAAAATTCGTCACGTTTCGCAAGAAAGGCATTTAAGTAGCATAAGCTCTTGCGACATTTCGGCAAATATTTTTCAAACAAACCAAGAAAGGATTTTTGAAATTACTACGTCTGTAGGAAAATTCGTCGGGGTTAAATTATTGTGTGGATATTAATATAAATTTCCGCAGAAGAAGTTGTGGACACCAGCTGATATTATAAAAAGTTAGCCCAGATAGGTACAAGAGTGAAAAAGTGGGCTAATTATATTAACTAACATTAGGTACTACTAAACTATACTATTATAAGAATCCGAACAGCATCAGTATTCTATGTAATAAAGTACTCAGAATATACCTGCTATAGGTATTCTTCGACATCGCGGCAATTTATGCAATACAGACGTCGCCTCATAACAAATGCGTCGTGAGGACAAAGTAATCAAGACTTTAAGTTCTTCTATTTTTTTAAGTTTCGTAATGGCGTGGTTACACAACTATGTAACTTATCATAGTTATTAACTTCATTTAAATTAGGATCTTGCTTGCTTGATAGTATAAAAATTTTATTAATAAATAATTTGTTATATTGGTGGGAATGGACCCAATTAATTATTCTGTAATTTATTTATATCTCATACTTAAAATAACTACATTGTGCTACTCTTTGTTAATATATTGAGTCGAGAGAACCATCGTAATTCGCAAACTTTTCTAAGTGACTCACTTTTAAGAGATAATACTATGCTTTAATTTGGAATAAACAAAATGATACTCATTTCCGCTATGAAATAGACTATGAATTAATCTTTGTCGTATAGATCGAGAGGACTATAGAGCTTACTCAGTCATGTTGGATTAGGTGTAATGCAGCTAATTTTAATGAGATATAATTAGCATAATGACGGAGCTTGGTATAGGATATTGACAATTATACCAATAAGGTAATGCAGCCAATCTCTGTATTTCCTCGTTATGGAAATTGGCAGTGTAGTGAAAATAAGGAAGGAGTGAGTTTTAGATAAATAATTTAACTGCAACGAGCTTGGAGTAAAATTTCATATGTTTTCACTTCAATGAAAATAAAATGTGAAATTAAAAAAAAAATCTCTTTTTTTTTAATGTTTGATCTTAGTGCCTTATTTCACTCTACTTTCTTGTTTAACAAATCCTGTTGAGTTTCAGTTCTATAACTCTGTTCCTGTATGTATGATGTCAATAGTATACCAAAGGAGCTGAAGAGCTATACTAAGGAGTGAAAAGAGGGGTGGTATCCTTACTTCCTTACTAATATTATAAATGTGAAAGTGTGTTTGTTTGTTTGTTTGTTTGTTTGTGACGCTTTCACGTCGCAACAAAGCTATTATATGGTAAGTTTTATGTGTGTGGGGATAGTTAGGAGGGTGGAGAGTGACGTAGGCTACTTTTTACCGCGGAAAAACATCCCATTCCCATGGGAAGATCGATGTTTTGTTAGTTGCTAGATATTCATTTTCGGAGTTGTTAATAGATGGCGGTAATAAAATTCATTTGCAAGTTCTGAATTACGCTATCAAATACTACATGTAATTTACTTAAGTCATAGGCAAATGTAATAGGCTACTTTAGCTCTGCCTCGAGAACTCCCCGCTCCGGCTGTATTCAGTGTACTGCCCGCCCGCTGGCACTATCCTGTTGTCTGATGTCCGCAAGTTGCTCAGCCAACAGGATAGTGCCAGCGGACCAGAGGGACCTTCGAGTCGAGAGCCTGGACGACTTCATCGAGAGACTGGCACGCAACATGTTCGGGCGTGTCGACGCGTCGCGGTTCCCGCATCTGCAGGACCTGGCGCCGCTCCACACCCGTCCACCGGACCGCTGAGCCCTGAGCCGCTGAGCTGAGCAACCAGCAAGTCGCGCGGGACGGGCCTAGCACTGACTGATACTGGGGCTTCGTAAGTCGTCGCCCGGCGCTGATCGGCTCCTGCTGGGCTTCCAACCAGCGGGATTCACCCGGTAGGGCCTCGATCGCCTGGGCGGCGCGAAGATGAACCCCATCCCGTTTAAGACTCTGTGGCCTGTAAAAAGGCCACCACACACCGGACTTGACCTATTGGTTAACCACAGATGGACAACCAAGGGCCTTAGGGCCCAGCCCAAGAACCGGCCCGTTTTAACGGGCCGCGAGAGACACCCCCAAAGGGGAACTAACTGTCCCGAGGGCTCCACACACCTCAGACAGGGTGGAGTGAAGAGAGCGAGTAGTAGGCTACTTTTTAGCCTAAATTCCTACGGGAGCGGGACCTACGCGGCTGTTACCTACGGGTCCCGAAGCGAAGCGCGGGCGGTTCTCTAGTGGTTGTATAAGTGTGACGTATCTATATTCTTATGTGTCTCGGTATCTGTGTTCTTTCTGTGGCTTTCTTTCGCTTAATTTTTCATATAAAGAGTAAAGATTCTACCACCGTTAACGAGTACCTACCGTTGTATCAAGCCCAACCTTCTACAGGAAGAACCGAGAGCCATTAAGGAACCATTTAGATACCCATTTCTATAACAACCAAGTTTTATATTATCCTACTTACTAGAAAATTCTATGATAAATTTAATAACCTTCCTATAAGATCCTGAAACCCTTTTTACCTGAGACTTCAGTAAGGATATCAATAAAATGCTTTTACAATGCTGGTATGAGATATCATTCCGTCCACTAGGATCCCCTAGACTGCTCCCCCAGGGGATCCATATGATGTATATCGGGTAGTTTTGTTACTTTTTAGGGTTTCTTTCTGTGGTTTTGTGGGTATCCTTTCAAAATTCACAATTCCCCTATATGGACGACGCGGTTTGATTCGTCATTTATTTTACATACATTTCAAAAAAGTAGAATTAAGTGCCAGTGTCGGTGTTTCCATTACATTATAACGTGAGTGTCTTGAAACTGATAGTAAGTACCTATGCTACTATGTATTAAGTTAGTACCTTAGCTTTATAACCCAACACTAAACCACCACTTAACATCAAGTTGGTTTGTAGTCAAGCATTAACTAGCGCACTAACTATTACATGTACTAGAAAGCTGCATCGCCATTGCAATTCGCCGAAGATTGAACTTCCAGCCACATGGATTGGACACGAGGATATCCAGATATCACGGTCCAATTCTCACGATCATTTTTGCCACTAACTTGTAGGTAATTTGTAAATTGCGGATTTTTTTCCGCGGTATTCTTGCTCATATAGCTATAGGCGATGATGACCAATGATTTACCATCATTACGTGAGCCCTTTTAGGCTACATATTAGTATGGGTTTTTTACAGAATAACTAACTTTTCACAAAAATAAATAAACTTCATTATTCGACGGCCCGGATGGCGCAATGGTTAACACGCCGGATCGCTGTTCTAAGGGTCCTGGGTTCGATTCCCAGCGAGGCGGAAATTTGAATGATGAGTTTGAATTTCCGTTCTCGGTCTGGGTGTGTCCTTGTCTTGTGTGTTGTCCAAGGCACCCACGACACAGGGAATCCTACTGTGGGGCTTTGAGTGTGTAGTGTAGCGTTATTTATTTATTATCGATTAATGAAGGTAACTAAAAAAGTATTCGTCAGATGTCGCTCTATAATGGAAGATTATAAGCACTACCTTTCGAATAAAAAAAGAATAATAAAAATTTGTTCACCCAGTTATGATGCAGCGATAAAAAATATAATTGCATTATTGATGATAACTCAAAAACTACTCGTTGGCCGATACAAGGTCAAATTATTTTACACACTTTTCGGGAGTCCAACGTACGTACCACTTAACCATCACTGCCTATAAACCTATATGTTTAAAATGAGTAACATCTACATAGAAAGAGACAGTATAATTGATAGAAACTGTTAGTTAATCTATTGCGAGCGACAGATTGATCCTCGGAGCACGCTAGATTCAGGATTTATGTTCATATTATAGTCTGCCGATACTGCTCTGTCGGAAGTGTGACAGGTGATTGCTTTATTGCATGATATCAATATGGGTCGGGAAATATCTTTGTTTCGTCTTTCTGTCTCAGTATTTTGAGTTTTGTGTCACATATTATTAATTCATGGTGAGGCATATCGAGTGGTAGGTATAAGTATCACTGACTTTTTAGATTAATTTTATATTTTTTGTTTTTGTCTACTTATTGTTTTCTGATTCTAAAAGATGATTCTAAAATTTTATTTGAATTTTAAAAATGACTTCCACAAATACATTAATTTTATTTGAAAAGTAGGAATGTAGGTATACCTACTTATGTTTTTTTATGGAATTAAGGTAGCCATGGAACTTTAGCACCACCTTCCCGCATTCATGTGCAAATAAAGTAGGCTTTAAATGTGCGCTCAAATAAGATTGCAAAAAAGAAATATCTAATAGGTTAACTTGATATAGGTATAGATTTTTAAAATACCTAGTTTTGAAACTTAGACAATATATTGAACAGCTGGGTTTAATTACGTTCTGATAAACCAATAGATGATCACGTAAGTGTGCTGTAAATTCGTAAATTGTCTCGCCGTAAAATATCGTATTCACTCCATTTGCGGCTGGAAAACGGCTACGGTAATTGTTCTCTCACGAGTTTGACGAACAAAATTGTTTATTATCGATAGAGAAAATTGCACGCCAACAGTCACGTCTGAAATACAAAACAAAAAGACTGCGCGGTATTCGCCGCAATTGTTCATAACACGCTTGCCATTCAGAACTAGAGAGCGCTCATACTTGACAAGTAGAAGGCGGAAAATATAACAACTAACAAAAAAGGTGTTATAATTCCAATCCAGGTAAGCATACAGCTAGTTACAAATAGTACCTACAATGTAACTAAACCGGGTAGGTACCTAATAAATAAAAACTATTGTACTGATTAAAATTTTATTTTGAATTTTCGAGCGCTTGCTAAATCTAATTGTTGGAAAGGAGATCTCTCTTTTAGTCTCTAGCCAGGCGAGGCGACTTTCCTCGTCAATGTCTGGGAGCGGCCGAGTACAATTGACTTTCGATCGAAACTATTAGTATCTATTTCTATATGTGCGCGGTGTAGAAAATCTCCAAAGCGTGATTCAGGCTTCACGACGTCACCGTGTAACTTGTGTGAGTGTGACGTCGCCAAGATTTTTGTTCCCTATAATCTCAAAATGGTTTTACTTAGATATGCGGTTTAAAAAAATTCTAGTGAACATGTTTTGGGTAGGTATAAATGAAAAGATAACAATAAAATTATGTTACTCACATTAAATCCAGCCTTTTTAAGTTGGATATCATCAAGGTCTCCGTGCGCTCCAAAGCATATAAAGTTCAATAATTTTCACTAAAACTCACCCTTAACCACTTCCGAACTAGTTAAACTGGTTAAACTGGATTGACAAAATTCGTTGGCTTTGAGTGAATATTATATCCGACCTTAATTAAATCGTTTAGCTTCACTGCACTGAGCATTACTCGTTTATATAATTACTTACAATAATTTGTTGAATCAATGCACTAAAAGCTGTGATAACCGTGTAACTTGAACGTTGGACTATTAAACAAAAGACTTCTGGGTCTAAAACCAATGCACCTTCGAAAGTCATGTGCATAGATTTTCACTTGTAAAGAATATCTTCTTGAGGAAACCTGCACGGCTGAGAGTTCTTCGTGATATTCTTAAGAGTATATGAAGTCTGGCATTCTACACTTGGCCATGGTATGGTACTATGGTCTGTGTCCTTCACATTCCGAGTGGAGAACCGAGTCCAACGGTGGGACTGTTATGAAATGCCGATGAATGAACATATCGATCACGCCTGCTATTAACAGGACAACATAATGGTCTGGGAACAGCACACATATCCCGAGATATGACATATGATTGAAATAAGGTAATTTGTTAACATAATTAATAATAAGATTAAGTCCTCCTAGGGTTGTGTCAATCGAGACGATTAACCGAACTGAGATCCGAATCGAGATTCAGTTGGCTGACTGGAGGCAATATTTCATTGTAATAGGTTCGGGGAGTTTATTAAGAATACAACCCTGGTTTTTATTGCCTTCAATAGTATCCATGTTCTTAAGGTCAGATTGCCTATTAACCTCACCGACAATCTGCACTAAAATAGTTTTCTGAAGCACTTTCTTGGCCTGTTCAATTATGAAGCGAGACTGCCTCGCAATTAGCCTTAATATCTCAAAGCTTCTTTGACTGAATACCTGGTATGATTAATAAGTACTGCGAGGTTAAGCTATTACACAAATGTTGTGTTTGGTAAATACTCATTGCCGCAAGTTATAGAAACACTAGCTGACCCAGCAGACATTTTCCTTCAACATTATTTAGAACTCAATTTCAAATCGGCGCTTTATGATGAACTGAGCCAGTTTGAAACGAAGACCACAAGCAATACAATCTTAAATTTTATTCAGTAATTTTTGTTTAAAATATAGTTTTATAAATTTATTTGCCCTTTGACAGTCCTTCACACATTTTTTGTCAAATATATTCTATATACAAACATAAACCAGTACCAGTTTTTACATGTGTACACGTAACTGTATGATATATTCGTGTAGGGTTGTACAGTGCGCCCAGCTTATCTCTGAAATGGCAAAAATTGGAACTAACGCCGACATGTTAAAAAGTCATTCATAATTTCGTTGTGGTCATTCATCTGTCAGTTACTATTATGCAATGATTGATCAAATTCGTCCGACAGCGCCTCTCTTCATTTCAATCTTAAGTTGGGTTTATTATATGTAGTTACATGTGACAAAATAGTCGTTTGGCAGATAAAAAATACTATAAATCACTTATGGTGTTTCAAGTTTAAACGTTAAATTGTGAGAAACAATCGGAATACTTTCACCAGCGATAAAACACGTTGTTGAGTCGGGGTGACAGTCAGGCCTGAAAAACACGTACAACATAAGTATGGCGGCTCACGTCATCCTGTATTTTACGTAAGCCTGTAGTGTAGAGTACTTACGTATGTCAAACGAAACTGTAGCAATAGTGCAGTGTTGTCGAATACATGATATAACGGAACTTAAAAACGTTGAGTCTTGGCTCAATTCCATATTTTGCTCGCAGTTTTTATGTATAGTGTTTTGGTCACGATTTTTTGTACACCACTGTATACTAAAATGTATTTTATTCTTGTAATAATTCTTATGATTACCTTTGATAATGGTTCAATATTTTTTTTACGAAGATATTTTATAGCTGTGCCCGCAGCTCCGCCCGCGTATAACTCAGTGTGTCACAAATTTTTTCCTGCATGAATCCCGACCCCGCGAGATTTCTTAGATAAATAGTGGACATCGCGTTGGTGAAGCCCCTAGTGTTGCCAATATTCATGGGTGAGGGTGATCACTTACAATCAAGTGACCTATCGGAGCGTTTGCCTACTTAAGTTATAAAAAAAAACTTAGCCGAACCAATCCCAGTAGGATTACAGCTACAACAATATTCGTTTCTAATGCTTTGACGTTTCTGATGTTTTGGCGGAGTAAATTTCGCATCACCATTATGATAGCACAGCAAAATAATTATTTATCGGAATACCAACTTTAAGTTTCAGTGAATACCAACTTTAAGTGTCAGTGAATTGAGGATGTCAAATTGGTGGCGTTGTCCTGATCAAGTACATTATCAAACTAAATATAAACGACTTCATCCTCAATAATTTGTTCCAAATTTATCAATACAGCTTCTTCATTTTTGGGGTCTATATCGCGTATTCACATAATCTGAATGGCAACAACTTTTCCAAGCATTTCAAATAACCTATATTTGAAATACTTGGAAAATGTGCAGGTTTTTGTGCAAGAAGTAGGCCTTCTCCAATTTTTACTAATGATTTCGAAAGCTCATGGGCATGTCAATTACCACCACGCTGAGTTGTCATATTTATCGATATAATCGGAAGTGCAGTTTCAGTAATGGATTTTGTTTTAATTGGCGCATGTTGATAGATAGATGTTATGGTTACAGCTCACCAGGAAATGCTGCCGTTGTTATTCATTTTTCAATTACATCTTAATCATCGTAGATTTTTACAACTTTCTTAAGTTGGTTTGTACTTAGTATATAGATACGTAGATATAAATATATAGATATTAATGAGCCCGCAAATTCCATCGTTCATAGGAGTTTTTCCGGATTACGCGAGAAGCCAGGAACAAAAGTAGCCTATATAATGCTCCATAACATCCTCTACCTCCCACTCAAAATCCCATAAACATCTGAACCCGCGACCTCGTTCCCGCATATAAGATTTTCCCGCGTGAATCCTGATCTAGCAGGAATTCCGGGATACAAAGTAGCCTGTACATTGCTCCACAACTTCCTCTATCTCCTAGTGGAAGACCCATAAAAATCTAAGGTCGCGACTTGACCCGTAGGAGTTTTCTCGGGTGAATTCTGATCCCGCGGGAATTCCGGAACAAAAAGTAGCCTATATGTTGATCCAGAACCTCGTCTATCTCCCAGTGAAAGTTCCATAAAAATTTAAGCCCGCCACTTGGCGCATAGGAGTTTTTCCCGCGTGAATCCTGACCCGCGGGAATTCCGGGATAGTAAGTAGCCTATGTGTAGCGCCAGAACATTCTCTGTCACCCAGTGAAAGTCACGTAAAAATTTAAGCCCGCCATATTGCCCATAGGAGTTTTTCCCGCGGGAATCCTGATCCGACCGGAATTCCGGGATAAAAAGTAGCCTATGTGTTATTCCAGAACCTCCTCTATCTCCTAGTGAAAGTTTCATAAAAATTTAAGCCCACGACTTCGCGCATAGGAGTTTTTCCCGCGTGAATCCTGATCCCGTGGGAATTTCGGGACAAAAAATAGCCTAAATGTTGCTCAGGAATTTCCGCTATCTTCCAGTGAAAGTTCCATCAAATTCCGTTCAGCCGATCCGGAGATTAGCGCGCGCAAACAGATAAACAGACAAACTTTTTTAATTTTTTTTTAGATTCATGTTCTATTACTGTTTCTTAACCCCCCTCAATATTTTGATTTGTCAATTTCGTAAAAAACTAGACACGACTTTTCTACGCTCTTATTATATATACATATAGTGAGTACTCTGAAATATGCAGATTTTCTCACGACGTTTTCCTTCACTAAAGCAAGTATACGCGCATAATTAAAAAAATATATAGGTGCGTTGAAATTTCTTTCCAGTTCTAGTTCAGTACCTAATATCATCGAATTAAAGGACTAAACAAGTCCTCAAGCTTACTAACAAAAGAACTAATGCTGTATCATCAATGCTAACCTAGTCTCTATTTTTCGTATTCTAGGTCGTAGATATATTGGTGTAAATATACTGGTGTTTTGTCTTAATAACGCTATCTTTCTCAAAACATTCAACAAGTTTGCGCTTCTACCACTCTTTACGTGAAAGCAATATAAATCTCGCATATGAAACGAATGTATGCAAACGTGACGTAGACATGAAGCATTCATTACAGTCGTATAATGTTATCGATGTTATGAATAAACTTCCAATTTTTTATAATTTGGTTCCTTTTTTATGTTTTTTATGTGACTGTAAATTCAGCACCACACAGTGCCAGTATTTTACTACCCGCAGTCAGAATTTCTACACTCAGGTTGTAGTTGAGCATATAGAGCCTCATTTTTCCTGTGCATTAAAATATACATTATAACTCAGAAGTTATAAAATTCTCAAATATTACTGGTCCTTCACTACTCCGAACGTATAAGCATAGTATTCTACAATCAGTGAGAACAGAATCAGGGTTTAATCTTTGCCTTTGGTGTGAATTATGTTAATAAACTCACACAAGAGAAATTAAGAAACAGATAAAAATTGTAAAGTTCTTTGTAAACTGTATTCCATATTATTAATGTCCTTATGTAATTATGATACAGATACTAGTATACCTAATCTTATTATATCTTTTTAGATTATATAACACAGATTATCCATACCAGGAATTGCTGGGCACGACATTAATTAAAACAAATAAATATAGCAGCTAACTATTCATACACGTTATTGCTATGGAAAATTATACAGTTTGCCCAAGACCGGATACCATTAAGCTTATTGTTGTGAGCCACAATTGGTCAACCGTTCACGAACATCACGCAATTGATTGCTCTCTACATCGATTGCTGTCCGATTCTCGACCTTATTTTATTGTGCACAAATACTACATGTATATCTGTGTGAAGTAAAACAATACGCACTCTGCCATTTATCTTCCACCTCATTACGTTCAAAATCGGTATTAGTTAACTCTGACCTCATTAAACAAAATATAATGTAACGTATTTTACTGATAACTATTCGGCCCAAAACCCATGCACGTTTGGGCACGAGGTTATTTATTTTGAAGGTAGGATTTATTTGCGGAATGGGTCCGACCTACATTACTCATGGGAGATTTTGCTGAGGCCGATTGAAAAACCTCTCAAGTAGGTATACTAAGTATATTGTGTAAGGACGTTCCTAGATTTTTTTTGTCGTTTACTGACTTCAATTTAATCACGCGAAATATTGACATAAAATGTTTTATCCGACTTCAATAATGTATCAGGTTTTCAATTTTAGTGTATTTTTTCTTTTTTTGTTTGTTTTACCTCATAACTTTTGACCGAGTATTTGAATTTTTATATTTATTTATTTTATTCTAAAGCTGATCCTTGTAGTCACAAATGTTGTAATAACATGTATGAGTTTGTGAGATATTAATTTAATAACCAAAAACAATGAGTTTTAGATTTTATTTACTTTACCTGTGACGTTTTTCACGGTAATCCCAGAAACAGGTCAGGAGTCAGGAGTTTTAGATTCAGTTTTCATTAATTTACTGGGGTAATGTTACTTAAAAATAGTGTTGGTTTTATTTAGGTATATTCTTTCCCACCCAGTTTAACCCAGTTACATTTTTTTATTTATGTCACCGGAAATGTATGAAATCTAGGAATTATACACAAAAGGGTACTTTCCGTAATGAAAAATAAACTATAAAATTTGATAAAAATAAAAATTTATGTAGAAAGATTTTGAGTCATAAAAGCACATAATTATTTTAATAAACAATATTAAAATTTGAAATTTTTATTCGGTATGTCACGTGACCTAAAACACGAGAGGTATTGGTGTGACGTCATAAAGGCAAACCTATTCCTCCAAGAACCAAACTGTCAGTTCAGTTTCGTGCGTAACAACTTGAATGAATGCATGCCGGTTCCTACATACAGTGCCACAAACTTATTTGACCCGGTAAGGGTGGCGCTACTGTCTTGGTATTTTTCTGACAACAGTATAACATTTGCATTAGTTCCAATTTTGGCCACCGGGTCAGATAAGTTTGTGGCACTGTACAATTTACCATTATTACGTCATCAAAATGGCTGACAAGTTCTGACAGCGTTTTTCCGGAAATAAAAAAATAATTAATATTTTATTTTATTTTAAGGCGAGAAAGCGTGTTTATTGTGCGGAAATATATTTTTTGTTGCTTTTTATTAGGAAAATCAAGTTTATTGTTTACTACCGAAAGTACCCTATTCCTAGGAAATGTATACAGTGGCGGATTACACACATTTTCTTAAACATAATTTTATAAGATTTTCAATTTTAAGAAGTTGCTCAGTGACAATGGTAAGTATGTAAGGCTGTTAATATTTTAAGCGCTAATTAAAAAAGCCTCAAATAAACTGTCTCATATTTTCGTAATGATGCTTGACTTAAAACGGGATATAAATTAAAACGACTTAAAACAGGACAGGTTTTGGGTCGCAATAAACGAAATGCGTTTAACTAGGTCGAGTATAACTTCAGAGCTACCGTTAAGAAAATAAGCAGAGGTATTAAATTTCAGCAAAAATATTCAAATTAAACTTTGTAGGACTGCCGCAAAATTTAGATACAAAATATATTCACGTATTGACAAATTGATAATATTTTTCCCTGAAGTAATTCATTTTCGTCATACATGCTGGGTAAGCATAATATATTTGTAATTTAAATTCTCTCGGTTCAGGTTTATCCTTAGATAATCATATAATATTTTAAGGCACAAAATGCTTTTTCATATTTTTTATTGTATCGATCTCATTTATAATAAATAAGTGTAAAGAGGCAAACGTTATACCAGCCCCATACCAGCTTTAAATTAAATACATAATCGTTTATGTAGGCGTTAAATGATTTTTATGGTAGGTACGAGTAGATACCTGCGTACCGAGATAAATGTTTCACTTGTAAATTCTCTTTACACTTATAATAAATTAAAGTTAATTGATGTTATACATAGATCATCTTCATCATCATCATCATCATCATCTCAACCCATCATGGCCCACTATCAAGCACGGGTCTCTTCTCAGAATGAGAAGGTTAAGGCCATAGTCCACCACGCTGGCTCATTGGCGGACTTCACACAACTTTGAGTTTTGCGAACTCTCCGGCATGCAGGTTTCCTCACGATGTTTTCCTTCACCGTTTGTAGCAAGTGACATTTAAATGCTTAAAACGCACATAACTCCGAAAAGTCAGAGATGCATGCTCTGAGATTCGAACCCGGAACCTCCGAATAGGAGGCCGAATTCTTAACCACTAGGCTATCACCGCTACGGTACATATGTATGTAGATATTCATGTATAATCTATATTACATAACAAAAATGTAAATTGATTGTCTGTACAATACATAGGAGATATTTGAGAATAAACTAGTGTAGTACATAGTATAGAGAGTAGTTTATATTAAGATAAACAATATCTCATTTCTCCTACAATAACACTACTTCGTACTTATTTTAAAATTATAAATTGCTTTACTGAGTTGGATGTTTGGTTTCACTCATGAGCATGTTTTGTAGTAAGCTATATTTAAAAAGTTGATTTTTTTTAATTCAACCATTGCATAAATAAAAAAGTATGTCTATATGAAGAACCACGTTTAACCATTTTCAAATACGGGTAGTAATTGACAGGTTTCTAGAAGGCTGTGAGGGCGGGTTTAGGTAAGTATTAAATATAAGTATGGGTACGACCGTTCCACTATGATATTACTTTTTATATTCAGTACACTTTTATCTTAGATACTGCTTAGACGTAGACACTCCTGTAATGGTTTAAACCTGCTTATTTCTTTACTCTTAGCTCTGAGCGTCACACTCGACTTATTTAAAACTAGCCATTACGTTTACTACGTGCAAAATATTTAGCTCGTTTTAGTAAGTACGGCTTTTAAAGCATTTAGGCTCACGATAAGTGGCTATATACGAGTACGAACGAATTTTAACGATAAAGATATTTTTTTAATGTTAAAACAATTATTATGCGATAGAAATGGTACAATACTCCGTTCACGTTCGTTACGGAATTCGTTATAATGACAACTCACACAAATTCCAGCTTTCCACCCCTGTGATTACGATTCACTGAAGATTGATGACGAGAATTTAAAATGCTGTAAGTAAATTAAACTGTGAACACGCGTAAGGCACTTCTCACACAACGTTATTTCCAAGCGACTAGGATCTTGTCAATGTATGAAAGCGACGCGTCTACGATGCGTCTCCTGGCAGTGAAAAGTGTCAGATACAGCGAATTTTGGATTGCGTTGCAGTCGCGTAGCTAATAAATAGTGTAGTGTGAGAAGTGCCTAACACATTCGCTTTTAGCGGGGAGTGGCAATTCGATATTCTCAGGGAATCAAAAGGAGCCAGGTATCGTGGAGGGTTGTGGTGAACTTTATCAGATAGTAATTAAATATTACTTAACCTTACCCAATTCGTGTAATAAGTATGCGTCTTTCATAACTTAAATATTAATATGAAATATTACGAAGTTAAATGCACCCGTTAAATAAAAAAGTTACAATATTCATTTACACAAACATTTCTAAGTAATTAATGCTCAAGAAGAATAATTATACATTAGTTGTATAAGGGTCGCGTGGAAACCTTTAATGTTTCATGAACATATTCAAATATTCAACAAGTAATCAGTATTCAGTTAAGAACATGAAATGAGATTTGTTTCTGAAACAGTTTGACTCGATGTAAGTGGGTACCTAAAGTAGAAATGGCAGAAATTTGTAAGCGATGTTTTATTACGCACCCGCGTCAGTTAATAGATTATTTAAATCTTCTTTATGTACGTAACGACGACCCGAATGGTTCAATGGTTAACATGCCGGATCGCTGTTCCAAGGGTCCTGGTTTCGATTTCTAGCGAGGCGGAAAGTACAATGAGTTTTTTCCGTTCTTGGTCTGGATGTATGTGGTTATCTTATGTGTAGTCCACGGCACCAACGACACAGGGAATCCTAGTCTATGAGTATATCTGTGTAGCGTTATTTTTTATTTATTAATCATGCAGACGAGATAACTTATGATTAACGAACACAACTTTTCATACAATTAAGGCCTTCGATGGGAAGTACGGTTCTATATTTTCATTTGCTACTCGAAAGCCCAATAAACTAAAAAAAACTTACTGTCCTCTTCATAATTAACTACATGATCCCGAATCAGAATGGCTCGCTTTGTAAGCGCACGCTCCCAGAGTTTGATACGAAACGGAATTTTCAAAAGCATTGCACCGCATACATATTATAAGCATTTCCAGGAGTCGTTTCTATTTCTTTAAGGGAAGTACCAATGTTGTCACACGAAATCCTAAGGCGTCCCTATACAAGTCGGATTGCCCTTTGGTTTTTAGAAAGTACAAACTCGCAACCTGTAAATTCGACTTTACATAGAAGATTTTCACCTTGAAAAAAAAAAGGTTTCTATTACTGTCATTTGGACTGCTCAAACAATGTGCTTATTCTCTTATCATAGCTTAATCATTCATGAATCTCTTATCATCCTGGCTCATGCAACAAGAGAGCTTTTACAAAATGTTTATCAGTCTCGGCCTAAAAGCTGTAGGTGAGCGACTAATAATGGTAAGTTATAAAGAAGGTAATTCTGAACTAGTGTAGCGGCGACAACCTAGGGCCCAGGGTTGGTAATTTATAAATGCTTCAATTGTATTTATTTTTTGCAAAGATTGACAGGAGTATAATCACAATCATAGGTTGGTATAATGAAATATGTCAAACAATTCAAACACGATTTCATTTACTTCTCCTTATTTTATTGTCTCAATAATCGCCGTCGTCGACAATCGTATTTTGCAATAGTTTTTTAATAGGGAAATTTAATTCCGGACAGTGGCTCGTTTATATAAAAACAGAACTTCTTCTGTTTTTATATAAACGAAGTGAACTGTGTAAGCTAGTATCCTATTTTAGCAAAACCAACAAGAATTTGTGGATCGAAAATGGAATGAAAAATTTATTTTGCGAAACTGATACACTGGGTTGTCAATATTATCGACGTACTATCGGCATTGGCAAACGAAAAAAGCTATAGGGAATGCAAACAGCGTCCTGTCGTGTATTTTGGTCATAGACGTTATATCCTTGGGCAAGTTGCAAACGTTGTACACCCGAAGCAATTAGTCGCTGGCGTCAGTTGGTAAATATTAACACTGGTAATTGTACTCTGGACGTCAGCTCGCCGATGTTCGTTACAGTGCCCACTTGCCACCTGAATACAAATGAATCTATTATCCGAAAGAGCAGAGATAGTGGATCGGCGTCGATATCACGTACCATCATGTATGTAGAAGGACTAAAGCAAATATCGATGTCTATTTGGAACAAATTTATCTCTATAATTGAATTACGTCTGTAATAGCGCTTAGGAATTAGGTACGTAATTTCTCGTAAGTTTACCACGTTCAGACGTAAATTTGTTTACAAAAAATATAATAATTTGTTGGGTTAATATAAAAAAAAGAAATAGGCGGTAAGGGCCTAGAGTTCACTCGGGAAAGTACCACCGCCCGGCACGATACTTGTAGGTACCATTTGAAGCGCCATAATAATTGTTTAAACAGCAACTGTGTTCCGAATAGAAATATATAGAACCTGTTGTACTGGACCATCTCAGTCCTCAGGGTAGCAACGTATCTGTGATCAATCTTTAATGAAACTCATACTAACAAACACTTACTGGAATATTAATTACTAATATCAAGTAACAGCAGTAATTATCACTAGCAGTCCCTATCTTCACACTAACTTATTAACAAACTAACCAACGATACTTACGATAATTTTTATTTAATTGAACCTAACCTAACTTAAAGAAGTAACTTAAAACAAATACTTTAAATTTATTGATGTAGGAACGGAACGTTATTGCTGAATGACTGATGACGGATGACAGGAGTGACAGTAGTGACAGACAGACGTTTGACGTATGAGAGAGCGGAAGGGAGAGAGAGGATTGCATACGGTGATGTCAAGGTGTTTAAGACGTGAAGAAGTAATAGTAAATAAAATAATAAGTTGTAAAGGTGTTTCTGAAGAAATAAAAGTATTTAAATTGAGCCGAAGAAATTTCATTCAAGAATCCCACATTGATATAGCAATACAGGTAACATGATCAACATGTTTTAATACATAATATCTAAGTTAAATTGTTGTAAAAAACATACCCCTAAAAGAACAACAGGGGATTAAATAACGACAATATATCGCTTTTACACGTTTTGTTCTAATTTGCGGTGTGCGAGCGGTTCTCCTAATTGTTCCCGTGTGAATTTGAGTCAACAGTAACCATTTGACGGTGTTTTCTGAGTATTTCTTTAGGCAATTTCCAAACCAACATCAAAGCAAAAGATAATGACATTGTGTATTTAAGAAATTATAACCGTCACGGCGTACTATTTCCAATTTACCTGGCTGTCTCGCTGATTTATGTCAGGAAAATAAACTGTATAGAGAAATAATAATTATATTAATACGACCCGAATGGCGCAAAGGTGAACACGCCGGATTGTCGTTCTCAGGGTCTTGTGTTCAAACCGAGCCGTAAATTCGATGAGTTTAAATTTCTGTTCTCAGCATGGGTGATGTTCTTGTCTTGTGAGTTGTTCATGGCACCCACAACACACGTAATCCTAGTGTGGGGCTATGAATGTAAACACTAAACACGAAGATTTTTTTACTAGTTCTAAACTTTAAATCTTTAAAATAAAAATATATATTCTATCCATTAGCGGACGATTGCACAACTCGAGAATTTGTAGGCAAGTACTAAAAGACGAACAGGGTTTACTCCATTTTTATATTCCAATCCTATCGCTATCCTAAGAAGATTCAGAAGTTGTCACAATAATAAATACACAATAAATTGTTGTTGAAACCAACAGCTACACATGACTTCTAAGTAATAATCATGCATTATGCACATTTCTATATGAATATGCAGCTATCAACCACGCCAGTGGCTGCTTAACCCGATCGATCACTTACCATTGGTACAAGCTAATGGGCTATGAGCGCTGCAGGTCAATCATTGGCCGTAATATGTAGTATCCATTGATGTATAAGGTAGTATCTTAATCCTATGTTTACGGTTCCCCACAATTGAGATATACTTATATTATGTAGGTGCGTAAAAGGTAGTCCCATAATTTTTTGAGAAATTAGGTGGGTATTTTTTGAGTTACCAGAACTTGTCGACATTTAAATCTGTTTTTTTATTCAAGGTAATGATATAAAGCTTTATTGTGAAGTAATAAAGTTATCCTCAAAAATGTGTACTTTTCTCAGAATAAGATTAAAATCGGGACTAAGATAAAATTAATCAGTTAGCAATTAATCTATTTTATAACATAAGTTTCTTAGTTCCTTAGTATGTATGAGAAAGTGGAATGGCCTGTTACTGATATTTGTCTAGTAAGTTGATCTTAGCAATATTAATTCATAGTGTTCATTAGTTTTATTAAACTTATTATATTATGTTGTGGGTAATAAATGATCACGTTCGTATTGCCACCTTTTTCAAAGCAGCAGCCATAAAGATAAATATTCGTAAGGGGAATCACTAATGTAATAATGTGAACCCAAATAGATTAATCACTAGCCTAGATGGAGGTTAAAGCCTTCGGCAAAGTAATGTGATGCACTATAGTTGGGCCATTTTAATAGGTCACATTTGACAGTTCGTCAAAATTTTCCAAAGTAACCTTGTAAGGGAGGCACCCCATAGTATCTAATACATTCCATACTAGATATTGTTAAACTTTTTACACTTAAAAGTAAGGAACTGACGTCGTTACAAAGTTACGTCAGTGAACTCTTTTTCTTTTTAAATATCAGGGATGGTACCGAAAGAAACAGATGAGTAGATAAGTTGAATTCGAGAAGTTGAAGTAATCGTCAAAAAGTATTTCACGATTACAAAATAAAATGTATTTTAATACAAACAAAATTAATTTTATTACATTTTAGGCCAAAAAATATGTAATCATTCATTTATATAATAACGTCTGGCTCAAAAGTCAGTATCTAGAAACGTGAAATGTTACAAAAAAGACATAATTTCATTTCGCGCCATTATTTGACGCATTATTTTTGTAATTTTTTTAGTCGTTGTGTGAACTGTGCCGACTGTGCGCATATTATTAATACTTTTAATAACAATCGCATTCAATTTACAGATGTTTGAAGTCCTTATCGATTTATTCAATTTAATCGATGTTTTTCAGCAGGTTGTCCTCACTATGAAGCAAAGACAAACAGTTGTCAAATGTGGCCTATTAAAATGGCCCTACTTTAATGCCCTCCCTCGGTAGAACACATTAGGCCGTAGATATACGAAGAGAAGAGATGGAGAGATATTGCTAAGTTTCCAATGTAGAAACAATTTAGTACTTACCTCGACTATTATGGAGTTTATTTGTTGTTTGTTTTAAAATTATTTAATGAAACTGCATAAGCGAGCTGAAGTTTTTTTCGATATTATTTTTTATTAATAGTGGTAACATCAACATTATTTTTATATCATAAAGTTTTTGGCAGCACTGTGGGTAATTAAATTTTTATATATAATAGGTATTATGTAAATGAAACGATGTTGTTGACATAAATGGCATGTGTATTATTTATTTTGAAAAGAAAATTAATGAATTAAAATTTGTACCTACAATTTTTTTTAATGATACCCTTTCAATTAGTTTTGTGGACTTTTGGACGATGACAGGTACAATTTTCTTATAATGTCGATTCTTTTTAAATCAGTGTAGTCCCGTGCTCCACCCAGGTGGAGAACCTAGGTGGAGCACGGGTCCGCACCCGTTTGTAACTTTATAATAACCCACATAACTTAAGTTTATGAAATTTAATTCATTTAAGGAAAGGCCGTTCTCACGCAACGCTATTTGCAAGCGACTAGGATGTTGTCCAGTTAAGAGTCCACGCGTCTACGATGCGTGTCCTGTCAGTGAACAGTGTCAGTGTTGGCGAATTGTGGATTGCGTTGGAGTAGCGTAGCTAATAAATAGCGTAGTGTGAGAAGGGCCTCAGTATAGTAAATAACCCAATGTTTCATATCAATTCGCCTTCCGAAAATGTTCAAGAAGCAAAATAAACATGGTTAAAACTGCTTTTTGATAATAAACATATCGTTTAGAATATTGAAACGTGTGGTATTAATTGTCCTATCACAATTTAATTAATCCCATCGCACCCATTGGTTGAAACCAATTTAATCAGTACAAATTGGTTTATAAATGTATCTAAATCACTAACGGGTTACAGCTTACAGCGCTTCGGCATTAGCTAATGCGGTAGCTAGATGTTCATTTAGGTATAGAACAACGTGCATCAGTAGATAATGTGCACTAAATTAACTCTGCAGGTGAAGGAGATACAGAAGCCGCATATTAATGTGTTTACTGTGCATACTGCATACACTCCATTACTTTGTGAAATCGTGCTATAATAATATTCAATCACCACTTATTTTATGGACCTCAATAACATTATGATTATAGACAAAGGAGACCAGCAACTTTCTTAAGGACCTTGGGCCTGGAATATGAACATGCATGAGGCATCGCTTTTTAGATCGAGGATATTGTTACCACATTGTGCATATTCCGTTTTTGCGGAAAATGATGGGAATAATGAAATATACTCGTCTTACGCACCGCGCATAAAAAGTATCTACTTTAGTTGTTTAATATTTTAATGATATGATGTAACTAGATTTTTAAATATGAAATGGATATGTATTAAAATATGCAAGATTATTTGAGGCTATTGAACAAGCTGTTCGCTCCAGGCCCAAATCTGATGTTCTCCTTTGTACAATATCAAATAATGTAATATTAATTATTAACTTATTAAGAATAACTTAAGGAATCTACATTGTAGTCGACAAGTAGGTAGTATTACGCAATTATCACCGTAATTGGTGCCAATTAAATACTTCGGATAAACAGAATCATCAACATCGCTACACCCAGTAAACTGTTGTACGGTAACACGCAAAAAATTTTGTCGAATGAAGAACTGTAGGTAATCGTTTTTAATGTTTAGGAATACCTTACTGAACAACGGACGAAGTTACAGCTCATGATATAAAAATTATAACTGCTTCAAAATTTCAACATAACGAAATGCTAAGACAATGTATGAATAAAATGTAATCAATTATACCAAAAACACGCCTCAATTAAATGGATCATGGCTGTTTTACCTTTTGTACTTATAATAATTTCATAATAATGAGCAGATTAAAGAATAACATAGAAAGGTAAAATAAAAATAACAATTGAATAACCTGTTTTATGAGCCATTGCTCCACGGTATACAATGACATGATATCACGAACCAAATTAATTGTCGATATTATTAACAGTCGGTATGCTTGTTTCGCGGAAAATTGAGATGTCATTTATAATTTGAAAAATGAATAGGTAGATGATATATTTTTACATCGGTTTTTAGAGCAACGTTCTTCAATAACATCTTGTAAATGTGTTTAATAATTTTCATTGATACCTAATAAAAAGGTTAGAGTGTTACTGGTTTATAGAGATATTATTATTTGAAAAAAAAATGCTTGAAAATTTGTTTCTCCATTTGTATATTTATCTGCGCGTCATAAAAAATTACTGAACGAAATATGATGCGGCTCTTGCAGTTGTAACTATAGATTTCATTTTAAAAAATTGGTGCATATTTTATCTTAACGCGCTGCTTAGTACCGATGATATAAATAATATATGTCGTAGGACAACGTCTAGAAGATCAACTAGTCAGCATATTTTATAAAACTCTTCCGTTACTGAGTGACTGACAAACAACGCACAGCAGAAATTACTGAAACTGAAATTTCGCATGTACTAATGTTCTTTGGAGAGTAGGGGAGAGGATTATTGGAAATACCCCTCTCCCCTCTAAAGGGATAAAAGATAGGACAGACTGAAAGAAAAATTCTACACGAGCTAGTAGAACATAAATGTCCAACCGACAATAACTCTCCAAAAATTCACGTTTTTCTAAATGTAAAAACATTTTTTTGGCATTTATTGTATTTTGTATGAAATCATTAGCATAAACAACAACCTATGTTACAGTGTCATCTCCGCATGGTTGTTCTTGATGAGGGTCAAACAAACTTCAACATAATAGTAGTAATGTTGCTTGTTATTTTGAATAATGTATTGTTCTTTTATGATACCATCATTTGTTTTAAATGGGTGGTGTATTAAAGATGTATAATTCATAATATAGGTAGATATATAAAACAGTATTAAATACATTTATACTTTAATGTTATATACCTGCTATTTAAAATGTAATTTATACACAATATCCAGATGAAATCGTGTCACACAGCACTACTGAGCAGTGACTATTTAGGTAAATTAATTTGTTTGCAAATTAGAATACACGTTTGTGGCTAATAGAAGCACGGAATAGAAGCCTCTGTACTTTTGTGGCCCAAAGGTAACAGTTTAAGCTAAAGCCTCGTTAAAGATGTGGAGCCTAAACAAATTAATAAGTAGGTTGTATACAAACAATCTGCGATCTTTTTATTTTGTTGTAATATTTATATCTATTTATACTTCGATCGACTTACATTTACAAAAATCTCCACATACAAAACTTAAAAACAAAAATAAATCATTTACTTTCAGTGCTCAAGTATATCTATTTAATAATATTTTTTATGTTAACCATTTTTAAATATACATTATGTACTTTTCATTTTGCGTTTACAAAGTCAAGCAATTAGACGCTTAAAATCATTACAAAGACGAATTTCTATTTACATAAGTTTCAAGCATTCTCAATAACACGAGCACTTATTCTAACTTTTATCGACCGTCGACTTTTTTCGGATTCAAGTAAAAGCTTTCCACAGATGTTTATTGAAATGAACTATTTGAGCACACAATAACTGTGAACTAGTTACATGCTTGAAAAGACTTCTTTAAAAGAGTCTTTTACACTTTTTTCTCATATCTAAGCGAATTTCAAAGGTTCAGTTACAGAAATGGGAAAAATACTACAGTTGCATTGTCATTTGCAGTCATATATTATTCCAAAAGAACATTAAATTTAATATTAACTTTTACTCTCGACAAAATACAAGAAGGAGAGAATTTTGAGATTTTTTGAGATTCTTAATTTGTCGATTCAAAATTATGGAACTATACATTAATGATTTTTCAATTGTAAATTGCTCCCAAAAGCTTGTATGCATGTACATGTCAAAATACAACATTTTAATCGAAATAATCTTTAGGATTTCGATATCTTAAGCAAATTAGCTATTTTTGGTGTAATTAGGAACTTTCAAGCTTCTTGTACAAATTTATTACGATCATTAGTTGACTTAAATTAAGTGCCCCTTTGAAAGATGAAGCTGTGGCATTAATTGTTTGTCTTGGCTGCCACTTTAAAATATTTGTGATAAAATATTGGGTCCATTAACAAAGGCTCTTTTTGTCAATATTGATGAGGGTCTTGAATTACGCAAAAATTCTCTGATGTAAAACGCGGACTATAAAAATATGTCAAAAGACAAAAAGATAATAAAAGCAAAATTAAGTACTTAGATTACATTTCATTTTAAATTATTGTTTGTTGTCCTATCTATATGTTTATAGTTTGATTATTTCTCACCATAATAATTTAAAACCACAAATTTTAAACAAACCTCTGTTTTACCCTTTTAGTATTGGAGTTTGACGAAATACGTACTGAGAGGACGTCTAGTAACTATAAACTACCTTCTTTCCATCTTTATACGGCAAGCGGTAAGTATCCAATATTAAGTGGCCTTTGGTTTTTATAGATTTACAAGCACGAGGTAAATTATTATCTGAACTGCATCATTTATTTATAAAGAAATGAAGACCAAGCTTTCGTAATTAAACGAGGTAATTGTACAATAAAAACTTCATGGTGTATAATTAGCGGCGAGAACGTCTCAGCTGTTGAGGGGTGCCATTGAGACTGAGTTGTGGCTTTTATTTTTTTAAACAACAACCTTCCTTTTCCCCGTTCATTTCGTTTATATTAAAAATGCACGAAGTTAGCTTGTATTAAAGTAAGCCAGCATTTGTCCTGCTTAAAAGAAAATCTTTGTAAGATTCTTTTCATAGAAATGACCTGGCAAATGCGTGGAGCGTGAATCGTTTAGGAGTATACAAATAATTTTAAATAAAGCGAAACCTTTTTTCATTGATTGTTATCGCTAGACACATTTTTGTGAACGCTTTTATGGTTTCGTATCATATTTACATCTCGTTGTATCATTTTTTAAGTTAATTTGTAAAAAGAATTTTAGTCTTATGCTTTTTAGGTTTTCTTTAGGAATCTCTCCTGTAATATTTCATCATCATCGTCTCAACCCATCATACCCTACTATTAAGCACTAGGTCTCCTCTCAGAATAAGAAGGTTAAAGCCATAGTCTACCACGCTGGCCAAGTGCGGATATGCAGATATCACACACCTTTGAGTTTTGCGAACTCTCCGACGTGCAGGTTAGGTATAAACCTGAAATAAGTACAATAAGTAATTGATGAATTATCTTAATACATTGCATATAAAAATCCCATCCTACCATTATTATTTATTTCACCCCTAACCTTGAGCTTACTAAAGGGGATATTTTATAACATCAGCATCAAATTAAAACACTTAAAAGGTAGGTATATTACCTATAAATTGAAACCAAACATTCCAAAATAAACATCTACGTGTAATCCTGAATTAGTTCTACAACCACATCGCTCACTCTGGACTTAATAAACATTTAATTCTACAGACGATCTCTCAAAAGCTCGTAACTTTGTTAGCTTTAGATACAACCCATAGAGCGAACCTGAAAAAACATTATAGGTATATTTCATTAACGGCCATAACATCACAGTCTAATAAGTTTTAACACTGTGATAACATTATACCAAACACGACTCTGACAAAAATAATCTGTCACTAGAACTAGTGAAATCGTAATTAAAGACATTTAAATTTTTTTACATACTTAAGGATGATCTTTGTCGATAAAGACCATTATAATCTCTACGTAATAAAAATATTATTATTAATAAAATTATTACCGAGCTGAGAGTTTTATAATTTTTATTCAAATATCATTAGCTCAAAAAATATAGACACGCTATTACGTATCGAATTATTTTCGAAATTTATTTATTGTTTGATTTAAAACACATAACTTGTAGTTGAGTTTATATATCAGCAAAACCTGTATGACGCCTAGATGAAGAGGAGAGTCCACCCATCCGCTTCTCTCGTTAAATGTTCACATGCACTTGACGTCCGACCTGAGCTAAGGCAGATTTATTTTTGGTTAGTCACTAGCGTAAGCCCATTGACAGTTATAAACAGATACTTTTAACGCTATCTAAGCTAAGATTTGATACCAAAACAATTTAATGATCCCTGTCGGTACAATGTAATAAAATCATTCAGAACTGCATTCAAAGCTTTTTGCAAAAATGATAACTCATTTTGACCATTGACTCATTTTCACCACCAAGTCAAACAATATTCAAAATGCTCAATCAACTAATCAGTGAAACAGTACCCTTTCTACTTAAGTACACGTACAAGTTAAGTACGTTAAGTACAAGTAAGTAAGTTGTTTTCTGTGTTTCAATCCCAGACGAACTAATTTTGTTTAAAATTATGGTCGTATTGCAAATTGATTCTTATCACTTGCATTGGCAAACAAAAACTTTGCAAAGAAACATTCACACTTACGAGAAAGTACCTAATAGTTGTTATGAAGATGATGACTTATCGTATCGCATGATAATAATTAAAATCGAATTTTTCAAAGTTCGTTGGTTAGAATGGTTATTGTTATTTTGTTGCCCCATTTTTGTTCATGCCAATTTGTTACAGTAAAATTCCTTTAAATTAAGTGCTATTTAGTATGAAATTTATCCCTCTCCATTACATCATACTACGTGAAATATCATAGACTGACATCAATTTTCAACGCCAGTAACTTGCGTAATGTAAATTTGCCTTAGCGTTAATTATGAAATCTCATTTGAGAGCGTACCCACGTTTGAGTAATGGCTCCTGAAATGAGAAATGTTCGAATATAAAAGTTGCGTGTGTAAGAAACATATATAAATCGTGACGCAATTAAAATTAAGTTTAACTTCCTTCTGTGTTGAATTCTGTCGACAATCATCTTCAGTTAACGAAATGATCGCAGTCAATAACAAGGAAAATTTATATAAATTAACGTGACTTTCTAAATTGCTCTTATTTTGTAACCGTCGTCAAAAAAGGAGGTTCTTAATTCAACTGTATTTTTTAACGATTGAAAAAATAAGTGGAGTGGGTGAACTAACTTTGATGGTTATTTTTTATTTAAAAGGTAGCGCTTGTAATCTGGCTTCATTTAAAATTAAGCGACTCTGACGCGTAGTTTTTCAGTTATCTCTGTGTATCGATTTTTAATTCTGGTAGTTTTTGTAAAAACTTAAGTATTAGGTATTATAATACTAAAATAGTATAAAAGTTAAGAATTAATTTTATTGTATGTATACCTACACAAAATCTCTGTGTAGAATTACTATCTAGAGACGAAACGTTTGTCACGTTGCGGTAACTGAATTTTGTAGATAGCAACGAAAGCAGTGCACAAAATAAAACATGCCGACAGTGTGAACGGCGGGCGTGACTATGGCAGTTGAGATATACTTTTTTGATATGGAAATAGCAAACAGTCATGCAATCCTGGTGTTTACTGTATTCCTTGAATTCACCAGGCAAATCAAACTTGAAATACTGTACAAGAACGTATACGTAGAAAGCTGGCTAACGGCGCTGACCTTTCGGGGCTGGTTCTTTCGAATAATTTCGAATAATTAAAGAAAGCGGGTATGGAATGTGTCAGAAAAACGACGCCAGAAGGAGATTTCGATAAAAGGTAACTTTACTACCTAATTATTTTGACAGCTTTGTGCAAATCTTTGTGTAATATTTCGTTTAAGGCATCGTTCACACCAACGTATTGTCCGCCGCCGACTGTGAGTATGCTTACTGTCAGCCCCAATATGAACGTGTACTCAGTTTGCAGCATACGTTTGCACCCAGCCGATGATACGCTATAGTGTACGATGCGTGACTAGTGTAAATAAAGGAGTACCTACGCCTGTGTACGTTCACACTGGATGCGCACGCTCACAAGTCAGCCACAACGTACAACGTAATAGCGTATGATCGGTTCGGTGTGAATGAGGAGTTGAATATACCTATTTGGAAAAACAATAAACTGCATAACGCGCGCTCAGTCAGCGACCGACAATACGTTTGGTATGAACAATGCCTAATATAATATCAATCTTTATAGACCCGTAAATCAAAATTGTTAGGTAAAACACAAATTATTATAATTCCTGAAATATAAAATAGTTTTTCTATCAATGTTTTGGATACATGTACCTACCTACGGGCAAAGGTTTAACAAAGCGAAGCGAGGGCGGTGACATTCAACCATTAATAGTGAAGAGATCAAAGCGCGGGATGAAACATTAGTAGAGGGAAACAGAACATTTTTTGCCCTTGTTAAGATTTTTAATAAAATAAACAATCTCGGCTTTTTATTTTTGTTTCAAATAAATTATATTGTCGGACGTCAATTCCATCGCTTCAGAAAGATTCTTTTTGCTCGACGTACCTGAACCAAAAACGTTACGATTATTTTAATTGTTTTAATTGGCAATAAAATACAAAAATAACAAAATGATATCTACCTCAAATCTAATAATTATTATTTACATTAGTCAAAACTGCATCAAAATTGGTTAAGCTGTTTCTACGTTCTACAAGGAGCAAATGCAAAAACAACAACAAACAGTTTTTTTAAAGATTTATAAGATCTTTCGCATTCAACATAATTGCTTTCTGGGAATAAACCCCAAATAATACATATATTTCTTAAATGTTTGCTATGACAACGACCAGTAACTCGTATAAAATAAAGAAGAAAACAAGTTAATACAAGTATCAATATACTATAGTTTGCCGTCTGAAAGGAAATATTGCGATAATCACAATCTTAATGCCACTTAACTTGTTAGAATCAGCCAATTTATCTTTAACTAGAGTTGCGAACTCTCGATCTGAAGGAGGTGTTATTTTCCGACTCAGCTCACGGAATGAAGAGCTCTCTTTAAATTAAAGCCTTTCAAGTAACGTATGTCGTTAGCCAAAAGGGAAAACTTTCTTTGCTTTTTGAGGAAGTATTTGATATACAGTCATGGCGCTTCATCCATATTGTTTTGTCTTTTAACCTGAGTTAAACAAGAAAAACACGAGTTTTTCCTTTAACCTGTTTGTTTATCATACACGGTACACGTCTTCGAAACAAGCCACTTCGATATATTGTGTCTTAAGAATAATAACAATATTGTCTTGTTTGATACGATGTGGGTGTGTTGTTTGTTATATATTTTTGTTTATAGTATACATCTATAGATCTAGACACGCGGGAACCTGTCAAGACAAGTTCTAATAATGATTATCTACAATCTTATATCCCATGTCCCCTGAAGTTTAACTAGTGTGTGAAGTGAATACAAATACCTCGCTTCGCTTCGAGATTTTGTTATTCCACTCCTATTGATTGTAGCGTGATGTTATATAGCCTAAAGGTTTTTTCGATAAATCAATTATCCAACACATAAAGAATTGTTCAAATCAAAGTAGTAGTTCCTGAGATTAGCCCGTTTAAACAAACAATTAAACCCTTCATTTTTATTATATTGGTATGCGAGTATAACATACGAAAGTAATACGATTTTTTTGATATTTTTAGTTCACTTCAAGAATTGTAAGAATTTTTTCATTAATATTTTCATATCACTATTGTTATTTGATTGTATGTGAACGCAAGAAATAAAAGGCTTTTTATTTTATTTTATTTTATTTTTATTTTATTTATTTATAGTTCACTTCAAACAAAATAAATGTATCTAAAGCTCTGAAGACTTATGAAGGAAATTGAAATTATTAATAGCTATATTAATCATTTAATGTTGGGCATACCTGCCGAAAGCACTCCTTGAGCGAAAAATAGACGTTTGAAATGTAACTTTATAACTTTCATAATTATTGTTGTCAGAGCGAACATAGAATGGATTAGTCGACGTCGATCAATAGTTTCTACCAGACCAATCGATCGATCGACGTCGACTAATCCATTCCACCATCGATCGATGGCGTCGATCAACGCTCGATCGATTGGTCTGGTAACAACACCCTTACACGCATTCAGTGAAGTGAATACATTATTTCTGTTCAAAAGCCCAGTGATAGACAGAAAGCGGAGGCTTATTAATAGGTTTTCTTTGGTCACCCCTCGCTCGGGTACAGGTCTCTACATAAATGGACTACTTTGTTCACGGAAAAGCGCTAAAGTGCGGTCACACGGTTAAGGTCACATAACAATAAATAAGTCATTAAGTTGGATCGAAGCGGCGATCTGAAAGTAATAACTATGATCGTTTTTTAACATTAATGCATTTTGATCAAGAGACTTGTGACATACCTTCTAAAACGGTCTTGAAACACGCATTTGCATATTCGTGACTATTTGTCAATAATGTACATCATAGATCTTTCAAACGCAGATTGGATGACGTATGATTTGTTACGGCAGCTTTGATAGAAGAAGAAGGAATAAATACCTATTTTATCAACAAATTATTCCAAAAAAGATACCTCTTATCAGAATAATAACAAATGAACAACGGACCAATAGGTAGGTATGTAAAATAAATTATGACTAAATAGGTACTCGAGGCAAGTAATCAAAGTCGGTACATCAATAGTTCCTTTACTAACTCGCATTGTCGTGTATTTATCCTTCTTGCTGAGCATCTATAGATACAAGGCGTTGACCATGAAGACCTTAAATACCGAGATATCTTCAATTACTTACAAAATGTTCAATACCTTAGTACAAGGGTTTCATCCAATAATTCGCCATTTCGCATGACACTCATTACTCTTTTTGAAATAAGAACTTAGAAGGGTGTATTATTTTGTACCTTAGACGTATAACTTCCGCTGACTACGGATAGCTTGGCGGCGTGATAGATGGCCTCTTTCAGCTGATTTCCTTTTCTTCGCGCTGAGATTTTTCAACTTAAACGATAAGGGTGCTCCAAGATTTTATGCCTCGCTACCAAGTTAATGATTTATAGCTCGATGTGTCCTTAGCTCAAACTTCCCATGTCGTTAAGGAATTTATCGTATGGCGACAGTATGCAAGGATTTTTCTCCCTCGTATATAAATATTGTTGGGGATTATCGCAAAATACCCAAGTCATCAATGTAATGGCAGTCCCCGCATAATCCATTTTTTATTTCAAGTATAGTAGGTGGCCAAATTCTAAGGGACTGCACCTACACATCACCTCTAATTAAAAAAAATGTCTTCTTGACAACTCGATACTTGTACTATGCAATTTCTATGCGATCTTTAATTAATACTTACAGAAAGCACAAAAATTGTTCTCGTCTGTAACGGAGGAGTTTTATGTCTCTACTATAACAACTGTGTGGAGCAAGGTCAGTAGGAGGTGGTGATTTGAAATGTGGTGAAGGGAGATCATATTTGGCGTGCTGCTAAGGCGAGACGTAAAGTGGAGAGGTGCTTTAGAGAGGAGCGGTGGTGCTGTAGTGGAGACGAGGGGTGTTTTAAAGGAGTGGAGAGGAGAGATTATAAGGCCAGAGACCTGGCCAGTACTTTTTGAAAATGGATCAACGACAGCAAAGGAAGATTTGTTGTTGTCAATATTAATGTATTGAATAAAATATGTAGATCTGAAGTACGAGTCGAATTTTATTTTGCCCTTTTATACCAATTTTTTTCGCAATAATTATCACCACTGGCACATTTCATTATAATGCATAATATACAATTTATAGAGTTATAGTAAGTATGCACAGTACCTAATCATTGATCGAAACGATCAACACGTTGCGAACAGGATTTAATTTTACATTTATCTACTTTAACTAAACGTTAGTGTATTTCATAAAGAGTAAATAAATTAACAAAATTTAATCTGATTTCTATCTCAATTCAGAGGATTCATAACAAAAATCCATTAATATTTACTTTACTCGATACTCAGTACAATAAAATTCTACCTCCAATCCTTCTCAATAGTAAATCTTTTGGTATACGTCTCCCAAAGGATTACCTGCCGTCTATTCCAGCACATTTTATTTATAGTTCTCATAGTTAATCTTGGGGAAAATAAACGTAAGTTTAGACTTGAACGTTTTCATATGCTTAGTTTTAAAATAATAAACGGAAGAAAATGAAAAAGTAAAAGGTATTTTTCCGTATTTTCTATACATATAGGTATAATATAATATTAGATCAGGTCGTTGCAAAACTTGGTAAACTTTTTATATGATTTTATATACATAAAAATACAAACTCTTTACAGAGGGCATTATGAATATATTATCAACTACAACAAGTTAAACAAATTCTAAGCCTCAATTCAACAAAGTTTTTCTTGCGGGTAGCTACAATTTATATGCATACTAGTAAACCCACCCTCGCTTCACTTCGGGGAACCAGCCCCTTATGACTTATAACCTAGCCCCCAAAGTCTAAGCTATATTACTGTAAAGTTTCATGAAAATTCGTTCAGTAGTTTTTGCGTAAAAGAGTAACAAACACACACACACACACATCCTTACGAACTTGCGCATTTATAATATAAGTAGGATGTAGCTTATGTAATTATCTAATAAGTTGTTTGTTCCGCCAATACGTACACCGTCTTTAATGGCTCGTCGTATGCGGCAGTCGTAAATATTGAACGTGTAATTACGAGTAATAAAATATTTAATACCATCTGTTTTAATCTGAGTTCGCAACGTGAAGGAAAAACATGTATTTAGCGCGTTCCATATAGTATCTATATTTTAGCTCTTTTGTGGTGCACTATATAAAATGTCTGAGTAAGCTTCATTGAATTAACGACAGTTGATTGGCCTTCACACAATTATGTCGATTTTTTTGGTTGATAAATAAACGCGTAATCGAAATTTCTTTTTTTCGCAACTCAGACGTACAAAAAGAAGTGCATCTTATGATTGCAACTTTTTGAGTGTAATCAAACAAGTTTAATTGCAAAACCTGAATTTTGAAAAGAGGCTTAACATTGAATTTTCCAGCAATTAAATACCAGAAACGACTCTGGTATCTGGCTTCAAGCCTATAGTACTAGGCTTGCATAGTTATATTTTCTATCAGCATTGCAAAATAAAACTCCAAGGGATTTTAACCTGTTGCAGAACCGTCAATTAGCAACAGCTAAATGATTCCAGGTTTAATGCATCAAATCAAACTCGAAGGCATAAATAAAAAGAGCAATGATGCGCATAATCGTATGACGTTATAAATAAAATTCGATGTGCGAATCTTGCTAAAAAGTCCGTACGCAAATATATAGGGGTCGTATCGCATTAATATTCCCTTCATTTGTGAAATTGTTCGGGATTCCGCAATTTTCTCGACTTCCCTGCTGCACACAAACTGTCCCACCTTCCTTAAATTTAGTGGCATTACCGAGTTAACAGTTCCGTAATAATTGTTTGAAAATTTGTAACGAAATTACTTTTTTAAATTCTGATAATTGTTCCACCTTCTATTAAGAAATGAATACTTCGGTACCATTTAAATCATACTATAGGCTTATTTAGATTTAGTCAGATAAGCATTGATAAAATCTTCCGATATTTGAGTTGGTCACTAACCCCCCCAGCGACCCTCACTGGAGCGGCGTGGTGGAGTATGCTGTAGGTCTCGTCAGTGATGAGGAGAGACCTGTGCTCAGTAATGGGCCATTAATAGATTCAAGTTCAAAGTTCCAAATGGATTTACGTGCCCTCGAAATTACAGAAACGCCTAAGAAATTTTTGCTACTAGGTAGTGGTCAAGCATCCAATTAAGCAATCCCTGTCCGCAGTTTCTTAACTTTGACGATCACTTAGGATCGATGCAAACCGCCAGTCTATGAGCACGGCGTGTCAGATTAATCTCGCATTATTTTCTTAGAAATTCCTGATAAAGTAATATTTTACTTGCTTATATATTTTTATAGTGTTCGCTAGAAAATAGATCGAGGGCAGGTGGGTCGACTGATAGAGCCTGTCATATTACATGTTTGTAGTCTATGCATAGTAAATAAAATGGAACTGTGTGTGTTTGATTTTTAAATAACTGTGTTTTACTTCTAATACTATTTACACGAAAAGTACCTATTAGAACACAAAGAAACTTATAACCTTTATCTCTTTATAAAGATTAATGTTAATTACAATATATTATAGCATCTTTTCAACACTTTTCGCCTCTTTCTTTCTGCATCTAAGTTCTGTATTTATATTTGAAGTATATAATAATCACGTATACACAAAAGTTCAAAATATCGCAGATGGAACTTAGAAATTAAATTTGAAATAGAAGAACAAGAGCACTAGCGAAATATTTGTCTTGGATTAAAATTATACGGGCCAGTATTTTGATCCCAGGATTTTCCCTAATATCCAATTTGTATTATCTTGAGTAGGAACGACATTATAGGTAAATGAATTTTATAATAAAAACATCATAAAAGTAGTTAAATATATGAAAAAAATATTTCTCAGTAAATAAGGAAAAAGATTGAAAATCGGTTACGACATATAAAAATTAAAATCTTCTGCAGCATCACAACCTTTTGATCTCAGTTAGAGTTCGGACACAAAAGTTCTACCCGCTGAGATCAACAATAGGTTTGCGGAAAGATTAATCGCCCAAAGAAGCCCTTTAAGCTGAAGGAAACAATTTTTCATTTTTATCAAAACGTTAGAAAAGTCGGTCTGTTTGCAAGTGGGTACCCGCGCAATACGGGTTCAAATCTTATTTTTAAATATATGTGTGTCAAAAGTACTTTTACTACTTAGATTTATTCAGGATGTTGAGTAGGTACGTATGTCTATGAGTGCCTACTTACACAAATCGAGGTGTTTGAATTTATTGTATTGAATGTTATTTAAAGTGTAAGAAGATCCATTTATTCTGCTCGTTGTGTATTATGCTGTGTAATAGACAAGACAAGGGATCTAAATCCTGTATGTCGTTGCAAACCGTACCACCAGTTAAAGCCAGTTTAAGCCCGACCTGGAATCAACTGAGACAATTGTGAAATGTTTTCCTTAAGTACCTAACTTTTAAGTAAACACTTAGATTTATTTCCATTTTGCCAACAAAAAATTCTAAACCTGTACCCGTCACTTTTGAAAAGGAGTTCTCTATCCATACAGGAGTGGAGAATTAATAAGTTGCTTATTTTTAATTCAAACATAGATAGTAATATATTTTGACATAAATACTACAAAGTCACGATATATTTTGCGCAACTAGTTTAAGATTAGCATACAAAGTAAATCAAATGCACGTGGCATAGCGAATATGCCAAAGAAACAATCCTCAAAACGAAAATATTTCAAGATTGGAATTATGCAAAGTAGAATAACAATAAAAATAAAGTACGGACGAAACCCACGAAGCGAAACTAACTCTCACTTAAACGGTTTTATCTTATTTACATCGTACGCGGCGGGTCTTGCCAGAAGTGGTTAATAGGATAGGATACGGGTTGATGCTCCCGTATTTTATGTTTAGGAAAGAATATCGCATTATTTTACTATACTACTGATATTGTCTGGTTTTACTTAATGGTATAATAACTAGTAGTAGTGATATGTGAATATGTGACTGTTTAATTGGTGTAGGTACAATAAAGTGTTATTGTATTGTATTGTACTTCATTACCACACTAGGCTTTTTTACGATTGTCACCCGCAGATATATCCGAAAAACTATCATAAGGATGTTACCAGAGCAATCGATCGATCGACGATCGACGCCATCGATCAATTGGTCTGGTAATGGTAACACCCTAAGAGTTTCATAGAACTACCTACTGAAGATAGTCTGGTTAAAGTGAAGTCTGTTTAAATGGCTCTGCAATAATAAAACTGAAAAAAATGAAAATATGTCACATAAAGTTAACCAGGCAAAGTAGTGATGAAGCCTAGCTTTAAAAATAAAGAAGTTTAAATATACCTGCTAAGAAATTGAAAAAAGTTGATGATCATAACTATAACAATCCTCAACACGTAGCAGAATATTTTTCATTTGTTTTTTTTACCAAATGTAATTGGGAAATGGGCAGGAAGATGATGATGTTTTTTTACCAAAATCCACGAAGAAAAAGCGTGCAATATTGTTAGTAGTCACGATTTAAATAGGTATATAAGAAAGTGTCCTAACTAACCTAACTAGAATCCAAACAAGGAATTGTCCAGGTAACGAGACGACGTGTCTAAGATCCGTGTCCTGTCAGTGAACAGTGTCAGTGTTGGCAACTTGTGGATTGAGTCGGAGTCGAGTAGCTAAGAAATAGCGTAGTGTGAGAAGGGCCTCAGTCTAATAGTAAAATGGGTATCCAAAATTTTGATGCACAAGGGTAAAAAGTGTAGCTGCTTGGCTCGTATCTTAATATTTGTTTGAATTGAAGAATCACTCAAACTAATTTGCCAAAAATTACCTTATACAATTTTGGAAAAAACTGATACCTACTTTTAAACTTCTGGATCAATTTCTACCAAACATGGTTACATCGCTATGCAATATATCGCTATCTATTCTTGAAAGTCGACAAGTAGTCGAGCCATTTGATGGCAGTGATCAACTATGCTTTATTGGTTAAACAAAGAAGAGAGGAGAAAAAGACAAATGATGGGCTCTGAAGCCTTCAACCAGAACATAATGAGTCAAGTCTAACTCAAAGAAAAGGGTGGCTTGTAAGGGAAGCCTCACAAATAATTCTGATAATACCAGTAATAATAGGTTTCTACTAATGAGGGTAGTAATAATCTTGAAAATTATTAAAAATAAGAGGCTTTTGTAGCGGTTGAAATAATAATATTTTAATAAATTAAACATTTACATTCCAAACATTTGTCAACTTAGTCACAAGTAATTAAAACTACAACAAACGTAGCCTGTCTATACAATTACTAGCCATTTTCAGCGAATAAATTGGCGTATGCCAAAAATTTGCATTCCCAGCGCTATAGTTTTTTTTAATAGGGCCTGGAAAACCGCTCAGTTTTAATGAAAAATATTTTGTTCCAACTTCGACTTGTAGACACGTTTCGAAATCCGAATCATATTGCTAACTTTTACCTCAGGTTTGCGGATGTATTTTTCTTTTCACGGACGTCATTTCAATCTAAATCATGAAGTTTTTTATACTCTTGCCACCTGTTATTATTTTTTACTTTTAAGCGCTGAATAACATAAAGATATCTAGAGATTTTATAATATAAATGCAGCGGTTTTACAACCAAAATTCGTCAAGACAAAGCTAAGTCCTAAAAACTTAATACAGGTGCTTTAGTGGTATATTCTCTAAGCTATGTTTTCTAATGGTATGCTTATCTATTCTAATGAGAGAGATTTATATTATCTTGTATCTAGCAGTAACAAGAATTTGTGGTACTTAAGCTGCATTTACTCTAACATCTCCTAATTAGTGCTAGACGCGTGATCTGTTTAGTATGTGTGCTAACAGAAGTTTAATTAAGTTTCGTTATATAATAATCCTCTGTTATGTACCGTAATGTTCATTTATTACAGAAGTTTCAATTTTGTTTCGTAGTACGTACCTATATTAGTTACAGTTTCTTATTATGTAACCCTATCCTTTAAGTTTTGTACAGTTCGTACCAAACTCACAGAGGAAGGTCTTTTTTGCCAAATAAGCCGGGAAGTTTTAAACTTCGGAAACGGATGAGATGTCTATTAAGTACATAAATGTTCATCGCAACCCATAACTGTCCCACTGCTGGGCACGTGTCTCCTTTAATAATAAGAGGGATACATGCCGCAGTCCACCATGCTGGCCGAGGGAGAATTGGCGAACTTCATACCTTTGCGTTAAGGTGAACTCACAATTGTGTAAGTTTTCTCACGATATTTTCTTTCACTGAAACAAGTGGTAACTTTTGGTCTGGTTGTAACGTCGCCTTTCTATATTCACACTGTTTTACCTCTATCGAAGTTTCATGAACATCAGTTTGATTTGTGATGATCTTCCATCTTCCGGACCGCTATGACCACAGTTATTAAGAACTAATATTACGAGCCACGCAACCTTATTAAGGTAGGTATTATGCACGTCGTGGTAATCAGGAGAGAATAGATATTACAATCCTATGTTGACCTCAAACAGACTTCGTAATGGGGTCACCACCCTATGATTAGTAATTAGGTATGTCTCGATAACAGTCATGTCCAATCTGACTATCTGAAAATACCTGTTATCGCTATGTGAATGTTATGTCCAATATGCGTTAACAGGCTACTGTGTGGTATATAATATGTATTGCGGCGTATGCAACGAGCAACACGTAGGTCAACTATATCATAAAAATCAGATCAAAATTATGAGGTAGTTGTTAAAAATATTTTGTTTGTGATTGTGACTCGATATTCAAAATACGCTACCTTTCATAATGCCGTAAGGAGCTTTATATCCATCTTGACTCGAAGCCAACTCCGACTACTAGCGGTGCGCCCTGTGAACAACAGACGAGACTATACGCTATAATATTCCTCCTGTTGGATGTCGCTAGACTCGGTACCCAAGATCGCAACCCTTAATCTTAATCTTAATCGCAAATCTGCACCATACTTAGGTACATAGCGGTAAGGTATAGAAGGGTAGAGTAGGTAAGTATACACAGGCTGCGACAGAAGTGCTTCTTACATGCGGCCATGGCTGTTTGTAGTAACGATAAAAACTGTATCACCACTGTACTGTAAAGAGCAGATAGGCAAGTGCAAGGATTCATAGGTAGGTTCTCTTTGTTCAAAAGCGCATACAGTGATAAAATATAGGTAGTATGATTTAGACGAGTATTATACTGTTAGCTTAATCGTGCATAGAGTATCACATCAGAAAGCGCGAAGAAGTTCACCGCAAATATTCGGTACGGCTCATGAACTCTGATCAACACAGGTACCTACTTAGGTTCTTATACTTAACATAAAAAAATCTGATTTTCCGTCATGGCTGGACATGGCTTTAGTTTGTCAATCATTGTTCGTTAAACACAGTTTTTATCGTATTAGTAAAGTAACACGGAATATGACAATACACGGAATATGACTATATGACAGTATAGAAAACACAATTTATAAGGTTATTTGTACTGGCATCAAAAAATGTTATGTTTGCGAAACAAGATAAGCAATTGCTTAAATAAATTTTCCTTGGGATTAGTAGTTTGAGAAGAGAAAATCTCGGGCCAGACTAAACGATCGTTCGTGGCTTAAAGAACGGCCCAACTCCGATCTTTCAAAGTTCATAACTTCTCAATGCACTGTGTAGAAACCTAAGATAGCATAATTTAAGAATTGCTTGAAAGTCTTATATAGTAGTAATAAATTGATAAAATATAACGTGTTGTTATAGAAAAATCTGAAGATCGTTAACATTGGACTGAGCCCGTTCGCCGCACTCCATTAAACTGTTTAAGTGTCGATTCTGTTTCGGATTAAGGATATTAAATTCCTTTGTTAGTCCTTACCTTACATGCACCAAGTTTAAATCCCGAGCATGTTTAAAGCATAAAGTTTATGAAAACTTATCAAGCAGCGTATAGTTGGTGCGGTTACTTGCATATGCATATGCTAGGTGAGGGGTTTGGGCGTCACTTTGCCGCGCGATCAAAGTTCGGTAGCGAGTCCGCCGCCTCACGTTTAATTCAATTTGGAATCTCGCCAGATTTCGAATTTGCTGGCAGCATGTCCTCTAAATAATAGAATAGCTGAATCGTATAAAAGTAGAGTCTGCTAAACATTTTGCGATGGAAGTTTTTAGCCACTTTAAGAATAAATGCTCCGATAATACTTGCGACTTGGTAAATATTCGTAACGAAGCTGAATGTGCTACATTCCCCTAGACCACTGGAAAGCTTCCTGTTATAGATGGATCGGACAATAAAATTAGTTCGTCGTTTGTTACTAATAGGTACCTACTCAAAGTCTACGACGAGCCAGCTTGATAAATAGAACCTATGTACATATATTTCAGATAGGTATTCAGATGGAAGTAATTCTGTCCTTATTGTTTGACGACCTGTAAAATACGATACGATACGATTGCCACAACAGACAGATTTACCTATGTATTTGTGGTTTGAATCGTTCTGAATTGAAGTGTTCAGATGAAAGTTACGTCATAGAATGTTAGAGACTACATTTGTGGTTAAGTTCTTCGTGTAATTAGCAATAACGTCAATTGTTTCAGTACTGCGGTCAATATTTGCACTACAAACGACGTTGACAGCTCAGCTCATTCGAATTACTGACTCACTGAAAATAGGTACCTACGCATATTACAATGGTTATATTAGGTTATTATCATGTTATTATACCTAAACATTTTTAGATTTAAAGGAAATTTGTAAGAAACTATTTTTGTGCACCGCCGGCCCTGAAGAAGAGATCTTTTATACCTTTCTTGAATAACCCCATGTCATAGCACTCCGGGAGTACCTCAGAAGAGTGGTGCGATGACGGAGGGGAGACGTTAACACCAATTTGAACAATTCATCGGAGCACTCACAATTTTTATGATAGCTCTTCAACTAACGTCAACAAATTATGGAAAAAAAAATTTTAAAAAAATGTTTTATGCGAAATAAAATCATCGCAACCCACAAGTGTAGAATTGTATCTACACTTGTGAGTCTGCGAATTCGCGCGAATGTGAATAAGCGGCCTTATAAACACACTAAGAACTACCACTGTTCATCGATACCCGAAACATCAGGTATATCAACAAATGTCAGCGACCATGAAGTGAAGGACTTGCTTTAGGTCAGCAAGTTCCCATATAATTTGTAAAACTAAACACTATGGACATACGTAAGTAACACTAAACAAATTCCTGTTATATCGGAAAGAAAGGGGAAAACAGAAGAAAATCTAGTGCTCAAGCCAACAAAAACCTATATACCTAGTTTAAAAAGTCATATCTATTTTAATACAAAGAAAAAGCAAATAATACAAAATAAACTGTCAGCACCACAATTTAGGTAAGGTAAAATGTTTCATTCTTTTGTAGTGAACGAAACTCGCTTCTACGGTACAATAACACTAGGTACACAAGTTTAAATTTATAGTCAAACAGAACCGTTATAAAGTACCTTACTACAGAATAAAGGATTATTTAAATGATAAGAATACATAGCACGATAAATCTAGAGACCCACAATATCCATTTTAATATGTATGAGTGAGGAATTCTGGATTTAAGGAATGGGTTTTGTGTACCTACTGAGTTAGAACAATTTTATGGAACGCATCAGCTAATACATCATCAATAAATTGTCGTCGGCCAAGAAAAAATAAAGAGGACAGATAGAAAAAATGCGGGCTCTCACGCTACCAGACAAGTTCTTTGGCGTATCACTCAAATAAACAGGTGGGAACTACTAGCTGGGTTTTAGCCCTACCACCAAGTAGGAGCAGATTTCCATTGGTTGTGATGCAGACGTGTTAATGTAAAATATTATGAAAATAAGAGTAGCCATTGATAATTTTAACAAGTCTACTTTCTACTTAAATCACCACAGCGTTAATTAACGCGCTAAGACGCAGATGTAGCCGTACAGTTACCGACGCAGTTGTCTGCCAACAGGAGAATAAGTTTGGTGTTCCTTCCCTATTATAGCTAGAAATACCATTTGGGACAAAGTTCCAATAGGCACCCCTACCAAATACTCGATCCAGATTAAATTAATACTCATATATAACTATACATATAACTCAATGGTAAATAATATGAATGGTGAAAAGTTTAACAGGTTATTTAAGTTTTCAGTCACGATTTCGTAGATTAAGAGGCAAGCGAGAAAAGGGTCGGCTCTACGTTTTTTCGATGTGCGGATAGAAAAACATTTTCATTAGGCAATCCATTTTACCGCCTATCACGATTGGAAAGTAGAAACATTTAAATTAGGGGCAAATTTACTTTGTACGTTGTATTGTGATGGTTCATTAATTTCTTGTACTTAAAACTATTTATTTTTACTTTGATTGGCAATAAACCATCAGATAATCACCAACTCATAATAGGTACCAAAGGATAACCTAAGTGTTGTCTAATAAAAAAGGAATTGTTATTTTTCAAAATTTTTGATCAATCCTTATTTTCAAAGATCATTCAACGCGATAACTGATATTATTTTTTAGAATCCTACAACCAAAAATTTTATTTTACTTACTCTGGCACAACTTTGTAAATTCTTTTTAGGATAGCTATCTTTTTCCATATTATTTGGCGGAGAGCTAAATAAACATCGAGAATCTACCTAACAATTTATATTTGGGCCATCGTATTCTTAATTATAATGCTTAAGTACTTATTTATAATCATACCATCATATTTATAATCATCATGAACAGGTAGGTGTACAGTGTATACAAATCGTACGTTCCTAATTCTTATTTCATAACTCCGGACCCAGTTATGATCCTACTTGTTGCGCTGGGGTTTCCGAATTGAATTCGTAGGGAATATCTACTATCGGGTTTAAATTTATTTCATCATAAACGTACGCCGATGTTATTATGTAAACCCCTATACGTGGATATTAGTAAAATTAATTTCCTATATGATTTCCCCAGGTGGACTAAATGCCAGCCAGGTAAGTGAGCATTTATTGTTATTATTAATTACCCTGGACAGGTTGACAAATGACATTAACACACTCCCCGTAGGGAGAAAAGTCGTAAATATAATTATAATAATCATTCAGACGATAATTAATGAACCTCAAATGCTGGTTTAAGTTAAACTCAAATTATAGAGGCGACAATTTATTTCATAACAGATGCAACATACCTATACTATAATATTACTTATTTAGTAAGCGCATAGAAAAATATTTTAATCCATAAATTCTCTCGCTTTGAACATAAAATGCAAAATATGACAGGAAAATATAAATAAAGTACAAAGCATTGTGACCCAAATCCGAGGCGTGAAACGGATTTTGAATTTCAAAAACGCTTTGATCTAGTACTCCGGTCTCAAATTGTAAAGGGATTCCCACTTTAAGTTATGTTTGCTATTAATACCGCTCTTTTGAATGTTTCAATTCGATAGTTAAAATTCGAGACGCAAGTAGTAGGGATTCGCCGGTTCTAACTCAAGAGTCAGAACCGGCAGGGCGGAAAACTCGTTTCGACGGGTTTCACCGGCTGCTAGCCGCGAATGAACTTTATATTAAGTGATTCGCGGGGTAATTAACCGCGAATTAAGTTAATCCGCGCGCCGATTAAGTAATTCGCGGTTTAATTACGCGAGAATTAGCTTTATCCGCGGATCAATTAACTTTATTCCCGATTGATTATTACGAATCAATCAATAAAACCGCGGATTAATTAATTAAAACGCGCATTATTCGCGGTTCGATAAACCAATTCACGGCCGCGAATTAACTTTATTCGACAAATTAACTTCATTCGCGCTTCAATTAAACGATTCGCGGTTTTATTATGTGTGTATCAATCAAACCGCGGATTTATTAATTAAAGCACGCATCAAGTTTATTCGCCACTAGTAGCCGGTGAATCCCAGTTCGATTAATCTATTCGCGGGTCGCCAATTAATTTTATTTCTGTCTTTATTATCACATTCGCGATTTTGTTGACTCACTCACGGATTACAAAGCACTCAACGCTATCTCTACATTCTTTTTTTATCGCTTGCCTTAATGGTCGATGCATTCCGTTCCTTTATTCACAATACAGATAAGGATATCTGCTAATGTTTCCGCCCCACATTCCGCTCCTTCCATATAAATTTAGCTAGCATGCCTCAAGGGACATCATTGTAACAGTGAAAGTGACACGAGTCTACTATATAATGGATGTGAGTATTTTCTTAATTATCTGTTGAAAACTTTTAATTTCCTGTGTGCACACGTTCTAGACATGTATGTACATATTCATGCCCGCGATATCTGTAGGTGTTTCGGTATTTTTTTCATACTATTGTTGTTCTCATTTTTATGATTTGCTAATTATCTAGTAACATCTTTTCATTTCCTATGTGATATCTGTATGTATTTCCATATTTTTTGCATTAATTGTCCATGTATAATGAACCAGCTCTCGATAACCTAATAATAAAGTATTATGTTCTCTTTCAGCAAGACACATTCAAAAGCTACTATTTTCCGGACACGCCCGAGGAACCTGACGATTCATTAGTTGTTAATATGAAGAAAAACAATAATATCAAAAGAATAAACGACATAGACATGTTCTTTGAGAAGCCCAAAAAGAAGAAAAAACTCGGAGTACAATCTTCATATGTATCAGCAGCACGTGACGACGGAGTCTCTTATATTTCCTCCAAGGAAGATGACGCTCTCACCGCTACTCATCTCATAAAAATCGATGTCTATGATATGAATAAAATACGCAACATCGAACCTATTAATTATTGGAAATACTCCGATGCTCGAGTAAAATATTATGTGCAATCAGAAGATGATAAACGTTATCAAAGTACGCGGGACATCATCTACAACATTACAAAGACACTCGCCGGGAAGCACAATTGTTCAAAATATTTTATCGAGGACAAACTCCAAGGAATGTAACGCTCCCACCGTGACTCATCTTATAAAAATTTATTTAAGTAAAAGCAAAAGAAGAGATAACATTAACTAGAAGTATCGCGCCCCCACCCACAGCATTAGGCATATAAATAACTAGAAGCTAACAACCAGAAACTATTTCATAAGATACCTAACGAATGTGTTCCAAGTTAGCCGTAATGGATTCCAACGATCAAATTGAGTCTGAACTTTATAAGTTATGTGGTGATATAGAGTCAAGCATTATGTTTAATGATGACAATGATGAAGAACTAGTGAAAATTTGTTGTGAGATTGAAACAAATATAATGTAAGTATAAACAAACTTTACATATATGTAATTTTTTTGGTCTTTAGAAAAGAAGTATAACGTAAAATAATTATGATGTGGTTTTGTATATTTTTATAGCTCTTAAATTGTATTGTTACAGTCAGTTAGGTCTAGGATCCCGAAAAAGAACCAAAAACATCGAAAATAATACCCACAAAACCAAAAGAGTAAAACATGAAGCTTCTACTTCGTCTCATCCTTCTGCTGCACAATCTGATAAGGTACATTGTGATGTATGTGAAATTTTAGTATGTAAGAAGTATTTTACAAATCATTTAAAAAGTAATCGACATAAAACTAAAGCATCAAAATTACACGATAATTTGCAAAACGTTTATGTTGTTGAATCAGCGTTCGGACAGAGAATAATATCGTATAAAATAAATAGTAAAAGTGATGGATCTTTTGAAACACCAGAGATATTTTTAAATTCAATTCATAATGACATTCAATCATTAATTGAAGAATCTATTCTAAAACATACCGTATTCAAAGTAAATTTTGTATTGCATGCTGATTTTATTCAACAAACAAAAAATATTTCCAATTCCTTCGATTTTCAAACAAGCAATTACATTATATTTCAAGGCGATGATTTAAATATATTTTTTTCGTCGTTACGTGACACTTTTATTAATAAAATTAATACATTTGAAAAAAAAGATAGCGGTTGGACTCTGAATTTTATTAAGTCATTAGACATGAATGTTAACAAATTTAATCCCCTACGAGGTTCGTCATATATTGATTTACCCAGAGACATTATGGTAAAAAGAGCAATTATTAATGTTAAAAACGTAGATTTTTTATGTTTAAAATGGGCTTTGCTTTCTGCTTTGTATCCAGTAAATAAAAATCCTGATCGCGTTTCATCTTATAGCATGCATTGTAATAAACTGAAGTTTGACGGTGTCTCTTTTCCAGTTAAATTATCCGATATCTCAAAAGTGGAAAAGTTAAATAATATTAGTATCAACGTTTTCGGTTTGGAATTTAATAAAACTAATAAAAGTCATAGTATCGTAGGTCCTTTATATTTTACTAAAAGTCGTAAGAGTATTCATATTAATTTATTATTACTTTCAAGTGGAACAAATTATCATTATTGTTATATAAAAAATATGTCACGTTTAGTTAGTAATCAAATCTCAAATCATGAGCATGCCATTTGTATTTGTGATGGTTGTTTAATACATTTTCCAAGTCAAACTAAATTGACAGAACATCAACAGCATGACTGCTTTCATATTAAAACAGAACTTCCTAATCCTCGAAAGTCATCAAAAAATTGGTTTGGACAAGCAGTTGCCAGCGATAAGTTAACATTCGATAAGTTCAATAAAAAACTTAAAATACCATTTGTTGTATATGCAGATTTTGAAGCATTTCTAACGCCAATTAAATCATGTTCTAACGATCCATTAAAATCACACACACATAATATTCAAAAACATGAAGTGTATAGTTTTGGATACTACATAAAATGTTCTTACGATGAAAAGTTATCAAAATATGAAACATATAGTGGTCCAAACACTGCACAAGAATTTATGTCTCGTTTATGTGCAGACTTAAAATTGATATGCACCAAAAATAGTACTGAGGTACCATCTAAATCATTAACACACGATGATTATATTACAATTTCAAAATCGGAGACTTGCTTTGTATGTGAAACAGGTTTAAATGGTGAAAACGATATTAATTATGATCCACAAACTGGTAATTTTCGAGGCGTTGTACACAAAATAATTATGTAATTCTAAGTTTATTATTCCAAATTACATTCCAGTCATTTTACATAACCTTAGTCATTATGATTCACATTTTATAGTTCACGCTCTTAATTTTGTTGATGGAGAAGTTGAAATAATACCACAAACAAAGGAAAAATATATTTCATTTTCAAAGACCTTAAAAATAAATAATAAAATTGTTCAGTTAAGATTTATAGATTCAATAAAGTTTTTACCATGTGCTCTGAGTCAATTGGCGAACAATTTAGTCGATGAAGAATTTATTTCTTTAAAACTTAACTTTCCTAATAAAGATGACTTCAATCTTATGAGGAAAAAGGGAATTTATCCTTATGAATTTATGACATGTTATGACTGTTTAAACGTAACATCTCTTCCTGACAAAGAAAAATTTTACAGTTCACTGGCAGATGCGCATATTTCAGATACCGATTACAATCATGCTAAAAATGTTTGGCAAAACTTTAACTGCAAAAATATGTCCGATTATTCCAATTTATATCTCAAAACCGATGTACTACTACTAACTGACATATTTGAAAACTTCAGAATGTTATGTTTAGAAACCTACGGTTTAGATCCAGCTCACTATTATACTGCTCCAGGCTTAAGTTGGGATGCAATGCTCAAAATGACGAAAGTTGAACTAGAACTACTTACAGATATAGAAAAAATAACATTCATTACAAAGGGTATAAGGGGAGGGATATCTCAATGTAGCAAACGATATGCAAAGGCTAATAACCTATATATGCAAGATTATGATAAAACTAAAGATACTTCATACCTTATGTACTTTGATGCTAATAATCTTTACGGGTGGGCAATGTCACAATATTTACCTTCAGGGGGGTTTGAGTGGGTTAGTATAGAAACAGATTACAATGCATCAAATAATACAGAATATGGGTTTATTTTAGAAGTAGATTTAGAGTATCCCACAGAAATTCACGACTTACATTCTGACTTGCCCTTATGTCCTGAAAAAATTACGATAGGAAATTCTAAAGATATTAAACTCGTCCCTAATTTGTATAACAAAACTAAGTATATAATTCACTACAAAAATTTACAACAATGTATTAAACTAGGTATGAAATTAAAAAAGATTCATAGAGTATTAAAATTCAAACAGAGTTTATGGTTAAAACAATACATAGATTTGAATACAAATTTACGAATGCAAGCTAAAACAGACTTTGAAAAAGATTTTTATAAATTAATGAACAATTCTGTTTTTGGAAAAACAATGGAGAATGTAGAAAAACGTGTGAATGTAAAATTGTTGACCCACTGGGAAAATCGAGGTAAAAGTCTTGGTGCTCAGGATTTTATTGCAAAACCAGAGTTTCATAGTTTATCAGTATTTTCAGAAAACTTAGTAGCAATTCAACTAAAAAGAACCAAAGCCCTTCATAACAAGCCCATATACTTAGGTTTTTGTATATTAGATATTTCTAAAACCCTTATGTATGATTTTCATTATAATTACATGCTAAGTAAGTTCCCGAACAGAATTCAATTACTATACACTGATACTGACAGTTTAATCTATGAAATTTTTACTAGCAATTTTTATGAAGACATTAAGCCCGATTTACCGGAACGATTTGATACATCCGATTACCCATTAAATAACGTATATGAATATCAAAGTATGAATAAAAAAAAATTAGGAGTCTTTAAAGATGAAAATGCTGGTAAAATATTAAGAGAGTTTGTAGGATTGCGATCTAAAATGTATGCTTTGAAAATCGAAGATAATTTTTTGGCAAAAGCTAAAGGTGTTAATAAAAGTGTTACGAAAAGTTTTAAAATGGAAGATTATAAGTCTTGTCTATTTAATCAAAATGTTGAATACCGTAGTATGTTAAGGTTTAGATCTATCAAACATAATATTTTTACACAACAAATTAATAAAAAGTGCCTTTCCCACAACGATACCAAACGATACATAGCACCTAATAATGTTGATACATTCGCCTGGGGTCACTTCAAAATATGTAGCGATTCATGTGGATGAGTAAAATAGTCTGTATGTACCTATTTAGGAATAAATTGTAATCTTTTTATTGTAAATTTTTTAACCAATGTATGTAAACGTGTAAAATGTCTATTTGTAATTATGATTGTAAGTTATATGTCAATGGTCTGCAAAATATGTAATAAATTATGATTAAGGTTTTTTTTTTTAATATATTTTTATATTATTTTGTAAATTGTAAATACCTGAATAATGTTTTAAAAATTTGAAATATATGTTTACCATTCCAGCAAAAAATTTTAGTATTTTCCTAATCCTTATACCAAACACACGTCAAGTTACAATGATTCATTTAACACATCCATTTACTGCAATAGTCGCCGGTCCAAGTGGATGCGGAAAATCTATTTTTGTCACAAACTTCATTAAATATGCACAAGAAATATGTGATACACATTTTAGTAAAATAACTTGGTGCTATGATGAAATGCAACCTTTGTATAATTTAAAAAGTGTTGACTACTATCAAGGAATCCCGGATCTTAGTATGTTTGACGGAAAAGAACCTCATCTAATTATTATTGATGACTTAATGAGAGAGTCAGATGGACGCATTGTTGATATCTTTACAAAAGGTAGTCATCACAGAAATTTAAGTGTATTTTATATAACACAAAATTTATTTCATCAAGGAAAAGGCCAAAGAGATATATCTTTAAATTCCTCTTATATAATATATTTCAAAAATCCACGAGATAAGACGCAAATAAAATATTTAGCACGACAAGTATCACCGGAAAATCCAAAGTTCATAGAAGATTCCTACAAGGATGCAACAAATGAACCACATGGATATTTATTGATAGATTTGAAACAGGACACAAATGATATATGTCGTTTTAAAACTAAAATATTTCCATCTGATGGATACTGTGTAGTTTATATTCCGTTGAAGGGCTTTAAGTATGGTAGAAACCAACAAATTACTGTCATTCATAAATGATGCATCGACGACTAAAGACGCACAAAGAACTACTTACTGCCTTACATGCACTTAAACCGAAATATCAAAGAGCTCTTTTAAAATCGTGTAATGAAAAAGAAATAAACTGTATTTGCGAGTGTATCCATAACGTTCTCCAAGGCAAAATTGAACTGAAAGAGAAAGAAAAAAATAAATTAAGTAAATACAAAAATATACTTCGGAAATTGGTGCGAAAGGGTGCCACAAATTTGTTTCGGAAAAATCTGATAATACAAAAAGGTTGTGGTTTTTTACCTATTATATTAGGTTCGGTTCTTAGTGGATTAGTTAGTTCCCTTATCAAAAATGCTGAATGCTAAAAAAATGTTGCTCGTTGAACCAGATGTGATAGAAAAACTTAAACAACCAAGTGCAAGTGACACCCCCTTATCTCGACTAGATTCTGATATGAATAGTATTTTAAAAAGCAATATGGATGATCGTGAAAAGTGTATTTTATATTTACAAACACTCCGAAGATATCTTAACATTACCAAAGAAGACCGTCAACCTTTCCATATACCAATTATTTCTGAGAATACAAATACATTTGATGATTTAATAATGAGTTACAAAATCAGAAACTTGGATCATAAAAGTGCAGTCTCAATTGATACATCAGACAAAGAAGAACCTATTAAACAAGATAATATTTCTGAAAAAAGTTTGTATACAACCGCTCAAATTCTCGATCTTATCCCGAAAACATATGCAAAAAAAGCCGTTTTGTTAATGAAATTGCTGACTTCCAATGAAAATAAAATTAAGTGGGACACTGATGGTACAGTGGTTATAGATGATAAAAAAATTGATGGAAGTAACATTTTAGATCTAGTAAATGATTCATTGAGACCCTTAAAAAAAAGTGATCCAGTTGGGTGGGAGTCTTTTGCTAAAGCTTTAAAAGATATTCGAGTTCCTTTAACATATATTGGCAATCCGAAACGATGTGAGTTTATTAGTGACATGCAAACACAATCAGATATTTCTGCACCCGAGGAAGAATTCGTTACACCAACGAGTGACACAAAATACAAAAGGAAGTTGAAGAATAAACTGGAATGGGAGAAATGGGAACCTTACTAGAAATTCATAACTTGTATTATGATCCATCACACCCTGCAAGTTATAGTAGTATCGACAAATTGGCAAAAGCTATGAAAGGAAAAATGAGCAGAGAAGAGGTAAAGAAATGGTTACAAGCACAAGAAACTTACACTGTACACAAACCAGTACAGAGAAAATTTTCTAGAAATAAATATATATTATCAAATCTCAATGAATTATGGCAAGCTGACTTGAGTGATATGAGGACCTACTCAAGATACAATGATGGTTACAATTATATATTGTGTGTTATTGATGTATTCAGCAAATATGCCTATGTTAGACCTATGAAAAGGAAAAATTCATCAACTGTTAAGGATTGTTTTGAAAGTATATTTCTTGAATCCAAGGTAACCCCAACCCATATACAATCTGACAAAGGCACTGAATTTATATCAAAGGAAGTACAAAAATACATTAAATCTAAAAATATTAATTATTATACGACAAATAATCCAGATATTAAAGCAAGTATTGTTGAAAGATTTCAAAGAACACTTAAGATGAAAATGTGGCGTTACTTTACTCACAAAAATACATACAAATATATAGATGTTTTACAAGATTTAGTTTATTCTTATAACCACAGTTTTCACTCAAGTATAAAGATGTGTCCTTGCGATGTTAATTCAAATAATATTATGACAGTATGGAGAAATTTGTATGACAATAAAGATAATGGGCCTTCAGCAAGTATCATATTACCGAAGTTGCATGTTGGGGATTACGTTAGGATTACTAAAAGCAAACATATTTTTCAAAAGGGATACGAATCTAACTGGAGTGATGAAATATTTATAGTATCTTCCATAATTGATAGAAGCCCTTGGCCTGTGTATACCATTAAAGATTTAAAAGGCGAAAACATAGAAGGTACGTTTTATGAAAAAGAATTACAGAAAGTATATTATGACCCCACTCTTTATTACAAAATAGATAAAATAATACGTTCTCGCAATACAGGTAACAGAAAGGAATTGTTAGTGAAGTGGAAAGGTTATCCTGATAAATTTAATAGTTGGGTTCCATCTTCTTATTTGAAAGAAATATGAACAAAGAAAGTTTTTATTTAACTTTACTTAGTAATAGTTCAATGGAATACTTTCCTGATAACAGAACTACAATTTTCTCAACTAAATTACCTAAACCTATAATTTTAGAAGGAGAATGGTCAGTTGGAGTGGTCGAATTTCAATATCCCTGCACCATGTTTACTGTACAAGATCATGAAAATGTTGTTTATATTACAAAATGGATGCAAATGCCTGGTGAAACAAAACCATCACTTACTTATTACAAGACACATATTCCTGCAACTAATTATGACAACATCAATCATATTTTGAAGGCCTTAAACAATATCAAGGAAAAAGTCAGATTTCGCTACGACGAAGTTTCTAAGTTTGTGTCAGTTTCAATATTAGATGACATGATTAAATCGATAACATTGTCACCTAAGTTATGTTTGCAGTTGGGGTTTGAACCCAATATAAATCTTAGAGAAAAGAATATGGGAAAATGTCCTGCTAATCTGCATTTAGGTTTACCTTCGCAACTTTTCGTTTATTCTGATATTGTAGAACCCCAAATCGTAGGAGATGTCATGACCCCTTTGCTGAGAATCATACCATTAGATCCTTCAAAATATATCTATGGAGCAAATAAAATGCATGTTTTCTCTCCACCCCATTATATATCTGTAATGCGCAGGGAATTTGATACAATTGAAATAGATATAAGAACAAGCACTGGTCAAAAGATACCATTCCAATTCGGAACAGTGTGCATAAAACTACACTTCAAAAAAATATATAATGTATTTGAAACATAATTATAATATGAAATGTCCATACGAAGATTATTATACGCATCAAGCTGGATCTGGTATTGGTGTAATATACAAGGGGGTACCGTATCAAAGAGGCCATGGAATTGGTAGTTTTTTAGGAGGGCTGTTCCGGTCGGTTTTACCATTACTTTCTAGCGGTGCAAGAGCTATCGGTAAAGAAGCCTTAAGTACTGGAGAAGAAGTTTTGTCGGATATGTTTAATGCAAAACCCATAGATGATTCAATTAAAACACGTTTGAAGGAAGCTACTACTAACTTAAAGCGAAAAGTAGATAGTAGAATAGATAGAATCAACATGTCTGGCTCAGGGTATAAAACAAAACGAAAACGTTTATCTTCTTCCATTCCAACGCTGACCACGAAAGTGAATACTCCAACAAAAACAAAAAATAAGTACAAGAATATTAACGATATATTTTCTAATTGATTAAAATGTCTTTTTTACATAATCATTCTTGTGAATGTATAAAATCAGAGTTAGATTTGTTTGCACTACCATCTACACAGACGAGCATAGAAAGTGGTGTATGGATTCATTACAAACCTATTTCATCTCTAGCGGATGATGGACCTTTAGAATTTCAAGTTCCTGGCGCTGGAGATGACTACATTGATTTATCCCACACTTTGATTCATATAAAAGCGAAAATACAGAATCAAGATAACACAAAATTGGCAGCGGCTACAGTCGTGGCTCCGGTTAATAATTGGTTGCATTCAATATTCAGTCAACTTGATGTTTACTTAAATCAGAAACTAGTGTCACCGCCAAATAACACTTACGCATATCGTGCGTATATTGAAAACTTGTTGAACTATGGTCCAGCAGCCAAAAAATCGCATCTAACTTGTGGTCTTTGGTATGGAGATACAGCAGGAAAAATGAATGAGACTGACATAAAAAATGAGGGTTTTGTTAAGAGGGAGTTCATCGCAAGAGAGAGTAAAGAAATTGAAATGATTGGACATCTCCATGGCGACTTATTTAATCAAGAAAAATTTTTAATTAACGGTGTGGACATGTGTGTTAAGTTGGTGCGATCAAGAGAAAATTTTAACCTTATGGCAGGGTCAGCAGATTTAAAATTTAAAGTATGTATTACAGATGCAACCTTGATTGTTCGTAGAGCACGAATCAATCCAAGCGTATTACTTGCACATCAAAAAGTTTTAGCATCTACTACAGCTAAATACCCCATTACGCGAGCTGAAGTTAAAGTTTTAACAATTCCATCAGGTGTTCAAGGAAAAACCCTTGATAATATATTCCTGGGTCAAGTTCCGAAAAGGTGTATAGTTGGATTTGTTAATAATGCTGCATTCAACGGGAGTCTCAACAAGAACCCGTTCAATTTTGAAAATTATGGTATCAATACATTTTGTTTATATATTGATGGACATCAAATCCCCTCGAAATCATTACAGCCATCGTTTGATAATAATGTGTTTGCTAGTGCATATCATACATTGTTCTCAGGGACTGGTATAAATTTTCTTAATGAAGGGAATGGAATATCTAGAGATGAATATGCCAATGGTTATTGTTTGCTCGCATTTGATTTAACTCCTGATTTATCAGCGAACTCATCGAGTCACTGGAACCTTATAAAACATGGTAGTGTAAGATTAGAAGTACGTTTTGAGTCAGCTCTCACGCAAACTATTAACTGTATTGTTTATGCGGAATTTGATAATGTAATAGAAATAGATAAGCATCGTAATATATCAGTAGATTATAGTAGTTAGGTTTATTATTTTTGTATTGCTTCAATAAATAAAAATATTCAATATATGATATTTCAATGTTTTATTTGTTACACCCTCTTTAATCTTCCTATTTAAAATAAATATCATTAATAAAATTGACATTGTTGTTGGGACTGCAGAGCTGAAAAGCTGTGTTATCTACTTATACCATGGATACCGTGGAAATAAAACAGTACTTAAGTAAAATTGATATGAGCATTGAATCTAACGTATACGCAGCTAATCGTTTACCGATACATGTTCATACTCCTATGTATATCGTAAGTAACTTAGATGTTGATACCAAACCTGGATCGCATTGGGTAGCCATACATATAGATGGGAATGGATTTGGGGAATACTTTGATTCATTTGGTCGAGCACCTCAAACATATCATAGATCTTTTTTGAAAACGAATGCAAGGATGTGGAATTACAACACTAATCGTATCCAAAACGATTTCACAACCGTATGTGGAGAGTATTGCATCATGTACATATATTATAAGTATCATGGTAAATCAATGTATGATTTTCTGAAATTGTTTGATGACAACACAATTTGTAATGATATAACAATGGATGAATTATTTAATACAATTTTTAATAAATAACGTGAACAAATTTACTGTGGATTTTACAATGATAAATACCTCTCATTTAGTTTACATATTGTATAAATTGGTTTATCTCTCTAATAACTTCTATTTTCTCTAAAACAATCATTATCATTTTTGTAGAATGATATAGTAGGTATATGAAATAATACAAGAAAATTGCTTAAAAATAGTTTATTTTTAATTTAGATACAAAATCATTTACAGAATTGTAGGGGAATATGAGATAGGTCGCAAATTTTCTAATGCAAGTATTTGTTGGGATTCTTCTTCTTCTTCTTTTGCCCAATCGTATGATAGAGGGTGTATATATTGCGGTTGTAGGACACTTCCAATGCACGGTGAGTACACGTTATTAGACATAGATTGCGAGTCGCGAGCAATTCCTTCCTGAGTACATATTGTACAAAAAGCCATCATAATTTCGACTCCGTCCATTACGTCTTCACCATCGTTGGACGTTGCTGAAAAACGATGCGTTGGACACGGTGTAAAGTATGGCTTGATGTCACAATCTTCTATCATGTTCTCGGGTAACTCACCGGTGATATACCAGAATCTGATATATTTAGAGTATTTTTTCAATATAGTTGATTTTCCCCACATTTCTAGAACTTGTTTTAAAAATGACATATTTCAACTACTAGTTGAGGTTTTTTAATGAATGGTACTGTATCAATGCCTGTAGAAACATTTATATACCCAATGCTGTGGGTGGGGGCGCGATACTTCTAGTTAATGTTATCTCTTCTTTTGCTTTTACTTAAATAAATTTTTATAAGATGAGTCACGGTGGGAGCGTTACATTCCTTGGAGTTTGTCCTCGATAAAATATTTTGAACAATTGTGCTTCCCGGCGAGTGTCTTTGTAATGTTGTAGATGATGTCCCGCGTACTTTGATAACGTTTATCATCTTCTGATTGCACATAATATTTTACTCGAGCATCGGAGTATTTCCAATAATTAATAGGTTCGATGTTGCGTATTTTATTCATATCATAGACATCGATTTTTATGAGATGAGTAGCGGTGAGAGCGTCATCTTCCTTGGAGGAAATATAAGAGACTCCGTCGTCACGTGCTGCTGATACATATGAAGATTGTACTCCGAGTTTTTTCTTCTTTTTGGGCTTCTCAAAGAACATGTCTATGTCGTTTATTCTTTTGATATTATTGTTTTTCTTCATATTAACAACTAATGAATCGTCAGGTTCCTCGGGCGTGTCCGGAAAATAGTAGCTTTTGAATGTGTCTTGCTGAAAGAGAACATAATACTTTATTATTAGGTTATCGAGAGCTGGTTCATTATACATGGACAATTAATGCAAAAAATATGGAAATACATTAGCGGTGCGCGACTTTGAATGATTCCATTCGAATTATTCGATTTAGTAAATCATTCGAATCAGTCGAATGATCTATACAAATTAGTAACTAATTTGTTTTTTTTTTTGGGATTTTATGACCTGGTATTTACAACCTTTAGGTCAATAACTAATTTGACTTGAGTCGACACAGAGTACTAATCGTGTAGTTGTATTTCATTCGACATTACCAATGTAACGTTAAATGTGTTAGAGGCGACCATCTCAGACCTCAGGGGTAGCAACGCATCTGTGACCGAATTGGAACAAGACTCATACTAACAATAACTAACTGGACTATTACTAACATTAACTAACAGGACTAACTATCACTAACAGTCCCTGTCCTCACACTTATTAACAAACTAACCAACTAATATTCTAACACCATCTACTAACTGGACTAACCATCCTAGTCCCTTTGAGTCTAGTTCTAGGTCGGTCAGAGTTGTTATGGGCGGCAGGGGAAGGGTGGTACTGCATGCTCGTTTGCTATCTTAATTCCATAAAAAAAAAAAAAAAAACTATGAAAATAACGTTACTTAACGATACTTACGACGATATTTACGATATAAAAGTCCGCGACAGCATATTTACAAGTACATTTTACGTGGGAGCCACTATATCAAAAATAGTGAGGTTTAAATACAACTAGCTGTGCCCGCGACTTCGCCCGCGTGGAATTTAACAAAAAGTTATTACATTTGTAATATAACATTAGCCTAAGTTACTCCTTATTACATCAGCTGTCTGCCAGTGAAAGTCCCGTCAAAATCGGTCCAGTCGTTCCAGAGATTTGCCGGAACAAACAGACAGACAGACAAAAATCGTAAATAATGTTATTTTGATATAAATGTACACCGTGTACACATCCTATTATGCATTTAGTAAAAAGCGGTTATTTTAATATTACAAACAGACCCTCCAATTTTGTTTATTTAAATTGGGTGCTTTTTACGATGCACATTTTACAAAATTTATCACATTCTTATCAAAATTGATTCATTTGTCGCTTTCAGTATTTAACGTAAATAAACTGTACGAATACAAATTCCACGCGGGCGAAGCCGCGGGCAAACGCTAGTATCCCAATAAGGATAAGCAGTGAACGATCCATGGCTACATAATTATTATTCATTCCAAACTGAGTGAGCGTCGAATGAAATGAAGTCAAATGCGCGACTCTCGTTGCGAGTCGAAAGCGAAACGCTGAGATTAGTTACTAATTTAGTAGTCGTCATTCGTATTATTCATTCGAACCTGATAACAGAACCGACTGAGTGAGCGTCGAATGAAAATAAATGAACTCGAACGCGCGACTCGCGTCGCAAGTCGAAACGCTGTTAGATTAGTAATTACTAATTAGTAGTTGTCATTCGAATATGAACATTAGTATATTACTAATATTCAATTCGAATGCGCACATTAGTAGTTGTAGATTATTCGAATAGTGAGATCATTCGCAGTCGCGCACCTCTAAAATACATACAGATATCACATAGGAAATGAAAAGATGTTACTAGATAATTAGCAAATCATAAAAATGAGAACAACAATAGTATGAAAAAAATACCGAAACACCTACAGATATCGCGGGCATGAATATGTACATACATGTCTAGAACGTGTGCACACAGGAAATTAAAAGTTTTCAACAGATAATTAAGAAATTAAGAAAATACTCACATCCATTATATAGTAGACTCGTGTCACTTTCACTGTTACAATGATGTCCCTTGAGGCATGCTAGCTAAATTTATATGGAAGGAGCGGAATGTGGGGCGGAAACATTAGCAGATATCCTTATCTGTATTGTGAATAAAGGAACGGAATGCATCGACCATTAAGGCAAGCGATAAAAAAAGAATGTAGAGATAGCGTTGAGTGCTTTGTAATCCGTGAGTGAGTCAACAAAATCGTGAATGTGATAATAAAGGCAGAAATAAAATTAATTGGCGACCCGCGAATAGATTAATCGAACTGGGATTCACCGGCTACTAGTGGCGAATAAACTTTATGCGTGCTTTAATTAATAAATCCGCGGTTTGATTGATTGACACATAATAAAACCGCGAATCGTTTAATTGAAGCGCGAATGAAGTTAATTTGTCGAATAAAGTAAATTCGCGGCCGTAAATTGGTTTATCGAACCGCGAATTATGCGCGTTTTAATTAATTAATCCGCGGTTTAATTGATTGATTCGTAATAATCAATTGTAATCGTAAATCGTGAATAAAGTTAATTGATCCGCGGATAAAGGTAATTCTCGCGTAATTAAACCGCGAATTACTTAATCGGCGCGCGGATTAACTTAATTCGCGGTTAATTACCCCGCGAATCACTTAATATAAAGTTCATTCGCGGCTAGTAGCCGGTGAAACCCGTCGAAACGAGTTTTCCGCCCTGCCGGTTCTGACTCTTGAGTTAGAACCGGCGAATCCCTACTACTGACGCAAACATTCGTTCATAGCGATGCTTTGTACTAACTTTTTATTTAAAAACCAGCCAAGAGTGTGTCGCCAGCGCATTTAGTGTTCCGTAGTTCTATGAGTTCATTGTTGACTATTATACGCTATTTATTGACGACCGGGAAGGCGCAATGGTTAAGACGCCGGATCGCTGTTCCGAGGGTCCTGGGTTCGATTCCCAGCGAGGCGGAAATTTGAATGATGAATTTGAATTGCCGTTCTCGGTCTGGGTCTGTGTCCTTGTCTTATGTGTTGTCCAAGGCACCCGCGACACAGGGAATCCTAGTGTGGGGCTATGAGTGTGAAGCGTTATTTATTAAACTTCTCTTGCAATTACAACATTTTTAGACTTCCAGAAATAACACATATTTACACAAAAAACAAATCGTCCCCTCTTCTTCAGTGGGGTAAGTGACAAGAAAAATTTTAACCATTTTATTTACCCACTTTCGACATGATATAAATATAGCACCGAACGAAACTACATAGACATACTCATATCTCATACTAATGACAGCTTTCGTGTGTGTAAGTACTAAGGGTTTTTGAGTTGAGCTACTTACTGATTTGGCGAAACTATATTATAAAATAATAATAAATATGCCATTCTTCTAAAAGTATGAAACATATCAGTTTCCGTTTCCTTTATTTTGCTTTATGCACCCACTCTTGATTGAATAAAGTCAGATAATCCAATGCAAGCCTGTTGCCTACATTTAAAAAGAAATGTTAAGTGATAACCATTTAACAAAAGAAAGATCTTAATTTTTTTTTGCTCTTCAGTTGCGTTAGTTTGTCTTTTAAACAATGTTGTTTGCCATGACAAGTGTGCACTTGTTGTTATACTGCTAGAAGCGAGATATTATATAGAAAACAGAGTTTCAAGAAACGCCAAACGGCGCGCCTCTACAATTCAACAGCAATAAAAGGCCATGCTCTCAAGAGTTTCAGCAGTAAATTCTCTAAAAGACAAACACGCCAAGTCGGAGAATATTGTCGTGTATTTCTCTTAGCAAATTTGCTGTATGCTTGTGCTACTGAATTACAGTGAGTTTATGTGACGAAACGATACATATGAGACTCCTCGCACTCATTTGAGATGCACGCAGATGTTCCCAAGTGGCTTAACGTGAAGAATATTTTTCGCTTTTCGTGTATACACGCGTAGGGAAATTATTAAATAGAAATAACATCTCCCACGCCAGATGATATACAATACAAATCCGCTTTAGCGTACAGCGATAAAATATAAAAAACGTTAGAGTAGGTACTAGCTAAGTAGAGAATGGAGTCCCTGGTATACCTACTATAAACTAAAAATTTCACTCAGAATGATTAGGATTTCGAAGTTATTTTTTCGACCACCGCCCAATACGGTACTCAGTACCACTTCTACCGTCTAATTATTTGGACTGTTTGACTGTTTGAAAGGATAGAAAGGTATGGAGCAGGTAACTTTTTTAGAGGCGAACATCTTCGAGACCAGTCAAGTCTAGTCAGATCAAGAGTAGCAACGCATCTGTGACCGAATTAGAATGAGACTCATACTAGCAATTGCTTAAATTACAAGACTTAATATTACTAACAATCACTGTCCAAGTCCTCGAACTTATTAACGAACTAACCAGCTAATGTTCTAACACCACGTGACTAACTATCCTAGTCCCTATTTGAGTCTTGATATAAGTCGATGGTCACAGTTGTCAAGACTAGTATTAACAAGACTAGATGACTACTAGAATACCAATCGAGACAAAGTACCTAACTTAGTTACCAATCAAAAGTGGGTACAATATTATGTAAATTGTGCATCAAAATAAATACCTAATCCAAATTTGATTAAGATTCTAACAACAACATTGTTAACATTATCCTGCACTGTGAATTGTGATCTATGTACGATAACGGTTGCAACTCATCTATTTAATTCAATTTGGAATCCCGCCAAATTTGAAAATTGGTGACTAATTGCATTCTAAACAAAGAGAAAGCAAAATTCGCACTGAAATACAATATGGCAACAGCGAGCTTCAACAAGTGGAAACAATTTGACTGCGATAATTAAGAACGAATTAAGCGACAAAATCGAAAAAAGGCAAATGTAAATCTGTATTGAGCATGAGTATTGAGCAATTTTTATGTTTAGAAATCTATTCAATAGAAATCTATCGTACCCTTAACGAACATTTTTGGAAGATATTTGAAAAAAAACTGTTAACAAAGCTTGTTATTTATTCACTGTTTGTTTCCGCTTGTCTCAGAAACAGCTTTATTTATTTGAATGCGGTTTTAACTGAGGTGCTATAATAGTTGTTTTATTTAAATCGGTACACAAATTAAAGTAAGTATACCTATTTCTTTACCTACTGCACTGTAGTAATTGTACTAAGGCATTTCGCAACCAAAGAGCTGCTAATCATAATTATAATGCTGGAATACAATGGTTTCATTAAATTGAATATTATTATTTTGCTAAATGTTAATAAAATAACAGTGATAAATAACGCTACACACTCAGAGGTCAGAGCTCCTCACTATGATTCTTTGCGTCACGAGTGCCAACTGCCAGGGACAACTCACAAGACAAGAACACACACCCAAACCGAGAACGGTTTAAACTCATAATTCTTTCCTTCTCGCTGGGAACCGAACTCAAGACCCTGGGACAGCGATCCAGCGTGTTAACCATTGCGACATTCGGTGTGTCAAAATCTTTGTGAGATTATGTAGGTTGTTACCGTTGGTGTTATAATGTCTAGATTGAGCGTCGCCCTACAATGAAACAAAAAAAACAAGCCAACAATATCAAGCATGTGTGCGTGCAGGCGATGTTTTACACGTTCGTCTATTGTCTATGTGTGCGTGATCAATGATATAATGATATAAAAATTGTGGCTGACAGTTTGCCACAATTTTTTGACACGTTTGCGCGGATCGATGCTACATTATATTATCATCAAAGGTTGTTACTTATACTACCAGTAACCCTTCCCGCAAAGCCAAGACCCTCGGATCCTATCCTCGGTTAGGCCTGATATTTATGTGACAGAGAAATGTTTGGTCTCGGCTCTTGGATGTTTGTTGCGTTGTCGTGATTGTGTATAGATGATACAAAGCATCCTATTGTCTCTCGCATATATCTAAGTTATGTGAAACTGATAGTTAAGCAAAAACATAAATTCAAATACTAATTTTACTATACACCAATTAATAATTGTACATAGGTTATATATAATATTTTTACTTTTATTTACAATATTTATACTTTTAGATTTAATTAAGAGTCTAGTACTCATAGTAATGCAGCTATTACCTTACAGTCGAATGATTTTCAAACGTGAATGCAGTCAAAATTTTTGAACCGCCCGAAGAATCTATCAATCCGACAAGATTTTCTCTCCAAAACTCGCTGTTGTGTTTCGAGTCAGTAACAAATGTTTTACGTACCGATACAAGTGGAAGTGCTAAATCTTAGAACGTAAATCAGTTTACAGCATAGCAGTTTACAGCTATTCCGGGAATAAATCTGTGCCTTGTTTTGTGCAAAACTAAATGAATTCTACTTGTATTTGTAGTCGAATAAATCTGTGTGGTTGATGCAATTCCCCGGACAGCAATACATAGGTATACATAACTACATTACTTTGAAAACAGATGCTTCAATTAAAATTAACTTTTTGGGTAAAAAAATAAGTAAAAACACATTAATTTGGCATATTAAAACTTCACACGGTATATTAAAACTTCACAGGTAGGTATAGTTGATAACACTTGCAGGCAACTTTTAAAAGTTTTTTTCATCACACCTATTCGAAAAAGACGACTTGGTTCGGACTTACGGGGTTCCAAAGTTGCTGTTTTCTATTCAGCGGGCGGGAATGAATTTTCATACAACTTTTCCGTCCGGCTAGATCTTTTCCGTCCTATTTTGAATTTAGAAAATTTTAGTATTTTGCGCTAAAGAAGTCGAACGCAAATATTGTTTGAATAAAGAATGTCTGGTACGACGCGAGGGCCCCGCCAGCTAAATAATAAAAAAAGAAATCAAATTAAGATTTCGTTTTCAAATTAAAATTAAGTTTTCGTGCATTTTTACGTATTATTTTCTATTATATATATATATATAATATATTATTTTCTCATAGTGGGTGATGAAAAGTAGAGTGTATCACTCGGGTGCAAGTGCATTTATATTTTTGGCTCGGGCGACGTACTTTGAATCCCTCGCTACGTTCGGGATTCTACTAAAGAATCCCTCGCTACGCTCGGGATTCTACTCTAGAATCCCTCACTTCGCTCTGGATTCAAAAAACGCCCTCGCCGAAAAAATATTACTTTGCACCCTTGTCATACAATCTACTATTTTTATACTGTGACAATTTTCTTATTATAAACTGCAATGTCACCATTCTAGATCATCGTTCAGAAAGTCATTCTTTAATTTCCTAAGGACAGAACTGAATGACGAATTTAATTCTCTTCTGCATTTTGGGTATAAGTATTATGTTTCTGTGTGTCGTCCATTGGACTTAGGACACTAACCTAAGATAACAACATTATTGTAGCGCTTATTTGATACTAGCTGACCCGGCAGACATGACGATGTCCGAAACCTATTTAATTAAGTAGACGCCCTCGCTTCGCTTTGGGAGACTTGTCGCTCCGCTCTTTTTGGGCGTAGCGTGAACTTATATAGCCTATAGCCTTCCTCAATTAATGGACTATTCAAAACAAAAAGTTTTTTTCAAATCAGACCAGTAGTTCCTGAGATTAGCGCGTTCAAACGAACAAACAAACAAACTCTTCCGCTTTATATTATTAGTATAGAGTATAGATTCACTCTAAACAAAACATTTAAGTCATTAATAACCACGGCAGCATGTAACTTTTGTCTTGTTTCCATTTTAGGGCTGAATGTCGCATGTGCTTACATGACATACGAGTAAAGGCACTCAGCTAAATCTTGTAGCGTTTGAGTGAATATTGAAACCCAGTAATGGGAACACAATGGTATAAATCATGAGAGTATGAAATAACATGGACGAAAACTTTACTCATACATAGGTTAAATTAATTCATCAACAGTTTGGAACTATTGTAACAAGTCTTACGTAATATTTCATTGTGAAATAACCATACATAGGTAATTAAATATAATACCGATGCTTCACATAAGGTTTTTATGATTTCATAATCTACTTGATAGTGGTGGTCCTGTCTGTGGAGCGAGGGGTTCGATTCCGGGTTTGGTTCCCGACCATTTACTTTTATATAACAGAAAAATATTTGTTTTCGGGTTATCGGTGTGTCGTTCATACCACTATGGCTCATATGTCAATGAGTGCATTAATGTTTATTTATTTATTTTCATACAACCATCGAGTATCTACCCAATAATGGAATGATTAGGTACCGAATAACTAATGGAGAAAAGGTAAAGAAACAAATAACATGTTACATACCTACCTACTTTATTGCAAAACGGTGGTCTTATTTACCTGCATACTTATATGATCTTATATTTGAATTTGAACTTTAGGAACCACTATGACGAGGACACGTCGCGATCAATAGTAGATTGTATGACAAGGGTGCAAAGTAATATTTTTTCGGCGAGGGCGTTTTTTGAATCCAGAGCGAAGTGAGGGATTCTAGAGTAGAATCCCGAGCGTAGCGAGGGATTCTTTAGTAGAATCCCGAACGTAGCGAGGGATTCAAAGTACGTCGCCCGAGCCAAAAATATACTTGCACCCGAGTGATACACTCTACTTTTCATCACCCCCTATGAGAAAATAATATATATAAATCGGGTCCAGTAGTAGAGTGGGCGTTCATTTGTACTATTTACATTCCAGATAGGTATTCTTGACTAAATAAGCAATGTGGGCTTCTTTCATATGTCAGGACGTGAGCTCAGGATATCAAATGAAACACAGGGTTAGTTCTAGCCAAACACACCACCATCTCCGTTTATTGAATCAGACAGTTTGGCTCAGTAAATACGTTATTAGATCATTTAGATTTGGTTTGGTATTTTGACATCTTGGATTTACTTCACGGAATTACGATATTGGTGTTATCGATCGATCCACTCGCACTCGCGACTCACGCGTTATTTATCAACTATTATTAACGATTCACGGCATTTCAACATAGAAGGAGCTTTTACAAGATATCACACCGGTAGACATTCATTTCCTTATTTTATTATTTTTCCAATTCTATTGACAGCTATCCGATTGACTATTAATCATCGCGTACAGATTTAATCACAATAATCCCATCAAACCAGTATCATAGGTTACTACCTACCTCCGTCACGGCCATCACTGACATCATCACCCGTCCTCGGGTGATGCTCCGCCCCGTTAATATTACAATTAGTCGATCCGCAATTTTCAATTAGTTCAACCCAAAACAAAACTCAAAATCTTTAACATCAAAAATGACTATTGCTGCTACTGCTGCGAGTGGATTTCAAAAACTTTGTTTGCATTTTTTAACCCTGGCTACCGTAAACTACCACTCGCTTCGCTAAGTGTCTTCGCTATGGAGAAGAAACGAGTGAGAAGAAACTCCATAACATAACACTTATTTAGAACAAAATTACCAATTTATTATTTGCGCGATTTGTTTTAACTTTTACTCGGTACCTACGTCGTCACCGTATAACTATAATCGGTACGTCGCGTCACTGCCATAAAACCGTATTCGTTTCCGCATCTTCCCGCGATCCATTCTCAAGCACGCTCTATCAGCGGCAACACGTATGAGGCATTGAAGATTACCTGTAACAACAAAACACATACGCGAGTATCTCTCCACGCTCGGTCTTTCCTGACCTACTAAATAATAATCAACGTTCACAGTTACGGCTGTCTTACATCCACACACGACCTCGTCAATCAAATCAATCACAAACCTTACTGATCACATAACTTTGAATTACATACGGATAATCTTTTGGACAAATTAACGTGCTCACACAACTTACTATCACAACATGTAAAGTCTGTTAATACTGCCACACAGAAACTTGAAGAAACATACCACGAAGGCCTCTGACTGTATATTATTTGCTGTATAGGTTTGCCACACAAGCGTCTGAATATATTTGCCACCTAGGATTTACATCACGCAGGCGTTGGTGTTCAGGTATGCCACACAGGCGTCTGAAGAGTTATGCCACACAGGCCTTTCAATGGTCATGCCACAAAGGCCTATCAATAGATTTGGCACACAGGCTAGTCAGTGACACATAGGCTCGTCAGTGAAACACAGGCTTGTGTAGATGGCAGTTGCCAACGGTAAGTCACCAACGCTGTTATCGATACATCCCGACGCGTTAATAGTTGTTGACGTTAAAGGCCAGCACTCAGTTTCAATGGAACATAACAATCAGGCACAGACCATACTTAAAATTGTCGCCCAGGTGTTAAGAAAGCGGTACATTTTATTGTCTCAGGTAGTCCACATCAAAATAATTCCATAATATAATCGCCTTTTTTTTAAAAGATGGAATTCACTCAGAAATTTATTTTGTGATCATCTTTTTACTCGTATATCAAAACCCCATGTGTACCACAGATGAGTGATGTAAAGCTCCTGCTACCCCATGACCACACTCGTATCAAAAAGTTAATAACTTTATCTTTTGTTACATTTACAACTGAATAAGAAACTTCAAAATCTCATTATTGACAATTTAGTTTCTGTCAAAATTCTCCTTTCATTAATTAATTCCATTCTATGTCATATCTACAAACAACTCAAAAACTAACACACAAGACAAGGACAGTCTCACCCAGACCAAGAACGGAAATTCAAATTCATCATCCAAATTGCCGGCTCGCTGGGAATCGAACCCAGGACCCTCATAACAGTGATCCGGCGTGTTTACCATTGCGCCATCAAATATTGTTTTATGATTCATTAATTGAGCAACGTAATTCAATACTCAAATAACACAGTTACTACTTTATAGATCTGTCATAACTATTTCTGACAAACTTTTAAAACCTTTAATTCAATTAAATTCTTGTCCTAGACACATTATATTGAGATTACTGTTGATTAGGTATTGCATCTTAACCAGACCTCTCGAGTATTCAGATCAATAACCAACCTCAATAAAAGTTCTCAATTACCCAATGAATAAAACAAAACAGAAATCACCTGATATCCAGAAGCGTAGTGTAACAACACTTAAAGCATTGTAATTCCAAGTACATCTCTCTCTGAATAGATTTGTGTTAAGTATTGTTGCAGATTCCTTTTTCCTTACATAGAATGCTCATAAACAAAAATTATTGTATTCCACAATATTCAAAACTTGCTTTAATCAATTTATCTTAAACTCTCACTCCCTTGGTATCTCAAGTTAGCAGAGATCTTCTTTGTGGTACTTATTTTGAACTGTATGACATGTCATGTTTGTGTGACACAGAATTCTTAGGGTGTCATTTCTTTTCTCAAAACACACTTTCAAAATTATGGTTTATTACGTGTAATTTCCTCTTTTAAATTTCTATCGCTTTTTATCAAAATATTTCTCATTCAATGTTTCGTAAACATAAGCCTCATTTCCATGGACCAGTGATGAGAATTGCTGACATGACAGATGGCAATCTTAGCCTTATCCACAAAAAATTTCAGGATTCTTTATCCACTTCTGAAATCGGGTCCAGTAGTAGAGTGGGCGTTCATTTGTACTATTTACATTCCAGATAGGTATTCTTGACTAAATAAGCAATGTGGGCTTCTTTCATATGTCAGGACGTGAGCTCAGGATATCAAATGAAACACAGGGTTAGTTCTAGCCAAACACACCACCATCTCCGTTTATTGAATCAGACAGTTTGGCTCAGTAAATACGTTATTAGATCATTTAGATTTGGTTTGGTATTTTGACATCTTGGATTTACTTCACGGAATTACGATATTGGTGTTATCGATCGATCCACTCGCACTCGCGACTCACGCGTTATTTATCAACTATTATTAACGATTCACGGCATTTCAACATAGAAGGAGCTTTTACAAGATATCACACCGGTAGACATTCATTTCCTTATTTTATTATTTTTCCAATTCTATTGACAGCTATCCGATTGACTATTAATCATCGCGTACAGATTTAATCACAATAATCCCATCAAACCAGTATCATAGGTTACTACCTACCTCCGTCATATATAATAGAAAATAATACGTAAAAATGCACGAAAACTTAATTTTAATTTGAAAACGAAATCTTAATTTGATTTCTTTTTTTATTATTCAGCTGGCGGGGCCCTCGCGTCGTACCAGACATTCTTTATTCAAACAATATTTGCGTTCGATTTCTTTAGCGCAAAATACTAAAATGTTCTAAATTCAAAATAGGACGGAAAAGATCTAGCCGGCAGGAAAAGTTGTATGAAAATTCATTCCCGCCCGCTGAATAGAAAACAGCAACTTTGGAACCCCTTATGTCCGAACCAAGTCGTCTTTTTCGAATAGGTGTGATGAAAACAAAATTTAAAATTCGCCTGCAATGTAGCAGAGTAGCAATAGGTACGTCTTGTTTACTATACAAATTCTAAACCGTACTAGTTAGAGTTAATCACGCCTCCACGCTCGTCACAAAACTGGCGTGTCTGATGTCACGCTTCAGTGGTCTTTCATGTTGAAAGTGGAAAATTTTAATGTACAGTCATGAGTGTACAAGCCATTAGTACCTTACTGCAAGGAACGGGCCTCTTCTCGTAACAACACGGCCCGGTGGATACTCAACAACGCCGCTAAAATACATTTAGGTATGGCATGTGTAAGGCCTCACCGAAAGCATATCCTAACAAACAACAAGATTCGAGTTTGAACTTTACAATAACCTTCACTGACTGTCGAGCATTTGCATACATAGTTATAATCCAAGATGCGAGAGTTACCATTGCAATAACATTCACGGACTGAGGAGCATTTGCCTGTTACAGGCAACAATCCATAATTTAAGTTCAACCTTTACTGACTTTGGAAAATTTGATTCGTAACAATCCGAGATTGCAGTTTACCCCTTACTATTGCATTGACTAACGAGCATTTGTTTGTAACGTAAAAAATCAAGCATACGCACGTTACAACTGTCCGAACCTGAACTGTGAAATAACAGAAGAGTGCTCTCGACGTTTATGCACACAACCAGTTGTTCTTGCTCACTGATTTAATGCTCGAATCAGAATTTTTATATTAAACGTTAATGTTCCCGGAGAGTGAACGCTTTTAATGGCCTTGAAAGCCTCTAACACTATTGACGTTAAAACGTGATTGAACTATAATAATCAAGATCAAGCTGTCTTCAAAAAAGAAGTCGTGGTGACCTCTCCAAAGTTCAAAGTCTGATAGGGGTTATAATTACATACATAATTATATAAATCGGGTCCAGTAGTAGAGTGGGCGTTCATTCGTACTATTTACATTCCAGATAGGTATTCTTGACTAAATAAGCAATGTGGGCTTCTTTCATATGTCAGGACGTGAGCTCAGGATATCAAATGAAACACAGGATGAGCCAATCACACGTAAACAACTGCTTTATTCAATGATCTCTTCGGCTCAGTATAAATACTCGGTTTAGGGTTTACTTTGGTATCACGACATGTTTGATATACTTCACGGCATTACGATATTGATTTATCGATCGATCCACTCGCACACGCGGTTCACACGTTATTTACTATTAGATATTGGATATTCACGGCATTTCAACATAGAAGGAGCTTTTACAAGGTATCACACCGGTAGACATTCATTTCCTTAGTTTATTATTTTCCAATTCTATTGACATCTATCCGATTGACTATTAATCATCGCGTACAGATTAATCGCATCAAACCAGTATCATAGGTTTACTACCTACCTCCGTCACGGCCATCGCTGACTCATCGCCCGTCCTCGGGTGATGCTCCGCCCCGTTAATATTACCATCTCAATTGCTCGACCCGTAATTTTCAATTACTTCAATTCAAAACAAAACTCAAAATTTTTAACATCAAAAATGACTATTGCTGCTACTGCTGCGAGTGGATTTCAAAAACTTTGTTTGCATTTTTTAACCCTGACTACCGTAAGCTACCACTCGCTTCGCTAGTGTCGCTATGGAGAAGAAGCGAGTGAGAAGAAACTCCATAACATAACAACACTTATTTAGAACAAAATTACCAATTTATTATTTGCGCGATTTGTTTTAACGTTTACCCGGTAAGACGTCTCCGTATAACATCGCATCACCGCGTCATCGCCAAAGAACCGTATTCGTTTCAGCATCTTCCCGCGATCCATTCTCAAGCACGCTCTACCAGCGGCAACACGTATGAGGCATTGAAGATTACCTGAAACAACCAAACACATACGCGAGTATCTCTCCACGCTCGGCCCTTCCTGACCTACTAAATAATAATCAACGTTCACAGTTACGGCTGTCCTACATCCACACACGACCTCATGTGTTTCAACTTCTGCATCAGTATGGGTATAACACGCAGGCATTCGTGTTCAGTTATGCCACAGAGGCGTTTGAACAGCTAAGCCCCGAAAACGTCTTTAAAAAGGTAACACATGGATCCTAAATAGATATGCCACACGGACCTCTCAAAGATTTGACACTCAGGCCTATCAACAGAATTGCCACAGAGGCCTGTCAATAGATTTGCCACCCAGTCCTATCAATAGAATTACCATACGGGCACACCAATTTAGGATTTTCTACACAGACTTTCTAATTATTCAGATCAATAACCAACTTCATTAAAGGTCCTCAATTACTCAATGAATAAAACAAAACAGAAATCACCTGATATCCAGAAGCGTAGTGTAACAACACTTAAAGCAGTGCAATTCCAAGTACAACTCTCTCTGAATGGATTTGTGTTAAGTATTATTGCAGATTCCTTTTTCCTCACATAGAATGCTCATAAACAAAAATTATTGTATTCCACAATATTCAAAACTTGCTTAACCAATTTATCTTAAACTCTCACTCCCTTGGTATCTCAAGTTAGCAGAGATCTTCTTTGTGGTACTTATTTTGAACTGTATGACATGTCATGTTTGTGTGACACAATTCTTAGGTTGTCATTTCTTTTCTCAAAACACACTTTCAAAGTTATGGTTTATTATGTGTAATTTTCTCTTTTAATTATCGCTTTTTATCAAAATATTTCTCATTCAATGTTTCGTAAACATAAGCCTCATTTCCATGGACCAGTGATGAGAATTGCTGACATGACAGATGGCAATCTTAGCCTTATCCACAAAAAATTTCAGGATTCTTTATCCACTTCTGAAATCGGGTCCAGTAGTAGAGTGGGCGTTCATTCGTACTATTTACATTCCAGATAGGTATTCTTGACTAAATAAGCAATGTGGGCTTCTTTCATATGTCAGGACGTGAGCTCAGGATATCAAATGAAACACAGGATGAGCCAATCACACGTAAACAACTGCTTTATTCAATGATCTCTTCGGCTCAGTATAAATACTCGGTTTAGGGTTTACTTTGGTATCACGACATGTTTGATATACTTCACGGCATTACGATATTGATTTATCGATCGATCCACTCGCACACGCGGTTCACACGTTATTTACTATTAGATATTGGATATTCACGGCATTTCAACATAGAAGGAGCTTTTACAAGGTATCACACCGGTAGACATTCATTTCCTTAGTTTATTATTTTCCAATTCTATTGACATCTATCCGATTGACTATTAATCATCGCGTACAGATTAATCGCATCAAACCAGTATCATAGGTTTACTACCTACCTCCGTCATATATTTCTTTCTTTGCGATAGACTCTTACCGTGTTTCAGACTCTATCAATATGTTATGATTTGTAAAAGAAATAGCCCTTAATTATGTAGTCTTAAGACATAATACTATTTTGATTCTTTTACCCAAAGAGTACGAACCGCAACAGAAAACAAATTCGCTCTACGCTGCAATGAATATCGTAGAGGGTTAAACCCAAATACCTAATAGGTGTTCGACTTTATATAGCCACGAAATGAAGCCGCAATTTGTAGCGATATTGTATGAGTTTGTACGCAAAATTAAAATTAAAATTAAAATGACACTTTTAGCGTTAAAAGAGCTTTACGTGAGTTTTATGTTTTGTATCAAGCAGTTGAAACAATTTTCTATTTACTATCAACAATATTATCGAATCACAGTCACCTACGTGTTGCTTTCTTGAAAAGAATCTTAATATTTTACTGCAGGATTAATTTGTGAATTAGATCAATAAAATTTTATCTCATCAAGGGGTTTGGAAGAGAATTACGTGAAATGTTTTTGAATACAACATTAAACGTGATATATAACAGTAGGTTGTACTTTGAAATATATTTTCAGTTATTGTATAACTGAATATCATGTTAATTTTCATCTTCATCACATTCACCGCAGCATTGTGTTTCCTCGTGGAAGCGAAAACCATGTCATCTCCTTGTCAAACCACAAGCGAACGCACTTCACCGCAATAAATGTTTCCCGCAGCTGTTATTAGCAGTGATTATATGTAAGTATAGAGTCACACTTCGTTTTAATTACTTGTCCTATTCACCCTCTTTCAAATGTCGCTCGTTAGGAGTTTGCTCCTTTCAAAAACAAGTTGCCTGCGTCACACATGGGCACTTTTAAGTACTCACAGGTATTCATTTATGTTGCTTTGACACGGAAATAAACTTTGTCCTCGATAATGGCAAGTCGAGTTTTTCTTCAGCGATATAAACGAAGATTTAGTCACGGCTAGGATACATGAGAAAACTAACGAAATCCTAATTGGTTTTCAAATAGAACTATAATTTATCTTCCAAAACTAATTGTCTATAATATGTAAAAAATAATTTATTTTTGTCTCCAATGGTAACTTTAATTATTCATATCTGAAGTGTGAAGGCTTACCTTATTTAAATATTTTTGATGAAACTCAAGTTTTTAGCGCGTTTGAAATGCGGGTGTTTCGTTTGATCACATATTCTATAACGCTATTAATTCTTCCTTTTTGCAGTCCTATTAACCTTGCTTCTCTTTTTAATGTTAGCCTCCTTTCTTGTTAAAGACTAGCTTCCGCCCGCAGGCTTCGCCCGGGTGGAATTCGTTTAAACTTCACCCCCTTCAGGGCGGAATTTCCAAAATTCCTCTCTTAGTGCTCCCGCTTAGTGCTCTCTTAGTGCTTCAGGTTCTTCCGTTCAGTAGTTTCGGCTGTGCGTTGTCAGTAAGTCAATCACTCAGTAACGCAAGAGTTTTATACATATAAATAATGTGATCGAATATTGAGTTGCAAATCGAGCCATTGTCTGAAGACCAACATACATACATAATGTGACCTTGTTCAATGAAATAATTCAGATGATAATATACAATCCCAGATATCACAAACGTTATGCGCAAACATTTAATAGTAGGTATCAAGTTTTGGTCAATATTATTTAGGCCGGGACTAATGAAATACCGAGAAATAATTACTATTAGTTGTGTTAGTCTCTGCTACTGAATTTCAGATTCCTATTTCTAAACTTGGCTGAGCAGTCAAAGTACCAAGAAATAAGGTCCGAACTTGTTCGAATAACAGTAGCAACTTGTTCGGCTTATGCGAAAATTAATCCCGAATTCCTAGGAACTAACAATAGCTACTCCGATAGGAAACCAGTGCGCATGGAGTGTAAACGCTATTTTACTGTACAAGTTCTGTTTGTTACAATACTGTATAAGAAGTACAGATATAGAACGAATGGATGAGTCTTATGTAAGTGTAATTGTGCGAGTCTTATTTAAGTATTAACACTACTTTATTTAAGTCTTTTATATACGTTATACGTGAAGCAAACACTTTTCACCCCTTTGAAGGAAAATTGCGTGCACAGAAGAGTATGAAGTTGGCACACTTATAGTTTAGGAGAAGTCCAGAACGTTAATATTATTCTATAATTATGCTTATAAACTTATAAACTAATGTTACTTACTCTATCTTTATTCATTCAAACTATCATACGCGACGTAGGTACACATTTGTTACCAAGTAACAATTCTATAGTAACCGTTTGCAAGAATGAATGACGTCGCCCGCAGAGCAGGCAACTAGTAACAAATAAATATAAAATAATCATACAAGGTTCCATGCCACTTCCAAAATTAATAACGCGTCTGCGAAAAATAGAGATTTGATAGGCACAGACATTCGAAGATTTCAATAACCATGTATATTTAAGTTTAAGACAGATAATGCTTTGTCACTTGAATTGCTTTAATAAAGTCACTCTTGACTATCATTTTACCAGCAGATTTACATAACTAAAATAAACAGCGAGAGTAGGTAATGTGTTAAATGGTGCCTTAATGAGTCGAAACTTATATGAACACGTGAGTGTAAAATTACTTTGAGACGCGATTTAGTTGGGCTTGAAATAACGTTATTAATTGTCCTGTTCTGCTCCTCTTAAAACTAATCCTCAAAGAATCACATTATCCGCCAAATGCCTCTTGTTATCTTTTCTATGGAAATAATTTTAATTCCTTGTTTGCACCGATATAACATCTGTGCCATGATCTCGACTGTTTAGAGTGTTTGTTCGGGATCTGAACTAACTTGAGCCAAGCCACTTAGGGAATATTTGATGTTGCATGCTTGCTTTGGCTAATTTACAAGCGTTATTTCTGTATGCTCGAATGTATTGAGCACATTTCATACATAATTTCGCATACATAATTATTCTGTATTGGTGTGGTTGATTAATTCCATCATCAAATATATGTATATTTAGTTTTATTGTTACTTACAAATTAATAACATGTTATAAATTAAAAACTTTAAATCCGATAACGTCATAGTAATACCTATTGAATAAAAGATCCACTTAACCAATCAACTTTAAATCGTGATCGATCATAAGTTTCCTCATGGTTCTAAAATTTCTAGTAGTTTTAGGACTACAAAGAAGACTTATTCGTCGTGGTCTTACTGCAAAATTAATATGTCCAACTACATAGTAGGACCACTTTAGGAGTTCACGTAAAATCATCGGTTCCGGTTGTTATCGAAAGAAAGCAGTCGTTAAGCCATTTCGGAGGCCTTCAGGTTTGAAAACTTCCCATACTTAAGTTGATGACTAACCCTAACAAATCTGCACTGGAGCAGCGTGGTGTAGTATGCTCCTCAATGATGAGCAGATACCTTTGCTCAGTACCTAGTGGGTCATTAATGGATTGTAGTCAATTTGACTTAAAAGCCATCAAAATTGGCCCACTGCACTGGTTTAATTCCTAGAATAACACAAAGACCAAACACATACATACGAGTTACAAACGTAGAGTTAAAAGCAAACCCGCCTTGCGCGCATTCGGTTAATACATTACAATTCATTCTATTGCTTCCTTTGTGTTAATTTTCTTCCTTAATTTTTTTATGTCTTAGTTACATCTTTTGTTATAGATAGTAATAAAAAATTTGAAATAATTATCCGAAAGACAAAACATAATTATTCTTTGTCATAAAATTGATTAATATCCTTATTCATAGATTCCTTATTGATGACAATATTTAAAACTAGTAAATCCTCCTTCCTTTTGCTTCGGGTTATAGTCTCTTGTTACTCACATGCGGGAATTGTTATTCGTTATTCTTTTTGACCGACTTCAAGAAAGGAGTTTTTAATTCTCAATTGGACTGTAGGTATTTTTCTTTTTTCTTATGTATTACCTTCTAAATTCTTACAGGATGGAAAGATTTTGAAAATACTTCTGTATAGGTAAGCTAGTCTTTGTCGTCAATATATTAATAAAAACCGGTCAAGCGCGTGTCGGGCCACGCGCATTGTAGGTATGGTTCCGAAGTTGCGAGTGCCAACTTTCAGTTCACACTCACAAATATCTAACATGCTCTACTCTGATAGTTTTCCTTTAAATTTCGTTATATATAGGTACTACTGCTGTAATTTTTACTTAGACGTTGAGCAGATAGAGGGGGGGGGGAACTTACTCCTAACAAAAAATGAACTTTAAAACCAAATATTTCAGAAACGGATCCCTAAATCGAGAAATGGTGTTCTCAACCTCATAATGTTTTAATAGACCTATTCAACGATACCCTACACGATGGCTTAGTGGAGAAAAAAATTAAGGACTGCGCACATTACAACGACTCCACGCCAACGCGGTTACGGAGCAACTCAAATGTAAGCATTCAATTATGATCCTTATATCTTAGGCGTCACGGTTGAATTTCGAGTGTGAACGGCGTCGGTGAGCAGAGGGTGGGGAGTAGTCCACGTTTTCTAAGTGTACACTCGAAATTCAACCGTAACGCCTAAGATATAAGGATCATAATTGAATGCTTACATTTGAGTTGCTCCGTAACCGCGTTGGCGTGGAGTCGTTGTAATGTGCGAAGTCCTTTACCCTGCACTTTACCTGTATGGGAGCTAACTTTAAAAAAAAATTCAAGATTTTTTTCTACGACTTTTTTTGCAATTATTAATATACATACTCATACCAGATTACAGATTTCTTCCACTTATAGTCTCTGAGTAAAACCGCGGACAGACAGACGGACAGACATGGCGAAACTATAAGGGTTCCTTGTTTACTACGGAACCCTAAAATGGCACAAAAAGCCGTTTAGCCTTTCCCGAGAGCGCGTACAAAACCAAAAACCATAGACAAACAAACAAAAAGTCGAAAAAATTTTGTTTTGGGTTCCATAAAATCAATTGCGTCAATAAATATCCTCTATTAAAGTATTTTATAGTGATCACAGCGATCAATTACAGATTTATTATACACGTATCTGCTTAAAGTGGAAAGTGAAATAATGGTAGTCTTTCATCTAGGTATTTTGATAATACAATATTTTATAACAAGAAAAGAAATCAATCAATCAATGGAGAAAGTAATAAGCCATGAAAGTTATTCAATATTCATTGGTTAATTATAATATTTACTTTAATAATAATAATGTGAAATTGTTTATATTTCTTGACAATATTATCAATTTTGTGTGACTTAATGTGATGACTGACAGGACTTAATTATTTGTAACTGTATGTATTGATATAATGATTAAACCATTTATTATAAATTATATTATAAGTAGTTAGCACACTAACGCAATAGGCTAGACCTGTAATGTCAGTGTTTGTTATGATTATAAATAAATAAATAATAAAAATAATAAATAATAAAACAATTATAATAAAACAAAAATCAACTCCCAGGTCTTGAGAATAGCTTATGATAACCTAACCTATGATCCGCAGTTGACCATCAGTGTATTCCAGAAGTTCTTAAAACTCCCCAGAAACCCAAAGTTGCTCGCCATAAACACAAACGTTTTTTACTCTTTACCACCCACCCTTTATTATGAATAAAATGAAAGTATCATAAAATAGGCTTAATATAAAACAATCAGGGCAAGTTATTCCAAAGCACGAATTTCACTGAAAGCTTTCGCTCAAAGGATTTTTTGTTGGTTCTGCAATTTACAGAAAATGAAACAAGAAACAAATCGTTCTTATTCCGTCCAACGACAAACGATATTTTTGCCGTAAAACAGTTGGAAATCAGCTTCACAGACGCACTCCTGTATACACCCCTGTTTATATTTCCGAGTTCTATTTACTTTAATTTTGCTCAGTTGTTAACTTTAGCTTAATTAAACAAAAGGTTTAATTAATTCTTAAATTGTGAAAACAATTTTGAATTTACCCAAATTTTCAGTTACAATAAATCAAATGATTTGGGGTTGAATTTTCACGATATCAAGTGTTCGCTCTAGATCAAGCCAACGTTTAACGTTCGTAGCGCACCTTGCTAATCTACGGATGCTGAAATAACGCATAAGAAAACTCATAAAGTTACCTTTATAACAAAATACGAAATAATATCTATGCATGAGCTCGCAAATATGGGGCGGCCACGAAGCAAGCGGCACAGAGTAGCTATTCCGCGTTATCGGGCTTTATATGACATGTTTAACCCCATTTTAAAGACGAGTGAAGGATGACTGACAATACCTTGGTCTTGTTGGTAAGATCTAAAGAGTGCACCCCATTCTAAATAAATATAATGTATCGAATTCAAATAATTTTGTTTTAAAAGCGTAGTAAACATGTTTTTTGTCAAATGTAAACTAATAATAATAATAATAATAATAATAATAATAAAACGTTCTATATTTAACTGCTTCTGTTCAGAAATAAAAATCATAGTAGGGATGAAAGTTAGAAAGTAATGTTTATTTCTGCTGTAATATAGCGCTGATCAATCGAGACTGATCAATCAGGAGTTGCGACATTTTCCGTGATTACGAAGGAACCAGTTAGCCCCGAGTACGTAGACGTGCTTAACGACTCATTGATGGGACGACGTGGCGAGGAATTTAATTTAATATTTTATTGGAGCAATTTAATTGATTGCCCTAGCTTCCGTCAGACGGTCGAAAGGAACGCGACCGCTTCCAGATATTTCAAATACGCGGCATATTGAAATCTTCCGGGCGTCATATCGGACAAAATGACCTGTAAGGACTTCCGATCTTCCATTATTGCGTAGAAATATGTTACCAAAATACTAGTGTTTAGAGTTTTAACTCACAATATTCTATGAACATTTTATATGCACCTATTTCATAAATATAATCGTTGGTTGTCCATTGTACCTATCTATCTCTACTGGCTCTTATAATAATAATAATAATAATAATAAGGCATTTATTCCTCATTTTTCTACAATTGATTATAAATTAATACATTTTTAATACAATTAAATAATAATAATGATACAAGATTTTTTTTAATTTCATTTAAATTATACCTATCTAATATTAATATAGCATTTTTTGTCAATGTTTATATTGGGTCAAAAGTCATAATTATTATTTATTGTCGTTTCATGTCGTTGTCAGTTTATTATCAGTGTCATTTTATGTCAAAGTCAAAGGGTTATGTTATTTACTGAGGACCCCTCTTCGGGTAAACGCCTCCTCCAGAGCTTGCCATTTCTTGCGATCTTTCGCTATTTCGTGCCAACTTTTCCCAGCGGTTGATATTATTTCATCTTTCCATCTTTCATATGGTCTACCCTTTTTTCGAGAACCGTGTGGCCCTTGCCACACGGTTGCAGTTAAAGTCCATCTCAGGTCCGTCATGCGAGCTAGGTGGCCAGCCCATTTCCATTTCAGTTTTTGAGCATGTTGGAAAGCGTCGACGAGCTTCGTTTCCTGGCGTATTTGTTTGCTTTTGATCTTGTCGTTTAGTCTTATGTTCATAATACTTCTTTCCATAGCTTTCTGGCATTTTTCTATTTTGTCTCGATGTTTTTTGTTAAATATCCAGGTCTGGCAACCATATGTCAAACAGGGTAAGATGCATGTGTCCATGATTTTTTTCTTTAGGGGAACAGGTAGAGTCGATTTCATAATCTCTTTAAAGGTCCAATATTTCTTCCAACTAGTTAATATTCTTCGGTCAATTTCATCTTCGTGTCTTGAGTTTTTAAATGATAATAATTTTCCGAGGTATATGTATTCTTCCACGTACTCAAGGGGTGTATTGTTTACTAGAACAGGTGTTTTGGTGCCATTTGTCATTATCTTAGTTTTAGAGGTATTAAGTTCTAAAAGAATATCTTGACTAGCTAGGCTCAATTCGTTCACCATCGACATCTATTTCTGAAGCAGAGTTTGAAAATAGTGCAATGTCGTCCGCGAATCTCAGGTGACTTTAAACGTTTCCCATTAATTTCTATGCCTTTGTTTGACCAATTTAGTTGTTTTATAATATATTCCAGTACGGCTATAAAAATTTTTGGAGACATAGGGTCGCCCTGTTTTACTCCTCTTCTTATCGGGAAGGTGGGTCCAGTTTGGTCCAGCTTTATTCTGCTTGTACTTTTGGAGTATATATCCTTTAAGATGTTTATGTAGGTTACGGACACGTTTTGGTTATATAGAGCATTCCAAATGCCGTCATGGGAAATAGAGTCTTATACCGAATATACTGACTGGCTCTTATACCGAAACTAAAATCTACACCAGCTTCATTTAATACTCACATAATATATCTTCTGAAGACGAAGCGACAATTCTAACTCGTAGCTATAACAGATGGTGTTGTAGTCAAGTTACTGCGAAATTTCATATTAAAAAACATAAATTATTTTTATTGCTTAACAAACTTTTTCAGGTCAAGTACCTATCTATATAGTAACTTATTTATTCATGTTAATACTATGTATCATCACTATATATAAATAGGTACTTTCTTAATTAAAGTAAGTTACTTAAGTTTTGATTTATAAATAACTTTAAACTACAAATAAATATGTTACTAATATCTTGTTTGTAAAAATATCAGAAGGGATAATTATTTGCTCAGTAAAACCCTTGAAAAACTGATGATACTAAACACGGCCAAATTAATCGGCCGGTTCTTATTTCTAGGACCTTCTTCCAAATGTCTTAAATTTGTCGCGCAGCGCTGCTTACACGAGTTTCCTCGACTCAAATAAATCAATTGACAAAGATAAAGGATTGTTGTACCCAAATTTATTTGCGAAAGTAGATTAAACCTCATTTTAACAAATATGGTAATCAACCACTTCTTAATTAACTTATCTTTCAATAATGTCTAAAACGTGCGATTGAAACCGATTACCTTTATCTGGTAGAAGTTGTTGGACGACAAAAGCAATGGCGTTAAATCCGTTTTCTTTTGATTAAACCTTAATATAATTGAGATAGCTGAGCCGTGAACCTGATGATATTCGTATCAACTATTTAATATTAAAAATGCGAAAGTATTTCTATCTGTCAGTCTTCAACTAGTTTTTCACGCTTAATCCACTGAAACGATTTAAATTAAATTTAATATGGAGACAGATTGAAACCCTAAAAGGGACAAGGGAATGGGAAGTATTGTATACGTTTGTAGGGGGGGGGGGAATAATTTATAACTGTTTTATGAAATATTCACTTATAGTTGACTATACTGCTATAGACATACCTATACAGGAAGCAAGAAAATACCTACTACGTTTAAAGAGTTAATAGAATGTGACCACCAGAATAGTATGACCACTGAGAAAAACAATTCTTACTGGTCATACCAATATGACATCGCCGACCACCGAGAAATGCCCATTTGGTTATTCTCAGATTCCCTCCGAGCAGCGACACGAACAAAGACTAGTACTAACCATTAGGATGCCCGTCTGTTTTTCCAACAGTCATACCTATAGGCTATAAAAATCTTTATATTATAATGGTGAGGTACTTTTATTGCCCGGCCCACTAACTCTACTCCTATTACATATTTCTACTACTTTTACTAGACAGATTCAAAATTCAAAATGAAACATATCAAAAAGCCAAATATAAAGGTTGAACTTCAATTAAATTTGTATATTAATTATTAGTGAACTTCAATGTATTCATTTAATTAAAAACTTAGGTATAATTTAAAACTTATTCTCTTACTGTAAAATATTGAGAAATTTGTGACGAATTCTGGTACCTATTATGTTTCCATTAGCGGCTTAGATAAACGAGTAATTACAAATATTTTAGCATTTTAAAAGCTTTTCACTTTTTATTAGTTTCTACATAAAATATCATAATATATTCTCATTTAATTGAATGATTTATCTATAGAAAATTTTCAGAGTCGTTTTGTAAAAGCAAAGTAGCGATAGTTTGAAACAGACAAGCCTATAAAAGGCTTCTTGCAGCACACGAGTGATATATTCAGTCGTATTCAAATGTAGGACATGACATGTGTGTCATACCGGAGAGCACGTCCGCTATAATTGTAACAGTGTTAAATTATGCACGAGTGGCATATTTAGCTAAGCGTTCTACGTGAGCTTTAATCGCTGCCTGTCTGACAGATAATTTATATCTCTTTAGGGATGTGAAGCCAGCGAGAAACAGACACTTTTCTCGTTACGGAAAATTATGTCGTACATTTACTCGTAATGTACTTCAAATTCGAAAAATGTTGGCATCTGTTTACTTGTTAATGACAAGGTGACGTAATTAAAAACGAGCTATATGATTTTAGATTTTTTATTTGGCGTTTTCGTTTCGAAACTTTATGAGAATTATGATAAAGCTTTAAAAATGTAATCATTGCTTTTCATAAGCATACGAGTATAATTTTATTAATTTCACTACTGTACCTGTGTGCCTTAAGTAATCACTTGACGTCTGACTCAAATGAGAAAGTGGGAGAAAACCAGATGATCCTTCACTCTAACACAAAACAGCCTAATTCCGAGGTCAATTTCTGTCGCCTCCCACGACATCATGGCATGCCGACATAACACTGGGTTAATATTCTTGGGAATCCTACTACGACTGAAAATACCAAGTGGCTAACATATCGCATTCGTTATAAAAGACACACTACCTTCATTATCAACGTCTACAAAAACCTGTCGGAATCATCATGCATTGCAAATAATTTAAAAAGAAACTGAAATGTTTTCATATAGTTAAGTAGTCTCTTTAACAGTAAATACACGCAGTTAGTTCTTAAAGAAACGTGTGATGTCAAAGCTTTTTTAATCAAATGCGAAGCGCTGGAAAAATGTTCCATGTTTCAAGCTCCCATAAACAATGTACACACTATAATTGAGTGTTAAGAAATACAACCTACCCGGTATTAAGTTTACCCGGTATTACTTTACTGCAATATTTAATTCATAACAAAAAGGTCGTTTTCAAAAAGAGAAAAATCATTAAATCTCGCAAATAGGTCACGTGTCGCATAAAGTTAAAATGTACGTACGCAATTTGAGAACGTACCTTGGAGGACACAAAATGAAGTAAAATTCCACGAAAGCTAGAATTATTCTCATTAGATTCTCAAGTCTCATTCACAAAACAGAACTGCAAGTTTTATAAAGACGTAATGGAAACGTACTATCTCTTGTGCTCGTGCTTTTCTCTCCGTCTTACGTGAATGAATTTTTTAGTATGATATACGTATGTTTCCATAAATGCAAAAGAACTCTTTAACTCGTTTGGAAGCAAAATTTAGTAAAATATGTTATTGACGCAACGAAAAAGTGCTTCCCATTTTACTTTCGCGATTCATTCTTTCATTACTAAATGAAATTTTAAGTACCTTGTACTTCGAGTTAGGCGAAAGCACGACAAAAGGAAAAATAATATACACTGAAATAATTCACAAAGCAATGTTGGCTCGAAGAGTAATATTTTAGAAAGCTAACAGCATTTATTTATTCTATATAAGTCGGTACACGAATCACTCTGTACAGGTTATGTAGCTCTGTTAAATTTTCCGACCGAAGTCATGTTTTCGTAATGCGTTTTTAATGTTCTCATATTGCTATAAATCACCATGGCTAACCCTGGTCCAGATAGCTTTAATGGTTTATTAAATTAGTTTGTAAAGCTTGCTCATAATACACGTAATTTACAAAACCTTTACCCTATGTGTCAGAATAATGGTTGTACGCATAGCTACGCTGTGAAATATGGACGCTGTGATTATTTAATCATAGAAAATTAATTTGTTAATAACTAGAACGCGTTACGCGTTTCCTATCAGGTATTTTAGAGTAACAGGGTCTTAACTCTTAATTTAAGTGATCGAATTCATACTTCTCCACCTTGCACCAATGCGGTGTAGCTCCAATCGAGAAGACTAAAAACGCAATTTGATACCTAGTCCTAACGAGATCCAGTCATAAAGATACCAACCCTTCAACTCATCATTAAAATTTCCGCCTCGCTGGGAATCGAACCCAGGACACTAGTAACAGCGATCCGTAATATTAGCCATTACGCCATTCACTCCACATTCACTGTAGTACCTACGTTTTCTACTAGTAATTTCCCTCTTTTCTTTTACTTCTTTTCCCTTACTTCTTTTTCGGCCGGGAGCTCCTCTGTGATGACAACTTACCATCAATGGCTTATCTTCTTATTTGGCAACTGTTACTTATCATAGAAAACTAAAATTATTGTTTTTTTATTAATTGCATGAAACTTATGGCGCACTAACTAACTAACTAACTAACTTAACTAGTTAATACTAGACCAATGCTCGTAGGGATCTGGACTCGACTTTCTGCGAGGAAGGAATTTTAACGATGAGTTTAAATTGTCCTGTAAGTTGCTTGGACACTCCTTCATAGCAAACATAGGTAATCCTATTTTGGGGTTAGGACTACGTAGCGTTATCTTCTTCTAAAGCGTCAGTTTTATCGTAATCGTAGTCTTTAGCGTAATCTAGTGGTATGTCAAAATAACGAAAGCAGTGTCGTGACGCTCGTCATAGCAGGTGTAGAATACTTGTCTTGTTCCATCAATTCAAAACAAAATTAAAAGTTATAAAAGAAAACCAACGTGATTACGCAAACAAAATACAAGAAGCAAAGCTGATAGAAAAAGTATTTCAAAGTAGGAGCCACTCAGAGACATTCCTCTTAAAATATGGAAGAAAAGTTGAATGGCTTAGAGACAGTTTTCGAGCTTGCGACGAGATACAACTTCTAAATTGAATCACGTATACGGTTTAAAAGTTAAGCGGTTGCGTTTCACGTTCAAATCGCTTTTTATGTAAGTCTGGCACGTGATTCCTACAAAGCCTCTTTTGTTCTGATATCTATCTTGTTTGCTACTAATCTCTTGGAATTAAACCGATTTATTGAGCAGTGATATACGAGTAGCTTGGCAGGAAAAAGATTTACAGAGGTATTTGTGTACAATACGATGTTTGTATCGGCAGATTATGTTCTTTGTTATTCACATCATAAGTTTTTGAAACATGCTGATGAGAATAATATGTGTAAGTGATAGGTTGTAAGTGTACACTTTTTCTGACTTCACAGAGGGCTAATTATATTAATTTAACGAACTTCCAATAAAAGGAAAATACTTTATAGTCAGCCATAATAAATGTTTTTCGCGCTGAAATCTTGTCGTTAATGTCATTATTAAATACTGTATATCAATATTTGTTTGTGTCTATGCACTACAAAGTACAATCCTACTATCCTACTTCCTACTAATATTATAAATGCGAAAGTTTGTAAGGATGTATGTGAGTGAGTGTGTGTGTGGGTTTGTTACTCTTTCACGCAAAAACTACTGAACGGATTTTCATGAAACTTTGCAGTGATATAGCTTAGACATCGGAATAACATAATTTGTTAAAATTTATAGAGATTTTTGAAGGGACTGGTTCCCGGATTTGCTAGTATTACTATAAACTTCCGCTGTTCCAACGCGATTTGCTTGATTGATAACATGAGAATCGAAAGTGTTTACACCGTTTAGCTTCCATATATTCCGTATTATTTCCATTATTTCCGTATATCGACTGCTGTCCTTCGTGTATTGCCTATATATTTTAACACTGCCACTTGTAAAATACAAACATTTTGCATAATTTATGGTCTGTCGGCTTCGCCTTACCATTACAATGTTTTTTGTACAACTGGAAAGACACCGCGTCGTTGAGAGCTAGGCATAAACCGCTAGTGTTCCTATTTAATCAACTTATTTGACATAATTTGAATATATCCAATAATCTTGGAACACACATAGATATGTCCATCCAAGATTGTACAATGTGCCTTTTAAATAGTGAAAGCTTTGGTCCGGAGAAAACCCTCGGGATACCTACATTCATGTCCGGAAAATTTGTACTTTCGTTATAATAATTTTCCCAATCTTTCCACTTACTTTTTTCTTGGTTGGCAACGCATCGCTGATGCCTTAGATGTTAGTGACTAGCCCTTACCATTACATTTCTTACGTGCTCGTTTGCCGGCTATGATAATAATAAATATCAGGAAAGAGATACCTATACTTATTAAATTGTTTAAATATGTCTTATTTTCAAAGGAAATTAATAGTATGGATTATTGGATCAAAATTCGCAGAGCCGGTCGAAATTTAACAACACTTTATTAATTAACGTACTCGGATGTTTTGTTATGAAATAATAGTGTACCTAGTATCAAACAACATGTACATATTCTATAAAATAAATTAATGGTATTAGGTAACAATGTATAAACATGTCAAACAAAACAACATGCAAGCGCTTTTGTTTACTTTTTTATACAGGAATATTCAAATATTTATACCAGCTCAATATTTACACTGTTGATATGTATTCCAAACAAGAAGCAATATTATTTATATTCATGATGATGTTCAGTCAGCCTTAGGTAGATATTTATTTTATCTGTAAGTTCTTATGTTAATAGTTACTATCCTACCATGATCCTACCTATGTATACCTTCTACCTAGCCACCAAACGAGCAATTATGAACCAATTTAAACATTAATAACACCTGAATGGATAGGTAGGTACTAGTAATAGGTTATTAATAGATAATTAAGGCATCAATTCCCTGAAATTTGGATAAAATTATTGATTATTCATAAAAGCCTAATTTACGAGTACCTATACGTTTAGTAAGTATTTACATAAAGTGCAAAATATGCAATAGAATAACGAAACATTTTAAATGCGTAAGCAGAGGTGGGCATTCTAGACAATATTATAATTTTACTAGCTGACCCGGCAAACGTTGTTTTGCCATTATTTCTAGGTAGAGCGGGATGAAAAATGATTGAATTACTAAAATGGCTATTAAAAATAGGGGTTGGTGATAAAAGGGTGTAACGGTGTAATAAAAATAAAAACAAAATTTTTTGTCGAAAAATTAAAAAAAGTTAAGCGAACAACCCTTATCACTTATGATAATATACTAGGGTATATAACTTAGGGTATGAAAAATGCATATAAAATATTATGGTAAAAATCGGTAAAGCCGTTTCGGAGGAGTAAGGTAACTAACATTGTGTGACACGAGAATTTTATATGCATCATGGGTTAATAGGTACCCCAAAAGCAAATTACAATCAATATCTTAGTCATGACAAACATATTATTCTCAAATGGAACAATATAACGATAGTTAATACTGTTTGCTAATAAATTAATAGACATCTTCGACCGGTGCCTCTGGCTTAGTTACTTATCTTATCAACAAACTTATTCAAGTAAATAGAGTTATAGAAGAAAACGCCAAAGCAAAGTTTTGCTCAGTTTCCACCAGAAGGTCTCACTAAACTTCATACAAAATCACTGAGATGCTAACAAGATAGTAAAAGTATATCGTTTATAAAATATTCCTTAGGGATACCAGTTACAAGATTTAAGTATTTGCAACAATTATAATCTTGAACATTTTGGTGTCAAGAGACCGTTAGATACGAAATTATTTATTGGGTAATTCACATTATTGAGAATACATAACTCAAAAACAGACCATCCGATGTCGCTCAAATCCATACTAATATTTATTATAAATGTGAAAGTGTGTTTGTTTGTTTGTTTGTGACTCTTTCACGTCACAACATGGCTGTTATATGGTATGGTTTATGTGTGTGGGGATAGTTAGGAGGGTGGAGTGTGACGTAGGCTACTTTTTACCGCGGAAAACATCTCATTCCCATGGGAATTTGTTAGTTGCTAGATATTTAGCTCGGATGTTGTTAATAGATGGCGTTAGTAAAATTCATTTGAAAGTTCTGAATCACGCTATCAAATACTACGTGTAATTTATTTATGTCATAGGCAAATGTTACATCTGATGTTCCAGTATATCATATAAAAGGCTACTGTTTAGCCGAGATTCCTACGGGAGCGGGACCTATGCGGCTATTACCTACGGGTCCCGAAGCGAAGCGCGGGCGGTTCTCTAGTTAAATAAATAAAAACATACAGAGAAATTGAGAATCAACTCCTTCTTTTGAAGTCGATTAAAAAACATATTTATAAAGTAATTGTTTCTATCTTACTATTTATCTACTACTTACATAAAACGAGGCAATATCAAAAATGTTTATTTCATTTTTATTTCATTTCAAAAAGTTTATTTTCATTTTTATATCGTTTTGTTCCATTTTTGGTGCAATAAGAGCTCAGTCACTGTAGACTAATCATCCAAATTAGCCTCTGATTGAATTAACGACAACCATCTCGGCTATAACCGCGGCTAATTGCCCGAGCACAGAGAAAGATTTAATGCGGCGAATAGATCACAAATGTCATTAACACGCTTTGCCCTTATTTTACTCTCTAAGTGTAGTAAAGTTTTATAGCAACTGCAGCAAATGAGCTTATTTTAAGTTCGCGCGCTAACACGGTTAGTGCCTTTTTGATTTGGTCACGATAATATAGTTTTAATGTGTAGGGTAGGTAAATTATCAAGATACAATTTTAAAACAGAAACTTAACTTTACAAAATGGAACAAGGTATAAATTTCTCAATTCACTAAATAATTGATTCATTTGTCTCGTGATTATATTCGTACCCATTGGATTCCAGCGAAGTGAACGTACTATGGCATTCGTGACATGAATTCATGTCGTTGGAATTTAATGAATTAATTATAACGTTGATAAAAAGCAATTAATTCAAAGGCAAATAGCTACCTACTTTGCGTAAAACAGTTACGTTCTGGCTATGAATGACATTCGCATCGAATATTATATTCGATTCTATGCCTAACTTTCCGCTCGAAATTATTATAACTCCACACATTTACAAAACTCATAATTTAACATGACGCTTGAAATCGATAAATAAGAGCCAATTTGTAAAAAAATCATATCAAGAGACTACGGTGATACATCAATGTTTACCTTTATTTGACGTTATCTATAAAATTTGCATTTGAGATCTAGTGGGACGGATGAGAACGGAAATGGGAGCCAACGTTAATGACCTCTCATAATAATTATGTAGATAATAAATCCACGTATAAAATTATCTCAGAATAAGAAAAAAAATAGAATTGAATATAACAAGAAAATGGAAGCATTGAATGAAATGAATGACGGAAATATTCTACTATAATACATGTCATATTGAAAGTATTGATGAATGTATGTATAATAAAAAAAATACGCATACTTATAGAACTTTTATGTTATTTTACGTTTTGAATAAAATATTTGGTCATTTTTGGAAGATCCAATACGGTATGTATTGTACTCGTTTGTGGTTAAATTTTAATAAATATAACATATTATTTTCAAACTAACAGCTTATCAAACATTGCAAGTTAATAAAAGAAATCAAAAACAGACCGCGATTCCAGTTTACAAAAGCCCTTTAATAGCGCGAGTGTATTGTAAGTTTTATTTTAAATTAATTTTACAAATCCGGTAAATCTTGAAAAAGGAGCGAAGAGTTACACTGATAAATATGTGTTTATGTTCTTGTTATTGTTAACCCACTGGTATCATCACTCGTGGCTCATCTCACATTATAAGGAGTATTGGCCATAGTCCTTCGCGCTGACTAAATGCGCGTGGGTAGACACAGTTTTGTAGATTTCCTTACGATGTTTACCTTCAGCGAAGCAATTGGTGATTACATTATAATTAAGTATATCTCTTTTAAGTTAGAGTTTCGGAAGTTCAACATTTAAACCACTCGGTTGTATACAAAAATGAATTATATAATTATAGTTATTTATTATGTGCATAGGTAACCACTTTTTGACCGCGACTTGGCACGCGCGAGAGACCGAACGATGTCAAATACTAGAGAAAATTGTGCAAAAATGTTACTGTCATCTACCATTTTATATTAATAAAAATCAAAAATAAAAAATACGTTACGGATACCGACAATTTGCGAAAATAATATTATATCGTTCTTCCCTGTTCACCCCGTTAAAGGATAATTTCCGGGAAAAAATATCCTATGTTTCCCAAGATCTATAACAAATTTCATGGAAATCATATCTGTATCAAATTTCATGGAAATCGGTTCAGTGGTTTAGACACTAAAGCCTCACACATAGACAGACATACAGAGTTACTTTGATTTTTTAGGATTTGTAGGGAAATATGGAATCTACAGTTTGCTTCCTTGTCGACATCGTTTCGGTGATAGGTTTGTTGTTACTGATTCTATGAGTTTACTCTTTTAATGGAATTAGGATAGCAAACCAATATGCACCACTCTTCGGCTGACGCCCATGACAACTGCGAACGGCCTAGAGCAAAACTCAAATAGGAACTAGGATCGTTAGTCCAGTTAGCAGATGGTGTTAGAATATTAGTTGGCAGCTCGTCTGGTCGTTTACCGGCTAAAACCTAGAATAGAAATAACTTAAACCCTTCAAAGCGAACACGTAGCGAGCCATTATCTAGATATCAGGTATCACGTCGGTGCATTGTTTGAGCTGAGTGCTGACGAGCACTTATAAACAAAGAGAATTCATGGACAAAGAAACTATTGCAACATTTTAATCAAACGTTCATACGAGTGTGTGACTTTAAAGTCGGTTCATCCTGGGCTATCGAAATTCAAATATAGGATACCTATTTTGTTCATAGGAAATAAAATATCTGGACACTTTGGCGAAGAATTTTTTATATTCCTTTTACAAAGACATACATTTGGAAATAGGTACACACTCTGTAAGAATTTTTAAACGACTTCAAAAAACAAGGAAATCCTGACATGTAAGTACATCTGACAGTCATCCCTAAATCTACCTCCCCTTAACGCAAAAAAGGTGCATTTGATGAAACCAGCACCATAGTTTAATCAGAATAGCATGCCTTACAACATACCAAAATATGGTCCTGGTTTCATCAAATGCAACTTTCGGGTCTTATTAAGGCACTTCTCACACAACGCTATTTATGATCTACGCGACTGCAACGAAATCGAAAATTTGTATGTATTTGACACTTTTCACTGACAGGAGACGCGTCTACGACTGTATGCGACTCCTATCAGTGAAAAGTATCAGATACATACATAGAATTTTGGGATTGCATCGCAGTCGCGTAGCTAATACATAACGTAATGTGAGAAGTACCTAAGGGAACGTAATATAATAATGCGTATTTAATTAACTTCGACTAGGTTGATGATGTACTCATTTTGTTACTTTGATTAGCTAAACGATTAACTTGGTAAGTCTTACAATTCATTATTGTTAAAAGTTAAAATGGTAACGGAGATTATCCTAATTAATTTTATGAAGTACCTAACCATTGAAACAATGAAAAGCCCGAAATAGCGGATGAATTCATAAATTGTGACGTCACTTGCTAAACGTATACTAAAACGAATTAACGGATGTGACTGAACATTTTCTGCGTATAATTTAATTTGGACTGGCTGCAGCCTCCACGGACAAATATTTTAAACGGCACGGAAGTTTAAGCTGAAATAAAGTATTAAAACGAGTTTTATGGAGCTCACTTATTTTGAATGATAGCTGAGCTTAACCACTTATAGCATTAATTTTCTTTATGAATTGCCTCGATTCTGGGCCGGGTATAATAGCCGCAATACGGTTATCCATCGCCAATTCTGTAATTCCTGTTTGGTGCGAGAGCGGAGAAGATCGTATCTAACAAACCATTACGCAAATCGAAAAACACTGTTCGAACAGACCTATGTTACAAAATAGCGCCTGCTCGACTGTAAACAATCCAAACGTTCAAGAGAAGTAAACGAAAAACAAGCGTTGAATTGCAAACCACTGTATACTGAGGAAAAAAACGACAAATTTGCAGCGCTGAAAAGTTAAATCCAAAATAGTGCAAGCGAAGCTTATAGACAGCCAGCACTTCTAGACATGTACTAGCACAAAACCTAGCTGGTTGTATGCCATCTTTGCTGCCTGACTTCACGCAGCGAGGATGGGCAATGGTTTGTTTATGATGCATTTTCAACTGTACCATATATCAAAACGAAGCTGACAAAAACAAACGATACTGGCTGATTTATTCGGCTATGCGAACCTCACTAAATCGTGATTAACTGGACTGACCAAGTCCACTGTGAATTTTTATGCCTTTCAAAAGAGTAAAAGACTGCAAGTGCAAACATTTTATGTTATGAAAGACTTTCGCACTTGTCACAAATGTGAAAGATTTAGCGGAGTTTATACTTGACAGAGATGTAAAGAGTCCATTTGTAGCGAAGTGTCGAGGCCGCGGAGGGTCTCTTGTTTATCGCCAGCACTTAACATGGTCATAGGACTTGTAACAATTGAATAAGACATCAGCCTTTTAACAATATCACCCTCATTTTACGTCATAATGCTCACAGCCCTCGGCGACATATTAATGAAGACAGCTTTTTTATTATATTCGTCTTTACAAATACTTATAAGCCTCATTTTATTAGGGGCGGTCTAAATGACTAGGTAGGTACTTGGATTTTTTTGCTATAAAGTTTATAAAGCAGTTTGAAATAATAAAATTGCTAATATTCGTTAAATCATACAAAGTTTTGCTCTTCTTCACAAAATTAACTAACTTTTTCACAGCCGACCTCATGTCTTCTCTCACAATATTAAGAATACTAGACATACTCCATCACGTTAGTCAAGTCCAAATTAAGTATTGAAACATCTTTGAGAGAGCTTTATGGTGAACCGAGATAAGTCGTAAATCTAATATCTTTAAACGAGCAATTCTTGTATATTTATTTATTTATTTTCACGATCTCGGAAACGGCTGCAAAGATTTTCATGAAAGTTACAGATTAGGGGGTTTTCGGCTCAAGGAATCGATTTATCAAGGTCCCAGGTTCGAGAAAAGCTCGGTTCCCGAGATAAAGAGATTTTAAAAACATCATACTGACGCCATCTATGAAACATTAGGATAACTTCTTTGAGGTACTGTTCCCGGCAACGGCTGCTCCTGGAGCACTGGTGTCTTTGGGAAAGTTGTAGGTCTCGTCAAGATCTACATTTCCAATGACAGCTGTCAAACTTCGAACCGAGATATCCCGGCAACGGCTGCTCCTGGAGCACTGGTGTCTTTGGGAAAGTTGTAGGTCTGGTTGAGACCTACATTTCCAATGACAGCTGTCAAACTTCGAACCGAGATATCCCGGCAACGGCTGCTTCTGGAGCACTGGTGTCTTTGGGAAAGTTGTAGGTCTGGTTGAGATCTACATTTCGGATGACAGCTGTCAAACTTCGAACCGAGATATCCCGGCAACGGCTGCTCCTGGAGCACTGGTGTCTTTGGGAAAGTTGTAGGTCTCGTCAAGACCTACATTTCCAATGACAGCTGTCAAACTTCGAACCGAGATATCCCGGCAACGGCTGCTCCTGGAGCACTGGTGTCTTTGGGAAAGTTGTAGGTCTGGTTGAGACCTACATTTCCAATGACAGCTGTCAAACTTCGAACCGAGATATCCCGGCAACGGCTGCTCCTGGAGCACTGGTGTCTTTGGGAAAGTTGTAGGTCTGGTTGAGACCTACATTTCCAATGACAGCTGTCAAACTTCGAACCGAGATATCCCGGCAACGGCTGCTCCTGGAGCACTGGTGTCTTTGGGAAAGTTGTAGGTCTCGTCAAGATCTACATTTCCAATGACAGCTGTCAAACTTCGAACCGAGATATCCCGGCAACGGCTGCTCCTGGAGCACTGGTGTCTTTGGGAAAGTTGTAGGTCTGGTTGAGACCTACATTTCCAATGACAGCTGTCAAACTTCGAACCGAGATATCCCGGCAACGGCTGCTCCTGGAGCACTGGTGTCTTTGGGAAAGTTGTAGGTCTCGTCAAGACCTACATTTCCAATGACAGCTGTCAAACTTCGAACCGAGATATCCCGGCAACGGCTGCTCCTGGAGCACTGGTGTCTTTGGGAAAGTTGTAGGTCTCGTCAAGACCTACATTTCCAATGACAGCTGTCAAACTTCGAACGGAGATATCCCGGCAACGGCTGCTCCTGGAGCACTGGTGTCTTTGGGAAAGTTGTAGGTCTGGTTGAGACCTACATTTCGGATGACAGCTGTCAAAATTATTAACGTTGAATATTTATTATTAATGATGCCAAAGAAGTATAACTTCTTACGTGCGTACATAAGTACACGCAATTCTTTTTAAACTCATATTATGTCGGAAAGATCGAAGAACATTATTCATATTTTATCAGTATGCGATTCATACTAAATATAATTTTCAACCGAGCAAAGCTCGGTCAACCAGGTACTAATTTTTTAAAGTCGCATAATTTTTGGAATAGGAGTTGCTTGCAGGATTTGACCCATGTTTAGTAGTACAAGAACGTTTAAACCAATTTGTTATCGCTGCTCAAACGTTTTGTTATTTCAACCTTAAACAATTATTTAAAATGTAATGATTAGTATAAGTAGGTAATAAGTTTACTATCCCACCTTGTTATTTTCTGATAAATGTTTTACCTATTGTTTAGCGTTCACAAAAAAGACGATGTAAGTATCGTTATACAAGTTTACCTATTATAGTGTTCGCATAAAAGAAATTACAATTAATCGATATTCGATATATACTCTGACGGCAGCGACAATCGAATTTCCAGTCAGAGTGAAGGCTGAAAATGACTCGAGGCGGTCTGACTGTTCATATCGAATTACGGATTCGGTCGAAACTCCACGGAAATTGATTTTGGGAGTTTCCTCCGAAACATAACCTTGTCAACAACATTTCTACTAACTTTAACATTATGTCGAAGTTCAGGTAAAACATTGTACCTATATTCAACGTGGTCGTAATTTTCCTAACATCTTCTAAACTCCAGCGATTGGAGCAAAAGTTGGACGGAATTCTGTTGTGTTCGACTCACGTCAACACGTAAAAGCCTATTACTAAACAGTCATGTAACTTTGGGTGTTACACAAAATAAAAAATTTCACACAAGATGGTTTGCATTCATTAGTTTAAAAACATAAAGCCTTTTCATTAATTGTATGAATAAGAGCTGGATCAATTCTTGTTTTAGGAATTATCCACATACTAGATACCTATGCATAAATTCAACACCATTCATTCGATAATTAATAAATCGCCTTTTGGGCATCTGTTTTTACATGTCAATAAATGACTAAATAAATAACACAGTGTGTAAGTATACAAATGAAGAGCATATTATAATTTCATTCTAACTATAAGACCCTAATTATGAAACCAATCTTCACATTAATCTAAGTCCACGCGGGAAAGAGGCTATAAATCATAGACGGGGCGTTATTGACATTAGAGGTTGGTGAACCACTATGATAAATCATACAGAGTGCGATTAATTCTTACGTATTCTATAGCATTCTTTTATTCCACTCAACGTACACTTATAAGATTTGTCGATCTAAATCTCTGTATAATTTATCACTAAAAGCATAATAATACAATTTAAGCGCGGTTTGTTCATAAAATGTAAGCACTATGTTTCTAATTGTATCTTAATTTTATCTTATACTATTCCACTTTACAATACTTTTCTGTATAATTGTACAATATAATAGGTATATCCTTTTATTAAAATTATGTTTGATTGCTTGAAAACTTAAAAAAATTACACCGAATTAATGAATGAAAAAACTAATTTAACTTCACTTCAATTTATTTGCTTTTGTTGCACCAGTATGCACTGTTCCTAAGTAAAATGACGGACAATTTTTCGGAATCGACGCAAAAGTTGAAATTAAACTTGGTGTAAGTAGGGACTGCAAAGGTAGTAAGTACGTGTCGTATTTGAACAGTCGATGACAAGCTACTTCGCAAAGAATTGGAATCAATTTCCGCAGAGTTTGTAGTAAATCCAATATGACGGCGCATTCGCACCAAGTTATTGCTATTCCGCACATCTCGAAGAGGCTTGTGTATCGTGTTCTACACTCAATTAATATCTCAAAAAAAACTTCTAATGTAGATAGTAATTAAGTTTCATGTATTAACATGTAGACATCCATCATAAGCTCAAAAATGAAATGGATCCAGTAACGTATCAGTTTCTGGGGAACAGACCGGAATAAACTAAAACTGAACATGCGAAGTGTCACATATATATTATATCAAAAACAACTGTGACAAGATTACTACTTCACCGCCAATATCTGTTCTGATCACGAAGGAACATTTAAAATCAATACCAGTCTGATTTGAAATCAAACACGCCAAAATACATAAAGGGAACGAAAAAGCAATATGTCTCTCGACACACATGTTTGCGAGGTGGCGCTAAAAAAGAAACCTTACTCAAAGTGACTCCTATTGGAAATCAATTCGTAGTTTAACATAACATGAGCGTGCCAGTGCTTTTTGCCGGTCGGCCGTCGCTGACATATGGGCCTAATACGTAACCTGCACGATTGGCCGGGAGTGATCTATTGTCCCCATCGCTATCTGTGGAATATTCAATTTAAACGATCCTGACAGAGATATGGCTTTCACTTCGCGACTCTTTCCCTTTGATTGATATTTTTGCCAAAAAGGTTTTGCAATGGTCAAACGTGAAGCAATAAATTTAATTTTTACATCATGTTTCTAGAAAACGTTATTCCAATTTTGTGACCTTTGACCTTAAAATTTAATAGTTATACACCCTGCCAAATGTAGGTTTTAAGACAACTTTTAGGGTGTCAATATACAAGTATTTACAAACTTACAGCTGGGTATCTCGAATTCCGAGATTCTTACCTAATTTAAGCTTAAATGACTGGACTAATACAGCTGCAATGAGCAATCTTATGTAGGTATGTATACTATGCTGTAAACAAATCGTCCATGTAGTATTCCACGTGGTAGGGATTCTTTTCCGAAGATGAAAATCATCCATAATAATATATGCCACAAAAACCCCAAACATCGTTAAATGTATTTCTGTGATGTAGAATTAGTCAGATAACCATCCAAAAATAACAAAAAATCAAGTTGTAATTTAACTTTAATCGAGAATAAAAAAATACGCTGATGTAGGTAAGCTACATACAAAATAAGAGCTATAACTTTATTAAAATAATACGATAAAAACAAATTTTATGTATACTGCTTGAATAATACACTTGAACAAATTCTGATTGAGCATCGTTGTAAATATATAACTTTCTTTCAATGTTTTCAGGCGTGTGCCTCGAGACTTAAGGAAATTGACAATGAAGGTAAGTTTATCTTCCAGCGTCAGCCGTTTGAGGGGTCGATACGTGACCTGGCTTGCTGATGCCTCACAGAACGGCGTCTGACCGACAATGGAAAATTAAAAGTCCAATTTTTATACAGTCACTGAGCCTTATTCACCGGAAAAATCAATATGCCCTGAATTATCAAAGAACCGCATTCGCGAAGAACTTGTAAAAGAAGTTCCCAGAAAAACTTTGAAATAGTTAAAAAGTTTTGATGTTTTGGACTCTTTACGTTCTACTTCCTTCGTTCGAGCATTAATTTTCGAATTCTGTCTACTGCGAAACATGATGACAATTTTAAGTTTTAAGAACCTCAATTTTACATGAAATTCGCCATCATGGTAATGAGTAAAATCAACGGAGTCTTGTACGAGGTGATTTTATTTTGATAACAATTTATTCACTACAAAAATTCATTAACTACACCGTCATAATAATTGTAATGAAGAAACTTATTTTATATTACAAATTACCTTTTTTAATAGCTACTAAAACTAATTTTAATTAATAATGCTGCGGCTTCTTATCTTTTTCGCATTCTATATAAAGTTATAAAGTTTCTTGAATATTTTATCAGTATGACTCAAGGGATCATCTATTTATTTTTGGTATTAAGATTTTTTTACACATAAAGGATTAAATACCTGCAATCTAAACTTTATTCAAGTTATAGTATAATTATCTAAATTATGATATACTTACCTACATAGGTATTTATTATGTTAAGTATTAGTATTTTAAGTACTAAAAGTAGTAATTAATATAATAAAAAAAAAAAAAAAAAAAAAAAAAAAAATGATGACGGAAACAAAATATTTTAAATACAAAAGGGGGCTCACGATTTCGATTTTTTTACTAATAACAGCACTAATTGTCAAATCTGTCTAAATAACACCATAATAGTAATATAACGTATACACACAAGTTCAGTACCCCTATTATGAGTTGTTGTAGTAAACGTAAAGGACGTAACTATTGCAGTTAACGTTTAGAATTTGTATGAGAATCCGTACAGCGCCTCTAGCGGTTACGATCGAATAGTCTAATACTGTAGTTACATTATGAGCTATTATGAGTTTTGGAAATGAAACTACAGCGGGTATCGTAAAGACGTGAGACGGTACAGTTTCCGTTACGTTATGTTGGCATCCATGAGTAATACCTCTCTCATTCTTTTATTATGATGTCAACAAGGATAGAACGAGACCCTGGCCAGCGAGCCAACATTTGTAAAATTAAAAAAACAAGTCTATGGATGCTCTATAACCCGACTAAATTAGGAAATGTGAAAGAAGAGTGGAATTAATGGCGGTTTGGTACCTTTTCAATTTAATTACATTAGCGTTCTGCGTCAGTCGCATTCAGTGTCAAACTGTGGTGTCAAAGTGTTGCTAACTTTGATGTTTTAAATATCTAGATGGGACATCGAATCCGCGAAAACGTGTCAAAAAATTGTGGCTAACTGTTAGCCACAATTTTTATATTTTTAGCAACTAGAAGTGAACGCAAAATAAAAATCACATTTAACAATTAATTACACGCAAATTTAAATGACAGGATATTTAGTTTAACCATTCAAACGAGCAGTGGTTCCCCTTGCCAAGTGAACTCGACGTGAATTGCCCGCAGACTGAGCTCGCCAACGCTTATATAGACTTCATAGCTTCATACTGACAGGAAATACGTCACTCTTCTCCTAACAATATCATTACGCACACATTACGCACACATAGACAATAGACGAACGGGTAAAACATCGTCTGCACGCACACATGCTTGATAATGTTGCCTTGTTTTTTTTTTTGTTTTCATTGTAGGGCGACGCTCAATCTAGACATTTAAAACATCAAAGGTTGCTAAATATTTTGTTGTTCTCGCAAGTTCAAAATTTCATTATTTTCATCTCTGCGTTCGGTTGCGTGAATCATTTGCCAAGCAAAATAGTGCCTAGCCATGATTTTGTTTAAATATACAGCAATATTTAATGACATTTAATTTCGATAGTGACTTTTCACCTTAGAAAATAGCGTGAGTGCCGTAACTACTACGGGTAACGTAATTTACTATAGCATCTGTCAAATTTGTGACTCGTAATACCAAATTGTAAGTAAAACATGACCGCAAGTACTGTATTTAATAGAGTTATGCGCATTTACTATTAAAGCAGCGTTTTCACGATAGCATCAATAGTAACGTCCTTTGCGTTTACTACAACAAACTCATAATAGGGGTACAGAGTTCAGAGGGCTCTGGATTCGATTGCTAGCGGAGAGGAAAATTAAACGATAAACTTAAAATTATTTCCCAGTCTTTTTCCCATAGCAGCATTTTGGGGTGATAAGTTGGTATATTTTTTATTACTTATTTTTTTTAATAAGGCTAAGATATGGTTATAAATCTTTAAAACCTGAACGGACAATTACTACACTTTTGGTGCTTATGCCACTTTGTAGCGGGTTTTAAAATTATATCAAAATAATTTAAAGTTGTATGCATTTCAGAAAAATTCTGTAGTTGGGCAGCGGAAATGCCTGTTGTGTGCATTTTCCGGTCTGAAGAATGTGATTGGCAGCGTGCCAGGTATGCGAAATTGTGAAGTTACAATACCGGCGAACTCAAATTACAATATGCCTATTTTTGAGTAACGCATTAAAGTCACGCACGGTGAAAGTGAAACTACAGTTCTAACATAAATCATGAAGTTCCATATCCATACGTAAGCCAGATTGCTGTCCCAAGAGTCCTGAGTTTGATTCCCAGCGAGGCGAAAATTCAAATGACGAGTCTTAATTTCTAAACACGGTCATGATGTGCGTGTTCTTATGTCTTATGTGTTATCCACTTAAATTGGCAATTACGACGCAGGGAATCCAAGTGCGGGTCTGTAAGTGTGTAGCATTATTTATTTACTGTCTTACTTTTATTGTACTTGCGTAAAGTACCTGATGGAAATTTTAAATTAAAATATTCTTTTTCACAGTATTACTAACGTAAAAATCTTAAAACTACTTTTTTTTAAACGAACACTTTTATATGGCGAATAGGTCGCGCTCTTTCACATGTAAATAAGCTAGGCGCCTGTTGAACCCCGAATATCATCACACGCGCCTCTATAGGAGACATGAAATGCCTTTTAGGGTGCGAATGTCATTGAATCTAGACGACTTGACAATTCTTTACCCACATCAAATGAGATAAAATCTTGAAGATTGGCATTCAAAGAAATTTATATTGCATTTGCGCTATGTTTATTCAAATAAGCTTTTTAAGGTTTCGTAGCCAAAAATACCTCATATACGCTAACCATAGGCTAAATTACACTAAATGTCTCTTGGTAGAATGTTGTAATTTGGTATGGGATATAACGCCGCGCGCCAAAAAGTTGACAAAATGAAAATTTTAAAGCATGGTTAAGTAAGTAAACAATATACTTATTATGTCCTTTACAAAGGTACAAGTAAAGGTTTTTATTCTCGTTTATCCATGTAGTTGGCTATTGTTATTAATTTCTCACGATATTCATAGATATTTCATGTAGGTGTAGCCATCGATCTAGGGCGCCATCGGCCATTAGGAAAACATAAAGCCTTTAAGTGTTTACTGTTGATAAAGGCAATAAAGTGAAGTATTTTCCTTCCTCCTGCCAACAACATGGTTCATTATGAATATGTAAAATTATTTACTTGAGTACAATATTCACAAAAGTAGTAGTAGATAGCTCGAATAAATAATAATTTTCTGTAGTTATTTTAGTTAATTTAACGGGGTTCAATATAAATAAAATAAAAATTATACCATGTTTCAGGTCATATTTTATATAGCGCCAAGAAACATACAAAGGTAACAAAATTTTACGTAAAGCAATTGAAGATACGAGTATATTCCCGTGCGATTGAACGAGTTTCCTCAATTGAAAGGAATCTAGATTCCAGTACTTTATAGCCGGCTAACCCGCATGTTCTTTGTACCTAACTTGACCCTGTTTTACCATTAAGAAAAGCTTGAGAAGAATTTTTGGTAGGTACTCTATCATTAATTTAGTCTACATTATAGGTACTTCTGGTTACAAAATTGTGCAATTCGTAAAAATTATTGTATTGTGTAAGTTGTGCCTAACTTTTTTCGTGTTTCGCATTAAATAACATGCGCAATAATTAAAGTCGTTGAATAATTAAAACTTCCTCGACGTTTATTTATTTTACTTTTAACGACTTGTAAAATGAAAATCAACTATAAATTATAAGAACCTATTGGATTTTTGTAATAGATTCTGAACATCAGTCTATTCCTTTTGCATCGCTGTGAAAGTAACACGAATATTCTTATTTGTTTCTGACCCAATTTTTCGTATTCGTGTGATATGTAAGCGTGATACAAAACAGTGCGCGTGGAACGCAGGAATGTTTCGTCGTTTGCCGACAGCGCAATTCTTTTGGACCATAGGATCGGATTGCGGTGGAAATTGCATGACATTTTTCTACAGGTATTGTATTCCAGGTGAATACAATTTAAAAAATACGTTTCTGAATACTTTGACATTCACCGGTGAATACCTAAAGCTTGACGCCTGCAATAGAAACAATGATAGTAAGTACATTTTTAAACATCTATTTAATTCAAAATATAAATAGTAACTATAAATCATAAAAGAAACTTGTACTATTAACTAATATTAGACAACTGATATGTTAAATAGAATGAATCAATTATATTACAATTTATTTACTCTTTCGAAGTCACATTGTTTTGGGACCCGACCGGATAAACCCATATAAACGAAGAAATTAATATCTATTTCTTATTTTTATACAGTCCCATGCAATGAATGGAAAATATTTTTCACAGACCTATACAACTTCTGCTATATCATGGTCATTACTTATATTTTATAACCCATCTAATATTTAGCACGGTTAAATAATAAAAAAAACCTGTATACCTACTCTTTCCACAATACAGCCGCAATATATGTATTTTACAGCGTTGAATTTCACGATCACAAACGAAATCCCAGTTCCGTTTTACTCTCAAATTTCCAAATAAAGCAGTCGGTGCGTTTTTCATTATTCAAAACACTCGGCAACAACGGGCGTTGTACAAAACTAGTGACCCTTTTGGAGGAAAACAGAAAATTCAATTTACATATTACAACAGTGGCTGACTGGACACCTCATTATCCCATATAATGGCGCTCGCTTGCACTCCCGCGACTTAATTACCTCTAATCTGGCATTCCCCGAACCTCACAGGAACGAAGCGTAATTACGGTTCGGTTTTCTGGAGATAATACACTCTTGTTTATTTATTCGCTACATTAAACGCTTATTTTACCGAATCAACATTAGATTTGTTATTTGAAATAACGTTTTCCCTTGGTACGTAGATCTGGTATTATGTCTATACTGTAAATCAGGAATAGGTCATGTACCTACCGAATCATTTATTCTGTACCTATTAGTAAATTCACCCTCACTGTGAAACACACTCGGAAAACGTGTAATAGTTCTTCTAGTCAGTCTTTTTCATTGTGAACCGATTGAAATAAAAGAACAAACAATCGATTAAACGCGAACCTTGCCAAAATGCATTAGTAAAACCTTTTTGAGATAAACGTACAAACAGATAAAAACTACAACAATTATGTTTTGGATTCTCTTGTATTCATTTTGCAGATATATTATGTAGATACATATTATATTGTGTATTGTACGAACAGCAACCATAGTATTTTTGTTCTTAGGTACATTTCTATATTTTATGCGTTTTTTTATATTAGCGATATTTTTGTGTACCGTAAAGTTATAATAAGGCAATCTTAAACTCATGTGTACTCACGTGCACTCGCTGCGCTACACCTGCCCCTTGATTGAAGGAGTTGGCAGATTTTAACACGCAAACGTGAACAGCCAAACTAAATTCGCCTTTATCGCCCTCAAGTAACAGCCTAATTTTGCACTTTTTCATGCTAAGTCGGTTAAACGAGGTTAGCCACTTTTACTTTGAAATACATAGTTTATAAAACTTCTTTCAGGTTAAGATCCAAGTTGAATAGTGACATTATTTTTTATGGCCAACCTAATTTTTAAACTTCGGCCCAGAATACAATTACTTTGTGTTTTGAGATTAAATGCATTAGAATTTTAACGAAGTATTTGATTATTGTCTGTGGATATTGAATAATTTATCGTCTTTTTTAACTCAGTTTATTTATTAGACTAAGTACCTACATAATTTGCATAGCATATTTGAAAAATGCTATATAATTCTAATTAAGTCATATGAAAAACTAAATAAATCCATGTAACAAGCAGCCCCAGTCTCCCCTATTAGCGGTTCATCCAGTAAAAAGTGGTAATACACATAAAAATACAGCCGAATTGAGAACCACCTCTTTTTTAATTGTGTTAAAAAGGGGAGGTTCACAATTCTCTTTTGTTGAGAATTAGGTTAGTTAGATTACTAAACGGTTAAAAAATATGTATATCCTAGATAGTTTACTACCCGTTTATTACCCGCTGAAGTGATATTCCGATGTGTACGATTTCGAATATCGGACCAACTGCTTCATTTGAATAGCACTCGTTAGGTTACGCTTATGCTAGAACAGTTCTGGAAATTGAATTGGCCACTAACAAAGCTTTGCAAACCTCGGCGACATCTGAGAGACGTGGGTTATATTGGAGGAAAAACAAAAGGGACTATCCACCTGATGTTGTGTAGCTGATACTTCAAATAGGTGATCTACATGTACCCTTTTGTACCTCGAAATTGACAATGCAAAACAATAAATTAAGTTTTTGTCTAGAACCAATTTGGAACGTGCTATTTATCCGTTTTTGTCAACACTAGGCCTTGGATCTCTGTGCAAATTTTCATGGTAATCGGACGTCTTGAATTTGGTGAAAATTAGGCTTAAATTTTCCGCGCCGTTACATATAAACATACAGTGACATACTAAGAATTAAAGCTAAGAGTTAAAACTAACGGGCTATCAATTAAGAGAACCGCACTCAAATCAGTTCATTCATTCCGCAGGTACGGTGCCACAGACAAGTCAAACACCCCTCTTTTTAGATCGGGGGTTAAAAAAAGGTTTTGCATTACTTTGAGTATGAAGAAAGTTAGATAGAGAAATATACCAGCTGTTATCGATTTTGGTTTTGATTTACCTTGAAAAATATGTATTTTACAGCGATTCCCGTTTAAGGGGATCATTTAGTACTACCTTCCCCTAATGCTTAAGTCAAGGTTTTAGTCTTATTTGAAATTCATTACGAATTTCGATTAGTAGGTAACACTTAGCCCTTGATCCTCATATCATACTATAGCTTCTGAGAAGGATCGCAGTCTTCATATCAGTTTATGTGACGTCTCATATATTATTATGCTACTCCGCTATTGTAAGTCGGTTTAATATGTGACTCTATTATTGAAAATTGTACATGTAACTACTATACATTTAATTATTTCATATATTATGACTTTAGTTTATACAAATAGCTAACAACCGTGCAGACAAGCAACCTTATAGAAAAAAAAAACCTTATAGATGTCCCCGACACCAAAATAATTACAACCACACATCTCTCATATCTACATTACAAAATATACCTACCTTCAAATAGTAAAAGAATTGCAATTACAATAATTTTATTGCAAGACTTTATGAAACTTCAAACAAAAAGGTCTTCGCTTTAGAAAAATAATTTATAAGTAGTTACAAAAGTACAGAAATCAATTTAAAACAATACCTAACAAAAATCACAGAAACATGACGTCGTTGAAATGATTAAAAGGTTATAAACGTAACATAATATATTGTTCTACGTTTAATTGATCGGGGATCCCAAAACTTTGGTAACAATATTTTATGACAGAGGAGTTTTGTTGAGCACACACTTTATGGAGTCAATTTTGTTAAGAACAACAATAACATGTCAATTTATGTGTGTAAACGCCGAATTTTACAAAAGCCTCCCTTTGATTTCTTGTCACAATTACCGCTCCGGAGCTACACGGGTATGTGAATTCTATTAACAATGCTGTAGGTATGTATTATAATATAATATCACGTCGTCGTAGAATAGTAAATATTAGATATAAATTGGACGTTGAATACTTATTAAAGCAAGAGATAGGTACAATAATGATTTCCTTCCTTTCTTTCTTTCTGATTCCAAAACACTCGTGTAAAATTTTACTTTTAAATCATTTGTAAAGACCAACTCAAAACATTGTCAAAGCCGAAATATTATTATGAATTTTAGATTATCATTTCCAGTCTTAATGTTTAAAACGAAAATTTAAATTATAGAATTATCAAAGAAACATAAACTCAAAACTTCGACTTACAGTCAACAGGAAGCAACACCTTTTGAGTGACAATAACAACCAATCAAAACTACTTGGCGCAAGTTGGGATTACTCTTTGAACTTGTTCACTTTGTTACCAATTGTAACTTAGTCTAACAATGTTGTTTTAATTGGAATCGGAGGAATACTAAGATAACTTTATTATCTCTATTTATTTTCACAGCGAAATACAAGATGCGATAATAAGACGTTGAACGTAAGCCTCTAACAGAATACGTTGTTGTTTTTGGTATAATTTTAAATACATAATTGTAAAATGGTTTGATTTCAAAATTGGCGGACGGTGAAAAAGATGGAGTTCAAATAATACACTAATGATGCGTTATAGGTAAGTACCAAGAGATCAAACGCTCAGAACATTCTTTTTTCTGTATATATTAATTGTAACTAATATTATTTGAGTAAAGTAAAACTAGTGTGAGATTATAATAATTCTCTAGTGTATGTGTACTAAAAGCAGACCTATTTGATGAATAATTTATTAACACTTTTGTTTATCAATAATAGCTGGTTTTAACCCATTAGTGGCCTACTACAGTACTGAGCATGGGTCCATTCGGATCATTAAGGAGGCCTAGAGCATACTCTAACATGTTGCTCCAGTGCGGATTAAAGGGTTAGTGCCCAACTCAAATATATAATAGTAGATTGTATTACAAGGGTGCAAAGTAATATTTTTTCGGCGAGGGCGCTTTTTTGAATCCAGAGCGAAGTGAGGGATTCTAGAGTAGAATCCCGAGCGTAGCGAGGGATTCTTTAGTAGAATCCTGAACGTAGCGAGGGATTCAAAGTATGTCGCCCGAGCCAAAAATATTTGCTCCCGAGTGATACACTCTACTTTTCATCCCCCCCCTATGCGAAAATAAAAGGCGCCTCAAATTCAGGAATAATACTGTCACAGTCACTAAACTAAACCGACTAGCCCGACTAACCCGACTTACCCGACTTACCCGAATTACCCGACTTACCCGACTTACCCGACTTACCCGACTTACCCGACTTACCCGACTTACCCGACTTACCCGACTTACCCGACTTAGCCGACTTAGCCGACTTACCCGACTTACCCGACTTACCCGACTTACCCGACTTACCCGACTTACCCGACTTACCCGACTTACCCGACTTACCCGACTTACCCGACTTACCCGACTTACCCGACTTACCCGACTTACCCGACTTACCCGACTTACCCGACTTACCCGACTTACCCGACTTACCCGACTTACCCGACTAACCCGACTTACCCGACTTACCCGACTTATCCGACTTACCCGACTTACCCGACTTACCCGACTTACCCGAATTACCCGACTTACCCGACTAACCCGACTAACCCGACTAACCCGACTAACCCGACTAACCCGACTAACCCGACTAACCCGACTAACCCGACTTACCCGACTAACCCGACTTACCCGACTGTTATTTAAATAACAGGCAGGAAAAGTTATATGAAAATTCATTCCCGCCCGCTATGTAAATAACGGGCAGGAAAAGTTGAAAATTCATTCCCGCCCGCTAAATAGAAAACACCAACTTTAGAACCCCTTAAGACCGAACCAAGTCGTCTTTTTCGAATAGGTGGGATGAAAAATATTTTTATCCACCCGAAGGCTTTGAATACAGTTTAACGACTGCTGTCTATAGATAACAACCAGGCTAGGGTTTACGTACCCGCCAAAGCACGGAAACGCTAAAGGAATTTTGGAATTATCCCCCCTTCCCTTAAGCCCTAGCCCTAAAGAGGCAAAAAGGGGACCGACAAATAACAAAAACACATTAAAAATCACATTCAATCGTATAGGGCATTTGTTAATTTTCCATGATGGTAAAACTCCTTACCACCATGTACCTACTTTGATATTATTTTGGTAGATCTTACGCTTCGCTAGTTGGTTTACTTCGTTCTCTGAATCAAACAAGATGTTACAGTAAAGGATGTTCCGATGTTAAAATTGAACCTGAATATTTCAGAAGTTGCATGCAGCGGGAACGTTGCTATTTTCTTTGGTTGCTTTGTGTGATTTATATACCATTTATAGCCATCTACAGTTCACATCTCAAAATGTTTGACCAAGTTAACTTGCATAAAATGCGTTTAGTATGTCTGTAAGTATATACCTAACAATGAGATTACTGTTACCGATTTTGTTAATATTTTTTGTATTCGAAAACTAGTGTTTCACGTCTGGTCCCATGTAAACTTGAGCGACATCTGATGGGTAGCTTTTGAGTTATATCTACTGATCGATTTTGATATTGGTATATTTTTTTCACACACGTCGAACACCAACTTTTGACTGTAAAGCAATTATCAAAATCAGTTCATCCGACAAAAAATTGTGAGGTTACACATATAAACACAGTGCCGAATCTGTGACCTCCATTTTTGAAGTCAGTTAAAAATGAGAACAACTCGCGTTAAGCTAATTTTTGAAATAATATTAAACTAGTGGTCTGTGCCCGATTTGTTAATCCGGTAAACAGAACTAGAAATCGGTCTATTGGGAATACACCAGAGGAATATGTGCATACGGTCGGTATCTATTTTGAGTTCGCGTGTTCAAGTTAAAGTTTGTGTTTCCGGTGGGTAAGTTTCTGTTTATACGGTATTAATACACGAGCAGTTACCCTTATTTATCCAGAACATAACTTTTAAATGCAAACACAAGTCCCGTATAAGTTAAGTTATATGAGTATTTTACACCAAGTCGGTTAACATCTATGTGCTTACTAATAATAGGTATTATTTATGGACGTAAGCTATCATCGATTAACATAGATTCTCTTAGGCCAGGGAATCCCTTCATCGTAGGTGCCATGGACAAGACAGGACTATTCATATTCTCGCCCGAAATTGAACCCAGGATCTTTCGAAAGGCAGCCGGACATGGTAGCCATTACCATATAGATACTGGTAAAAATCTGGCAGAAACATACCAGTGATGAAGCAAAATATTACTGTAACAAAGAAACATCGTTTAATAGCAACTGTGTATATCAGCAGCTTACACCAAGAGAAAAATTGTGAATGTGTTTTTATATAAAAGATATGTACCTCATTATGTCCAGCCAAGCGGACAGACGACGACTTTTATTTATACTAAAGAGCAAAACAAAGTACCCGTGTTACGTTTTCCGATCCATTTTTCTAATGAATGCATTGACAAAACAAAACCCTTTTCCTATGCTTTTATCGTCTGTCCATATTTACAAATGCACATCACATTTCTCCTCTCCTCTCCTCTAAAGCACCGCTCCTCTCTATAACACCTCCACTCCATATCTCGCCTCGCCAGCTCGCCAAACCTCACCTTGCCTCGCCAAATTTAATCTCAAACTCCCTAGTGATATTGCTCCTCACAGTTGTTTTAGGAGAGGTATAAAATCCCTCCATTGCATTTAAGAACTTGAACTTAATAAAATTAAAAAATAATAACCTTTAACAGCCAACCCTGAGCAGCGCTCGCCTTGAAATGAAAGTATGGTTAATTAAAAGCTATCTAGTTAGAAAATTTTCAAGTGTCGATAAAGTATCCCAACATCTTGCGTAGCGGAATGCTCGCGAGAGCCCTAAGAACGTGTAGGAAGCACGTTTCGGTCATCGAACTAATAACACTTACAGCGCGCAGTACGCCTTTTAAGTGTATGTACGTACGCACGTCTAATAAAAAAACTGTATTGCACGATCAATTATGTTGTCTCAGCTTATTTTCTCCAAAATTGCTGAATAAAAACTTGAGTGGGCATCCACTTTATGTAAGAATATTTTACTTATGTACCCTGGATGTTTTAATTTCAGAAATAGGTACTTTTGTTTTAACTAACTGACTTTACTTTTTGTTTTATCCGCCCTCCACTACACAAGGTGCAACCTGCTGATTACAGAGGAAGTCATGCACGATCCCCATTTTCGTGGTCATTGGAATTGCTCCTTAGTAGTTTAATCTTGACGATACTGTACGCGTTTTGAAAGAGATGCATTCAGCTAGGCTAACTTGGTTCTTGCTCGAGTTAGCTGACCAACGACTTGGTTTTGGCCGGAGAGTTTAGAGCAAGTATATTTTGTGTTTCCTTTTTTTTGAAGAAAAACACATTGGTGACGCTTTTGGTGTTCCGGATATCCATGGGTGACGGCGGCCACTTACTATCAGATAGATTCCCAAATTTCCTACGCCAATAGCACACTTCACATCAAACACTACCTGTCTCTACATTTCGACATCGGAATCACCCAAAAAAATTAATTTATTTTATTAGAAGACACAAATAACCATAACAATACTAGATTATTTTGATGTATCTCCGAAGTTATCACCGGAAACTATTGGCCTGGAGCTACCTTTACCAGGATGAACTGGACACCATTGCCTCGTGTGGTACCTGACTGCATGGATATTTATCATATAAGTAGTAATATGATATTGATTAATACTTACTGATATTTTGCTGGCCAACAAATTATTGAGAAGAAAGGAAGAAATTTGCTTCAATTCAGTGAGGTATAAAACCCTTACACCTCAGCAGGGTGTACCCCGAACAGGAAAATAAAAAAAATAATCAGCATTTTTGTCCAAAAGAAAATGGTAAAAGTAATTTACTTGCGACGCCAACAATTTACAGCTCAAGTATTATTAAGCTGGATTTTAAGTAGACGCTTCCCTAAATGAATTTCTCGACAATATTGTAAACAGTGATCTGATTTAACGAAACTCAATAAACAAATTTGTTTTGAAGCTTTATCGTTGGTTCAAGAGTTAGTTTCTGACTTTATAATTGCTGTTATGTTATTTTGAACCACTTCCCGGTATAACGATAATTCGTATACCTACTTATATTCAGACTTAATCATTAGAACCAAAGGGCATCTTACGATTCATTCTGATGGTAGGTCTTGGAGACCAGAAATGATAAACAAATAGGTCCGGCTACTATGGATTAGCTTTAGATGCAGTGATATTTTTCAAACCTTACATTATTCACAAATAATAAAATAACATGTTTATGCCTCTCCCTAAACCTCTTAAAGCTTCATTCGTCATCTTGTTTTTTTAACTACATGAGTGACTTGCCATGACATTATGAATTTACTTGGGATCACAAAAAAACATTAAAATTAAAGTGCTCTCAGAAATATCAAACCGCTGAATTTTCATTCTAACATACAAGTAAGAACATTTTCCTTTAAAAAACTGAAGGTTCTTTAAAAATAATTAAGAGCAAACTGGAGATGAAAAAGCGGTACAAAATATAATTTAAAATTCACATTTCTCACTTTAACTGGAAGCCTACAAGTGAAGAGTTTTGACATGAATAACATTTTTTTATTTCTCAGCTTGCACTAAATGTTGGTCAGTCATACGTTACCAGGCTACCACGTTCAAGAATTAGGCCAGCACGCGACTCGCGACACGATTTACACATCACGTACTAAGGTAAGTAGTGTGGGTCAGGTATTTTCCTTTGAGTCGCGTACGTATTTGCTCCTTTTACCTGACTTTTGAATAAAGATATTCTTGGTATAACGCGTGCACTTAAAACTACTGAATATTTCTGCAGAAGTTTAAATTACGCTCCACAAAACCACGTTCTGCTTTTTGATGATTTTGCGAACATAAGTTTATAATTGCGTAAAATAAAATTTGTTTTATTTACGTATGCGTGGTTTTTCATCCATCACATGTCGATTTTATTTAATGAAATTATTTTTGTCAACACGGTATGGGATGTTTCGCAATAGCCATCTGAATAGGTAGGTATCCAATCCGGTAAATCGCACAATAGGTATTTCTCGCTACCTACAGTGGCAGTCTTAACGATGGGATTTTTACTATCGAATAAATATCTATTAATTAGATATCATCAATAACTATTAAACATAAGGTATAAAAATATTAAAAAATGCAACGTACAACAAAGCTGTCATTAAGTAATTGATAGTAAAATCTTATTCTATTAAGGTCCTAAATTACTAAATTACAACCCGAAAATGAACAGAACAATGTATGCTTATAAAATTGGGATTCGTTTATTCTCGGGACGAAATAATTGAAGTTCCGCATCAGTGTATAAAAACTCCCGAACAAGCCGCGTGGGAGCAATTAAATAAAACAAGTTTACGAAATCAATTAGTTGCTATGTTGGCTATTACTACACAACTTTGTTGTTGAGTTCGGAAATTAATTAAACTTGTAATTTATATCCCATCAGCTTCTTGTGATTAAAATTATTGTGAAATACCTGGGATTTTGCTTTGTTTCAGTTAAAATACACTTTCTGTTCGCGAATTAAAAATACTTAGTACTTAATTACTTTATATTGCTTTTTCAACACAAATCGGTCCTCCATTTGAGTGAGAAATAAGTGATAGGAAAATTAGGTACCCTTTAGTCGTTTAATTTATTTTATTAATAATGATGTATCTGTTACTTCACGCATAATGTCATTAGTGGCAAAAAATTCTTGAACTCGTTCGTACTTCAGAGGGTTCGTAAAGCCATTAGTTTTGATTCTCATAGATATTTATGTAGAAAGCAATCGTTAACCCATGTCGGAGGCCTTTGCGCGGTTCACCAACCTCCATCAATTCGCACTAAATCAGCGTGGTAAAGTACGCTGCAGGCCTCCTCAATGATGAGGAGAAACCCCTGCTCAATCATCATCATCATCATCTCAACCCATCACGGCCCACTATTGAGCTCGGATCTCTTCACCAAGAATTATCTCATCAGATGGTTAAGGCCACAAGGTTCACCACGCTGGCCATAATTATATAGTTTAGCAGACTTCACACATCTTTGAGTTTTACAAACTCCGACATACCGGTTTCCTCACGATATATATCACATAACTCTGGAAAGTCAGAAGTGCGGGTCCTGGGACTCAGACCAGGACTCCCCAAGTGGGAAGCCAAATTTTAACCACGAGGCTATCACCGCTTTTACCTTCAGATATCACGTACGTTCTACCCCACCATCCTCAGTATTACCATTAATGGGCTGAAGCTAAAGTATCACAATAAACCAAGTAATACAAACGTATCTACCTTAACTTTAGCTTTGTTTTTGTTTAAATGTAACAAACATTCGCAGTAAATATTTTATTCACATCTCTTTATGTATTACGTTCTAATGAACAATTATTACACCGTATAAAGCCTTAATTCTGTTGTACAGATCAAATTTAACCGAACCGCAAGCTCAAACGCCGGCACATTATTTATATTTTACTGCGGTTTCCAATGTACGCCAAAATGGATGCCAAATTTCGTTCATGTTCCTAAAGGCTTTAAAAAAATAGTATGTAGATGTAGTGTAGGTATGATGGAATTCACCATTTAATGGTTATGTAGATGTTTTGCAAATAACGACAGTTTTTCCTAGTGTCTATCTATTAAATAACAGTAAACATTATACAAATGTTTAAATCTTTGTTTAAGTCTTTGTGGAACAATTTTTACTAAGCACATGGCGTGATTAAGGTTGATTGTGCGACAGTTCTATCTAGTAATATACATAAGGCATTGATGGTTCGGTCACATAAAGCCGTTTATAATCGTTAGATGACAATCGTTAAGTTATATCGACTTGCAAGGAGAACAATTTTAGAAAAATAATTTGAAAGTAAAGTCAACTTTCTAAAACGCTATGAAATTTAAAAATATGGAGCATTTTCAGATATTACTGGGTTTTTTCCTGCCAATTTACACTTTTCTTGACGCCTCATGGCTAAATAAAAAATTAAGGGAAATTTTTACGTTGGTATCTCGAGTTTTTCTATAGGTATATTTACATTTACGTCAAGAGCGCGTAAAGTAGGTACTTAATACATAAGATTTAGGTGAACAATAAAACGTAATGGGAGCGAAGAACACTTACAAAGAGAATGCTTCCAAAATTGAACCTGTGTTACACGCGACTGCACCTTTTACACGACCACTTCAGAGTTATCAGTTTTTTACATAATGTGTCTGCCTTATGTTGTGCTGTACCCATTTCAGGAATTAAATGTTGTAAGAATTGTATAATGGGGTATCATTGATTTATGACGTTGGGCTACAGATTCATTCATTTCATAATTTAAGAGAACTGTGTAGGTATCTAAGCTTCTAAATACAATACAATTAGATATTATAATTCAAACTGAGACATATTGTTTCAATTACCAGACACATTTTATCTATATTCGAAATTTATTTACGCACGACATAGAATAAATTTCTGTCACTTGCGGAATAAAAATAGTCGGGAACGGTAGTTTTTTCTCGTAGTACTGTTTTTATTCTTAGTAGATATGGATTTAATTCTCGGGATGAGAAGAGCCTAGATTACTAATTCTAATTAATTCTAATTAAAAATAAGATCATTTTACCGCGTAGCAAGGACTATATAATTTCATACACAACACGTAGAGGACTAACAAACCCGTCATAATGAAAAGAAAGATTAGTTAAAAAGGCATCATTACATGCAGACAAAAATTAGGAGACGGGGTTCAATGCAAAACAAAGACGGGGCAAGGTAAACAGTACGTTATTGGCAATTTGGCCGTCGCTAGACAAGGAAATGACAAACGGAAGCTTTTGTTTGAAGTCGGTCCCAAATAAAAAAATCTACATCTACGTGTTCTTCTCGTAAATAAAACGTTTCCTGTTTCAAAGCATGTGCGTACCTATTTAATTTTAAAATTAAATAGACACGCACATGCTTTGAAACAGGAAACGTTTGAAACAGGAAACGTTTTTTAATTGAGTAGTTGTCTCAGGTGATATTTCTTCAACTATATATTTAATTATACAATTGTAAAAGAACATAAAACAGTTTAGAACAATCTATTTTCAATTAAAGACTACAATATAAACCTTGTATTCCAGCCTTACAACAGTAAAATTAATAATACTTAATTAAAGTAAAGCTGAAAAACTGTCAGAGCACTACAAACTACAAAACTAATACATAAATTTATAATTTGTTTACTACTATCAAAAGTGTCCTTCTCTCATAATTAGACTGGATTCAGAGGCGAGACGGACGAAAACAAATACAAAAAATGAAACGAAAAGAAAACAGATACATTTGTTTTTGGAACAAAATGGAAAGAAGACAAATTAATTTTGAGAGAACGTGATGTGCGATCCAACACGAATATTGTGCGATCATAAAGAAGAAAATGACAAGACACGAAGCTAGTGTATAACAGCGTGTACGTGAGTAGAACGATAATTTAATAAAAACAGTTTAAGAAGAAGAAGATTTAAACCTCCCAAGATGCTTTGTATGGATTCAAATTAGTGGCAGAATTCACATACTTAAAATATGTAGATAGGAGTTAAAATTCGAAGGAGTCACATGACAATACAATTTGTAGGAATATTACAAATGTAGACAAAATTATCTGTTTAATTTTAATTTTTATAATTTTCATACTACATATGTAAGTACCAATACTTTTATTTGGTGACAAGCTTTAACACCCACATAAATTGTGTTATGACGTTATCAGTTGGTAACAAAAGTTTTAAAGAAAATTTATTTTAATTAATTGTATATTTTTGTCTTATTTTTAATAATTGTTCTCATTTTTTAATTATCGCTCGATTCTTTTCGAATTATTCTTAAAACGACTTTTCATTTCATACCCATATTTGCACTATCTTTACGATTTTCTACAAAAAGACAGCAACATGCATTTATTTTCTTCTTATACTATTCGTTTATTTATGCCTTTCCTATTAAAAGTTTATCTCATGCGAAAAATATCAGAGCAGAGTGTAGTTAGTTCAATCACGTTCACATAGGAGACTTGCAAACGCCTTCAACTATGAGACGAGAAAATTGAGACGCACAAAGTACTTCGTGTTACATGCTCGCATATTGCGATTTTAAATGAAAATCGTCTCAAACGTATCTACCGTTCAATAAAGTATATTTCTGACAATTTGATGAAAAACACCGCATGAAAATTGTTTTATATTAAATGTAATAGAAACTCAGTCAACTTTATTAACTTTTTTGGCTGGAAACGTATTGGTGAGTGACGGTCCTAGTGTTGCCAATGTTCATGGGCGACAGTGAACACTTGCCATCAGGTGACCCGCCTGCTTGTTTGCCTGCTTAGCGTATAAAAAAACTAAAGGAATCTAATGCCATATGCATATTCTGTATTCTATAAGTATGCACCAGTGTAGATAAGCGGAATTTTCATGCCTCTAAAATTGCATTTACCCACTACCTTCCTCTACTACTTATTTTCGATACCTACTTTGGTTACCTACAAACGTATGATATTTTTTTCTGCGCTTTTTTCTAAAGAATAATACAACTTCAATGCTCTAAGGTGCTCATATATGGTGCTTTGCTTCGAATAGCATTCTGAAGACGTACAGTGCAATCGTGCGGAGACAGAAAACTTTTAAAATCATAAAAAATCGTCGCCTTAAAATCTTTTACTTTAGTTCTATGATTTCCAAGTTTGCTACGGAAGAAGAATTTCAATTTGTGATTAAAGACAAGTGATAAAATCGATTTTAAGCCAAAGGATATTCTTTAACAAAGGTTTTAAATTTTGAAATAACATTTGATTCTAATATAATATTGTTGCAAAATACAAGTTCCCCAGACTAAGACCTGGAAGCTTTTATACATCGTCTAGTTAGTCTAGTTTTTATTATGTTACGTTTTTATTACGTTGCATTGTCAGATAGATATTATTGAGGGCATTATGGTGGATCGTAGGTTCGGTTGGATTCTAATCGTTTCTCTTTAATTAATTGTGCTTGTTTAGTTTGGAATATATTGAGGGCACATTTGTTAAAACCTTTCTTTTTAATTCATTCATATAGGGTTTATAAGAAATTGTTTACAAACAGTCTGTATTATGTATTTGCATATTTGCATAGTATTTTAATCAGATTCTTACTCCCGCTCTAGCTTTCCCCATAACGCAGGTAACTCTGAAAACACAAATATGTAACTGAAACAACACAAAATTCATATGTATCACATAAAATAATGTTTGCCCCAACTAGGAATCAAATCGTCAACTTCTCGCTTAGCAGTTAGTGCTAGTACCAAGCAGACAACGGAGTTGTCTTTGTCCTCCAATTGTATTTAATTAAAGCTTTTTGTATAAATTGGAACACTCAGTTCAAGGGTCGTTTTGGTTAAAATATTCTTCTTGACTCAGTAAAAAGTACGAACAAAAATAAATACGCATTATTATGAAAGCGCAACTTAAAAACTCCTCGTCAAATCTTAGTTTTTCTTAAACTAAATTAATTGGAGCTTTAAACATTTTCTAGCATGCAACATCAATTACAGAGAAAATAAGTACATTTAAACCAATGTAGTGTTTAGTAACTCAAAGTAGTATTAAGTAAACTGTTATTAATGATCCTATTTAGTCCTCTAGGAAATTAATTGGCTTCAACCAATTAACAGACCACTGCAGGAGACAGGTCTCTTCTCGTAATTGAGGGACAGAACGTACTCCACCACGCTGGCCCACTTTAGATTGACTTAGGATTAGATTGATTACGAAGGTTCATTAACCTTTTAATTAATGTTTTTTATTACCTTATTTAATTTTATACATATCTACATACTATACATATCTACCTATATTGCTAAGTATCGTGTTGTACTGTATTTTATTACAAAGTATTGTATTTTACTGTAATGTATTGCAAAGTATTGTGCAAAGGTCCTGCTTTTTTCACTTTTACTTTTTTTTTTTTATGGAATTAAGATAACAAACGAGCATGCAGTACCACCCTTCCCCTGCCGCCCATAACAACTGTGACCGACCTAGAACTAGACTCAAAGGGACTAGGATGGTTAGTCCAGTTAGTAGATGGTGTTAGAATATTAGTTGGTTAGTTTGTTAATAAGTGCGAGGACAGGGTGTGTTAGTGATAATTAGTCCTGTTAGTTAATGTTAGTAATAGTCCAGTTAGTTATTGTTAGTATGAGTCTTGTTCCAATTCGGTCACAGATGCGTTGCTACCCCTGAGGTCTGAGATGGTCGCCTCTAAAAAAGTGAAACCGGCTCCACAAACCTTCCTATCCGGAACACAATTGCTCTTAAAAACAATTATTATGACGGTAGGAATGGTACTGAGTACCTTGGCGGGCGGTGGTACTTCCCCGGGTCTCTTCTCGTAATTGAGGGACAGAACGTACTCCACCACGCTGGCCCACTTTAGATTGACTTAGGATTAGATTGATTACGAAGGTTCATTAACCTTTTAATTAATGTTTTTTATTACCTTATTTAATTTTATACATATCTACATACTATACATATCTACCTATATTGCTAAGTATCGTGTTGTACTGTATTTTATTACAAAGTATTGTATTTTACTGTAATGTATTGCAAAGTATTGTGCAAAGGTCCTGCTTTTTTCACTTTTACTGCAAGAGATTTCTTTAGACCAGGGAATGGAGACGCAACTAAAGAGATTAAGTATATTTTTTGGTTCGTACAATCTTGGAAAACGTTCAATTATTTGAAATAGAAGTATAATTTTATTGGAGGAGAGCATCGTTCTCCGAAGCAATATTTATCACCAAACTGACTACATACTTACCAGTGTGATGATCAATTTCAATAAAAACCTTTTTTGGGTGGATTTTAGCCGCTTAGTATTCAATACATGCTCATATGAGTTACATGGCATACGATATTGCCGTAAAAGTAAACGTGATATATTACACCGTAATACAGTATTATCCGAAAATTGACTTCAAAAAAATAAGTCCTGTTATTTGATAAACATGTAGGTACGAGTAATAAATTTTTACTTACCTGACGTTTCATACCATTTTCTTCACTGATTTAGTACCTATTCATTTAATGCTTGCTTGTTAAACTAGCTGTACCCGCGACTTTGTGCGCTTGGGAGGTTTTACAACGTAAATACGCGGAATTCCGGGAAAGATGTAATCTCAGTGTGCCCCATAAAATCAGTGCAGCGGTTCAGGACCTTAGCCTGGATAAACAAAAAGATAGGCAACCAAACAAACAAAAATTTCAAATTCGTTTGTTTAGATTTCAGTATCTTGTAAATAATATGAAAAAATCAGTTATTTTGAATTACTTAAATTTTATTATGTAGGTACATGATAAAATTAAAAATAATCTCTCTCTCTTCAGTCATGCCTCGTTACTGAGGATGTGACTCTGACGCGAAGCCTTTTCTATTGCTTGCCTCCATTTTTGGCGATCAGAAGCTTGGTGGAAAAAAAATAATAAAGTATACAAGATATAGCTGCTCTATAAAATGCATATAAGCATTTAAGCTAAGCCTTAACTATAGGTGTAGATCCTCAAATATGTTGTTGTTTCATACTATGCTATACCTACAAAGAATTCTTATTCTCTTTGACTAAACCTCCAAAAAGCATTTCTTTGTTTTATTGTAGGTATTTACTAATCTATAATCTAAAAATTATAATAAAGGTTTGCTCTTTTATTTGTTCCCAGTAGATACTTACCTAAGCCATACCTTATTTTAAAAGACAATAGACAAGGTATAGCCACATATACTTTTGTCGTTAAAATACCAGTATGTATAACAGTCACCTTAGTAATAACATTGTAGGTACTCTAAAATCCAATATCTTGAGCATGAAAATATTTCTATAGCCAAATTTTGTGCACGAAATTCCAATATTTATTGGCACGCACAGGCAAGTGTCAATACCACAATGCGAACGGTCTAGTTGACCAAATAAAAATATCTAGTTGCCAATAGTCAAATACTGTTTGTCAGCTAAGCAGAGCACAAAAACTAAATAGAATTTAACAAGAACAGTTTTTCAAATACAGACGAATGTAGTAAACTCAAGAGGTAAGCTTTGGTTTCCTAGGAAAGCGGTGCCGTCATGTAGCGGCCGTAATATTACGGACGCAAACAGACGGCCGTCTTTACGGTGATGACATGTGGAAAGTTCCACGGCCGTTTTAACACACCTCTCATTTTTTTAAAATAAACGTCAAACGAAAAGAATCCAAGATAGAAAATGGACGACCTTGATTTAGCTTTAGTAATTTACTTGGAGGATGAACTATCATCAGAAGACTTTTTCTATAATCTTTACTTTTTATATTATATATTGCTTCGTAGTTACGAACGAAATCTATTAAAATTTCGTCGTCCTCGCTGCTCCAAGAGTTGGAACTCATTTTTTACGTTGTTCCGAAAAAAAACGCAAATACGTATTAAAAATAGCTTCACCGCTATCAATAAAACGTTGACCAAACCATCGGACACCGACAAGACGGCCGTCATGCAAATGGCGGTACCGCTTTTTGACGTTACGGTGTCAGTTACCGCTCTCCAGGAAACCGCGCCATTTCGTTTACATAGACAAGTTCTAATGACGTCATTCACCGCTGTATTACGGCCGCTATATGACGGCACCGCTTTCCTAGGAAACCAAAGCTTAACCGGCTACAGTTAAGTAATTGGCCATGAAAATTTCAATTCTTTTCTTTTTTTCGTTTTCATTTCAAGCCGTACGTTATTGCACATAGAACTTCGTCCCGTAAAATAAACTAACTATTAAGTTTTGATGAATTCAAATATATGTATACCTACTACCACAATTCTTGTTGTAGCTATTATATTTTTATTTTCATGTCTGACGGCGTAAGTAATTGCTATTTAATCGATTACGTTGTTCGCATGAAATATGTTGTTGGACGATTGAAATATAATAAGAGAGGTTCTAACAAGTATAGAAATATTGTTTCTTATACAATTATTTCAGATATAAAAAATTCATCATCTGCCTCATTTTTCGATCGATTTCTATTTTTATTTAGTAGTACCTACTATTCTTGTACACTTATAGGATCATTCATTTAATACAATTCATAATGATACAACAAACTAATAATAAGGGTCGTTTTCCCCTAGCTACTTCTAAATAAATGGACCGCTACTCCTTTTACAAAATATTCCGTTTCAATAAAGGATAGGTACAACGTTACAAAAACAACAAATAATAACGAAAACTTAACTTTATGGAAGAAGTAACGCCCAGCGTCATTCAGTTAGCAAAAACTTCCAAATCATTGATTCCGTTCAGATTGAACCCAGACAAACGTGAATAAGTCGCTCTTTGAGCAAACTGACGAATACGAACAGAAAACAAACAATATTGCATAAATTTTCTGCTGTCGTGCGAAATTCTACGCAAATAAGTAATATAGGTACAGGGTATATTTTAGGTTTACACTTATACGAAGAGTGTAGATGAGACGTGTAACATACAGCATATAGACAGCGATGGCTTAAGTGTCCTGAATTATAACTGATTGCTGTCTGTGCATGGAAGACATAATGAAGTAAATTAGTTTTAAATACTAAAAATACCCATACATAAAGCTAACTGAATTATTGCACTGTACCTACTGTTAACCGTCGAGGAGTTCTCTTGTCTGAAGCCAATTCTGAGCGTGTTTATCTTTCCGTTACATACATGCGGACATTGGGAGCCTTAGGTATAGAATCCAAAACAATGATTTTCAGAATTTTGTCTGTCATTCTGTGGTATTGCGCGCGCCAAACTCAGAATAGGCTTAACTGATTGGATATGATTTTCACTTGCAATATATTGTGGTAAGGTTAACCTATTTAGTTCGTTTCATTTTATTGCACCCTGATCACGACTAAAATTCACAGAGAAAGCGACATTATCACTTAGAAAAAAAATATCAATTGCTTTGATATAGGAAAATATCTTAACAAACTTGTAAGAGTTCTTCGTAATTTTCTTAAATATATTAAATTTACCTAACAAACTGATCTTGGCCAGTAGGTAATGACAAGTCACATATTGCTTGACATTGTGAGCGGTAACTTGAATTCTGCAATGGGACGATTATGAATAGCAAACAATACAGAGGTATTATTTCTCCTTAACAACGTTAGTGGCATCGCCACACACACAAGTTATTTCCTTATAGTGTAAACAAAGCATTCGCATTGTTTAACGCTTTGGAGCGTCAAAGTAGATATACGTGCGACTCGATCTATTCCAAACTATGCACTTGTCTAAACGAAACTGTTTTCACAGCATTAAGTGTGAGTGACGACACTGCAAATGCTGCCTCGACTCTGGTTTGCGAAGGTATAACCACTGTTTCTTATATGTATAGACTATTACTTATTATTAAGAGGTGGTAGCTTAAACGTTTAGCGTTAGAAATTTTATCCGTTATTTGTATCTATGCACCCAATGACATTGTTGTTTTCAGTTTCATATAAAAACATTATTGTATTTTATCGTCTTTATAACGGCGAGTGCTTCGAAGAAATGTTTGTTTTTGGATTCGTTTTTAAGTGTATTGTACAGAGCCATTATAATCAGGTAGCCCGTATGCGCAAATATGTCCCTTTGGACTATAAAACGTTGCTAGTTTGTTTGATATGAAATTATTATTTTGACGTGATAGTGTATCACAAATCCAGGATTATGGTTTATTTGTGATATAAACTATTCTGATTCTGGTAAATTTAATAAATCGTTTATAATTGTTTGATCAGCATCTTTGCAACCTATTGTCAAACTGCTGGGCACCGATTTCCCTTCACAATGCAAGGATACAGGCTTTTGTGTTGTCTTCACGATGTTTTCTATAAACGAAAGTGATAATTCATTTCTTATACAAACTTTTTAAGCTATTGTATAGCTTTTATCGCGGGCCTTGGGCGCGGGGACCGAATGCAGAAATTTCGTAACGAAAATTTATTACACCCTGCACACAGACATAGTTACTATGTCTATGCACCCACACATCGATAAATACCAGAACTTTTAACTGAGTTAACTAACTTTTACTTTATAACGGCTAAACCGATTTGGCTAATTTTAGTCTTGAAATATTCGTGGAAGTTCAGGGAAGGTTGCAGCGATGAGAAAATATGAAAAATTGCGAGGTAAATACTAAAAAAATGAAAATTTTAATTTCCCATACAAATCTTACCTGTCAAACATTTGATTTTCGCCCCGTCGGTTCGGTGTTTTAAGAATAATTACATGTAGATCTGGATTAAATAAGGCGTTGGAATCGACAACATGTATTCATAATAGTCGAATTATCGCGTATTTAGATTTAAAACATACAAAATAATAACATGACATAAAATAATGACACTATATTAATGACTTGAGGGTGATAGAGACAGTGCCATACAGGCAAGGCAAACTGTAAGGCACTGTCTCTGTCACCCACACGTCATTCACGCGCCAAAAGATCGTTGTAAGACTTAAATGTCAAATGTCAATTTTCTTTTTAAAAAGAATTATTTTGTCAACTGAAATAGTTCTTATGCTTTTGTTCAGAATATTTAAATCTTCTTTGCACAAATTAATGCATTATCCGTTTCTAATAAACTTTGATGTAACTTTTGATAACTAGGCAATTAAATGAAAACTGGTACACCACTTTCTTATCCCACTGTAAAACAGTGAATATCTGTACTCGTATAATTTGTGTACAAAGTGTTTTAAATATGAATAAACAAAGTGCATTTATTAATGAAGAAAGTCACGAAAAAATTGTGAAAGAAAATGAGTTATTACTCTATATACATTCATTTTATTATTATTATCACAAATGCAGTATTATTTTTTGTTTTGTTAATTTATATATAATGCTATGCAATAGCTTTACCGCGGCAGTCTCCGAGTGCCACACGTCTTTTTTTTTGAGATGCTTGTGTTCCGATGTCAACCTGCTATCATTGCTTTAACTAATTATAAAACTTAACTTTAAATTTAACTAATTAAAAATACTTAAAATTTTATGTTAACTAATTGTAGGTATAGATTATCTTAGTTGTTCTAGTTACAAAACAATGTTTACTATAGATTTATGTAACAGGATACGTCACAAAAAGGTTTGTTTAACCAACGTTTATGAAAGGCGTGGGCACTGCGATTAGGGTTGCCAACTGTCCAAATTCGACCGGACATGTCCGTTCATTTGGCCTTTCAACCGGCTTTAGAATTTGTCCGGCTTTTTGAGTTATCTGCATGAAATAAATATTCAAAAGGCTTTATTTTCATCATTCCATAGAATTAAAGCAAATCGTTAAATAGTAATATCTTAAAAACAGTTAACTTCATGGTAATAAAAATGCAACCAAAATGCTTAAAAAAAGTTCGTTCATATCGTATTCATCTTATTATCTTTTAATTGATTTAAGGTAGCAAATGATACTCAATTCTGTTAGTTATTATAAGTAGGTAATAATCATTTAAATAAATAATTAAATCAAGTAAGGTCAATTAAATTTAATTTGTAAGGGTTCTTTTGTAATTATTTCACAGATATTTAGATACCCTTGATAATCCGCATATAGCCTGGACGTTTCCAATTTTTGGTATGGTAACCCTAACTGCGGTTGGCTTCCAATTTACCTTTGAGCTTCGTGTAAAAGCTCAACGTATGGAAACCAGTACGCTACACAAAGTTGGTAACAAGGCTATGAGTTTGCATGTTTAGAAACTATTTTAACACATTGTCCTATTTGTTGGGTGTTATACTAAGTTCCAATATCACACACAACATGACAGTTTATTAAAGGAGAATGCGCAATTTTCATAGAAAATTACCCCAGCTCCGGCGCAAACGTAACCTATCTCAGAATTTTATACATTGGATGTGTACAAAAAATAAATGTATTTGATCTCCCTAATCAGTGGCTAACATAGAAAAAAATTGCTTTGATAATTCATTCAGGCACGATTTTATTCTAAACTATCGTTACAAAAAAAAACAAATCTCAAGTAAAAATGCAAAGTAATATCTAAAATAATCACTTTTATTTTAATTCTTTCATAACATATACATACTGTATAATTCTGAGACGCAGGGTCGGAGCGCAATAAAAGAGTATGTACGTGCATTCACGGGCGTCGTACACTGGAAGTTGCGCCCATGTCATTAGTAGATATTTTATATTATCTTGGCTGGGTCCGAAACAACGTTCAAGAATTTGAACATCCTGCTGCTTACATACTTAGATACCGTTTTGATAGACTTAGAATTATAAGAGAATATAGACATTACTTTATGATACTGTGTTTATTAATATTACCCTCACCACCCACCCAAATGTATATATTACAGAAAGTAATAATATGTGCCATTTGTAGGCACACATTCTTGTCTAAATAAAATATGAATAATAATATACACATACAAAATATATAAATATAATAATATTTTCTATTTGTGTAGTTTACTAAAATTCGTGCCTGAAACAATAATGTTTAGCCACAGATTAGGGAGATCACAAGTATTTATTTTAAGTACCCATTAAATATACAAAATTATGAGATAGTTACTTTTTGCGCCGGAGCTGGGGCAATTTTGCGCATTCTCCTTTATAATTAAAATCATTTTAATACAATTTAATGATTATTTAAGTAAGTAGATACTACTACTAAGTTCTCAGGTGTCATAACAAATACTAGGTAAGTAAGGGTAAGTGCATTTTATTTTGTCATTCGGTAAGTGAAACAAAATATCAAAAATTGCCTGTTTAAAATAAATATGTAAATAATGCACGTGATATGAATTTTCCACGCCGTTCAAAAAACTACTACCAACCTATCCAAGGGATGACCGACAAGCTAATCCTATTACTAAGTTTTTACTCTATGCTAGGTATTACGCTTTTACGCTTAAGTGAGCTTCACTCGTTCAGTACAAAATGCAATAAAAAATTTAACACGAACTAAATGCATAGACAATAACAATAACACGCTGCGGTTTTGATATTTCACTGAGGCCTGTATTGTTCATTTACATTGTCAATATTCAGAGACCGACGGACAGCAATCGCGTATCACCTCGAAATTTCAATTGAAATAACATTTTCAGTCAATATAGTCCTATTGTGGGTAGCGTATTTTAAATACTACCACTTTGATTGTGTGTAATAATTAAAGGAATTTTGTTACATATCATTGAAAAGATATTTAATAAGCTTCAACCATAATATTTGAAAGCGGTCTCACTGACGTTTCGTGATAAGTTTAAGGCAACACAGTAGTTTGTTTCAACTAAATCAGTTCAGTCATTTTAAAAATATTTGAGAGAATTCCGTCTTCATTTTTTTTCAAATTTGGTGATGACGTCTTAATTTTTTTCGAAATTAATGACAGGTATTCTAAAGAACAGAAACTAGAAACTTTCCCAAAACCGCAAAATGTCGAATCTAAAAAGTATACAAGCGTACTGTTACTTTGGGTCAGGTAATTCGAAATATGCTTTAAGGCGCTACAACTGAAATATATAAAACCGAACGAGCGGAGCTCAAAACCAGAGATGGAATGATTTCATTTATAGGCAAATAGTGAGATAGCAATGTTCTATTTTTAGCTTTAATATTATTGACGTAAGTGCCAATTGCATTTTAATTTTTTATTTGAAAACTGTTTCGGTTTTTGAGTTTTTCATTCCTATGAAAACTTAGCTTTGATTATTTACTATGTTTTAAAAATAATTTCATCAAGTAATTATTAAAACTTTTGTAGTAAACTTGAAAACCAAAACTATTTGGACCTACCTTTAAAAATTTTTTCTATCGAGAAAACTTCTCATTTTACTGGTTTTGCTCTTATGAGATTCTTTATTATATAGTGAAGATACATGTATCTAAATATCGGAGATAAAGACAGTAAGCTTTAAAAATAATCTTAGATCTAAAACTACCATATTTCGGATGTAGCTCGGATGTGCTTTTGTCTTTATGACATTTGCTTATATTTTTCCATATTTTTCCAACAAAGTCATGTAAATTAACTGGGCAAAATGGCGCAATCGGTCAAGTCAATCAAAATGTTTACGATTTTAATAATTTAACTATTATTCCCAGTCTGAACGCAAAACGTACATACTGAACATTTACTTCAATAATTAATCATTCAATTTTATTAGCCCTCGTTATGTTGTGGTCATGTCAAACTAAATTGAGTTTGTTGACCTTGTTTTGAAACTAAACAGATTAAAATAAACAAATTGTAATTTTAATGACGAATGCTGTTAAATTCATGTTTAGTAGTTTACATTTGTTCTGTCATTTATGAATAAAGTTTTACTTAATATAAAATTTCTAATTTTTCTTAAATACGTAATCAAGAAACTGTAAGAGAAAATATACAGATAATTATATTTATGACATTACGAATAATAAAACGCAAGGTGACAACCATTGCACCAATCGTTAATACCAATAGTCCGTTTTTTTTCGCTACGGACTTATTTGACACATGCAAATGACAATTTTCGAAATAATGATACCAGCTTTTTAGTAATAGTGTTGTACTACGATACCGGTTTTATGAATCGTAATTTTTTACTTTTACCACATAATTTTACTATTATTTGACAATAGACGAATCTTTAAAAATCGTGGTAACTATGGAGCATCGCAGATAAAAAATATATTTATTAATTTTAATTATGTATTACACTAAGAAAATACGACAATTATTTATTTTTTGTTGAAGAATACGCAATAACAAGTTTAAGGTACATTATATAGGTATGCCTATAGGTAATTTTATTTTAAAGACACATTTATTATTATTACTGAAAAACGATACTAGATTATAAATTACGTAAAGTTACGGTAGAGGCACATCACTATTAATGATTCGTAAAAAAGTGGCAACACGCTTATGTCAATTTAGTCCACAGCGAAAAAAACAGACTGTACTAAGCGTCAGAAACATGAATGTAATCAATATTATGACTGTACCACTGCAGATATATACAGGATGAAAGAAAATGCTAAATTTCTGGTGTTAATAGGTAGTATGACCAGTGAGAAAATCTCAACACACAAATTCTCACTGGCCATACCAGTAGGACAACCCAGTATGACCACCGAGAATCACCCATTTTGAAATTCCTTTCGCCTTTTCTGTACTTCCATGCTTATGACATGTGCATTTCAAAAACGGCGTAGAAGCAGAAGCGCTGTGCATACGTGACCGCCATATGTAACTCATAAATAATGTTGAATTTAAAATACTTTATACGTCTGCTGGTTTTTCAACTGTCCAGTTATTCGAGCATCTCCCAAAAAATACTTACAGATATTGAACATGGCCGCGGCTGTCATTTTTTTATTTCATTCCCATGAGTCAAGCTTAAAAATGTATTACCTACATGAAATAATTCGTAATTGCACACTATGACGGGAGTAACGGCTTTGTCTTATAATAAGGAGTCTAGACAAGGGTTACTAAAAGGGGACAAGGTTCATGATAAGCCCTTGTTTGCCTTTATGGGGTTCAAAAATGCAAGCCTCTAAAAGTGTAATTTGTTTACTTACTACGTAATTGATTCACCAAACTTTAATAATGTGAAAACCTACCTTATTTGGCTACTACTTACCTAATTTACCTACTAATGTCGCTGACTAACTGATTACCATCCAAATCGGAATTTAGGTCTTCTTCTGTGTTGATTACAGTTGTCATGGGCATAAAGTGCATGCTTATATCTCATCTCCTCGGTTGGGAAGAATTAGCGTAGAAACTGGTAGAGTCGAAAGGTCCTATTATAACTTATTTCAATGTGGCTGCCACCACCAAACTTGATACTTCTGCTCATGGGAAAACGCAGGTAGGATCAGATGGAGAGCCTACTAAAGTACTAACGGTTGCTGTACCCTTTAAAAAACCTGACGCGAAAATCCGATGTTAGGAATGATCCGATTTCAGGTTTGTATAATGGCAAGGCCGATGCAACTAGTAGACTCGTGGATCGCGGTCTCGTGGATTGCAATATAGCGCTGACCACATGACTTTTTCAATGAATGCACGAATTTTTTAAATAAATTTAGATCGAGGAATATATAAATTTCAATCCTGATATCAACCAGCCGAAACGAAATGAAAACCGCGTGCAATCCGGTTTTATTCAAGTGTGACGGAGGTAACTTTTCATAAAATATTTTTTCAACGTAAATAATATTTTAGTCGGAATATTTTTTAAACTGATATTTAGATAATAGTCGTTACAGCAATTTAAGGAGTATTCTTGTGATTTACACGATCATTATTTTTGGGCAACTAGTTGGAAGCGACGGGTCCAGGGTTCGATGCCCGAATGGGGCAAACTTTGAGTCAGGAGTTTTGAGAGATGTGTTTTCTATACCTACCACCTGCGACACAGGTAATCCGATGAAATGAGTGTAATTAGCGATTATTAAGTTTTTTATGGAATTACAGTAGAAAACAAGCAGGCAAACCCTTCCGCTGCCACCCATGACAACTATGATCAACCTAAAACAAGACACATTGCTAATTAGTTTTAAAAAGGACCTAAAATCGTGCAATTACTGTTTTTAAACTAAATAAACTGCTGTTAAACTAAATCTAAATGTGGTATTAAACAGTACAACTTAAACTAAAACAGTTGATTGATTTTATTTATTACAATGTTAATAATATAATTGTATTATAATGTAAAATTGCACTGAATGATAAAATTAAATAAAAATCTCAAACAATATTACCTACTTACTACTACCTACTATTGGGGTCAACCCAAATACAAACACCTTTTCCTTTGTTACTCCTTTTTATTTTCCTTCTCTTAATTCCAATAATCAATTCCTCATCTATTATAATATTTTATGCAACTAATACAGCGTAAATAATACAAATATTGTTTTATGGCATAGTTCAATAGTTCCCTCAAAACCTCAGTACCTAGTCAGTACCCATACTGTCGCTCCTCTCTTCTTTCCCGCCATTATTCACTTGTTTTTTTTTATGAAAACACAAGGCAAAGATGGCGCCGGATGCAAGTCATTCCAGGCACTGCATGATATTAAATTACTTGTATCACAATAAATTAATTATTAAAGTTAAACCTAATCATGTATTAAAAAACAAATATTCTTTGATACTATTTTACAATCTTAGATACATATTATTTTTATTCAATCAAACAGGAACAATTCATATAAACATGGCTATAATATTCTTAAAAGAGAATAATCAATTAAATAACGCTAACAGCTCGGCCATCCTGCATATCGCGAGTCCCATCGCGTCAGAATAAAAAAAAAGTGCCAACTTATTTAGATAATAATATTCTCGAACGTGTTTACAAATAATAATCACTTTTATAAAAAAAATAACGTAACTCCTTGAAAGAATGAAAAATACATTAAATATAAAACAATTAATGAACAGCTCGGCCATCCTATATATCGCGAGTCCCATCGCGTTAGAACCAGTCAGCACAGACAATAGGTACGTACCTACTTTAGATAATAATTCTATTACCAGACTCGTCTGTGGCAGTACCTAATGTATATTACTTATTTATCGTCAATATTTACGACTGCAACATCATTTAAGTAGGTAATTCATTTCTTTTTACAATATTAGCAAGTCCACCACATCATTCGTTGCATCAACTGAACTTTTACCAAAATTTCGATCAATGGTCCAGGACTGAATTTTGTCTAAAAGCTGCAATGCCTTCATAATCTACTACAGCCTCTTGAGACAGAGAGTCGGTACCTAATACTACAAATATAATATCATGTTACAGCTTTACTTTTATGTATCATTAATTACGGAACCAAAAAAAAAATTAAGTGACGACGCTATAATTGCAAGGTATGTATGTAGTTAAGAAAAAAGTAAGGGTTTCTTACCTTTTTCCACCACGGTTTTACAACTGTTGCGACAAAATATAATCCTTATCGTCTAACCAGATTTGCATCGATACCTCTACTAGCTTGCACAACTCCATAATAATTCCACAATTTTTGTATTACTTACATCGCTTTGTCTCATTAAAGTAACCTGGCTACATAAATCAAATATGGCACTTAAAATGATTTCATTGATTCATATTAAGAAATAAAACATTTTGATAATCTAAAGGAGAACATCAGATTTGGGCCTGGAGCGAACAGCTTGTTCAATACCCTCAAATAATCTTGTACATTTTATATTTAAAAATCATCCATCCATTTCATATTTAAAAATCTAGTTACATCATATCATTATTAAAACATTATAATTTCAAGCCTATACGAGGCACCATCCGATATTTTTGATTAAATATACTTATCGGCGAAGCGTTACGTCTAAATGTCGTACGTTTACATCGAAATAAGATACCGTCGTATCGATAGGTACCTATACTAAAACATCGTTGGCGATACGTATTGGACATCGCTAAGTCGCGACACTATGTGTGTGCGATGCGTAAGACGACTATATTTCATTATTCCCATCATTTTCCGCAAAAAACAGAATATGCACAATGTGGTAACAATATCCTCGATCTAAAAAAACGATGTCTCATACCTACATGTTCATATTCCAGGCCCAAGGTCCTTAATAAAGTTGCTGGTCTCCTTTTACACATTACATTAGTTATTCACATTATAAATTAAGAGCCAATACACATGAGCTTCACATAAACTTCAACTTATTCGACCAACCCATCGTACCTATTGCGCAAAAGTTAATAATTACTTTCTCCTTTAAAATAATAAAAAAAACATCTATGACGTTAGACCAGGAATGGAAGCTCTCAGTATCATAATTATTTACAAATTAAAACATTACTCAACATCGATAAAGACTAATATTTTAACATGTCAGTACCTACATTCGATGTAATTAAACAGATAAAAAAAAATCTAATATAAGTACCAAAAATGTATAGGCTCGTCTTACTAAAACTAACAATTATTAGCTGACATGTGTCGGACATGACGTAGTCCTGATGATTCTGATAATCTCTGTGCTTCCTCTGATGTCCACCCATTCTCCTTCTAATTACAGTTGCACGAATGTTTTTATCTAATTCCGTTTCTTCTGTCAATATCGTCCATTGTCTCTCCATCGATATGCCGTCCCTATTCACCATTTCGTTGCCTCAGTGCTTGTTTGTCCTATCTTTAACCCTTAACCTCGGGTAATTTCCTTATAAATCCAGCCCTTGACCTTGGGCATGATCCATATTTAACCCTTAACCTCGGGTATTATCCTTGTGAAGCCCTAAACCTTGGACATTATCCATATTTAACCCTTAACCTCGGGTATTATCCTTGTGAAGCCCTTAACCTTGGGCATGATCCATCTTTAACCCTTAACCTCGGGTATTATCCTTGTGATGCCCTTAACCTTTACCTTAACCGATCTCAACCCTTGTCCTTGGGTTTCCTTACTGCCGTTTAAAACAAAAATCTCTCTATCTCCCGATTTTAGATTATTGTATGCTATTTGGATGCCACAGAGGAGCTTTTAAATAAACTTGAGCGCTTGCAAAACTTATATAAGGTTCATATTTGGGTTACGACAATTTGATCGTGTGTCGCAGTTTTGCAAGAATCTCAAGTGGCTCCCAATCCGTTTTCGCAGGAATACTCGTATACTGTGCCTCCTGTATAATATATTGAATAACCCTTCCTCTCCCTCATACCTCCGCAACCGTTTCACCCATGCACGCCCGTCTGGCGTAGCTTGCAGAACCCACATTAAATCCCTCCTACACTTTCCCCGTCACAAAACCTCGTCTTATTCCCACTCCTTCACAGTACATGGTGTTAGGCTGTGGAACTCACTGCCACCTAGCATTCGTCAGTCTAAAACTTTGTACTCGTTTAAGAAAAAAAAAAGTCAAAGAGCACTATCTTTCCTTATGTTGTTTCTTTTTTTATTTGATTTCATTCAAAGTACATAATTAGGTTTCTTTTTTTTTTGTTTGGTACACCCTGCCCCTTATACTGTATTTCCAATTTTCTACTTCTACCTTAAGGGTGTCTGGAAGAAATCGCTCTTTAGCGATAAGACCGCCTGTTGTATAACATTTTGTGCAAATGTCTTATGCTGTTGTGTCCTTGCTATGGTGTACAATAAAGCGTATCATTGTTATTGTAATTTAAGTGCTTGGTGCCAGAAACTACTTTCTCTCCGGATATAATTTTACAAAAACAAAATAACCGACTTAAACATCGACAAGCAGAGATAATTCAAAAACCATTCGCCAGATGTTGCTTATTTTAACCCATCTAGATTTAGGTGTAATGTTCCCATCAATACAAATGAATCAAGCCCAAACACAAGGTAATAACTACTATAAAACGTTGAGGAGTTCCCTCGACTCTCCCTCGGCTCTATCATCAGACCGACTCCAGACCTAATTTATTTATTTAACACTTTAATGTTTCAACACCATACAATAAAATACACGAAATTCCTTCATCAAAATGTACTTAGTTCTTTAACATATTTAACGAAAACATTAACAAATGCACAAGTCATTCCTACAATTTGTGAAAGTTCCCCTCAATTTCTCTGGGATGCCATAATCAAATTCTGGCGTACTTATTATGGTACCACCTACGAAATATCTATTTTCCAACGAAAAAAAAAGTCAAAATTGACTCATGAACGACGATGTAGTCCACGAACACATATAAAAAACATAATATATCTATACGGTCGAATTGAGAACCTCCTTTTTTTTAAAAGTTGGTTAAAAATGGAAGTCCACAGAAATTATTACGTAAGTTATCAATTTACTTGTCGTAGTAATAATCCAAAATATATCTACCTGATATACCTTTTTAGTTGTTTTCAATATAAAGATATTTATTGTATAATTTAATACTTTAAAACTTAGAGTTATCTCCTACATAAATGCATAAGAATGAACTAGCTTTCCGCCTGCGGCTTTGCCCGCGTGGAACCCGGCCACCTCGCGCACTTTCACTGAACTGGACAGCGCCCCTTCCCTGGACCCATTCCAAAATACTTTTTTTTTTAAGCTGAAACCCTATTACAATTTCAATTTAATATTGAGCAAAATCGACCTTGCAGTCCAATACCTGCTGCTTCCCTTTCATAAGAAAGTCCGACTCCATCCCGGCCCGGAAGCCACCTTTAATGAATCCGCATTTTACGATCCCGCGGAAATGTCCTCTTCAATTTTAAAGTTTAGGGGTGATTTTGAAAAAATACTGAAGCACATATTTTTTAAGCTTAACCAAGAGACTGGACATTAATTTTCAAGTTCCTAACTTGGAAACTACCGAAAATACCATAGAAATTTTCACCCCGCATGTTTAGGGGTTGGAGGGTTATATCGAAAAAAAACACTTAGTTTTTTTTTTTATTTACAACAAAGAGTATGTATATACCAATTTCTATCTTGAAAATTTTATTAAATCCGATACAATCTTTCAACCCCCTTTTGAAGGGGTTGAGGGTTAACTTTCAAAAAAAAAAAATCTGATACACGTACCTATTCATTATTTTGCAGTAAGCAACCAAAATCCAAATTCCCAAGTGACTAACTTCAATGGTGTAGAACTTTCATGTAAAAGTTTTTCACCCCTTTCACCCCCTTCAGGGTGGAATTTCCAAAAATCCTCTCTTGGTGCTCCCCTACCCTCCCCATGGAATAAATATGCCAAATTTCATGTTTCCAACTTAGAAAATGACGGACTTCTACATATATAAACTTTCAATCCCTATTTCACCCCCTTAGGGTTATAATTTCTAAAATTCCTTCCTTAGTTGGTGTCTACTCAATAAAACGACCCTACTCACCAAATTCTATAGCTGTAACAGTTTTTGCTCCCCGATGATGAATCAGTCAGTCAATCAGGACATGTTATTTTATAAGCATAGATTGAAATGTACATACATACCTATACATAAGTTAGGTCCAAAGTAAGAAATAACGGTGCCGAACATCATATTTTAATATCTCATTATTATTAATTTTAAAATATTAGGTACTTTATTTCCATAAGCTATTTTCTCCTAAACAGTCTATCTTTATCCGATAAGTAAGTATATTATTTACATGGACTATTTAATGTAGATCAAAATTATCCTTTATTGTTTATCATTTAAATGAGTGTTCACAGATTAAAATTACTGTATACGCATACAATACAACCCATACATAGATGATGCAATCAAAATTCCTTACAGCGAGACGGCTGGTGCCAAATACGTAAATAAATGTAATTGTACTAAAAGTCTCAATTTAATGTTTTATTTTCCTATTTGCACTAATAACCAAAGCTTCTAAGAGAAGGAAAAATATTGTGTTAACCACTATTATGCTTGCAATAGTTAAATCGTAACACGAAATACCTAGTATAAAACTGTAGTCAGTTAACCAAATCTCTTTATGTTTAATAGGTTTAAATAACGGCAAAAAAAACAATTCATACTTACTAATATACATAGGTAGGCGTGGAAGGAAATTTTATATATCCTTTTCGAAAATCCCGTCTTCTGAACTATTGGGGTCAACCCAAATACAAACACCTTTTCCTTTGTTACTCCTTTTTATTTTCCTTCTCTTAATTCCAATAATCAATTCCTCATCTATTATAATATTTTATGCAACTAATACAGCGTAAATAATACAAATATTGTTTTATGGCATAGTTCAATAGTTCCCTCAAAACCTCAGTACCTAGTCAGTACCCATACTGTCGCTCCTCTCTTCTTTCCCGCCATTATTCACTTGTTTTTTTTTATGAAAACACAAGGCAAAGATGGCGCCGGATGCAAGTCATTCCAGGCACTGCATGATATTAAATTACTTGTATCACAATAAATTAATTATTAAAGTTAAACCTAATCATGTATTAAAAAACAAATATTCTTTGATACTATTTTACAATCTTAGATACATATTATTTTTATTCAATCAAACAGGAACAATTCATATAAACATGGCTATAATATTCTTAAAAGAGAATAATCAATTAAATAACGCTAACACTACTGTACTTAAAATAGATAGATTAAAAATGGTTAGTAGCGTCATGTTAACACAATTACAGTAAATTAAAATAACAAATGCATTATATCACGAATTTGTTTAACTAATAATGTTCCATAACGTTTAGAACCTATGAAATGATACCGGACAGTCGAATACATAGAGTGACAATAACTAAAAAAAACAATAAACACAAAAGCTCATAGTGTTATTTTGACGTCTCCAATAGTGTAAAGGTTAACAAGAAGTATCACCGTTCCAAGGGTCCTGGGTTCGATTCCCAGCGACGGAGAAATTTGAATGACCAGTTTAAATTTCTGTTCTCGGTCTGTGTGTATTTGTCGTGTGGCTATGAGCGTGTAGCGTTATTTAGCAATATGCAATTAAACCGCGTAGGACTTGTGCGGTTATGTCGCTCCAAGCGGCGCTGTGGCGACATCTAACATCTTGTTGTATACACAGATTCTAATAAACTAGTTGGCAGTTTCCTAACCTGTGCTGGAATACAATTAGCTAAGTTCACACAAACACAACTCTACTTCATGAAATAAAATAAAATACTATAGCAATACTAGGTATATTAATATTATAAAGCGGAAGAATTTGTTTGAACTTGCTAATCCCAGGAAATACTTGTTCAAATTAAAGTTATTTAGTTTAAACAAGTATAAGGCTGTAAAGACTTACAATGTTAAAAATGTTACAAAAATGGGTAAATAAATGTATTTAATATTTGAAACGTAAAGAACAAATTTGCCGAAGCGAAGCGAGGGTGTAGGTATAAATAAGTATGTACCTACCTTTATAAATATATGTGAAGCAATATGTGTTTTATAGAATTAAGGTAGAAAACGAGCAGGCTAGCCCCACATACATAATTATTATTATTATGGCTAATAAAGTTCGAGTCGTACTGAATATTGATGATTGTTAAATCTAGTTCGCAGTTAATAAATTAAACGTTTGTCTGGCCGTCTGACTATTGGAAAACTAATTTATTAGTTTTCCTCCTATCATCGGATGATTAGGCACTAGTCGCCTGTAATTATTATTCACTTTTTTGCTTATCAGCAATGAACGTATCTATCCATATTCATAAATTAAAAATTTAATGTAACTGTTCTACATCGGTACATATGTAGGTACTTATTTCAGAAAAAAATGTTTGAAAGGTCTCCCTCGGGCCACTTAAACCAAAAATTAGTGTTTTTAATATTATTGTCTATCTGTCTAAGTATATGTTCGGGTATCACACAAAAACTAAATTAATGCAATTATATTCTTGGAGGTGTATCTTTAATTCTATGTAGCTCATGTTTCGTCTTAATTTGCCGCTTATAATCTGAGATATGAGTAATACCTAAATTAATGTTGCAGGAAGTATGCCGGGTCAACTAGTTAATGATAAAATGATCGTAATAAATAGATTAAGAACAAACTTGGCACGTCGAACGATATGCTAACTGGGACCAACTTAGTTTCGGTAGTAGCAATTTGCTTAGTCAACTTAATAAATTAATTTGGAAAACAAGAAGCGCTAAATTGAACCGTTTAATTGTATTAGTTATATCGTGCTATTTGGGAAGGAAAAGAAAACAAATGGAATTAAAAGTGACGTTTGAAAACACAGCCTGCAGGTAAAGTTAAAGTACAGTAGGTATTATAAATACATATTTATACATAATTAATAAATCTTTAACTGATCGTTATCTATACATGGAAGATTAAGGGGATCTTTATTATCACAATAGAACCCAAAAAGTTTTTTTTTTTAATTTTGCTTTTAGTGTGTGGGTTTGTTCGCGCTAATTTCAGAAACATCCTTAACAGCGATTTTTATTTAACAAACAGCACTTATAAGATTCCTTTCAATTGGTTCCTAAATAAAAAGTAACATTACCTAATTTAATGAATCGTGCCAAACGATTTCCGAATATGGCTACCATTTGCCCACGGAGCAACTACTGCAGCAACTGGCAACTAACTCGCAACTAGCTGTTTACATACATTTCAATTGGACTGCGCACACACAGCAACTCGAGTTTCGAGTTCCGGCAATCGTCAACAGTTTTCAGTTGCTGTAATCGTTGACTATGTCAGTTCCTAATTGCCGCAACTAGCAACTGTTAAATATTGTACCGGTTTTTAAAGTTGCCGGTTTACGCAACTGTCAATCGCAAATCAATTAATCAAGTTGCAAATAAATTGCTATGAAATTGCGGCAACCCTAAGGCGCTTTGCCCACGGAGCAACTATTGCAGCAACTGGCTACTAGCAACTAACTGGCAACTAGCTGTTTATATACATTTCAATTGGACTGCGCACACACAGCAACTCGAGTTTCGAGTTCCGGCAATCGTCAACAGTTGTCAGTTGCTGTAATTGTTGACTAGGCAAGTTGCTAATTGCCGCAACTAGCAACATTTAAATATTATACCGGTTTTTAAAGTTGCCGGTTTCCGCAACTATCAATCACAAATCAATCAATCAAGTTTCTCACAAATTGCTATAAAATTGCGGCAACCGTAAACGTTGTAGCAACTTTTTACAGCAAACTTTTAAAAAGTTGATAGTTGCCTCAACTTGAGTTGCTCCGTGGGCAAAGCGCCTACTAGTTTCGGGACACTTGGGCGAATTTACTTGTTATGTTTATTATGTACAAATTATTAAATAACAAGGAATTTATCGGGGCATATATCCTGCATGCATACGTGCAACGAGGGTGTGCTTTAAATTAATTACATTATTACTTGCTTTAAAGGAATATAACGTGTGGAAACTTTGGCATCTAAAAGTTCTCCGTAATGTTATAGTTTGCAAAATCTCCAAATATGCACTCAGCTTGTGATAAGTAGCTACTCCTCGGAGTAGGTAATTGAGTTAAATAGGTAGCACAGTAAACGCTATGTACCTGGTAAAATACCTCCTAATCACTAATATTCCAATTAAAAAAAAGTACATTACCTAGTGGCAAAATATCTTGAGCGCTTCCATGCTTCGGAGGGCACGTAAAGCCGTCGGTCCCGGTTGCTATCGATTGATAGCAGTCGTTAAGCCATGTCGGAGGCCTTCGGGCGGCTTGAAACTTTTGACACTGGGTTGGCCACTAACCCTCCACCAACCCGCATTGGAGCAGCGTAATGGAGTATGCTCTAGGCCTCCTCAGTAATGAGGAGAGACCCGTGCTCAGTAGTGGGCCATTAGTGGGTTGTAGCTTAGCTTTAGCTTTTTTTAACATTACCTGTGTCAGTAACCCACGAAAATTCTAGCAGGGAAGTCGGTTAATTTCCTATTTATGTAGATTCATCCTATTCTTCTCTTTCTATCTCGTACATTCTGTAAACATTTTTCGCATCCATAGTTAGGTAGGTACAGTAATATCCACGGAATGGGTCCAAAAATGCAATTCGCATTGTATGGACGTAACGCACAAATAGGTAGATATTTTTGTTATTAATGATATCTACTATTTAGTGTAAGAACTGACATTACATTACTGACAATCTCACAAGGTTGAATCTGATGATAAGTTATTACCACTGATTCTTTTACACTTGTATTATTTTTTTGTAAAAATAACGGAATGTCGACACTTTACAAAAATTTACATCAAAAACATTCTTATGATCAAACTGGACAGGGACAAGACCGATTGATATATATATAGCTATAAATATAGGTAATATTGAGTGTCATGTGTAACTGTAAATAAGAAAAGTAAGTTTGGTAATTCCTTGTCGCTTCTTCTTCCGGGAACATACGGCCGCGCCGGAGGCATTTTTTGAAGTTTGACTTCGAAATGTCTTTGTAGGAACCAAACTTCAAATAATTAACTTCTTTTTATGATCATTTTATTGAACCTAAAATCCTACATAACGATTGACTCGGGTAGCAGCAAAAACGCTGGTAAAGTATTAATTGGTAAGAACCAATGTTAAACTTTTTAACTGACTGAAAGACAAGAATAATTGTTGAAGGGTTACATTTTCTTTGGCATATATCACAACATGGTTTGTTTTTCATTTCTATTAAAATTTATTTAGAAAAATACAGTAATCATTCATACGAACATTTTCTGGACGTTTAATCACATCGATGCGTGATCGTATTTCCCATCGTTCTCAGTATAGTTTAAGCATACCCACCTACAAGATGTTTATTGGGTACCTTGGGGATTAAAAAAGAGACTTCATAGCTTTTTCTTTTGACTTGATTGACATTGATGGAGAACAAATCCTTTGCATTTCTCTGTGCTATAATAATTGAGGTTAAGATATTTAGTGATGAAATAACTTTTTGGTTTAATCCATCGTCTTCGGGTCTTTTGAATATTGTGACGAATTTAATGTAATAGTTATTGACTTTACCTATCATTCCTTTTTGGCTGGCGTTACATCGGCAATAACATAGTGTAACTGTTACCCATGGCGATGGGCGATAGTGACAAATACAATTGAACAGTAGGTGGCTTATCTTCTAGTTTTTATATTATTACATAAAAGGGTTTTCATATTTCAGTTCCCAAAAATATTCATAATTCACTGAGAAAATCAACAAACTATCGGGTCATAAAAAATGATGGATTGGGTTAAACGAGGTCACACTAGTTAGGCCTGGTCCAAATTTTACCACGCAAGTGAATTAGCTAACTAGAGTATGGTGAAAAAGCAGGCTATATTCTATATTACATAGGAAGATTGCTTGTTTATTTTTTATATCGGCTTATTTGTTATAAGTATTGATATCACAAAGCTTTGTATTACTTACAATGTAATTTTTACAGCTGAGTGGTCAAATTCTATGCGTAGGTACATATTTGTCCTTTTTCCTCTTTTTGTAAAGAATTCCCAACTATGTAATTCTCCAGGGATATACATGTACCTAGGTACCTAACTACCTTATCAATAAATTCGTAATCCATTTTCAACACACGTAGCTGTTATCGGGACATTTGTAATTGATTTCTCTTAACGTACAAATTGGAAACATCACAAAAACATATTGATCAATTGATTCAATTATTTCATTTCATTCTATTACCGAGCGTAGTCGCAAATAGTTGATTACACTCAACGGGCCGTTTACGGGTTGAATGGATTTTATGGATCTTTTGCACAAAACAAATCGTTCACAGTAATTAGAAATTAATTCAGATTGTAATGGATAGATGATAGCGGTTTCATAACAAAAGTAAATATGGAATCATGTTTAGTAATGTATAACATTACATCAAAAGGAGTAGAAGTGATGATAGAAGTTATAGAAATAAAGATCTTTTTACTTTATTTAATAATAAAAATACACGACAACTAAGTAATTTATAAAGTCAAGAATTAGAATTAATATATTCACAGTGAAATCCGCAGTGGTTAGTTAATACGTTAAAGCTAAGATAGCGTAGTAAACGTTGACCAAGCGGTTATTAGGAGACTTAACACACATTAGAGAATAATATGGAGATTTCTCTGTTCATCCCTGCAAAAGTAAAATTTGGAACAGGATCAGGATAATGTATTCATGAATGTTTATCGCATTTTCGCTTTACTTCAACTTGACTTAAAAATCCACCGTCTATTAAAGTAATCCCTGCCCTACTACTCAAACTCAAACTCAAACTTAATATATCTACTTTATTCACGTAGGTATTACCGATACACTTGTGAACGTTATTTTTTATTCTACTGCCATTTTGTAAATGCCTTAAAATAGTTGTAATGGAGGAGAAAAAAATTAATCCGACCCGATACTGCAATCCGATCTCCTCTCACGCTACGGAGGGTTAAGACCGATCGATCTATAACAGTTGGTATTGTTGATCAAATGATTACCTAAGGCGATAGTTCATCACGATAGCCAAGTGTGGATTTTGCACACTCTTCCATTGAGATAGGTACAATCTTTGATTATATACACGTCTAGATTCCGCAATTCAAACAAAATGTCACTCAAAAAACGTCCTCAGTTTTCCGACATGTGTGAGTACCGCTCGTGTACTTATTGTAAGTGCACTGTCAAGGTGTGCGTGTGTAAGGGATGCCTGCTTCAAATTGTTCACATACCTACTTTTTCCCTATGATCTTTGCAAATTAAGGTTGAACAGAATAGGTTAAAAAGTTATTGTTTTGTATTAGTCTTATATGTATTTATTTTATTTTATGTAAATTAATTAAATTCTACAAAAAGTAGAAAAAATAATAAAGTAACTGGTATTAAAAAATTAAAAAACATGACAGGAATTGAAGTTATTGTTTATTTCTATTTTATGGTGTAGCGCAGCTCAGGACATCAGGAACTCAAGGACTTGTCGAAGAATACCAAAGGAAAAACATTAGGGTAAACCTTAGAATAATATTTTAATTATTCTAAGGGGTAAACTAAATAATGTATGTACTCAAAATGACAGAAAATAATAAAAAGTAAATGGGAAAAAGGAAATAATAAGTAAATAGATTTCAACATTCATCTCTTTGTGTTTGTTTTTGGAACACTTTTATTGCTAGGCCACGATGTCTGATCTCTAAAATAAATATGGTGACATCTTATTTGCAAATATTTTTCTATAATAAGTTTTAACAGGCTTTTTTGATGAAGTTGACAATAATCACCAATATTTTTAAAATAAGTAGGTATGACCGACAAACTGACTCATTATTTTAAGAGATATCAGTTCATAACCAGAGGACGATGTTGCATTGTTGCCATATCACCCACTTTTATAGTCCTTAATTACGTACTCAGAAGCCCAGGTGCATTCGGTTTTACACTAGTAGCCGACGCCGACCAAAACATGCGAGTCGGGATAATGCTGCCTAAGGGCGCATTCAAGTAGAGAAACTGTCAGCCAGCTCCTGCTTATACAAGCTTGCTTTATGTGGTGGTTATCTCGACGGACCAGTACCGATAAGCGCTGGCAGATCAGCGTCGGTAACCAGCGCAGCGTTCTACATGAATGCGCCCTAAGACGGAATGCATAATAAAGTCAATTTTTTGATGAAATAAATACTGTCGTGTTTAAATAAACATAACTTAATATATTAATATAAATAAACTTTACCTAATTAGTATTAATATAGATGTAGCATACTGACGTTTAGGTAGATTGGAAATGCGAAAGAGCAAAACATATGATACGCGTAGTGCAGAGCGAGATAGATAGACGAAACCAATTTTTAGACGGCATAGCGGGCTTAGCGGGCACTTGTCAAAAATTGTTCCTCAATTTTCTCAAAATACTTAATTTAGTTTTTACATTTCTGTGTGGAATAATGTCCTTTGTAGTCTTAATTAGTGATGGTTACTTGTGCGGTACCTGGATGTGACTCCTCTAGATATAAAAACCACCAGGAAGGCGTCGCGCTCGGCGGTGACATTGACAGCGGGCGATTCATTTTTGGTTTCGTCCAAGTGATACAATTGCCGATCTTTAGTTATATAATAAATCTATGGTATTAACTTATTAGGTTAACTTTATTTACAGGATTTTATAATTTAATACTTATTTGTAATTTATCTCCCGTAAATTCGGCAAATCCCCTAGTAATAAACAGGCAACACTCGCTAATCAGAATATAACGAAATAAAAATTCATGTTTTCTTTAAACTTTGTGATTTATTTAAAAAGCTTACTTATGAAGAGTAATCTTTTTGTTATTACAAGGTTTTTCCACATAATTGCGAAACAATTTCATTGCACAAACCGGCATAATTTATGTTTTTTCGGGAGCACTTTGTCGCTAAGCAACACAAATGACACTGACCTACGTGTCAAGCAAGTCTAACAAATTTGTTGGACTTTGTAGGAGCCGTTCGGTACAGCCGATTGCGGAATCTAGACCGTGTATATAATCAAAGGGTACAATGTACTAAAGTACCACTCGTCACACTTTCAAGAACATTAGGATACAAAACTATAATATATTTTTTATGTGGGAGCGCATATTTCCTTTCGACATTTTCCTCTAACATAGAAGTGATTATAAATAGATATTTAACACATACTTTTAAAAATCAGTACGTTTAGATTTCAAACCCCCTTTGCGGAAGACGTAAGTTAAACCAGCCGGGCTGTAATTGACTAGAATTATGATTAATTTATCAAGCGGAATGGCAGAGAAGTTGTATTGTAGGTCAAAAACCGCCCTACTTATACTAATAACACTGTGGCTTGGCAGAACAGAACGGGTGCGGGCCCGACACGCGAGCGATAATCATATGCGTGATGGATTTACCTCCATGGGGAGAATTCGATGCAGTTATTCAGAAAAGTATTTAGTAACCAGGTGTAAACTCTCGGTTCAATGTCTCTTGTTTACAAGCTGTTATTCATTGTTTATTTGGGTCTCAATAATTAAACTTTTAACAAAAATAACCGACTTCAAAATCGATAAATGGAGATGTTTTAAAACTACCCGTAAGATGTCGCCATATATTACCTATATGTGACCAATGCGACCAGACGACATGCGAATTTAAAGAGAATTATCAAAATCGGTTTACTCGATAAAAAGTAATGAGGTAGACCACATGATTTGGCTGTATTTTATTTGGCTGTAATCAATATTGGGTCTCATACGCCACATCGAATGCCACTACATAGAAGTTCATGATGTCGAACACTTTATATCGATAATTTCTAATAAGGGCCATTCATATTGCAACAATATAAAACTCTTGCGTTACTGAGTAACTGACAGACAAAGCACAGCCGAAACTACAGAACGGAAGAAGCTGAAATTTGGCATGTATGTTCCTTGGGGAGTGTAGGGGAGCACTGAGAGAGGATTTTTCAAAATTCATCCCCTAAGTGGGTGAAATAGAGGGGTGAATTTCACGCGGGTGAAGCCGCTTGCAAAACCTAGTCATATTTATAAATTTAAGCTGAGATCAAATTCCAACGGAAAAGTTTTTAATTTTAATTATAATTACTCCATCTACATTAAAATTATTCATGACAATATAATTTATGTTATATTGTTATTAAACTTTTTGTTTCGTGTAATTTGTAAAAACTTTGGTTTGATAATTGTAAAAAGATTTTAAATAGGAATAAAACCGCAAAAAAATTGTGGAAGTGTTGTTTTGAATTCGCAATTTAAAATCCTACTAATATTATAAATGCGAAAGTTTGTAAGGATGTATGTGAGTGTGTGTGTGTGTTTGTTGCTCTTTCACGCAAAAACTACTGAACGGATTTTCATGAAACTTTGCAGTACTTAATATAGCTTAGACATAGGAATAACATAATTTGTTAAAATTTATAGAGATTTTTGAAGGGACTGGTTTCCCGAAGCGAAGCGAGGGCGGATTTACTAGTTTTAAATAAACGTTCTAACATCTTTCGGTTACAAATGTAACAGTGACAAGGACCGGTACTGTGCCGGTAGGTACTCTAAAAAGCATGAAATTCAACTTTGGCGTATTTTATGGACTGACCCTTACACGAAAGAGTGTTAACGTATTGATTCTAGTGTTTTTGACGTCAAACGTGACATATTATTGTATGTCGAAAAATAATATACATATTATATGTCGTAGCCGGATCATAGAGTTGGCCACTTCATGTACACAGGTATTACGAGTATAGGTACCTATACCAACTAAATACGTACTAATAGTTCGATACTGTACGCACGAAATGCACATGTATTTTTTTGTTTCATATTACAGAACTCACCCCTGTTTCCCTGTCTGATTACAATTCTTTGTTGTGCGTTAGAATTAGAATAGTCTATGAATATTGATGTTTAGGCACTTTTGCTTTTGCTGCAATATTCAAATCGAACGTCATTCATACCAATTATATGTGGAACTGTTCGTAAAACAATATTAAATACTTAATAGGTATACCTATTATCATATACCTACCGCCCGTGGAATTGTTTCAGATAATCTGAAAACAGCCTAAGTGATTTGAATGCGATTTTCATTAATATGTTTTAGTAAGCTAGAAATATTATCATTTTCCGAAAACAACAAAACAATTTTCCGAATTTTTTTATAAAAATTTTCACATCTACCTTTTACAAAAATTTCTAAAGTATTAAAATATTCATTTTACTGAAATGATAAAGCTATGAATAACACAAGCACCCGTTAGGAGTTAAAATGCATTAATGGAATAATGCTTTAGTGCGTGCGAAACATTTTTTTAACACGACCTCGCGTGACCGAACTAGCTTACACTAAGTGACGTGCTACTGTATAAGTTCAGCACTATTACATGGTTTATACCGGGCCTAGATTCCTTTTATGTTAATTTTTAAGCTCTGCCTACAAACAAGCAGTTTTACTTTTGTTATTTTATGAAGTTAAGGTAGCAAACGAGCACACAGCGCCACCCTTCTGTTGCCGCCTATGACAACTGTGGCCAACAATCTTGCAGTAACACGAAAAACATCGCCAATGGGTAGCCGGCCGAAAAAGAAGGAAGAGGAAAGAAAGAAATTACTAGCTGAGAGCAGAAAACCAATATACGACAAGTCGTTTGGTGATTGACTCAAGCAAGAGGATAGTAGCTAGCCAGGTTTCAGCGCTTTTTAACCAATACCAATACTACTTAAACATTTAGACCTATTTCTATTTTACTGGTTTGGATAACGATCTTACTCCCTCTCTATTGTGATACCAAATCGCATACAAAGTATACAAAAAGTTAAACTAATAAAAATCTATTAAATGAAATTAAGAATTTTTTTTATAGCCTGAAGGGCTGACGAAAAAGCGGACGAGCCACCTGATGGTTAGTGGTCATCGTCGCCTATGAACACAAGCAACACCAGAGGAGTCACCAGTGCAACGCCGGCCCTGAAGGAGAGCTCTTTTTACACCTTTTTTGAAGAACCCCATGTCATAGCGCTCCGGGAATACCTCAGAAGGAAGCTCATTCCACAGCTTGCAAGTTCGTAGCAAAAATGATCGTGAAAATCGAACTGTAGTCGTTCGCCACGGATCCAAACCATGTGGATGGAACTTCAATCTTCGGCGAGTGGTGTGATGATGGAAGGGTGACGTTGGCACCAAGTCGAACAATTCCTCGGAGCACTCACTATTGTAAAGTCGGTAGAATACACAGAGACATCCTATATCTCTCCTAAGACTTAGGTGTTCTAACCTGTTAGTGACTCGTGGGTCGTTGACAACTCGAACAGCGCGCTTTTGTACGGCGTCTAATGGATTAAGCTGGTATTGTGGCGCCCCTGCCCAGAGGTGAGAACGGTACTCCATGTGAGGCCTGACCTGAGCTTTATAAAGCATCAGTAGATCCCTCGCATTGAAGTACTGCTTCGCCCGGTTCAGGACGCCAAGCTTTTTGGAGGCCAATTTGGCCTTAGCTTCCAGATAACACCGATATTGCACGTCGCTCGAAATGTCAACACCCAGAATCCCAACACTTTTATTAACAGTGAGTGCGGTAACCTGGAATTGAGGCGCCATGAGAAGTAGGGTTTTCTTAGCGGAAAACGCGCAAACTTGTGTCTTCGTGGGGTTGAACTCAACTAAATTGAGTCGGCCCCATTCCGAGACTAGCTCCAGAGGGTTCTCTACTGAAAAATACATGCAGTTTATATAATAAATTATCCGGTGAGGATCGAGCTTTGCTTGAGGTAGGTTTGATCGAGGTATTTTTTTCGTAAATCGTGTTTTTTGGGAATCTGAGCTATTATGATGTCGGAGGAACAGCTCTACATTTGTTCATTTGTAAAATATTGTAAAATAGTCAACCCTAGTATACGTTTCCTTATAATTCGAACACTCGTACCGTATTCTAACGTAAATAAACGTTTTTATTATGATGCTAAACATATTTTTTCCTTTGGCAAGGTTAGTTATTAATGTTATAAAATAACAGCAAAAAACTTAAACATTTCATAAACATACTAATGATTATAGTACATATCTATCATAAAATAACACACATTGTAATATATTACGCTCTTCAAAATGATTATTGTAGGGGTTAAAGTCTGCATGAAAATCAGTTAAATATACGGGCGAAGCCGCTCGCGACTGCTAGTTCTTTCATATGCGGATACCAATATGTAAGTTTCCCGAAGCGAAGCGAAGTCGGGTTACTACTTTTATAAAACAAGCATCCTCTGTATTAGTTGCTAGTTTATTTGTTTACATAAACTTTGATATGCAAAAAGTTAGATACGATACGTTCACCGCAACTCGATGCAGTTCACAACTTCGTCTGAGGTCTGATGTTTGTACGTGCGAACTTCCCGGCTTACAAGCAAAGTCAACACGGGTGTAATGTGCAAGCTGGTGAATGATCTAAGCTTATTAACATTGGGGATCCGGGTATATTTTTTTTAGATGCGACTATATAATTCGTCAAGGGTAGCAACGCATCGGTAACTGAATCGAAACAAGACTCTTACCTACTGAAGAGAGGCCCCAGTCCTCACTAACAAACTTGATGTATTTTTACTTATCTTAAAATTAAATATTTATTGTTCTTAAAATTTTTGTATAAGTAAAAGCTCTGGGGAGGTCGTAAATCTTTTTACAGTTATACATATAGTAGTAGGTACCTTTAAACTATTTAAATTATACCTGCGATTTTGAGTAGGTACCTATTTCGATAATCACTATTAAATGTTAATCCAATTTTGTAATGAAACTATACATTTCCTATTTTGAAGTTTAGTATACCTACATTTACATAATAATTATATGTATATAATTCGCCATAATGATCACCCTATTTTAATCCAAACCATGAATTATGGATTATAAAGGTGTAACACTCCGGACAAGGCTTCATTTATATTCCGGTAGACTCACAAAGGGATGACCGGCACTGATAACGAAGTTTCTATGTTACTGATATTGTTGAGTACGTATACTACGTCCGTGATATGTTTTACAGCGTAGTTTGCGGATTAGTAACCACACGCACTTTGTACGGTATATAATATAACGAGCGACAAGCGGCTATGTTTCAAAACAGATTAAAGATTTATCTATTTTGCAACAATCTGCGAGCAAACTTGTAGGATGGTTTATGTTATGTACAGTGATAATAGAGTTCCTATATTATGGGAGAGAGAGCGAGAGATGTTATCTATATGAAAATATACACACTCAAACTAGTTTGCATGTGAATTGTTGAAAAGTGGAAAAAAGTTTCTTTAATCTATAATAATGGAGTTCCGAAAAATAACGCTTGGTACAATTAAATATGTCTCAAAACTACCTGTATTAGCTTTAAGTGCTGTTAACAAAAGTGTAGCTTCAACACATTTATGACTCACTACTTGAGCACGGGTCTATCCTCATTATTGATGATTCCTTTAAAAAGACCCTTACTTTGCTTTGCTAAACCTATAAGTACAAGCAACCGAAGCATTGCTACACGATTATTTCAGGTTTAATACGAATTTCATGTTTAACTCATCTCATTGTATCGAATGAGGATACAATTTTAGTTCTTTTTTGTTGGTACAAATTATAAAGATAATATTTTTATATCTAGGTATAGTTGTACAACTGCTGTTACAACGGCTGTTCAAACATTAATTACTGATTTATATTCGCGACGTCCGTAGGATCTACTAAACTTTAATCTTTAATCTCGCAGAAACGAATTCGTTTTCCGGGATGGAAAGTAAGTAGGTATTTGGGGGACAACCCCGTGTTATAAATTACAAATAAACTAAGTATCAAGTAAATCTATTGAGCGGTTTCCGCCTAATTCTCGACAAGACAGAAGAAGTTTTTTGATCTAAAAGCCTATCGTAATAATTATTTTCTCAGAAAGCATCCAAGTACCTACATATGTGCCAGTATGAAACCGTACAATTGTGTTATTATTAGATATATATTATAAGCGGAGACTTGATGTATCTGCGTATTTTATTGGGTTTTATTGCAAATTTTTCCGATACTGTGGATATCAAGATAATAGTCAGTGTTTTCTGTTTTTTATTTATATAACAAAAATTAATAAATATTTGTTTGAAACTCGTAAAACTAAGAAAATCCGTAATGACCTATAAAAAATAAAAACAAATGCGAACTTCATTCAACAAATGCTTGGTAGGTATAAATAAATGAGTAACAATTGTTCGGATGCAGATGTTATTTGTAAACAATTATCGCAGATTTTCTAAAGTGAAACGAAGGCGGATTACTGATGTTAAATTTATAAAATAACAGATGCAATTGTTACTCGTTTATTGGCGAAAGGCGAAAAGTCTGATCGGAATCAACAGTTACTTTGAAACTTGAGCTTTTAGAGATTAGAACTGTAGATAAGTGAACTAATATTCCAACTCCATCCGTAGAACTGGACTAACCAATCTAACTATCTTTGTATTTTGTCATTACACGCGAATGCTCCTGGAGGGAGCACCTTAACACAAAAATATAATTACTGTATTTTTATATTAGTATCGCATTACACTATTTTCCACAAAAGACTGTTTAACCGCGTCAAAATGGCAGAAGATAAGATGAGATATCTCATCTTATCTTCTGCCATTTTGCTGAGGTATCTCAATGCGTACCTACTGCGGAACATTTTCTTCAATTCATTCTGTTACGTGATGATGAGCTTTAATTTCTGTTTTTGGTTGCGTACACGCGTATGTTTGTAGGAAATAGCTTGAAACATGAATTTTAATTTGACCAATCATTTTATCGATACCGCAGATTGCAACACCGATGTGTCAATGACATAACCATTCATTTTACCATCAGATTTATATGATACCGTGCCGTCGTGTAATCTGTATGCATGTTAAAATTTTGATTCAATCTAATAGGTACCTATATAGTTTTGCAGAATACAAGCCGTTCTTCGTTACTGAGTTGAGATAACCCAGCTGCTTCCAGTTGAATTCTCTGGATGTTGAAATCGCGTTAAGTTGAATCCCATAATGTTTTGGTGAAAGTTCAAAAACTGCCAAACTTAATGCTGCCTACGCTACCGAAAATCTTCAACATCGTCTGTATAAAAAAAAAACAGAAAATGCTATAAGTGTTCTAAAAATAGAGAAGCACTCGTGAAAATTGTCCTTAGTTCAGTCATTTAACACTTGCCTATGTCTGAAGTTTGCTTACCTTGGTCGGTCGCGTGCGATTGACACAAGCCCTGGGGCCATAAGTGTTTCGTTCAATATTAACACGCAGTAATTGCGACGTAATAAAGTTTACGAGGTTTGCACGTATTTATTAGTTTCACACTGTACTTAAATAGATTTGCAAGGGCATCATTGTTATTACGAAAAACCTATGAATTTGAGAAACCAGATACAAAGAGGGATCCTATATTCGGGGAGTATTATTAGGTAGGTACCTATAAAAAAAATTACAGTGTTTATAGTTAGTATTTATACTTTCCAGAGGAAAGGCTAACATTTATAACTATCTTTACCTTTTTAATAACAACGATTTTAAATGCATGGATGGGGAACCGAGTTACTTAGAGAGTATCTACCTGTGTGGGAACCCAAAATATACTTAAACCTGCCTTTCAGAAAAAGGAATACCTAACGAAGTAAGCATAATTATTTGTATTGCAGATGATATGAGGTTGATATCGGAGGTATGAGAATGCTAACACAAAAAGCTCGAACCAAAGTGACTCTACAAAAACTTCATATAACTTTTATTCATCCGGAGTTGAAAAAGAACAAAACGCGTGATACGCAAATAATATAGACTGAACGGGAATGTTACTACTTAAATAAGTAAAGCACTAGAATTCCCTGCGTCGTGGTTGCCATGGACAACACACAAGACAAAGCCACACACCGAGACTTATCATATAAATATCCGCCTTGCTGAGAATCGAACCCAGGACCCGTGGACCAGCGCTCCGGCATGTTAACCATTTCGTTTGGGTCGGTAATTTACAATAAAATTTCTAAGATAGGTACTTGACCAACTTTCAACCAATAAATAGAAAGTAACATATCACTTAATCTAGAAAACCTACAATGAAATATTAAAAATGAGGTCTGGGAAATTGCTGCAACTTTGCAACGAAATGGAGAACGTTTCGTGGCATTTTGCTGCCACGGACTGTAAAAAGTAATATCCAAGGGAATATGCTAATCCTGTTAATTAGTGGCGCCTGCTGTCCTTTCGCCGTCGAGAAAAATACGTTGGCTGGCTGAGTTATGGTCGACATTAATATTGTCCACACTTCCGCTCGCAAGCCGCCTATTACGCAGCTTCTAAGAGAACTGTTACATTACCGGCCGGTAGGTATTTTCACATTTCAGATAAGTAATTTACCGTTGCTAAAATATAATTCATATTTGTATTTACTGTGCCTCATTAATATTAATTACTTCAAATCGAACTAAATAATATTACTAGCAAATATTGCTTTCCTCGTGCTGAAACTGATATCAAACATTTATGACCAAAATTCTGCGTATTCATTCGTAAAATGACAACTTCGACTAAACCACCATATCGTAATAATTGCTTTTTACAAAAAAATAACCGACTTCAATCTTGATAAGTAGAGATAACTCAAAAACTACTCGCCAGATGGCGCTCAATTCAACATGTAAGTGTAAAGTGATCGTCACTACAAATTAATCAAGCCCAAACATTAGATAACTGAAGTAAATCGTTGAGGAGTTCCCTCGACTGTCTTTCGGCTTCATCAGATCGACTCCAGATCTTCATGAAATGATAGCACTTTAATGTACTTATGATAACATGAACAAACACACTAGTTGTCCATACAATTTTCGAAAGTTCCCTTCGATTTCTCTTGATGCCATTATCAGATCCTGGTGTTCTTATGGGGACCCCACTGCGCATATTTACTTTACAACAAAAAAGAATTATCAATATCGGCCCATAAACGACGAAATAATCGCTGAACGTACATAAAAAAAGCATATATACGGTCGAATTGAGAACCTCCTTCTTTTTTGAAGTCGGTTAAAAAGCTAATAACAAAGATTACTTTAAGAAGATAATTGAAGACACTTAATACATTATTCGCCAACGGGTACATCATACCGGCGGATGTATTAGACAGTATTATTCAAATGTAATAATGGAATAATAATTCGTGCAATTTGTTGAGAAAAATCTGTTGGTCGGACATGAGTTATGAGGGCAATTTATTATGTCCGCACTTCGCCAACAACCTATTCCGGTTCTGAAACCTTCGAACGAATCACTCCACCCGATTTGTTTAAAATATCACCCCACATTAATAGCACGCAGACTGGAAAAACGGGCATTTTCTGTAATTTTTCACTGATTAAATAATGTAGTGACTATCGTTTCTCTTCTTAATACAGTTTCTTTCCCTTTTGCGCCACATTATTACAATATTATAAGTTTTGATATCTATACATCGATCTCTTTTGTTTTGTTTTACCTGTCCATTGAGCATAATATTTTAGATGGTATTATTTGGCTGTTGTCTTAGGAAAGGACATTGAAAATCTCACAAATTCGTAGGATTACATTTCAAGTTATGTGAGTCTGTTACCTTCAGATTTTAAATGTCATCAAAAAAAGATATTCTCAATTCATGTGTATTTTTCGCGCTATCCCATAATTTTTTACTACGTGAACTGATTTTCATAAATCCTTTTTTATTCGAAATCTAGTGCTTGTCGTCTATTCCCTTGTAATATGAGCGACATATGACGAGCAGTTTTGGAGTTAACTTTACTTATCGAAGTTAATGTCATGTTTTTTTTTGTAAAAAAAATATCTATTACATGACCAGATATATAGCACCCTCCTTTCTATAACCATTATGTCAGTGACATGTTTTGACCCCGCTTCTTCCTTGATTATTGATGACGCATTCATTATGCCTTCGGTGTTGCTGTTATTCTTCGAAGATGACAGCATACCATCATAATACTCACCATTAGGTCGCTCCTACCTGTATCTACCCATAAAATCCCCCTTACTGGAAATTCACACAGAGGTACCTACGACCTACGAGTATAATATGCCTGCCTGTATAACTGTGTTTGTTATATTTTTATGTGTGTATTTTACTATGGGCCTTAGTTGCCTGATAATAAAGTTATTTGAATTTGAATTTGATAACCTAGCACAGAATCGTTGCGATGATATTTTGGGATTCTATCTTATTTTACAATCATAGAATTTTTCACTAGGTAGGTAGGTACACTGATCATAAAACGAGATTGAAACGAGAGAAAAAAGAAAATTGTGTTAAGTCAGAAAATCAGAAAGAAAAATTGAAAGTAGGAGACGCGCCATCGCTTATATATCTTAGCAAAGATTTTCAATATAGTATATCTACTCATAAAAGATGTAATATGAAATATTATTAAAAATAATTTAAATATCAGGCACAGTGAGCTAGGGAGCTTAACTTTTGAATGGCTTCTTGTCTGATGGTCGTCGTTATTGGATTTTATTTGTTCAACGTCTCAAGAAAAAGCATAATTTCAAATACTACCTTACGGCTCATTCCCACGGCATACGTCTTTGACGATTCGTCAAAAAACACGATACGTCTTGACGGATGGACGTTCACATTGAATACGGAATCGTGTTTTTTCACGATTCGTCAAAATATCCGCATTGAAGTTCACATTTATTTCGTGATTTAGCTCAGTTCAGATTGGTTCAGAAACATTCACGATTCGTGATTTCTAAAAGACGTATCCGTCATAATCATAAAACATTCACGATTCGTGATTTCTAAAAGACGTATCCGTATTCGTCTTTTTTCACGATTCGTCAAGCGTGTGAACATGAGTATTTAAAAAGCATTGCCGCCGTCAAAAAAAATAACGAATCGTGAAAAAAGACGATTCGTGAAAAAAGACGATTCGTCCTCGTGTGAATGAGCCGTTACCTCTGCTCAGTAGGTACCTAGTGAATTTAAATATTCAGGGCTCCTTACGAAAAAGGTATGAATGTTACTCTTTACCAAGTAAACTTTTATATTGATTTTCCTGATATGTCTCTGCACTGCTCAATTATAAAATTAAATGTTCATTAAATGTATCGAATATTCAAAGCATTAGCCTATACATACAGCCAACTTAGATAACCATGTGACAGTGTAAGCTTTCAATTAAGGCAACATTGACGTCATACTATTACCAATTTAAATTCAGATTGATCAATTATTAAACTATTATGACCATAATTTATAGATTAGCAACCTGCGTTCTAATTCCCGCGATCAGTGTTCGTTATAATATTACAAATATATTCATCTCTGTCAAATATGTAGATTGTGTATTTATAATAACTTTATTCGCTTTAGAACTGTTAGCGGTATTTAGTCTTGGTGGATAAAACAGTTAAATACCGCGATAGTTTGTTGACAACCATTAGTATTGTGTAACGCCATCTATTATCACTATCGAGAAAACTATAGATTCGGATATAAATACTGCGAGATCGATGGCTCGAGATCATTCCACTGAGTGGCAAGTGGAGATAGTCAATTCATCTAGTAATTACTTACTATTATACCCCGTGCTATAGAACGTGTTATTAAGGTATATTAAGTTGTTGCTTACAGAACATAAATTACTTTTTAGTATTAGCAAAATGACAAAATACAATACCCTTCTGGTCATGATAACCACTAACATGAGAGCTACAACTTCAGTTTTGAGAATATTATGGAGAACTCCTTGAATGCTGGTTGCCCCAAAATGTTTTTGTTCACTACATAATATGTATTTTGCCACGTGTAGAGGTATCTTATGCGAGGTGTTGTTAATCGTAAAAGACCGATTTCATTATGAAAATTATTTTGAAATGTTTGAACGTTAAGTGTACACGATTTTAATTTTTTTGATTAACATTTAAACTTATTGTGGGTATTAATTTCTTATTATCCCATCATAAATTATTGTTTTGTAAAAAACCTTAATACCAAAATACAAAGCTCAGACTCCTTTGACTGAAAATCCTACTTAATAGCAATAAATAACCGATTCTCGTTTACTACTCTATAAATTTTGATCTATGTACATTCTAATTCTAAGGTGAAGAAAATTTAAGAAACAAAATGTTTTTACAAACAATAAAATATGTGCCCAGTAGTCAGCCTGATAAATTATAAAAACCATCTCATTGTTTCCTCGAAGACCGTCGCAAAACAAGCGATGCCACCCCACAAACGTGTATTTAACTTAAACTAACTCCCTCTTAACATCAAAAAATAAATATGCATCGTTTAGGAAACGCTAGCGAAAACTGTAAGTTATGAAAAGGCTCTATGTAAAATGTTAGGTATAAATAAACAATAAAAACATCATTATAGCTACCAAAGCAGTAATAATAGGTACCTACTGATGAAAATGAAAACCGCAGACTTAATTATATAAACCGCTTAGTTAATATTCAAGTTATTCTAACAACAAATTGTGACAGCATGCGGCGAAATGCATTTTACATATATCATCATCATTATCATCACAACCTATCACGGTGCAGTAATGAGCACGGGTCTCTTCTCAAAATGAGTAAGGTTTAGGCTTTAGGCCATAGACCACGCTGGCCAAGTAGGGATTGGCGGACTTCACACACCTTTGAGATTTGCGAACTCAGACATACCGGTTGCTTTACGATATTTTCCTTCACCGTTACAGCGAGTGACATTTAAATGTTTAAAACGCACGTAATTCATAAAGCCAGCAGTGCGCGCCCTGGCATTCGAATCTGGACCTCGCGTAGGAAGGCCCTAGGCCCTCCCTAGGCTATCACTGATTGCATATTATAATTTCACATATAGGTAGACAGGACAGACAATCAATTGGCTAGATAATGAGAGTAATAACGTGAAAATTGTGACTTATATCTTGACCCTTCCAAGTGAACGAACTATCAAGATCAAGGCAGCAACTAAATTACCCAAGCAATGAAATAATATATATTAGTTGGAATGAGAGTCCATTCTTATCTGATACAATTTAACTATCCGTTTTAACTATCCATTAAGTCGCCGAGGATGTGGAATTGCCACGCCATGATAAAAACAAATTCATTATTACCAATAGGTACCTACTCTCAGTTCAATTTAGTTTGTAAAAAAAATTACTTAAGGCATTTTAAGTGCATGTAGTCAATCTAAAATTAAACATAATCACAGGCGTATTTATCTAATTTATGCAAATTCGTGATCAAATCAATTAACTATTCATATTCTTTGAAAATACCACAGCAGGTAAGTGGAAGTAAAAAATGTAAAAGAAAATGTACTTGATCACAACCTACGCTTTATATTGGCTGTAGAATCCTCACGAATTCAACGTTGTTGGTTTCAATTCAATCAGTCACTACAAAAAAAAACGATAGCAATCAAAATCGAACGTCATAAACGTACATAGTTTCACCCTTCAAATTGGACGAGCGAACGATCCGAGGGTGAAACCACTTAGTGATTAAAGCGGCAAAGTAATCGGTGCGAAACATTTCAGTATAAAACCTGAAAACAAAGAGATGGTAAATAAAGACTAGTTTTGTAAATCAGGTGAACCGCTTGCTAGATTTACGAGCAAATAAAACGACCACACCGCGCTCGGCCACGCCGCGGAGTTATTTCAATTTAACGCCAGCTATGCATGTATACAATAAATTAACGAATACCGGACTCATGGCGATTCCCTCATTAGCGTTCTCTAATTAACTGCTCATTATACATAATTATGTAATCGGCACCGCGCCCTTCGATGCGATACGATACGACCCTTTCCTTCCTGTATGTCCGGATCATAGATTAATTTATGCTTTAGGACTTATTTATGAACCCGCCTTTTCAAACGCAATGCAATGGAATTTAACTCTGTACGAGTATGTCTTGAAAAGGCTTAGTGTTTTTTTTATAATAATGATCTCAATATTCGATATAATTATAATAGATCTGTCTAAAAATAAATGAAAGAATCTTTACTGTAATTTACATTACAGAGTAATGTTGATGATCGAAGTTATAAACAAAGTCTCCATACACCACGATCACTACTCATACATAGCTACACTACAAACAGACGCCGTAAACCGTATACGTTGTGTCATCGTAGATCCGTCAATACGTTAATACATACGTACTTAAAGCATGCATAACTATGTAAATAACATGAAACATTTCCCTTCAGGTAGCCTATTTGCTAACTTATGTAACTAATTAAAAATTATTAAGACTAACAGATTTCCGGTAACATTTTATTTAACGAGAACGTTCCTTGACTTTACTTAGTTAATTAGTTACATTTACCATTTTTGGAATATTTATAATAAGAAGAATATACATACGTCGTCATAACTGTACGAGTTAAGTAAATCTCAGCGGCGATCGCAATCTGCAGCGTGATAAATCATTATAATTCGCCAGATATTCGTACTTAACGACAGCTGGACCTATGGGCGTCAATCTATCTTCCTTTCGATTCCGATGTCCATCCTATGGACGTCCATTAGCCCGGCCGCGTCGGTAATGTGGACCCACCTCCCGGCAACTCCACTCAGAGTGGTGATAGTCACATCATTACTCTTACCTCAGACATTCAACATTCCGGAACACATGACACGGACACAGGGACGTATCAAAAGATAGACAGTTCTGTCATTTTATATGTATACTAGTGAACTCGGGAAACATAAATATTTTCCCATTTTTGCAGTATGTTTCCTCGTAGTTCCACTGCTCCTGGTTAGAGTGTAATATTATATACCCTAAAGGCTTCGATAAATGTACTAGCCAACACAAAAATAATTCGCACAAACTTTATTATATTAACATAGCTTCAACCATTTAACATCGTTACCGTCAGGTATGGGCAAAATGTTAATATGAATACAGATTTCTATTACACCTGAAAACCCGAAATGACCCCCGGAGCGTCTTCGATAAAAGGTAGTTAAGCGTTCCTGACAGGGGCATTTTCGTGTCTGCAATCGTAATCCATAATCATGATAACATTGCGCCACATCAGCAACTTTTGACCACCTCTTAGTACCGCAACGTAGCGACAAAAATATGATGTTATATTGTGCATCACTGTGTACCTCCTCACACCTTCAACCTATCTTTTTCTTTTCTTTTTTCTTCCACCATTCTGCCTGTAATTGCGATGCTGGGTTTAATCGATTTCATAAAACATTTGCAAACAAACCCATTCTGCTGAAGAATGGTTTGAATCTGATGTACGTGCTATATCAATCAATCAATGAATTCCCTTATTCTTAGAAGTTAGAAGTATAAAATATCTACTACCTATCAAATTATGGTCTTAATAATCTGATTAGTAAAAAAGATTACCCATATAATTCTTCATTATAGCTATCCGTTTCATGTAAACAGAAAATAATATGCAGCGAAAGACAAATTGCTACAGTAAAAAAAATTTTCAAAGCCAGTTTCACTAAAGCCGTTCACGATTAAGTTAACGCTACGTTAACGTCTGAATTATACATTGACTTAATAAAAATATGTATATTTCTTAGACACTGTAGAGTACTTTAGTATATTAAAAATTTAACAATATGCTTTGGTTGCTGTGGCATCCTTGAGTCCATGCCACTTAAGTTTCTCGTAACGCTTGCAGTTTTTATGACAATGACCGACAAATAAGTTGACGAGATGGTCACCATCGCTTGTTGAATTCTGTTAAGAAAACAGTGACGTTATATTTTCGTTAAGCTTTTCCCATTCAAGATCTTTGAACAATAAAATATACCATAAACCTTTATTATATGTTTTTATTGCAATTAAGGTAACAAACGACCATGCAGCACCACCTTTCCGCTGCCGGCTGCCGCCCATGACAACCGTGAAAGACTTAAGACTCAATTTACTGACTAGGATGGTTATTATGCCAGTTAACGGTGTTAATGGTGTTATTATATTAGTTGGTAAGTTTGTAAATAAGTGTGAGAACAAGGACTGTTAGTGATAGAGTCCTGTTAGTTAATGTTAGTAATAGTCCAGTTAGTAATTGTTAGTATAAGTCTCATTATAATTCGGTCACAGATTCGTCTCTTGCCCTGAGGACTCAGATGGTCACCTCTAAAAAAAGTGTTACCGACTTTTACCGACCTTTCTATTAAATTAAAATTTTAAATAATATTTGTTTAACCACAGTCGTCACTTGACGTCATGGCTATACGTATTAGAGTAAATCGTTGCTATAAGAAACACATAAGGTTTCATTGTGTGTCGAGTGTCATCGGCATACAGAAATATGACGTCAAAAATACGAGTACCTCAGGCCCGTGAAATACCATTTATTTTACCTGTCACATAAAGGTCGGGTGCGGGCCTACGGCTCGGTAAGGCCACGAGTACAAACCTAGAGAGAACAAGATAAAATATACTAACCTACCTATGTACATTTGCTAATAAGGAAGGTCTCCTTCTATGATGGAAACTATTGATATAAATAAAAAAATGGTTTTAAATTTCATGTTACCGAAATTATTTTAGTAACAAATTATAAAAATTTTAACAATAAACAATAGTGAAAAAAATACTTAAATAAGCATACTTTGATGTCAAGTTAGTTTAATTAAGTTACAGTGATATTACTGTACCTATAAAGTGCTATTATTTTTCGCGTAAAACGAAGCTTTAGAAACCGGCCCTTTGTCATACAAAATTGGTAGAGGCTGTAATTTTATACGATTCAACATTATGCCGCCGTTAGTGGTAAAGAAATTACGAGCAATCACATAATGAACACAGTTTACGACTGGCCTTGTAACTAATTTTCCATAGTAGATCTGCATTGCTACTTGTTATCGTTATAGTAAAGAAATGGGTAAGACAATTGAAATAGGGTAGTTTTGTTTTTATATTTTATGTCCCTTAAACCGTTCGATCTCATCAGTATAATAGTAAAGGCTCTTAAATATGATCATAAAAATACCACCCTTGTAGCTTGTAGTCTCAGTTTCGAAAAAAAATATACCTATAATAGTAGTAACACTAGAGTTCCGTAAATTTCCTTTTGTACAGACTAATCTACCATGTTGACATAATTTCAAGCTCTTTTTTGTATTGGGCTAGTGACACATTCCAAAGCCTCAAAAGTTACAAATTGAATTGGCCTCAAGAACAACATTGCACTGAAACTTCTTGAGAAATTAAACAATGTTAAGGTTCAATTTAAAATTGCAAACTTTGAGCTTTTGGGTTATTGTTGTAATTCATCGCAGCATTTCCTACCGTTTCACAATTACGATGCCACATTTTTTATACGTCGCCTACAATGTATCGTAGCGCTATACTTATCAATCTTGATTTATAGAGTAATAGGAAAACAACAGTGGCCACGGGAGCCAATATTTCTCAGGGACATCCATCATTCTTCGCTGCAATTTACATCGTAGACTGGAGACTGTATTTTCCAGGCTTTCACCTTTTTGATGGATCAGAAAGTACTGCTTGCTACCTTAAATGTAATTTCCATATTACCCGTCATGCCTGGAAAACTTTTAAAAGAAAATGTTAAGTTTCACCAAGCTAATCTATACTTAAGTAAAACTGTAACGGAGTGAAGATAAATCGGGTATTTTTAACCGACTTAAACCGCAAAAAACGAGGAGGTTTTTATTTCGATTGTACTTTTTTGGATTTGTTACCTCATATAGTCATATCTTTGTGCTGGGTGAATCGATTCCGATAGTTCTTTTTTTATTCGAAAACTTCTGCTTCACGTCTGTTTCCTACGTCAGGCGCTAATGATAATCATTAAAAAATTAATTATAGTTACGTTCATCATCCTACGTTGTTGTTGTTAGATTTGTGTAATATCTGACGGTTAGTTTTAGAGTTATTCTTACTTATCGATACATAGGTTTACATATAAAAAAAACATCTTTGTAGAATTATTGCCTGTTTGATTACTTGAGCACCACACGAAAACAATTAAACAAATTAAGACGGACAGTCGTAACACAAAATTTATATTCAAATTTTATTTAATAATTTTAACAGAGGTTTACGTCACGCTACTCTGATTTTCTAAGTATCTGCGAATTAAAATTAATTAACATTTCATTTGCTTCAGGGAAGAAAAAATTACAAGATAATCTGCATAATTCAAAGTTATTCGTAAGCGTATAATAATGTTGATGATAATTCATTCGTTTCCAAAAAATCACCTAATGAGGCTAAAGTATTTCGTAAAAATTTTGAGACTGCGGTATAGAGAAAGAACAAAAATATTCCCGTATTCCAATATTCCGTTTCGCAACTTACTTACGTAATGGAGAAAAGGTATCCTTGAAAGATCCAATCTTTTAAAAATGTACGTTGCAAGATTGAGAGAAGAATGGTATACGAATAACTACAAAATATTTATTTTCAATCTCTGATAAAAGTTTGTTTCTTAATTTAATAACGAAACCGAAATCCATGCTAACAACATAAAGGCAAAAGTCTGTCTGTCCGTCTGTGACGCTTAGAATATCTATTGTTGTTGAATATCTATTCCATAAGCTACGTTCGAAGTTCGATTTTTTATGTGTATTACCTCAAGATTACCTCATTTTTTGATGAGCGCTGAGTACTGTATTATCTGTTAAAACGTGTTTAATTTACTTCGACTACGGTGATGATGTTACGATCGATGTCGGTTTTTTTGTTAAAGTTATTTGCGTTATAGAGTAGGTACCTACTTAGTTTTTCAACATGAATAAATACCAAAAATACATGATTGTTCTTTGTTTTATGTGTGGTGAAGAAATCTACCCCTTGTTCTAAAACGGGGTTTACCGCTTAAATGCTCCAAATATATCATTTTGCAGGAAAACACAAAAGAAAACTTTTGGTGCGTTTAAAAGATTACAACCATTTGTAACTACGCGAATCCGTAACAAAATTGTAAGCCATCCCCAAGCTTAGAGAAAATGGCTTTTAGTATTAATAAGATAGTAGGTAGGTATTTGTCAGAAAGCGTATCAAGAGAAAAGGGTTTTGTGTTCCATGTAGGTACCTACCTAGCTTTTTGAAGACGAAATAATCTAGAATTTTCGTCGCGATTTATGCTCATTGCTCTCTAATAGCCTGTCTGAGGTCATTTTGTTGATGGTTTCTCCATTCATTCGGTTCGAAAACTTGTACAAACAACCCAATGTTAATAAATTATTTATTAATCACAATTGTTATCCTAAACCGCATTGGGTTGCATTATTATCGTCGCAAAAAAGTAAGTACCTAGTTAAGACTAGTAATAGTAATAAAAAAATCGGCCAAGTGCGAGTTGGACTCGCGCACGAAGGGTTCCGTACCATTATGTATAAAAATGCCAAAAAAATCTGATCTTGTTGTATGAAAGCCTCACTTAAATATTTAATTGTTTTATTGTAGTCACATATTACGCACAACGCCATCTCTTGGACCGAAAGGTAACTAAACTCTCGTCGAATGTATGGGCACCCACTTAAATATTTATTTTATTCTGTTTTTTAGTATTTGTTGTTGTAGCGGCAACAGAAATACATCATCTGTGAAAATTTCAACTGTGTAACTATTACGGTTCATGAGATACAGCCTGGTGACAGACGGACGGACGGACGGACGGATGGACGGACGGACAGCGAAGTCTCAGTAATAGGGTCCCGTTCTACCCTTTGGGTACGGAACCCTAAAAACCGGATATGAAAAAAAAATTCACACAGACCCACCAAGTGGCCAATAGTATACCTACAACCACAGAGTATTTATTGAATATACACATTTAATGAAGTTTGTTATCATTCAGAAACGCAATGACAGTTTAACAATTTTATACAGTCCGCCCAACTTAACTCTGAAATGGCAAAAATTGGAACTAACGAAAAGTCATTCATAAGTACGTTGTGTTCATTCATCTGTCAGTTACTAGTGTGCAATGATTGGTCAAATGAATGTCAAATGCTTCCGACAGCGCCTCTTTCGTTTCAGTCTTAAGTTGGGTTTACTATAAGTATAATGCATAACTTTACCTATAGAATCAATCCTACTTTTGGTTTATAAAATAGGTACTCCAAGAAAGTTAAAAAATCTTAAGTTAAAAAAAAATTAAGGATGTTGACAATAATAAAATTGTAATTTCCATATTTTGTTTAACTTATTGGCACCTATCTGAGATTGAAATACCTAAGATCAGGGTCTAAGATAGGTATCGTTTTATTTAATCATAACAAAAATTTTAACGTTTATAATGATTATTATCATTAGCACCTGACTGCAAACAATATCAACCCACGATTTTATGAAACGATACAGGATAGACTGTCAGGCGCTATCTTCAACCAATTAACAGAAATAAACAATTTACTGGTCACGATATTTTTAGAGGTTCATGACCTCAATCCATGTCACGCGACAAATATTAAAGTTTTTAAAAGGAAGTTTTGCAGCGAAGCGCTTGGCTTGCGTCGATCCATAATGATCGACAAAGTTAAGCAACTACGAGCGCAGTCAGTAGCTGGACGGATGACCGCTCATGGCAAAATTTCTTGAGCGCTTTTGTGCTTCGGAGAGCACGTAAAGTCGTCGGACCAGAATGTCATCTGTGGATAACAGATATTAAACCATGTCGTAAAATTTCGCGGCAGGATAACTTCCAATACTTGGGTTGGCCACCTCTCCACCAATCCGCGCTAGAGCAGAGTAGTGGAGTATGCAAAAAGCCTCCTTAATGATGAGGAGAGACATTCCATAAATGGGTTGCAGCCAGAAGAAAGTTTGAAAATAAATATGGTGGAAATTATGAAAATACCTAAATATGGTGGAAATTTTGAAAATAAATATGGTGGAAACTTTGAAAATAATTTCATTATTTTAATCGAATACAAAAATTAGTCCTATTAGTATTTACACCTTACCTGGATTTAATTGTCGACCACCAGTAAATTACTGTATAGAAAAAAAGTGTAAGTTATTGGGAACGATTACAAAATAGACTGCAGCCGATAAACAGTGATGTGCATGCGAAAACCAACTAAGTTTCGCAACTATTCGTGTTCTATGTGCACATGGATATTGCAGTAAGCAAATTGATTCATAAAAAGTAGTTCAATGCCCATTACACTTACCTACTATTGCTACTTCTAAATTGACGTGCCTAGTTGGTAGCTCTACCTGCGAAGTGGTCCCGAGTCCCGACTTCGATTTCAGACAGAAAAATGATTGTTCGCAGGTCGTGGGTGTTAATTATGTGTTATTATTTTTTTTTGGTGATTCAGGGCACGGGAATCAAGTTTTCCCGTGAGGCCACTGCGACCATTCCTGATATATTGTGGTCATCTCATTGAAATTAGATCAACTATCCTACTCGTATGGTCTGGGGGAACCGTACTATGTTTTTGGGGTCTTTGATTTGGTCGGGTGTAATTAAATTCCCTCTCAATATAAGACTCCTGCAGTGGGTAATTGCTATGCATTCGCAGTGGATATGGATGGAGGTTTCCTCTGCCCCACCACAGAATCTACAAGTTGCAGTGTTACTTAAGCCTATTTTGTGTAGGTGTTTGTTAAGTCTGCAATGACCAGTGAGCAGCCTAATTAATGTTCGAATCTCAGTCCGGCTTAGGCTGAGCACTTTATCTGAGTACTTTCGCGAGTATCCAGTGATGAGGGTCTTTGCTTAACGCATACACACTATGGTAAACTTTTCTTAGACGTTTTACATTATTTTGTCATCTCTCTTGTTTATTGACCAATTACCTACTCGGTATTTGGTTGCTCAAGTTCCCAGTAGTTCTCACAAGTCATTTAGAGACTAAGTTTGCTTCTACCACCATCATTAATCTGATCCCTACCACCAGCCCTACCAATAAGCAGAAACTAATTATATCACCCTGGTCTACCATAAGGGTGCATTTCAGTTACTAAAACCGCCTAGACATCCCCCTGGATCCGAACCCTGCAGGGCGGTTCAATAAATGTCAATATGTACTTATTATAATTAATAGGCGGATAATAATTTTGGTTTACAAAGTTTATTATGATCCATCTATCAAATGACCAATTACGTATGTAATATTTATGTAAATATCGTGACAAAATGACTTACTTTTTAACCAACTTCAAAAAAAAGACTCCCAACAATATGCTACCAAAATATCCCAGTACATTGGTCACATTTCCCGTCGCTAACCAGATGACCTTGAAAAACTTGTAGTAGTGGCCAAGGTCGAAGGAAAGCGACCACGCGGGCGTTACCTGGCCGGTAGTGAGACTGCATTAACTGGTCTCTTCGTCATAACTCATAACCCTCCTAAGGAAATCTGAACATCGGCATCGGGAGAAATGGAGAAAAGTCGTAACATCTACGAAGAACTCATCAAGGACACAACCTTCAGTAATGAAGAATGCGACCCAGAGGAAGAATAGCACCAACACTGCAATCGAAATTTGTATTATTACGAGGAGATTAAAAAATATTAAGAAAATCTTACTCCCACTTAAATTCTCTCTTGTTACGATCAGATTATATCGTTAGATGTAGCCATAAATAGGTTGTTACGTCAAAACAATAAGATAAACAATATTATAATGAAGCATGGAATAATATTATACAGTATAAATAAGATGACCTTTCCATGCTATAAGTATAAAAAGCAAACTATATTATTATGTTTACCAGAAAATTTAATACCTACTTATCATTTAATATTAACAAGATAAAGTAAATAAAAACAGTATAAAGCTAAAATAATTGTCAGCTATCAATCAGGTACGGTTTCACCATTTTTTCCGACACATCCCACAGTCTTGCAGCTAACTCATGGTCTTGAGACAGTCTGGAAGGTGTCGTCACTCGACAATCACAGAAATATTTACCACTGACGTCCTTCACGTCCCTCGATACCGCTAAATATATAGAAGTTTGTGCTGCTTCCCAATGAGTCTGATACATAAAACCGATAAGAGACTCAACAATGTTACGAATCAAAGCATTAGGAATGTTTCTAAACAAATTTGTCGCAGCTACACCAGGATGCAAAGAATTCGATGTCACACCAGTTCCTTCCAATCGACGACTTAATTCCAGACTCATCAAATTTATGTATAATTTACTATTCGCATAAACTAAATAATCACTCCAATACTTTTCCATGTTCAAATTATCAAAGTCCATCTCGGCATACTTGTGTATAACTGAAGAAACGTTAATTATTCGGCTTGGCGCTGAAGAGTTTAGCAATGGTAGTAAGAGCCGTGTGAGTAAGTACTGAGCGAAATAGTTTACTTGCATTCCAATGTGAATCCCATCCTCTGACTTGGAGTTGCCAAGTCCGCCGGCGCCGGCGTTGTTGATGAGAACGTCTAATCGCTTTTCTGTTTTCAAGATTTTATCGCAAAATTCTCGCACAGAGCGAAGTGACGTCAAATCCAGATGTCGATAGTGCACGTCGGTGTTGCCAGAAAATTTGACGATTTCTTCCGCCGCCGCGGCCGCACGTCGAATGCTCCGACACGCTATTATGACTCTTGCTCCACGCTCTGCTAAGTTTTTAGCAGTCTCCAATCCGATACCACTATTACCGCCCGTCACTATCACAACTTTCCCCACCATGTGCGCACTGGATCGACAAATACCACACGAGAGTTTCTGATACAATTTTATCACTAATACTACAAGCACTACGAACAATATTACGCCCCATAAAATCATTCTGATTGCAGAGCTACTAAACAGTTTTATCGTCGCACATTTACCACGGCGATACGCCTTAAAGTGATTGGTCTCGTAAGGAATATAATTGAAGGACGGTCACGTGAACGTGTCCGCTACAAAAAAGATAACCTACAATGCGTGGTATCTTTTCTAGTCTTGACGTATGTCGTAACTAAAACTGACGATCGTTATCTCACATGTTAAGACGTCGGCGTCAGCGCGTGGCTACCAAGTGACCGTCTTGAAGGCGTATCATTTACAACACTACTCGTAGTTGGCACTCGTAAACACACGACAGAAATTGCTCGCTTACGCAACTATGTGCCATTGAAATTGTGCGTTCAAATTATACATGATATTAAATAAACATGAGTTTTAATAGAAAATAAATAAAGAATATTATAACAACCCATACGTAGGTATATAACATAACGTATTATTTACCTTATAATACCATAATAGTATTAAACAAAATAGGTAGATACGTAATAAGTATTCAAATAATATACCTATTGATTGTTTATTTTCCCTTACTAATCATTTAAATACAATACAATATATATCTACCTACATAAATGTATCTACCTAATTGTATTTACCTATATTATAACTGTGTCAAGTAGTTATTTGCCTCATAGCCTCATAGGACAGCGCACCTTGTCAGCAAGAGGTCAATACATAATTAGAGCACTCAATAAAAAGATCGATAGAATATTATTCATACCTATTAAAATAATGAAGTTAATTAAATACTTACTTATTAGAATTATAATTATTATCTTTATTACGATACCTTTATAATTTAATTTAATTTGTGGGCGTCATATTATTACACCGAAAATTGCGTAAACGAGTAGGTACCTAAGTAGGTTTATAAATAAACCTCTTGAATAATTTTCTTTATTGTTATTTTGTAGGCACATGCCTCCAAATATTCATATAAGTATATAAATAATTTATTATTACAAGTATGCTACCAACATATTTTTTTCTTTTGAATGTACGACCTTTGAACATAAATAATTATTAACCCGAAAATGCTTCCGGGAACACACTCCTCTCGATTACTTATAGCACCCGTATTTCATATAATTTTTGCTAATAAAATTTGATCAGGCGCATAAAAAAATTGGAGCTATTTTTAATAATTACAAAATACAATCATTGTTAAAATTATGCAAAAATTATAGTGGAATACAAAAGACAAGTATAGAATCACTTTGTTTGATGCTATTTATACATTTGGATTTTCTGTGTTGAGTTCATTATTTGAATATCACGCTCAAAATACCTAATAAGTAAGTACAATATAAATATTTGAATCACCAGTACAAATTTCAAGCGAATTAGGGAGCCATTATCAAAATGTACCTTACCTAACTACCTAAAGTATCTAATTACCCGTGCGATACAATCGGCCAGACGGTAAACTGCGAATGAGGGGAACATTTCACGGGCGCGCTAAGTCTTAATTGTTCAACTTGGAGCCATCGCCTTACCGAGGCACAATTACTGACTTAGAGAGTCTTTTGGAATGCTGAAAATTAGGCGGTTCAAATTTACTGGCATTACCCTTAATGTCCGTTATAGCTGACGTTTTCTTAATCTTTTAGGATATGTGACATAGCATTTGAAATGGCTACAACCTATAAGAACGTCTTTAAATACCTAATGTACCCTTTTGCATATATTATAGATTAGCCGTTACGATTCAGTATCGATTGCTGGAAATATTAAAACTTAAATCTTGTCTTGCCCTGGTCTTGTCAGCCCATTTGAAACCACCGCGTTTTCATGATAAAAACTGTTGGGTATCTACAGATTAATCAACACAGACACCAAATCATGCAGGCGCTTGTAATAGAATGTCAGTTCCATCCTCAAACGTGGCCAGGACTTAATTTACTGGATAGTTTGCGATATCGAAGTCGATGATTATGATTTGTTAACGATGTCTCAGATAGGTATTGTTGGAGACTTATTGGTGGATCTTAATTATACCAAGGTGTAACATATAATAAAATAATTTACGAACATTGTGTTACAATATATAATCCTGTACCTGCTCTGTGACTGTATTAACATTTTCTTAATTTTATATTGCAATCAAAATCTTTTATAGTATAATATGTCAAATTACGCGTTAATAGCTTTTGTTACATTGGGCGTTTTTCCATGAGCCGGCCCGGCACCGGCCCGGCACCGGCGCCGGGTCTTCGTTTTTCCATTGGGCCGGTGTCGATGCCGTTTTATGCCCGGTACTGACATGGACTTCAGCACGTTGACACGTATAGTACATTACAACGCGTAGATATAACAATGGTATCTTCAAGCCGTTGACCATATTTTTTGTTTCTTTTATATCTAAGACGCCAATACCAACGCAGAGACGTCGAATTATGGATTAATTCAATACTTAAAGTCAGATACCTAGAAGTAACAAAATTATACTCATTTGAAAAGTTGAAAATGGGCCCCACAAAATTCTTAAAATATTTCATAATATATCTATACTATGACCGAGGACACATATTTAACTATTTGTTGGATACAAATTATCCATCTGAAAAATCTCTATCTCCCTCCTAATCGCCCCGCGCACTCACACACGCACACGGCTACAATTCATATATGTACAATACACATGCATTTTTGCCGGGCCGGCACCGAGTGGGAAGGTTGCTGCCTCGGCACCGGCGACGGCGCCGGCGGGACTCAACGCCGGGCCGGCGCCGGCGCCGGTAAGTGAAAAAGCGAGCCATACAATTTCGTAGATTTTTGCTTCCCCGGCTAGTGGAAAAACGCCCATTGTGTTTTAAATCTAAATTAATAATTTTTTAAACCTACATTTTTTTTGAAACATTTTATTCAGAAAAATACAAAATTACAAGCACAACAGATAAGTATCCCGCCAAACTATCGAGTAGTTTGTAGGCGGAAAGTATACGCTCTTATTTACTTTAAAAATTTATAAATATAGTAAACCCAACTTAAGACTGAAACGAAAGAGGCGCTGTCGGACACATTTGACATTCATTTGACCAATCATTGCACACTAGTAACTGACAGATGAATGAACACAACGTACTTATGAATGACTTTTCGTTAGTTCCAATTTTTGCCATTTCAGAGATAAGTTGGGCGGACTGTAAAGTAGGGCCATAGGTCACATTTGACAACCGTTTGTCTTTGCTTCCTAGTGAGGGTAACCTGCTGAAAAACATCGATTAAATTTAAGTAATCGATAAGGACTTCAAACAACTGTAAATTGTATGCGATTGTTATAAAAAAGTTTTATTTGCGCACAGTTCACACAACTACTAAAAAACGACAAAAATAATGCGTGAAATAATGGCACGAAATGAAATCATGACTTTTTTTGTAACATTTCACATTTCAGGATACTAGCTTTTGGCCTGACGTTTTAAATGAATGATTATATACAGGGTGTTCCGTTATGAATGGATAATACAGCACCTACGTGTAGAGGGCATCATGCCGGTTCAGATAAATAAATGTTATGTTCAGTAAAAGTCTTTCCGTTTCTGAGATATTCGACATTTTCGAAATTTTAAAATTATTCCACCCTTCGCCATTCTTTTTGACGCCAGGACTACAAATGAAGACATTTTTTGTATCTGTTTTTTGGACAGTATTCCTGGATAGATGTGCTATCGAATGTTATCAATTATTTTTATAACAAAAGCACGGATTTTTTTAAAATTAAGATTTAATAACTACTTAAGGTTTTTTCATATTTCATTCTTGTCTTTTACTCTGCCGTGGTTAAAAAAAATGTATCGTGGCTTGAATGCCAATTTCAAAAAAAACTTGCCCATTTCACCCAGATTCTGAAATGGTATGTTACAGGGTATAATCCACCTTTAGATTTTAAATTATTTTCTTTTAAAACGAGATAGATCCCATTTTTATGATACTACAAGTTAATACCAAAATTTGGTTTATTAGCTTAATAAGCTTCAAAACCATCAAAATTCACTTGACTGCCCCTTATTTGTCAAGAGAACAAAACATGTGCTCTAATTTAAGAGATTTGAGCTTAATTTACTTCATTACATACTTAATACTTAAACCCCTTAAAAATGTTAGTTTCAGCAACAAAACAAAGCAATGAAATGATCATTTGTGTTGATAAGTATTTTTAACTGACTTCAAAAAAGGAGGAGGTTTTCAATTCGTATCATGTGTTTTTTCTTATGTGTGTTGTTACCTCAGAACTTCATACTGGGAGAACCGATTTCGATAATTCTTTTGCCATTCGAAAAATAGAGACTGCTGTCTGGTCCCTGGTACCTAGTGCCTGTCATGTGGTCCGTTATAAATTTGAGCGCCACCTGGCGAGTGGTTTTTGAGTTATCTCGATTTTGAATGATTTCGGTTATTTTTTAGTTAATAGTTATTTTTAATGAGTGTTCAAAGGTTATTTGCTCTCTTCGCTATTAGAGGGAAAGAGGCTATTTGCTCTCTTTATTCTGGTGCTATCAGAGTAACCAGACTTAGTCATATTCTAGTGGTATAAGGCTTCAAAATTATTGTTTTGACCAATAATGGTGAATCAAGAGAATTGGGATGGTTTTGAAGCTTATTAAGCTAACAAACCAAACTTTGGTATTAACTTGTAGTATTATAAAAATGGGATCTATCTCGTTTTAAAAGAAAATAATTTAAAATCTAAAGGTGGATTATACCCTGTAACATACCATTTCAGAATCTGGGTGAAATGGGCAAGTTTTTTTTGAAATTGGCATTCAAGCCACGATACATTTTTTTTAACCACGGCAGAGTAAAAGTCAAGAATGAAATATGAAAAAACCTTAAGTAGTTATTAAATCTTAATTTTAAAAAAATCCGTGCTTTTGTTATAAAAATAATTGATAACATTCGATAGCACATCTATCCAGGAATACTGTCCAAAAAACAGATACAAAAAATGTCTTCATTTGTAGTCCTGGCGTCAAAAAGAATGGCGAAGGGTGGAATAATTTTAAAATTTCGAAAATGTCGAATATCTCAGAAACGGAAAGACTTTTACTGAACATAATATTTATTTATCTGAACCGGCATGATGCCCTCTACACGCAAGTGCTGTATTATCCATTCATAACGGAACACCCTGTATTTTATAAATGTAACATGTAATGTAAAAAAAAATTTGTTCGTATTAACATATTTTGAATATGAAGGGAAATAACAGTAGTAAGATGGAAGATAAAGATAAAATAGGCTTAAGTGATAAGTGATAATGCAACATGTAGATTCTGTGGTGGGGCGGTGGAAACTCCTATACATATCCTCTGCGATTGCGTTGCAATTACCCACTGCAGAAGTCGTATACTTGGAGGTCACACACTCACACCTGACCTAATCAAAGAGATGGACCCTGGAAATATACTACGGTTTATCCAAGCTGTAGGCCTGGGGGACCAGATCTAATTAAAACTGGGACGGCCACAAAAGATCAGAAATGGTCGCAGTGGCCTCATAGGGATACTTGTTCCCCATGCCCTGACACTCAAATAATAATAATAATAACATGGAAGATAAGTAGGAATATGAGATTGTCTAAGACACGCTACACTGCAAATGTAAGAATAAGTAAATGGGATTTTGGACTCTTCATTATTTAGAAATGGATATGGAATAGATAGAACTTTTTCTGTACAAATCAGCAAATAGTGGTAATCTATATTGCTGACTGCCATAGACATGCGGACCTTTGAAGTCTAATCAAACAAACCTTTGAGTTTATTTCCCGAGATCTTTTTATCAGGTTGAAACTGACATTATTATTATTTGAGCGCCTATCGGGGTGAACTACAAATAACTTGTCACTATCAGCGGTAACGTGGACACATCAGTAGATAATAACAAATTCTGTTTTTAAAACTGAATTTAATTCTCAATTACATAAAGTCTACAATAGGCATAAATTATTATCATTTTTTTACTCATACTAATAAATTTCAGCAATGCGTCCACACAACAAGCTAAGTAAGTATGACACAGTCAGTGAGTAAACGACTTCAGAATGATTATAACATTAATTGTATTCAATGTGTTTTTAATTTCTTGTGTCTGGGTGTACTGTAAATTAAGTACTGGAATATGTAAATGTAGCAGACATTTAGTGGGGAAAGTGGTGATAGTGACGGGTGCAAACAGTGGAATTGGATATGAAACCGCGAAAGACCTGGCCGACCGAGGAGCCCGCGTCATCTTGGCGTGCAGGAACGAGGAACGAGGGACCAACGCGAAGAACAAGATCATAGCTGCCACCGGGAACAACGATGTGCATTTCAAACAACTAGATCTAGCATCTTTATCTTCAGTCAGAAAGTTTGCCAAAAACGTGTTAGGAACTGAGAAACGACTGGATATTCTTATAAATAATGCAGGAAGATATGGTTCAGATCTAGTAAAAACAAAAGATGGACTATTATTGGGGATGCAGGTCAACCATTTCGGCCCCTTTCTGCTCACTTCACTTCTGCTTCCTTTATTGAAGAAATCAGCTCCTAGTCGCGTAATTAATGTGTCATCTGAAGCACATCACCGTGCGAAACTTGATATCAACGACTTGAATATGGATAAAACAACTGAAAGAATTAAGAGAAATATCGAAGCACTCGTATATGCAAACTCAAAGTTTTGCAATATACTTATGACAACGGAACTGGATCGTCAATTACAAGGTTCTGGTTCTGGTGTAACGTGCAACGCGTTACATCCTGGAGTCGTCAGTACCAACGTTTTATATCCTATTGATGTTCCTATTTTTAAATATGCCCTTCCATTAATGCAATCTTTCTTCAAAACCCCCTGGGAAGGAGCACAGACTTCAATTTTCCTCGCTGTCTCCCCCGATGTCCAAAATGTTAGCGGTGGTTATTTCAGAGACTGTCATATTGGAAATGTCAACGCAGTTGGAAGGGACCCTTTCTTAGCCCAAAAGTTATGGAACATATCAGAAGAACTCGTCGGTTTAAAAAGCAATAAGTAGCAAAATTGTATCTTTATTTACAATTTATTTTTTATTTAGGTTATGTAAAATAAAAATTAAGTGATTTTTCTATAAAATTGTAGTAGTTATTGAAAAGAACCTGTCAAATTATGCTAAAGCTGAAAACATTCATTTATTTCTTGAGTGACGAAGGTTAATACCTGTCGAAGAGCTTGTAACGTTTCGTTGCTTTCAGAATATGATTGGCATTCCTACCTACGGTATGTAGGTACTATAAACAAAGAATTACAGCAAAATCAAATAAATTTAATGTTCACATAATCAGGCAGTAGGTACTTACTTTGGAAATTAACATTGAACTGGGTACCTATCTATTAGGTATCTTCGGCAAGTGAACCAGTATTTATGATAGATCGTCATGTCATTTTTTTAAATTACAAAACATAAATGTCATAAAATTAAGTGAGAAGAAGAATTAAAAACATTTCACAGTTGGTTCCAAAATGAGCATAATTTGTTGTGAAAATATCACAACAAAATAATTTGTCAGATATGAAATTTACAGGTAGGTAGGTGTCATTTTTTTAAATTACAAAACATAAATGTCATAAAATTAAGTGAGAAGAAGAATTAAAAACATTTCACAGTTGGTTCCAAAATGAGCATAATTTGTTGTGAAAATATCACAATTTGTCAGATATGAAATTAACAGGTAGGTACAGGTATCACCGACACATAATTACATACATATAATTTTTTAACTTTACTATCTTTTTGCAAAGGTGCTTTACAATATTTTGTAATAAAAGAGAGGTAACGGCGAAATAAACGGTTAACCCTTCGAACGTCGAACATGCGTGCTTAACGCAGAATATATGCTACATACCCAATAATATTATAGGTACGAGGGAACTTCCATTGCATTACATTGGATTTGTCTGTTGTTTGTTTATTTATTTTCCATAACATGTTTTACGAAGAAAAGATTTGCATGTGTACTACAGTTTGCAGGTTACTTGCCACAGTAATCATGTCATTAAGTTGAGTTGCGAAGTTGTATTTTGTAAACACCCTGCTTTTACTTACAACGCAATCTTGCAAACTTAAATAACTTAATTACTTTATCTAAAGCCTAAATTATAATTAGTCAGTTCTATCTTTATTTAAAACTCTTATAAGAGACAAAACGCGTTAAGTAAACATTGCTCAGTTCAAACTGTTTTGACTAAAATTAATGTTCATTCAACCGGCTAGCTTGTACGCAAATAGGTGATGTTTTGTGATGGTGATAAACTATGGACAATATGTTATATTTAAATACTTAAACAGTGTCATATATCATATTTTCACTTCAAAGAATTTTCAATATTTGGGTCGGCAGTTTCATGGTTTAAATTAAATTAAGGTGGGAATTTTTAACATCAGATTAAATCTCTGTTCTTGGCCTCTGTGCGTGTGTCCAATGGGTGTTTCACGGGGACTTTTAGTGTAGAGGAATAATGGATAGCAATAAAAACAACATGTTACAGAATTCTAGAAGGTACCTAAGTACCTACCTACCTATATTTTACCAAATTCCATAATGACCATTCATCCATCGTGAGTTCATAAATATGGTTATTTGTTAACGATATATCCCTAATTTGAAATAAGCAACTATAAAATAAATGAATAAATTGAAACATTTAGCGTTTTAATTTTTAATATCTGTAAGTACCTAGATTATTAATTTGTGCGAGAGACCTACATTCTTGCCACTACACTATTGATTATTATTATTATTATTTAAAATACTTATATATTGTTATAACTAAAAGAGAAATCAATAAATTTCATTTACAAATTAACAATTGTATTATCTTTACTATCTGATACCATGTCGCTTGATTCGTGTACTAACAATTATCCTTAAAGCCTACAGCGTTGTGGATTTTCCTGCATTGGATATATTAGTAGGCGTCAACACGTTTTGCTCGCCACTATATTCTGAGACACGCGGTGACTAAAGAACGCTAATATGTTTTTAGAAATCTTATTATTTAACACATTTTTAATATTTTGTTTTTGGGTGTACTGTAAATTGAGTAGCGGAATTTGTAAAAGCAGTAGACATTTAGTGGGAAAAGTGGTGATAGTGACGGGTGGAAACAATGGAATTGGATATGAAACCGCGAAAGACCTGGCCGACCGAGGAGCCCGCGTCATCTTGGCGTGCAGGAACGAGGAACGAGGGAACAACGCCAAGAACAAGATCATAGCTGCCACCGGGAACAACGATGTGCATTTCAAACAACTAGATCTGGCATCTTTGACTTCAGTGCGACAATTTGCGGAAAACGTGATTCGAACTGAGAAACGCCTTGACATTCTCATCAATAACGCTGGAATCAATGGCTCAGATCTTATTAAAACAGAGGACGGGCTCGTGGAAGGAATGCAAGTCAACCACTTTGGTCCGTTTCTACTTACTTGTCTCCTGCTTCCCTTATTGAAAAGTTCAGCGCCAAGTCGTATTATAAATGTGTCCTCCGAAGCTCACTATCGGGCTAGATTGGACATCAATGATTTAAACATGAACAGCAAAACTGAAAAGACCAAAAGTAAAACGGAGATGTATGCGAATTCAAAAATTTGCAATATTTATATGGCAACTGAACTGAGTCGCCGACTGCAAGGTACAGGAGTGACATGTAACGCGCTACATCCAGGAGTCGTCGACACCGACATTTTGAACCAGATCGATGTGCCCATGTTCAGATACATCTTGCCATTAGTGCGCTCATTTTTCAAAGAGCCCTGGGAAGGTGCGCAGACTACAATTTACCTTGCCGTCTCGCCCGATGTCAAAGACACGAGCGGTCACTACTTTAGAGACTGTCACGTCGTAAACACAAGCAGAGCAGCTAGAGATTCTGAGGTAGCGCAGAAGTTGTGGGAAAAATCTGAAGAATTAGTTGGTCTAAAGTAGTTATATCGAAATAAATTATTTAAATTATGTGATTATTATTTTTTCTCTATAGACAATATTACTTATTTTCTTAGCACATAAGCCCATATTTGTACTACAATGCTAATATTTAAGAAAGGTACATTTAACTCAGGCATGTTTAACTTTATTGATACGATGCTGATTAATCAAATAGTTTTAAATTCATTTGTGCACTGTAAATAGTTCCAAGTCAACATTATTTTAATAACAGATAAGAGATGAGTGTTTCGCACTTTTGATTTTCATTGTCTTATGGTCTGTTATTTCACTTACTGAACGCTTATTAAATTTAAGCCAACGGATATTTTAGGGTTACCTGCCTCGTTCTAGCAGCTCACTTCTACAGGAAAATACGCCACTATTTATACTGATAGCGACAAACTAAACTATAACTGAATAAGTAATAGTTAGTAATTAAATCATTTAGCGGCTGGCTCTACCTATACTTGAGTCCAGAATACGAAAAAGTCATTCCCCGCTAAAAACAAATTTATGAAGTGTGCTCACAGTTCAATATAGCTTGTAAGCAAAATTACATAAGCCATTTTAAATTCCGCCGTCAATCTATAATGAACCTTAATCACAGGGGCTGAAAGCTGGGATTTGTGTGAAAAAAACCTTCATCCATCCATCCATCCATCAGCCTTTCGATTCCACTGTTGGACGTAGGCCTCCCCTAACTGGCGGCACTCTAACCGGTCCTGAGCCCGTTGAATTCTTCGGATGCCCGCCGTCTTCTTCAGGTCGTCAGTCCACCTGGTCGGGGGGCGCCCTACGCTCCTTTTTCCAAGACGCGGTCTCCATTCGAGGACCTTTCTTCCCCAACGGTTGTCGATCCTCCGAACTATATGGCTGGCCCATTGCCACTTCAGCCGGCTAATTTTCTGGGCTATGTCGGTTAACCGTGTTCGTCTACGGATCTCAACATTTCTGATTCGATCACGCAGAGAAATACCGAGCATAGCCCTCTCCATAGCCCGCTGAGCGACTCTAAGCTTGTGCATCAGACCAATAGTGAAGCACCACGTCTCGGAGCCGTATGTCATCACTGGCAACACACACTGCTCGAACACCTTCGACTTCAGGCACTGAGGTATTTTGGACGACAAGATATGACGCAGTTTCCCAAACGCAGCCCATCCGAGTTGGATTCTACGAGTGACTTCTTTCTCGAAGTTGGACTTACCCATTTGGATCACTTGTCCCAGGTAAATGTACTCGTCAACAACTTCGAGAGCAGCGCCATCAACAACAACCGGTACAGGTGTGACATGGACATTCGACATGATTTTCGTCTTGTCCATGTTCATCTTAAGACCTACCCGTTGTGAGGCGCTGTTCAACTCCCCGAGCATAAGACTAAGTTCTTCCACGGAGCTCGCCAGAATGACTAGGTCGTCGGCATATCGAAGATGTGTTATGTATTCGCCATTGATGTTAATGCCACGTCGTTTCCACTCCATCAGCTTGAACATATCTTCCAATGCAGAGGTGAACAGTTTTGGGCACAAAACATCCCCTTGCCTGACACCCCTCTGCAGTTGGATAGGGTTCGTCATTGTATTGTGTACTCTGACGGACATGGCGGATGATGCGTATTAAACATTTTAACACCTCGATATACCGATAGTCAATCCGGCACCGCTGGAGAGAACTTAGTACCGCCCAGGTCTCGATAGAATCGAAGGCTTTCTCATAGTCCACATAGGCAACACATAGCGGCAGATTATACTCATCGGTCTTTTGTATTATCTGCCGCAGAATCTGAAAAAAATAGGTATTAAATACGAACGAAGTATGGAGAGGGTATTGAAATGGTGGTCAGTAGGTATTATATGCCGTCTCAATATGGCACTAAAACGTCATCGGTATGAAGCATAAAATCATTAAACAATTTATTGCCTAATCTTGTTCACACATTCTTATAAGTCATTGACGATTCGTTAAAGACAAACAAATGTTTACATTTTTACTATAGTATGAAAACACAGAGTACCTACTTCAACACGTTTCAAACAGATGTACGAAGGTAAGTAGGTACTCAATTCCTACCTAGAGCAAGGGTAAAAAAATCATAGAAAAATGTAAATAGGTAAGTACCTAAGTAATATTGAACGGTTATGCTACGTCAGAATTACTTTGCAAAATATTGAATTACCGATTCATACCGAAATATAAAAGAATGACACATCGATACAGTCATGATATAGTTACCCATTGTAATCAAAATATGATTCATTAATTAGATGCGACAACTTGATGAAACAAATACATAATAATGTATGCTATCTTTTATCTTAGCTTTATATAATTTGCTTGGTACCTTTTTCACTTCTAGATAGTAAAATATTTTAATAACATTAAAACTTTGGCCTTTAAGGTGTAGCTATAATATAACATACAAAATATTCTTATTCTTATTCTTATTCTTATTCATTTATTGCCAAAAATGTGGTATACATAAAGATCTTAACCTAGAATAAAAAACAGTGCGCACATAACCCGGTAGGGCACGGCAACGTTAGGTGCAAAAAATTTATACATGTCATTCATATGTCATTGTTAGTTAATTCACGTCATTATTAATTAATTTGTGTTATGGGAAAATAATTGGTCTATAATAATAATTTTGATAATTCACTGAATAATTGTTAATTTTATACATCAATAAATTCACAGTATTCACATTATAATATTAAATATTAGTAATTAAATTATCATTGTCATAATCACAATACAATAATAATATACATGTACAAGTAAAAATTTACAATTTATCCTTTAGAAATTCATTAACGGAATAATAGGTCTTATCTATCAGGAGTGACTTTAATTTGTTTTTAAATTGGGTTTCTGTTTCTAGCTTTTTTATGGACTCTGGGAGTTTATTGTAAATTTGTATTGCCCGATATTGTGGGCTCCTTTTAAATATACATAGACGCGGCGTAGGGAGTATAATTTGCTTATTTCGGCGAAGGCTGCTTTTAAATGTGTACTGGTGTAAGTTTGACCTGGCATGACATGCTATTTCTAGGATATAGATAGATGGCAGTGTGAGTATCGCGTACTTTTTAAAATATGCTTTACAACTATTGGGCTGGTGAATGTTAGCTAGAATGCGAATCAGTTTCTTTTGTAGAACAAATAGCGTATCTGCATCCTTGCTGTGGCCCCACATCATGATCCCGTAGCGTAAGCGGGAGTAGGCGTATGCGTAATATGCTGATAGCGCAATCTCCAAGTTTGTATTTGATTTTAAGATGCTGAAAGCGTAAATGAACTGACTTAATTTAGATTTTACTTTGCTAATGTGTTGTTGCCATGTAAGGTGTGTATCAATGGTGATACCTAACAGTTTAAATTCACTTATTTCATTAATACATAAGGATTGTTTAACTCGATCTAGGTCTAGTAGTTTTTTCTGATATGGTCTGAATTGTAGTAATTTTGATTTTAAAGTATTAATTTCCAAATTATGTTGCTGCAGCCAATTTTTAACAATTGTGAAATTTGCAGATATTTTTTCTACGCTGTCCTGACTATCTGTACATTTAAATAATATTGATATGTCGTCGGCAAAAAGTACACTCTTAGCGTCTATTATATTAGGGAGTTCATTTATATATATGATAAAGAGGACACAACCAAGCGTACTCCCTTGCGGTATAGACCAATTTGTTTCACGGATATCTGATTTTATTTGTATTATTTCGCCGGTATTTTCACTCCAGTAGTCTATTTGTACGTATTGTTTTCGCCCGGATAGGTATGATTTAAACCAATTATACGGCTTTCCCCGGATTCCTAATGCATCTAATTTTGAGAGTAACGTACTATGCGATACTTTATCATATGCCTTACTCATATCGAGTAATAGTGCAACTGCATACTCCTTGTCATTTATGTAGTTATACGCTTCCTGAATAAAGTTATATACGGCGCTTGTTGTTGATCTGTGTTTCCGAAACCCAAATTGATTTTCATTAAGCAGGTGGAATTTTTCAAGGAAACTGTAGACACGATTTATTATTGCCTTTTCAAAAATTTTTGATACGGTTGGCAGAAGCGAGATAGGTCGATACTGATTTATGTCTTCGGCGCTGCCTCCCTTTTTAAATAACGGCTTAACTTTTGCTATTTTAAGTTTTTCAGGGAAGGTTTCTTCATCGAATGATTGGTTAACAAGTTGTGTAATAGGCTGTGTTAGTTCATTAGTACATTTTTTAATCAAAACTGGTGGTATTTCGTCAATGCCACAGCTGTACTTATTATGTAGACGACTAATTAATGTTTTTATTTCATGTTCCGTTACAGGAGTTAGATATAGAGAGTTAGTTGATTGAGTTAGGGTCCTAGGCTGTTTTAGGTTTTGATCATTATAACCAATATTCGCAAAGTAATTATTAAAGGCATTTGATATTTTAATTGGATCGGTAATTGTGTCAGAGTTTATTTTTAATTTTAAATTCGCGTTTTTAATTGTTTTACGTTTTTTTGTTACATTTTTTATTATGTTCCACATAGTTTGGGTTTTATTAGAGGCTTTTTTCATTTTTTTTATATTAGCTAGCTTTTTTGATATTTTAACACAACGTTTAAGAATTTTCTCATACGTTTTGTAGTGTAATTTTAAGGTTTTATTTTTTGATTTATTTATAAATATCTTTAAAAGTCTTTTATGTCTACACGATTGTTTTAAACCGGTTGTGAGCCAAGTAATTATATTTTTTTGTCTGATCGTTAACTTCTTTTTAGGAATATATATATCTAAAAGTTCCTTGATTTTATTTTCGAAATGATTATAGTTTAGATTTATATCGAAGGTTTTTTTAAGAATGTTACTCCAGTCTACTTGTTCAAGTGCTTTCTTAAAGTTGTTGATGTTTTGGTCGCTAAATATTCTTTTTATTATAGAGTGTTTACTGTTAGCCTTTATGTCAATATGTGTTTTGAATGTGTAAATTACGCTTTTATGATCCGATATACCTTGGTCGTGTACTTGAATAGTGTAATCAGAATTATTTGTAAAAATTAAATCTATACATGACATTGTTGAGCTAGTTACCCTTGTTGGTTTTGTTACTACTTGGTGAAGATTACATTCCATAAATAATAATACCATTTTTTCATAGTGTAGGCAATTTCTACTTTTATCCAAATTAAAATCACCCCCGATTATGATGTGTTTTTTTCCACACGCTGGCCTAATTTTATTTAAAAGATTGTTTAGGTATTCAAAAAATGTATCAATTGCACGATCTGTACGGTATATTAAAATAAGCAATACATTCAGTTTTGGTAATTCGACGGCACTACATTCAACAATATAATCTACTGAAAGTTCTGTTATGTCACTCCGCTCAATATAGTCTGATCCCTCTGGTAGAAGAATAGCAACTCCCCCTCCCTTGCGACTTTGACGGCAGTAGGTGGTAGCGTACACGTATCCGTTAATATTTGTTGCTAGTTGGTCTTCTTGAGATAGCCATGTCTCGGAGAAGCAAGCAGCATCATATCTGTGTTCGCTTAGAAATGTTTCTATGATGTGCGTTTTGTTTTTAATACTCTGGACGTTTTGAAAGACGTAAGTCACGAAATGTTTTTTTTGAGTCATTAGTGTTAGTATTAGTCGCTATTGTCAAATTCTGTCCATTCTCGCTATCGTTTTGTTTTTTAACCTCCTGTGGTGGTGTCCCAATTATACTCGTAGTGTTATTGTGTTGTGTATGGTTTTCGACATATTCCTGACCATCCACGTATAGGATATTGTTGCGAATATATGCCCGATGTCCTGTGTTTCGTTTTTCTAATAACATATTTCTAATGTGCCTACGACGTTTTGCCTCGTCAGGATTTAGGAATGTTGATATTGATAAGCCTGTATTTTTGAACACGTGACTATTCTGTAATATGTATCTGGTCAATCTTTCGCTTAAAAACTTTACCACAATCGGTCTTTTGTTACTTCTCTTGCCTATGCGATAGATATCGTCAATATAACCTGACACATTGATGTTCAAAAACTCACTGAAAACCGATTTGATTTTTTTATAAATTTCATCTTCTGACTCTCTGTAGTTTTCTTCCAAACCATAAAGTACCAGCCGATTATTTATGTTAGAATAAGTATTATTGGACAGGTTTTGAACTTCGTTTTTTAGTTTCTTATTTTCTTCTTCTAATTTTTGGATTTTATTATTTATAATTTCTATGTCTTGTTTAATTTGTGATTGTTCTAGAATAATTTCCTTGTGCTGTTTGCTATTTTGTATTTTTAATTTAGACAATTCCTCAAAAAATGAGATCCTTAGTTCACTTATAATGGACTCCTTATTTTTTGCAAGTTTTTGATCCAACATGTCACTAATTTGTTCGAGTGTTAGGTTATTGCCAGTTTGTATTTGCGAATGAGTAATGTCATCAGTAGGAAAGATCGTATTATTAGTTTCACCCAGAACTGTTTGGTTATTAATTACTTGTTCATCCACAGACATGTTTGGATCTGGCGTATATTCGCATATTCCTAAGTTAGTGTGGGATCTTACGGGTGTACTGTCTGTGTTCCTACGTTTTGTAATGTTTAAACAATCTGGGCAGGTCCACGTACTTAGTAGTTTAGTCTTATGATTTGTGAAATACATTTTATTCATGTTTAGGCATGAGTAATGGAAGGGGCCGCTGCACACAATACATTGTAACATATCTCCCGTTTGTAGTTCCTTGTTGCATGCTAAACATTTCTGGTTTGCAAGTTTTTTTGTGCGTAGATTGTCCATGTTTGTGATTCGGCGGCGTATAGTCAAGAAACAATTACGTACCGGCACGACAAGCGATGATACAAATTATTTGATTCTGTTTGTTAACGGTCACCGTGCGCTTGTAGTGTGAGCGCGACGGCAGACCGGTTCGGCACGGCGATCAGCTGTTGCGCGAGCAGGACGACGCAACGCAGTCTTGCTTACCGCATCGAGTTATTGTAGAATCACAATTAAAATTTTTCGTCACTTATTCTTCTTAGTTTTGCACAGTAAACACACTTGCTATAGGTAGAACTATTTAACTTTTAATTAGTGTAAGTTTTCCTTGCAATGTAGTACTTTTTAGGGTAATAGTAGCCACTAATTACACGACTTTTGAATTAATTTTACGGGAGCACTTAAAATCACTTCACTCGCTCGCTGCGCGCGCGCTGCACCTATTGTATGACATTGTACTGTATTGACAATGATGCGCTCATAGCCCGGCTCGTGTCGATCCGAAGTGATGAGCTGAGCCAAGCTACAAATAGGCACAGTTTTTAAATAAATGTGACCGCAAGTGGCAAAAATTTCTTGAGCAATTCCGGGCTTCCGAAGGCAAATATGATATTTATCTTTAGTCTCGACAACTACACCCTCTCTAAACTCCACTCTAAACCCTCGATGCTCAATGGCTCAACTGCGTGTTTTATGCTCTGGGCTTTTTCTATTAAGCGGACAAACTATTGCTTCTAGTGCACCATTAGTAAGTTGAAGTACATATCGACGGTTGATAGCTGCACAGTGAAAGGAATCTTACCCGACCTTTACCTGGCAAGCTACTACTACCAACCTAATAATACTCATGTACTGTATTTTTTAACTATTACCTGTTAGGGAATTTTAATAGTTATTATACGAGCTGGTCCTTCCGAAAGATCGAATTACTTATAATCGCACGGCCAGTATACGGCAGAACAAAAAGTAGCATGATCTTTTGGAAGAACCAGTGAAGTAAAATTATTGTCTTTTTCCGTGGTAGTATCGAAGGGTTTGTAAGGTAGGTATTGCTGGACCAGGAAAATAAAAACCTGTCATGAGGGCGCTAAAGTATCCTTTTTTATGGCAACAGCACAGACAACAATAACTATAGTAGCGCTCATGTCATTATTGTCATTTTGGCAATTAAGTCGGAAATGTTACTTAAGGAAATTAATGTTATTTTAAATGAAATTTTATTTTAGCACATAGAAAATCACTTTTCTTTCACAACTATGAATAGGTTTTGGCATTTTAGACATTTTAACTATTTGGCATTTTAGGCATTTTAACTATGACATTCAACTCGCTGACAAGCAATTTACGAATGACATTTAGAAAGTAAGAGTTGCCAGTAAAACAAATTCGTTCTATGAGCATACCGCAATATGGCAAGGTTTTTTATATTCCTGGTCAACCTATACCTCTTGTCTTTGATAATTATGTTTCAGTTAAACCCGTTAAGCGGGGTGGTGGTCCTTTATTTACCATACAGCCCTACGAAAGCTATGAACGGCAAAGTTGGGACTCAAATATCACTACATAAGCAGATTACTTAGATCTTTAAAGCTTACATTTGAATATTTAAATTAAGAAGAGCGTCCAAAGACCGTGACAAAAATATTTAATAGTCAAGAATTCAAGGTATGTAATTATTGTATTGTATTTCGTTCTAATGACACAATGAAGAGTGGCAAAAGCCTAACTTTTTGCTTAACAATAAGTAAATAGTCGCGACGTGAATTTATATTCAAAATTACTCTTAAAAAATTCTCAGTCAAACTTCTAAGAATTTTTTATACGTATTTCATTACTTTAATTAAATTTTAAGTTTTCAACGGCAAATAGATGATAGTTATGGACCACTTACCTCATCATCATCATCTCAACCCATCACATCACGGCCCACTATTGAGCACGGGTCTTGTAGAGGACGGCGAGGGATCACAGGGATAATAGGAAATAGCCAGATAAGTAGAATAGGAAAATGTTGTATTTTGGTTCGGTTTTACAATTGACAATGTGTTCTTATGATAAGTGACAGAATTTAAAGGTATAAAAAAAGAAATATTAAATTAAAGGAGGTTGGTTTGTCACAGGTCTCTTCTCAGAATGAGAAGGTTAAAGCCATAGTCCACCACGCTGGACTTCACACACCTTTGAGTTTTTGCGAACTCTCTGGTATGCAGGTTTCCTCACGATGTTTTCCTTTACCGTTGGTAGCAAGTGACTCCGAAAAGTCAGAGGTGCGTGCCCTGGGATTCGAACCCGGACGGACCCTCCGAATAGGAAGCCGAATTCTTAACCACTATGCTATCACCGCTACCACTTACGGTTACCTACTACCTAATTAATTAAATTCGAATGTTGAAACTCTAAGTTGCATACATACACGTATTTAGGTACACAGAACTTCATAATATCTGAGGTTAATTATAAAATAGAATGTAATTGCAAATAACATTCTTTATTTTAGTCATTTTCACTAGATGTTCCCGTATCCTCACCCGTATCATCAATAGCAGTAGTAGAGTAACGTAGCTCTAAACCTCCTCAATTATGAATAGAAACCCATGCTCAGCATATATCTGTGGATTAACGACTACAGCCGCGGCGCCCAGCTTATCTCTGAAATGGCAAAAATTGGAACTAACGCCGCCATGTTAAAAAGTCATTCATATTCATACGTACGTTTTGGTCAATTTGGCAATGATTGGTAGGTACGTTTGGCAATGATTGGTCAAATGCGTCCGACAGCGCCTCCCTTCGTTTCAATCTTTATGCGGGCTACAGACCTTCAGTTTTAACTGCACAGTTTTAACTGTACAGTCGAACTGTTCAGTTTTAACTGACGTTCCTAGTGTCTACACACGTTCAGTTTTATCAGTTGTGATCTCTTTCCACTCGAAGTAACACGTTAAAATGGCTTCACCGGATGACGCTGTGGCAATTGTTGGACTATTATGCATTTTGAAAAAAAGAAGACAAAGAACAAAGAAAATGTGGTGTAAACATTGGTTATTAAAAAGAAAACAATATACGCATAATAATTTACTGGAAGAGCTCAGGATTACTCCAAAAGACTATAATAACTTTTTTTTATGCATGCAGCATGCAGCACCACCCTTCCGCTGCCGCCCATGGCAATTGTGACAGACTTAGAACAAGACCCAATTTAGGGACTAGGGTGGTTAGTCTAGTTAGTAGATGGTGTTAGAATATTAGTTGGTTAGTTTGTTAATAAGTGTGAGGACAGGGACTGTTAGTGATAGTTAGTCCTGTTAGTTAATATTAGTAATAGTTAGTACCTAATTGTCTAGTTAGTAATGATTAGTATGAGTCTTGTTCCAATTCGGTCACAGATGCGTTGCTACCCCTGAGGACTGAGATGGTCGCCTCTAAAAAAGTGAAACCGGCTCCACACCTTCCTATCCGGAACACAATTGCTCTCAAAAACAATTATTATGACGGTAGAAATGGTACTGAGTACCTTGGCGGGCGGTGGTACTAACTACCCCGGGCGAACTCTAGGCTCTACCACCTAGAATGGATGAAAAAAAGTACTTGCATCTGCTTGATTTAGTCACACCTAAAATAATGAAACAAAATACTGTTATGAGAAGTGCTATATCGCAACATGAAAGGTTAACAGAGCAACACTTAGGTTTTTAGCAACAGGAAGAACCTACGAAGACCTTAAGTTTTCAACAATAATATCTCCTCAGTCATTGCCTCAGTGATTGCCACGGTCGTGGTAATCTTTTGCTTTAACTTTCCATAAGCAAGGTTCAGAACGATATATTTCTATAAATTATTCTAACCATTCACGTTGATTTGGCATGGTTATTTTAATCCAGAACGCAACAGAAACGTGCTCACTCCAACGATCCTTGGGTAAAACTGACAACTGTTCAGTTTTTTGCTACACACCTTCAGTTTTAACTGTACAGTTTTAACTGCGCAGTTTTATCTAATGCGGGCTACAGACCTTCAGTTTTAACTGCGCAGTTTTAACTGTACAGTCGAACTGTACAGTTAAAACTGACGTGTGTAGGCAAAACTGAAAACTGTACAGTTGAACTGACGATCTAATCGAAATATCATTAGATAAAACTGCGCAGTTAAAACTGTACAGTTAAAACTGAAGGTGTGTAGCAAAAAAACTGTACAGTTTGTCAGTTTTACCCAAGCATCGTTGGAGTGAGCACACGTTTCTGTTGCGTTCTGGATTAAAATTATTAATCTATATTTTTAACCGACTTCAAAAAAGAAGGAGGTTCTCAATTCGACCGTATATATGCTTTTTTTATGTACGTTCAGCGATTATTTCGTCGTTTATGGGCCGATTTTGATAATTCTTTTTTTGTTGTAAAGTAGATATGCGCAGTGGGGTCTCCTGATAGGGATACCAGGATCTGATGATGGCATCTCAGAGAAATCGAGGGGAACTTTCGAAAATTGTATGGAAAACTAGTGTGTTTGTTCATATTATCATAAGTACATTATAGCGCTACCATTTCATGAAGATCTGGAGTCGATCTGATGAAGCCGAAAGACAGTCGAGGGAACTCCTCAACGATTTACTGCAGTTATCTAGTGTTTGGGCTTGATTAATTTGTAGTGACGAGAACTTTACACTTAGATGTTGAATGGAACGCCATCTGGCGAGTAGTTTTTGAGTTATCTCTACTTATCAAGATTGAAGTCGGTTATTTTTTTTTGTAAAAAGCAATTATTGGTATACAAATTAATACCCCCACTATATCAAAAATGAATATATATGATGTATAGGGTCTTTCATTAAGTGCGCGTAGATTTTAAAATTGAATAAAACAAGTTCTACATGAGATATCAATAAGATTTTATGTTTACTTGAGAGCCTCATCAATGCCATTTTGAGTGAAATAAAATATGATATGATAATATGGACAGCGAAGACGCCACACAGCTCAAGACACAATCGACATTCTGCACTAAGAAGATATATAAGATAATATTATAAATGCTGTATCTAATATATAATACTGATTTATCCTGTTGCTAAAAACCTAAGTGTTGCTGTTAACCTTTCATGTGGCGATATAGCACTTCTCATAACAGTATTTTGTTTCATTATTTTAGGTGTGAGTGACTAAATCAAGCAGATGCAAGTACGTTTTTTCATCCATTCTTAAATAGTTATTATAGTCTTTTGGAGTAATCCTGAGCTCTTCCAGTAAAGTATTATGCGTATATTGTTTTCTTTTTAATAACCAATGTTTACACCACATTTTCTTTGTTCTTTGTCTTCTTTTTTTCAAAATGCATAATAGTCCAACAATTGCCACAGCGTCATCCGGTGAAGCCATTTCAACGTGTTACTTCGAGTGGAAAGAGATCACAACTGATAAAACTGAACGTGTGTAGACACTAGGAACGTCAGTTAAAACTGAACAGTTCGACTGTACAGTTAAAACTGTGCAGTTAAAACTGAAGGTCTGTAGCCCGCATAAGAATGGATGAAAAAACGTACTTGCATCTGCTTGATTTAGTCACTCACACCTAAAATAATGAAACAAAATACTGTTATGAGAAGTGCTATATCGCCACATGAAAGGTTAACAGCAACACTTAGGTTTTTAGCAACAGGATAAATCAGTATTATATATTAGATACAGCATTTATAATATTATCTTATATATCTTCTTAGTGCAGAATGTCGATTGTGTCTTGAGCTGTGTGGCGTCTTCGCTGTCCATATTATCATATCATATTTTATTTCACTCAAAATGGCATTGATGAGGCTCTCAAGTAAACATAAAATCTTATTGATATCTCATGTAGAACTTGTTTTATTCAATTTTAAAATCTACGCGCACTTAATGAAAGACCCTATACATCATATATATTCATTTTTGATATAGTGGGGGTATTAATTTGTATACCAATAATTGCTTTTTACAAAAAAAAATAACCGACTTCAATCTTGATAAGTAGAGATAACTCAAAAACTACTCGCCAGATGGCGTTCCATTCAACATCTAAGTGTAAAGTTCTCGTCACTACAAATTAATCAAGCCCAAACACTAGATAACTGCAGTAAATCGTTGAGGAGTTCCCTCGACTGTCTTTCGGCTTCATCAGATCGACTCCAGATCTTCATGAAATGGTAGCGCTATAATGTACTTATGATAATATGAACAAACACACTAGTTTTCCATACAATTTTCGAAAGTTCCCCTCGATTTCTCTGAGATGCCATCATCAGATCCTGGTATCCCTATCAGGAGACCCCACTGCGCATATCTACTTTACAACAAAAAAAGAATTATCAAAATCGGCCCATAAACGACGAAATAATCGCTGAACGTACATAAAAAAAGCATATATACGGTCGAATTGAGAACCTCCTTCTTTTTTGAAGTCGGTTAAAAATATAGATTAATAATTTTAATCCAGAACGCAACAGAAACGTGTGCTCACTCCAACGATGCTTGGGTAAAACTGACAAACTGTACAGTTTTTTTGCTACACACCTTCAGTTTTAACTGTACAGTTTTAACTGCGCAGTTTTATCTAATGATATTTCGATTAGATCGTCAGTTCAACTGTACAGTTTTCAGTTTTGCCTACACACGTCAGTTTTAACTGTACAGTTCGACTGTACAGTTAAAACTGCGCAGTTAAAACTGAAGGTCTGTAGCCCGCATTAGATAAAACTGCGCAGTTAAAACTGTACAGTTAAAACTGAAGGTGTGTAGCAAAAAACTGAACAGTTGTCAGTTTTACCCAAGGATCGTTGGAGTGAGCACGTTTCTGTTGCGTTCTGGATTAAAATAACCATGCCAAATCAACGTGAATGGTTAGAATAATTTATAGAAATATATCGTTCTGAACCTTGCTTATGGAAAGTTAAAGCAAAAGATTACCACGACCGTGGCAATCACTGAGGCAATGACTGAGGAGATATTATTGTTGAAAACTTAAGGTCTTCGTAGGTTCTTCCTGTTGCTAAAAACCTAAGTGTTGCTCTGTTAACCTTTCATGTTGCGATATAGCACTTCTCATAACAGTATTTTGTTTCATTATTTTAGGTGTGACTAAATCAAGCAGATGCAAGTACTTTTTTTCATCCATTCTAGGTGGTAGAGCCTAGAGTTCGCCCGGGGTAGTTAGTACCACCGCCCGCCAAGGTACTCAGTACCATTTCTACCGTCATAATAATTGTTTTTGAGAGCAATTGTGTTCCGGATAGGAAGGTGTGGAGCCGGTTTCACTTTTTTAGAGGCGACCATCTCAGTCCTCAGGGGTAGCAACGCATCTGTGACCGAATTGGAACAAGACTCATACTAATCATTACTAACTAGACAATTAGGTACTAACTATTACTAATATTAACTAACAGGACTAACTATCACTAACAGTCCCTGTCCTCACACTTATTAACAAACTAACCAACTAATATTCTAACACCATCTACTAACTAGACTAACCACCCTAGTCCCTAAATTGGGTCTTGTTCTAAGTCTGTCACAATTGCCATGGGCGGCAGCGGAAGGGTGGTGCTGCATGCTGCATGCATAAAAAAAAGTTATTATAGTCTTTTGGAGTAATCCTGAGCTCTTCCAGTAAATTATTATGCGTATATTGTTTTCTTTTTAATAACCAATGTTTACACCACATTTTCTTTGTTCTTTGTCTTCTTTTTTTCAAAATGCATAATAGTCCAACAATTGCCACAGCGTCATCCGGTGAAGCCATTTTAACGTGTTACTTCGAGTGGAAAGAGATCACAACTGATAAAACTGAACGTGTGTAGACACTAGGAACGTCAGTTAAAACTGAACAGTTCGACTGTACAGTTAAAACTGTGCAGTTAAAACTGAAGGTCTGTAGCCCGCATTAAATAGTTATTATAGTCTTTTGGAGTAATCCTGAGCTCTTCCAGTAAAGTATTATGCGTATATTGTTTTCTTTTTAATAACCAATGTTTACACCACATTTTCTTTGTTCTTTGTCTTCTTTTTTTCAAAATGCATAATAGTCCAACAATTGCCACAGCGTCATCCGGTGAAGCCATTTCAACGTGTTACTTCGAGTGGAAAGAGATCACAACTGATAAAACTGAACGTGTGTAGACACTAGGAACGTCAGTTAAAACTGAACAGTTCGACTGTACAGTTAAAACTGTGCAGTTAAAACTGAAGGTCTGTAGCCCGCATAATGATATTTCGATTAGATCGTCAGTTCAACTGTACAGTTTTCAGTTTTGCCTACACACGTCAGTTTTAACTGTACAGTTCGACTGTACAGTTAAAACTGCGCAGTTAAAACTGAAGGTCTGTAGCCCGCATTAAGTTGGGTTTACTCCTATTTTTTCTGGGGTTATTCCCACTGGTCAGATTGGTGGTCAGATTGGTCTGACCAATGGGAAATTTTTTTTTCCCGTGTTCCGTGGGTTTACTCATAGAGATAGGAATATATAATACTTAGATTACTATACAGTACGCCCAACTTATCTCTGAAATGGCAAAAAATTGGAACTAACGAAAAGTCATTCATAAGTTGTACGTTGTGGTCATTCATCTGTTAGTTACTAGTGTGCAATGATTGGTCAAATGAATGTCAAATGCGTCCGACAGCGCCTCTTTCGTTTCAATCTTAGTTGGGTTTACTATACGTATTATTATGTCATTACAGTCAAATCACAGTTTGTCATTAAGACGGTTCATATTAATAAAAATTTTAGTATCCAGTTCATTATACTAGCATGAATATACAAAATGAAAAAGCTTCACCCTCTTACTTCTGGAAGTGTATTACATTAAACGAAGACTGTCCGTTCTTCTCAATAACTGATCCAAGATTATACTACTTCGGACTTGGTCTCACAACAATGTATGCTGTCTTTTTACTCATGATATTGCTTGATATAAACTTCTATTGGACTTTAGATAACTTTCAAGAACGGATAAATCTTTGTATAAATTTCGTGAAGAAGAAGTTGCGTAATGTAGAAGTAGACCAGCGGAGGTTGATAAGTATACAAGAGAGAACGGAAAAACAGACGAAGAAAAGCGATGAATGTACGAAAATTGTGACTGCAATCAGAGGAGCGTTGCTGAATGATGACCCTTACCAAATGGAAGCTCTCACGGGTAACAACATTGACAATTATGATACTCTTTAAAACGTACGTAAGTCTTCTACAATATTCACAAGGAATGAGTTTTCATTTGACCACGGACCATACAAGGGTTAGAATTTTAAAAGAAATGTGCATATGTAAATAAAATAAAACATACTTAATCCAAAGCACAATTTTGATTAATCGGTAGATGATTTCACAAGTCTGAAAGAAATGCATTTCATAATTTATATTTGCGTTACGAATCTTTTAATCGAAATGTAAAATGTTGGACACCTGATGTTACGCCCCAGTTTTTGCATGTTCAAAAACTTGTTAAAATTATAATGGAAGTGTTCATCATCAAACCTTAGTACAAAAATACATTTGCAGCATCTGCGTTACAAGTTATTGCTAGTTTACGGGTCGTAGCGCACGTAACGGTCATTCATATGCCTACAAAATGTATATTTATGCAATTTATGCAAACGTAAAATGATTTCATCATGTGCAAGAACAATTTTGTGCAAATAAATAACACTTAGATATGACTTTTTTATTTTTTCCTGGATAAAAGTTTTAGATTAAGGGTTTTCGTAAATTTAAAGGTTTTACGTAGCTCCATATACCTACAATGCATTCTAAAATGAAGATCGTTAGCTTTAAAGTAAGGCCATTTTAATAGGCCACATTTGACAACTGTTTGTCTTTGCTTTATAGTGAGGGTAACCTGCTGAAAAACATCGATTAATTTGATTAATCGATGCGGACTTCAAACATCTGTAAATTGAATGTGATTGTTATAAAAACTATTTTAATGACCGCACAGTTCAAACAATGACTAAAAAAACGACAAAAATAATGCGTCTAATAATGGCGCGAAATGAAATCATGACTTTTTTGTAACATTTCACGTTTCTGGATACTGGCTTTTGAGCCAGACGTTATATATTTAAATGAATGATTACATATTTTTTGGCCTAAAATGTAAGAAAATTAATTCTGTTCCCATTAAAATATGTTTTATTTTGTAATCGTGAAATACTTTTTGAATTTCTCGAATTCAACTTATCTACTGATCTGTTTCTTTTGGTACCATCCCTCATGTTTAAAAAGAAAAAGAGTTCACTGACGTAACTTTGTAACGACGTCAGTTCTTTACTTAAAAGTGTAAAAATTTTAACAATATCTAGTAGGGAATATTAAATAATATGGAGTGCCTCCCTTACAAGGTTACTTTGTAAAATTTTGACGAACTGTCAAATGTGGCCTATTAAAATGGCCCTAGTATAACATATCCTACCAACATACACAAATAGGTTAAAAGTATTAATAGCCTACTCCAAAATTCTGGTTTCTCCTAATAACTAAGTGCAACCCCTACCAGCAGGTTGTTTGAGGGGTTAGTACCTAACCCATAATATATGTGAACCCAGAAGCTGTGAACTGAGCCGCCCGAAGGCCTCCGACGTGGCATAACGACTACCATAATAAAGATATGTTGAATCTACGGCTCTAAATGCCCTCCGAGCCACAGAAACGTGCAAGAAATATTTGCTCCGGTAGCGGTCACCCATCAACCAACTAAACGCACCTACACGAGCTCGTAAGATCAACAACAAGCAAGCACATGTCTACTGTCGAATTTACTCTGGTTGCTGCAGTACGCAACGACCTCTGTCAAAGGAAACTAGATATTCTGTAGAACAGCTTATCAGCCACCCTCCTTCCCTTCCCCCTCTCCTGGACCCTTCCCTATCAGGGGAGTGAAAGATGGATGAAAATTTCTTACACCCTGATATTTCTTAGGGGAAATTATGCTGAAATAGTTTACGGAACAATGCTTGCATGGTTAGCTAGTTATAATATTATACGAGTATTTCTGCAAAATTCGCTCGACCGAAACAGAACAGACACTAGCGTAGTCTTTTGTTCAATAGAATTGTACAAAATTCAAATTTCCGCACCGTTCGTCTTCGCTACCGTGCTAAGTGTTAGTCGAGTATACTGGACAGAGACGTACATAGCCTCGACATTGCTACTATTTCTCCAAAATAGTTCTTATACATTTTTCATATAAAGACACATTTCTGTTGCTAGTTTTAATAAAACATGTTTGATGAATACAACATGGATTCAATTTAGGTACTGTAGGGTAGTATTTGAGGTCAGTAAACTCACGTCGATTTTGTCGTTGGTAGCAGATCAAATGATATAACTTCAACTGATATAAATTGTTGGTAGGATGGGACCAATATCATCCGAATTTCTTACCGTTACCGAGTTTCTGAAGACACGTTGAAGCGGCCAATAGGCCGCCAAGGGGTTGAAGTTGCAAAGTTCCTAGTTTAGCCATATTGTCATCTTAATTGGAATAAATAAATTTGAGTTAAATCGCTTCTCTCGCTGAGACCATATACCTACACATAACTTAAGCATCTATTCATGTTCATTTACTTAGTGTCAAGCTCAAATGTGATGGAAGATACACCTAAGAATAATCCAAGGGCTAGCGTCGACCGAGAGCAATCGACTGACCGAACGCGATTAGAAGTACGATGAATGACTGCCTTTTGTATAATTTCGTGACTATTTCTGCGTTTCCAAGAGCACCATAGAGCATTCCTTATTAAGGTTTTTATTAAAGTGATATATTGAATGATATTCTACAACATACCTGCTAGCAAGTGATTATGATTATTATTATTTTATTTATTATTTGGTGTATAGGGCACGGGAAACAAGTATTCCCGTGAGGCCACTGCGACCATTTCTGATCTATTGTGGCCATCCCATTGAAATTACATCTGGTCCCCTACTCCTACGGTCTGAGCGAACCGTAGTATGTTTTTGGGGTCCAGGTCTTTGATTTGGTCGGGTGTAATTAAATGCCCTCCCAATATAATACTCCTGCAGTAGGTAATTGCTATGCATTCGCAGAGGATATGGATGGAGGTTTCCTGTGCCCCACCACAGAATCTAAGTGATTATGATGATAAAATAGTAAACGGATTTCGTAAACTAACAATTAAACGAGGTAGGTAGGTATTAGAAACTTCCTGAATTTTCCATATTCTGCCGTCGCCCGCTAATGATCTGAAACCAGGCATTGCGATACTTATGCTAGTGTCAATAATAAGTTCATATGGCAACTTAAGCGGATCTTATTAGTGTATCACGAGGAGGTAGCTGCAAAACGGAGTTTCTACGTCGCTGAGTGAAGTATGCGTAAAGTTAAACGAATCCTAGGACACCAGGAAGAAGCGACGGTTAAAGTTAAGTAATTAAGAAGAGTCTAAACGACGAGATTGCATGGCAAACTTCTTGTTTCCTGTACCGAAAACTATCTTCATTACACTTACTTTCTGTACTCAGATTGCAACCACGCGTGAATGTGAAATATTATCCTAGTTAAGCATACATAATGACTCTAAAAATGCTTAACCTTAAAAATAAAGTCATACCTACAATCTATCAATTAGTCTGCCGATTTTCGTTGCTGTCGGACGAACATAAAATTCCGCCGTTACGAGAAAAGCCCCGAATTTATGGTTTGTGATAATAAACTAATAGGTATAGCTATAACTACCAAACAACAACCTCAACAAAGTTGATGTAAGATGTTTCCTATAATATTGCTCGGACAGAAACGCTGCCTAAGCAAAGTAACTATACATCCGATGCAAAGTTTGGCTACCAGGTATATTCGTAACTCCACTCCACTTGGTTCGAACGTAAATCTTATAACACAGTAAGAGCATAAAACTTTAACATGTGTTGGGGATAGTAGCTATAATGTAGGCAAAGTTAAGTTACTGAATTAATAAAGGTGATTGCCTCAGATTAGGCTACTCGTGCTGATGGCCCCATCTATTAGTGGATAGCAGGAAGCGAAACTTGGACATGCTCCAATCGCCTTCAGTCTAAATGAACTTTTTATTCAATTTAGTCTGCATTTAAATTTTATGTGCCAAAGGAAGCTATAGTTTCAGGGCAAACTCTGGTAGAAATCCATTGATTTTTAATTTTACCTCACATTATAAAATTTCTCGTGGTTAGATAATAGATGGGTAATGCAACCAAGGTGTGGTCTTACTATTGTAGAATGTTGAGTTTCGAGGATACCTAACTTTTTATTACTTACTTTTCAAAATGGTAAAAAATGGGTTTCAAAATGGCTTAATGCATTAATGTACCTAAATTATGTTCGTAAAGACCTTTTTTAAACTAAAAGGTACCTACATAGTAAGATGTGCCTCGAATCCCATAATAAACGGGTAAATCATCAGTAATTTACTGTGTTATACCTAATACAACTTGCAGTTACTAACAGATGACAAAGCAAATGTACCATTACTAACACGAGTGAACAGGTTTAGAAAATAAAATACGGATATTTTGTTCATTATATTTATTTCACACAATCACACACACCTTGCTTACTTCCCTAATAAATTGTTTTTTTTATATTATTTTTTGTTAATTTTATACGAAGCTTTAGTTTTAACTCACACTTTTGTATACATGATGCTTATCATTACTAACTTACAAATAGTCTAAGTACATTACCAATGATTATATTAATTACAGGCGGATTTTGTGGCCTTAATGACGGTAAAACAATAAACAAAGTAACAGTTAAAACGAAAACTTAACATAAAACTAACAAACACAGCCATTTTTAATATTAAAACAAACTTAACAAATATATAACAAAAACAAAAAATCAATTCTTAAAAATATTCAACATTAACAGAAATCAATAACAAAATTTTCAAAAAGTATCGAAACAGTAATTGTGTAATGGTCATTTTATCCTCGCCAATATTTAAAATATTCTTTGACATTATCGAAATTGTATTAAATTTAGATGAAATTTAATACCTTTTTATAAACTATCCTGTACTTTGGAATATTAGTTTTAAGATTGGTCAACACAGAAATTAATAACAGGTTACAAATTTCTAATACAGTTTTATAAACGACTACAATTTACTTTTCAAATATATCTACTGTTTATGAAAAAAATTAAAGAAGGAAAAAATAACCACCAGACGAACAATGTCACATCTTATCGTGAAAATATTTTTTCTATTTAACATGAACACAAGAAAATTATACCATCACGATAATAAAAAGGGCGTCCTAGCAAGATTTCTTTGAATGGAATCTTTCCAGAAGGCAAACTTATTTTCAACAACACAAGCGTAAAAATTATATCAGTAAGATACTTAATTATGTAAGGCACTTAATGATTTAAGGTACACGGATATAAGGCACTGTTGTGATGTGTAAGGATGGATTTCGATCGAAAAAGAAATTTAACAGATATACCAAAAAAGAGTTACACCCATAAACTTACAAAAGTAAACTTTAACAAAGTGACCGAAGATGGAATCACCAAATCGGGCAATTTTGAACGTAGAAACAATTAACTTTAACAAAAATGTTAATAGAAAATATGGTGCAAAATCGGAATTAAATCAAACTTAAATACAAGATGGTAATTAAAAGAGTAGCAAAAGAAAACAAAAACTCAACAATAAACCGAACGTGTAGGGAAATTCACTGGAATATCGACCTCATAACAGAAACTGTTCAACAAAACTGGATATAGAAAACAAACTGGGGTCTAACAACATCAAAGATCCAAATGAAAACTCAACTCGTACAACAGGCAAATCAACAAATCCAACAAAAAATTAACGTACGTACAACAATTAAATTTACATTTGTACAATAATTAAATCAACGTACGTACAACAAGTAAATTAACATATTACAACAAATAAAATTATGAAACGGGTACCTAATGAAATAAGTTAAAACAGCGAGTAATAAACAAAAACTTAACTTGACCTCTTCTTTAACTTGGACACTATTAACAATTTATTATTGGTACGGCGGTGTAGTACAAACAAAAATTCAACATTCGTTAACAAAAAACAACAAAGATAACAAAATTTATGAAATCAGAACCAGCTGATTCATTGCCTATTAAATAAAAAAAAACTAAATAAACAAGAGCATAAGAGGTCTCAAAAATTTTTAAGCAACGTAACTGAGATAATTGGAAAATTTTGTGGCAATTGAGAATGGTAAACTTAAAAAATATACTAATGTTAAGTATTGTCAAGTAATTAAAACGATGAACATTTGACACTAACAATTAATCATAACAATTTAAAAATGAATAAACGTAACAGAATAACGAAACTTGAATGGTAACTTGAACAGATGTAACAAACAACACCGTACATTAAGGCTTTCTTGCAATGAATTAAATATTCATTGCAAAGTAGATCCACATAGTAACATCATGTGTACTTAAATAGACACTAACCAATACTAATCTATTATTATCATACTATGATATGAAATCAAATACTACTGCATAAAATAAATACCCTAAACATTAATTAATTTTTATTTCACTGAAAACCCTATTCCTATTATCAAACATTTCTATATACTACACCTAACTGATTGTTATCTATCTTTGGGAAACTAGAAACTTATTTATTAATTGTAATAAGTTTACCTTAACGTTTCTTCTTAGTTGCATCGTCGATTACATTTGCCATGATTGGCTACTTCGTTAAAATGCGAAAAGTAGACGCAAACAAGCGAAGCGACGCAATGCAGCATTTAATTGCATTTCTACAATTACTCGTGCAAGGTTTCCTCTCTGACGAAGAATTTCATTTCCACTCTGTTTTACAAGATGTATTAAAACAGATAGTTAAATCTGCAACAAATTGAGGAGAATCGGTTAGAATGCTTAATATTTGCCAAAGTAAAAGCGGCGAAATGTAAAAGATAAACAAGAAAAATAAAGTGGCTTTTGAAATAGAATTCTCAAGAGTAATTTACTTTACTTACCTTTATAAAATACAAAAAGAGATTTGCTTCTTTTGGTAAATTCTTTGACCAATTCACTTCACGCTTATTTGCTCTTGGAACCTTTTCAATATTTTATGTCGGTACAACTCCTTCGGGGGACCACAACGGTCCCCCGAGTTGTTCACAGTAGCTCTTATAATTTGGAAGTGACGTTGTATCGGAAAACACGCCCTTATATATGATTCCCGAATTCCCTCCCTCTTTAACCGTGGGAGCTATCGGGCACGTGGTCTCCTTGCGTAAGCGCACACAATAGTTCCCTGTTCTTTGTGTACATTGATTTCGACCCCTTGAACGTCTTACCTATCTTTGCTTACCTGTACTTACCGTAGGGGAGAAATCTCACCCGGTGGGAACCTACATAATCACAACTGAAATTGAATTATTGTACGCGATAATCGTGTGATTTTCTAGAGGATCTTAAATGCGCGGAACTTTCACACGGCGCTACGTTCTGGCATGGTCATTATTATGCAGATGATTCCTTCCAAGTCCTTTTTTATTATTATGATAAATGTTATGTCCGTTACAATATTTTTAACCGTTATGACGCAATATTGGCACTTTGTAAGAAATCTATAAATGTATCTATCTATAACAAACATATAAATGGTTCATGTCTAAATATAGGAGATATTTGAGTAAAAAATTATAAAGGGACTTCTTAAAGGTTAGTAAAGGCTAAAAATATTATTTTGGAGATTTTTTTGTCCGTCTGTATGTTTAACATACTTATATCACAGTCGTTTTGTTGAATGTCTTATTTCAAAACTGGTGCACATTTCATCTTGAAATGCCGCTTATAACCTGAGACATAAATATCTCTTAAACCTAAATGTCGCAGGACAAAGTCTATCGGGAATGCCTACTGGGAATTACAGTACCTACTATCGCTTCAAGTAAAATCACGCCGCTTTCCGAAATTCTTTACAGAACACGATGTATTGTGCGGTAGGTAAGAAATATTTTATATGTAGTAGTGAAGCTTGGCCAAAGTGATTTTAAGACTCCAAAGAACACAATGCGAGGGCTATATTTAATTCAATTTTCCTTCCTCAACTCGCGCATTGTACGAGGTATTGTGTAAAAGTCAAGTATGGCCTAAAATCTAAAATAAGATTGAAACTTAACACTCCGTGTGGTGTTCGGGAGTCATTAATTTGCAAACGTTCAAATCTTAACGGACCCGTTCGCTGATTGACTTTCCCCCAAGTGTTTTGGCGCCGAATAAAAGATCTTTTCAGCGATACCCCGAGAACGTGCTCCGCTTAAAATAATGAGGCTTTAATTTATTAAGGTAAAAATGGAGTACGCATTATAGTGACCCTATCGATGCACAAGTTACCCGAAGGAAGTAAACGAAACTCTATACGTACCATTGAAAACAAATCGTGCTTTTGTTTTAATGTTTTAACGCAAAAATATGCTTTGAATATAATAAATACTCTGCTTTCAGCCCATACTAACCATACAAATCCCTTCACGCGACAGAAGCACTATTGAAAGACTGATTAATTCAGTATTAACGCATATTCATTCCTACGAGCCAGTTTTAATGAGTTTGTATATTTTTCACGTAAATATTAAAATTTGTACCGCAACCGCAGAAAAACATATTCATAAATGCTCTTTTCACTTCTGGACTTCAGCCGTAATATTAATAACTGTGATTTCAAAACGTTCACAAATAATACATACGTCGTATTCCAGACATCAATTACAACTATTTCTTTTATATTCGAATGGCACCAATAATAATAATTGTAGAAAGAATTCGTGTGATAATGGTGCCAGACTTAATTTATCTAGCAAAAAACGCGATGTCATTTAACTGTCTAGCTAGGACAAAAAGATTATTCTTTGGTACTAATATTTTTTCATATAAATCAAATTAGAGCAATAACTCAGTTTCTTAATATCAGTGAAATGATTGTTCGACAGCTGTAAATAAACACTTATTAAGGTGTTCGAGAATATTGACACAGAAAATATTTTTTTGATAATTTAGGGTACCAAATACGTACATAAAATATATAGGTACCTATTGTGGTAGGATAATATATTATGATGATCGGCTGTTGTGTTAAACATCAAAACATTTTTAATTAAGTATACCTACGTCAAGGATGAACATAATTATATATTAGGTATAATTAATACAAGTTGCCAATGAAACAAGGAAAATGTACTAACTCGAACTTTAATTATACTTAAACAACATTAATACATAGTGTTTGCTAGGCTTAAAAGAAATCTAACTGTTAAATATTGCCTATGTTTGAACACTACACAATTAAATTACTTTATTTCAAGGAAACATTTTGTCAAATCTTTAACTTGAAAAGGCCATAAAGACCAGAAGGAACTATGTATTGCAACTGCAGGTTTTTGGTTAGTACGAATACTTAGAATATTTTGTGCCCACAAACAGCGCTTGAATGTCAGGATTTTTCTCTTCTCACTATTCGCAGCAAAAACGTGATCATAACATTCAATTTTTTGAAATTTATAGGACATGGTATACACGAGAGAGTTGGTTCGGTTATCAGCCTAACCTAAATTCAAATCAATGGTGCCACGACCACATGTTCCCTTGTTTGGTATCTGTTCCGTTTCCACTGGGGATTATTTTGAAACCGTTTCGTTTCTCGATTTCTCATCGAAGGCGTATTGTCTTTGTGATTGTGTTGCTCCCGATATTATAAGTACGTAGGTATCTCGTTACCATCCAGTATCAGGATTGAGCTTTTACATTTCGCTTTTATTCTTATTTTTTTTCGCGGAGGAAACTGAGAATTATTTTCGGCGTACTTTGAGAATAAGCCCTACTCCTACGTGTTTACTTGTATGGACTTAGAAACCGTACAACGGACCATATTGTTTAAATTACACAAAAAGACGTAGGTTTGCATCAAAAATAACTAATGGTAATTTATTGGTCTTGTTGCCTTATTTTGCATTTATTAAACACAAATTTAATTATTACATATAGATTCATTTCAATCGTTATGCGTTGCCCAGTTCGGTAGGTACATAAATCCAATTAATTGCCAACTATAAATAATCATTATTTGACTGAGCTACTGTAAATTTACCTATTTCATCCACATTTGTTAGTCACATCATAATTGTGTGTAAATGTAATGGAAGATAATGTTTATATTTAAAATTAATGGTTAAAGAAATAATAAATGAATAACGCGACACACCTATAGCCCCACAGTGGGATTCCCTATGTCGCGGGCGCCATGCACAATTGCACAACTCAAAGGCACAACTCAAGGCACTTTAGAAATTGTTTAGGTAAGTATAAGATATTCATTCTTAATATTTTATTATTTTCTAGATAAATATTAATTAAAACGTTTAATGCTGAAGCAATCAGAAGAATATAATACACGACAACAGAGGGTTTCTTAATTTGGTAACTGTCTTTTAAGTTTGTAAACCTTTTTCAAACAAAATGCGACAGTGAAGATTTAGTGGGTCGGACCATGTTTCGTCGTGATTCGGATGATTTCCGTAAAATCCACTTTTTGGTAGAATATTTTTAAAATAAAATATTTTTAAAACGGTATTGCTCGTGGGCGCTCATACAAGCATTCACAAAATCTGGAAATACGCGAAAACAGATGATGAAACCGTTTTGAGCCAAAATTAAAATGGTCACGTTAAAGATGGCTCATGCCTCCGGGCTCAATAGTGGCACACTTGGAAAGTAATAACGCTACACACTCATAGCTCCACACTAGGATTCCCTGGGTCGTGGGTGCCATGGACAACACACAAGACAAGGACACACACCCAGACCGAAAACGGAATTTAAACTCATCATTCAAATTGCCGCCTCGTTGGGAATCAAACCCAGGACACTCGGAACAGCGATCCGGCGTGTTAACCATTGCTCCATCCGAGTTGTCGAACAATATAGGTTGTTTTTTATTAACAACTCTAAATATTCATAACCCAAAGTCTGTATTCGACATGCCAATTCCAGGTTTAAAAACTGCGTGCGTTGAATGTTATTTTATTCGGCACGCGGGCGGTGTAGCGACACGTAGCATTTCTGCGTAGTGAGCAGCTCGCCCCAGGCTTTGCGCTGCTATTTTTTAATCTTTCACCGCAAACCTTTGACATGTTAATCTTGTTATATACGTTTCAGTCTAACACTAGGTTGCGATTTTTATTTAGTTTCACAGCATTAGAAGTAGGTACGTTGGTACCATATTAGTTTTAGATTGCTTTACTATCTAATGGGTCTATGGGTAGGTATGCCTAGTATATAAAGATTGAATTTATCTGAAAGAAAAATAGAGAAATAATTGCTAACTAGTAATTTTCAATATAACTTAACGGAAATTCCGAATATTAACCTCCTCAAAATATCTCTACAGTTTTTGCACTTTGAAAACATTTCATACCGAAGTACCCAAAATTGTGTCATGAAATAATTCACAACCATTCCCATCATTATGGTTGTAATTCTGCCAATGACACTCGGCCGTAGAAACAGTATTTATCGACCATTATATGAATATGTGCAGTCACATAGCTGTACGTCTCGGAACATTCGGCTTTCGAACCCTCGGGAAATGCACGTGCGTCCGTAACAATGAGCTTTACATACGTCAAATTACACAGTGGACATAACAGTGACGTCACAGCTGGACCATTGTAATTGTAATATAAGTAGGTAAGCAGTTCGTATCAAAATTCGTTTATTTACATCTTCAATCATTTGATTTAAGAGGTTTTAGTCAAATTATTTTATCGTTTCATTCATAGGTGCTGTTATGCCTTGTCCCTGTAGCTCGGGACCAGAATACGAGCTTCGGTATCCCCTGCCTGTCGTAAGAGGCGACTAAAAGGGGGCTTTCGGGGTTGCGGGCGGCTAGAGTGGGAGCTGGAACCGTCCATCAGCAACCCCGGGAAGGACGACGGTATGTGTGGCCGCATACCGTTGTAAGGCTCTGGCAAGCGACGGGGCCTTTAGTCCCTCGCGAGAAGAGCCCGAACATAAGGGCGCCGTGCTTGGAGGACTCCGGTTGTGTTCCTTACGGAGATCCCGGAGTTCTCCACAAGCGCTGAGGTAAGCCACCGGGGGGGTTTTAGTGGGTAAAAATCCCACATAACCCTGTGTCGCTCCCACGGCACCGGGTACCTTGTATTGTATGTTGTATTAACGACCCGGATGGCGCAATGGTTAACACGCCGATTCGCTGTTGCGAGGGTCCTGGGTTCGATTCCCAGCGAGGCGGAAATTTGAATGATGACTTTAAATTTCCGTTCTCGATCTGGGTGTGTGTCCTTGTCTTGTGTGTTGTTTATGGCACCCACGACACAGGTAATCCTAGTGTGGGGCTATGAGTGTGAAGCGTTATATGTATAGGTAAGTATGTCGTGTTACTTTAATGAGTTATTTTAAATTAATACTTTTCCTTTACCGGCTGTTAATCATCGGAAACATTAGAAGAGAATTCATAAATATAGTGCTTCTGAAAGATATTGCGATTTGCGATATCTATAATTCTGCTCTATGATTTCCACAGACAAAGTTATGCTTTACCCAAGAGTGTAAACCAACAATGAAATTTCACAAAATCTTAACAACTACAAAGAACTTTTTGGCTGTGGATGTTTGCCATGTATTTTACACAAAGGATTCCAGATATGATTTCGGTACAATTTGGGATAGTAGTTACATAGTTTGCCCCGTTTAACTTTACAAAAGTAATGAAAATATAAAGATTATCAGCTGTGCTAAGGAAACTGTCCTTTATATATTATAACTATATTATGTTACACCAAGAAGTACAGAAATACAGGTATTATCAAAGATATTTTTTCAAGTTACGAGCAAAAAATATATAACACATCTAGGATTTTTTTATTAAACCAGTAGTATAAAAGAAAATTAAGAAACCGGCGGACAAACAAATGGTCCTTTAAGAGGTACATATTTTCCCTTTGAGGCATAAACCCTAAAATTATTTTATGATTAAGTATTTATAGTTAAACATAGGTTTATTGCCCACCAAATATGTATTGTATCACAACAATATCAGGTAAAAATATATAGAAAAAATGTATCAAAAACTTATTTGCCGGAACCGTGAACTATTTGGTTGTGTGATAGAAAAAATATTTATTTCGTTCGAAATAGAGAAGAGTTCGTAGATTGAACATTGAAACGTTTCATTTTTTTATTTTATTGTATGGAATTGTGTAAATCTGGTAGGTACCATACAATTCTAAAGGGTTCAAGGGATAACTTTTTAAAAGCTAAGGAATATACCTACCTACCTAATATTAGATTTGTGTATCTAGCAGACATGATGGTAAGACTGGTAACAACTGCTCAAACATGTCTCCGCTTATTAACAAACTAATCAACTAATATTCTAACACCATCTGCTAATTGGAGTAACCATCCCAATATTCCCAATCCCTAAATTGAGTCTTGTTCCAAGACGGTTGCGCTTGTCATGGACGACAACGGAAGGGTGGTGCTCCATGCTCGTTTGCTATCTTAATTCCATAAAAAACCCGAAAGAAACTACTCTCACAAGTTCATACGGGAAAAAAATTTTACCCATGAGACCCGTAGATCTCTCGCCATGATCCAAGCAAAGATAGCGCGAGGATTATATGAAGAATTATTTAAAATATGTTTACCAATTATTCATTTTATGGTTGCCGACTAGGAAGAAAGACGTGTGATTTCGTTTTAACCCATTTGAATACCGATATTATAATCGAAACACGTTGAAATTGTGGCATTATTACTGTTCCTTCTTGAAAATGATAGAGCCAAGCGGTAAGAAACACCACTATTAAACAAGGAACTTTGCTATCGGCTCAACTCGCTCCATTATTCAGCCATTAGATGCATCACGAGCAGGGCAAATTGACTTGAAGTCTAGATGGCATGGGAGGAACTTGTTACTAAATAATTATCGTCTAAATCTTGACTTGACTATGCATATCTGACATACATATCATATATATTGACTATACTATCCTCTTGATTGAGTCAGCCGCAAACTTATCATGCGCTGACGCGGAACTTGAGGCTCATAATTTTCTTTGTTTCTTTTTCCTTTTTAAGTAACGTCTCTAGATAGGTAGCTCGGTGTTGCTGATGTCAATGGTTGGTAGTAACCACTTACTATCAGGTGTCTCACTCATCTGCTAGATGTCTGCTGCTGTTTTGGCATGAAAAAATCTTTTTACACAAAATTCACCTGCAAAACGAAAATGTTCGCATTTCTCATATAGACCGATCGCTAACACACTACCAGTAAATTGTTTTCGTAAGCGAAATTTCATCCTCGCGAGTTTTGCCTACCTCTCGATTTAACAAAACACTACTTTTTGTTGAAAATTATGCCAACATTGCAAATTTTACTTTTGTTGTTTTTTTAAATTATAAGTATGTAATCATGCCGATATTTTACATTAGGTACATTTTGGTACATAAAAGCATATCAAAGAAAGTTCCAGAACCTACACAAAAAATATCATCACCTAATTATTACCCATCGATAAATAATAATAAAAAGCAAATTAATTTGTGCATCGCAATTTCAGCTTTTACTTTCACGACTACTTCCTCTTTTGTTAGCCAAAGCTAAGTATCGTGCACCTCAGAGATTCATCCCTAAAGAAATCGACCGTGATACACTGCAAGTTCGTGAAGTTTAAAATGCAATACAGTAAAGTGAGCACTATGTTGCACGTGCGGCCCCGTGCTGGGCACACCCAATGAGTTTCGTTAAGATTTCACCGCGCAAGTATAGCGCCGCTCTCAATTATTTACACACACATACTCTCTCTGGCCCCAGTTCTTTTCAAATAGCACAAAAGCGAATTCAGGTCGCGGCAACAACGGAAAGATTGCAAAGGACGTCCGTAGCATGTAGGTAAGGATGTGAGGTGAGCCTTTAATATTAAGCGCCGAACGCCCCCCAGTCAACTTTATTACGCGATACCGTCACATACGAAAGCCAAAAATGTACTCTATAATGTAAGTGATCGAGTGTAACGTAGCGCCTTTGACATGAAATTTGGAACATTATCTTGAAGGAACAGCTTTAATCTTTATATTACCTTTATAATCTTCATAGTCAGCTGGATCCTGCATTAAATCCTGTTAAGAACCTAATTTATTCATGGCTTCAATAAATCATGCTATACTCTGTTATAGCATTGATTAAACATATCTCAATTTACGGAGGCTGTGCTTCTGTGCCTTTGTAGTAGTTGGAGAACTTGCTAATTAAAATTACGTGATCTGTTAAATCTATGTTAGTTCAATTGTTATAAAAGTCGTACCTATTTACGAAACTCATAAAATCTCATTTCTTAATGCATGATTCTGTAAACTTTTTAGGATCCAAAAACAACTTTGCCTCAGGCATCTTCTTTCAACTTTTTATTTGAATTTGTTATAAGTGTACTTATTACTTACTTTGGCACAATGCGGTGTTTTCAACGAGATTTTCAAAGTACTTTCTTATTAATCTTAAAATTTACTTTTGCATCTTATGACACTTTGTAACATTATTTATTACATTATTGTTATTATACATTATTTGTCACTGGAGATGAGAAGTTTCGATAGGTACTCTTAAATTGTAATAATAAAAAATACAGCTGAAAATAACTTAAAAAGAAAACAAAGTTTCTTCCCATGTTTAAAAAGGTGAGCCGGATATCCAAATTTGTCGCTTTCATTGTCTTCAGTGAGTAATTGTTGTGTTGACCCCAGTGAACTGTTTGTCCCGTGTTTAGATAAGGGTATGCTTAAGCCCACAAGATCTGGAGAAAGACGCCTTTCCAGGAAAGTGATAAGAACCATGACACTTGAGAAAACGACTACATAATTTATTTGAGTTTTACTGTCTTGATATACCCTTCTTAACAGTTTTGTTTATAGCACCCCAGAGATACATTATAACCCTTACTGCCACGTCTTTGATCTTGGCAACGATATCTGTCGAGATAATACTAAAAGTAAAACAGATGCCATTCTTGTAGATTCTTAAGTTACGTAATTACCCAGCTAGCTTAGTTTTTAATTAAGAAAACAAGCTTCTCCCCGTGAACCAGACTCGTTTGTTAAGCAAAATAGCGTCTAGCCGCCATTACGTGCGTCAATTTTAGCCTTGGAGGGTTTCGGTGCGAATCTGTTTATGTAAATCAGTATGGAAACCGGCTGTTATAGACACTGGTGCGTCGAAGAACGTGAGGACCCTTACAAACTCTCCCTTACGTCGGGGTTGCGATTGAACGTAGGTTTTTTATAGCGAGGATACAGTAATCTAGTTCAGGTGTGCTCCTGAGAATCCAACCCTATCTGAGGTCGCGTACGTTCTCAGATTTTATTGCATATTGAGACGTACTATTCTTGTGATATATTCCCCTCGCCCGAATATTACATCGGATTTCTCGGCTGTAAACCATTCGAGATCGAATTACGTCGCGTTACTCATATCGACTGCCTAAAATCTAATATATGTAAAAGTAAGAATAGGATTATTTATGTGGAGCGTTCATAAAACTACTGATTTTATTCGCATTCGTAATGCTTGAGTCTTATCGGAATATTTTTCAGTGTCGTTAAAGAAATACTCTCAAGAACTCGAGGAGAAAGTTACCTAAGCAGGAATTTTAATTTTGTAAGGATAACTTTTATGTGTAATTAAAATTCTTTCTTGAACTCGTGACGAAAATCAGGAAAAAAAGGATGGTTCCGCATCGGACTTTTGGTTATATGGAGTTTTTAATGTAATAAATTAAACAACAATAATTAACTCCTTACATTATGACAAGTTAAGATTGTATTTTTTGCTCTATGCTAAATGAATACTTGACAACAATCCTACCTGATGTTAACTGGGGATGATATCTAATGATGGTAAGTACCTACTAATCTAATTAATAAAAGCCTATTCACTCTTTTCTTGAAAGCTTCGACATCAAAAGCGCGGGTGCCGACACGGGCAAGCTTTTGCAATCCTTTGCGGTGCACATTACGAACGACGATGCAAATCGCATCGTCCGTGCGGGTGGAATATTAACAACATCAGCTAGGTTATTCTGTAAGGATATCTTTGACATCTCGATAGCTGAATCCGCGGTGAGATTTTGAATTTTGACGTACATTGCGTTCTGTTTAAAAATAAAACCAACGGCAGCGCCAATTAAGCTCGCAATCGAAGTGACACAACTCACCTGAGTGAGCTTCGATATCGAATTTGTTTCTTACAGAATAGCCGTGCAGGATGGATACTTGTCGTACTTCGAGTCGTGCAATAGAGGACCGGGGATACCATTAAATCGTGCACTACTTTTGAATAGATTTTCTTGTTATCTTTTTGCTCTCAATTACGAGTAGGTATTCTTACATAACAACGACATAATTATTTTATTTACTTTAGTTTTATTTAGCAGGCATGTCATTAATTAATTAACTATGTATATTGTTTTCTAAATTAGAAAAAACAAACTGATAAACGGATACCTTTTTAGCGATTCTGTTTTTAACTACAAATTATAGTTATAAAAAAGTTTAAGAAAGTAATTTTTTAATCTATTTTGAAAGTTGCGTGTAGTCAAACATGGTTACGTAGTTAACATTTGTATATGAAATAATTATAAGCTGCAAATTGCAGCTATTAAAACAATTGTTACCATTATCGTTCTCGTGATTTCATTTCCACCAGCTGTAATTAAAATAAACGTAAAATGTCAAAGCAGGCGCGTTTATTGTATTCACAAGATGGTAACTTGTAATTATTTTGAATCTAGATGCATATTGCATACTTACAGTAAATTAGACAAATCTATTGATAATGTATTAACATAGTCTAGATATTCAATCCTTTTGCTATTTGCGCCTCTTGCCGATATCTGACAGATCATTACTGGGATATACGACACTGTAGAATGAACAGAGAACTGTGCAATTTAATAGTACCGTGTGTATACATAATGTAGATACATAATAATATATAATCAGTAATCAAATTGATTTCGCTTACTACAATCGTTGAAATTCGCTAACTTTATTTGTCTAACGTCCCTATAATTGACTCTACCTAAAAGATTTTAAGTGGAAATAAACGCTTGAATCTACGAGTATTGATTCTCTAACGTTCAAACTTAAATTACGTGAAAGAAAGAAGTGCCTATTCGAAATCCAAATTATGGGTGATTCCTCGTGCTCCAACTATTTTGTCCAACTATGACATCACAGTTGGACCACGAGGAATCGCCCCAAATTATACTAATTCTGGCCTATTCTCAGAACATGGAGGAAATGTAAAGGTCGTAGTCCACCACGCCAGCTAAGAACATATTGACTCTTTTGAGAACACTTTGGAGATCTCTTAGCTGTGGTGGTTCCTCACGAAGGTTTCCTCCGTCACCGAAACTAGTAACAATCCATTTCTTATACCCTATTATGAAGATTAGAGCTGCATCAGCTACATGACAAATTCGAACCTTGATATATAAAAGACTGATGGTGAGGCTGATAGATACCAAGTAACTATCCCTCTTATTATTTCTTGGCTCGTAACACATCGGTGATGCTTTTGGTATCTATTGCAGATGTCCATACGTGATGTGGACACCATAGGGTTTGTTTCTAGTTATTAAGTGTGAGTTTATCCCCTTTTTTATCCATTTAGAGGAGTGATTCCAAAAATTATTTCTTAGTGCTACCCTACATTCCCCTACATACCAAACTACTTCTTCCATTCAGTAGTTTCGACTCTACATTGTCTGTCAGTCACTCAGGAACGGAACAGTTTTATTTGATAATGATGCAAATGCTTGACTACAATCCCATCCGATGGTAAGTAAAGATGTAGCCTAAGACTTGTGACTTGTCTTCCGATTGTTGACCATAGATAAAAAAATAAAGAAGATGACACCAAAAAAATTACATTTCTCTTCTTCAAATAAAAAATGCATTTTCAATTGTGACTCGTTTTCATTGGCGCCCCTCTTTAAAGGGTTCTCTGGTGCTCCGTGGGAACGAAGCGACGCGACGCGACGCAAGGTGAGCTGCAATTTGCTTTTATTCACCATCTGGCGGGCGCGCGACACAATTGCGCGACTGTACTACGTAGTTGAACAAAAACTTAAACAGTTACAACGCGGGGTGCAAGATTGGTTTCGCTAGGTACACAGACCTTTAACAGATTGCTCATTTTAATTTTATTTTATTTTTCCTTTCGACGCAGTAACGTTCCACTTCCATTTCCAAGAAGAACTAATTATAATTACCTACTTATTTTAATTATGAGTAGGTATTTATAGTAAATTAAATTTTACTTGTGCTATATTGGAACATAATTCCTTAATTTTAAAACGAACCTTTAACAAAATGACGTTATAACAAAACAATTACGAAACGATATAAATAATCATTTGAATTTTACAGGAAATAAAACAACAGCTAGCGAAAGCTACATTTAATATTAATTACTGGAGTCACCGAAGGCATTTCAGGCCGAAGGTTGTTCGCCCCTCATCTATTAATTTACAATGTCATTATCTTTTTGTGACTTAATTAAACATTCGCCGGGATTCCGTTCATTATTGCGCATCACCAGGTAGCATAAAACCAATTTATTTTATATTCAGTGTATCCGCGAGCTAAGTCAAGAAGAGAATAAAGAAAAAAATCGGCCGCTTCATTCATGTATGATTTTGTATTCCTTTTGTCATGAGTGCGTAGTTTATCAGCTGCTTTACATGAATTTCAATTTCAAGTTAAACGAATTTAGAAAAAATACCATAATGAATAGACGGATAACGAGACCGTGTGCCGTATTGAAATCGAATTCGTCGTCATCTCAAGATCGTTATTGTAAAAGCATTATCTGGGATCCGGCGTTCGAGCTCTGAATACAAATGTAGGGGTTTGGGACGGTCGAGAAGAGACGTTTAAAGCAATATGTCAACTGGCGTTTCTCGACGTCTGTCAGTATATATGCGCATTGCATAATAACTGGACGAATTGTAAGTCTATTGCAGATTGCAAACGTCTGGATAGTACCACAAATTATAGGTACACTGTAGTACAGACATAAGCTCCGGAAGAAGAACTGCTATTCTTTAAGAAGGAGAAGAACTCCGGAAGAAGAACTCTATTATTTACTTTTCTGATACTGTTTACGTGTACGTGAACTTGTTAGGTATATAAATAAAAAAATTAAGCTCCAAATATTGCGCGCTAGAGCAATGCACACTAAGACACCGTTCACGGACACGAAATAAGTATAATAGAACCACTTTGCACCACTGTTGATAAATGTTTCGTGAATTGAACAGTATGTCCGTGAATGCATTTACTCGTCGATGTCTCTGTACCAGTAGGTATATGATTAGAGATACCTACATTGCTGATATCTACATATAATCAAAATGACCAAATTAAAATGCATGTACCTAAGTCATAAGGCGGTGTCCTACGTGAGCGACGAAAACGACGCGACGATCGCGATCAAATCAACGCAACGGTAGGTATCCTTGCGTCCTATGTGTCAGTCTGCGACAACACGCGACGTTGTCATTGTCGCGTGTAGCATCGCGTCGTGTTGCGTAGCGTCGCGTCGTATTCGTCGGATTCGTCGCTCACGTAGGACACCCCGAAATAGTTCAAAATATCAGTATCAAGGAGTCTTACAATGCAATCCATCCAAGAGTGTAGTTTAGTCATTATCAGGTACCTAATACCTAAAAAGATCGGCAATTTTATGGTAAATAGATAGTCACCACCATTCACTTCACGAATTGACCTTAGAAAAAAGTTGAAGCACCTAATGATTTTTCCAGGTATGAAAATCGTAAACCATGCCAAGAGGGAAAGAGACCAGCAACCAGTAAAACAACTTGACTGTCGTTCATTGAATGGCCTTTCTTTACATCCCAATACAGACAATCATAAAAATTTGAACCGAGAGTAAAAATTTAGCCACCAATTACATTTCTGTCCTGGCTTTGTACTTAGTAGGTACCTACCTAACGTGTGCTCCAAACATTATTTAATTTTTATCAAAGAAACCATTTAAATGACAACAATTTTCCGTTTATACATAAATATGTAGGTGGGTAGGTATGTACTATACGTACAACGTTTTCTAAAAATAAACAAATACCTCGTTTCATCTTTCATCATATACCTCCATATTATTTTATCATATTTATCATAAATACATTTGTTTCTTTTCCAATCTCGTTGTGCGGTGTATTACAATGGAACATTATACTTTATAGGTATATCAAAAACTCTTTTGAGGCTAGATTGTAAGGATAGCGGCGCTCTTTAGCTCAAATTCATGTAATAAAGTCCTAGCTCGTAGGAAACGCTGCCAAGACGCGAGATTGTGGCGCTGCGAAATCTCGTTCGAATCTCTGATTCTATTGTCTTGTAGACTCACTTGTTTATTATTTTAACCAATTGGATTTTATCGCGGGGAAAATTCTGTTGTGCGATTAACATAACTTCAGAGTATGTTCTTCACTACTTGAGTATAATAGCAATTGGAGGAGGTCCATGGAATGAATGGCAATTACGAAGGAAAAGATCAACAAATTTTATTTTATTTACATTGCATTGCTTTTAACCGCATACTGCAACATGCTATCCCAGTTCAGATTGATGAAGAGTAGTGATCAATGCAACTACCGAAAGACGTAAGACGACTGTTATTTAATGATTACAACCGGGACTGACTACTTTACGTGCCATTCAAATCACATCTAAAAGTATTTACTATGTACCTACTATTTACTATGAAGGTACCTACTTACTTAGGTACTTAGGCTTAAAATTATTTAATGTGCCTTATTTCTAGTATACTACCTATTTCATATTTTAATACATACCAAATTGTATTCTATCCTTTTGTCTACCTATTCTTTATAATATAGCTTGAATATTGGTAGTAAGCCAACGTTTAAGAAGAAACTACGTACTCACTTGCTGGAACATTCTAATTAAGCTGCAAGGTTGTCATCTTACAAGTATGTATCCATATATTATAATTGTATATATGTCGGAGAAGTAAAATAAATAATGGACTTGTTTATGTTTACGTACTGGTAACGCCATCTGTTATCGATTCAGCCTATTCATTGAGTCAGTAGTTCTAGTCAAATTTGTCTTAGAGATGTCGCGTGTCACTGTGATGATTGGCAGATATGTCAAAATGACAAGGTGGCATTGGATGCAGTGGCATGAGATGACACACTAGACAATCGAGACTTGACCGCGCCGGGTGTGCGCACTGATTCCAATCTGTGTTTCGAGACGTAGAACATGGCGGACGCCAGATATCCACAATAGAAATATTAGAAATCCTTTAATCTCTGAAAGCAGCGGTGGGATCGGCACAGCATTTACCCAACGTGCTTACCCAACCTCCTGTGGCAACGGAAAGTGAATATTTTTGTGGTGATAATTATAATGAGGCGTAAACAGTGAGTTGCTATGATACTATGTAAGATGGAATCTGGCGTAGAATTTTGGTATAACTTAAGGATTGTGCAGAAAAATGGCAAGTACCTATCGGTATGGAGGATTTTCGCGAGTATTGGGTATGACATATTTTTAATTTCATTACATTTGGTAACAGACTTTAATTTTGCCCAAGGGCCAAGTACCATTTGAAGTATTGTGATATAAGAAGTGATGAATCTTAGTTAAGCTGGTCGGGTCTTGAAGAGACCGTGGAAGAGTCCGTCCGTAAGGTTTGTTGGTGTAATATTCCTGGTTTGGGCTAATTTCGGGATATTAACAAAGAGGCATATTAATCTTCCAATAATTTATTATTAGAATGACAACGTCACTTCTTACAACATACTTGCTCATCGAATGGCCGTTCTTGTAAGTGGCCATACCTCATACATCACACTGTTAATTAAATGAAAATGTTTTCGATTTAAAATTAAAAATCTACGTTTACAAAATTGTTAAAGATAATGGAGGTAGTTTACTATAAGGTCGTACCTAAAAAGAAAATAAAATAATTCGATGTGAGGTATTTGGTTATGCATTCAATGTTGATACATTTTTAAATTGATAACGAGATAATATGACGTATAGTGCAGTGACCTTTTCGACAAGTGTTTTATTTTGTCGCATGTTAAATTTTTAAAATTATTTCTTGAATACTTTTTATTTGTATGCAGTAACTGACACCACTGATACTGAAAGTAAAGGTCAGGTAGCGGTGAATAACGAAGGTATTCTTTTAATTGTCTTGGTGTTTGGTGATTTGGTACTCCGCTTATAGCTAAAAGGATTAATTAAAAAAGAAAGACACACACAAAGGGGGTTGCTTTATTTGTGCTCAACTTGGCGAAGTATTCCATTTGTCTAGTACCTACAACAATAATTGGCTTACGCTTTTAAAAAGTGAACGGTTTGGTTTTTCATTGGCGACGTCGATCGAATGAGGGTCGCCGTTTTTGTGCTCACCGGTTGGCGCCACCGTCGAGGTGAGGTCTTGCTGTCGAAGCCCGCCCATACATAAACAGTGACAAATGACATTCAGACAAGCGAAAAGTGAGCACCTCACTTTTCACTGGCGCCTCTAGCGGGGAATTCACACGTGGTTACCCTCATTGGTTACTCATTAGTTCACGTTGTTTTAAAAGTGAAACACAATACAATTTTCATAGGTTTTATTTATTATGTGACAGGGTGTTTTCGAGTGGTCTCACTATAATGACGTCTTGCGGTTTGGTTGAACTTGCTTATAATTCTGGTAAAGAGTATTCAGTATGAGATAGATGTTATGTTCAGTAAAGAATAATCACTCTAATGTTGTTGCACATTTGCCAACTTATGTCAAGATAGGTCATAAAATTTTTAATGACTATTAATATTACAGCGATTTAATTTACAAACAAAGTTCTTGGCTTGAATTCTAATCTGAAATGTCACTACTGACAGGATGGATATAAATGAAGAAATATGCTGCAATTATTGAACTGGAACGTAATAATGAAGTAAAGCACATTTTATTGTTTTGTATAGTATTCTAAATGCCCGCGTGGTTCATTGTTAATTTTGAATATTGTCTAAGCGTTATCTAATGATCCAAAGCATTGTTATTGGAGTTATTACGGACGAATTGGTTGGGTTCTTGCCCGCTTTAGTCGCTATATTTTCGAAGTGAATGAAGTCGACGTAGGTGTTTACGTCGGATTTGAGCTGCGTTTGGGAAGCGATTCTGGGTTTTAAGGAGCTGGAGACCAGGACCTTGTCTGGTACCTGTCTGGAACCAAGGGTGACATCGCCTTGTTTTGGTAACATGAAACAGGGTGAGGATTCATGGCGTGCAATATTAGATTTTCAAAACCGTAATATGGCTCAATTAGTCGAGATTATTAGTACGCCTAATATCCCTGCGCCTGTAATACGATTGCCCGAATTTATTACTTTTTATTCTTGAATTTGCATAATTCTAATGTGATATACACCAAATAAATTTTAAGTTTGATTGACGGTTACCACTTAGAGATAAGTATTTTTCATATTGTAATACCGGATGAGTTTTTAGTTGCAATTATTATGATTTGCCGTGAGATTTTAAGTCTAGGATTTAGTGTTCTTATAACCGAAAGTAGTTTCAGTATTAAGAAAATTAAAATAACTGAGACAGTGGACTTTATTCAATACTACTGATATTCCATCTGAATTCGAACCACAATTAATAGAACTCCTTGAGCAATATTATTGTCATGCCTTTGTGAAGGGAATTACCATAATTTATACCCGAGTTAATAATAGGTGAACTTAAGGATAGGTACGTCTTGTCGATCCACATGAGACTGTCCATCAGCGATTATTATCATCAGTTATTCCCCATTTGCTAGTCCTATTTTGTTAGTCAAGAAACGTAATAGTTCCGATAAGATATGTGTGGAATACCATGAACTTAATAGCAATACACAAACATGAGTCAATAATGCATTTAGGTTGAGAAAAGACACTGGAAAGATTTATGAACACTATTCGTTTGATGGAATGTCTGCGGGACAACACATAAACTGAATTAGAGTTTTAAAAGTTTGTTATAATAACACATGGTAGGATTGCAACTAAAATACTTCATTAAGTTATTACTCGAGTCTTCATTAGGTAAAGGACCCATTGTTGGAACATAAAAGAAATATTGTGTTACTAAACAAAAGTAGTGAATATGCAGTCAATTTAATAATGAGATAATCTGGTTACCATTATTTTGTTAATTATTGAGATTTTTGAATTGTTTAAGTCTGATTATTATTATCTTATTATTCAGATCGAAGTATTAAGATTAGAAAGTTACTATTTGTTTTCATGATTTTAAAACAATAAGTTACTAGGTATTTAACATTTAAGGTACCTATCTATGGTATTGTCAGATCGGTTTTTGCTCTCATACTTTGCAGATGTAAGTTATTTTTGGACTAATTGATAATGACGCACTAAATGAAATTTGATACAAACTTCATGTAAAAAGTTGTAAGTAAAAATTTACGCGGTACCAAATTCACTTTTGATAAATAGCTTAAATTGCTGATTTGCTTTTATGCACTGAATAATTAATGTCAGTTGACGGTATAGACAGCATTATATCTAGTTATATAGTGATTAACTAATAAAACTTCATAATTTTATTGAGAGATTTATTAAATTTCAATGAACTTGTTTTGAGTAGTGATAACTTGTTTGAGAAAAATAACTTTTCTGAGAAATGTAAAGTTTGTTTTGGATTAAACTTTGGCGATCAGTTAATTTATTTTGGGTACTAAGCAAAGTAATGATGTTTATGATTTGAAAAGTTATATGATGATGATGTTGAGTTAATGACCTTCAGCCATTTCAGTTCATGGGTAAACTGTGACAATTTGGTGTTGGATTTGGGTTTGGATTACAGCTTTAAAGCGGTGTAAGTGCTGGTTTGGTAGTGGCTCATTGTTTTGGAATACTGGTTGACAGGGTAAGAAACTAGACCGGGTCGGACGGAGACGAGATTTTTGAGAGTGATTTTAGGTAGACCAGGATGGACGAGCAAGCTCTGGTGATAACTGGACATTGAAAGCTCCGCGCTTTGTGCTCCCAACGCTTGAGTATTGAAAGCTCCGCGCTTTGTACTTCTGACGCCTGGACACTGAAAGCTTTTTCGCTTTGTGTAGTGTGTTACTGAAAGCTTAACGCTTTGTAAACTTGTGAACTGAAAGCTTTAACGCTTTGTGTGGTGTTACTGAAAGCTTGACGCTTTGTAAACCTGTAAACTGAAAGCTTTAACGCTTTGTGTGGTGTTACTGAAAGCTTGACGCTTTGTAAACCCGTAAACTGAAAGCTTTAACGCTTTGTGTGGTGTTACTGAAAGCTTGACGCTTTGTAAACCTGTAAACTGAAAGCTTTAACGCTTTGTGTGGTGTTACTGAAAGCTTGACGCTTTGTAAACCCGTAAACTGAAAGCTTTAACGCTTTGTGTGGTGTTACTGAAAGCTTGACGCTTTGTAAACCTGTAAACTGAAAGCTTTAACGCTTTGTGTGGTGTTACTGAAAGCTTGACGCTTTGTAAACCTGTAAACTGAAAGCTTTATCGCTTTGTGTGGTCTATTACTGAAAGCTTAACGCTTTGTAAATGTGTCATTGAAAGCTCTATCGCTTTGTGTGGTGTATTGCTGAAAGCTTAACGCTTTGTACATGTGTAGTCTGAAAGCTATATCGCTTTGTCTGGTGTATTACTGACAGTTCGGCGTTTTATTAAGTCATAGTGCTCAACGCGAGAGCGCGTTGTTTGTCAGTATGGCCGTGTCGGAGAAGTAAAATAAATAATGGACTTGTTTATGTTTACGTACTGGTAACGCCATCTGTTATCGATTCAGCCTATTCATTGAGTCAGTAGTTCTAGTCAAATTTGTCTTAGAGATGTCGCGTGTCACTGTGATGATTGGCAGATATGTCAAAATGACAAGGTGGCATTGGATGCAGTGGCATGAGATGACACACTAGACAATCGAGACTTGACCGCGCCGGGTGTGCGCACTGATTCCAATCTGTGTTTCGAGACGTAGAACATGGCGGACGCCAGATATCCACAATAGAAATATTAGAAATCCTTTAATCTCTGAAATATATTTATAGGTTTATGTATGTATTTATATATGTATGTATTTATGTTTATACAGTATTAATTCTATATATCTATATAGTTTATAAGTATGTATGTATATCTATGTATAACTTATACTTTATTTATATCATAAAACCGCTCTTCGCGCATTTCTGTTTGGTCCAATGGTTAGCTGGCAGAGAATGCATTTAAGCATTAAGCTCGCCATTTGTGCCGTAATATTTTATTGTGGTCAATAAAGTATAAATAAATAAATAAATAAATATTATATTGGTTCAAACACAAACATTTAACCGTCTGCTGGGAATCGAACCCAGAATGCTTCCCAGTATCCCGTAAATAAAAGTGCCCTATCATTTGCATCCCGGTAAAATCTCAGTCCGAGCCACAAAGTCAACATCGTATATTAACATCCAAGTAAACAAAGTCAACATCATAATATCGTAAGCTTGTCTATAAATACTCCTAATCACACTAAAAGTTGCTCGGGAGATTGCCAATTAGGTTCCATGAAATTTTACGATAGAATAAGGTCTCATAATGAACAAAGTGCGAGCACTGATACAGTGCGAGCACTAAGTTAGAAAACAAACACTTCGGATCCTCTTAATGTTCTACTAGGTACTGTAAGTACTTGCACTTCCGCAGTATTAGAAAGCTTCACACGCTTGCTTGCTAATCCCTGCAAGTAACTTTATTTAACAGTGACAGAATAAGAGGGTTCGTAGACAAAAATGTATTGATTTACTCTATATAATATACATAAATAAATACCTTATAACAATTAATTGTTTATCCAGTGTTTTAGTGTTTCAGCACATGTAGATAAACTATAGTGAGGCCGCGTTGAGAATGCGTTCCTGATCCTGACACATGTCAATTCGTCATGACTAGTGATTTACAATAAATAACTCATTATCCATACTAATATTATACATAAATGCGAAAGTCTGTCTGTCTGTCTGTCTGTCTGTGACGTTTTCACGGCTAAACCACCGGTCCGATTTGGATGAAATTCGGAATGAAAATAGTTGAAGACCCATAGTCACACATAGGCTGCTTTTTTTCAAAAATCAACCCCTAAAGGCTTGAAATAGGGGATGAAAGTTTGTATGAAAAATCTAAACCGCCTGACCGATTTCGATGAATTTTCCTATGAAGATAATTGATGACGTACCCCCTTCCCCACTTCCCCGGTTCGCGATATTAACGAATTCCACGCGGGCGAAGCCGCGGGCAAAACCTAGTGCATAATATTTATTCAATTTATATGTTGTTATTTTTTATAGGCATTATATTTCAATATATTCAATAAATATTCGTTACGTAAATAAAATTTTAATGAATCAATTAATTGAATTGAATCATAATTTCTAAATGTAATCAAGAGAAAAAAATAAAAATGTTTTATTTATTTATTTTATTTTCATTTGATTCATCTGAGTGATATTATAACACAAATTTTCTAAGCTATGTTTGGGCGTACCTTTATTATAATAATATTATTAACTTTATTGAATACTTAGTACATTATATAATATATTATGAAATTATAACGTTTTATTTTATATTTTACCAACATTGTATTATGATTACAAAAATATTCGATTACAATTGCCTTGTTATTATGTCACATCACTACAAAAACAAAAAGTTGATATAACATAGATATTACCTTGAAAGAGCGCCTTTTGACGTGGTTTTACTTTTAAAAGGTATTACACTTACTTTTAAAAGATTTAATGTTTGATTTTAATGTTATCACTAGTTAATAAGGCAATTAAAAGATATGAAAATATTGTCAATTAATCGTACGCCAGTTCAAAGTTACATCGCCCAGTCGATATTGATCTCTCAGGAACGCATTCTCAACGCGGCCTCACTATAATTACCTAGATTATACCTACCTATTAAGTATCAATTAGTATCAGTAATTGGGTTTAAGATAAGTAATCATGTTATGCAATGAAGGGCGTGTCTACTGAATTGTTGGGTGTACATAGAGGCAAAATCGTTAGCTGCACTTTGAACACCACCAAAAAGCATCGGTCCTTGTTATCGTTCGATAGCAGTTAGTAAGCTCTGTCGGATACATCATACATTAAAGATTCTCAAATACCTTCACCAACTGCACTGGACCAACCCAACGCAACGTCGTGAAACATTGTATAGGCCTTCTCATGATCCGTGCCGTTCGATAATTAGAGGTAATGTAATTAGAAAGTCCACTAAGTGAAAGCCATATCCGAACATGGACAAGTCATCGTCTATCCTCTGCATAAGTACATCGATCTTTCAAAAAATATCGGTTCATACTTTAAGTAGGTAGGTAGGTAGGTACATGTTTTATGAACGCGTTCACAAATTCCACGTCCCTTTTAAGGCCTGTGAGTCCTGCGATGCAGCTAACATCTACCTACAGCGCAAGAAATGACGGCGATGCGATGCCAAGAAGCACTTAGTCTTGTTTAAGTAAAATCCAAATAAAGTTCTTCTTATCTACAAAGTTTTTTTAAACTAATTATGTATGTCATTTGGGTAGCCCATAACATTTATATTTAATTTAATAATAAGTACTGTACACCCGCATCTGCGAGCGAAATTTTCACACGACGGTTCCATACAGAAATCATTATGAGACCCATAACAGGTATCATTTTAATTGTACGTAGCGTATCAAAAATCACGTGCCATCGAAATATTATGCGGGTGTCGCGTGCCGAGAATGTATGCAACTCTGTCAAACTTCTGTTGAATCCCCTATCATTTGTAATGCAAAAGACAAATGCGAGACCACGGATTTGGAAATGTCTTCTTTTTCTAGTCCATACAAGAGACGGAAACCAACTGCCGCGGAGTAGTGCGGGTAATGCCAACTTTTTGAATGGATCAGAGTAAGACCGTCACGTCATTGTCAAATATTTTCATTTCGGTAAACGTAAGATTTTAAATATTACCTACCTATTAAGTATTTCACATTTTAATAACACGACAAAATAAACTGTGGTTCGCAAACAATATTGCTAAAAGTAGTTGCAAGACTGTGTTGTTTATGTCGTCTACCTCGAAACATGCGGGATACAGGAAGGTAATTTTTTACAAAACAAATCTTACAGTATTTATGCTGCGGTACCGCACGAATTTAAAATATATATCCTTCTTCTAATATTAGAATAATATCTCATATCCCGAGATTCCCGAGCATGACCGAAACTTTTACATCCTTATATCCGAGACAGTCGCCCGTAACATCAGAGCCGTTAAATAAATCCAGCTAATCGCTTCGGTTGGCGGGAACCCCCTCTCGCTGTCCAGACATTCAATGCTTTCATTGTCTACAAAAGGCTGCTATCTCTACAGTTACAAAACATCTTCACACTCGCAATGAACAAAGGAAAAGAGCCCCAATTGTGTTCAACGTTAGGACATCTTTTGAAATGATGAAGAGAGAAAACTTGCACAAAGCAGGCAAGGTAGACAAGATTGATGTAACGGTCGTTGGCAAGTTTGCGCACGTGCTGAGGCCGGCTGCGGGACTTGTACTGTCTTGGAACTATAAAAAATTGGCTAAGAATCTCATACAATACAAAAGACTCTATAGCCCTATACAATTTATTCATCAAATTCGATGAGACGTTACTTTAAACGGTATCTTCTACTTTACAATGACTTAAAGTTTTTAAAACGATATAATTTATAATATTATGTTATACGTACTGACTAGATTGTATTCCGATACTACTGTATTTAACGGGACTATTGGAAATGGAATCAACTGATTCGATTACACTTTTTACACGTGACTTACAGTAGCGGGGCATATTTTACGGACGGATATTTTATAGGACCGGCTATTGCTAAATTCCCTAACGAACTAAACAAGTACCGTACTAACGCGCCGTCTGCTAACCATCTAGTCCCGATTGGAGCCTTAAATAAATTAATGACTCCATGCCAAAGCCCCACACTAGGATTCCTTGTATCGTGGTTGTGATGGACAAGGACACACACCCAGATCCGGAATGGAAATTTAAAGTCATCATTAAAATTTCCACCTTGTAGTGAATCGAGCTCAGGACCCCCGAACAGCTACCTGGTATCTGGTATGTTATCCATTGCGCCATTCGGGTCGTCCTTACTCGGTAACAGTCACAGTTGTCATGAGCGGCAGCGGAAGGATGGTGCTGCATGCTCGTTTGCTACCTTAATCCCATAAAAATGGCCGATAATCATAATCCATAAATTTACTTCAAACATTGGGTCGTGCTTTCATACTACGTACCTTTTCTTCTGTTATAACTAAAGAAAGTTACAGTGTGTTTTGAGATAAGATTATAATGGAGACTAACCTTTAGGAATGGAATTAATGGAGACATATAAATTTCCACCCTTTGAATACCTACGGATTTATAAAAAACTATAACGAAATTAAATTATAATTGCTTTGATAGTTTAATGATAGGTACCCTTTGTTAGTCAAATTACGGTTAAATTTCGGACACAGATAGGATCTCTAGCTTAAAATAAATAAATATTAATAATTGTATACACGTGAATGACTGCACTTTGATAATTATCGGCCTCTCAATTATGCATTCCTGCACAATAATCCTCTCGAACGAATAATGAGGCACGGTTTGATTACTCAACCAGTTCACTGTTCTAATAAATTAATTAATCCTAAATACTGTAACACCAGTAGGTGACAGTAAATTATTAATTTTAAGGAATCCCACTACATTCTCTTCCCATGACGAAAAATTTATACTGAATTATGGAAAAATGGGAGTGTCATAAACCATAATAATATATTATTCTAAAAAAAACTAGCTCTAGGTACATCAACAGCTTCACACTAGGTATAATAAGTACATACTCCGTTCATTGATCTATAAATGACTCCGTTCGCGTTCGATATGACAACTTAAATCAATGCCAGCTTTCATGATTAAGTTTCATTATAGATTGATGGCAAGAAGTAACGGCGAATAAGCAGGGGCGTGCGGTCCTTGTAGGCATAAATGCAGTGCATTACTTGCAATTTACGATATTTTAATATAACGTTTGTACGTTTTAGATGACTTTAATTAACAGTAAATAAATGAATATACAAAATATAATAACTTAAAAACTCCTAATATTTTATAAATAACACCTATTTGTAAACACAAACGCCTGCCGTTTGATGATAGCAACAACTAATTTATTATGTATTATCTATGAACTAATGCCTGCCACCGCGGTCGGCAGGAGATTTGTTTGCATGTGTGTAGTAATTTTGGTGTCCGTACACAGTTCGCAAACGCACACATTCATATAATATCTATAGCAAGGCATGCTGGCAGGCTTTCGAACCGAACACGTCCTCGGAAGTAATCGGACATTTTCGTGCTTATAATCCGAGGAAATCAGGTATGCACATTACGCATTTTTGTTTAGTAGGGTTATATTTCGCGCCAGCCATGTTTATTTTATTACTTTTCATGTGACGAGCTTACGTATTACATAATTGTTTGCGAATTGCGAGTTATTAATATAGTTTTCATATAAGATTTTTTCATTTTAACATTTGAAAGTGCGTACATTTAATAGTTTATTACTGAGTTACTATAATAATTGTAGTGATTTGCTTTTACTAGTGCTAATCTGTTGAATTTTTTAAAATGTTGGATTGTGAAGTTTGTGTGGATAATGTGTGTTTACTAAAACTTAAAAATAACAAGTTCTCACTATTGTCATTCAGTGAAAAGAATCAAATTGTGTCTAAAGGTAGGTGTGTACCCGAGTTACAAAATTTAAACCAGCAAAAAGGGAATGTAACTCGAAAGTTTCATGTCAAAAGTTATGAAACGTATAACTAGCTGTGTGGTTGTGTACACACGACTAAATTATATTGTTTTCCTTGCATATTGTTTAGTAATTCTAGTACAGTGTGGACTGATTCAGGATATTCAGATTTAAATAAATAATTGCATTAATTTACATCGGGATTTTTAGTAATCTCAAGTAACCAGAACCTTGAATATGTGAAAATTGAAGCTGACTAGGTGAGTAATTATAATATTTTAGCTTATTATTTTATTTATCAGAATTTCTTCCGCTGCGACGATCGATCGCTGTTTTGTCTGCGTTGCCGTAGAAGATGTACATGAATAGTATTACATAAACTTCTTCTATTGGAACGGTTTCCGACTTAGAGATCCTTAGCGTGGCTGTGCCTATGCCTAAAATCTATAAAAGAAAATGTTTTTGTGACCGAGTACTTCGCCGCATACCCTGTGTCATAATCCTGTGCACGCCACTGCTAATAAGGAAGAATGGAAGAGAAAAACATATTGCGCCGACCCCAAATAGAGTTGGGAAATGGGCAGGAGAATGATGATGATACATTAACGGCAAGAATTTAAAATGCTTTAAGGAAATTTTGTTTACAATCATAATTGAAATGTGAGCACGCTTAATAAAATTATTTTTTTTGGCACACAAAGATAATGTCAGTCACTGGTAGGTACTGGGAATAAAAATTTTAACTCTTCATTCAAATTTCCGCTTCACTGGGAATCGAACTCAGGACCCTTGGAGCGGCCAGGCCGCCATGGTAGGTAACTATTGCGCCACCCGGGTTTTCTCTTTCTCAACACTGAGATTTCTCATTCATCTGTAGTCACCTACTACTAGGAACAGATTTGGCCACTTTAGAGTTTTGTTTATTAGTGCTCATAATAATAATTAATTTTAAAAAAACAATACGTTGCGTTGCGTCTCCTCTGTGTTTTTGGTGATAAACATTTTTTGCATACCTACCTACTCCAATTTGGCAAACGAGTCGACGCATAGCTGTTGCACCAAATTGAAAGTCAGCCAACCGTCGACCTCACGTTTTTAGTAAAAAAAACTACAAATTGTAACAGAAAATCTTGAAATTTGTATCGATCTGATGGGTATATAATATACCTACTTTTAATCAAAAATACTGTGACGATTTTGTTCTATTCACAGTTAGGGTTACCAAATGGCCGGGAAATCTGCAATGGTTACAGGGGTGGGTGGGTGTTTGCTTTACAGAAATAGTTATGGTCAAAGGGGTGTTAAATCTTTGTTTTTATTTGAATGGCATTAAAAAAATCAAGGTCTGATACCTATTTATTTACCTTTTTATTTATATGTATTTTTTCTAAACATAATACATAGAATTGTCCCGAAAATCATAAGCTTATGTCTGGCAACCCTATTCACATTTCCACACGTTCGCAGCAGAATACGGGAATCACAGTACCTATACTATGCGCAGAAGATTATGGTTCCTTGAGATTACGGAACTGGTTACTATAAATAAAAAATTTACTGGTTTATGTCGGTACATACTTAGCAGGTATTTAAAAAAATGTTTGAAAGGTGTTAATATTAACATTTTTAGAAATTTTGTCTGTGTGTATGTTATACACTTTAACATTCAATAAACAAACAAACTTTAAAATTATTTTGGTTCATGATTCAACCGAGAATAATATTTTACTTATTACTATTTCTTTCTCATAACAAGAAATATTTAAAAAACACAACTTTTATCATCGTAAAGTAGGTATATAATTGGTGCGTACAGATTATGCAACATGTTATTTAACTTCTGTTTTATAACACGTCCACACTATCTAACATTGTTGTCTAACAATGAAACATGTTACAAGACCGTACACATTAAAACAACATTGTTGTATAACAATGTTATATAACAATTCAATGCGTGTCATTTCTTAAAATATAGCATGTAACATAGTTGCAAAAACTAATAACATGTTGTATAACTTGTTTTTGTAACACATAGCGTCCACATTTATTTTGTAAAACGTGTTATTTAACTATGTTTTATAACATGTTTTGTTACATAGTCTGTACGCACCATAAGACATCTGGCAACATTAAATTGTGTATGTCAAAATGAGCGTTTCACTACTTGTGGTTTCACTAAGCAACTAAAACAATCAAAACGTTCAATTTTATATGGAAAAAATGTTGTGTTGGGCGTTTTGGTCACTTCCTGGAAGGCGCCGAAAAGGTTTGTCTGACTTTTATCTTTTCTGGCTATTTTGTGTTTATAATCTGTAATGTGACAATGAAAATATCATAGAGATATTACACTAGAGTGGGTGAGCCATACGGCGGCTGTCCATACATTGCAATCGCCCCCGGTTAGAAAGAGAAACAACGATAACGGCAATTACCTATCTCTCTCCGATCCCGATGAGCCAGAAAGAGAAAGATGATTACTAAAGATTTCGTCTCTTTTTATCCTAGATACGCTCTGAAGCCTCGCCAGAAAGAGAAAGGTGATTACTAAAGATTTCGTCTCTTTTTATCCGAGGTACGCTCTGAAGCCTGGCTTCTGCCCTCTAGTGTAATATCTCTATGGAAAATATTGACATTGTATATTCTAGTCTGTGGCAAGTGACAGCCTGACAGCATTTTATTTCAAGTTTTGAACTGAGTGTCACGTGGTAGGGATGAGCAAATGGAAAAAAATATCGATATTTATCGTATCGATATTTTTCAAACGTATCGATATATTATATCACCCAAGAAATATCAATATTTCAATATATCGATATTTTTAGCCCAATATGCAATTATTTATAAAAATTGCCAGAATATTCGAAATTTTAAAGCAAATACACATCTGACTGTTGTGAAATCAGTTTAATTATTAAACAAACAGGTTTATGTACCTGTATCCAAGAAAAAATCAACATACCAACCAAACCAACAAGCAGTGTCATTGTCATAGACAAGCAGCAATTTTTGTTTATGTTTGAAGCAAAGAACCTAAACCCATACCTACTGCTGCATACCAACTCCTTTTCTAAATTTAAGAAATCGGATTGGTCAAATACATGATGACGGATGAGCCACAGACTTATAAAAAAAATAAGCAGACCTAACATAATGGGAGAAAAAAGTGTGCCAGTTACAACTACAAAGACATGCTGCACACATTGATGATTGACATTCTCCATACAAAACATTCATGGTCTACTGTTCATGGTCTAATGTTGTCTATGGTTCTCATACAAATGGTGAGCTTCTTGTAGCTTATCAAAATGGCGAAAGTGCTTCAACCCCATTTTGTCTATGTGTGCGTGAGTGTTGCAACAACAAAATTAAAACGAGGTAAACTTTTTTACGTGTCATGGGAGAGAAAGAGACGAAACTATTGTAAGTCTATGGTATGAGCAAACAGCAGCTTTAAAAATATATCGATTTTGATATCTGAAAATCAATATCGAAAATTGATATTAGGTATATCGCGGGAAAAAATATCGCTGATTTTTATCGATATTTTTCTGTAAAAATATCGATATTTTGATATATCGATATTTTTTACCCAAGCCCTATCACGTGGTGTCACTTGTCAGGTCCTGTAAGGCTAAGGTTTTATTTACTTTTAGTGGTAATTTAAAAACGGTGAATTCTGCAAAGAACTACAATTTGATAATTTGAAGTACTTAACTATTGTCAGGGTTGGATTTCGTAGTATAATTATGCTATTTGTACCATTATTTTATGATGTGTAGTATGTAGTATCGTAAGGTCATTATACTACGCGAAAATACCATAATTTTACCAAAGAGGGTCCTTTTATTTTTTTGTTAATAATTATCCTACAGTATCAGATTTTTTGTAACAAATATTATGGCAATACCAAACCAAGCAATGGCGGTGATTCCCCACTGGGGAATCCAATCGTGCTAATGCTAAAGACGAAATTCTAATCGACGAATTATCTGAGAGTGACGTCCAATTGCCTCAATTTGACTGAGTCGAGTTCTGTTAATTTGTAAGTAGAGTCTGGCTATCCAAAGCTGAACCAAGCAAAGCGCGTTATATTTTAAAAATAAACATAGGTAACACAGAATATACCAGGAAAAAAGGTTTGATGCTTTTTAAAATTTATAAAAAACAAAATACAATCGGAAGTAGGAACTAATTAATAAGCGTGATATTGGCAATGAGGAAAGAGTGTATGAAAATCATTTTAGTAAATCACTCCGACAAAAAATACGATTGGTACTAGTCAAAAAAGATAATTTTTGAATTTTTGACTTTATCCATCTTCAAAAAGGATCAAAGTAATAAGCCATGTTGATTGTTGACATTTTGTCACAGTGTGACCGCTACAAAAAACATTGGGTTCAGCTTTGGTTAACCAAACTCTACCCAAGTATAATAAATCATTTGTAATTATCAAAAGATTTCTATTAAATCCCAGACAAAAACACAAAAGAAGAAACGTAGTATAAATTTTGGAAAAGTAGTATAATTTTAATTTCCATAGACAATAATTTTCTGAAGCTCTGAATCCAACCCTGACTATTGTTCTGTTGTTCATATTTACCGGTGTGGTTAGTTACTTTCAGTTTTACCACTACACTCTAAAGTAAATATTTCGATAATAATTATGATTCAATATTTAGTAGGTAATGTTTTAATAGTTTGGGGGTAGATATTTGATAATTTTGATATTGCATGTTTCTCCATACGTAATGAAAAAATATAAAAAAGATACATTCATTTTACCGTTATAGTTGCCGCAACGAGATAAATTCATTTTTATTTATATTGTCAAAACTTTGTTACAGACTGCACAAAAATGTCGCAAGTGGAATTGGAGGATTTGCAGAAGCTAGCAGATACTCTTGAAGACTGTCAAATAGATGAGCCAAAACCTCCAGGCATAATGCTCACCGACACTTGCGACTCAGCTCTTGAAGCAAAGTTCCCAAAACCAAGATCCAGGGTTCCACCGGTATTTTTACACAAACCACTTAAATTTCCCCCGTTAATGCCAAAGGTGCTTAACTTAGGAATAAAATTTTATCGTCCCTACATTGGACAACATTACACCAAAATTTGTTGCCAAACTTTAGATGATCACAAGGCTTTGACACAATATTTCACAAATAAACAATTGCCATATCATACTTTTGGATACCCAGATGATAGGAAAATGAAAGTAGTTATCAGGGGTCTTCCAGACGATGCAGATTTGGATAATTTTCGAAAGGAACTAGAGTTAGTGTCAATTCCAATCATTAGAATTCATAAAATGAAAAATAAAGAACAAGCGGAGAACTGTCCGTTGCTTGTATTAGTCGTTGTACCTAATGATGACCAAGGAAGAAAGATATTGCAAGTGCGAAAGTATTTACAACATATCATAAAAATTGAGCCTCTGAAGCTTAGAAACATTCAATGTCATCGCTGCCAAAAATGGGGGCATGCCCAACGATACTGTAATGGTCAAGTCAAATGTGTGAAGTGTGGAGGTGACCACTTCTCCCAGAAATGCACAAGAGATCCAGCTAAACAGCCACCAAAATGTGCCAACTGCAGTTCTGATCACACATCGAGCTACAAACAGTGTCCATTTTCTCCAAGTTCTCAACAGTATATAAACAAGATGGCAGCAACTGCTTTAACTAAGCGTATGTTTCCTGCTTGTGTAATACCTAAAAAATTGATTACCCTTAACAACTGCCATATTTTCTTGAGGGGAAGGGTCTAAATTCTGCACAGCTGCAAAACTTACTTATTTGTATTTTATTTACTTTGAAGTTATATATTTTCTTATTGCATTGTTAAGTGAAATTGTTCACCTAAATATAGGGTTTGATTACCTGTGATATTGTAAAATGTAAACCAATGATAAAAGTTTACTACTAGTGTTGAAACTTATTTGTATAAGGTAAAAAGAGTTATGCGGACTGAATAAAAATAGCATATTTTATGTTTGTAATAAAAGATATTTTCAGTATAATCATGTTTTTATTTAGTATTAGATTCTTAAAGTAACTTAACTATATTCACAACTTAATTTGACTAATAATGTTATTTTTAATTTATTATTATATAGTTATTTTTGAAAATATCACATACTTTTAATTTTCTGCTGCCTACTTGTTTTTAGAATAGCATCATCATTTTCAAGTCCATCACTGATTGGGGTCACCGAAACCTGAAAGAGATTATATTGAATTAATGATGAAATCTTTTCTGCACATTTTTTTTAATGAAAAAATATAGATTATAATCAAATACAGTTGGTCAACTCTGTAAATACTTGGATAGATTAAGTTTACTATTTAAAGTTGGCAAGGATTTATTGCTTCTCTTTTGGACTAATTTGAAATGTCTATTCTATTGCAATTATAAAGGGCTTCTTTCATTAAGTTCAAATCTAATGAAATACCATACTGTCCGAATCAAAATGAACATTAGGTAGGTACTAAGAAACATATGCTACGTCCAAAATGGTACTTGTTATTAACTTATTGTGCTATAAAAGAGTTTATAGGTATTGCAAATTGCCAAATAAAATTTATTCAGCCTCTAGGTCAATGAACCTCTCACGATAGGAACTCATAACAACACTATTCTTAGTACCTACTTATCTAAGTTTATTAAGTCAACTAACCTCAAGTTTAAGATTGGTGACTGGCCGCGTGTTAGCATCCAGTTCTGCCAGTACTCTGTCCAAGGTATCGACCAGCCTATCTGCGTCCTGGGTAGTGAACACCATGGGCGGCTTGAACTTGAGGACGTTGGCGTCTGGACCATCACGGCTTATGAGAATCTTTTCCTCTCGCATCCTGAAATAGAACAAGAGCTTTGTTTTAATTTCTTCAAATAGCAGGTTGTCTAAAGAAGTTCCAAGGTCATGTGTGTCTTGCATAAATAAGGAGGTTGATTCGGTAGGTAGACGGTAAAGGGCGGCTGGCCCTACCTAGTAACGCCAATGGCGATTAGTAGAGACTGAAAAAGAATATATCCCTAGCGTTTATTTATCAGACGGAATGACAAATTCCTTAAGAGTTGCAATTTAAGCCACGTCGTTAATAATGGACATTGTTCGAGCCTCCAGAATTTTAGATACCCTCCAATAAACAAAAAATGCAAAATTATAATGTTTCTTTTTTTATTTAAAGGTTCCTTGTTTCATTTTTTATTTTATTTTGTTTTAATTTAATGTTAGAAACAATTCTGTATAAAGTTTACCTGCAGATATTGAAATTATGCATTACCTACATACCTACCGTCGGTTAGTTGATAAAGGTACTGTTGTGTTGTATTTATCTCAATTGCTATTTATTAATTGCAATTGTTAGCCATGTTAACATACTTTACTTAACCAAAACAAAACAGCGATCTTACCTATCGACAACATGCTTCGCTTCAGCTGTAGCAGGGGTCCTAGCCTCCCTGTCAGTGACCAGTTCCACGCCAACGAACAGTCCCCTGCCTCTAACGTCTCCCACTAACGCATGTTTGTGTTTCAAGCTCTCACACCGAGCCATCAGATGCCGGCCCACTCGCGCGGCCCGCTCTAGAAGATTTTCTTCCTCAATGACGTCGAGAACTGCGTTTGCGATGGCACATGAGACTGGGTTTCCTCCGTACTGGAATTAAAGGGTACAAAATATCTGTTAAAGTTAAGTACCTATAAAATAAACCTATAAATCTGTTAAATATAGAGTTAAATATTATTTGTGTTTCAAACTTATGAACAACACGATTCAAGTGTACCTATCATGTTCAGAGATAGTAGATAGAGTAGTAGTAGATAGTAGGTAGAGTAGGTACCTACATCTGGAGCGCCTAAAATGACATCTAAGTACCTATACCTACTTATAGCGCCTTCTGAGAAAAGGTCAGAGCGTTCTTGTCGGGGGTATTGTCGTGCCCTATTTTTTTCTGTTCCGTGGTCGTGCCTCTGGATGTAATCCTAATCCGGAATTATTATCAGATTTTGGACAAAATTACATCTAGCAAACTTTTGCCATTGCTTCAATCGATGTTCAACGGGGTGCAAAAAGAATGGATGAAGCTTTTAACCAGGAGATTTAGATTACATAAGGAATTATAAGTATTAGGTATACTTAAACCTTCGCTTCCCCATAACAGCAGAATATAATGGACTACAAAAACCATACCTACAACCTGCCTAGTGCCTAGGTAGGTACATAGGTATGTATACCAATAACTTCTACAAACAGATAACTATTAAAAGTACTAGATAACTTGTAGATTTTCTTTGACACAGTAGATAGCTGCCTAATACCTCGATTTGTCGGCCAAGTTTTGAAATATATTGAAAAAGTTTTGTCCAAGTATCTAGCGAAGTTTTAAGTCGAAAATTGGCAGTGACACGCCTCCAACTTCCTCTTCCTGACATCATATTTTATAACAACGTGAATATCAAAAACCAGCGCGAATAAACGACTCCCGAATACTCGCGATAAATTTTGATTAAATATTCAGAGCACATACGAGTACACCATTTGAAATACGTTTGGAACATGCAAATTGGTGCAATTTTCTTTTTGTTACATCTACGAAATCCCAAAAACAGTAAAAAGCAATACAAATGATAAAAATCTGTTGTAAATAAAAATTGATTGATTTCAATCAATATCTTAAGCGCTTATGGTAGTAGAAGATCCGAATCTATATCGACATTCACCGGGTTGATAATAGAATCAAACTTATTTTATAATAAGTTTCGTATATTAGAAAATATATTAAAAATGGGTTGACAACAAAAATCCTGGACAGAATATTTTTAATTATTTTTTAAAAAAATATTTTTCATAAAAAATGTTGCATGATGAAGATAATAATAAAATTTTATACTGGACTTAAAGTATAGAACATATAGAATGTGCAGACGTAGGGTAGACTATTATTTACCTGGACGAACTACTGGGTAGACAGGTATAAACAGGCATGTCAATACTAGTTACTTTTCACTCGATTTGATAATAGTCTGCACATTCTATATTATGTTCATTTAAAATTTTATTATTATCTTCATCATGCAATATTTTTGAAAAATTATTTTTTTAAAAATAATAAAAAATATTCTGTCCAGGATTTTTGTTGTCAACCCATTTTTAATATATTTTCTAAGATACGAAATTTATTATAAAATAAGTTTGATTCTATTATCAAGCCGGTGAAAGTCGACTTAGATTCGGATCTTAGACCATGGAGGCTTGACCTGTTTATTACCTACATAGCAATCGACCGAGTTTAACATCAGCGACCGCGGTCACTATCATGAATCAGCGACGTGATCACGTGACCGATACTGGCAAAAAAATTCCAGTTCTTCCATGCTTCGAAATAAGAATTTCTGATACGTGTGTTGACAACTAACCCCCCAACAATCCGAATGAGGGTAACCGTTTTTGTGCTCACCAGTTGGCGCCACTGCAGACGGCGGTCATGCTGTCAAAGCCCGCCCATACATAAACATTGACAAGTGACACTTGTCTGAATACTATTCAGTGAATAGACAAGAGAGAAGTGACAGGCAGACCACCCTCTACACTAGCGGCCTCTAGCGGCGAATCCACACGCGGTTACCCTCATTGAAGCAGCGTGGTAGTATGCGCTAAAATCATCACAAGGTATGAGTAGGTACGTAACCCGTGCTAAGTAGGTAGAAAGCCACTAATAATATGTTGATCACGATTAGGTAATATATTGAAGCAACAGAACGGACGATTTAATAGCGCCAGGCTAGATATTAGAATGGGCTCTGTACACACCGCCACGCCTGTAATAATATTGTTCGATATCTGTATAATAATTATATATGTATGCCAGGGCCGTCATTGGACTGAGTAATTCCTTTTCTATCAGATAATGACGCAAAAAATTATACAAGTCTAATATCTTTTTCTATTAATATAAAATAAAGTGTAAAACAATGGATATATCGTTGTGGTTATCTGTGACACGATCAATTAGACCGCGCGGCACGGAGAACACGCGTGCGATTACATAACAATATCTATCTTTTTAATGTATTGTGAGCAAACATTATTTATTTTATTGTGTACGAATAACTTAAAAAATGTGCATATGTAGGTACGTTCTATTGATTGCTTTGAGATGATGTTGTATTATGGGGAAAAGATAAATAATTAAAATTAAATAATTCATATTCATATTAAAATAAATGTGTTTCGTTATACTCCCATAGCCCCATTGAGTAAACCTTGGGTCGTGGGCGCCATAGACATACAAGGGTAACTAGACCGAGAACAGAAATTAAACTCATTCAGAAATTAGGTAAAACATTCTCACTCGAAATTGAAGCCAAGACACTTAGAAAGACAGTCCTGCGCTGCTTCTGCGGTTTACCATACACAATATGAATTATGCCGTAGGGATCGTCATATAGGTACGAATTAACAGTCATACGAACTTATTGGGCAGCGCTAAAGATATAAGTAATAAGTAGGTACACGATTGTTCGCGTCAGATCCCGAAGGATAACAAAGTAGTTACCTAATTAATATCATGAGTCATGACACCATCCGGTCATCGCAGTAATGAGGCTCGAAATCTTCGGTGAATTTTCCCTCGATATAACTGCATTGCTCCTTATGAGCGTACCTACTCGTAATTGAATTGTATGGAGTTGGACACACAATACCTCGCGGTTATCTTTTTGGCGCTTTTAAATAAAGTTACAAAAACTCCGCTGCTTCACGTCACTACCTATTTGAGGCGAGAAACTTTTGAAGTTTATCTTGTGACAACTTGTAAGTTTTATTTACACTTTTCAGAAGCGTAAACTCTTGCATGAGATGTGGAAACGAGTAAGTTGTCTTGGGACCGGATGAAGTACTTACCCTGTATACCCTATAAAAATCTACCTCCAATATTAGATTCGTCCCCTTTATCCCCTGTATTCTTGCCATGACAAACTCGATTCGAGCCGTCTTGTTTATAAAAGTCATCATATTTACTAAAAAATAGTAGCAATAATTAATGCTGATTTCTGAGAAGAGATCCGTGCCCAACAGTGGGATCGTTATGGGTTGTGATTTGTGATAAATGAAAAGTAGCAATTTATATTGCTATCTGGGATGTCCTTAAGAATATTGTTTAGTAACTGCATATCTAGTAAAATAGGTAATTAATGCTAACAATTGCACTGAGCAATGATAATAATTATAAGTACTTACGGTAATAGGTCGACAAGGCCACAAATACCTACCTACTACAAAACACGTGCGTAACATAATATGCTTGAATAATTGTTGACTATAGAAATACCAACAAAAGGTATACCTAATTACAACAAACCATGAATTGAGGTAACGAATAAATTTATCCTCTTCATAAATAATACAAGTCTTTTGTATAATATGATTATACCTATATTTCGATTAAAATAACTAGATACTTATTGTACCTAACTGATCAAAAGTCATCGATAAAGAATATAGGTACCTATTTCTTCCCCTTGCCACGAGACAACAATTCGTTACTTAATCTCATTTCTATTAATCCGCAAAAAATATAATTATATAAGTCCTTTATAGGATTTTCAAACTCAACACCAGGTTATAACAGCCGTACAGACAGACAGACAAGCAAACGATCCTATTAGGCGTCGTATTTTTATCGTACATACAAAATCTTAATAAAATCTAAGCTCACCGTATTAAAGTACTCCACACCGGTGTCTGCGAAGCTCTTCGCTATCTCTGGAGTGGTGACTACCGCTGCGACGGGGTGACCGTTGCCCATAGGTTTCCCCATGGTCACGATATCGGGCACTACGTCCTGCGTCTCGAACGCCCACATGTGGGTCCCCACTCGACCGAAGCCCACTTGTACCTCATCAGCGATGCACACACCCTTTGCTTCACGGACGTACCTATGAATGCGTGTATGCATGATTAGTATTGGTTAATTATAATAATTATACAGCTGTGACTAATTAAACCCAGATAATTAAAATAAGAAAGCACACAACTTCCTATTCAAAAAACTTATTGGGCAACATCCGTTTCAAAATTAAAGTGATGAAATTTTATTTTGATTTTAAAATAAATCATAAAATGTAGAGCCAGGTCAGCCAGGTCATGTGTCTTAGTATTCAGGATGAAAGAGAGTAAGAGAGGTTTAGGTAATATCTACTTCAGTACCTAAATAAAGTTTTCCCAACATTTTGTATGAGATGTAAAGCCTGTTCCAAATGTCTAGAAGCTTAAGCTGTTAATAGGTACAAAATGTGGTGAAATTCCTCCGAAACACAAAAATGTCTTCGCTAATTCTCGTTCGACTAGGGTTATAAATAGCCCCCTATTCACTGTGCAGATGACAGTGACATTGACCAAGAACTTTTCTTTCGGGTTCTATTTTCGGTCGGATTAAAAATATATGGACTGCTGAATTTTCATCATGAAGTGTCAATGTCTGTGGTTGTTACGAATACATGCTCTATACTTACTTAACAATTCGTTACGTAAGTATAGTAAAATTAGAATCCTACTTTACCATTGCGGCGATGTAGTTCTAAACGTGAATGAATCATAATTAGAGTAAAAGCTTTTATTCCTCAATTAAAATACTTTGTCAGTTATTATATGCCAATGTATAATTACATCACTTCATCAGAAAGAGTCGGCATAGGCTAATTACGCGGAGTACAAAAATAGGCAAAAATATTTTCCGAATCCTTTTCAAACGACAGACTCGAGAGATGAATTTTAACTTTTAATCTTCAAAAGAGAATTATGCTTACGAGATAGGTACCTACTATAGAATAAAACAACTAAAATTTTAAAAAAGATTGAAAAGTAGCACGATATTCTGTTTAAAACGAATTGGATAAAATATAGGTACCTACTTACAATTTTAAACTTCAATTATCCATTAATTACGTTTCGTTTTTCTATTTCAATTAATATATATAATATCAAAATGAAGTTCTTAAGAAATTCAGACGTATTTTGGGGTAGTTAAGAGCCTTGAGCGCGATTTAATTTAAATTACAAAGCAAATCAAAGGTTGAAATCTTAACTAGACCAAGTAACAAACCAAGCGTAGTTAATGTAGAAAGACGATATTAATTATGTTTCCAATTTTACCTGTAATTAACATGAAAACACGATGTTTTGCTCTACAATCGCCACGAAGCGTACTAAGTTGTTAAAACAGTAAACTTAGGTAAAGCTTTTGTATGAAAATATATGTGTTCCTTGCGAAAATAATTCACGTCATGCAAAAATCGTTTTACAGTAACTCATCGATTCTCTTTGGAAGTCAATACATTTGTCGTGGTTTTTCAAAGTTTACTTACTCGAAAACACGTTTCAGGTATCCATCAGGAGGGATGATTTGTCCACCGCAACTTTGCAAGCTTTCAGCTATAAAAGCGCACACACCGCCCCCATTCGCCGTGGCTTCTTTACAGATTTTTCCAACTTCATCCGCGTACATTTTCCCTAACTCCTCTTCTGATAGAGAATCTCGGGGATATGTGTACTTTCCTCTGTATGTATCGGGAACTGGCGCCTGGATATCGAAATAACATTTTATAACATTTGTTCTGGGGTGAAGATTGTGTTTTTGTTACTTTGTTTCCAATGAATTACGTCCCGGTTTTTCTAACTTGGACTATGATTCTTTCTTGGGACTGTTAGGTACGGTGATTGTTCACATGTAATGACGCGTAAGACCTTTCGCTTAAATAAATGAATGTTCCCGCAGTTTCGCTACGTTTACTAAATGATATGGACGTGAAAATATCCAATAAATATGTACTTAGATATATATTGAGAATATGAAAAGATTATCCTAGATGTTTATTTATTTATAATAGCTGCAGCTCGCATACACGCATGTAGGCGATAGAGGCATTAGTTTAGGTTTAAATACAACTAAAATTTTAAAATATCAACAGTTTTTAATGTTTATATCTAAATCTTGTAATTTCAAAATGTTTCAAGTTAAATACAGATCGGCATGTCAATTAGAGAATATATTATTACACGAGTTATTAATATTATTTCACTATTTTTCGTTTACAATTGGAACCACACGATTGGAACCTACTCACGATTTACTTGTTTATAACACCTATTTTGATGGAATGTATAGATAGTAGTACGTAATTAGGTAGGTATGGTTAGAGTTGTGTTTAGGGGAGGTCGCTACTCCATTTACCATTATTATTTATATAGACCACTCCTGAAGGCTGTGAGGATTTTTATCCGTCTGGCTCTACCACCGTATGTAAAATCGAACGTGAAAAATATTTTAATTGTAGTGTCGAGGAGGCAAAAATAATGTGAGTTTCTTGCTTCTTTGACCATCTAGGGCCTAGGGGCTCGTCTGCTCATTCGCCGGATATTTAGATAAAAAAGCAAAACGTGAGTAGTGGCAATCATTTCCGCCCGTGACATTTAAGGCGCTTTGCCCACGGAGCCACTCAAGTTGAGGCAACTATCAACTTTTCAAGTTTCCTATAAAAAGTTGATAGTTGCTACAACGTTTACGGTTGCCGCAATTTTTTAGCAATTTGTGAGCAACTTGATTGATTGATTTGCGATTGACAGTTGCGGAAACCGGCAACTTTAAAAACCGGTATAATATTTAACGGTTGCTAGTTGCGGCAATTAGGAACTGACCTAGTCAACGCTTAAAGCAACTGAAAACTGATGACGATTGCCGGAACTCGAAACTCGAGTTGCTGTGTGCGCGCAGTCCAATTGAAATGTATGCAAACAGTTAGTTGCCAGTTGCCACTTGCTGCAATAGTTGCTCCGTGGGCAAAGCGCCTTAAAGTTCGAAACGATAATTTTCGCCTGAACGCGTGTGCGTTGCGAGCGAGCGGGAGTATGACGGAACTCACCACGTGGACCCAGTCTGGCTTCGCGGGCCCCCCTGGGAGGTTCAATTTGTATGGCGAGATATCAATCATAGACGTAAGGTGTCCATGATACGCGCTGGAACAAAGAGGCGCTAGAGCACCCTAGAACACTTCGAGCAACTCGAAGTAACGACAACACTTTCGAGTACCTATTTCTTACAACCATCTTTCATTCATACGCTATGTTTTATATTTATAACCTTTACTTCAAATGACTCTAGTCTACACTCCAATAAAACAATACGTAAAGTAAAATGTCCAATAAAATTTTACAGTGTAATTGAAAATACTGTGTGATTACAAAAATTGGTGTGGGAATAATGTTACAAGTTATACTAAGTTACAAATACATATACAAATCAAAATAGTAAAACAATCCTTCCAAATATCCATTAACCCAACTAGATATCTACCACACAAATCTTTCACACTTAGTTACGACCTAATCGTCCCACATAGATTATTCAATTATTTCAATAAGTAAACGGTCAGTAAGTACTTACTGGTCTAAAGTGATTACATCCTTGTTCTTCGTGTGGATCCTAGCCAGCCGCAAGGCTAGATCGTTTGCCTCCGAGCCGGAGTTGACAAGGAAACACACCGAAAGCGGTTTAGGCAGGGTGTTCACGATCCTTTCAGCGAGGATAACCAATTCGTCGTGTAGATAACGGTTGTTTGTTGATATCAACGACATTTGATTTCTACCCGCTTCTACCACGTGGGGGTGGCAGTGTCCCACTGAAAGGTGATAACATCATTAGTAAATAAATAAATAACGCTTCACACTCAAAGCCCCACACTAGGATTCCCTGTGTCGTGGGTGCCTTGGACAACACACAAGACAAGGACACACACCCAGACCGAGAACGGAAATTTAAACTCATCATTCAAATTGCCGCCTCGCTGTGAATCGAACCCAGGACCCTCGGAACAGCGATCGGCGTGTTAACCATTGCGCCATTCAGGTCGTCAAGGTTAGTGGTTATATAAAATAAAGCGTATTTATTTTATTTATTACTTTTAGGAAAATTTACAGCTAAGATATATAACTTAACATAAATATAATAGTAAAAGAAGGCCATTTACGAATTTTCACTTTTAAACTTAACAGATTATAAATAGCAACACACTAAAAATCTGCACAAAAGTAACCAAACATAACTAAATAACAACCTCTAAAACAAAAGAAAAAACAGTATTACTCAAAAAACTTATTTCTTAATACACGTTTGAGTTGAGAATCCGTGGTACAAAACAAATCCAAATCTACATCGCGTGCAGTCACGTTGAACAATTTGCAAGAGCGTACCATAAATGAGTTACGCCGTTAGGGTGCGGTTCCACTGAGGCGGAGCGGAGAGGAGTTCACCAATCGCATGGCTTGAAATTCACGTCTCATTGTGCCTCGCGTGATTTTCAAGCCATGTGATTGGTCAATCGCGCACAGCTCCGCTCCGCTCCGCCTCAGTGGAACCGCACCCTAACGCCTATAATTATTTTTTGTTATCGGTACAGATAGGAGGTCTGACCTACGAAGATAAAGTGAATGCACTCTTAGTTCGAGCTTGCTTAATAATTCGGGACAGTCAATCGTACCATTCGCCAATTTGAGCAAAAACGAAAGATCTGCGATATTTCTTCGAGCATATAAAGGAAGAATATGAAAGTTCTTACACCGTAAGTTGTAATTACAGAAAGTTCTTTTAGTTTTATACTGTAGGAAACGGAGAAAACGTTTTTGTATGCGCTCTATTCTGTCGATATAAATATTGTATTGTGGATTCCAAATTTGTGAAGCATATTCTAAATGGCTACGAACGAAAGCACAATAGAGAATCTTAAAGGTTTTGATGTTTTTAAAGTTGGCTGAGTGTCTTAATATAAATCCAAGCGCCTTATTTGCTTTGTTTATCATTTCCTCAATATGCACGTTGTATTAATAACATAATAATATTTTACATGTAAGAACTCTCAAATAAGGAGGCATCTATACCTACTCTACTCGATATGATACGAAATAAAAAATCAGACATCCCTAAATTTTATAAACGTAACGCCTGTCGTTGTTTTGTTGGATTAAAATATACTTAGGTACCTACTTTTTTGCTGACCCAGCTGACAGGGTTACTATTATTATCGGCTACAAAGTCATCAATATTTTTTCATTTTTACATACGACCACATTGACTGGACGATGAAAAAGATACGGTTTAAATTACAGTTCAATCAACTACATCAATTACTACTTTTGTTTTTATATCATTGGAGACTAAGTTGCAAACATACAAAAGTTCATTACGGTAGGTCAAGTGCATATAAAATAGAATTGATAAAAATAGCGCGCACTCACCATGAGCTACGTTATTGATGCAGTCGAGGTAGCGGTCACCTGTTTCGTCATACATAAACTGTGCTATTCCCCGGACAATTTTCAATGGAGTCGAACGGAAAAATAACTGGCAGGCAGCCCTGAAAAGTTTCAAGTTTAGCACCACGCCCGAAACGTGTATTTGCAAAATAGAAGTCCGTTTTAGACAGTTCTGAATGCGATTGTTGGCTTCACACTACTCTTTGCTGTTTTAAAATGTCAATGGTTGTATAGTTTATAGGTGCGATAAATTGTGCGGTTTAGCTATTTATATTTCACGAAATTAGTTTACAACACTTACCCTATATGTTTTTCCCGCAGTTTGATGGTTTCGGCTTTAGGCATGGACTGTTGATAAGCCATTTTAATGACAATTTATTCAACTATTAAAATATCTAAAACAAATTAATTAACTAATCAATGCAGCTTCCACGGTTATTACTAATAAATAATATTAATTAATTCAAATGAATCGGTACGAACGTTATAGCTAGTAAGATGTTTTAATGTACACATTTTATTTGGAAACAACAGAAAACATTTAGATGACACCTAGCAATTTTACAGCTTAAGTAGGTACATTGCGGATGAGGTCCTGGGATACTTTTCGGACCGGAAAATACCAGGAAAACCTGCGTTTATGTGCATCGGTATTGCGGAAATTGGCACAAGTTTAGTAATGCGAAGGGAAGGACTTCTCTAAATTTATATTGTAGACATTGTTTATTGCTATAATTATAAAATGATTGGACTATAAATTGAACATGTTTAACGCCTTATAGTAATTTGTATATTGTCCACTAAATGTATAAAAAGTAGATATTCTAACTCTACAAAATGCCTATGTATGTGAAAGAAAAACGAACCATTACCTACAATGTGGGCTTAATTCATATAACCAATGAAAAAAAAATATTGAATCTCAATATTGCTTAATGTGCCTAGTCATAATCGTCCTACCTAATCAAAACAATTTTGCAAAAATTGCAAATAAATCAGTGCATTTAATTTGACCTAATCAAACCAAAAACACATCTACTTACCGTAATTAATAATAATTGTTGCTAAACGATCACGCGTTTAAATTTAACCGGTGATCTAAAATTAGCTAGTGGAAAATCTAGATGTATGTGTCTAGCACACGTCACGTGCGACGCCGGAGCAGTAATGCTGCAGAACACCGGGCTCTACGTGAATATATAGCAGGAGCGGCGCGCACGCCCTCAACGGGACCAATGAGAACAAGTGCGCGTTATTTACGCTCTTTGCAATAATATGATAAGCGCGCATGATGACAAAAGTCGTTGGACACGCGCTTGCTTGCGTGCTGGCATGGTGCGGACGCATGCTAGTTAAGGGGAAGACGTTGTTTTGCTTTCAGTAGTTTTTTTCCTTATTTTAATCATTATAAAATCGTCTTGTATGGAAGTAGAAAAAACACTGGGTCATGTTCATCGGGTCCTGCATAAAACAATATAAAGGAATCTGTAACAAACTAAAGTTCAGTCATATTTGAAGTCAGTTCCAAACATATTACTTCTTCAAAGATAGACAGGCACAAGCTAATTGACGTCAAAAATAATGACTCACTTTTGGTCTAAACAAATTACACGCTAAGTATCTGTTATCCTCGCACATTAACTGCATGTCACCAAATGGACTGCATGCACATGTTTAATTTATGCCTGCGTCAAAGCCAACCTCCTAGGTCCTTTACTGAGGAACTGACTTATTATAATATTTTTCGGCTATCGCTAGATGATTTGCAATTCGCAGGTTAATCCCGCGACGGTACCCACACGAGCAGAGTTGTAGGGTTTTTGACTTGTGTGGCTAACTGTCACTAATGTTATGGATTCAATCGTGATGTTGCAGTGTAAGAGTCTGTAACAATACAGATATATTCGTTTTGTCTTCGTCGATAACTTATTTAACCTTGATGATCCTCATAATCCTTTTGATGTTAGGTATTGATTCATCTACCATCGTAGGTTACTTCCATCCATCTATCCATCAGCCTTTATATGTCCACTGTTGAACGTAGGCCACCCCTAACAGGCGCCGCACTTATATGTTGGTAAACAATAAAAAAAACTACATCTTACCTTTACATTCGGCGTTAAACTTTCTTTACAGATGGACCCAAACGTCCCAAACATATAAAAACATTGATAGATCGTAGAATTGTAATTGTACAAAAAGTGATTATGTCAACCTAGTTACTTAAGTGTTTTAATAACCCAGATTTGTTCTAATTATTTTTTAATCTTTATACTATACCACCAATGTAGGTCATTCAGCTACCTGCTTACCTACTAAATTATAAAGGATTCATTGAACATCGGACATTGTTGCGTTAAACGTTTATCGCTACTGTTATGGGTGAGAATGAGAATGAATCCTGACAGTGGAAAGGATGGTTTGGGGGAAAAATGTTTTGAACGGTTAATGCCACTGCGATAGCGAAATTAGAAGAAAGGAAAATGTTACCATTATCAATAAATAAAGGTCATACATAAGTAGATAAGAATATTCCATTGCCCGAAAATATAGAGTAGGTAAATAAAGTTATTAATTTTAACAAAGTTTGTATATTATAAAAATTATTGGTGAAAAAAAAACAAATTTTCAATTTCAGATGTGAAGTTTCACTTCATATGCCCGTAGGAACTCTACTTACCTACGCCAGTTTAAGATGATTAAGATGACACTGCGTCGATTTAATTAAGGACATTTGATAAGTAAGTAGTTAAGTATGTATGAAAGACTTGTATTTCATCACAAGAAATGAATCTGTTTCCGTACAGGATAATAGATAAGTATAAATGTATAAATTGGTAAAGAAAATATCTAAATAGCTGCTTCGCCACACTTTTTATACCTAAAATAAGTACCTACCTATGTATTATCTATATATCGAGTATCTATTATTCTTTATGTAATTTCTGATGTACGTAACTGACTATAAAAAGTGTGAATCTATGAATCGACATTGTGGAAACGTGATAATTATTTGGTAGGTAGGTAACTAAAATAAATTAATACCTACAGATACCACAGTGATTTAGGTCTCAGGTATAAAATAATATACCTACATATATAGTTCATGCAACATCATGCTTGGTTGTCGGGTACCTTTTAGAACCTATCGGTCAATTAACAACCGCCAAATACCTTTATCATATTCGCCAACCAATCAAACGTAGCTAGAAAAGGAAATTACCCATCATTCTCCTTACCAAGTAGATAATATGCGTTACATTTCAGCATATCTATTGCTATCATTCGCCATTGACGTCATTTACGCGACATAACTAGGTTCTTAATGAGTAGGTACCTACCTAGTATTTCATAGATAAAACGTTTTGTACCTAGATTGTAAAGCTATAATAAGAATCGAGCCTGCCTCTGTTCAGTTTAGTTAACATGGATATCACTTTCATTATTTCTAAACCCATAAATTTTTTACAGACTTCAAATAAGAGATTCTCATTTCCACTATATTTTTTAACCGACTTCAAAAAAAGGAGGTTCTCAATTCGACCGTATATTATTATATGCTTTTTTATGGGTGTTCAGCGATTTTTTCGTCGTTTGTGGGCCGATTTTGATAATTCTTTTTTGTTGTAAAGTAGATTTGCGCAGTGGGGTCCCCTGATAAGGAAACCAGGATCTGATGATGGCACCTCAGAGAAATCGAGGGGAACTTTCGAAAATTGTATGGACTAGTGTGTTTCTTCATGTTATCATAAGTACATTAAAACACTACCATTTCATGAAGGTCTGGAGTCGATCTGATGAAGCCGAAAGACAGTCGAGGGAACTCCTCAACGATTTACTGCGGTTATCTAGTGTTTGGGCTTGATTAATTTGTAATGACGAGAACTTTACACTTACGTGTTGAATTGAGCGCCACCTGTCGAGTAGTTTTTGAGTTATCTCTGCTTATCAAGGTTGAAGTCGGTTATTTTTTTTGTAAAAAGCAATTATTCATATTTGTAACCTCATAAGTTTCCTATTATTGGGTGAAGTGAACATATTTTGATGATTCTTGTTTTATTCTAAAGCTGGTGCTTGTCCTGTGGTCCCAATTTGAGCGACATCTAACGAGTAATGTTTAGAGTTATCTCTACTTAGATTTTTTTTAGATGGCGAAAAAATGAGTGTAGGTTATAATTTTAATACGAAATTATTAATGCGATTGGTGATAAAATTTATTGATAAGTAGTTTGGAGTAACAAGTAAAGCTATATAAAAACAATAATTCAGGTACTTATCTGAAATATACCTAAATCTCTGTCCTAACCGAGAAAAGAACCAAGGACTCCATCTGATTTTAAACTTTTATCATCGCGGATTACACTCATTTTTACTATAATGCGCGTTACTCACGATATTTTTTTTGGTGTGCCGATATTTCGACCCAGTTGCATGGATCGTGGTCACGGCTGAGCCCTTCAGCGATCCATGCAACTGGGTTCTGATTCTGATGATGGAGTCCTTGTTAAAAACAAGCTGAGCAATAAGAAGCAAATTCAAATACCTATTGTCATTATAAGGATGAGGTAACGCAACATGCATGTTGTGTTCCGTTATCTGAACTCCTATTTATAAGTAGTTACATAATAATTTTATTATAATGGCCCACGACTGATATCTTTGATATGAGTGAGATAGCTTAGTGCATAATAAATCAATACTTACGTAGTGTACCTACAATCTCTGTTTGTATCTGCCACTGCAAACGCAGATAAATATAACAGAGGTCGTTCATAAAACATCAAATAAGTATGATAAATTGGAATACTTACGCAAAACAAGTATTTCGGTATTAAACACATAGATCATAAATTAGGTCAAGTAGGTACTTACCTATAGGTAGGTAACTAATTACATACAATACATAATGTATTTGAGTTAGATATCCTAAAGATACTGTATCCTGTATCTATTCAAATCCAGTACCTACCTAAATATTGTTACGCGTCACAATAGGTATAATTATTTTTCAGTTACAGTCGCATTACTTCCTGGCAGGATTTTAAACTTGTTAATCTGAATTCTACCTATAGGTAGAGAGGTAACCGAATCTAAACTAACGATCTAACATTGTATGTAGTAAAGTAGGTAAATTGTAAGTATACGTTCAAAATAATATTTTGTCACTACCATAAAACAGTTCCACATCCATGACAATCACGACTACGTTTAGTCGTCCGTTTTTATTTACCGTTTATTAATTTAAAGGATATTTTTTTTATTTTATGAGGTACATGTAAGAAAGGCATTAATTCCTAACAATGCTTACAAAAGCACATACCGAAAGCATAATTTTAAATGCAATCTTACTCACATACAGATAGGTACTTTTCCGTTTTGAAATGTATTCTGGATTGTCGATCGTGACATAAGAGATTCGAAACCTATTCGCATCTTTACTTTGAAAAAGTGTACTTCGTCAGATACCTAGGAATTTAAAATGCGTGGTGACTTGATAGACTAGGGCCCGTGCTCCTCATGTAGTGGGAGGAACCCAAAAGTGGGGCAGTTATAGGTTGCAATGATGATAACTTGGCAGTGAGACCAATATTTTTTTTAATAAACGTAGGTCCCTACATCTTAGGGTTTCTGATAGGTAGGGTAAACTGGGTACGGTTAAAACACAGGACGGTTGAAACAAGTCGAATATCTCGCGAATGGTTGAGCCGACAGGTAAGGGTTCAAGGAGAAAAAGAAGCAGGTGACAAGTCCAAACCTAAATCAAAGTGTTACATTGGTCACCGGGTGCTGTATATTTTTATAAATAGGCCTATTGTATTTTAGCACCCAAAAGTAAGTATTTATCTTTTGAGTTTCAAGCTATTATTATGTTCATCTATTCAAGTATAAATATTGAGTGTTCATTTATGATTTAGGTGAAGTTTTTAGAATACGGAATGATGACTAGTTTTAATAAGTTATTATTACTACCATTACTATAAACTTTCTTTTACCAAAATTCGAGTTGGGGACGGTTGAAACAATATATGTGGGTACAGGTAAAAAAAACCATATAATTTTGTTTTGTTTTCTCGATGCCGAATTCGCATAGAAAAGACTTTCATAGGGCAGATTGAGTTTATTGAGACAAATATACATATACGGAGGTAAAAATTGGAGATAAAACTATGCACTATCAACAAATTATTCATCAAAGCCTGGTTACGTACACTGTAGGACTATTAAAACATTGAAGACCGGTTAATATTGTCATTAGATATCATGATTATTATAATACAATTATAACTAATGCTAAATAAAGCATGTTGCTATATATTTTTTGTATATTTCGCGTGCGTTTCAACTGACCCCAGTTACTGTTTCAACCGCCCCTGGCATGGGGACGGTAGAAACACATCGGAATTTATTTTCAAATCTAAATATTTCTAAAAATAGCACCCACCAGAACTAAATAGTATAGCCCTATTGTAGGTAAAGATCCACTCTTCAATTTAATATGTCATCATCATCGTTCTTTTTATAAACAACAAAATTACGAACAATTAAAGCCAAATCGTTTCAACCGTACCCAGTCTACCCTACCCTTAGTTTCTCGAGTCTCTTAATCGAGTCTTAAGTAGAGAATCTTATTTTTTAATGTAACACGAAGTCGTCGAGTCATCGAGTTTTTTCCCCGTTTCGACTAAACACAAATTTATACATTAGGTACCTCAGTACGTTGCCACTATCACTGAGGGGCATTGAGGTACTCTTTAGTACATAGTATCTCAATGCTGAGGGGCTACATTTTTATGCTTACCGTACCTACTTATTTACCTACCCAACAGTAAAGAAACAAAAATAGCATGCCATTGTTTGTGCACATACAATGATACAATTCATGACGATAATATTATTTGTTCGGTTTACATATTTGCGGAATATTCCTTGTAAACTTGAAAAGCATGCTCTTTCTATTTATGCTGTAGGGAGGTACCAAATCAAACCTACGTAAACGTAATCAAAATTAAAATCAAAATTTATTTTTATCATTCGCTGATAACATAATGTATCTACCATTCAGATCCTTAATGGACTATTTAAAAATGGTACCAAATGTACAAAATTAAGTATTGGACCCCCTCATGTTCTGAAGGGGAACCACTAGGACTTATAAGTCCTCGTGGACCCCCTGGGGGAACTGAAAAGGGGAACCAACAGACCTAAACCGTCCTTGTGTATTCGTATTGCTGCCTCTACACATAGGCCAGCGCATTCGCCAACGCGCTGGCGGTGCGCTGGCCAACGTGCTTGTGAGTTAATCCACACATTGGAAGGTCGTTCAGTATGCTTTGGTTCGGGCCAATGTGCGGACGGATCAAAAAATGGATGTTGAGTTGGTAACAGCTGCAGCTGTATATTGATTCACAGCTTATAATTACTACGTAAATGTGTACAAGAAAAGGGTGATACTTTCATATTTATAATATTAAAATAATAATAAAGTACGATGCTCTTACTTTGAAGTAAAATATCGTAAGGAAAACGGAATGTCCAAGAACCTTATTTATTTAGCATTTTTAATACTTACAACATTTTTATTTTTATGGTACTTATTTTTTGGATTCCATAGGCAATTTTCACTCTGATAGAGCTCAATAAATTTAAAAGTTTCCTCATTACTCATATTATACGTCATTTTGTTACGTTAGGTGTTAATACGCCGCAAGAAGAAAATATGCACTCTTGATCGCTGCTCCGGGCAAACTGATCGCGCGGCCAATGTGTGGTTGGTGCGCCAAGCTTGCGACAAGTGTTCTTTGATGATACCGACACCGCGCGGCAAGCTCGCAAGCGCGCCGGCCAACGTTCAAATGCCTACCGCCAACGTTCCAACGCCCGTTCTACACATTGGGAGCCAACGCACTTGCCAACGTGTTGGCCTATGTGTAGAGGCAGCATTAGTCTACTATGAGAAATGATTTCATAGGTAGGGTAAACTGGGTACGGTTAAAACACAGGACGGTTGAAACAAGTCGAATATCTCGCGAATGGTTCAGCCGACAGGTAAGGGTTCAAGGGGAAAAAGAAGCAGGTGACAAGTCCAAACCTAAATCAAAGTGTTACATTGGTCACCGGGTGTTGTATATTTTTATAAATAGGCCTATTGTATTTTAGCACCCAAAAGTAAGTATTTTTCTTTTGAGTTTCAAGCTATTATTATGTTAATCTATTCAAGTATAAATATTGAGTGTTCATTTATGATTTAGGTGAAGTTTTTAGAATACGGAATGATGACTAGTTTTAATAAGTTATTATTACTACCATTACTATAAACTTTCTTTTACCAAAATTCGAGTTGGGGACGGTTGAAACAATATATGTGGGTACAGGTAAAAAAAAAACATATAATTTTGTTTTGTTTTCTCGATGCCGAATTCGCATAGTAAAGACTTTCATAGGGCAGATTGAGTTTATTGAGACAAATATACATATACGGAGGTAAAAGTTGGAGATAAAACTATGCACTATCAACAAATTATTCGTCAAAGCCTGGTTACGTACACTGTAGGACTATTAAAACATTGAATACCGGTTAATATTGTCATACGATGCCATGATTATTATAATACAATTATAACTAATGCTAAATAAAGCATGTTGCTATATATTTTTTGTATATTTCGCGTGCGTTTCAACTGACCCTAGTCACTGTTTCAACCGCCCCTGGCATGGGGACGGTAGAAACACATCGGAATTTATTTTCAAATGTAAATATCTCTAAAAGTAGCACCCACCAGAACTAAATAGTATAGCCCTATTGTAGGTAAAGGTCCACTCTTCTATTTAATATGTCATCATCATCGTTCTTTTTATAAACAACAAAATTACGAACAATTAAAGCCAAATCGTTTCAACCGTACCCAGTCTACCCTACTAGCTGCCGCCCACGGTTTAGCCCGCCGCCGTTTCTTTATATTGTTTAAAACTTTATTCAATTTTGATAGAGTAGGTACATTGATTTTAACAAACTACAATCAATTCATAATCATAACTGAAAAGGTGCAGATTGCAGATTATTAGTAGGTAATCGTGGGCTTCTGAATGACCTAGGGGATGTTATTTTTTGCCCAACTCAAATGTTAGTTTTTACGCCGATACTCGTAGAAGGCCTCCACCATGGTTAAACTTCCCTAGAAATACGATTCCATCTGATGATAACAAAAGGGTCAGACTGCTTTCCGTGCCCTCTAAAGCACGGAAGTGCTCGAGAAATTTTGTCCTAAGTAGGTACCTTATCTAACAATAAAATATTGCAGTTGGTTTTGTAACCACTTAGATAGTAATTTGTAGTGCATGTAAAGTCTCGGCTAAAGTGGGCAGATGACGCGGGGAATGACTATCTGCAAGGTACTTACCGACATGCCGCATAACGTAAAGGATGTTCATGACGCGAAAGCAATTTGCATTGAACAATATTTTATTAATTAACGGTATCGTGATTCATGTGAGAACACTCTTTATCCAACAACGTTTTAAAACTTATTAAAATTATCGATATCGCTAGTAATCAGGTTATAATGATAATTATAATTATCATATCTAATATCTTTAAACGAGCAATTCTTGTATATTTATTTATTTATTTATACCTATATATATAATCACGATCTCGGAAACGGCTGCAAAGATTTTCATGAAAGTTACAGATTAGGGGGTTTTCGGCTCAAGGAATCGATTTATCAAGGTCCCAGGTTCGAGAAAAGCTCGGTTCCCGAGATAAAGAGATTTTAAAAACATCATACTGACGTCATCTATGAAACATTAGGATAACTTCTATGAGGTACTGTTTGTAACGTGTTGAACTGACGCCATCTATGAAACATTAGGATAACTTCTATGAGATACGGTTTGTTTGTTTCAGTAGTATGAAACTAGATGGCGCTCGAATATATTTTTGTTCGGCTAATACTAATATTAATATTCATTCTTACGTTGAAGCGCTATTTTTGCGTTATACCTACCTATTTTCTGTTTGAATAAAATTAAAAATCAGTGCGATTATCTCGCTTGACCTCGCAGGACGCGTAGTGATAGTTTAACGTGCGTTTGTGATATTTACGAGAATATTTGTAAATAAATGTTAGTTTTGTTATTATCGATTTAATAATATATTTTAATAAAGTTTTAAATAAATAATGGTCAGATCGATGAAATTACTATTGTTGTAAATAGAATCAATAAAATTTTAAGTACGCCTAACAACTTGCTCATTAAACTAAAAGTATATTTATTTATGTTGTTTAATTATCATAAACATTCAATACATTTTATCGCAAATAAAAATTTCAGTCGGGGACTGCCTAAGCCTGCGAAAAGTACGAAGGAAAGTTCAATGAATTTATCTAATTAAGTATGTACCTATTTAAAATGCAATTAATTCGCTCACACAGTTAACTTCTATGAGGTACTGTTTGTAACGTGTTGAAATTTCAGTAGTATGAAACTAGATGGCGCTGTACAACTTTGTGAAACACGCTGTTGAGATCCTTTGGCCGTAACATAAGTAAAATAAATTTTGTGCTTAGTGAACAGTTGTATGATTTGACTCCTGAATAGATGGCGGAATTCCTCGTATTTCTTGCGATTCATACTAAATATAATTTTCAACCGAGCTAAGCTCGGTCAACCAGGTACTGTATACTTAATGACAGGAAAATAATTGAGCAACTATAAATAGGTACTCAAATGGTTCACGCGCTATCAGATTGCTTGTTTAAATTACATGTCATTTGAAGTGTACCTACTATTTTACCACATTTATCACTTCACAGCTTTGGTCAATTAGGCTGTGTGGAAGGAGAGTGTTAATCACGTGAGACGCTAGTTTTGATATAAGTAGCTATTCTTTCTTTAAGATTACATACACACGAATGCGTAAGTACCCGCAGGCCGCAGAGATAGCAAACGTGACTTGCAATTTAATTTTGATTTGTTGACCTATTTCATGCATCTACTCCTGATCTTATTGCTGGATGTGTCTTTTTAAGTAGGTACCTACTTATATAATACCTCTCTACATCCTTTTCTTAAAAAGTAAAAGGTACAATCTACATTTTCAGATTCTTGCTATCTTATTTTAATTTAAATGCCACAATAAATTGTACCATTCGCACAAGTCGTACATAAACACACATTTGTGACTAGCTTCCGCCCACGACTTCGCCTGCTTTGAATCGTTTTTACTTTAGCCGCATAACCTCCTTTTGTTAACCGATTTAATTGAAAAAACCCTAAATTTTAAGAGAAGCCCATCACTTCCAGGTGGTAGAGCCTAGAGTTCGCCCGGGGTAGTACCACCGCCCGCCAAGGTACTCAGTACCATTCCTACCGTCATAATAATTGTTTTTAAGAGCAATTGTGTTCCGGATAGGAAGGTGTGGAGCCGGTTCACTTTTTTAGAGGCGACCATCTCAGTCCTCAGGGGTAGCAACGCATCTGTGACCGAATTGGAACAAGGCTCACACTAATCATTACTAACTGGACAATACTAATATTAACTAACAGGACTAACTATCACTAACAGTCCCTGTCCTCACACTTATTAACAAACTAACCAACTAACATATACAAGTCTTTCATAAATACAAGTATTCTAACACCATCTACTAATTGGACTAACCACCCTAGTCCCTAAATTGGGTCTTGTTCTAAGTCGATCACAATTGCCATGGGCGGCAGCGGAAGGGTGGTGCTGCATGCTCGTTTGCTACCTTAATTCAATAAAAAAAAAATCCAACCTCACATATCTACTTACATAGTTTCGTCAGCGTAATCGTTATCTTTAAGATTTTACATCGATATTAGGTCTCTGTTTTATAATCTTATCAATACTGGAGTGCTGTCCAATAAGAAGGTATTAGGTAAGTGCTTACTGCAGACAATCAATGTCAAATAGGATTAATAATCTAACTTGAACACGGTAACAGAATTGAAGAAACATTATCTACTTACTTACCTACACCTTACTTTAAAATTTTCAATACTTTATTTTGTAATTTACGCGTGTTAATAGTGTCCAGTGGGCGTGACTAACATGAGACAGATAATAATATATTATGAATTCATATGGCGCAAGCAAGAATTAAGTATACCTAGACTAGTACCTACAGATGCATGCTCGAGCAACGTACACATAGAAAACGTTTACGTACACGAAACATTATTCAATAGTGGTGGTTCAGTGGTTCAATATTTCGAGTACGTGAATGGTACAGTCAGCGTCATATAGTACGTAGCAGTCATGATTACCAAATACTTGGAAACATTCATTATGACCATTAAGAACGGCTCAACCAAAGCGATCAAATTGTTCAGACCATCTACCGTGTACAAATATATCGGAGCACTCACAACACCGAATACTTGATAACACCCAAGTCGGCATTAATACCGTGACAACCACAACGCCACTGGTTGCCTAACAGCCAAAGTGTTCAAAAGTATGAAGCAACCAAAGTATTCAAAAATATGTAGCACCCAAGTAGCCAAAATTATAGCAACACATAATAAAAATGGACTTTAAATGACATGCGATAAAGTTCATTGTGCATCATTTCTTCCGATAAGTAAATTGATTAATTCAATGTCAAGTGCAAGTCATGTATGTCAAATGAAGTGGTGCTTCAATGCTTGCTTTGATATATTTAATACAAAAGCCATCACATCCATAGAGATATTACAATAGAGTGGGTGAGCCATACCCATACATTGCAATCGCCCCCGGTTAGAAAGAGAAACAACGATAACGGTAATTACCTATCTCTCTCCAATCCCGATGATCCAGAAAGAGAAAGGTGATTACTAAAGATTTCGTCTCTTTTTATCCAAAAGACGCTCTGAAGCCTGGCTTTTGCCCTCTATTGTAATATCTCTATGATCACATCGGATACAGTTATGCATCAATAGATATTATTTCAAACTTGCCTTAGTATTAAACTTGACATTGATTTGAATTATAGATATTGACATACAATGATAGATAATAGAACGACATGCCAATAACATTAGGTTTAGTTTATTGTAGTTTATTTTTCTAATGTTCCATATTTTTGAACGCTTTCAATGCTTGGATACCATTGACGAGATGACTGTAACTATGTTTATGGTGTTATGACTGACCCGATGTATATGACATTTTAAACGTCTCGGCCATTTGAGCGACTATATTGTTGTCAACAATAAGGAAACTTTGCTTGTACCGATATTATCGACTTTTTGGTTGCGTCTATTTATTTGAATACCCTGATTGTCTCTAACTATTTGACGCTGACTGTACCTAAGTACTTAGGTATATGTGTGTTGATCGAACGCGCAGCGTATGAAGCTTTATATCTGTACCTACCTACTAGGGTATAATTCGAGGGACAGCCCACATTTGTCCAGCAAGGTTACTTTGCTATCCTAGAACAAATTGCTACGCAATGAGAGACAGAATAAATCACGTTTCTGTCTCTTTTTCATGTCATTGGCAATAAAATATGTGTATATTTTGTTCATATCTAAACTTTTACCTTACAACATAATAATATATTAACCTTTGGGAGAAATAAGTAAATAAAACACACGTGTCTTAAATATAGAATAAGTATATTGAATAATTAAATAATGTTACTTCAAATATTTTGCCAAAAAAGACTTATGTGTAATCGTAAAAGTAATAATAATAAAATGATCTAGAGGTCAAAATATTTTGAGTTTGAGTAGAAACGTACATTTTATTATAGAGGGAGATATTGCAAGAATGTGAACACCGCATGCTGTAAACGCACATGTGGACTGCGATCAACTAACGTAACTTGTCATAACAAAGTGATACGTCGCGCGCGGCCGCATTGCTTGCATTAGAAGCGACAACATGAGTACAATGTTCAATAGACTCGGTCAAACCAGAAATCGTGCAAAACAGTCTATCATTTTACTAATAATAATAATTACTTTTTTATAATTACAACCATTTGCGACAACGGAGCCAAATGTCTAGTGCTATAATAAACGTTGTATAAAATGTATGGGCACTCTATATATACGCAGGATGTCTATAAACAATTGCAATTTAATAACAACTAATACAGTAAATAAAACCACAAAAAGATAAACCGATTGTTGATAGACATCCCGACCATTAAGACTTCACAGTCGACTATTTCTCAGAAAGTTCTTGTCAGTCTTACGTCCTGCAAGAATGTACATGGCTGCCAGCGTCTGAGGCACATCAGTTTTGGCGAAGATAGATCCAAACAACATTTCATTTCAATTATACGCATAGATATCTAATGCAACAATGTCTATGATAACAATTTTTGTTACAACTGAAGGTGTAAATTAATTCAAGCTTCAATTTACACGTAGCCCAATAGATATAATATTTGAATAACAATAACACTATTCACACAAGACATGAAAAGACTTGAAAACACTTCGTAGGCAAACGCAATAGCAGTTCGCTTGTTTTCACTAACTCAATGTGTGTTGCAAATGAGAAAATATGCGATATGAACGATAAAATATTATCATATAAATGTATTACGTACGCTAATAGGTAGCCATTCAAACTCTGTAATGGTTACATACTTTAATAGGCGGAGACACCACACTTACAAAGTGTACAATTAAACTACAATTCCAGATGTATAAATTAATTATGCATCGTCGATTTAGAACTAAACAGACTTGCTATACTGTAATCTTCAATACTTTGACTGGTTGTGATGTGACGTAGATTTCCAAATACAATACCATGAACATCGCAGGGCTGACAATCTAATCCCACTCTTATTATACTATTAAGTAACTTAACGCGTTGCAGTTAACTGTAATCCTACGGAGAGCATTAATCGAAGGACGATAAAGACAAACGAGCGGAGAACATACGAAAACAAAAATGCTGAGACCACTAAAGGGAGGTACAAGACAAGCTATTTCTCTATTCAATTTAGGCACTCCTGGCATCTGCGCCTTCCAAAAATCCTAACATGAAAATTTATAGATACATTCTGTACTAAATCTGTTTTATTGTAACTAAACAATGGCTTTCCAAATTGCGATTCGTAAACTGTGCGCACGCGCACGTTAGCGGAGCGGCAGTGCGGGCGAGGGGCACATTACAACGTCAACTGATATGTGATAGCAATATGCAAACGAAAGGACCACAAACGCTCCGCTTTTCCATTCAATACTTGGCGAGTTACAACTATGACATGCATTAAACCTCTAATTAAAATATGCTCATACTAACGTCTTATATATTAAGAAACTAACGATATATTTTCTTTTTATCATTAAATGTTTTTTAAAGTGTAAAAATAGTTCTTTGAGACAAAACGTCAAAGCACACTTCAAATGTCACATGGAGAAGTAACAATTTCTCCGACGAACTATAGATACCAGAAAAGGTTAATAATGCCCAACGAGCATAATATTATAACTAATTCTGTAACTTTCAAATATAAATATACAATTATGCAAGTATTTTCGTGACTTCTAATAGGAAGATACTGCAAAATAAACACTATACATTATACAGATTCGCAAAATAAACATGGACGGCAAGTCAATATGACAAAATAATTTAATTTCAAAAATGACTAAAATTCTGTCACACATTATTAGTTCTAAATTCTGCATGCTAGTAAAGATAATCATGAGTAGGTTATAGATTACACAGTTTTATAACATACAAGAAATCTTAAACAATATTAAGTGTTATGGCGTCCAAAGCTATATTTCAGACAAGTAGCTATCATACTGTTCTTACCTCACGAATGTAACTCATAGTGCATTATTAACGAGTCGGTAACAACGAAACTGTTGCAGGAAATACTTCTAATCTAGATGTAAGTAGTCGTAATATTGATCCGAGAAATACTATAAACAGTTCACGGGTGAGTTCTGTTCGCTGCAACGAACGCAGAAATTGAGTATCCCCACAGCTCGAACCAGATGGTTGGAAACGTCAATTTATACTAACTAGCATTCTAAAAATTTACTAACTACTGAATGTTGAAGACATCCACACTTTAATGAATGCACGTAAACATCTACTTAATAAGATATTGAACTAAAGCTACTTGCGCGACCTGGCAACAAATTTTATCATTCCAATGTTAGATTTTATCATTGTTGTTGTTCATTTATAACAACACTCCGTTCCGGCCTTGCCCGCCATAGGCGTCTAGTTTTGATTACACTTATACCTTACACATTAAACTTCAGATACAGCTAAAATATAAAACTATATTTATGTCACGAATGACTTCAATAACTTCTACAAATGTTCTCCAATGTTACTAGCAGCTAACTAATCAATGACTTAAGTTAGTTAAGTAAAGCTCCTTCAAGAGTATATTTTACTTCATGTTTGCATTTCTTTATTCTGTACTTATTAAAATGATTAAGTTGGAACTTCAGAATCATAAGCTTAGTAATGCCGTAAGTAGCAAATTCAGCTGTCAAGTAATTTTGTAGAACACCCCATAGTAGAGTGTCGTAAGACATAAAAATGGCAAAACCTCGGAATCCAGGGACTATGAATGAATCTTCATAAAAACTGTTGGACTGTATTTCAAAATGCACAAATAGAAAAGTTAAAAAAAAAAAATTAAGTACCGATCTTTTTTAGGGTTCCGTACCCAAAGGGTAAAACGGGACCCTATTACTGAGACTTCGCTGTCCGTCCGTCCGTCCGTCCGTCCGTCCGTCCGTCTGTCACCAGGCTGTATCTTATGAACCGTAATAGTTACACAGTTGAAATTTTCACAGATGATGTATTTCTGTTGCCGCTACAACAACAAATACTAAAAAAACAGAAGAAAATAAATATTTAAGTGGTTTTAAGTAGTTTTAGTATCTAGTAGATAGTTTAGTTACCTTTCGGTCCAAGAGATGGCGTTGTGCGTAAGATGTGGCTACAATAAAACAATTAAATATTTAAGTGAGGCTTTCATACAACAGACCAGATTTTTTGGCGTTTTTATACATAATGGTACGGAACCCTTCGTGCGCGAGTCCGACTCGCACTTGGCCGATTTTTTTATCTTTTTTTATCTTGGTTGGTAAGTTTGTGACCCCATAACTTCGTGTTGGGTAAACTGATTTTGATGATTCTTTATTTCCTTGAAAGATGGTGCTTTTGGTATGGTCCCATATAAATTTGAGCGACATCTGACAAGTAGTTTCGAATTAACTTGGATAATGTGAAAAGATGTTTTGTAGTGTGCACTAATGGTTTTTTCCTAATAACTTTTTACTGAGTGTTTAGATTTTTATGATTTTCTTTTATTTTTAAAGCTATACACACATTATTAAGAGTAATTCAAAAACTACTCGTCTGACGGAACTCAAATTTTTATGGGACCTAACCTAAAGCCCCAGCTTTCGATTAAAAAAAGAATGATCAAAATCGGAACTCTAAGTAGTAAGATATAAGGTAACATACATACAAAAACTACTGGTCAGATGCCGCTCAAATTTATATGAGACTACAATGCAAGTGCCAGCTTTAAAAATAAAAGAAAATCATAAAAATCTAAACACTCAGTAAAAAGTTATTAGGAAAAAACCATTAGTGCACACTACAAAACATCTTTTCACATTATTCAAGTTAATTCGAAACTACTCGTCAGATGTCGCTCAAATTTATATGGGACCATACCAAAAGCACCATCTTTCAAGGAAATAAAGAATCATCAAAATCGGTTTACCCAACACGAAGTTATGGGGTCACAAACTTACCAACAAAGATTAAAAAAAATAAAAAAAAAGATCGGTGAATTAGTTTTTTTTTACTTTTTAATTTGTGCATTTTGAAATACAGTCCAACAGTTTTTATGAAGATTCATTCATAGTCCCTGGATTCCGAGGTTTAAAGCTTACGGCACTCCACAACCAAAAGATCCAATCAGTCGTAATTAATAAATTTTTGTTTAAAGGCTTATCCTATAATTTTGTTTGGTGACATAATTTTGAGTTAATTATTTCATTCAACATTAGTTTTATAATAACATTGATGGTATTAAAGAACTGTGTGTCCCTTAAAGAGAAATACTTTCAATACAGTCTGATTTTTAATCCCATAGAGTAATTTGACAAATTGTACGTAAGTTTTTGCAATTTCTTAAATAATAGTTATTTGCCATGGTAGGAAAAAAGTTTTTTTATTTTATTTGTGCGGTTAAAACAAAATATATTCGAGGTGTTTAAAATAAAAGGCAAATTATTTTATAAATCTAGTTTATTCACCGGACTTTATGTCAGAATAATTATCCGAATTGCAACCAACTTGTATTATGAATTTTTGATAAATACAGCTGAAATAATTTTCTGGAAATTTTGCTAATATTTCAGTTTGTCCAAAGCCAGTTTGAATTTGGGCAAGATAAATCAACTTTACAAATATTAAAATTCCAGGAACAATATTGTTGCAATTTACATAAGCGCCTGTCAATTAAGTCTACGGATTCTACGGAAAAACCAGACTGTAAATGTTGTTTCTGAATGAAACCAGATCAAGAAATATAGAATTTTTACTCATAGGTATTTTTTTATCACCACTCATCATAATATACCTAGTGAAGACGTCACTGAAATTGTATTGTAATGTTGAAATAAGCATAATTTGCTGCATTACTGAATGACTACTTTTAACCATATCATCAACTCCATCACTTATTATAATTATTATACAATACATTGTAAACTTGAAAATGTTAAAATTACCTCACCTTAGCGCAAGTTCAGCCACCTAACCACTGTAGTACTAAATTATGTGTATTCGACTTACTACCGACGATTGTATATAATAACACCTTTATACCACGTAAATTGTATAGTCATATTAAATTACTTCAATATAAAATGATATTTCAATATTGCTTTAGTTTTGAGGAAGATCCCAATTTCTACAATTATACATTTAAGTATATGGTTTTACTACACAATGAAGTTTAGGCGATACATCGGCCGGGATCTATGTATGACATCATCAGCACTCAATAGGGTTCAAGAACATAAATGTATTTCATTACAAGGTTAGAGTCGAATCTGCCAAAAAGAAACCATTTGATTCTTCGGCGAATCCAGATAATATTTAATAGTAAGACAATACGAAAGTCACATTGGAATGAATATACAAGGTTTGTTGCCAGCGCTTTTTCTCTATCCATAATATAATTATACTCCGAAGGCTCTCAAGACTCTACTTTGCTTTATAATATAATATTATATAATATAAACTTGTAAATAAAGTTACTATAATAATCGAACGCACGTCTACATTTATCTCCGCAAATTCTTATACATAAACATTCATGAAACTGCAAATTTCGACAAGAGCATATCAAAAATAGTGTATCGACGGTCATCATCTATAATCTGTCTAATAAATCTGTAGTCTAATGACACTATGTCACCCGAGACATCTTAGCCAATTTATCAATATAATATGGACTATTGTTATTAATTTTGAATTACCTTTTGATCTGAATTTTGAATTTTTAGCGCGGTGCGCATGAAACCTTTAGTTAAGATGTTCTATTCTGGCATTGCAGACATCGTTTTATTATTCATAATAACTAAAAGTAGTATGCGTAGAGCGAGCAGTAACGGCGTGTATATACCGACCGTAACGGGCGCAGACGTAAAGCCGACCCATCGACATACAGGCGCCTGCCGTACCTCACCGTCAACCAACACCGTTAGACATTCCGCATCGACCGTAACCTTCCCGAATCACCCAGTTAACTAACATAAAATATCGAAAAGAAAAAAACACGAACGTGCGAGACGCGAACGCAATATGCGGACAAAATTGATTCGTTACGCTTACACACGAATACGCGACGGAGATCCTTTAAATTTAAATAATTTGCTAATGGACAATGATTTAAAATTTACTGAGTAAAGTTTAGTGAACAACTGGAATCGTACGACCGACGCTATCGCCTACACGAAGAGAGCTCTAGTATGAAAAGATCTAATGTGATGACCCTTTACTGTGTTACATCACGAAGTAAGTACCGAAAACCCAATGTATCGACAGTTGCTCACCAAACACGAAAAAAAATTAACTAAAAATAAATCAAACAAAATGTTAATCGAACCGAACAAAATCTTCATATTCACAGCAGTCAGCGAAGAAAAGTGCGAGCTCGTACCGAATTCGGAACTGATTAACATTTGCTTACATCTAACACCCCCTGGGGACAGTATAATAAAATCTCACGAGATCGTTGTCCAAGAGGTGTTAAATCTCTCTTACGCTAGGGTCCGGTGGCACGCACGCACGGGAAATTTATACGGATACGAGCGCAATCTAATGACGAACCAATAATAATTAAGATTAGGTTCCTTTTCGATCGGCAACGCGACAATTTTGTCTGTAATGTTACTAACATCAACGAGCGACAATGACCACTTACCTGCATAGCTCGTGGTCGACTAGTTACAAAAAGGCTCATCATCCGTACGTCCATGCCACGTTACCGCTCAGTCACGAGAAAAGAACTAAATGAGCTACAGCATTGAAGTCTCGCCGAAACACCGGGGAAAATCCTTCAAAACCATTTGACTAGTTATACAGAGTTATGTTACTGGTAATAAAATATCCGATAGTGATAGAAATCGAAAAAAAAATCTGAAATACTATTTGTGCAATACTCTAATCCGATAGAAGACACGACTAAGCTAGCGAGTGCAGTCAGATGTACCGCAACCATGAGTTTTGTTATCGTTGCGATTGTTTTTGAGCTATCATACTATAGCTAATGTGGCTTAGTTCGGAAATAAACTACTAGAGGGCTTTACAATGCGTATAAAAACGTTTAATAACCCGCACCGTAACAAACTTGTGATTCCTGCACTGTGCTCAGTCTGTGCCATCGATGAGCTAGACGCTATAGATAAAACAATCCGATAACCTCCTCAACTCGTACACTTTAATTTCGATACTTAATCCGTCCGTCTATTACACTGTAATAACATAATACCCTTAAAATTAAATGTTGCTAAACTCCTTCGACATTAAAACTTCATTGTTGCATATCTTATCTGTACTTATAATACACCACTGATTACAACCAAGTCTCACATTATTTCAGCACAACCTTTACATGAGCTTCATTTACATTCCAACGATGGTATAATGAACAGAATAAATAACAATGAATTTGACATTTCATTTTCGATTCGTATTCGGGGTGCGCATTAACAACCTTTTGAATCGCAGATACAAATTTATTTTGCCACCCGACATTAACATAAAATATTCTTTATCTCTAATAAACATTTCAAGGAGTTAGCAACATTACATTCTTGATCGAATTTCTGTTCATTCGTTATTAGTGAGATCGATTACCTCTAATCGAGTTAAACATAAATTACTAAATAGTTTTCGTTCTCAATCTGACAATGTAGTTAGGACGCATTATTTGTAATTCAAGCGCACACTATACCAATTATGCGTTATCGAAAAAATACTTGTATGTACAGTGCACCCTAGCGAGAAATCGATTCGCGGTACAATCGAGTGCATAATCGGATGCAAAAACTTTATTTTAAAAGTGCTTTTAAAATGGTTAAACGCGTCTTAATTTACAAATAACACCCGGCAAAGTCGTTAGTGTGTGTGCAGTTGGTATAAGAACCGATAGCGCGGCAATCGCCTGAGTTGTGACAGTTTGCGCGCGGAACACCGCACCATACAAACTATCGGCTGCCGCCGTCATTTGCCGTTCGTCTGTAGCGCCGCGTTCAGCTGGGTCCACAGGTCCTTTTTGCACGATTTCGATCTGAAAAGATGCCTCTTATCATCTCTATGCCTATGCTGTACGTTACTATTCGACACAAACAACAATTTTTCAGACTACAAACCCCGAAAGGTAGTCTAAAGGCTTGTAACAAAAAATAACTCCTTGAAAAGATGTCCAACATAGGATAAATGAAATTCAAACTTTACACACTTTGAAACTTGCACATGCTAACGTAAAACTCAGAGACATCAATATTTTTGAATACGCTTTTTTAAGTTTTATTATTAACCTCAGAAAAAAACAAGCCAAATGAGTCACAATCGATAAATCATAAAAAAACATTTGAGGCGATACGTAGTATCAAACATTATAACGACAATTTTGTTTTTGCATTTTTGTCGTGTTCGTTGAGACAGTTAAATAGGTACAAAAGTAAAATAAAAAGGCCAAGAATGGCCATCGTCACGGCAATTTTATTATTAGTGTTTATTTGACGGTGCCATTTGTATCTAACATTGTGTATCAAACTATCTCTTCATATCACATCTATCATTTTTCATCTATCATCGCTACTTGCGACACAGAAAGGAAAACAGACGCAAATAAGCGCAAATTATGAACATCACAAACATTTTATTAATGCGTTTGTTTATTCACCACTTATTATTTATTACTTATATTTATTTATGAACCATAATGTTGTTTAAGGTATCGTCACGCCGGAAACTAATTACGCAAATGTTAACATGACTGATAACAGCAAATAACGTCTTCTACACAGGGATTTAATAAAACCTTTTAACGTAAAGAGTGCCTACAACGAAGTAGTCTAGGGTTTGTCGTATTCTTGGTAAACAGTTAAGAACTGTGTGTTTTGAATGTACCGTTTAATTTGGCGTATGCCTAGGCACCGACGACAGGGTTCAGTATTTTGCTGCTGGATACCTAGTATGATTTTGATATCGTTCTCTCTGATAGATATTTTCGTAGCATAATTTATTTATTCTTTAATATTTTATTTGATTGTTAAATAGTCATTCCGAGCAGTGGACTCATACTCGGGTAATATTCAGTCTATTTCGTAATCTAATTAAGTATGTAAAAAAGAAAACTGAGAGATATTTACGCACACTCAAAAATGCTAAGATTAGAATCATGGTTCCTTTTACAGCGTAGGTAAATATTACGAAAGGATTTTTGAAAGGGTAAAAAATTTTGAAAATAATTTAAAAATAACACTAAAACGGATCACAGAGAAAACCAATCACAAGCAGTCCGATTCTAGGCATATTCAATCAAGTAATAATAAAAATAGTTAGTGCAGTTCACGTAAAGTTGCGAACTAAAGTACTGCGCACATAATAGCAACACGGTAACTGACCAACTGAAACGAAAGCATTCAATTATGATCTTTACGTCTTGGGCATTACGGTTGAATTTCTATTCTTTACTGTATGTCAGCTCGCAGTTGGTCAGGAGTGGGTGACGATCAGTACGTCTTTCAAGTACATATATAACCTTAATAACCAAGACATAAATATCATAATTGAATATTTTCGTTTAAGTTGGTTCGTTTTCGCGACGTTTTAATATGCGCAGTGCTTAAGGCAGATGTCCCAATGCCGGCGAATTTACGAGAAACTATCGGCTATTTTCTTGGTTTTTTTTCCTTATAAGTTAACGCTTGACTACAATCCCACCTGACGGCAAGTGGTGATGAAGTCAATGGGTGGTATAGCGCATTAACTTAGTAACAGCCTATTTACTCTTGATTTGATGACACCCACGTTATAAACGTTCAAGTGTAAATAAAAAATATGTACATATTAACAGTTGCCTTCTGTGGGGGCACCACGACAAAACAGCCGAGCTTTACTCGCCGACTCGCCGGCGGTGGGACACCTACCTCAACCTAGCGTACGTTACGTAACGTTACCTGCGCAACGAAGCGAGCCACTCCTTGAACTGCGTGTTCCCCTCCGGCGTGAGCTGGAAGGCGAGCCGCGCCGATAGCACGATGCCCACGAACTCCTCGTACTCCACCGACGTCAGGTGGTACAGCTTCTGGTGGATGCACTGGATGTACCTGCGGACCGGGGCCGATACGTCACTTGTTTGTGTCCGTTGGAGTTGTACAATGTCAGTGACGACGCTTCAACTTTTATCACATTCAAAGGGATAAATATTATCCTATAAAGTAAATTTGGTAATGAATTATCTATATGTATACCAAATTCTCATTAAATCCTTTCAGACTTTTTTCTATGATAGAACCACAAATATATAGGGTGTCTCAGTAAGAGGGCACTTTTTAATTTTAAAATAAAGACACGTATTTTATTAGAGAGTTGTCATATTATTATTGTATTGTAAAGATAACATGTTCCGATTAAGTATGGAATAAACATTCGGTCACTGGCCCCACGGCTCTGATGACAGTCCATTACACTTTTTATGAAATTTTCCATTGCGTTTACACAGAGATCTGGCTGTATCTGTACCGACGCGGCGACGACGCGTTGGATCTCTGATTTGAGCTCAGGAATCGTTTCTGGTTTATTCGAATCGACCCGAGATTTGACTAAACCCCAAAGAAAAAACTCGCACGGCGTTAAATCGCACGATCTTGGTGGCCAGGCGACATCAGAATTTCGTGAGATAACGTGTTCTGAAAAGAGTTTTCATAATTATAACGTGTTGTTCTTTCGAAAAGCGCTACATATTTAATAATCGGAATGAACATAGGTGACAACTGTCAAAATTCAGAGTTGCCACTTGCACGAAAAAAAAGTTATTCTAAATTTAAAAAGTGCACTCTTACTGAGACACCCTATACAAACTTTCACATTTATAATATTAGTAAAATAAGGTAAGATTCATTATAATACGAGGATGGGTCATGGGTCTTACAATATCGTACGTAATGAAAAAACGCATCCGTCGCTCCTAATCCCAATCCCGTCCATCCACTTGCACGAAAAAAAAGTTATTCTAAATTTAAAAAGTGCACTCTTACTGAGACACCCTATACAAACTCTCACATTTATAATATTAGTAAAATAAGGTAAGATTCATTATAATACGAGGATGGGTCATGGGTCTTACAATATCGTACGTAAAGAAAAAACGCATCCGTCGCTCCTAATCCCAATCCCGTCCGTACGTTAACCTCCAAACATGACGAGCAACATTCATTCAATCATCCCAACCCTTACTACAGACTGTTTCACTCCACTTACACTCAACCTCCAAACACGAACCACACTACTACAACAGCTGCACTCAACTTACATCTGCTGACACTTTTACACCAACGGCGCTAGGGTACCTGCGAATACAACAGCAACACTCCACTTACATCTGCTGACACTTGTGCACGAGCGGCGCCAGGGTCCCTCTGAGGTGCTGCATGACCAGATGGTGGGGCCCGCCGCGCGCGAGCCAGTGCGCCGACTCCACGCACAGCTCGTACAGCACGAACGGCGACATCACCGAGTTCACCGCGCACACGCAGAACTGGTGCAGATACTGCGCGCCGAGACGCTTCGATATCCGCAACAGCCATTTCACGTGCTCGCCGTATGGGGGATTCCTGTGTATATTTTTTTTTATGTGTGTTCAAATTTACGACAGAATGTCTGTTTAGACGCGCATAAATAATTTTCAATGCCCATTGAAGTATGAACTATGCTCAAGAATTGTATCACAATGAAACTTATTTAAAATGGATGTAAAATTAATTAACTTGCATTACTATTTTTAAATATAAACCAGGACACATACAATACTGACATTTTAATAAATTTAATAAATTATATTCATAGTTCAACATATTTTGTCATAATAGATAGACAACGACACCATTTGTAGTACTTATTGAGCTAAAGTTACGTTGCCACCCGTCTTCAATCATACTAGTTTTACAATAAACAAATTACCTGCCAAACTTATTCTGCGGCCGGTCATCGTGCACTCTACGCGCTTGCGTTTCGAGCGCGAGCATGCCGACTCGGTACGCGGCGAGTAACCGCCGCAACTGGGCCTGGGGCAGCTGGGGAGGCCCCGCCGAGGGCCCCGGCACCGAGCCCACGCCCACGCCCGCGTTGCCCACCGAGCCCACGCTGTTCAGCGAGCCCATGCTCACGCCGTTGCTCGAGCACACGTTGGTCGTGCTCGTCGCGTGCGGCGCGGGCATCGGAGGGGGGACGGGGGCTGCAGACAGCTATAAGGGCGAGGCGAGAATGTAAGACATTTTTGAGAAAGAATTTTAAAACAATTAAGGAAAACAGTTACATATCTCATAAACTTACACACCTTCCTTTTAAACAGGGTAATAATGCGTAGGACCAGCTTCCTTTACGCGAGCAACGCAGCAGGCAGGTTGTTTGCTCATATTTTAACTATTATATGTCAAGTCACGTAACGAAAAAACAACTATGTCATGCAACCATGGATGTAGAAACTCAAGATTTGGTGGTAACATACACAAGGCGCACGCGGAGTATTCTAAATTAGTTGTGTGATTGTGTGATTGATCAAGTCAGTCTGTTGTAGGCAGCAGCGAGTTGTGTACGTTACTTACGCATAATTGATTTCAGTAATTACGTCCGCAAAAGTATAAAATATGGCTTCCTGTGCCTTCAAAAAATATTCTAACAATTCAAGAAACACAAATAAAGTCCAAAGGAATCACATTTCATTACGTAAACATTGAATTGTAAATTATTTTCACTATTTCTAAAATAATAACGTTAGTAAAATGGCGCGTGACATATGTAAGAGTGACAGAGACAGCACGACTAAAACTTCGAAACGCGGAAGCGAGATATCACTATGTAATCTGTTCGTTTTCAAATATAGTAACAAAATTCCATTGCGCCAACTTCACGCACAAACCGATTCGATTCAAAATTGGATTGTTCCAACTTGACGCACATTCGAACGTGCAAGGCCGGTCTATGTATGTATGTCTATGCATGCAACCACACATGTGACGTCATCAACCCTTTTTAGTTATTTTTTCACCAAAAAAATTCACACACATTCAAGTTTGGGATAGAAACATGAAGACACGAATATAATTTACCTCCTACTTTTATTCCAGCATTCAAAGCAACTCAACACATCATTAACAAACCTGTTGCTCGAGCGCGAACGTGTGCGCCGGATGCGTCACGTGCGCGTGCGGCGTGTGCTGCGGCATCGCGGACAGCGTCGCGTGAGTCGCGTGCGCCGCGTGCGGCGCGTGCGTCGCGTGCGGCGCGTGAGGGTGGTGCGGCTGCGTCACGATGCCGCGCACGAAGTACTGCGGCAACGCGTACTGCGTTCCCGGATGCGTTGTTGGCGCTCCGCCGTACTAGAAAAGAACACATTTATATTTTTACGTTATTCTCAACGCGATGAATATTACGCAAATTGTTATAGTCAAACCACACTTATGTTCAGATGGACATGGATGATCCAAGTTAAATAATTGAGTTGTTTGAAAATTATACGGAGATCAATTTACGTATTATGGTTTCATGTACACAAACAGCAAAATCAGTCGCTTAACAATTGCATAAATATTAACCGTAGACATTTACTAAACTAAAACTACTATTTTTTATTCAATCCATACACAAATATACGAGAATTTCAATCAGCCATCCTTAATCATTTACCTGTAACTGGTATATGGGCGGCGGATACGGATGGTAGGTGAAGGGATACGGCAGCGGATACGGCACAGGAACGGCGACTGGCTGCGGCGCCCTGTACTGCGGCTCATCTAACATTGGCTCCGACTCTTCGTTCGCTTGTCGCAAGTATAGCTCGTGCCAATACCGCGCCACTGTATACAGAACCTCGGGGTACACCCCGCCACCTGTAGAAGACACTGGTTGTAAATACTTAGCTAGAATATGTAGATGACATAGCTACAACCCACTAATGGCCCACTACTGAGCACGGGTCTCTCCTCATTACTGAGGAGGCCTAGAGCATACTCTACCACGCTGCTCCAATGCGGGTTGGTGGAGATGTAGATGACATATAAAACATAATAATTATATATTATCAATGTGATAAAAAGGTTAAACTTTTCAAAACTCATTTATTACAAGACATAATATAAAAGAACTCTAAGCTTTAATAACTCTTTTTCAATTTAGATTTTTTTATATATAACCTGTTGATTGTCGCTACAAAGTCTACAAACTTTAACGACCCCAATATAATGCAAGAAAACCAAGCAACAAGACAAAAACAAAAATTAAATCATAGCATACATAAACCATACGAAAATAAACCACCTTATTTAGTCACTAAAACCTATTGACCCACCTCATTTAATCGATTGAATTGATAACATCTCTGGCCTTATGAAATTCCTTACACAATGAACCACTTACCACACAGTAAATTTTGTTTCTTTTAATAATAAAAGCCAATTAAAATTTAACTCATACACGTGCAACAAAATTTAATACAAGGCAAGACAAATTAAGTAGTTTAAAGTGATCAGTAAAAGATGATGAATTATATGATGCTTTAGTACTGTAAATTACTGTAGCAGTGGCTTTCACCATGACTTTTTCACTCGCGTTTAATCATCGCACAACTTACACTGCAATTACAACAAAATGAAAATCGTGAAATTTGTGTTAAGCCCCACGATAGCTTCCACAAACCGCCGTGTGCTAAACCTCTAAGCAAGCTAAACCAAACAAACCTCAAACGCAACACAATCAAACCGAGTTAGAGTGAGGTGAACAGTACGATTTAATTCATTCGTGGTGTCGGTACCCTTGGCGGCGGCTTCCACGGTGAGGCAGGCGCGCTCAAGCATGGCGTCGCTTTGCTCCTTGCACTGCAGCACGGCCCGCTGTATCTCGTTGTAGTTGAGCGCGTGCGCGTGCGGCAACACCGAGAGCGCGAGCTCCGCCGCCGCGCGGACCGTCGCTACGTCGCGGCCGGATGATGCCTGGCAACAATTTTTTTTAATAATTCTTTTTTTGAACGTTTGTTCGATGTACTATCATAAAAAAACATTTTAAGGGGTAAGGTGAGGCCCAACAGCGTATGACGAGTTATTTATTATTTAAGGTTGATTTTCAAAGATAAGTAAATTATTGCAGCACATAAAACATAGATAAAATATAGCCCAGCCAACAATTTGGGTACATATAAAATTATAAAATCAACACAAAATACTCACTTTATCGGCTATGCCGGCAGCTTCTGGAGGGGTTAAGTGACCCTCCCATGCGTCTATGAGAAACAGAATAGCTGGTGAACCAATGTCCATCGCTTGGCCTGTAAAGATAGTAAATTAAATTAATTATTGCAGTTTTATAATGACAAAATTAAATGATTTTCGTTTACCTGTAATCCAACTGACGTGTGAGGAGTAAGTGCGACTTAGCCAATTGGCGCTGACGCAGTTATGTAGGCCGAGAGCGTACAGTCCCAGTTGAAATGCCGCCATGTGTAACCCCCTGTAAATTTTAAAGGAGTATGACCTCTTCATCACAACCCTTAACTGCTTGTTAGATTTATGTCTTCTTTCACAGTAAGAAAGTTAATTAACTAATTGTTCCCCATCAAGTATATTGTGTGTGCAAGTCAAGACTGAATAGGCTTTTTTTAAGATGAAAGAAGTGCACTTTACCACTTAACAACATCGCCACTTGTCATCAGGTGGGAATACAATAAGCATTAAGTTACAACAAATAAATTAAAAGACTCGCCATTTGATGACAAATAGACAACAAATAAGCAACAAAAACACCCTGTTCGTACTGTCATCATCATTATTTTAAAATCTTACCTGTGAGGCCCATGGTGCTCCCTTGCACAAGAGGTCTGTGTAAATAGACTTGTACTCGAGGACCCACCAGCTTTGAACAGAACAGATTTGGCGAGTTCGAACATGAAGTGTGCTGACGCTTCTGAAGGCTGATTCGGAACGGATGGGTAAAGGCGTTTGCCCTTATACCTGCCAAATACGAAAACCCAAGTTTTTAAAATATACAAAGTCATTAAAATTTACATAAGTCTCCTCCAGAAACCATTCAATTATAAAAGTTCTATAGTGAGTATGCATACAATGAAAGTTGGTAACAACTTGATATAAAATCCGAATTTACACTTTATTTCGATTTTTATTACGTTTCGTCTAATACCAGTTCTAGTTGTATTGTCATGTTCCAATGAACATAAATAGGATTTTAACATTTAATCTTTATGACTATAGCCTTAAATTGCATTTTAGAACGACATTTCGACTTGAACCGAAAGAAATAATATACCTTGTGTCCTTGATCCTCGGTACGGACGGGTGTTGCATGTTGTGCGACGAAGAATGCGGTGTTTGGGACGAGTGTGAGTGTGGGTGGGATTGGTGGCTGTGATGGGAGTGGGGGTGGGAGTGGGAGGAATGGGGATGTGGGTGGGGATGCTGGTGGGAGTGCGAGGGGTGAGGATGGGAGTGGGGATGAGGGTGAGGGAGGGACGGCATGCCGAGCGCTGGAGGCGAGGGGCCGCAGTCGCCGACGGATAGATGGTCCAGATCCAGTGACAAGGAACACCCAGGACCGCCCACTGAGCCACGCGGCAACGGCTGTGGGATACACATTACAACTTATCATGGATTTTTATTGATTTTGTCGATATGACAAGGGCGTAGAAAATTTACTTTAACAGCTTTAACTTCACATTCTCGAAACAGGTCGCATAAAATAAATCGCTGAACTTATTTTGTCTACGCTTATTTCGCATTGATTTAAAAGATTATGACTAAAACAAACCTTAATATGTGTTGTTAAAACTGACAACACGTGCCCAAACATGGTTTTTATATTAATATTGCGCCAATACAGACGCCATGGTACAGTTAAAATGTTTTTAACTGTAGCATGTTAAAACCTTTGACTAAGAACTTTGACTAGTATAATAACTTAGCCACGCACACAGAAGCCCAGCTATACGTTTCGTAACGCTACAAGGGTCTCGTTGATGTCAATATAAAATCGCATACAAATTCAAACTACATATCGCTACATTCAATTAACTACAAATAGCTAATAATCGCTACAATTTACTGCGCCATTTCGGGGCCGTATTTGTTTTTCACGCTTGATGCTGACTATTGCAACGCAGAGCGAATTCGCTTATAGTGCGTGCCTTGTGGCCTTCATTTAACATTTACGTACGCGGAGTAACTATTCATAACAATATAGTCAAAGTATAGAGTATACAGGGTTAATTGAAAAACACCGGCAACCTCGCAGGACTACTAGGTAGCTAACATCATAAATAACAACATTTGTTCTACGACTTTTGATAATTTGTTGAAATTGCAAGGGTGGATGAAGAGACGTGGGCTTGGGTACGCGGAGACGTAAACGCGGGGACGACTAGCCGTAAGTGCGGGAACTGCAAGTTGACCACGCACCGCATCGCCGTTCGGAGCCTTTTCAGGGGAGAGGCGTTTACATTACGATTCCGATTAGTGTGCGTTGCAGCATGGAGTTTCATAAACAATACTAAACGACTCGAGGCGATACGGCGACCCCTTTCCGAGTTGATATGTGTGCTGAGACCTTAAAACAGTTACTATAACCTCAAAAAGCTGCCGTTAAATACTCTTATTAGGTCGCTGCTTCACATTAGTGCATTGCACATTAGCGCATTTGTACATTGCATGAATTGTCACATCTTCGACATGTATTAATATCACGAAATTGTCAAAAACTTCGTAGAGTTATTTGCGAAGGTCCGTCCTACACATGCAGGTTCGCGTATTCGCGCGAATGTGAAGGAGCGCCATTACAGTACCGCCACTAAACCTTCGGAAAGACACTTATAACACAGAGCTAGTGCTCGTCACTTGTACACTCCATGGTGAGGACGTAACACTTACGTGCGCGTGCCGCAAGTTGCGCACGTTGAGCGCGAAACTGAGCCACAATACTCCATTCGTTTTCGATCTAGAATATTCATTGTAATTGCACGGCACACAAATGCCAGCTTTCCGCCTATGCGTTTGAGGTAGATTTGAGATTGATGGCGGGATCTAAAAATGCCCTAAGTAAACTTTGCTTACAAGCTGAACTGAACTGTGAGCACAGGTAATAAGTTTGGATTTGACGGGGAATGGCAATTCCTTGTCCTCGGCGATGCAAGTATAAGGGTCCGTTCACACAGACCGGCTCGGAGAGCATCGGTTCGCACTTTTTTTCACACAGACCGCATCGTATACGCTTGGAATTGGCCGGAGCGGAGCCGCCAACTATATTTTCACGTAGACCGTATGGAAAATATCGGAGATCGTAGCGAGCGAGAAAGAGCACGCAATCGAATCCGGTCGGCTCCTATTATTTACTACACTTACGTGCGCGTGCTGCAGGTTGCGCACGTTGAGCGCGAACATGAGCGGCGGGAAGGTGCGGTCGCGCTCGCCGCGGTCGCTGCGCGGGTTGTTCGTGTAGTACATGCTCACCATCGGCCCCTTCGTCAGCTGGTGGATGTCGCGGTCCAGCAACTGTTGACATAACAAACGATAAAATCATGATTATTAACTTATATTATTCAGTTATGAAAAAACTTTCTATCTCTCAACATGGCTTTAAAATCTTCTAAGAATTTGATTATTTGTAAAGCCGTCTAAGTTATTGGTCTCAAGAAATACTCTTGAGTATGCTTTTTTGGTCTTTGATTGTGTTAAATGATTAACTTAAGAGTTGTTTAATAAATTGTTAAGATCTCATGAATAAATTGTTACCTTCAATAACTACAAAAACAAATGAAGTATATATGGCGAGCTTTATTAAAGAATATTATAGCGATATTCATGTTTAGAAGTAAAACAAATGTTACACATATGGTGAGCTTTATTGAAGTACATTATAACCATGTTGAAGTGTAGAAGAAAACAATCAATTGTTACTGGTCATACAGACAAAAATGAAGGAAATAATTAACATATCATAAAGATTTTTTACACAATAAAACAACATTCCAAGCCCATCATAACTCACCTTGTTCATAATCCTCGCCAGTTTAACAGGATCCTCCTTGTAGAACGACAGCAGTGTCAGGGCGAGCTCGCCGCGTTGCCGTCTAGTCCCTTCGCACAGCAGCGGGTGGTCGGCCTCCGACACGTTGGCCTTGAGGCCCAGCGCCGCTACCGCCGCTTCGAACCCTAGCGCTTCGTCGGTCGATAGTCTTGCCTGGAGCGCGAATTGATAATAATAATAATAACGTTTATGTACTCTTACAGAAGGTCTTATGTACTAGGCTAATACTAGGCTTATGAACTATAACAAATTGATAATTTCATCAAATCGTCGGCTGTATATAATGTGTAAACTGAACATAAATGGTTGGTGTCAAAGCGAGACAGCCACAGAAACACCTACTGGAGTACTGAATGCATTTTTGTTTACCTAATGTAAAGCCGTATTTGTTTAATCGGTCATGAAGTAATTCTTTATTTATTTGCTTTCTATGCCAAAGCGGAACATTTTGGTTCCCGCCAGGGATAGATCCAAGGGGGACATAATTATCTGATGCTACCAACCTACTTAGCAATCAGTAACATTTATAAGACAGTAGTAAACTTTTGTAAATGTAATACTCACTGCATGCTTATTTTCTTTGTCTGTTGCAGATAGTACCAACACATCGAACAGGAAGCTTGCTAATGCCATTGGCAGTAGAGCTGGTCCACGATTCCTAGAAAATTTTCTCACACATGTTAATAAATGATTACCATATCATGACATTTGTGATACGAATGGATAAGAAAAAGAAAAATCATTCGTAATAATTTTAAACAAGAATAAATTCAAAAATCCTAGCACTAGCGTCTCGTTAGCGAATCGTAGGATACGCTTCGTGTGCGGATTTGTTTGACAATGTTCATGCTCGTAGTGCTCTCGTCGTATGCGCGGAATACGATACGCTTACGCTACGACTACGCTTACGACCCGCGTGCGAATGGGGTAAGAAAACTAAGCAAGAGGTCTGGGTACAAAAGACATAATAAGTCTTACTCAACTTAATTACAATATAATCGAGGAGAAAAACTGGCAGTAGGCGTCCTTAGCATATCTAAAACTGACCTGAGCGCGCCGTCACGCAACTGCTCAGCCTTTTCTCTGGCCAGGGCGAGTTGTTCGGCGCCGGTGGGTAGTTTCTTCAGCAGCGCCACCAGCTCCGTCTCCTGGTTGTTCAGTTTCACCTCCAGGGCTTTAGTACTGGCAGGCGGCCGAGCCATCTCCAGCGCGAATAACCCCACTCGGAACGCTAGCTCGTGGTGCTCGCTGAACTCCGCCAATACCTGGGTAAGAAGTCAAATAGGTGTAATTTATTACAACCTAGCTTAGTATTACATCTCGTCAACGCACATAAGAATGTACCTTATACAGTTTATGTGCTTTGATGAGACGATCGGTGGCTAAGCACTAAACCTATTAACATTTTTGCAACAACGTTTTTTATTATGACTATATGAAAATAATTGATTTTGCATATAACAGTTTCATAGGATTGGATAGAATTAGAATGCACCCAGTGTTACCGATTGAAGATAATGTTTATTTTCAACTTTAAACTTTAACAATCTCAAAAGAGAGTGAATCCAACACTACCAAACAAAAGGCAAAAGCCTCATAATTAACAATATATCATGCTACTCACAGTACAAAGGAAGGCGCATTTAGCGAGCGTAGCGGACGCGAGGCAGGACAGCCGGTGCGAGGCGGCCGAGAGGCGCGGCGTCGGCTGGTGCCGCCGGCGCGCGCGTCTAGCCTCCGCCGCCGCGCTCAGCACGCAGCCCACGCCCGGGCCCACGCCGAGTACCGCGCCATTGCTGGTTGTGTTGCCTGCTGTGGGATAGAAAATATGGACATGGAGATATGGTTAACAATATTTGCACGGCCCGTCCGTACTGACCATGATCTCATTCCGGTAATGCAGGCTGTCGTAAAAAGCGATATAAGACACATGCTTAGCGGTAGGGCTCTGCCTTAGAATTAATCATCAATTGAGATCTTCCCGTGAAGCCCGTCTGACTACCTATCACCCTTCCTTGAGCCAGCTACAAATCAATCCGTAGTGTTCTGCTTGGGAGGTTGAAACCCAGTGCATTCTTACTTCTTCCATGTTTCTGTGACTACTATGGTGTTGTTGATATGCTTGTGACCACTTAGCAACATAATATGGGTTATTTATTCACCAACAAACACTGTTCGATCGCTCTCGCGTTCTTTATGCGGCCTGTCGCAAGGGATCTGCGGAGATGTTCTGTTCTTCTGATCTGAGGGATGTTGCTCCACAACCTCCTTACCAATGAAAATCCCATAAAAATCCGTGCAGCCGTTCCGAAGATAAGCCCGTTCCTAGAAACAAACAAACTAATATGATACAATACCTAGAGCGGGCGGGCGCGCCAACAGCTCCCTCGCTAGGCGCGCCCCGAGCGCGCACGCCTCGCGCGCGTGGCCGTGCGCCTGCAGGCCCTCGGCGCGCGCGAACGACACCTCCCACGTGCACGCCCAGCTCGCCGCGCTCGAGCTCGACGCGCTCGACCCGCTCGGCCCGCTCGAGGAGCTCGATATCTATCGGAAAAATATGGATATATAATGTATGTATGCAGGGCTGGGAACGAGCTCTATATCTAGAAACATACAGACTTTGTAGGGCTGCCGCTAGGTGCAATACCACAACTTGTCGTCTGACATTAGCCATGTATGAAACGTTGCTTTTCTTAGGTTTATTAAAATAATATTGTAATCACTACATTAATTGTTATCATGCCGCCCGCATACGGTGCACGTTTTACACGCCCGTTTGCGACGGGCCTGTACAATACTGTACATAATTTGACATCGCATACACACGACGATACGACACAGTCACAAGTGGCACTAAAAATTTATTCCATCAATAACATGTATACATGAGGTAAACCCGAAAACAAATGTAGCAATCATCCAATGTCCAAGGCTTTTGGGCGGCATGAAAAATCCGAAACTTCTGACTTTCTGGATTTCATTAACTCCTCCATCAATCCGTACTTATTGATGAGGACATACTTACATTAGCATTGGACTCACATTGGCGTTGCTAGAGCTGCCGTCCTCAGCGACGCGTCGCGCGGCGGCCGCGTCGTAGAAGTACATGTTGCACTCGTCGTCGGACACCGAGTCGTCGTTGGAGACGCGGCGCTGCGCGTCGTCCGACGACACCGGCGGCGAGCTCGACTCCTGCGAGTCCGTGTCCGCGCCGCTCTGCTGGAGGATCTCCTCTTCGTTCTCGCAGAAACCTACAGAATTAAGCATATTTATAATAGAATTAAGACTCTTTGTCTCTTATATATTTTAACGGTAGGTATATTTATTTCGAGCATTTGAACATGCATTTTTTGGCGTCGGCTATTTACATGAAATAAGTGTAATCGTAGGTAATAAATATTATCATTATGTTAAATCTGTTATTTCATATACTGTAATTTAACATTTAGGTCAATCTAGATCGTCATAATTGAACTTAAATCTAAAACAAGATCATCGACTACTTGGTCATTAATAACATCACATGAGCTCACAAAATACTTCATAATTTAACCTTTAGCTAATATATTAAACTTATAATTTACCTTCAGACGACACACTGGAGTGGTTCCCATCACTGGGTCCGGGGCGGACGGGTTCGCTGGGCCCCTCGCCGGAGCCGCACGCCTGCGCGAAACACCACTATGTTACAACAACGATTACAGAACACACACTTCACATACAGAGCTCACACCGCGGCTGGATATATCGGCGGATGCAAAAACGGTAGGTGCATGGAAAGGCATCTGCTTCGCGATTGTTCCTCCAAATTATTTGATGACTTATCACAAGCATTATAGGTATAAATAAAAATAGACGAAATTTAGAAGCAAATCAAATATTAGGTAAAAATCATATAGGAAACCAAGGCCTAAGAGATCAATACAAAAAAAATAGCTTACGAATTAATTAAGTCTTATTTAAAGTAAGATTTTTAAAGTAACAGCAATGAAAAATTAATCCGTGCATTCTCGTTCTTTAAAAAAATATTATTACATATAAAAACAAAAAACCCGACTGCTTACGAATTCAAAAGAAAAAAACAAGTGTCACAATATCAACATAAAATACTTCATGGTGCCGCATGCGGGGACAAACGTAGTACTTGTGATAAATCTTTTTTTACCCGTAGGTAACAGTATTGTTTGTCCTCGCCTGCAGCACCATAAAGTATTTTATGTTGATATTGTGACACTTGTTTTTTTCGTTTGAGTTAATTATATTTCAACACAAATTGTTTGTTTAGCCCACGTCGTTGCACCAATCCAGCCGCGGTGTCCCCAACCATCAAATCAACTCACCTGCCCGGAGGGGCCGGGACGCGCCAGGTCGATATTGATACGGCTGTTCCGGTGCATCAGCGTGCGGTGCAGCATCGTGGGGTCCGGGTTTGTCAGCCGGTAGTTCAGCGACATCTCGTTGTTTAGCACCGCCTTTGATGAGTTCACCTGGGGGGGGGATGTTATTGTTTAGTCATTTCTTGGTGGTCACTTTTGCTTTACTCTGGTAACTGTCTAACTTAGCCTAGAACTAATCTAGTATTCAAACCCAAAATCACATTTTTATGGCGTTATATTTTAATGTTGTTCTGATACATTTTTTGTTTATCTACATAATAGCTGGTGTAAAGCGTATTAAGACCTCGTAGCGCTGAAACTACCAACTCTGTGTGTGTTAGTAAATAACTAATTAACAAAAACAAATTAATAATGTTAACAGAAAAAAAATTAATAACTTTTTATATACCTTTTAGTGGGTACGCTTTGATGTAGGTTTAAGTCATTTTAAAATGATAAATAACTGTTTTTTTAAACCTTAAGTTACTGAAGATCAGAGCGATCTCCAAGTAAGTAAAATCAATTTACAAATTCGCTTAATTTTACTTTGCAATATACAGTCGAAAGACGGAAACAAACCTGATGAACGCTATCATTCTTATCAGCGTGCCGGAATATGGTGAACGGGCTGTGATACAGCGGATTCAGGTCCTTCGTGTAGGTCACTCCGGGTATCTGGTAGTCATCCCACTCCAGGAAGCAGGCCTCCATAGCGGGGTGGAACCCAGGAAACACCTCGGTCTCGCTTATGCCGTTGATGAACGGCGGGTGCGAGTGCGAGCGAGGGTGACGCGATGAATGCGATGTGGAGGAGCCTATGTGGTTGTTGCGGTTTTTCGCCACCTGAAATTTTAATTGTCTTTATTGTGTGAAATATAATTTATTAGGCGTTAAGGTGCTATGCTACTGCAATTGCAAGTGCGACGAATAAAGTCATGTATCGGTAACGTCTACCTTGTCTCGCCGTTTTGCAATCGTATCTTATGTGTATATACTATATAGGTTCTCTTCGTATCCAAACAAAACTCTTGAATGTTATAACAAAAAAATCTGGATAATTTGGTCACATTGTCAAAACATACGTACAACTTTTTGAGCACATAGCAAATTAAGTATGTAATTATGAATAACAAGTAATTAAAGTTCATGGAAATGAAATAAACTACAACACACTTACCTTATCGAGGACTTTCATATGCCACTGAGCAAATTGTTCATGCAAAGTATCTCTCTCATGGGGCGCCAGCGAAGGGTTTAGTGCGGCTAGACGCCACAAAACAACCACCTGTAAAGGAATTAAAAGTTTACTCAGATATTCAGTACAACTTAATAAATCAGACTATTATTAATTTAGTGTAGTACTTAAGTGTTGTAACCATACAAAACTTAAATTAATATATGAATATGTAATGTAATGTAATACACAAGCCTATGACATAAACTGCCGTAAACTTAACCCTACGCTTACGGGACGCGAGAGAGTGGGGGGGAGTAGTAGAATAGTACATTATGATACAAGTGTGCGAAGTTGGTCATTACAGTCGAGGCGGTATTGAGCCCGAGCCGCAAGGCGAGGGCTGTAATAGAGCCAAGACTGTAATGAACAAAGCACACGCGTATCATACGACGTTTTTCAACACACTTGCGAGGAAAAAAACAATTAGGTATCGACATTTTTCAGTCACAAATCAGCAAATTATAATAAACGAACAAATGTTTGCACAAAATGGCGCGGTTTATTTTTTCGCGCGCCGTATCTTTGGTTGAATAACTATGCGCGCGCAGGTTAAGTCCAAGGCACCGAACATTCAGCCACAATATATTAAACTAAATAATTATGTATTTCTAATAAGAATTTACGGTAATTAATGATTTAAAATATTGTATTTTTTAAATGCTTTAATAGATAATTAGATGAAGTATAATCTTATCTTATCTGATTTTGACTAAGTACAACAAGTTTATTTATTTACAAAATAACAAATCTTTTGGTAACAACCTCTTTACGGATATTAAAAAAAAAAGTGGAATAAGAAAAACACTAGTGCGGTAATGAAAAGTAAAACGCACTAGTGTGTAATAAACCGCATTCCGGGCGTAAGACTAAAGAAAAAATATCAACTTAACGAGCAAGTGTGTTGAAAATAAAATAATAATCTCTGTCACACTTGCAAGCTAGGCCAGTTACTAGAGGTAGATTTTTTATTCATTCAGTTTTTAATCCTGATACATTTACTGTGTGTTCAATTAAACACTACAGAAACTCAAAACACGAAATCCCAACCTTATCAGCACAGCATAAAGTCCACAATACCTCATCGCAGAGCGAGGAGCAGGCGTGCTGCGCGGCGGAGTTGCCCGCGGCGCCGCTGTGCTTGCCGCCGCCGTTGCCCCACGCCACCAGCGCCGCCTTCGTCGTGTGCCACCATACTATTATCTGTGGACAATTCGGGGTTTGTTTACGAACTTGAATTATATGAAAAATTCAGTGAAGACAAAGAATTGTCGGTCGACAAAGTTAAGTAACTGTAGTTGGATGGATGACCGGTAGTGGCAAGATTGCTTGAGCGCTTCCGTGCTTCGGAGGACACGTATAGCAGTAGGTCCCGGTTGTTATCGATAGATAGCAGTCGGTAAGCCATGTCGGAGGCATTCAGAAGGCATGAAAACTTCCGATAGTGTGCAAACACAAAACTGAGATGCAATGCGATGCGACGTCACATCGTAGAAACTTGCAATGCGAATTGCACGCAATTTTATTGCATCGCAGCAATTTAAGTTCATGATTGTATATAATATAATATTTTCATTTATTAGTTGGTTGCTCTAGCCAAACGTGTAAAGAGTGTAAAGTTTGTTTTAACACCTGAGAAGTGTGTGAATTACATCTTGGATTCACGCCAAAATTAATTGGTTAAAAATTTTAACATGTGAGGGAAGAGGGAAGGACATCTTTTAAATAAACTAAAAATTATTATAACAGTGTAGATTTTAAATTAAAAAATCCTTTTATTCAGAAAGAAAGAATAAACATTTTCATTTCCTCCTGGACTCCCTTTAATTCCAATACATATCTACTGTATTGGACTGGAGTTTGGACTACAGTCACAATAATAATACCTACTAACATAATACTTATTATATTAACTCATTTCAACACAATCGAGCAAATTAAAATACAAGATTAGGCATTCATTTAAATGCAACACAACTTCTGAATGTCGGATGTCAGCTGAGGGTGACTTTGGTGCAAACGAACTTTATTAGTTAATTAATAACCGACTGTCAGATATTGAAAAAACACAATCAATTTTAAACCATTTGTTTTTTTGTTAGTTTAGTATACTTACCGCGAGTCCCTCTCTTAATGCGTTAGCTGAACTTTTCGACGACGCTTATATTTACATTAAATGCATGTTTCAAATACAACAGGTTCGGTTTTCCTTGTGATCTTTGATAACAAGAACAAAGACCCTATTACGCAATTAAGCATTAACATGCGTAACAATAGACGCATCGCTCTTGATAAAGCTATCATGAATATTCGGCGTCGAATCCGAGATGCAATACAGTCCCAGTAAAGTGCTGCCAATAGGTCAACGATACCATACAAATCATAATAACGTCAATCAAACGTGAGCACAGGGCCCTCACGAAGCTAACTGCGTGCCAACACATCAATCATATTTACGCTCAATTCACGGATGCATAGCTGTTGTACCTATATTTTGTTGAATTGTTATCGAATTGTGTATAATAGTAATATATTTGAATTTGCATCTTTGATATCATTACCTCTTCGATAACCAATAACTGTATATACAATTTGGGTGCCTAACCTGACCATGTCACTTATTAATTTTTTTTTATTAGGTATACCAACTGACGTTTCTAGTTACAACAAGTCGATAAAACAAAATAAAATTTGTTGTTTGCAATGTTGATATAGAAAATTTATGTACGTCTGTGTATACTAAAACCTGTTTCTCGGAATTATTTATAGTCAAATGTTTTGTGCGATAAATCAATCAATCAATCAATATTAATAATTCTCCCATGTGTATCAAGCAATATAACCGCATTTTGTGTCCATCAGTTAAACTTGATGATTAACTGGTTGAGCAGGAATTAAGCAATCATTAACCTGTGGTCAAAAAAGTTTAAATAAAAAAATAAAAATAACAAAATATTCCTACTAATTAAAGACCGAGGTATTCACCTCGCACGATGACCGCCGCGTATGAGTGTTCACGCTTGCTCACTAACGAAACATTGACCTCGACCCTTACCTTCTGAATATACAATTTGATTACGTCATACCTCAATAAATTGCTGCTAAAGTTCCGATACACTAACAATTAAAAGGTTTATAAAGTTCAATAAATCAATGAATACCGGTTCGCACGCCATGACTTCTTCGGTGATTATTTCGAGGAGCGGTATGGCGTTTCTGTCGTTCCGTTTGTACATCTCCCTTACGATGGAGAGGAGGTTCCACATTCCCTCCGGCTCTCTGCCTCTGAGCGGCCGCAGCAACGACGACCATTCTGCAGCCGCCGGTGGTGCGCTTGTACTTAAGTAGTTTACGTCACTGAAACAAAATGCAACATTTTAAATAAATGCTGACTTCATAAGTCTACATGCACCTTAAAATTTCAGTTAAGTAAATGCCATAAATTTTAGTAAATATGGCATGTTTATTTAGCGTACATACATTTTTAATATTGCCTATATTTGGTCGACAATATTAACCCAGCACTCACAACGAATTACTAAGAATCATGTGTAATCTTGTAACAAAACTCACCTAAAAACTATTGGGGCTGGGACACAGAATTTAACTAATATCTTGTTAATGTTGTTATGCAGAGTTTTTTCGTCCAAAAACCATGACGTGTACTCGTAGGCCGATGCTCCGGCGGTAGGGTCGGGTGCTCCGCAGGTCGTATTTATCTGGTTAGGTTGAGCCGAGAGGAGCTCGTCCAGTATACGTTGAGCGGTTGGAAGTACTTGTCTAGGTAATTCCGATATCAGATATTGTGCGAACTTCTGCAACTGATCCCGTCGTAATCGTTGTAGTGACTCTGAAACTGGCGCCCTCAGGCATACTTGGGTTGGCTAAAAAGAAAATCAACAGATAATTAAATTTACTGTCGAATAGAGTCGAAATTCGCTCACAATTCATTTTATTACAATTTTTGTTGACACTACCAAATCAAAATATTATTTTGTAACTTGTAATTTTTTTTAGCAACTGAGCCTAATCAGAAACTAATTTACTTAAAACATTAATAATAGTAATTTCAAGTTGAGAAAATCAAGTGTATTTGCTAATGTGATTCCCATAAATGTGTCATCAAGTGAGTAACTGAAAACTGAATCATAGCATTAATTGATCTAAAGCAGCATTAATTTACATTAAGCAGAATTCCTTGTCCATTGCTCTGAGTAATTTATAAATATTAAAGCACAATGTTTAAAGGCAGTTAGAGATAAATAGGACTGTAATTTAATCAACACTTGCCTTGGTAAAGGGAAACATAGTTAGGAAACCTACGCAACAGAAAGTTCTCCAGAATGTAGTCAAAAGTGTGTAAAATCTGCCTATCTGTACTTGACCAGCATAGTGGACTATCTATGACTGTACCTCTCAAATTGTGAGAGGAGACCTGTGCTGAGAAATCTACTTAGTGATTATATGTGCTTATATGAACCAAGGACTCCTAATTAATTAAAAACAAATTAACGTCATAATTATACTTACTAAATGTATCCGATATAGGCAAACAGCAACAATATGGGAACACCAATGTGCTGGTGATGAACATGTACAGTTACATGACGAAATCCTTTGTCTATCAAATGTCACTGCCACATTAAACTGAGATCTTGGCATGCTAAGTGTAACAGTTGCTGATAAGTGAAACCCTGAAATTTTATCTGCCTTTAAGTATCAAGTTGAAAAACATCTACAAATCTTATTAGAGATCAAGAAATAGGAAACAAAAACACAATAATTTTTTATGCAAAGATATAAACGACAAAACAATCATTGCAAAACGTAATTTCAAATATCATCTTACAAATGCACAATTAACACTTGTCAAAGATAATATATTTACTATGTTTCTGTTAATTAGCCTTATAATGTCACATAGACAAAAAACAGAGCTAAAATTTGTTTTTGTTTAATTTTCAATGCTAAATACTCATAACATCTACCACTCACCAATTTGTAAAACATCTTTGACAGCCCTGTCCCTGAACAAGTGTTCGCCTCTTGTGAACTCATCAGCTGATCCATTTGCCAAACATGAGTATAATCGTATATCATCCTCGCTGTCAGGGAAACTCCAAAAAGCAATCTGTAGTTGTAACTGTTCTGGTACAGGTGGATATACATGTTCTACTAGTTCAAATGGTATATGACAGGCTACACACTTTGCTGCCAGCTCACTTAGGGTTGATACAGATTTGTCTGTGGAAGCACACTTGGTGAAATTATTGAAAGCCAATCGTGTACTAACTTAATAAAAGGTTTCCTTAATAATAACTTACAGTAACTTAACTACAATAACAACAACAAAATTCAAAAACCTCATAATCAATAATAGTTCATGTTAACAAAACTATTTTATTTTATTAACTTTTCCTGCTTGTTTAACTTATATAATGACTGATATTGTAGTCAGGAGAATCAATCTAATTGTCATCTATATAACAAGTTGTACATTTTATTTTTTATGACTCAGATTTAAAACATAAATGTTTTAATCCACTTGTGAGGGATATATCTCCGTTTAATATAACTTACTGATTTTTTTTATCTAATTGAAATTCATACACTTGTACACATCTTTTTTTTCCAATCGCCATTACAAAGTTTACATCAAAATAACTATTCAGGACGTTCAAATCATTATCTTTTTTTGCTTACTAATGGAATCTTTTACATGATCATAATCATCATCTTATGGCAATGGTGTCATATGTGAAATTGGTCATTTGTCCATATATATAAAAATAGTTTTCTGCAGAAAAAATTGTAACTATAACGTATCGCCTTAGTATTTGTATAAAACTCCTACACTTCGAGAACATCATTTAGTTTTACTATAAGAGGTGCAAAATGTCTCCTTCCACCCTTGAGTTCAAGCCCACCCTCCCCCATGATGACCAACATTAACGAGTGTCTTGTCTACAGTATGGTCATTTATACTCGGCTGATATGAAGTTGGCTACGAGTGGCTGCGCAGATGTCGATTTTAAGGCCAAAATGGTGGTAGGAAGTGGGGAGTTCGGGCAGTAGGATAGTTAGCCAATACCATGGACGTAAATACGTCCATGGCCAATACGAAGTAGCGCATCACAAAACACTGTCATGGCCACCGTGTTTTGATTGGTCAGTTACTGTACCTGCACAAACATCTCAGAAAACGAAGTTCATATCAGCCTAGTCAAAATGACCTTACTGTATTCATTTTGTGTACTAACAATTAGTGTACATTAAAAAAATGCAATTAAACCCGCAATTACAATGACATATTGCTATTAATAAATGGAACACCATTCTTAATGCCAGTTTCATGAAAAATGCTGAAATAAGATTTATAGATTTCCCTCAAATAGTAAAAACATTCTTATCATTTGTTTTCAAGTTTTCAATTACTTGCAAGAAATATTTTTAAAACAAAATTTAAACACTAACTGCTTTATATTACAAAAAAAAACATACATTTAATATAAATACAATGAAATAAGACACTCTGCATGTTCCTTAATAATTTTATATTGCATTGCTCTATGTATAAAACACAAATAGCAAGTGGATTATTACAAGAAGTTATTCTTACTAAATTATAACATTATTTTTCTAAAACCAAATGTTATAACAAGTATATTTCCAATGTTAATATGCTTTTCTAAATCACACATTCAGAAATACCTTATTTACCTTAGATCATCAATGTTCATAAAATATTACAAACCAATTAATTATTCTACAATCAATGGACTCATAGTACACATTTTGGCATGCATATAATTTATAACAAGTAAAAAAATATATGTTGATAAATAAGTGTGAATTTGACTAAAAAAACATATTTTTGAAACAGAAGACCAACACTGTGTCCTAACAAAGAATTAAGTATTTTAAAATTTACTACTCTAGTAGTTTACTAATGAAGCATATATTCCTAATTCCAATAGAATATTACTTGAAAATTGGCCAATAGAAGATGTGACCATCAAAATCTATGTTTAGCTTTTGTTAGATAATAGCATGCTAAGTAAGTCATATGTCCACAGTAAATATCAGTGAAAGTTGTGAAAGTTGTACAATCACAACATTCCATTCACTAAACAATCAAATGAACAATGCTAAAACAATTATATGAGAACAAAGAAAAAGCTACAGTAAATGCCAGGAATTTGAAACCAGGGATATTATTATTAACTGCACAGTCCACTCAGAGGTAAATGACATTATAGCACCTGTTCTTTGTAGCACTACACATGCGATCTACACCTACAACTACTTGTATCTCACCAAAACTTTCAATGAAAACAACATCCTTGCAAGCAGAGTGCAATAAAAGTAACTAAAACGACTTAAAAACGTAATTTTAAGCAGTAAATAATAATGGCCTAACACGTCTCACGTACAATTCGGGACAAAGGATCAGCTGTAATGAGTTACCTTGAACAGTCTTTTTTGCGCTGCGGGGAACAAACGAGCTCGGTAGGTTGGGCCTCCGCCATCCTCGCCAGTTGTTACACAGACTCTCAGGCTCAGAGCTCCAGCTGCACAGCGAGTCTTCCTCGAACCTTTCGGAGTCCTCAAAACTGAAATGATCTGCCTCCTCCCAGTCGAGTATGGGTGATCCCACGTCAACTGGGGCGGCTGGTCTTCCGCCCTTTCCATTGCTACCCGAAGCCCCCGCCACTTTATTACGATTTATGAAATATTTCTAAATAAATTCGCTGAATGATTCCAGCGAATCACCACAGGGAGGTAACCACGATCACTGAACAAGCATACTCATTGAACGCTATGGTTTTTACGTAACTAAGTAAGTACTTTCAGTAAAATAATGCAGTGAAATGAAATACATCACAAAGTTGGATATGTGTGCCACTTCTTAGTCAGAAATCAAAGGTTCCAAATAAATTCTCATCGGAGCACAATAACAAATATGGCTGAAAACCGAACAACGTCCCGTCTCGTCCCGACCCCGTCCGATTGCCCCGCCCCCTAACACCATTATTTATTATTAACACCCGTGATACTTGCGTACTCTTATACTAGATGGCACTAGAAGTACAAAATCATTAGCAAAATAAAATATAAGATTTTAAAATATCAGTGTTTAATAATTAAATATATTAACAATCAATGTTTTTATCTTACATTAATTATTAATGTTTATTAATAAACTTATACAAACAAACTTTGAAAAAACAGTTATTTTATAACCTGTATAATATACAAATTAAACATTATCTGTGCTGTTACAGATTATCTGTAAAATCAACAGTGTTGCTACTACTGCTTGTTAAATTTTGCATTTATCAAAAAAAACACATTACGACTTACGACCAATCAGTGTGGCGCAAAAGTATAAAAATGAAAGTAGTATGTACCTATTTAATTTTTGTTCTTAATAAATCTTACAGATATAATAATAATTATATTATCACTAATTTTAAATCAGGCCAGGCGGGGCAAGAACGGCATATTTTTACATATTGTAGATGATTTCGATGCGTAATAAATTTTACAAATGCAAAATTATGAGTGTACATATATTAATTTTGTAACTGCAATTTACGTCGCCCCGTAGATTGAATCAAATCTTTTTAAATTTAAATAGATTTTTCAAGCAATTTTAAAACAGGGAAATAGGTGTACTTACCCCTGAAAACGGGGCAAGTAGCAGTGCTAGTAAAATTAATGTGAGAGGTACTTTGAGTTAAACTAAACACCGCCACCAATTATTCAAAAGTAGAACTATGTTTTAGTTTGTTGCATGAATAAAAGAGGTCACTAGTTGTGAATTTTTTTTTAGATTTCAATATAATTATTTATGGTAGGCGCACTTAGGTACCCCGTCGGCGCGTCGTCGCACCTGCCCCGTCTGACCTTAGTTACTTTAAAACCTCATTTACATTTTAATATTAAAGTGCTACATTTCCAGTATCTCTGAGTAGCATAGGCTATATTTATTGTTGAAACCATTACAAGACATTACATTAAAATTAGACATAAGGCAAAAATAATGCAGCAATAGAATTTTGTCTGTAATAGGGTACAGTCAATCGGGGTAACTTTGATACATCATCGATGTATTTTCTTGAAAAACTCTTGCTATTTCGCTTATAAGATAAAAGTTATGATTTAATCAGTGCTCTCGGGCTGGTTTTCATATTATCAAATTATAAAAAATTGGTTGCCTGTAAAGTCGGCGAAAGTTTTACGTGACAACGACTTTGAGTGGTATAATAATTTTAATGTGAATATTCATTCGTATAGTAGGAAGAAGGATGAAATAATAGTAACAATTTAAAACATTTATTTATTAAAGAATTATATTTAAAACATTGTAACACCATCCGCCATCTAGCGCTGCTAACCGTTAGACCATTAACCATTAGTCACAACTAAGTGAGGTAACAAACTAGATTACTCTACTTCTCCAGAGATGGCGCTGTACCATTTTCTGAAACACGCCAACGTGTGTACGCCGTAGCTACTATAAGTAACGTGAGCGGAGCTACTAACGCAGTTTCTTAAAGTGCCACCCGGCAAACCAATTTATAAGACGTTGTCACGTCAAAAGCCTTTAAAAATGACAAAATATATAAAAAAATTGCAATTTTGTTGTGTGTCAAAGTTACCACCCCTATATGGGTAACTTTGACACCGATGATATTTATCAAAAAATCTTCTAAACTACGTTACTTATAACTTTGTTGTAACATTTATTAATAAGGTGATAGCCTGTTTTATGATAAGATAACAAAAAAAGTAGTTTGACGGGTTAGTTTTCATGTAAAAGGCACTAAACTAAGAAAATTCAATGAAAAAATATTAAATTTTGTTTTTTAAATCCTTTTTTGGTCTTCTATGAAAAATATATTAAATGAAATGTATCATTAATTGATTACCTACATTGTTAGCTTTGAAATGAGACATATCTCGGCTTCCTAGGACGTCTAAATCGATAGCAATGATTAAAACAGTACAGGCGCCCGAGCTTCGAGGTTGAAAAAACAAAATGGCTGCAATTTTTTCATTTTATTTCTGGGAAAATAAAGAAGTCCCGGGGGCCCTGCGATGTTTCACTAACACTAAAATTGGTGAATCGCAAAAGTCAGGATACATCTTCTAAGGGATAGGACATTGATACTGTCAAAGTTACCCAGAATTTGTTCAAAATCTGACTTACCGGTATTATTTGTAATTTTAACGAAGATGCAATTGAAAATTAATAAAAATTGTTTATGTATCGAAAGTAGACATGTAAAAGATTGTATTATTTATAACACACCTTGATAGTATTAAAGTTTTGAGAAATATCTAAAAAGTTTTACGTCGGAAAAAACACGAATAGTTACGCACGTTTTTGAAAGAAAGTTTTTTATATTAGCTTTGTTTGAAAACCACTTTTTATTTAAGATTACGTTAACGACGTTCATTATGTACATAAAATGTAATAAATAAATTTTATGCGCTAAATGCTTTTCACGTAAAAAATAAAAAACTATTTTGGGAGCCGACTGTCAAAGTTACCCTAAAGAATCAAAGTTACCCCGACTGACTGTACTTTCCGTAATTAAAAATAAACTATGAAATTTGATAAAAATTAAAATTTATGTAGTAATGTACTTTATTATTCTGATTTTGAGTCATAAAATCACATAATTATTTTAATCAAAGGCATTTTAAGGCAAAATCAAAAACCAACCAACCAAACTGTCATAAAAAATTGTCATCATCAACCGATCATACATACAGAGTGCCACAAACATATCTGGCCCGGTGGCCAAAATTGAAACTAATGGAAATGTTATACTGTTGTCAGACAAAGACAAAGACAGTAGCGCCCCTCTTACCGAGTCAGATAAATAAGTACACATTACCATTATTACGTCATCAAAATGGCTGACAGATGTTGACAGCGTTTTTCCGGAAATAAAAAAAGAATTAATATTTTATTTTATTCATTTTAATAGGCCACATTTGACAGTTCGTCAAAATTTTACAAAGTAACCTTGTAAGGGAGGCACTCCATATTATTTAATATTCCCTGCTAGATATTGTTAAAATTTTTACACTTTTAAGTAAAGAACTGACGTCGTTACAAAGTTACGTCAGTGAACTCTTTTTCTTTTTAAACATTAGGGATGGTACCAAAAGAAACAGATCAGTAGATAAGTTGAATTCGAGAAGTCGAACTAATCGTCAAAAAGTATTTCACGATTACAAAATAAAATATATTTTAATGGGAACAGAATTCATTTTCTTACATTTTAGGCCAAAAAATACGTAATTATTCATTTAAACATATAACGTCTCTCTCAAAGCCAGTATCCAGAAACGTGAAATGTTACAAAAAAGTCATGATTTAATTTCGCGCCATTATTAGACGCATTATTTTTGTCGTTTTTTAGTCATTGTTTGAACTGTGCGGTCATTAAAATAGTTTTTATAACAATCACATTCAATTTACAAATGTTTAAAGTCCTTATCGATTAATTAAATTAATCGATGTTTTTCAGCAGGTTACCCTCACTATAAAGCAAAGATAACAGTTGTCAAATGTGGCCTATTAAAATGGCCTTACTTTATTTTTGGTAATTGTAACTTTGAATGTGTACTGTCAAGTTATGCCACTTCACTTAAATAAATGTCATTCACCTGTCATGACTCCACGGTCAAGTTAACGAAGATTGTTCTCGATCCTGCCTGCAGTCTAGCTTCAAATTATCGTAAATGTGTTTTATTGTATTAAAATGACGCAGACAAAAATTTAAGTGCAAAGGTGTGGACAGGAGGATTCCAATATACTATTTCTTCGTCATATAGAAAATCTGGTCAGAGTAAATTAGCTGTAGAGGTTATAGTAAATTGGAAATTCGTGTGTGAAGTTTGATATTTTTAATGAATTCGAAAATGTTTTGTTGGGGTAATGCAACGCATCACGAATTATGTATAGAAAGCAATGAAGCACTTGATTTAGTAAGTATCGGTCCTTATTTACCGGGTATTTTATTGTTTGATCCAAATCACAAGATTCAGCAGGTAATGTAATTAATTGTTTAATAATGTATTAATAGATTTCCTTATCTTATTGAATGCTCCTAAGCGAACAAAGGAAAAAGTAACTCAATAAGTTAAAATTAAAATCAAAGTAGTAGTAGTGTTACTAGTTTAAATTTCCAGGTAATAAGGCCCACATTGTCTAAATGGCGAGAGAGTAACCATGTGAAAGCCGTGGCTGCAGGCGAGTTCCACACCCTGTATCTGACCAATGTAGGACACCTGTATTCTTGTGGTAGTAACGAAGTGGGTCAACTCGGACGACATACTGAAACAACAGATGGCAAAAGTCCAGGTTTGCTTTGATGCTCTTTTATTTTAACACTCATATCCTTGTGTCATTGGCAATCTCAGAGGCAATCCTAGTGTGAGTAGGCTGTGAGTGTGTAGTGTTATTTATTTGTTATTATTATCATTGCATCCCATATCTGTTTGTATCTGTGTCCATAGTCCACCAAGCTGGCCAATAGATTGGCAGACTTCACTGAGATATAACTAATTAATTTTATTTGTATGTAAGGTGTGTTATAGTAAGTAAACTGGAACATAATAGTAAGTTAATATGGAGTGATGCAATAAGTTAACAAGGATCAGATTACAAAACAGTGTAATATTGACACATAAATAAATGTAGTGACTACATAATGTCTCATAATGTTATGTATACATATATGTCAATATATAGTAGGACTTCTTAACAACACCAGAAATTTTGGGTTGTTAGAACTTCAATCTATCAATCAATCAATAGATCAATTCTTTATTATGGAATATAGGTACAAAGAAGGTATAAAATAACATTCATAAGAAAATTGCAGAAATAAGCTGCATTCTACAGTAATATCTTAAATAAAAACACCATATTTGAATAAACAACATATTAAAAAAAAATATAACACATCTTAAGTAATTATTTAAAGCACAAAATATACTCAGATACCTGGATATAATGTTTAAATGTATTTGTTTTTTTATTTTTCTTTTCATATTTCAGCCCTGGTAGAAACTTTCAAAGGCTGCACATTGACAGCAATAGCCTGTGGTATACAACATTCGATGGCTGTGGATGAGTGGGGCCAGCCATTCAGTTGGGGGTCTGACAGCATGGGTCAGTTGGGCAGTAACCTGGGGGCTCATGCTCAGGATAAACCCAAAATAATCAAGTTCCTTGCTACCAAAAATGTCATACAAATTGCTTGTGGAGCATACCATTCATTGGCATTAACTAATAGTGAGTATTTATTAATAATATATATATACATAATATATACATTAAATATAATTTACAAAACCTTTGTTAAATTCAGCATTGTACTTTTTTTTGAACATCTCAATTAGGTTAGTTCTAGTTTAGAGGTCACTGGACCCTTAATCATCCTTCTTATGACAGTGCTCATGCATGGTGGGACGAGGTCTAACAGATGTTAGTTCTCTTTTGAGGTCAGTGGACTCTGAATCAGCCTACTTATGACAGTGTTCTTGTGTGGTAGTATGAGTTCTTACTGATGTTAGTCAATTTTAGAGGTCACTGGACCCTGAATCAGCCTACTTATGACGGTGCTCACATGTAGTGGCATGAGTTCCAGTGGTCTTTTTTGGGTAGCAATCAAGCATGCATGACCCTTCCGTTACCGCCCATGACAACTGTGACCAACCTAGAACAAGACTCAATTTAGAGACTAGGATGGTTAGTCTAGTTATAAAATGGTGTTTGAATGTAATGTAAGTTTGTTAATAAGTGTGAGGACAGGGACTGCTAGTGGCAGATAGGCCTGTTATATGTCGTAAGAGGGTCACCTCTTATAAAGTGTAACCATCTCCACACCTTTCTATCTGGAACACAATTGCTGTTAAATCAATTATTATGGTGGCAGAAATGGTATAAATACCAGCGGGCGGTGGAACTTACCTGGGTGAACTCTAGGCTCTTACCACGTTTTCCCTATTCTACCAGGAATAGTACAATGGTTATTAGCAGATAACTAAAATATTTCGTCACATTTTTTGTAAACGGAAATTGCGCAATAAAATACTATCACACTTGAAGAATAACAAAGAATAGTAGGTACACCAAAGAAGGTAAAGTGCCTAAGGTCTCTACACATTACATCAACTTAACTTACATCTCACCTCAGATTTAACGAATAGGAAAACAATTAAATTTACTTTATCTCGTATCATTTAAGATCGAATTTTTACCTGATCGAGGTTGACCATAGTTTGCGTGTGAATTAGTTGTTTCAAGTGAGTATTGTGAATTTAATCATAAGCTAAATAATATAAGGTTCATATTTCAATGCGTAATGTATTGCATGGGAGTTAAAGCTAGAAGTCAGGTCATAGAGTCGAGTTGGAACGAAAACGGAGTCAAAGCTAAAAAGGAAACATAACAATTTTTAAATTAGTATGAAAAATAAATATACAGTTATAAATAAAACGTGAAAGTTAGTGCACGCACACGTTTATGCGCGTACATTACTCCAGGCACACTTATTTATGACTGTAAATGGTAACTAATTGCCTATGCTGTACTAAAACTAATTAAAAAAACGTATTACTACGTTAAATAATTTATATTCCCCAAAAACAGGCGCTTCGAAAACCGTAAATGCACCACGGAAAACACGCAGACGTTAATAATGCTATTAAGTTTTCTGTCGGCCGAAGTCTCGATATGCCTTTTCAAATTTGTCGCATTGTATCACTTCATCAAACTGTTTATTGTCGGTACCTCGTAAACTTTTAATTGACGTAGTACATTATTTGAAACGATAAATACGTTAATGGTAGATAAAGGTGAATTTTGTTTACAGAGCGATTTCACAATCCTTCATTTTATAATGCAAGCAATGCACGCACATTGACTTCGACATTACATTGTCACGCTGACGTTTGTCAATGTTGCGTTCCGTTTACCGGTTCTGCGAAGGCGAATCTTAATTTTTATCTACCATTTAGCTCCATAGACTTGTTAGAAGTGTTGTCATAGTTTTAATTCTGATTAATTTGTTTTTTTTTTTGTTAGCTACTCCACTGTTATTTTTTTTTCTCACTTTTCTTGTTATGTTTCTTGATTCTTTTGTTTTTATTTTAATGTTACTGTGAAATCTTTTCCATCACACTGGGCAGTGGTGAGTGTTGTGGGCTTGAATCCATTTTAGATTGTTTATAGTTATATTTTTGTCAACATATATATTTTTTTAATATTTATATATATAATAATATATTATTTGCGTTTTATTTTTATTTATAATGATAAATATGGATGTTGTTAGCAATATGGATGATAGTTTTTTCTCTTGCTCTTCTTCCACGTGCAGCTTTGACAGTGCAGGTAGTGACTTATCACCACCTATACTTCTGCAGGACCAGATCTCCTCTGTTTTTTCACCTTACCGCAACAATTTTAATGTAGCGCACATTAATGCACAAAGTATTCCTGCACACTATTCTGATTTTCTGGTGTCTTTTAGCATTGCCCATCTTGACGCGTTACTGATTTCGGAATCCTTTCTTAAACCTTCTCTACATTCTGCCCAGTTCTCATTGCCGGGATATATACTTGTCCGTAACGATAGAACAGGTAAAGGTGGTGGAGGTGTCTGTATTTACCTGCGAGCTGACTTATCTCATAAGGTGGTCAGAACTTCTCCTTCGCTTTACTCAGAATCTGCCGAATTCCTGTTCATCGAAGTTGTCGTTGGTAGCCGTAAAGTTTTACTCGGTATTGTTTACAGTCCCAATCTGAACATCGATTACTTTAATGAATTTGACGATCTACTAACAGATTTGTGCCCCATTTATGATCATGTGATCATAATGGGTGATTTTAACACTTGCCTAATTAAAAACGACTCACGGTCAACTAAATTAAATTCTCTTGTAGCTTCTTTTAATTTGCATATTCTCCCCCTAGGTCCTACTCATCATTTTCCCAATTGTACCCCGTCATTACTTGACCTCATGTTCGTCTCATCACCCGGTAATGTTGATACTCATGGGCAACTCACATGTTCGTTTTCTTACCATGACCTTATTTATTTGTCCTACCGCATTCGTTCACCGAAGCGTAATATGCAATACCTATCGCTTCGTAGTTTTGGAGGTATTAATCTGGAAGCGTTGGAGCGTGATGCTGACACTATCGATTGGATGCAAGTGGTGCATAGGGACAGTATTGATGAAAAGGTATGTCTCTTCAACAATAATATTCTTAACCTGTTTAATCAACATGCTCCGGTTAAGCGTGTTAAGGTTAAACACGCACCTGCTCCATGGATTACATCTGTCATCAAGGATATTATGGGTCGGAGGGATAGAGCCAAGAGAAAGTATAAACGCTCTCCCACGGACAAGAACCTTGCTGAATACAAATATTTACGCAATCGTTGCAGTCGTCTATGTAGAGACGCCAAGAGACGCTACTTCCATGATTCCCTAGTCAACCGTAGCACCGCTGAGGTGTGGCGATTCCTCAAATCTGTGGGAATAGGCAAAACGTCGGAATTTGTTGGTGGTGCGGTAGATCCCAATGACTTAAACCAAAATTTCTCTAAATCACCCAACTTATTGGACTATCGCACCAAAAACAATACACTGCGTGACCTGTTGGATACGCCCATACCACACTGTAGGCCATTTAGCCTCACCGCTGTTACGGTAGAAGACGTAAAGAAAGCTATTGCTTCCATTACTTCGACCGCGGCTGGATATGACGGAATATGTCCCAGAATGATTAAATTAATTCTTCCTAAGATCCTTCCTGCTCTTACCCATATTTATAACTTTTCCTTAACCTCAGGTACTTATCCTTCATCCTGGAAATTTGCGCACATAATCCCTTTACCCAAAGTCACCAATCCCGCTTCCTTGTCAGATTATCGTCCTATTTCCATTTTACCGTTCCTTTCGAAAGTGCTGGAACATATAGTTCATCAACAATTTTCAACTTTCCTCCTTTCGAATAATCTCCTAAATCATTTTCAGTCTGGTTTCCGGCCCGGTCATAGCACTGTTACTGCACTGCTGAATGTCACAGATGATATTCGCTTAGCCATTGAGAACAAACAACTCACATTAATGGTCTTGCTGGACTTTAGCAGTGCTTTCACATCAGTAGATTTTGATATCCTAATTGGAATTCTCAGGTCCATTAACGTCTCAACTTCAGCCGTTACATGGTTTAATTCGTATCTTCGGGGGCGTTCACAGCGTATTAACCATAACGAAGTAATCTCGGATTGGTGCGATCTTGCTGCTGGCGTGCCTCAGGGTGGCGTTCTCTCTCCATTACTTTTCTCTATTTTTATTAACTCTGTTACCAATGCTATTGGTTCCAATTTCCATCTCTACGCAGACGATTTGCAACTATATCGCCATTTTGCTATATCTGACGTTGATGTGGCTATCAGCGCCATGAATAACGATTTACGTCACATCAGTGAGTGGGCTCGATCGTTTGGGCTTCTAATTAACCCAAAAAAGTCTCAGGCAATAATTATTGGTTCAAAATACTATCAAAAATCTTTAGACTTATCTAAATTACCATCATTATGTCTGGATAACACACCTTTACAATATGCTACTACTGTTAAAAACCTTGGCTTAACTCTGGATATGAATTTATCTTGGAGGATGCATGTTGGGGAGGTCAGTCGTAAGGTTTTTCATACCATGCACTCGCTTCGACGCTTTCAGAGTTTCTTGCCGCTTAAAACAAAAATCTCTCTGTGTCACACTCTAGTTCTCCCGATTTTAGATTACGCTGATGTATGCTATTTGGATGCCACAGAGGAGCTTTTAAATAAACTTGAGCGCTTGCAAAACTTATGTATAAGGTTCATATTTGGGTTACGAAAATTTGATCGTGTGTCACAGCTTCGCAAGAATCTCAAGTGGCTCCCAATCCGTTTTCGCAGGAATACTCGTATACTGTGCCTCCTGTATAATATTTTGAATAACCCTTCCTCTCCCTCATACCTCCGTAACCGTTTCACCCATGCACGCCCGTCTGGCGTAGCTTGCAGAACCCACATTAAATCCCTCCTACACTTTCCCAGTCACAAAACCTCGTCTTATTCCCGCTCCTTCACAGTACATGGTGTTAGGCTGTGGAACTCACTGCCACCTAACATTCGACAGTCTAAAACTCTGTACTCGTTTAAGAAAAAAGTCAAAGAGCACTATCTTTCCTTATGTTGACTTCATCAATTCATAAACTTAATATCACTATCCAACTCTTATTTGTTCCTTGTTATGTATTAATATTTCTTTATATTTTTACGTCTATATTTATATATATGTATATATTATAATGTAATAGATATTGTAGTATGTATTTATTTATGTATTTATTGTATGTATTTATTATTGGTATAGTTATAATATATATATATTTTTTATTATGTATATTATTTAAGACAAGTGTACGCTAAATTCTATTCTACATCACTTTTCCATTCCTAGGTCTGCTGGAAGAGATTTCTTTTAGAAATAAGCAGTACCTTTGTACAAAATATCTTCTTTTAACTGACTGTATGTGTTTTTCCGTGTACATGAATTATAAAATAAAATAAATAATAAATATTTTAGATGGTGACTTGTATGCGTGGGGAGCCAACAGTTATGGACAATGTGGACTGGGCACTATGACCAACAAGGAAACCACACCGCAACAGATAACTTCACTGCTAGGGGTGCCTATAACCATGATTGCATGCGGCAGTAACCACACATTTGTGTTATCAAAGCAAGTATTCATTTTTGTTGTACTAACTAAAATTGTTACATTAGTTCTCATGTGATAAAAATGTGATATTAAACAAACATCCATTTGTATGTACAATTATTTGAGAAAGCTGCTACTACTGCTAAAGCGTAATTCCGTCATGATGAACTCGTAATTTGATGGAAATTTATTTTAATGCAATCGGTACATTGAGGGCTTTGCTGATTCATTTTGAAGGTACAAAGCATAGTCAATAAGTATACACAAACTGTAAATAAACTATGCTTCTTCCTTAAAATAACTTTCCTTAAAATACTTATAAATTCCTTTCAAGGATAATGAAAAACCCATGCTCAGTTGCATGTCATTAATGGGTTGTAGTCAAATTATGTTAATTGTAAATGTAACATTGACTATATTTCTGTGTATTTTTGAGGGTTAACTCTGCTAATTAGTTATCTACCAAAATAGTATGTTTTGCTACCATAATGTAGGCTTTTCATAAATTTTTCATTCGTTTTTGCTTGCTCACCTATATTAGGTATAGGTTTCTAGAACCAAACTATTATTATAATTTATCTTTACTGGTAAACATACAATATTGTATGCAAAAGTCTTTATGTGTCTATAATAGTCTGTTTCTCTTGTTTAGATCTGGTGCAGTATTTGGTTGGGGTAAAAATAGTCATGGACAATTGGGACTGCAAGACAGGGAAAATAGGTGTTACCCATCTCACCTCAAAACTTTACGGAGTTATAAGGTATATTCGAGGCTGGCAATAATAAAACCATTAGAATTTAATGTTTAAACAATTTTAGCTAAGTGTCTTACTTTTAATAACTTTGTAGGTGTGTCATATTACGTGCGGTGAGGATTTCACGGCCTTCCTCACACTTGACGGAGGCGTATTTACATGCGGCGCTGGAGAATACGGACAGACAGGCCATGGGACTACCAAAGATGAATTAGTACCGAGAAAGGTGATATTTAGTTCCAGTTTATCGCAATGAATTTAATTTGCATGTTAGAAAAACAAAGCACAAGTTTTGTTAACATAATAAATCGTGCGACATTCACTCGCACCACACGATGTGACAATAATATAATAGCGCCACCTTTTTTAATGTTTGGTAGACGCCTTCAATAGCGCTGCGCTTCACTGCGCGTCACTGCACATATTGAAAGGTGCGATTCCGATTTCCGATAAATCCCACTTTTACTCCCGATGAATGCAACTGGGCTTACAATGAAGTACTTGCTGTTGCTATACCCTTTAAAAATCTGTCTCGAAAATCTGACCCGCCCCCATGGATCAAGAGCTTTGCCACCTCTGGCCTCCTTACACTTACAATAAAGAACCTACATTTGTTATACCCTTTAAAAATCTGTCTCAAAAATCTGATAGCCCCCGAGAGTTTTGCCCCCTCTGGTCTCCTTAGACTTCCAATGGATCAAGAGCCTTATCCCCCTCACAACAAGGTCCATAATCCAGGTAATGGAGCTGATGGGCAGCACGGTGACGCAGATAGCGTGCGGGCGGCGGCACGCGCTGTGCCGCGTGGGCGAGCGCGTGCTCGCGTGCGGGTACGGCGCGCGCGGCCAGCTCGGCTGCCCGCACATGGCGTTTGCATTGGTACCTACGCCCGTGCCGTTCACGCCCACTGATGATTCGCCGGTGAGTTGTTGATATACGCTTGTTTATTTGTTACGTTCATACCCACTCCCCCCTTCCTCTTAAACGTTTATTTGTTATGTTCATACGGGAGGGGAGGGGGGGGGGGTGGTTTGCTGTGTATTGATGACATTCACTGACTACACTAACACACAATTCGAGGAAAAACATGTGTCTGTTTGTCGGAAATTGAACTCGGATTTTTTTCTTAGGGATAGTTTCATGCAATTTATTATTAAAACTTACTCTGGCTTTGAATGTTTACAATAAACAAAAGTATATACTAATGTACATACCACCATCAAAACAGTCACTTAGCCCAAGGTAAAAAGGAGCCCATTATGGTGAGTTGATGTAAGAGTCTACGATGGTTACTCGCAAAGTAATAAGACCGGAACTTTACTGATATCCGCAAATTATCGCCACTGAATTTTATTACATTAGTTTAACTATCTGCATTTCTTAAGACGGTTTTTACTTCGAGTTATAGTAATTTAAACTTCAAGTTGGATTGATAGATTTCAATACATTTTGCAATAATTAATCATAATATCATTTAATGTATAATATAAACCTTTGGAATTAAGTAGAATTTAAAGTTGGTTTTCATTGTTGTTTTTCATGCAGACTGATAATGGAGAGCTGAAAAAGGTGAATATTAAGTAGAGCCACGTAGCGAAGTAACTCTGAGCACATCAGTAATACTTTAGTTGTAACATTCCGCCTTTGTTCTGTATGATATGAATCTTTCATTTTAGCTATTTTATATATTATTATATTTCTTGAGTTCTTTATTCTTTTGTACCTATGCACATTTATTTTTTATGCCATTAAACCAGGATGTTATATCAAATATCAGTATGATATTGACTCATTCTTCATTATTAACGGTGAAATATCGTTCTCTAGCCAAGGAAGAAGTCAAAAGTCGAGTACCCGTCAACGTCAGCTAAAAACAGTGGCGCGGGCAGATCGGCCGCTAGGGTGGGGTCACATTCTACTTGTTACTATGAGCCTCGGGTGCGGTAAGAAGTGCAAAGGACGGAGATTCTCTGCTCATCTACGAGTATATTACAATATGCGATACACTTTGTAAGTCTCCGCATGATTATCATTACCTACGTGTTACTTATAAGGCCACGTAGCAAATTGTTAATGGTACCAATGTGGTTCAATAGACAACCCAATGAAAACGCTACCGCTAAATAAATGTATGTATATTATGTAATTTCCAATTGCGATTTGTTTATACGCGCCCTTCGCACTGTATACTACACCCGCGGCGTACTGTTCGTTAACTGTTATAAGTATTTGTATTTCTTCTGTTGAGTGTGTGCGGCACAGTTTTACGGGGGAAGTTTCATTAGTTTTTGAAAGTATATATAAAGGTTATCACATCGATTTACATACAATGTTTTATAATTATTACATGCATTTTTATTTTAGTCAATTTGTTTTGTATGGGTATTTGTTTAAGTTACATAATATGAGTCTAGGTAACGTAGTTAGTTGGTTTTGTAGCTTTATTAGTTAGATATATGTAATAAGTAGGTTTTATTAAACGCACTTTCAACAAGCCGCCAATATATCGTATCGTATTATTGAATAAAATGCAAACGAATCTATGTCTATGTAAATTTTTATTAACTTTTAATTTTGTATTATCTTCTATGCAACGGCAATATGCATATTTTTGTGTTCTGCTGTAATAACAATTTTAAAAATATTTTTACTGTGATATTCACCTTTATAAAAAATAGATATATGACTTTGTACGTCATAAGAAAAAGGCCTTGGTCCTTATTTCCAAGTATGTATAACAATAAAATTAACGAAAAATAACCACGAAAAATAACAATGAAAATTCGACTATGCCCATATGTCAAATCATATAAACTTAGATTTAGTTTGTGATCATATTGCCATTGCATAATTAATATTATAATGTACATACTTATATAGCTCATTTGGTAGTTAGTAAAGTCGGGGAAAGCTCATTAAGTAATCAAAAGTCGATCGAGTAACAGTTGTATCCCAACAATCCTTAATTAATCCAATTAAACCAAGATTATCAACCATTCAACTGTGTCCCAAAAGCTAATTATGGTCGTGAATCATTTGTTGACAGTTCTCGCTAGACATGTTCAACGGACCGATACGTGTGTTCGCGGGCGGAGACCACAGCTTTCTGGTGATCAACAGCGACAAAGGGCCGAAGGCGGACTTCAGGGTGCCCGAGTGCAAGAAACAGATACTCACGTTGAATCTCGCTAAGCTGGCAGCCTGCGAAGTCTTCAAGGACGACGATGTGGTCAATCAGGTAACTGTACTTATTTATATGTATGATGTAATTTTTTGACGCCCACCTTGTTATATTAAATCTTTGGCATATGCGAAGGTATATCTTCTGGTGAATACGCCTTGTGTATGAAACATCCACAGCATTAAAGTATCTCAGAGAGGCCTCTATGAGTTGGATCTGTGTCCCCACACAAGCTTACCATATGACTGAGTTCACTCCCAGGAACTTCATAATACCAATAAATCATTATTTCAAACATAATATACGTAATACAAATTTAATATGTACAATGTATACCTAAGTATGTACAGAAGTCCATCTTATAAATACCTCACAAAGTAGGTATGACACATTACAATACAAACTTCTAAACTTTATTATAAACAGAGAACATCAAAAATCAATTGCCCGTAATTCTGACGAAATCAGTTTCGTTACCTATACAAACAAGTGATGTAATGTCACAGACAGACCACAACTTTTGGTTTCGCAACTGCGGTGATTCCGCACGTGTCTCCCTACATTCGTTTCTTTTTCTGCAACTTTTATAAAAGTAATTTGATTGAAACTTCACGATTGTTGAGGTGAAGCGAGGGCCACGTGAGCCGTCCTTAGTCTGTCTTCCAACTTGTGCACGTGTCTTTCTGTACTTTCTTCAACGTGTTTCATTGCTAACAGTTATGTACTGTACTTTGTTATTTAATTTATCAGTTGTATTTTTATTTTTCGTTTCAAAATTTTGATATTAACAATAAATAAAGAAAAACATAAGTATATTATGGATGATATAGTACATATACATTAATGTTTATTTTTTATTTGTTGTTGTAGTTTTGTTTATAATTGCACCTATAAATAAACTTGACAGTAGTACTGTTTGGTTTTATGACAGTTACAGTCAAATGATTCATAAAGTAGACTTTGACACGAAGCGTTCGACTAAGTATAGGTAACCAGTGAGTTAACCTCAAATCATCATCGTCATTCCAACCCATCACGGTTTAGTAACAAGCATTAAATTTCCAGGAGCTACTAGCGTACCTAGAGACAGTGTTCAGTTCGCTGGCGTGCGTCAACGGTTCCTTCCTACTGCCAAGCGATGCACACTTCGGCTGCAGCACCAAAGTGCCTGGAGTCGACCTCAAGAAGGCTGAGGAGACCTTCACACTCATCAGCCGCTTCGAGAACACCACTATCAAGGAATTAGTGAGTGTGTTCTTACATCTTCAATAATCTTCTATCTATTACTAGCTATGCCCGCGACTTCGTACGTGTCAGAGGAGAAATTTCGGAATAGTTTGGGAGTAGTAAAAACTTAAAAAGCCGTTATTTTAATTAACCGACTTCAAAAAAGAAGGAGGTTCTCAATTCGACCGTATATATGCTTTTTTTTTTATGTACGTTCAGCGATTATTTCGTCGTTTATGGGCCGATTTTGATAATTCTTTTTTTGTTGTAAAGTAGATATGCGCAGTGGGGTCCCCTGATAAGGAAACCAGGATCTGATGATGGCATCTCAGAGAAATCGGGGGGAACTTTCGAAAATTGTATGGACAACTAGTGTGTTTGTTCATGTTATCATAAGTACATTAAAGCGCTACCATTTCATGAAGATCTGGAGTCGATCTGATGAAGCCGAAAGACAGTCGAGGGAACTCCTCAACGATTTACTGCAGTTATCTAGTGTTTGGGCTTCATTAATTTGTAGTGACGAGAACTTTACACTTACATGTTGAATTGAGCGCCATCTGGCGAGTAGTTTTTGAGTTATCTCTACTTATCAAGATTGAAGTCGGTTATTTTTTTTTTGTAAAAAGCAATTATATTACAAATAGACACTGGAATTTATTTACTTGTATAGATGTCATTATTGTAACGCTAGCCGTTGCGGATTGGTAGATATAAGTCTATTTTGAGAACTTTTAGGTTTGCAGGTTTCCTTACGAAGTTGACCTAAGCACGTGATTAATAATTCCGCGTTATCCTTAAATTACGTCACAAGTTAAAGGTCAACTCATTCAACTCTTAGGGAATCATTGAAATTATCAGCTTTGTTTCGTTTTATTTACAGTTTCTATTCTTCGAATAATAATTCTGTCTTTTGTTACAGATATTTGGGCATTTATCGGAACATGTAATAAAGGGAATGAAGGTGTCGCCACCAGACGCCGAAGCGTTACGGATGTTCCTTATTTTACCACTGTACCATGAAATGCGGAATCCTCGGCGGCATCCAGATTTACAAGTGAGTTACTTAGTTACCTACTTATACATCGTAGCCAGGCTCGCCGCAAGCGGGCGTGCAACGCCTGCACCGCACACGGACGGTCCCAAGGGAGGGGGGGGGGGGGGGGGAAGGCAATGGATTTCAATAAAAGTAAACCGATATTAGCGGGCCTGATCGAAGCACTGTCCAGTGCTTCGTACAAACATACTCATGATGTTCAGTCGTTCTTGGATCATTGCCGGTGTTTTAGTGCGAATCAAAAGAATGCTCTGTATTTATACGCGCATCATCCTTGTTTAAAAAATACACGACAGAAACGGAGACATTTTATAAACTTTAAGCGAGTGTATACATATTTGTTTCCGAACACAAATACGGCAAAAAAGTACTTCGAACATTCGGACCGAGTATTTAAACACGTATAACATTCCTAGGGTCCGTTCGCGGAGGCGTTCAACAAGCTGTCGCCACAGGGGCAGCGCATCGTGACGGCGTGGTGGGAGTCGCAGACTGCTGATTACTTCGAGATGCTCGTCGACATCTTCAAGAGTGTTATAGTCTATGAGCTCATGCAGCCCGTTGTTAGGGCTAATAAGGTACTTGTGTAGTGTTAATTATGTAAGTTTGTGTGCTTGTGTGTTTGATCTGTCTGATTAAAAAAAAACCTAATGAATCTCTGCGTTGTTTTCAAATGGTTACAGTGAGTTTGAGGTAACATTCAGTGTTGGGTTTATTCAATTGTTTATGAATAGAAAATATAAAAAAAATCATGCAGCAATATTTTTTCGAATGTAATGCTTATAATATAGGTTGGTTTGGATCACAACGTTTATACTCCACATACAGCCGTTAAGTATGCCCTATTAGTTATTAGGGTTCGGTACCCGGCCAGATTTATCTGAGAAATATAATTATGATAAATAATACCCAGGTTGCACTTTTAATTGATATCTGTACTGTAGGTATATGATAATGCCTCCCGCGACAGTAGTTAGTTAGTAGTGAATGTGTATTTATTTGGTTTTGTTATACTAAGTTATCAGTGAACATGTTTTTTTTTTCAGAAAATATATTTTACACATAGTATAGTTCAAATATTAAATACGTTATCCACCCTCAATAAAATAAATTTTGCAAACCCGAAAACACCAAAGATACCAGGGGAGTGTTTCTATATAGAAGATTTGTCGAATTATGTTGACATAGCGAGTGATTATATCAACTGGCTCACGGATAGAGATGTAAGTATACTGTAATTTATTTATGTTACCTAAATGACAAATATACCCAACTTAAGGTTCGGCCAAACCTGAGCGTCAGTAACGCGGGAAGCGGGACGCGATGCGGGATCGTCTGCAACGCGAAACTTAACGTGCACACCTACGCGACTGCGGCGCGAACCGCGAACTTCATTTGCTAATTGACAGTCACTAAAGCTGCTCGTCTTAATCCGGTATAACATAACTAACTATTATTTACTTACCATCCATTTGAATTGATTTTTTATTCTTTTTTCGTAAATTCTTAGTCTCTGTTTTTCAAATCATATAAGACAGGAAATCCTCTCACCGTTTCTATAAATTGCTCTGTATTTTCGTCTGTTGTTGTCATCGTAAACGAAATAATTAGTAATAACAAAGGCTTTCTTGCACATAAACACGTCTAACCACTAGACGCGTGCGTCCCGCTCTGTCGACGCGGCCGTCCCGCGTTGTGGTCGCGTAGGTGTGCAAAGCGCCATAGATAAAGTATGGGTAGCGTCCGCCGCGCGGCAGACACTCCCGCTTCGCAGTCGCTTTGGTCGCCCAGGTGTGTCCGAAGCTTTAAGCTTAAAGCTACTGCTTTTATAGGTTATAACAAATAAGTGTTCAAAATAAACAAAGTTACCCTCACTCAATACTTTTCGCCAACTGTTGAGTGTGATGAAATGCTGAATCAAACTCATTTATGTGATTAATTTATGTTGTATAAATTTCATGAACTTCATGCAAAATATTCCTTTATTCATATGACTCTCATTTCCAGTCGACACATCCACACATGTGTAACTACGCGTTCCTATTCGACGTGCAATGCAAATCGCTACTTCTAAAGATAGATCAACAGTTGCAAATGCAGATGGCTATCAACAGAGCGGCCACACAGATGTTCACGAGGATACTTCTAGACCCCACGTATGAGTGGCGAGACCAGTTCCTCAGCTTGACTGTGTCCAGGAACCACATAGTCCGGGACACCATGATGCAGATCAGCAACCATGACAGTTCGCAGCTTAAAAAACCACTAAGAGTGAGTATGTTTTGTTGTATACCTACTTGCATAGGTTTTAACTACCACATATTTGGCTTCTTTGTCAACGTATATAAAGAAAAGTACGTAGAATGCCTTGATTGTAAAGTATCCTTGTTTGAGTACGCGCCACTGCGCTGTAATGCAACGGACGTAAAAACCGTACAATGCACCAAAATAATTTACACAACGACGCCAACTCTAATCTTTGTGTTTTGCCTCACTGTGTACTTATAATATATTCTGTCTATATCCACAAATGGAAATCTCACATACACACATTCAATACTTTTGAAATGTAAATTTAGTTTATTGTGTGTTAATGAAATATATTTCATACAACAACAATCCTATTAACTACTGAATACAATACTTGTTAATAACATGTAACAATATCATTATCATGTAATATTTCTATGACGTGTAGCGGGTTTCAGGTAGAGTTTGTCGGTGAGGAGGCGGAAGACGCCGGCGGCGTGAGGAAAGAATTCTTCCTACTATTGCTGAAGGAAATATTCGATCCCGTGTACGGAATGTTCAAGCAGTCGGAGGAAACTAACATGATTTGGTTCTCTAACAACCCGTTTGAAGATGACGTCATGTATTACCTCATTGGTGAGTGAATCAATGTAATGTATCTGTTATGGACCAGGTGATAAATTGCGCATTATACATAATGCTCGGTCAATATGAATAATGCCCAATAGGAGTGAGCAACTTGATAATTTTTATTCAACTAACCTAATTGACCGGGCATTATACATATTTCCCATTACCTTTTGGGCAGAGTAATACACACATTTATCAACGTTTGGCCGAATCGTAAAAACGCGTAATATAGAGCATAATTTCAAACCGTGACGTCTCCGGCGCTGCGGAAGATGCATCCCCTTCGCCCTTGCGTAACAAAGCACAGACACCCTCGCTCGCCTGCGCAGCTTCGGCTTGCTGGTCGCCTTCGGCGACCAGCCTCAGCCGCTTCGGCTCGCCCGAGTGTCTGCGTTTTGTTACAGCGGGCGGGGGCTGCCCTCCCTCCGCGCCTCCGGGTTCTAAAAAACACTGTAGGGGTAGGGCATACAAGACTACGTGGAGTAGGGGTAGGCTAATTCGGTTCTGTAACCAAATCGACCTATCTACACCTTGAAGAATTTGACTGAGTAGTAATGGAAATGAGTATTCATTGTTTTTACTTATTTATCTTTGCCACCCTACTGACATTAATAGTTGCCAAGTCATTATTTATGGCTCCCGTCCTAATGTTTCAATCGACTTTTATAGTATGTTTAATCGTTGCTTCCTCCCCGCACCGCGTCAAAAACTTTATTATCAAATTGCCCAATTGTCATGTAGCAATATAATAATGACCGTGCCATGTGATAAATAATGAAGATTAGATAGAAATTAATCACTTTGCCCGATAGAGCTGGGCATTATTAATAATGCGCGAGCATTATGAATAATGCCCGTATTAATCACCTGGTCCATAACATATCCATTCTATAGCAAACGTGAATCATTTTTTTTTGTTTGTTAGTAACAAATTATCCTCGTTTTGCTTCGGGAATCCTGCTTTATTATGGGTACGGGATTTTTCTTTACATGGGGTACTTTTTGTCGTATTTTATTTGTGAACCGATTGAAGGAAAACAAACACTCAATGTTACCCCTAGTTCACGAGAATACGTTAGTGAAAATCGCAACAAAATCGTTTCTGAAAAAATGGACAGGCAAACAAATAAGAAGTCTGAAAATATTTTTTTATATGTAGTGCGTCTGCATGTAATCTATATGTAGTGCCTCTACATATATGTAATGCATTAATTTAAAAATTGTAAAAAGACATTTTACTTATTAGTTACCTAATAGACTGTTAATTGTTAATAAAACATAATGTCTTATGATTCACTAGACAGGCATGCCCTTGGCAAGTCTGCAGCAGATTTCGCTACTATGGGTTTGTGTCATGTCTGTTAGAGTAGGTCCGCTGCAGTCAGTCTGCCAGACTGCGGCATACAATAGATATGCCCGTACAAGCTGCCCGCAGGCACGTCTGTGTAGTAAATTCACTACTTTAGATCCAGCTCATGCTTTCCAGGTGCAATATACGGCCTAGCGATATACAACTCGATAATAATCTACGTGCCGTTCCCGCTGGCGCTGTACAAGAAGGTACTGGGCGAGCCGGTGCGGCTGGACGACATCGCCGACCTCTACCCCACGCTGGCCAACAGTCTGCGCAGTTTGTTGGAGTACGCTGATGACGATGTGGAGGAGGTTAGTTACTTGCTGTGTAATTTTTTGTAAAAAATATTCTCCAATTAAAGCAATTTCACCAGTAACTCAGTACTCAATTTGTTTATTATTTAGCAGAAACAGTTTAGTACAGTGCGCCCAACTTATCTCTGAAATGGCAAAATTGGAACTAACGCCGCCATGTTAAAAAGTAATTCATAAGTATGTTGTGGTCATTCATCTGTCAGTTAGTAGTGTGCAATGATTGGTCAAATGAATGTCAAATGCGTCCGACAGCGCCTCTTTCATTTCAATCTTAAGTTGGGTTTACTATAAAAATATTGTTCGCATCCTATCACCAGTCATAATAAACATGTACTTTCAGGTATTCGACCTATGCTTCGCGGTTAACACGGTAGTGTTTGATCAGATCCTAGTGCACTGTCTGAAGGAGAACGGCGAGAACCTGCCCGTCACGCACGAGAACAAGGGCGAATATGTCGACTTGTATGTCGATTTCCTGCTCAATAAATCTGTCGAGAGCCAGTTTAAGGCGTTCAATCAAGGGTTTCAAAAGGTAAGATTATAAAACTACATATATAATATAGTATAGTATTGGTATAGTTTTGTGGCACATTCATGTGTATGAGATCTTATTTTGTTATTTTAGCTGGCTGAATTTTGAAGATATAAGTGATAATACGATACAACATTTATTTTAAATTTCCCTAATTAACTTATTACTACTACTTAGTTCAATACTGATACGATGCTAATCAAAGCCATTTATGCTCTAGTCATCTATTCATATAGTGCTAATCTAGTTAAAAAGATTTGAGCCTTGGCGTCCAAAAATTTCCTTGTAGCGATGGCCAAGTTTCGACATTTAAAACGTTGCGTATGTGGTTAACTATATTTTAAAATTCTCCTTTTAGGTGTGTGGCGGTGAAATAATCAAACTGTTTAGATCGCACGAACTCATGTCCGTTGTTATTGGTAACGAGAACTATGATTGGGACTTGTTTGAAAGCAACTGTGAATACAAGAATGGCTACTCCTCTACGGATCCACAAGTCAGGTAATTATTGAACCAGAGGAGTTATTTGTGGTCGAAGTCTGATCGAATTTTAGTTATTAAAATGTTATCTTGTACAGAATCTTGTATGCCTTATCAATATCCTTTTGGTGATAAATGTAGATTTGTTGATTTCGCAAAGACGTGGCATTAAATCTGCTCTTACTACTATGTATGAATGTGTAAAAGTTTCCAATATTTACATTTACAGATGGTTCTGGGAAGTATTCCACGAGTTGTCTCTAGAAGATAAGAAAAAGTTTCTGTTGTTCCTCACGGGCAGTGACCGCGTGCCCATACAGGGGATGAAGGATATTAAGGTGAGACGGCGAGAATTAAAAATGTCGACAATGAATTTTGCGTACAAGCTAAATTGAACTTTGAGCACACGCAATAAAATAGTTTTTAGCGGGGATCGATTAGGTATACATGTCAAATTAGTGCTGACGACCTGGATGGCGCAATGGTTAATACGCCGGATCGCTGTTTCTAGGGTCCTGGGTTAGATTTCCAGTGAGGCGACAATTAGAATGATGAGTTAAAAGGAGATGTTTCAAAATGTATGGAGCCCCGGCCACCTCTTTGTACACCATACTCAAAAATGGAGAAACACAATTAAAACAGTTTTCAATCATCCAATTCCTTTAAATTGCTTTAGTTTTGTGGTATTACACAAAAATGTACACTTAAAATTGCAACACAAAAACAAAAGACTGTCATGGCGGTAAGCTGTCATCACACGTCATGTTGGTTAATTTGATAGAAGTTTGACATATGCACCTACAATTCTGTCATTTAAAGTGACAGTAGACAGTTCGTGATCTATGATCAATGACAACTTGGCAAGACGCCATGTTGAAAATTGATAAAAATGAATTATAAATACAAAATTTGTACCAGAAAAGTATGCATTTAAGCAATGTATCTTTATTTTTCCCAAATTCCATGCATTTTTCTCGATTTTTCGAGGTACTGTACATATTGTGGGCCGGATTTGAAACATCTCCTTTCCGTTCTCGGTCTGGGTGTGTGTCATTGTCATATGTGTTGTCTATGGCACCCACGACACAAGGAATCCTAGTGTGGGGCTATGAGTGCGTAGCGTTATTTATTTATTTATTTTTATCCTTTACAGATCAGAATACAAGCGGTAGCCGACGATAGGTACTTCCCGGTGGCCCACACTTGCTTCAACCTCCTCGACTTGCCGCGCTACAAGACGAAGGAGCGATTGAAGTATCACCTCCTGCAAGCAATCCAACAAACACAGGGTTTCTCACTAGTATAACAGGGTAGTCTTATAGAATAATTCATCAAATCTGAGTATCTTGAAAAATATAGATCGATTTATCACGTATTCACAGACAAAATCGAAAATGGAAGTGAACAAAGCTAGTATTTGAGTATGAATCGCTTATCTGTGGGCTGTGTTACGGGTATACAAGTTGCACTTCTGCTTTATAGTGTTTTATATCAATTAATTTTATTTTTAATGCCCGAATAACTCAAGAAACTGCAGGGCTACATTTGAACATCATTTAATGTTGTATGATATTAATTTAAATATAGACCATTAATAGTTGTTAACACCAATGTGGTTTTCTGTTATGAGATGTGACCGTGCCTCATTTTGAATAGTTCCTATCATAAAGGATAGTTTGGAATGTGTGGAATAAAAAAATGCATCGCTTGAAAAGTTAAATAGATGTAATAGGTTTGTGAGACCTTCAACAATAATTTGTATCTCAGAACAGACATACAAAACATATTTTTATTTTTCCTTATTCTATCAAAAGAACATTTGTATTGCCATTTCTCTCATATTTTTAGCCGTATGCAGGCATGACAGCAATATGTTACCATACGAATTATATCCTATGAGAACAACCAGAAGTAATACAAATAAATTATTCTCTTATGTCCACATACGAGCAGACGATTTGATTGATGTAAGTGGACACAATATCCATCATTAACAAAAAATTTAATCACCGATGCATTGCTGACCAAAAAGGAAGCGTCAGCGAGTATGTAGAGTTTATTAAAAATCTATTTGTATTCCCCGCTCTACACAAAATAACGAGAGCACAGAATTTAAACACATGCATGTATTAAAATGTTTGATGCTTACGTACGCTCGATGGTTGCGCTAAACCAGGCAACAGCTTTTGTGAAAAGGTGTGATGCAGATAAATAAACACCAGTTAGAGAAGGAATATAGTTGGCATTAATATCTACTTGATTGATCGATTGAATCGTTTTTTCGCTTTGTATTTTTACATCCGTATGCACAATATACGGTGTTTATCTTCTATGCGTGTTTTGTGGTCACCATGTTGATCTTAAATAATGTCATGTCATGGCTCATGTTAGGATGAGTTTTGTAAGCTGAGTGTTTTGACACTTGAATTAAGGTGTGTTGATTGATTTTAGGAACTAATTATAATAATATCTAGGAGTGACTATAATAACTCGTGCATAATAAAAATGCCTAATGAAAGTACATACAAAACATTTTACACAATAAATTAATGAGGAATGAATAAATAAGTTTTACATTGATTATTAGATAAAGTAATTCATTTAAATTTGGTAAAATCATAATTTAAAACAAAGAGAGTATAAAATCAAGAAATTCTTTTATTTCAATAAATAAATAGTGATTCAAACCTCAAAAATGTGTGGTTGTTTCATTCGATGTGTAACAGTAATTTTTGAAGTGTGTGATACAAAATCTAAGCAGACCTATGTATAGTAAATACTCATCGTAAATATTTTGTGTAACTAGTAATATTGTGGTAACGAATTACACAATAAACGATGCTGTTACTACGAAGTGGTAATGATGTCCACTAAAGTAAGTAGTTCAGTAACGGTGCCTTTTAATTCAACTGATTACATGTTGCTGTAATGATGGGATAGTTTGATATTTTGTTATTAAAATATAACTTGAAGAGTGTAGGGTTTTATATTAATAAATCGAAAGCCTTCGAAGACACTTGCATTTATTTTATTAACAATGCAAATAACAAATTTTCGTAGTCTAATGTGACAATAGTTCCGCTCACATCATTCATATCTGAAAATAATTTGTTATGAATAGTTTTTACTCATAATTATTTACGTTCCTTTTACGTGGTGTAACCAAATAATTGTACATAAAACGGTTACCTCTGTGATATTACGGCAACGCCATCTAAATATTGGTGACAATATTTTATGATTTTATATTATTATATGAAAACAGTTATATTCATGTTATTATTATTATTATATAAATTGTACATAATGTACATACGAGACAGACTGTACGTAGCTTGGCTAGTTTGGCTCATTGTTTTGAAGCATTTATGATTGCACCTCCGTCTAGTGATGTTGCGATGTGGTTTCTACGCAATGTATGTATGATGTACAATACAATAATATAGTATTTTCATAAAGATATAGTTGTTTTATTGCCATGTTTTCTGTTTATCTTATCACTGATGCAGCATATCGTAATAGGAGATTCGAACTCTATTAATCCTTGAAAAAAAACAAAGTCAACGTTAGGTCTCCTAAAACTGTCCTAATCTTGAAACTCGCTCTCAATTAGATCTTAGAATGTGTATAACGGCGGTGGTAGTTAGGCAAAGATTTTTGTACGGTACAGTCAGCTGATCTTCATTGATTTATCTCTAATCTCTATGTTACCACCGACCCCATCTAGCTAAAGTGTATCTTTTAGACATAGATTTAGCATACACTATGCTTTTAGTACTCAATAGTTGAATTAGAGATGATTGGTCCCCGCCAATGCCATTGAAAATGTTATTTAAGGCCATGGTATAATTAGGTGCTTTTACGGTGTAGGTAGGTCCTTTCATTGAGAAGTCAAGTCTTTATTGTAATTTATTATATTTGCATTTAAATTACATCATGAATTATAAAACAATATTCATTTTATTTACAAAATATTTAAAATAATCTTTTCATGACTAGATAGATACATACAATTGAAGCATAGCATAGCCGATAATACAATTTTTTTATCGAAAAATAGTTTGTGTTAATTTGAGGGAAAACCTAAAGTAGCTTTTATTTATATTATACATAAATAAAATTTATTCACATTAAATTTATTGATTTCAACTATGTATATACAGTCGTGTTAAAAAGCAATAGAAGCATTGTCGGATACGCGATACGTTCGCAATGTAATGGCTGCACAAACAACTTTATTCGCAACGTTTTATATAAATGTAATCAAATGAATTGTGATATGACAGCTCTGAAGAGCAATGGATTGATGACAATTTTTGTATTTTTAATATTATACTTATAAAATAAACATGTAAAATAAATTATAATCTAAAATTAAGTAAGTACTGTTAATGAGATATCCAATCCAGTACATGATCGAAGACTTTATCGCCTAAAGTCTATACAAGTACCACTTCTTTGTCCAGTGAATACCCTGGCACCATGACTATGAAGTTGAGAATGAAGAGTACATTCGTTGGTATTTCCAAAGATTTTTCCCCTTAATTCCTTAAAATAGACACTCTCCTTTGACAATATCAACGAACACACTTTAATCTACGACGTCAAACTACGAACGGACATTTACATTTTATGTAGCAGTTGTATTTATGTCGGCAGTTTGCCTAGATCCCTGTAGTAAATGTCGTTGGTTGAATTAGTATTAGTTGGGCGTGTTAGTAATGTAAATGTAGATCTAGTTCAATAGGATGATCGGCCGGAGTGGTCTTCGTAATGCTGCGTGCCGGGGGGCGCGCGGTATCCAGGGTAGTTATGGTTGAGGGCGTGCTGGGCGAAGAAGGGCCTGTAGTCCTTGTGTACCTGCAACATAAGGTTGATTTTGCTTTGTTATTGTTTTATTTATTGGTATATCTTCTTACACATGTTTCAATAAAGATACCTACGTTGTCTTTCCGTTCAAGTTCTTTTATTTTAAGCTTCTTAATTTGGCCTCTCTTTTATTTCGCATTAATAAATGATATGGAAAATATTTATTACCTATTCAAAAATAGTGATTTTGGTTGGCACCTAAGCAGTGTATTTTTTTTTATTTACACCTTGGTACCGGTTGTATTTTCTATCGTTTATAATTAAGGAAATTGATAATTCAAGCATTTTGGCGTTGTGGTTGTTTGCTGGCTTGTGACGGGATCAATGTTATAACACCGAGATTCTAAACCTTATTATTGAAGTACATAAGTGCCAATGTCAATTACTAGGTATTAGATAAGTATTAGGTACCACAATAATGTCGACTGACATTCATGCACTTGTCTACTCGACCGGACTACGACGCAAAGCTTACACAGATAGAGAAAGAAATGGATGTCGGTGTGTGTACTCGTAAGCGATTTAGTCTATTATGTGACTGCGTGATAAGTAGTGCGAAGCCTAGACTAAAACTATACGCGTTAGGTGGTCGCGACTACTACCATGATACCATATTACTCGATTACTCGGCACTCCCGCGCGATTCGGTTAATAGAAGAGGTTGGTCCAAACGAAAGAACACACTTTGACCGATTCGACTTACAAATGCGGTTAGTCCGGCGTGTACCGAGCGAGTCGGCACGCCTACACCTCGTTCATGGCAACTAATTCGGCAAGCGAATATTGCCGCAGCTAAAACAAATAACGGTTGCGGTCAAAATTGCATATTGCACAACACCAGACGACTGTACCTATATTTTGAGAAGCGTTTATGTACTATAGTGTATACTAAAATTTATCATTGTGTTCGTGTTTATTTATTTTATAATCATGTTCACACATATAATTAGGTAGATACCTACTTAAATATACAAATAATGAACAAGTAGCACCGTAATAGAAATGGATAGAATAAACGATCTTTTATGAAATACTTTTACTTGCAACCGTATATATTTTATTTTAATAGGTGATAATTTGTATTCCTTTTTTATATTGCAGATATATTTAGGTATGTTAGGTGTAGCCTAGCTTCTTCATTATTAAAGCTGGAATAGTAAATTGGGTTCTCCATGTCAATCAAAATAATAACTATTCTACCGTGGATACGTTCATAAATGTAGGTATTTCACGCACACTCAAATTACAAAAGTAATTTAAGTAGAGTCAATGCGCCGGTTTCATATGAACTTCATAATTTTCGAAAAAGAAAAAAATCTAATAGGTAACGTATTTCCATGGAATAAACATTTAAGTACAGTACCCGACAAGAAATAATGCACATCGGTATTCAGAAAGAGATAATCGATTAGTTTCGGCTTTGTAGAACGTTGTCCTTACTACACAGTCCTTACAATGGACTTGTCGCTTTTCTTTCGAATTCGGTGGAAGACGGCCGCGTTCACTCATAAATAAATATAAAGAGTTGTTAAAACCTCCAATGGAACATTAATATTACTATTATAAAAGTACTTGATAGGGTGCTTTAGCAACTCTTAATAGATATTGCATTTTCAGTGCAATGTGCGAGAGAGACAACGCTCTACAAAGCCGTAACTAACCGATTATCAGCTCTTCCTGAATACCGATGTGCATTATTTCTTGCCGGGTACTGTAGGTAAGTATGCCTACTACGTATAATTAAAGTATAGGTACCGAATAGGTATAGGTACTTAAATTTTTGTGCACTCTACATACCGTGTTTTAAATATTTTGCGAATCGACATCTACTTACCTATTTATGTTTCACATTTTGATAATTAGGTATTATGAAGACGCAAGAAACATAGGTTGCAACTGTTTCACGTCTTATATTTAAATCATTTTGGTCACTAACCAGCGCATCGACTCTATGTCGTATTAAATCGTTAACAAACATGATTTATTCATAATATTTACATCATGCACTTTATTGTTAACTTGGGGATGCACACACTTTTTATATCTTATTTTATTTTCAATGTCATTCTTACCTATAGCTCTTTAATTATTTTTACTCTACCTTGTATCTTAATGACTATAAAATCGCATCCCGCTCGTACCTACATATATGCTTATATAGAAATATATTTACGTTCGTATATAGGCTTGAGCCGATAGTAATTAATGATCGACAAAATCAAGCAGTATTGGTAAAGAGTGGAAAACTATTTTAATAGCTCTTTAGCCTTATTGTAGAGATGGCAGAAGTTGCCTACACTTGAGAATCTTATAGAATTACTTTAGATATCCAATCATTTTTATGTTATGCGGGTTGACTTGCAAAGAGATTAAAAGCTTGTGTTTATTCGCTTCGTACCTATTAGATAGACCCCACTATTGTAAACCGTACTACCTCAATAAGTAGTTTTCAATTGTTTTTCTTTTCATATAAATTCCCATTTAATTTACTAAATGTTATAGTTGGGTTAGATAAAAGTTTTAACATGAAAAACTCACTTTGCGTGGTCTGCAAGCGGGCCCTCTGGCCAGCTGCCTCCGAGCCTCATTCTCCGCAGCCACGGCTTCCTTCACGGACTGCGGCGGCCATTTCTGATCCCCACGCATGTTTACGCCTCCTGTAATTTAATAAGAAGAAATTAATTAATGAAAAATGACTAGGCATATCATTTACTTTTAAATGGCATGGGCGTTATAGGCTTGTAACATAATTATAACTATTTTCTCGATTGTCATGTTTTTAAACTTGATTAAATACAAAATCCACCTGAATCCTTGTCTCACAATAGCGGCTCAGAGTTAAGGTTGCGATCCAACATATTTGTCTTTAACTTATAATAACACTAACTAACCCCTTTAGCATATAAGCTACAGTATGTATTTATATTACTGTTATTTTATACGTTACAGTTCATTCATTTATTTACCTATATGACAATAAAATATTATTTCCGTTTGGTTGTGTCAGACGTATGTAAGTAGGTGTTTACAGGACTGTTTGCACGGCTCTTCAAAACTTTACAACAGGATATTAGGTACTGTACATACATATATGTACATGCCTACCTAATACTACCTACCTATATTTACCTACTATATTTTTGCGATTACCTACAACTCTATATCTACGTATTAATCGCTGAGCCACAGTGATGTCTAATATGATTTCGACGAAACGAATCTGGGAGACATAATAAATGTGTCACAAACACTGTATTTAATTGCTAATTAGAAATAGAACTGCAGCCAACAACCCTTGGCCGTGAGCGCAGTGTCGCATCATGATACAAATAATTAAATAGGTACTAGTCATATTTTGATGACTACTTATCGTTTCTTCCGTAGTAGACTTCTTAATTACTCTAGTATGTATTTATAATATACTATGTAAGTATTTGTATTGTAAATCATTATGTTCGGATACAACGAATTAAAGGTACGTCGCGAATTTACACTCGTTGCATACCTGGTCAAGCTACTGCGAGGAGTAGCCCATAACTCAGGAGTATTAAGTTCCCTAGCCCTCAATGTACCAGACGGTTACGTCGAGCGGCGCAGTCGTCCACCCCTACTGGCCCCGATAGCCAGGACTAATATGATGGCTAAAGCGCCACTTACCAGAGCGATTAAGAGCCTGAACCTGGTGCACGACAGGCTAGATATATTCTCATGCCAGTTGGGTGAGTTCGCAAAGGTGACATTATATTTGTTATGTTACAGTAGATACTAATTAATATCTATTACCTAGTGTTGTATGTTCCTGTTGTATTGTACATGTACTCGTAGTTATGTGTAATTAATTAGGTAAGTACCTAATTAGTAAATAAGTTAAAGACTGCCACTCTATCGCATTAGGCATTCCCTGTAATGATAGCTGTGATAATAATAAATAAATCAATAAATGTTTTTTTTTGTCTTCGTGTTGTTTGTTTTTGTCTATTCACGTTAAATCTTACCCATGAAAAAAAGAAGTTTGTTATTTTTAAGAAAGCCTGTTTTTTAACAGGAACAGGGAAGTTAATAGAGTTAAAGTAGAGAATCAATATCGCATAATGAGTAATTTTAGCAATTAAATCTTAAAATGAAAATAAAATCAACTGAGGTATGTTCAATATCTGAAAGAAAATAAAGTATCTCAGATAATTTTCAGAAAACGGAAATGAACGTTACCTTTGTACGTAGCGGTAGCAGGCTGGCTAGAGAAGACCGGGGAGGGTTTCTGGTGGATAGGCGTTTGCTGCCTCAGAGTGATTGTGGTCGGCGGAGGCTCGAACGTCTTCTGAGGGTAAGCTGGCTCCGAGTACTGTGGTTGGGGCGAGTACTGCGGCTGGGGCGAGTACTGCGGCTGCGGCGAGTACGGCGACTGGGGCGAGTACTGAGGCTGGGGCGAGAACTGCGGCTTTTGTCCACCCGGCTTGAAACAGAACAGTTATACCAATAAATAAACTTCAGTACAAGCATGCCTCCGCACTAGGATATTCAGTAGCACGGGTGGCATGGGCAATACAAATAACACTAATATGGCACATAAATAACTCAACAATAAATATGTTATTTGTATGTAATTACGTATACATATATTATTATATTATATATGTAGATTTTGTCAGATTAATGGATCTGTTATTCATACACAAATCGCACGTAAACACTAAAACAACAAAGTGAACAAAAACATCAATACCTACCTATTGAGTAGACACCATAGAAGCAAGAAAGGTGCAATGCTGCCATCAGAATAAATCAGCAACAATCATGTACATACTTACTTATTTTACAAAAAGTAATTTTACACACGTTAGAGCTCACACGTGTATTTGATTCTTCCATTTATCGAATAATTTAGGTACAGTTACACAGCCCCGGATCTTCATTTTTTTTTAGGCGGGGCAAAAACTGAAAAATGCCGCCCCGCCTACTTATGTTTATTTTAATCTTTATCATCCATATTATAATTCCAGCTATCACATGTCCACAAATTGTTTGAAATTTGGACAAAGCCTACTTAGGCCTTCCGGAAACAATGCATCCATCATTGTTCATAGTTTCTGATAAATCTTGGAGCACGCACAAAAGATTGCATTTTTAGTCTTAGAAAATAAAAGCCAAGATCTTTTAACCCTTTCGCAATGAGGGTCGCCGTTTTTGTGCTCACCAGTTGGCGCCACCGGCGAGGTAAGGTCCTGCTGTCAAAGCCCGCCCATACATAAACAGTGACAAGTGACATTCAGACAAGCGAGAAGCAATGATTAAACTTTTATCATTGGTGAGAAGTGACAGACAGACCTCACTTTCCACTAGCGCCTCTAGCGGCGAATTCACACGCGGTTACCCTCATTAGCCAACGTCCTGTACCACACAGAAGATGTTAAACGTCTGCCATTACGTTCAGTATATCTAAATTCAATGTTTTCGGGGTGATTTTCTGCTAATAATACAGCCTGATTGCTAAAGAAAGATCGTTGTTGGTCAGTAATTTTTTCCACCGCTGGTAAATTGCCTGGGTCCGCCAAATCAAATCCGGTTTTTTGCAGTTCATCCAATTCTGCGTTCAGGGATATTGATCCTTCGTATTCGGGGTTCGTTTTTTCAAGTTGCTCAGGTTGCTCTTCGCACATCGATAAAGATGGTGAAGTTGGCACTGTAAAATCTTGATCCATTTGATCGAGTAAAGTGCCAGAAACATCCTCTAACTAAATATCAACTTCGGAAGTTGCAGCAGATACTGACGGGTTACCCCTCTGCGAAGCCTATTTTTCATATTATCTGCACATTGTTTTCCCTGCAACTCCTTATATTTAGTCTTTTTCCTATATTCCGCTCCTTATAGATTTTTTCTTGGCACACTCATAATTACAACCTGTAAACAAAAATACCTAATGATACAGAAGGCCGAGGATTATAATCAGCCGCTATGTGTTGCCTATGTGGACTATGAGAAAGTCTTCGATTCTATCGAGACCTGGGCGGTACTAAATTCTCTCCAGTGGTGCCGAATCGACTACTGGTATATCGAGGTGTTGAAGTATTTATACACATCAGCCACCATATCCGTCAGAGTACACGACACAGCAACGAACCCCATTCAGCTGCAGAGAGGTGTCAGACAAGGGGACATTATATCCCCAAAACTGTTCACCACTGCGCTGGAAGACATGTTCAAGCTGATGGAGTGGAAACGACGTGGCATTAATATCAATGGCGAATACATCACACACCTGCGGTATGCCGACGATATAGTAATTTTGATTTCGATATAGTAATTCATGGAAGAACTTTGTACAAAGCTCGGGGACTTGAACAGCGCCTCACAACGGGTGGGTCTTAGGATGAACATGGACATGACGAAAATCATGTCGAATGTCCATGTCACGCCCGTACCGGTCGTTGTTGATGGCGCTGCACTCGAAGTTGTAGACGAATATATTTACCTGGGACAAGTGATCCAAATGGGTAAGTCCAACTTCGAGAAAGAAGCCACTCGTAGAATCCAACTCGGATGGGCTGCGTTCGGGAAATTACGTCACATCTTGTCATCCAAAATACCTCAGTGCCTGAAGTCGAAGATGTTCGAGCAGTGTGTGTTGCCAGTGATGACATACAGCTCCGAGACGTGGTGCTTTACGATTGGTCTAATCCACAAGCTCAAAGTCGCGCAGCGGGCTATGGTGAGAGCTATGCTTGGTATTTCTCTACGTGATCGAATCAGAAATGGGGAGATCCGTTGACGAACGAGGGTAACCACATAGCTCAAATAATTAGCCGGCTGAAGTGACAATGGGCCGGCCATATAGCTGGAAGGACCGATAACCATTGGGGAAGAAAGGTCCTAGAGTGGAGTCCCTGTCTCGGAAAAAGGAGCGTAGGATGCCTCCCGACCAGGTGGTCTGACGACCTGAAGAGGACAGCGGGTATCCGCTGGCTTCAGAAGGCGCAGGACCGGTTAGAGTGGCGCAAATTAGGGGAGGGCTATGTCCAGCAGTGGACGCAAAAACGCTGATGGATGGATGGGTGGATGGATTTAGGCATATTGTTTGGCTGAACCGATTTTGATACAGTTTTCAGCATCGTGTTTATCAGACTTAGGAGAAGGATTTAGGAATATTAACCGCGTTTAACTGAACCGATTTTTACTTTTCGGCGTTAAAGTCGGTTCTATTTTGTTAAAAGTTATGAACTATGCCTACGCGCGTCGCAAATAATAAAATGTTCGTGCAGCACGTCTCACTCCGCGCTCAGGGTGTCGGTCAAGTTGATATGGCCATGAAATTCCTGTACTTGTACTATTATTTTATTCCGTGGTCAAAGTTAAATAAATGAAGAGTTGTCCATTGGTCCGTGAAGTGTGAATTTGGCCGCCCCCTGAATTTGCCGCCCGGGGCATAGGCCCCGGCTTGCCCCCCCCTAGATCCGGGCCTGCAGTTACAAGTGTACTCTAAACCTTTAGTAAGTATTATGAACACCCTGGAGGGTAGGTTAATATTTTACTGGAGTTAAAGTATTTATAAAGCCGCATGCATACAGTTAATAGATATAGAAGACTAGGGCTAAGGGCGACGATGACGATACATCTGGAACTCGGGGTACCTGCGGGGAGGTGGGGGCTGGTACGGGGGCCCAGCGGCCCTGCGGCGCGCGGTAGGGCTGCGCGCTAGGGGACAACGGTCCCTGCTTGTAGGGCTGTGCTACAGGGGACGCGGTCACGCCCGGTCCCACCGGGATCAGCTTACTTAGCCCTGTGGCTTCCTGGCGCCGGCCCTCACAATACTGTTGGTTTTGGAATTGGTTCTGAGGCTGCGTTTGGGGAGCGGAGTAGGACTGGGGCTGGTATTGTGGCTGGCCCTGGTATTGTGGTTGGCCCTGGTATTGTGGCTGGCCCTGGTATTGCGGCTGGGCCTGGTATTGGGACTGGGGAGCGGAATACTGTTGTTGCTGTTGTTGTTGTTGTTGAGGGGACTTCTGCGCGCTGTTGTAGAACGCGGGACTCTGCTGTAGGGGATAAACGAAACTGAAGGGGCTATCCATAAATTACATTTGCTTCTTGGAAGCTGTCGTGTGTTATAATATCATGCTTGTATTTTTTTCAGTGCATCATAGCAATGAGTGTGCACTCTACATATTAGTGCCTATTTAGATGTTTTGCTGTGTAGGTAAAAAGTTAAAATAATGAGAGAATTATTGCACTGCTTCTTTACCGATGAAACTGCAGGTTGTAAGGTAATTTTCCTTTACACTTACTTTTTATTGAAAGTCATGGTCGACGAGCTCATTAGTTAGAATAATGTACTGTACAACTGCTGTATAAACTTTAGTAAAAACCCTTAAGTAGCCTCAAGTACATAATATAGACAGATACGTAAATATTGCAAGCGGTGGTATTTACATGCATTTATAAAAAAATAGTGTATGCCGCCACCTTTAACCTTTTATTTGCATAATTACTGAAATATCATGTTCTTTAAAATGTATTTACAAATTTTATAGAGTGAGATTTATTACCTGCTGTGGTTGATGATAACCGTTGGTCTCCGGCGTCGGGGGCCAAACTACTTTCTTTTGACCTGTAACAAATTCTCAATTCATTACTCTGTCTTCAAACTTTATTATAGTTAACTACAATTTGAGCGTAGAGCTGCCAATATGATGAAAGTGTTGCCTGTTAAATGTGCGTTTAGGAGGGTAATTTCACGTTTTGAAATATCGTACCTACAGGAATTTTGTGTTAAGTATGTATCACCGTTACACGTTTCAAAATTAAATGTTCTTGAAAACACTTGTAAGAGAACAGCTGTATCTATCAACGCATGTTATCTCGGTGAGCTTGTATCTGGAGACCACGTTTCAGCGTCTACCGCGATACCTACTTATTATGACACATTCCGTTTTAAATTAGCCTGGCCCACGAGCTTTTGGATTTGAGCCAGAAGATCGATGAAAAATCAGTTTTCTTGAGTATAAATTGAAATTCGAATGCATCGTTCAGATTGAATAACTATCGACAATGCGTAGTAGAGTATTTGGTAACGATGACGGGTATACCTAATTGCAATGTTCTTCTTTATTGTAACAGTAACATTGTATGTGCCTCTAGTTATTATTGCTTTGTAAAAAGTGTAAAAGTTTTGAAGTATATTTTCATGTATGAAAATGAGGATTGACATCAATATCTGTTTGTGTTTCGTAGCATGTAACTCGTCTGCTAATCTTGTAGTTCGTTCCTAGACGGCATTATTTATACTCATATTAATTACATCCAAAATGTTCATATGACTAATCTTCAATCAGTTAATACGTAGTAAATTCTTTACGATTACTTATCATACGAGAAGTATTAAAAATACGCTGTATGAATAAAATTAAGCCCTGAAACGTTCAAAATTTAAGTGTAGAGCCGACTCATGTGGCGTATCATGTTACAAAATGTTTAAAAAAGGCGAAAATATTTAGAACATGTGGTGAAAAGTTGACTCTCAAATATTAGTACATTTGCGAAACGTCGATAGTCTCAAAAACATTTTCTAAATTAAAATTAAGTGTTTATTTCAGTAAAAAATATATTACCTGTAAAATAAATTAAACAACGTATAGGTAATCATAAGTGTTATAAGAAATTGTATTATCTTAATAAGTACAAAGCTTTTTTAAATCTTAATTGCGTAGTGGCTAAAAAGTGTCTCAACAATTATATTCCCGAGATAATTACTCGCAACGCAACACAAAGCTTTGATGCACTTCGAGTCCAAGTTTAAATATAAAATAATTTATTTTCTTCAAAAAAAAAAACCAACAAAAGTTACGTCAAAAAAGCTCTCATACGGACAATTAAAAATATTTACAGAATGAACAAGTAATGAGTGGAACTCACGGTTAGAATGCTAGGATCGCGAGTCACCTCTGGCTCTCGCTGAAGACAGTGTGACTACTTGGCGTGCTCGCCAGGTGAGTTTGTGCACAAATAACTACCGCGTATTATATTTTGAGTGTACGCAATATAGCGAGCCCCTCTCTCTCCCACCTATCTTCTCAGACCATGACTTTTAAATATACGTCACAAGTTGGAATAGAACGGCGGACCGATCCAGAAGTTCTTTGATCGGATTGAATATTTAAAATTTTATCATCATGCCGCATCATTCTTCCGCGATCGTCAATCTAGTTCTAATTGAATTTTCGAGAAAACACGAACTCGTATTGTTTCAGTTTCGTTTTATTTTTCGGTGTGTAGAACTCGACTAAAATTACGGTTTCTAAATAAAATTGTCGATTTCTCAAAACTTTTTTGAAGGCCGGTAGAGGTCTAAAGATGTAGTTTATTTTTACTTTTAAAATTTTTTAAGGAATCTACGGTTAATTACGCCACTTTTCAGTGGTCTTTTGTCGCGGAAAATCGAAAAAACGTTTCTTCGGGACACCCTAATGTTCCACATGTCTCATAACTTCTGAATGAATGAATGAATGAATAAATTGCTTAATCAAATCAGCAATTCTCAAAAAATGCCACAAAGCGCTTCAAAATAGGTTGGCCTGTTCGGGAGATATCGGTTAAGTTTTTTCAACATTACTTACTTCGAGATTTTGCATCATATTTTAGCGACAAGTTTCAGTGATGGTTCTCATGGTAAACCCTCGGAAAACCATGTTTTAAATAAGGTTATATTATATATTACTCACGTCAATAATCATTATTTAGGTATCGTAACAGAATAAAACGTAAAAAAATCTCGTATTATTAGATACATAAAGCGGGACTCAATTTGGAATTCCGTAGACACTTTAATATTTTAAATTTCCATATCGTTTAAGCAAAATCACCTGCGAGCCTAAGATTCTCCATAAATTTCTGAAAGCATTGTAAAAGCTTTCATCCCATTTGGTGAGAGGAGGTTTGAGGAACAGACTATATGATTTTGAAAATCGTACAATTACACTTTACACATGATTATTAAAAAATATAAATTATATTAAATTAATGCTACTTATTTGTATTGTGTCAATGTAAGTAGTTTATTAAAATATCTTTTGAAGCTGTTATAAAACCACGTCCATAGTATCCAATAATATTGTTTTTCTTTCTACGTCGATGGTTTCGATGTAAGTCCATAATGAACCCAATATTACCTACACAATATTAACACGAGAAGCTATCACTTGTGATTATAGGATTGGACCGCAATTATGTCCGTTGAACCGTGAGGCTCACATAAATTACTAATAAGTACCTCGTAGACGGACACATACCTACTAATCGAAAGGCCACTCTATTATTATAATATTAATCAGTAATTAAAAAAGTTAATGAGCAATCTACTTTCCTATTTTAGTTACAGCTATTTATCTAAAACAAAAAGAGGAGTCATCTTATGGCTAAGATATGTAAGGCTAAGAAGCCATCCATATTTTTATCACTATCACATCACACGGTAGCAAGGGCGGGGGCCAACCACATGTGATATCTTCGTATTGTGTACCAAAGAGCAGGTTTAAAAAATTACTGTGTCAACATTTTTAAAGATTTTACAATAAAAATAAAACAATTAAAAACTGCTGTTTATTTAATTTCTAAAAATAAAATTGACATATTTTAAAAACGTTACCTAATTATTTATGGCTCTCCTCAGAGGATTAGTGGTGGGTCTCCACTTTGATTTGTTGATTGTCATGTTGATAAACATTCTGAGCGAGTGTTTTGAAGTAACCGTTGCGTGCAGTATTAGAAAAAATGTTGTGGATAATGTAAAGAAAATAATAATAATAGTTTAGTATAGTTTATTTACTGTATCAAATATGGGTTAGATCGCGGTGTTCGTGACGTATCTGTTATTTTAGCTGATGCATTCGATATTGTTCGGTATCTGGCAAGCATCGCATGCACGCCTGACTCATCATTCAGCCAGCTACTTTTTTATTTTGACATGTTTATGTTTCTGGTGTATTATGACCTGTTCACACTAGTAACCTTTTATGAGTCTAAAACACGTCCAGAATGTTACTTTTTTTAGAAATCTCAGGAGAGCTCTCTTTGTGTTTTAAGCAGGGTATCTAATTTCAAGTTTTTATATCACACTTTTTCATTGAGTTTATGGTCTTAGATAAAATATTATTATTTTGGAGAATCAGGTTACTGCTAAAACTTACCTTGTTAGTCGATATATTTTATATTCTTATACACTTATTATAAAAAAAGATACATAACGAGAAAAAGACAGAAAAGTAAATACAATTGTGTTACCAAAGAATGAACTGGACTCAGGAAAATTTTGTACAATGATTTCAATGTCTACTTCTGCAGATAACATGTTGATTAATAATTTTATAATAGAAATATTGGTACTGTAAGTGTTCACGACCTAAAATATACTCGTTCGCACTTTGCATCCTTCGCCACTAGTTTAATATTAGCTGTTGATTCATAGGAGCGCTCGTGAATGCAGAGTCATCAGAAATAGGTTCAGATTGCGTCTGATAAAAATATTATAATTCGTAGAGAAATAACAACAAACATTTTTTATTCTTAGAATCACAAATATCCTTGGACACAAGAGTAACTATCCTTGGATAAAAGTCTACAACACTAGGGCTATCAACGATTGTGTTGCTAAGCGATACGAAAACTATGAACGCGAATTTTATTTCATGTTTACGGTTCAAGATCATTTTATTCCTCAAAAGATTAAAAATCATTTACCATCATACTAAATAATATTATTAAAATTGATCGTACTTAAAGAATATAAAAAGTAATTACCTATACTAATTACTCGTATTCTATAATCTATCTATCAATGATTCATTAAAAATAATAAATCTTGAAGCGCAAATAAAATTTAAAATGTCCTTGACTGAAAAAAGATGCACTGAATGAGTACCTACACTAGCGGCACGCTATGATGGCCGGTTTGACACATTACAACAGTGATGTGGAATGTCAATTTATTCTCGAACAAAACATATCGACGAAATCCACAACAAAGGGCTTGAACAGAGTCCAAATTAACGAGCAAGGGTCAACAGTAATGCAGTATCAATATTTGAAATCCAAAGCCAGGTCAAAACTATATCACAATCGCATTGCACTGACAGTTTATACTTTTCGAAGCAACGTCAATTCGAAACTGCTTTGTTTTGCATTGAGCATTGACGCGAGTTTGCCGGAGGTAGTAGTTGTTCTAGCCAGCGATCCTATGTGACGATCGTATTAGATTCCATTTTTAAAAAATTTCAATTTAGAAAACCAAATGCCGAGTTGTGGTATATATCCATGGATGTAGAAGTCTAGATGGGCCCGTAACATACATAAGGCGCACGACGAATGGTCAACATTAGGTTGTGTGATTGAGTGATTGATCAAGTCAGTCTGTTGTAGACAGCAGCACGGTACACATCTTCCTTACGCAAAATTGATTTCAGTAATTACGTCCGCAAATGTAGAAAATATGGCTTCCTGTGCCTTCAAAAATATTCTAACAATTCAAGAAACACAAATAAAGTCCAAAGGAATCACATTTCATTATGTAAACATTGAATTGTAAATAAACTTCACTATTTCTAAAATAATAACTTTAGTAAAATGGCGCGTGACATATGTAAGAGTAACAAAGACAGCACGACTAAAACTTCGAAACGCGGAAGCGAGATATCACTATGTAATCTGTTCGTTTTCAAATATAGTAACAAAATTCCATCGCGCCAACTTCACGCACAAACCGATTCGATTCAAAATTGGATTGTTCCAACTTGACGCACATTCGAACGTGCAAGGCCGGTCTAGGTATATATATGTCTATGTATATATCATATAAAAATAAAAATTTTACCTTTTGTATGAAACAGCTGATATTTTTTTGCGATTTCAGAGGTTTGTCCACATAGTGAAAATTGTTCATATTCACAAGTACATTCACCCCTTAAATGGTGCAAACTGATTTTTCTACACTTGTATACATTTTAGAAATCAATTTAATAAATAAATTTTGAGTCCTAAACCTAAAACTACATTCGATAAAATTTATGAATCTCTGCACATCACTATCGTCAATAAAGTAATACAATTATTTCCTTCAAAGTCGTTATCAATTAATACGGAACTTCATGAGCGGACAAACGTCAAACCGGCCATCATAGCGTGCCGCTAGTTTAATAGTTTCAATTAAGGTTTTTTTTTCTTAATAGCTACCATTTAGGCAGATGAGTGGCTTCAATAGCCTATTTAACTAGCCTGCACAGTGCACAAGTTCACTTCTGGATAAAGAACCCGTATAATTGGACCCTCAAGGGATAAAGAGGACTGAATCCAACTATTTTGTGTCAAGGAAAATTAATGTTTCATTAAACGACAGCATCCTACAAACAACAGTCCGGTATGTAGTTTAAATAATACACAAAAAAAAACTCAAGATCACACTTGTATATTTGATATTCATTAAAATAAATGCTTATATCAAAATAAAAATGAATTTGAAAAACTTAAGCTATTATACTAAATTTTCAGTGCCCGTTGAAAGGTTGAGAAAAATTGTCACAACTGTTGAATTCATTAACGATTTTCACCAAATAGCTAGACACACCCACTATATATTAAACCACAACACATACATAATATTTAACAAATAAACACTATAAATTATGACTTTACCGACAAATATTGTTTCAGCCATGTCGTTCGTCGTTATTCTTTCGTTGTCGCCTGAATACTAACTACAGATGAATGATTACCTACTGTATTACGAAAAACGATAAAAAAACAAACAAAGACACGAACTACCTCCCAGTACAGTTTCCAATCATTGCCAAATTCTTTTTACTAATGAGCTATAATTGTCACTTAAATACACTCTTGTCAGAAGTTCAGAACACAGCGGTCAAAAAACGTTCCCATGGACAAAATTAAATATTCGGGCGATACACTCTGACAAGCGAAATGTATATTTACTCGTAGTTTATTTCTGGTTCAATGATTCATGTATGTCAGACAGTCATCATAGTGCATGGATTTTCGGTGCTTGAAAAAATCTGTGCAAGAAAACGCTGTGACATGGGTATAAGTGACAAAATCGCTAATTAGGAAAATGATATCACTAGACTACTCTAATAGAATTACTGCCAGTATTTATAATGATGGTTACGTTCCTACGTGTAGATGTAGACACTACATGAAAGCTGCTGCTACTCAACGGGGTACCTTTAGTAGCTTTCAAAAAGTCGGGATAAATTTGGGAGTTGGCGTTGAGTTGCCCGTCCCAACGACGGGTCGATTTCGCCCCAGCGGGAGGCCAAAAGCGGTCAAACCGACGATTGGCAAATACCAAGTTCTCCAAAATCGCCTGGACTTGGGTGGGGTCTAATTCTGGCAAGCAGTGCAAAATATTATAAAGCGTTAGTAAGCTCTACACTAATTCATTTAAGTGTAGTCATTGGATCTTTTAAACTGGGATGTGATTGATACTTCATTCAATAATTTCATACGGAGTAACATTATGCAGGGTGACATTTGAAAATGCCAAAACAAAAATTTTATAGTTAAATAAAACAAACGAATTGCTTACAAGCTATTTGCAAATTCTAGAAATATTCTGACCAATGCGGGACTTAAAGTATATAAGTAAATATTTGTTGTTTGTTGACGCACCTGATCTCAATCGTTTTATCATATCAGGGTTTAAATCTGTTGCAATATAATGCACAATTTCTCTGCGAGCTCGTCATATTAGATTGGTCTTCATATCAATCCTCAATCTAGTTATTTTACAATGAAATTGAACTTTAAAATAGCGATCATCGACACCGATCTTTCGGTGTATGATCTGTGATGGTGTTTTGTCGGCATCAATTAAAGGACCATCTTTTCAGAACTATTGGCAGTAATTATTCTTTGTATAATTATTTCTTTCCCTGTTCTATCTTAATATACGGGCCGGCACTGCATAATGCTAAGTTATTGGATGAAGGATAAGATTATACGTAATAAATAGAAAATACTTACTGGGATATCCCTTACGATTCCGCTCCTCCTCTTCAAGCATCCGTAAGACCGCGGAGTTGGCGAGGTTAGCCGGTTTGTCCGTGGTTGGGTTGTGGAAGTTTATTCTGTGAACAATAATTTCCTTAAATATGCAAAACTTAGCAGAAACCTCGACAGTAGCAATGTCTTATTGTCAACCGACTTACAGATCAAAAACTTAATCGAGAAATTCGATTCACCCGGAAACTTAAACATTGGAAACTAAATATTTAGTTCCTCGACTTGGTTGTTTGTAAGTAATGTGTTGATTCAATTGTGTACATTCAGTTACAATATAAGGAAATATAATTTCGATTCAATCGTTGAATTGACATGATCAAAACTTTACTTGTAATATGCTGTTGTAAGTGGAGGTTTCTTTACTCTCCATGCTAATAGTCGTAGCTACGACTAGTGACGCAGACAGTCAGACATACAGCCAGCATGCAGCACATAGTGAGGGAGTATAATAGCTAGAGGCTTCCTACAGTTGTTAACAACACACCTCTTGTTTTGTTCGTTATTAATAGATGTATGTATTCTAGTCCAGAGGGCATCGCCGTAGTATTGACTTTGCCTGCGCGTGCATGACATTGTTGTTACAAGGGAATCTTGTCTGAAGTATTTTATGTTACTGCATCTCCGTGCATGAGGCTTTGGGTCCAATATAATAAGAACCTCTGGTATTAAGTAGGTACAAACGCAATCGAAAGGCGGTGATCATTCAGTTTTGTAATATGTCTATTTAATTCAGCTTTTAACAATCCTATATCTCTTATTTTATCATATAAATATCCATATCCGTGAAAGGTCACTCACTCTTCACTAAACATCGAAAAAAGATGAAGTTTGGCAGGAAGGTAGGTACCATAAGTATTTTCTTTCCAAAAGGGTTAACTAAGAGATACATTAATTTAATATAATATGTTTGAAAATGAGTTAAAAGTACCTCACGCGTTCACCGGTTGGTATCATAATAAAAAGTAAAATGCGGCAATATACCTACAAGAGATACTCGTATACTAAGTACCTATGCCGTTGGTCCATAAATTCCATTCAGATACACGTACAAATATCATTTTGCTTTAAAATGAATAACGTACATATAAGTCATCGACTCTAACAATTTATCGAATTAGTGGCTGCAGCTAACGTAAATATTATAAGTTTCAGTGATTAATTACATGCTATTTATCAGTCGGGCGACCTAACATTGAACTTTCCACTCTAATGAATACACACGCTGTTAATTAAATTTTGACTCCATAGGTATTCACGTACATCCTCTGACGTGACATTTGTCTTTGGTTGAATAAATTAGTCCAAATAGGGATGGACATTTATTATTTTTATCTGTTAGATAAAATTTAAGCCCCAGATATATTTTTATAGTATTTTATTATACTAGCTGACTTCGCAGATTCCGCCTGAGTTAATCCAAACTTAAAATGTTTATGTACCTTAAGAATTTAGGAAATGCTCATCAAATGCAATAAATTTTTCTATGGCAGCACTTCGGTATCACTAAGAGATTAACGGATCTCTTAGAAGGTTTCGTCCATCTATCAGATTTAATTGTGAAGCTACAGCATTCAATCATTACATAATATAACAAGAAGGATAACCAAAGTACAGATTTCTTAATAAAAAAAACTCGTCACGCGTAGACATTCTAATTAAACTATTTCAAAATTTCATCAAAATACTAAGTACATTGATGTAGGTTTGATGTCACTAATCGCGGAATACTTTGCGGAATCTTCGTAACTTTCACTGCTAGGCGCTAATGAATCAATTTTCAATGCCGATCGGAAAGTTGATCATAAAAACTGTAAGTTAAACGATAGAGGAACAACGTGGGAACCGGCGGCAAGAACTTCTGACAAAGCGTAGAGCCAACTTTACATTCATTGTGTTTCCAAGTTTCTAATTTCCTGAATCGGCATCACTTATATCACTGCGGATGTTTCATTAATTAAATTAAGTATACTAGAAACAATATTTACAGAGTATGCACATCGTTTAAGTAATTCGGTAGTGTTAAGATATCCCTCGCAGTTCATAAAATTATGCTGTCAGCCTGTAGTTTCATAGCTACATGTACTACGGGTTCCTTTTTATTTTTGTTCGACCGGTAATTCATTTGGTGTTACCGATATCATGGGTAATCATAGCCACTTAGCATCAGTTGGCTCGTCTGCTCGATTAACAGTTTATTACGAAAAACATATACATATTTATTATTTTACCTTTTACTTAGTAGTGCAGGAGAACGTTACGAGGATCCTTAGTTATGATGTCTGCACTTATAACTGAAGTCCCAGTTACAATAATCAGAAACTGATAAGAATGGAAGGTGAACAGATGACTAATGATTAACTACGTTCTTTCCAGGGTCTCTATATATCTCTATTCCTTATGTAACCAGACAGAGTTAGCCATTACTTAAAAACTGACAGAGTTACATTCGCATTTACAATATTAAATATAGTAATGCATGTAGAAAACCAATCCCCAAACCCATTATTGAATAACTTAATGAAAAATTTTTTTCAAGATTTTTTTCTACGACTTTTTTGCCATTATTAATCTACATACTCATACCAAATTACACCTTTTTACCACTTATAGTCTGAGTAAAATCGCGGACGGACAGACATGGCGAAACTATAAAGGTTCCTTGTTTACTACGGAACCCTAAAAATGGTTATGGTATACCAAACGTTCTTGAGTCAACTCATGTCATTTTACCGTTCTCGGACAAAATCAAAAGACAAAGAACAAAGGCACTTGCGTTTTATTTTGGACAGTCTGCCATTCCGTCTGATGTTCTGTCGGATGAAATCATAACTCATCTATTTTTACCCAATTTTACGATCTTACATGAATGACTAAATGTTATGAGGAATATGATATTCTCAGATGTAACTCAATGTGCATATATCTTCTAATATTATTTATTTATTTTTGGTATACGTAGAAAATCGGATCTTGTATTTTCGAGTTTGTTAAGTAGCCACGGCATAGGTACGAGTACATACAGAGCATAGTCCACCACTCTGGCCTAGTGAGGATTCGCGGATTTTATACGCTTTTGAGAATTTTATGGAGAACCCTCAAATGTGAAGGTTTCCTCTCTATGTTTTCCTCCAAAGAAGCCTGCAATAATTAATTTCTAATACGCACATAATTTTCTAGAATTAGAGGCGTGTACCTACAGGTTTGAACCCAGGTCCCTTGATTCGGGAAACGTTTAACCACTCGATTACCATAATGGATTAGCTATTGAATATGATTAACACGGAGAATGATTTTTGTTCTGAATATAAGAAACAAGTACCTAAACCTGCCCTTCGAATGCTACGAAGCAAACATATTAAACATATGCTTCCAAATATTTAATAATAATAATATTAATACTCTTTATTGTACACCATTTAGTGTTATCCCTATAGCAACCTTTTGGAGCATTTATTTGAATGATGGAAAAACTTAAAAGTAGTAAAAGTGGCCTATTTCACTCCCTCCAACTCTTCAACTATCATCATACAAAAATCACATAGAGCCGTTGATCAATTTTGACGTGAAAGAAGAACAAACAAACAAACACACTTTCGAATTTATATTATTAAAGTAGATATGTATAATTGTAACGTATTCATCTATATCTATAGTTCACTAAATTTTGATATATAAGGAAAATTAAAGAAAAGATTTATAAAATTCATTACTCATCTACTTAATGAGCTTTTATTAATTCTTTATGAAAATTAATAGTCTTAGATTAGTAGTATAATTAGATGTTAAATTACGGTGATTTATTTCAACGTCGTATTAAAGATATCGCTAATGATTTCTTGTAAAAACTAGTTGTACTTAGGCTCTTAGCCTTATAGGATACTTTACGACATATGTAGAGACACATTTCTTTAAACAGTCATGCTTTTTCCGATATACTTAGATATTTGTATTTGATTAAAGTAAGTCGTGAAGGTAAGACTGTGCGGACGAGTTTAACAATATTATAACAATACGCATCGTAAGATGGTTTGAAAATAATTTGTATAACACGATATTCAGAAATATCATGATATCACAAAACTATAATATGAGCTTTGTGCATTAATTAATAGACGCTCAAGCAGTTAATAGAGCGTAGTTACACGGAATCCTAAAAAGGATGTACAATTTAGGTGACGAGTCTACTGCTTTACTGGAATATTTTATATTATTGCTGATTAAAAATCCTTTTAAATTTTTCCTTTTTAATTATGAAATTATTTTTTAAAAAAGAAAACAAGGAAGAGAAAATAAAGAAAAACTGTCCCTGAAGCCCTAGCCCGAATACAACAAGACGTTTGGTAGCTGACTTGATCAACAGAATAATATTATCTATCTGCTGGGTTCAAGACTTTACTAATTTTAACTTCAACACTGCACACGCATGAAAACTTACTGAGTACCTACTACAACTGCCATATAAAGAAATTGAGTTCACGTTCACCTTAAGCGTTCACCTTTATTGGTAATTTTATCGACTGTCAATGTCATATAAATCGCGTAATATGGCTAAAAGTAAATATAAGTTGACAAAGCTTTCGAGAATATAGATTCTGTACCCTACGTCTTAAAGATATTTTTCCCTTAAAATTAAAACCTCAATTAAAACTTGAATGTGACTGTTTTGTTGGTGTTTCCATTGGTATATTGTGATTTGACTGAGAGCCGACTTTTCAACAAACAGTTTAATAACTGTTTAGCTAACCAACGGTTGACTTTAAAACTAAAACTTGAACTGGCCACTATTAAAGCTCGGATATTGCGGGGCATTATCTTTCAAAAAAATTAAAACCATTTATACATATTTGCAACAACATGTGATATTATTTATATTTGTGTACGTATTGTGATCTGAATTTAGACGATGATTAACATACATATATTCAATTATGTGATCCGTTTTATAAAACAATGGTCAAGAAAGATAAAGATAAACCCTTAATTTTCATGTACAAGTACCGTGAGGAAAATAGGGCTAGTGTCTATTAAAAATATATATACAAAATAAAAATATTGTCTCCTTTTAACATTAGTAATAATATACTAACTGCACAATTTATGTGAAAAGTTATCGATGATTGAAAGTTTCGCCCGTTAAGAGAAAAGCGCTCAAAGTTTCTGTAAATGTAGAGTATTTTCAAACACTTTGAGAGAAAACAAAATAATGTTTTTGTTTCCAGCTATATCCGTAAAGTAACTCATATGTTCAGATATATTAGACATTAAAATGCGTAGGCATGCCGGCTTATGGTAATAAAGAACCCCCATTCTTGCGTAGGGAGGGTGGTTAGTATTTATATTAAGAAAAGTATTAAAAACTTCTAAGAGTTTCAATCGCTGTCTGAGCGATCATACTCTTATTAAAGTGACATAAATTTATAAGGAGTCATCATGTTTTTACTTTATTGCATTAGAAAATTTTATTACCAATTGTGCGTCTAGGAAAATCTTAGCATTTTACAACATTTTAGTTTCGGTAAGAAATACTTTTGTTTGTCGTGTTTTATGTAACTTTCATATTTATGTCTAGTTGTAGGTCTAACTTTTACTCTTTATTTTTACGACTTTTATATCTGTAGAATAAAATATGGTGTTAACAATAATTACACTACGTCCTTCTTATAAAACAAACACGACATTATATTTAATACGTAATGTGGCGTTAAATGAATAGCAATGACATTTGCAATAACATTACTCGTAGTAACATAAAAAATTATAGTACTCAATAAAAACATTTATACTGAAGCTAGATGGGTCACTACTTTTACTTTTACCTTAAAAACGTTGCATATTAAAAAAGTTTTATAAAATTGTCTCACCCGTTACATTCGATGAGTGTGGCCATATTGTAGAGTTGTATTTTAAATAGTCCTCGATTAATGTTTATTTACACAATGACTTGACGATTCACTATATCAAACAGACGAAAGACATTAAAAACTTGATTTTTTGCCAGATATCTTCAATGGATGACAATTATATTTATTTAAATACTCGGAATTCACGCAAATCAATAATATGCAATAAATAGAATTAGGTAAGTACTCCGGATGAAAAAAAATTGACTTTAAAACACTTTTTATAAAAATAAACATACATATTGTAGTATTTATTTTAAATTAGAATATGGCAAAACAATTTAAAAATTTCACAGAACTCTATATGCCGTATTTGTAGTCAGAACCGTGAGCGTGATCGCAATGCTTGGTTCCGTAAGGCCGCGACGCGACTGCGCCCGCGCACCAGCCAGCAGCCACCCACTGACCAGATCCACTTCTTCTATGCTTGTTTTGCACTTTTTGCTCACGACGAGCTTAGAATCTCCCGATATAATCGTCCGACTAACGCTGCTATCAGAACGCTATTATCTGCACGATTGAGTTTATGATGTATGATAATTAATCATAATTATTTGAATCAATGTCAATCTATACATACACATTATAAAAAGAAGTCCTGTTTTCTGTTGTCTGTCTGTCTGACCGCGATAAACTCGAAAACTACGAAACAGATTTTTATACTGTTTTCAACAATAGAAAGAGTGATTCTTGAGGAAGGTTTAGGTATATAATTTATTATACTTTTATGTAAATTAGTAGAAATTCGGCAATATATGTGGAAGAGGTTTCACCAACAGGGAGCTTTCCACGCGAACGCCACGTAAACTAGGACAAATATAGTTCAGTAATGTACTAGCGAATTCAAGGTCTATAAAAAAATACCGTACTGAGTACGTAGAGCTGATAATGACGACTATTTAGGTTTATTTGATTGGTTTACTACCGTTACCGTTTGTTCTATTACGAAATGAGATGTTTAACGTGATTAAATTCTTGTGTTTACACTATGTCACTGTTTGCTCCAATATTTGAGCCCATCATTACATTCTGGATTTAACTTCGTTATTATTATTGTTCATAACAGAAGAAAATATATTTTAAAAAATCTTTTTAAATGAGTTATTATTGCAGGACACCTAAAAGGAGGAAAATACAAAGAAATAAATAAAAAGGTTAATTACCAGAAACATAGCTCTATTGTTGTAGATAGCTCTAGTAACGGTAGGTAGTTCTTGATTTTGCCCAGATTCCTTATTTACAAATTTGACCACTTATCATCGCCACGTGTATATCTTTGACTATTGTTTGTATAAAAAAATATAGGTAGCAAGCGCAAGTTTTGGTGTAATCATAACTTTACATGCCATAACGCATGATAGAGCAGATATGTGCAGTGAATCTCCTCCATTTATTTTGGTCCTGCTTTGAAGCTTATTGTGGAATGCTCGCGATGCAGGCTCAGTGCTCAGTCTAAATTACATCCAGGAAAATGTCAGTGCCCGCAGCTTCTCCATAATTGAGCGGTCAACGGCATTCATAAAAGTAAGGTTATAACACTGTAACATGAATAGAACTCATTCAAAAATTACATACACTCGAACATAAAATCAAATAAACAAATAATACGTTATCATACATGAAAAGTGTGGTTATGCAAATCGTCTCGTTTCATAAAGGAATGCGCACGTACATTTTTCATTAAAAGGTCCCCTACTGGAAGATTAAGACTTTAGCGTAATACATATCGATGGTATATTATTTTGAGCGGTTAATGCGTTAGGTAGGTGAAAACACTTTTTATCTGTTGTTAAACATTGTGCTGCAGGCTTCGATCAACAATATCAGCTATAGGCAAATAAGACAAACAATTATTATAAAAGCACAGCTTAATAAATAGATAAAGTGTTTTTACTATAGTACCTAATTCTGATTTTAATGTTTGGAATTTAACTCATATCCCAGCTAGCTCGAAGAAAAATATAAAAAATCGCGTGGGTAGGAAATTGTTCTAAAAAAGTTATGAATGAATGAATTTCCAATTAATTTTATTGCAAATATTCAGTTCACATCCCAATAAATTAGGAATGTGCGTGACTGGATATGTAAAAGTAACATAAATGAAAAAACCATAAAAAATGTAAAAACATAATCTTTACATAAATAACCAAACCAGTGAACGAAAATGATCCATCCTATTACAATCTCGCTGGATGTTTTGCATTGTCGCAATGTTGCGTTTATTTTAGCTCCAGTGGGAGGCTGCCGGAATACTCAACACTTTACAACTGAGTATTTAGGTATACCGTAGATAATACTGGTGTTATAGTTGAGTTGTTTATAGTGATGTGTGTTTAACTTACCACTATAATAGGTTTAGTCTAGCTCTAGAGCAGTAATGCAGACAAGTTCCCACAAATGTAACTAACATTACAAATGTAGGTACCTAAGTTCAGAGTCCGAAGTCAGTACTTGTAGGTATGACTTATTTTCTGTAAATGTTCACAACTTTGATAGATAGACGAATAAGTTTGTTTTATCTCATACTAGTTTTTTTCGTCATTGTTCCACAAGATGGAATGGTTAGCTAACGGGGCCCGCTACCTACCTTCTCTATTATAATAAAAATCAAAAATATACGCAAAATTGGAGTACCGACACTTTTACGAAAATATTATATCTCTCGTCCCCGTTTTCATCCCCTTTGATAACATTTTATTGCGAAAAGGTGGTACCTATTTGAATTGTGGCGCTCAACTATTAACAGTAGCTCCCTAATCCTACGAAAGACATAGACGCTACTATATACAGAAAATATTATGTAACATTTTATTTTGCAATTCACTTTAATTTATTATGAACCACCACTAAAATATCACAAGTATTTTTAAGTTAAAATTCTGTATTCTGCGTACATTAAAGCAGTCATAACTTAGTACAGCAGACAAATAAAGCCACTCTCAGTGTGATGTCTTTTACCTAAGTACTATTTTGCAGAAATCATTTCCCGTTTTATTCAAAGAGATTCGGTACCGTTTCAGTTGTAAAATTATTAAAAAATATCGTTCGTTAGCAGCTTAATAATGTACTAAAATACTTTCTATGAAATTTTGGACGGAGTCCCCATGGATACCTAACGTGCAACAAGGGTCAATGGTCTATGGATAGGGTTTATCCTATTTTTATATTACGTATAGGTTATTTGTATTCATATTTTATTTTATCTAAACAGTGCAAATTGATCGTGTACTACGTTGACCTATGACGTAAGAAAAGTTGTTCCTCCATGTGAATCATTCATCGAAGATAGATTGAATTGGCAACCGTCACTCTTTGATCAGGCGCCACACATTGACAATGAACGCCTTTCTCATTATGAGATGACTGACTTCTAATTGATTCTAAATGTGTATTGTATGAATTGTATCTATTTCTGTATTCTTTTTAGCTCACTTACGATAAGTATAATTTAAATCGTTCATTGATCTAGTTGTTTACTTATAGGTATAATCTTAGACGCCAAACAGAACTTTGAGTGATTGAAAGTCTGAAACACACATGAAACGATGAATGTAAAAAGACTTTATTATTTTATGTTAACGTCTTTTTTCTTTGTATTTTAATAAGGAATGGTATGGAAACGATGAAATGGAATTAATGGGAGGAAATTAAAGACAGAAATGACACAATCATTTTCTTCTATTTTATAGATAGTTACACAAAAATCAAATAATAATTATTATGATACATGAAGTCTATTTCCATAGTTTCATAGTAAACTTATTCTTTGATAAGTAGACAGGTAAGTATAATAGTTCTTTAGCCTCTGGGTCTATATCATTGCAAATAAAAATTGCCAAGTGCGTCAACGGACGAGCACGCGACGCGGTGCAGTTGATTCATAAGTTACTTATTTATAAAACGTTTGTTGATCGATTTGTTTTTCATACCGCTATGCCAAATGTCATAAACTTTTTGACCTGCACAGAATCTACTATGACATAAATTCTTGATAATATTAAAAAAGATCTCTATTTGTCAGTGGAGACATAAAAGCATTCATAATCAGATATCAGAAGTTGCCAGCTAAGAAAGAAGTGAAGGACCCTCTTATTAGTTAGTTTATTCAGCCACTACAATGATTATTATCTTTCTTTATGTGATAGATATGTTTCTTCCCCTCGGACTGTTAGGCTCAAAAAATAATTGTATAATAGGTAGGTATGTCGTCAAAGCACGGCATGAATATTAATTTTCTAAATTAACAAGGATAAACCAATTAGGTATGTGAAATTAAGTGATGGAATTACGATAAAATAATAACACGTTATAATTGTAACTCATAGTGTTAGTTCAGTAAAATGCATCCTTAGTAGGTACTTTGAATTGATGATTTACATTACACCCCAATATTTTATCTTGAAAACGTTACTAGCCAACATTATTTTTGTATCTCCCAAAGCTAGTGCAAGAATGTATGAACTCAGTTTTTTTCATGTAATTCTATTTCCATCTCTTTATCACATCAGCTTGTCTGTTAGCGTCTCCTTTGTACCAAGAGTAAGGTCAGTGTATTATTATGATGTTTCTTAAAATAATTTTACGGTAATTTTCTCACCGAGGCTTCCTGTTGTTTAGTTACTATGTAGTTATTTTAAGAAAATCAATTGATATTAAGTCATTTTTTGCCTTTAATTTAATTATCATTTGCTTCGCTGAAGGAAAATGTCGGGAGAAAACCTGCACACCTAAGAGTTCTTCATGTTCTCAAAAGTGCGGAAAGTCCGCCGGCAGCGTGGTGGACTATGGCATGTTCCCCTCACATTGTGAGTGGTGAACCTTACAAGCAACAGGACAGTTATTGGTCGCGATGATGACAATCTAAGTACTATTACTAAACAGTAGAGGTAGTAAATTGCAATAATGATTCGTCAAAATAATCAGGATAAGTTGACTCGCGAGCCCACTTTATTTGATAACTCCTATATTATGGCTACAACTACAACCCATTAATGGCCAACTACTGAGCACGGGTCTCTCCTTATTATTGAGGAGGCCTAGAGCATACTCCACCACGCTGTTCCAGTGCGGATTGGTGGAGAGTATGTACCTACTCCTATCTTATACTTCAACTTATTACTCGATTGATATTTATCTCCATTTTTTAAACAATTTTACTAACAATAGTCTACTTTTAAAAAGTATTTTACGACTTACGGTGTAAAATAAAGAATAAGAAATATAAGTGGAGCACGGGTCCGCACCCAAATTAACTGAAGTTTTAGTGGCATTTAATACATACCCCACTGTACCGCTATTGTCGAGGTTGGACAAATGCTTGTTGAGCGTTTCTTGAATGTTTTGTTGTGAGTAGAGCCCAATGGGCGAGTTGAATTGCTTGTGCACTATCTTCGGGCCCGTGGCCATCTTGGAGTCGTTCGTTCAGCGCTGAAACCAACAACAAAATATTGTACTTATTAAAATTGTGACTGATCAATATCTCTAGGTGAAAGTCGGGAAAAACTATTTGTTGGCACAATTATTAAGTAGGTATTCCTAATCCTAATTTTTGTTTCCAAAACAATGATTTAGAATTTTTTAAATTTGTCGGTTTGTATGTGCGTTTGTTTAAGATAATCTCAGAAATAGGGTGCCTAAGCTCCGATTTGTTCGCGGTTTTCACTATCTATCATTAATGCGTTTTTATTACTTCGATTGGTTCCTAAATAAAAAGTTAATTTTCAATTAATAAATTCCCGGTTAATATTTTTAGTGAACTAGGTTTCCCATAGAAGTTCCCCGAAAACAAATACCTAACGGCGGTTAGTAGATTTAAAAAAAACTTGTACCTAACAAAACTGGAGAATTTCAATATGTCAGTGTTTCAGCATTAATTGTGTTTGAACTAACGAACATAGATACGATAAAACGATGTGATACACTCTTCTCTAGTTTTCAATGTTCCAAATTTAACAACCTCGTAAAATGTTTGATTTATTAACTTCTGTGTTAAAAGTTAATTCATGTATGTTTTTTGGAACGAAAATACGGAAAAGACACTGTGAGTGATAGAAAAAACGTAGTAAATGACCGTCCTTGTTTCAATGACTACTCACTAACATTTAAGAACTAATCTATTGATCAAAGGGTTTTGGATACAATGTTGGGATCTTGGGCTAGACACAGTAGCTGTTATTTTAGTTATTTCTTTCCTTCGTTTTCTTTCTTCGTCGCCGAATATAGGTTTGATGTTGCTGATGTCTATAGGCGACGGCGACCACTTACGACAGTATTTTGTCGTCTATAAACTTTAAAACATGGCTGTGTAGACCTATTAATTATCACGATCGTATTATCTGACAATAATACAAATATTTTTAAATACCATATGGACAGCGTATTCTTAATAATATTTGGTAAGTACACGTTTCTATCCATATCACAATCGATACATCTAAATTATTTACAGGTTAATTAGGAAAATTACTGTTTACTTTTGGGTGCCCGGAGAAATAGATTGTCAAATTTTATCCTCCTCATGAGGTAATTTTATTACTCTCTCGTAAGATTCGTGCCCCGGGTTAGAGGCGAGGCGGCGTCTTATTGCCTTTTTATTAGCTCTGGCACCAACGACGACGGCTATAATATTTTTTCCGAAAATGTACGAGGCAGGTAGCTTTGTGCAAATAAGTTTTCAATATCTATTAACATCAGACAGACGCCGAAGAAATGATAATATTGTTGAAGATGTCGAATGTCTTATTACAATAACACCTTCAATATATGTATCAAATTCATAATAGTCCTTGTGCAGATTAAATTGGACTGCTGTTTCTAATATTAAACTGGCCGACGGAGTACAGTATCATCCATTTTTTCTGTTTTTATATTTATTTTATACTCATTTTTTCTGTTAGCCGATTTTTTGTTTGGTACGTGTTTTAGTGTTATATTTCATTTAACGTATTGTATTAAACTGCTGTATATAGTAAATTAGTCTGTGCTGTACATTATGTTTTCTACAAAATAAATAAATAATTATTACGGGTTTCAGAAGAAAACAATAGATTAATTAAATTTTGTATATTTAAATTAAAATAAGTAAGTAAGTTAAAATAATTAACCGAATCTGTAGTCATACAGCAATACTCATCACAACTGTATTAAATCTTTATGAGATATTCATTGGAGGATCGTTTTCTGCGTAAACTTTGCCCCTTCGGCCGTATATGATACCAGAGTTTGGTAACCAGTATCATACGAAGAAAAAATGATCGTTGTAGGATACTGGTATCCAAGTGATAGGATTTATTATTTTTCTGATACTGTTTGGTAACCAGTATCCAGTAAGGAATATAACATTCTGCCTATGAAACTTAAACAACAGCAACATTATTGTAAAAACCCTCGCTTTATTGTTATGAAAACTTCAGTTATCTAAAAAACTGGCATGCATTGATATCAAAAGAGGTTTCATTTTTATGGAATTAAGATAGCAAACGAGCATGCAGCACCACCTTCCGCTGCCGCCCATGACAACTGTGACCGAACCAGAACTAGACTCAATGAGTCTCGTTCTAATTCGGTCACAGATGCGTTGCTACCCCTGAGGACTGAGATGGTTGCCTCTAAAAAAGTGTAACCGGCTCCACACCTTCCTATCCGGAACACAATTGTTCTTAAAACAATAATTACACGGTAGGAATGGTACTAAGCTAAGTACCGTGGCGGGCGGTGGTACTTCCCCGGGTGAGCTCTAGGCCCTACCACCTGTTGAAATATAAGTACCTAGTGATATATCAATGCACATGACATGCTTATCAGTTACATACGAGGAAATATTAAGTACTCACTTGTAATTATTTGATATTTTCCTGAGCTGATACTCGGTTACATAAAACGAAAAATCCCTATTAATCATTTTTTCTTCGTATGATACTGGTTACCAAACTCTGGTATCATACACGGCCGAAGGGAACTTTGCGCTACAATTTTTTTCCACTGGGCTTCTGTTTAGATGGAAGCGTCCGGTTAATCTTATTTGCAGTAGAATAAACACCCGGTGTGCGATTCTAACCTGGACGAACAAGACGGTTTATTCGTGTACGTCTGGAAGAGTAATTGCGAAATGCTTGCGGAAGACATTTACCGCGGCGCGACGGAACGAAACAAAACTACTGCTAAATTAACCAAGCATTAGGATGAGGAGATAACACGCTATACATCTTGTTTCGTTGAACTATTTCGTGTCCCAAATAAACAATTGCAAAATAGATTTAAATTTGTTTATGTGTTTTATTCAAATTCGATTACGTTTTAATTTCGAAATTTAAATTGCTTTAAATTTTTTATAAGTCGTATTTTTACGAAATACCTCCTTGTTTTCAGTTTGTTTTATCGTGTTACGTTATTTAAGCATTGCCCACAGACAATATTTCAACAGGCAGAAGCGCGTAGGCGTGCCTAAAAAAAGTACAGTATAGCAGGCGGAAAGCCGCGGTATTTAAAGAATACTTCGAGATATTATGATCAATGTTTCTCCCGAATATTATGTTATGTAGCCACCTGGTAACATGTTATGAAATACTTTATTTACCTTAACATTAACGGACTTCCTTTATCTAAATTAGATAATCTTATCAGTTGGTAGTACTAAGTCTGTTAGAAAATTGTTCGAGTCTAGTAAGTAAAAAAAGAGAAAGATGCGACTTTTCTGTTTAAAATAATCGCTTAATATCTACATTCCATTACACAATAAATATTATATTTTTGTCTGAAATTATTATAAAATTTATAGTCGCTTGTAAAATTATTTAAAAACTAAACAATAAAAACAAAACAAAGTCTGGAACAGTCTTAAGGCCAAGAGTACTGTTCCTAGCGAGACAAGGTTAACATTATCGTCATCAAGGTCGAAAATAATCACTATGAACAATCCAGAGCATTCCGAATATATTACGATACCCTATACTTATTTAAAGCGTATCTAATATTATATTTGCAGTAGATTGCATTACACGTTACACATCTATACACACCACTGCATGTCATATGCAATTATATGCCAGAGATAATTCGTTATGAATGTTTGGTGTCTCCGACATCGTTTACTAATTAGTAATGACTATGGTTGCATGCATGGACAGTAGCTGACGTGGCACATTCTACGATCCGCGAAAGTGAGTCGCGCTATTTCAGTATCATGAAGTCATGGAGAATTATTTTTGTAACGGAATACTTTGGTGAAATTAGTCATGGACGGCGAGGTCGCCAGGTGACAAGCGAATAAAAATACGAATACGTCGAAAGCGTTTATTAGTGCTAGAATGTTACGTGAAGCGAGCATTGTGAGCATTGCTTTAGATTGGTTTGTACCTTTTGCGGCGTCAGGTTCGTGCGAGCGGCGTCGTGGCCGGCCTCTAACTGAAGCGACGGTAGGCGGCGCCCACGCAGCGCGAGCTTTCGGCTCACCTGCAATGTTTCAGCGATCCAGATCTTTATTGATTCACTTGGTGCACTTGATGTCATCCCCTTTATTGTTATCGCATTCCATTTTTGAATTCATTGGATAATAATATTATGTTGTTGTAATGATGGTCGCGTAGATGCGTAGTGTCGCCAGGTCGGAATATTTATTTAATTATATTTTATATTAAAGTATGCACTGATGATAGTAAATAACTGATATTTGTTACAGTTATGACGAATTATTAATAAAAATCTCCAATAATTTTAATAAGTTTTATAGCAGTTTAATAATGAAATAATATAGTTTGGTGTCGTGATTAGGCTCTACGAAACTGTATATATAAACGTGAAAAAAGACGTACCTTAAAATAAAGCCGCTCCAAGGGCACAGTCCTTGAACTTAAACTGCCGTACACTAATGACTGTACCGAGGTGTGACAGACAAACAATCTCTTATCCTCGGCTTCCAGTCTACGAATGAACCGTCTGGTTCAATCGCGAAATAGGCGAGAATTTTATTCAGTGTTCTTCAACTATTTTTAGGCGAGTACGGTAAATAAAAGTGTCAAATAATACACGTTACAATGATTTTGAAGGTTTATATCAATTTCCTTCACACTTTTGAAGGGACGTTGACCTCTACAGGTACCCGGTATCAGGAAGTTATGAAGTTATATTTTTTCGGCTCGTATTTTTCAGATTTTTCTGCTCTCGACTCGATAGAGTCTTGTCAATTTGACCCAAAGATAATTAAATAGAGGAATGTATTGATCTCTTCCCCGCTTCTATAACGTTTTAAGGGTTGATTGTAATTTCGTCCCGTCGCTCATTCTCGTTTTTATAAAATTTTTGATATCGTGCAATTAAGGAAATTAATATTAAATCAAAAGCTGCGAAAGAATATTTTGTGAAGTTTGTGTGTTTGATTTATTTTGTGTAACTAAAGTAGTAAAGTAGTACTTAAGTTTTAGTAATTTATTTAGTAGTAGGTAGTAGTACCTACTTAAGTAGAAAAATTATCTCCACATTAGTTAGTAAAACTCGTAGACAGAAGGAAGAACATAGTTGGGTTGAGCTTGGTTAGGGACGGTTTAGGACGTTAATAAAATAAAGATAAACAAAATGAATCAAAATCGTGAGCAGTACCTATTTGCGAAAATCGTATAAATACCGCTCATGTAACACCTTATACACTCACGGTAAATGGGGGATGTAATAGCAGAAGCAGAAGTGAAGTGTTACTTTTATTTTTAGTTCACGTATTCAGAACAGGTGTGTTTATATTACAGAATGATATTGACGTTAGGGTTGATGCTTGATTTCATTGAGACGTACTACTAATTTATATATTTTATATTCCCTTTTATATAAATATTAATCTTTTTTATGAACAATTTCCGTGGCTCGAAATAACCCGTCGAAATAACCTAATTTCGATCCCTTAATGACCCGCTACTGCGAATGGATTTTTTCTTATAACTGGTGAAGACAATATTGTAGTCTACGTCTCTACGTCGCTGCTTTAGCCCAAAGTGGAAAGGTAGGAGGCCACTGGCCTTCGTTTCTTAACGTGGCTTATGAATTGTTATCTCACAATAACAACTGGACCGACATTTTACCATACACTCCTAAGTACGGAAACTCTCAAGAAGTTTTTCCCACAAGCAGTCAATAGAATCCCTTCGTCCACTTTGGTAACTAAAGTTACGTAACCAGTTACAAGAGAGGAATTTTCTTTCTCAGTATCAGTGATATTGTAACAGCAATTGTGTTCCGGATAGAAAGCTGTGGAGTCGGTTATACTTTTTTAGAGGCGACCATCTCAGTCCTTAAGGGTAGGAACGCAACTTTAGCAACTGTGATCGAATTAGAATGAGACTCTTACTAATTGAGACTTGTTCTAGGTCGATCACGGTTGTCAGGGGCAGGTTGTAGCGACAGCGGAAGGGTGGTGCTTCGTGCTTGTTTACTGCCTTAATTCCATAAAAATAAACATAGTTTTTAAATATATCAGGCTCATATAGATGTCAAACGCCAATTTGCGAAGTGTATTTGAAGAAAACTATTCGCTTAGGTGCATCTTCGTACAACCCTAAGCACTACAACTATTTCAGGGCTAGTACGACGATGATGCATATGAATCGCAGATTTTAGACCAATGAATCATAGCGACAATGCGCTTCGTAATTTTATTTATGTTGTTGACATATATCATGTATGTAACTATTTTATTAGCGTTTGATGAGAAATTTTACTCTTTCAAACTTAGTCTTCTCAGTACCTGTTTATGAACATTTTAACTATAATTTATATTGTAACATGACATTTATTTGGAATAGTATAAATATGATGAATACTTGCTGCTAACTATTATTTTTCTTTTATAGTTTTTTCTTTCTCTAGCAAATTTTCATAGGGTAGCACTTTACTTTTGGTGAATTCAGTTCTATCGAAGTCCATGGGCGTTGGCACCTAACATCTTGTCCGTAATGTCTTTTTGTCGGCTATTAACGTAAAAAAAATACTGTTGGTTTAATTTCATGGTATCTCTAAAATATTCCTTATTCAAAAGAAACTAAAATTACCTTCTCGTAGTTAATGAATGAAGGATTAGTTATAATAATAGCTACGCTCACTATAAAACAAACATTCACACGTTGAAATGATCACACGAATATTATCTACACTTAAAGAAAAGAAAGAAAGAAAGAAAGAAAGAAACATTTATTTCGTCTGAGACAAACATGGTACAAGATTGTAACAGTAGATAAGTATGAACAATATGCAATAACAAGTCATTATTTACGTGACAAAACAAACAAAAGGAAAATAATATTCATATGTATGTGGGTACCATGTTACCCGACGAAAAAGGACTACCCTCAGCCTGTGCCATGGAACGGCTAGGAGCCACGGCTGCTGGTTTACAGTGTAGTCCCGTTTTTTCGCGTAGTTACACATGTGGTGTCTATCCTATTAATATTACGTGTATAATCGTAGCATTAACACTATTATAATTATTTTAAAAGCAAAACAATCCACTGTTGAAGTTAAAGTTATTTTATGTGTTAAATAATATATAATATCTAGATATGATAGAAAGTGGGTTGTAGATAATTATATAAAACATATGTATGTATAGTATACTATAAACATGATAAAGAGGAGGAGAAGAAAAAGACAAACAAGGTGAAAAATATTTATGTTGTAATAATAAAATTTACAAGTAATTGCTGCATTACGAGATAAATGAGGGCCCAATGTGCACAGAAAGGTGAAATAGGCGGGTAAGTTACTAATTAAGTATAGTAATTTTCAGTACCACTGTAAACAACAAACATAATTTGTAGTGTGTTAAATTGTGTGTGCTTGCGTGTGTGCGTGCGTGTGTGTGTGTGTGTGTGTGTGTGTGTGTGTGTGTGTGTGTGTGGGTGTGGCTGTGTGTGTGTGTGTGTGTGTGTGTGTGTGTGTGTGTGTGTGTGTGCGTGCGTGCGTGTGTTTGTGTGTGCGTGTTTGTGTGTGTCTGTGTGTGTGTATGTGCGCCTGCGCATGGGTGTGTAAATAACGTTGCGTTCTTCATTCTTCCATTTTCTGACAATTATGTAGATGTATTTTATACGCAACTTTAAAACTGCTTACTGATTTTAGGTTGCGGATGGGTGGAGGTAGGACATTCCAGCACTTGGTGGCACTAAATTTATAACTACCGCGAAAAGCTACAGAGCAGCAAGATGGGAACGTAAGACGGTTAACGTATGGATTCTTGGACCATTGCAATTTATCGTATAGATAAGGTGGAGACTTATTTTTAATAATGCCAAAGAGCAGCGAAGCAAAGTGGAGTTGTCTGCGGTATTTCATTTTAAGTGAATTTGCTTTGTTGATGTATGACGTAACGTGAGTTCTAGGTGGAATGTTGTAGCAGAATCTCGCGCACGCATTCTGCACTCGCTGGATAAGGTTCTGCGTACGCTTTAAAAGCCTGGAGCCTATCACACAGTCAGCGTAATTAAGCTTAGAAAGCACCAACGTGTCACAGAGCCTTATCCGGAGGGTGGTATCGATATAGTTTCTAATCCTATACAGAACTTTTAATCTATAAAAACAATTTCGGACTATATTAGCTACATGAGATTCGAAACGTAATGACTCATCCATCAGTATGCCTAAGTTACGTGCTTGAGAAACTCGTTCTATTTGCTCGCCATTAATATGTATACATGGCAGATTTGCAGAAATGTTGTCAATTTGATTCTTGCTCCCAAATATCATATATTTCGTCTTGCTAGGGTTAGGGACAAGCGCGTTACTCTCTGACCAGTTGTTAAGACGCTGTAGATCTGCATTAAGCCGTTCAACAGCTGTTTTAGCTTCTGACGCCTTAAAAGATATATACACTTGCAGATCATCAGCGTAAAGATGATATTTACAGTGTTTTATATTTTTAATGATATCTGCAGTATATAGAATAAAAAGCAGTGGACCAAGAATAGAACCCTGTGCTACCCCCCTTTTTATTGACTTCCTCGCTGAGCTTTGGCATAATCCGCGATCGTTTTGCTCTAGGACTACGCATTGTGAACGGTACTGGAAATAGCTTTCAAACCATTTAACTGCTTCTATACTGAGACCATAATAGGAAAGCTTGGATAGGAGCAGGGATATATTAATGGAATCAAATGCCCGTGAGTAATCAAGAAGTACCAGGATAGTACTTTCCGATACATTTTGGGCTGTAAGGATATCATCCACCACATCCATCAAAGCAGTTACAGTGCTGTGCGACTTTCTAAATCCAGACTGATTTATGGGTAAGATGCCGTTTAGCTCTATATAATTCTGCAGCTGGTTACATGCAAGCTTTTCTAATATTTTTGAGGCGTTAGGAAGTATGCTGATAGGTCTTAGGTCTTTTAATTCCGTGGGATTATTAGTCTTCGGCAGTGGCCTGACGAGGGCATCTTGCCACATACTTGGAAATGTGCTTGTTTGGAAAGAACAATTAATAATAGATGTTATAGTTTCTAAGGAGTCTGGAAAGGTCAACAGTAGCATATCCAAAGAAATGCCGTCCGAACCAACTGCGTTAGATTTTAATGTTCTAGTTACTTTATATACGTCTGCAGCGGATACACATTGAAAATTGAAAGAAGCAGGACAGTGTCTATGGAACTCATAGTATGTCATGATGGAAAGAGGAATATTGGCGAGACCCGGTACGCTCAAGAAATGATCATTAATTTTATTCGCGTCAGCGAGGCTTGCTGGAAGTGACAAGTCGCTTTTAGATTTAAAGCTGATATGTTCTTTGAGGTGTTTCCACATGAGATTCGGGTTTCCAATGTTATTTATAACATAATACTTGAAATACGCCTTCTTTTCTTCATACAAAGCTGACGTAACCATGCTTTTTAAATCTTTATATAAACCTTTATGCGCGTCAGAGCCTGTCTTTCGAGCTCGATTTTGAGCCTCGTTTCGCTTCCTCATCATAACCCTCACTGTGTAGGTAACCCACGGATGTTGACGGTCTTTAATACAGATAGTTTTGTACGGCGCATGTAAATCGAACAAGTATAAAATGTTATTGGTGAACTGAGCGGTCATTTCGTTGACATCGGACATTTGTTGAATTACCTGCCAATCCACAAAAGACAGATCCATATTAAACTGTGCCATATCAATGTTCTTTAATGGTCTATACGTTACAAATTTTGGAGAATTACGATTTTTAATAGTGTTAATCTTACATGTAAGAAACGAGTGACTGCTCAATTCCCTGATATGGTTAACTTTAGTCTGGGTTATTGGGGCATCAGAACAAATCAGGTCAAGAAGAGTCGCACTATGGTCGGTAAAATGCGTAGGTTCATTTATGTGTTGGTGCAATTTGTTAATGTGTAAAAAGTCCAAAATGTATTTTGTATTAATATGATTATCGTTAAGCATGTCTACATTAAAATCTCCCATTAAAATTGTATACTTATGTAACGTAAATGATGACAGTGAGTCTGTTAGGGCATCGGTGAATATTTGTAACGAGAGCCATGGCGGCCGATAAGCAGTACCAATTAATACAGATTGACCACTCAGACTAACACTCAACCACATCTGCTCAACAAGTTGTGTGGGTGGGTGCGGCAAGACTCGTACGCGCAGCCCCTTACGCAGTAAGAAGCCGACCCCACCGCCGCGAGCGCGGATGGCGGCCGGCCGCGGTACGTGGAGCAGTCGGTAGCCCGCCACGTGAGGGGCGCGACCCTCCTCTCCTTTTCTGAGCCAGGTCTCGTTTAGAGCTAATATATCTACTGAGTGATCTAGCATGGCCGCTATGAACTCATCGTGCTTAGTTCCTAATGACCCTGGATTAAGGAAACCAAATTTCATTGATTTAGACTTAATCAATTTCTGTTGTAAATTGTGTTATAATTTATTTTAATGAAAATTCTATGTGTTGAGAGCATATATTGCAGATTTTTTTGGCACAGATTAAAGTAAAACAACAATAGAATAATACAACAGGGAGAGGGATACGGGATTAGATTAAAATTGTATTGTTTATTGGTATAAAACAATGCCATATACATACAAAATAAGAATAAAATATTTATGTACAATTGTATATTTAAAAAATAAATTGATTTGTAAGATATTTGTAAATAGTTAAATAGATAAAAGTTCATGTAATCATTATTAATTTTTAAAAATTGTATAATAATAAAATATATCAATATCTTAGGATTGTTTTGCTTAAGTAATTTTAACACTGAATAAAATATACTTAATACTACATTCACCACCATAGATGTATAAAATAAAAATAAAATGTGTTGTAAACAAACTAAAAAACTTTTATGAAATACATTATATAGGGTTGAAAGGATATAAAAGGTGTTTTTATTTATCCTGGGACGTCGATGAAAAGATTTTATCAATGTCGGCGTCACTACGAACACGAAGTACTGGGGATGCAGGTTCCCGCCTAACAAAAATACGACCATTTTTTGTCCAGACGTATCGAAATGACTTGGACTTAGCCTCCTGACGTGCCCTGCGGAAGAGTTGCCGGTTATACCAGGTAAGCCTCTCATTGACATAGAAACGGCGCGGTTGTGATGTCGCGACGATCCCGCTCGTGTCGACCTCTCGGCGGACGCGCGCGGCGCGTAGCAGCTCGTCGCGCAGGGCTCGCCGCGCCAGCCGTACCACCAGGGCACGGGGCGGTGGTCCCCCCGCACCCTCGCTGCCTGGGCCGCGCCGCTTGCCACTGCGTTCAGCGTACACGATCTCATGTTGTTGGATAGATACACCTACTTTTTGAGCAATCGCGGTGACCAGATGATTAGGGTTTTCATTGGAGGTTTCCTCTACTCCTGTGATTTCCACGTCGGTCAGATACGCTTCTTGGTCACGGTCGTTGAGACGGCTTTCGAGCTCTGATGCTACTCGAAAACTTGAGTCCGCTGCGTTAATTTTGCTCTCGGCATCGGTCAGGCGCTTAACGATATTATTTACCTTGCCTTCAACCGTGGTGAGCCTGTTATTCATTTCGGCCACAGTAGAATTGAGGGTTAACATCTCCTTTCTAAAGCTTGTCATTTCACGGCGATGGCTTGAAAGTTCCTCGATTAACGTCGTGAGTTGTGTCCGTATCAGCTTGAGTTCCTCGGTCATGTTTGTATTATCTGAAGAGGGCAGGTGTACAACGTTACTATCGGTGTCTGGACTCCCTGAGCTGGATGACTGCGGTGTCACTGTATGTTTCGACTTGCAGTTATTGCAGTGCCAGTTAACAGAGAGACGAGTATCAGCTTTTATTTTGGCGCATTGGCGATGGAAAGAGAGCCCACACATGTTACATTTAGCACCTTCCGTAGACAAAAAATTTCCACATGAACCGCATTTCAGTGCCATCTTTCTAGTATGATACAGTTCCCTAATATTAACAACAACCGGAAAACTATACTCAGCGATCCAATAATACGGTGTATGCGAGCGCACGTCGCGTCGGTAGGTAAATAAAAAACAGCTGAGCGTTGCACTGTTGTAAATTATTTAAACACTCATAAAACTGTATACACTGTGATGTTTATGATTTTATTTTACACAATCACAACTTAACTGTCCAAATTGTTGCAATTTGCGAACTTTTAATCACTTAATTTAATTTTAATGAACGTAATAGTGCGGAACAACTTGTTTACACCACAAGCGAAACTACCCGACTTCTGCAAAATCACCGGTTCTGACGCAAGTGCGTTCTTATTCTGGATTCTAAGAAAAAAAGTCAATTAAACTTGTTGTGTAGCAGAGTGGCTGAATATATTGAAAGAGAATGTACCTTATTACTTTCATGTAGTAACGTAAAATTATACAATAATCTGCTGGGATCCAATCATTTTACGCTCAACGAAACGAGCCCATATTTCTAAAATATGTTTTTGAATAGTTATTTATGCCAAAAATATGAATAGGGCAGCTTTATTTATGTTTCTTATAAAAGGTAAATTGAGTTTTAAAATCTACTTAGCTTCGGAAAATATCTCATTGGAAGAAGTGGATAAGGGCGTACAAGACAAAAAGATTCATAGGTAAGGGAAATTAGATAATAATATTAATAATATCCCTTCACTATATACCCCGGTCGCGTTCGATATAAAATTTTGTTTTAATGGCATTTCCGCCCTGTGATTAAGGATCATTGTAGATTGAGGACGAGCATATGAAATGCCTTATGTAAAATTTGCTTACAAGCTAAATTAAACTTAGAGCACACGCAATAAAGTGGCTTTTAGCGGAGAGTGGAAATTCGATATTCTCGGCGACCACCTGGCTAATTGACCAAGCTAGTGAAGGGCCGTGCTCTTATAATTATTTATATTCATGCAAGCTTTAGAAAATTTCCATAACATGATTCAGGTCTTAAGTGACGTCATTGTGTAACGTGTAGAACGTGTAGAACCTTTAAAAATGGTTTTACAAAGAGATTTAAATGCATCATGTTTTTCGCGTTTAGATCACTTTTTTCGATGGCAAAAATAAATAAGACATCGTTAATTAAGACATAAAATTCGCATATCCTACTTCCTACTAATATTATAAATGTGAAAGTTTGTGTATTTGTTTGTTTGTTTGTTTGTTACTCCTTCACGCAAAAACTACTGAACCGATTTTCATGAAATTTGGCACACACATAGAGGGCAACTTAGATTAACATATAGGATATTTTTTATCCCAGAAATCCCGCGGGATCGGAATTTACGCGGGAAAACCTTCTTCGCGTATGGGGTATAAATAGCTTCTAAACAAACATTAATATAAAACTAACAAGTCTGTCTTCCCGGAAATCCCGCGGGATCTGGAGTTACGCGGAATAAACTCCTGCGCGTAGTTGCGGGCTTAAATTTTTATGCGACCTTTACTAGGAGATTGAGGAAGTTTTGAAGCAACATATAGGGTACTGTTTATCCCTGAATTCCCGCGGGATTAGGATTCACGCGGTAAAAACTCATACCCGGGAATGAGGTCGTGGGTTTAGATGTTTATGGGACTTTCAGTGGGAGGTAGAGGAGGTTATGGAGCATTATATAAGCTACTTTTTGTTCCGGACTTCCCGCGGGATCGAGATTTACGCGGGAAAAGCTTCCATGAGCGAATGAAGTCGCGGGCTCATTAATATCTATATATCGGGATATCTATACATATATCGGGAATCGAACCGGCTGTTTTTCTCATGATCAACTTTATGTTGCTTTTTCGAGGGTCAGCATCGCTTTAGCTGGTCTTTATGTTTTGGCACCCGAATGAAAAACTACCAATGTAGTTTAAAAATATAATAGTTTGGAATGAAAAAACCCCGACATTTATATCTTAAAGTCTTTTTATCGATTTTCTCAAGATCTACATAACGGATTTTTGTACGGTATGACTAAAACGTAGTAAAAAATCAACTGTTCTTAAGATGTGTGGAGTGTGTCTTAACACGTTCACTGCGTTAGTAAAATTTGATGACTTTCAGTTGGTGCGGAATGGGGTCTATTATATCCGAAGCACAACTTTTTTCTGGTGCGTCGATGGGTCGAAAAGATCCGTTTGACTTCCATCTGTTTAGGAGGATTTATCTTCATATGCATAATGTTTTAGAGCGAATTTTTTATAGCAATATGTTGACAAATAAACACTAAATAAAAGGCTGCAATCGTAGGTAAATACACTGCATGGTTTGTTAGTAAATAAAGGAATTGCTTGGAGGATCGTAACGACCCGTTCTCCGCACTGGTTAATAAAAGTGTCGATATATTTTTAGTGTTGAGCATGATAAAAAACATCGATAGCGATAAAATAATATATTTTTCAAATCTAAACTTGATTTTAGGCTGGTTGAATAATCTTGTGTTCTAATATTTGTATTTGATCATTATGAGCTACACCTACTGGTAGATGGTGTGGGTGAATCTGGTAGCTGGGAATTGATGGCTGCAGTTCGCAAGATTTGTAATGTGTGACCAGTTGACGGGCTAGTATATATAAATTATCGGACATATTCCACTTACTGATCATTGTTTGTTTTGGGGAACCTTCACTTACTTTATTTTTATTAGGTTTTTCACATTCACATGACTTATTCAACATTTTCCTGGATCGTTTCATGTTAAATACACTGTCTTTTCTTTATTTGCAAAAAACTTGTCTAACCATATGGACGTTACTAGCTCAACTAGCATATAATCTAGTGCGGCTATAGGGTCATCGGGCATCGGGTCGTTAAGAACCGATAGACGCACTAGACGTAAAAAATTTAGCTTCAGTCGGCATCGGGTCGTAAGAACCCGATGCAATTTTTTCGCATTTATATAATCTATTTAACGAGACAATTCCAAAACACTAACCATCTCATTCTTATTCACACGGAGACACAAATATATCTGTCCCGCACCAGCGGTAAGTACAGTAATTTTTACCCCGCACCGGAGGAAAGATGAGCATCGGATATAATCAACCCGCTAACGCACCAAACGTGTTAATATGTGTGGGGTCGGGATTAACGCAGGAATAACTTTGTGACACACTGAGTTCCACGCGGGCGGAGCCGCGGGCAACAGCTAGTTTTACATAATTTATTAAGTAGGTACATGAATTTTCTTGTGAACCTAATAGCTTCTAGGAATAAGGGTTCAAACTCCTTTGTCGGTTTATCATAGATATATTTTTATGAGTTAAGTTGCTTAGAGGTTTCAAAGTTGTTACTGACATGAGATACCGGTTCGCCTTTGGGACGCACCACTTATTTTAAGTTAAAATTTACCAGCTGTTGCTAACTCAAGAAACTTTCTTGCTCATAAACCAATTCCCTACAAAAATTTCATCGTATTGGGGCAAATAGTTAGATGTTTAATCAGTACCTCAGTGAGTTAGTGAATGTTATTTTCGCTTATGTATTTATAATTATAAAATAAACATTAAAAACTATATATAGTCTCTTCATTCTCGAATTCTCGAACCGTTAAACGGTAGTGAGTTTAAGTTACTTTTTTATCTAAGGACTTTATTCCACCCTAGTTGCAAGAATATACATAACGCGTTGATTCCATGGATCTGAGGCGTCTTCCCTAAATCGGACATTCAAATCATTAGGGTTGGGATAATACGGATATAAAATAAATTACGCAATGGATTATTATCGTGGGCGTAGTACGTCAATATCCCCGGCTAGCCGGCGAGGCTGCCCGTGACACGTTGACAGCTGCAATTTCTTCCTCAGTCTTCGGAGTAGCAATATGAATACATTTTTATATTCATGTAAATTCTTGTAGTTTAGGTAATCATAGCAGGCAATGTTAAGTGTTATTTTCTTGATTATACAACGGGTGTCTGTAGAACTCGGGAAGTAACTCCAAGAAGCGAATAAGGACAGTTGATTCCTTTTTCCTCCATTATTTTAGACTATAAAATGTTTTTAATTTATTTTAAATGCGCTTTAGTTACGTGCAATTACTGGTAACAGCGGGAACCACTTACCATCTACTTATATATATTTACATAATATGTGCTACTTATATTTAAGTCTACCACAAATGGCTTACATGGTAAATCCCTCACCCATTTGACATATAGACTTGAAAACTGTAGGTACCTTTAATGTTTCAAAGTTTTACTATTTGTTTTCGGTAAAGCCTTATTCGATCATCGAATTTGTCGTTTATTTTCTTTATCCTATAACTTAGTGAAACGTAATAGATACATTCAAGTTCAGTTGTTTTGTCTAAAAATATTTTCTAGAGGAATGTTGTACACTATTGTACACTATACAAAAATCTTTTCGGTTCATCATCATCATCATTAAATATACTAATCCTTGATAGCTTTGTTTGTATCTACCTATTTCAAAGGTATTTATAACAATTGTCCAAGTTCAGTGTCTCATTTTTGCGACGTATTTCATTTATTATTATAGGTACCTAAGTAAATAATGTGCGAGTATAGAAATTAGGTTTAAGAAGTAAGCTAATTCATCACTCATGTTAATTGTCCACATAATTTTTTCACAGATATTATATATATTGAGTAATTCAATTACTTTTAGGTAATTATATTATCACGCGGAAACAAATCAATTTTGTGTGTTAAATAAAATTGTAGAGCCACAATAATATTGTAATTCTTGATTAGTTATAAATCTTTTTAGTTCAGTACACCCTGCCCCCTATTACTATACTCACTGTCTTTTACTTCTTACCCTAAGGTTGTCTGGAAGAAATCGCTTTTTAGCGATAAGACCGCCTTTTGTATCACATTTTGTACAAATGTCTTATTCTGTGGTTTTGTTGCTATGGTGTACAATAAAGTGTATTATTATTATTGTAGAGAATCACGATCACGAGGGACCTGTAAAAGCTGTAGATAGGACAAGTATCATCTGAGTCTGTTCAGTGGTCATTGTCTAGATACCCTATCAATAACAAAGCCTAGCGCCCGGTTACCCGGTACGGGTTTATTGTTCTTACAGAATACTAGTCAATCCGCCCTCGCTTCGCTTCGGGAAACCAGTCCCTTCAAAAATCTCTCAAATTATGTTATTCCGATGTCTACTATATTACTGCAAAGTTTCGTGAAAATCCGTTCAGTAATTTTTGCGTGAAAGAGCAACAAACACACACACATACATCCTTACAAACTTTCGCATTTATAATATTAGTAGGATAAATCTTCTATCTCTCGGTAAGTACCTACTACGATAAAATAATGGGGTAATCTTTTAAATGATGATAGTTAAAATAACTTTTTGGGTACATTTCATACATTTATCTTTTTAATTGTGTGCAATGGTAGGTATTATTTGTGTAGCTCACTAAAACTTCTTTCTTTGATGTAGTTTTTGTTATCAAAATAAATATGGATTTCTTAAATACTGTAATTCGTCTAATAAAAATCAGTGAAATAGAGTCGAAGTTACGGTTGGATAGCGCCGTCGAATGCGCCAATAAAATATGAATGTGAGTCTGGAACTCCTATTAAGAGGGAAATATAAAATTTCTTTTTGTGGTTATTGTAATAAAAGAATATCATTTTAATTAAACTTTCTGGGAGTCCCTACCGTTGAAACGACAGACTGGGATAAGCGTGAAATTTCAAATTTGCTGTCTCGTATAGACGGGTATAACATGTTGTGATTATTAGGAAAAGATGGGAAAATATTATGTTTCAGCAATAATTATCCTTTTGGTGATCCGAGGTATCTGAATAGTGTTGAGTACGCACATGATACGTGCTAATATTGGGATTCTATTATCGTGTGCCCTTAAGTATCGGTTGTTACACCTCTTGTTCATTAACTAAATTTGCCTTTAAAGTTGTGCTTTTAAAATGCCAACATGTTTGTATATTTAGAATAGTATGCTTAGGGGAATTAAAATTACCCGTGGTTCCGTTAATGGGACAAACCAACGGGACCACGGGTAAACACCCTTATAGTTATAGTATATAGTATGCTTATAGTAAGGTTATAGTCGAAAAGCGTTTACAAGCACAAATTAGATTCGAACAAAAATTCATAATATTGAATATTATTATGGTTTTGTTTAGGATTAAAGATACCTTCTCAGCTAAAACCGGCAATTGGTCATCCAGAGGCCGAAACCAAGTAAAGATCATTTATAGAATTTAAATAAAACTGTTCTATGTGAAGGAATTTCAAGATAGATGATTTTTGCAGCGAGATGTATAAAGATTAAGGTAATTTTAAGTTGGCTTCTTCAGAATGATACCTGTAGCGTACTTACCTATTTATGTATCATGCCCCATGTAATAAAGAAAATTATGTTACCGAATGAAGAAAGATCCTGTTACGTTCCCAAAAATTATATATTATGTATCTTGAAAGTGATTGACTCCACGTGAATCAGAAATCAATCCGACGCTCTTGTTGTTATGAAGAGCAGGCTAGGTAACATTATACCAAATTCAATTATTTGTCTCGTCAGCCGTCAATTTTATGATAATGGTACGGACATTAATCCACAAACCTGAACTTTATTCAATATTCTGATTACCTATATATTGTAGTCTATCGGTGTTTTATTATTGCTGGAAATGATATTGGTATTGCAAATGTTGGATCAACTTTGAAATTCCGAGACTTTCTGTTCGCTACGATATTAATATTATTATTGGGTAGGTTTACTTTTACTTGATATGGGTGAAAAATTTATTAACCACTACAATATAATCAAAAATAAATTAAGCTAATTGTATATCATTTATTATATGGTTTGTGGGAAAAAAAAAGCAGATACTAATTAAAACAACACATTGTACGTCCACTTTTATATTTTAACTGTTCAATTTCCTCTATTATAACTATACAAAATTAAATCACTACGCTTAGTTTAAACCATAACTTTAAGATATTAAGATTATACGTAAGTTAGTATCCAATCAACACTGAAATATTAACAGAAATATAGAAATACAGCGAAGTAATTCTACATTTACCCAGCTCAAAAAATGTACAACTCTTCGCTATAAGTTCACAATAATAAAAACGATCATTTGAACTAATAAAAACAGTATTTGGCGCTCTTGTTATAAATATTGACTAGAAAATAGATCATAACTTAAACTCTTTAATTTAACAGGTAATTACGAATCACAGAAAAACTCAGTTCAGTCACCAGAATACAATAAACGAAATTAAGAGTAGGTAAGAGCGCAATAACTTTTGTTAACACCATACATACATATAATACTAGGTGTCAGAGTATGTACACAGCTTACAAATCAACGTAGAGTAAGTAACATCTAAAAGTTAATATTTAAAATTTGACACTTAGAATGTAACTACGCTGTAGATAAATATATTGATTTTAGAATAATTTTGACATTAAAATTCGACAAAGACAGATTATGGAGCGGAAAGAATTATACTAGTTACGTCCGGAGAATTACGGGGCTTAGTTCTGTTGTCTGTCGTCCTCAACTGAGCTGCTGGCTTTCACTTCCTTGGGAAGGGAGGACTGAAACATAATAAGACAGTTTATTTGTGTATGAGCCAAAGATCGAAGAGGCTCGGAAACAATATGTAGGTATATAGATCTAGCATCGTAAAGTTAACTGAACATGAAGAAGAATTATTAAAACATCATGAATGCAGTGGAAGTTAAATGAAATACATAGGTTCGCATTAATAGGGACAACTCAAAAATTACTCGTTATCTAGCTGGACTGCACGAACAAGCAGCAGCTTTTGAATATAAAAAGTCAAAATCGATACACCCAGTAAAAATATGTCATCATGACATATGAGGTTTTTTCGAAGTCGATTAAAATTAACTAAAATCTGGTTTTCATTGTAGATAGAACAGCGACCGACTCAGAATTATTTTTTTATTCTCGGCGCGTGCTTTTACATGACCGACACGGAAAAGGCCGACCGAATTAAATTGTGTACACTTATTATGTAATTTATGTTTTAAAGCCTGCCCCTTGGAAAGGATCAACTTTATGAAGGGTTCCGTACCTAGAGGGTGCTACCAATATCCTATCAGTAAAACTACGCTAGTCATTTGTCCTCCCCTGCCAAGAGAGCGTACTATAACAATTTATCATTATTACAGTGGACACTATAACAACAACAAATAAAAAATAAATAGGAAAAGTTAAAAATTAATGAGCGTCCCGATAAACTACAATATAAAGAAACATATCGCACACTGGTACGGAAATCTTACTATCGGCTCGCACTTAGTCTATTTTATATTTTTTATCATTACCTCGTATGGCATGAGAAACATGTTGTTGTCGGAGCGACGGCCAAAGCGCAGGCGCATGGAAGGGGCTCGTACGTCGCGGTCTTGATCCTGTTGGCAGAATAACTTGATTGAACATATCACACATACTAGTTCTGCTACTTATTAGCGGCTTACTGATACGAGTAGATTCAAGACCTATTTCCGATTTAAATGAACTTAGATCGTAGTTAAGCATGGCCAATTACGGGTAATTAGAATTCAAAGTTTTATACGTCTTTAAGATTGTTATGAAAAGATCTCAAATAGGTGTATACTGTATAGGTTCCTTAATCGTCTCGCCCTAAGGTTAGGGTTAGGTAATTAATTTTAAATAGAAAAAAAACACGAAAATTCTGATAGTTTATAATGATTAGAACACAAATCACAATTTGAGTAACGTAAGGAATTCCTATTGTAATTCAAGTCTCAGCACGTCTGGATTGGGGTCATTTGTCGTACGACGCGTCAATTGTCGTAACAACGAATAGTGGCTTGTTAGGGCGGAACTTCATTTGGCGAGTTTATACCACATCAAGTTTTATGGTGCGCGCATCAGAGAGACTCATGACCTGCGAAGAGCTCATTCGAAAAATATTACGAGTATCGTTAACTGATTTATACCTTACGGGATAACAGAATAAAATTGTAATTAATTAACAATCGCAAATAATGAACACTTAATGGTGGAAGATAATGAACAGCGTAATGTGGCGTGTTTCTAGCCTTATGGTTTATTTTTCTTCAAAGGTCTTGAGAACTTCCCTGGTATTTCTATTTATTTATGACTGGCTTGTAAAGCATTGCATTTTTTAGTAGTATAAATAGTATCTTAATGTAATATACAAGAGTTCTGTGCTTTGCGTAATTATAAGTTGCTGAGATTAGTAAGACCAAACATAAAAACTGAAAAAAATCAACCATGACAGCACACGAAATTATAAAAATCATTGCTATTAAAGCTAATTAAAGCGATCTACTGTGTCAACATTGACCTCCTGTAACAGTTTTTCTCATATACCTATCTTTCATTTACAAACAGCCGTCAGATACACATTTAGTATATGTATCGATGATACGTTAGTTACCTCTTGCGGGAAGATGTGTGGTACGGCGCGTTCGTCGGAGCGGCGCCCGAAGCGGAGACGGACTGGGGTACGCACGTCGCGGAGGGTCAGCAGGTCTTCCATCTCGTCCAGCTAAATATTAAAAATATAATAATTAATTGATGCCGTACGTCCAGCTACACGATAACAAAAGCATAATTAATTGACGACCCTGTAGTTATAGTTGGTAGCAGAGATGGGCTAAATGGTATCATGATTACAGATCAAAATTACATCTGAAGGCTCGGAAATGCCCCTAAGAACACCTTTCGAGAAAAGGTAGAGGGTTCTTGATTGGGACATTTCAGTGTCTTTAGGTGTTATCGTAATCCATAATGAGCTTAGATTACCTGCGGGATTAAACTGGATGATACAGAGTTCAGAGAGCCCCGAAATGAGGGACCGGACGTTTACGCGAGCGCGTCATTGTGTCGTTTCAGAATTTTCAGATAGAACCAGTATGCATATATATATATGACGGGGGCACTTGTCAGGATGTCAAATAAAACAAGAGTTCAGAGCCACGCAACAACACACAACCAGCTACTTTATTCAATGCTCATGTATGGCTCATTATGAATATTCGGTTTGGGTTTACTTTGGTATTGATTGGATTTGCTTTGCGATATTACGATATTGATTTATTGATCGAACCACTCGCACTCGCGGATACACTTTATTTATTATTATTAGAGATTCACGGCATTAAAATTAATAAGGACTTTTTACAAGAACAATATTCCGATCGCACGCGACATTAATTTCTTTTCATATTTCTCCATTAATGACAATGCTCCCGCGCGCCACAGAGTATCAATTCACCATCGACCACCTCGTCTACCACAGATAAAATAGCATCAAACAAGTATCCTATCTCCGACACGGCCATCGCTGACATGTCACCCGTCCCTGGGTGATGCTCCATTCCGTTATTATCACCATGTCAATTGCTCGATCCACAATTTTCAATTAATTCAAACCAAAACAAAACTCAAAATCTTTAACATCAAAAATGACTACTGCTGTTACTGCGAGTGGATTTCAAAAACTTTGTTTGCATTTTTTAACCCTAACTACCGTTTTTACCGCTGCTTCGCTAAGTGTCTTCGCTATGGAGAAGAAGCAAGCGGAAGAAACTCCATAACATAACACTTGTTTAGAACAAAATTACCAATTCATTATTTGCGCGATTAGTTTTAACTTTTACTCGATACGTCATCGTCATAAAACCGTACGCGTTCAGCATCTTCCCGTGATCCATCCTCAAGCACGCTCTACCATCGGCAACACGTATAAGGCATTGAAGATTACCTGTAACAACCAAATACATACGCGAGTATCTCTCCACGCTCGGCCCTTCCTGACCTAAACTTCCTCATTACTGATCGTCACATCAGATTTAACAAATTGACCTTCAGGCACTAACCATCGCAATGTCACGGTTATCAAAAGCCACCATTAAACTCTACCAGGTAATAAACAATGTCAAACATACTGGTTAAACAATATCTCCTATATCAAATTATCATAACTTTTAATTTTCGTCAGCTCAAAACATAATAGCTTGTGCTCAAAATAAATTAACTGGTCACCAAAGATTAATCCATAACAAACTCTACATTTCTCATAAAAGCTACTTTTCTTAAAAAGTTATCATTTCTCAAATAAATTGACTTATCGAACGGTACTCAAGTACAATCAATACTTCTGTCCAGAAATAAAATTCAAACCGTATACATAGCTCTGATCTGCATTGCAAGGTCCATCCTGATGCAAAACTGTCTATTGGCACCCTCCAGTAAAGCAGAGAACACCTATCTCCAGTGTTCATATAAGGACTATACATTTTTCAAAGTAACAAAACCGTTCAAATGCAATTTTAAAAGTTCCGTTCGATAAGTTGACCGAAAACTAAATCTCTCAAAGATAGAGAATCTTATTAAATGAACTAAGTACGTCTCGAAAAGAAAAGTTTTAATTTACTACTTCTTCAAGCTATCACAAAACATACTGAACAACCTGATACGTTGATACAGATCACCTGTTACGTTGCATCCGATCCGAGGCAGTAACCCTCAGAAGAGGTGCGAAGAATTATGGTTTGCCAGAGCTTCCTCCTTCAATGTCACACGAATGAACTCCATAGAGCGCGCGAGTGCAAGCACGCAGCTGTCGATGCGGTTCCAGATAACATGCGTGTAACCAGCCTGTGCTGCCTTTGTTCCCGATCGCCAAAGAAATGTCCTGTGCATCTTCAAAACTTAACTGGAAAACCAGGAATCGATGCACATTGCATCGCCAGTTGTGAGATAACTTCAAAACACATTGATTTCACAAGGTAAATTAAAACCAATCGAAGTGTGCTGTACTTGTAAATAAAATAATTAGGGAACTGATTGTATCCAACTGCTACTTTAATTAAAAATTTCACTGAACTTCCACAAACTGCTATTGTTTTTTTTTTCAAAGCGCAAGCGAAATTCGTTATATAACTCTAATGCTATATACTCGCTATATTCTTCTTCAAGTTGAGTACCAATAAGGCAAACTATGTATTTTGTGTGTGTTTATTTTTTTTCAATTAATCCTCTTCAGCAATAAGCGGTGCACCAAATTACAAAAAAACCAAATCAACTAAAAGAGTACCTTTGTTATTGACCAGCTACCTGACCAGTATCGGAGACACTGCCGCTAATTATTATGAACGGTGTTACATTGGCCACCTCGCTTTTATACAGACACCTCGCCTTATATGGCCACCTCGCCCCTATATGGCCACCTCGCCCCTATACGGCCACCTCGCCCCTATACGGCCACCTCGCCCCTATACGGCCACCTCGCCCCTATACGGCCACCTCGCCCCTATACGGCCACCTCGCCCCTATACGGCCACCTCGCCCCTACACGGCCACCTCGCCCCTATACGGCCACCTCGCCCTTATATGGCCACCTCGCCCTTATATGGCCACCTCGCCCTTATATGGCCACCTCGCCTTTATATGGCCACCTCACCGGGAATCGAACCCAGGACCCTCGGAACAGCGATCGGCGTGTTAACCATTGCGCCATTTCAATACATCATCAAGGCATCAGAAAACAAGGCATGAATCTTATTCGTGGCCTGTGGCTTTTCACTAAGCCTAACCCCAAATCAACCCACATTAAATTTCAACAAAGTGAACGCAAGTTAATAATGTCTTCCGATGTTACAAACGTTCATAATTAAAGCAACTTCTCTTTATCAGGGATAAGATTACAATGAGTATCGGTTCGTTTTAATTACGTATCTGTCTCAATTGATTTTATTACCGGATTTTTTCCACTCACGATTATAAAACAAACTATTACACACAACACACACAAAATACTTTACACAAAAAAATAAAATTTTCACACTACATGCTCGACAATGCCGAATTATATGTCATGTAAACCTTACCGAAAGCAAGACATTATACCTCTTGGCTTTAGCCGGGTTATAATGTTCTATTGAATTTCATCATAACCCGCTGGTCAATAATGTGATTTTCACTTTCATAACTCTTATTGCTATGTGCATAAAGTCTAATTTTGCTAAACAGAATGCGCCCTCAGCGGGCGCGGCCAACTCGATTTTCGAAGACCGAAGCCATGGCCCACTAGATTCGCACTGAGACGAACTTCATTTGTTTGTCAAATCGAGTAGGCCACGCGGCCCTTTATTGTCTCGCATAAAGTGAGAAATAAAATTTAAGCAATGAAATTCTGTTACCACATGTAATGAAATTAAAATGTCATACCAATACTCGCTGACTTACTTAAAAATCCTTCATAACGATACTTGCCATTTTATTTCAAAATCTAGTTAGTTAGTTTTACTATGGCACAGTGATCACATCTCTTCACTTTCCATCAACGCCTCACAATCTAGAAATCCTGAAACAACCTAAAATGTTCTGAAAACGTGGACAGAGGTTCTTTATCCCGCTTCTGATGACGGGGGCACTTGTCAGGATGTCAAATAAAACAAGAGTTCAGAGCCACGCAACAACACACAACCAGCTACTTTATTCAATGCTCATGTATGGCTCATTATGAATATTCGGTTTGGGTTTACTTTGGTATTGATTGGATTTGCTTTGCGATATTACGATATTGATTTATTGATCGAACCACTCGCACTCGCGGATACACTTTATTTATTATTATTAGAGATTCACGGCATTAAAATTAATAAGGACTTTTTACAAGAACAATATTCCGATCGCACGCGACATTAATTTCTTTTCATATTTCTCCATTAATGACAATGCTCCCGCGCGCCACAGAGTATCAATTCACCATCGACCACCTCGTCTACCACAGATAAAATAGCATCAAACAAGTATCCTATCTCCGACATATATATACGACGAAGATTCCCCGACACAACGTAACGCTGACGCTACGTACCGTGTGAACGCTCCCTAATGTGTCCGGTCCCTCATTTCTCAAAAAGAGCACCTAGTCCGTGTTTCAGCAGGGTGACCACGAGCAGGAGAGGACGACGAGTTCATTTCCATGATAGATTACTCCTTTGTACTTGTATTTTTTTGTAATACCTAGGTACATATTTTTCTAGTAGTAAGGTAAGATAAATAATTGGTGCATAATACCCAATTATAATTGGCACTTAGTGTAGGTATTAATAACCGATATAAAAATAATATTTCTAGACAATGCGAAATTAAGTATGCTGAATTTCTGAACCGTATGTATTAACAAATAAAGTTAACATATTAAGAAATCCAAATATTCAATTATAATATTAGGAATCACAGAATTAAAATTCAATCAACGAACGAAATCACTCGAGTAAGATTACATGTGAGACACTGAATTATTGAGTTCAGTGGTTTAGTAAATTTATTAAGATAACATTCTCTGAAGTCTTGAGATTGAGACACAAAATAATAAAAAGTAATATTTACCTCAATATTACATTAGCTTATTACATTAAATTTTATTAATTACATAGGGTATAATCATTAACTATCGTCGGGTGGGTTTTCAGTAAAAATTTAAGCAGTCATATGTATACTTAACTTATTTTAATAAATATTTAACATAGGCACATCGTGTACTTATTCAAAATATTTTAGTACCTATAATTTCGCACATAATAATTAATTCTTTTAAACATCATGACAATTTTATTCAGGCTTACGTGAGTTAAAATAATCAAAAAACTAAGTTATTGGTTTATGTTTAATAAGTCAGTGATGTTGTTTCGTAAAAAATTGTATAAAAAAGTTAGTTAATTTTAATAAATTTGACTTATTTATTCATCATGAAATATTAAAAAAATTATGTACTTGTTTGAAACTTTATGAAGGCACCTAATGTAAGTAAAGTTTTGATTGAAAGCCTTTGTTATATTTTGTTTCAATTTGCAAATTAGGTTATGCCCTGGAGACTGTAGCGACACTTAACGGTTACATCCAGTATGCTATGTACTTACATACGTGCTTCCACTGAGTTATGTATCATTTTTAACGGAGTCACTTTACAGAATTGCCAAAAGAAATCCTATCCGGCAATAATAGATCTTGTTTTGCCTCGGTTGGGGTAAATGGAGCAAACAATGTACTCCCGCAGATAGCTGGCAACGCAAAACATTATCCACTTTGGTGCGGGTTTTATCGCGCAATATCCACCCTGAGTACTTAATATATTCAAACAGAAAAGCTTTGTGGCTGTGGAAAAAACGTGAATAGGCAAAAATTTTGTGAGTGTGACATTTAAATATTTGTGCGAATTTTGAAAGGGGTTAAAGTGATTTTCGATTTTCTAACATTTGAAATCGTGAAATATTTGAAGCTTAAATAGTTAACTGTACCTATATTTTTATAGATAATAAAAGTACCTATAGCATAAAAATATCTTATTGATTCATCAACCCAAAGGTGAAATCTCTAACGATTGAGGTTAAAATTGATCATATTTTAAATGACCATATCAATTTTTTTTTGTGGAAATTACTATCAGTTGATAAAACCCCACCTGGCAATACCGACTTATAGTACATGAAAATAAAGGTTATATTAACATACCGGCGCTTGAGGCGGCATGTTGGGGTCGGAGCGGCGACCGAAGCGCAGGCGGCGGGACGGCGAGCGCACCGACTTGCGCGCCAACGCGTGCCCGTCCAACGCGTCGTGCTGTGCCAGCAACGTGTACAGCCCGCCCAGCGATTCCCAGCCGTTGCCGCCTTCCAACGCTGGCCCTGTACAATATATTTACTTTAATAACATCACCACTTGGCAATGTATACTGCTCAACTCGGGCCGCTCAGCGACTCCCAGCCGTTGCCGCCGTTTACTGCTGGTCCTGCACGACATGTTTACTTTGATAATAGTGTCGCTTTGCAATGAATAATGCTCAATTCAGGCCCGTCGCAGGCGAGCGTGCAAGTTGTGCCTCGGACCCGGACGGAAAATGGACCACGTTGGGTTAAAAGTAAACCTTTGTCAGGTTGGTAGTAACTAGCAGGACGATACTACACGTGGGCGCTTGTACAGCTACCGGAGAGTCTAGCTCAACTCATTTTGACCAACTTTGGCAGACACTGGCAAAATGTTTTATATGGTTACAATATGGTTATATGGTTACAAATTAGGACTATTTACAGAAGTGTTAAAAAACTATACAGTGGTGTATAGAGTTTTTGTTGAATCCTTTTGAATACTTTTGAGTCAGTCATTCAACCAAACCAACCAATCCCAAACCCAAAAAACCTTACCAGCGAAACCTGAGTAAATACTAATATGACTTTATGTCATTAAGGGTTCGTCATATGAAACTAATATTGAACTAAACCGAATGATTATTTTAAGCCCGCGTTTAAAATAAAAATGAACTCATAAAGAATAAAAAAAATTATAACTCTAAAAATATTTATACAAATAATACTTCATTAAAAAAAATACAATCTAGATATATAATAAGAGCGTAGAAAAGTCGTGTGTGCTTTTTTACGAAATTGACAAAACAAAATATAGAGGGGGGTTAAGAAACAGTACTAGAACATGAATCTAATTTTTTTATTTATTTAAAAGAACTTTGTGTGTTTTTTATCCTGGGATTCCCGCGGGATCTACGTGGATAAGGATTTACCTGGGAAAAACTCCTATATGCAAGGTCGCGAGCTTAGATTTTTATGGAACTTTCACTGGGATATAGAGGAAGTTGCGGAGAAATGTATAGGCTACTTTTTATCTTGGAAATTCCCGCAGGATCGATCAGGATTCACGCGGGAAAATCTCATATGCGAGAACGAGGTTTCAGATGTTTATGGGACTTTCAGTGGGAGGTAGAGGAGGTTATGAAGCATTATATGTATAGGCTACTGTTTGTTCGTGACTTCTCGCGGGATCGGGATTTACGCATGAAAAACTTTGTGACACACTCACTGAGTTCCACGCGGGCGGAGCCGCGGGCACAGCTAGTAAATGAATAAATAAAACATCACACATACTTGTATTCTTATATTTGTGGTCTGTGCACACTACCATGCGTTTGACATAACGTTTGATACGAGCATAAGTTAGCTCTTCAGTATGTATAAAAGTCTGGGTTTTAATGTGTCAAGATTATGTATGTACTAGAAATTCTTAACCTTACAGTTTCCAAACCAAAAACTGAAAATTTACTCTGTACCTACTTAACATGTAACAATATTATCACAAATTTGAACGCCAAAGTTGAAAATTATCTTCTTCATATTAATAACAAAACTTACATTCTTTCACTGCATCAACGAGTGAAACTTTGAAAATACAATATGAAGAAAACGAAACCTAAAGTTCGGGAATTTAAAATATTTACTCTTGTTATGGTTCTTCTCTTAAACTGTATTGATAAGTAGGTTGGATACAACTTTGCCATTTATAACGGAATGCTAAGATCAAAGAATTTTAGGAGCGTATCGTGTATTAACGGATAAATGAAAATTAGTTAGATACAATTGCAGAATATTAATGGATATAAATTATTTAAAAGCATATTTTATGAATAATTTTGAACAGCTGAAACAAAGCAGATTGAGAAGAGAATTTATTAATATTCAATGTCTTTTATGTGTTTTATTAATTCATTAAAATATCTCAATCACGTCGTTACAAATTACATATAATCTTAAATAGATTTGTCTTTTCTTTGAATAAAAAGAATACATCGGTAAGTAATATTTCTCAGAGACTTCAAAAAAGAAGGAGGTTCTTAATTCGATTGTATTTTTTGTGTGTTACCTCTTAACTTTTTACTGGGGGAACTTACTTGTCGTCCGGTCCCATTTATACATAGATCGACGAGTAGTTTTTTGTTATCCTTAATAATGTGTGATTCATTGACTCCGAGTGAGTCCGTTTTTTGTTTTAGTTATTGTTTGTGTAATTAATTGTAAAATGTGAGAGCTCATCCGGGGAAGTACCATCGCCCGCCACGCTACTTAGTATTAGTACCATTCCAACCGTGTAAAAATTGTTTTAAGAACAATTGTGTTCCGGATAGGAAGGTGTGGAGCCGGTTACACTTTTGTAGAGGCGACCATCTCAGTCCTCAGGGGTAGCAACGCATCTGTGACCGAATTAGAACGAGACTCATACTAACATAGATGTAGCATACACTGACGTTTAGATAGATTGGAAATGCGAAAGAGCAAAACATATGATACACGTATGGCAGAGCGAGATAGATAGACGAAACCAATTTTTAGACGGCATAACGGGCTTAGCGGGCACTTGTCAAAAATTGTTCCTCAATTTTCTCAAAATACTTAATTTAGTTTTTACATTTCTGTGTGGAATAACGTCCTTTGTAGTCTTAATTAGTGATAGTTACTTGTGCGGTACCTGGATGTGATTCCTCTAGATATAAAAACCACCAGGAAGGCATCGCGCTCGGCGGTGACATTGACAGCGGGCGATCATTTTTGGTTTCGTCCAAGTGATACAATTGCCGATCTTTAGTTATATAATAAATCTATGCATACTAACAATAACTAACTGGACTAACCATCCTAGTACCTTTGAGTCTAGTTCTAGGTCGGTCACAGTTGTTATGGGCGGCAGCGGAAGGTGGTGTTGCATGCTCGTTTACTATCTTAATTCCATAAAAAAAATTGTAAAAATGTGACAAGTATAAATAATTGTTAAAAATAAAAAACCAGTACTCGAAGCAACAACCTCTAACATATCACTTATATTAGTGTTAAAGTTGCTACGTTACACAGTCGATAAGACACATTATGATATTCTGATTATGACAAATCTACCGTTAAACATTGGCTATTAATATGTAAAACGGTATTCTCTGGAGATAATTAAGTTTCCTAACTAACCCTCTGAATAACATTTCACATAAGTTTAGGATAGATAAGTTAAATGTTATCGGTGTAGAATAATATATTTTCATGCTCAATGAAACCTCGACGAGCGCAAAAAATTGCAAACTTTTTGCTAACCATGTGTATTGTGTATGGCAATTCCTTTTAGTCAAATATGCTGTAACTAAATTAATCGCTGATTTGGTATCCATCTTAACTCAAAGATCATATAGAGTTCAAATATATGTACTATATATGTAGATCCAATACAGTGGTAGAGTCTCTGGTAGAGTTGTAAAGTTCGCCCGATGTAGTACCTAGTAGTAGAGATTCCATTACAGTTGAGGAAAATCTTAGTCTTCAATCCTATTAATTCCTCTTAGACTGCATAAGAACGAGACGGTTGCTAACTACGTATGACTAATACCACAGTAATACTAAACACAATCAACAATATTAGTAACACTCCAATCCATACCCCAACCCTGTTATGTACAAACGAACTGACACTTTTCGATAAATGGACTAACTCGCCTTGTCCTAATGTGAGTCTAGTTCTATGTCAGTAAAAGGTTTCATGGGCGGTAAGCGGCAACGAAAAGGTGGTGTTATCGTAAGTCCATAAAAATCGTGTAACTACTTCAATAAGTCCTCATAATTTATCACAAGGAAATCGGATACTTACTGCTTTTATTAGAGTTCCGTAGCCGAACGGCAGATAATGGAAAACTTATTTTTATTGTAGTATCTAATAAATCTGTATTATATTTGTTTTGTTAGGTAACAAACTTAATTATGATAGGATTACGTTTAAAGTCTAATATTATAGACGCGTAGACCTTCAACTGAAACCAAACTCTCTATTGAAATTATCATAAATCTTCTATTCATCATACTTTCTCATAATAATACTAAATGAGCCCATGAAAATGTAATATTGTGTAGCCTTTTACATGATAAAGTACAGTATTATAGGGAATTAAAACTAGCCGATACCTCTCATTTCCCATTATTACAAACAATACAATACAATGAGATTATTTTATTATTAACACTTAACAATATCTGTCTCATTGTTTTCGGCTGTTGTAATTTGTATAAGTACCAATGGAATCTCGAGGATTGCGGAGATTTTTGGCTCAGCTCAAAAATGAATTAAGGATAACAAATATAAAAAGGGTTTTACTTTGAAAAGTAACTTTTATTTGCAAAATGACATTTTTGAAGTAGGACAAAAATTATCGAATTGACACGTATGTATTTAATGTTATAAGAAATTAGAACTATTCACACTAGATTAGGGCTTCCAAGCCAATGTAAAAAATGATTAAGGTTTATGTATTTTTCCAGCACGGATTTCTTCATAACTAGTAAGTAATCGGGTTACTTATATTCAAATAAAAGTAGCTGGTTTATTAAGTTCTATGCTACTTTTTGGATAATACGTGTTTGAATAATGGTCTGGCTTATTGATACAAACGATGAACGCGGTGTCCAGAATTTTCTTAAATCACTTAAGACAATAACTACCGTTAACCGTTTACCGATAGTTAACCGTGCAAAACTAAAAACTAACGAAATAAAATATAAATAAAACAATTAAAAACTTCTGCTATTAAAAATAAAAATAAAATATAGTGCATTTCATCTCTTTATGTATTTCACAGCGATAGGTAAATCCCTCACGCATGAGCAACACAAATAGGTACCTACACTTATCCATATTCCCTTGAATAAAGAGGCTTAGTATAAAATAATATTGAATTGGAATAGCCGTCAAACCAACAATGATTTTATGATGGAACTCGATACGTACTGGCCGTGGGGTAATCGAGTCCACACCGTTAATCCGCTACACGGGGCACTGCGGACACAATTTAGCTATTTCAAATTAAGTCATGGTCACCCACTTGTTTTCATAAATCGGCACGACCTTTTACTAATGAAATTGCATGGATTTGAATATAGTTAACTAAGACAATTTATATTGTACAATTTGAAAATTGTTAGCGGCATTTCCATTGAAATGTTATATATTGTCTTTGAACAATGAAATATGCAAATCATTCCGTTTATGCCTCGAATGAAATTATTCGTAGGATCGTTGTATTGTTTAAGAAATGTTATAATGTCCTTTAAAAAATTGGATGGTATAAACACCTAGGTAGTAAGAGTTTTGAAGTGTAATTAATCTTTTCATTTTTAGACCTAAGTCTCGCCAGCTTTTGGTGTAATTTGGTCATCACAGAAGGAAGTAATCAGTCCCACTACTGGGCTCGAGTCCCTTCCTTAAATGTGAAAGATACCATACCTACTGAGGGATTTCACCAAGTGCCTGCATTGAACCCGGGTCGTTAAATTTCCGGAGTAACATATTATAGAATTCTAGGGGATAACTAAATTTTCCGAAGCGAGGGCAGATCCATTAGTTCGTGATTAAAACTATGTTAAATGAAATCCTTAGGTCATGGACGACTTAGGTATAATATTTGTCAACATTTGACACATACGCTTGGATAGAATGGATAGATGAATGCACGAAATAATATAACGTCAGTCATGTACGGATTTAAATGGGATACGTGACATCCTGTGAAACGCAATCTAGAAAATAGCTTAACTTTCATAGTCTAAAACCGAAATACAATTGTGAAAGCTTTTGAAAGCTTTGCTCAATTGTTTCATTGGACTGGATTCAGCATCGAATTATATTGAATTAAGTTATCATTGTAATTGAATAGGACTGGAGCATAGCCGACCACGCTGTTCCAATGCAAATTAATGTCACAGTTTAGTTACAGTTGTCACAATATATTGTTGTTGACGAAGACACTACGAAAAAACTTATAAATAAATAAATTAAATAACAATCGAATTTTTCTGTGTCTAATCAGAGAATCACTTCCAGAATCACGAACAACACACAGGATAGGCACATTTCTAACACCTACGACCCGAGAAGGAACATTTATCTATCACATTAATAACTGCCTCTGCCGGGAATCGAATCCGTGATCTCAAGCAAGTAGAGTCGCTATCAACCATAGATGTAACATACACTGACATTTAGATAGATTGGCTATGAAAAAGAGCAAAACATATGATACACGCATGGCAGAGCGAGATAGATAGACGAAACCAATTTTTAGACGGCATATCGGGCTTAGCGGCTCTTGTGAAAAATTGTTCCTCAATTTTCTCAAAATACTTAATTTATTTTTTACATTTCTGTGTGGAATAACGTCCTTTGTAGTGATGGTTACTTGTGCGGTACCAGGATGTGACTCCTATAAATATAAAAACCCCCAGGCGTCGCGCTCGGCGGTGACCGACCGCTGTCACCTGTCATTAATTTTTGGTTTCGTTTAAGTGAGACAGTTGCCAATCTATAGTTAGGTATATAATAAATCTATGCTACCAACTATCTATGTATATGTATACTCCGTTCGGGTTTGATATGGAATTCATTTTAATGGCAACCCACACAAACTCCATCTTTCCGCTCCTGTGATTAAGGTTCATTGTAGATTGCCAACGACAATTTACCATACCTTAAGTAAATTTTGCTTACAAGCTAAATTGAACCGTGAGCACACGTAATAAGTTTGTTTTTAGCGGGGAGTGAAAATTCCATTTTCTCCTCGACTCAAGTATAGATAAAACCAAATGAATTAACACGACTAACAAACTCACGATTACAAATCCTTTATATAAATTCTTGTACCCAATTAAAACTTATGAACATAAAATTAATAAGTACAGTTTTATGATTCCTCATCGTTACATCATTGGTTGAACACATTAAATTGCTAATGCCCATTAAAACTATTGGAAAAGTATTCTAACCCATGATTAGGAATAAATGGTTGATTTACAGGTAAGGGTCCTCTGCTCGAATAAATTAAATTTCTCTCAGAAGTATGAGGTAACGTATTTCTAAAGAGAATTTTCATAGCTAACTGTGACAATTTAATCCGTAAGTTCCGTAACACACCAATGTCGTCGCCTACTCATAATCTGTGAATTGAACATCATAAACTTTACCGTCAATTAAAAATAGATCTTCACTGACACACGATCTTCTGTCATTTCATTTAGTCGTATTCACTTCATAGGTTAGCACAACAGGCAGTTAAATATCCATACTATTTTTATAAATGCGAAAGGACTCTTGTAGCTCTCTCGTAGCAGACTGTTTGTCTGCTATCTTGTCCATATCATATAACGTATTATTTATTCATAAATAATCAGCTCCTCCGATTCAGAAAAAAATTTGAATGTACCTACGTTAGTTTGAGGCCCTGGAAAGGAGATAAATACTTTTTATATTTTATATAACCCCATAGATATACATACTTATTATTCAACTCATCCAAATATTAAAAGAATATTTAAAAGTAGGTACCAAAGGTAATTATTAAAAATTATTTTATACAGTGTAAAGAAACGTGAAGATTTCTATTATGAATGGAATTTATAACGAGGTTGTTTTCTCTATTCTTAAAAAATAAGCCTGTTACTTATATTATAACAGCCTTTTATCGTTCCGAAAAGGAGCGAGATAATAAGTGTTTTGGCGAGTTTCACAAAACTTAAAAATCTAAAAAAATCGGTTATCTTAAATTAAAGGACGTTACGGACGGTAAAGGATCACGGTTAGCGTAGAGTAGTTTTAAACTAAGTTTAAACTGTAGTTGAGCTTTTTAGTACCGTGTAATATTTCTAATTTTCTTGATGAAATTTATGTACGATTTCCGAAAAAAAATACCAGTATTATTTCCGTTATTAATTTCGACTTACCGTCATATTGTGTGAGTGCCTGCGCATTTGCGACTGGCAACACGCAAATCGCCGCGCTACACATCGCAATGATCACGATGAAACTACGGAACATGTCTGGAACAAACGAAACACACATTTAAAACACGCTTACACCCACACAATAGGTATTGGATAGTAGGTATTGGTATTGGTAGCGGTGATAGCCCAGTGATTAAGAATTCAGCCTCCTATCCGGAGGGTCCGGGTTCGAATCCCAGGGCACGCACCTTTGACTTTTTGGAGTTATGTACGTTTTAAGCATTTAAGTGTCATTTGCTACAAACGGTGAAGGAAAACATCGTGAGGAAACCTGCATTCCTGAGAGTTCGCAAAAACTCAAAGGTGTGTGAAGTCCGCCAATCCGCACTTGGCCAGCGTGGTGGACTATGGCCTTAACTTTCTCATTCTGAGAAGAGACCCGTGCTCAATAGTGGGCCATGGTGGGTTGAAATGATGATGATGATGAGTAGGTATTGGAACAGACATTATGTACGGTAAAATAGGAAAAGTAGAAACAGGAAACTGTCCTCTTAAACAACAGCTATGATGCAAGAACTTATTCATTAATCAGTGTCAACATTGGAACGGTATAGATTATTATCGAACTTCAAAAACATAAAAATCTGCTAGCATAGTTAACAGGAAACTCATGTTTTAACCTCTCTAATTCTCATAGTCTAATTCTCAATAGCTACTCGGTACCTACTTTTTAATTTATTTTCACGTGTCGATAAATACCTACTAATGCATATATAGTCGTAGCAGCAATTAAAGATTCTAAAGAGTTAATTCAAATAGAACGGGTCGACAATCGTTATAACGATTGAATTATTAGATATGAAATTTGAATACATATCTCTTTTATTTAAACAATTTTTTAAAGTCACTATGATGCCACTGAAGTTAATGGTGGTTCCATTTTAATATAATATACAAGTTTTTGTATTTTGTCTCACATACTTTACTGTAGCTTTGTCGAAAAACATCAAACAAATAGAGATCTCCAAGACTGGTTATTTCCGAACCTTTACAAATAAAATCGTATTCCAATGAAGTGAGTCGGAAATAAATTTCTCGTTTGCAGTAATTCTATACTAATACCAACACTATAATATTGTCTGTATTTTCTTATGTTTCTGGACAATATATTTAAAATGTTTTATATTGTCTTATTATAAATTAGCAATGGCTCGAGACGAGACGTATGCGGATGTATTGTACCTAAAGACTTTGAAGACTTCTCCGAACTTCTAGCTCCATTTATTCCATCTGGGGATGAATTTTTTAAAATCCTTTCTGAGTACTCTCCTAAGGACTTCTGTGCAAAGTTTAATTCTCCTAGGGCCACTGGTTTCAGTTATGCGTTGTTTTTGAAAAGTAACTTCACAACCTTATTAGGTAGACAAGAGCAGCAAATGAACAAGATGTACCTACAGTAGAATATAAGACTAACATTTTAATTCATTCTACTAATTGATACGTAGAAAACTTTTCCTAAAAAATTATCCTAACTAAAGTCTCTCCTCTCCTTCAGAAAATTATAATAAACCAGTGATTAGTTATAAACACGTCGGGAAAAATTTATGCATGCAAATGAATTACCAAAATTGTGGAACTTTGACTTTCGTCAGCAAGAGTCCGCTCATTTAACGGCTATTCATATAAAAATGAATTCATGCAATTACTTAAAAAATAAAATCATGCCCAAAAAGTAAAAATTATTATAAAATTTACAATCCAAAAAATAACTGAGAATATTTTTAGATGTAAGAAAACGACCAAGAAACGTCATAGTTATCTCTTAAACTGTTACGTAACGCTAGAACGTTCACCCTGAATAAAACAGTTGGAAAAAGTGTAGATATATCCCCGTAGAAGGAAGTTCAACAAGTAGGCTAATGTCCCTCGGAATCGTAAGGCATCAATCATCCTTATCGCCCGTGTCACTGACGCCACGTGTTAATCTAATAAAAGGGACTAAAATATTTTTTAACTTAAATGTAGAGATACCTTTAATATTAATCTTTCATTTTACTTGTATATTCATATTGTGACCCTTAGACGATTTCCTGTCACAATGTCCCATAGTGGAATGATAGGCTGCACAATTTATTATTATTATGAAGATTATTAGTAGATTAGTGCCATTTTTATTCCTGTTAGTATTTTTACAAATAAACGAATAGAGATCCGTACTCAAAGGTGGGACTTTAATGGGTTGAAGCCAAACATAAAAATGTTAACCGCCAGGGCACTATGCGATTTATCCGGATAAAAGAGAATGCAATTAGCATTAAGCTCGCTTTTCGTACCGTTATATTGTAAATAGTAGTCAATAAAGTTTAAGTAAATAAATAAACAAATAAAAAGTATCTTCTATGTTTTTATCCTAAATTTAAAAAAATATGTGACTAAACAACAATGAGAATTATTATCGTCAAATTGCGTTTAAGATTATTTAATTTTAATCGTAGCAAATCAATGGGTTGCAAATCAAACTTTTGATAAAAACATTTTATATTTTAATGTTCATCCACAAAGCTAAATACAATGGTAAATTCTGTGTTTCCATCATTAAATTTATTACTAAGCAGCGTTATTCCTGTTCTCTGAACCGCTGTACAAAGTTACACTATGGCAAACACATTCGTTGTAGTTCAGAACTGCACTTACGAGCGTATTAATTGAATAGGCGTTTATTGTGAAGTCTGTGTAGTGCTTACGAGTTCATTCTTACAATATGTATGAAGTTCCGAGGTAACTTTTCGTGTGTAATTTTCCAACTAATCCGTTTGTATTATGCGCTTTGTTCAAATACTTATTGTACCTTTCGTAGAATGGTATTGGGTGTGTCAATAATAATATGTAAATATACCTACTTATTTAAGTTTTTGACTAGTGATTTGAGCTATAGTCGTACAAGGATCTTGTGGGTAACAGAGACAGAGCCTTACAGTTTGTCTTACCTGTAAGGCGCTGTCTCTGTCACCCACGCGCCAAATGATCCTTGTACGACTGTTAACTCGGTGATCAATAATGGCAACCATGGAGTATTCTAAGTGTAAGGTTGTAAACCATGACCATACCAACATGATTGGGACTCATGAGAATCAACTTTAGTATGAGCATTATTATTGTGTTCCATACCGCAACATTTTCCACATTTGTCAACTTTATATGTCAACGAAGTGTCGTCACCTCCAATCAAACCGAAAATTCAACCATGTAGAGTTCATATTTCAATGTCAATTGAGTCGGGTGCTACGAGCTACGAGTACAGGGAAGACTTTTAATTCATTCACTGCACTTAGTACAAATAGACTTGAATGCAAGTAAGGTACGATTCCGAAACATTGTTCAGTGGAGTTCAGTTCCATCTCGCTGAGTACTGTAAGTACTGTAAGATGAACTACAGGAGTGACTTGCCAACTAGCTTAGTGAAACTTGAGCACTGATCAAAGCTAAGAGTACCTACTGCTACACTACCTAATAGGTAACTGTGAATGTGGGAGTGCGCTGAAGTTTACAGAATGTTCTCAATTACTGCTTGCTAATTGTTTCGTCTATATCGCATATATTAATGTCATGTGACGCTTCGTATGACTGACATACGAATCACTTCTTATTAATATAATTAGTCCGATTATATCCGTTCCCAGACGCGGGGTTTTACACGCACTTAACCCTTTATAAGGCAGAAGGATTCAGAGTAATAAAATAACCTGCGCTTATATTTTTGGCATGTTTTTATTGATATAACAAAAATAAACTTAAAAGAAAAACACTTATTATTTCGGAAGTTTTGGAAAAATAGGTGGTAAAAATATTCCCACTGCCCGTCAACAGAGCCACATGCAAGCGGAGTTTGAGACATTATTTTCTATGAAATTGTGCAAAACAAGGCGTGATGCAAAGAGGGACATTACACTTGTTGCATTTTATTTTGCTACGCTTATCTTTGACCTTTGTGCTACACAATTTACAGCGTCGGTAAGTCTCCAACTCTGCTGGCATATGGTCACCTACGTTTACAAACCGCAGTTCTTCAGGTACAGCATTTACAGTTTTTTGATATACCTCTGGGCATGCTATGCGTGATTTCTTGCAGATATATGTAGGCAAGCTTGATCTTCTTTTTCTGCTGCTATAGCCACCAATCAACCCTCTGGCAACAGCCACCCGAAATTCTAAGTTGGTAAGCTTTTCTACTCTCGACGTTAGGGAATATAAAATGAAAGAGTTTGTCAAACTTGCGTCCACCAAGAAGTAGAATATCCGCATCCACCAGCGTTTACTTCTCCTTCCGACAGCATACGTCCCCTTCACTTGGTCAAAACGGTCGACACCACCCATTCTTTTGGTGTATTCTTTCACAACCATAGGACAAATTACAGCTTCCCTGGTGCCATTTTTTTGCGTTCTTTGTACAGTTGTTACTTCCACTTTAGGATGAAATGCAGTTGTCAACAATAAAACCTCTTTAGTATCTTGCCACACAGTAAATGCTACATCTTGTTTAGTTCTCCACTTGAATTCACCTTTTTTCAACTTTAGGCTTTTGTTTCTGCCGTTTCTTTTTGTGTTATTTTTTATTATGTTAGGTAAAATTGCTCTATTTCTTCTTACTGTTCCAGTGGCATAAATATTTTTTTCATACAAGTACTGCATGAGAGAAAAATCGCAAAAAAAGTTATCGAATGTAACATGAGACTTGAAATCTTCTTGTGCTAATTTACTTGACAATTTCTTTACGACATTAGCCCCTAGCCCCTCTTCTGTTCCTTGTCCTGTTTTACCGGTATAAATTTCATAGTTATACAAGTACCCTGTGCTACTATCACAACAGCACCACACTTTATAGCCCCTTTTTATGGGCTTCAGCGGCATGTACTGCTTCAAACTGGACCTTCCTTTGAATAGTATCATGCTCTCATCTATACTTTGGGAAGAGGAATTGAAGGCATTGTTTTGAAATGATTGACTTAGTAAAGATATAAGAGGACGAATTTTATACAATTTATCAAAATTTACATCTTCTCTACTTGGTTGTTGATTATTATCGTTCAAATGCAAAGTCTCTAAAATTTTCTTGAAGCGTTTTACTGGCATAACTTCAGCTATTTCATTCACACGAAATCCAGGATCCGATGACCAATATAAATCGATATGTGGAAGAATATGATAACCCATTATAATGAGAATGCCTAAAAAAGCACTAATTTCCTGTGTGTCAACAGGCTGCCAATTTTTTATATTTTGTTGCTCCGCATACAAGTTTGTCTGAGTAACAATCAAATCGAAGACTTCATCACTAAAAAACTTTTTGAAATGCGCTACTGGACGTGCTCTCCTATTCAATAAATACCGAGGTTTTATTGTCACCTTATCAAATTCATCGGGATCTGGCCTGGATGTCCAAAAAACCTTCCCCCATGACTCATCTTCACATTCAGATTCATCAGTCAATTCTTGTACTAAGGGTGATGATGACTGTACTATCAAAGGCTCTTCTGGCTGCGAGTTATCTAATTGTGAACATAGTGCTATTATAGATGTACCTGACTCGGAACAACTGTTCAAATAAGTGGGAGAATTTTGTGAAAGGTCACTTGAATCATCAGGTGCTTCAAGTAACCGTTGCATTGTATCCACGTAGAACTCTTCTGCCTCATCAGACTCAAATCCGTCTTCTGAGCCATCATCGGGCATTTCCAACATCTGCTCAATATCATTTTTATTCAAATAGCGCGGCATTTTTCATGAAAATCTGAAAAAAGAAGGAACTAGTTCAACAAATGTACATAACACGCCACGGGCAGCGGGAATATTTTTCCCACCGAGTAAAAAGTCTTCTCACATCTAAATACGATAGTAACTTGTAAGGTATAGCAAACAACTTGTAGAATAAACATAAATACATAATAAAAAAAAAGTTTCTTACCTCTTTCCAAATAAAAAATATGAAGATTCACGGAGTAACAAATATTCTTTCAAAATTACCGCAATTTTTGACAGCTAGTGGCGCCAAGAAAAAATATGTCACACAAACGTCATTTCTTTTTTTTACAATAATAAACCAGACATCCATAGTTGCCAGTGCAACAAATTAGGGCTCATTTGATAACTTACATAAAAAGATAAACAAAGTTTTTGTTGGTGGTAAATATATCGCCTCTGCCTTAAAAAGGGTTTGCACTTTGGAGCGTTTTTATCGCACTTCTGAATGCCGACTCACAGTGAAATTAGCGTTTTAACATATGGTGTTGGAATCTCTTCTATTAGCGCCTAATGCCTTCCCCTTGGCCCATAAATTGGTAACGACCATATAGACCGTTCATAAAATTTTACATTAAAATGACCAAAAAGTAGGTATGTTGGATACATACTTTGTTGTACTGATTTCTCTTCGTAAATTTAAATAAAATTCCGACGATAGATTATAAAAATTTAACTTGAGATGAAGCGATCAAATAAAACTAAGCAGGTAGGTACTCATATTTCACGAAAAATTCTATCAACTTATTCGTACAATTAAATACGATTCATGCCAACCATTCATTCAACGTTCAACGCATTTTTTAAATCATTCAAACAATTATTTGAAACCCACACACCGTTATTTTATCACCGTTACGTTAATCGTAGGAACCATTAATCTTCATTTTTCCATATTTGTATTTTTGCCCAATCACCCAGTACTGTAGAGTTGTATCACACATTGAGTATATTAGGTAGCATATAGTAAAAAAATATCTTGAGTCAATCTTTCATCCTCACTCGTTCCTGTTATCCTGGTATCGAATAACCTAAATATTTATGTTTTACGCCATGGCTTACCATCATATTTAATAGCTAATGGCAAATTAATACATTTGTCGATTCTTCACAAAAAAATTCAATCAGTTCCAAATCCTTCGCAAAAGCTGAAAAGATTAATGTAATGTAAGAAATTACAAGTTGACGTGTGATTGATCGAGCTCATTCATAACAACCATGTTTTTATGACTTTTTTACTAAACAGGGTATTTGATAATAAACTTAATAAAAAAGAAAAAATACTTTAACCCTTTAATATTTCATATGTCATCATTTCAATTCTCTGCAAAAAACTTGACGAATTGCTAATCATTACAAAACTATTTGGCGCTACATCGTACATTATTATTGTAGAAGAAACTTCTTACTATAGGAATTTCTGTCAAGTAAATTAAATTATTGAACAATAGAAGAAACTCGTTACCTTGTCTTGTTAAAATGCTTGTTAGTAGGGCGATTATTGCTTGAAACGTAAGGACGATAGGATATTACAATAATTTACTGTCACATTGCCTACAACCCATTAATGGCCCACTACTGAGCATGAGAGACCCATTATGGATATGGATAGGTACAAAATTTGCCTGAAATACACGAGGAGTTGTAACATTCTTGCTTAACCTTGATACAAGTAAATGAACTAAGTACTTAATGGATCAATTATGCGTAGATTAGCTATTGTTAGCTTAATATAATGTGTGATTATTTATAACTCCTTGTGTACGGTACGCGAAAATGACTCGTAGCGAAATTTTCTCGTAAACATGAATTTGATGTATAAATGTAAAACATGAGTAGGTATGTTGTACATATATTATCCCTAGGTGATCTATAGTATGTTGAATCAAAACCCGCAATGATTCGAAATGTCCTGAGTTCAACTCTCAGTGAGGCGGAAATACATATAATACGTACATACCTACCTATATGAGATTATTTTTCTCGGTCTGATTGTGTGTGTTTGTCTTGTCCATTGCACATACCACACGGGAAATATTAGTGGTGGGTGCGTTACTTGTCATACATACTTAATATTTATGTAACTAAATTAATACTGATACAAAGTTAAAATACTAAATACAAACGGAGCATTCATATCAAATATCCACAAAGTTAAACATCAACAAGTAACTGACACTATTTGGACGCTAAATAAGTTGTACGTCGGTGTTTATGAATGTCAACATCTGTTCGGCATACCAGGCATGTAGCACCGAAGGGTAGCCAACGGTTGACTTTGATCCTCGAAGCGGTAAATTGGTTCCCGCTGCCCGCCCCGTGTGCAGTATGCTTTACACTATGCTCATAATGTTAAGCGAAAATTCAACACCTTATTTTAAGCACTTCCATTAAGAGCCAAGCTATCGTACATAACTTTACGTTTGAATTCATCTACCGTTAAACTATGTTAAATTAAGTTTCCGTCCCACGTAAATTAACTATTAAAAATATAATCACCGGTTTAAGGTTGTGTCATTGCTTTTATGATGCGTACCTATCTAAACAATAAGTTTATGTGCGATTGAAAGCAATAAAATTAATTATTAGATATACCTACAAAATTAAATGGAAGCAGATTAAACATCATATTAATTTCTATGATTTTAATACGTATGAAATGACACGTGTATCAATAAAATGAGGTTAAATTATGAATTATAATTTATTTATATTCCAGTAGAATTTAAGAGAGCGGGTTACATAAATTGTAATTATCTCTGTATCATACCTATTCAATAGATGTTTATCGTATTGGAAGGTTTTCATTTCAAAGTAGTATTTTATTCTTTGTGCATATGCAAAAGAATAAGAAACATAGTATTATACTTATGAAAAATATGATTCAAGCGAATGGCTCAGTCATGTGTAGCGTGTACACAGGCGAAACTATTTCACAAGCCGGTGAAGAAAAATCTTGTTGCGTTTTGCCAACTTAGTAGCTCCTTTGAACGACATACCTACTGGATTTTGTTTATACCTTATTTGTATCACATTTTATCGTAGCATGTATGAATTTCTTCGTAGCGAGGGAATGTTAAACTATACTTGAGTCGCCGAGCATACGGTATTGCCAGTCCCTGCAAAAACGAATCTTATTACCTGATCTCACAGTTCAATACAGCTTATAAGCAAAATCTGAGGACATTTTCAAATTACGCCTGCAATCTTAAATCAAGGTTAATCGCATAGACGGAAACCTGGAATTTGTTTGCCACGCAATTCAAAAATTCAAAAAATTCAAAATTCAAAAATTCTTTATTATACCATAATTTTACATAGTTACATGTTGTGGGTACTCCCCTGGTAAGTTAATCAAAACCTGTGTTAGGGAAGACCCCTCTTCCTGAGTGGACATCCGTACAGTATAATAATATTATTTATCATAATTAGGTATATGTTTACAAGGAAAACTTATGTCTAATATTTTATTATAATTTTGTTATTTTAAAGATCTATATATAACTCTTTTGTTTACTCACACACGCAGATATATTAATAATAATATATAAATTTATGTACATATATTTCGGACATATACATACATACATACATAATACATACATACATATGCATATAAATACATACATGCATACATATAATACATACATATTTAGATTTAATTGCTATATAATTTATAATACATATTTCCATTTGCCCTTTTATTGGTTTTATTAATCTATTTATTTATTTAATTTTATTTTTATTTATTTATTTATTTATTTTGTAGTTAGTACTTGGACTACAAATATAAAAGATCTTTAGTTTGTTGATAATTTAGAGATTTTAAAAATTCTGTTACTTTATTTTTGCATTGAAATAATGGCTTGGAGTAAATTTTTAGTTTTCTGTTTATCTTATTATATAATTTTATAGATTGAGCTTTGAATTGTTTAGAAGCTGAGACTGTCTTAGTATTTATGTGAGGAATAACAGTGTATTGTTTACGCTTTTTAAGAATGTTAGGGTCAATTGATATATTTTTATGAGTTTTAAGTATACATTGCAATATGAATAGTTGTCTAACAGTTAATACATTTGCTTCTTTATACAATTTTTCAGAGCTATATAATTTCTTTTTCTTTAACATTGTCTTTAATATAAATCGTTGAGCTCGTTCAATGCTTATGAATTTGGTTTTATAAGTCCCACCCCATATCGATATGCAATAGAGAAGAATTGACTGGACAAGACTTATGTAAATGTATGTAATTAATTTTTTATCAGCTATGTTTCTCAGGTATTTGAATAACCAAATAAGTTTTCTTGCCCGTACTTAAGTTGAACGCGATCAGATATAATAACCTAAACTGTAAAATCGAGATTGTAGATATAATATACTAAGATCCCATAACACTTTTGCTTCACCCATCGAGTATTTGATTAAAATCATTTTTTTATGTACAATCAGGCAACGAACAATGTTTTTCCTGGTGTGCCTATCGAAAAATTGCCGCGAGTATGTTTAATTAACGAAAGAAAAATGACTTTCTGGGGCGAATTTACATGCATCTGTTATTTATATAAAATATGCTCCAAGGTCAAGATATACACCTAGAGGTCCTGAAAAGTCGGGTGTGCCATAAGGCACATGGCCGCAACCTGTTGGCAGCCAGGCATAAAGAGGTGCTATTCTGGGGCAAGTTTCCACCCATCTGTTATTTAGATCATTTATAGCTCAAATTAAAGCTATTTTTTTTCTGTACATGATAAACTATGTGTGCCTACGCAAAAATGGCCGCAACTTAGGTGTGCCAGCAGTTGAAGTCTGTTATAAAACTTATATTTATATTTGTGAAATTTATACTCCTTGTCGTATTTTCTTCATTTATAGATCAAATTAAAGCAATTTTTTTCTGCACATGATAATCTATCACCATACCCCATTAAGTACCACCGCTCGCCAGGGTACTAAGTACTATTCCTACCGTGTAATAATTGTTTTAAGAACAATTGAGATCCGGATAGGAAAGTGTGGAGCCGGTTACATATTTTAGACGCGACCATCTCATTCCTCAAGGGTAGCAGCACTTCTGTGACCGAATTAAAAAAATACTCATACTAACAATTACTAACCGGACTAACAACGACTGGCAGTACTATTTTTATCACTATCAGTCGCTATCCAAGTTCTCATGCTTATTAACAAACTAAGCAACTAATGTTCCAACATCGTCTACTACCTGGACCAATCATCTTAGTCCCTATTTGAGTCTTTTTCTGACTCGGTCACATCACATTGTCATGGGCGGCAGCTACTCTATTTCTATTTTTCGTTTTTTTTTATGACCAGCCAGTAAACCCGCCCTCGCTTCGCTTCGGGAAACCAGTCCTTAAGTAGCTACATTCGGAAATTGTTAGACATGATTCTTTAAACTGCAATAAGTTTTTATGTATGAACGGCTAGAAATAGAACACTATTCATTAAGTAAAGCTTACTGCAATACCTATGTATATTAGTGAAAACCGCAAACAACCCAATTCTGCGATTAGCTTCAACAAAACAGGGATAGAGCTGCCATGTAGGTACAGACAGCAAACAGTAACATATTCTTTATAAAAAAAATATCTACCTAATACAATAAATGTGTTTGACAATTATGCATTAAAATTTTTAGGTAGGTATATACATCGCCGTATGGCTTACGCCAACTTCATCGACAGTATTTTAGTAAGCCTTATTTGCTTTGCCTTACTTTAACAGCAGCAATGGTAATTTAACTAGGTAATAATTCTTAAATAGTGATTTATTACTCGATCGTTAATTATCATTTATTTATTACATTATTTATTAGCATGCAGCACCACCAACCGCTGCCGTCCATGACAACTGTGACCGAATCAGAAAAAGACTCAAATAGGGACTAAGATGATTGGTCCAGGTAGTAGACGATGTTGGAACATTAGTTGCTTAGTTTGTTAATAAGCATGAGAACTTGGATAGCGACTGATAGTGATAAAAATAGTACTGCCAGTCGTTGTTAGTCCGGTTAGTAATTGTTAGTATGAGTCTTTTTTTAATTCGGTCACAGAAGTGCTGCTACCCTTGAGGAATGAGATGGTCGCGTCTAAAATATGTAACCGGCTCCACACTTTCCTATCCGGATCTCAATTGTTCTTAAAACAATTATTACACGGTAGGAATAGTACTTAGTACCCTGGCGAGCGGTGGTACTTAATGGGGTATGGTGATAGATTATCATGTGCAGAAAAAATAGCTTTAATTTGATCTATAAATGAAGAAAATACGACAAGGAGTATAAATTTCACAAATATAAATATAAGTTTTATAACAGACTTCAACTGCTGGCACACCTAAGTTGCGGCCATTTTTGCGTAGGCACACATAGTTTATCATATACAGAAAAAAAAATAGCTTTAATTTGAGCTATAAATGATCTAAATAACAGATGGGTGGAAACTTGCCCCAGAATAGCACCTCTTTATGCCTGGCTGCCAACAGGTTGCGGCCATGTGCCTTATGGCACACCCGACTTTTCAGGACCTCTAGGTGTATATCTTGATCTTGGAGCATATTTTATATAAATAACAGATGCATGTAAATTCGCCCCAGAAAGTCATTTTTCTTTCGTTAATTAAACATACTCGCGGCAATTTTTCGATAGGCACACCAGGAAAAACATATTGTTCGTTGCCTAATTGTACATAAAAAAATGATTTTAATCAAATACTCGATGGGTGAAGCAAAAGTGTTATGGGATCTTAGACCAATAGGTATGTACAGTTAATGATGTATTTAGTTTGACATTAATTTTGTCATGTGCAAGTCCCTGATATTCTTTAAAATGAACACACTACGTCCTTCATACTTCATACTTCAAAGTAACTTTTGTGTTATATATGTAGTACCCATTATTTGTAGTACTCACTAGATATAAAAAATCATACCTACTTGCTCATAACTCTTTGTCAATTTCCATTAAATATAAAAAAAAATGCGAAGGGTTGACTGGCATTTCCTTAGATTAAAGAAACCTGCCATGATCATGAGATACAAAGACTAAAAGATTTTCAGCTTAGCTTAGCTTTCAGCTCGGAACTAACGAAGTACCGTTAAACCGCGGGCAAATAGTGAAAAAGTGTCAGAACATTTCGACTCGATCAGACGAACGATCTGTTGAAATTGAAACGGTGCGAGTACGTAATGACACCCAGATTGCAGGGCTGGTTAATGAGAAAGTAAATGCGTTATCGCTTTCGAAGAATAAAACCTCATAATTCGCTAGACACAGCCAGTGCTAAATGCATTGCTTTTGAATGTTTGTAAAAATATTCTAATGGCATTTTAGCTTTCATGGTTGAAAAGATAATCACATTGAAATGTCACAGCAAGAACATTTTCCTTCAGGTTCGTTCACCGTTAAATAAATTTGTATACCTTTGACCTATGTCAGTACCAAGTATTTGCTATTTGACTGTCCACTTAACAATTTCTTCGTTGATTGAACATTATATTAATGTCTTTAATTGTGTTTGTATTACATTGATCACTTTTTTATGAAAGATGTCATTGTATAGTAAATAGTCACTGCTGATATAAATTCGCAATTACTACGACTTAACGGACATATTGCTCCCTAAAAATTATCGGTAAATGCGCTTGTAAATTCATTATCCACCGCTGCCACTGAAATAATAATAACAATAACATTATTTGCTCCAAAATTTACATATACGGGTATACTACGGGTGCAATGCTGATACTAAATACACTACAGAAAAACTGTGAACGTTGTATATAAAAACATAGCGGCCCGCTCTGGCTTCGCACGGGTATAAGCGCGATTTAAAAATGAACATTAGAATAGAATATCATTTATATTTTAAAACTATCATACAATTATTTATCGTAACTTACTTATATAATATAAATTTAACTTTCTTTCTTCTTGTCATGATCGCCAATTGCGATCCTCAAATCCTCTCGTGTTGTCAATTCCTTCTCACCGTTCCGGTTTCGTCTCTAATTCTTTTGTTGTGCAAGCCATCCGGCTTTGGAACTCCCTTCTAGACAACCTCAGAAAAGCGTGCAGTAAACAGTCTTTCAAGAGCAAAGTTACTGATTATTATTTGTAGAAACGGTGAGTACTAGTTTGTCATAGTTCATATTCTTATGTGTCTGTTATGTTATCTTGTATATATATATTTTCTGTATTTTATTATCTTATAATTATTCACTACTCTCTTTTACAACTCTCCTTCTATATATTCGTACCGCCTTCGATGTTCTCTGTTTGTTCCAAAGGTAGACTGGCAGAGAATGCTTTTAGCATTAAGTCCACCTTTTGTACCACATTACTGTAATGGTATAATAAAGATTAAATAAATAAATAAATAAAATATAATTACTGATACGTTGTCGCGCTGAAAAGCACGTTTTTATTAAGTATGTTATTTTCCTCGCTAGAGAGTTTCGATAATAAACGCGTCCGATCGCTGCAAAATTCAAAATGCTAAAGGGAAAATCGCGGCCTCCGACGCGCTATTTATTGGCAAGCTGCCGCCCGCCGCCCGCCCCGACCGGCCAGTACCGCCGCAAGCGCTACGTCCCTCAATTTTAAATCTGTAATATCTTCGAAAATATTCATTTAAATCTTGTGTTGTAAAAGTCCATATAGATATATATTAAATCAACAATGTTTTTGAGCTATTTAATTGGATAAGGATTAATGCTGTATTGGTTAAAATCGCTTCGAAAATTAGCCATTATTTGTCGTCAAGCGTAAATGACAAAAAAATTTTATTGCGGGATATCCATAAGAGATAGACATATACCATCGCGGAGTTTTGTGTAGACCTTTTCAATGTGTACAAATAATTATCAATCAATCAATCAATCAATTTATTGTGAAATACAGGTATAAGATGGTCTTACAAATAAATACAATTTCTTTCCTCCGTATTTCCGCCACATAATGGGCATACAATTCATAAAATGGGAAAAATTAAATTAAAATTATCATGCAAAACAAAACAAATTAAAACACAATTAAGACACAATAGAATTAAATTAAATTCAATATTAAATTATTGAGAATTAAATTTATTAATATTAAGAAAATTTATAGAATATAATTAAATGTCAAATAATTCATTACAATTTCAATTCAGTCAATTTTGTCAATTAGTACATTATTTTGATAAATCTCGTAGGGTTCAGCCTGCGTTTGCAATGTAAGAGGAAAAAAATTGATAATTAACGACATCACATTAGGAACCTCAAAAATAACAGTATTTCGCCAGTAATTAATGGATGTTATTATACATATAAACCTTCCTCTTGAATCACTCTATCTATTAAAAAAACCGCATCAAAATCCGTTGCGTAGTTTTAAAGATTTAAGCATACAAAGGGACATAGGGACAGAGAAAGCGACTTTGTTTTATACTTTGTTTTATGTTGTGTATAACATTTAATATTATGTTATTAACACAAACACGTATTAGGTATATAGTTATACTTATTAGTGATTATTTAACTTTACATAATAACTTTCGACACATATACAATTATACATTATAAAATGGCATTGATAGATGATAGCTTTCTAAGTACTTCCATCCATACCACCGTCCATTATTATTGTGAGTTTTGACGCGTAAAACATATTTTACGACTGAAACGCGTTTGGAGTGCAGTTTTAAAGATTACTTTGATTTAAAACTGTATCAACATTATATCGATTTCCCGATTTATTATAACCATCTAATTCCATGTTGATTGACAACCAAAAATTAACCTAAAAATGTATCTGTAAAATATTATAATAACAAACAAACGTTTATTAATCACAATATCTGCCCCGACAGGGTATCGAACCTGGAATTTCTCGTTTTGTAGGCAAGGTTACGAGTTACGACCAATGAGGCTACGCTGTAGTCAATTGAATGAACCTTATTAGGTATATTTGACATATAAAATTGAATGAATTGATTGAGCATATTAAATTGATTGTAGCAATTCTGAAAATAGGAGCGTAATATAATTTTGTTTACCTACGCTATTAACTTGCCCACTTACCATAGTTATACCAGTTAATAGAACCCTGTCCCTGTCTGAAGAGTCTCAACCTAATTACACATAGGCCTTTCTCACACAACGCTATTTGTAAGCGACTAGGATGTTGTCAAAGTAAAGAAGCGGTGCGTCTACGATGCGTCTCCTGTCAGTGAACAGTGTCAGATACAGCGAATTCACAGTCGCGTAGCTACTAAATATTGTAGTGTGAGAAGGGCCTTACTTCGCAGTGGATACACAAAAATATTAAAATACAATGTATTGAGATAGATTTTGGAGAATTCAAGAAATAGAACAAAGTAATATTAGAACTGAAAAACGCCCATTTTCAATGCTCTGTGGTCTGTTATTTGTTATTTTGTTTCGAGTACAGAAAATTAGTCTTTATTATATAAGTTTTAGAGTTTTAGGAGCGCAAGATATAAGCAGTAGGCAGGCAGAAGGTACCTGCTAGTAATTTGAAACTGAATACGTACTAAAGAGCAAAGACAACTAATGAACTGTTATTATTTTGAACTCCTAATTACAAAGAATCTATAGACAGGTACAAAAATCACAGACAGTCAAGATGGCCCCTTTCTTCATAAATCTGCAGTAAAAAATATTTACGGCGAGTGAAGAGGAACCTCTCGCTTTCACAGACCGAAAATGAAGTATTCCGATAAAGGAATCGATAAAGGAATCCGTTAAAGGAATCCGATAAAGGAAGGAAGCTGTCACGCGGTCTGCGCAAGGTCTGCGCGACACGAAGTGTCAAGATTAATTCAAATTAAGAACCTATGTACCTTAAACGTGCAATTAAGTTTGTGAAATATCATTCTTTTTTTTAAGTAACACGAATGTTTAATAAAAAAGAGAAATAAATAAAAAATTGGGAAAATTGAGTTTTTGTGATAAAACGCTATAACAATGCGAAAAGATTATGTAGAATTCGACAGCCGTTCAATGAAGCCGTTTTTGTGCTCACCAGTCAGCGCCACTGGCGAGTGAGGTAGTGAAGTGATTTGAAATATTTTGTTCAAAGTTTGAATTTCTGGCACCACAAAGTTTACGATTAGATAATAAAACATAGCCGTAACCTCGGTAAAAAAGGTTAATTTTGACAAAAAATGTGCTTGTAAACAGTAACCTCTGAATTAGCTGGGGCCTTATTATGAACTCTTAATTCCAGACAGTTCACGTTCACAGCATGTGGGTGACAAAGATAGCACCTTACAGGTAATAAGGCGCTGTCTCTGTCACCCACACGCTGTGAACGTAAACTGTCTGGAATTAAGAGTTCATAATAAGGGGGCTGTTCTTTGAGTAGGCTACAGCCCTCATTTTGACGAATTTGAGCGCGAAAAAAAGATCGGTCGCTTGTTTCATTTCGTGCAACTAGTAAGATTATATTACGAGTATGATGCAAAACTTTAAACGTGATTTCCCAACATTTTGAATTTTTAGTTATTACTCTTTATTATTAAGCGTGCCAACAAAAAAAGTACTTAACTATCTTGTATCAGGTACTTATTATTATTATCTTATTTAACTTTCTTATTTTATTTTAATGTGCAAATGGCAGAAAATGAACGATAGTGTGATTTCGATATCTTTATCTAATAGTTTGGGTGATCCTTTCGATCTCCACATTCCTGGTAGAATGTGCAAAAATTGTCTTGCGCACAAATCTGGTCGTTACAATATCAGACACAACAAAAAAATAATTACTTATCATTGAATTTGGGAGTGACTAACTTTGGAAATGGAACTGATTGTTCGGAAGTGATACGCTTAGGCCGAGGCCGCACTACGGTTTTTTTCCGCAGCGGTAACCGCGCTACCGGCGGAAATGCATTTACTATCAGAAACCGCAAGTGCGGCCGCTTGTATTGCTTTCCTTGAGTCACAAAATTTCGCGGTAAGAAACCGCGGCGGTTTAGCCGTAGTGCGGCCTTGGCCTTAGATCTATTTTATTTGCATAGATTTACTTATCATTATAAAAGCGTGTTTATAGTTTTCACGATTCACTTGTTATTTATTACCTATTTATAATGTCATTTACTTTAAGTACTGAAAGGTGTACCTAAACATCACGCTCCAATGCACCTATTCCCCCAGTCAATAAATATTTACTATCACGTCGTACTAGAGTTAGGTTGAAACACTGATTGAAGGTAATATCTAAATACATAAAACTCAAAGGTGACTGACTGACATAGTGATCTATCAACGCACAGCCCAATCCACTGGACGGATCGGGCTGAAATTTAGCATGCAGATAGCCACTATGATGTACATGTATATGTATAGACATCCGCTAAGACTTTTCAAAATTAATCGCCTAAGGGGGTGAAATAGGGGGGTGAAGTTTAAACGATTTCCACGCGGGCGAAGCCGCGGGTGTAAGCTAGTCGATATATCTACTTGTTTAGACATACTTACCTGGATAAAATCTCAAAGAAGCCAAATCCTCAAAAATTCCACTTGATAACATAAAGTCCTTAAGAGTTCAGAAAGAAGTCAAGAGGAATAAAATGTCTCGATCCTATGCGAAGGCTATATGTCAGGTAAATGCTTTCATCTATTAGTATTCACAAGAAAGTACCTACCTCGATCTGTGTCAACTATCGATCCTCGACAGATCAGTTGATAGTAGATAAAGTAAACTATACTAGTAAACTGAATGCGAAGCTAAGCTTCTACGTTCGATTCTCGGCCGCGACAAACTATTAAGTAACAGATAAAATGGATTGTGTCTTTTTAACGTCATATTTGTGTTGGCGATGCCACCCGAAACAGCTAGGCTATAATATTCTGTAAGGATATCTTTGACATCTCGATAGCTGAATCCGCGGTGAGATTTTGATTTTCACGTACATAGTACATAACATAATTTTACGTACATTATTATTTTTGACTTACATAGTATAATTTTAACAGAATGCTTAGCATTCTGTTAAAATTAAAACCGAGGGCAGCGCTAATCAAGCTCGCAATCGAAGTGACAGAACTCACCTGAGTGAGCTTCGATATCGAATTTGTTTCTTACAGAATAGCCTTACAGATGTGTGTGAGGAAACGAACAGTGACCAAGCATCAACTTTTCGCCCATCTGTGGCAGATCCAGAATAAGATTTGCATCGGGACTGAAAAGCTAAAACCAGATACCAGTCGATGTTATTACGAATGAAAGTTAGTTAGTTCTCTATGAGGATTGGGCAGAGATTTTTTTTTATTGAATTAAGGTAGCAAACGAGCATGCAGCACCACCCTTCCACTGCCGCCCATGGCAATTGTGACCGACTTAGAACAAGACCCAATTTAGGGACTAGGGTGGTTAGTCCAATTAGTAGATTGTGTTAGAATGTTAGTTGGTTAGTTTGTTAATAAGTGTGAGGACAGGGACTGTTAGTGATATTTAGTCCTGTTAGTTAATATTAGTATTGTTCAGTTAGTAATGATTAGTGTGAGTCTTGTTCCAATTCGGTCACAGATGCGTTGCTACCTCTGAGGACTGAGATGGTCGCCTCTAAAAAAGTGTAACCGGCTCCACACCTTCCTATCCGGAACACAATTGTTCTTAAAACAATTATTACACGGTATGTTGATAGTTCTTATTTGTTAGTCTGAGTCTCGTTCTAATTCAGTAACATTTATTATGTTTATACTTAAATATCGCCTCGAAAAAAGTGTAACCTAAGACATTATTACATTTATTTATTCTAATTTATTTGATCAACAACGAGATAGATGACAAAATTTGTTATCCGTCTCGTTGTTCTACATAAGTAGGTATATCTTTATCGCACGATGCTAGCGAAATCTATGTTTGGGAGTCCAACTCATACTAGACCGGTTTTTGTTATATTATGTAGTAGTATTTTATGTTAAAAACAGTTTACTAAAATTATGCTATTATAATAACAGAATTAAAGTGTAATTGAACAATTAATGAATTCATTAATATAGGAACCACAAAACTATGACCAATTGCTCTAAAACAAAATTAAATCGTATCATTATTTTTCGATTTGCTACTAAAGCTAAGTTTAATTAAGATTTATCAGCACAGGCTGAGTTTAGTGATCGGGAACTTTTCAAAGGCGGAGTAATTATAACACCAAACAGATAGAAATCGGAAGTTATTTCATATCGTGGTAAAAGAAGAAAACTTTCTATTAGTACCTATATAAGAAAGATATATGAGAAAATATATTAGAAGTGAACTAAACAGATCATGTTAGGTACAGTGGTTCTAAGAATTTTTGTTCATCGGTTTGTCAATTTGTCTGCATTGAGTTACTATGTAAACTAGAGAAGCTACGTCAAACAAAAGTCATGTTCCTTTTCTCGGTTTAAAGCTATCCGTCGCTGCAGCGCTACAAAAAAACATACTGTCTAATCTATCATTTTAAACCGCAGCGCTTAATACGCTTAATAAGATGCATATAGTCCTACAAGCATATTTTGGCCCGTGGGTAACAAAGACAGCGCCTTACAGTTTACCTTATCTGTATGACGCTGTCTCTGTCACGCACGCGCCAAAAGATGCTTGTAGGACTGTAGGTCGTTTCATTCATTACTCGGTTACTATGACGACGGAATATAGATTATGACATTTAGGACACAGAACGGTTAGTGTGGGGTTTTTACATGTTTTTTACCTATCTGGTTCATCAGGTTGAATGAAATAAAAAATTAAAATTAAGTATTATTGTGAATATTTTATCCCCCAAAACTCAGTTCTAGTGTAAAGTGTACACGTTCTACATTTATTAAGTACAAACATCAATAAATTTCTTTATTTTACAAAAAGTCTAAACAAGTAACTAATTTAAATTTGGGGTGTTTGTTTGTAACATTGAAATAACCACTTTTTACTAAATGCATGGATAAACATTAGTATAGATAGACCGTCTATTCGTATACAAAAAAAAACATGTTTTGCAATAACAATAATTATTAAGGACCCGTCAAACTAATTTTGGAGATACACAATAATAACCAATAATAATAATCTTTATTATCTAATTTGTGGCTATATACCTCAGGTAAGTGTGATAGGATGCATCTTATTTCACATCTACGTAAACGACCTGCCTAAAATAGCTAACACACATTTTTTTTCCAAAAATAACAATTACATTATGATATTAATATAAATAAAACAAAACATATCTTTAATCCAAATATGTATAATGATAATTAATTATTTGTTTTGTAATGTTGCTCATGCTGCTTTAATTTTTATATTTGTAACACCTTATAATATAAAGCATGACGCAATATAGATTATGATTATGCTAGGCAGATGGAACCGCGGACAAAGTATAGTCTTTTAAGAATTAAAACATTACAGAGTCATGAATGTCAGCGTGTAAAACTGATAATATTGTGTTTAATGTGATGTCAACAAATTGTACCTACTTTCACTACTGGGCGTTGTTAGTCTGTGAGTAACACACAATATGGCAGACGATAAATAATTTTTTGTATTTATTTGAAAGTAGTGAAATATGGTTACTAACCGATGAAAAGTTACTCCTGTGCATTTATTTGAGTTCCTGAAGCTATTGCGGCAATTACGTAATACACAATTGGGCATTGTTCACGCTAGTTTTAAAGAATCACTGACAGGTCTCAGACGTTATACGCGCATGCGAGCTGGCAAGCGAATGAGAGAGTTGAGGTGCATTCACCGCAACTGACTGGCGAATAAAATTTCTTTGCGGTGTCTTCTCTAGTACTTTAGTACATAATATCTCAATGTTTGTCTGTGCATTTCTTTCTACAAATCTGAGAAACCACTAATCAAGTGATAGCCTAGTGGTGAAGAATTTGACCTCCTACTCTGTAAAATAACTTTAGGTACTATTTCGTCACGTGCAAAAAACTTTATTTAAATTTTATCCAAAAGATTATAAAATTTTCCTTCCCCTTATGAATACATAAAGCGCATCTCATCTTATATCAATAGATTAGCACCTCCGTCACCTGTCACCTGTCATGCGATCTCTTTATATCTTAACATGAAAGATATTTGTGAAGCTGACATTAGTACATAATATCTCAATGGAAGCTGACCGGATTGTCAGTCCCCACAAGCCTGTAATCCCGTAAAAGCTCGAGTCATTAAACTTATCCCGCCTCACATCCCACACAACAATATAGGTGTATTATGTGAGTGCAATTAAAATAAAGGTACGAGATGTAAGGTTTAAATTACAAAATGATAAATGTGACGTTTAAAATCTCATTGCTGTGTACAGTTTGCGGCCGCGCGGTTCTTCGAAGCCACATTACTGCGGTTGGGCGCCTCTTGGATTAAATTTTGGTAACGAAATTATGAACGCCTCCTTACTGTACGCTATCCATCAGGATAAAGCGGATATGAATTTATTTATTATATGAAAAATGATTTGGCTAGATGGCGAAACTATTTTAGATAACCGTTTTCAGACAGTGGAAAAGTTACGATTTCTTCATACCCTTTTACAGTTACTATACAATTCTTATTTTACGCTGTGACAGAGATATGAACCCAATTTAACAAAAATGTAAATTAGATTGATTTATTTTCCTTATCTATTACTAATTCTAGTAGCTGAAAGCGAACGAGACGGGAAGGGATTTAAAATATTAATAAGTTAATTCTCTTATTAAAAATTTAACAGCTTAAATGGGAATTAAAAGAGGAATACCGACCAAGTTTCTCTTTAGGTACTACATATTTTAAATTTTTAGCGTTATAAAAACGACGCTATAAAAACATTTCATAAAAGCGTCAGTACTTCTTATGTCTGCCTGTAACTTACTCGCCCATTAGCCACATCGGACACTATCATTTTCAACGTCATTAGAACTGACCCTCAATTTCCTTACCTCGGTTTCCTCTCTTCACTAACAAAACTTACCTACGCAAAGGAGAACCTTTGCGTAATTTTTGTAAGCTCCTAGTAGGTACTCCTCTACAGTTCTCTGAGAAGACGATGATGAGACACTGATGCTATGTTACTGAAGAAGCCTGATGTTCATGACTAAGTATTGGCAGTTTTAATTGTGTGTTCACATAATTATTGATAACATGATATTTTTAATACGAAACTAAGGCAGATATGTTTTGTACGACGTGTACCATAAAAAATTATAATAACTGAAGTATACTGAATAACTAAGGTAGATTTACTAACTACATATTTCTGAGACCTTTTAATTGTCCTTTTTAACCGACTTCAAAAAAGAAGGAGGTTCTCAATTCGACCGTATATATGCTTTTTTTTATGTACGTTCAGCGATTTTTTCGTCGTTTATGGGCCGATTTTGATAATTCTTTTTTTGTTGTAAAGTAGATATGCGCAGTGGGGTCCCCTGATAAAGACACCAGGATCTGATGATGGCATCACAGAGAAATTCAGGGGAACTTTCGAAAATTGTATGGACGACTAGTGTGTTTGTTCATCCTACTTCCTACTAATATTATAAATGCGAAAGTTTGTAAGGATGTATGTGAGTGAGTGTGTGTGTGTGTTTGTTGCTCTTTCACGCAAAAACTACTGAACGGATTTTCATGAAACTTTGCAGTAATATAGCTTAGACATCGGAATAACATAATTTGTTAAAATTTATAGAGATTTTTGAACGGACTGGTTTCCCGAAGCGAAGCGAGGGCGGATTTACTAGTGTTATCATAAGTACATTAAAGCGCTACTATTTCATGAAGGTCTGGAGTCGATCTGATGAAGCCGAAAGACAGTTGAGGGAACTCCTCAACGATTTACTGCAGTTATCTAGTGTTTGGGCTTGATTAATTTGTAGTGACGAGAACTTTACACTTCCATGTTGAATTGAGCGCCATCTGGCGAGTAGTTTTTGAGTTATCTCTGCGTATCAAGGTTGAAGTCGGTTATTTTTTTTGTAAAAAGCAATTTTTAAACAATGATTGTTTAAATTGCAAATTTTGAAGGAGATAAAATGAAAATAAGAGTAGCTTTTGATGTCATATCCAATTTTCCCAACGTTTAGCTTGCAGTGGATAATTGTTCTCGGTGTGATTTAGGATAGTGATGCGAACGGAATGAGGGTTCAGTTAATGTAATTTTCAGCCTAGTTCAAGACGAATTTATGTTGGCGCTCGGCAACAAGTGAAGGTTACATGCGTACATACGTCTTAAATCTTAGACACGCGTAATGGACTACGGTATAACATTATTATGGCCCAACTTAAATTTCAGTTACACTTCTTATCCATACTTCCATACTAATATTACAAATGCGACGGTCTGTGATGCTTTTACGGCTAAACCACTGGCCCAATTTGGATGAAATTCGGAATGAATATAGTTGAAAACCAAGGATTAAAAAAAATCAACACTTAAAGGGTTGAAATAGGGGATGAAAGTTTGTATGAAAAATCTAAGCTGTTTGACCGAGATCGATGAATTTTCTGAAGAAGATAGTTGATGACGTGAGGTTCAATATAGACTTCCTAATTTTTTTAAAGAAACCCCTAAGGGTCTGATATAGGGAAAACATTTAAGCGCGGCAGTGGAAGGATGGTGCTGCGTGCTGGTTTGCTGCCTTAATTCCTGAAAAATTGTTAGAGGATGCCCGGATGGTTATATCTGGTGATATTATAGATGGCTGTTTATATCAAACACCTTTTAATCGCAGAACCAGGTATTGAGTATCAAATTAGAGGGCTTTTGTTTTATATCATCTTTTATAACTCAAAGGCTGGCATATAAGCATAAATATAATCCGTTTTTATAAATAAAATATGAATTGTTTTGTTACTTCTAACTCTAAAACATAGTTTAAGGTGCGCTGATCACTCTAATGCAAATGGTAACAAATGCAAAACCAAGAGTATAAGCCGCTTACACCCCGATATAACCTACCGACACAACTCACCACGAAACAATTAATCACGTCTCTACGCAAATGCCAATACCTAAACTTCATGGTTTACTCTAAACATGCACTGCTTCGTTAACTTGCGAAGGTAATCAAATAGTTGTGATATGAAATTTACCTATTAATTGAGTAAATTCAAGGCATACGTAGGTGTTAAGAACACGGAATTTATTTCTAGGTGACGGTTGAGTCAATCCCACTTCTTATTACAATGTTGCTAGTAGATAATTAAAAAAAGCGCTTACAGTGACTAAAAATTAGACCTGCAAGCATAAAATTTCTAGTATACCGGCTTCAAAATTACTATATGGTGCTATGTTTGAACCATTTGTGAACCATTTTTTATTATTTTATTTTATTTAAAAGAACATACTACCTACTTAAGTAGTATCATTACCGTCAATTATGGAAGTACAGGTATATTGAGGAAAAATCACAAATTTTATAGGCTAGGTACGTGCCTATAAAGTTTGTGTTTCATATAATTTATTTTTACTTATTGCATGTCAACATTGAAGACAGTTTCTTTGTTAAAACCTGAGGTTAAAACTATAAAGAAAATAACTAAGGTTTCAAATCAGCCTTATGATAAAAAAGGAAGAGAGCACCAGTGAAAACCAGTGAGATCTAAATTTTCAGATTCACAAGTAGATGAACATTACTGGCATGCCTTCACATAAACATTGTGCTTCGCGTGTCGCATAACGTCACATGTTTGAACTACAGCGCGCTTGCTGCGAAGAATGTTCAGCGAGATGGAAAAATGGAACAATGTTAGTACATATATGTCATTGGAAAATAAATGAAGATTTAGATTTAAAACAACAGGACTTAAAAAGAAGGGTTACGTTTGGTGGTTTATAGACAAGGCCAGGTAGTACTGATAACTAAACAGAAAAGACCAGATCGACCTGAGTAAAATCACCATATGGGTATTTAGTTACCTGTTTAAAAACATATTAAAAATTAAAAGTCTCTTGTGTGTGAGGAAACGTTGTGTTGGGAAGGGGCCATGTATCTATATAAGTATTAAATTGACATACATTATTAAGTAGATAAGCGATGCTTAACAAAATCTGAGTTCCGTTGAATAAACGTCTTCTTATAAGAAGACTATGTAACTAGCAATGTTAATTTAGCACAGTTTCTTACAGAGCTAAAGTCATTCGTGATTCAGACTTTATTTCAAAATGTAAATAGACGAACGCTGTTAAGTCATCCCGTTTCATAATGCCGGCAAATTGTTGTTGAATATCTCGTATGGGTTTCATTACGAGAAGCACAATGGCTAGAGGACAATGGGGTAAGAAAGCTGGTGTGCACTATTAGGGTTGTTTGGCTAGGGCCCGTCGGTAAACATTCAGAAAGCGGTCAACTTATTTCACGTTGAAAGGAATCACTCTTAATAACTTATAAAAAGAAAATAGTATTTCGCTAACAAAGGCACAGAAAATTACAGGGATAAAATGTTATGACTCGTGTTTTGGATTTGTGACATAAATGATCTGTGGGTGTCTGTATCGTAATTGGTAAAATTTTTCATTTGGTCATTTTTGGCTCCGTAGTGCTATTTTTGAGATAGATAGTTATTGATAAAGTTTTTTATTTCGTCATTTTTCGCTCCGCAGTGCTATTTTTTGAGATTTTCTTTTTGATTGAGTTATTTTTCAATACTTAGACTTTTACGTTTTTCCATTTTTGTATAAATACCTAATACACGATGACACACGTTTGGTATGGTACGATATACATAAATCTGGAGCTACACCTACTATCCATTGAAACGATATACCTACCTAAAATATCCAAATCGGTTGATAAAAAACAGAAGTTTGTAGTAAATATATAGGGACGATTTTAGTACCTTTTCTTCAGAGAATTTAAACACGTAGAATATTGTACTATTATTTTTGTAAGCTCAAAGATATTTTTATAAAAACCTAGAGTATTAGTTATATAAACGAAGTACCGCTGTGTTCCATATAAATACGAGTATCAAGAGTACTTAATACTTGAATTTCAGTCCAATTCAATTGACATTTCGCGGACGAACACAAGCATCATTGTGACGCGACCCTTATAACCTCAAAAACTGTAAATGGCATAAAACAACAATGACCAGAATAAGTAAAAATGTTATTGTAATCTCGTAAAATAAATGAATTGCCATCTGACTGACGTTATTGGGTTATTCCGGTTTGATACTTGAAAATAGATCCCGAGAGTGGATCGATATACTTTTAATTATTTTTTATTCCGGTTTGATACCTAACGAGTAATACCTACGTGGATCATAATATTTTAAATTATTTTCTATTCCGGTCTGGTCCATTGACTATCTGTTATCACATTTTAGTACAGTCAGCAAGAAATATGCATACAGGTTTTATTATTCATTTATTATTCATTGATTTAAGGGCCAAACAGTATTATTGTTATTGTTGTCATAATTTGATGTTCTAAAGTAGGGCCATTTTAATAGGCCACATTTGACAACTGTTTGTCTTTGCTTCATAGTGAGGATAACCTGCTGAAAAACATCGATTAAATTGAATAAATCGATAAGGACTTCAAACATCTGTAAATTGAATGCGATTGTTATTAAAAGTATTAATAATATGCGCACAGTCGGCACAGTTCACACAACGACTAAAAAAATTACAAAAATAATGCGTCAAATAATGGCGCGAAATGAAATTATGTCCTTTTGTAACATTTCACGTTTCTAGATACTGACTTTTGAATATAAATGAATGATTACATATTTTTTGGCCTAAAATGTAATAAAATTAATTTTGTTTGTATTAAAATACATTTTATTTTGTAATCGTGAAATACTTTTTGACGATTACTTCAACTTCTCGAATTCAACTTATCTACTCATTTGTTTCTTTCGGTACCATCCCTGATATTTAAAAAGAAAAAGAGTTCACTGACGTAACTTTGTAACGACGTCAGTTCCTTACTTTTAAGTGTAAAAAGTTTAACAATATCTAGTATGGAATGTATTAGATACTATGGGGTGCCTCCCTTACAAGGTTACTTTGGAAAATTTTGACGAACTGTCAAATGTGACCTATTAAAATGGCCCAACTATATTTTAAGGTTTATTTTTATAATAATATGATTTATCTGTGGTTAAATATCTAAATATTTTTTTTATTATTTATTAATCTAAGGACCAAGCATAAATCAGTATTATGATTGTTTTACTGTGATAATTTGACATTGTAATTTTAGTTTTTTTTTGTTATTTGAATAATTATCTTCAGTCCTCAGATTATAGAACCAAAAGGCAGATAGAACATTCGCAAAGAAAAGCGACGAATAATGTGAAGCCGCTTTTTCCCTATGTGTGCATGACAACCTTAATGTCAACTAGCAATTGCACCGTATGGATACGTAATTCTTTGTGTGTGTGAGGTTGCCAAGTGAAAAGTCATAATCTCCCGCAATTTTGTAAACATTGTTCGCCATATTTTCAGCTTAAAACATTATGCACAATTAAATTGGCAAATTATTTATTACAAGTGAACGCCCTTGTTTCGCTTCGGTAAGCCCATAATCGATAAATGAGGGATGGTATTCTTTAAATTGACGTGATTTCTTATTTGTGTACCGATTCTAACTAAATGTTAACCCAAGCTCATTTGAATACGTCAGTAAAATCTGCATCTAAATTTGTTAAGCCGTTCCTGAGATTAGGCGGAACAAATGCACAGAAAAACAGACAAAAAATTAAAGTTTTATTGTATGTAATAATAATAATTGATTTTAATTTCTTCTGATAATAATTTCTTGAGCGCCTCCGAGCTTCGGAAGGCACGTAAAGCCGTCGGTCCCGGTTGATATCGATACATCGATAGATAGCAGTCGTTAAGCCGTGTCGGAAGGCCTTCGGGCGGCTTGAAAACTTTCGACAATGTGTTGGCCACTAACCCCTCCACCAATCCGCACTGGAGCAGCGTGGTGGAGTATGCTCTAGGCCTCCTTAATAATGAGGAGAGACCCTCAGTAGTGGGACATTAATGGGTTGTAGCCATATCACTAGTTATCAAAAAGTATTATATAATAATTATGTGTAAATGTTCTTTTAATATACCTATTTAATTTAATATTTTAAATATGTTTAATTGTTTTAATTAACCTATGGATTTTTGTCTCTTTGGGTAGATATTTTTAATCAAAAAAAAACATCAAAATATCAATATACTATTTATTATAACAAAAATTCGGTTTTGATGATTTTTTAATCAACCAATGTCCTTTTATAATGAGATAGGTACACGTCATCCTCACTAAAATGTAATGAGCGAACCACGCAAAATTAATTAACCAATTAATATCTTGCCTGCTTTTCCGAATAATATGAACCCATTTTTCTCTTGTTACAGCATCTGTCGGAAATCTGCAAAAATTATAGTTATTAGTTATTTATTAGTAGGCTAAGCAGAAACTAAAATATTATATAATATTTATCATACATATTATTGGCACACGTGACATTTTCAGCAGTTAGAATGCTAATTTTATTGGCTGTATTGCCTGACTTTTAGGTTTAAATAAATAAAAATATTTTTTTCGATATAAATTTATAAATCGACCAATGTCCAAATAGTCCATGCATATTTCCCCAAATTTAGGGTAACCGATTTTCATTTAAACTGGTGTACAAATGAATGATTGTTGAGGTTTTGTGTTCCGAGCGAACCGAAAAAATATTATTACAAATAAATAATAAAATAATGAACAATTACCTGTGAAAAGATATTCCGTCTTCTTTTCTTTGTTTTTGCGAACAACTTTTAGAGAATTTAATAATGCAAGACGGCATTATAACTGATAAAATTATTTAAAAAAATTTGACACTTGCGACGTTTATGCTATTTGACGCTTTCCGTAGTACTGACACGAGATTGTATTAGCTTTTTATTTTGTATTTGCTTTGGTAGCTTCACTTTATACTAGAACGACTACATCTGCCTTTTGGTTCTATAATCTGAGCTTCAGTCACTTATTTACAAATTTAATTGTTTCTTTCATACTTAATTAAGATTTTTCCAAATCCAAGGAGCAAATATAACTCAATGTAATTGTGAATACTATGACAATTTTAAAATTGTGTTTTAAATTTTATTTTCATAATTTCATTAATCTTTAGTCTCTTACAAATTGTTGTTTTTATTATTTAGATTTATCCAAATCCAAGGACTAAATATAATTTAACATAACTATGAAAAGGTGATTTCAAATGACTTAGGTAGCGTAACATAAGTATGTGATGATTCTTATACGAATAAAAAGTACATATTTTTATTTCATCAACTGTTTTTTGTTTGACTGTACTTACCCATTATAAACAGGAAATGGATCGATCCGGAATGGTCAAATTACAATGGATCTAACCGGACAAAATACCTATCATGGATCTTGTAGTGTGGATCATACCGGAATAACTCACGTTATTAACAAAATTAAACATGTAGGTACTATAAGATAGTAACTTTTTACATCTGCAGTTACCAATAGAGTTAGGATGTTTCCTTCCATTCCATGCAGTGTAACTCTTTTTAGTCTAGTTCTCAAAGTTGTAACTGTATTTTGTCCGAAGTTATTGCATAATATTATTTTAAATTTTTTTACGTATCTCTAAACTAATAGTTTCATCTGTTTCATGGGTCTTATAAGGATTCCGTCATTTAAAAGGCTTGTACATGAGACACAGATCCAACATAATATGACACTTTATGATGTACACAGGTACACAGGTTCTAGTCTCCGTCGTATGCACGTTTGGTCAGGAGCTATCTTAAAACAGGAAACTACAGAGTCACTGGGATACTGAGATGAAAATTCGAAGCACTGGTGAAGAGGACTATGACACTAATGAATACTAATGACATTTGCTTTTCAGACTATATGAGTGTACAGCTAATAGTCCCAGAGCTCACCGTCAAAAAAAGATGGTGATACTGTATATAAGAACAAAAATGGTCTGTGTGTTTTTTTAATATCAAACGAATCATAAACCGTTGGTCTGGCAATCTGTAACTTGGCGTGACCAACGATTTTTTAATTCGTCTGAAATCGAAACAGACAAACACACCATTTTTGTCATTATACATTATCCCCACCTTTTAAAACCGTCAGCTCTAGGACTATACTACTACTAGATACCGCCTTCCTAAGATGGTGTAGTTGTCCATGGCACCCATGATGCAGGGATTTGTGATTTAAGCGTAACGAGTATTTCGAGTGGTATATTTTATGTAGGTATATCAGGCTCTCGTCATCGTGCCGACATTGCTACATTGTACGAATCAATAGGTATCTCGAAAGTTTAGATCGAGATAAAATATTATTTATCTTATCATAAGTTTATTTAAGAGGCAAGAGTCCGTACTCGGATAACTCAACAGGTAATTGCATTAATAAAAAAAATATATACGGAAGATAATATAATTGATTCATAGGAATAAGTTTAACAATATTTGAAAATCACACAAAGGATTTGAAACAAATATACCTACGGAGTTAAAGTAAACTAAAACATACTGTAGTTCTTATTTTAGTCGTGATCGTGACATTACATAGGTACGCTTATGTAATGTCACGCCTAAGCTTAACCCTAATCTGTATCGAGTTATGCCTTAATATCCACGTATAGGACGGGATAATTAAGTGTAGGTACATGGGATAGTCAACGAACCCTCAAGCTATCGTTAAATCTAATACTTACTTCGCAAGAGAATTCTACGTAAATATTGTTACTACATATATAGTGCATGTATTTTTTAAGTACAAATCAAGTCAGCTTATTTCGATTTTAATGTAAAAGAGTGTTATGTTAAAAAAAGAGATCAGGCTTAAAAGGATTTTGAATTTTTTAGACGCAATACAATCAATGTATGGTTGTATGTAACGCACCTTTACCCACTTACATTTATCCTCTATCCAATATTCTCATAGTTACTTGGGGGTAGAAGACGAAAAACAGTTGCGACAACCTCGAGCGATAATTCAGGTCGAGCTACATTGTGTTCCCTTCGATTTTGTTGCTAATTCTTGTTAACTACGCTTAAATCACGTAAATATTGTGTCCCGTACAGTGCAAGTGACCTCGGTAGTAAAATCAACAAGAAAACAAAAAAAAAGATAATATGGTGGATACTGGAAGAACGGAGAGCGCGCGCGAACCCAACACCTATACGCAGCACTAGAGCGAACCAGGTATTCCTTTCACCCTTTCTTTATTTATCCAGCAATTGGCCTTTTATCTACTGTATTATTTACAATTTACAATCAATATTTTTGTTTATTTATAATTTCTTATATCTCTCAATGATCTATATCTGTAAACGACGACAAACAAATCAAGTAGAAGGCAACTTTTGATAGAAGTTAAACTAGGTGATCACTATACCTACTAAATCGATCAAATCCTTTATCAGATGAAAACTCAAATTGTATAAACTTGAAAGAAAATTAAATGAGGTTAGCAATAAAGTTCTGTTCCATGAAGATAAACAAGAAATAATGAGTGCATTTAATTAAAATTTGAACATTGTTTACATAAAGTATAGGTTAATTTATTCAAGTAAGTTGGTGTTAAATAATCGTACTGAAGCATGTGGAGCGGGGAAACTCTTAAGTTCCCACATATTGAGGGAGGCTTTCTTCATAAGTTAGAGTTTGGTGTCAACAAATCAATGTCGACTTCGCCCTCGACCTAAACTTAAAATATTTGAACAACAATGCCATGAATATTTTAAGGTTAATATAAGCAATGCATCTGAATTTCACATACAGGTAGGTACCTACATATCACTGCTTTTAAAGAATCCAAGAGTCATTACATTTTTTATTAATTAAATTGGAATGGAAAGATAGAAAGTAGGTAACAAAATATATCTTTGTGGGATGCCATCGTCAAAATCAATATATTAATCAATCTATTGAGAAAAAGTAATTAAGGAAAGGTAAGAAAAATTGACATAAATATTGTGGTCACGTAAATCAATTAAGAAATTCCACTGCGAATCGCCAAAGTTTTCGACTCGCATTGCTTATCAAGTTTGAATTAGGTTGATACCTCCGCATTTGTTTTGTAAGACCAGAAGAGATCTCGTATTACGATATCCGATATATGTACCTATCTGAAGACAAGATAATATTCAGCACGTTCATATCACTTGCTAATTTTCCTTGTAATTGGATTGGGTGGTATTAACAGTAGTATCAAACAGGATATGATTCTAGCAATTCTACGAGTAAACAAAAGGAGTAACAAGAAAACAGACGTGACTCTAACAGAATACAAATAATTACAATAAAAATAATGGCTGGTGCCTATGTTCGAACTGCAAATAACGTTATTTTTATATCAATGCCGAGAAAGCAAAAATTTGAAGGTGCTTCAAGTTAAGAAACACAGCTAAGTACATTTCGTAAATGCTGCCGCTAAGGATCTAAAGTTGGGGACAAAAGTTCCGTCCAAAATTCATATTTTAAATAAACTGATTACTGGTGGCCAACAACAAATAAGCAACGTTAGAAGTCATAGGTATAAAATAAAAAAAACAGGTCTAGGTACCTAGATTCTTTCGTAGTCAGAAAAAAATAGGATCAAAAGCATAAACAATCACTGTGTCTTATCCCTTATCTATAACCTTTAAAAGCCAGTGGGTACTCTCCGCTTAACTCCTCATCATCTCAGGAGTCCTAAGTCCAACAGCACAATCCACCATGCCGTGTAACACTATCACTCAATACCAAATATTTATTCCGAGAGGACTGTGCAAGTACATTCGTCAAAATTCGTATTCGAATTATTAGTGTTGTATAAACATTCATCTTCATTCCAATGTTAAATTAATGAAGCCCTAAATAGGTGTTCTCCACAGCATATATGAAATGCACACAAATGAATAGTTAACGGCATTACCATAAATGGTTGAATAATCGTTTAACACGATTCCCCTTTCATTTGATATGGAAAATGTGTTGGAGAAATTCTCGTGAATGATACGACGTTTACGAAGTTTGCTGTCTTACTAAATTCGACTGGGATAAGCAAACACTTTAAGTAAATATCTTTATAAGTATTTTCCTAGAGTGCTCTGAATTACAATTTAAACTACACTACACATAAACTAAATACAGTCGGCATTATTCTGAAGAATCTTTGTGTTTTGGCAATCATACCTATGAAGATAGCTGAATCACGAAAATCTTCAATAGTACCTACACTATGTATATCGAGAGAAAATTTAGAATATAACGTGTTTGTTTTATTTTTGAGTCTACACGTAGGTACATTAAAATTTTTAATTTGTCTGTTGTTTTTTCTATTGCCTTAGTTTGGCTGCTAGAGAATGCACAGTACATATTAAACTCTTGCCCTCGTCCTTTTCATAATCAAGATTCAAGTACTTAGATGCAAAAGAATAAATGAATAATGTAAATAAAATAAAATATGACGCGAACAAAGCTCATAATATCGTTATCGAAAGTTTTTATAGTCTACTTACTGTTTTATACAAGTACCGAACATATTATAAGTATATGAGACCAATTAGAGATGGAGCACTGTCCAGGAACGATTATTTAGACAATTCTATCTTATTACGCTAATGCAATGTTTACTTATACTTAAATTAAATAACTCCACGTTCCACTTTAAAGCTTCAAATCCCCTTAATTGTGAATCTTGTCCTTAAAATTATCTTTATTTTAAATGTTTTAAGGTACTTACAACACGATTGCATTTTGACGATCCCGTAGTTTATTTATCCTATCTGCTATGCGCTAGGTCCGGAGTTGGATTCTCGGTTCTGACAAACATTCATGTGACAGATCAATTATGGTTCTCGAGTCGTAGTAAAACAACTAACACAGTTGTTTTACTCATGCCACCCACGATACAATTAATTCTAGTGCAGAGGTATGGTGTATACGAGATTATTTATAATTTCAAAGCCAATAATACACAAATAGGTACACCAAGCACATGGGTGGTCGCTACACATTGGTAATTTTTTTGGAGCTAGAAGAGACGCTAGCTATGCAGTCAAAGATCAAAGGGGTACATGACCACAAAACATCAAGCACCCTTTTGACTCGATTGGCAACTATAGATTTAAAAAACGAATTTCTCTCAATTCCATCATAAGTTTTATTCTTCTATATATCCCGTGTCTCTATACCAACGTGACGTGTGTTAGTACTAGTCGGTCGCACAATTTATGCGGCATCACATGCTCGCTCAATTGTAGCGGTTATCGCCTAAGTTTTAATCAGAATTATCTCAGCCCTTTTACTGCTCTCACACAGCTCAGTTGAAATGTAGAACTATTCTGTGAGAACGGTTTCCGGGACTCCCTAACTCTATACGATAGTAAGAAGTGATGTAAGAGTTATGTACATTATAAACGTTTATCTTTGAGTTTTTCGGAACAAGCCCCTGGTTTAAATAAATGTTTCAAAATAAAAATAAAAAATTTCAACATAGAATAATAATTAAAATAAGAATATCATCAACGTAATCGAAGCCAATTAAATACGCATTGTTTGGGAAAACTCGAAAATATTTTAATGTCGCCCCAATTTAACTGAAACAACGCGACAAACAACAATCAGCTTTCGAATATAAAAAGAAATGTCATAAGTTCCCAGTAAAAAGTTATGAGAATCGAAGATTTCGATTTCAGAACTTCGTCGTTTTTAAGTCGGTTAAATACAAGGCTATGAATCAAAAAGGTTCTGTAAATACAGGTGCCTAGATTTGAAAACCAAACATATATATAATTACATGATTTATTTACTAGGAGAAGAAGATTCGAGGCGACAGTCTTGTCGGACATGTTTACAATTTTCTAGGCAGATGATCTCTTTATTTCTCTACATCTCGTTCTACATTTAAGTATACTGTAATTTGTTTACAGCAATAATTTTTGAGAAAAATAAAATCGCTTTAATATCGCAAATTAAATACACCATGTAATCTATCTATACTATCTACAGTCCTATACCTATTATAATAATATAAAGTGGAAGAGCTTGTTTGCTCTTTTGAACGCGCTAATCTAAGGAACTACTGGTCCGATTTGAAACATTCTTTTTGTTTTGAATAGTTCATTTATTGAGGAAGGCTCTATATACCTAACATCATGCTATGACCGAAGGAGTGGAGCAACAAGTCTCCGAAAGCGAAGCTAGGGCGTCTACTTAATACCTAATATATGTTGCAGGACGTCTACCGGGATCACTAGTAAATTATAAATATGAATCGCAGAAAACATTTAAAAATCTTTGAACAAACAATTTACAAATGACGGAAAAATCACTGAAAATACTTAGATAAAATTATGCATAATTACCTACTCGTAAATCAGGGGAAATTGTTGTCAAGCTTATTAAACGTAAAAGACATCTATTGTGCTATTACAACCACTTAGTTGTATAATATAATATATGTTATTACGTATTCTAGCGTTTAAGTTCCATTTATTAAATTTGTAAATTAATCATACTTATTACATTAAAGCCTATCCTGATGATATAACTACATTACACGTTAAAGTTTTACATCTGGTACAGATACAATTTAAAACTACTTTAATTACCTGTATAGTCAAGTAATTTAATTAACGCAACTTCTAGATTCCGCGCTGTAAATTAGTTTGTTCATGCTCTTCAAATCCGCGGGATAAAGTTTTAAACGGTCGAACCTCCGACGTAGAACGCCTGTCCACCTTATGAATATTCATCGCTATTAGATTAAAATTGATTTCCAAAGGCTACGGATTTAAGGAATGTGTGAAAACTCAACGTGACCATTCGGAATTACATTTGGTAACCGTGTTACGATGGAACGATCACGATATTTGCCCTCTCTCCGAAACAGGAGAAAATTGTTCCTATTTGTAAAATGCTGGAGTCTTAAAAGGCCTTATTCGATTATAGTACATTATGATACAAGTGCGCGAAGTTGGTCATTACAGTCGAGGCGGAATTGAGCCCGAGCCGCAAGGCGAGGGCTGTAATAGAGCCAAGACTGTAATGAACAAAGCACACGCGTATCATACGACGTTTTTCAACACACTTGCGAGGAAAAAAACAATTAGGTATCGACATTTTTCAGTCACAAATCAGCAAATTATAAACGAACAAATGTTTGCACAAAATGGCGCGGTTTATTTTTTCGCGCGCCGTATCTTTGGTTGAATAACCATGCGCGCGCAGGTTAAGTCCAGAGACACCGAACATTCAGCCACAATATATTAAACTAAATAATTATGTATTTCTAATAAGAATTTACGGTAATTAATGATTTAAAATATTGTATTTTTTAAATGCTTTAATAGATAATTAGATGAAGTATAATCTTATCTTATCAGATTTTGACTAAGTACAACAAGTTTATTTATTTACAAAATAACAAATCTTTTGGTAACAACCTCTTTACGGATATTAAAAAAAAAGTGGAATAAGAAAAACACTAGTGCGGCAATGAAAAGTAAAACGCACTAGTGTGTAATAAACCGCATTCCGGGCGTAAGACTAAAGAAAAAATAGCAACTTTACGAGCAAGTGTGTTGAAAAAGCCTTTATTTGCGATAATATTTATATATAAATAGATATTAGGTATTTAATTTATTACGCTGAAGAAAAAATCCTTGGGGTAATGAAAAAAATCTTTAGCGATAATTTGGTGTGTTGTTTTATTAATTTTAATTATGTTTACGTCACTTTCATTAAATGGAAAAGATGAAAAGCAAACTTAGTGTATTGTCTAGCAATCAGTTCACAAAGCAAAATTTATTACATATGCTCACAGGTCAATTTAGCTTATAAGCAAAATTTACTAAAGGCACTTTAAACTCTCGCTGTCAACTCAGTCACAAGGACAAACAGCTGGCATTTCATTTATTTGTGTGGGTTGTCATTTAAAAAAACGAATTTCATATGAAAGGCGAACGGATATATCGCACTGGTCTTTGCTGTCGGCTTCGCCCGCGTGGGAGTCGAGAAACGACAATTGCATTTATAGCTATTTTGGTTATAGACTTCCACATTTATAAGGTAGGTCGCTCACGGGAACTTTAAGTACAGACCTCAGACCAATAAACTATAGACGGAGCACCGGGAACAATAGAGTTAAGCCAGCGAAAAGTAAGCCTAGTAAGTAGTAGAAGTAAGCCTAGCCTTGTATACGGCGGCACTCACACCAATACGACTTTTGTGTTCTTAATAATAAAAAATGAATGAAGCTTTGTGTTCCAAAAATAGTTTAAATTTGTTGCGTTCGGAAGACACTTCAAAATGTCAACATAGGGCATTCTATTGGTTTCGATGTGTGCTTTTGGCTTACTTTTGCCGGCTTCACTCTTTTGTTCCCGGCGCTCCGTCTACAGTTTATTGGTCTGAGGACTGTTTAAGACAAACAATCACACGGTACATTACCTTCGTGTAACTCTAACGGTGTAGGCAACGCGCACCAAAATGTCAGAACGCTTCTAGAGGGCGAGATTTATACCAACTTATCGTTATATTATGGCCAAATTACACAAAATCTTTATAAATTGTAGCCCATGTGCCATACGATGTGTCATATCAAGGCTTTCTTATAGAATATTTATTTACATTATAATCACTGAAAGATAGCAGTTTTAATCTTTGTTTTCTAATCGATTTCAATAAGGACAGGATTCTCAATTATACAGTGTAAATGTGTATCAATTTGGATGATTCTGGTGTTTTCTCTATGGTCCCACTCTTTTAGCGACATCTGAAAAGTAGTTTTGAAGTTATCCTTAATAATACCTATTTAATAGACTTCGACTGCTTTGATGATGTTTTTATTTTATTAATTGTTCATGTTGAAGTCGGCGTTTTATTTTTAAAAACTTTGGTTTATTTTTACTAAGAAGGTAATTTACGGCGCGCTTTTCAAAACGCCAAAAACCAGGTGTTAGCGCGTTTAAGCAAACATACATTTTTATATGTACAGCTTTACATTAAACCCGCGTTACCAAAACATGCCTATAAAAGCGCTAGTGGTAAGACTAAACGAAGAGTGAAATACCCACGGTTGAACTTTTTAAACTTTCAGAAAGTGTTCATTGTTTCATCGACTACGTTGAAACACTAAAGCTGGTTGGCTCGTTAAAACGCGCAGAGAACTGAAAAAAATTGAAACGGATAAACTTTTAACGAAGTCTATTGTTCAAAGCCCGGTACAACTGTAAGACCGTTTCTCTTCGTTTACCAGATCATTGTACACAAATAAACTTCCTGTGGACGTTACTAAGTAGTCGTAACAATACGTCATCATTACGTGGGAGAATAAAAAGGGATATTTTTATGAAGATAAGCATAATGTAGAATTGGACGCAGCGCTGAAAGTTACTCCTCGGCACATCTTATAAAAACAATACTTACAACTAATAACATTTTTTGACACACCTACATAGTTGGTCGGAACTTATGCGTCAATCAAGTTATGCAAATTTAATGATACGAGTAGCATCAAATCATGCAAAGATTTCCAGCATTTTTATGTATACGAGTAACTTTACGACCCCAAATCTTTTCTCATGCAGGATAGTTTTTGTGTAACTGCTTTTTATATGTAAATCAAAGCGAAAAATATATTGTCATTGTCTTGTATTTCTCCAATGCTGCCGTCCAATATATCTGAAGAAAACATATTATGATGGCCTACTTCATAAATTAAACCTACTATTCCGTAAAAATCGGGAAAACAAAAATTACAATGTCATCTAAATTACCTAACCTTGGCTATATTTCATAATATATATACATATACCTACATCGCATATCGATGTCAGTGGCGCAACTAACTAGTATAACAATCAAAACCCGCTACTTATGTAATAGGTAATATTTACTTCCCAATACTAATTTGACTATAAGCAAACAATAATCAATTTTCACGTCCGGCCGTTAAACAACTGTGGAGTATAACGATAACATTGACGCGCCTAATCACTGTTTTATAAAACGTGATTAATATAGAGCTAATTAATTATCTTTATTACGGTTATTACTAGCGACTTACATTATAACTTTGATTGGCGGCATAGGTAATCTTGTAATTTCAAGGTCTGGAACATACTCCTCCAAACTGCCTAAGTATACACTAATGACATTATACCTATTTGTTAATATCGTACAAAACCAACCCAAAATCGTGTTTGAAAGAAATTTACAAAATGAAATTAGTTCGCGTGAAATTTTATTTGGTCTGTCGGACTGGTCTGTTGACCCACAACTTAAATACTTACAAATAAACTTTTTACCCACAGTTGTGTTTAGTTAAAGAGCAGTCTATGACAAAGACACACCTGTTTCCACTGAACAAACGTACAAAGCGGAATTGCCGTGCGGCAAGGAGGTATAAAAATTAAATTTCCTTTTGAATATGGATTATTCATGAGACGTAACAAACCGTCACACCGGATGACGCGCAGGAAACGAACCCGAGGATCACAGATCCAGTTTTAAATAATATAAACAAACGTGATACTTTGCGCCTAATCCTTTGTCACATGACTGTACTCACAAGCAGGTCGGAGTAGCATGTTGAAGTAAATTCAATTACATTTCGAGAATAATCTTTTATTACTGAGCATAACCATAGACTAACTGCGAAATGACATGAATTGAGGTAATTTTCCACAGACTTATAAATAACCAGACCTAACATAATTTTCACCTCTACAAAGATGTATGTAAGCTATAGTTTCATCCCTTTCTCTCCCATGACACATACAAAGTCTATCTCATTTTATTTTTCTTGTTGCAACACTCACGCACACATAAACAAAATGAGGTTGAAGCACTTTCGCCATTTTCATAAGATACAAGAAGCTCACTTTTTGTATAAGAACCTTAGACAACATTTGTAGACCACGAACGTTTTGTATGGGAATTGTCAATGTGTGCAGTATGTCTATGTAGTTGTAACTGCCACGCTTTTTTCTCCCATAATAATGTTAGGTCTGCTTATTTTTTATAAGTCTGTGTCATTTTCACACAGTATTCAGAACACGACAGGTGACAATGTAGTTAATGAATTAGAAAGCTCAGTAGCTCGACTATTGAAACAACCGTTCTACATACAGAAAAACTATATCTGGCTTTTAACTTAATAGGTACCGTATGTATGTTCTATTTATGAGATGACACGTTCTCTAATTTTTGTGGGTATACAAATTGTACCATCATTTTCCTTTTTTTCTTGTTAATGTCTTCGAGCTATTTATTAATCATTTATATCGTATTTGATTATAATTTTCCCAGTTTTCTTTCAACAATAAATTATGAAAATTGCTATTACCTTGAGTAGGAAAACAGTTTTTAATTTACAATATTACACGTTCTCAATTTCATCTTCAATTTCTATGAATAAGATAAGAAAATGATATCTTTTGATACTTATACGGAAGATAATTAAATATGTAGGTACAAGCTGTAGCTTCTTATTTATTGTTTTTATACAGAGATTACAAGTTTTATTACAAGGTTTGCAAATTATCCATTGTTATCTTCTTCTGTTCTTAAACTAAAAATATACACCTAATACGTATCTATAAGGTATACCTTAAACCATAATATTGAATAGGGGTACCTACCTATAGGAAAAATGTTTGCATCTCATTTCTTCTAAATCATCGAGACGAGAAAGAATGTTACGGTATAAGAATTTCCATGTAGGCATAAATAGGAACAAAAAGTCGAGTGGGGTTTTATTGGAAAACAGTACATGTGACCTTTGGTTTAGTGCAAAATGTCTGTTAAAAATTACGTATCATAAAATCTACCGCCTATTTAGATTACTTCGGTTCATTTTACTTTATACTTTCAAGAGAGGCCTTGCTTTAAAATTTATTTGGTCCCGCTAATTGGGGAGCTAATTATCTCACGGACTACTTTATTATGCTTTACACATGAAATAATCCACCCACGAATATCAAAAGTTGACACATAGAATTCATATTTCACGTTGCAATTTGTCAAAACGTACCATTTATTTATTTACCAAAAATGTAGACTGATATGAAATATTTTTGTTAAACAGATCGGTAGTACAGATTTACAAATCATGCATAAGTATAACCCTACTCTTGACATTGTTAGAAAAGGTCTGTATCGAACAGTGGAACAGTTACGGGCTAGGTACTACGAAGATAAAGAATTTTTGTGGTGTAATGATGATGTTTATTAGCCTAAGCCTTATCAATAGCCTAAGTAGTCATTTGTACACCGACTTTTTACACTATACTAGAGCTTGAATTCGAATTTGTTATGTACCTTTTAGTTTTATTAATATTAAAATGTCAATAGGTAATAAAAATATTAACTGAGACTTACTTCGTTGTAGAATACGAGTAACATGTGAATAAAACTTAAATAAGAGAAAATTCTTCACAATGTCGGCAAACAGCCATAAAATGTGTCATCTCACGCGTTTTTAGACCGTAGAATTAACCCTAATATTGAAAGCAAAAACCCAAAGTGAACACGTTTGAAAAGTCGAACATAAATGAAAATTTCGTGTGTCACTGTTAAGCCATTAAATCGTATCTTTTGTTGTTGTAGCCTGTAATAGGAGGTAGGTATACATGTATTCAAGATTCTCGACGATTACAAAGCATAAATATTGGAGCCAAAATAATACAGTATCCTTCAATTTATCACATTTCGTTCAAATTTTTATGACAAACGTAAATTTAGGGAACGCTATTGATAAAAGTTAACGGAATTTATAAATTGCTCCAGCGTAAGAAATTTAATAACGGAATTCCAGACTTACACTTGACTAGTGTGATGATGGCTATCACACTGGCTGCAGCAAGGACGATGAACTTCCCTATCGATGAGTTATTTCACAAAAATAAACTTCAGCAACATCTTTTCACGTAGTTTATTACAGCATATACACATTATTCTCTACACTTTGTACATTATTACATTTAACTACCAATTATCTTTACAAGTATACATTCGAGCAGAACTTCCCCTTAGAACCGTTACAAAATTAATGACCTGCACTGCCTTAGTCCGCCATATTTATATCCTACTCTCAACCCCACTTTACAATTAAATCGGAAGTCAATATCACTTATATAATCTCAAACAATAAATGAATTTATTAATAAATCGTAGGAATAAATTATTATACACAGAATTATTATGCAAACAATTATACAGTTATTGTAATTAATAATTAATGTTGGGTTATATCGGGGTGCCGGAAGTAGAGCTTGTAACACTCGGCCATCCTGCAGCTGTCGTGTCTCACGGCGGTCATCATTAGGTCATCGTTGCTAGTCTGCTCGCGTCCCGATTTGTCACCGGTCTACGGCGGCATCTGAAATTTAAACACCGAACGAGTAACTGGTTCTTGTAATTACTACAAATAACATCTTGTCACGTACAAGCTCGCCACATGTACTAAGTAATAAATAATAATCGGGCTTTATTGTCAATAAAAGTTAAATAAAATGATATTTATTTTTCTTTGGTGACGTTTGTATTCTCAATTGCATATTTTTTTCTATTTATACAACTTTTATTTACAGTTTATATTTTCTTCCAACACATAACTTGAATTTTTTTCAGTCTAATGTTAAGTGAAGCCCATCAAAATAGAAATCTGAAAAGTGCATTCAAATCGGATAAGCAATTCTAGAGGATTAATGTACAGACAAATAGACAAAATGGCAAAACATTGTTTTGGGTTCTCTTGATTAAATAAAGACCTCATATTATTATGAATTTTTAAATTTGTTGCCATGTACAGACACCGATCAGTTAAAGTTTTATTACGTATAGGATAGAAAGTTAATTTATTTATTTCATCCCATTGCTATTAATGTAACTTACACAAATTTGATTTATTTTGACAGCTTTAATAGATTCACACAGCTTTCAATGTAATTCGCACAGATTTTAATATAATTCACATAGCTTTTAATTCCATTCACACAGGTTTAAATTCCATTCACACAGCCTTTAATTCCATTCAAACAGCTTTTAATTCTCACACAGCTTTTAATTTCATTCACACAGTTCATTCACACAGCTCTTAATTTCATTTACACAGCTTGTACCTACATTGTTTTCAATTTATCCTGTTTTTCTAAAACTTATTATTTCCACGTACCTATGACTTTAAACAGTAGATACATAATTATTACAAATACTGTAAGTATTAGTTAAACCCAGTTAATCTAGTTCGTAATTGTACAAGAATTAAGCACCAGAATAGAGAACGCGCACTTAGCAACTGAATCCCCTTTGTGTAATTTTTAGTTTATAATCTGGGTCGCACAAAGAATAATAATAATTATTTAATTCATATTATTTTGATATAAACACTACCTAAAGGGTTTTATTTCATCAATAAATTTTTCCTTTTGCATGTCCATCACGAATCAGAGTAGCAATCACACACACATACAGCAATCAGGCACAATTACCAATTTTAAATGAACACCATAAAATAAAAATGTCTAAATATACTCTTCTGACATGGACTTATCAAGAGAGCGGTTGTTTCTCGTTATTAGTCAGAAATAATTCCACGAACTTTTGAGGGTAGATTTAAAACAAAATAAATAACAAAAAAATAATTCGCTTTACACTACAGATTACAAATATTAATGTTGAAGTGTGTTGAAGTACTTTCTTTTTATTTAAATTATGGTTTATTCTTGTTGTTACAGACGAAAGTATGTAATGTTTTAATTTTGTTGTGTAATATTGTGAGTTGCTTTATACAATAACATGTAGGTTAAAAACTGGGAGCGACCATTTTAGAGGCAAATTCAAACTGTTATGCGAACCGACTCCGTTTTCTCATAAATACTAGGACGTCAAAGAGCACAAACATATACAAGGACACAAACATATACAAATGACGTTATATACGATGGCTGTACTATATATGTGAACTAGTAATAATAGTAAATATTAACGTGTGTGTAATAAATGTGAACGTGTGGTTGGTCATGTGATGATTGGTGAAAGATATATAATCCTGTGGCAAATACAATTATGGAGTTTAATAGTATAACAAGGTGTAAAGGCCTTATCAAATAAAATTATAAAATTGGAGTTGTTTTTTTTTCTCTTATGATAATTAATTGATTAATAAATGCCCATGAGGAAGTATTTTTTATCCTTACTTTGTTAATGTAATAGTATGTAATTGAAATGATTGTATTGGTGCACTTATATGAAATCGTCAAGAACTGATTATATTATATTTATTTGTTTTGTTTTTTGTTTTTCATATGTTGTAAGCATAAATAGCAGCATCTATTTATTCTATATACATGTAATAATTTTATTTATGACTAATGAGTGATGTGTACTGCTGTAGGTAAGGGACATGATCACATTGCACTTATATAATCAATAAGTTTTAATCTCCTATAAATTAAATTCTAATAATATATTGTTGAAGAACCTTAATAAATGAATAATATAAGAAGGTGATATAAGTGGAGTAAATAACCATTACTTAATATCTATTGAAAATAAAGCTAAAACAAATCTTGTTTGTTTTAAATTTTTGTTTCATTGTGTTGTAAATATAATGCTTGAATGAATATAGGAACATAAGCAATTATTTTATTGAAATAATATTTACAGCATTAACACATAAAGTAACACCTTCAATTGCGTATTTTTTATTTATTACAAATTATTATTATTAACATTACAGGTGCTACGTCCTAATGCATTAAGTGTATTTCATATAAATTTCTTAATAAACAGAGTAATAATCATATCTTAGTAAATCATTATTATAGAATGATTATGACTAAACGAATTGACGTATTTACTTGACAAAATTATTAATTGGCATAATTTTAGAGATAATATGTGATGAAAATAATTGTGTTGAATAATTCAACATGCGTTGTAAGTAATATACCAATTAATTGAAAATTGTAATGTAAATAGGTAGGTATATCACAAAATAAATGTATTAGGTGGCTCGAGTTTGCGTATTGTATATTATTGTGAATAACGATACATAAATAAATTAATAAATCAAGAGCATAATTGGATTGAACCCAAAATTTCCTTCAATAAATATGGTGACTAATTAAGACCATGAAATATACAGTCTATTAATTTTATTTCGGCACACATAGCACGTTGTTACGTAATTATTTGATTTGAATTACTCATTAAATATTCATGACCCATGTAACAATAAATAATATAGACTATTTTGTCAAATTCCCTCTTTCATGAGAAAGTCAATTAGCCATAGCTATAGCTATGCTATAGCTATGCTATATAGCTATGCTCTAGCTTTCGTCAATAGATACCAAATATTAAATATAAGATACATACGTATAATACATAGATACGTTAAACATATTACTCTACAACAGTGATGATAGGTTGACTTATAACTTATTTACAATACTCAGCGTATATGTTATTGTAAAGCAAGTCGGTAAATGAGGATTTGACTGAGCGTGCTACCAGATCATGTTTATGTCAAAAGTGTATTATGTAGGTATGTTGTCACACCAGAATGTATGTTAAAAGAGGTCCAATCTAATTCGCAAAATCATTACAACAAACAAAAAAATAACATTATCGCATGTTCAATAAAAACTTATTGCAACTTACTATTGAGCGCTTGTTTCTTTTAATCCTTTATACCTACTTAGGTTAATCTATTTCGCATTTTATTTTTATTGGTTTATTTATTACAATTTATTGCACACCATAACAACAAATTGGAATAAAAATATTGCAATTTATATTACTTGTGCAGAAAAGGCTATAGCAAAATTGCGATTTCTTCCAGAGTACCTTTGGGAAGATGATAAAGGTTTTACTACTCTAGGTTAGCACATATCTATTTTGGGTGTGGTTATAAGTTTAAGTTTTTCATAATAGCCCTACAACCTGGTTGTGGGGACACACAGCATTTCTTTAGTAACCTCATTGATCTATCATGCAGTTCTACAGCATTTTCATAGTAGCCACACAGATCCACTATGTAAGCACAGTGTTTTCATAGTAGCCATACAAATCTGCCAAGTAGACGCACAGAATTCTCATAGAAGTCACACAGATCTGCCAATAGTCCTACAACCTAACTATGGGGACACACAGCATTTCTTTAGTAGCCACATAGATCTCCATGCAGTTCTACAGCATTTCCATACTAGCCACACAGATTCACCATGTTAACACACAGTATTTTTATAGTAGCCGTAAAAATCTGCCAAGTAGGAGAATTTTCATAGTGGTCACACAGATCTGCCATGTAGTCACTTACCTATGCGAGATAACGGCTTGATATTATTAGATCGATTGTTTTTATTCTAACCACACAGTCTTATTGTTATTTTGTTATCTATTTCCTTTTTGCATTTCCTTTTGAAAATACTATTCTGTTCTAATGCTGACAAAAAAATAAATTTCTATAGCTCAATTGTACGCCCTACCCTGTTTCCAAAGTTATTTATGTATTCAGCTTAATAGGTTGTCTAGAAGAGATCGCTATTTAGTGATAAGGCAGCCTGTTGCACTAATCTCTGTGTGATATTGAATTATTTAGTTCTACCCCGAATAAGAACAAACTACGGCAAAAAACAATTACTTTTGAAAGAGCACAACTTTACAACAAAATACCCTCAGTTGTTAAAAATAAAATAACAAAGTGGAAAGATTTCAAAAGAAAATTAAGTCAGTACATTATTGAGAATCATGTTTAAATTATCTTTACGGGTAATATGTATACTGTATTCATTATGTTTTAAGTATTAATTTTGCGAACGATTGTATAAGTGCATTATGTTATATTTTTAAGTTCTCATGTAAGTGACTGTAGTCTTTGTGAGAATAAATTCTTTAAACACATATTGTGATCATGTAATATGTTTTGGCGTATAATAAAGAGGATTTTGTTGTTTGTGTCATTTCACTTTAGATAGCAACAAGACAATTATTGTTATTACTATTATTTTCCATGTGAATACGTACAAGTGCTGTGTTGTCGTGTAGATATACCTATCGTTAGGTAACGGGTCAGCAACCACTAACCAAAACATTCAATATTTAAGAACTGTCATAAGATTTTATAACCTTCTAAGAAAGACCACTTCCTTCGATTAAGACAAAATGAATATGACGTACCTGTTCGTTTCTTTGTTCCTTCGATCACAAGAAGTCCCCGCCGCATGCCAGCGAGTAGTTTGGTAGACATGGATGGCGTGTCAAAAAAAAAATCTCCGTTCCTTTGACCAAGATAATATGGGCTGTAAAGGAAAATATCCCCACTTCTGAAGTGTGATGATGGCTATCACACTGGCTGCAGCAAGGACGATGAACTTCCCTATCGATGAGTTATTTCACAAAAATAAACTTCAGCAACATCTTTTCACGTAGTTTATTACAGCATATACACATTATTCTCTACACTTTGTACATTATTACATTTAACTACCAATTATCTTTACAAGTATACATTCGAGCAGAACTTCCCCTTAGAACCGTTACAAAATTAATGACCTGCACTGCCTTAGTCCGCCATATTTATATCCTACTCTCAACCCCACTTTACAATTAAATCGGAAGTCAATATCACTTATATAATCTCAAACAATAAATGAATTTATTAATAAATCGTAGGAATAAATTATTATACACAGAATTATTATGCAAACAATTATACAGTTATTGTAATTAATAATTAATGTTGGGTTATATCGGGGTGCCGGAAGTAGAGCTTGTAACACTAGACTTGACTTATTGAGTAACAATCCGTTAATTATAGTTTTCAAGAACCTGTTAAGTTAGTTATAAAACGTGTAGGTAATACAATGAACTCAAACAAGCATAGCTATTAAATCTTTTTAACTAACACTAATATCTGGCGCCTCGCCCGGTACAACAGGTGTTTAAGAGCTGTTATGTTTCTATTCTGCATGCAACATTCTTTTTTTCCTTTGTTTTTTCTCCCTGATAAACAAAACAGGATACGCGGAAAGAGGAAGTGTGTTGAAGGTAAACAACGATCTCCTAATATGTCATGTTTAACTGTCTTTACTTTTACCTACTTTCGTAACTTGTTCCGGCGCTCTCGTAGTCACAAAGGTGTTTCCGTTTACCCTTTTCAACGAATTAGATAATCCATATAATTATTATTTATCTCTAGTTGTACCCCAAGGGGCCTACATATTTATCTTCATTTTGAAAACGCAGACAGGTGTGATTTACAGCGCGGAAATGTGTGCTTATAATTATTTCCTCACTTTTATAGCTCTATATGTATACACATACTTCTTACACTTACACATATCTAAATTATCCACTCTTTGGGTTTCAGTGTCGGAAAGCCAGTATGGTCCGAGCATCAATTTTGGGTAGTTATTTGAGGCAAGCTGAAAACTTATCACATAACTCTCCTATCATACCCCAACACAGTAAAGCAGACCTGGCTGGTCAGTAGCGGGGCTAAACCGACCACGACAATTTTTTTAGCTATGGTAAGTTATCATAATTAAGTGATATGGTTGTTATTTTAGTGAACTGAATGGTGTCAATGATATTTGCGAAAGGCGTTGAAAGGCAGAAATCGAAACAGAAATTTATTGTATAAAAAACAAATCTCAACTAAGTGTTATTATAATTCAGTCATGACTTCATCTTATTCGCTTCAGTTATTTTCCTAATTAGCTTTGAAAGTTCCTTTAGCTTCGTAGGTATAATCAATAACTCATAACTTTAAGCCTCAAAACTACTGTTGGCTCCTAAAATAAACTTTAAACATATCAATAATTTACAGTTTGTTGGTTTACCAATAACTCTACAACTAGTTTGTGAGCCTTGCCGTATTAACCCTATTTTGCGGCTAATCTGACAGTTGGACAGTTACTGTAAGATACTTATAGCCGGAATTCTTCGATGAGATTAACCTTACCTAAATAACTCAGGAAAATAATTATCTTGGCAGGAGCACTCCCGTGCCCCCAGGTGAATAAGACTATATTTCTTTACTACAAGGCTCCTGAAGGAAAGATGCCATGAGTTATAGTATTGTTCGTATTTGTATCGTTTCTTGGAGCTTTATATCTTCATTAAATGTACAGAACCACAAAAAACATAACAGCTAGTCATTAAAGTTTCTGTTTCATTAATGTATTCTCACATCACGTTATGGTAATTTCGTATCACTAGTTAACTTGGTATTCCCAAAGAAGTAGGTCGATAAATTACTTACAAGTCGTAATATTCTTAGACAGTAAACGCAAAGCCGATAGGCCTTCAAATTTCCGGGAAGTCACGTCACGAGCTTTTGGTGAGTCAACAAAAATCGTGTGTTTGTTTTAATTTACGTTCACACTATACATGGTATGGTACGAATACCGTATCTTTTGGTATTAGGTATACGAAAGGCATTAATTTTTTCCATTGTTTTTTACGAATAATAGGTATGATAATATAAAAAGCTAGAGTTGTTTATACGTTAAAGAAATTTACCTCGTCATATTACAAATAGTGTGCGGTCTTTAGTTAGGCTCTAAATGTTTGGACACTCATGTATCCGATGAAAAACAACTCCGTTGACGAAACAAAACAAAAAGTCTAGGACAGTCCGGATTTTAAGCTTACCTCGCTCATTCATTAGTAAACGAACAACACCGAAAGGGCAAGACTGTTAGCATACAGCAGAGATTATTTACTGTGTCCCATGCTGTTATCATTTTGTTAAAACAATTATTAGGTATTTTAACCCTCACATACCTATTCTTGACATTCAAGGACGATATTGATTCGTTCTTTAACTCCCATTTCAATTTTCGTGCGAATACGCAAATCCACAAAATAATATGCATTCGATGCTTTCATGGTTTCCCAAGCTTTGACACACACAGCACCGCCCTATGTATGTGTGTGTGTTAAAACTTTGACCTTCTCGTCGTCTCACAGATATTCGTGCAAACATTCGTACAATGTACCTACAAACGTATGCGCGCATATATGTGTGACCGGAGTTAGGTTATACATATTTGCTAACTACATAAACTACATTCAATGTAAGTTGAGTCTGCTATCAACTATTACTGTTAGTTATGTTTTATAGTTTTAAGGAATAATAAAAAAAAATCTGCAGTTTTATTTCTATATGTATTGTAAAAACATTTGTAAGTAACTTAGAAAAGTTATTATGCGTACTGCCTATGGGTAGGTAGGTACATGAAGCTCGAAAGTTACTTTAAGAAGTTTTTACTTATTATTCGTTTAAATTGTTAAGAACAAAGGCGAATATTTCTTCTGGAACAATGAAAAACTTTTTGGTTTTCCTGCTAGTGAATAATATGTCAGCATTAAAGTCTTTTACATTAAAGAAACTCGCAATGACCGCAAGTAAGAAGTTTTTCTCTTCCGCGATTCGAATGGAGCGGTCCTAGTGCTTATACTGCTTATCATTAGTTAAGTTATGCCGAAAGCTTTAAGACGTTATGTAAACTATAGACACTGAGTTGACCGCAAACCCTTTACGAATAAACACTAAAATAGCATGTTCAAGGTATCCTCAATTATGAGAAGAACTTCATAACTCATGACACAGATAAAGTCATACCTACTGGTCGTCAGAATATTATGGTGTTGTTGGTATCAATGGGCGACAGGGACTTACAAAATAGCTCGTTTTTTCGTTAAAAAGATTACAAAGCACTTTATTTAAGTACCGACTTACAAAGACGAATAAACACATTTTAACACCAAAGGCATCAAGTACAAATGCTTTTGATACTAACCAAAACACATAAAAACAACACGATTAACTTGAATGAAACAAAAAAAACAAAATCGATTTTTCTCGAACGTGTGTAAAAACAAACGATCCTCAGATATGCAGCGTAAGGAAGTATCGATATTCTACAAATGTGAAACGCTATTCAAATGGAGCTTTTCATCACAGATGTTCTTTACTTATTCATGTGGTTTCATCAAGTTGTCGGAATGACACGTCAAGTCGCCGGCCGCACTGTGAAGCGATGGCACACCACAAATCGATCACATTCGTAACAATAACATCCGACCACTCTGCGTACGACCAGAAGGAAAATAACGTCTTGTTGTCAGCACGAACGCTATTAACAACTCCGTCGCGAGATGTTATTTCAATAATTACTTAAGTTTCATTTGTAATGCTGTTTTACTTAAATATGTTAGGGTGTGATAATAAAAGAGATATTTTGTATTTGAATCCGGAAAATAATTAGAACTTTATGACTATACATAACTTCTACATAACATTGATATCTATATAATAATAGATATAATGAGATCTATTTTGATTTAATAAATAATAATGTAACTAACCCCGGTCTGTACCTACATGGTAGACATATGAGAAAAACTATTGCTACCTTTTAGAAATGAAAAGGCGTAAACAGGAACCTTTTTTTATTCAGTGTGCAACAGGCGAAGTTGGTACAAACTTAAAAACGGAAATAACTTTATTTATTTTTCATAAAGTTTACTGTCCGTTGTGTAGGTATATTAAACTACTGGAGTATTTTTGTCTGGTACGACAGGGTGAGATATTTTTTTTATTACTATGTCAGTCTGTTCCCTGACACATTATTTTTGCAATTTTTGCCAAATAATTTACTTTCTGATTGTTTAATTTTTTCACATATTAAAAAAAACTTCTAAATGGTATTAAAAGCAATAAAAATTTATAATAATGTTAGATACCACGTACAAAAATCATGCAAAGGGTGTCATAGTGCTCCGTTTAATAAAGTGAGTCTTGACACGAATGAGGCATTAGCCTGTACATTACATTTATTTTTGTAACTCGGACCACCAGATGCCCAGAATAAGTATCATATTATTATGTAATTATTTCAGGCTTTTACTGATATAAAATATTGTAAACTTTAATTGCAGAAAAATATTTTAAAGATATAAAATATTCTTTAAAGTATGTTCTGGTTAGCAAAAATTTACAACCCACTTCTTAATAGCAGTACCGTCTTTGTTATGATAGTGTCATTCGCGTAGAAGCTTTTTAAGTGCATGTTTAGTGCAATAGAATCCGCGTCAGTACGTCATTATAACATTAAAATAAGTTTATGGCCGTCCAGTCGGATGCAAAAGCGCATAATTTATCCATAAAACGCGTTTTAGTATCTACAAGATACAACCCTTTACTGTTCAGTAACTGCATATATCTGAACGACATATTTTTTATTCTGTTAATTAAAAAAAGAAAACTAACAAGAAAATAGTTTTTATTTGAAAGAAAACATACTTCCGCTATTCTTTCATATAGTATATTGGTCTGAGGGTGCATACTTTAGAAAAATGGTTCAGTGATAAAAATATCCAGAGCTTCAGTATATTCACAAGAAATGAAATGAAACGATTAAATAAACAAATATCAGTAGTTAACATGACATGAAATGTAAACTAGGTATACCAAGGAGCTGCTGAAATACTTTTTTTATTAAAAACAATGAAATAGTAAAATATATTGAAAGTGGTTATAAATAATTTGTAATACTTAAAAAGATACAAACTTCAATTGATTCGCGTACCTAGGAACACAAAGTCTTCGACACTTACAAACGATAACCTTAAGGCACGTTCTTTCTTCTTGATTTTGAGGTGGGAGCACCGAAGTTTTTGTTTCACAGTTTGTTCAAGAAAAACTTTTTTATGTTATAATGAAAAAATATGTTTTAATGGTGGGTAAATAAAGTAAAAGCCTTACAATGTCTTCAACATTATTCCTCCAAGGATCTTTATATTTTCCGATACAAAATGGAAAGAAAAGATGCCGAGGGCCAGTAATTAAGTACAAGTCATCTATATAACCGAAATTCGCGGAAAAAATGTTCATACTAAAAACCAGTCATTGATCGGCACTTGACACAGATATAGTAAGTGTGAAACTTTTTTGTCGCTAGATGAGTGACAAAGCCGACGTAGACCCATAAAGAGGATGTAAGAGACTTTTTAAGAGTACCTTTAATAAAAAAACCGGCCAAGTGCGAGTCGAATTCGCGCACCGAGGGTTCCGAGATTTAAGGTTTTCGGAATTTTTCCTACAGGTGTCTGTACTCTAAGACGTTGCTTCGTACCAAATTTCAAGACTCTGAGTTCACGGGAAATACCTAGTGGGTTTTGATTCCCTTGCAAGTTTCGAAAATTTGCGACTTAAATCTTTTGATTGCGTTGGCTTACAAGTTTGATTTTTTCACAGCTCCAAGGAATAGTAACTGTAGACCTGAGTATTTGATAAAAATTGCAGCTTGTTCGTTTTTTCCTTTCGAGATACGGAACCCTAAAAATGCCTTTTTTGTGTTTCTAAGTAATTTTTGGGTGTCCTAGAATCAAACCATTCAAAAATAATTGATGACGATAATTTTCATATTTTACATATTGGATAATTTGTTCTTAGCAACGAAATAAATTCTTTCTTTCTGTCTTTTCATCTTACTACTCGTCGCTGTGGAAAAGTCTTAACCAAGTGCTTAACCACTGATGAGATGAATCTGAAATCCCCAATTCGGCAAATCCTACTCAAATTTGGCCAATAACCGTTTCATAAAACTAAAAATTTAAGCAAGAACAAAATTTACTTCTTGGAACTTGGAAAGTAATATAAATAATATAATTATTATTTGAATTACAGGTGTGCCTATAAAATGGTTTCCCTCAATTTCCCTCAATATCATCAGATTTTGACTTGGTTGTAGTGGACGTAAACAAAAAATTAAAAATCGGTTCACAAATGACAGAGAAATCGTTGGAAATACACAAAAAACTAAATAAGGCCTCGAACATAGATAGACCTTCTCCCGTTTTATGCTGGTTATAATACAGTACTGGTATAAAGTTCTACATCTACAATCATTGCATTTACTTTATGCTAAAGTTATGATATATTTGTGGTCCAGATGGCAGTAGTAACATTAGATATCAGTTGGTATACCACGACCATAGTAGATTGATGATCATAAAGGCCAAGACAAAGAATAGCTGTGATTATATGCGAATGCGTGATCTGAATGTATGTGTTGTAGATCAAGATCAAGATCAAGTCTAAAAGGACTCACGTTTCGTAGCCTAGCCTCAATAAGTTCTCATTGCTGAGGGTCGTGACGCCTCCACAGATCACTTTATCTCGGACTATGTTTTTTATTTATTTATTTAAATATAGGACACCAAACACAGATAACACAGGGTTCAAGCTACAATTACAATTTCTTTTTCATCTTAACATAAGTGTACCCATAATTATAGGGTGCCACACCGTGCACAATGCGTGTTGCGGCCAATGGTGCCGGTTCTCCGCATTGTGGATAGCTTCGTGCATCTTACTGTTGAGAGTGTTATGGATTTGATCCGACCAGCGCATCGGACTACGTCCTCGCGGTCTCGTCCCCTGGACCTTGCTGGTGATAACGAGAATTTTGACTATTGATTTGATTATAGATTTTCCCATAAGCTTAGCAAGTCGTGAAACTGTTTGGACACGGGTTTGACCTATAGGTACTACGTAGGTAAACAACACTTATTACTACTTAAGTCTACAACTTGGGAATTTCTTACCGCTTCTTCTTCCAAGAACAATCACAACAGAAATTTATGACGCGATGATGTAGTTTGACAATCGAAAAGTATTTGTAAAAACCAAATTTGAATAAAAATTCATTTAAATATCAATTCTGCCAACAAACTACATTTAGAACAAATATTAACTTCAGTCAGTGTGCACGTGCACATTCTAAGAAAATCGTGACAAATAGACAAGGATACATACATACACATCCATCATTCAGTCCAAATAAACATTTTAATACAGATGAAAATAGGTACAACATTCACCTTATCGTAGATACGACACGGCAAGAATGTAAACTCCAAAATGGTCCTTCGCTGTAACAAGCGAATAAAAGATACTAACATTTGTTATTTCGTGCAACGTTTAGGCAAGTAAGAGTGCTTCATGTAAATACTGTGAACCGCTAAAAACTAATGCGATCGTTATTTTCTAGAGGGATGACGTTACGAATTTTAATATAATATTAAACGATGTTCTAAGCAGCCAGTAACGATTTCATAAACCATTAAACGTTATATTTTCGTAGGCATTTAACAAGCGTTTTAGAATTGGTTTGTACTAACAGAGCGGAATAACTAGAGCGCATATTTTGTTGAGTTTAGTTGCCAGAACTTTTTCGTTTAGCGCCAAAAGTTCTTATGACGTACGTATGAATAATAAATAAGTTAAAAACATGTTTTTAAGTTATACAATTTTACTGAAAATTCGTTATAGCATGCAGTATTGTACTAGTCGAGTCATTTCATTTGTTATCCATATTGAATAGGTTGGGAAAGAGTAGGTATGTACTTAATCCGCCGTTTTATATAGTGCGCCCAATTTATCTCTGAAATGGCAAATATTGGAACTAACGCCGCCATGTTAAAAAGTCATTCATAAGTACGTTGTGGTCATTCATCTGTCAGTTACTAGTGTGCAATGATTGGTCCAATGCGTCCGACAGCGCCTCTCTTCATTTCAAGGTTAAGTTGGATTTACTATAGCGGCGGCCATTTTGAATTGTCATTAGAACTAAAAGACACTTGGTAATCAGATCAGGTATTTCAATTTTAATTACTAAATTTTACCTTAACCACCAAACAGGCCAAGCTAAATCGACCGGTTAGAAATAAAACAGTTAATAAAGCTAAAAAATATTAATTTCCATATATTTCTATTCACATATTAACCGAGGAAGCATAGGGCATTTTTCACCACCCCGTTGCGGTGCGGATTGCTGCAGTGGTTAATGGCCAATTCAGTATGATCCCCAAAGAATTGACATGGCTTGACGTCTGTTATTGAATGTTAATCCATATCGATACTCTGTCGGTAACTTCTTCGAAGCACAGAAGGGCTCAATATACGATCACGCATACAGCCTTAGTTTGTATTCACACGTAGAATGAGCCCAGCGGTGAGACAGTTTGTATTGATGATGAAAGAATATTTGAATCTGTATTGTAGTATTACAAATGTTTTATAACGTTTACGAATATGACGAATAGTACAAATGAAGAACGTCCCAAATACGCCTTGAGAACATTTGTCAGTAGTCTAATAAATCACAGAGAATACCTGTAGCAGCGCGACAGATGACAATGGATTCGTCCACTTAAGAAATATAATATTGTCGTAATACGAATATAGTATACACGAATATATCATATTATATTATAATGGAAATTTTGATATATTTTTATTACTCTGCATGTTTTGGTATTCAATAGAACTGGTTCCAAAAAGTTTATCCAATATCTAGGAAGGTACGAACTTGCTATGTAAAATAATATGAAATATGCAGTATAAGGGCATTCTTCCACTCATTAGCTTAAGTATTTATTAGTAAATTTAGATAAATCAATCGGTTTAACAAATTAAAGGGATACGTCAAATTGATTTCAATGTCAATTTAAAGATTCCTATCAAAATATTTTTTGAACTTGGATACCAGGGCAGAAGTCTACTAAATGAAGCGACGGGTGCTACTCAAACACAACGAAGCCCTTATTTAATCTTTGCAAAATACCAAGTATTTAAAGCTCCGAGTCTTTTATACATACAAACTGCTACGCCGCGGTTCAATGAGTTTGTAAGGTGCGACGCCTTTAATTTATCTGTCTCGAGCCAACGTCGTTTTCGGTGCGTTTAATCGTTGGCTTAAGCAATATGCTGAGCTACTCACGACTCTTATTGAAGTACAGTGAGAAAGCCGTGATTCTGTAATCTCTCGAATCAAATTCATAAGTGATTTACTACGTAGGTACACCAGACCTGCGTAGTAAATTATAAATGCTAGAAGATACAACCAAAATTGTATTGTGTTGCTTTGTACTATTTTGTAGTAGTAGTTTGCCGTTTGGTGATGATGTTCACATCATATTAATCCACGCAATCTTACAGTTAGCTAATATTTTTACGAGTGTTTAAATATTTTCTCATATTCAATTTAAATTTTTGGTTTGTAATAAGTAATTGCCTGACAACAATCCCGAATAAAAATATAGTCCTTAGTAGGGAGCGCAGTATCTTAGTAAAACTCGATTCATTCTTCTCTTGAAGACTCCCACGTCACAGGTAGGCGGAATTAATGACGCAAGGAAGCTATTCAAGAAATTAAAGAAACTATGGCCATTCATGGCAATTTCTATCATATTATAACTACCTTTTTATTTCATTCCATTTTTCATAAAGGTAGTATAAAAATAGCTAATAGGTAAACCAGCTAGTATAAAAATAGCTTTAAATCAAATTGAAAGTAAGTAAAGTGGACTACTGTGATATTATCGTATAATTATGATTTCACAAAATCCATTGTTACATACAGTTTATGCTTAGTGCGCCGTATAACTTTACGAGCATATTGCTTTGAACTTAGTTTTACGCGCGCCAACTAGTTCATGATTGCTCACGTTTAGTGTTTCATCTCCACTGAAAACTTGCGCGTATAACGTTACTTGTTTGTGTATCATAAGAAGTTGTTTCCAATTTCTTTCTTTTATCAAATTTTAAGGAAGAGTTACTATGATGAAATGTCAGTGCAAATTTTTGGAACAAAGTTCTTTATCGCGTGGTATGAATGGAAGCTAATATGTGACTATTGCGTGACTGGGGGTATGTATGCTATTAAATAATAGACCCGTCATAGATGCGCGCTTATTGATCAATCAGATTTTTGATTTTAGCCAATAGGGTATGATGTTTAAGTGTCAAAGTTAACGTCTAACAACATAACTTCGTTTCAACTGAGTGTTCCACGGCACTCACACATTTTTTTTAAAATAAACGTACACAAAAAGGACGTAGATTCCCCAAGACGAATAGCATGAAAGTAAACACACCAATAAGACAATGACGATCTAAGAACAAATATTTACATTTCAATAAACTGTCAGCTCTGGAAGTCTGATGGTAGGGGTGAACCAGGGGTGAACTGTAGGTGTCACCATTTATCGTCAAATCAAAAAAGCTATCTGCGTCAAGTCATATATAACGTGGATCACTCTCTCGTCCACTGCATTAGTTAGATACTTATTTTAATAAAAAAACTTCTTATAGGTACAAGATAAAATTTAAGGATACTCGTAGATGACAAGGTACAAAAGTTACGACACAGAAATGCAGTTCAAAGTTAGAAGGCCAACAAAATATTCAAGAACGTTACATTAAATATTTTCTTCAAGCGGAAGTATTCAGTCGACGTCTGGATTCACAAATAGGAATGGAATAAACTTTCATTGCAAGCTCTTATAAACTTTTCTGAATAGCACAAAATCACTCGAAAAGGGTAAGTTAATATTATTGTATGGCGGAAAACTAAGATGAAATCTCCCGCGTGGCTCTGCACTTACTGTAGGAATATAAAATGAAGATTAAAAATTGGATAGCATTGTACATCGCCTTTGCATTTTAGTATGAAAATTAAAGGTTTTTGATTAACGTTACGAGCTACTTTGGCATTTATAACTATCTGTGTCCGTGACTACGATCGCATATGATCATCTTTCCCGCGTAAATCCCGATTCTGCGAGAATTCCGGCATACAAATAGCATGTATGATGCTCCACAATCTCATCTATCTTCAAGTGACGTCTTCTAAAATCGGCTTAGCTGTTCCACAGAATAGCCCGCACAAACATAAAATGTGACAAATTTTGAATTTTTTTCTTTGTGTTTTAATATCATATTTTAAAGTTGTTATTATTATTTTGGAAATCACAGACAGATACTTCAATTCAATTTACTGTAGATATATACAGAAATTATTATATAAAAGGTGCTACAGTGCTACGACGTAGTCACGTAGCAATGTGTTTCGTAGCGTCATACTTGTGTCAATATTATCGAACTAATTGATTAGAGCATGAAACTCACGTCTCTGTAGGTAATAACCGAACCGATCGTATATTAAACTAGCTAGCGTTAGACCTACATGTTAAGATATTATAAACCGGATAGTCAATTCAAGGTCAGGACCCTACATGAAAATATAGTCCAAAGTAATACTGTCCTTAGGAGTTCCTTGCCGCTTCGTTTCCCGATTTTGACCCGCAAAAACATTTTCTAAAAGTAACCACGAAGTAAAATTTCGCTATATTTCATTTTATTAGGGATGTAGTTAATTACGAATTCGTGAGTAGATAGCATGTCGTAGCTACGGAGCGCTACGACGTAGCTCGTAGCAAAATATTGCGCCCTTGTATTTGGTGTGCGATGTCAAAGGAAAATTTTGAATTTGACAGCCCTTTCCGACATGGATGGTCTTACGCCATCGTTAGTCACCTTTAAACCATTTTGCCTTTTGTCTTAATGTTAAGAGATTTTGCAATATTTAACTTCATTAATATTTCAGATTACTCTTTATAATTGTAGAACTTTGGCCATAAAGTAGATTGAAAAGATTTCACTTAAAACGAATTAACTAAGGGCGTTTTGAATTAGGTTTGATTTATGTTGAAATAGTAAACCCACCCTCGCTTTGCTTCGGGAAACCTGTCTGTCTCTTAGTAGTCACGTTAGATTATAGAAACTGTCATATTTTTGTTATGAATTAATTGATTAAATTAAAACATATCTTATTTAAAACTTATCACAATATATTAGTGAAAACTGCATCCAAAGTAGTTAACTTTGTAAAAAATAGATTAGCGCGGATGAAGGCATAGAGTCTATGCCATAGACAGTAGTTTCTGGGTATAACTAATAGCGTGACAAATATACAACCGTTCCTTCTTTATAATATCAGTGTAAATCTAAACTAAACACATGTTTATACAAAGAAAAAATATAGCCTTTGTATTTAAAATGCTCATTGTTAGGTATATTTTGTTTATATACCTAATATGTAATGCTAGTGAAACTTCTGAACGACAATAATAGCCGGTAACTGTATTAAAAATATAATTATACTGACACATACTAATAGTAAACGATAATTTATTTTATGGTAACATTCACAAATTATACAGAGTACCAAAACCTCGTCTGACCAGACCTTTATTCACAATAAAATACCATTTTTATTCATACTTTCATAAAATTTCCAGAATACGCTGAAACATTTTATTATAACGTTTGGAACGAATGCATGTCCAGAAAAATTGTTCTTAATACAACGGGACCCAAACTATGTCAAAGAGGAGGACCTATACGAAGGAATTTATTTTCGTTCCTTTCGGTTGACGTAATGTGGGAGTATACAGTTGCCAGGGCAATTTTGCATATTTGTCCGAAAGTTCTAAATCTATTTGCCCGAGAAGGTTTTAGTGTATTGTCATATGAGGTAACAAAAGCGCTGTCATATTTTAAATCAGAGAAACCTGCACTGATTAAGACTACATCACTACATAAGCAAACCTTCAGTTTTTATATTCGTTACACTGTTAACAATCATTATAAATATTGATCGCAATGTGCTAGACCTATCCAAAATATGTAATGTGTTAGTTCGGTTAATTATGAATACCTAAGGGTCGATTCAGACATATCAGTGAAGCCTCAGTTCCGACACAGTACCGGCAAATTTTTCATACATTTTCGGCATTGTCAGCACTGACACTTCTCAGTGTCAGTGCTGACAATATGTATGACAGTATGAAAGATTTGCCGGTACTGTGACGGAACGGTGACTTCACTGATATGTGTGAATCGTCCGTAAGATTACCTTGTTTATAAATAATAAGGCTTGTCTCGCAGGTTCCCGCAATATATTATCCTAGTTATTAAAATATCTGAAATTTAATATGATTTAAATAAAACTACTATTTAATTTTAACTGCATTTAAGATTTTAAAAAATCGTTCATTATTATTATACATTTAGGTGTGATTTTCACTGTAGGTATAGCACTTTTGTTGCATAAATTAAGAGGTGTATTTAGAGATATTTCTACAAATAAAGGCTTAAAAACTGAGTAAATTACAATAATATTGATATTCTTTTAAGTTTGCATCATTAATATATGTTATAATATAGATATTAATCTTACGCATTAACTTTCACCTTATGAATGAATTATCTGTATTTATTAAGGCGTGTGTTATTTCGAGTACATATTTTGTTATAATTATTTGATAAATCTTTATTTTTTATTACAATTGTTCATATATGTATTTGGGTCCTTCCGCTAGATAATTTAATAAATATTGTTTTAAATTTATCTTAAGTTATTATAGTAATATATCAAAAAATACATTAATTTATCAATTATTCATGATATCATAATATCACTCAAAGCTTATCTACGAGTATGAGCGGCATAAGATTTGTAATATTATATTCAGCTTATATCTGCTGAAAGCAATTTCCTTAATTAAGGAGAACCGTGTTAGGGCGTAATATAATGATAATTTCCATCACTATAAAGATTAGCCACTCAATATTGAAAGGCGTCAGAGAGCCTTTTTTTAATTTTTTTTCCACTGAAATATTGTATAAATTATTTATTATAACTCTGATGGATCTTAAAAACAATTTCATAAAAAACATATTAAATAAAAATATTGTACAAGAAATTTATTTTTATTGCATGTCTCGTTTTTGTATTAAAAATGGAACAAAAGACAAGGAACGGAAAATTATAAAATTTTTGTATGAATATCCGTTTATCTGTTCTTTTTTTACTAAAAATTTTTGTTGGATTGGATGCACTATTTTTTTATTTTCTTCAGAAACATTATTTTCTTTAAATTTTTATTTTATTTAAATTTTATTCATAACATACATTACATCTAAAATTTCGAATACCACTTTCTTTTAATACAAGTCAACCCCCGCATACAATGCAAGTACGGTACACACCCGGACTACACGATTACAGCCGGGTGTCACAGAAAAAGTTTATGAGGAACTTACCTGGTTTGGGGCGCGGGAATGTCACTTGGAGGAAAAGTATAGTGCACGTCGCCGATATGATCGCGCGCATTTAATAACAATGTTTTCAGGCAAGCCTGGCTTATATAGCAGCGCGCCCCGCCCACAGCCGCCCCGGGGCGGGCCGCGTCGCACACCGCGTGCTCTCTGACACTTCAACAAGTTCCAACCAAACTTAATTACTTTTAAACACACTAAAATTATGACCCACTATCCAACTTGCGAACAGGTTTGTCGTTTTGCTAGTGCCTGCAGCGCGAACAATGCAACTTTTGATCGTAACTTTTTATATTAACAGGGCTTGTGGCAATATGTTTTGTTAATGTACAAATGAATAATTAATAATTTTGATAATTAAAAAGACTTACAAAATGCGTTATTTTAAAATAAAGTACATATTTTAACTAAGTTTCTTTCTTACTTACCATCGTCAGTGTAATGCTACATCTATGTTACTTACCGTATTAACTTTAGTACATAATATCTCAATGATTAATATGGAAACAGAAATAACAATGTTGTTATGGAATTGCTTTCACATTGAAGTTCTCTATATGTCAGTGTAGATATTACGTTAATGAGGTTTTGCATACTACCTAAGCCTTCCATAGCGTACATTAAAAATAGTGTTAAAACACGAATAACACTGTACTAATAGTGAAAGGAATAACATAATAATTGCTCGTAATTGTTATAGTATGTACGGTAATATCAGTTAGCTTTAAGACTACATATTGGAATAATATATTTAATAAACAAATGATTTCTATGATAATGATGGGCTCGCATAGGTAATTATGTACGTGCATAAATTAAATTGTAATATAAATGTTCCCCCACGCTGTTTCGTTAGTCATAAATGTTAAAACGTAGCTTTTTTACAGTTTTAAAAAGTTTATACAGGAAGTATTTTTATATCCATCTACGCTTTTATCCGTTCATTTTTATCGGAAAAATAACTTTCAAATAGTCCAAGTGGACGACAGATGACAAATGGATCTGAATTTTTAGTGCAGGAGTGCATAAATTTTATGAATGTTGAAGGCGTAAAATGTGGACATTGCTCTTGTGAGGGGCACTAGGGATGCTATGGACAATTCCAAATTTTAGGTCACTTTAACAATGCGGAAAGACAAAGGCGCGAACTACATATAATAGCATCGTAGTACAGCTGCAGACAGGCAAAGTGCTACACTTGCTAATTCTTTTCAGATTCATACGACGCGACGCAACGAACCGGTTCAGCAGTTTATTTTGAAAGTACGAATATGAAACAAAGAATAATTGCACACATAGTAGTGTAAATCATTCAGGGATATGTTTCATATATATTTTTAACTCGCTTATTTAAATTAGATTGACCTGTAAGGGAACCTTTCAGCATTATTTTCACCAATTTCAAGAAATTTAATTAACTTGAAAAGCATAGTGATCAAGCCTCAAGGTCCAGTGACAATACAATAGTATGACGAGCAGAACCGGAACCTACGCTCAGGAAGGCTTGAAACTTTCCTTAGTTCCAAGCCTAAACAGTTAACAGCACAGTGAATTTCACTTAGCATTATACTTACATAATATTTATTGTAGTCATTGGTGTGTCTATTACTAACCATAATGATTCTTGTATGAGTGGCCACGACATCTATCTATACTATATTTATTGTTTTGTGAAGAAATTAGTTCAATAATAATATAACGTTGCTGTCAAATAAGAAAAAATTTAAATACTTTTCACATTTCATTATATTGCCGCTCTACTAACGGGCAACTAAGTAGGTATATAAGAGGCTCCACAAAAAACCTTACAATTCGTATGCATAATGACGGTTTCTTACATACTCAGTCGGATACCACCTTGAAATATTTTCAGCACATTTCAATTACAGATAGATATACAGATAATATACTAGAGCACCGTTCTTATCATGATCTCGAATGTGTCAATGATGCCTGAATCTTTATGGAACTATTAACAATCCCCTAGTTAACCTTGACGTATTTACAGTGAAAATAAAAAATCTGTAAACATATTGATTGAACAAAACAATTAGTATCGTGATTCTTGTCTAAATTTAACGACCCCATATCCCAGTTGATAGAGACCATACCTACGACGCGAGGAGTTCAATTCGAATTCCGGACAGAGTAGACCTTTAAGTGACAGATTAATTTTGTTTTCAGTTTGTGGGTGTCAAAGATATAATTCCTTTGTGTTAACCACAGTCTGTGGTGGTACAAAGAATCTTATTTCAGGGGTTTGATTACATAAAAACTTCTTGTATGGTATGTAATTAATTATCTACACAGTTACACAGATATACGAACCGAAATAACACGCTGTTCTAGACCTCAGGTCATATTAGTTTCACCTCAAGTTTCACCATTCAAGTTCATAACCTAACTAGTAACCTAACAACCTTCCTTAACTTGCTTATAATATCCATATACATGTACAACTAGATTTTAAATAATAACTCTAAATAATAGATTAATTTTGATGATTGTTGTCATAATTCAGTTTTAATTCTTTAACAATAACTCTTCCTATACCACTTTCATGGTGCGTGTAACCATAAAAAGTAAAAAGAGGTTATCATGTTACAAAACCAATAATAGCTCATCTCATCTTATTTGTCACGTAAATACTAGTAGATATCAATATTTAGAGATCTGGAATTTGTTTTCTGTAAAAGCACACCCCTCTTGAGGCATCATATTACTTAATCGTAACTGTAATGTTGTTGGATAAATAACTTTTCTTCAAATAACAAAAAGTAATAAGGAATGTTTAAAAATACGTTTTGAATGTAAAACCTTAAAGGTATCAATTTCGTAAAATTGTAATAAAACAAAAATAATTTAAGTATCACATGACAAATTTTGCTGCTGTACCCAATGACTTTATACCTATAGTAAAAAAGATGACTGTAACTACTTGTTTTAATTGAAATATTTTTTATTAATGTGTTATGTTAATTAATGATACTTTGTTTTTTTTTTCAATTAGAATTTTCATTGTCGCACGTAAGTACAGACAAAAATAAAATCTAGAACCCTTCTTTTCAAAAGTAGGGCCACTTAAAAATACTTTTTTCACTTCAATTGTTTAAAATTGATAAGACATGCATCGACAGAAAATTTAGACGCAAACCTCGTATTTGCGACTTCTTCTGCGGAATTGGATTTTTTACCCACATAATTTTTTTAACCCACCATTTCACTCTTTTTGACCATAAAAAAAAACCTTTTTATTGCTCCCCCACACTTATAAAAAGGGAACAGCAAATGATCAAAAATATGATGATACAATTAAATCTGGAGGTCCGAAAACACTCAGAAATAAGGGTGTTTACCCATGGTCCCGGTGCGGTGGCGGTGATTTGACCCATTACCGGGTCCACGGGTAATTTCAATTATAATTATATCTTTTATTTTGCAAGATGCACTTCAAATGATTAGGTACATAATTTACTACCCACTTCAAGCATGACGGTTATTAAACAAGTATAGACTCACAGTACTCTAATCAATCATCCGCACTGGTCCACTTGATCACGAAAATGTTTACACAAAAACCAATTAAAAACAGATTTATCTGATCTGCGTCTGTTAGTGTTTTGCTAATATATTGAATGTTAAATCATTTAGTTGCCGCTCATTGATTCTGGTCTAAACAAGACAACTTTTCCACCGATTACACTTTTTTAGAGGCAACCATCTCAGTCCTCAGGGGTAGTAACGCATAGCTATGACCGAGTTAGAACTAGACTTATACGAACAATTACTGACTGGACGATTAGTAACATCAACAAACAGAGTTAACTATAACTAACAATCCCACTTATTAACAAACTAACCAACTAATATTCTTAAACCATCTGTTAACTGGACTAACCATCCTTGTCCTTAAATGGAGTCTTGTCCTAGGTCGGTCACAGTTGCCATGGGCGGCAGCGGAAGGGCGGTGCAGCTTATTCGTTCGGTACCTTAATTCCTTAAAAAACAAAAAAAACTTTAAGGCAAATAAGATCAAGTTATAAAAGTAACTTGATCTTATTTGCCAATATTTCTAAGCTCTCACTGAATCCCACCTATAGACTTTATAAAATATATTTTTTAATTTACGGTTTATCTCTGTCATATTGATTTTAGTGTGACGTCAAATATCCAGTTAGTAGCAGATGACCAAGACGTTTCTAAGAATAACTCATTTTATCAGGGGAATAAATTAACATAATTTTTTGGTGTATTTTATCCTGTTCATTAAAAAGATAACCCAATTTTTCGTTGTTTATGTCATAAAAACAGAGAATAAGTTTAGTTTAAGTAATTAATGTCGTAGATACTACTCCTTACCCTTTTCTTTACTATCATCGAACGATTTGCTAGCTAGTTTGTTGTAGTACCTACATAAGAGGCTAAAATTGAATACTTGTATTATCTGTACCCCGAACAGATGATATAATAGAAAAAGTAAAAGTACAATATAGCCGCTTTACTTAAATAACAAATGAAGGGAAAATTTAAACACTCAATATTCCATAATAATAAACGTTTGCACCCTTCATTTGTTCATTTGGAGCAAGTTTGTGTGTTTTGTCAAATTCAAACCTATGTACAGGGTTATACAGTTCAATTTACCCTGATTGAGAAGGTACGTTTAAACTTATCTGTGGTTAACAGTTGAATGAGTTCTCATGCAGTAGAAAATATGTGAAAAATCTCTCAATTTTATATCAACTCCTGAAGATGTGCAAATTGTATACTTTTATGCGTCCTTCTTTGTGGACTCTTACATTCCATTAGATACTACATTGTATGCCCCACACATATGGACTGAAGTATGTAGTTGTAACAAGAATATTTGCTTTTGAATCCACTATGTACGTGGGTACATCGACAGTATGACCGTATTAGAACGCCCTAGAATAACAGGGAACAGAATTACGTTAAATTAGAATTAGATTAAATTACGCATATTAATATCTTTTCGACTTTTCTGCCTGGCCAGCATTCAACCCTAGCTTGATTTTACACGTGTACCAAATACCTACTATAGAAACTAGAGTTCTTACTCCATGTTCGAACCATTCATCAAATGTCGTACTCAGATTCATCGTACTCAGACTGATTGTCTTGAGAAAGCTAATTTATCAACAATAAATACTAAAAGTTGTAATTTCGTTATTAACCTCCTTAGTTACAACTGCTTATGAAAGTAGGTACAGAGCTATAAAATAATCACTATAGACAGGTAGTTCGTTCAAAAAATCAGGAAAGTGAAATGGAAATAACACCACATCTACCACGTGTAAACAAACAGTCGACACGAAACACATAAAACAGCGGCTTTTAATGGACTCTGCCCGTAGGCAATAAAGTTACGGGGTGACATTATCCATCTAGTTTTCTATTCCGACATCTTTATAGTTTCGCTGTACATTGACAGTCTTTCAAGGGATATAGGTATCTGTTAGGTAGAGAATATGTCATGTACGCATTTTCATTGAAATAGACTATAGTATATTAACCTGTTAGAATATTTGGCACGCTCTCAGCATATTATTATCTTTTCGACATCAAATCATGGGAATGCGTCATCAATGTCTCTGCATGGGAGACTAATATTATGAGGAGGTAATAATTTTACGATTATACAGCGATATGGATGTTATAATAGGTAAATGGGTAATTTTTTCATGTATTTGCAAAGTGTTACTTGTATCATAACAAATATTTCATAAAAAATAATAACACCACACATTCATAAACCCACATTAGCATTCTGTGTCGTCGGTGCCATGGACAATACCTTGTGTGTTGTAAAGACACACACTCATACCGAGAATGGAAAGGTCATTGGGCGTTTTTGACCCAGTCGCATTTAGAAATGAAATAGGGTTTTTTTAAAGGTTGGGGATTAACATTTCACGAAAAGTTTTAATTTTGATCCAAATGCATGGGGGAAAAAAGTTATGCGCTTCTATGCAAATGTATATTTTTCATAATTATTGATATTAAATTGGGATAATAAAATGGGACCACACGGCAGTCATTAGCTTCCAAATGTCGAAAGAATTATTGAAATCTGTTCATTCAGTACGAAGTTATGAGGTAACATACATAAGAAGAAAAAACATCCAGACGAATTGGTAACCTCCTCCTTTTTTGAAGTCGTTTAAAATCTGTTGAATAAAAAGTGTTTTACTTCTCATTGAAAAACAAACAATATTAATTAACAACATTTTTCATTTTACATTACACTTAAAAGCAAATCTTCCTTTGCTAATAAAACAGCTTTCCCATGCTTTTGAGCAATGCAACTTATTTCATTGGGCAGTATTCATGGTCGTTTACAAACTCTGACTAGTTTCATTAAGTACTGAATGCTGGTGGGTCACCGGTCCGAACAAAATTCCCATTTACCTTTAAACTCGCCATTCATAAGACAATGACCATTGAAGTAAGGGACAATCGTCTAAACTTGCTTCAGAATAGATTTTTTACTCCAGCAAATTTCGATTAACACAATCATGAACACAACATATATTATAAAATATTTGGAAACAATAAAAATTATTATGCGATGACATACCTACAATTATGACAATATCCAAGTCAGGTGACGTGAGATCCGGCCAGTTCGAATTATTCTCCTTTCCGCCTCGGTAGGAATCGAACCCAGGTCCCTTGGACTGCGGATTCGATATGTTAGCCATTGCGCCTTTCGGGCCTGCCTTCAATTAAACATACAAAAAAGACTGAATTAATTTTTTAGTGGTCCATTGTAAGGATACAATTGTCTCCTCGTATTTTATAAAGATTAAATCCGGAAGTGTTTATTTATAAAATTGCATTAATATATTGTGTTATACAAAATCATTTATTTGAAACTAATAAACCTCGCTGCAAACACTTAAGCTAGCATAACAAACCTTCGCTTCCCTCATAAATGTGGCTATCAGACATAAATATAATTTTACAATTAATACTGATGTTCCAGAATTATCAGTTTAAAACAAACAATAAAGTTACTAACTATGGTAAAAGATCCATCACGTTTTCAAGAGTACCTAGGTACTGTACAAAAAACTCCTAAAAGATGTCAGACAGACGAATTCTCTTGGGATTTACAAGAAGAGTTTAACAGCCTACAAATTGTAAACGGAGTTACTTTTTTGGAACAATAATAAAAAAATCACTTAACCCTAGAATTGCCCAACTTTATATTGTATACCCACACCGCCCTAGATATTTAAACTGCCAGTATCTAATTGTCTCTTGTAAGTGATATAATGTTGTGTTAATGATACCTAAATAAATATCTTTGAACCGAAAAAGTGCCCATTCATAGTGTGACTGAATTGCGGTTGAATTTCTAGCTCAAAGTCTCTAGATATTATTATTACCTAAGTAATGTTATTTCAAAAAGATAAAATAATTTTAAATTACTCATATAAAATCGGTATTTTTATTGCTTAAGTAGGATCTACAATTTTATAATTCAAACAATCTAGCCCACATACAATAAATGTCATGATAAGTGAAACTATAATGTGGTTTACTTGAGAGTGACATGCTATTAATAGCTGGGGGCACTCGAGTGAAGATTTCTGCATCGATCTGGCGAGGGTAAGCCTGGATAGTTCGTTATCTTTACTAGCCTAACTATTTTCAAAACCTAGGGCAACTTCACAAGTTGATAAGTGATCGTATAAAGAAAAGGTTACTTTGGTTAAAATTATAATACAGTAGGTAAACAAAAAATAAGTACTAACCTATTTGTGTACGTGAAGTTAAGAAATAAGTTTCTTCATGCAAAGCTACTATGGGCATGCCTACTAATATTACATGGCGTTGTTTGCTGTCGACTTATACCTATTAAGAAATCAGCCAAATTATTGAAGACATCAATGTAATGCCACAGAAAAACTTTGAGCATTTCCTTAAGATATAAAACTAATAACTGTTTACAATAAATAACCGACTTCAAAGTCTATAAGTAGCGATAACTCAAAATTACCCGTCAGATGATGTCGCTCATATTTACAGGGATCTTATGGTATAATCAGCAGTTGCAGCAACCACCACATGTCCATTTTCATTTTATGATAGAACACTATAATATATTCAATTTTCATTAAACTCCAACGACATGAATTCATGTCACGAATGCCATAGTACGTTCACTTCGCTGGAATCCAAAGGGTCATTAAACTCCAACGACATGAATTCATGTCACGAATGCCATAGTAAGTTCACTTCGCTGGAATCCAAAGGGCCATTAAACTCCAACGACATGAATTCATGTCACGAATGCCATAGTACGTTCACTTCGCTGGAATCCAAAGGGATTGGATTCCAGCGAAGTGAACGTACTATGAGTTTCATGACATGAATTCATGTCGTTGGGGATTAATGAAAATCTTAGGTATGAGAATTCTCTATAAAATTGTTGGCGATATATATATTTCAACAATCTATGGGAAATTTTAATGCAATAAAATAATAACAAATCGGATCAGTCCTTATTGCAAATAAAATCCCCATTTATGACTAATTAACTGAATTGAAAAAAAGTCTTAAAATGACTATGTTAAGCTCTCATTAGCGGTTTATCATCTTCTCTCACCCCGTGACTGTTGCACTAGACTGAATATGCTCACAAAGTGAGAAGAAAAATCCATAGTCAAGTGAGCGACCTTTATCCATATATGTATACCTAATTGTATAAGTTTATTGCGTTTTTTTTCACTTTATAAATCAAAACATGTGGTTGTAATTGTAAATATAATTCATTTAAAATACGTATATAACCCGAAAATTTTGAAGTGTTTGAAATTTAAATCTTTGGTTAATCTTGTTTTTAAGCATATCTGTAGGTATTTAAGTGTTTTTCAGAAAATATTACACTATAGAAATTGCGATGTCCCACAACTTCATTTGCTTTGAATACCTTCATTTTTCTTCAGTATTATTCTGCAAGTTAATCATTAAAAATAAAGATTAGTTATTTTAGTATCATATAATTAACACCATAAAATATAGTTATGTATTTGCAAAGATACTACAAAGACTCGAAAAAATGAGGCGAAGATTTCGTTTGTCCCACGGTGCTGTCAGAGACTTCAATGCATTCGTATTTAGTATAGAAGCACTGCTAATACTTTTAAAGTAAACTAATGAAGTCTCCATAAATATATTTGAGATGCCTTTTTGGTCTTCGATTTCATTATAATTACTGCTTATAAGTATTAGCAAAAATATCGATATAAATAATGTCCTACGAAAATCGGGGTATGGGAAAATCCTATTTCGTCACAATGTTTTAAAGGTGTCTCCTATTGTTTATTAGCTTGGTTAACACGTTCACTGCGTCTGCACAAAAATGAAACTTACTGCCCATGCGTTACGAGTCATAATCTTGCCGTATCAGTATTGCCTGCTGTGCGTTACGGCTTGTATTTTGCTGTACCAGAACCTGACTTTGAAGGCTCTTACAGACATGGAAACCCATGTTTTACTTTAAAAAAATAAACGAATCGATAGATTGTTTATCTATTGACACATGGCTAACGTCGCCAGGGTCTGGACCTGATATTTTAGAAGTTATGCATAATTTTGAAAATCAACGATTTCACGGCAATATACATGCCGTGCCGCATGTAGATTGATAGACCGAATTTAAAACTAGTGTTGGGAAACATTTGTAAGATAGTTGAAGATTGTTATTTTATTTACATTTATTAAAGTCATGCAAAATTAAACAAAAATATAAGTAATTAGGAACATAAGCATTAAAATTATTTGAGAATAAATGTATCGAATCAATTTCTTATCGTATAGTTAAGATTTAATTGTGAAAAATTGCAAAATAGGTTGAAAACTGCTATTTTATTATCATTGATTTGTCATGCAAAATTAAATATATATATATATGTCGGAGACGGAAATAAAATTAGATTAAAATCAAACTAAATAAATCATTAAACTTTGAATAAAACGTAAATCCGGAACTGTAATTTAAATGGCAACACTGTACGAATTGTAAACGTGTCTCGATGGGATATCGGAGGGGGAACCCAACAGAGGGCGCCTGTGGAGTCGGCTACGAAGAGCGGGGACTTCTCGAGCAGACGTCGAGCGGAACGGTCGCATTAAGTTAACTAGTGTACTTCGTAATAAAATCCTATACTGCGTCGTACCTATGCCCGACGGCATAACGTTTCTCTAAGTGTATTTCAGTCGTATCACGTTTTAACATAACCTAAAAGCTTTAATCAAATTAAGTTAAGCTGTGTAACCTGTAACCTAATTTAAATCATGAAGACACGTATTGAACGCCTACTGTGTTTTATTTTACACCTTGCAACCTGATGATCGGAGCATTATACCACCATCCTGACTAGTGCCTCCGAAATCAGAAGTTGGATGTAACTTCACGTCCCACACATGGCTGGCTAGGTTATTTCCAGGTTTTCAGATAGCAATTTTCAGATGAGAACTGGATTCATAAATGGCAAGCGAGTTGACATGTGCCATTACATCTCACATGGCATGGATGGAATGTGGCGTCGAATTTTGGTAAAGCTAAGTAACACAGCGAGTATGGGTATGGCATTATTTTTATTCCATTACGTCTGAGGTGATACAATTTCATTGCTTAAATTTTAATTTTTGTGTAAACTATGTTGTGTGTGTGTAGTTTGTTTGATAATCGTGAGTAAAAATAAAGACATCAATTTCCGGTAATAAAATCATTTAACGTAGTTCCGTAATTAAAACAAATCGCTCCTCATTGTAATCTTATTTTGATGTTTAATCGCTGAAAAACAAAAGAAATCGTTTTTATTATGACCTCTGTTTTTATTATGAAGGGAAAGTTACACCCTTTGATTTTAGTGTAGGTAATTTAACCAAGTATTATAACATCGGAACACGCTTTTATCATGCGATCATTTTGTTGAAGTTTAATGTGGGTAGATTTGTGGTATTAGTTTGTTAGAATGCCCAAGAGCTAAGTACCATTTGAAGTGTTGTGATATAAAAAGTGAATTTGAGTAGAGTGATAGCGATGAATCTTAGCTCGGCTGGTCGGACCGTACCAGTAGACATTTCGTAGCCGTAGTCCGTAGAAGTCGGTATCTGCTTGAAGTGGATGCGAGACTACTTTAAGTAGACCGTGGATACGCGGTACGCGGGTGGCTCTGGCGGAGGTCGGGGTCCATTTCGTAGCCGTAGTCCGTAGAAGTCGGTATCTGCTTGAAGTGGATGCGAAACTGCTTTAAGGTAGACCGTGGATACGCGGTACGCGGGTGGCTCTGGCGGAGGTCGGGGTCCAGGTTAGACCACGGAGGAATCCGTGCGACCCGTACGGCATTCGGAAGAATGCGCGTGTAACGAACGTAGTTTGTTGGTTGGGCTTAGCGAAAAGCCACAGGCCACGGGTTTGATTCATGCTTTGTTTTGAGATACCTTGAAGATAATAGTTGATGAAAGTTATTGGATAACAATGGTACTTGGTTGGGTAAGCATTTTTGTTCATTTAATTTAATCGAAATGTAACGTAACTTGAGTCATTTTAAAGTAAAATTATTATGTTCCGAAGTTACAATAATTAATTTACGTGCATAAAATTCTTAAAGATACCCCCTTTGGTGGATAAGATTTTGTAGTCTGGTCGAAAAGAAAAACAAACGTTTTAAAGTCAGGCATTTTATTATGCATTCCGTGTTGGTACAATTTTTAATTGATAACGAGATATGACGTACCTATAGTGCAGTGACTTTTATCAAACGTGTAATGTTCGTGATAGTTATTTTGGTTTTTGATAATTTGGTGCGCCGCTTATCGCTGAAAAGGATTAATTGTAAAGATAAACACAAAATAGTTTTTGTGCTCAACTTGACGAAGTATTTATTCCATTTATCGAGTGCCTACAACGATAATAAAAGCCTACAACAATAATAACAATAAAAGCGTAAGCTAGTTTTTTTAAAAGGTGAACGGTTTGGTTGTTCATTGGTGACGTCGATCGAATTAGTTGCTCATTAGTTCGCGTTGTTTTAAAAGTGAAACACAATACAATTTTCATAAGTTTTATTTACTATGTGACAAAATAATTTCGATATTCTAAATACCCGCGTAGTTCATTGTTAATTTTAAATATTGTGTAAGCGTTATCTAATGATCCAAAACATTGTCGTTAGAGTTATTACAGACGAATTAGTTGGATTCTTACCCGCTTTAGTCACTATATTTTCGAAATAAATAAAGTCGGCGTAAGTGTTTACGTCGGATTTATGATGCGTTTGGGAAGCGTTTCTAGGTTATATAAGGAACTGGAGACCGGGACCTTGTCTGGTACCTGTCTGGAACCAAGGGTGACATCACCTAGTTGTGGTAACATGAAACGAGGTAAAAGTGAAACGGCGTTTTTGGTATGACTTTTATTTTATTACACCTGGTGTGTTGGAGTTTTATAACTTCCATTTTATTTTCGTTCCTTGTGAAAATATGACCTTTTAATGTGTCTTGTAATTAATGAACAATGACAAAAGATAACAATTAAGATATCGGAAGTTCAGTGAAATTTTTAATTAAAGTAGCAGTTGGGTACAATCAGTTCCCCAATTATTTTTACAAGTGCAGCACACTTCGATTGGTTTTGGTTTACCTTGTGAAACCAATGAGTTTTGAAGTAATCTCACATGTGACGATGCAATGTGCATCGTTCTGTTTTCAGATAAGTTTTCGAGGATGCACAGGCAGCAGCACACGCAGGTTACACATGTGTTGTCTGGAGCCGAATCGACGGCTGCGTGCGTGCACTCGTGGGCTTCCTGGAGTTCATTCGTGTGACATTGAAGGAGGAAGCTCTGGCAACTGGCAGCCGCAGATCGGACGCAGCGAAACAGGTGATCTGTATCGTTCATACTTGTTTTGTAATAGCTTAAAGAAGTAGTAAATTAACTTTTCTTTTCAAGACGTAGTTTGTTTTGGATTAATCTGTAATGTGATAGGATAAATAAAGCGACATGTTGAACAAACCTTTTTAAGATTATTTTTGATAAAAGCTCGAAATGATCATCTGGGTAGTGTAGTGTTTGTAACCGGATGGAGGTTGCATGCGGGGATGACTGGATAGAGGTTGCCTATTGGGTTGTTGCTTGTAACTGGATGGAGGTTATAAGGGTGATGATCAGGACCGGATGGAGGTCAGGGTGCGAGCACTGCAATATTTCAATGAGTTTCCTATTATTTGAATGAGTATGGGTGTTGATCGACATGTCAGCTTTGGCCTTTGAGAGAAATAATCTGTTATGATCTTCAAAATTTCTAATGATTTGATAAGGTTGTTTTTATTCCCTGCCCACTTACGTCAGGAAGGGCCGAGCTTTAAGAGATACTTTCGTTTGTGTTTATTGTTACAGGTAAATTCCGACACCACAGCCGATCGAGTCATCCAGTTTTACGACGATTGTACGACGACGTATTGCGTTAAACGTTAAAAACAAACCCGCGTTAATAATAAATTTGGTAATTTTGCTCTAAACAAGTGTCATGTTATGGAGTTTGTTTAGCCGTCTTCTTCTCCATAGCGACACCGGAAACGGCGCGGCGGGAGTGTAGGTAGTTAGGGCTAAAAATAAATGCAAAAAAAAACTTAAAACAAAAACTTGGCGTTCAATAAAAGAAATTTTAAGTAATCTAAAAACTTGTTGTTCAAATTAAATTTGTAGTCTCGTTTAAAATTAGTAGCTTTTGCTGAATAAAATAAAATTAGAGCTTTGTTGTAACCTAAAGTAAAAGGCATCACACGAGGACGTGTGCTAGTCAGAATGGCCGTGTCGGAGACGGAAATAAAATTAGATTAAAATCAAACTAAATAAATCATTAAACTTTGAATAAAACGTAAATCCGGAACTGTAATTTAAATGGCAACACTGTACGAATTGTAAACGTGTCTCGATGGGATATCGGAGGGGGAACCCAACAGAGGGCGCCTGTGGAGTCGGCTACGAAGAGCGGGGACTTCTCGAGCAGACGTCGAGCGGAACGGTCGCATTAAGTTAACTAGTGTACTTTGTAATAAAATCCTATACTGCGTCGTACCTATGCCCGACGGCATAACGTTTCTCTAAGTGTATTTCAGTCGTATCACGTTTTAACATAACCTAAAAGCTTTAATCAAATTAAGTTAAGCTGTGTAACCTGTAACCTAATTTAAATCATGAAGACACGTATTGAACGCCTACTGTGTTTTATTTTACACCTTGCAACCTGATGATCGGAGCATTATACCACCATCCTGACTAGTGCCTCCGAAATATATATATATATAAATAACAAGAAACATAATCATTGCAATTTGAGATCAAAGAAATGAGATCAATTCTTAATCGTCTGGTTAAGTTTTGATTGGGAAAAAATGTAAAATAGATAAAGACTATTATTTTAATAACATTTATACCTCACCACCTTCCGTCTTAATTACTTTATTTATATCAAGTTTCTTACGAGAACGCTTCATATTAATTTTCGAGCGCTGATAAAGCGCAATCCAGTGTCGATACGTGCAAACGATGATCCTTGCGCGCATCACTACGGCACACTGAAGCTGCGCGCGAGTTCCCTACAGTGCGGTACGGCGTCTAAGTTACGGCAACATACATGCCGCATCGCACCATAGATAAATAATTAAGTTCTGGTGCGTTACGGCACCATTATATGCCGTACTTATTTTTTAGAAAAATGGAATACATTTGAAGAAAGAAACTTGGATATATATTTATCTCTTTTCTGCGTGCACGGGAACATATAAAACCCACCCCCGCACCGGGCGTAAGACACAGACAATTGACCGCCGCACAGTTCGGAAGTCAAATACGGCAAAACTGCCCGTAACGCAGCGAACGTGTTAATATGTGTTCCGGGCAATATTTTGATTACTCATGGTAATCGGGATAGGCAGAACGAACGACAGTTGCTTCAAAACCTGAGACAAAAGAGTTGTATTTTCGGCGTCCAAAAAACGTTTTCCTAGTAGTCACAGGATTTGCAAGGTAAATAAGCATCTTATTTATGACGTATATTTTGTTATTTTAACATCAACTAACAAACCAAAACATAACTGATCCATATTTAATCTCAATTTAAGTAAAATAAATGTATTTACTGTTCAATAAAATAAATCTGTTGGCATGAAAACGTCACGTCACTGACGTCACGTTCTCCACCACATACTGACAAAGAAACTTTAATATTTCACGTAATTTATAAAGATTTTGTGTATCAAATAGATAATTAGCTAATTAGGACTTTCTTGATCCCAAATATTGCAATAAAAAACCATTTGATGGAGATATTTTGTGCAGGATCGTCACAGAGTCATTTTTTCTAAAAAACACCCATGCACTGAATACCAATTAATCTTTGTTTCATAGTAACAAGTAACATATTCTGTTTAACCCTTTTATTGTCAGTTGTTAGGTGTTCACTGTTCAAGCGTGCACAGAGAAAATCTAGCCAACCCCAGTAAATAATGTTCCGACGTCACCCTGTCTTAGGGAAACACCTCGTAGGTTCTTTGACATTACGTTCACGGCATGTAGTGATAATGATTTCATACAATAGTGTATAGATTAGTACAACATTTCTAATATACTACGTGTTCTGTGCTGTTATTAGCCGATAAATCAAGGATCATCATCATCATCATCAACCGATGCGTTTCCGGCTATGAAAAAAAGAAAACCTGTTTTTGAAACCCTCAGCCCGAATACGAGGAGTCGTTCGATGACAGACTCAAGCAAGAGGATGATAGCTAGTCATCCGGGGCAAAACAAAAAGGGTTAAACTGAATGGTGTAAAGTTCAGCGACCTTCAAAATGTGAAAGTGGGCGCCATTATAGCTATAGTAATAATCGGTTAATGACAGTTTCTTTACAAAATGTTGATACATAATAAGCTCATCTGTTGTTCAGCAGGATACACCACAAGCGGAGATATGGACTTGGTCTCAAATATGGATGGAGACCCTCGCACCCCACACGTGTCAAAAAGGAGTGAAACTTCATCCCTTTTGAAACTAACTTTAAAACGGAATTCCAACTCGTCATTAAGTGAGGAATAAGATTTATCTATATATTTACATTGAGTATGTAGGTAGGTACCTACTTCACCACGTCCAAGAGTTAAGTATTGACTAACAAATTTTTAATTAGGAATTATACCTTTATATTATGTTATACCTTTAAGCCTTAGATAGTCATGGTGTAACAAAAGTTTATTTTTCTTCAGGTTAATAGATCTCTACGAAGGCTTTAATAAGCTTTACTGGCGATAGGTTCATTGTTCAGATGGTATATTTAACCACGTTGCTGGATACTTGTGTGACCATTATGCATGCCGTAAAAATGTGTCGCGGGATCTTAGCATATTAGCGTAGATAGTGTTGTAGAATATTTCTGAAGTTAAAATTCTTACCTAGAAATAATCGGGACGTGAAAGCTTCAGAATGGAATAAAATCATACTATAATAATATTTGAATCTACTAAAATATCTACGCACATGAATTTGTCAACGCTTAGGTACTAGGTAGTCAAAAATAAAACATAATGACGACACTGATGGATGTGCGATAAATGTCTACAACATGGTGCCAACGCGGCGATAAGGCCGGATGTACACAAAAAAGTTCTTCGACAGACGCAACGTGAAAATCTGGAGTAATTTACGATAGTAATATTTCTATTAAATTAACGACGTTAGCGAGCACTCACGGATTAAAGGAGTCTTAATTTATATAAATATTGCTTAAGCGAATTAGAAACTCGCAATTCATACCCTTAACAAGCCTAGGGTTAGCTGAAGGATTACAATTTCAACGGCGAATGCCAAAACTCGTTGAATTTGAGTGAATATAAGCTGAATAAGCGAAGGCTGAGAAGAGCTTATCACTGAAAGTCACATCATTTGTTCACTGAAGACTATATTCTAAAGATGAGTGAGTAAATCACAATTAAGATCCTGTACCTAATTATGTAAAAAGTTTATCTAGGTATATTTTATTCGTTATATTATACTTTATCTAAGTATTCGTAATTGGAAGTGTGTTTGTTTGTTCGTACTTTTTTCACGTGATAACGCAGCAATGGATCGTCATTATTTCCGTCAAGGAGATATTTGAAGGGCTACAGAAAATGTAGATAAATATCTACGTTTATATTGCGAAGATAAATCGCATTACCACGGGAAAACCTATTAATAAATCAATATGCAAGTACCTACTTAATGTTTGCAAATGTTTTCCAACAAAATTTTAACAATATAACAAACCAAATAAAAAAATATTCTGCGCATACTTTACCTGCAACGTAATTTAACATCCAGCAGTACCTAGGTACATACCAGAGAAAAGCTAATTCGCACGTCGTTAGTTTTCTAACGCACACTGCGTAATGGCGCATTTTCATTGTTCGTTAGGGCCCGCGTTCGGGGTACGGGAGATTTCTGTAAAGCATGCCGTAGGGCCCGAATGCGGTAACCGTTTTCATAAGTCGATGGAACTCGGATGCGGGGTACGGGAGATTTCTGTAAAGCATGCCGTAGGGCCCGACTGCGGTAACCGTATCTAGACGTGTATATAATCAAAGCTTGCTTTACACCAACCGACGAATTTCATTGGTTGTTGAGCCCGCATGCGGGGAGTCCCCGCATGCTGTATATCGACTACATATTGACGACGCACTTTCACTAGTTGTTATACCGTATTCGGGGACTCCCCGCATGCTGTTTATCGACCGAGTTATCGACCAATGAAAATGAGCCATAAGTATAAGCTATAAATGGCAGCGGACAGCGAACGTGTTGCTACTAATCCTTTGTGTACAGAATAGGTTATAATTAAACATTACGTATTCTAAAATTGTGTATAAAATTGTGTCTAAAGCTGTGTAAAATGTCCTAAGCATGTTAGCATGAACAGGGCTGTTGCAGAACAAACGTTACTTTACGCACGCTAATGCGTTTACGAGCGTTCACATGTGTCGCTAAACGTCGCTCAATTGTCGCTTTATAGAGGACCTGAATAAAGCTAACTTTATTGTGTACGATAACTGTTTTATTCTTTGTAAGCAATAATATTACCCGTGAACATAAAGGTTTAAATTGGTCTGATTTTAAATTCTAAGAGTAGGTAGGTACATAGGTACCTACTTGTTTACTTAGTTGCGTTGGGAATGTTGGGATGGAAAATCTTGTTTTCCGTGTAACACTATAAAGAAAATACATATTTGACGTTCATAAGTGTTTATCTAGATACCTAAATGAAATAAATAATGTGAGTTGGGATCATGGTTGGGATTGTCGAAGTCAACTCGGGCAGAGAATGTGTTGTTAACCCTGATGTATGAGATGGTCGCTTCTAAAAAAACGTGCCTTATTGCATAAAGATACTTAATAAGTAATAACACATGTTCTTTGAGAGCTTCATACTCAAATTGCATGTACTTTTATCATTATTCTATCATCCATCAGTTCATGCCTTTATAAGACACAAAGAGAAGAAAAATAGAATAAATGCTGCTTTGAGTAGGTAAGTAAACTCATAGAATATTCTAATTAATTAGTGTGATAATGGCTATCACACTGGCTGCAGCAAGGACGATGAACTTCCCTATCGATAAGTTATTTCACAAAAATAAACTTCAGCAGTATATTTCCACATAGTTTATTACACATTATTCTCTACACTTTATACATTATTACATTTAATTACCAATTAATTTTACACGTATACATTCGGGCAGAACTTCCCCGTGCAACTGTTACAAAAATAATGCCCTGCACTACCTTAGTCCGCCATATTTATATCCTACTTTCAACCCCACTTTACAATTAAATCGGAAGTCGATAACACTTATATAATCTCAAACAATAAATGAATTTATTAATAAATCGTAGGAATAAATTATTATAAACAAAATTATTATACACACAATTATAATATTATTGTAATTAATAATTAATGTTGGGTTATATCAGGGTGCCGGAAGTAGAACTTGTAACACTCGGCCATCCTGCAGCTGTCGTGTCTCACGGCGGTCATCATTAGGTCATCATTGCTAGTCTGCTCGCGTCCCGATTTGTCACCGGTCTACGGCAGCATCTGAAATTGAAACACCGAACGAGTAACTGGTTCTTGTAATTGCTGCAAATTTAATGGAGATGGAATGAACATCTTGTCACGTAGAAGCTCGCCACATGTACTAAGTAATAAATAATAATCGGGCTTTTTTTTGTCAATAAAAGTTAAATAAAATAATATTTATTTTTCTCTGGTGACGTTTGTATTCTCAATTGCATATTTTTTTTTCTGTTTATACAACTTTTATTTACTGTTTATATTTTCTTCCAACACAGAACTTGAATATTTTTTTCAGTCTAATGTTAAGTGAAGCCCATCAAAATAGAAATCTGAAAAGTGCATTAAAATCGGATAAGCAATTCTAGAGGATTAATGTGCACAAACCTACAGACAAATAGACAAAATGGTAAAACATTGTTTTGGGTTCTCTTGATTAAATAAAGACTTCATTATGAATTTTTAAATTTGTTGCCATGTACAGACACCGATCAGTTAAACTTTTATTACGTACAGGATAGAAAGCTAAATTTATTTCATCTCATTGCTATTAATGTAACTTACACAAATTTGATTTATTTTGACAGCTTTAATTGATTCACACAGGTTTCAATTTAATTCGCACAGATTTTAATATAATTCACATAGCTTTTAATTCCATTCACACAGCCTTTAATTCTATTCACACAGCTTTTAATTTCATTCACACAGTCCATTCACACAGCTCTTAATTTCATTTACACAGCTTGTAGTTAAATTATAATCTGGGTCGCACAAAGAATAATAATAATTATTTAGTTCATATTATTTTGATATAAACACTACCTAAAGGGTTGTATTTCATCAATAAATTTTTCCTTATGCTTGTCCATCACGAATCGAGAGTAGCAATCACACACACATACAGCAATCAGGCACAATTACCAATTTTAAATGAACACCATAAAATAAAAATATCTTTAGACTCTTCTGACATGGACTTATCAAGAGAGCGGTTGTTTCTCGTTATTAGTCAGAAATAATTCCACGAACTTTTGAGGGTAGATTTAAAACAAAATAAATAACAAAAAAATAATTCGCTTTACACTACAGATTACAACTATTAATGTTGAAGTGTGTTGAAGTGCTTTCTTTTTATTTAAATTATGGTACATATACATAATAAGTATTTTATTCTTGTCGTTACAGACGAAAGTATGTAATGTTTTAATGTAATGTTTTAATTTTGTTGTGTAATATTGTGAGTTGCTTTATGCAATAACACGTAGGTTTAAAAACTGGGAGCGACCATTTTAGAGGCAAATTCAAACTCTTATGTGAACCGACTCCGTTTTCTCATAAATACTAGGACGTCAAAGGGCACAAACATATACAAAATATTTTTAAACATTTTCAAAAAAATATTATTATCTATGACGTTATATACGATGGCTGTACTATATATGTGAACTAGTAATAATAGTAATTATTAATTTATTAACGTGTGTGTAATAAATGTGAACGTGTGGTTGGTCATGTGATGATTGGTGAAAGATATTTATATAATCCTATGGCAAATATAATTATGGAGTTTAATGGTATAACAAGGCGTAAAGGCCTTATCAAATAAAATTATAAAATTGGAGTTGGTTTTTTTTTCTCTTAAGATAAGTAATAATTGATTAATCAATGCCCATGAGGAAGTATTTTTTATCCTTCGTGTCTTAATGTATATAGTATATAGTATATAATTGAAATGATTGTATTGGTGCACTTATATGAAATCGTCAAGAACTGATTATATTATATTTATTTGTTTTTTTTTGTTTTACGTATGTTTAATAAGCATAAATAGCAGAATCTATTTATTCTATATACATGTAATAATTTTATTTATGACTAATGAGTGATGTCTACTGCTGTAGGTAAGGGACATGATCACATTGCACTAATATAATCAATAAGTTTTAATCTCCTATAAATTAAATTCTAATAATATATTGTTGAAGAACCTTAACAAATGAATAATATAAGAAGGTGGTATAAGTGGAGTAAATAAACCAATACTTAATATCTATTGAAAATAAAGCTGAAATAAATTTTGTTTATTTTAAATTTTTGTTTCATTGTGTTGTAAATATAATGTTTGAATGAATATAGGAACATAAATAAGCAATTATTTTATTGAAATAATATTTACAGCATTAACACATAAAGTAACACCTTCAATTGCGTATATAATTACTTATTACTTTTTATTTATCACAAATTATTATCATTAACATAACAGGTGCTACGTCCTAATGAATTAAGTGTATTTCATATAAATTTCTGAATAAACAGAGTAATAATTGTATCTTAGTAAATCATTATTATAGACTGATTATGACGAAACGAATTGACGTATTTACTTGACAAAATTATTAATTGGCATAATTTAAGAGATACGTGATGAAAATAATTGTGTTGAATACCTAATTTAACATGCGTTGTAAGTAATATACCAATTAATTGAAAATGTAATGTAAGTAAGTAGGTATATCACAAAATAAATGTATTAGGTGGTTCGAGTTTGCGTATTGTATATTATTGTGAATAACGATACATAAATAAATTAATAAATCAAGAGCATAATTGGATTGAACCCAAAATTTCCTTCAATAAATATGGTAACTGTAATTAAGACCATGAAATATACAGTCTAATTATTTGATTTGAATTACTCATTAAATATTCATGACCCATGTAACAATAAATAATATAGACTATTTTGTCAAATTCCCTCTTTCATGAGAAAGAGTCAATTAGCCATAGCTATAGCTATGCTATATAGCTATGCTCTAGCTTTCGTCAATAGATACCAAATATTAAATATAAGATACATACGTATAATACATAGATACGTTAAACATATTACTCTACAACAGTGATGATATTGACCTATAACTTATTTACAATACTCAGCGTATATGTTATTGTAAAGCAAGTCGGTAAATGAGGATTTGGCTGCAATCAATCCTGAGCGTGCTACCAGATCATGTTTATGTCAAAAGTGTATTATGTAGGTATGTTGTCATACCAGAATGTATGTTGAAAGAGGTCCAATCTAATTCGCAAAATCATAAACAAAAAAAATAACATATCGCATGTTCAATAAAAAACTTATTGCAACTTACTATTGAGCGCTTGTTTCTTTTAATCCTTTATACCTACTTAGGTTTAATCTATTTCGCATTTTTATTGGTTTATTTATTACAATTTATCGCACACCATAACAACAAATTGGAATAAAAATATTGCAATTTATATTACTTGTGCATAAAAGGCCATATCAAAACTGCGACTTCTTCCAGAGTACCTTTGGGAACATGATAAAGGTTTTACTACTTTTTCATAATAGCCCTACAACCTGGTTGTGGGGACACACAGCATTTCTTTAGTAACCTCATTGATCTATCGTGCAGTTCTACAGCATTTTCATAGTAGCCACACAGATCCACTATGTAAGCACACAGTATTTTCATAGTAGCCATACAAATTTGCCAAGTAGACGCACAGAATTCTCATAGAAGTCACACAGATCTGCCAATAGTCCTACAACCTAACTATGGGGACACACAGCATTTCTTTAGTAGCCATATAGATCTCCATGCAGTTCTACAGCATTTTCATACAAGCCACACAGATTCACCATGTTAACACACAGTATTTTTATAGTAGCCGTAAAAATCTGCCAAGTAGACGCACAGAATTTTCATAGTGGTCACACAGATCTGCCATGTAGTCACTTTTTTTATATAGTAGTCACACAGATTTATTTATTATGCAAGATAACGGCTTGATATTATTAGATCGATTGTTTTTATTCTAACCACACAGTCTTAGGTATTGATTTTGTTATTTATTTCCTTTTTGCATTTACTATTGAAAATACAATTCTGTTCTAATGCTGATAAACAAATAAATTTCTATAGCTCAATTGTACACCCTACCCTGTTTCCAAAGTTATTTATGTATTCAGCTTAACAGATTGTCTAGAAGAGATCGCCATTTAGTGATAAGGCCGCCTGTTGCACTAATCTCTGTGTTATTTAGTTCTACCCCGAATAAGAACAAACTACGGCAAAAAAACAATTACTTTTGAAGGAGCACAACTTTACTACAAAATACCCTCAGTTGTAAAACAATAACAAAGTGGAAAGATTTCAAAAGACAATTAAGTCAGTACATTATCGAGAATCATGTTGAAATTATCTTTACGGGTAATATGTATACTGTATTCATTATAATGTTTTAAGTATTATGTTTGCGAACGATTGTATAATTAGTGCTTTGTGTTGTCGTGTAGATATACCTATCTTTAGGTAATTTCATCTTAAAGTTTTGTGAAATAATAATCTGAAACGGGTCAGCAACCACTAACCAAAACATTCAATATTTAAGAACTGTCATAAGGTTTTATAACCTTCTAAGAAAGACACCATTTCCTTCGATTAAGACAAAATGAATATGACGTACCTGTTCGTTTCTTTGTTCCTTGGATCACAAGAAGTCCCCGCCGCATGCCAGCGAGTACTTTGGTAGACATGGATGGCGCGTCAAAAAAAAATCTCCGTTCTTATGACCAAGATAATATGGGCTGAAAAGGAAAATATCCCACTTCTGAAGTGTGATAATGGCTATCACACTGGCTGCAGCAAGGACGATGAACTTCCCTATCGATAAGTTATTTCACAAAAATAAACTTCAGCAGTATATTTCCACATAGTTTATTACACATTATTCTCTACACTTTATACATTATTACATTTAATTACCAATTAATTTTACACGTATACATTCGGGCAGAACTTCCCCGTGCAACTGTTACAAAAATAATGCCCTGCACTACCTTAGTCCGCCATATTTATATCCTACTTTCAACCCCACTTTACAATTAAATCGGAAGTCGATAACACTTATATAATCTCAAACAATAAATGAATTTATTAATAAATCGTAGGAATAAATTATTATAAACAAAATTATTATACACACAATTATAATATTATTGTAATTAATAATTAATGTTGGGTTATATCAGGGTGCCGGAAGTAGAACTTGTAACATTACTTAACGAGATAAAGGGTTTTACAAGGAAGGTCTGAATTGTTACAATATTTCTCTGGTTTTTATTCGTTTTGCAATGATCAGATTCTAAGAAAAGTACTTTGTTACTTCAGACTTCAGACAGTGTCTAGGTGGCTGTGACGCGCACCGCAGTCTTGACATTGAAACAAAATTAATGTCTTCCAAGGCTTGTAGCATTTCGCTTGCTACAGATTATTCTACGCATTTTTAACCAACTTCCAAAAATGAGGATTAATGTTCGTCATCTACTTATATTTTATGTAGGTATGTACCAATCACTAAGTATGTCTAACGATTTCTCCGTCAGTTTTAACCTGATGTCACGTTTAAAGAGAATCTGAGCGTGGGTTTGAGGTATCTTAAATGTGGCGTAAGTATTTATAGATAGGTATCACTAGTCAAAATATAAGGTACACTTTTTGAAGTCTGTTTTAACTTCAGAAATTATTGTGATACCGGTATTTGGTGCCTGTGCTCAGGATTTTCTCCTAACGAAGGAACGCAAGGAACGGCTAATATGACAGATATCATAGCCTATGACATAGGTAGGCATATTGAATTTTTTGAAAGTATTCATATTTTCATTTAGTCTTACAAAGTTACCCAAGTATCATTCATAAAAAAATATGGATATCTACTAAACTTTAATTTTTCTGTACTTCAGTAATTCAACCACAAGTTTTCATTCGCTATCGACTAAGTAGGTTTAACTACCGACTTCTTCTGCTTCATCTGCTAAGCTATACCTAAACTTAAGCAGTGTAGGTCCATAGTCTATTTCCAAACATACTCGTAGTTCCAACGTAGAGTTTACACGTCTTTCATGATAATGTGTAATAAATTGTAAAATGGTAGCAGGTTTGCCCTTGTGGTAACACACCCTGAGATTCATGTACCTAAGATATAATTGCTCCCAAAACTCAGGACTACCAAGTAGGTACACGGTACTACAAATTTTCGTACCTATCAGTAGTAGGAATACACTATAGGTACGAAAATTAAAAGCAAGTCTGAATGACAATTACCTATTGAAAATTATGTACTTACCTATAATTCAGGTAGTAATCAATTAACTTTCAAAACCATATTTTTACCAACGAAAATCTTTTCTGTTTTCTGTAATATATTTATTATCTGCTCTTAAATCGGAATCGAATGCTAAAGATATTTATTATAACATAGGTACCTACCTGAAAAGAAAAGCGGGCTACACTTATCAAGACATAAATTGATGGAATTCTGAGTACGAATCCTACGTAGGTACTAGGTACCTAAATATGAACTCAATCGACCAATATCAGAAGCACTAACGACGCTACAATGCATTTCTATGTAAGTTATGTAAAAAATCTATTACGTAGCATTGCGCTAACTTTTTTCACAAAGGTAATATATACCTACCTACCTACCTACTAACCGAAAAAAAAGAAAAATATTAAAATGACTGCGCAAAAAATTATAGTCTCATTTCTTTTCATTTTTCGATGCAAAACCAGGCAAACGTTATTTTAGTCAGAAATAATCACATTCTTGAAGGGGACAGAATTAATTTAAAAGATAAATAAGGAAGGGGCCACTTCGGCTACGGTCACGTTGTATATATCTATAGTGGGCGTTGACGGTGTGAAAAATTGATTCGCGTGATCTCCGTGCTAAGCAGGGTGGTACTTTGTCTACTTGAGTTATTTCGTTTTATACGAGATCTAACTTAGCCAAATATATTAATTAAACCATTTTTACTACTCACTCTATTGTACTTGGGTTTTGAATTCCTTGAACTTGTACTTTTATTACCTAAAGTAGAATAAAAATTAAGTACCTAATAGGTATTTCAATGCTCTAAAACTTACATTATCGTTAATCTTAGAATAATAATTATTATAGTATAGAATGACAGTAGTCATACAAGCGCTCGGTCTAAAATGAAACGGGACACTAACCGATGTTTTTTTTAATTAAAAAATAATATGAAATATTGAAAGCTAACCTGTGAAAAGTGATGTAATTACATTTATTTTGCTTTTCGGAAGTGCTGTGACAAAATTTAACTGCACAAATCGTCATAATTTTTTTTTTTTCGCAGGACACGTTCGGCGTGCATTGACATTGAATACCTACTACGGAGCGGTGTTTGGAGACATCAATGGCTCCAATGAAGGTAGGTACTACAAAATGGCCGCGCTAACTTGGTTTCTATACAATAATTATTCTGAGTCGTTAATATTATTTGTGCTATTTACCTTCTAGAATACAGCGATGTACGATGTACCTACCTACCTAAATTCACCAATTTTTACAATAGAATAAGTAGATATAGCAATTTTTAACAATACTTACACAAATCCCGAGACTTAAGGGTTGTAGTATGTTGTCGTACACTCGCTTAGTATTTAATTTAAGTAGATACCCAGCCTGATGCCATAAGTAGGTAGTACGTTCTTTACTTATTCATGTGGTAGCAGGTACCTACCTATCTAGGTAACAACTACGTAGGTAACAAAACATTACTAAACTGTTTGAACGTTGGACTCCAAAACGGTGGGTCTAGATAGTAGATAGGTTCGAACTGTTCTTTAGTCTATTTCTTTAATAATCTTTATCTCTTATAATATAAGAAGAATCATGTATTTTTGTATAATTTTCCCTTGGTTTAGTGAAGGAAATCATCATCATCGTGAAGATACCTGCACACTCAGAGTTCTCTATAATCCTAAAATTGTGTAACGACTACGAATGCGCACTTACCCAACGAAGTTGACTTTGGCCTGAACACTGGCTTACATTGCAAGATAGTTTCCGAGCCCATCAGTGGGATAGTTTTGGGTTGAGATGACATCAAATATTCTTTCGTTTTACTAGTATTCAGAAGGACCTAATATTTTACAACACTGAACCTATCTTATGTGTAGATGAATACCTTTCCCGGTTATGATACCTTTCCAGTGACGACAGTGACCTATCTTTTATACCTATCATAAAACTTCCTTGGCTAGTGCTCCAATATGCTAATAATCATAATATTTGTCTACATTCAAAAATACGAAACAGACGAATATAGGAATAAGTAGATAGTAGATACTTTGTCACGGATCATATTTTATTTTTTTACTAACAAGCAAACGAGGCAACCGATGGTACATGGTAGCATCGTTTTAGTACCTACCTACCTAAGTACTTATCTACCCACAATATACGTACCTAGGTACCTGGGTTGCCGAGAAAATGAAATTTGAAGAACATATTAACCGTCTCAAAATGCTTTCATAAGCCATACACAAACATGAACTTGTATAAAAAGAAATAGGTAGAATAAATTTAAAGTCAGCATACTGAACAAAGGAAAACTCAGATAACTAGAATCATACAACCGTTGGTTTTATGATCCGTGAAATTAACATATTGGCAGGTAAGCTGTTTCCGTTACTAAGTAGTTTCCAATATACTAATAGTTGTTTGCTGAACTCCCATTGTGGTCTCGCAATTTCTAATGCAAATCTTTTATGTATTTGTTCCGACTCTACGTTCTAAGTACTTAGGTTTATGCATATTAGGTACCTGCTTCAAAGAAGTTGGGGCCACCACACTACCACAATACACTACTTTAATCTTTATTGAGTGTTTAATCTACTTAACACTACACGTTATAACTTTCTTGTATACCAATTACCTAATTATACCTACTATTACATATCTAACATAGTAGGTACTTAACGTAAATAAGACACAAACCATGAAAATTTAGGTACTGTCCGAGAAAACCCGAGACCATTTGCTTCCCAGATTGTGTCACTCACTACCCATTGTCACTACTCACTACCCACTGAACAACAGGGTCAATATCGTCTATAGATTTCTAACAGATTATAGTCGCAATCCCATGAAGGCCTTTGTTAAGCAAGAGGCAGATGTCATAAAGTCATCCCACTCGTTATTGACACGATTCATCACTTATTGCTTGACTCACGTATCAATTTGGCGAAGGACTTATTTGTGTAAGTAGACCCTTCCAACTTCATACTACAGCTTTTTATATAATTTGCCATTCAATACTGAACCTATTGAATTGCTAACATTATCGCGAACTTACTTTTGGACGCATTCGGCATTATCCTTTGCAACAGAGAAGGGTTAACACCTACATATATTAAACGACAGATACTTTATACGAGTAGGTACACAACGTAGAGTCTCGTAAGTTCTACGACGAAATTAAATGGAAGATAGCTTGAAGACGGTCATACCAAATGGCAAAATATTACTAGTAAAAAACGTTTTTGGGATTTTGGTAATTTTCAGAAAATTTCGAAAAGCTTCAACACATGTGTGGGTCTATTTTTGTCTACATGAGATCGTAGCTCTCGAACGTATGGACCGATTATGATGCGGTTTTTTTTATGTCGCCGTGATCGAGATGGTACTTTGCTATAATTAATGAAAATCTGTTCAGACGTTTGTATACCTATAGGTAATCATAAAAGGATAACATGTCAAAATATTCTCTTTTGAACTAAATGTAGGTATGGAATCAAATTGTAAACGTTTGATTTGATTGCGAATAGGTATGTAGCTAAATGAGTATCTCCTAAATTTTAATGTCCGTAAAGTAGTCATTACAGCGAATACGTAAGCCGTCATTCAGAATATCCGTTTTATCGTTTGAATATAAACCTCTTTATAACCCTCCTTTTAATTGTAACAAGTTTGTACGTAATTTGTTTTATGAGCAAATTTGTCCATTAATAATGTTGTAACGTCATGTTAACGCTACTTCGCTTTAAAGTACCTACACAATACACTACAATAACAAGTACACTACAATAACAATTAAAGTACCTACCTAGTACCAACCGGTACTTGCTTAAATATAAAAAAAAAACTAAATATTAATAAACTGAATAACGCCGTCGCTCTGTGGTCCTAATTAAATGTAAATCGAAAGGAGCTCCCGTAAGGTGCTTATTTCGCGAGTAATATTTGCATTATCTACGGCATAGTAACATAGGTAGTAGTTTGGACATGGTCAATTTTAATTTTGTTTTGTCCTTAAGGGTCCGTTCACACAGACCGGCTCGGAGTGGAGACCAGATTTTTATCACGATGGAAACAGAGTTTTGAGTAATCGTATTGAGATTTATTTTTGTACGAGTATATGCACTTCTTTTGTTATTAGGAATGCTTGAACGCGTTTCGTGTGAAATAATAAGAGGAGCCGGTCGGTTCTAATGAGGGTCGCCGTTTTTGTGCTCACCAGTTGGCGCCACCGGCGAGGTGAGGTCTTGCTGTCAAAGCCCGCCCATACATAAACAGTGACAAATGACATTCAGACAAGCGAAAAGTGACAGACAGACCTCACTTTTCACTAGCGCCTCTAGCGGAAAATTCACACGCGGTTACCCTCATTGCGTGCTCTTTCTCGCGCTTTTCTCGGTCTATGTGTGAGTTGGCGGCTCCGCTCCGGCCAATTCCAAGCTTAAACGATCCGATCTGTGTAAAAAGAAAATGCGAGCCGATGCTCTCCGAGCTGGTATGTGTGTGTAAACGGACCCTGAGGCATTGTGCGTTTAGGCTTTCGGTGAATATTACCTATAAATATCCAGTTATAATTGTTATCTATAAAAAAGGTACTACAGATATGAAAGACAACACAATTTAAATATTAAGTAATAATTTATTCAAAACGACGATACACAAAGCTCGAAGATAAAAATAATCGAAATAATATATCGTGCAATAAGCAAGACCTTACAAACGGTACAAGAAACTGGAGTAAATATAGCACATAAATGTTTCACAAAATAAATGTTGTACAAAAAGTAATAAATTTGACATCTTTACACTTCAACAAAACTTTTGAATCGTAAACCGGGACGCATTCGTAACACAACGAACGCACATCACATACAGATTAAATAAAATGAATCCTACAATTCACTGTGTACTAAGCTAAACCTTTGCGTCAGCATGACGCAAGGCTAGCACACTTTCAGTATAGTCTACCATATACAATACACTATAGTAACGTAACATAAAACATCTAAACAACAAAACATTGTCAACAAACGAAGACATCAACTGGACTCTCCACGTAACGAAACCCGTCTGTGTATAGTGCATGCATCTTTCATAAGGCACTAGTTTTGGTACATCGGCAACATACTACATAGTATATAGTAATACACGAATCCACGTGACTAACTGTAATCTCTCGATTACATCGGAACTTTAACTGATTAATAAACTATTTTGTACTCTTACTTGAAGTAAAATGAAATATACAATCGCCTTTATACACTAGTCATTTTAACCACTTTGGTTCTAACGTCTAATGCTAGGGAATACTTGTTAACTAAATGCTCGTTGCGACAACGATTAGTTTTGTTCGAGATTCCTAGTGTTTTTTTTTTACACTGAATTCGAGCGGGTTTCAATTCCAATGAGAATCACTAATCAATTTATAAGTCGCTAGTCAGCTAAGACAAATCCTAGCCAACTTTTTAACCAAAGGTTATATAGTCGTCCAAAATTTCTTAAAGTACGACTTATCCTCACCTATCGTAAACAACAGATTTATGTATTGTTACGTGGTAATTAAATATAAAGAGTCGTAAGGACAACTTGACTTGATGTTGCATTCACGTGGCAATTACTGAAACATGTAAGTACATAAGATAACATGATAAACAATAAACAATATGATAGATTGATAAAACATATATGGCCACCGGATATCATTGGGATATAATAATATCATAGATATAAAAATGCACATTTCTCTCACGTCGAAAATTTCGTTCACTCGCGGAAAAACACTGATAGATATAAACCATTGTTACACTTTGCTAAATTCAGACACTTATTGGTCTTAAACTGTTGTATCAATTACAACCACAATATAAGCTTTTAGCTATGACACTAATAATGTCATGTACAAATAAAGTGTAGTAACGACCAAATTTTAAGAAAAATACACACGGATTACATCAGAATACAATTTGTTTACAAAATAACAATCAAGAAACAAACTCACAGTACAACCGTATTTGTGACGAACTCGTATAAACAGCAGAAGACTTAGAAAAAATTAATATTTATAGTAAAGGAAAGTTTATTGAAAATGCACTCGGTTGCTAACCACGACGCGGATATATTCACTTAGGAAGCGGTCAAGCTCAGCGGAAGCCTTTGGGGGCGAAGTGGTGTAAGTTGCAGTAGTAGGCAAAGGCGAGCAACGCGGTGCGAGTATCGAACATGAGTAGAAAGAGTTCTCCCAACCATTCAGTTGCGGACACCCTTTCTACTGACTCGTGTCAACGGGGCGATCTCATCAGCCGCTCGCAGTGCGTCAGTAGATACTTCTTCTGCTGTTCGTTGTACAGGAATATCACTTTCCCGGAACCCGAGCTCGGGAACATTCCCATTACCTTTCTCTTCGCGGTGGGAATATACACGCCCTTGTTGACGGCCGTTGGCACTTCGGGAATTTCCGTCCACAGGTACGACCACACGATCTGTGGAGCACGTATAGCATCACGAATAGTTTACACGTTTATTAGACATGTGACAGATAAATGTCCTCGGGTCGTGGGCGTTTGAGGTGACACAATTTGTGTACATATAACCCGTAAGTAGATCTTAGTGCGAGGATGCGAGTGTGTGAGGATTATCAATTTATTAGAAAAGGAGAAATGAATAATTAATTCAACGCCGGCCCTTGTTGAGACCAGTTTAAATAAAATCTCTCATTTTCTTTATAGGCAAACCCCCTTATTGCTTGGAACTTATTAAGGCAATTACAAAAAAAATATGTCTTTGTGTTTCTACTATGCACTGTGACATAAATAAAATACACATACGTACTAGACTGAACAAAACATAGCTTGAGCCTTGAAGTGATATTATAATTAATTAGTATCAAGTTGTTTACAGGGTGTTGCGAGCGTCATGTTTTATGTATAGCGCAATACGGCGGCCGGCCGCGCCCTCTCGATATTCCAATAAATATTTCATGACGTCGCCCGCGAAACCGAGATATATAATATTCGGTTATGATAAGGAACTTAGTTCAGTGTCAGGTCACATTTATTTATTTCGAAACGATTTGATACAGTGTAACATAATTTCAACGTGGGAGTAGATACTAGGTAGCACTTAGCAGTTATAACTCATCTTAATCATCGTTTCTTTTAAGAAGGTTTACCTAATCAAATCAAGAATGCAAACATATTTACTTATACACTATAGTATCTGGTAGGTATTGCTGTATTTTTTTCCTATCGCTAAAATGGGATAGTTACAGGTTTCATATCTTTTTCGAAAATCGAGTTTTCATAAGATCTCTATTCCCATTTTGAAATCCTAGGAAGCTATTCTTACTGTACTCGCGATGGCGTCTGTACGTCAGAATGAATATATTTGTGGGTGCGTAAGTATGTGTTTGTGAGTCTATGTGCACGCGCAAACGTGCGTGCGCGTTCGCGCGCGCGTTTGTGTAGAGTGTGTGTACACATGTGAGTGTGTTTATGTCTAAATCGTTCACTGATATGTTGCAGTACCTACGAATTTCGCCTCTAAAAGCACACCCAAAACCTTTAACATACCTGCCAGCCCCCGAACACGTTGTTCCGCTCGAGGTAGAGCAGGCGCTTGTCGGTGCACATGACCACCTCCTTGGCGGGCACCACCCACACGTGCGCCTCGTACGTGTCCGTGCTCACGTATTTACCCTGCGATCAGATTAGCACGTCACTATTTGTTACGGAATACGGAGCATAGCCGTATCAGTCATCTTGTACAATAAGAGCAGTTATGAACGTCAAAGCTTTGTAAAAATAACTTACTATTTGATCATAATTTAGACAAATAAAAGATTGACTGGTTTATTGAAACCAAAGACGCAGGTAACGAGTTAGGCTTGTGCTAATTAAAAAATCTGCTTTGCATATCTAATTTCACCCCCACCCCCTGTTTTGCATTGTATTCTCTTTCACTTCACAATTCTTTTAAACTTAATAAAAATGAAAGCTTTTCAAAGTAGGTTTTTTACAAACACTTTTCAAGATGATTTTCAAGCTGATATGTGCGAGGAATCACATTTGCGGAGACTACAGTAGACCCAACTTAAGATTGAAATGAAGAGAAGCGCTGTCGGACGCATTTGACCAATCGTTGCACACTAGTAACTGACAGATGAATGACCACAACGTACTTATGAATGACTTTTTAACATGGCGGCGTTAGTTCCAATTTTTGCCATTTCAGAGATAAGTTGGGCGCACTATACTAGTAATTTATAGCTTATTCATGGTTTAATTTGATTGACTTGCGTGACAGATTACACTAACATACAGGGGGCGCGTTCCACTAAGCGATCAAAATGTCTTCAACATTGTGATCGTTTAGTGGAACGCGCCTAGAATATAACAATCTAACTAACAACCATCATATCAGTTGCTACAGATTGTTAAAAATAACATTCATAACAATAAAAACTAAAAAATAACATAATATTGAATGGGATATAAGGGTGATTGCATAGTCAAGCTTACCGCCAGCGCGGTTACAAGCACGAGCTACAAGTCTCTTGAACTGTTTTATAGTGAAAAGAGAACCGCGCCGAAGAACCGCGCGCGCCGTACGTCACATGACGTACATTTGTAGCGCAATTCATCGGCGCAAGTCAACGGCACTATCGGTAAGCTTGACTATACAATCACCCTAAAACGTCGAAACATAAAAGTCGGAAATGACAAACAAAACGTCACGCCACAATGACGTCACACCTGTCGTCACGGCAGTGACGTCACGAGCCTACCTTCTCCAGTTCGGAGAGCATCTTGTACCCCTCGGCGTGCATGCGCGAGTAGGGGCGCACGCCCGCGTCCGGCGGCAGGTAGCGCGCCGGGCGCCGCTTGGTCACCTCCTCGGAAAAGTCTGCCGCCCTGTTATCGGTATATTACTGTTAGGAACTTCGTGCACAATGCTACGCTAATTGGTGTCTATGTGGCTATCGGTATACTTTTATTTGTTATATATACCTAGTCGTTTAGAGTCGGTGAATTAAAAACAACAATCTTAGAGCTTTCCTACTGATCATATAAAATGTAATAATTAGTTTATACTTTAAATTCTAAATTTAATTGCAGTAATCAAAGATTAATCCTTAAAAAGTCATAAACAGATATAAAAAAGACAATAATTTAATACTCAAACAATATTTTAATTTAAAAAAACTCTACATACACGTCTTAAACCCACAAATAAATACAGTTTTTCTAAAGAATAAATTGTTAGATATTAACACTCAGTTAGTCAAGCATACTAAGAGCAATAGGTATTAGCACAATTATAATACATTTATCTACAACGTATAGTATACAATAATCGTCTACATTGTATAAATACATGTCATTATTTTTCATTCAAAGGAAACTAACAACAGAGGAAAAATATTCTTAACACAGGACCCTCCAATAACACACCTACGCTATCCATATAGGCTATAGGCTACCCTTAGCTAGGAACCCTACAAAAACCTACCCAACGATATTAGGTACCTAAAAATTAGCTAGCTTCCCTACAAACCCTACTCAACTGCTACTGAAGTCATTAACCTTTTTACACCGACGACACGAACCGCGATCGGTGATCCGTCAAGTGTGAAAATGCGTCGCGTAATGTTATGTCACGGTGGATCTGAGTATAAATCACTGTAACCTATTGCCACTATAATATCTAGGCTGAATTTCGATATTACTATGTTGAGCTGTATAGAAAATATCACAAAAAATGTCCCTATCGTAACAATCCTTTATTTTCATTAGTGTTTCACTTTAAACAACATTAGGCAAAAGACGTGTTTGAAACACAATACCGTTAATTTTATTGATGTTAAATAGCTATTTTACTTTTTACCGCGAATAAATATTTCAACTTTTTAACTTCCAAATTTAAAATTTCAAAATGCGTGAAAAACTCAGAGAAGTAATAACGAAAATGCGTGCCAACGACTAGACCCGGACCGAAAAAAAGGAAATAACGTAACAACCGCGGCTCAAAACGTCAGTGTACACAACCCTAGCTCCTAGCTCCTAGCGCGTGAACCTTTTGACAGACGTGAGCAGTCCAGAGGTGAAGTCGACGACGCCACCGACGGGCCGCACGATGAGGCCGATGGCGCCGCGGCCGAGCCCCTTCACGAAGCCGCCCGCGCCGCCCTGGTGCGCGCCTTGGATCGGACGGATCACTACGCCGCGGACGCCGTCGAACACGCCCTAATGTCAGACTTTAATAGTAGATTGTATGACAAGGGTGCAAAGTAATATTTTTTCGGCGAGGGCGTTTTTTGAATCCAGAGCGAAGTGAGGGATTCTAGAGTAGAATCCCGAGCGTAGCGAGGGATTCTTTAGTAGAATCCCGAACGTAGCGAGGGATTCAAAGTACGTCGCCCGAGCCAAAAATATACTTGCACCCGAGTGATACACTCTACTTTTCATCACCCACTATGAGAAAATAATATATATATATGTCGGAGAAGTAAAATAAATAATGGACTTGTTTATGTTTACGTACTGGTAACGCCATCTGTTATCGATTCAGCCTATTCATTGAGTCAGTAGTTCTAGTCAAATTTGTCTTAGAGATGTCGCGTGTCACTGTGATGTTTGGCAGATATGTCAAAATGACAAGGTTGCATTGGATGCAGTGGCATGAGATGACACACTAGACAATCGAGACTTGACCGCGCCGGTTGTGCGCACTGATTCCAATCTGTGTTTTCGAGATGTAGAACATGGCGGACGCCAGATATCCACAATAGAAATATTAGAAATCCTTTAATCTCTGAAAGCAGCGGTGGGATCGGCACAGCATTTACCCAACGTGCTTACCCAACCTCCTGTGGCAACGGAAAGTGAATATTTTTGTGGTGATAATTATAATGAGGCGTAAACAGTGAGTTGCTATGATACTATGTAAGATGGAATCTGGCGTAGAATTTTGGTATAACTTAAGGATTGTGCAGAAAAATGGCAAGTACCTATCGGTATGGAGGATTTTCGCGAGTATTGGGTATGACATATTTTTAATTTCATTACATTTGGTAACAGACTTTAATTTTGCCCAAGGGCCAAGTACCATTTGAAATATTGTGATATAAGAAGTGATGAATCTTAGTTCAGCTGGTCGGGTCTTGAAGAGACCGTGGAAGAGTCCGTCCGTAAGGTTTGTTGGTGTAATATTCCTGGTTTGGGCTAATTTCGGGATATCAACAAAGAGGCATATTAATCTTCCAATAATTTATTATTAGAATGACAACGTCACTTCTTACAACATACTTGCTCATCGAATGGCCGTTCTTGTAAGTGGCCATACCTCATACATCACACTGTTAATTAAATGAAAATGTTTTCGATTTAAAATTAAAAATCTACGTTTACAAAATTGTTAAAGATAATGGAGGTAGTTTATTATAAGGTCGTGCCTAAAAAGAAAATAAAATAATTTGATGTGAGGTATTTGGTTATGCATTCAATGTTGATACATTTTTAAATTGATAACGAGATATGACGTATAGTGCAGTGACCTTTTCGACAAGTGTTTTATTTTGTCGCATGTTAAATTTTTAAAATTATTTCTTGAATACTTTTTATTTGTATGCAGTAACTGACACCACTGATACTGAAAGTAAAGGTCAGGTAGCGGTGAATAACGAAGGTATTCTTTTAATTGTCTTGGTGTTTGGTGATTTTGTACTCCGCTTATAGCTGAAAGGATTAATTAAAAAAAAAAAAAAAAAGAAGGACACACGGGAAGGTTTGCTTTATTTGTGCTCAACTTGGCGAAGTATTCCATTTGTCTAGTACCTACAACAATAATTGGCTTACGCTTTTAAAAAGTGAACGGTTTGGTTTTTCATTGGCGACGTCGATCGAATGAGGGTCGCCGTTTTTGTGCTCACCGGTTGGCGCCACCGTCGAGGTGAGGTCTTGCTGTCGAGGCCCGCCCGTACATGAACAGTGACAGGTGACATTCAGACAAGCGAAAAGTGACAGACGGACCTCACTTTTCACTGGCGCCTCTAGCGGAAGATTCGCACGCGCTTACCCTCATTGGTTACTCATTAGTTCACGTTGTTTTAAAAGTAAAACACAATACAATTTTCATGGGTTTTATTTATTATGAATGTGACAGGGTGTTTTCGAGTGGTCTCACTATAATGACGTCTTGCGGTTTGATTGAACTTGCTTATAATTCTGGTAACGAGTATTCAGTATGAGATAGATGTTATGTTCAGTAAAGAATAATCACTCTAATGTTGTTGCACATTTGCCAACTTATGTCAAGATAGGTCATCAAATTTTTAATGACTATTAATATTACAGCGATTTAATTTACAAACAAAGTTCTTGGCTTAAATTCTAATCTGAAATGTCACTACTGACAGGATGGATATAAATGAAGAAATATGCTGCAATTATTGAACTGGAACGTAATAATGAAGTAAAGCACATTTTATTGTTTTGTATAGTATTCTAAATGCCCGCGTGGTTCATTGTTAATTTTGAATATTGTCTAAGCGTTATCTAATGATCCAAAGCATTGTTATTGGAGTTATTACGGACGAATTGGTTGGGTTCTTGCCCGCTTTAATCGCTATATTTTCGAAGTGAATGAAGTCGACGTAGGTGTTTACGTCGGATTTGAGCTGCGTTTGGGAAGCGATTCTGGGTTTTAAGGAGCTAGAGACCGGGACCTTGTCTGGTACCTGTCTGGAACCAAGGGTGACATCGCCTTGTTTTGGTAACATGAAACAGGGTGAGGATTCATGGCGTGCAATATTAGATTTTCAAAACCGTAATATGGCTCAATTAGTCGAGATTATTAGTACGCCTAATATCCCTGCGCCTGTAATACGATTGCCCGAATTTATTACTTTTTATTCTTGAATTTGCATAATTCTAATGTGATATACACCAAATAAATTTTAAGTTTGATTGACGGTTACCACTTAGAGATAAGTATTTTTCATATTGTAATACCGGATGAGTTTTTAGTTGCAATTATTATGATTTGCCGTGAGATTTTAAGTTTAGGATTTAGTGTTCTTATAACCGAAAGTAGTTTCAGTATTTAGAAAATTAAAATAACTGAGACAGTGGACTTTATTCAATACTACTGATATTCCATCTGAATTCGAACCACAATTAATAGAACTCCTTGAGCAATATTATTGTCATGCCTTTGTGAAGGGAGTTACCATAATTTATACCCGAGTTAATAATAGGTGATCTTAAGGATAGGTACGTCTTGTCGACCCACATGAGACTGTCCATCAGCGATTATTATCATCAGTTATTCCCCATTTGCTAGTCCTATTTTGTTAGTCAAGAAACGTAATAGTTCCGATAAGATATGTGTGGAATACCATGAACTTAATAGCAATACACAAACATGAGTCAATAATGCATTTAGGTTGAGAAAAGACACTGGAAAGATTTATGAACACTATTCGTTTGATGGAATGTCTGCGGGACAACACATAAACTGAATTAGAGTTTTAAAAGTTTGTTATAATAACACATGGTAGGATTGCAACTAAAATACTTCATTAAGTTATTACTCGAGTCTTCATTAGGTAAAGGACCCATTGTTGGAACATAAAAGAAATATTGTGTTACTAAACAAAAGTAGTGAATATGCAGTCAATTTAATAATGAGATAATCTGTTTACCATTATTTTGTTAATTATTGAGATTTTTGAATTGTTTAAGTCTGATTATTATTATCTTATTATTCAGATCGAAGTATTAAGATTAGAAAGTTACTATTTGTTTTCATGATTTTGAAACAATAAGTTACTAGGTATTTAACATTTAAGGTACCTATCTATGGTATTGTCAGATCGGTTTTTGCTCTCATACTTTGCAGATGTAAGTTATTTTCGGACTAATTGATAATGACGCACTAAATGAAATTTGATACAAACTTCATGTAAAAAGTTGTAAGTAAAAATTTACGCGGTACCAAATTCACTTTTGATAAATGGCTTAAATTACTGATTTGCTTTTATGCACTGAATAATTAATGTCAGTTGACGGTATAGACAGCATTATATCTAGTTATATAGTGATTAACTAATAAAACTTCATAATTTTATTGAGAGATTTATTAAATTTCAGTGAACTTGTTTTGAGTAGTGATAACTTGTTTGAGAAAAATAACTTTTCTGAGAAATGTAAAGTTTGTTTTGGATTAAACTTTGGCGATCAGTTAATTTATTTTGGGTACTAAGCAAAGTAATGATGTTTATGATTTGAAAAGTTATATGATGATGATGTTGAGTTAATGACCTTCAGCCATTTCAGTTCATGGGTAAACTGTGACAATTTGGTGTTGGATTTGGGTTTGGATTACAGCTTTAAAGCGGTGTAAGTGCTGGTTTGGTAGTGGCTCATTGTTTTGGAATACTGGTTGACAGGGTAAGAAACTAGACCGGGTCGAACGGAGACGAGATTTTTGAGAGTGATTTTAGGTAGACCAGGATGGACGAGCAAGCTCTGGTGATAACTGGACATTGAAAGCTCCGCGCTTTGTGCTCCCAACGCTTGAGTATTGAAAGCTCCGCGCTTTGTACTTCTGACGCCTGGACACTGAAAGCTTTTTCGCTTTGTGTAGTGTGTTACTGAAAGCTTAACGCTTTGTAAACTTGTGAACTGAAAGCTTTTACGCTTTGTGTGGTGTTACTGAAAGCTTGACGCTTTGTAAACCTGTAAACTGAAAGCTTTTACGCTTTGTGTGGTGTTACTGAAAGCTTGACGCTTTGTAAACCTGTAAACTGAAAGCTTTTACGCTTTGTGTGGTGTTACTGAAAGCTTGACGCTTTGTAAACCTGTAAACTGAAAGCTTTTACGCTTTGTGTGGTGTTACTGAAAGCTTGACGCTTTGTAAACCTGTAAACTGAAAGCTTTTACGCTTTGTGTGGTGTTACTGAAAGCTTGACGCTTTGTAAACCTGTAAACTGAAAGCTTTTACGCTTTTTGTGGTGTTACTGAAAGCTTGACGCTTTGTAAACCTGTATTACTGAAAGCTTAACGCTTTGTAAATGTGTCATTGAAAGCTCTATCGCTTTGTGTGGTGTATTGCTGAAAGCTTAACGCTTTGTACACGTGTAGTCTGAAAGCTATATCGCTTTATCTGGTGTATTACTGACAGTTCGGCGTTTTATTAAGTCATAGTGCTCAACGCGAGAGCGCGTTGTTTGTCAGTATGGCCGTGTCGGAGAAGTAAAATAAATAATGGACTTGTTTATGTTTACGTACTGGTAACGCCATCTGTTATCGATTCAGCCTATTCATTGAGTCAGTAGTTCTAGTCAAATTTGTCTTAGAGATGTCGCGTGTCACTGTGATGTTTGGCAGATATGTCAAAATGACAAGGTTGCATTGGATGCAGTGGCATGAGATGACACACTAGACAATCGAGACTTGACCGCGCCGGTTGTGCGCACTGATTCCAATCTGTGTTTTCGAGATGTAGAACATGGCGGACGCCAGATATCCACAATAGAAATATTAGAAATCCTTTAATCTCTGAAATATATAATAGAAAATAATACGTAAAAATGCACGAAAACTTAATTTTAATTTGAAAACGAAATCTTAATTTGATTTCTTTTTTTATTATTCAGCTATTTAAAACACTATGGCTATATTTTACTATAATAGTCCACTCCACCATATACATAGTTACTTACTTTTACGGCAAGAAAGATTTCGTCGGGTGCCTCATTAAGAAAAGTCTCCACATTTTTGACTGTGAACACTTTGGATTTTTTAGGTTTAAATCCATCAGACATCCTCTTCAGATATGCTATTAATTTCGAATATGTGTCCAGTTTTATATCGTTACTAGAGAACCGCCCGCGCTTCGCTTCGGGCCCCTAGGTAACACCCGCGTAGGTCCCGCTCCCGTAGGAATTTAGGCTAAAAAGTAGCCTACTACTCGCTCTCTTCACTCCACCCTGTGTGAGGTGTGTGGAGCCCTCGGGACAGTTCCCCTTTGGGGATGTCTCTCGCGGCCCGTTAAAACGGGCCAGTCCTTGGGTTGGGCCCTAAGGCCCTTGGTTGTCCATCTGTGGTTAACCAATAGGTCAAGTCCGGTGAGTGGTGACCTTTTTACAGGCCACAGAGTCTTAAACGGGATGGGGTTCATCTTCGCGCCGCCCAGGCGATCGAGCCCCTACCGGGTGAATCCCGCTGGTGGGAAGCCCAGCAGGAGCCGATCAGCGTCGGGCGACGACTTACGAAGCCCCAGTATCAGTCAGTGCTAGGCCCGTCCCGCGCAACCAGCAAGTCGCGCGGGAAGGCCCAGCGGTCCGGTGGACGGGTGTGGAGCGGCGCCAGGTCCTACAGATGCGGGAACCGCGACGCGTCGACACGCCCGAACATGTTGCGTGCTAATCGCTCGATGAAGTCGTCCAGGCTCTCGACTCGAAGGTCCCTCTGGATGACGGCGTTCCTGACGTACCTCGGCGCACCAGTCAGCCGGCGGAGCGCAATCGCCTGAACTGCGCGCATCCTCTTGCGCTGCGGTTCGCTGGCGAGCGCATACCACGCCGTTGCCGCGTACGTGAGGCGGGGTCTGATGTAGGTCTTATAGACCCCGAGCTTCAGTCCGAGAGGGAGGCTCGAGGAGAGCACTGGTTTCTGCCATCGCACTTCTGGAATTCGCGACGGCTTTCGTAACCTGTGGCTTCATCGAGAGTCTTCCGTCGATTTTGCCCAAGTATTTGGGCTGTGGGGCCCATTGGATATCTTGTCCATGAAGCTCCAGAGTAGGGTCCCCCCTGTTGAGGTATCCTCCTATGTTCACAGCCGGCGTCTTCCCTACATTCACCGACAGTCTCCACGCGGCGAGCCATTCGGGGAGGGCATCAAGCGCACGCTGCATCTTGACAATGGCGTGGGTTCTATTCAGCGACGTGGTGATGTACGCCACGTCATCGGCATACAGGGCAAGCGACGTCCCCCCTGCCGCCGGGATGTCGTCGGTGTAGCAGGCGTAGCAGACCGGGGACAGGCAACTCCCTTGCGGGACGCCGGCTGCGATCGGACGCTCGGTGGATTCGGCGTCTTCAACCACTACTCTGAAGCTTCTATTTTCGAGGAAACTGGAGATCATCTTAACGGCACTCCGGGGCGCCGACGGCTGCGAGATCTTGTAGAGAAAGCCGTCGTGCCAAACACGGTCGAACGCCTTTTCCATGTGGAGGAATACTGCACACACGCGTTCTCTCTTATTCAGAGCCGCGGTAACGGTGTGCAACACACTCGACAGTGTAGCCGTGCTGTTCAGCGGCATCAAAAAGTAGCCTTCCACTTCTGTTGGCAGCTAGGCTATTCCATCCCGGATGCTTGCAGTTCCAGTCGCCCGCGCCCACCACCGGTGTCGGCGAGTCCAGCAACTTGCGGACATCAGCCAACAGGATAGTGCCAGCGGGCGGGCGGTACACTGAACACAGCCGGAGCGGGGAGTTCTCGAGGCAGAGCTAAAGTAGCCTATTACATTTGCCTATGACTTAAGTAATTACATGTAGTATTTGATAGCGTAATTCAGAACTTGCAAATGAATTTTGTTAACGCCATCTATTGGCAACTCCGAAAATAAATATCTAGTAACTAACAAAACATCGATCTTCCCATGGGAATGAGATGTTTTTCCGCGGTAAAAAGTAGCCTACGTCACTCTCCACCCTCCTAACTATCCCCACACACATAAACCTTACCATATAATAGCTTTGTTGCGACGTGAAAGCGTCACAAACAAACAAACAAACAAACAAACAAACAAACACACTTTCACATTTATAATATTAGTAAGGATTAGAACTGACTGTTGATTTAAGCATTGAGTAGGTACTCCAAAGGGTGGAAGGTTTTTTAGTTTTGGCTAAGTTCTGGAAGTACGCCAAAAACACAGTTTCTGAAAAATTCTTGGCGCCTCTTGCATTTCTCCATTCCAAAAAATTATCATAGGCTTTCAAATATTTTTCCCGGGATTTCGCAGGTAATAAACTATTCATCACATTACTCGCTTCAGTTTTTATACTATCAGGAGGATACTTTCACTATCGTTGGAAGAACTCATTTTTTCAAAACAAAACAAAATTTCTAACAATACGTAAAAATGCACGAAAACGCGGGAAATAGTTCGAGCGATCTTAATTTGATTTCTTTTTTTATTATTCAGCTGGTGGGGCCCTCGCGTCGAACCAGACATTCTTTATTTAAACAATATTTGTGTTCGATTTCTTTAGCGCAAAATACTAAAATTTTCTAAATTCAAAATAGGACGGAAAAGATCTAGCCGGCAGGAAAAGTTGTATGAAAATTCATTCCGGCCCGCTGAATAGAAAACAGCAACTTTGGAACCCCTTATGTCCGAACCAAGTCGTCTTTTTCGAATAGGGGTGATGAAATAGTACGTTCTAGGGCTTTGTAGATAAATAATGCATGTCTCTTTAATAGCACTTTTTAGGGTAGGGGACCCATTTTAATAATACTTTATTGAGGCTATGGAAAAACGAACATCAAGAAACGGAACGTATATAGACTCGTCATATCTGTCTTTAGATTTAATAGTGTCGGAATACATTGGAAACTTGGTCGTCAGATGTATTTCTTACAACCACTTCATTATTTTTATGCAAAAAAATAAGGTAAGGGCTCTCCATACATGAAGCAAATACCTATACGGGCGAGGTGTCTATAAATAGGTGTTATTTCTTTAAAACCATTTTTTTTTTCAAAAAATCAGCCGAGGGATGGGGATAATAATTATGTGTCCCTCATCTATAAGCCCGATCTATACCTACTTGCTTGCTCGCTACCTATACTACTTGCTGCCTCGGTCGCCTTCATGAGCGAGTACGACCCGCACTTGGCCACTTTTTTGATTACCAAAACAATAAAATAAAACTCTTCGAATGATAAACATGGTCCGTTCTACTGGTATATGTGGACTGGACAATAATAATATGCCTCGTGAAACTTTTTGTTTCATTGCATTTTTATGGACAAACGGTTTCACTTCCCTATTATTGAAACATTAAATATGCCCAGATACCAAATGCCTTTGGTTACTTTCAATCATACTTTAGCATTTTTCTTAACAAAATTTCAGGAAAAAAAGTTAAAGAATTAAGTCAACGGCTGATCTTAATTAGCGTCATAAAGACTAACATTTGTATTCAGGACGTAACAACGATATTAATAAAATTTAACAATAGCGTTGACTACCCAAATCTCATTAGTATTTTTATCTCGTCCAATCAAATGTAAAGCTATATAAAGCTACGCCGTAGACTAAATAGGGAACCCAACTACTTAACATAAAAACCGAATCCCATTTCAAGATCATGTATATTTATGAGTAACATAATAAGTGAAGTAACTTTAAGTGACGAATCCGCTGCTTGCCTATTATATAGTAAAAAATACATTATATTGTAGAAAACAAACACGGCCCTCTAAAAGTATTCAGTGGTTGAGGTGCTTTAGCAAAAAAAAAATCTGGAGAATGGTCATTTTAAATATAATTATGAAAGTTCATAATATACATTATAACTAGTATCTGATTTTAAACAGATTACTGGTTTTGAAGACAAACCCTTTAAATCAAATTGTAATATGATAAGTTAATACGCATACTACATTTTAACATAACCCATATTGGCTTGAAACTTATATTTTTGTGCCAATACCGATCCGATCCGGAATATACACCTCTTCCCGAAAACAAAAATGCAAACAAAACACATCATTGACCAACCAACATAGCAAATTCACAATATATGAATACTAAACCGCTCAAAGGAAATTCTATTTCTAAATATTCATTCAACAACAAAAATACTAAATAAATTCACCACTACATGCAACAAGAAAGCTCAATGCAACAACCACGAGTTGAATTTTTGATAAGCCCTTTTTAAAATGTCAACATGTAGAATGAGCATTAACGCTAGGGGCTAAATAAAACCCCAAAACAGTACCTCTTGTCCACAAAGCTTCCTTCCGCTCCTTGTCCGAAATTCCCGAAAACAGTCAAGTTACTTTCCTATGTTAAAAACTAAAATATCGCAATGGAAAAATTGAGATAAGTTTTATATTTTTTTCACAAAGAAGGGATAAAAAGTTTCTTAAATGATAATTCCAAGGGTCATTGTACAAATACGAAATAGGCTAATGAACCGGACTTTACGCAACTACTACAGAGTATCGACTCACGTAAAGGATAGCAAGTCATGGTTGCCACAAAAAATTTACCAGACCATGACACTCAGGCATATTCTTCAAGACGTCACATTTTAATTGCTTGTAACGAGATCAAGTCTTAATTATCTTACGACCATTTGTCGGACATGATCGTTCTTTTAGCGTTTCAGTCACAACAACACGACGTCATAGCGACACAAAGATGCCCATTTTTTTCAACGTAAACGTGCGTTTATACGGCGCGGTCCAGCGCAAGCTGAACTGTATGTGGAAGTGGGTTTAGGCCTAACTCGAAGGATCGCCTTCGTTCCGTATCAAAAACCGACAAGCGAAGACTCGTGCATCCTTTGAGCAGCCGAATCAAGCCTGACAATCTAAGAGTGCATTGCGCGGACTATTACGAGTTGAGTCTGACTAGGCTGCGTTTAAACGTCTTAGGTATAAGGAAAGGCCAGAAACTTCTTGAAAACGCCGAAACGAACCGAAAGCGAAATCGACGACAAAGACAAAATGTATCTACAACCAAACGAAGAATTAATAAAAACATTTTATTGTTAGCTAAGCACTGCATGCGTACAATCAAACAAAAAATATAAAAAACTCTTTATCGTTAGTTACAAAACAAATCACGCGTACAATCATGTACAATCTACAAACAAATACATAAAAGCTCGTTATTGTCAGTAACGAAGCACCGCATGCGTACCGTCATGTACAACAAAACAACAAAATATTAACAACTCGTTATTGTCAGTAAATAAGCACCACACGCGTACAGTCACGTAGAACCAAACAACAAAATATTAACAGCTCGTCATTGTCAGTAACGAAGCACCACGCGCGTACAGTCGTACAACCAAACAACAAAATATTAACAGCTCGTTATTGTCAGTAACGAAGCACCACGCGCGTACAGTCTCGTACAACCAAACAACAAAATATTAACAACTCGTTATTGTCAGTAATAAAGCACCACACGCGTACAGTCTCGTACAACCAAATAACAAAATATTAACAGCTCGTTATTGTCAGTAACGAAGCACCACACGCGTACAGTCACGTACAACCAAACAACAAAATATTAACAGCTCGTTATTGTCAGTAACAAAGCACCGCACGCGTACTGTCACGTACAACCCAAAAACAAAACATTAACATCTCGTCATTATCAGTAACAAAGCCCCGCACGCGTACAGTCACGTCCAACCAACCAACAAAACCAACAGCTCGTTATTAACAAAGCGCCATGCGTACAGTCAAGGCCATAACCTCCTGACGGCGTCGAGCGAGCCGGACGCGAAGTCGACGACGCCGGCGGTGGGCCGCGCGACCAGTCCCACGGCGCCCATGCCGAGCCCCTTGAAGAACCCCTCCACGCCGTGCTCGCGCGCACCCGATATCGGCTTAGTGAACACACCCGTCACTCCGTCTACCACGCCCTGGTAAATAACGTCTTACATCGAGTGGAATAGGTAGTACGACTCGTACGCATAGGTACGTAGCATTGGTACGTATACGTAATAGGTGCCAATCGGAAGGAAGGAGGTAAAGGATAAATATAATTGTCAAATATTAAGCATAAATTTAAAGATGAATACTCCTTAACGTCTGCAACATACTTAATAAAATTTAACAAACAAAATAAGTTTTTAACGTTCGCGTTTATTTTAAATAACTTTAAATGTCGTATAAATATTGTACCACAATATGACCAATAGCCGTAGACAAAAGCCATGTTCTGTAAAATTATCTTCAATAAATCTTCGCGTTTTATGGGTAGGTATTCTAAAGTATGGAGACACGTAAACGTGTAGGAAGTGTTTTTCATCATCAAGAAAACTATGTTTATTATAATTTTTAAAACAACGAAACAGTGGTCAGTACGTACCATGAACAGTCCTTTACCACTCCTCGCTAATCCCTCTTGCAGATTGGCTGGCGGCTTGTTCATGTTGTCACGTCGGCGACGCTGATAGTCCTGTGAGTAGTAATATGTATTTTATTCATCATTCTGTGTAACATATACAAAATGTATTAGTATTCATATTTTATTATTATTTTACGGATGCTACTAAATATAGTAAAATACTAAATATGTTCTAAGTAAAAAAATGTAATCTTGATTTGAGATTTATCTAGTATGACTACAGTGTGCAGCAAGCCAGCAAGTGACCAGGTGACAACCATGATCACATTATACCAATCTACAGAGATTGGTAAAATGACACAGACACAGGTCTAGAACAGCATATCTACAGTTTACATCAAGTGACCAAGTGACCTTGTCGAGCGACAAGGCAGCGAGCCCGTGGCCCATGGCGCCGGTGATGCGGGACACGGCGCCGGCCGCGCCGCCCACCGTGTGGCCCACCAGCGAGCGCACGCCCAGCATCAGCCCCTCCGCGAACTCGCCCGGCCCTTGGATCGCGCCCTGCCAACAAAACAATACATACTTTGTGATCCAGCACATGTTCTCCTACAACATTATATTTATTAAAGAAATATATAAAACTTTCGTTACTGAGTGAGTCAGATAACCCATCGGTGAAAGTGCTGACCGCAAGAATCTGAAATTTGGCATACATATATTTTGGGGAGTGTGGGGGAGCACTAAGAGAGGATTTTTAGAAATTACACCTGTAGCGGAGCTACTTTTATTTGTCATTATCTAATTTAATATTTCATGTCAAAACTTAATTTTTACATATAAAACTTAATTATATCTAAAATTATAACTACATTTACAACTAAACTTAATACTAAAATTGTAACTTAACTTATAGCTAATAACTAGACACTTAAAATTATATAAGAATTAAAATCATAAACAATAATATAGCATTACATAGATTAATACACAAAATGTCAATTTAATATTAAGAATAACATATTCTTGTATTAATTATTAATTATGTTCAACATGCAGCGGACAAGCAAGACATTGTTCACTATAGCGGTAGCGGTCGCCTCATCGCGCGACCGGTTCATATACTTACCTACCTGCGCGCACGCATTCCATTCGAGCGGGCCGTGCGCGTTCAGTCTGCTCCCATCCGCTTTCGCCGTGAGACGCATGACGCTCTCCGTACGCTTGCTTTGCCGCGCTTTGTTTACTAGTTGTTCATCGTCACCGCTGTTATTTCCGTGCTCAATCTTTCTATCTTTCACTCCTTCTTTCTGTGTTCTATCTATCTATCTGTGTGCTGTGCTAATAAACTGTTTCTTGTGCTTACTATCTGGACTGCTTTTATTACGACGACCCGGCTATCCATACAAGGTACCTTGCACAAGCTTAGTGATTCGGCACATAGACATTTACGTTTATATCCACAACTTCTGTAGTAACCTACACCTGCCTACTACTACAGTGCTGACGTGTTCACTACATTGGTGACCACCGAAGAGCACGTTAAGATGAGCGATACGAGCAGCGAAAACTTACAAAGCGCCGCTTCACAAAATGGCGCCAACGTAACCACGCGGCGCGGGAAAAAAATGCGCCCTTCACCGGCAGCAGCGCGTCGTGACGATGGTGAAAATAGTGATGTGACGATGCCCAGGCCGCGATTCAATTTAAAAGTGCCACCTTTTTCACCGGAGGACCCAGAGATTTGGTTCGCTCTACTGGAGGGTCAATTTGTGAACTTCGGCATTACGGACGACGCCACGAAATTCACCCAGGTGACCATCAACCTGGACATGGTCCACGCGAAGGCAGTCAAGGACGTCATCGTCAACCCACCAGCTTGCAACCGGTATGAGAAGATCAAGACGGAGCTCATACACCGCCTGTCCGCTTCCCACGAGAAGAAGGTGAAGCAGCTGCTTACCCACGAAGCGCTGGGAGACCGGAAGCCGTCGCAGTTTCTACGCCACCTGCAGGACCTGGCTGGGCCCTCGGTCCCGGCCGACTTCATCAAAACCATCTGGTGCCAGTGCCTGCCCAGCAACGTGCAGACCGTGTTGGCTTCACAGCCAAGCCTCTCAGCTGACCAGCTGGCTGACCTCGCCGACAACATCCAGGACATCGTCGCGCCGTGTAATGTTGCGGCGACATCCTATGCTAACTCGTCGGGTGAGATTGCCGAGCTGAAGAGGATGGTGGAGCAGCTGGCCTTGAAGGTGGAGGAGAACAGCCGAGCGTCGCGTCACTACGCCGGCAGGTCCAGGTCCCGACAGCGCGCCCCACGCTGGAGTTCCCGTTCCCGACAGCGGTCAAATTCAAGGTCACGGTCGGACTCTAACTACCGTAAACACCCGCTGTGTTGGTACCACTATAAGTTCGGTGATGAAGCGCGTAAGTGTGTGAAACCGTGTGGGAAACATGTAGGGCAGTCAGTTATGGCGGCCGACGCCTGCCCTACTAGCGGTCGCTTATTTGTTAAGGACAGACGGACTAATATTACATTTTTAGTTGATACAGGTAGTGATGTTTGTGTTTTTCCACGCTCATTATTAAAAGAACATCGCGATAAAACTAGTTACGATCTGTGTGCCGCAAACGGTTCGATCATAAATACGTACGGCTATACTAGCTTGTCGTTAAACATAGGTTTGCGCCGTGACTTTCCCTGGCGATTTATTGTTGCCGACGTAACACGAGCGATAATAGGCGTTGATTTCTTATCCCACTACAACCTAATTGTAGATATAAGAAACCAAAAACTTGTCGACGGACAGACTATGCTCACGACCACGGCTTCACTCGCGAAAATTTTTGATAATGTTTCTTCGGTCAGGGTTATGTCTGGTGACTCGGAGTATCATTCTATACTAGCACAATACCCCGACATCACCCGCCCACCTGGCATTAACAATAATAACACATCAAAACACAACACACTACACTACATCCGCACAACACCAGGACCGCCTGAATCATGCGCGCCACGAAGGCTGGCGCCTGATAGATTAAAAATAGCAAAGGCAGAATTTGAGGTGATGCTACAGATGGGCACGTGTAGACCTTCAGAATCTCCGTGGGCATCTCCCCTTCACCTCGCGCCTAAAAAAGACGGCTGGCGACCTTGCGGTGACTACCGCAGATTAAACGCACGCACCATCCCGGACAAATATCCGATCCGCAATATCCAGGACTTTTCCCACAGCCTGGCTAACTGTACAACTTTCAGCACGTTGGACTTAGCCAGAGCTTACAACCAAGTTCCCATCAACCCGTCCGATATTCCCAAGACTGCCATCACGACACCTTTTGGCTTATACGAGTTTCCGTATATGACGTTTGGCCTTCGCAACGCCAGCCAGACGTTCCAACGGTTCGTTGACGAGGTGTTGCGAGGGCTAGACTTCGTATACTGTTACATCGATGACATTCTGATATTTTCAGCGGATCGGGAAACACACGAGAAACACCTCCACCAGGTTTTCAGTAGACTGCGTGATTTCGGGTTGGTGCTGAACCCTGGTAAGTGTGTCTTTGGTGCATCGCAGGTCAACTTCCTCGGCTACGAGATCTCGGCTGACGGCACTAGGCCTTTACCTGAGAAGGTGGAGGCAATTAAAGATTTCCCCCAGCCCAGGACAGTTAAGGAGTTGCGTAGGTTCTTGGGCATGCTCAACTTCTATCGCAGGTTTATCCCGGACGCAGCGACACACCAAGCACCACTGAACGCGCTCCTGACTGGATCCTTAAAAGGATCACAACCGGTCACTCTTGGCGAGAGAGAGCTGAAGGCCTTCGAAGCGTGCAAACAGGGTTTGTGCCAAGCTGCTATGCTAGCGCACCCTGACAGCAACGCTCAACTGGCCCTCGTAACGGATGCCTCCGACACTGCTATGGGCGCAGTATTACAGCAGCTCAGGGCAGGTACGTGGGAACCTCTGGCATTCTTCTCGAGGAAGTTCAGCCCCTCTCAGACCAAGTACTCGCCATACGATCGCGAACTGCTCGCCATCTACGAGGCGATCAAACATTTTCGGCATATGGTTGAAGCTCGCACTTTTGTGATTTACACCGATCACAAGCCGCTTACGTTCGCCTTCACTACAAGAAAGGAAAACTGTTCACCCAGGCAGTTTCGTCACCTCGATTTCATATCGCAGTTTTCAACCGATATCAGGCACATTTCGGGGAAGAACAACGTAGTGGCTGATCCCTTATCTCGGATAGAGGAGATCGTGCAGCCGGTCGACCCCGAAATGTTAGCAGCCGCGCAGGAAACTGACTCGCAGTTGAAGCAGCTGCTTAACGGTCACACTGCCCTTCAGCTGACCAAGGTGACACTGCCTGGCACGAACACACCTTTGTTTTGCGACGTAAGTGGCACCTCCCCTCGACCATATGTCGCCGAGAGGCATAGACGACAGATCTTTGACTCCCTGCACTCTCTTAGCCACCCCGGAGCGAGAGCATCCATCAAGATGTTAAGTGAGCGTTACGTGTGGCCAGGCATCCGCAAGGATTGCCGTGAGTGGGCGCGCAGTTGCCTTGCTTGCCAACGCTCAAAGGTCACAAGGCACGTCTCCGCTCCGGTAGGTACTTACAGTGTTCCACAGGGTAGGTTCCAGGAGATCCACATCGACCTGATCGGTCCTTTGCCGCTTTCCTCAGGACAACGGTATTGTCTCACCGCCATCGATCGTTTTTCTCGCTGGCCTGAGGCAATACCAATCCCTGACATAACTGCTGAAACAGTGGCAAAGGCGTTACTTAGTGGTTGGATCTCTCGGTTCGGATGTCCTGTCAAAATTGTCACGGACAGGGGAAGACAGTTTGAGTCGTCTTTGTTCAAGACGCTCTCTCAGACCATAGGCTTTACCCATAGGCACACTACGGCGTACCATCCCGCTTCCAATGGCATGGTGGAAAGGTTCCATCGGCAACTGAAAGCTGCCATAACCTGCCACACCAATTCAACCTGGGTCGAATCGCTTCCGTTAGTTTTGTTAGGCATAAGAACCGCCTTTAAGGAGGATTTACAGTCATCGGTCGCTGAGATGGTGTACGGTGAACCTTTACGCCTTCCAGGTGAATTTTTCCTTCCTCCAGAGAACGAGCAGTACGACCTGACGGACTACGCAGCCCGTTTACGCTCCTTCGTGAATAGGTTGAAGGTCCCACCTGCGTCACGCCACAGTAACAGCCGTTCCCCGTTCGTTTTTAAGGATCTAGCTACATGCACGCACGTCTTCCTTCGCGATGACACTGTAGCTGGTTCACTGAAACCACCATACACGGGCCCTCATAAAATTCTACAACGAGGCAACAAAGTTTTTAAAATTGTGGTGAGAGATAAAACTGTCACCGTGTCCATTGACAGGTTAAAACCCGCCTACACAATACACGACACACAGACATACACTCATACACCTAACACTAACACCTCACAAACAAATACTAACATAAATACTTCACAAGCACAAAACAGCACTCACACACACACTCACACTCCTACACATACCCCGCACCAGCATACACCTAAGGCCAAAGACAACATCATCAAAACTACCAAATCGGGACGACGGGTAAGATTTCCCGACTATTATCGCCCGTAGGACGGTCTCAGGAGGGGGGTGGTGTAGCGGAGCTACTTTTATTTGTCATTATCTAATTTAATATTTCATGTCAAAACTTAATTTTTACATATAAAACTTAATTATATCTAAAATTATAACTACATTTACAACTAAACTTAATACTAAAATTGTAACTTAACTTATAGCTAATAACTAGACACTTAAAATTATATAAGAATTAAAATCATAAACAATAATATAGCATTACATAGATTAATACACAAAATGTCAATTTAATATTAAGAATAACATATTCTTGTATTAATTATTAATTATGTTCAACATGCAGCGGACAAGCAAGACATTGTTCACTATAGCGGTAGCGGTCGCCTCATCGCGCGACCGGTTCATATACCTACCTGCGCGCACGCATTCCATTCGAGCGGGCCGTGCGCGTTCAGTCTGCTCCCATCCGCTTTCGCCGTGAGACGCATGACGCTCTCCGTACGCTTGCTTTGCCGCGCTTTGTTTACTAGTTGTTCATCGTCACCGCTGTTATTTCCGTGCTCAATCTTTCTATCTTTCACTCCTTCTTTCTGTGTTCTATCTATCTATCTGTGTGCTGTGCTAATAAACTGTTTCTTGTGCTTACTATCTGGACTGCTTTTATTACGACGACCCGGCTATCCATACAAGGTACCTTGCACAAGCTTAGTGATTCGGCACATAGACATTTACGTTTATATCCACAACTTCTGTAGTAACCTACACCTGCCTACTACTACAGTGCTGACGTGTTCACTACACACCTCAATAAGCAGGTGTCTCACCGCCGGCAAGTCAGCATACATACAAGCAAGTATGCGCCAGCGGTGTGAACAGTCATCGAGTACTCGCCCGTATTTGTATTTGTTTTTCCGACCGCGTGCGTTGCGTCGCCTACGGCGCACCCGACACATGTGCTGATGCGACATATGCTGATGACAGTACGGGTGATGCTCGGTACACAGGCCGTGCAAATATGTCTCGGGTGCAGATTGAGGAGAGGAGGATAAAACTTGTGTCGGAAGTCGAGACATCTCTGGAGCGGGTCTCGGAATGGGGCAGACTGAATTTAGTCCAATTCAACCCCGAGAAGACACAAGTTTGCGCGTTAACCGCTAAAAAAACCCCATTCGTCATAGCACCACAGTTTCAGAACATTCCCCTTAACATCTCTGCGAGCATTGGGATCCTAGGTGTCGACATTTCGAATGATGTTCAGTTTCGGGACCACTTGGTAGTTAAGGCTAAACTGGCTTCAAAGAAGTTAGGGGTGCTCTACAGAGCTAAGCGGTACTTCATGCCTGAGCATAGGATGTTGCTTTATAAAGCACAAGTCCGACCTCACATGGAGTACTGCTCCCACCTTTGGGCTGGGGCCCCGGCTTGCCAAGTGGACCCTTTTAACCGTATCGAGCGAGCTCACCTGGAACGGTTCATAGAACAGATCCTCAACGCCCTTCTTCAAGCCGATGACGAGCCCGTACGGGTTGCCGATGACGTCCAGCCCAAGCACGAGCACGTACAGCTGCTTGAGCGCCTGCCCCGTATAGTGGCTCTGCACCTGGCCGATCAGCTAATTCTGCGACAGGAACTCGTAGTTGCGCTCGTAGTATGATAGCCTGGTAGGGAGGAGTTATAACGACCTTACTATAGCCTGACTTCACCTGGAACGGTTCATAGAACAGATCCTCAACGCCCTTCTTCAAGCCTATGACGAGCCCGTACGGGTTGCCGATGACGTCCAGCCCGAGTACCAGCACGTACAGCTGCTTGAGCGCCTGCCCCGTATAGTGGCTCTGCACCTGGCCGATAAGCTCCTTCTGCGACAGGAACTCGTAGTTGCGCTCGTAGTATGATAGCCTGGTAGGGAGGAGTTATAACGACCTTACTATAGCCTGACCTCACCTGGAACGGTTCATAGAACAGATCCTCAACGCCCTTCTTCAAGCCGATGACGAGCCCGTACGGGTTGCCGATGACGTCCAGCCCGAGTACCAGCACGTACAGCTGCTTGAGCGCCTGCCCCGTGTAGTGGCTCTGCACCTGGCCGATCAGCTCCTTCTGTGATAGGAACTCGTAGTTGCGCTCGTAGTACGACAGTCTGGGGGGAGTCAACGTTTATTGGTGAGTTATATGCTCGTAGATCCGGAATGTATCTAAAGGGTTTGGCTTTTCTACAACCCACTAAAGTAGGGCCATTTTAATAGGCCACATTTGGCAACTGTTTGTCTTTGCTTTATAGTGAGGGTAACCTGCTGAAAAACATCGATTAATTTAATTAATCGATAAGGACTTCAAACATCTGTAAATTGAATGTGATTGTTATAAAAACTATTTTAATGACCGCACAGTTCAAACAATGACTAAAAAACGACAAAAATAATGCGTCTAATAATGGCGCGAAATGAAATCATGACTTTTTTGTAACATTTCACGTTTCTGGATACTGGCTTTTGAGCTAGACGTTATATATTTAAATGAATGATTACATAATTTTTGGCCTAAAATGTAAGAAAATTAATTCTGTTCCTATTAAAATATATTTTATTTTGTAATCGTGAAATACTTTTTGACGATTAGTTCAACTTCTCGAATTCAACTTATCTACTGATCTGTTTCTTTTGCTACCATCCCTAATGTTTAAAAAGAAAAAGAATTCACTGACGTAACTTTGTAATGACATCAGTTCTTTACTTAAAAGTGTAAAAATTTTAACAATATCTAGTAGGGAATAAAATAATATGGAGTGCCTCCCTTACACGGAACACAGAGACATACCAGTGGAAATGGTACAAGTGTTGATTAGTATGGGAACCGTCCTAGCCATCCTACACAAGTAAATCCATAATCGTATTGTTTACACAACTAAGAAACTTACATTTTCATTGGTAACTACATGTCAACTACGAATGGTCTGAGAAACCCACTGTTTATAGTTGACAATGCACCTTAAAATTTTAGTATTAGGTCTTATTTTTCCATGTCTTATTTAGTGACCATATACCGTTAACAATTAAGATCATAATGCTTTTCAAGTTTTTCTATCCACATCTAGATGGCAGTGTACTACGTGTAAAGTAATTATATACTTAATTTTATTGCTGATAAGGTTGAACTTGAAATTGCAAACTGTGGCAATACATGTCAACGTGTCAACGTGTCATTAAATAATTTCGTCTTTTGAACACTAGATGTCGTGACAAGAATCTATAATAAAGACCTTAAGGGTATAAGTAGTAAGTTATATTTTTGGTTAGCAACATCATCCTGCATTGGTTTAGGCTTAGAGATGTGCGTGGTGCTTTTTCCGCGTTATCGAAAATTATCGATATTGATATCGAACCTTGTACACTACAAGGCGTAGACCCGAAATGTTACTTAAAACGTGCTCAAATTTTTGAAAGCTTGTATCGCAGACATTGTAAGGCGAAGACGTGACCTATTTTTATCAACTATAGCTAACTAAACTAAGTCACGGAATAATAAGCTGCGCATGTTTTACCGTCAAAATAAGATATACTTTTGTATGTCGATAAATGAAATTTCAATATCACTCAACGTACCTTAGTTACAAAAACAATGCCGATGTGAATTGGAATGCATTTCAACCTTAACTTTATACAAATAAGCAAAATTAATTTTCGTGGAATAATATATTTCCTGGCTTCTAAGTGTGTTAAGTAAGAGTGGCCGCGGTCGGTAGTTAGTGGCTATAGCTAGTGGCGAAAACTTCTTAAGCGCTTTCGTGCTTAGGAGAGCACGTAAAGCCATCGGTCCTGGTAGTTATTTTAAGCCATGTTGGCTTGGCCTTTAACCCCTCGACAACAATCCGCACTGGAGCAGCGTAGTGGAATATGCTCTAGGCCTCCTCAAGGGAGACCCGTGCTCAGTAGGGGTCCATTACTGGGTTGAAACCGTATTTCCTAGGCATGCTGTGCTACCAGTCGCGCAGATGCGCTTATATTCCTCGTCAGGATCCTAGATTACGTACCAATGATTGAAATAAAAAACATGTATAATAATAATTAAATATTACTTCTATATTCAGTATTCTATACATTAATAATATACAATAACTTAATTATTCAAATTCAAATTACATATTTAAATATTTCTTCGAAGTAGGTTTTTACAAACACTTTTAACAATATAAAATTCACTATAAAGTGTTTTCTAAATGAGTCAGTCATATTATATTATTTTTAAAACGTACTGCAAGTTAATTGTCTATACCTAATAAAATATGAAAATTATATTTACGTGTCCAAAAAACGTTACTGTTTCGCTTTCAATGTTGGTCGGAGTTGCCTGTCTTTTTGAAGAACCAGGACTTTCCATCGGATTTTGTATCTTAAATAAATATAAAAATTAAATAATATAAAATTCACTATAAAGTCTATTCTAAATAAGTCAGTCATATTATATTATTTTAAAACGTATCGCAAGCTAATTGTCTGCATCCCATAAAATATGTAAATGATAACCTGATCAAAAAACCTAACAATTTTTAATGTTGGGATAGCTGTAGTTCTAAGATATCTATTCCCCTTTTTAGAAATTATGAATTCTTCTTGTAAAAAATGTTCTGAGCATATGGTACTAGATTTGATTGGGAACCAATTGACCCGCCCAGTAGCATTAAGCCAGTCTTCTTTTCTCTATGCGTCTTTAGGAAATCTAAAAAGATGTGTACCTAAACCAAAATAAATATAATATTACAAATAATTTATTATTCATAAAAATAATTATATTGACCAAGTTGACTGTTACAGATTGCCAACTGGCATTAACTATTTATATGTATTAACTATAAATTTGAATTATTGTGTTAGGTTATTTGAAAAGATATTTTGTCTATAAATAGCCATTTTAACCCTCATCAGTCGGGTCTTGGTCGTATGATATTACATCGTAAATAAAATTACAAAATACCGATATCGATAAATTTGTACCCCCATCCCTACGATCCCTACGATCGAGTAGCAAAGAATGTTCGAGAAATATAGTAATAGCATTTAAAACATAAAACGAACCTTATTACTAAGTGATTAGAGTAGCTTTTCAATCATAAATTATTTATTTTCTTTTAATTTTGCTTTGAATTTGAATTATTACAAAATAAATTTACAACTATGCTTATATGTGGTATGAAACACCGCCGTTAGATAATTTTTTTGATCTGCTATCATTCTTACACTCCAAAATAGCACAGTAAGGCATTATTACTACAATTTAAGCAAATGTTAATTTACGAAATGCACGACCGACGCAGCTCAGTGACAGATAAGCTATGACGGCAAGTACGCGGAGCTCCGCATACTGTTAGTCGCTGTGCCACGCCTACTTCACACTTCCCGTGTCTCTGTGTTCCGTGCTCCCTTACAAGGTTACTTTGTAAAATTTTGACGAACTGTCAAATGTGGAGCCTATTAAAATGGCCCTACTATAATGCCTTACGGCTCATTCACACGAGGACGAATCGTCTTTTTTCACGAATCGTCTTTTTTCACGACTCGTTATTTTTTTTGACGGCGGCAATGCTTTTTAAATACTCATGTTCACACGCTTGACGAATCGTGAAAAAAGACGAATACGGATACGTCTTTTACAAATCACGAATCGTGAATGTTTTATGATTATGACGGATACGTCTTTTAGAAATCACGAATCGTGAATGTTTTATGATTATGACAGATCCGTTGTTGTTCTGAACCAATCTGAACTGAGCTAAATCACGAAATAAATGTGAACTTCAATGCGGATATTTTGACGAATCGTGAAAAAACACGATTCCGTATTCAATGTGAACGTCCATCCGTCAAGACGTATCGTGTTTTTTGACGAATCGTCAAAGACGTATGCCGTGGGAATGAGCCCTTAAGCTCTATGTCTCCGCAATGATGAGAAGGGACCCGTACTCTGTAGGCCGTTAATGAGTTGAAGTTAGGTTTCGCCAACTTTTGCTTACGGGCTATTATTTGCCTTTCTACTTTTTTATTTTTAACCAACAACGCATTCGTGGTACTCTTGATGTTACTGACAATTATGGACACTGTGCCCATAACAAAAATAACATTTTCAGTTCACATATTACATTTAAACTAATTCATACTAACTTGAACACGACATCGTTCATGTCTGTTAAAGTGACGCCGATACTTTGCAGCACCGTCCCGATGAACGTCGGCAGTTGAGTGGCGCCGCCCAGCGAGAATGATACGTGTACCTGTGGTAATAAAGATCAATATTAATATAGCCGGGATTGGAGTTAACCTTTTATAGGTAATCATCTCTAAAAATCATATTTCAATTCAATTTTGACTACATAATACTTGCATGAAATAAAAGTTTAGTTTTTTCAATTAAGAGTATTTAAGTTACATATTATTTTTATCTTAATACTATTTTTTATATTTTTTCAGCATAACCAATCTATACAACAGACTATAATATGAAATGTAAAATGATATCGGCTAAAGTAAAGCTATCACATAAATAAATGAAATTCCTCGTACCTTGAGCGGTGATAAATGCAAATTATCGTAGAAGTTCTTGAGATCGGAGGCGGCGCCCATGGCCGCCAGCGCCTCCAGAGACTGACCAGCTTTCTCCAAGTCTTCTTGGAATGCGGCCAACTGGAAGCAATTATATTATTTAATACTTCATAACGAACGAGACAGTAATAGAACAGTCGATTTGATAAGGCTTCAATGTCATAAATTCGATTTAATGAACCATCGATGTAGTAAGCTTTCGCCGTAGTGAAATTTTGATTGAACGACTTATCGATGTAACGTGTTCAATGTCATGAACTTCGATGTGGTGGCATTTGATGTGGCCTATGCGACTAGCTCGGTGACTGCGTCGATACTAGTGATCGACAAAGTTAAGCAACAACGGACGCATCGGTTGAAATCATCCGATACTTGGATTGACCACTAACCCTTCCAACCCGCACTGGAGCATCGTGGTGAAGTACGCTCTTGACCTCATATGACCGGTGTCCGACCGCCGGCGAGCAGCGAGTAGCTATGGGCTATTTACTCGTCCAAGAAAGGAACTTAAATATGACATTCTATGTAAACAAAAGCGATACATATGCGAGCAAGTATTCGCCGGCGATGTGAACATTCGGCAAGTGCTCGCTGGCATAATATACGTCTCTTTTGTTTACACGCCTGTAAATGTAAATGTCACATTTTTTTGTACTTGCCTGAGCGAATAAATAGCCGGAATTCACTCGCTTACTCGCCGGCGGTGGGACACTTACCTAAATGATGAGGCGTAACCCATACCCACTAACAACCCAGATTCAACCCTAACTCACCGCCTCCTGCTCATCGAGCGAGCGCTGCGGGAACATGCCCATGAACGCGTTGACGAGCCCCATGTCCACCTTCACGTGGAACTCCTGCACCAGCAGCTTGTAGTACTTGTACTGCCGCACCTTGCTGTGCTCCATGATACGCTCCACTATCGCCACCTCGATGAACGGTTTCACGCCTGGGTAATATTGGGACATGTTTAAAGCAGTTTAAAAATTATTTTTGTAGGAGTTTACCATATTTCAGTGAAAATTAAAACCTTTGTTAGAGTTTTGTTTGAAATTTTTCATGTGTTCAAATTATTATCAGAACTTACGGCTCAAAATTATCGGCTTGAAGAACTATTGGTATTGAACAATCACAAAAAAAACTTTAAAGGGGATACAAAACACCTCAAGTTTGTATGACATTGTGTATGTAGTATTTATTAGATCAATGAGTTGACCCCACTAACCACTCATATCCTCATTAGTGACCGACCGCGGCGGCGCCACGGGCGCGAGCACCACCGGGAAGGTCGGCAGCGGTAACTGCTGGTCCACCTGCAGGCGGTGCAGGCGCGCGTGCAGGCGCCGCGAGTGCGCCGTCACCCCGTACTGCGCCCACAGGCCCGGTTGGAGAGTACGGTGGAGGAGCCGCGCTGAGGGCTTGAGCTGGCGCATTTCTTCGAAGTCCACCTACGAAGTCATGATATTTTTGTCTGTGATGTATTGAATACTTTTTTTCAGACAAGTCAACAATAAAATGATAGATAGCAATGGAATTGTGGAAAGCAAAAACTTAAAAAAAACTTTATTTATTTTATCTTTATCTATCTAAATGTCTCGTAATATCGTTTCATTTTTTATTTATTCCCTTTGTTTTGTTTAAGTTAATCGGAAAGCAAAGTGCATACCTGATATGTCCATTAAAAATACGCTTATTTTATTTTTTATGCAATAAAACCCACCTCAGTCTTTTCATCGATGTGTACCCTAGGGGACACTGGAGTATCGGAGACCATCTTCTCGGACAGATATTTTTGGTATGCTTCCTCCAACTGTATCAATTTCGGACCCTCTATCTTCTTGTACCGGCGCGATCCCAACTTGCACTGCTCCCAAATTATGCCGGAACTGTCATAAATAAAGGTACATAAATAGAAAAGTATTTCATTTCAATGGGGCTATTAATGGTAACATTAGAATAACCGATTTAAAAATATTGGAATATCGTAAGACAGTAAAATCAAATCCGCACCCATTTCAACGTCAAAAACAACAACTTCCTCACCCCACACCAAACCCCCTCCGATCGGGTCGTCCGTGAACAGGATGACTCCCTCCCCCAACAAACCCCCTCAACTCACTTGGACACGCTGATGTACACGATCTCCTGCTGCTCGGGGTCGTTGACGAGCGACAGGCCGAGCCCCTGCACGGAGAGCACCACGTCGGTCTCCACCAGCTCCGCCTCGCCCACGGTGTACGCGCCGTGCGCCAGGATCGGGTCGTCCGTGAACAGGATGACGCGCTGCAGGCCGTCCAGGAACGACACCCAGTGGACGCGTTGGGTCTCGTTTATCCTGGTGATGTGTGGAAATTGTGTTAAATGTGTTTGAGATTTATTAAGTTTAGTGTATGTGTGAGAAATCAAAAACTTACTCGCTCTCTCCTCCCTAAATCTACCTTTACCTATCCATCTCTCTCTTTTGTTACCAAATCAATGCTCGCCGAGATTAACGAATAGTTTTACACTAAAAATAAATTAAATACATATTTCAGACTAGCTTTTGCCCGCGGCTTCGCCCGCGTGGAATTCGTTTATATCGCGAACCGCGGAAGTGGGGAAGAAGGTACGTCATCAACTATCTTCCTGGGAAAATTCATCGAAATCGGTCAGGTGGTTTAGAATTTTTAATATAAACTTTCATCCCCTATTTCAAGCCTTTAGGGGTTGATTTTTGAAAAAAAAAGTAGCCTATATGTGACTCTGGGTCTTCAACTATTTTCATTCCGAATTTCATCCAAATCGCACCGGGTGGTTTAGCCGTGAAAACGTCACAGACAGACAGATAGACAGACTTTCGCATTTATAATATTAGTATAGATTAATCACTCAATCCAACAATATTAGTAAGTGATGAAATTAATAAATGTTAATATACATAAGTACCTACTCCATTTCAACAACACACCGCGCGTTGTTGCCGCTCTTATCAAACGTAAATGACCGCGCTGAATAACACAATTTAAGCTTATATACCTTTCTTTTCAAATACTGAGTAAGTGATATTTTAGTAGTATTGCTATATACCTATCTAAACAACTTGTATGACAAGTAGTTTAATTTATTATCGTGTAACAAACACATAATTTTGTTTGTAGATAAATAGGTACCTACTTACAACGTAGTAAACACACCTACGTAGTAAACGAACTGAATATCTGTGAACTCAAATGCCTAAATTCAGAAACCTTGGGTAGTCTATTAGCATACATAGGTAGGTAAATAATTATAATTTAATAACAAACAAGTTTAGGTTGGTACTAACGTTTCTCGTTCAATGGGTACTTGAAAAAATGATAATTCCTGGTTTGAATTATTGTTCAGGCATCCCACGACATAACAATACTTTTTAGCTTTCATTGAAGACATTTTAAGTGGCCAGTGAGAAAAATCCGAGCGAGCGAGCAATGTGGCACGTATTTGAATGCGCGCGATTACGCGTGTGTCGCAGCCCGTACTGAGGCCACGGTAAGCCCCGGTATTCTGTTTGAATGTGTGCGTGAAACGTGCGTGCGTACACGGCGTCCACTACTCACACGGAACATACATATAGGGAAATGCGATGTAGGCGTGGCCCGCACGCCACTAGTATGGGTTGTGTTCCATACTTGCCTTCAGTCATCGCTGTCATCCGGTTCAAGAACGGACGTCTCGTGTCACTATTTGTTTTACGGTATTTCAAAGAAATTATGGTTTGTTGTTCCGTTTTGCAGTGTAAAAATAATAGTAAAACAAGAAATGTTAAGAATGGAGGTGTTTCATATCACCGGTAAGTGAAGTTTTTGCAATAAATCTTATTATCGTAATTTAATTTCAATTACTTAAAACCCAATAGATATTTTAATCTGAAATCAACCTTAAGGAATGGGCAATAAAGCTTGCTTTAGCTTAGCTTAGCTTACACGTGTCATCTACATGGTTCATTCACCTCTAGAGGTACCTATTCACGTCTCCGTAGGTGATGCGAAAAAAGTTTATCGACATCGACATTTTATTAGTTATTATTACAATAGTGAGCAATTGTAATGTAACATCTTTAAAATTTTAACCTGCTTAGATAAATTATATAAATAAAGATATGTTATGCGCTAACAAACAGGGGCGTGTTAATGAATAAACAATATAATAAATTAAGTTAAATAATAATAAATAACACCTATAAATAATAACACCTATTTGCAAACTCAGAAACGCCTGACGTTGCGATATATAATATAACAAGTAATGCCGTCGCGTTACTACATATGCAAACAAATGTGATCATTAACCGACTTCAAAAAAGAAGGAGGTTCTCAATTCGACCGTATAGGTATATGCTTTTTAAATTGCATTTATAATAGGTCCAACCAATTTATCGATAAAATCACGCTTGTGTCAAATCACTAAACGATAACGGGAATTATGGTTGACAAATCATTGAAAATTTAACCTTACTGCTTACAAATAAAGATCAAATTATATTTTTCACAAATATCACTTGCCACCTGGTCAATACAAAATGTCGCAAATACGTTACTTTCTTTATAGAAAAGCCAACTCTATTGCTCAGAGTCAAGATGTGTTTTTGCATTAAAGTTTGTACAATTTAGGGTATTTAAGCTTTACGTATATGCGACCAATTAAAACTACTCTTGAGCAAAATGGGAGTAACCTATATTTCGTGGGAGTAACTGACCACCGTTTGTTTGTGTGCGTTTGGCGACACCGGTTTCAGTAATAATTTTGACGTATCACACTTCCGCTTAATCTATGTTTCGTGACTACTCACGCGTACATTCAAACCGGCGGCCGTAGATTTGTATGAAGCTGTTTTACTGTTTATACTGTGACGCGACGCTCATTCTATCTCACCATGCCTCATCTTTTATCTCACTCACTCGATCGGTCGACCTCCGTTTGGTTTTTATATACATGTCGGAGACGGAAATTAAATTAGATTAAAATCAAAGTAAATAAAAGTTTTATTCTATTTTATTTCCGTGTGCAGAAATTAATCTAGTTGTTATACTGACTTTCAGTTGAGCACAGTAGAGCCACCTATGTGTTTTCTGTTTGGACATGTGTTATAAAAGGCCACTCAATCTAGTCTACTTTTCTAACTTATCGAGAGACGTCGAACTGAACGGTCGCATTAAGTTAACTAGTGTACTTTGTAATAAAAATCCTATACTGCGTTGTACCTATGCCCGACGGCGTAACGTTTCTCTAAGTGTATTTCAGTCGTACCACGTTTTAACATAACCTAAAAGCTTTAATCAATTTAAATCGAACTGTGTAACCTGAAACCTAATTCAAATCATTAACAAGACATTTGAACGCCCACTGTGTTTTATTTTACACCTTACAACCTGATGATCGGAGCATTATACCACCATCCTGACTAGTGTCTCCGAGATCAGAAGTTGGGATAAAGGACTCACTGTGGGTTTTCAAGTACAGTTTTCAGGTTTACAGGTTGCAATTTTCAGATGAGAACTGGATTCATAAATGGCAAGCGAGTTGCCATGTACCATTACATCTCACATGGCATGGATGGAATGTGGCGTCGAATTTTGGTAAAGCTAAGTAACACAGCGAGTATGGGTATGGCATTATTTTTATTCCATTACGTCTGAGGTGATACAATTTAATTGCTTAAATTTTAATTTTTGTGTAAACTATGTTGTGTGTGTGTAGTTTGTTTGATAAACGTGAGTGAAAATAAAGACATCGATTTCCGGTGATAAAATCATTTAACGTAGCTCCGTAATTAAAACAAGTCGCTCCTCATTGTAATCTTATTTTGATGTTAATCGCTGAAAAAAACAAAAGAAATCGTTTTTATTATGACCTCTGTTTTTATTATGAAGGGAAAGTTACAACCTTTGATTTTAGTGTAATTTAACCAAGTATTATAACATCGGAACACACTATTATTATGCGATCACTTTGTTGAAATTTAATGTGGGTAGATTTGTGGTTGGATTGCTAAGATGCTCAAGGGCCAAGTATCATTTGAAGTGTTGTGATATAAAAAGTGAATTTGCGAATCGAAATGTAACGTAACTCGAGTCATTTTAAAGTGAAATTATTATGTTCCGAAGTACAATAATAATTAATCTGCGTTCATAAAATTCTTAAAGATAAAGGGGGTAGATTAGATTTTGTAGTCTGGTCGAAAAAGAGAGATAAACGTTTGAGGTCAGGCATTTTGTTATGCATTCCGTGTTGGTACATTTTTAATTGATAATGAGATCAGGTGTACAGTGCGGTGACTTTTATAACCCGTGTTCATTCCTTTCGTGACAGTTATTTTGGTTTTTGGTTATTTGGTGCGCCGCTTACCGCTGAAAAGAATTAGTTGGATTCTTCCCGCTTTAGTCACTACATTTTCGAAATAAATAAAGTCGACGTAACTGTTTACATCGGATTTAAGCTGCGTTTAGGAAGCGATTCTAGGTTATAAGGAACTGGAGACCAAGACCTTGTCTGGTACCTGTCTGGGACCAAGGGTGACATCACCCAGTTGTGGTAGCATGAAACAGGGTAAAAGTGAAACGGCGTTTTTGGTATGACAAAGTTTTATTTGGTTACATCGGGTGTTGCAGTTTTATAACTTCCATTTTATTTCGTTCCTTGTGAAAATGACCTTTTGTTGTGTCTTGTAATTAGTGAAATGTGACAAAAGATAACAATTAAGATATCGAAGGTTCTGTAAAATTTGTCGTTCGTCATTTTCTATATCCTAAAAAAATTAATTAATTAATAGCAGTTTGTGGAAGTTCACTGAAATTTTTAATTAAAGTAGCAGTTGGATACAATCAGTTCCCCAATTATTTTAATTACAAGTGCAGCACACTTCGATTGGTTTTAATTTACTTTGTGAAAAGTGAAAGTTTAAAAGTAATCTCACATGTGACGATGCAATGTGCATCGTTCTGTTTTCAGATAAGTTTTCGAGGATGCACAGGCGGCAGCAGCACACGCAGGTTACACATGTGTTGTCTGGAGCCGAATCGACGGCTGCGTGCCTGCACTCGTGGGCTTCCTGGAGTTCATTCGTGTGACATTGAAGGAGGAAGCTCTGGCAACTGGCAGCCGCAGATCGGACGCAGCGAAGCAGGTGATCTGTATCGTTCATATTTATTTTGTGATAGCTTAAAGAAGTAGTAAATTAAAACTTTTCTTTTCGAGACGTAGTTCACTTGATAAAAGTCTATTTTTGAGGGATTTAGTTTTCGGTCAACTTATCGAATGGAGCTTTTGAAATTGTATTTGAACGGTTATGTTACTTTAATGTGAAAGCACATCCACCGTATACAGGATTTTGAGAAAATAACAGCTTAACCAACTTCTCTTAAAAGGCCAACTTGAGTATTCAAAATCACTTTTGGGTCATGGGTAATAATTACTCTTTAAAAACATTCAGTCCCAGACTAGACAGTAGGTACTCACTAGACAGACTACGAAAAGTGTAATGTAGACATTGTTTATTTCCCTTTTACGGAGAGTTGATTTGGAGAAACAACAAAAAAAAATCGAAATAAAAAAAAAAAAATCCGCTGGTTAAGCGATGCCGCTGGTTAAGCGATGCCGCTGGTTAAGTGATGCCGCTGGTTAAGCGATGCCGCTGGTTAAGTGATGCCGCTGGTTAAGCGATGCCGCTGGTTAAGTGATGCCGCTGGTTAAGCGATGCCGCTGGTAAAGTGATGCCGCTGGTTAAGCGATGACGCTACTTAAGCGGAACTAAAAAGTAAAAAGTAAAACTAAAAAAAACTAAAAACTAAAAACTACAAAGTAAAAAGTAAAAAGTAAAAAAAAGTAAAAAAAAAAAAAAAAAATTAACAAAACAAAAATGAAATAATCACACTTCTAACAAATCATCAATCGCAATTAAAAAAAAAATCGCACTTACAGAGTAATCACCAATCGATATTTACACAAAATGACTTTGATAAAGTTGTTTTTATTCCCTGCCCACTTAGGTCAGGAAGGGCCGAGCTATAAGAGATACTTTCGTTTGTGTTTATTGTTACAGGTAAATTCCGGCACCACAGCTGATCGAGTCATCCAGTTTTACGACGATTGTACGACGACGTATTGCGTTAAAAGTTAAAAACAAACTCGCGTTAATAATAAATTTGGTAATTTTGCTCTAAACATGCTCTAAACAGTTGTCATGTTATGGAGTTTGTTTAGCCGTCTTCTTCTCCATAGCGACACCGGAAACGGCGCGGCGGGAGTGTAGTTAGTTAGGGTTAAAAAAAATTAAAAAAAAAAAAACAGAATTAAAACAAAATACTTGGCGTTCAATCAAATAAATTTTAAGTAATCTAAAAACTTGTTGTTCAAATTAAATTAGTAGTCTCGTTTAAAATTAGTAGCTTTTGCTGAATAAAATAAAATTAGAGCTTTGTTGTAACCTAAATCAAAAGCCATCACACGAGGACGTGTGACGTTGTCAGAATGGCCGTGTCGGAGACGGAAATTAAATTAGATTAAAATCAAAGTAAATAAAAGTTTTATTCTATTTTATTTCCGTGTGCAGAAATTAATCTAGTTGTTATACTGACTTTCAGTTGAGCACAGTAGAGCCACCTATGTGTTTTCTGTTTGGACATGTGTTATAAAAGGCCACTCAATCTAGTCTACTTTTCTAACTTATCGAGAGACGTCGAACTGAACGGTCGCATTAAGTTAACTAGTGTACTTTGTAATAAAAATCCTATACTGCGTTGTACCTATGCCCGACGGCGTAACGTTTCTCTAAGTGTATTTCAGTCGTACCACGTTTTAACATAACCTAAAAGCTTTAATCAATTTAAATCGAACTGTGTAACCTGAAACCTAATTCAAATCATTAACAAGACATTTGAACGCCCACTGTGTTTTATTTTACACCTTACAACCTGATGATCGGAGCATTATACCACCATCCTGACTAGTGTCTCCGAGATACATATATTATATTCCGTTTAGTTGTTCCATTTTGTTCCTTAGAGAAAACTATTAAATTCCTAGTAGCTGAACCCGCTACTTCGTACGCGCAGGAGTTTATTCCGCGTAACTCCAGATCCCGCGGGATTTCCGGGAAGACAGACTTGTTAGTTTTATATTAATGTTTGTTTAGAAGCTATTTATACCCCATACGCGAAGAAGGCCCATACGCGAAGAAGGTTTTCCCGCGTAAATTCCGATCCCGCGGGATTTCTGGGATAAAAAATATCCTATATGCTAATCTAAGTTGCCCTCTATGTGTGTGCCAATGAAAATCGGTTCAGTAGTTTTTGCGTGAAGGAGTAACAAACAAACAAACAAATACACAAACTTTCACATTTATAATATTAGTAGGAGTAGGATTTATTAAGTTTAGTATATTTGTAACAAATCGAAAACTTGCTCGCTACATCTCCTTATCTCTCCCTATCTCTACTTTACCCATCTATCTATCTATCTCCCCCTTTCTCACACACATATAAACTGATTACAATGTACATATATTGTATTATGAACATTGATATAAAAATACTATATTAAAAGCTAATGTACTGATACTCTATCGCGTGTAAATTGCAAGTACAGGTTTTTGTTACCAAGGCAATGGTCGCTGAGAAAGTATTAAATCGAGTAGTTTTATACTAAAAACAAATTAAAATAGGTACCTACATGCTTATCATATTAGTTACATAATTACATAGATACTTACATAAATTCACCGATGCCGTCTTTCCTGAGGTCGTCTTCAATTTCTTTCTTTTTGTATCCTTCGAATATGAGTATTCGCGGGCCGGCAGGGTTATCCCATGTGTATAACATGCGGTGCATCGGCTCAATTTTTCTGAAATAAACATGTCTTTAGATGCGAATGTACGTTACATGCAGTACGTTACATCCATTTGAAGCACGTGTTGTAAATGAAAAGTATCTTATTTTTGGGAAGAATAACCTAAACTTCACAGCATATGTTTTTAACGTACTGTAGAAATATAGTATATGTTCTGGTTGAATAGAAAAAGACATTGTTTTATGAGCAATAGAGTAGAGTAGAAACTGAGGCTGAGACTGAGGTATCGTTAGGCTATAAATCCCTCTCCCACTAAACGAGTGACGTAATTCATGAACGGCCCATACCGATGACGTAATAACCTACCATTCCATCCAACCATCAACCGTTAGAAGTCCACATTCGGACGTACGCCCCCTAAGGCGGTGTCCTACGTGAGCGACGAAAACGACGCGACGCGAGGTTGCGATTATGACGTAAGCGATCAAATCAACGGTATCTCTACTTGCGTCCTATGTGACAGTCTGCGACAACACGCGACGTTGTCATTGTCGCGTGTAGCATCGCGTCGTGTTGCGTAGCGTCGCGTCGTATTCGTCGCTCACGTAGGACAACCCATAACTCACGTAACAGCCCTCACCTGACATTGACGTTCTCCTTCTCGTAGACAGTGACGGTGTGCGGCGAGTAGTTGACGAGCAGCGCGGGCGCGTGCCCGTCGCGGTACTGGCGCACCGTGACGTACGTGCCGCCCTCGCTCAGCTGCACCTCCACGTGCAGCCCGCCGTACTGCACGGGCAAACACGCGTGCAATTGTAAAACTTGACCAGAAATATTGAAAACCTCGCCATATTGCGGTGAGCACGTGGAACTAATTTGTTTTACTGGCAACGCTTACTTTCTAAACGTCACTTGCAAATTGCTTGTCAGCGAGTTGAATGTCAAAGTTTATTTTGTTATTTTAAGTGATTATTTTGCACTAAAATGCCAAAAACTATTCATAGTCAATGACACAACTAAAATTTTGAGTCCAGCAACTTTCTTAAGGACCTTGGGCCTGGAATATGAACATGCATGAGACATCGCTTTTTAGATCGAGGATTTATTGTTACCACATTGTGTATATTCCGTTTTTGCGGAAAATGATGAGAATAATGAAATATAGTCATCTAACCACCGCGCACAAATAGCGAGGCTTGAAATTATAATGTTTTAATGATATGATGTAACTAGATTTTTAAATATGAAATGGATGTATTAAAATATGCACGATTATTTGAGGGTATTGAACAAGCTGTTCGCTCCAGGCCCAAATCTGATGTTCTCCTTTCACAAGGAGCACTGTATTAATATTTTATCGCAATTATATTCAAGTAACACATACATATAAAATTGTATACACGGCAAAACAACTTGTGCAGTACACAAATACCTCATTGTTGAGTTTCAAGCACACGCTGTGTTGCTCGGTGTACAGGAAGGGCGCCGCGTGCTCTGTGGAGCAGGCCACTCGCAGCAACAGTAGCTTGTCTTCCTTATCGACCACCGGCCATAGCGGAGCGCTTGAGGATTGCTCTACCTGTTATATATGAACAACTTCACTAAGATACTCCTTTCGTTTTCGATCCGGAATTCGTTACGGCACTGACATAATTATGCCAGCTGTACGCCTATGCGATTAAGGAACATTTAAGATTGACGGCGGAATCTAAAAATGCCCTAAGTAAACTTTGCTTACAAGCTGAATACTGTGAGCACAGATAATTGGTTTTGGCGGGGAGTGACAATACCATATGCTCGGCGACTCAAATATCGGTAATAATAATCGTACAACGGTTCTGAATGTCTCAATATACTTCAAATAATCGCGGAGGGGTTATATAGGACTGCACCCATACACCAACTTGATACAAATTTCACACAGAGGGAAACATAGAAATGTGTGCTTTAAATCGTGTACTATACGTATGAATTTTCGATCGACTCCAAGTTAACCATAAACATACATATTTAAGGCACAGGCTATAAAACTCGTATTTTATCACACCAATAAATAATTTAACTAAAATGAATAATAGCTAGTTACCAGTTGCCAAGGATCGCCTGATCTGTGAAACTCCTGATACTGTATTGGGAACGGACATTCGTTGAGGATGAGGAAGAACGGTGTGAATATCACCATCTTCGTAAGACTGTTGTAGGTCAGCTGATTCGTCACGGCCACCTGATGAAGAAATTACATTTATTTAGGACTTTTAGAGAAGTAAAATACTAAAGCTATTACAACTAAGAAAAAATATACAATATTTAGTGAAGTGTAACGAAATACTGCATTATTTTTCTTGTGCATAATTAAAAAACCCAATTAACTAATTTATACCTGATAGGTTCTGCCCTCGTTCTTACAAATCACCACACCGGAGCTACCGGGTACATCGAGCGAGAACTTATCGGACCACTCGCCGAATTCCACCCTTATAGCGGCCTTCTTCTTACCGAAGAAGTTCTTCGCACGGAAAGAGAACAGTATAGGCTCCTTATAGTCTTTCGGATGGAATATAACGTTACCCGTTTCATCGATATTCTGAAATCAAATATTTGAATTGAGAACTACAAATTATTATTGTTATCAGCGTTGCTAGTGATGATTAACAAAGCTGCCAGCACCACGTATTGGTATTAATGCCAGATTGCTAGTATGTTGCAATTTAACTCTGGCCTACCAAGAAACATATTAAATGCATTTACCAGCAAGGCATTACAAAAATACACAAAATAAAATGAAACTGAGTGAGTGTCATGCGGTTCATGCATATGATGAGTGATATAGAAATAGTGAAAAAATAATATTTAAGTGAAGTAAGGTCATAACCCTAAAACCCACTTACAAAATATTATTATGTAAAGTATAATTCAAACCATGGATCGGAGCTATAGAAACATATCATGAAAACACAATAAGAGATTTTTTGATCACTTTTTTAAATTATACTTTTTACTTACCCATACCAAAACAAAAAATTTCTAATATTTGTTTTAATACCGTGTTCTGTGTAAAGTGAATACGTCCTTTACAAATCAAATAAACCCAATAATCAGTAAAACATCAGAAATAATATTGTGCCCTTTACCAACATACCAGTCATTAAATAATCACTTTAAGGGTGGATGCGTGTACTTAAATAAACATCACAATAAGCGGAATACCGTGCTAAGGGGGTGTTTGCACTCACCGGCATACATGATGTATGTCGACTAATAAATCTACTGCAACATGAATGTTTAATCTGTAATTTACATATAAATAAACTAAATTACACACGTGCTTCGGTCACAATGAGTGCATTCACCAAACACTTCACAATAGCATAACAATATAATATAATAGTACCGCTTGTATGCGTCCCGAGCTCTAGAATTATGACCCTACTGAGCATGCTGTGTCACACCTAAAATATCACTGTTAATAGAAACCAAAGAAATATCTAAACGCAATTTGAAATGATGCTTGTTAATAAATCGAAAGGAAGCCGATGAGCCAATTTGCGCGTTGAAAAGATGAACGAAAAAATTTAATGCAAAAATCTATTGGAGAAACAAAATGTTACACCATCTAAGGTACCTTGTTGGGGGTTCCGGATTCTTTTTCTGGTTTCTTTGATTTCTGCAACCATCGAATATTTTAATACCAATCAATTGAATCTGCCTGTACGGTACCATCATACCAAACACACTACTTATTATATGTATATATAAACTTATAGATGACACAGGAAAACACACACATTTCAAGCCTTAGTAGATGGATCTGAACATGGAATATGTAACATTAGTGATACATAGAAACTGTTGTATTTTTTAAATATTTTAGCTGACTTAAGGTGTAATAAAAACTAGCATTATATATTAAGACTCACATTACGAATATGTATACGACTAGCTTTAGAAGAAGTTAAATATAATGTGACAAATGTATCCTTAGAATTTAGAAATCTTGTAATTAAATGCAATAATCATAAATAACACTTTAACATATAATGTAAGTAATAATTTCAAGTATAAGAGCCCCAGCACACGGTGTATTTTAAAACGCACTGACGACTCGTTTGGTGGCCGTACAAAGGCCCAGGATGCCTCCTGGCCGTTTGTACGGCCATCAAACGAGTTTCGAACGCGCTTCATAGGTGCGTTTGTATCGCGTTGAACGCGCGTCGTCCGCGCGTTTTAAAATACGCCGTGTGCTGGGGCTCCAACTTTGCTTGGGGCACATAAAATCAACTCAAACTTTTAACTGTCAATTTTACATAATATTGTGTTGTATATGCAAAGTCACCTCAGCATCACCCCTCCCAGCCATACCCCCACTCACCCGATAGCACAGCGTGTAGCCGGTCTTGTTGAGCATCCAGAAGGGGCAGTAGAGCGACAGCAGCTGGGTGCCCTCCATGTCGACGCTGTGCATGCCCAGGTCTAGCACCATCAGCGACGGACTGTCGTGCGACTCGAAGGACCAGACTGATAGCTCGGTCTCCTCGTCCGGCAGGTTCTTTGTGCACACCCAGCACTTTTCTAGGTAGTTTTGGATCTGCGATATGTTGTTTTATAAGGTACTTGGATTTGATACATTACTATTGTTTTTATCTTAAAATAATTGTAAGTCATATATTTTGTGTTACATAATTATAGTGATCGCTACTGTTGACTGGCAACTCTTAGACATTAATATTAGGATGGTTGCGGTTAGCGGTTACAACACTCTCTCTTACAAGTCTCTTAACATTGTTTTTTTTTTGTATGGAACTAGAAAATTTTTGAGCTCCGTGATCGCTTTGCCAGGACGTATGGCCCAATATCTTGACTGATGCCATGTCGTATTATAGCGTTGTGAAATGTTAAAAAAATCTACTCGCTTCGCTTTTTTAATATCTTTAGCATGAAAACACAACTATTTATAAAACAAATTAACGACCACTCTTCTTCCACCACACCAAACCCTCCAAAAACCACCAAACACCTCCCTACTCTCCACTCACCATAATAACAACAGAAGCTCTGTTCGGCGCGAGATGCGACAGATGGAACATCTCTCCAGGTTTAAATATCTGCGTCCGCTTCAGCCCGAGCTGCGACACCACCACGTCCACGGGCAGACAGTTCTGCAGCTTCACCGCCGGCTTCAGCACTATTTCATAGCAGGACTATGTCAAAATAACACTCACCATAATAACAACAGACGCCTTGTTCGGCGCGAGATGCGACAGATGGAACATCTCTCCAGGTCTAAATATCTGCGTCCGCTTCAGCCCGAGCTGCGACACCACCACGTCCACGGGCAGACAGTTCTGCAGCTTCACCGCCGGCTTCAGCACTATTTCATAGCACGACGATGTCAAAATAACACTCACCATAATAACAACAGACGCCCTGTTCGGCGCGAGATGCGACAGATGGAACATCTCTCCAGGTCTAAATATCTGGGTGCGCTTGAGCCCGAGCTGGGACACCACCACGTCCACGGGCAGACAGTTCTGCAGCTTCACCGCCGGCTTCAGCACTATATCGTAGCAGGATGATGTGAAGGTATGACGGTTCGTGTGCTCGTAGAACACTTGCTCCATCGTGCCTACTGCCTGTTAACGATAATCACAGTTAGGATATAAGACATTTTGAGTGGTTATATAACACTTGCTTCATTGTTCCTACTGCCTGACAAACATCTAAATAGGTTACTAATAATCTTAATAAAATCGTTAGGTCAATTTATTCAGAGCTTTGAGTATTGAGACTTATTATTAACACAATAGGTAGATGACGTTATAATTCAAATCGTTTACGTATTTGCAAGTTCCAAAGCAAACCAGAAATAGGAATAAAAAATAGTCAGTAACAAAAGCAAATCAAAACATGCCTTGAATATGTTTCACGGACGTGTGTATAATATAATACCTTTAGGTAGAATTTTTCTCCACTGTTCTTATCTTTGGAGTCACATTGCATCAACTTGGTAATCTTAACTTCTTGTTGCAGCTCGCGCCATATAAACGGCGACACGGACACAGTAAAACCTATAACAAATTAATATTGTACTATCAAATAAAATACAATATTAAACACTACTGTGAATTGAATCTTGTTTATTCTTGCTATATGAACTAAAATTGTCAAAAAATATTTTGACAACCCAAGCGGTAAACGTAAGCAATAAGGCCATAAATGACCTCCTGCCAAGATAAGATATAGTCCTGACCCAACCGTCGCCAGTACGCGCCAAGAACTTTCAACCTTACTTCGAAATTCATAAGGTCGAAAATCGAATGCGCCGTTTGTACTATAATGTTCCAAGACCTCGAACATTCTGGAACACTACGACCCGTAGTACAACTAAGCAATCATCAACTTACCTTCAACAGCAAAGAATATCTCGGCGGTGGGCGTGTGCACGGCCTGCAGCGGCAGGCGCAGCACGGCGGCGGGCCGCACGTCGCCCAGCGGCCGCAGCTCCGTGCCGCTCGCCGTCATGTAGTACACCGACACCGGCACCGCGAGCGTGTTCGTTACCTGCACGGTGTGACGAGGTTTGTGGGTAAGATCATCGATTGGTTTTGTGAGTGAAAAAAATCGATGTTTCGAATTATCATATCAATTATTTTTGTTCGTAACTATAATCGATATTTCTAGAAATCCATTATTTTTATATAACAATCGATCGATGCGTCACAAGCCAAACAGCCAACTTCGCGCTCTCGCTTGCTCAACTCTTGCTCAACTCAGACGGAAAGGGGCACTTTTTCTTTTTTGTGCATTTTTCGAGCCGGTATTCATCTATCATAAGACCAGACATCTCATCCAAAACTGATACACGGCACAAACCACCTAACAACCACTCACCTGCACAACACTCCTCAAGTATATATGCATCGCCGCATCCTGCATCACTACGTCGGAGATGAGGCCGCGCGGCTCGACGGCCGCGGCGTGCGGCACGCCCTTGCCGCTGTCGCCCGTCAGCCGGCGGCCCAGCGGGAAGTACCGCTTGTCGGCGCGCTCCACCGGGATCGTTACGTCTTCGTTCATCTCCACTATCTGGATCGGATGTTTGTGTTGTGAGTGGATGGGGGAGGTGAATGAGTAAGGGTGTTACCAGACCAATCGAATGATCGTCGGTCAACGGCATCGATTGGTGGAATGGGTTAGTCGACGTCGATCGATCGATTAGTCTAGTAGAAACTATCAATCGACGTCGACTAATCCATTCCAACATCGATCGATGCCGTCGATCGACGCCATGTCAATTTGTCGCGTACTATATAGTAATTTGACATTCCGTGTAAAAAATGAGATGCATATGCGAGCCAGTACTCGCCGGCGGTGTGAACAGTCAGCGAGTACTCGTTCTTTTCTTTCGAATTCGTGCTTGGTAGCCTTCAACGGCTTCAGATAATAATCAATTGTGCTGGTAAAAGTAGTGGTAAGGCTTTGTTGTTTTACATTATCATTATCAAATCGAACCTTGACATTGAGGTTGAGCGGCGGCGGCGGCTCGTTCAACTTCATCAGGTGGAGTCCGCCGTGCTTCAGTTGTAACGGGACACACGCGCCCGGCTCCAGCACTACCTCCCTGATAACAAACGATTACTTTTGGATTACCTTTGTAAAAAGTAAAAACCAAGTTGGAATAAAATTCATTTCATTTCACATTCATTAAATTATTTGAAATGGGTGGCTTCTTTTATTTAGCCAAAAGGTGGTCTGTCTGTTGCATAACATAGCTTTATTAATTAGAAGTATAGATGTATAATAAAGAAAATTTGTGTGTATAAGTTGACCAGGAATATAAAAAACCTCGCTATATTGCGGTAGCCTCACGGAGCCTAATTTGTTTTACTGGCAACGCTCACTTTCAAAACGTCACTCGTAAACTCGTCACTCGTCGTCACTTGTCAGCGAGTTGAATGTCATAGTTTGTGTTTGTAATTTTGAGAGCTTATTTATGCTAAAATGTCAAAAACTGTTCATAGTCATGAAAGAAAAGTGCTATTCTGTGATAAAATAAAATTTCCTTTAAAATATCATTTATTCCCTTTAATAAAATTTCGGACTTAGTTGTCAAAATGATAATAATGACATGCGCGATACTATAGTTACTGTTGCCTGTGCTGTTGCGATAAGAAAAGAAACTTTAGCGCCCTCATGGCAGGTTTTCTATATTCCTGGTCAAGCTATAGTTGTACGAACAGTGCATCCGACTTGTCACCTGACCTGTAATGGTCAGACGGCGCGGTCTCCCCGACGAGGAAGACGGAGAAGTCCTTGTTGTCCTGCAGCATGAGCTTCGCCGTGAGCCCCGTGCAGTTGTGCAGCACGTACGGGGCTCCGAGGAACTCCTTCTGCATGTTCTGGAAATATTATCATGTTACTTAATAATTAATTACTAAAAATGCTCCTTTTTAACTAACTTTAAAAAAAAGGGGATTTTGAAATCCACTATATTTATTATGGCCGTTAGCTCATAACTTTTCACTAAGTGCTACGATTTTTATTACTCTTTTTTTTGGATTGCTAATGCATTTAAATTTATGCGACATCTGCCGAGCAGTTTTTAAATTACCTAATTTTTCTCAGTTTCTGCACACTTGTTTCACTTAACATATATAATGTACTTATCTAACGACAATAAAAGCGTTTTACTTACATCTTCACTCTTGGATTTGACCATAACGGAACTATCCGAAGTGTCCGCAATGGCGGCCGAGAACGAGTTTCCCAATTGAGTGAGTACCTGGATAAAAATACATTTTAACGGTTGACAAAATGCTTTTAAACATCACAAAAATCAATATTCATCATTCATATTCAAGAATCTTAAATGTGGTACTTCATACTGCTCCAGAAGTAATTGCAATCTATATTTATTATCTTACATTTTGGCAATGTTAAACATTGGCTCCGACATTGGCTCAACATTGGCTCCAACATTTGCTCCGACATTAGCTCCGACATTGGGTGCAACATTGGCTCCAACATTGGCTCCAACATCGCACATTACATCACCGGCCATACCTCCATCCCACTCCTGGTGATGGTGATCTCGAGGGTCTCGCTGGAGGAGATGGTGACGGTCTTGCTGGCCTGCCGCTGCGCCGCCGCCTGGTAGTTGGCCGCCTCGTCCGTCGTGTCGATCACCAGCGGGCTCTCTTGCGGACGCATTACCACCTGATATACCATGAAATACATCAATTTAAAATAGAGACAGGGTTGTAACTGTTAAGAGCTAAGCCAATATTCACAAAGAAAAACTGATGATATTCCCATTAAGGGGAAGCTCAGCTCCGGCAATCACTGATCGACGAGTCGAGCGAGCCAGTCACATTTATTTAAGTACTTAGTTCTCAATGATTTATTATATATTATTATAACAAGAAAGATGTCTTACAATTCATACATAAATATTTTTTTAATATTGTTAATGTCTTTGGAAGGAAAGCGATTAAGGTTTTACTAACACAATTTATGTCAAAAAATCCTCTTTCAAGTTATTATATCCCTGTTAAAGACAATGAACAATCCCTCACCTCCATCTTAAGCTCCCAGGGCACGTGCTTGTACTGGCAGTCCTTCATGACCTCGACGGGCTCGATGAGCGGCTCCCACATGGCGCGCCCGATGTTGTAGTACGACACTTGCATCGCCAGCGTCGACTCCATGTAGAACTGACGTGCATTTACGTCGTTTTTAGATAGATGTCATATTCAGATGATAAATAAATAATTTCACACATGATAAACAGACTATACTTCAGGTATATAGGTACAATATAAACTCTAAATGCTTCTCGTACCACCTTTCCATTCCAAGGACTGCTTGAAACGATTTCTATGAGAAAAAAATTAAAATGTGGTGTCGTGGGACACCAGGTAGGAACGAAGTTCCTTCGGCTAATGTAGAATCGACACAATTTGCAAAATAAATCGTGCTCAATTTTATGTAGGTTTTCTTGATTTTTCTCTTAAAGTTTGCTGATTAGTTTTTATTTAAGTACAGGAAAGTATTTAGAAAATTCAGTATTTTAGGAAATAATAAATTACGTAAAATAATAATGTTAGGGCACAGTAACAAATGTCCCTCCCTTAGTGACCCGAGAGCATGAATTCATGCTCATGCGCTGAGGGCCCCGAGACCCGCGAGCATGAATTCATGCTCATGCGTCCAAAGAGTGTTTGTGCCTTAGAATGTCGTATTATTATCTATTAAACTTTCTTATCTGTGTTTAAAGTATTTTTACTCTGTAGCCAACTAACCAATGCGTTCTTCTAAAACGTAATCTCTATGGCCATAGTACAGAAAAAATTAAATTATCCTTTGTTTAGTTTGAGGTTATTCACTCGAAGTGCGCGGTACTAAAAATAATGATTTCTTATAAAATACGGATAAAAAAGTGTAAATTTCGTTTAATATCTTTAGTTTACAGTGTTTTAGATTGATATAAGTCAAAACAATGGTGAATTTTGTGTTTAATTTTGATTCAAAACATATATTTCGTCTTGGTGAGTAACCGTTACTTTTCGTCTGATAGGTATAAAAGCGAAATAAGTTTTAAAACTAATAGTTTCGTATTCCAATAAGAAACAACACATATTCCAATTGGAAAAATCGTGTAGAATCTATTTTTAACATTAGTTTTTAATGAAACTCACTCTTTATCGTGTTATTCTTCGCAAATTAACGGAAGGTGTCAAATTACACTCTTACAATAACAATAACAAAATCTTTGAGCTCGGTTTGTGATAAGACTTTGTAAGAGAACTGTGCTTGTATTATATATCAATGAGTTCGGAATATCATTTCCTAAATGAAAAATATATTACTTTAGCCAAATATTACGATTACTAAACACACATTTGACTAAAACGAAACCCTTACGATTACGGGAAATTATCCTACCTTTGTGATGTTTACATTTTTTATGATAAACAAATGTCCTAAGTAACCATATGTATGCATGTAATATTATTCTTGAATAGTTTATCTATAAGATAGTGTAAAATATCTGAAGAATTCGTTATAATATTTTTACAATATTTTTTTGAAAATGAGGTAAACGCGCGTGCGAATTTCCGCGAAGTTCAAATTTTTTTCGCGAGTTTCGAAGACTTTGCGAGTGTAAATGAGAATTTATTTATTTCTTATTAGAATGTTTTTATTTCTTATTAGAATCTACATATTCTGTAGAAGAAAAGGATGTAAAAATAAAGCCACTCACACAATTATTATATTTATAAGAAATATTTATTGTCAACATAACAGAGTTTACTAGTTCCCTCCGAAATAACGGCCTGTTATAAATTATAAACACGTTCTCGTGTTCTGTTTTTTGTTTCATCTCGTAGTTTAACTATTGAGCTCTTGAAATCGGCCGCCAGCACCTGTTATAACATAAACATTTCATCATGAACGACATAAGTGTTCAAGTCAAGTACCGCGCTCAGATTACGCGTCATCGCTCGCGACGATCGGGTCATAGGGGTTGCAGACGTTTCGGGCGCGCGGGTCATTCAGGGAACTGTCTCAAGGAAATAACGCTTTTATACTAGGTACGCACTACTACTAGTACTAGGTAACTAGGTAAGGTAGGTACTAGGTAACGCGTATTTTCTTACGGTTTTACTATCACATATTTTTCAGTTCGGTCGCACAGCAAAATCCCTATCTCCTCCAAGCCTGCCGTAAGGAACTTCGTTCCAATAAGCAGCATCAATTTGTGTACAAAATTTATCTTTTTCTCTTAAAATATTATTGTTACATTCCTAAAAAATATATTCACACAGTTTAAACATACTCAATTATTTTTGTCTCTCATTCCACCTGCACACTATCTCACAAACCATAATCCAACTCACATCGGAGCTCCAATCCTTGACCTGGCCGGCGAGCGAGGCCTGCATGACGAGCACGGGGATGGTCTCGGAGCCGATGTCCATCTCCAGCGAGACCACGATCGACCGCCCCGTCACCAGGCAGATCTCGCCCGTCTTCACCGCCGGCTCGAGCGGCTCGGTAGCTTCTGACGCCTCGTACTCCATGTCGGCCGCTTCTTCTGCTTTGTCTGCATATGTTACGAATAAAAATGACCAACCAGGTCAACAATAAATTGTTAACTAATGTTTTGCATAAAGGTGATTCATAAATCAAATACTTTCAACAAAGTATATCCTTCATAATTTTTTCATACCAACTTCAAAAATACAATAAGAATAATTTAGTTGTATTATACGTTTATAGAATAATTTACTAAATAATAATGTTTAGAGATTACTCAAAAATTACTCGTCAGGTCTAGCTCAAATTTAAATTGGACCACACGATACACTAGAAGCACCAGCTTCACTACATAGTATAAAACAAAGTCGCTATTTTTGTCCGTCTGTTTGTTTGTTTGTCTGTATGCTTAAATCTTTAAAATTACGCAACGGATTTTGATGCGGTTTTTTGTAATAGGTAGAGTGATTCAAGAGGAAGGTTTTTATGTATAATACATGCATATATTCCCACGAGAACGGGATCCACGCGGGTGAAACCGCGGGCGGGCCTCTAGTTCAACTACATAAGAATCATTAAAATTGGTTTACAAATATTTATTAAGACTAATATATTTAAGGAAACTCTTCAATAACTAACAGACAACAAAATAGAAAATCGATTGACAAATAGGATGAATAGGCAATAAATTTTCTTGTCTTTGCCTACTTATTTATTTGCATATGTGTACTGTATCAAAATATGTTAATAGACTTACCCGTCTTTAAGAACCAGTAGGAGGTGGGTTTGAATGGCTGCATGTCCCACAACTTGTCATAGAATATCGCCTTCTTCTCGTCCTCGTTATTATCTTCCTCGCGGCTCGTCATAGTCACCATCGCACGATTCAACAGCGCAATTATATCTGTTTAGTAGAACCAAAAACAAGGTAGATATTAAAAACTCGGAGAAACCCTCTAAAAAGTTTACCTATTTATTAAGACAATTCCAATGAGCTCATACATGTCATGTACTTTATAGTAGGTGAGGATTTGGTTATGTTGATTCCAATGTTGCTGCAACATCAGGGTGACGTGCTGGTTAATATCCCCGTATATAATAAAAATTCACGAAACGTCACTTCCTAAGTGTCTTAGCCGCCTTCCCTGCTAAGTTAAAAAAATATCCCAAGAATTTCTTACGCCGTTTTACGCTTCTAAAACTTTCCGAAACGAAAGTACAAGCAAAACCCAACATTCAAAACCATTTATATATGTGTAAAATAACTATAAAAAATCTCGTTTGAATCGAAATTGCACACATAGGCTTCCGTTACACGCAATAATACCTAATAACTGTAATAACATAACAAAAAACCCCATAACACGAACTCACCCGGCGACACGGTGACCTTGACATCGGATATCTGCACGTCGACATGCATCCCGCTGGCGGGCGGCTGCGACACGGCCAGCGAGAGCGTGGTCGGCGCGAGCAGGTACCGCGGCGGGCCGAGCGCGCCCAGCGTGCGCACCACCGCCTGCAGCCCCGAGATGCCGCCGTCCGCCACCATGTGGTCAGCTGTCTTGCGGAGCTTGAACCGCGCTTCCATCTGGGTGGGGTTACGTTGTAGTTCATGATTAAGTGGCGGTGTTTTGGTTAGGTAGGTAGTTAGATGGTGTTATGGTTGTGTTCAGTGGCGGCTGTCCCTTGAGTGCGCTCGTGCGCTGAACCACCACAATTTAATAAATAAAAAAATATTATTTTCTTTATAAAAATACATTATTATTTTATTCTATTATATAAAAAGTTATTATTATTTTATCTCGTTTAAAATAATGACGAAACAATTTTAAACTCTTTGTTAAAGTATTATGATTTACTTTCGCTATAAAGAAATGTTCTCGTGCGCATAGGCGAGCGCACGGGGACTGCTAGTACAATTTCTATGTGATACGAGCAAACACGCCTAGCGCGTGAGACAAAACATAGTTCATAGAAAATGTACGGAGCGATTAGCCTGATACCGTGCGCCGCACGAATAACCCGAAGATTACCGAGAGCGCCCGAGGTCTGACAAAATTCGTTACCAGCCGGCGCAGGAACGACCAGCCATATTAGATTGACCTCTCGTAACGCGTTTATTTAATGTTTTGTTTACGTCCGTAATAATTAGTATCCAATTGTTTTTGATTTGTTTTTTTTACGAAGTGAGAAGTTTGTGAGTGAAAATGAGCGTAAATATAGACTACTAGCTTTTGCCCGCGGCTTCGCCCGCGTGGAATTCGTTTATATCGCGAACCGGGGAAGTGGGGAAGGGGGTACTTCATCAACTATCTTCCTGGGAAAATTCATCGAAATCGGTCAGGCGGTTTCGATTTTTCATACAAACTTTCATCCCCTATTTCAAGCCTTTAGGGGTTGATTTTTGAAAAAAAAAGTATCCTATGTGTGACTCTGGGTCTTCAACTATTTTCATTCCGAATTTCATCCAAATCGGACCGGTGGTTTAGCCGTGAAAACGTCACAGACAGACAGACAGACAGACAGACAGACAGACAGACAGACAGACAGACTTTCGCATTTATAATATTAGTATGGATATTAAAGACAATAACTAAACTTTTGAAAATAAAGTTGGTATAAAATTGGCCGGACCACTAAGGCCTTTAGTTAGTCAGTAAAGTGCACCACCAGTTTGACGACCCACCAGCCGCCACTTGTTGTGTTGCGATGGTGTTGCGATGGTGTTGCGATGGTTTTACGATGGTGTTACGATAGTGTTACGCCGCTGACTTGCGTAGCTTGAACCGGGCTTCCATCTGGGTGTTGGTGTGGGTTATTGAGTAGCGGTGTTTTGTTTAGGTAAGAAGTATGATGGTGTTACAATCGTGTTACAGTGGTGTAAGGATCGTATTACGATAAGGTTACGATAGTGTTACGTTGGTATTACGATAGTGTTACGACAATATAACGTTAATATTATTTTATATCGATAGTTCGAATTTGTACAATTATCTACCACAGTTTTAAAAAGCTCGTAATAATGCGGATCTCCCACTTTCTTTTTAATCGGCAACGCATCAGTGATAATTTTGAATAATGATGTCAAGTACGTAAATGATAAATAATCATGCATTATAAATTAATACATTTCTATGTAAACAAACTTAAGTTATTCGAATTAAAACTTACATTCAAGACCAAAGCGTCGCATTTCTTCTGTTCGAGAGACTCCACCAGTATTATGTCCGGTTGCTCGATCTTGATGTTGACGGTCATCATGGCCGGCTTCGGCTCCGCGATAGACGGCGCTGATACCACCGATACTTTCTTTTTCTGTAACAAATACTTAGTGCATTGTAATATTTATTTTATAAATAACTGACATTAAACTGAACTACATTGTCAGAAACTGTAATATTCTAGGTAAAAACGCTCATAGCCACCAACGATGTATACTTTAACCAAAATAAACGATAACATCATCTAAAACTTCAAACCTCATATCGATATTCTTGTGAACAGACTTCGTAAGCTGATATACATATTTAAGACTCTACGCCACATAGCCGACCACCAAACCATCAAAATGGTATATTATGCTCTTTGTCAGTCTATAATAGACTATTGCATCTCTATTTGGGGTGGCGTGGCAAAATCCCACCTTATCGAAGTTGAGAGAGCACAGCGTGCTATCCTTAAAACTGGAGGTGGTCTGCCTTATCAGTTTCCTACTTCCGAACTTTTAAAAACCTGGAATGTGCTGAGTGTCCGACAGATTTACATTCTCAAAACGGTCTTAAAAAAGCATCTACAAACTGACTATAATCCAGAGCTCGTACAAAGTAAACGTAGAAAAGGTACAGTTTGTCCTATCAAGCCCTTCAATACTTCCTTATCGCACAACTTCTTTAGCCATCGTGGGCCATACCTATATAATAAATTGAATACCAAAATAAATATTTATCCTCTCAACCATTACATGTGTAAACAAACTGTGACCGCGTTTCTTAAAACTCTCTCATATCAAGAAACCGAAAATCTACTGCATTCTTTAAAATAACTCCCCATTTCTCCTGTCTTTTACTCCTTTTATCTCTCTATATTCTGGTAGCGACAACACACGCGCATACGCACACACACATATACAGCACACATTGCATACATGCACGCACGTACACACACACACACACACACACACACACACACAAGATAGTAGTGTCTGCAAATTAAAATTAGGTAATGTTTGTGGTAATTCTAGCTTTTTTTTTGTTTTTATATAGGTATATAATGTTAGTATCCATATAATAATCTAAGAAGGACCACGTACAAAAAGCTAATTTACTTGTACCATTCGAATAAGCCGCGGGAGGGCACTGGTGACCTGTAACACAGGTTCTCAAGCCTACTTCAGGCACCAGGCTCTCGCAAAGCACTATTTAGAATATGTACTTAAGCACTTTTATTTATTGTTACCCGCTGTATTGTATAGTGCCCTTTGTGAGAGCAAATAAATGGATTTTGATTTGATTTTGATTTTGATTTAAAAAAGCCCCCAAAATCCAATCAAATTACGAGGCAAAGAGATGAAAATTTAATCCACCAATCAACCAACATAAGTAATCCTTTACAGCAATGATTGTTCTCAAGATTTTCTCCATTTATAACCAACAACTCGCCTAGCCGCCTAGCACCTGTTACGTCCGTAACATGAACAAACATACCGGCAGACTATTCTCAGTGGAGGACTTGGCGGCCTTGACCTCGACCTCCTTAGCCGTGGAGGGCACGGGGTCCTCCGCCAGCCCCGTCGTCATGAACTCCCCGATCTTGTTCAGGAAGTCCATCGCCAATATCAGGTTGAAGCTGAATATGCGCATGTCGACTGAAATATTTAATTGTTTGTTAACTTACGCAATATCTTAATTGTATTAATACTGTAACATAAAAAAGAAAAGAAGAAAGGAATCATTCTTTCTTTACTGAAATAAGTAGAAAGATTTTATCGTTATTAATTATTTATCCATATTTTTATTGTTATCGATTTTGTTTCGCTTTTTTTCTCTTCGCTTTTTCCCGAATCATTAAAACTTATTCAGTGGAAGTTTTTAACATATATTATACCCTAAAACATATAATAAATACTTACTGAAAGTATCGGAATTCTTCATGGTATAGGTGATGTCGATCATGCTACGGATTTTATCATGCGCCTCCATAATCGATTCTTCCGTTTCATCTATTTGGCCCGGCCTGTGGTCTGGTCTGTCTCTACGTCTTTCTAAGTACCTGTAGTAAAAAAAATGTATTTAATTGCGAATAACTTACGTTAAATAAGGTTATTAAGACGCAAGACAAAAGCCAGACAGACATGAGACATACCTCTTTATGAGGACCTAAATCTATACTAATAATATAAAACTGACGAGTTTGTTTGTTCGTTTGAACGCGTTAATGTCAGGAACTTCTAGTTCGAATTTTCGCGTTGATTAATCCATTTATTGACGAAGGCTACAAGCTTTATAAAATCAGGCTTTGATCAATAATTAATTAAGGTACCTCGTAATCTTAGCCCCTCTGCCGGGCCGGTTGTCGTCCAGAGTGCAGTCGACGAGCAGAACCGACGTGTGCATAGAGTTGTCGGAGAACATGCGCCCCTTCACCGACAACAGCGTCAGACAGAAACATGCCAGATCCACATCATTCATGTACGACGTTTCTTCGGACTGTAAAGTATTACAAAATTTCATTTACACGAAAGACCATTTCAAAAATACATTACTTAATGCTTTAAAAAACAAGATATTAAAGTCTTGAAATCAATTTTTAGTTAAAAATCTTTACAATGTTAAAGAATTTGATTGAGATGTTTAAAATGCTAAAATCAAGCAACCCTTAAAAAGTACAGTAACCGTAGTTAGATACACCAATTGATTTAAATTTCATGTTATTAATAACACGATGCTATTCTTACTTCGTACTTTTGTCTGTAACTTGTAAAAGGAAAATGTACGGAAAACTTTCGTTCAACTTTTTGGATTATTCACTGATCATACTCACAGCAACAGTATTCATCAAGTTGATGACAAAACTGTCCATAGTAAAGGAGAACTTTATGGTCGTGCGAGGCTGCTTAGTCTCCTTAGGCGTGGTAACTACGGCCACAGTAGACTTGGTTTGTAGTTTACTTGACTGGCTCTTAGCGGTCTTAGAGGCCGCCTTCGTCACGTTCTGAGCTTTCGCTTCCTCCGCCTTCGCTTGGCCCTCTTGCAGATTTTGGTTCAATATTTTCATTATACTCTTGTAGTCACTGTGGCCCACTGTTATCTGGAATTTTATGAAATTTTATTAGAAGTTCTATCAATTCTCTTATCTTAATTCCTGTATTTGATGTTAACAACTCAGACCAAGTGGTTTGATCGTAAGGTTACTGATTAGAAAAATTTGTGGTTTATATGTATTTGGTGTGGATTGTACAAATTATATTTTCGCCTCAAAATATTTAATAATAATTGTGCTCAAACTCCCACTTGGACGCTACCCTTATACACACTATACATATACACTTACAGCAATAGTCTTCATCCGTCCAAACACGTCCAAGTCCGGCAACGTCTCGTACCAGGCCGACAGACTGCGCTTCACAAACAACTTGACACTAGTTGGTTTCAGCAAACTACGCTCGTGCGCCACACCGGTCGCCGCCAGCACCACGCACGACACCTTCATGTCCTCCAGCTCCAGGGTTAGCTCGTCTACCGTCACCTTGTTGCTTACGTCCTGGGATAAAGGGGGAAGGATAATGTGTATAAATAATTTTTGTTCATAGAAGCAGCGAGCCATAAAAGAATATCGGTTTTATGGAGAAAAAACTGAAAAAGACCTCGACAGACTTAATTTTATGGGACCCACTTCCGAGTATACCATATTCATAAAAAAAAGATTTATCAGAATTGATCTACTCTGAAAAAGTTATGCGTCATTTAACATAAAAAGGTGTTTTTTAAAGTCGATTAAAAAAATGTATTAAAGAAGAGTAAATTCTAAGGCCAAGTATGTAAATTGAAGAAAAAATATTTATAATAAGGCAAACTTTTACCCCCCTTTACAAAAAAATTCAAAAAATCTTTCTTATCCTGCTTTTCCTATCCTTGCTTCTCCACAGGATATAAAGATTAATACTGAATTTAAATTAAAAACCCTTCTCATTCTGAGAAGAGACCCGTGCTCAATAGTGGGCCATGATGGGTTGAGATGATGAGACTGAATTAAAATGCATCACTTTTAAGTCACCATACCATTTTACAAACTAGAAAATCACTAAAAACTCACAGCAACAGGCAAGTCGACGAACTTATTGTTCAGGTGCATTCTACCGAGATCGATCAGCATAGCGTTCATGCTAGTTGAATTCTCGGGCACGACGATAATGGGCGCCGCGAGTCGCACTTTGAGCGCGAGTTTGGTCGAGTTCTGGTACGCAGTTTGTACGTTCGCGCGCGCCGCGTCCGCCGCCTGCGACGACGCCTCTATGATCGCTTGCTGCGCCGTTTGGAAGTTGTTCAGAAACTCCTGGTGATGCGAGAGAGTACATGGGCTTTATTTATCTAAATATTTAATAATTTATTGTACAAAAAATATTTTTTAATTGTACATAACGAAAATTAATACAAACGGTAGGTTCTATCTAGCAGATATCTCTTTCAGCCAACCCATCTAATGTGACATAGACAAATGTGTCATCAAAAAATTCACACAAATAAAAACATATAAAATAAGTTATATAAAGGCAAAAAATAAAAGATAGTGATAGATAATAGAAGTCTGTAATTGAAACCACTGTTCAAGTGAAACTGTCAAGAAGGTGACATATTGTTGTAGTAACGATACTCACCAACATAGAAGTGACGAACCAGTTGAGGAAGACAATGCGCAAACAGTTGATCTGGGCGTCTATCGACATGTTAACGTCGCTCACATTAGGGTACTGATCCAAGTTGTACATTACGATTTGTACGTTCATTACGTCGCCGCCGATTACTTTCAAAATCTGAAAACAAAAATATCATTATAGGAACAAGCAACTCCAAATTACAGAAAACATCCCGATCTCCTCTACTGTATTCGCGTTCAGTCCACACTTAGCAAGCGTGGTACTAAAGAATAGTAAAGGATATCATAGGACGGCCTATACTATAATGTTTTCAAAGTGGGCGATAACATCCATCCCCTTGTGGGCGGTGAAGGTCAAAGAGGGCGTTTAACAATTGAGAAGCATTGTAATATTTAATTGGGGGCGTTGAATAATATATGACTTTCAAAGATAACGGTAAACGACATAAGTTTTGAGAATCGTTGGTCTAAAAAGGAGACGCAATTCCAGCAGTGGGACAGTCATGATGATAATAATAACACGACTAACACACTTACCTCTCTATGCACAGTGATCGGGTTTAGATCCTCCACTTTGATAGACGTGATGGTACAATCGACCTGCGTGTACGAGCTCTTCAACACGAGGCCCGCGGCCGCGCCCTGCAGCTGTACGGTCGCAAGCGGCCGCGCGTCCGTCGCGAAACCGATCTCTACCGCCCCGATCTTAACGTTCACTTTCAATTGGATGCTCTCGATCTGCTTACGACTCGACGGTTTTGTCACGCTCACTGAAATTATGCAATGTTCGAGCTCTGTAATATTCAACTGTAGTTCAATTAGAACTTACTAATATCTATAATAAGTTCTGTAGAAATGTATGAAAACTTCAACAAGAGTATACTCAACATTCGACGGATATCGCCTAGTTTTTGTATAGATTAAATTATATTATTTCTGTTTTTAACAAAGAGTACAAAAATTCAAAACTATTGACTTCACCACCTTATTTTTTACTTCGCTTTATGTGTAGCTGTAATTTAATGTTCTACAATGTTATATAATTTACATAAGAAAACGATACCTTTAGATTTAGCCACGCAAAGCTCTTCATCCTCAACGATAGTCTCCAAGGGCCCTGCGGTCGCGTATCTGTCCACAGAGCTTTGAATAGCTTGCAGACGGGTCTGTGAACCAGAATATGTTTAACATAGTGCTGATAATCTCAATATAATAACAGTAACAGTGACATTTTTAACAATACACCTTAAATACTAACCTGATATTCATTAACAATAACTAAAATTTCTTGCAAGCCTTCCAAATGCAACAACACTCGAAGTTTCGTGAAGTCCAACTCAATCATCTGTTCAACAGACCCGTAGTGACTTCTGAATTCCGGACATTTCTTATCAACCTAGAATAACAAATAAATAATGAAACAATTCTTGAATCACACGAGCAATATAAATAAAAATCGCGTCTGCATGATATTTTTCATTGAACTAGACCAGATCATTGAAACACCTGTTTCAGCATACAACCTTATCATTGCTTATTTATAAGCTATAAGATATAAGCGAAATTATACGCTATAAGCGTTAACAAATACTTACATTGCTATAAGTGACGGTAAATAAGTACTGGCAACCGATTTCGGCGTCATCAGTTTCGCCTTTCGGTACTATCTCGGTGCCGGTATCAGATTGGATACTGTCAGTAATGCTCCCAGTACCGACGTCGGGAGTAGCGATCATGTTAATAACTTGCTGCCCCAATCTATGGTGATGCATGTTGACGGACCCCAGACGGACGGTCGCTTCCAGGGTAAAGGTTTTCTGAGTAGCGGTCAGCTCAAATAGATTGAGAGAAAACACTAGGAATCTTTCGTAGCCCGTAGACAAATCTATCGGTTTTCGATTCACGCTAAGCACGAGCTCTGTTGAGTAAATAATTTTATATCATTTATGAATAAATAAACGTTAATACTCGTTTAGACACTTAAGGGGATGTTCATTAACTTTCGTGTTACACGTATGATAAACATTTATTAATATTGTGTAGTAAATTCCTGATTGCGATAGATATGGGTTAAAAAAATCTCCTCACCTTTCATGATAAAGAAAGCCTCAACTTCAGTGAGTTGCACGGTATGCTCCTCATTTTTCCGTTGCTTGGACCGCGCGGTGTCCCTCTTTTGTTTCTCGACCGGGTCTAGATACTTCAGAAGTGATAAACTAGACGCCTTTGATTCACTAGCCTGTTACATTGATAGAAGATTATTATATTTGTATCATATTTACAGATTACCGATACCTAATTTACTACATAATTACATACATAATATACTTCTTATACTCAATGATGTATGATTTTACTCAAATAACGTAATGAAGCGTTATTTTCCGGTGTAATGTGTTTTGACAATTTCGGTATAATTTTTTACAGTAACCTACATTACCTACATAGTAAAAAAATCAAAGTGTTTATAATCAACTAACACTATCATACAAATAAAGTTTTTAGTCACATATTTTACTATAAAAGCTGTAGTTGAGAATTAGGTACGTTTTACCTATTGCTATATTACAATAGGGAATATGCATGTCATTCAAATTTAAGTAAATATTTTTTGTACAGTCGTTATCGCTAAAATAATGATATCTGTCACATTATTTTCTATTTAATCTTTTTAAAATCACTAAAATAAATTTATAAAAAGTGCAAATTTTACGAGGCAAATTTAAAATGTCGAAACGCAACGCTATTGGTTAGACATCGGCGTGACGTCATCCTTCGCGATGGACATGTCAAAAACATACTAGAACTAGCTGTTTTCATTTATATTTCAGTTAATTTGATTGCTTTCAGAGTTTATCGTATACTTCTTGCGTGATTTTTGTTTTTTAGTGGTGTGTTGAATGACTAACAATGTCTGAAAGTGGATTTCAAAAGGCGCAGTCGGATAATCTGCCGAAAATTGATGCTTTCATGATAAGTTCGACTTCGCCTAAAATAATGATTTTACATCAGCTGAAATCAGGGGAGTGAAAGCTGCAAGGTGAGGAAGTGAAGGTGGAAGGTGAAGGAATATTTAATTGTACATGGTTCTCGTACAGTTTTTCTATGTACCTAATTTATAAAAGTCTTTAACATAACCTGATTTAGCCATTTACCTTCTACATACAAATTATACTATATCCTTCATATCACATTTTAGGAATAAATGGTTGTTAATAAATAAATCCGTGTTTGGGAATACTTTATAATCAAATCTGTTTTTATCCCAGATCTGAACGAGAATCTTACAACGTTTCAGGGTTTGTACTTTTGTAAGCCAAATTAAACCAAAACTATTAATATTTGGTAGAAATAATTATTTTCTTCTTACGTTAAAATGATCTTCGCAACAGTATGCAGTGCTTTTTGTAGATATAATATCACTTTTCACAATTTTACACCACTTTTTTCTTATAAAAGCGTCCCGTGGAACATGAAAAAATACTTTGTCCGGTGCGTTCCATCTCGTATTCTTGCACATAGGTACAATACAGTACTTAAAATAAGGTCTTCGGTTTCCATCCATACTTCCGTTTATGAAATTAAACTAGAAAACGTAAATTTAATACTATAAAATACTCTTTCTCAACCTCGCTCATAACCACTTGTTAGTAAACAACTCCAACCTGACGAACGATGACGTCACCATAGAACGCGCCAAAATGGCGGTGTTTGAATCGGCCTTATGTCATTGCAATTTTCATTAATTAATTTAAAATAAATTTGGACTTTCCCATGACTCGTATATTTTTTTACGGTATTATATTAACATAAATGAGCTATAAAAACAATAAAAAAAAATCATGCATATTCCCTATTACGAAGTTTGTTTTCCACTTGGTGTATTTGCTACATATACCATTTTTAAGGACAAATCTACCTCTATTCTAGATTATTCTACAAACATAACACTATAAATATAGTGAATTTATTAACTTTAGCAGTGTCACGGCGTTCGCTAGCCGTAACCGCCCCGTTTATGTCTTGCGTCGATCCTTGGACGTCAATTACGTGACCCGTCACTAGATACGCTAATTTGTAGCAAAATATCTTCCGATGGAAAATCAAGACAAATTTTATGAGTGGAAAATAAAAACAAACTTAATCAGTATTAATAAAAATATTTGTAAATTAGAAAATCATATCTCTACATTGTGGAACATTCCTTTATTTAAATGAAACGCATACCTTTAACATCGTTGTCTCTTCAGATCGAGGTAGAGGCATGCCTACTAATATTTCACACAGAGTCAACAATCTGTAACAAGAATTAAACATTTTGGATAACAGTGTTAAATTTTGAATCTCTGAACTATGTAAATTACAAGTTGAAAATTATTGCAACAAGTAATGTAGGTACCCTTCGGCGCAATACAATTATAATCCAAAAATAATACGTCAGAATTATTTTCATAGAGGAAGTTACAAGTTATCTATACAATGACTGAATGAAACATAATGACAGTTAATTAAAGTTGTTTTTACAAACACTTCAAAAATCAAACTACGCTATCACTGCATCCAATCCCTACCGTGGGTGGTCTTGGTCAAAAGAATCTGTACTCAAACAAAAATATCAAAACTAACTAAGGTGGTGTCCTACGTGAGCGACGAAAACGACGCGACGCGACGTTGCGATTTTGACGTAAGCGATCAAATCAACGGTATCGCTACTTGCGTCCTATGTGACAGTCTGCGACAATACGCGACGTTGTCATTGTCGCGTGTAGCATCGCGTCGTGTTGCGTAGCGTCGCGGCGTATTCGTTCCTCACGTAGGACACCCCGTAATATAAGACAATATCACGCACCTATCCTCGGAGACACTGACAGCGATCTTCTCGAGCTCCCCGCGCACCTTGACCTTGGGCATGCGCGGGTCGTCGGTGATGAGGCACTTGTGGATCTGGATGAGCAGCGTGGTGGGCTGCAGCAGGTGCAGCGGGCCCGCCGCGCCCGCGCCCTCCGCGCTGATCGCCGACTGCCAGTCCTCCCTCGCTGTGGCTACTACTATCTGCAAATCATATCAGTACATAAGTATAACTTTTAACAAAATAGAACCGACTTTTACGCCGAAAGTAAAAATCGGTTCACTTAAACTCGGTTAATATTCTTAAATCCTTCTCCTAAGTCTGATAAACACGATGCTGAAAACCGTATCAAAATCGGTTCAGCCAAACAATATACCTAAAACCTTCTCCTAAGTCTGACAAATACTATGTTAAAAACCGCGTCAAAATCGGTTCAACCAAACGCGAGATAATCGCGCACAAATATACATACATACTTACATACAGGTAGACTAAGAACCTCCTTTTTTGAAATCGGTTAATAAAACAAAGTCGCCTTCCGCCTCTGTCCCTCTTTGCCTTTCTAAAGCTCTGCGCACATTATAACAACTTGAGTACCGACAAACTCTAACGAAAGCTTTCAATTACATAATTGTGATCTTTATGTCTTGAAAATTACTGTTGTAAACTTGAAAGACGTACTACTCGCGACCGACTCCTGGCCAACCCCAAACCGACACCAAGCATAGAATTAAAATACAACCATAATAACTAAGATCATAATCGATTCCTTTTATTTAAATTTGACGGTGAACAGCGATTCGAAAACAATTTAAAATATTATTACTACAATTTGTAGCGAAATTTGATGACGTAATACCGGCTCGTCAGACCCCTATTTCACAGAATTCGCATCGAACATTACGTTTAGTGGCATTTTTCATTATTGTCACTTACAAAAAACTATGTTACATTACCTGCATCTCGGTGAGTTTGAGTGCCATCTTGTCGTAGCTGTGTTCGGTGATCTCTTTCAGAATGTCTTCATCCGCTCGCCCCTCCTTGTACAACTTATGAACGTCTAAAGAAGACGAGCGCGGCTCAGACTTCACGCTTATCGCACCCAACTTCACCACTATACACGACTCTTGCCTGAGTAAAATATAAATATATCATCAGGTTTGTTTACTGAGGTACAATATTTGAGATATTGAGAAAAAAAGTTGTGATTTTACAGTTTCCATACTCATTAAAAAACCTGAATTGTATTTGTGAAGGTGTTGAGTGTTTAACAATTATTTTTTTGTACACTTGAATTGGTAACAAAAACTTGAATAAGGTAGTTTTAACTATATTATGTAATATACTTAATTATGGAAAAGTTATAACTGTAAACATTACTCAAAATTAGTTTTTTACGAATAAAACTTAACTTTTATTTCGATAGCACTCTAAAATAGCATGAAAGAATAATTGCACACAAGCGTCAACAGATGGCGCAACTAAAACCTTGGGTGAATGGCGCCGTTCAGATTCTATGGGAAACATATAAGTTTATCAAAATACAAATATAAGATAGATTAAATAAATTAAATAAACTAAAATGCAAATTTTTTAATCGGTACTTCTAGTCACTAGACTCTAGTGGTACCGTAGAATGTATTTATTTATAAGTAATTGTTATTATTTTACGATTCCGACCTACAATAAACATCGATACGAATGCAAAAGCATTTATGAATGCTTCTCAAAAATATAATGCACTCACAGTAACTGTAGTTCACCAGTAGTTCACCTATTGTGAAAGAACTGTAAGACCCTTCTCACACAACGCTAATTATTAGCTACGCGACTGCGACGCAATCCACAATAGGGTACTTTCGCTAGTGAAAAATAAACTTGATTTTCCTACGAAAAAGCAACAAAAAATATATTTCGGCAAAATAAACACGCTTTATCGCCTTAAAATAAAATATTAATTCTTTTTTTATTTCCGGAAAAACGCTGTCTGCACTTGTCAGCCATTTTGATGAGGTCATAATGGTAAGAGCAATAGTCGCGTGTACAGTGCCACAAACTATCAGACCCGGTGGCCAAAATTGGAACTAATGCAAATGTTATATTGTTGTCAGACAAACACGAAGACAGTAACGCCGGGTCAGATAAGTTTGTGGCACTATATGTATGACCGGCATTCATTCAACGTAAGCAGCTACAAATAAACTGACAGTTTGGTTGGTAGGTTTTTGGTTTTGCCTTTATGACGTCACACCAATGCCTTTCGTGTTTTAGGTCACGTGACATACAGATTAAAATTTTCGAATTTTAATAATATTATTAGAGATTACTACTGAAGCGGATGTACATGTCCGACGTCATAACGTCATAACCTCGCCCCACGCGCTATATAAACGATCGCGCGCCATTGAATCGGGGGGATCGGCCGCATCTGCACCAGCCACACGGGTCTACCCACACGTTGTGTCTTTTTTCTGCGATTACCCGCTTCTCCGCCGAGAATATTAATTCTACGCCGGAGAACACTCCGTCCGCTCTGGCGGATTGAGGGGACCATCTGCAGCACAGGAAGCGCCGCGCCGAGCCGTTTTTACGGCTAACGGCGCTCAGACCGTGGGCAGATGCCCCCAAAGAAGAAACCTAACCCAGCTCCGCTGCCCGGCGTCGCCGCGTACTTGAAAAAGGCCCCGACGACCGCTGAAGAACCGGATGCCGCGATACCCGGCCCATCAACGGAAGGCGGGAGGGGACCCCGGGCGCTCGCTGATGCGAAGCGCCCCGCCCCGATCAAGTCACGGGGAGCCGCCGGACCGTCGCGCATCCCCAAAATAGAACGCCGCCACTCAGTCGCTGAAGTACGAAGCACTGAAGCCCCGCAAGCCGCCTCCCGTGATGACCACACGACTCCGGGACCGAGCAGCCGTACCCCCTCGCGATCCTCCAGCCCTGTGCCGGACCCGCCACGCGACCGATCACCCGCGGCCGCCTTGGCGCGCGACCGCGTGATCGCAGCGAAGCTGTCTGAGCACGGGCTCCTGTCCGACGATGCGCAGGCCGCCTTGGCCCGCCATCTGAAACACAGGCAGCGATTGCTGAAGGGGGCGGCTGTTCCAGAGCTGCCTGACGAGGAGAGGAGGGCGCTCGAGAGCGCCATCCAGCCGCCGCCACCCCGAAGGGGAAGAACACAGGAAGAAGGAGGGAAGGAACGGGCAGCTAAGCGTCCGCGCACGGAGCTCGAACCCCCGACCGCTCACCTGAATAGAGACCCGCGTCTGCGTGGAAGGCAAGCGCCGCGCGCCGGCTCCGAGAGTGGCCCCGGTTGCCCTCGCCGAGCCGCCAACGCCTCCGCCCGCGCCAGCACGCTCATTTGCCAGCGCCGCCGCGTCACCGCGCGCAACGCCATCTATCGCCGCGCCCCCGCGCGCGCCGCCAACTGCCGCCGCGCGCCCTCCCGCGCAACCGGCCGCCGCCGCCCCCGCGCGCCCGCAGCCGACCGCCCGCGAGACACCGCGCCTACGCCTACCAGCCGCCGCGATACCGCGCTCACCACCGACCGCCGCTCCGTCCGTAACGTCGCGCCCCGCGTCGCCCGCCGCGCCGAGCACCGCCCAAGCCGTGCCGCCCGCCACGTCCGACCGCCCAAGCGACCCGGAAGGAGAAGCTGCAGCCCCCAAGAAGGCAAAAAGAATCCCTCCGTTGGTAGTTGAAGTACTACCTAACTGGATTAGCCACCTACGGGTGCTAAAAGAAGAACTGGGCCGTGCGCCCATCTCTCAACCCTACGGGCGGGGAATTCGTTTCCGGCCCAAAGAACAAGAAGAGTACGAGCTGATCAGGGCGTATATGACCAGACTCGTTGAAACAGATAGCTCCGTAGAGTGGCATACCTACGGTTTACCAGCGGAGAGGTGCCTCAAAGTGGCAGTCAAGGGGCTGCCAACGAACACTTCTCCTGAAGAGGTCAAGGAAGAGCTCCAGCGCTTGGGCTACGACCCGAAGGGCGTGCGCCAAGTGTTTGGCCGAAGAGGGAGACCGGGGAGCGTATTCTACGCGGTCCTGGCCCGAACAGATAACTTAATACCGGGTATCTACGCAGTAACCGAGTTGCTGTGTATGCCCGGTATAAGAATAGAGGCCTGGAGAGGCCAAAGAAAACCAGCTCAGTGCCACCGTTGCCAGAGCTTCCGCCACTCCTCCCGCAACTGCCACCGTCGGCAGGCCTGCGTGAGGTGTGGAGAACAACACGAAGCCCATCTGTGTCCGAGGCCCCGGGAAGAACCTGCCACATGTGCAAACTGTGGCGGGCCTCACCCGGCCAACTTCGCAAGATGTCCCGTGCGCCGCAGAGAGGCCCGGAACCGCCGAGCGGGAACGGTGGCACTGTCTGACAGCGCGCGTCCCCTCCGCTATAAGAAGACGGAGTCCCAACCGGAGGAACCAAGACCGGTGGAGCCGGTTTACGAAGCCGTCGTAGAGGAGACGTCAGCGTCATCGCTGATGGCCCCGGCAAACGACCCACAGAATGGATCCGTGCCCTCCAGAAAGGAGAGAAAGCAAAGGAAGAAGAAAGAAGATCCGCCCCCGAAGGGCTTTTTAGAGGACGTCAGTGACTGGCAGAACGCGTACGCCGCGGGCTCCATGTCACGCAGGGAAGCGGGACAGGAGATAGTTCGACTGGCCACCCGCTTCCAGACTGAATACCTGAAGAAATAGAAAACCGTTGCTGCTGCCCGTGAGTCGCGCCTGATCGCTGGTCAGCTCCTGCTGGGCTTCCGTCGCGGCAAGCGGCGGTTCCACCTGGTAGGGCGAGACCGCTCAGGCAGCGTGAAGACTGAAGACGGTGGCAGCAACTTATAGCGATCGAGCAATACCATCAGAAGCTTCAGAAGACCCAGACCGCCACAGTCGGTACATGAGCCCGCGAGCCCGCATGGACTCAACCCAAGGACCGGCCTGTATTGACGGACCGCGCCAGAAAACCTCTACAGGGGACTGACGTCCCGAATGATTCCGCCCGTGCCCTTCGGGGAACGGAGAGAAGACCACAGCGTCGAATCGGGGACTGCCATTTTGGACACCGTGCGGATCGGACGTGCTGCTTATTCGATATTAGTCATATTTTTTGTTATTAATTTGTTTCAAATAATTAATGTTTTGATAGCTAAACGGATTTAAGCGTTAATAATTTATTTTTGTTATAACCTAATTAAAATAATTGTTCAAGTATTGTTTTTTTTAAATTAAATCTCCCCTGATACCTAAAAATATATATTAAAATAATTATGTGCTTTTATGACTCAAAATCAGAATATTAAAGTATATTTCTACATAAATTTTAATAATTATCAAATTTCATAGTTTATTTTTCATCACGGAAAGTACCCTATTCGCTGACACTGACACTGTTTACGACAGGATACGCATCGTATAGTAAACGCAACTTAGATTGAAATGAAGAGAGGCGCTGTCGGACGCATTTGCATTGCACACTAGTAACTGACAGATGAATGACCACAACGTACTTATGAATTACTTTTTAACATGACGGCCTTAGTTCCAATTTTTGCCATTTCAGAGATAAGCTGGGCGCACTGTAAACGCGTCGCTTCTTTAGGCACTTCTCACACAACGCTATTTATAAGCTACGCGACTGCAAAGCAATCCAAAATTTGTATGTATCTGACACTTTTCACTGACAGGAGACGCGTCTATGATGCGACTCCTGTCAGTAGACAGTGTCAAATACATACAAATTTTGGGTTGCGTTGCAGTCGCGTAGCTTAAAAATAGCGTAATGTGAGAAGTGCCTTAGGCTCTTCTCACACAAGTCAGTGAAAAGTGAGCGAATTTTGGATTGCGTAGCAGTCGCGTAGCTCACAAATAGCGTTGTGTAAGAAGAGCCTAACTTAGACAACATCCAAGTCGCTTGCAAATAGCGTTGTGTGAGAAGGGCGTAAGACAGCCAGCAGGGGGTCAACAAGACTTAGGTCTCCACATAAGCCTAGAAACCTAGCAGAAGGAACAAGATCCCCCATTCGAAAAAATCTGGGTAAGACACATATCTATTGTGGCTGGGGATTGAACTAAGCTCTTATAGAAAACATGGATTTGATTTATTGTAGATCTTGAGACGTATTATTATTTAAATCATGGATTTTGTACTCACCCTCTATACTTCCCAGTTTGCGGTATTATAATATAAGAGGCTGCAATGTCAATGTCTAAGTCGATGAAAGTGTGATGATGCACGGCATACTGCATGCCAAGAGCTGACTTCTCTTTCAAATCTGACAGCTTATTTTCAGCTGCTGCTTGTAATCTGGAAGGAAATCAACGGATTTTTTTTATTTCTAATCAGAATATTACTACCAAAACACAATATAATTTAAGGAATAAGGGGACTAATAAGGACTCATAAGGAGAATAACTCAGAAATAATTGGCCACCATTTAGTAATTGGCAACTCAAAATTTCAATGCATTTTAATAGGAATTGCATGATACTTAATGCTACCTCTAAGAAGTTTACAGAATCCCATAATTGTCTAGCTATCATATTAATTTATTTTTCTTATTAAAATGCACTGAAATTTCAAGTGGCCAATAACTTAACCATTGCCAATAACACCTAAGTTTTCCCTACTTTCTCCAATAATATAATTTCAATGTTATTACAGTGAAAAACTCCTTACGTGGTCAGCGCAGTAGACTCAGTGGGTGGCTTGAACACATTGACTATTTCTATAACAGTCTGCGCGTCGTACACGATCTGCAGTGGTCGAGCCAGTACCTTTACCCGCTGGTCGCACGTGCCATCTGAAATATTAGTTCTATACTGTAATATAATATTACTACGTTTATTATCATTAAAGAGAATTTTATTCATCCATACTAATGATAAGGAGGACCTAATTAAGTAGCGACAAACTAAAACTAATCTGAAAAACTAGTCTGAAGTTTTTGATAGTAGCGATCTCCCATAGAAATCGTCTTGATAAATTACAAAGCCGACGTAATCATATTATAAAGGATCTAAAATAAAAAATATAATTTAAATACGTTACCCAGAGGGTTGGTCTCGAACACAACATTAAGTAAATTGACGTCCTTAGTGACTTCTTTTGACGTGACCAGCTGAGGTATGTAGTCGGCCTGGGTGACGCCCGACACCGTAAATGCTTTCATTTGCACATCAACCCTGCAAATACATGTATACAGATTTTGCAAGAAATATTAACAATCCCATATAATAATAACATAATAATCCCATAATAATAATCCCATAGCCTTTACCGACATCCCCATTGATCATTTAAATAGTTTTGAAATTTACTAAGCACATGAGTACCAAAAACCGACACAGCCAATACGACGCGACGGTCACATTTTAAGGATTATTCAAACCCTTCTCAATCAGGAGCTGCGACATAGTCGTACGTTGAACCAGACACCATAACATTACAACAGTCATATACTACCATAGATGTAGCATACACTGACGTTTAGATAGATTGGCAATGCAAAAGAGCAAAACATATGATACCCGTATGGCAGAGCGAGATAGATAGACGAAACCAATTTTTAGACGGCATAGCGGGCTTAGCGGGCACTTGTCAAAAATTGTTCCTCAATTTTCTCAAAATACTTAATTTATTTTTTACATTTCAGTGTGGAATAACGTCCTTTGTAATCTTAAGTCGTAGTGATGGTTACTTGTGCGGTACCTGGATGTGACTCCTCTAGATATAAAAACCCCCAGGCGTCGCGCTCGGCGGTGACAGCGGGCGATTCATTTTTGGTTTCGTCCAAGTGACACAATTGCCAATCTATATTTATATAATAAATCTATGTATACTAAAATCATACAGATTTCCTCACCTCAAAGCATTAGCACTGGGTCGCTGCTTCATATCCACCTCGACAAACTCGACACAAGCGCGCAGCACCTCACTGACGTCATTCACAGACACCTGCAGCTTATCTAGTCGGAAGGCGCTCTCTATCGCGACGTACTCTGTGGGCAGGTGCAATGGAGCCGTGTTCTCCTGGTAGTCGATCGCTCGGAACAACTTCGCTTTTTCCTCTGGTGTCATCGCCTTTTCGAATTGTTTCACTGGAAATAATAATAAAAGGGTGATAAGTAGGGATTGTTATTCTTGATTCCTAAAGTTAATTTGAATTACAAAACTTTTAAGATGCCTTATTTTACTTAAAGAAGACCAATTTAAATAATTTAGCAGGCATTACATCGGGGACTTGGGGAATTCCATTGTTAATGTGTTAGTATTAGTCTACTTTGCAAAAATCCACCAACGGTCCTTATGTATGATAGTCCTTAGAGACGAATATGATACTACTCATGTCTAAAAGCAATTGTATTACAGATATCAATACTACATTTTACTAATAAAATTATTATCTTATTATATTATATTCTTACTTATAGCCACCCCTTCAGTCAACTCATCGTCCTTGGAGCCTCCTCCGGACCACCAGCCGCCGAACCAACCGCGAGATTTCTTCGCTTCCGCTTCCAACTTTCCAAGTCTTTCCACCTGGAACAGAAACGCAAAAAAACTATTAAGTACTCAAAAACACGTGAAAAAGTTCCAAAGGAGATGTTTCAAATCCGGCCCACTATATGTACAGTACCTCGAAAAATCGACAAAAATCCATGGAATACGAGAAAAATAAAGATAAATTGCTTATATGCATACTTTTCTGGTAAAAAAATTGTATTTATCATTTATTTTTATCAAGTTTCGACATGGCGTCTTGCCAATTTATCATTGATCATAGATCATGAACTGTCTACTCTCACTTTAACATGACAGAAATGTAGGTACATAATGGTACATAAATGCCAAACTTCAATCAAATCAACCAACGTGACATGTGATGACAGCTTACCGCCATGACGGATTTTAGTTTTTGTGTTGCAATTTTAAGTGTACATTTTTGTGTTATACCACCAAACTAAAGCAATTTAAAGAAATTGGATGATTGAAAACTGTTTTAATTGTGTTTCTCCATTTTTGAGTATGGTGTACAAAGACGTGGCTGGGGCTCCATACATTTTGAAACATCTCCTTTAAATTACTTTTTTTGCTGTATCAAATCTGCGAGTTGTTTCGATTCTCACGTCTGAGGTATTAAAACTATAAATGTGTTACTTAAGTACATACAATGCAACCCAAGTTGCACTTTTGGATCTATTCCGATAGCTTTACTGTAACTATGGATGTAAAAAATTATTACGGAACGCATGAGACAAAAAGCTAGCTACACAAAACGACTACTTTCCGTACGCTTGTAACATATTATACAGATCTACTTCTTTTTTACATAATAAAACATCATTGGCCTGGAATACAAATAAAGTTTAGTTTTTATTACCTCCAACTCAATTCTCTGTCTAATAACGACCAAGTTGAACAAATCCAGTGACTTCTCAGCCTTATCAAGCACACATTGCTGATCAGATGGGACCTTGCCCTTGTTACTAAGCTTGTACTGATAGGCGGAAGCGTAGTCCTTGCACAGTTGACGATGCTCCAACATGTGCGTCCAATCCCAATTCCTACGTCGACGAAGCACCTCCTCTTCAAGGATACATTTGTACGCGAAACGCCACCATTCCTTGTAGTGGCCCTTGTAGGTTTTTAGATCAGGACGATATTTTCTGTAATTAAACGTAATAACTTGTTTTGCTTTGTGTCTAATTGGATTTTAATATGTAATTTTTGTATGCGAAGGTAAGCTAGATATTACGCCCCATTAGGACTATACAGTAACAAACGTTTATCTAGCATTTTAATATGTGCCCGGCAAAGAAACAGCCCAGGGGTTTTCATTTCCCAGTAAGGTTTACTAGCAGCTAACTCTTTCGTAACTTGTTATATTATTTTATAAATTATTAAAACATGCATGCATGTTTGATTATTCGTGGTATCAAGTCCATTTTTGTGAAACATTTTCTACTGTGCTGTAAACGACCTTCAGCTATGTTTTGCGAATTTTTATACAAACACCTCTTATCACATACTAACGGAAAATAATTTATTCAATAACTTATCATGATTATAAAACATGAAACATGCACTCTAATTAGATAAGATTACGGAAAAATTGCAATTTTATATAAATTCAATAAATATTAATAACAAACAAAACTATAAAATTTACTTACAAAGGCTCAATCAGAAATAGACCAAGTCGATGAGTGTGGTCCTTGTCCCTATCATTTCGAGAAAAGCTAATCCCAGCAGTGGGACAATCACTATACTATATACTATAAGTATAGTAAAACAGCAACAAACCTGTATGGCGCCCCTTTGCTCATTCTGTCCATGGAGTCAGCTAACAGCATCATGTCCTGATACTGCGCCTTGTTGAGACTGACCGACAGCTGCTCCATGTGAAGGCTCAGAATTACTTTCGGTATGCTGAACTTCGGAGTATCGCCCTCCGGCTTAGGATTTAACTTTAACTTCGCCGTTGCGTTTATCGGGCCCAATACTGAAAATGTATTAGTTTGAATGTATATGAAAATGTGGATATTAGTTAATTTAATATGACGTATTATTTAAATAACTCAGCTTTTATAAGTACAAAAGCCATAACTTTTTAATAACTTTTGGCAGATGCCATAAGATTCATAACCTTGAACTTCTTTGTTATCATCTACTTTGTGCAATGTAAAATTATTATTTTATACTAACAAATTAAATAGGTCGATTATATTATGTGATGCCAGTCCAAACCTCATGGGACAAGGTCGTGGTACAACATTTATGAAACATAGTGATAAAACCACCCTTCAATGAGCCAGATACTCCACAAGGTTCTAAGTACAATGTGGCCAAAAGGGTCAATTGAAAATTATGGAAATGAATATTAATACAATCACATCACCCCTTTATGTTTTCTTGTGTTCAATCTTAAAAATTGATAAACCAATAACAAGGAAATAATAGTGTTTCTGTCTTGTAGTCTATGAGTTATATTAGAAGTTTACAACCATATTATTGCATTTAAACGATATTATTGCGTAATTACTGCATGCTTATTATTTCAACATAATATATTTCAGAGATTAAAGAATTTCTAATATTTCTATTGTGGATATCTGGCGTCCGCCATGTTCTACGTCTCGAAACACAGATTGGAATCAGTGCGCACAACCGGCGCGGTCAAGTCTCGAATGTCTAGTGTGTCATCTCATGTCACTGCATCAACAAATGCCACCTTGTCATTTTTGACATATCTGCCAAACATCACAGTGACACGCGACATCTCTAAGACAAATTTGACTAGAACTACTGACTCAATGAATAGGCTGAATCGATAACAGATGGCGTTACCAGTACGTAAACATAAACAAGTCCATTATTTATTTTACTTCTCCGACACGGCCATACTGACAAACAACGCGCTCTCGCGTTGAGCACTATAACTTTATAAAACGCCAAACAGTCAGTAATACACTGGACAAAGCGATATAGCTTTCAGTTACATGTGTACAAAGCGTTAAGCTTTCAATTTACACGTCTACAAAGCGCTAAGCTTTCAGCAATACAACACACAAAGCGATAGAGCTTTCAATTACACGTTTACAAAGCGTTAAGCTTTCAGTAACACATCACACAAAGCGTTTAAGCTTTCAGTTTACAGGTTTACAAAGCGTTAAGCTTTCAGTAACACCACACAAAGCGTTAAAGCTTTCAGTTTACAGGTTTACAAAGCGTCAAGCTTTCAGTAACACCACACAAAGCGTTAAAGCTTTCAGTTTACAGGTTTACAAAGCGTCAAGCTTTCAGTAACACCACACAAAGCGTAAAAGCTTTCAGTTTACAGGTTTACAAAGCGTCAAGCTTTCAGTAACACCACACAAAGCGTAAAAGCTTTCAGTTTACAGGTTTACAAAGCGTCAAGCTTTCAGTAACACCACACAAAGCGTTAAAGCTTTCAGTTCACAAGTTTACAAAGCGTTAAGCTTTCAGTAACACACTACACAAAGCGAAAAAGCTTTCAGTGTCCAGGCGTCAGAAGTACAAAGCGCGGAGCTTTCAATACTCAAGCGTTGGGAGCACAAAGCGCGGAGCTTTCAATGTCCAGTTATCACCAGAGCTTGCTCGTCCATCCTGGTCTACCTAAAATCACTCTCAAAAATCTCGTCTCCGTCCGACCCGGTCTAGTTTCTTACCCTGTCAACCAGTATTCCAAAACAATGAGCCACTACCAAACCAGCACTTACACCGCTTTAAAGCTGTAATCCAAACCCAAATCCAACACCAAATTGTCACAGTTTACCCATGAACTGAAATGGCTGAAGGTCATTAACTCAACATCATCATCATATAACTTTTCAAATCATAAACATCATTACTTTGCTTAGTACCCAAAATAAATTAACTGATCGCCAAAGTTTAATCCAAAACAAATTTTACATTTCTCAGAAAAGTTATTTTTCTCAAACAAGTTATCACTACTCAAAACAAGTTCACTGAAATTTAATAAATCTCTCAATAAAATTATGAAGTTTTATTAGTTAATCACTATATAACTAGGTATAATGCCGTCTATACCGTCAACTGACATTAATTATTCAGTGCATAAAAGCAAATCAGTAATTTAAGCCATTTATCAAAAGTGAATTTGGTACCGCGTAAATTTTTACTTACAACTTTTTACATGAAGTTTGTATCAAATTTCATTTAGTGCGTCATTATCAATTAGTCCAAAAATAACTTACATCTGCAAAGCATGAGAGCAAAAACCGATCTGACAATACCATAGATAGGTACCTTAAATGTTAAATACCTAGTAACTTATTGTTTCAAAATCATGAAAACAAATAGTAACTTTCTAATCTTAATACTTCGATCTGAATAATAAGATAATAATAATCAGACTTAAACAATTCAAAAATCTCAATAATTAACAAAATAATGGTAACCAGATTATCTCATTATTAAATTGACTGCATATTCACTACTTTTGTTTAGTAACACAATATTTCTTTTATGTTCCAACAATGGGTCCTTTACCTAATGAAGACTCGAGTAATAACTTAATGAAGTATTTTAGTTGCAATCCTACCATGTGTTATTATAACAAACTTTTAAAACTCTAATTCAGTTTATGTGTTGTCCCGCAGACATTCCATCAAACGAATAGTGTTCATAAATCTTTCCAGTGTCTTTTCTCAACCTAAATGCATTATTGACTCATGTTTGTGTATTGCTATTAAGTTCATGGTATTCCACACATATCTTATCGGAACTATTACGTTTCTTGACTAACAAAATAGGACTAGCAAATGGGGAATAACTGATGATAATAATCGCTGATGGACAGTCTCATGTGGATCGACAAGACGTACCTATCCTTAAGTTCACCTATTATTAACCCGGGTATAAATTATGGTAATTCCCTTCACAAAGGCATGACAATAATATTGCTCAAGGAGTTCTATTAATTGTGGTTCGAATTCAGATGGAATATCAGTAGTACTGAATAAAGTCCACTGTCTCAGTTATTTTAATTTTCTAAATACTGAAACTACTTTCGGTTATAAGAACACTAAATCCTAGACTTAAAATCTCACGGCAAATCATAATAATTGCAACTAAAAACTCATCCGGTATTACAATATGAAAAGTACTTATCTCTAAGTGGTAACCGTCAATCAAACTTAAAATTTATTTGGTGTATATCACATTAGAATTATGCAAATTCAAGAATAGAAAGTAATAAATTCGGGCAATCGTATTACAGGCGCAGGGATATTAGGCGTACTAATAATCTCGACTAATTGAGCCATATTACGGTTTTGAAAATCTAATATTGCACGCCATGAATCCTCACCCTGTTTCATGTTACCAAAACAAGGCGATGTCACCCTTGGTTCCAGACAGGTACCAGACAAGGTCCCGGTCTCCAGCTCCTTAAAACCCAGAATCGCTTCCCAAACGCAGCTCAAATCCGACGTAAACACCTACGTCGACTTCATTCACTTCGAAAATATAGCGACTAAAGCGGGCAAGAACCCAACCAATTCGTCCGTAATAACTCCAATAACAATGCTTTGGATCATTAGATAACGCTTAGACAATATTCAAAATTAACAATGAACCACGCGGGCATTTAGAATACTATACAAAACAATAAAATGTGCTTTACTTCATTATTACGTTCCAGTTCAATAATTGCAGCATATTTCTTCATTTATATCCATCCTGTCAGTAGTGACATTTCAGATTAGAATTTAAGCCAAGAACTTTGTTTGTAAATTAAATCGCTGTAATATTAATAGTCATTAAAAATTTGATGACCTATCTTGACATAAGTTGGCAAATGTGCAACAACATTAGAGTGATTATTCTTTACTGAACATAACATCTATCTCATACTGAATACTCGTTACCAGAATTATAAGCAAGTTCAATCAAACCGCAAGACGTCATTATAGTGAGACCACTCGAAAACACCCTGTCACATTCATAATAAATAAAACCCATGAAAATTGTATTGTGTTTTACTTTTAAAACAACGTGAACTAATGAGTAACCAATGAGGGTAAGCGCGTGCGAATCCTCCGCTAGAGGCGCCAGTGAAAAGTGAGGTCCGTCTGTCACTTTTCGCTTGTCTGAATGTCACCTGTCACTGTTCATGTACGGGCGGGCCTCGACAGCAAGACCTCACCTCGACGGTGGCGCCAACCGGTGAGCACAAAAACGGCGACCCTCATTCGATCGACGTCGCCAATGAAAAACCAAACCGTTCACTTTTTAAAAGCGTAAGCCAATTATTGTTGTAGGTACTAGACAAATGGAATACTTCGCCAAGTTGAGCACAAATAAAGCAACCCCCTTTGTGTGTGTCTTTCTTTTTTAATTAATCCTTTTAGCTATAAGCGGAGTACCAAATCACCAAACACCAAGACAATTAAAAGAATACCTTCGTTATTCACCGCTACCTGACCTTTACTTTCAGTATCAGTGGTGTCAGTTACTGCATACAAATAAAAAGTATTCAAGAAATAATTTTAAAAATTTAACATGCGACAAAATAAAACACTTGTCGAAAAGGTCACTGCACTATATGTCATATCTCGTTATCAATTTAAAAATGTATCAACATTGAATGCATAACCAAATACCTCACATCAAATTATTTTATTTTCTTTTTAGGCACGACCTTATAGTAACCTCCATTATCTTTAACAATTTTGTAAACGTAGATTTTTAATTTTAAATCGAAAACATTTTCATTTAATTAACAGTGTGATGTATGAGGTATGGCCACTTACAAGAACGGCCATTCGATGAGCAAGTATGTTGTAAGAAGTGACGTTGTCATTCTAATAATAAATTATTGGAAGATTAATATGCCTCTTTGTTGATATCCCGAAATTAGCCCAAACCAGGAATATTACACCAACAAACCTTACGGACGGACTCTTCCACGGTCTCTTCAAGACCCGACCAGCTGAACTAAGATTCATCACTTCTTATATCACAATATTTCAAATGGTACTTGGCCCTTGGGCAAAATTAAAGTCTGTTACCAAATGTAATGAAATTAAAAATATGTCATACCCAATACTCGCGAAAATCCTCCATACCGATAGGTACTTGCCATTTTTCTGCACAATCCTTAAGTTATACCAAATTCTACGCCAGATTCCATCTTACATAGTATCATAGCAACTCACTGTTTACGCCTCATTATAATTATCACCACAAAAATATTCACTTTCCGTTGCCACAGGAGGTTGGGTAAGCACGTTGGGTAAATGCTGTGCCGATCCCACCGCTGCTTTCAGAGATTAAAGAATTTCTAATATTTCTATTGTGGATATCTGGAGTCCGCCATGTTCTACGTCTCGAAACACAGATTGGAATCAGTGCGCACAACCGGCGCGGTCAAGTCTCGAATGTCTAGTGTGTCATCTCATGTCACTGCATCAACAAATGCCACCTTGTCATTTTTGACATATCTGCCAAACATCACAGTGACACGCGACATCTCTAAGACAAATTTGACTAGAACTACTGACTCAATGAATAGGCTGAATCGATAACAGATGGCGTTACCAGTACGTAAACATAAACAAGTCCATTATTTATTTTACTTCTCCGACATATATGTATTGGAATTTTGTAATAAGCATGCAGTACACACAAATTTATCAATTGAAGTCTTGTAATTTTCTAACATTGTATTGTAAATTGTTTTGTCATTGTTCCGGTATTAAAAATTTGATATGACAATATTCACTACTTATAAATAAAACCTACCATATAGATACTCCGAAGGCTTAGAAGATTTAGTCGCAATTTCACTCTGAAGTCTCGTCTTTACTGCTTGCGTTTCAGATTTCGAGTATAGCTCCGTAGAAGGGTTCCAGTATATAGCCAAACCCTCTAAGTTTAGAATCTGTTGAAAAACAAATCAATATCAAGTTAATAACAGCTAAATTATTCAGCTTATCGCACGCAAATAATCATGATTGTAGTTTTGGCAAATTTATATTACTAATTAAAAGTTTTAACATATTAAAACTTTTTACAGCTTCTATGACATAACTAAAAATAAGTATATTTGAAAAATATCACCAATAATATTTGTAAAAATCACTAGAAATTAAAATGGCTTTGTAACAAGGTAAAATACTTTTTGCTTCTAAAAACCTATCTTCACAACTATTTTCTTTAACGAAATCTATAACTACTATCTTGGTAAGCACCTTTCTTAATTTCTTCGTTCTTGGCCGACACCGCCGTGATGCCTTTAGAATTTCTGATCGCCATGAGCGCCGTTAACCACTTAACATTAACTTGTATGGTCATTTATCAGCTTATATAAAAAATCGACATAAAAGTTACATAAAAATTCTTACTTTGAAAATTTTGGTAACAGCCTCCTGTATAACAGTCTGCTTCCAGTTCTCATCAGTGGTGTGCACCGACAGGTTGTGGAGTGTGATGCCGAACGAGAACGGCGTCTTAGGGTTGGTTATGCTGTCCTCGTACCGAATGTGGATGTCTGTGATCCTCAGCTGGACGTTCTTTATAATCTGTGTCACTAACTTCTCTACGAAAGTCTCGTCTAGTTTGTTTTGATCTGAAATGTAGAATGGTTTGGTATTTAAATTTTTTTTTCAAGCATTTAGTACTCACATCAGTAAAATCTACCTATCTTATTGTAGTAGCTTAAGTAGTAGAACTGTAATGTATGTTTATCTTGTTTTAACCAGTAGGTACACAAAGAAAACAAAATTATATCTAAACTTTTTTCGTATCTAACTTGTAAGTTAGATCTAGGCAGCTACTAGTAGGTAATAGCAAAGTTAAGTGTCTTATATTTTCCGCAGTCGGGAATTGAGCTAAGAATCCTTCGCTTATTAGTCAGACACTAGCAATTGGAGTAAAGACCTGTCATTAGAAATTAGAAACAGATCATTTTCTAATCAATAACCAATAAACAGGGCGCATTTCATCTGAAGCATGTTTAAACTGCGGTTGATTTTATACTCCTTTTGAATTCGAGCTGGAATTCGTTATTGTTGCAAGGCACACAAATGCCAGCGTTCCGACAACGCGATTAAGGTACATTTAAGGTTGACGGCGTTATCTAAAAATATCCTCAGTTAAATTTTTCTGACAAGCTAAATTGAATTATGAGCACAGGTAATAAGATTGGTTTTGGCGGAGAGAGGCAATTCCATATGCTCGGCAACTCAACTATAGTTATTTCACTTTGTAACATGCAGAAAAGCACTTATTCCGTTTTAACATTGCTCTTATAATGTATGTGTTTACCTTTTTCTGCTTCCTTTTTCTTCGCTTCTTCAACCCTGGCAAGTTCTGCCTGTTTGGCTGCCAGGGCCATTTTTTCTTCTTTCTCAGGATCATATTTGATTTCGGCAGTAGGGTTTACAATCAGAAATAGCCTGTCAATTGATGCTTCCACTGATGCTCCATACAAATTTTTCCATGGTATTTTAAGAACTAGTTTTCCTGTTGACATACAATATAAATCTCATTATTAGTATGACATGACATGACACAGTTTAACTAAATTATTGTTATTTAGGTAACCCTAATCCATTTTAAATTGCGAAGATTATGGTACGGGAGCCGACGATGCTAAATGTGTACTTACTCGAGCGTCATAGAGACCTATTGGGTTGCAAAGGTTAGATGATAAGGAGAAAAAAATGTTATATAATGTATACCTTTTCATCGGTGGGGGAAGCGGCTATAGATCTTTAAATATGTAAAAAAAAACTGCCGCATGGACATACTCGAGCGCGTCAGATTGATACCATCAATGGCCTACGTATTTTTAATAATGTATGTCTGTTAATCTGACCGTTTGCATGGTGGGGGTGATCGTACGTAAGGGTTGAAAATGAAAAAAAAAATTAATCGAGCGCGTCAGATTTTCTAAGGGGGTGTTAAGTGCACCAAAAAAAAGCTCTAATTCAATAATCTGACGATTTGGATGTGACCCAAACTCGCAGCCATTATACTAATATGCAAAAAAAAATCGCCATTTTGAAATACTCAAGCGCGTCAGATTAAGATATATATGGTTCATCTTTATGTCCTAGACTTGCTGTCTCTTAATCTGACGATTATCTAGAGGGATTTCCCTAATCTGCCAAAAAAAAAATTAAATAATTGAACTTAATTAATAGAAAAGCTCAGGAAATAGCATGCAAATAAAAAAGTGTATGTTTTTCAGTAGAATACTTGTATTTACATAATATAAGGGCCGTAATATCAATCATAGTTTAAACTATGCTTCAGACTTTAGTCACGAGTCACGAATTATATTTTCTTAAGATCAACGGTAGATAATCGATCAAGTCCAGTTTAAATTATTTAAACTCTCCCGAAGGTTGGTTAAAAACCTCCTTGTGAGATTAACCTTTCGTTTAATTTGACGTTTCTTCAAGATAGTTTTTGAGTTATTCATAATCATAATAATGTGTATTGAATTTATGGTAGTTGCCTCATAACTTTTGACTGGGTATTCCGATTTTTATAATTTTTTTTTATTCGGAAGCTGGTGCTTGTCTTGTGATATTGTATAAATTTGAGCGACCTCTAATGGGCAGTTTTTGAGTTATTTTTAATAATGTGCGTTTATGGTCGCTACCTCATAACTTTTTACTGAGAATTTAAATTTTCATCCTTTCATCCTTTTTTTTAATCGAAAGCTCGTCGTATGTTTTCGTATAAATTTGAGCGAAATCTGACGGGTACTTTTTGATTTATCTCTACTTATCGATTTTGAACATTAAACTTTAATGACGAATTTTTGTTATTTCGGCTCTTATAAATCGTCAGATTATATATTTTTCGTTTTCCTTGAATCATTTCCTTCAAAATAAATAAAAAATTAGCCACGCTCGAGAATGTCAAGATGGCGTTTTTTTTTAACAACTTTGTAGCCCTCCTCTTTCATTGCGTCATTCTCAAATTGTCAGATTAGTGGAATACACACTTTTTAGCATGTAATTAACTCACCGTACCTTAATCTGACGCGCTCGAGAATGTCTGATGATCAATTTTTTTTTACTAATCTGATCCTTTTTTTCTTGAGGCGCGGCCTCATATATGGGGCTCATATTTGGTGGAGCTACTAAACTGGGTGCCAGGTACCTCCTGTACCTTAATCTGACGCGCTCGAGTAAATCCAAGAATCCCCTCTTGGGCTCCCCAGCTATTAAGGTCAGCTGTTATCATAGAATAATATTAAAAAGATGTACATTATTGACTCTTACTAGTTTCGTGACCCTAATTGATATGATGACAAACATGTTAACCCAAAATCAACTACAAAGAATACTTAACAACTCTCTACATAAAATAATTATTTTACGTGCTGATATTCGACAAACTAGCAGAATTACCACCTCATAATAAGTGATAATCACTTCCAAAACGTTTCATACACTAGAAAGCAAAAATCGTAAATTTTCATTATGGGGTAACGCCCTATCCCAAAACGCTACCTTAAAAATTAAAATGGTTAACTATAGAGACTATAGATAAAACTGTTTTACTCAAAGTCACAAATCATAAACGACGAAAATTAATTGGACCTGTTCAGATTCAGTCCCTAAACGTTTCCTTATTCCCACCCTGCCCATGCCCGCCAGGGGAACAAAAAAACAATAATAAACATACCACTTGTACTACAAAATTAAGAGACATTAGGTGAATAGAATCTGACATAATAGTATAATTTGTTGATGACTAGAGTAAACCAATAGCAGGAATAAATTATTATTTAAATCAGAAACCAAAAGTTAGTATTATTATTATTATTATTGTGAAATACATATTTAAATTGAATCTATAATCACAATTAAATATGAAAAATTTGAGAAACTATTGCAGTTAATTATCGATGAGATGGGAACTCGTTAATTACGCAAAGCTTTAATTGTGCAATAAACTCATTGTTCTCTGCCCTGACTCCTAATTATTATAGAGTAGCACAGATCAGAGTGACATCATACCCTAAAATCAGTCTTTGATTGTGTTAGTGAGTTATACAGTTTGAAGGCCAACCACCATTTGACCTCCAGTGTGTGGTGATAATAATATGATTCATTTTATGATCTGTAAATCTAAATGGATGGAATGTTTTTTATTATATTTTAGCATAGTATGATAGTGTATTGCTATAAATAGACTATTATATTATTATCTGATAAGATTAGATTTTTATATGTGCAACAACTTTATTCCTATAGAAATATTGGATATGGCAAGTCCATTACTATAAATTATAACACATTATATCATTAGATAATGTCTTAATTTTTTGTATACTTTTGTATATTTTAAAATACTTTTCATAAATATTGAATATTTCGTAAATATTTTTTTACACATAATCATTTAAAAAAAATGTTTATTTTTCACAAAATAAAAATAGTCTTATGCAATAACATAGTTTCATTTCAATTGTGTATGCTGATAAATTAATAAAGTCACCTCAAGATATGTAGTTACATACTCTTGCACTTAAGAATAAGTGTCAATTGTTTACATTCTTTATTATCATGTATATTATTATTATATTACTACATGCAAATGAAACTCATATCTACAAAACTTAAGAACTCAAGCACACTAAGATCTAACAGTTATTCCTTTGTATTACAACATTTGGTATTTTATTTTTCGCCTATTACACTCGGGGTGAAAACCGACCAAAAATTATGTATGATGATGGTACATTCTATGAATTTTGTAAACACAACTTACAAAAACTTACTTAAATGGATCAAATATCGTTTTTTTATATTTTATTTAGGAAAGTATTGAACAACATTACAAAGTCATTAATGATTACAATATACCTTTTAACCTACATTTACATTGTGAAATTTGTATGAATTCTAAGAAATTTTAAAAGAGTAAACTAAAAAAATAATAAACTGCCTTACAGATTTAATGCAAAATAATGGATTTTCAATAAATGCCAGCAGTGGGTCATTGCAGAATTTTTTAAGAGCAAGATACTACCATTATATTGGTGATGGACATGGTTACAGAAAACAGTTTCAACTGTGCAACAATGCATTATAGGCCCTATTTTCTAAGTATTAAAAAAATTACTTTCAGTAGGTAATTTGACAATTGTTTATGTAAATTAAAACCTTTTGGTCCAAGGGAGTAGAAATGATTCCAGTACTGCAATACATAAAATGGTTTTTGCAACTGATTCATTATTACATTTTTTGTTATTATTTATTAGCAATATTAAATATAATAGATACATAGCATAATTAATTATTATTATTTAGGCAATGTACAATGCCCCTATTGCCAATAAATAGGGGGGTCAATGTTAAATACTGAAAATTTTGACAAAGGAAAATATTTATTTATATCCACAACCTAAAGCAGCATTTGAACAATGATAAATTCAATTATTGTCCTGCAGTGCACCTATTGAAAAGGCACAACATAAGACATTTAAACGACTTTAACCCTACCTACCTAACCTACAACAATAGCTAATTGAAGAAAAGTAAAAGCAAAGTGGAAATAAGAAGTTATTAATTGGTACATGATAAATAGAAGTTGTTAAATAGGCTTTTTACTTTTATTTTTTGTGTCAATAGATACTAACATTTTTTATTCCATGAAGATACAAGTTGACTTAATGGTAAAGCAGTGTTTAAAGTTTAAGTAATAATATTCATATATCCTGCCTGACTACCAAGGTTTACATTAACATACATACATACCTAAATGGCCATAGACTGTCTGGACAGGAATATTAAGTTCCTCGAGTGCATTTTGTTTTAGAATTAGGTTCTCCAATACGACGTCGCCTGTAATATGAAAGTAGCTCTTAGAATAATAAAAGGATAAGTAGGTACTCAACAACTATGACATCATGTTATGGCAAAAACTTACCGCCCCAAATTCCAAGTTTTAACTGGGATCTATTTAAATTTTCCACATAATCTCCGAGGAACCTATTCAAAACATCAACAACAATGGATTCGAACACCATTTTAGAGCCTTATGAGAAACACAACCGCGTTTTAATATTATTTTGGTCACTTATGTCATGTTTAGGGAGTAGCACGCACACATTTAGTTTAAATTTCTTATTTGTAATGCTTAGGTCTGGTTCTTTTATGACATTCTGATAATAAAATGTATAAAGCTGAATATATATTTTCGGAGACCGGAGTACCCAATATAATCCAGGTTTTCGTAAATCAAGCCACGGAATGGTTTTCAATTTCAATGAAAATTGATTCCTTCGGATAGGCCTTCTCTTTGACATAATAACATTGCTGTTTCAAAATGACAATTACAAAATTGACATAATGTCAATGACATTATCAATTTTTTACACGTGATGTAAACTTGGACGTTAGTCTTTACGCCGAAAATCAGTATATATATAGAATCTGAAGAATATAGGCTAATTTGTGATATAGGTAAACTGCGGAGTAACTAAACCACAACTAAACATTCATCAAATAGCAATTAAAACAATGTGAAGATGTAAATAAAGCCGGTTTAATACCATTTTAACCGGTCGGTTTTAAACCAAAAAATATTTAATATCTTTTAAAAACCGAAATATTTGGTTTACAATGGTTAAAAACTTTGTTATTTTAGAAGGATTTTTATTAAAATAACAAAGGTTAGTGGTCGTTACTGTCAGCCAACCATTCGATTAGACAGAAAAGATAACATGAAAATATTATTGTAATACCAATAATATTATTTTGATACAATGGGCCTTGCAATCAAAACTATAAAATATAAACAACAATATTTCTTATGATCCTTATGTTATTATTATTTGGTGCTAGGCCATTATCACTCGTGAATTCGTGATCTCATCTTCAATCAAGCTATCTTCACTATTTTAATCTTCAGAACCAGATGCTCACTAATAAGAGTACTCTTAAGTTCTTCAAACTGTTTCTTAATTTTGTGTGTGTACAATTTTCTTTTTATGATTATTTTAAAGTGATAAGTGTAGTCAAAAAACAAGCCTTTGTATAATAAATGTAGTAGTAGTTATTATTGAATGGCAGCATTTAATAGTTTATGGTAACATTTAAGTTAAACGCATTAGGGATGTACAGTTTTTATAAATAATGATATCGATATATTTAAAACTAAGTCGATACACATAACATCATAATAATATATAATATTTATATTACGTAATATTTTTATACGATATGTCTTCTTCTTACTTTTAAAAGCTTAAAGAAATCCATTGCAGTTATAGTTATAGCAAACGTTTATCGATTACTAGCTTTCATCTCGCGACATCCTTCGTTAGCTCTAACTATGCTATGTATGTTATTTACATAAATGTTATTTACTTTACTTGGATGAAAATGACAACAGACTTCTCATTTACTTTCGCTGTGCTACTTTTTATCGATTTAGCTTGAAAACTGATATGTTTTTACGAACTTTCCTTTCCCTTTAACTCCTCGATATTTCAATACGTTACATTGAATTCTTCGATATTGCTATATCTATGTATATCGGTGTTTCATCGATATCGATAAATTTATATATCGATATTTATCGGTTTTCCGATATATCTTTGCAACCCTATTCCCTATTCATTCAGTCAGATGGCGCTGATTTTCGTTTGACGTAAACACGTTTTTTTGTTGTGTGCATGAATGGAATAATAAAATAGCAAAAATTTTAAGATAAAATCTTAATCAAATTGTTTTTTAGTATCCAAAGTGTTTAATAGACGTATAAGGTATTAACAACTTTAGTTAAAATGCCGGACATGAAATACATATTAGTGACTGGTGGAGTAATAAGCGGCGTAGGAAAGGGTGTCATTGCAAGTTCTTTTGGCACAATTCTAAAAAGTTGTGGAATTGATGTGACTTCTATTAAAATTGACCCCTACATAAATATCGATGCGGGGACATTTTCACCTTACGAACATGGTACGCAAAGATCATTCAGACATATTTTGATCCGCGTGGTTACCAATGTGATTCGAAAACTCTATTTTTAATTTGTAGGTGAAGTTTACGTGCTCGATGACGGGGGTGAGGTTGACCTTGATCTTGGGAACTACGAACGCTTCCTGGATATAACTCTTCACAGAGACAACAATATAACAACAGGCAAGATATACCAACAGGTTATTGAGAGAGAAAGACGCGGCGACTATCTCGGAAAGACTGTGCAAGGTGAGTGGACCTCAGCCAGTTCATTGACCAGTAATAATTATAAGTTAAAAAGGAAGTTATGTTAGTTGCTTGATGTATGAATGAAAACAACATGCTCTTTGTAAATAAATCTTACCCTGACATAGGCATGATACCCACATTTAAAATACTTTATATGGATATACATCCTGTATTGTAATGTATGTGTGGATTATTTTTATTTATTTCAATAACATGACTAGTGCTATAAGTGAAAGGAACCTGTTTGATCCAGTGAAAGTTATAATGCTACTTGTATTACAAACATAAATAACCATGTTTCAGTGATTCCTCACATAACTGATGCTATACAAGAATGGGTTCAAAGAGTAGCTCATATACCAGTAACACCAGAGAATACTCCGCCAAAAGTATGCATAGTAGAACTTGGAGGCACCATAGGAGATATAGAAGGAATGTCATTTGTAGAAGCATTCCGGCAGTTCCAGTTCCGTGTGAAACGGGAGAACTTCTGCTGTGCTCATGTCTCTCTAGTACCAATGGTAAGGATACAAAACATTCTGTTTACTTTATTGTAAGTTAAAAGTTTGTAAAAAAATTATAATATCATTGACAAACCAATAGTGCAGCAAATAACAGCACCTTGCTACCCAAGGAATAAAACAAAAATTTGAGCAATGTTTAAGCCACAATTGTTTAAACTTTTGTATTCTGTGTTTACCTTTTAGACAGTCATAAATGGTTTATACTTAACATGTTAAAATATGTAATTATTATTTTAGCACTCATAATATATTTAAATTCCACATGTTTTACAAAATATTTACTTTCGACAATTTTTGCCCAAAAATTTTATGAGACGAGTCACATTTGGTTCTCTCAAAGCCATTTGATAATCATTGTTCGGATTTATATTTTAATATCCAGTGTGCTATGATTTATCAACATGTAGAAAAGTAAGGATTTTTGGATTTGGGCAGCAGACACATTTGTATAGACTCTTTCTTTGCAGCCGAAGGCAACTGGTGAACCTAAAACGAAACCAACACAATCGTCGGTGCGTGAACTCCGTGGGCTGGGCTTGTCTCCGGATTTAATACTGTGTCGTTCAGAGAAACCTATCAATCACACTGTTAAAGAGAAAATCTCCAATTTTTGTCATGTGGGACCAGAACAAGTAAGCATAGACCAGTAAAAGTATGCATACAATACATCTGTAACTAATCACTGCTTTTATGTGGAGTAGTTATTATGAAAAAAAATATTTTTCATAATTATGTATTTATTTTACTAACAACCTAATAACTTTAAGAATTATTGAGTATTTGTTTGTGGTCAGTATTTGCTTATCTCAGAAACAGTTCAATTTCGTTGCTTTCAGTAAAATATTGTGGTAAGCTTCACATAACATTTAGTAACATATTAAATTTAATTCCGTTCATAAATAAAATAGTTGTGTCACATTTTTCCCAAAGAGAGGTAAATGATGGATGGGATTACTAGTATTTGCAGGTTTTTTTAAATTATCATACAGAGTTAACATATATTAAATAAATAATCATTATGCTGGAGATAGTTATTATTTTATTTTTATTGACAGCTTTTATTAACTGTAATATATGAAAGGTGAGTCTTGCAACAATGATGACCCATAATTATTTAGTTTTAATTAATAAATAACATCCATACAATATAATGCAAAGAAATGTGGTAATAGTGTATTAACCTTTAATGATTATATTTTAGGATGATATTTTTCTCAAAAGAAGTACATTTCAAGAAGTACCGTAATATTATAAACTTTGTTTCAGTTGTTGGCAACAGCTGAAATTGTTATTGTGAGACACAGCTAAACAGTCTCATTGTTTTGATTACTTTGCAATGTCTGCCAAGTTTAGGATAAATTGTCTTAGAGTGGACTCACGTAAAAGACTTCAAATGCATGGCAAATTTTGTACCTTAGCACTTATGGATAGAGTTAAAAATTATTTGAGAGCTTCACACTGAACCAGCTTGGTGATATGTAATTTGAATCCTAACAATTTGGGAAGTCCTCACTGAGCAGTAGAAAAGTTATGGGTTTTGTACATCTATCATGAATGTATTTGAGTACTTATTTCATTTGTTTCAGAAGCAAGTAATGAGCCATTTTTTATATCAAGAATAATTAAAATTAACAAGAAATTACATTTGAAGAAGACCACCTGATTTAGGGGATTCTAATTTAACTAGTAGCAAAGTAGTAGATAAAATAGCTAGTAAATAATCATGTGCTTCTTTTATAGCATTTAAAGCTTATTTTCGGTTTTAATAATATCATCTTTATTAATATAATTTGATTACTGGCTCTTTACTTATGCGTATATATATTAAATTTATTTTTGTTTGTAGCAATATTATCTAGTATCTGAATTTATTTAGTTCAACCTAATGCATTTATTCTTAAATTATTCGCAATATTATGTAACCATAAAATGTGCAAATAATGAAGAATATTATACAGAAAAATTAGCGTAGTACATGTAAAATAGAATTTACATAACAGATTTGTAGATTGAAGCTGAAAAAAATAGTTACAATAGTAATGCGAACTTAGCTGTATTGAATCACCAAAATTCTTTACAGTACAACTTAAATTTAATTTTTTTACAATCAATCAATATTATTTATTGATATAGAATATAGGTACACAAGTAACTATAAGTTAAAATTTAAAGTTTAATTTTTTTAAGTGTCAGAATAATCGTAGGAGACGACAAGTTACAATATAAGAACAGTGAATAAATATAAAATGTTTAAAAAATAACACATTTTAAGTATCATTGTAAATAAATACTTATCTAACTTGATAACTTGTAGTCTTATAACATTCGGCATTTCAAGGAAATTTGAAGGACAAATCATTACAAAAACATGATTTATTATCTCTTTCTGATTCACAGTAACTTCCTTGATGTTTCCGTTATCAGAATATTCAAGTATTTTTTTAGACTTGATTTGACTCTACAACTACATATTAACCTGATTATCTCTATTTAATTCACAATAACTTCCTTAATGCTCGCAATGACGTTATTCGAATATTTAAGTTTTTTTTAATTGATTGAACTCTATAAACATCTTGATAATTAATATCTTGAATAGACAACCTTTTGGTGGTCTTAATTTCGTGTTTTTGACCGTGTATTCTCTTAATTCCAATGCAGATATATTTGTTTTCGCAAAATTATCTAGGGCTATATTATGCATCTACTTAGACCGGAAGACCAAATTTTTTTATATTCTATGGTTCTCTTTTAATAATGGGGATGTAGAGAGTACTACAAGTGTTGATTGGTGGTGAGGTTAGTGACCTATTGAAGTGTCCTATATTTAAATGACACTTGGATGCTTCCAACATGTCTTCACGACTTCCATTTAACGATAATGGTTGCGATAGTTGTCCTAACTACCAAGAAATTTTGCAAATAACAGTAGACATACGTTTTTACCGTCAAATACTTTAGTATAGACGTATTGTTACTTCTTTCATTAATGAAATATTCTGTCCCACTTGTTTCAGGTAATTTGCATCCATGATTTGTCCTCAGTGTACCATGTTCCATTGCTGATGGAAGCGCAAGGGGTCGTTCAGTATCTCAATGATAGACTACAACTCAATATATCAATGCCGAGACCGGGAAGGTGATGTATTTGTCTCCGATAAGTATGCTTACATGATATGGTTGGCAACTTGGCTATAACTCATTAATGGCCCACTACTGAGCACGGGTCAGTATCGGAAGTTTTCAAGCTGCCCGAAGGCCTCCGACATGGTTAACGACTGCTATCTATCCACAACAACCGGGTCCGACGGATTTACGTGTCCTCCGAAGCACGGAAGAGCTCAAGAATTTTTTGCCACTAGGGGTCACCCATTCGCAATATTTAAATATCCCTCTGAAAGTATAATTCCTTTATGTCATGTCATTTGCTAGCTTTTATAAAGAGAACGACTGGCAAATAAATTTTTATTGCTACATTAAACTGAACCATTGTGTTTTTATATTTCACTAATTGATACATTATATTTTCAATGACTGAAATATTTTACCTCAATACAATGCTAACCATTTAAATGGTTTTAAATTCAATGTAATTATATTGTTATATTTATTCATTTCTGATGTTAATAACAAATTATAGTAAAAATAGTCCAAAACTAACGAATTAAATGGAAATTTAACATTACAGGTTTATGCAAAAGTGGCGCAACCTGGCGAAGCGAGTGGACAACTTGCGCAGGGAAGTGAACATCGCTCTGGTCGGTAAATACACGAAGCTAGAAGACAGTTATGCTAGTGTGACCAAGGCATTACAGCATGCCTGCATCGCGGCAAGCTGCAAGATGAATCTTACTTACATCGAAGCAGTTTACTTGGAAAAACAGACCAAAATAGACGACCCAGTCAGCTATCATAAGGCCTGGCAGGATTTATGCAAAAGCGAGTAAGTGGAAACATTTGAATTTGTTCAAAGATAAAAGTTATAATCATTTTAAATACTTGATGTTTTACTTTTTATTACAATTAAATTTCACTTTAAAAGTCAGATTCTGAAATGTATAGTTACAGTACACGCGCAGGAGTTCGCAAGCTTTTTTTATCCCAGCTTTTACTCTCAAGTGTTATTTCTATTTTTTACATTGTCAATTATTGATTTTCAATTTACTATTTATTTTCAGTGGCGTAATAGTACCAGGGGGCTTTGGTCAGAGAGGCATGGAGGGTAAAATCGAGGCTTGTCAATGGTGCCGCGAAACACAGAAACCAATGTTAGGCATATGTTTAGGGTTACAAGCAGCTGTGATAGAATTCGCACGGAACGTTCTGGGCTTGAAGGGTGCTAACACGACCGAGGTAGACCCCCAGTGTGAGGATAAGTTGGTGATAGATATGCCTGAACATCACCCAGGTAATCTGGGAGGCACAATGAGACTTGGTAAAAGGAAAACTTTCTTGGAACCCAGTGTAGTAGGTGAGTTCGGCATTGATACTTGAATCCAAGCAAATACTTATGAGCAGTGGCGGCTGTCCCTTGAGTGCGCTCGTGCGCTGAACCACCACATTTGAATAAATAATAAAAACTATTATTATTTTATTTATAAAAATATATTATTATTTTATCTAATCTATTAAAAATAAACGAATTATTATTTTATCTCGTTTAAAATAATGACGAAACAATTTTAAACTCTTTGCTAAAGTATTAAGATTTACTTTCGCTATAAAGAAAAGTTCTCGTGCGCATCGGCGAGCGCACGGGACTGCTAGTACAATTTCTATGTGATACGAGAAAACACGCCTGGCGCGTGAGACAAAAGATAGTTCATATCGCCCCATAGAAAATGTACGGAGCATTTAGCCTGATCCCGTGCGGCCATAGAGTTAGTACAATAGAGTGGGTGAGCCATACGGCTGCCCATACATTGCAATCGCCCCCGGTTAGAAAGAGAAACAACGATAAGAGTAATTACCTATCTCTCTCCGATCAGTGCCACGAAGGGAACGCCAGAAAGAGAAAGGTGATTACTAAAGTGATTTCGTCTCTTTTTATCCGAGGTACGCTCTGAAGCCGGGCTTCTGTACTCTATTGTACTAACTCTATGCGTGCGGCGCACGGATAATCCGAAGATTACCGAGAGCGCCCGAGGTTTGATTTGACGAAATTCGTCGCCGGGGCCGGCGCGGGAACGACCAGCCATATTAAATTGACCTCTCGTGACGCGTTTATTTATTATTTACGTCCGTAATAATTAGTATTTAATTGTTTTTGATTTGTTTTTTACTAAGTGAGACAGTGTTTCTGAGTGAAAATGAGCGTAAATATAGACTATATTAAAGACGACAACAAAGCTTTTGAAAATAAAGTTTGTAAAAAGTGGCCGGACCACCAAGGCCTTCATCCATTGACTTCCAGCGAAGTGAACGTACTATGAAATCATGGCAGCTTCGACTGCCGTTGGAAGCCAATGGGTGTAAAGTGCACCACCAGTTTGACGACCCACCAGCCGCCACTGCTTATGAGGAACAACATTTTGATAAACAGCATGTTCAAAATTTATGGTAGGGTTTCGTAGCGGCAATGGCTTCAAAATATATGCAATTACTTGCTATCATATTGTTTGATAAACGTTTTGAATTTGTAATATTGGTTCTTCCGATGATTATGTCACAAATGTATGTTTGTTACACGTTAAAGCTTAAACGCTTGCACCCTTTAAAACACTGTATAACTTCGAACAAAACTAATTTCTCTTTCTATCTTTTTCCCAGCTCAATTATACAAGAAGAACACGATAGAGGAGCGTCACAGACACAGATACGAAGTCAACCCGGAGTATATAGAGCGACTCGAAGCGGCGGGGCTCCGGTTTGTTGGCCGGGACGAGAGCGGCACTCGTATGGAGGTGGCGGCGGTGGACGGCCACCCGTACTACGTGGCTGTACAGTTTCATCCGGAGTACTTGTCACGCCCGCTGTCGCCCAGCCCGCCGTTCTTGGGGTTAGTAACCTGTGGTGAGGGGGAGGGGGTTGTAGCTCGCTTAGTGTGGATGATTTGGCTAACTTAGTTTACTTTACCTTTGCTAGTTTAATTTAGCTTTGTTACGTTAATTTAGCTTTGTTACGTTAATTTAGCTTTGTTACGTTAATTTAGCTTTGTTAGTTAAATCTAACTTTGTTAGTTTGATTTTACTATTTAATTTACTGTATCAGATCTTACTATGCGGAACTCCATTATTACAGATTTAATAATATCTAACCTACCTTAGCTAACAGTAGCAGCTATGTTTAGTATCAGTTAGAATTGACAAAAAGTGCTGCGTTAAGAGCTTAATGATGAGAGATTAATGATTTCTTTTATTTTCCACAGGCTAATACTAGCTTCTATCGGTAAACTGAAGAATTATTTATCAAAAGGATGTCGATTGAGCCCCAGAAATCAATCCGACGTTAGTTCTGGTGAGTAACAAAAACAACTTTGTTTTTTAATGATGTAAGCTCAGACCAATAAACTATAGACGGAGCGCCGGGTACAAAAGAGTGAAGCCGGCAAAAGTAAGCCGAAAGCACACATCGAAACCAATAGAATGCCCTATGTTGACAGTTTGAACTGTTTTCCGAACGCAACAATAGTAGATTGTATGACAAGGGTGCAAAGTAATATTTTTTCGGCGAGGGCGTTTTTTGAATCCAGAGCGAAGTGAGGGATTCTAGAGTAGAATCCCGAGCGTAGCGAGGGATTCTTTAGTAGAATCCCGAACGTAGCGAGGGATTCAAAGTACGTCGCCCGAGCCAAAAATATACTTGCACCCGAGTGATACACTCTACTTTTCATCACCCACTATGAGAAAATAATATATATATAATAGAAAATAATACAAAATAATACGTAAAAATGCACGAAAACTTAATTTTAGTTTGAAAACGAAATCTTAATTTGATTTCTTTTTTTATTATTCAGCTGGCGGCGGGGCCCTCGCGTCGTACCAGACATTCTTTATTCAAACAATATTTGCGTTCGATTTCTTTAGCGCAAAATACTAAAATGTTCTAAATTCAAAATAGGACGGAAAAGATCTAGCCGGCAGGAAAAGTTGTATGAAAATTCATTCCGGCCCGCTGAATAGAAAACAGCAACTTTGGAACCCCTTATGTCCGAACCAAGTCGTCTTTTTCGAATAGGTGTGATGAAAATTTAATTTTCATCCCACCTATTCGAAAAAGACGACTTGGTTCGGACTTAAGGGGGCCCAAAGTTGGTGTTTTCTATTTAGCGGGCGGGAATGAATTTTCATATTACTTTTCCTGCCCGTTATTTAAATAACGGGGAGGAAAAGTAAATTCAGTTAGGATTGTTAGAAATTCATGGTTTTGTTTTGAAAAATGAGTTCTTTAGTTAGTTTCATTAGTTTAGTTGGTTTAGTCGGGTTAGTCGGGTTAGTCGGGTTAGTCGGGTTAGTCGGGTTAGTCGGGTTAGTCGGGTTAGTCGGGTTAGTCGGGTTAGTCGGGTTAGTCGGGTTAGTCGGGTTAGTCGGGTTAGTCGGGTTAGTCGGGTTAGTCGGGTTAGTCGGGTTAGTCGGGTTAGTCGGTTTAGTCGGTTTAGTCGGTTTAGTCGGTTTAGTCGGTTTAGTCGGTTTAGTCGGTTTAGTCGGTTTAGTCGGTTTAGTCAGTTTAGTTAGTTTAGTGGCTGTGACAGTATTATTCCTGAATTTGAGGTGCCATTTATTTTCTCATAGGGGGGGATGAAAAGTAACTCTCGGGAGCAAATATTTTTGGCTCGGGCGACATACTTTGAATCCCTCGCTACGTTCAGGATTCTACTAAAGAATCCCTCGCTACGCTCGGGATTCTACTCTAGAATCCCTCACTTCGCTCTGGATTCAAAAAAGCGCCCTCGCCGTAAAAATATTACTTTGCTCCCTTGTTATACAATCTACTATTTTTGCTGGCTTCCCTCTATTGTTCCCGGCGCTCCGTCTATAGATTGGTCTGAGGATGTAAGTAGCGAAGTAAGTACCTAAAATCCTTGAAAAATATATAAATGGCTTTTAGTAACAAAAACACTATTTTGTAATAAAAAATATGAGCATAAAAACCTGTAATGTCCTATTTCAGATGAAGATGATATATCTGTGTCTTCACTCAGCCTTATTGAAGAAAAAACAGTTATTGAAAATGGTAAACCAGTGAACGGAGTACATAAATAATAAATGACAACATAATTATATTAAGCTTGATTTTTAGACGTAAGCTTTATTAACCTTAGATGTTGCTATGAAATTGTAATCAAATTACATGTTTACATATTAATTCATGAAATTTATTAAAAAGTGTATCTAAGGAAAAGATTATTGATAAATTAAATAATATTACGATGGAATGGACAACTATTGTTGCAATAGCACATGTGTTTTATTAACAAACCCTATCAAAGTTGTATTGTACAGGCATTTGTACGCCTAACACGAGTACAGAAGTAATATTATATACAAACTATGTATATTCGGAAATATACACTCATACAAATTCGCTCTCTACCTTTCTCACACACACACACGCGCGCGCGCGCAAATTCGCTCTATCCGTTTCTCACAGACAAGGACAACATTATTACTTTAATTGCACACTACAATGTATTCTTAAGTAATAATTCAGACTCTACTCCAATACCTAGACATAATCTCGCCATTGTATACCTTAGTAGATCTGGAAACAATATTTTTTCCTTAGATGTAAATATTTGTCTTCATAATAACTACTACTGCATAATATTTATAGTCGTGTTACATAATACTTTACTACAATGTATTAACTGTTGAGACAGCATCAAAGCAAGGGAAAAATTATAATTCGTTTTTCGTGTGTGCCAAGAAATTAGTTATTTAATTTTAAGTTTTATGTTTCTCTTTTTATTATAGAAATAATTTTAAGTGTAAGCGGTGATTGTTATTTTTTAATATAATGTAAGCATACTGTATGAAAACAATACCTGGATGTATTTTTGTTTGTCTTAATTTTTTTTACTTTGCTTTTATTATTAACTCAATGTTATGAATAAATGTACTATTGTTAAGTATATGTCAGTGCCCCAATTAGTTTTTGAGCGGATGTTTAATAATGTGTTAGCAAGAACTTCTGTTAATATAATGAGAAGAAAAAGTTTTAAAGCGGATCTCTTAGCTTCGCTGTTTATCGTACTGGCAGCTTTGTGTAAGGGACTGCGCTCATTACAATGATGCGTTACTGGACCAAATAAAATGGAACCAAATATCCAAGATATAAGGGTCATAATTGAATGCTTTAGTTTTAGTTGGTCCGTTGACGCGTCCGGGACGTTATCCAAGCCAACCTCAACCTTTGTGGTGCATCCTACTGTACTACGAGCGATGGTCTACCGCTAGGTGGTTAGTTGGAGTTTGCTGGTATATTTAGGTACCACCCATATTAATTCCAACCGTACTTGATCATGGCGGTAGAGTATTTTACTATCGACCAGTCTACCAGCCTCAGTGAAATATGGTTCATCTATCCGTCTCGCAATATCGGATAGAACAATGTGCGTTTTTTGTGCTATTTTGTATTCAATTGCCAATAGATATAATATTATCCACGTAGTTGATAAAAGATAATCAAAACTTTTAAACATATATATGTTTTTAAGTAGTTAAGAAAATTCTCTCGAATATTTTATAGTCCGTTTTTTTTCGCTACGGACTAAATTGACACATGCAAATGTCAATTTTCGAAATAATGATACCAGCTTTTTAATAGTACCGATACTACGATACCGGTTTTATGAATCGTAACTTTTTACTTTTATCAGATAATTTTATTTTTATTTGATAATAGACGAATCTTTTACAAATCATGGTAACTATGGAGTATCACAGATAAAAAATATATTTATTAATTTTAATTACGTATTACACTAAGTAAGTACGAAAATTATTGACTTCTTGTTGAAGAATACGCAACAAGGTTAAGGTACATTATATAGCTATGCCTGTCGGTCATATTATTTTAAAGACACATTTTTTATTATTACCGAAAAACGATACTAGATTGTAAATTACGTAAAGTTACGGTAGAGGCACATCACTATTAATGATTCGCAAAAAAGTGGCAACACAGCTAATGTCAATTTAGTCCGCAGCGAAAAAAACGGACTATATAACTTTTTTTATTAAACCATCTTTGACCATATTTATGTTATGTTGGATTGCACTAACATGTTATGTTGTGAGCCAGAGATATAAAAACTTTACATTTGCCCTTATCAATATCATACTTTAGATGCACGAAAATATGATATCGTCGAGGTGGGTGAGCTCACTCATCATGTCGTAATCCTTAGTTGGAAACGGGGAATGGGTATCAACCGTAAGCTGTAAAATAAAATTTTCAATGCCTTCTAATTACTCAACACTTTTACATTTCATATGTAAATACTCAAATAATTCTCTTTTCGCCACAAAAATGGAAGGACGGATGTAAGGTTATTTATTTCTGTTGTGTGCTTAGTTTGCGTTCATAGTTTCCACCACATTTTGCCTACTCTGAAGAGTGTAATGATAAACATAAATTTTAGTAAAAAATTGTCGTCCTTATAATGAAGGGCGACACGTGATAAAATTGGAAGACAAATTACCTACGCAGGCTTTGTACTTATGTACCTAATATTTTTGAACAAAAATATTAATGTGAGGTAGGTGATTGCCGCATATGTTCAGATAAACAAATTTTATTGTAAATTAGCTACAAATGTATTATTATATATTATTTTAATAAAAGTGTATAAATGCATTTTAGTGTAAGGTGTCAGAGTTCGAAATGGAATTTATTGAAAGGGTCGTGAGCCAATAGGGCTATAGCGGGAAAATGAGCTCATATTTTAATAGATGTATTATGAAAATAAAGAGCAAAATAGAAATATCCGAAAAGATTAATGTGATAAATTTATGTATTGCTCCATGCCATTTATTTTTTGGTCTCTGTGTCAAAATTGGACCGTAATTATGGATAACCATATGACCGTTAGTTGTTATAATGTGTATAACAAATATTATATTAAATAACTTTTGATTTAGGTAGAATCTTCTATTTCATTAAATTAATGAAAAATAGACCTGAGAGGTATGATATAAATGAAATAATAATAAATCAATGAGGTTATATCGTGAAAAGGTGGCTCTACTATCCAAAATACATTGTATTTTTATAAAGTTCAATTAACATGAGATTATTAAACTTCATGTCAACTTAGATTAGATGGAATTAATTTGTATTTGTTTGTATTATCCCTCATTTGTTAACTATCAACAACCGTTTTCAATACTGAATCCTTCTATATCTCAGGATAAGTTAGTCGGTAAATATTAATATTATCTTACCCTAAAATGTGAATTTTTGACTGTTGCGACGTATATCGCCAACTGGCTAGGGGCCGTCCATTAATCACGTGATGTTTTTTTTGGCATTTTTCAACCCCCCCTCCCCCTTGGTGATACATGGTGAGATTTAAGGCTACCCCCCCTCCCCCCGCCCTTATCACGTGTATTTTTTCGTGCCTCTAAAGAATCATTTTTTTTAATATAATTATGTGTAACGTTTAACAAAATAGAACCGACTTTAACCTTTAACGCCGAAAAGTAAAAATCGGTTCAGTTAAACGCGGTTAGTATTCCTAAATCCTTCTCCTAAGTCTAGTCTCCTAAGTCTAGTCTAAACACGACGCTGAAAACCGTATCAAAATCGGTTCAGCCAAACAATATGCCTAAAACCTTCTCCTAAGTCTGACAAATACTATGCTGAAAACCGCATCAAAATAGGTTCAACCAAACGCGAGATAATCGTGCAAAAATATACATACATAATTACATACATACATACAGGCCAAACTGAGAACCTCCTTTTTTGAAGTTGGTTAAAAACTAGCTTTTGCCCGCGGCTTCGCCCGCGTGGAATTCGTTAATATCGCGAACCGGAGAAATGGGAAAGGGGGTACGTCATCAACTGTCTTCCTGGGAAAACTCATCGCAATCATTCATGCGGTGTATATTTTTCATACAAACTCATCCCCTATTTCAACCCCTTAGGGGTTGATTTTTGAAAAAAAGTAGCCTATGTGTGACTCTGTGTGACTCTTTCATTCCGAATTTCATCCAAATCGAACCAGTGGTTTAGCCGTGTAAACGTCACAGACAGACAGACAGACTTTCGCATTTATAATATTGGTATGGATACTGGTATAAGTATTTAAGTATCATCAAATTTTATTATACAAAATTAATATTCCAGTAATTATATGAATTTTCTATAATAAGTGTTAAAACAACCAGTGTTAAAACCAAAGAGTTCAAAAGTAGAGTGGGCAAGCCATACGGTTGCCCATACATTGCAATCGCCCCCGGTTAGAAAGAGAAACAACGATAACGGTAATTACCTATCTCTTTCCGATCCCGATGAGCCAGAAAGAGAAAGGTGATTACTAAAGATTTCGTCTCTTTTTATCCGAGGCACGCTCTGAAGCCTGGCTTCTGCCCTCTACTTTTGAACTCTGGTTAAAACAACAGAATAACTGACACTGGCAAGCTGAATCCGGCGCCGGCGCGGAGGATGAGTATCTCGCGCTTGCCGAAAAAATAAATACACGTGATATATTATTTTACCCCCCCTCCCCCCTTGTGATATTTTGTGATTTTTCATGGAGCCCCTCCCCCCCCTTTCAAGCCTCACGTGATTAATGGACGGCCCCCTAGAAGAAGAGATGAAGGATTGAAAACGGATGTTGGTTAGCACATTTAATGGATGTAGATAGGCAATTTCATAAAACTGTTAATAAGACTTTCTGATACATTAATATAAAATATCTATATCCTGGTTTTCTTATGTACTACAGTTTTCCATAGGCATAATGAATCGTACATGTATCATTCCATTTTGTATAATATATTTACCTATTTCTGATAAAATTTCATTCGTGCTTATTGAGGTTTCTATTTAAATATGAACAATACAATAAAACATTGCTTTTTTGATTTCGTGGCATTTTTTTTTGTATTCTTTTGCTGAATACCCCTAAACGCTTCGAACAATCATGACTACTATTTTTCGTGTTTCACTAGCCCACACTACACGTAAACCTACTAAAATGAAACTGATTTTAGCGTTTATGTTAACATACAAATTACAAATAGCGGGCTTGAAAAAAGAGTCTATAGGTTGACCAGAAATATAAAAAACCTCGCCATATTGCGGTAAGCTCATGGAACTAATTTATTTTACTGGCAACGCTTACTTTCTAAATGTCGCTCGTAAACTGCTTGTCAGTGAGTTAAATGTCATTGTTTGTTTTATTATTTTCACAGCATAATGTTTGTTAAAATGCCGAAAACCGTTCATAGCCGTGAAAGAAAAGTGGTTTTCTATGTGCTAAAATAAAATTTCCTTTAAAATAACATTTATTCCTTTAAAAAACATTTCCGACTCAATTGTCGAAATGACACTAAAGACAATGAGCGTTACTATAGTTAGTGTTGCCATAAAAAAGAAAACTTTAGCGCCCTCATGACAGGTTTCTTATTTTCCTCGTCAATACCTACCTACCTAAGAAATTAGGTTAGAATAGAATTTGTAACCAACGATAAACCTAAATAATTAGCTACTAACGTTACTACATTATGAAAGTATACAATTTTCCACGACCTCTTTTCGAAATCACAAGACATATTATTTATTCGTCGCTATCTTACATGTTTGAAATTAGTGAGCAGAAAATTCTTTTTGAAATGCGCACCGAATTTGAATCAAAGAGTTCAAAAGTAGAGTGGGCGAGCCATACGGCTGCCCATACATTGCAATCGCCCCCGGTTAGAAAGAGAAGCAACGATAACGGTAATTACCTGTCTCTCTCCGATCCCGATGAGCCATAAAGAGAAAGGTGATTACTAAAGATTTCGTCTCTTTTTATCCGAGGTACGCACTGAAGCCTAGCTTCTGCCCTCTACTTTTGAACTCTTTGATTTGAATACGCCCACAAAACCCCACTCAATGAATCTACTGATTCAGATGGCTTGTTGGTAAAATCATGACGTCATCACCGTGCCCAGCCAGCCGCTCCATAGAGATAATACACTAGAGCGCAGAAGCCAGGCTTTAGAGCGTACCTCGGATAAAAAGAGACGAAATCTTTAGTAATCACCTTTCTCTTTCTGGCTCATCGGGATCGGAGAGAGAATGATAGGTAATTACCGTTATCGTTGTTTCTATTTCTAACTGAGGCGATTGCGATGAGCCGCTCCGCTGCCTCGCTCCGCTCCAGTGGATAGGCAGCCTACTACCGGTATTATAATTCCGTAATTATTTCGGTAATACAAAAAGTAAAAGTTAAAATATTTTTAAAATTCCAAGTATTCCATAAATTATTATTCCACAGTCTTTTATATCTACAGTTCTTCAAAGATCTATTAATCTCTGTATCTCCTTGTATCTCCACGTATCTCTATGGTTTTCATGACGCTGACCATTGATCTATAAGGACTATGGATTAGACACTAAAGCAAAAATAGCGAGCCTGACAATGCCTGTCAAAATTTTAGTGAATAAAATATGGCCGATTCTACTAGTGTTGTGCGCACTACGTGGACGGAAACACTATCGATATTTAGTTTAATAACTAACGATATAACAGCAATAATACATGTCGTTCGTCTTCTCAGCGATATTAATATTAATTTTGATACCTACTGCGATGAACTTGTCATGTCATGTCAACCAACCAGCTATCATGATGATCTGCTGAACAACAAACGAGGACACAACGACTGATCCCCCTTTTTAGACGATCTCAGCGATAGTGTTTTAAACTCTGCCAGTTAATTAGGTACCACCCTCTTGCTTAACACAGCCGACAAACTATTTGTCTTGTTCCAGTTAGGAAATTTAGGTAGTTAAGGCCTTTATTTATTATATGCATAATGTAAAATTATCAAAATAGAGTTCCATAACCGAAGTTTAAACATCGGAAGTAAAATACTTACATATATCTCTATTTGGCTGTATTGTATATAACTAGGTATATACAGGCTTGAAGTTATGTTAAGTTTATATCCAATATTAAAAATCAATCCTTCCATTAACCAGTCCGCCTACTCCTAAACAATGCCACTTTTGCTGATTCTGAATGTACCCGCTGAATCTAGAAAAATCGCGATAGATACTTACATAAATAAATAAGTCATATGTAGCACTACGATGAATTTAATTTTAGAGTTTATTCAATAAAAGCTAAGGGTGAAGATAGTACTGCTGTGTGATATGACTGACAATTTTCTTCTGATCACCCATGATTGTGTAATAACCCTTAGTGCATTAATATTGTGGAAATGGGACCGAAATGTAAATAAAAAACATTTGTCTATGTACACAAATTTTAATTTATTTGTTTAAGGCTATATAATGTACAGCATAATTACAAAAATACAAATAAAAGTATTATAGCATATTTATTAATTAGGCACAAAAAGCGATCGTATTTCTAACTAGCGAATTCTTCAAGATAAGCTTTGGGCAGATAAGATAACAGAGGAATAATTATAATTGCTTTTTACAAAAAAATACTTCAACAAGACGAGGGTTTATGTTTTCTGGAACAATTATTTCTAGCCACTTCTTTTTTAACGATTTATTTGAAGGTAATCTATTGAATAAAAACAATTATTTCAACTTTCTTCAGCGTCATTTTAAATTATCGATATATCGAATATCGATATTTTAACACTTTCTACCCTAAGTGTCATTGAAATGTAATCAAACCGGCTACTCAAATATATAAAATAATGATGTAAAACCCAACAAAACATTAACAGGCCTACGTAATCCTCGCACAGATCTTCATGCAGCAAAAACATAATATATCAATATCATTCAGATATTCAACAAACAACGAAAACTGATACCTACTATAACTTGTTAATTTTGGGTGTAATTTATTTTTCCTGGCTCCGCATTGTAGTATACCACACCTCATTGTGTTTTAATGTTTTTGTTTTGCTTAAAAGACACCACAAAACCTCCTATCAATGCCTATTTTAATATATTTTATAGTTTTGGGTTTATTAACCATTTTGTTTGACATGAGATGTCATTTGTAAGGGTGAATTAAAAATGGCCGGCCTGCTACACACCAACCAGCTAATTTCATATGAGGTTAAGGATTAGGGCGTCTCTATCTAAGTATATTCCTATCTCTATGACGCTGACGGCCTCAGTTGACGTTGTCACTGTTGTCAGTCTCAGTTGTCATTGTCATTTTCGATCAATCGAGAATCAGATCAACACAACAACGACGCGTGTGTTTGGGACAAAAGTTGAAGTAATTTGTTTGGCTGTAATTCGTAAATAACATCAATATGCCGAAGTATTATTGTGACTACTGTGATACATATTTAACCCATGATTCGCCTAGTGTTAGAAAAACCCATTGTACTGGCCGGAAGCATAAAGATAACGTGAAGTTTTACTATCAAAAATGGATGGAAGAACAAGCCCAGCATCTCATTGATGCTACTACAGCAGCATTTAAAGCGGGTAAAATTGTACAAAATCCATTCGGGAACAAAGGAGCAGCAATTCCACCGCCTTGGGATCCATCGGTTATGGGGCCCGGTGGGCCGAGAGCTCCTGTTTCAGCACAAGGACCTCCTGGTATGTTGCCTCCACCATCGATGGGTCCTGGGGGACCGATGGCGCCTCCCATGATGATGGGACCTCACGGACCGATGCCGCCAATGATGGGAATGCGACCACCTATGATGGGCCCACTAATGGGCCCCATGGGACCTATGGGGCCAATGGGCCAAATGCGTCCGCCTCTAATGAATGGGCCTCCAATGAACAAATAGTGAAAGAGATAATTGTTTAGACTGGTAAATCAATCTCATGATTCCAGTGATGTGCCTGGACATTCATGTAAATATTTTAATGTATGGATTACTTTGTACAATTATAGAGGTTTTAAATATTGCTTGTTGTATTATTTTTCCTTAGTACCCAATATAAATATTGTTATGAATAGTGGGCTAATTATGAAAAATACCTATTTTTTAATTTCCTTAATTTGATCACATAGTATGTGTTAAGTAACATACATTTAATCGTACAGATCGTTTCAAGTCTTTCCTCGCAACACATTGGCAGTGAGGGGTGATCTCAGTTTCTGCACCCTACAATCCAATGGATTCCACAGTACACCATGTCAGAAGTACAGATTGCCAGTCTTTGCGAACAGTGTTTTAATTTACCAAAGCAAGTGTTAATATTAAATTGCAATATGCACATAGAATGTTACATGCGTCATCTAATAACTATTTGATTTCATTACTTTTGGGTACCTTTGGTTTCCTTTTTGCAAACTTTTATCTTTTTTTGGCACATACTATTTGTGGGTGTAACTCAGCTTGGACATAAGATAAGTGTGCTCTGTAAGTGATTGCAGGAAAAAAGCTCTTTGAATATCTTGCCGCTTCTTCTTTAAAGACGACTCATGGAAGGGATCTGTTGCAACAAGGGTGTAGTTTGACTTTCAAAAAGTGTTTGTGATAAACCAACTTTATTTAAACTTTATCCCATTCGTTAATTCATAACAGTTTCTAATCATTATAAAAACATAATATAATATTGTAAACTATAAAAAGGTAAATAATTATTATTTACTAAATTATCTATTGATTGATATAAAAATGTATAAAATATAAAAGGACAAAATAACCATTTTTACTTTGTAGCGTAGGAAATAATGTATAAAATTGACATTAATGTAGCCATGTTAAAAAAATTATTGGCATTCTATCTTCCTGCAGAAGGCATCACTTCCATAATACACCAATATCTTGAATCCATATTATTTCAAAATATAATATTAAATGTAGGTAACAGAATCTCATGTTGTTCGTATTTCAGACTGAGAGTTTTGTCTTGAGTTTGTCACTATTGATGGTGGTAACATTGCAGGACGAATTGAAAATAACAATATGACTAGGTCTGCTAGTAACATTAATCCGATTACTAAAGGTAGTAAACCATTCAGAACAACTGCTGCATTTCTTTTGGAAGGGTCCAGAGTCCTTACATTTTTGAACACAACAAAGGCTGCACACATTTGCATAGAAAAACAAATAATAAGTGCATAAATCTGCACCAAGCATGATGGATACTGCTGTCTTATACCGCCAATTATAAATATGCCAAGGAAAATATATGTGGCAAATAAAGCGATTGGTGAAAGGAGAGCATGTGACATCCCAAGGGTTGGTGTAGCCCTCTCGTTGATAAAGTTAGCAGTATTCACTACTAAAGTAAATGCTTTAAGCTTCAGTGAGCAGCGGTCAACATTCATTGAAGTTAAACAGCTTCAAGAGTTATGCAACTTCCACTTCCCGTAATGAAATAATAAAGCAGCATTTTTAAAATCTATTTGAGTAGGTACCCCTATAACTAACAAATTTGTTAATCAATTTCTGACAAACAGAAGGCTGTCAATCACTCTGTTCTTTAAACGACATTAAGGTGCCAGATTATAAAATATGTTTTATTGTAGGTATGTTATATTGGTTATATGTACAGATTACGTTATAGCAGTATACACAGAAAGAAAAAAGGAGTTAAAAAAATAATGCTCAAAATATTTATCAACACGTTTAATTAAAATGTATTCCAAATAACTTAAAAACTTTGAAAAATTGAAAACACTACTTATATAGTACCTTTATGTACTCAATAAATACTTACACTAATTTGTAACTATGAAGTTTTAGCCTTAATTAGGTACTAATTAAAAATGAAGATTGGCCCCATTAGAGCATTAAGAAGAAAAAAAACACCTTAAAATACCATTTTGTTATGATTTAAAGAATTATCAGATGCCAGCAAAAATGGCACTTTAAGCGAGAAAAGACTAGATTAAAGCTTCTATCATTTTCATTGTCTCAATATTTACAAATTACACATGACAATACAATGAAAAAATTTCTAAGCACCGCTTTTTTAATTACAAATTTTGATATCATAATGCTGTTTCAAGCGTAGTTGGTGACGTCTTGCCTCGTTCTGGGGAGGTTTGGTTCCTGGTAGTAGTAGCGGTGGCAGGTAGGCTTTTAAAAGAAGTTAATTTTGGAGGAGACGATTCAGGTGCACTACTAAAGAATTCAGCACGTCTCGCTTGTAAAATTGCAGATCTTGATAACCCATGTGTCTTTGAATATTCCGTTTCCAGCGGAAATACGCCTTGATCAACAGATTCAGGATAATCATGTTCAGCTTCTAAGTTGTGTTCGGAGATAGGAATTAGATTTCTACGCGCTCCGAAATGATGATTAGTAATAATAGGAACTGTTTTAGACGGTGGGTCAGCAGGAGATGAAACGTCATGCTTTTCTCCGGAGCTGTTGGAATTCTCTTCTTCATTGTTTACTTCAGGTATGGGCGTCGATAGAACATCTGATCTCGGACTTGAAAATCGCCATTGTGATTTTGGCGAGAGTAAAATTTTTGGCGTATTTTTATGTTCTTTAATAAGAGCACTTGTTCTGCCTGGTGATACTGGTGGGTTGCTGGTTTTAATAGTTTTTCTGTTCGTGTACGTTTTCGGTGAACCGCTAAGGTCTAGTATATTAACTTGTGATCTGTTATTTGCAACAGGCGAAATTGGAGTCTGTGTTTTTTCTTTCGATAATTTCAGCTGCTCTACAGCTGAAAGTTTGTTAGATTTATTTTGAGGACTGAGTGTATTGAGTTTTACACTGTGCTGCAATAGAAGCTTCTTGAAGTCGAGCCTTGATGTCTGCGGAATAGGTCCAAATCGATCCGCACAAGTAGTCTCTGTTTTTTGGACACCGAAAGTCCCGGTTCCGGTGCCTGGGAAAGCTTTGTCCATAGACGACCAGCTCGCTCTAGTTTTAGGATCCCCGAAGTACCCCGTTTCTGGTTGACGTTTGACGTATAAAGACGTCTCTGAACTTACTGGCGAAAGACTAATCGAAGATAGAGCTGGAGATTCGGCTCTTTCAGGAGTTTCTTTGATATTCAATTTCTTTTTGCTTTTATGTATAACCGCATACAGTTCTTCGTTTGTCATGGTCGATTTAACTGGGGATAATAATTTTGAGTTGAGATCAACCACATTTTCTTTGGTTGTAGGTGTCGATGATTTGAACGGTCCCACTGTGCGAGGGTCTATCGGCGATATCCTAATCGAATCTTCACTACTGGCAGGAGGCATTCTTTGCTTATCGAGTCCGTAACAGTTTTCAGTTTGATTTTTATTTATGATATTGGGTATCCTCTGATTTGACATCTGTGTTCTGGGCCCGTTTGCATCATAGAATGTTCTCTTTGGAAGTGTCCAATATTTTGGTAATTGATTTTGTACATTGTGCTGTGAACTAGCATAGTCGATAACACCGTGCTTGCCACGTATGTGAGCCGTGTGATATCGATGAAGTGTAGGATTTATTGCATTTAGATCGACTGTGGGACTGGATTTCATCTGGGTTTCTGGAATTTTGTTTTGCTGTACATTGATAGAGAGTTTGTCAGCCCCGGAATGTCGATGGTCTGAAATTTAAAAAAACAAACATGTTTTAATTTAAGAAATCATGTTTTGCATTACGAAATGTTAATATTAAGACCCCATATCTACGTGTTTTAAAATAAATAGATACGTGGCGCCTGGTAAGTACATAAAAACACTCTACATCTTGTAACCTTTGTAAAAAGACTTGAGCAGATAGTTCAATATCACACAAATCTGCTAGACAATAATTGTTTTAACGTTAATTTGAAAGCATTTTACAAAGGTATTAATACAATAATACAAAATTTACATATAAATAAATATCCACCATAATTATTACACCAAATTAAGCTCATAGCCAGGTAAATAGATTGCAGGGCCACTATTTGCCTTTAAACTATACTATCGTGTTGCGTTGTAGCTCAGTGCATAATTTATTGGGTTAATTAACAAAACGCTTGCATTCAAACAAATTATACATTTATAAAGTGCATGGTATTATATTCACAAACAATCAAGTGTTAGTGGTAGGTAAGAGATGTTAGTTATAGTATATTTGATCTAAGACGAACCATTCTGGAAAAACTAAAATTTGCTATTGTCTTAAACACCTTTTTTAATTACTTAATGAATGAATCGTCTAGTGTTTTCGTTTAAGATGCAACTTTGTTAGTAACGGTTATATACAAGAATCAAAATTTTAATTATTTACTATATTAATAAAATGGTAATAATGCATTCATTCATGCTTAAAAGCAACAAAAACTTTACCTTCGAAGAACTTCGAGTTAACAAAGTCGCAACCATTGGAAGCATTCTGGATCACTGTGCAAAGCGGTGTTTAATGAGTTCATGTGTATTTGTAAAGGAACTTGAACATTAAGTTTCCACATTACTATTTAAAACACCCTACACAATTATTAATATAGAGTTATTCAGAATTAGTGATGTTATGATTGTGTCATTGAAGACTGGCTTTATCTCCAGTTATGGTGAGTTGTTACAGCATTTGTTTTACTTTTACACCTGATTCCCAACAATTTCGTGTTTTGTATTTACACGATATCACGCGACTTTTAAATTTGAGAAATGAGTTCTGTCTCATTCAGAAAATATTGAAAATTTTAATGAAAACCCTTCCTGAAATATTTAATCGAGTGAAATGAAATCTAAAGTAGGTACTTAAATATTGTCAACAGAACTTCTTTCTTCGTTTTTAATTTGGTGCAATGTAATGAGTAGGGTGAGGGTGAGAGCCGAAGGAGTGATTAAATGAAATAAGTGCGTTAATTCACAATTTTTCTATTATGATATTATTTACAAAACACAAAAAGGACATCAGAAAATATCACACCATGCACTTATAAATGAAGATATTAAACCACTCGGAAGCTGTGCACGCTGCGGTGAAGGAAGCCACCATGCATTATTTCACACGAAAACAATGTAAATAAAATCAATTTCACGTATATATTACGAATTATGTATAGATTAATATTTATATTATGAAATTAATTATAGCTTAAACCGTAGTACAGGTATTTATCACAGAAGTAACGAGTTGAGTATAATAAAATAGGGAAGACGATTTAAAGATATTATACTTAATTCGTTGGACGGAATATTTCCAAGTTAATATTTAAACTACTTACTATTACGTCAAAATAATTCAAAAGAAGAGATTAATGAAACCCTAGTTAACTAAGATAAGCGTAATACAGAGTTTGAATAGGTAACGATCGATCGTTTTATAAATTACCAAATTTCAGTGCCGTAGTCAGATTCGGAAAGCGATAGAACTCTAGCCTTATGCATAGAGCGATCAATAGGTACAGTGACTTTAGAAGGTGAGAGGGCACAATTTATTGGTGAATGTATAATACAAATATCGTGTGGATCAGAGTCTAATATAGCTGATAATACATCTAAGGAATTATCTCTGTTGTCTGGTAAGAATGCCATTGAATTGCGTTTCGGTACAGGTGTATTCATGGGGCTAAAAGTTAATGCAGACAACTCTGCTACAAATTTTTCTTCAACAAAAGTAGCAGTATTATTATTTATACATTCACAAGACTTAAAATTATCAAACATACTACGGTGGCTAAGTTTAGGGGATACAGTCGCAGGATAATTAATTTGTTCACGAAGTAAATCTGCAGTAATTTCTGCCTGTATCATTTCTAACGAGCTTCCTTTCTTAGCATTACTTCCAAAACTATCTAATTTAAGTAACTTTTTAATTGGCATCAGTGGAGAGTTAGCTAACTTGTAACTATCACTACGTTTTATTTTATTGATTGCATTGTTTTCATTATTATTTTCATTGACATTATCATCTAATTCCTCTACTGTTTCCGATTTTTTTATATTAGTAAACATTTTCATAACTTCAGCAACCTTTTTACTACCTGATTTATTCAAATTATGGAGACATTTATCTCTTAACATAATAGGAGTTTGGAAATTAGGGACAAATGGTGTTATATTTTCAAGATCATTTGCTGATTGATAAGTACTATCTAGGCTAACTTTTGTAATGTTTCTCATAACTATTTCTGGTTGAATTTGTGTCTTACCTGTTGTATCATCTTTCGATGGAGACAAGCTGACACCCTCTGCATCATGTATATTTACATAAGCCCCTGTCCTTGTCATAGCCTCTACAATTCGCGGTAAATCATGATTACTTTTTGTCGTAGTTGCTGTTTGACTATTAGGTACAGCCGGTGTTTCGGTGACTGGCGTGGCTGTTATTATCATGCTCGGTTTAGGAGGTGGTAAAGTGACAAATTCAGTCGTAACAGGACCGTGACGTTCTATCGGAGCTTTAATTATCATTTTCCCTAACTGTGGTGATGTTGGTTTACTAGCGGACAGGACTGGTTCATAGGGGAAATCAGTTTCATCCGTAATTTTCACAATATCAGCGTTTTCGCGTTGAATAACTGACGTGGTTGGACATATCTCTTGGACGAACGGGCCTGGTTCGAACGTGGTATGAGCTCCTTTTCTTCTTTTTAGTGTATCCGACGAATAAATTACTTGTCCTTGAGAATCTAATGTAACCTTGGCTCCTTTCCTTTGCAATTCATCTAAAGCTACAGAAGGCTTTTCATCTAAACTATGTTCTAAAAAGTCTCTGCTATCGTTTAGACAATTTGGTAGCTCGTTTAAAGAAACATACTCTGTTTCAGGTAGTTTACCAGATAATACAGCTTGTAAGTTCTTTCTTACGATATCGTTATTTGCATAAGACCCTCTGTTTAAGTTCATCTTTTGATTATTATTTTTAACGTCTGCTATTGTAACGTAGTCACCAGTATCGTAAAAATCTTCAATTGCTTCGGGTTCTTTTGAAACTGGCGACTTTTTATTTGATAGTTTATTGGGCAAAACACCTTTTAGTTTGCACATTAAACTATTGAATGGTTGTAAACCAGTTTTTAATTGATTTGGTGCTTTGCCATTTGTTTTTGAAATTTCAGCAGTTCTTACTTTTTCTTCGGTAGGTAAGTCTAATTTAGGCCGGCTTGAATTTTTTATTTTATCTGCGTCATGTTTCTTTACACTCTCGGAATCTTTGTTACTATTTTCACTTTCGTCATCTGAATTGGTCGGTGTAATGACACACATGGATGGAATTCGTGCACTGTTTATTGTAGTTTTGTATCTTAGTCGCTCGATACGATCAGTTCCTTCCAGATCAGATGATTCAGAGTAATCTTGTTCTGATAGACTATTTTTTCCGTGAGCGCTGGATACTGAATCTTCTATGGGAGAACTTGAGGTATTGTGGCCAGAATCTGGGGAGCTTGTACCAGTACTTTTCTTTGCACTCTCCAGTTCTGTTTCAGTATGTACTTCGGCTACTGCTGTTATTTCCCTATGATTACCAACATTTTTCGTAATAGTAATTGCTGATGAAGAAACTTCACGAATTTCAGGCGACGAATGATTGTAAACTGGTTTCTCAGTAAATTGGCGAGCTGGATTATATCTAAGGCTACTAAAAGGAGATCTTGTAAATGAAGAACTGGAACTTCTCTCTAGGCTTGCGTTTGCACTGTGAATATTACCTCTATTTCTATTTATTTTCGTTAAAGAACTTTTACGCTCAGGAACCGTCGGACCTATTACAAGTGATCTATCACTTCCAGCTGCCATTAACGTTGTACATACAGTTCCAGCAGAACTCGTAGTTGTACTTGTAGAACCTTTGCCAAATAATTCGTACTCATTTTCCGCTGTCATATTTTGGCTGTTGGATGAATTTGATAACGCTGTGCTAGTGTGCATAGGTGTGCTGGGTGAAACTTCTTCTTCCTTTAAAGTCTTTAAACCAGAATCCATGTGAAAAGAAGTGTAGTATCCTTCCGTATCGCAAGAGAATTCAGAACTGGTCTCCAAATCTTCATGTAAATCATGGATTATATCTGGCGTCAGAGTACCTTCACTCGTTACACTTCCAGACCCAGAATTATTGAGAAATCTTCTTCTGCTTATAATTGAACTAGGGGGTCCGTGATGGAAATTGAGGGAATTATTCGAAGTTGCAGCCGAAGTTGTGCTTTTAGGGGGAACTGTAGTAGTAGTGATTTCCGAACCAATACTTGTTCTTCCTGATTCCGAGCTGGCTGACCAATTGCCGCTTGATGAATGTGGTTCATCTTTGCCAATACCACATCGCCTAGATCTCCTATGAGCTGATGTATTTCGTAACTTAACTGCTCCGTTTATTGTCGCTGTGTTTGGAATGCTAGTCGGAACTCCTATGCTTTTTTCTGATGACGAGTATGATGCACATCTTTGATGTGTCCTTCGGTCTTCTTCACCAGGTCGCTTCTTCCGCATCGTAACTGACTCCTGTGGCTCTTCTCCTTTTGTAGGAGACATAGATTCTTTTGCCTTTTCTGTTTTTGATGTATCTTTGAAGCTATCTCTGCTGCTACTTGGCGATCTACCGATCATTTTTAGCCGATTTTTACCCCATTGCTTCAGACTGTTGAAATGACTTTTCTTTGTTATAGGATCAATAGGACTTTTCTTAAGTAAATCGCTAGACCGAGATCTGAGGACAGTAGTATCTTCGATTTCTTCAGAGGCCACAGCATTTGTTGTATCGCTATGATAGGACAAACCAAGCAAAGCATTAGTCACACGCTAAGGGCAGAACTATGTAGAAAATCTTCAAATAACTCCGCTTAGTCTTGTTACAGCGAAATTATTTCAAGATGTCAGTAATTATGAAGCTAATGAAAAATGGCACTATTAGTGTCCAAGTGCACAAAAAATTGATTGTCGTTGTTGATCATTCCCCGGAACTGTAGACTGGAATATTAGAACATGACATAACAATGACAATCAGTAACAAAAATGTATTCACAGAAGCAAGAGATATGAATAGGTTAATTAAAATTTGTGCTGTTTTTATTGCACATTTTAAGCTCACCACACAATACTGTGCTTTAGGTTATCATCGTTAATTGTTTGTAAGATTACATTATCTACGGATATCAAAATCAAAAGATATTTACTAAATTATAAAGGTGTTCTTATGTAGATAATATAATCGGTGTACAGTGCAAACTAGAAGCTTACCCAGCTATAGCCTCTCTAAGCTCTTTCTGATCAGTGCCCGAAATGGTGTTTCGTCTTTTACCCCGCGGTTTTCTTGTCCGCGTCCTTCGTTTGACGGTGTCCGTTTCGCCGGTGCCGGTCTCTATGTGCAGTGATTTTCGGGAACTACACATTCTATCGAAGAATTTTCCTGATGTGTCAATAGCCACAACTTCAGGGGGGAATCTGCACAAATAAAAAGGGATAGTTAATTGACTGCATGTGCAAGTAAAAGCAATTTTTAGACTATGCGTCATCTTCCAAATATTTAACAAAGTAATTGACTGTCGTCTAATACCTAATGTTCAGAATCATAGCGTACGTAGGGAGGTGTACTGTACATATTGTAAGTATGTTATGGACCAATGAATGTATGCAAACCTAGCAAAGACGTCATGTGGGTAGCCAAGTTGGTGCCTAAAATAAATACTTTTGACGCCTAGTGTAGTTTTGATTTTATTGTACCGTGTAGAGGAACTTAGCATCCACATGAACTAAACTATGAAATTCACTGTCCAAAATTTTTAAGTGATATAGCATTAACATATCAACATATCAAGTCTACCATACATCGAAGCAACTTTAAGTTGCATAGAAGCAGAAAACTACATATCACCTTAATAAAACATCTATAACTTTAAATATGACTTCATTTCATCTGTGAGAATAAAATAAATTAATATCGTTGACATCTAACTCAAATAAAACCCAACAAAGATTATATTTAAACAAGAAAATGAATTTAATATCACAGAACATAGTTGGTATTGTCTAATATTTACTTTATCAAAGTCGCAACTTGGTTCGAGCCAAGTAAATTTGCATTTGAAAATTCATATTTCAGTGGCAAACTATTAATTTTTAATGTGATTCTACATCCATTACGTTACATGTTTTGAACGGCGATATTTCACTCCAGTTGCATGTATGACAACGAGGCTCATGATTACTGTGCTTCAGACCTTGCAAAATGGCGGTACTTTGCCCAATAATGATCTAATTGAGATTGAAACGATATGCAACAGCATGAGACTGTGAGCATGAGACTAAAGAAGGGACAACTTTTACTCCAGGAATACTTACTTGGAAGCAATAACTCGTAGCTGTTCCTCTGGGCTCGGAAGTCTGTGGTCGATGGGTTCGTCGTCTCCTGAACCGCACTCGGAGAGTTCGTCTGGTGTCAGGGTCACGCTGCTGGCGATGCGCATCGACGAGTCCGGGAATGTGGTTATTTCGCCCAATGCTTCTCTCGAAGTCCATTTTCTTAGGTGCTCTACTACTGACGGCTGGAAATATTGGTAGACAGTTTTGTAGATAGATGGAGCGTAAATAATGCTCAATGGTTTTATGTTTCACTTTAAAGTAAGTTTAGGTCGTTAAAAACTTTGTAGGTACACGGGGAAAAAACTAACGCTTCATTATCATAGCCCCACTGTGGGATTTTGTTGCGGTCGCTTTGAAAATGATGAAATCCCGTCTTTGAAATGACACTAAAGTCATTTAGAGGTGAAAAAGATTTTGTCCCAGAATACTTACGATATGCGTCTCTACTTCAACATCTATTTTCTGATGGATGCGTCTTCTCTTAGAACTCAGCACGGGCGTGCATAGCAGGTACGGTGAGTGTTGAGAGTCTTTACGCAGCTGATCGAGAAGCGAGCTTGAGTGCCGGTCCAACGACGCTCGCTCGTACAAGTTGCGTAAACAAGCCGGTCTGGAACATTTCAAAAGAACTTTTATGAACTGATTATTATAAGAAGTTTGTTTATAACAGTTATTAGGTCATACGTTTTAGTGTTAACCGCGAAGGAGAAATGTTGTCCTTCTGAAAATAGACTCGCCCATTTGCGTCTGGGTGTGGAACCTAAATTAGGCCCTGACGATAATTGCAATGAAGAAACATCGTGTAGAGTGTAGAGTATAATGGCCTCGTTACAAAAAGCAGTCTTGTGCAAGGAAACTAATTAATAGTATCATCTTCTTGCAGCGTTCTATCTTTGCCAGCAAATTTAATGGTGCTAATTATTTCTGTTCGTGTTGCCTTGCTACCAATTATTGTTTTTGCTGTTGCGGACATTATTATTTTTTGCTTTAGTTTTTGCAGCCTCAGATTCTATGTTCAGCTTTTTGCGTTTGAAAAACATTATGTTTTGTTTGATAAACGATATACTTAATTATAATAACCTCGTTTTCAAAAAAAATGGACTCTCTTGAAAAATATTTTTTGACAATTTGAAATGAATAACTATCGAAAATGTATACATGATTGTGTGATTGTATGAATCATTTACCTACATTTTACACTTTGGTTTGTTAAGTTCGAAAATTCTTTACATTTTCTAAATCCACATCCACATGTAAACATTTGTGATGTTATTGCTATTACTATGACGGATACTGTGTAGGAAAAATAAGTTTATAGATTTACCTGGTGTCTGGCGTGAATAGACCTTTCTTGGGGGAATGGTTCGCCGTGTAGTGAATTTTGCGCGTTGCAAAATCCGACAGGCTTCCCTCCGCTGTAACAAATAAAATATCAATTTAATATTATACGAATTCAAGAAATTACTTTGCTTTGATATGAAACCTGTACATTCTATTTTCTAATGTCCTGCCCCACCATATTACTGGGTAATTTCAATAGTGAACGTTAAGGAAAACAAAGAAATCTTTCAACCTCATACAATACTCATCGTTGTTGGAGTGAACAAACGAACTGTAAGCCCAGTGATTAGTAACCAAGTCGGAACCGCACGACTTAGATGTGAAACGGACAAATAAGGGACTATTATTCAACGCCCCCCAGGTTATCGTATCGACTAATGGTTCGGGTATACGATTGTTTTCGTTTTGGAGTATCGTTACATTTGACTTCATTATTTAGTAATATTTGTCGATTAACAACAATAAATGCTAAGAAACTATGTTAAAGTAACATAAGTCGTATCAGGAATATTAATTACTTATCGGTCGGTAAGCTATGCAGCCCCTGGGTAGGGTGAATATGTAATTTAAAATTTCATGAATTCCTAACATATTATAGGCAACCAAATTCAATAATATAATTCATTCGTAGCGTTATGCACAAAGCATGTATTTATTTTTTATCTAAGTATTTCGAATTCAAACATGACAACCGCAGTATGAAGTATGAATGAAGGATGGTTTTTATCCACCTTGCAAGAAAAATATGAGGATAAAAAGTTAAAGATGAGATGAAAAAAGAATGGCGGGAGTGGTGCTATTGCCAGCTGGACATTTACAAACGCACCTGCATGGATGTGTATGGTTATTAGCCCGTAAACTTTTATGATGGAGTAATTACTTATTCAATAAACTTTGGGCTCATCTGAATTAGGTTAGCTTTGAACTCGAATTCGATGCAATTTTTCGTGCAATAAGTAGGTACTTAACAATTCAACTTGTAGGTAATTTATATAATAGTTTTATTTCATCTTACAAGATCAAAATGTTTAGGTAATCATTTAATGTCGATAATGTGAAAACATAAGAACATTAGGTATAACCTCAATTCTTACATAATATTTTAGCAATATCCTACCAATACTTCGGTAAAATCAAGGAACTGAGTTAAAGGATTCAAGTTTGAAATCATTACTAATTTAACTTTAATTAAAGATAATGAACAATTAATATAGCGAAGTTAATTAAAAGATACTGTAACGTAACAATTTTCGCTACAAGTGAGTTATCGTCGGGCCGGAGTCGTGCTCAGATATCGTGTGCCGTGACCAAACTTATTTCGATTTCAAATTAACGAGAAGGAAATTATACCTAGTCACCGTTCCCAGTTATTAAGAGGGATCGACCGATTTCTAAGGTCTTTAATAATACCTACTTATTATTAGTTTCTATCTATTCAATGACAGGCGTTGAATACGACAATTATAATTTTTGATGTTTTTTTCTTCAAGTACCATCATTATTGTAATAAGATACGTAATTTAAAGTAATGGTATGTACCCACTCAACAAATATGGCTTAAAAACGCCTTGAGTAGTATCAGAAAATTTCATAGGTAAGGTAACCTGTTTACCGTTACAACAGCAGCCTACATGAACATGATAGCCAAGAAACATGAAAGTGCTTAATGAAAGAGGAAATAATGTACCTACATGTAAGTTTTAGGTATACAAAATTTGAATTTTGATTTATAGTACCTATCAGTACCTACATGCAATTAAAAAAATTGGGTGCTAGCAAGTATGAACTTCATGGGTAACTATTTACTATCATTATTTTATATTACTTATTTTATGACACTTAAGTATTAATTTACTTCTGTTGCTTAATCTTTTTCAAAAGAAGCAAAGTTCGGATCTATTATCAGGGGATCTGATAGGTCATAAGTATGTAGCGGAAAGCCGTATAAATCAAACTCATAAGGCTCAAGACCGGTCGGAGAAGTCTTACATAGTTACGGTTAATGCCAAATATTGCAACAGACTAAAGTATATGGGATTTATGCTTTTGGCATATGTTATCACTAATGGCATATCTCTTGAGAAATGTGCGTTAAACTAGAGAGGTTCCAAGAAAAGCTAAATAACTGAAGAAAGACTGAAGTAAAAATAACTCTACCGTTGGCGTGAAATGAAAAATCTGAACTTCGTGTTAATGCAATTCGTCATTAATCAGTATGAGTTGTTGATAATATAATCAAGAAACAAAGATAAAGTTCACCATTCTCGTAATTATAATTTCAAAAGTTATTGGTCATGAGTAAAACCCTTACTATGTAAGAATTGATTAAGTCACTAACATTTAACGTTCGTTAAACGGCATATATTAGTCAAAATGCTAGTCAGTGTGTGAGACTGTGAGGTAAAGGGGATAATTTGCGTCACATTAACTACGTGAACTCTGACATCACACTACTGGATAAATCACGTCCGTATTTCTCAACCGAATATGCTTACAACACGCAAAATAGATACTAAGTACGAGTAAATTGTATTTGAAGCAATTTCAAGTGTAATTTGTGTGTATTTTTTATTACAAAACAATGTGTAATTACATAACATACCTTTCGCCATTATTAAGAAAGTAAAATTATTATCTATTCTATTGAGCTCGATTTTTGTTTGAAAATTTAAAATAAATATTTCAATAAGTATACAATTTTATAAGTTACAGTTGTCACAGATGAATATGGTAATAACCTTACTGATGGCGGGTGGTAGCCACTGCAGAATGCACTCCATGCCCGTTATAATGGACTGCATAAATTTCCAGCGTCTGCGCTTATGCGGCACTAGCTTTTGGTAAGGAATTCCGGTTACATACGAGCACTGTATTGTATGCACGAACAACGAAATATTCTTGCGTAATTCAGTGATCTCTCGCACGATGGAATTCCGCGAAAGTGCCTCCTTGGTAAATCTTATTTTGAATAATGATTTTAATACTGTCAGGTACTCAACAGCCCTTGGTGTAACAAATAAATTTTTTATGAATTTGTTAAAAGATTATTTTAAGCGTTTCATCGTGTGAAAATTTAATAACTGAACTTATAGAACGAAAACCTCAGAAGTGGGATATTGACCAAGTAGTTATTACATAATTACTTTGACATGAATGTAACTATTTCATAAACAAATAGCATGAATCTTCAGACTTTACTCAATAAACAAACAACTTTTCATAGACACTTGACCAGTGAGAGCTAGCAGAGCACCTCAAAGCGCATATCAAAGAACCCGGGCGAGCGCATAACAATAAAACTGCAATTCCCTCGCGAGGAGCACGAAGAGCATACATACGTGGCCGCAGGAAACTAGTTCCATATAAACAGATAGTAAGATTGAATAGTATCGGTGAGCAATAAGAAGTCTGCGAGTCCGCGAGGGACCCATTGTGAGGTGGCCTTGGCGCCCCGCGGGACCAGGCCTCGTTCTCCGTGGGTGGCGACGTACCTGCGAACTGTGACTGACTGCGATACGTGAGTACGATAGTGCTATTTGATATCTCCGATTAAACGACGGCTCAAGTTACAGGATCGTGTCTAATAAATGCATGCATGATACTCGATGTATTACAGATATCAGCAGTTTTATCTGCTTTATGGCTCTATTGCTAAATCAGTTATAATCTTATTACTTAGAGAAATTTGGTTTTGTAACATAAATAGTCTACGTTGATTTGTAAACAAAACGGAAAGGCTAGTAGCTTTCATGTAATCTAATAACCCATACATAGTATGTAAACGTATTACGTTTAGTTTTGCCCTATGTCAATGCAGAAAAGTATATAATACAAATAATATAAGTATATAATACGAATCAATCGACTTCAACATGAGTCGAGTGAGATCGAATCGAGTATGATGACATTGATGGCACGGACATTTCTTTGGTAATAAGGTTTGGAAGTAGGTACCATCTGTAGGAAATTGTTGTTGTTTGTTTGTTTTCGAATTGACTAGTTGCTGTTGGCCCTAGCGGCCTTCACAGCTTCACGCGGACTTGTGGGCGGGACTGGAAAGTCCACACCGAGAAGACATTGATCGCACTAGCGAGGTGGAGTGGTAGCCCCAACGTCGCGCGGAAGTAAAATACCTAAACTAAAATACGACAACCTAAGGGCCCCTCCTGTGAGGGTCGAGCCTCGGCTTAGGTCCTCGCACATGGGAGGGTTGGACTGAGCTGCCTACCACTCGGGGATACCTCGTGGCGGCAGTATGGTAACTGGGGGGTCCTCGTCGCCGCCGGCGGCGACGCTGTATGTGTGACGTGTTTCTGTGTAGTGTATTTTGAGTGGGCGGGGCGGAGACCAAGTAAGACTGGTTCGCCACAGTAATTGCGTCGTCGGGGTCTTCTAACACATTAATAGGCCGTCTGTATAAGGCCTTTGCGTCCCTGACGGGAACGTAAGAGGCCGCTTGGACTACCAACCGGTTAGGGTGGTCTGCAGCTGACTCGAAATAGGTGGTAGAGAGCCATTTTAAGTACTGAGCTATGGTGGGCAGCTCTAGATCGCGATGAAGGTCTACGTTGCGCACGTACCAGGGCGCGCCCGTGGCCATGCGCAAGAAGCGATTCTGTAATCTCTGCAGGATGGAAATATGCCTAGTGTGTGCGAACACCACGCCGGCGTAAGTCAGAATGGGACGGATACAGGTTTTGTAAAGTGTCGTCTTGTTACGGAGCGACATTTTACTTGTTTTACCTAATAATGGATAGAGTCGCCCTAGTATAAAAGCGGCTCGGTTACGCGCACGTTTCACGTGCTGCGCGAAAGTTAATCGGTAGTCGAAAGTGACACCTAGGTATTTGACTGACTTCGCCCACGGAATAGGGCGATTATATAATGAAATAGAACGGGACATTTTCCTACTGGGACGTCTATTAAAATATATGGCTGCGCTTTTTTCTGGGTTGACCTCTATTCTCCATTTCGCGAACCACTCGCCCAGGGCGGTGGCCGCGGCCTGGAGGTTCGAGGTGATACGGGACGGCAGCGGGTGCGTTGTGAACAAAGCGGTGTCATCCGCGAATAGGGCTAACTCCACGTTTGGACTTCGGGGCATATCGCTGGTGTACAGCGCGTATAACAGGGGCGAGAGGGCGGAGCCCTGCGGGACTCCGGCCCGGATGGGATGGGTAGAGGATAGGGTGCCCTCTACGCGGTATCTGAACCGGCGGTTCGACAAAAAGTCTCGTAAGATGTGCACGAGTCTATCTGGCACTCCCATGTGTATAAGCTTGTATAACAAGCCGTTGTGCCAGACTTTGTCGAACGCCTTGGCCACGTCAAAGAACAGGGCGCCCGTTCCCCTTTGCCTCTTTTTAGAGAAGCCAGTGAGAATGTGCTCCGTTAAGCGGTGCGCCTGTTGGACACAGGAATGACCGGATCTAAAACCGAATTGTTCCTCCATTAAGAGGTTTTTAGACATAGCGACTTTTTTAAGTCGACTTAAAATAAGTTTCTCATGTGGCTTGTTATCGAGTTTTGTATCCAGTAATGAGGTGTCTCGCAAGATGAAGTTTTATTCAACGATTTCTTGTAACATATTTGTTGGGTGTAATGTGATATGATAGAATTCCGTCTCCAACAATATTGTTGCTAATGGGCGGGGAATCATGTTACGCTTGGTTATGCTTTTGTAATGATATTGTGCGGTTTCTTCACTGAAGAGTTTTGTGTGTTACGAAAATAAAAAGGCATTTGTGTGTCTCTTATTTACGATCCTTTTGTTTATGATTAAATGATCACGACTTTACTTGTAAACCACACAGAATTGAAGTTATTTTACATTGCATCCCTTTTTGCCGTCCACAAAGGACAACAAATAATCTGAACACAAATAATCTTTTAATTAAGGTTTAATTTACAATTTTGCGCTTTCTCTCTTAGGCGTAGCAATGGGAAAATACAACAAACGAATTCCCCCTGTAGGTAATGTTACTTCAAACGGCTGAGCTGAGAATGTAAAGCCATAATCAGGAAAGTGAATTCCGGAAGAATGCGGCACGAATGGAAGCCGAGCGTACTACGTAGTACGTACTACTTGGTACTACGCTCAAGGCGACGAGGGTCCTGAGGTCACGACTTTGAGAAGGACTCGCAAGGGCACTGGCTGTATCAGCGCAAAAGTAGCTCAACTGGTTCTACGTATCATTGTGTACGTCTCACAGGTCTCTCCTGAGGGATAGAGTACTTAACGTTTTATTTGAAATAACTTAACTTGATTGTTTTATGTTTCTTGACTTTACTGCGATGGGTGCAGCTACGTGTTGTGTAAAAGTTAATAACAATTTTTTTCAAAGGTTCATAGGTCCATTAAATATAATGTGGACATTTATTTTTTAAGTAGAGGTTCAGTATTCGATAAAAAATCATCAGATTTCTAATTAGCGACAAACGCCTATTAAAATCAGGGTGACTTTTATAATAATCTATTATAATAATTTATTAATTGCACCGTTGAAGACGACTTCCAACCGAAGTAAGCGATACGCTAGTTAGTGACTCTTGTAAGTAGGTACCTTTTATAAAAAGTAGTACTGTAAAAGGTACTTTGAAAGTACAGAGCATTTATCATCATAAAGCCCACAAGATGTTTGCTAAGTTTTAATATAAAATATGAGTAACTCCTTATAAGTGCTTCATTATAATAATTATCACACTCACACCTATCTTAACTTTAACACAGGAAATTTTGCAGTACCTATCGGAACAGGGAAAACAAAAGTTTTTAATAAAGATAAATGATCGTGGAAGATTACAGAAGAATGTCAAACTTCCCCGCAACACCGCACTCGGTCGTAAGTATTATGCGTGCCGATCCAACCAAATATCTACTTGTTCAAGTTCAATAAAGATAAGGATTCGAACCAAGTTACGAGCAGAATGTTGCTCTATGTAATTTACGCTCGCACCGTGCGAATATAAATCGAATCAAGCATATTCCTATAACCAACAAGTATTTCTGTCAAATGACTTGTGATTTTTTCCACATTTTGCGTGCAGAAATATTGAATGTCAATAGATTTCTTACAAAAAGTCACTTTATTGTACGTGGTTGTTCAAGAATCAGATTTGTTCATTCTACCACAAAACGTGACGAATGAAATATGAAATTGCTCGATTATGTAGATTTCAAAGAATTAAATTAAGTGATTTTCATTCTGCATAATATTTTCTTCTCTTCAGATAAAAAAAATCAGCCAATTTCGTATTGTAAACCAAATTGTGCAAATTACTTTCACAGAGACGATAAATATAAGTTTTAAGGTTTAACTAAAACCGCATGTTTGCAATACAGGGATCAAATTTAGCCACTGCAATCTAACGGCTTCTTCAAGAGCATTTTGGTGTTACAATATAATATTTGTGTCAATTTTTTTAATTAGACGCAGAAGCCGTTGAAGGTGACGTGTAACTTGATCTGTAATTAACGAAAGAAACCCATGAAATAAGTATGTCGATAAATCTAATTATTTATGTAGGTTAAAAACAAATGCAAAAGTTCTGTTACGTAAAATACATTTGAATGAATGAAACATAAAAAAATGTGATTGACTTTTAGATATATAATATAAATGTTATCGAAAAATTAATAATGTCGAATTATATAAGGTACTTATGAGAATAATTTAAAAATATATTTTTCTTTACGTAAGCATTAAGAATTAATTTGCTGTCTGTAGCGTATTTCGATACAGACAGGTGACTCATTCGACTAGTGTACATTTCTGGATCGTCTGGGAATCACTACAAATGCAGTGTCTCAAGTTCTCTTATTGCTTTATTTGTCGTAGTGGACAAATGGTATAAATATATTCATAGATACAGACTGAAACACCCTAGCAGACTGTAGGTAGCACGTAATTGAAGAATAAGGATTATTATATTTTATGGATTCAATTTGACCCCTTATCTTTATTTTATTAGTGTGCATGTCCGCAAACAGTTATGAATTATTATTTAAAAGTTTTGTAGGTGTGTATCCTTACTTCCTTACTAATATTATAAATGTGAAAGTGTGTTTGTTTGTTTGTTTGTTTGTTTGTTTGTTTGTTTGTGACGCTTTCACGTCGCAACAAAGCTATTATATGGTAAGGTTTATGTGTGTAGCGATAGTTAGGAGGGTGGAGAGTGACGTAGGCTACTTTTTACCGCGGAAAAACATCCCATTCCCATGGGAAGATCGATGTTTTGTTAGTTGCTAGATATTTATTTTCGGAGTTGTTAATAGATGGCGGTAATAAAATTCATTTGCAAGTTCTGAATTACGCTATCAAATACTACATGTAATTTACATAAGTCATAGGCAAATGTAATAGGCTACTTTAGCTCTGCCTCGAGAACTCCCCGCCCGCTGGCACTATCCTGTTGACTGATGTCCGCAAGTTGCTCAGCCAACAGGATAGTGCCAGCGGACCAGAGGGACCTTCGAGTCGAGAGCCTGGACGACTTCATCGAGAGATTGGCACGCAACATGTTCGGGCGTGTCGACGCGTCGTGGTTCCCGCATCTGCAGGACCTGGCGCCGCTTCACGCCTGTCCACCGGACCGCTGGGCCTTTCCGCGCGACTTGCTGGCTGCGCGGGACGGGCCTAGCACTGACTGATACTGGGGCTTCGTAAGTCGTCGCCCGGTGCTGATCGGCTCCTGCTGGGCTTCCCACCAGCGGGATTCACCCGGTAGGGCCTCGATCGCCTGGGCGGCGCGAAGATGAACCCCATCCCGTTTAAGACTCTGTGGCCTGTAAAAAGGCCACCACTCACCGGACTTGACCAATTGGTTAACCACAGATGGACAAACAAGGGCCTTAGGGCCCAGCCCAAGAACCAGCCCGTTTCAACGGGCCGCGAGAGACACCCCCAAAGGGGAACTAACTGTCCCGAGGGCTCCACACACCTCAGACAGGGTGGAGTGAAGAGTGAAGTAGTAGGCTACTTTTTAGCCTAAATTCCTACGGGAGCGGGACCTACGCGGCTGTTACCTACGGGTCCCGAAGCGAAGCGCGGGCGGTTCTCTAGTTTACATATATATCCAAAATCAACGTTATCATAGTAGGTATTAATTATTTTAATGAGTTTGGTACAATAAATATATTCACATGGTAATGATGATACAATAATTTGTTTTATCGTTTTTATGTACCTAAATAGCAGAAAAGCCCGCACCGCGCCTGTGTAAAGCACCGCTTCCCGTGGTAAGTAAACCTTCATTCGACAAAATGTTATTCGTAATAAATTATATCTTCTATTACCCGGAAACAGATCTCCAATCCGGAATAACAAGTATCCAAGTTGACCCATAACATAAGCCATAAAACTCATAAATATGCCAAGTGTATTTGTTGAGTACTTTCCGCTTGAAATAACATAAAACAATAATCATAGATTACACACTACAAAGATACGCCTACATTAAAATTATCAATTAGTATTCAATGTTCAGATACGGTTCCGTAACAATATAGTTAGGATAGTTAATTTTCTCGTACTGAAGCGAAAGTTACTGAGGCTTATCTTTTGACCCCTTTTCCCGCAAGAATTGCTTTGTGGATCCAACGTTGCCGGTTCCTGTCATTAAACATAATACAGTTGTCCGCAGCAAACAAATAATTCTGAACTCCGGAACAATGAGCAAGCGGCTTCTTGAATGCTGATATCAATCATTGTTATTCATCCTGACACATTTTCTTATTTAACAAGAACATTTCTATGCTGAAATTATTGAATTCCTGGGTGATTTTTCTAAGTTTCATATTTTTTGATGTTCTGCATTTTATGAAACTTTTTTAATTTAAGAATAATAACAACAATATTTGTTAAATTTGTTTTCTTTATTGCAAAAATTTTGGATAATCCTATACCAGAGATTTTTAATTTTGTATATAATGTGAGACTGCCCTCTTACTAAAACCTGCTTGTATTTTTTTTTTCTTAGTTACTAACTTTTTTTTTTAATTAGTTTTTTTCCTACTTACTTATTTGAAGGACGTATTTATAGGCGATCGTTATGGTGAAATAGGAAAGGTCGAAGGGTTATAGTCAGTTTGTTGACAATAAAGGAAGTAGAAGGCTCATAAGGAAGCGGGCGGACCCTTACAAACGCTGACGAGCTAGCCCGGGTCGAAATGTAGGGGGCGAGGGACACAAGCTTTACATATAATTAAGATGCTGTCAGTGGAAATTGCTTAAAACCTCATAACGTGCTTGGAATTCGAACTCGATTTTAATATTATCGTAAAGACCATTAAGACACGGTGTACGGCGAAATGAAGATCCTCTTACAGGGCCTGATTTACCCTATAGGCTAATTAGGCTGCAGCCTAGGGCGCGAGGATCGGGGGGGGCGCCGAAATCCAGTCTTCGCTTGCACTACTAATCTACTAGCATCATTGCACCCTACATATTTCAACTAGATCGAGACCAAAATACAAAAACTAAATGCGGTGTGAACTAAAAAAGCTTGAGAATCCCTGAATTTTGCGCGCGTAAAACAAACACTGCCTTATCACTCGAATCGGTCGGTGATGAGCGAGTGCGAGCTGGCAACATCGCAGCTCGATAAAGGTACCGTCTACAGTACGCGACAGGTCCGCATGGCAATCGGCATATGAGGTGAGGCGCGGGGGAAGGGACACCCCGCATACCGCACGTCACCCTTAGTAATAGTAATGCGCGACACTATATCGACCGCGTAAAATATTTAAAAAATACTCAAAATCAAAGCAACTTTCATGTTCTGACCACGTTCATGTGCAATGGTCGCAATAACTAAGTTGTCTATTGAGACTAAGCCAATACAAGACTTGCGGTCAAATCCGATATGGATTTGGTTCTCTACTAGGTACGTAGCCTGCAGTCAATGAGAGTAACCGCGTGTGAATTTTCCGCTAGAGGCGCTAGTGAGGAGGGAGGTCTGTCTGTCACTTTTCGCTTGTCTGAATGGTCTGAATTTCATTTGTCACTGTTTATGTATGGGCGAGCTTTGACAGCATGACCGCACTCTGCAGTGGCGCCAACTGGTGAGCACAAAAACGGTTACCCTCATTGTTATGATTTTGGGACGATTTGGTAACGGCAGGTCAGCTAAAAAAATGTTGCCAGCCTAATGTTGAATGTCGTGCAAATTATAAAATGTTAGTTTCGCTTGCAGTTCGATTTGAAAACTTTTTTATCACTACATAGTATAAAACAAAGTCGCTATTTTTGTCCGTCTGTTTGTTTGTCTGTTTGTCTGTATGCTTAAATCTTTAAAATTACGCAACGGATTTTGATGCGGTTTTTTGTAATAGGTAGAGTGATTCAAGAGGAAGGTTTTTATGTATAATACATGCATATATTCCCACGAGAACGGGATCCACGCGGGTGAAACCGCGGGCGGGCCGCTAGTAGTATATAATAAATAACGCTACACACTAGGATTCCCCGTGTCGTGGGTGCCATTGACAACGCACACGACAAGGACACACCCAAACCAAGAACGGAAACTTAAACTCATCATTTAAATTTCCGTCTCACTGGGAATCGAACCCAGGACCCTCGGCTTAGCGGTCCGGCATGTTAACCATTGCGCCATCCAGGTCCAACCATGAATCATACCATGAATCATGTTATAAACATTAATATACTACTTTTTAGCCCGAACGCGCGACTATAACACGCTTATGTTATGGACATTAATCTGTATGAAATTAGTATTGAACCCGGGGGGGGGGGGGGTACAAATCGGGTTTTGCACGCGGGCGCCAACACACCTTACGGCGCCCCTGTGGGGCCTGGGGGGGCGCGTCCTGATAATTAGCCTAGGGCGGTCAGAACTCTTAATCAGGCCCTGATCCTCTTGTTATTTAAAAGACTCTTTTACACAATAACATTTTATGAAATGATACAAAAATGTTATTTGTATGTCAGCTTCAAAGGAACGCTCTGCCTGCAAGGTGCATTTATTTCTGTTGAAAAGCTTTTGTTCGCATTACTATTCGCACAAAGTTGAACGAGTTTAGCACACATACCTAGCAATCTTCACGAGCATGAAATACTCGTACAAGTTTTTTGTAATAATATATAAGCTCTGATACAGTTTGCTTAACAAGCATGAGGCATAATGTAAGTTAAAGTAATAAAGTTAAAAATTATGTTACTGCTTGGTAACAAAAATAACAATTTAGAAGGCTTTAGCCGGGTATGGGGACAGCAGATTATTATTATTTAGGGAGTTAAGGGTTATAGCAAGTTTAAACGATTAACGAATAAGCACACACACATGGGATTGGGAACATGTGAATGGTGCTGGAGTTGCAAACTTTGAACAGTAACCATTTTATTTTGGTATTGTATCAAAATTATCTACAGGCATAGGGAATTATTTTAAATGTAAGGCAAAACTTTAATGCATACTCTATAAATTTGGCATACGCAATAAATCTTACATTCAGAACATTTCGGATTTTGTGATCATTAAGAAAATGCTTTAATTTATTGTCACAGTGCCCGCACAATTTTACCCAACTAGTTAACCCCGTAAGTACCAAATAAAATGTAATAAATTACTTCTGAAATCAGAATTGTAAAACTTGGGCTCAATCTGCAATGTCGGAAATGAGGCCATAACTCCTTGAGTTACGTGAAGTAATTTTGGGAATCCCTCGAGGATCGTCTTCGTTTCAACGGCCGCAAAATATTTTCAATAGAAATAGTTTTTAAGGGTTGTAAAATAGGGCAAATTACGACGAGGTAATAAAGACGACACTTTTATAGTTGGGACGATTTAGTTTCGGGACCCATTGACACGTTCGAAGACATTAATAGGGGCCCAACTGTCTGAAAAAGAATTATTTCGGGGTGGTTTATATATTTATATATTTCACGTACATATCTTTTTTTGTTAATACGACCGATAAATGGGAGAACTGACCATCGGATGGTAAGTAGTCAACGAGAACTCCTGCAATTTATGACTGAGAGTTTCAGGACTGTTTACTTGGCTAGTTAGTTTTCATTAGTTTTGTAATAACAAATATTTTATCTCTTTTGCTAAACAGCAAATTCTTTTACACAACAAGACCAACCAGTGGCGATTCCTGGTGTTTATAATTGGGGTGGCTCCAGCTTTTGTTATATAGGGTGTAGTGTTAAGTGCGCATAACCGGAAAACCATTTCTTCAGACAGACAATCTAACAAACTTGCAGTCTTTCATTAAGGAACCTACTTTGAAATCGCAAATAATTGCTTTTTACAAAAAAAATAACCGACTTCAATCTTGATAAGTAGAGATAACTCAAAAACTACTCGCCAGATGGCGCTCAATTCAACATGTAAGTGTAAAGTTCTCGTCGCTACAAATTAATCAAGCCCAAACACTAGATAACTGCAGCAGTAAATCGTTGAGGAGTTCCCTCGACTGTCTTTCGGCTTCATCAGATCGACTCCAGATCTTCATGAAATGGTAGCGCTTTAATGTACTTATGGTAACATGAACAAACACACTAGTTGTCCATACAATTTTCAAAAGTTCCCCTCAATTTCCCTGAGATGCCATCATCAGATCCTGGTGTCCTTATCACCGGACCCCACTGCGGATATCTACTTTAGAATAAAAAAAGAATTATCAAAATCGGTCTATAAACGACGAAATAATCGCTGAACGTACATAAAAAAAGCATATATACGGTCGAATTGAGAACCTCCTTCTTTTTTGAATTCGGTTAAAAAGAAATTTCATACAATTTGACATTTTTATTTTTGTATGAAATAGCTGATGTTTTTTTGCGATTTTAGGGTTGGTCCCATAGTGAAAGTCCATTTTCCACTATCAACCGTTTTTCGGCAAACGATCTCGTCGTGAAAGGTCTTTCTAAAAGTTCTTGTATCACAGATTTTATTGAATCACTCATAATTTCATGTCATTTCATTATAAACTAATTACCTACTAAATAAAAAGTAAATTAAATCAATAGAAAGATAGAAACCGTAATCACAAATCTACACTATCACGAAAAACATGCGAAAACTCGTTAGGTAATGCGCCATTCCCAGCGCCAGACCCGCGCCGCGTTTCAAACTCAGTGATACCACAGTATAATTTTACTATGGTGATACTAAGCGATCGAAGAGGCGCGGGCGGCCGCGGGCCAACGACTTTGTATGGACTATGCATGCGCTAGCAGAAGCGCATGCCTCGGCCGCGCTCGGCGCCGACCGAACGCGAAGACAATCGCCGCGAGTCGCGTTCGTGATAGAAGACCGCAGCGCTCGTAAAATGTAATTATTGTACTTAGGTCTAAATAATTAGGTTGTAAATATATGATTTTTTACATTTTATTTAATGCTTAAAAATTATGGTATGGCGGCGCCATACGCGCCATCTTAGAGAAATCGCCACTGACTGACCAACGAATGAAAATACAATTCGCAGTGGCAAACATATCATTATCTTTTCACCAACAGTCTTAAACTTAAATTTTCTCTTATGCAGGGCAGCAGGGCTGCGATATGCAGAACAATGTTTGTAAACGAAACACGTTTCGGCGGTTAGTTCACTCCAGTGCATAGTTTAGTGAATATGGAATGGAGCGCCGACGACATTTTTCGTACTAAAAGTAAAAGCCAAGAAAGGGTAATGGCTGTGAAAGAAGCAGAGGCTGTATTTCCACAACGGTAGCCGAGAATTTTGTCGCCATCGACATTTTGTCGCAAATTGAGCACGTTTGGCTCCCTAACATAGTTTTATTACTTTACTGTTTGGTTTCTGTCTAGTATAACAATATAAAGAATTTATCTGGGGCTTTCAAAACATTTATCATCTCTCCTTTTCTTCTTTTTACGTGTTTTTTTTCTTTAGTAGGTATATCCAATTTTATTCAGCTTTGGCAAATTGTTTTCTACACCATTGCTTATGCTGTACTTATTCAGTTATGTTGATGATACATAGGTCACCTTCTATGAGTATATTTAAATGTTCTATCGCTTGTAGCAGTGATACATAAGGGAATAATATGTCAATGATTCTTTTCTAAATGCGAAAAGAGTACGTGCACACATCGTTCATACAGTTGCTGCACTGCGGCACTGAGTTACTTGGCAAGGATCCCCAAATATTGGTGAATCCCGCATCCTTCGACATTGTTGTTTTCGAAACATTAATTACTCCTAACCAACTCGTACACGTGGAATGTACAGTCGTAGATAGGTGGTTTAGTTAGCATTCATTAAAGTGAATTGAAATAAAAGTAAACGTAGAAATGAAAATTTTAATTACCTACATATACATATTCATAAGATCCCTGCAGGAACCAGTTCGAGGCATGCGATGAATGAGTGTCCGTCCACGGCTAATTTATTAATCAATTTAGAAATGCGGATAGAGATGTTGCAGGGGCGATAGTACGTACACATAATTCTGTTGGCAATTACTTAGCATTACAAACTCGTTTTATCATATGCATCAACTATCTTATAATGATGCACACGACTTAATTTCTCTCATTATGTGAAGCCTTCCAAAGCATCTAATGAGGGATCAATGATAATAATTAAGTAGCCGACGAGGAGTTCTCGTGGTCTTAGAGCTTGGAGTTGAATTAAATTGCATATACTTTTGATTAAGTTAAATTGATATGTCAGTTGCAGGGATTAGTCCTAATCGTCTGTTATGCTTACCTAGTAGTTGTAAGACTGGTTTTCTGATGAACAAAATTGTAGAGCAAAAAGTATATGTATTTGCTTTGCGAGCAGGTGGTATTAGATAGCTAGCAAAGCACGTATTTGTTCCCTGTGTATAAACGTAGGGATACGTATCCTGTTCGTACCTACCTAGCAAAGAAAGTAATTACACAAGCTTACAGCAAATATTCCACTGAACATAGGTATTCTGTGGATTCCTCAACATAAAAATTACTTATTAACAACTTCATCTGACAGATAAGATAAATGATAAAATCCATGATCTAAGAAATTTAAGAATGAAGTTTTAAATATTAACAAATCAGGGCAAGCAGAATACACCTAACTTCGGGTAAAGTAACTTCCATGTGAGCGCATTCCTAAAATTTCCTTGCAACGTTTCTCTTTAAGGGCAAAGCAACAGCTAAACACTTATTTACTTAGCTAACTCGACAAAAATATCTCAAACAGACATAGCTGTCGTCGTGTTACACAGTGGGACGTGGGTGCTTTTACAGTACTTGCTAGTTCCGTGTTTAAAGGAAACGTCACCATTGTGAAGCGCGGTATGCCTGGAACGACCTAGTTAAGCTTTCAGTAAATGTCATATATTCCTTAATGAGGGCGAGTGTACTAGAGCTGCATAGATAATAGCAGGTGTATGACAGATAAGCCATAACACACTTTGGAAAATATCCACGTTGAAAGGAAAACCAAAGCGCTTTTGGAAAAGATCTTGATTAGAGGAAAGCTGTTCTTGAGGTTACTTGACACATAAAATTATCATTTGAACTTGTTTTTACTCAAAAGATAAAATGTTAACTAGGTCTAATTAAAATGGAAGCAATTATTAAACAGAAAATAGTTACGGATTAATTAATGAGAAGTTTCTGAATTATGACGAAACTCTTCACTTACTGATATTACTAAATAGCTGGCAAACAAATCGTTTTAATAGGTTATGAACTTTTTAAACTACTGCCTAAAGACCTTTTCATATTTTGCTATATGTATTGGCCATCCTTTGATTTCAAAAGTGAATTGGTCGATTCCCTTTTAATAGCTGTTGCCAACTTGCATTCAAGTTTTTACCGGACGATGTAAATTGCATTAGGTTTCAAGTAAATTATGCTGATGCATACTAATCATTTACCTACTACCGGGTGGTTGGTTGCATTGAAACATTCCTGCTTGGAAGGAGATTTAGATGGCAACCTTACGAGACTAGTCAGTTCCAAGACTAATGTGTTTTACTGCCTTACCGCCAGGGTAATTACGCACGGATTCAAGATTTACTCGTTAACTTTCCCGATCAAATGAGATTAATGCTTGCAAAGATTGTAATCACTAGACAGTGTTTCCAACTGCATAGGCTGTTTTCGTTTCACTTATATATAAGCACACATTTTAATTATTAGATACCAAGTGTAAGAGCTATAAAGTATTTTAACGATCATTGTCAATGATTTATGATACCGTAACCAGCGCTTACGGTGGAAGTTTGTAATTACCACGCATACATACACTTAATTAGAATGTTTAGGGAGAGATTTATCTAATATTACCACTTAATGATACTTATTTAGTAAAACCAAGTAAAGTCTACGCTACAGGTGCTCGGAACAAAGAGGTTATTTGCGGAAAAACTTGACGAGAAGAAAATATTGTTTGTAAGAAAACCGGTGCTCCTTGTAAATTAAATGTTGAGTCCTTGTTGACATCTTCATCTTTGTTATTGATTGCTATAATTTACATTACTTTCGAATTAAATGAGCGGGATAGGTTGAGCGAGCGTTTTTTTTTTTTTTATGGAATTAAGATAGCAAACGAGCATGCAGTACCACCCTTCCCCTGCCGCCCATAACAGCTGTGACCGACCTAGAACTAGACTCAAAGGGACTAGGATGGTTAGTCCAGTTAGTAGATGGTGTTAGAATAGTAGTTGGTTAGTTTGTTAATAAGTGCGAGGACAGGGTATGTTAGTGATAATTAGTCCTGTTAGTTAATGTTAGTAATAGTCCAGTTAGTTATTGTTAGTATGAGTCTTGTTCCAATTCGGTCACAGATGCGTTGCTACCCCTGAGGTCTGAGATGGTCGCCTCTAAAAAAGTGAAACCGGCTCCACAAAGCTTCTTGCATCATCATAATATCATTTTTATTTAGGAAACTTGCTTCTTTTCATTTCAATGTCAGGGCTTTAGTGTAGGTGTACCTATAAGCCGAGCTGAGACTCACAAAGCAAATTCTCTCTGAGCTGCAAGTGCCAGCGTCGAGCACTGAAAACAAATGTATCTCTATGTGTTCAACTTTATCAGGCCATGAAATTGCGTTGCAAATTGTAGCGATATTATTTGCATTTCTTTGTGAATTGGAAATTGTAGCGAAGAACTTCTAGCGAGTTGTGTTTTGTTGCCAGTCGGGATTTGAATCGCCGTAATAAACGTCAGAAATAAAGTAACTACTTGATGTAGTCAGTAGTTAATTTTAAATAAAATGTATTCGTAAGAGTACATACACACTACGGCATGGCAGGAAACAGAATACATTTAGCACTTCATAAGATGATACATGACCCTACCAGCATTACAAGTTTGCTCAACTTTGTGGAGCCGTAAGTCAATACAGATTTATGTGACGATTACCGTTGCAGCATTACCTACACAAATTGGATGTGTTGCTAAAGTGGCGGGAAGATTCATTGCCATCAGTGAACGTAATTAATTCTCCAGAACCCCTACAGCAGACGGGCAACAGAATGTGGCGTTATTTTAATTCGAGAAGAAACGCGTTTAAATTCAATGGACGTATTTACATTGAATGATCCCGAACGGGGGCTGGTTATGTTGATTTCGCGAAATATTGTTCTTAAGGAGTAATAGCCTTGTGATTGAAGGTTGGCATTCTGCTTGGATACTTTGGTTCCAATCTTGGTATTCTTAATGGAAAGAAACGAAAGGGTAATTTATAGCCATAATGACGTTTTTATAGCATCCTCAATATACATAAGTTTCACTCAAAATGCTGTAATAAATTTAATTTAATTCTATGTGGCTTTAAGTATAAACTTTAGTATTATTTTACACAAGACAGGCTTAAGCTAATACGGCATTATTTTAGCTCCTATTTTAAATGAGGCGACTTAAAAAATAAAAATAGTAAACTAAACGTAAATTAAACAGTGTGCAAATATCAGTAAAAACTAAATTGGCTCAGTATTTTCATTGCTACCAGGAAGAACGTCAACAGCACTTACACGTGGCAGAGTGCACTTAATGTCCATGGCAATGAAATTCATACATTTCTCGCTAAATATTTACTTGACTCCTGATGGTAAACAGCTTGCCTCCGATTGGTGATTTATCGACTTAGCCTACTTGTCCTAGATTCCTACCGGTAAGGTTCTGCTCAGGCGAGCACAATGAAATATGATATACGGTAAGACGGCGAGATATAATAAAATCGCTACCAAGGAATCGATTTCAGCGAATCGTTTTGCCATTAAAGTCCGCAGGTTGATATCGGTATATGTCAAACGAAATTTATCTGTACGTTGCAGCTCGGATTATTATTTTATTTATTGATACTAAAATAGGGAAGGGTCTTCCTGTCTATCAGAGGCTGGTGACCACAACTACTAATATAAGAATTTGGTAATATAAGCTATTTGTTAAAAGCGTCCATTTTCTTTTAACCGCCTGAACAACCAGAATACACGGAACACACCTCTACCGGCCCATCGTGAAATAAAAAGGAAATGAAGCAGTAAGTAAGCTCGGAAGACGTTGATTTCCCGTATGAGTTAAGCAATAGAAAGTCGACAAGTAAAGAACCATTCCGTTATACCAGGTATGCCACAATCCTTCGGGATTAAGTTGGATGTAGAGCTCAGCAAATTCCGTTGCGCCACAAGTAGGAGAAGTAATCTGAGATTCAAAGATCATTTCGGACGTACAGGACCTATTAAACGCAAAATATAATTATCCCGCTTAGGTAATTAAACAATAACAATGATCATCTTTATTTCATTCCCATTTAGGTACTTACATGATATTTAAAAATCCTCTGGTTTCTTAAGGTACGTTCAAACTTCAAACTGTGTGTCTATGATGATTTTATAACTTACTAACTGTAATGTCTGTAATCGTATGTCGATAAGTTCCTGATAACTGTCTTGTAGTTGTGATGTTAATGGCACAAGAAATTCCAATTAGGACTTACTATTAGAGATAGAGAGTCTAGTCGGATGTCAGTAAGACGCGTACCGCAAACAAATTAAGGCTAATTACAACACTACTACAGTGCTTGGGGACCGCTTTTTCGCTATCCTGTCGTTTTATCTGGGTTTCATGTTGCGAATTGTATGTGTTTTCAGTATGTGAGTACGTTACAAATACCTCACTTTATATATAAAAATAGATTTAAAAGTGTGAAATGTCAGTGAAACATAATTAGAAACAAGTACCTACCTAACTACTAGATTAAATCTTATTTTCAGGAAGTTTTAGTGTAGGTATGCCATGAAGTAGAAAATTGAAAAGACAAATTTTCCGATCGAAAGACCTGGCTCCGCAATATCTTGGAGACAGCAAGACGGAATGGGTCACTTCAATTTACATGAAAATAGCTATCCTTCCTTTTGCCCCTTTTTAACCAAAGTGAATTTCATTTCGGCGCTCAGTTACAACCTTACAACATATCAACCGATATCAACAGAACTTTTACTTGCGGGATCAAGGTTGTTTTATTTGTTTTCTTTTGGAACAAAGTTCTTATCTCAAGGTACGGATGGAAGCTAGAAGATAAAAAGTGTAAGATTTTAGATACAAGCTTATAGGCAATCGGTTTTATTAATGTTAGCCAATAAGGTGCTAGCTGTCACGTGAAGTCAGATGAAATGAATCTCTGTTATCGCTTTAATTAGGGTTCCGTACCCAAGGGGTAAAACGGGACCCTATTACTGAGACTTCTCTGTCCGTCCGTCCGTCCGTCCGTCCGTCTGTCACCAGGCTGTATCTCATGAACCGTAATAGTAACACAGTTGAAATTTTCACAGATGATGTATTTCTGTTGCCGCTACAACAACGAATACCTCCTAAAAACAGAATACTATAAATATTTAAGTGGGCGCCCATACTTAAATATTTAGGTATTTAGTTCGACGCCTCAGCGATAATTTAGTTATCTTTCGGTCCAAGAGATGGCGTTGTGCGTAATATGTGGCTACAATAAAACAATTAAATATTTAATTGAGGCTTTCATACAACAGACCAGATTTTTTTGGCGTTTTTATACATAATGGTACGGAACCCTTCATGCGCGAGTCCGACTCGCACTTGGCCAATCTTTATTTACTTTGGTGTACGAAAAAAATACCATTAGGTACTACATTGTTTTTATTTAGTACCGTAGTTTACCGTAGTTACCGTAGTTACCGTAAGTTTAGTTTAGTATTTTTATTTAGTACCTACTTTTTAAATTACATTTCCAACGTATGACACCTTCCCTAACAACTTCCTATAAATTTAAATGTTAAACAAAATAGGTATAAACAGTAATAAAACCATAACTATAAATTAGCAATGTTACTCGTAAAACGACATTAAAGACTCAGACAAATACTATATTTGAAGACAAATATATTGAAACAATCCTTTGTAAAGGTTAAACAATGTTTCATTATAGGTGGTGACAAGAGAAATCCGCCGAAGGAGGTTTTGATGTAGATTCGAAATCCGTTTCGGGCATAAATCAGTAGGGCAGCGAACGCCTCCTGAATTTTGGATGAAGCAGTCCTGTTGAGAAACGTATTTTGTGAAACGATTTGTTTTTCAATAAACCAATAGCATTAAATCATCGAATTATCATTTTTCTAAATTATCATTTAAACAGCTAGAAATAGTAGAAGGTAAAAACAAGGTTTACTTTGTATGATGCTTTGTATGTATGTTTTTCATTTTCAAGCTACTTAATATTCCTATTTGAATAAAGTTTACCCACACTCTAAATTATAAACTACAGTTCGAGTTACAGAAAAGATGGAAACTAAATATACCTAAATTACAAGGCAGTCCTAAGCCAAGTTGCTACAGCATAGCTCGACAGGAAATTGATATATTATGTAGTTATTTTAAATATAATGCGCTTCTTGCAGCACGACTAGGCAATAACACAGACAATATTGTACAAGTTCAACGACCAAGTGCGAGGCCAACACACCAACGATTAGCTACTTTTTACGGTCCCATTCAAAATGTATGATAAAAACTTGCAAGGAGAATTATCCGCATTGACCGATCTAGACGACCTTTTAAGGATCATAGCAGGAAGCTGAGCCGCCGGTTCAAGCCAAAGACAGCACTGGATCGCCGTACAAATGCAAAGAAAAACTAATCGTCTCACAATTAACTGGGCCTTCGCCTGGACGTAACCTGTTAAGACACATACGGTAGTCGCTATTCGAGATTCCGCTATCTCCACAAGCTGTCTCCAATCGTACTGCACAGCATACACGGTTAACGGGGACCATAAACAACGATTTACTTGCATTCCACCGGGATAACAATGTTTAGCCCGCATCACATTAAAACCTGGCAGGTCTGAGTATCGCAATAAATCGTCGAAAACAAAGGAGAAAACATCTCGGAGTCGGTGAAATAAAATGAAATGTGCGGTTTCGGTACGGGGACATCTCGACAAATGGGCTCGTCAACTTGAATGCGGACTGGGTCAGCGTTGCCGCTTCACATAATACATGTTATCAAATAAGCAATTATTTCATGCCTGCAACGAATTGCTCCACATTTAGAGGCGCGTGAATAACAACAAATTTAATGTGCTCTAGATAACACCGCATTAGCGCAATAGTGTATTGTCTGCAACAAATAGTTTCTATAGACGATACATCTATTATGCGCGTATTTTACTGTTGAAAATGCAATACCGGAAAATGTCACTGACCGCGTGTAATACGATTCGCTCCAGTGTCCGCGAGTGTGGATAAAATTGATTCATGTAGGCACTTAGGCACACCTAAATATACACACGTATATCAATGTAGGATAGAAGTTTTCAATATAACCTGTGTAGTGCGTACAACTGAGTAGCCGTATTTCTTAGATAGACTTTTTTACACAACGGATGTTTAATGCCCGTGAAATAGAGTATTTACGTCCGTTTGTCCGTTTAATGACAGTTAACAAGGTTTTAGACGAAATCCCGTTACTGAACGCTACGCCAAAAAGTTGCTGTAAAATTGAAGATCTTCAGGTGTAAGATTAATAAATTTTAATAACGATATAAAGTGCTGTAATAGAGAACAAGGTAATGAATTATAATTAAGCTTGCGGAACCAGCCTGCGTTCGCTCTAATGTCTACACTGGAACATTAGCCAAATACAAATTACGAAGAGAATCGTAAACAGGTATTATAAGGGATCGAGCAGTTCAACGTAAATTAGGGGAAAGTAAAAGGTTTTCCTTCGTTATAATTTTTGATACTATAATGTGGTAACATTAACACGAAAATGGTCTTTATTAAGTACATATTCAAAGTTAAGGACGGCCCTTATGATGTTAATTATTTTGAGGTTGACCCACATTAAGTTTAAGAAGAATGAATGTTTTATCTTTAAGGTTGGTTACACTATATAAACTGGAACATCTTAGATTTTTCTACTTAGTATAAAAGTACGTTACGGTCATAATTCAATTTTATAACTTAAGCTACAACTTACAGTTAACACGCTACTGTTTCAATATTACTATTTAAGCTGTAGCATACGAGTCAGTAGACAATGGCCGCCGATGTTAACGGGTAGCCCTGCGTCCTGCCAATTTACTATATTCTTCCGTCATTACAATTCATCGAACATTTCTAGTATTTCTCCTTGCAATTTTGCAGTGTCTAAAATAAGCGATAAATTAGACAATAGAACAGAAGCGGCAACTACATGATTTCAGCTGGCGTTTAAATGGCCAGAAGCCTCGATACTATCAGGGTTAGCGGCTCGTTAGCGGGGAACTTATAAATTTTAAGACATAACTCGGTACAATGGATGGGCGGGCCCCACCTGAGACACGTAATTGCGGGCCTCAAGCTCGTTACCTCTGTAATTGTTTCATTGGATTGACTTTGGGACATCTCAAAATGATAAACATATAAACTTAAAACAAATAAGAATTATTCCCAAGATTTTTTTTACATGGTAATAAAAATGTTTGCCAAGTTTTTGTAATGGACGAGTAAAATGAAATGAGTAATTTCTTCATTGACATAAAATGGTAACTAGTAGTTAAAAATTGCAGAATTATTAAATGTATGTGTAACCGTAACTCAACATGCCTATGTACTTGTACCGATGCAGATACAGGCATATTGTTCTTGTACCAATTTGTGAAGATACTGTAGAATGAATGTAGAATGTACTTGTATCATATCTTGTGTTCGCCGTATTCGCCTTCGTGTCAGTGTCATATGGCTTATAAGGCTTCACGAAGCCGCGTCCTAAGGTTACAAACATCGATCAATTTAAATTTTAGTTCTTCAGCGAATATAAAACATGCAACACTTATATTAAAACAGAAGTGTGCCAGTGAGGAGGCGAAATTGGTGCATTTTAACGAAAAAATTTAAAAGCTAAATGAAGCAAAATTATATGTAATTTTATACTGTTTGTTAATCATTTCAGAAGATTTCATTGCGTGTTCAAGTGAAAATTAAATTCAAGTACGCAGGTTTCAACGATCAAACAAATAACATGTAAATACTCAATTTTATTACTTATCTGTATCTCTAAATGAACGTAATTAAAGTGTACAATTCTCTGCAAATGAGTACAGGGACTTTGGGATTGTGTGCATACACAGAAAATTGTTCAGGTGGGCTATTCTCATAGCTGTGTCGTTACGTCCGCTTATTACACCAATTACATGTGAGTAGCACCGAATCGCCGAAGCAATAACCAATCTCGTTAAAAATCGTATTAAATTTGGCATGACGTCAATGACCCGAAGCAGGTTTCCCAGATTGGTTTGCCTGGAGTTACGGGGAGCGACAAAGCTCTACAACTGCAATTATTTCGCCTTTATGTTCACAAGAATAAGGTTTGTTACCATGGATGTATCGGTTGGACAAGTTAGCGAGGCTTTACGCTACATTGCCCGCTTGCGGTGTGGTATTGAATGACGTGCCCTTATTTTAAGCGCATTCACGTCAACGCAAAATAGAATCACAGCTCACATCACAGCATAACGAAGTTTATACAGTCGGCCAATGAGATGTCTAATTAGGTTAGTCGTCCCGGTCCCAGGGGTAGGAAATGCGCACATATTTCGGAATCGGTGTTTGGGAAAGAATGCCGAATAAAAGTAGGCTTCAATACATTTGGTATATTTCCGAATACTTAAGGATTTTTCCGTGTTCACTAATGTCATGGTCCATGGAGAGGGTGAGAAACTGAGGGTGCCATAGACCTCGACCTCGACAAATAACATAGATAAAACCATCCGAGGAAAATAATCTGACATACCCTGACCAGGAATCAAACTCGGAGTCATTGGCTCAGCAGACAAGATACCTATTATGTGAGTTACGAATGTTACGATAGCGCCCCTATTTCATCATAATATTATGGGCCGACCATACCGAAATTGACAAAGTATATTGTCGAAGAAAGGTGATGGACTACTTTAAATTCTTACATTGACAGAATTTACCGGTCACCTTGACTACTATCAAGATTTGCAATTCCATATAAAATTGTATAGTTAGCATTACGTATGAGCGTGCATCAGTAGCTTTTACGCACATTAAGCACAAGGACGCGACGTATAAAAGCTAAATGACTGAAACAAATTTGAATCGCAATTAAGTACCTAGATACATTTAAAACATAATATTCAGACGTGATTTTCCAGTTCAGCAGCGCAAGCTACATTAAAAACGTATTTCATTCAATTAGCAGTTCATTAATGTTTACTTTACTACTCTATATAATTATAGGTTACTATCTGAATTATTGATAACTGCGGATCACAACACAATTACTCTAAAACAATATGTATTATTATTATTTTACTGTATTATACTATAAATTAATAATTTATTGTAGGTATAAAAACGGTATTCCTTACTCAAATAATTGATACGTTTATGGAATTTTACATTTTGGTATGGGTTTAGTTTAGATAACATTAGGGTTGGTAAAAAAATCCTTACGGCGTACTTAAATGTAACATGACACTTCTTCTGGATTAACTTCATATTGCATTATCTAATAATTGGAATTCAGATTGAAATAAATAACACATCACACACCCAGGGGCGTGCAGTCCTTGTAGGCATAAATGCAGTGCATTACTTGCCATTTACGATATTTTAATATAACGTTTGTACGTTTTAGGTGACTTTAATTAACAGTAAATAAATGAATATACAAAATATAATAACTTAAAAACTCCTAATATTTTATAAATAACACCTATTTGTAAACACAAACGCCTGCCGTTTGATGATAGCAACAACTAATTTATTATGTATTATCTATGAACTAATGCCTGCCACCGCGGTCGGCAGGAGATTTGTTTGCATGTGTGTAGTAATTTTGGTGTCCGTACACAGTTCGCAAACGCACACATTCATATAATATCTATAGCAAGGCATGCTGCAGGCTTTCGAACCGAACAGTGCCGAACACGTCCTCGGAAGTAATCGGACATTTTCGTGCTTATAATCCGAGGAAATCAGGTATGCACATTACGCATTTTTGTTTAGTAGGGTTATATTTCGCGCCAGCCATGTTTATTACTTCTCATGTGACGAGCTTACGTATTACATAATTGTTTGCGAATTGCGAGTTATTAATATAGTTTTCATATAAGATTTTTTCATTTTAACATTTGAAAGTGCGTACATTTAATAGTTTATTACTGAGTTACTATAATAATTGTAGTGATTTGCTTTTACTAGTGCTAGTCTGTTGAATTTTTTAAAATGTTGGATTGTGAAGTTTGTGTGGATAATGTGTGTTTACTAAAACTTAAAAATAACAAGTTCTCACTATTGTCATTCAGTGAAAAGAATCAAATTGTGTCTAAAGGTAGGTGTGTACCCGAGTTACAAAATTTAAACCAGCAAAAAGGGAATGTAACTCGAAAGTTTCATGTCAAAAGTTATGAAACGTATAACTGGCTGTGTGGTTGTGTACACACGACAAAATTATATTGTTTTCCTTGCATATTGTTTAGTAATTCTAGTACAGTGTGGACTGATTCAGGATATTCAGATTTAAATAAATAATTGCATTAATTTACATCGGGATTTTTAGTAATCTCAAGTAACCAGAACCTTGAATATGTGAAAATTGAAGCTGACTAGGTGAGTAATTATAATATTTTAGCTTATTATTTTATTTATCAGAATTTCTTCCGCTGCGACGATCGATCGCTGTTTTGTCTGCGTTGCCGTAGAAGATGTACATGAATAGTATTACATAAACTTCTTCTATTGGAACGGTTTCCGACTTAGAGATCCTTAGCGTGGCTGTGCCTATGCCTAAAATCTATAAAAGAAAATGTTTTTGTGACCGAGTACTTCGCCGCATACCCTGTGTCATAATCCTGTGCACGCCACTGTCACACACCCTATGGACCAGAAAACCAAACATTAATCTGTCACATGAATATATCTACTCTGGCCAGGAGTCAAACCTGGGACCCCTTCTTAACAGACAAGATCGTTATAAACTAGGCAACTGGGTCATCAATATAAATATAAACATTATAAGTATTTAGTTTTCAATAATCTTAAACGGATATACATATAAATAGCTGGTATAATCATATTAAACTGAATGGATATTAATCCCGCCCTAACAATACAGATTACGTCCTATGTATAATTATATAGATCTTATACGATATGATCATACTGATTACAATACAGAAGGGGAGGAGCAAAATAGAAAAAGTGGGTTAAACTAAAATGAAGCTTGCAACGTTAACAAGAGACATGAATACTTCCTTGAAAGAAATATCATTATCATAATTTTCGCACGAGCTTCGCTTACAAAATTCGTTACTTATTTTTACGGATACTTTTGTCTTGCAAGAATGCAAAAAAGTAATGATTAGCGTAAAAAATTACGTTTTTAAAATATTTTCCGTGTGTTACCAATATCATTTTTCATGGCGTAGGTAAATAATCTGTATGTAGGCCGATTTCGAGGTTTCCAATTTCCAACTATGTATGTATGTTAAACCAAATTAACCCGACTTCAACATCGGCAACTAATTTAATGCGACCATCATCAAGTAGTTGAATACATTTTAACACACATGAGGGATAACTCAAAAGTTACTTGTCAGACCTCGCTCAAATTTAAATGGGACCACACGCCAAGCACCAGGTAGGTACCTATTGAATATAATCAGAATCGTCAAAATGGGTGCACCAATTTTAAAGGAGATAATTATAACTACGACTAACAAACACAAAAAGTTCAGTCAAATTGAGAATCTCCTGTTGTTAAAAAGGAGTTAGGTATAGGTAATTGAGAATCTCATCTTGTTGCTCTGAAGTTTGTTAAAAATAAATAGTATCCTAAGGAAAATGCATGTTCACCCTACCTAAATGTTATAATCGCACAATGAAAGGTCATTCATGTTCGTGCTGCATGAGACCACAAGTGTTTGGTCTAACAATGAACTGCATCTCCGTTCCACTCGTCCCTGAACTGAACTATGCTTTACGAAACACATGACCTTTGTCAGCCTAGTAGAGTCGAATACATTTATGTAAGCAGTCACCCTTGTTAAGATTTAATAGGGATGTTTTGATATTAAAAATTATGTTAAAAAAACCTAAATACCTAATTGGTTTATAAAAGCAAATAATTGTTATAATCAGTAATTAAATACTTGAAGGTTGAGTCAATATTCAGTTTTGAATTAATCATAAATTAATAGATATACTTTTGTCATTATGTGTACAAAACATTTTACATACGGACGGATATTCACGAGTACCTAAATCATCAATCAAATTAATGAAAGCGTGCTTCAGCACCAGTGTAGCAGTACATAATTACAACTGATGAGGCCATTACAGTACTAAGTATGCATCAAGAATAATCAAGATACTTAAAAATAACATTGCATTTAACGTCAATATCGTTAAAAAAACCAATCAACACCAGATCATACGGTAGTCAACAGTCAGTTAGTACTGTCTTACATAGTAGGTAAACTTATCCAAATAGGTTCTTACATCTAGGAATTGCGTGAAGTGCCAGCAGCATCCCACGAGGTAACTGTTGGGTCAATGACCTTTATCTTTCCAGGAAGTCTAAGTCAAATTAATAAAAGCCCACACTAGATGCCACGCCAGGCTACAGTAGTCGTGTACATTTTGCAAATTGATATTTAAGTACAATAAAGACCCCTACAACACTAAATTGTTATAAAATATGTATCAATAAAATACTATCTATGAATATTATTTGCTCATAATGTAATGAAAGTCACACACACACACAAACTTAACCTGATGTGAGTAGGTTAGATTAGGACTTAGAAAATTTATACACAGTGCAAAATAAGCACGAACAATAATCCTTTAAGCCTTTAAGCATAGGGAGCTAATAAATAGTTTAACGCATCGTATTCCAGATCCAAATTGTCCCTCCACGTATCAAGGTACATTATCAAACGTTATCAATGGCCGATCGCGGTGTTCCAAACCGGTTGGCACGATTTATGCATATGTATCAATCTTCGAACATTCCTACCATCCCTGTTATTTAACTTCGATTTCGTTCGCGATAATCTGTTCTGTACATGCTAGGTTTAGTATATCAACGCGTCGGTCTAGTAATAAACAGCCTTAGAAATATCCAACTGTCGTAACTTTGATTTGTGTTGCGTACGATGTAAATGATTGTATATTGTGTTCGGCGTGAATCGACGTCCGCGGTCATATAATATTTCTGATCAATCTGATCATTAATGTCTTAAGCACGATTTTAAGGTTTTATAATCGCAAATTTAATATCCTTACAATCTTATTATAAAAATAGAAACGTAGTTTAGTACTTTATTAACTACAAACCTTACGATGGTTGTGTAGTATAATAAAAAACATGTACCTACTTAGTTCAAAAGGTTTTAAGTACATATGCATATGTAGGTAACCTTTTCATGAAGGAGAGTCTCAACTTAAAGTACTCCGTTTGAAATGTTATTTAAAGATACAAAGCGATTACTTAACCTTATCAACAGCGACTACACCATCACGGACCTATTTAGAAAGTAGGTTCAAAACATGTAAGCTATGTAAGTTACCTAACGATAAACTGTATGCCCTAATACTGTGATAAATTATTTATAAAAACACGAACAATTACTTTGTATTTTACTGAATTACAAATTACATTAAGTAGCAAAGTCTATAAAGTAAAATTATTAATTACTTTGATGGGTTCTACATTGTAAGGTACATAAAATATCTGGCTAACGACTCTATGAAAATATCTAAATGGTTATTTACTTTAAAAGTAATTACGGGAATGTTAAAAGTAAATTGGGTAATAACTTCCGTAGTATATTTACAGGACTAAAATAGGTACATAACGAACCAAAGGCAGAAGTTGGTGATAACTTGAAAACAAAGTTCACAAAGTTTACAGCAACGTTCAACGCCTCTCCACGAATCACTAGGAAACGAAGTACAGTTAAAGGTTGTACAAATAAATAAATCGGACGTAAACTGAATGTTTAGTGCCGGTGTCGCGAGCACCAAGTAAATAGCGCCAGTACATTGTGGGTTTGATGTTTGAACACGGGGCTTTGAAGTGCCGGCCCAGCACCAAACAATGAGACTGCACTCACTGCACACCTCGCTTTTACGTCTTCGGTATTTTGAGATGGCAAGGAATCTATGTATACTTATCGTCTCAGTAACTGTTCAGTGTTCCCTGAATAAACTGAATGAAATGACAGAATACCTAATGAAGAAAATTAAAATTTCAGTGTTGACCGCTCATTTAACAAATTCATCATTCATGCTTTAGTCTTTATGCAGTTGTTGTAAGTACCTACCTTCTTAATGTAAATCGTGGTATAAGTACGAGTTTTGGAAACTATTTAACTTGTTAGAATGTTAAGCTTTAGATAATAATTAGCGATGACATTACAAACTGTAAAATGCTTCACATACAAAGCTATAAGTACTTAGCACCTAAATGTGCAATGTTTGAACGTTCAACGCAACCTTTGAAGTGCCGATAGCGTCGTTGTTTCAAGTCAAACAATAACCCTTCAGTGACTTTACACAGCGACATGAAGTTTTTAACGGCTTTAGTAGGCAGTATTTTACTAAAGTTAATTAACAATTAACACATTTGTTTTGTACTCAACTGATATCCCACAGCTATTTTCTTGATGTTTCGTATTTGCGAGTAAAGATATGTGTCAGTTAGCTAGAGGAACTGTTAAATGGTATCTATAATAAGTATACCACCGGCTATTCTTAGGTATTACTTATATTGTTAGTATTCAAAACGTTCTTAAGCAATGTGGTTTTAAGCAAATAAACTAACATCAGAGAACGTAAGCATCTTCCCTTTCCATCATAAATCAATGAGGTTGTAGCGTTGAAATAAACTTATGAAATGCAGATAAAAACACCGGAACCCTTAAAATAAACCACATGAAATATATCCAATCGATACCGGTACCGATTGACCCAATCACGTCAAGATAGTTTACGCTGTGGGATAATTAAAAGGTTCCTGGGCTAAAAATACTTACAACCACGTGCTCATGAATACCGCGGATACCATCACGTGATGTAAATGTGTATCTACTGATAAACAAGGTTTTATGCCCGTATTAATAACGATAAGGTTTTAGAGGATGTTCGCGTAAGAAAATAAATAACTTCTATATTTTAACAGATGGTGTAAGTTATATTTTTGTGTTTTAACTAAGTTCAAGAAATCGGTGAAGTTCCGATTCACTTGTATTATTTTTAATGTCATAAAATATTTTTTGATTTATAATGACCCTATTTAAATCTTCATTAAATTATTAAAACCTGGTTCTGGTGATGGGAATCATATCGTTATAATATCGGAAACATGTTTTAGAATTTCACAGATAATGATTTTTGTAATTTTCAAAGGGTTTGCATGTTCTAGTCCCTTTGAGTCTAGTTCTAGGTCGGTCACAGTTGTTATGGGCGGCAGCGGAAGGGTGGTGCTGCATGTTCGTTTGCTATCTTAATTCCATAAAAAAAACTTAAATATGATGAGGATTTGATAATGAGTGCCGGAAAATGTGGTCGTCAAAGGGTGAACTAATGAACTGTGTTCAAAGATATTTCTTCTTGTTAACTAAAGAAACAGAGGACTCAAGTGTTGAATGACTGTGAATTTTACTTACGTCATGACTTCTTGAAAGGGAAATTGTAGGCAATCTTTTTTTTTCGTTTGGACAGTAATTGTTGGTGAATGATGAAACAAACAGGTGAAAAGACGTTAAGACCGTTTTGGTCAATATTCAAAGAACTTATCATCGAAACTGCAATATTCAGTAGCAAGCTTTAAGCTATTTATCGTGCACAAATCAAGGTTATTAACCCATTTGAGTTACGTTGGTACCGTTTTTGCCAGCCTTGCAATGCGCAATACTATTCATTTAGTACAAATTTGTAAAGCAGTACAATTACAATTAGGGTGGAACAACTTTTGATTAAATTCAAGAGACGTTGACTATTTCCATTTATAGTTGCATTTCGCTACGCTGTCACATAAAAGAGCTAATAAAGTTGAGACTGCTAGTTGATACAATGAATATGCAGCAATAAATATTTCTATCACATAAATATGGAAAGTTATCGTACAATTTTTAGTGCTTATTGTAAATAATGAGTTAGTTGATTTAAGTGTTCTAATAAATAATGATTTACGAGAACATTGGAGGGATATAATTATAATTACCTTTTTGGATTTACAATTTGGAACTAACATGAAAATATAATAATATTTTAGACAATAAATTAATTATTAGGTACAACAGTAGGTAGTTAGGTACAAAGTATTTAGGAAATTCAAAAGTTAAAAAAAGAAATTATGTAACGTTTACTGTTTGTGATGTGAAGCGTGAAGTGAAAAAAAAATATATACATAAATACACCATAATGATATAATATGATCAATGATCATGCTAACGCTGACACCTACTTGGTAAAGTAAAAGTAACCATTGATATGAACAAAGAATAGAATAACCGATGACAAAGAGAAAAAAATCTGGCATTTAAACAGCTTCACAATATTACTACAAGTTCAGTTTTGGCTAGAGAATATTCCATCAACGAACACAAATTTCAGTAACCGCTAAATTGGAGAGCTACACTGCTGCCAGCAAAACTTTGAACTCCATCAGTCTGCTGCTGCTAATGAACTAGATTTAAAAATTTCCACATTCAGTTTAAATCAAATAAAGAACTAAAATTATCTCAACTATCTAGGGAATTCTCAACGTTACAATTTAAACCTTAACAAGTTTTACAGTGAAATCTTTTCACAGTTAACATTTAGAACAGATATTTACATTTAACATTTTCATCCCGACTAATATTATGCGTCGAAAAGTAACTCCATCTGTCTATTTGTCAGGCTTTCACGCCTAAACCACCGAACCTATTTTAATCGAAGCTGTCTTTAATACATTTACATTTCAATAAATGTATGTGTATAAACTTAGATTTGTCAGTACAAAAAATAGTGTTAAGCTGGCTTTGAGGTAGCTAAAACGTGACTAAATTTTCATTCGACTCTCTATCTATCTATATCACAAGTCTCTTGCGGCTGACGAAATCTGCTCGTTAAGCTCTTACACGCCTTGTGTACAAACATTGTCATGTACGTAGCACTAACCTGCTAGATTGGAAAATTGGAACCCCTGTACAGGTGTTAAAAGTAAACAGATGTGTCATTCATTATTCATATCGATAACTTTCGCTTTAGGTATAATTTATGTACTTCAGCCACGCTTGTCTTAAAAATTGACGAATAAAATACCTTGTTTCTTCTTTCAGGTTTTCTTCTTCCCTCTGTCTTGACGGCCTCTTGTCTGCTCGTTTGGCAAGTATTTATCTACAATAACTAACTCATAACAAATAATAGCCGACTTCAAAATCGATAAGTAGAGAGAACTCATAAATTACTCTAAAGATGTCGCTCAATATAGAATCAGAGATCAGACGACAAGCACCAGCTTTCGATTAAAAAATAATTATACAAATCGGAACACCCAGTGTAACGTTATGACGTACTTAACACACAATAACACTAAAGAATACAGTCGAATTGAGAAGCTCCCTTTTTTGAAATTGATAAAAAAACCACAATGGTATACATAAAATGAATTCACTCGTATTATTTTCCTAACCTAACAGATCACATCGATACAGATTCTCGGACTCTCCCAATTTATTCATGACATCATGAAATACAAGCCATTGGTAACAACAGCGGATTGAACTTAGCTTTATCTGAATAAATAGAGAAAGTTATCCAATTCAATAGCGGAGAAAAGATAACCTGATTGAAACGGAGTTTACGTTAATCTATCGTTATTTATTATCACGGTTGAATCGTGAACTTCGATGCTTGAAAGATTAATAACAGGCGAGACTATCATCGATTTATTATTTTCTCGATTGTTACATGGGCAACACTATTTGAACGTTCAACAAACATCACGATTGATCATTGGAACATTTTCTAATTATACGTTATCATATTAAGTACTTACACGTTTAACAATCTAAATGAGCCTCTGTCTAACAACTACCTATTGAACATAGGGATGTTTCAAATTCAAAGTGTGCCACAGCATTAGGCCTACCGTTGGCCTTATCCAGCCTCTTTAATGACATAAGTCCATCAGACCGAATAATTAATTTATGGTCTACATCTAAGAACCCGTCCGCTATATCGATATTTTGACATAGATATCATATGATCAGCACACTGCCATTTAAACTATCGAGCAGGAGGTGAAATAACTTTACATCGAGAATGTAGGCACGATGTACTTGCAATTTAATGTACCTCATATTGTTATTTCTATTCCCTATTCCCTCTAATTCTTTCGTGCTGATATAAAAAAGAACTGTCTTAACATTAAACGTTTGAGTCGTATCGGATCGTGAAAAACAACCATGTCAATCACTAACCTTATCAAGTTTGCCGTCCTTACATAATCCTAGCAGAATGTTATAATTAGCAAGGTAACGTAAGCCGTTTCGCCAAATCGGAAGAATGAGGAGGTATATTTCATTACACAGCTTGTTTTTTGTATGTACCTATAATACTGAATGTAAGTTGATTATTGTGATGGATGCCTGTTTTTGCGTATATAACTGTTTACCATTAGACTATAACATCATTATAATTCTAACATAAAGTTGAAAAACGTAAAAGATTTTTTTAACGGGAACCACAATTTCTCTAATTATGCATAATACAGGCGCAGTTACATACGTATTCTCGATATAAATGAACACTTATAGATCAAGGTCTAACCAGAACTTTATGAGTGTTATCACCATTCCGTAATTGAACTGTAAAACTGAATTACAATAATAATGTAAATGGCCATATTATTTCAGTCGTTATCGCGATTCTTGTGACTTTACTGAAGTGTTTTACCTAATCCATGTTATAAGTATATCACTAGTATATGGAAGATAATGCTTTTTATAGGGGGGTCTTTCTTATACATACATATTTAGCCATACCGTTTTCCAGTCTCAGGTCTACTGAAAGAGATTTAATAAGAAATAAGCAATACAAAGGTACCTATTTACGTGACTCGTGCATTAACTATTCAATAACTAACGTATTCGTTTAGAAGACTTAAATCGCCAATTATAAACCGCAATGTTAGTAAGAGAGCCACTTTTCTCAGTACTGTCACTAAGCACCTAATCCAATTAAATTAACGCTTCAGTCTTGCTTGACTGAAATAGGCTTTACGTCGGTTCATGGAAAAACTTGTTACACGATTATGTTGCAAAAACGGATTAATGTAATTATGAATTTCTTAACACATTTTTAGATACGTTTATACGGAGTAGTTATTTTGTAACTTATGGTTTATTTGGTGTAGCGCACAGCCATATAGATTCTTCATTTATGAACCAATCATTGTGTTTTCGAGTTTCTTGAACTGAATTTTAAGGATAAGAACTTTTTAATAGCCTTACAACATGAAAATCAGTGATCCCGCATGGACACATTTCTGAGGCTCAATTTACATTGCCGCGGAATGGAATGGAAGCGAATTTTTGCAACGAAATTCTACATAGCATAATGAACTTTATATCAATTGTGTAAGGTACAAACTAAAGACGAGCCGAAAAAGAGGTCGCGCGTCTTCCGGGGAATCCCCGCGCATTCTCGAGAATTCCCTCTTTTTCGGCTCGTCTTTAGTTTTTACCTTACACAATTGATATAAAGTTCATTATGCTATGTAGAATTTCGTTGCAAAAATTCGCTTCCATTCCATTCCGCGGCAATGTAAATTGAGCCTTAGGTATTGTGCTTTGTGTGAATGTAAAATTTTTGCTGTAATTCAAAGTATTTCTTCTTGACGACACACGCGTGTAGACACACGTTTCACTGTCCACTGGTTTGAAGTTCTAAGGGAATTAGGCGTCTCACGACCAGTCACGAATAAATATTTTACGAGATGAAAAGTTCAAGAGTGGACGATATAAACACTATAAACAGTCATGATTAGGTCACGCCACATGAAATTTAATGGCGTTTATAGCGAGTTGGTCATAATGAAACTCTATTAGAGATTATTGACTAACGCACGCCAGCTTTACCAATGCCAATAGGGAGCCTCAGGTTCTCTCGAACGCATTTCATCAATTGGACTCAATTAGTACTCGTTCCGAAAATGTTTCGGTATTTGTTACATTTCTTCTTCAAGAGTTGAAAGTAAAATAAAGTCCATGGGATAATTTCACTTGTGAAATTCATTGCACTCAACCGACACTCGCTTATGACTTGATAAATATTTTTTTCCAACTTTTGCTTCACGTCTACTTTAAAAAACTCATCCTGACTGAATTTTCTTGAAAAAAATTGTTGATTTTGGAAATACTCCAGTATCCCACACGGCGCACAAAAAACAAACAAAACAAGATCTCATAATTAGTGATATGTTCTGTAGTGCAGTGATGATTGAATAGAGATAAACAGAGAAGGAACAAAAGTATTGTATACCATGGACAGTTGCGCTGTCTCCCCGATATCAATTTCGCCGTCAGTGCCGCTTTCAAGTAGGCCTACTCACTAAGCTGATAGCCTGGATTTCAACGATGATGCAGCGACGCTCTAGTGCTTTCGTTTTTAATAAAATTGCAAAAGAACTTGACCTTATTCCTTACATTTCAATATTTTTCAACTGAAAAACCAGTCAAGTTAAGTCTGTCGAGATAATTCTGTGAGGTATAGCGTGCAGAAATATTCTAATAAATTAATTCCCTCGTTGTTTCTTCTGTTAATTGCAGAGTCTAAATGCAAGGGAAGGCACTTAAACGCAATAAATGCTCCAAGGATCTACGACTAACATTTAAAGTTATATTAATACACAGCTCTAAAAGATATAACAACACAGCTTTTAACATGACTTGTTGTTTAGTGGTCAAATATTTGGCTTGAAAACACACTGTGATGCAGTCGTCTTTCACGATAAACTAGTAATATTGTTCTAGGGTTTATGTTCTCGTAAATTTTACCTACAAATAGATACATATTCATTGCGAGGTTATTGTGTTAAGATTGAGACGTACGTACATCTGCATACAATACGATGTCCGTTCATGTAATTAAACTGACAACAAGGCACTGTGCAACACTTCCACTTAAAAGGTAATAATTCCGCGCCAGTCTTTATCTGGACGTGGACATAGTAAAACTTTAATTAAGTGGCCCCGAGGCGTGGCTTGGTCCCGCTAATCGAGCTAAAGCCACAGTTACTTGAGGGAAACTAATGTAAAATGAAACGCATACCTGTATAATTTAGGTACTTGACAAACTGAGCGGTGAGTCAGAATTAAATGCTACTTCCCAAGAGATTTATGTAATGATCACGTGTCTTTATCTACCTTTAAAGTAAAGTTGCAGGCAAAAGAAAATGTCATAAAACACTAAGTACCTAAATGCAAATGATGTGTAAGATACACATACACAGCTTTTATTGAAATAAATATGGAACTTGGAATCCTTTAAAATTAAAGAAATCATAATTAGCAGTTATATTTAAAATGTTTACATTCGTCCTTGTTTTTTATTGATATGTACCAGACAGGGCAGGACAGACAAGCGACGTAAATAGTAGATACATAAGCAAATAAGACAATATACCACAAATCCTACGCATGCAATAGCGCTGCAGCCTCTGGTTTTCGAAAGTGACAGACGCGTGATATTTCACAGGGAAGTGGCGTTTGAATCGCAAACGCAAAGCGAATATCCCCCGTCAATCAATTGACGCAGACGACAGCAGCCTTCCGGCATACACCGCTCAATGTCTTGGACACGATACACAAAGTAACTAGCCCTTCAAAGCATTTTGTTTTAGCTTATTCAGAAGTCTTAAAATAGCAAACAGGACACGTTCGTACGCGCGGCTTTCGTGGCTTCATTTCTTTTTAAATGCTTTTGTCGTTCAACTATGCTATTTATTCCTTGCAGCATTCTTTCGGCGAAACGCGCAGTCTCTAAATAATGGTATTGGTTTTACTTACTATTTTCGTGAAATCGTTGATCGGTGAGCGTTGCTACCTGTTCACATTTATCGTTTACGCAATATTTTAATTTAATTTTGACTAGAATTGTTTAAGATGGTTTTAACTCCCATATTAAACCTTAAGTAATCGCAAGAAGTGGTAGCAGAATGGTTTTGAACGCCCAACTCCTAAACCCTAGGGCCAGTATGGTGGACGATGACCTGTACTACTCACATTGTGAAAGAAGATCTGTGCCCAGCAGATGATGATGTTGGATTTCATAGTAGGTAAATCATTTAAACAGCGATAAGTATTTGTGTAATCTGCGATGTTTTGTTTTCCTTCACTTCAGTACTCGTTCCTTTGATTTCAAACGTGAAAATTGGAATCAGCTCGAGTGAGTTACCGACTCAATAATTCGATTCTATTCACAACTGGATTTTGTCACAAGTAATCTAAAGATCCTTTATTTCTTAAACGAGAGTCATGTGCACAAGGTGCTGAGATACGCGCTTTGATCTTAATTCGACAAAGAGTCGTCCACGCAATGGTCTATGCTCCATACATTTCCAAGAACAATATAAGGAAAAGGGAATTTCTTTCGATGAGAGCAGTCGGAACGAACCTAGAAACAAATAAAATCAGTTTATGGCTTCATAGAAGATTGGTTCACGATGGAAAGTCTTTATTGAGGCACGGCCGGGGACTTATAGTTCACGAGTAGCTTCGGGCGCCGGCCGAGTTTGTGTGGTCGGCCGCCGTGTTTGCAAGAGATAATCCTTAATTATTGCATGTAACCACATAAATAGTTGTATGCCATTATTGTGACATATTAGATGAGATATACTATCGACTGCGACTGCGAGCTTATGTTTTCATTTTACAACTCAGAACCCACTAAACAGGTTTAAGCGGTATTAGCGGGTTTGGAAAGTTGATATAGGCTCTCATAAATATTGACTTTAAAGTTTAAGGTAACTTTAGACATTAGCTTGAAGTGCAAATAAATGAAAAGTTTACAAGTTATAAATACTACAAGAGATGCTTATACCCTTATGCCCTTGCAATTATGCAGTATGGACTGACATTATCATAATCATCGTCCCCCATAACTGTGTAACTGTTGGGTACGGGTATCTTCTCAGAATGACACGGGCAAAAACAAAGACTTACATTATAAAAATGAATAATAAATGTGCTGCGTCGTCAGGTAATATAATTCTTTCAATCCAATTTACTTATAACATAAGCCACATAACCTCCAAGATAATCGTCTAAATCTCGACTAACAATGCCGTGACTAATCCTGTTACGTACTTGTTCGGAAGTCGGCACTGCTACAGGTTCTTTTGTAATGAACTTTGAGGCGAAACAAAGGTGCCCATAAAGTTGTGTAATAGGTCGGCTAAATACACAACTAGTGTTGTGGCCCCGTTTCATTATACTTTACTGATATTAGATAATATTCAACTAGAGATGCAACACCAACTCATTACAAATAGAAAGTTGTTAAACTATAATTGAAATGATATTTTAAATATTTGCAATGTAACATAATCTGCACGGTCGGTGTGTCAAATAACTTCAGCAAAACCAATTATAAGGACATTGATTGAAATGCGTCAATTTTTTTTAATTGCTCGAGTTATTGCATCATAATTACTATTAATTACACCTATCTCTCTCACAGTTCAAGTCGCAGAATCTCAAAAGTCTAAGAACTAAGACATCTTAAAATAAGCACTTGTTGAAAATATTAATTGTAAGAAACTTAGTAATTAAACTTGTTTCTTTATATTAAATACCCACAATCACAGGCTATTCCGACTGAGCGAGCGGACGGTCCCACAGGAAATACTCGCGCCGGGAACATGAAAAATGTGAATAATAATGTAGTAGGAGAAATAAACTTTCCCAGTTCCTACTTAAGATCGCAACGAACAAAAAAGGTTTTGGAATAAGTAATCGTAAAACGAGATTGGATGATTGTGGTCACTGTAATATTTTGCTTTGAGGTTACTATTGTGAATCATCCTTTGTTTCTAGGCGTCCTCGCTGACAACTGTTTGATCCCAATGCCTTTTACGTTATGAAAAGCTGCAAACTGAGCATCGAATTTATGTTATGGTTCCAAGGATATAAGTAAGTATAGGAATAAGCAAATAAGAGCAAATACGTATAATTAAGCTGTCCGTTAGAAAGAATATACATTCATGATGCTGAACTAAGGTGTAGTTAAAATAACTCTCACTTGACTCTAAATGATCATTAGGTAATTAGGTTTTTTTTCCGCATTAGTAATATACGAACCCTAAACTGCGGCTTACAATAACTTATACCCAAATTACACTATAAACTAAACTAAATCTAACTAAAGTAACAATTAACAATCGATTAATTTCGATTTGATTATGTAGCTCTGTAAGTACTGTTGAACGTGTACGATCATATAAGGCTAACTAGCTAACTAGTTAAATGCCCGCGGCTTCATTGATTACTTTAATGAAAGGATCTACATATAAATATTATAAAGTAGCAGCTGTCCAATCCTGAACTGAACTGACTGAACCTGAACGATACTGGTGTAATGGATTTCTCCGTATCAGCTGCTAACGATCTATGTTTTACCTATATATAAAATAAGTAGGTACATCGTTCGTTCTTCGTTTCTTACACCATTCATGTCTCAAACTTTTGTAATGCTTGAGTTCTTTATGGCGATAGCCGAGGTAATTCCTTAAAATAATTAACAGCCATTAATATAAGTGGTAGCAAATTGGTTACATTATCTGTAATTACGGAGTTAAGCTATTTTTATTTTCTTTGTAATTTGTCTGTTTAACATTAAAGCATTGCAACACTCCATATTTTAAGCTGTTTATTTTTGTATCGTACTTGAAAACCTGTTTCACAATAAAATTCGTCTCGTGATTACGTAACTTATAAATAAAGCATTGTTAAAACTTACAAATATTTGTTTCTGCATATAATAAAAGGTTCAAACGCTTTTAGTTAAAGCGGTAAGGAAATAGTGGCGTGTCTATGGTCCTCTGGTAGTTCCTTATCGCTACTCGCAAAAAAGCTTTTTCATGTCAAAAGCTGTCGATAGGAAAGCTCCTTTGTCCCGGTCGGACGTACAAAGGGCCATTTGAAGGAAAATCGCTCGCGTATGCAGTTGTTTTAACAGGTTGATCATATTTACATGACGGAAAACACTGGGGAAAAACACTTTCTTGCGCAGCTTTTACTCTACTGTGAGTACCTACCTACTAGGTAACACAGAAAATATGATAAAATAGTGTACGCTATTGAAAATTAAAAGCAATGCGATTTGTTATAAAAATAATTCCTATTTTTCAATTGATTTATTTGATTATGATTTGGACCTATCAAACCTAGACCAAAGGTTGTACTACAGCAGCGTTGTGTAGACATTATTCTTTTGTAATGACTTACGTGTCATCACAATTACCTACCACATGTAAAATATTGGTTCAATTAGGTTACTCAGTTCTCATCTAATTTAGCTCATGCGTCATGAGCTTATGAATGGTTCCATCAAAACATCTCAGTTTAGTGCAATCCGTATAACCCACATCGAGTTGCCTGAGTGAAATACGTACCTATAGACTATAGTCCTCGATAGTTGATTTGTAGCACGGTTCAATTAACCGAGCAAATGAAAACAAACACTTGTGCAATAAGTACACATTTAGCCGAGAACTTCTGCAGATTATTGTTTAGCTATAAACTGAAAACATTTATCTTCATAGATTCAGGTCCATTACTGAGCACGATCTCTCCTCATACCTTAGAAGGCCTAGACTAGAGTTTGCTACACCATGCTATGACCGCAGGCTTCCGACTTGACTTTATGACTGCTACGCTGCTACCTAATAACAAAAACCGGGATCCACATGCTCTCCGAAACCCGGAAAAGCTCAAGGAATTTGCCACTAGCGGTCACCCAACTAACTACCTGTCGCCCGCTTTTAGCCGCTCATTAAGGATAGACGTACCTACCTATATTTTATAGTATCCTTGTCTTGTGGTTCGCGGTTTTACCCCTATGGGACTCGGAAAATGATTAAATGCCGTTAATCTTTTCCCAAGAACCTGAACCTAGCGTTATCTTGTACAGAATATCAATAAGTCTGTCCGCAATATCTTTCTAAATTTTCGTAAATAAAATTACGAATCACTAAACTGTCAACGGCTTTAAACTGCAATTGTAAATTTAGTAAGTGATACCTGTACTGTGAGTGGTGAAAGAGAAAAAAGAGACTCCTTGGGAGTTTCTTGCCGCTTCTTCTCCCAAGACCACTCATCGTAGGGATTTGTTGAAGCGATGGCGTAACCTGACTTTCGAAATGAGTTTGTAAAAACCTACTTCGAAGAAATAAAGATTTGAATTTGAATTTGAATTTGTTCTTTTATCAAATTGATAAATTTTTTATCACTGCCTCGCTATCATTTTGACAATACATTTAAATTTCTTTATTTGCTGATGTTGAAAAAAAAATTAGGTAGGTATTCTCTTCAATTTCTTATTGTGCCTAACAACGGCCGATGGAATTTCCCATCGGAAACATTTCAGGATCCAGTGGAATTTTATTAAATACATTTTTCAGTTTTCATCTACGTTATTATGTGTTGGATATCTCCTGTACAAAATTATACACACCCGAATATACTGAATATCTATATGTGAATGCATTTATCGGCTAATTTTAATATGGTTTATCTAGGTATATGTGGCTAGTGTAGGGAACCCGACATAAATAAAGTCAAGGTTAAGGACTACAATTATAATTAAACAAATTAAATATATGCATTTGCACGTTGGTTTCCCTTTATGTTAAACCTCATGTAGGTAAACTGCTGAGCCTTAAAATTTTGATCGTAAAATATTTCCACAGCTAGGTAGGAAGTATCAATACAAAGTACGGTCTATCTATAGGTAACACATTTAAAACGAGATTCTGCTCGTTTACAAGGGTTCTACCCTTGTAAATTGTAATAAGATTATAATCTTGTGTAGCAGGTACTCAGTACATCCTGAGCAGTAGTAGTTATGGGCATTCTGAATTGTTGTCTTAATTGAATGAACGAAGTCGGCTTAAGCAAAGAGCTTCACTTCTCCTTTCTAAATGAAAGGGTCCGGACCGTGACCTTATGCTAATTGGCGGGTTATGTTTGTCACTTACTTGCAATTATCTCTTTAATACGGAATTAACGGCGATGACTTAACATCAGTTGGCTCATCTGATCATTTACCGGATATTCACATTAACAAATAATGCAGTAGGTACATTGCGTATGCGTCGAAATGGAATTCGTTTTGATTGCATCATATACATTGCTATTTTTCCGCCCCTGTGACTACCTTACATTGCAGATTGACGGCGAGAATTGAAAATGCCGTAAGTAAATTTTGCTTACAAGCTAAATTGAACTGCCTTACATTGCAGATTGACGGCGAGAATTGAAAATGCCGTAAGTAAATTTTGCTTACAAGCTAAATTGAACTGCCTTACATTGCAGATTGACGGCGAGAATTGAAAATGCCGTAAGTAAATTTTGCTTACAAGCTAAATTGAACTGTGCGCACATATTCTTCACGATTCAGGCATAGGTAAACTTTAAGCTTTATTATGTGGCTCTTTCATGTGCCAGCAGGACTTAGGAGCGTAACCTAAGTGTTCTTCACAAATTTCTTAGATTTACGAACACAGAATATCAGATTTTTTTTGCCTATTTAGTAATTTTGTTTTAAGTTATATGATACGTCTTTGAAGTTATGTGATACGTCTTTCGATTGTAACTATAAAAAGAATCGCGGTAACGTTAACGAGATACCTTTAGATATACCTACTGTTACATTTTTTCCAGTAGGTAAATTCGATCAGTTCCCCATTACCTCAATAACAGTGAGTTAAGCCGAGCTTGTTCTGAAGAGGTGATTGTAATTCGTAGTCGTGATTGAATTAACGAAGCCGACGAGAACCGTTGACTTAATTCAAAATTTATTCGGCACGCCCAGTCGACGTTTGTCGGTCGGTTAAATATTTCATGGGAATAATTTATTAAATACCTACTTACACCTAATTGTCATTTATAACGATCTAATTGTGTTTACGACTGTTTATTTGTACTTAATATTTAATGGATACGTGTTATTAAGGTTATTAAAGATTACGTGTTGTTATCCACACGAAGAAAATATAAATTGTAATAATGGTAATCACTTTGGTGAAGGTTCGTCATATTATTCTTAAAGATAAGATATGAACTGAAGTATTAAAATACCTCATTAGGTACTTGTGAAGGCTTTAAATTAAAGAGACCCGAGCCAAGAAATGGGAGACGTGACATTATAAGTAATAGGATAAGCAGGGAAGTTTCATCATAATCCTAAGGTTAATAAATGAAATGCAGAATAAGGCACATTTTTAACAAAAAATTACACTTACACGATTTACTTACAGTTACAGGTACACTTTTAACAAAAATAAAAAGCACGAAACGGCCTTAAAAAACTGTTTAAAAATAAAAATACTCAAAAAGCGTTAAGCGAAAGTAACATGTTACATAATTAAGTATTTAAACTAAAAACAATCAATAACACTGAGTTATAAAAAACAAAGGTGAATTTAAAGGTATTGGGTCTTAAACTAATAAAAAGGGCCATTAACCCTGACACTGATGTGTGTCCGAGTGTAATTTAACTTGATTCGATAATCGCGGGCCGGCTTCATACGGCCGCCGACAGATTCATATCACAGTCGCAAAAGAAAGGAAAACAGACGCCGCTGTCGAATTGTTGATATCAAACACGACCGTAATGGCACCGAAACGAGAATTCAATCCGGTTACCGTCAGTATAACGACGGTATGCAAAAGCAGTTTTAAAACCTCACCTTGAACGCAAGATGTGTGAAGCGGTACGATTTATTGCTTAACTTCCTGTCCTGGAGGTAATTCGTAACCGTGAGATCGGATATTTCAGAGTATTACGCATCGCTTATGTAATACTATCAGTACCAATTTTGGTCTATACCTGTCATATTTTGACCCTAAAGCCTAACTTTGCGGAGGAGGGTTTAATAATGGATTTAAGGATAATTGTGTGAAGTTGATCCCACTTAATGCACACAAACCTTGTCCAGGTTTCCCCTGCGCTTAAGAACCTATTAAAATAAGATACCAATTCAAAATGCATTATTAAACTAGCTATAAGCTAAGGCATTTTCGACGAATGCCAAAGCTTTAATTGAGTTTGCGTATCAACTTAATATGAAATAACAATCGCAAAGCAACAAAAACACTGACTTAATACACTGCAATAAAAACCGGACAATAACGAATGTTCTTTATTGTTGAATTGATTGGATACTCGGCTGATGATAACGATGATTGGTGTAAGTTTTTATGATCCGTGCTGATACTTCAAACCAAGGAGAAAAAATATCGAGAGTAATGAGATTAGTTACTATCAAGAAACCTACATGATTGTCCTAAAGAAGGTTACGAGTTTTGAAAATTAAAGATATAATTTCAAACATTCTTTGTATTTTTTATGGACTTTGATAGCATTCGGGCAACAGTTGCTTTGAGAAGTGATGATCCAAGCGTCAGTTCAGTATCGTTTAGTCGACTATGGATTTGTAATTAGGAATAACTGTTTGCCATTTGCGACAGATTGTTCAGGTGAGTGCCTAACTTAAGGTTATGATTTCAAACATTTGTTAGATTGGAAGTTGCAAGCGATTTTAAACCCCGCAATCTAGTTTTTATGACAATTGGTGGGTATGAAGTCGCAACATGTAGTACCTTTATTACGCAAGTATTGTAGCTTTAGCACTTTTAAATAACCTACTTTTTGTTGCTTACGTATAATCTATTTTAGTGCGATAATATATCTTTAATTCTTAAGGATAGTTAATACTGAAGTATGAGTTAATACTGGAGTGGAGTGGAGAGTTAATAATGGAGTATTCATTAATCGTCACCCGAGAAAGTATAAATCCGCAGAATTTGCATCAAGAATCCATACGGTGTGACGATATTGTAATACTTTAAAACTTTATTGTTAACCTTACCAAGTGCCCTTACTTTTTTATGCGTTCACCACACACAATGTTTACGATAATTTATGATTTTTATATCTCATATAATTTCTTACTTTACGGCCAACCAAATGTAAGTTTAGTCGTAAAACCGTGGACCTGCCATTAGCGAGCGGTACCGGCGAAAAGGGAAGTTGCGCAAGCGCATACATTGTTCATGAAGAAAGCGGTCAGATGTCAAGGAGATAATTGTTTGTGCAGGAAATTAAAGGCATTACGTATGTAGGGCGATCCTCTGTTCCTAGTTGGAGTTAATCATCAACATCGTAAGTACTCGTCGGGTGCTTTAGGATAGCTTTCTTCCAGCGAAGTCACATCGAAGTCCAATTAATGCATATTAACTATCGAATAGTGTCTCCCGCTCTGTGGCCGAAATTGGACGTTACTTCATTTTAACAACGGATGCTTCCGAGTGACTCTAATGAACTGTGCTATTTCTGTACTTCCGTTATAACAAAGGATTCTGCACTTATTTCCCATCTAAACTTTATCTAACTTTTTTTTGGCTACCTACTTACTGCAATAATATTTCAGCGGTATATACTCCTATCTCCTATCAAAATCGTCACACATGACAGACCTGTGCTTGATTTCTAATTTGTATAAATGCCGAATGAATATTAAAAATACTAATTATGCAATATAACGTCTAATTTCAATTAAAATGAGAGATGTTTTTAACTATTATAAACATTTCGATATCATCTTAGTAGGTCGATGCGTTCAAACCGACGTTCAATATGGCCTCATTGTTAATAAATTGAGCCTTAAATCTAAACGCTGGCGCAATGTTGTGCAGTTTCCTTAAGTTATTAGCTAGCAATACAACGTAATATTTCAAAATGGGATATGGGCTTACGAGACACAGATTGTGTTTTAATCGCGGAAGTTCCTCTCTCTATTGCTCGCTAAAGGTGGAGATATAACATTTCACGTAGATATTTGTTATACAAAAATGACGCAACACGTTAACATTTGCATACAAATTGGACAAGAATCGATTTTAAATAGAAACAAAAATGTAAGAAAAGGAGGCTCATTCATCCTAGTGGGAAAGCTGCCTCCTTTGGACCTCTGATACGAATAACCTATACGATTGTTGAACCATTCTGCATAAAGTATGTTGGAAAATGAAGGAAATACGAAATTTATTACTGACACAATAAACACTGCAAAAGTAATTAAAACTACATTCATACATTGTATTCGGGTCTGATCTATCTATGTTTGGATGTATATTCAAATACAGTCCAGATTTAGAGCTGCTTTAGTGTTGTATGATTGCATTATGCATTAAATCCGTTTTCATAATATCCGGCACAGCGTATGTTTGAGCGAGGTTTTGTAATAAATAAAAAACTGACGAAGTAGTATAAAACTAGTTGATATCTGGCTCTTGGCCATATTAATAAAGTTGATGGTCGAAGTAATTATTACGACGGCTGTGTGTGGGCCTCCGGCCTACTGGGGCCTACTGGCCGCTATAATCTGATCCTTATCGTACTCAAGAGATCCTTCGATTAAATAAGAATCGCAGGAAAAAAGGTCACGGAGCGATGAATAAATAATATGTTACACATACCTATTACATCGCGATAAACGCACCAAATTGAACAGTTGAAAGTCTACATTTCTGTACAGAATGTTATAATTTTACTAAGAGATATTTGATACAACTTACATGTTGATAACATTTAAATAAGACTGGCTAATAGTTTAGTTTGGTTCTGTTACTCGAAAGATCATTTTGCCTATTAGGCTAGGGATATGTTTATTTATCGCTGTTATTCCGTTAATCGAATTGAATTTGGACTTGATTGTTTTATGCCAGTTTCATTATGTACCTACCTATTGACTTTTAAGTTTGAGGGCAATACTAGATATTTGTATATGACGGCTTTTAATTTAAGTAACCGGATCAAACCGGATACCGGCGTTAACTGCAACATGTAAATTAAAATGATTTGCGTGGAAGTGTTTGTGTGTTGTGTTTAGTCTGGCTGTGTCTGTGAGGCGTCTGCGTCGGCCGTGAGTCACTCGCGTAGGCGACAACAGTAACTAGTGCTGCTACGCACATTGCGCCTCCTAGCTTGCTAGTCTGCTACATAATTATATTTCATGGTCCAATTACATCGACGCTTGCTCCTCTCGTTTATCTTGAACATAAGTTTGTTGTTTTGTTTAGCATAATTTGCTTGTGGACAAGTTTAGAATTATGGTTTTATTTTATAGATTATGCCTTTCGAATAAAGAATTACGGATAAAGAATTGAAATGATGAAATACCTAATTTACTAAAATAAATGATAAAAAAAAAAATCAAATTGCACGCCAAAACGCTACTATTTGTCACGTGATTTAGATTGACGTCACTAACCTATACATATCATTTGCGATATTTTATTTTATTTTATTTTATTCAGGATAACAACAGCGTAAATTACAAATTTGTTTACACATATTATTTAACCTATGCCAATTATAGTTATCCACATCTTACTTATAACATAATACTACGTACAACTAGGTAAAATATGTTGAATTGAATTGAAGTGGCACAGAAGATAAAATTTACTCATTCTAATTATATAAATATATTTTATTTATTTATTTATTTATTACACTTTATTGTACACCACAGTTACAAATAAAGAAATTATGCTACAATTCACGTAAGTTGTGCACAAAAGGCGATCTTATCGCTCAATAGCGATTTCTTCCAGATAACCTTTGGGGAAATGACAAAGGGAAAGATCAAGAAATGTCGGTAGGGTGTACAGTGCAATAATTGAAGATATCAATATATATACATATATAAACATTTAAATAAATACATATATATATAATATAACACATAATATAATATATACAACAAATATAATAATAATAATACAATATAATACAATATACACACTAATACATTGCACAAATTTATATATATCTAAATTTGAAACACATCTTACAAGTTAAAAATGATGGAGCAATCACATTAGTTGTTGGAATTGAGGTAATAATCTTTAACACGTTTTTTAAAAGAGTCTAATGAAGTGGATAGTCTAATATTAACCGGAAGAGAATTCCAAAGCTGAACCGCACGGACAGAAAAGGATTTGTGAAAGAAAGAAGAAGAATGCGAAGGGGTAGATAGGGATAAGTTTTCAGTTGAGCGAAGGTATCGATCATGTGACAAACACCTGTAGTTAAATCGCTCTTTTAAGTATGGTGGGCTTGTAGGACTGAATAGCACGCAGTACAAAGTAGAAAGGATGTGTGTATTCCGGCGAAGTCGGATAGGGAGCCACTTGAGTTTAGCTCTGAATTCGGAGATGTATAATACATATTCTAAAATCTATAAATATAATATACATCCTAAGTAATAATCTATTCCTAGCCGGTTTCGGCTTCGGCGACTGTTTTATGGCTTACTTTTAAACAGAGGCGCTTTGCTGTTGTTGTCGGCGGTGCGCTCGTTGGTGACTTATGTATCCAATTTTCTTATTGAAGGTCCTATCACATATGGGACAAGTCAGCACTCCGTTTATTTGGTGAAAGCGATAGGCTGCAGGTGGTCTAGCCTTTATGGCATCTCGTTTCGCGTCTAGATCAGCACGCCGATCAGATTCGAAATCCGCGACGTGCTGATTTATGAGACGCCTCCATTCCGGACGTTGAGCTGCTTTTTTCTCCCAATCGCTTGGCTCTATCTTGCATCTTTTCATATGTCGTTTCAGAACATCCTTATATCTTAGGAATTGCCCACCCGGCTGTCGTTTGCCATTTTGGAGTTCTGAAAAGAAAATGCGCTTAGCTAATCTATCGTCAGACATACGATACAGGTGTCCACTCCAGCGCAGCTGACGCTTCATGAGGTAGGTCTCGATACCTCCAACATTCGCTCGTCGAAGAACATTGGTGTTGCGAACACAGTCCTGCCATCGAATGTTCATAATATCTCGTAGACATTTTACATGGTACCTGTCCAGTGCACGTATGTGCCTACGATATAAAACCCATGTCTCTGACGAGTATAAAAAATTCGGGAGTACTACGGTCATATAAATATTTATTTTGGTGGATAGTTTTATGTCATGGGATCGAAATACCTTAGAACGCAGTTTACCATAAGCAGCAGCTGCAGCTCCTATTCTACTGTTTACTTCTGCGTCTAAGTCGCATTTTGGTGTAATAATGCTCCCAAGGTATCTAAACTTATCCACTTGGCCTAGTATACTGTCTCCGAGATATACATTAAGCGGTGCATTGTCATTAACCCCTACTGCCATCACTTCGGTTTTTTTGACACTTATTTTAAGTCCAAACTTAATGCATGACTCGGTCAGGCTGGTCATAAGATTTTGTAAGCCATGTATAGAATCTGCAACGAAACATAAATCATCAGCGTACATTATCTCTGTTACTAGTGCTAATGATGTTCTTGTATTCGATTTAAGTCTCGCAAGATTGAAAAGACCTCCATCTGTCCGAAACCTGATGTGAACACCGTCAGTCGAATGTTTCAGCGCTTCTCGGGTAACAAAAGCAAAATATAATGCGAACAGCGTTGGTGCCAATACACATCCTTGTTTAACTCCACAGGTGACGGAAAAAGATTCGGATTGTTCACCATTTGCTATCACGCAGCACGACATGTCGTCATGTAAAAGTCGTAAAATCCTTATAAACTTTTCCGGACAACCTAGCTTGGACAGAATTAACCAAAGAGCCTCGCGATTAACGCTGTCGAAGGCTTTTTCAAGATCAACAAAGCACAAAAACAATGATTGACCTTGCTCCCTGCTCTTCTCAATAAGCTGACGGACTGAAAAAATGGCGTCACAGGTTCCCCTCTGAGGTCGAAAACCAAACTGAGATTCTGGTAGTATTGTTTCAGATAAAGGTAGTAATCTATTAAGGAGAACTCTAGCGAAGATTTTGCCCGGAACAGAGAGAAGGGAAATGCCACGATAAGAGTTACAGTCAGAGCGATCTCCCTTGTTTTTGTACAATGAGCAAATGCGAGAGATCTTAAAGCAATTAGGTACAACTTCTTCTGTCCACATACGTAAAAACAGTTTAAAGATGGTCTGATGTAACTGTTCTCCTCCGTACTTCACCATTTCGCCGCAGACATTGTCACTGCCCACTGCTTTCTTATTCTGCTGTTGCTTGATAGCATTTGTGACCTCATCTAAAGTAAAAGGTTCAAGCAGCTCTTCCCTAACTTCAGATTGCGGGAGGGAATTTATGTAAGATAAATCAACAGCGCGGTCAACATTCAGAAGGTTGTTAAAATGTTGAGCCCAGCGTTTCAAAATATCATCCTTATCGGTGAGAGGTGTTGCATCCAGTGACTTAAGTGGCACTTTCGCGTTATTAATGGTACCTGTGAGTTTACGAATCTCGTTGTAAAATGCACTTAGCTGTTGTGTGTCCATGAGCCACTGTAAGTATTCTGCTTTCTCTTGCCACCATTTATCTTTAGCATCTCTAGTCAGTTTTCTCAACTTTGAATTGCTTTCCTGGATGCGCTCCGACATGTTCTTATTGTGAGCGTTGCTGTTTAGCATCTTAAGCAGTTGACGGTGACAATTTAAGGCATGTGTTATCGTATCACTGTTCTCATCAAACCAGTCTTCAAGTTTCGAGGATGTGACACCTAGCACTTGAGAGCTTGTTTCTACGACGAGAGACGTGACAGCCTGCCAGGTGTTCTCCAGATCACCGTTTTCTAAATCCATGGAACTAAGAGCTTCATTCAAAGTTGATACATAAGCCTCCTTTCTTTGAGGATCCTGAAAGTTGTCAACTGCCAATCGTAATGGTTTGGCAATGTTTCTTCTCCTTGGTAGGTGAAGGTTGAGCTTCATTCGTGTTAACACAAGCCTATGGTCTGACCAACAATTTGCACCGCGCATGACACGTGTGATCTGGACCTGCGATATATCTCTGCACCTCACTATAGCGTAATCAATGAGGTGCCAATGTTTCGAACGGGGATGCATCCAGGTGGCTTTATATTTTGTAGGGAGTCGGAAAAATGTGTTAGTTATAGCCAACCCAAATTGGGAACAAAAATTAAGCAGTAGCTGACCATTGCTGTTCATTTTCCCGATCCCATGCCTTCCAATAGTGTTCGGCCATGCGTCAAAATCACGTCCAACTCTCGAATTAAAGTCTCCGAGCAGTAAAATTTGCTCACTTGGACGAACTTTACCGATGGTTTGAGAAAGCTCTTCGTAAAATTTGTCTTTTGTCTCGTCACTTTTATCAAGTGTAGGGGCATAAGCACTAACTAAATTTAAAAAGTTCTTATTTGCCAGGTGTAAGCGCAAACTTATAACACGGTCGGATATGTAGACAGGATGCTCATTGAGATCCTTTACCAATTCATTTTTGATAGCAAAACCAACCCCTGAACGCCTGGGTTCATTAGAAGCTGTACCTCTCCAAAAGAAGGTGTAGCCTCCACCGTACTCTACTATTTCTCCTTGATCAGCGAGGTGAGTTTCACTGAGTGCAGCTATGTCGATATTGTAGCGGCGTAGTTCTCTTGCCACTACTGCTGTTTTACGCTCAGGACAGAGGTTGGTAGTGCAATCAAGTAGTGTGCGAACGTTCCATGATCCAGCATAAAAGGTCATCGTTTTGGGAGTCCGTTTATTCGTATTATTTCTACCACGCCAAGGGATGCCAAGGGCAGCCGTGGCTACTACCCCCCAGTTTGATGGAACAAGCTTTTTTTAGGGCACCTTTTCTAGCCCCTTCCTCATGCGAGGGAAGCAGTGCCTCCCTAAATAGGGCTGCTTCGACGTACGAGATGCTGCCCAGTCCACATTGTTGTTCCAGTGCAATGCAGAAACGACCACCTATTCTCGTACCGCCTATGTGCAGGTCTCAGACAAAGCCCAACTCGCATAAAATTGGACCTCTCTACTTTAACCCATCGCCATAGGTCTTGTTTTCCCAAAGCCATTAAACGGAAACAGTCAGTTACGCAGGAAATATTTAAGTGCACAAATGTTCGCGCAAACACAGGTGCACTCTCTCGTCCGTCCCCCCTTTGATCCGATGGAACGGAAAACCGTTACGATCGGAGGGGAGCTGGATGCAGCAGTCTGGCAAGCAAAAGCAAGGCCCTTATTGCTGCCTTAAGGCCATCCTACAATTGCCTAGGTGTCTTGCCACCGGTGGTGGATTGCCGAATGTACAGCCAAGACACAATGCAGAGGGCATCTGCAGAACTCAGGAGATGTTCTTCCCGAGCCCCTCCTCCAGGTTTAGCCCACGAGCCGACGTGGTTCCCGGGGTGTGGCGCTAGGAGCCACCGGAGGAGAGTCTGTGAACTGTCGACGAATTATTTGCATTTTGTCTCCTTTAAAGGTCAGCTGACAAGAACGCAGCGCAAACAATCCACTACACCCCACATCCTAAGTATATAAATAATAAATATAAATAATATATATGTGAATAAGTACATCATTTAGAAAGTACAACATAAACTATATAGGTACTAATGAAAAAGTTACTAGGTAACAAACCATGTAAAATCAAACTACAGGAGCTGTGTTCAAAATACATGCGTGCACTTTTTTTTTAAATAAGTAATATTCAAAATAATCGTGTGACAATGTCTGTCACTAACAGTTTATCGGTTCATGACGTCATACGCTTTATTAGTTATTAAAGGTCTCGTGATAGTGAACATTATTTAATTTAAAATATTTTAAATTTATTGAGTTTAATTTATTATGATAAGATGGGTTGAATTAATACGATTCGAGGTATTAAAACGATCAGGGTAAGCTGCGATGATACTTTATCAACTTCAAATTATATGATTTCAAAACCTAGTCTAAAGAAATAGTCGTAATATTTACCTGAACCTGGCAGTATTAACTCCGCTTTTTATTAGCGGGTCGAGGTACCTACTTATGCGGGCCTAATTTACATTTACGAGCACTTTAGACTAGCGTTATTATATTATGATGCAGTTAGACAGTAAGCTGAAACAGAATGAAGATATGTGGACTATCATACTCTCGAATTGTTTACTGCAGCAAGTCGAGTTAAAATCGAAAAGAATAAAATATTAGCACTGAGATTTTTTCAAAATAATCAAATTAGATGTTGATCCCAAGAAATGCTTGCACCTTTTTGGCTGACAAAAATTAAAAAAAAAACTGTTACCCTCAATTTATTTTGAACTTGTGCTATACGTATTGTGTTGTACATAGATTTACAAACGTTAGTTTCTAAATCAATGGCTATAACTAAATTGCAATACTCCACTAAAACCATTCCCAAATTAGATTTAGTACATTAGTTTACAATATGAAAAGTGAATAATAAAATAGGTGATTGATAGCCGCTATAATATTCTCAAAGTTGTGTGAAGTGTGCCAATCTGCACTTGGCCAGCGTGGACGATTAAGGTCTGTACTTCTCAAATCGCGAGAGTCATGTTGATTGTCTAGCAGTGGGACAGTTGTGGGTTGCGATGATAAGGAAAATAAATCTTTGCCATTTTAATTTACATAATAATATTCCTGCAAATAACGTCACACTAAGGCTATAGTGATATCGTTACATGCTCTTACATGTAATAAAGTTAATAATACTATACTTAACGTGAAACCAGATACGATACCTAGTAATAGTATACAGCATGCGTAGTAATTTATGTTCATACATAAGTACATATAAATCTCAAACAGTATAATAATGTTTCTGGAACAAATCAATCACAACAATACGCTTTGTGAAACCAATCATTTGCATTCACTTCAAGCCCAACAGTACGTTTTCATAGTTAAAGTTTATCCGGTCTTGTATTTGAATGTCAGAAGAGTATTATTTTGCCATTGAGCACTAGCGAGTCAGTGGCAGCGCCGACTCGCCCGTGGCACGAAAGTTGCTTATTACAGCAATTTCCTCTATGGGAAGCTAAAAGATATTAACTAGAGTCGTGGTTATAGCATTACGCTATATGCAGACATGAAATATTATGGAGATTATCATTACCCGGCAGTATGTAATGAGACAACATTCGCGGTGTTCCAGACAATGTGAGCATGTTAGATTACATCTAATGGGACCACCCTAGCGTTTTAGATATCGCTTTTTTAATGGAAAACCCTTCGTTGAGTATGGTGATACATCGATCAAGCACCAAGAACAATAGAATTGAAGATTTTTTTGTTTTCAGTTTTATTTGTCATCTATATCTATAGGAAATATACAGATTATAGGTACACTACAAAGCTGGATAATTAATAAATAATTTTGCCACTGCAATAAAGCTTCAAGCAGGAAACTGTAATAATTGGAACAGAAAGGCAAAATTAATATTACTGTATGCAGGTAATAGATAGGTACCCAGTTTGATAGGAGCATTAAACTATCGGTAAGCATCTTTTAAGTCAGTTTACCGAACGGCATCGAAATAGAATTAGTAATAAATCATTGAGTACCTTAATAAAGGTGAGTAAATAAGCACCTACATTGGTCAATATGCTTGTTTACAACATCGCAATATGAAAGGGAACTAAGTCCAAATTAAGAACGCTTCTCAGTTGTAGTAGTTATATAATGATCAATGACGTAACATACATGTTATCCATGTATGTATCCGTTAATTGATCAGTTCGAATTATTATATCATTTAAAATTCCACTCTCTTCACCTAGTAATGATATTATGAATACCTATAAGATTTCTGCGTATTTACTCGCTTAATATATAGCAAAAATATCGTTTATGATATCATAAGAGTAAGTATACCTAAGTTTCGAAACTGCATTCTCACAGATGCCCAAAGCTGACTTTTCTGCTGCATTTTCACTTATCTTCATTTAATTAGGTACCTGAACGGACGATTTTTGGGAAGGCAACTTTCCTTTACACGGGCTTCTTACAATCCACTGTTGAGACAAGTTTTTGTAGCTTGACGATTGTTAGTGCTGAAAACTGATGGATGAAGCTTGATATCATTAAAATAAATTATTTTACTCTCTTGAAAGCCTTAAGTATATACCTATTACTAATTAAACCTAACATTAATTTTTTCTAAGCAAATAAAGGCATAAGATAAAACGCCTTATTCATCACTATTATACTAATAACAGCAATAAAAAATAAGTCATTGTGAAGTACATTTACAAAATATGTTGTTTAGATAACGTTTAAATAAATTCACTCAACAGGTTCTACATAATATTTTGACAGACTCGAAGAGTAGGATATCTAATCTATCTAATTTATTCTTCTATGAATACGAATTCGTTTCGCCGCGTGTAGCGTGACTAAAACCATCGCCACACAAGGTCAAATGGCGGTATTTGGAAGCCACAAGGCCATGCAATGTATCGGCCGAATACAGGCTTAGGAACCAATAGGATTGAGAGTAAATCTGATATAATAAATTGGATTTATTATTAGACAGCTTTACAAACGTAACTAAGACTTGGTGGACTGAGTAGGTATTAGGTACATACTTAAGAATAGTTTGTTCGAATTCATAACGGCCAGCTTTGAAAAATGAGCTGGTTCAAACCAATAAACATAATATGATGTATATTCAATCATTTCAGAGGAAGATTTATGACCTGCGAGTCCTGCGACAGATAGATCTACACTATTTAGAGCAGACCTTCTTAGGTAATCCTCTAGTTACACATCTAGGTATGTCTGAATTAGAACGAGACTATGAAATAATTACTAACTGGATTATTAAAATAACAATCTAATAGAAGGAACGATACCAAAAGTACCACCCATTTAGCCCTCATTTATCTACATATCAACTACCAACGAACTCACGTTCCAATACCATTTTCAGGACTTCTGACACTAAGTTAAAAGACAGGACCAGGTCAGTTACAGTTGTCATGGATGGCAGCGGAAATGTGGTAGATACTGTATGATAGTCTATAATCTCAATTCCATAAAAAAGATACTTCACTTTTGGCACGGAACCCTAAAACATATCATTAAAATGTAGTGCAGAAAATCTGCTAGGTAAACAGTAAGTACGTAATTACATATTAAGCTGTAGAATGAACTACCTTGATTCTATGTAGTTCATTCACACACACATCGTGGGAAAATGCGGTGTAACATCACATAATTATACTAATTGTAGAATATCACAATACCTACAGTTCGTCTAAGCCTCTTAAGAAACAGGTATGCATTTCGTAATCTTAGTTAAATACTCATTATAGTTATAATTAACGTTTTATATAAGTAACGCACCTGCATTCTCTTGAGAACAATCTTTTTTATTTAAAAACTTAGTGGGCACTTATTACCGGCACAGAAATTTAAAAACAAAATACTAATTTTAACTAATTATAATCTATGTATCATTCCAAAATTTATTTATAAATTTTTAGATTTTTTGGGAATTACACATGTCATTTTTGTAGTAATTAAGTAGCTATAGGCATGTAACAAGACAAGAAACTTAAAAATCCGAGATTGCAATGCCGCGTCCAGAGATAAACTATACTGTCTCGTATGGAAAGAGTAAAACAAGAAATGGAATAGTATTTGTAGAGTAATAACATTTAGGGTCGATTCAGACATATCAGTGAAGTCACCGTTCCGTCACAGTACCGGCAAATCTTTCATACATTTTCGGCATTGTCAGCACTGACACTGAGAAGTGTCAGTGCTATTAGTATGAAAGATTTGCCGGAACTGTGACGGAACTGAGACTTCACTGATATGTCTGAATCGACCCTTAAGGTTTAATGAAAATTAAAAGAGACAAACGAAAGCGGGCAAATGCAAATGAGCGGCGCGGCGATCCGATATGGAGCATTACGTCTTCATGCTAATTATAGAAAGCTTAATTTGCCTTAATGTTCCCTATTTGTATTGCAGAAACACGCCTGGAAGATCTGCAAACAAGATTACATGTCCTAAGTAAAACATCGTGGAAAAACGTATACTTAATCACTTCTATTGCAACCTTTGATTAGTGATCTAAGATTGCAATATAACAAGTGGAAATTAAAAAATAAAATTCTCAGCAAGCTTAATGTAAGTAGCAGAACGTATTATTAAAAGTATACCTAACTGCATGAGCCATGATATGTATGATATTAATCTATATTAATAAATTAAGTAAGTACTTAAAAATTCTACTTTTAATTAAAATTAAATCAATAATTGCTTCAGAGATTTACCGGACAAGTGTGACAAATAGGATTTAGATTAAACATTTAACGCATCAACTGTGAGTTGCATTAATCCTGAAGTGTAATTTCACTTGAATCAAGTACAGGATGTTGAGGATAGAGCACACATAAATAGCGGAAAATTAAACGAACCAGTTAATTGAGATAGGGCCAGTGATATTTCACAATTGGACAGCATTACATTAGAACGTTATAAGTTTTAGCGACAAAAACGAATAAAATAAATTATTATTGTTAGGGTACGGGTAACTGTTTAGCTATTTTTATGTTGAAAAGTCACCCTTGGTGCCTTAAAATACTTTATTAAGCGGCGTGTCAAAATTTGTTTGGATTTTCTCTTTGAAGCTTATTTTCTTTTTACTCTAAGTCAAATACTCTCGTGTGTAGGGTTTATCAAATAAAATTTAACTGCTTATATCTAACAGCTTTTGTACGTTAACCTAAGTGAACTTAGTAAAATTAATATCGTTTATCTGGTAATAAAGAAATAATTTTAAGTTATTATGGTGGATTAAGGTTGGTAACGATAAGATCATTTTGCAATCAGATTTTTACACGAAGAGGTGGTAGGTACAAATCTCATCATAGGTACAAAAAATAATAATAACAAAGATAGCTTAAAATCAGTTCACACCCTTGAGTTTTGAGAATAATATACTCGTTACCGATAAAGTATTGAATGTCCACTACTATACCTAAGCGGAGAATATGGAATTACTACTCCCCACTTGCTCACAGTTCAATTAGTTTGTAAGCATAATTTACTTATGGCATTTTAAATTCAGTTAGTTTGTAAGCAAAATTTACTTATGGTATTTTAAATTCTCATCGTCAATCGCAACGTAGGTACCTCAATCACAGGCGCGTAGAGCTAGCGTTTTTATGGGATGCAATTTAATTTAAAATGAATTCCATATAAAACACAAACGCAATGTGTACCTACGCAACAAAACTATTAAAATAATATACAAACGCACGCACAGCAAAACTTACTTGAAGATGCATCCGGCCAAAAAATGTGTCCAAAGATAGAAAAAGTTTTAATATACGAAGTTATTCGCCTTATTAAATTACTCAAGGTGGCCCCGAAACGTGTTTAGAAAGTCCACCTGCTGAAATTACAATACAAACAACATTTACCGTAACCAGGAGTCACGTTCGCCACGACTCTACGTGTAAACACTGAACGATGTTTATTTTGTAAGTATAAATAACTTAATGTTTTACTTCATATCCCCTTTCAGGTTTCTCGGTAACCATACGTTAGCACTTCATGCAAAGTTGTAATTGTTTTATCTGCTGCGATACATCTAGAGATTCTAGAGGTTAAGTTATCTATACAAATATTATAAAGCTGAAGAGTTTGTTTGTTTGTTTGGTTGAACGCGCTAATCTCAGGAACTACTGGTTCGAATTGAAAATTTTTTTTTTGTGTTGAATAGACCTTTTATCGAGGAAGGCTATAGGCTATATAACATCACGCTGCAACAATTAGGAGCGAAGAAATAATGGAAAATGTGGAAAAAACGGGGAAAATTATTCATTCTCGAGGGCTTTCGTTGCATGCGTTGCGAAAACGATTCAAGATACCAAAAATATATGTATGAAAGAATTATTCCTCTTGAAATGATCTAAAAAAATGTCCACGACAGTATATGTCTATCTTTTAAGATTAACACACTAGAACCGTTTTTATGGTAATCAAATTTGGTCGAACCCACTGCCATACCAAACTTGCCGCGTTTCCAAGTTTAATCTGAATTAATCTTGCTGTGATCCTTTGCTACTTTGCTATTATTTTGTCGTAAGCTTTATTTGTAAGTTTAATTTAATTTAACCTCAATTAATTTTGGTGATAGTTTATTATCTTCCCGAAATTCCTATGGGAGCGGGACCTACGCGGTTGATACTGTGACAACCCTGGCGCATCGACTTCGCTACGCCGAAAACAATAAACAATAGGGGCCATAAACATGTCGCGCAACAATAGAAATAATAGGAGCGCGGCTCTCTCAAAAGGACGCACGACACTTCGACCATTACGGCAATAGTCATACGGGCGAAAGTCGGTTGCAAGGAATGTTCTCGAACTTTATTTCGACGCGGGTCCGGACTTCGCGGGAACATTCTCGATTGTCGTGAATGGTGCGTGAGTGGTATAAAAAGGGGCGATCGTTCAACCGTGGACATTCTAGTTTCGGAAGCGGAACCAGGAAGATACCAGCGATACCTACGAGCGATACCAGTGCGAAGTGAAGTGATTTCTACGTGCGATACAGTGTTCTACGAGTGTGTTGACTAGTACCTACGTGCAGAGTGTTTAAGTGTGTACTGTGTACGTCGTGTAATTTGCGTATCTACGAGTAAAATAAAAGTCTTTGTGGTACATTTTGGCATTTTCTCGAACCCCTTACTCCTGACACGTAACAATTGGTAACAGAAGCGGAATGCCTGTAGTACCGCAGAGTGAAGAAGGGATTCGTACGCGACGTCAGACGGCATTGGATGCCGCGCGGATGGAGTCGCCGGGGCGTGACCGCAGGGAAACGGAGACCACCGCGGGACCTTCGACTACATCAGCTGCATCAGTACCGACACCGAGTGCATTCGATATGGCTGCCTTACTAGCAGCCATGGAAAGCATACAGCGGAGCCAGCGCGAAGCAATGGAGAGCCAGCGCGAAGCAATGGAGAGCCTGCGCGAAGACATGAAGAGCCAGCGCAAAACCATGGAGGCGGGCCTAGGGACAATCGATGCAAAGCTGGACGGTTTCCAGGGGGATTTGAACGTCGTGAAGGAGGATCTAGAATTGGTCAAGGTGCGAACATCCGAGCACGACCAAGCCCTCAAGACCCATGACGCGTTACTCAACTCCCACGAAACAAGGCTTGTGGATTTGGACAACAAGCTACAAAAAATAAAGATTATGAGCACGGCGGCAACCAGTTCATCTCCTGGGGCCCCGAAATTTAAGGTCCCAAGTTTCGACGGCACAACCTCGTGGACAGCGTTCAGGCACCAGTTCGAGGTAGTTGCAAATGGGAATGGCTGGGAAGCCGAGCACTCGTTGGCAGCACTTACCTTAGCTCTACGAGGAGAGGCACTGCTGGTGCTTGAGAACCTGCCCGCTGAGCGACGCACCTTGGAGTCGCTATTTAAGGCCCTGGAAACTCGATACGGGGAAAAGCATCTCGAGCACGTGTACCGCGCGCAACTTAAAGACCGAGTACAGAAGTCGAGCGAAGGACTGCAGCAATGGGCTACGGAGATCGAGCGCCTCGTACGCCGAGCCTATGCGTCGAGTTCCACACCGGTCGAAGACAAAGTTTTAGAGGCATTTGTCAGCGGAATACGGGACCCCGAGGTGAGAGCAACGGTGCGCTTGGGTCATCACGCCACCTTGGAAGCAGCTTTAGCGCATGCCCTTGAAGTAGAAGCGGTACGAAGCGACTATAAAAGTTGCAAGGTGCGCGAAGTCGTAGCAGCAGTTCAACCTCGTACCGGGCCTATATGCTACGGATGCGGTGAACGAGGACATATTAGACTTAGCTGCCGGACACGGAAACAATCGAAATCGGTGTGGAGGGCTACGCAAGTGCAGGAGCCAGAAGCCGCCACCGCCGCTAAGAAGACTGCCAAGCCACCTACGAAGACCTCGACAGCTACCCAAGTCGACACCCAGGAGCTAGAAGCCGCCGCCGCAGCTGCCGCCGCTAAGAAGACCGCGAAGGCTCCTACGAAGATCTCGACGGCTACCCAAGTCGACACCCAGGAGCTAACAGCCGCTGCCGCCGTCCACGCCGTTACGAAGACCGCCAAGCTTCCTACGAAGACCCCGAAGGCGCCCAAGCCGAAGAATGCCGACGCCCTGTCACAACGGCCATGCTCCGAAGAATGTCGACATTGCATCAAGCATGAGGCTAAAGAAGAGGTCAGGGTGATAAGGATGCAGGACCTAGACGAGTCTTGGGGAACGGAGCTAGTAAGCCAAGCTCAGAAGGAAGACAAAGACCTCAGCCTGATCATGGAATGGAAAGCCAAAGGACAGAGGCCCCTGTGGAGTGATGTGTCAGCATCGAGCGCGACGACTAAGGCATACTGGGCTCAGTGGGACAGCCTTATATTGGAGAATGGCGTGCTGTATCGGAGCTGGGAATCACTCAACGGAAAGGAAAGAACCCTGCAAATGGTTATCCCCAGGAGTAAAGTGGCTGATTTGCTGAAGCTCGTACACGATGGCACTTCTGGCGGGCACCTCGGCATCAAGAAAACCCTCGTCAAGATACGAGAACGCTTTTATTGGGTGCGGTGTCGAGAGGACGTTGAAGATTGGTGCAGAAAGTGTACAGTGTGCGCTTCAGTAAAAGGGCCCCGCACTAGATCCAAAGGGAAACTACAGTTGTACAACGTCGGAGCCCCGTGGGAAAGAATCGCCGTAGACGTTGCTGGGCCATTCCCTCAGTCTGAAGACGGGAATAGATTCATTATCGTGGTTCAAGACTACTTCAGCAAATGGCCGGAAGCGTTTGCAACTCCGAACCAAGAGGCGAAGACCGTGGCCAAGAAACTTGTCGAGGAGGTAGTATGCCGCTTTGGTGTACCATTGGAGTTACACAGCGACCAAGGCAGGAACTTCGAGTCGACGTTATTCCAGGAGATGTGTGATCTTTTGGGAATAAATAAGACACGTACCACACCGGCGCATCCTCAATCTGACGGCATGGTGGAGAGATTCAACCAAACGTTGGAACATCACTTGGCCAAGGTCGTCGAGGAACATCAGCGAGACTGGGATCGGTACATTCCTCTGTTCCTGATGTCATATCGCTCTGCCATACACGAATCCACGGGATTTACACCCGCTAAAGTTAACTTCGGAAGAGAAATGCGTCTGCCATTGGATTTGCTTACCGGAACACCGCCAGATGCCCCGAAACCAACCGTTGAATACATCGCGGACTTACGGGAACAATTGGACGAGACACATGATCTTGTAAGGGAGCAATGTTTGAAGACCAGCGAAAAGATGAAAACCCGGTACGATCGCGATGCTCGGAAACATGGTTTCAAGGAGGGAGATTCTGTATGGCTGCACAATCCACTGCGGAAGAAAGGGAAGTCTCCGAAGCTACAAGCACGATGGGAAGGCCCTTACACAGTTGTCACGAGGATTAACGACGTGACCTACCGGATCAGACAGGGGGACAGAAGAAAGCCGAAGATCGTGCACGTGGACAGATTGGCACCATTTCATGGATCGAATAATGCTCGGGACGAGCATGACTAAGAGGGGGGCAATGTGACAACCCTGGCGCATCGACTTCGCTACGCCGAAAACAATAAACAATAGGGGCCATAAACATGTCGCGCAACAATAGAAATAATAGGAGCGCGGCTCTCTCAAAAGGACGCACGACACTTCGACCATTACGGCAATAGTCATACGGGCGAAAGTCGGTTGCAAGGAATGTTCTCGAACTTTATTTCGACGCGGGTCCGGACTTCGCGGGAACATTCTCGATTGTCGTGAATGGTGCGTGAGTGGTATAAAAAGGGGCGATCGTTCAACCGTGGACATTCTAGTTTCGGAAGCGGAACCAGGAAGATACCAGCGATACCTACGAGCGATACCAGTGCGAAGTGAAGTGATTTCTACGTGCGATACAGTGTTCTACGAGTGTGTTGACTAGTACCTACGTGCAGAGTGTTTAAGTGTGTACTGTGTACGTCGTGTAATTTGCGTATCTACGAGTAAAATAAAAGTCTTTGTGGTACATTTTGGCATTTTCTCGAACCCCTTACTCCTGACACGTAACAATACTTATACTCCGACTTTTAATTCGATGCAGTAAAATGACATTTCCAGTGTTACCGTTTTTTATTATCACAAAAATAGTGATGTAACCTGGACACAAATTATTCGATTCGATGAAAATATTAATCGGATTATAATCGTTTCGCATAATTTAGCAGACTGCTAAAATAATGTATGAAGTTATTACAGGATCAATAACTACATATAAAAATACGATTGATATCAATAATCTCCTAGTTTTTTAATTATTAAGCGCTTTTAGTGCATGTTATGTACTAAAAGCATGCATGCACCGGTGTTTATTATTTTTCGTCTACTATATAATTATAAATTAATAACCTTTCCGTATTGTTTTCTCAATTTGAATTATATTTTATTAACATACATTATAATAGACATATTGAGAAAAGAATAATCGAATAATCAAAACATCGTTCGTTAATCGTGTAAGTTATCACCATTATTTGAAAATCTGGCAACATTATTACAAAAAGTGACATTAGCAAACGTCATTTTACTGCATCGAATTAAAAGTCGGAGTATACGGGTCCCGAAGCGAAGCGAGGGCGGTTCGCTAGTTTTACAATAAACGTCGCACGACTTTTAGTATCACCCGGACTGAGACAGGCTAAAACCCTTATCACTGGTTACTCGCAAAACTACTCTACTAAAGTGCTCAACCTAAAACTCACGGGTCATTGCAGACTCAACCGACACCTATTATTATAGAACATAGGCTTAAATGACAATGCAACATGCAGGTTCTGCGGTGGGGCGGAGGAAACACCCATACAATATATCCTCTGCGATTGCGTAGCAATTACCCACTACAGAAGTCGTATACTTGGAGGTCACACAATCAAACCTGACCTGATTAAAGAGATGGACCCCGGAAACGTACTACGGTTTATTAAGACTGTAGGCCTGGGGGACCAGATCTAACTAAAACTGGGATGGCTACAATAGATCAGATATGGTCGCAGTGGCCTCATAGGGATACTTGTTCCCCATGCCCAGACACCTAAATAATAATAATAATAATTTAGTATCTGTATCTTCTTTCAATGTATTTCCTCAAAATTCTAAATTGTTGGCTGATGCTAATAGGGTTAAAGCACGACCACCTTCTTGATTTCATTTAGCCGCCAAACGATGTGACAGTTCGTATTTTTTGAACGGCAACGCATCGTGGATGACTTTGATGTTATTGATGTCTATGGGCCACGATGACCACTTACCATGAGGTGGCTTGTCTGTTCATCTGCCAGATATTAACATAAAATGTTAGGAATTTTAGAAATTTGCTTATTTGAAGTGTTCTTCAAAGCATGAAAGCGCTCATAAAATTGTGTCATTAGGGGTCATGTGTTAGTTAATAAACGTCAATCTTAACACTGCTATACTTAATCGTTGGTTTACAACGGTACGTATGTGAATATGTTAACAACTTGCTACAAGTCTTTAGGAAATAAACAAGCTTTTTAATGTTTGTCTATTGCAATATTATTTCAGTATTTGTAATGTAATTACAGTGATTATACTAACACTATGTTCCATCATGCGCGAATGTGAATATTTTAATGACATTAATAAATTAATTTACATAATTAGCTTCGTTTGCATTGCGTCACCATAACTCTATCAAAAACAAATTAACCTAGGATTCAAAATGAATGATATACAATTATGTCGTTGTTATAAACAAAGTTACTATTGGTTAGTTTGTATTACAAAACTAACCTAACCTAAGAGTTGCTTAGTTTTCAAGAAATTTCCATCAAAATTTGTTAATGGTCTATCGCTGCAATATTTTATATATTTTTTCGTATAAAAGTTGGGCTCAAGTAGCCCATTGCCCATATCACTGATACGGCTGATACGGCGATGCTTACGACGCGGCGACGCTCTCGCACGACACAACGAAGCATTTAAAACTATTTGGTCTGTGGTATTGAGTGGTCTTTAATATAATTCTCTTAGCCCTTTGAGCGTCATTAACAACATCCCTTCCTTAGTTACCCGAATTCCGAATGCCGCAAGAACTTAGAATCGTAACTCATCTGTTATAACACTCGCTCTTTGGGATTAATTGATGTATCTGGCAACGCCATATCTACGGAATTTCAAACCGAAATATCACTCACTGCTCACATTTTACTAAGCTACCTATAAGCATACAAAAAACGGTAATGTTAATACCATTGACCTTAATCAGATCATTTCCTACAACAAAGGCGTACAAAAAAGTAATACATTTTTCATTCATTCATATTTATTTCATATAAAGATAATGATATAATTTTTGACGTGACAACGTCTTATAAATTGGTTTGCCGGGAGGCACTTCAAGAAACTGCGTTAGTAAGCTCCGCTCACGTTCCTTGGTAACAGTGTACAGAAAATGGTACAGCGCCATCTATGGTTAAGTAGAGTAACTAGTTTGTTACCTCACTTAGTTGTGACTAATGGTTAATGGTCTAACGGTTAGCAGCGCTAGATGGCGGATGGTGTTACAATGTTTTAAATATAATTCTTTGTATACGTTTACCCCATGAAGATACGGGAACGCAGGGTCAACTTCACAAATAACCACAACTGCTTGCAAACCCAAAATAGCAGTTTATTATAAAACCAAAGAAGTCGACACATTGCCCTTTATAAATTTTTCTCTTATATAAACTCCACGTTACACTCGTTAGCGCGTTTCACAAATTGGTACAATGCCATCTTGTTTACAAGTGAGGAACTATTTAACAAAAATAAAACATTAAACTTAAATTGCTTCCGCCTTCACATGACGGTTAGACAGTATAAATAAATGTTTTAAATTGTTACTATTATTTCATCCTTCTTCCTACTATACGAATGAATATTCACATTAAAATTATTTTACCACTTAAAGTCGTTGTCACGTAAAACTTTCGCCCGTATACCGACGTTACAGGCAACCAATTTTTTTTTATCATTTTATCCTCTTCTTAATAATTCCATTAAATATTTCAAGCGCTTACAAAACAACGATTTAGCAATAAGGGATTCTCTTATTTATTGGAAGAATCGAGTATTACAATATCATCGCTAAGGACTCCTCTTTAATACGATGAGAGCATCCTAATTGGAAAATCCTTTTCAATTAATGCCGATGGACGTCTTTATGCATAATGGAACCCTCGAGTGGACAATCACCACTTTAATAAGGCCATAGATAATTTTATTCAGGGCGCATTTCCCTTAAGCGCAAACGTATTTAGTAAAAGTAGAATGGGCTATTAACCAACTTTAACACTTAGAATTGGACTTGGAAATTATTAACGACTTCGTAGCCTAGTTGGGTTGGTGGTGCAGTGACCCTGTCGTAGATGATTTCTAGCTTCGATTCCCGGTTGGGTAAGATTTATCTGACTTGTGTGTGTTGGAAAAACTTGGACCGTTGATGTTTTATATTTGTTTTATTCTTGTCGCCTGCTACGCAATAAATTAGGTATTTTGATTGAACGTGTAAGCATTAAAACTGAAAATAGATTAAGTATGAATAAATATGTTGTAAATATCACTGATTTTTATTCTACCACCATTTCGGAATGGTTCTCGAAAACTCGAGTAGAAGAAACATGGAAAGAACAAGTTGTCTACAACCTACATCCTATTAATGGCCCACAACTGAGCACGGGTCTCTCCTCATTATTGAGGAGGCCTAGGGCATCCATCTCACTGCTTCAGTGCGGATTGGTGGAGAAAGAACAAGTACGTACCTACCTGTAAAAAGATATACTTTCTCAAAGTTGTACCAACATTCATATAGATTGATAAAGAAATATTTTGATTGCGTGTTGATGTAGGTAATAACAGATATTATTAACACAAACGACATATTTTATGCAGGTAGTGAAAGGATAGCCTCAGATTCTCTATTATAGGGATAATTAGATGCTGAAATAAAGAGTTATCTTGTTAAAACATTTCTTTATATTTATTTTCACAAACCAATGTTATTAAATATAATTTGACAAATGTAATCTCATGACGTCCCTCGCTATTCTATATTCTAATACAATCATCAATAAAGTATTTCCATCCAATGCCTCGATTACCTGCCAGCTATTACTTAACATAACTTATTGTACATTAATAGGCTTACAGCTCGGCCTTCCTGCAACAAGCGAGTCCCCTCGCTGTAACATGTGCACCCTCCTACTCCTCTAAGAAGCTTACAGTAGGTATACCTACATGGGCCTTGCAAATCTTGACTGCAATAAAAACATACTTTAACGCAATGTGTAATCAACTAATCACTGCATTGTAAATACTTTTACTACTTGTGTGCTAATAAAATAAAATGATTAAATCACTATTTACGCAGATTGGTAGGTATAGCTAGATTTAAATAATAGCCTATAAAACAAAGGTAGAAATAGTTCATGCAAATACGCAGATAAATAAAATACCTATTGCACAAAGATAACCCTTTTGAATGTCAGTATAAAAGAGTTTTTATGTTCTTTGTAAATGTGGAATAAGGTCAAATAACTAAAGTAAAAAAGCTTTTAATTTGGAGCATGGACGAAAGTAAAATTAGGGCGATATACCACTTCAAACAAAGATGTGTTTTGGATTCTGATCTAAACTATTTTGAATCCAGATTAACAACCTAATGTAAGATAAATAGATGAAAACGGGCATGACAAACCCTTGGATAACAATGAGTGCTTCCATTGTCACTTATTAGGGACAAGCGCTTTTAGCCATAATGGCGGATTTAATATAAGCGTTTTCCGTTCATCGTTAATTTCGTCGGGATTCGGGAACGGGGAAATTTAATGGCGAAGTACATAGTTTGGAGCTGCGGTATTTCGACATGAAATTATGGGGGAATGTATTAAATATGAATTTTATAGCTTGGTGACTTTTCTGAAAATGTACCATACTCTCGCTTCGGTTCAAATAAGGTTGATGAATAAAATAAATCTAAAGCATCAGAACCGGAAAAATATTTTTTTCAAAATAAAGCATTTGTAGTCATTTATCAATACGCTAAATCGTACATATAAATAGTATCCTGTATACATCGATGTAAATCCTTATTATTGCCATTTTAATAGGTAGGTACCTTTTTTTTTTTTGTTATCGAGGGGGAAACCTTCAAAAGGTACCCGGTGCCGTGGGAGCGACACAGGGTTATGTGGGATTTTTACCCACTAAAACCCCCCCCGGTGGCCTACCTCAGCGCTTGTGGAGAACTCCGGGATCTCCAAAGGAACACAACCGGAGTCCTCCGAGCGCGGCGCCCTTGGGGCTCTGCCCGCGAGAGACTAAATGCCCCATCGCTAGCCTTCCGTACAACGGTGTGCGGCCACACATACCGTCGTCCTTCCCGGGGTTGCTGATGGACGGTTCGAGCTCCCACTCTAGCCGCCCGCAACCCCTAAAACCCCCTTTTAGTCGCCTCTTACGACAGGCAGGGGATACCGAAGCTCGTATTCTGGTCCCGAGCTAAGTTGTTCTACTGAGAATAACTTAACAATCCTTGTTAGTAAAGTCATTGTTATAAAAAACTTTGTAACTTTTTTGTGATCGGTTCTGATACTATCTACCTACATGTTACCTATGTTAGAAAAGTGGATCAACAAAAGATTAAGCATACAAATCTATGAGGCCAACTAAAATGTAAAATTTGAATAAATAAGTTCAGCCTTGGTCGTCGACAACCCTTATACATTTGCAATTACGACTTACGAGTCTCTGCTTATAATTTATTTCTTCATACATATTCGATTTGACTACCAGAAAACTAACTCACAGAAAGTTATTCAGCAAGACAACGTGTCTGGACAAGGCAATCCGGTCTCCGGATGTCACGGTGCGTTGGACAGGGTCTTTAGCTATTACGTCAGAATATTCAACATTTTTAAATGTTTTGTAGCTCCACGATGATTTCAAATACTGTTCACAGAGAGAAGCAGATACTAAGAAACACGTTTTGAAGTGAAGAAATATAAAGGTAGGTAGGTACTAAAGTTTTAAACTATTCTTATGAATTTCGATACCCACTTACTCGCGTTCGTGTAGGCATGTACTAAAAAGTTACAATTTTTTTTTCCAATAAAAACCACTAATCCTACTTCCTACTAATATTATAAATGCGAAAGTTTGTAAGGATGTATGTGAGTGTGTGTGTGGGTTTGTTACTCTTTCACGCAAAAACTACTGAACGGATTATCATGAAACTTTGCAGTATTATACCTTAGACATCAAAATAACATAATTTGATAAAATTTATAGACATTTTTCAAGGGATTTACTAGTTAGTTTATATTCTAAACTAATTCATCAATTTTATAATTAAATTATGCAGACTAAATGGGATATCGTTCCAGTATATTTACGTACAAGACGGCAGACTGCAAATAGTCAGGCATCACGCACTTGGCCAAAATTTAGGATTATGGGAAAACACTTTTTATTTAACATGCAATCTACTAAGTAGAAGGTTTTCATAATAACCGGCCCAGTAGAACCTTTCTTCTTTTCAGGTGTGACGCTCTTTGCAATTGCAAAGCGGTCGTGGTTGTCACAGGAAGGTTGTAGTACGCTCAACTATTAGTCCACTTTTTTCTGATGGCTTTGGGCATTGCAGGGTTCGAACAGCACATCTTACTTGCTCTGTATCCTTGGTGATGAATCACATGTCACGAGAATATTTTATGGAATGCATAGGGTATCGTATACCTATATTCGAATGTTAGAAAACTTTTATAAACAATGCTGAATGCAAGATATGTCCCTAAGTCATGTTTTAACACAACCCAATTTTGCATAGAATCCTTAACTCCTTGTAAGAATAAAAGCAAGAAATAAAGGATATTTTTATCCGGCGAGTGACGTCTCGGGTCAACATATCCCGGACAGGGTGCTCCAGTGTCCGGAAGTCACGCACGGTAACAAAGGACCACTAGCGCACACTTACGTCATTCCACATTTCGGCGAGTATCGAGTTACGACCCAATTACACTTATCTTTAGTAGCGAGCTTTTTATTTATGTAATGCTTTGTGCGTAGCGGTAATTTATTGAGTGTCGTTGAATGACACCATTATTAGGATGATGGTGGAGATGAGACTGCATTACATTTTTATGTAAATACCCCACAAACGAGCGTACGATTCATCTAACGGATGGTAACTGGTCCCCTTTTGGACATAAAGGCGTATTCTACGCCGCCCCAATAAGGCCAAAACCTCTTATTTTATTATGCAATATAGTCTGAAGTATTCCTACTTATGTACCTATAATTCCCTCGTTACCTAGTTGGTAGTGATCTTCCAATTTCGATTCCGCCCGCAGCAAATATTTGTATGACAGGTAAATAGTTGGACCACGAGGAATCACCCAATGTTTGTACCCGGGTCCAAAGGTGTTAGTACCTTGCTTGTTTTGTCTATGCCACCCACGACACAGAGAATCCTAGTGCGGGGTGTATGAGTATGTATACTTACGTTTATTTACATTTATTTTCATTTGTAATGTCGAATTGAGAATAATATACCAAATTAACACTTCATTTAAACTGGTTACTTGGTTGCAGTATCTGATTTTTTACATAAATTATGACTTCCTTTGCTGTTTTCAAAAATAAATAATTATAAAGCAATGACTGGCGAGGCGTGTTCCGGTCAGGACGAAGTCATTAATTAAGTATATTATTTAGCGAAGTCACCCCGCGTCGGAAATTTGAACGACATTTGACGCGCTTTAAGAGTTTATAGACACGTTTGGAATCACTGACGTCATTATTTACGCAATAGGTTGTTACATCACAGTGAAATGTAATTAACTTTAACTTCGACTGATCGAGTATCGCCCACACTTTGACAGTTAGATGGACGGCCTTAACATTGACGGGTATGAATTGCGATTATTAGTTAATGCTTCTTTTTAGGTTGTATAATGTTACAAGCAGAAAGAATTGCAGCGCACTTATAAATTGGAAAGTTATTTAATCGCAATGAAGTGAGAAGACTGGAGGTATGTTATTAGTAAAGTTTAATGTGCCCTAGGTTTACTGGCCGAAAATATTACACATACTTACATTATAGAACTTTGTCTTTTAAATACATAAGTTTTGCACCTCTACCAACGATTTTTTAATGTCTGTGTCCTCTGCCTTAAGGTTGTCTGGAAGAAATCGCTACTACAGCGATAAGACCGCCCATTGTGTTAATAATAAAATCTACACCATATTGTATAATTGTTTTTTTTCTGTGTGCACAATAAAGTATATTGTATTGTATTATAGGACTAATAAACTGATATTTAGTTTTCTAACCTGCACAATATGAAGTTTAAATTAATAATTCATTATAAATTCCAACTTAATAAAACTTTCTTAAAAACTTAAAAAACTTTAAAACTTAAAAACATTTCAATAAAAAAATACAAGCATACTTACATCTCAGCACTGTTCTTATTAATTTTTTATATTGTTCATAAAATCAAAAGATTCTTCCCCCTACCCAATAAAAAAAATAAAGCGTTTAAAATGGGGTACCTACAAACAACAATCGCGATATCAAATGCAGGAACGCCGCGTTGTTTACTTGGCACTTTTACATACAGCCAGACGAACGCGCTTCCTGCCCTTTCAGTCGGTGCCTTCGTGACTAACATCGATGTTGCTTTAGATAAGCCTACGATATTATTTACAGGGTGAATCGGTGAATTATTATTCCCCGGACCAGTTTACGATAAAAAGAGAAAGGTCCATGTCACTGCTCGGATTGACGGCTTGTAAATCGAAGAATACGAGATGAATTAAACGGATCATACGGTCAAAATATGTTTGAATGATTTGCTGTTTCGTTTTGAAATGAGATTGGGCTTATCCTAAGGTATGTACACGTTTGAAAAGGTGAAGAAACATGTAGGTATGTAACCAGACGATTATGTTTTATGTTTAATGAAATTTGTATCGCTATAAAATGGACATCGACGAACATCATTCGATATGAGAATGAATATCGATATAGGTAGATGTGGAAGAATAATGTTACGTGTCAGGAGTACTGGGTTCGAGAAAATGCCAAAATGTACCACAAAGACTTTATTGTACTCGTAGATACACAATTACACACTGTACACAGTACACACCACAACACTATGCACGTAGGTACTCGTAAACACACTCGTCGAACACTGTATCGCTCGTAGAAATCACTTCACTTCGCACTGGTATCGCTCGTAGGTATCGCTGGTGTCTTCCTGCATGGTTTCGCTTCCGAAACTAGAATGTCCGTGGTTGAACGATCGCCCCTTTTTATACCACTCACGCACCATTCACGACAATCGAGAATATTCCCGCGAAGTCCGGACCCGCGTCGAAATAAAGTTCGAGAACGTTCCTTGCAACCGACTTTCGCCCGTATGACTATTGCCGTAATGGTCGAAGCGTCGTGCGTCCTTTTGAGAGAGCCGCGCTCCTATTGTTTCTATTGTTGCGCGACATGTTTATGGCCCCTATTGTTTATTGTTACCGAAGTAGCTGCGCTAGGGTTGTCACATTGCCCCCCTCTTAGTCATGCTCGTCCCGAGCATTATTCGATCCATGAAATGGTGCCAATCTGTCCACATGCACGATCTTCGGTTTTCTTCTGTCCCCCTGTCTGATTCGGTAGGTCACGTCATTAATCCTCGTGACAACTGTGTAGGGGCCTTCCCATCGTGCTTGTAGCTTCAGAGACTTCCCTTTCTTCCGCAGTGGATTGTGCAACCATACAGAATCTCCCTCCTTGAAACCATGTTTCCGAGCATCGCGATCGTAGCGGGTTTTCATCTTTTCGCTGGTCTTCAAACATTGCTCTCTTACAAGATCATGTGTCTCGTCCAATTGTTTCCGTAAGTCCGCGATGTATTCAACTGTTGGTTTCGGGGCATCTGGCGGTGTTCCGGTAAGCAAATCCAATGGCAGACGCATTTCTATTCCGAAGTTAACTTTAGCCGGTGTAAATCCCGTAGACTCGTGTATGGCAGACCGATACGACATCAGGAACAGAGGAATGTACCGATCCCAGTCTCGCTGATGTTCCTCGACGACCTTGGCCAAGTGATTTTCCAACGTTTGGTTGAATCTCTCCACCATGCCGTCAGATTGAGGATGCGCCGGTGTGGTACGTGTCTTATTTATTCCCAAAAGTTCACACATCTCCTGGAATAACGTCGACTCGAAGTTCCTGCCTTGGTCGCTGTGTAACTCCAATGGTACACCAAAGCGGCATACTACCTCCTGGACAAGTTTCTTCGCCACGGTCTTCGCCTCTTGGTTCGGAGTTGCAAACGCTTCCGGCCATTTACTGAAGTAGTCTTGAACCACTATGATGAATCTATTCCCGTCTTCCGTCTGAGGGAATGGCCCAGCAACGTCTATGGCGATTCTCTCCCAAGGGGCTCCGACGTTGTACAGCTGTAGTTTCCCTTTGGATCTAGTGCGGGGCCCTTTCACTGAAGCGCACATTGTACACTTCCTGCACCAATCTTCGACGTCCTCTCGACACCGCACCCAATAAAAGCGTTCTCGTATCTTTACGAGGGTCTTCTTGATGCCGAGGTGCCCACCAGAAGTGCCATCGTGTACGAGCTTCAGCAAATCAGCCACTTTACTTCTAGGGATAACCATTTGCAGGGTTCGTTCCCTTCCGTTGAGTGACTCCCAGATCCGGTAAAGCACGCCATTCTCTAGTGTAAGGCTGTCCCACTGAGCCCAGTATGCCTTAGTCGTCGCGCTTGATGTTGACACGTCACTCCACAGGGGCCTCTGTCCTTTGGCTTTCCATTCCATGATCAAGCTGAGGTCTTTGTCTTCCTTCTGAGCTTGGCTTACTTGCTCAGTTCCCCAAGACTCGTCTAGGTCCTGCATCCTTGTCACCCTGACCTCTTCTTTACCCTCATGCTTGAAGCAACGTCGACCTTCTTCGGAGCATGCGCGTTGTGACAGGGCGTCGGCATTCTTCGGCTTGGGCGCCTTCGGGATCTTCGTAGGAGGCTTGGCGGTCTTCGTTGCGGCGGGAGCAGCGGCGGCGGCTATTAGTTCCTGGGTGTCGACTTGGGTAGCCGTCGAGATCTTCATAGGAGCCTTCGCGGTCTTCTTAGCGGCGGCAGCAGCAGCGGCGGCTTCTATCTCCTGGGTGTCGACTTGGGTAGCTGTCGATGTCTTCGTAGGAGGCTTGGCAGTCTTCTTAGCGGCGGCGGCGGCTTCTAGCTCCGGCACTTGCGTAGTCCTCCACACCGATTTCGGTTGTTTCCGTGCCTGGCAGCTAAGCCTAATATGACCTCGTTCACCGCATCCGTAGCAGATAGGCCCAGTACGAGGTTGAATCGTCGCTACGACTTCGCGCACCTTATAACCTTAAGGTGGCGTGATGACCCAAGCGCACCATTGCTCTCACCTCGGGGTCCCGTATTCCGCTGACAAATGCCTCTAAAACTTTGTCTTCGACCGGTGTGGAACTCGACGCATAGGCTCGGCGTACGAGGCGCTCGATCTCCGTAGCCCATTGTTGCAGTCCTTCGCTTGACCTCTGTGACCGGTCTTTGAGCTGCGCGCGATATACATGCTCAAGGTGCTTCTCCCCGTATCGAGCTTCCAATGCCTTAAATAGCGACTCCAAGGTGCGTCGCTCGGCGGGCAGGTTCTCAAGCACCAGCAGTGCCTCTCCTCGTAGAGCTAGGGTGAGTGCCGCCAATGAGTGCTCGTCCTCCCAGCCATTCCCACTTGCAACTACCTCGAACTGGTGCCTGAACGCCGTCCACGAGGTCGTGCCGTCGAAACTTGGGACCTTAAATTTCGGGGCCCCAGGACATGGGCTGGTTGCTGCCGTGCCCAAAACCCTTATTTTTTGCAGCTTATTGTCCAACTCCATGAATCTAGTTTCGTAGGAGTTTACTGTCGCACTGAGGCTGTTAAGGGCTTGGTCGTGCTCGGATGTACGCGACTTTACTAGTTCCAGGTCTTCCTTCACGACGTTCAGTTCTCCTTGGAAACCATCCAGCTTTGCATCGATTGTCCCCAGTTTACTTTCCAGGCTCTCCATGGCTTCGCGCTGGCTCCGCTGTATGGCTTCGCGCTGGCTCTCCATGACTTCGCGCTGGCTCTCCATGACTTCGCGCTGGCTCTCCAATTTACTTTCCAGGCTCTTCTGCATGGCTTCCATCGCCTCGCGCTGGCTCCGCTGTATGGCTTCTAATAAGGAGGCCATATCGAATGCACTCGGTGTCGGTACTGATGCAGCTGATGTAGTCGAAGGTCCAGCGGTCGTCACCGTTTCCGTGCGGTCACGACCCGGCGACTCCATCCGCGCGGCATCCAATGCCGTCTGCCGTCGCGTACGAATCCCTTCTTCATTTTGCGGTACTACAGGCATTCCGCTTCTGTCACCAATTGTTACGTGTCAGGAGTACTGGGTTCGAGAAAATGCCAAAATGTACCACAAAGACTTTATTGTACTCGTAGATACACAATTACACACTGTACACAGTACACACCACAACACTATGCACGTAGGTACTCGTAAACACACTCGTCGAACACTGTATCGCTCGTAGAAATCACTTCACTTCGCACTGGTATCGCTCGTAGGTATCGCTGGTGTCTTCCTGGTTTCGCTTCCGAAACTAGAATGTCCGTGGTTGAACGATCGCCCCTTTTTATACCACTCACGCACCATTCACGACAATCGAGAATATTCCCGCGAAGTCCGGACCCGCGTCGAAATAAAGTTCGAGAACGTTCCTTGCAACCGACTTTCGCCCGTATGACTATTGCCGTAATGGTCGAAGCGTCGTGCGTCCTTTTGAGAGAGCCGCGCTCCTATTGTTTCTATTGTTGCGCGACATGTTTATGGCCCCTATTGTTTATTGTTTCCGAAGTAGCTGCGCTAGGGTTGTCACAATAAGTTTCTCATCATAACGATTGTAATCGAAGATCGTAATTGAGTAACTTGTTTTGTTAAGGCCTTCATGCTTCTCACATTCGTACATGAAAACAAAAAGAGATGAACCACCCGATAAGTTATAAATAATGTGTAATGTGTTTGCGGATGGTCAAATGATCAGCGTTGTAATTACGACCGACCTTGCAAAATGAGGTCGTTGCCGTATGTTTCACACGACTATAAACTCATTACAACAGCTTTCAGTAAAAACTTACTGTGTTATATTGTATCTACTATGTACCTACGTATAAAAGAATGGACTAAGTAGATTACCTAGCTGTTTACTAGGTAAGATATTAAAGCTATCTGTTTAACCTGGTGGAGTAATTGTACGATCAATGAGAACTTTAAATTGAAAATACACTTTTCTCTATCGAATAAGTTTGTATGACGTAACAAATTATGTAGAAAAGATAGGGGATAAATCGATAGCCAATCAAGCATAACTGAATTCATTTAAATATGTACATTGTGTTACAATAGGAATAATGTGACAAAAGAACATACAATGTCTCTGAAACACGAAAATAAACAATTCAACATCGTCATAGAAACATGCACAAATTCATTGTACGCTAGATACAATATTCATAACGCGTCAGCAAAACTTCTCAATAGATACATCATCGTACGTCCCAAAAGAGAATACGTAATCGTTCACGAAGCCTTTCCTCTTGCAGCCAAAGAATGTGGAGCGGCTGCGAGCAATTTGTTTCGCAATAAGGTCGCCGGGCCCCATCGGCACAAATGAAGGGTCAGCTGATAGACCTTAATTAAACCTGACGAATCCGTTATCTCGCTGAACATTACTATAAAGAGAGAAGACAGCTAACTTTGTTGAACCCTTTATAACGCAGTAAAATAGAAAACTTTACTTCGTCACGCATTCGCTTCGGTAACTTCGAGAATAACTAAAGCGTACATTTCCATTTATAAGTTACGAAATCAAGTATGGAGTAAGGATCGTTTCTAGCGAACATAATTTGTTCAGGGCAACTAGTATGCGGCTTAACAATAAGCGCATTGTACGAAAACATATTTGAAAATCGTGACTTATATAAACCTTTGAACTTATCGAGGTACTTAAATCAATCATTTGCTATCCCACGGAAGAATTATGATCAGCTTGGCACTGGATACTTACCTGAAACAAACACAAACTAAATTAAGCATAATATAAGATAATCAAAAACTATTCAGATGCTAATGAGGCGTGTAAAGAGCAGTTTAAAAAACAAAGATAATGTATTTATTGTTCTGGTCGGCATGATACTTCGGCATGCAGTCAGTAACAATCAAACGTTCAAGTAGGTCGACCCTACTCGCTACTCGTAAAGGGCTGCGGGTTCGATTTCAATTTAGACTACGATTCCAAAAGCAACCTTTATTTCCGGACCATTGGGGTTATTTTAGCATGAAACATTGGCTAGATCCCAAAACAAATTGTTTATGACGGTAAAAAGACCAATAAGATCGGCCATTGTGGTCAATAACGGATAATTGAAAAATACTCAGAAATTCGATTGTCAAGTCGTGCGAGAATACTTTATGTGATTTATGATGGCGCGAGTTTTTTTACGATAACACATTGTACGCATGAATTGAACGAGGTAAAATATGACTTTTTCCATGTTTTTTGACATGACCAACGATGTAGGAGCGCTGTCGAGTTTTACGACACAAATATAAACCATTTAACGCAATGACGTCATTTATTTTCCAATTTTGTAGATTGATCATTGTAATCGATTAATAGCAGACATAGCAGTAAAGATTTTGCGTAATTAGTAAGTAATTATCGTACAGTATTTTTTGCGTATTCGAACAATATTAACGAACATTTTTCAATAATATAGCTAAGAGTAGGTGTACCTACAAGAAATGTAGTTACCTACTCTAATTACGTTACAGCCAGCATTCTAAATTAAATTCTAATCATCGATCAAGCATTGTGATTTGTGACGTTGTCTGCGCGTGCGCAGTCGAGCGTGAAAATTTAAACTGATCGGAATAAGAATGCAATGATAAGTGAATAGAGCTAATTAAACTGAGGGCATATTATAATACATCGGAGTAGGGATCATACAAACAAAACAGATGTTCCATCACATGTTACACACAGATGCTGGCGATTTGTAAAACGATACGGATGCACGGATTTCTGCCGTCTTTGTTAATGCCACGGTGATCAGTTTGCAATTGGACTTTGCAACATGTTCTATTTCGTTGCGAATATTGTTAGTGGACATAAAAAATAGTGAAGTGGCAAAACCTTTGTATAACAGCAACTGTTGCGCATGCTTACGTTTTGCATATTATAAAGTCTACAAATGCTTATCCACTATGCCGATCTTAACCCAGTTGTGAATTAACCCGCGATTGCATACGAATTAATTGTACCGGTTGGTAAGGTCTTATATTATAGCATAGGTACCTAATCCTTTAAAACTATTTTAACTGACAGTAAGTGAAGACGATGTCTAAGATGGTGAATTCACTAAATAAGTAAAAGGCCTTTTAAAGTCTTTTTGTGAAGGCTCCTTCACCAGATGTGGGATTAAAACCACAGTTTTTCCCTAATGTCTGGATAAATAGATACATATATGTTGAAATATTTCACATACCTAGATATCTTTTACAAACAAACAAAACCACCAAAAGGGAATCGTATTTAGGTTTTTAAACAATTGATAAATTATTTCACAACCACTATGTAGGACGTAGGTACTCGTCGATTCCTATATTCAACAAACAATTAAACTTGTATAGTTACTACTTGTATAGTACGACAATCAATATGAAAGATATGTAGCCGCATGGAGCCAAAGAGATCAGTTAGCATTATAGATAACATTTGAAATTTTGTCACGGATGTTTTACGACGACGACAGATGACTCTACAGAACTTAAGGATGATATGACACGACGCTAATGACAAATCTTTGTATAGAGCGGATAGTAGGTTAAATTACTAGGTGTAGGCGTTCATATACCTAAACCAGGATCGGCTGGCAAGAAGGTACTGTAAGTAGTAAGTCACTTAATACCATTAAATGTTGGTGTGTGATGTCCGACGTTGTATGAATTAACTAAGCGACAATTACTACATAATTGTTAATTTTGGTGTTGTATTAAAAATATATGCGTAAATATAGGCAAATGAATGAAAGGATTAAATTAGGGCAAACTTTAAGCAAAAATGTAGTATAAGGGAGTTTACGTAGAACGAAGGGGAGAATTAATAACATAACATCTGGCACATATCACAAAGTTATTCGACGTGATAAGCGTGATAATGTGAATGCCCACTAATGCCCCGCCCCGTGCATTAAATTACATTAAAGTCATTAAACACAGATTATGATGACGTTACATCCATTAGAATGCGAGGGGACCGTTTTATAAAATGATCATCACAGTTAAATAAGGTTTTTTTGGCGGTTGGATGCGGCACGTGTTCGTAGCAAATTGTCGCCAAAATAAAAGAGCGAATTTAATTGAAAGCCGCGGTCGACGGTCAACGATACAAACGGTTGATTATTGATGAAAACATTTTTGGCATTTTCTAACGCATACGTTTTTTTTAATGTAATTTTGTAATCACTTATGGATTTGGAAAGTCATTAATTAAAGTATAATACCACATAATATTATACAACAATCTTTTTATAAAAACAACACAGGAATATAATATATTATCTACTAAGAATAAGCGTTCTGTACCTATTGAGCGAATAACTATAATTCTTTTACATTATGTTACAAAATTTTAATTAATCTTTGTCACATTAAATATTGCATAATATATTGATGAACAAATAAAACATAATAAAAAACAACATTTGCTTAAAGGTCAGGTGCTGAATTAATGTATTACCTAGTTGCAAAGCTTTTTGGCGCTCCTGCATAATCTGCCTTATCTTGAAACTTTACAGAGCCGGTATTACTTTACTTTTATAGTCAATAACGGCGGAGGAGGAAAAACAGGCAATTCTCAATAATGCGGCTATTTCTCACGTAACGTAACTGAACTCGAGAAGAGTAAGAATGTAAGGAAATGTTTTAAGCTTTTGCTCATTGATGTATAAGTATCTAGATGGATAATCGAATCCGCGAAGACGTGTCAAAAAAGCTGCGCCAACTATTGGCGCAGAAGTACTTTCCCGCCAATTAGTGCCGATCGCGCCGCTTTCGTGTCACTACGTATTACGCGCGCAATTTAAATAAACAAATAAGAGGGATAACATGACGAAATGTGCTATTAAACTGTGCCGGAATTATAAAGGAAGGGTAAAAAGCTCAAAAAACATCACATATCATAAGCAAGTAACCAATAAACATATTTTTAATTAAATTTCAATTTAGATTTTTATTGTAACCAAATTACGTCATTTTTTTGTCAGTGTTGTCAGTTTCTATTTTTATGCTCCCGACTTAACATAATTTTTTTGGGTATATAAATTGGTTTATAGTTACATGTATATTATTTAGTTCAAGTACTTTTATCAATCGGTTTCAAACAGATGGAGTTTATCAATACCTACGTTTGCACTTATTTACAGTAATATACTTAATGCTCGCGTTTTTTTGTTAATGAACCCATTTTAATGATTATTTTTGCATTGGGTCGAACAAACCAGTTTTAAAGGTACCAAGAGTAATGTGAAAAGGAGACGGTCCAAAATTGTATGGAGTCTGGGCCTGGTTTTGTACCAGTGATAAAATAAAATAAAAAAGAAAAATAAACCATTTTTGACTAATCAAATCCACGAACTCATCTTTATTTCAGTCCAAAAATTATTTATTAACTCCACGTGACGCAATTATTCTACATAATGGCGGGCAGCAGAACAGAGGATTCATAATTTTTGACGTATGACGTTAGCTGTCAATATGCCTTCTCTATGCTTGAACAATGGCTCGAACTCAGAGTGAAGGACGCCATCTTGCAAGTGTTGCAAGTAGTACCTACCGAATAACTCGAAATTAATTTTATTTTAGCAAGTCATTTATTGCGATTTGTGAATTTATTATATTTTTAATGAACTTTCTGTATTTTTTGGTTTTTCATGGTTTAGTGTACAAGATCAGGCCCAAAATGGACCATCACCTTTTCTAAAATTGTAAAGTTACCGTCTCAGATTAAGGTGAAAATTTGAGGGGAGGACGGGTTCTACACTCTCATTCGTCCCCCCAAATTAAATATTGCTCTCATAAAGTACTTACTTTTTTAAAATTATTTTTCTAAATCTCTAAAAATTTTAAGGTTATGTGGTCTCATTGGTTAATGTGTAAGCGCTCGAAGTCTTAAGTGTATGTATATGTGTGTGTGGACGTGTGTGTGTGTGTGTGTGTGTGTGTGTGTGTGTGTGTGTATGTGTTTTAAACTACATTATAAAAAATAAATAACTTAAGTAGATCTAATTTGATTTTTGGGCCTAATTTTGAATCGTGACATCTCCGGCGCTGCGGAAGATGCAGCCAAACAGGCAAACAGGACTAATAATAGCGAAAAAGTAGTTTCGAACTAACCTTATTATATTGGTAGCACTGTCAAACTAAGCCAAGAGTCAGTAATCCATCCGCAAATCGCGTGTTTAAAAAACACCTCAAAGAATAAAACAAGTCGACGCACTATGGATTGGTAGGTATAGGTTAGTTTGGATTGTATAATAACCAAGCGGAAAAAGGGACGCCCAAAGGGGGTCCCTTCGACATTTATTTACAACACTTCCTGCCTTAAAAGGTAGCAATTATCTAAATAATTTAGATAAGATAAAAGAACCTTGAACCTTGTACAGTATTTTAGTTCCGTCATAACCTTAAAAATTTTGAAACTTAAAAGAATAATTTAAAAAAAAGTATGCACTTCTTTACAGCCATATTTGGGGGGAAAGTTGGGGGAGTCACTAACCTCTCCTCCAAAAAATTTCAACTTAATTTGAGGTAGTCACTTTATAATTTTTGGAAACTTGATTTTTTTATAATAAAAAAAGTATGCATTTCCTAGATTCAAAAATGGTGGGGGGAAGGTGTGAGCGTCGGCCCCCTCCCCCCCTCAAATTTTTAGCTTAATTTGAGGTGGTAACTTAATTAAAGAAGAGCCAATTATTTACGTTACCTAGCTAATTTAATAAAAAAAATTACTTGGAAAGTTAATTACATGCATATCAATAAAAAAAACCTCAATAAATAAAGGAGATGGTCCATTTTGGGCCTGATCTTGTACACTAAACCATGAAAAACCAAAAAATACAGAAAGTTCATTAAAAATATAATAAATTCACAAATCGCAATAAATGACTTGCTAAAATAAAATTAATTTCGAGTTATTCGGTAGGTACTACTTGCAACACTTGCAAGATGGCGGCCTTCACTCTGAGTTCGAGCCATTGTTCAAGCATAGAGAAGGCATATTGACAGCTAACGTCATACGTCAAAAATTATGAATCCTGTTCTGCTGCCCGCCATTATGTAGAATAATTGCGTCACGTGGAGTTAATAAATAATTTTTGCACTGAAATAAAGATGAGTTCGTGGATTTGATTAGTCAAAAATGGTTTATTTTTCTTTTTTATTTTATTTTATCACTGGTACAAAACCAGGCCCAGACTCCATACAATTTTGGACCGTCTCCTTTCCAACTACAAACTGCGTAACAAAATATTAATTTAATTAACTTAACTGCTTTATTACAACATTAACATAAACAACTGTAATTAAATTAAGTAGGGTTTTTTATTTATTCATGAAAATAACCACTCCATAAATTAAGTTTAATGTGTGATTTATGGGAAAATTTTAGTAACTGGTATCATTGATCACGCAACATAGACAATAGACGAACGTGTAAAACATCGCCTGCACGCACACATGCTTGATATTGTTGCCTTGTTTTTTTTGTCTTCATTGTAGGGCGACGCTCAATCTAGGTATTTATACATCAATGCTTTTGCTATAGAAAAATAAATTCCTTAAGTAACGCTCTTCACATATAAGGATTCATTGTCGAGTTTGACATTTTAACATTTTTATTTCCTTCAACGATTATAATTATAATTGTAAGTTGGAGAATAGCAATAAAGAGAATATCTATTCGCTTTGTACTTTTCGTAGAATCGTTTGAAAACTAAGTAATTTTCCTAGGATTAAGAAAAGCTATTAAGTACTTTTTCTTTGATCCATATAAATTATACATAGATTTGGTAATTATTAATTACAAAACAAATTAAACAATAATTTTCACCGCTTTTATCTAATGCGCGGGACGCATAACAGTCATTAACAAGTAATATGAAACAATTATTCAAAAACTAGGACCGTAACTAAAAACGGAACGTGACGAGCTCGCATTACGATTCATTAATGAAAAACATTGCAATGATGTTCCTCAATTTACATAGCACTATTTTAATAACATTAATTACGCGTCGAGCATTTGAGGATTATAGTACATTATGATACAAGTGTGCGAAGTTGGTCATTACAGTCGAGGCGGTATTGAGCCCGAGCCGCAAGGCGAGGGCTGTAATAGAGCCAAGACTGTAATGAACAAAGCACACGCGTATCATACGACGTTTTTCAACACACTTGCGAGGAAAAAAACAATTAGGTATCGACATTTTTCAGTCACAAATCAGCAAATTATAAACGAACAAATGTTTGCACAAAATGGCGCGGTTTATTTTTTCGCGCGCCGTATCTTTGGTTGAATAACTATGCGCGCGCAGGTTAAGTCCAAGGCACCGAACATTCAGCCACAATATATTAAACTAAATAATTATGTATTTCTAATAAGAATTTACGGTAATTAATGATTTAAAATATTGTATTTTTTAAATGCTTTAATAGATAATTAGATGAAGTATAATCTTATCTTATCAGATTTTGACTAAGTACAACAAGTTTATTTATTTACAAAATAACAAATCTTTTGGTAACAACCTCTTTACGGATATTAAAAAAAAAGTGGAATAAGAAAAACACTAGTGCGGTAATGAAAAGTAAAACGCACTAGTGTGTAATAAACCGCATTCCGGGCGTAAGACTAAAGAAAAAATATCAACTTTACGAGCAAGTGTGTTGAAAAATAATTAATTGTTGCATTTGTATTATTCAAGTGCCTGTTGTATAAGTTTACATCTAGATTGAAGATGATTAATGAATTTTCTTCTCTTGTACGTTCGTGTAGTTGCGAGGATTGTGTTCACAGCTAAACTCCCGTCGGTGTACCTAATAGTAAAATATATGGAGACAGGTATAAAATTTGTCATCATTCGGTAAAAATGTGAGGACGACACGTGCTCTGAACAGATGTTATAGATGCGCTGGGTTTATCGGCGCGGGTAACCGTGCATAATAACAGTTTGTCAGCTATTATTTGGATTACTTTATGAAGAGCATTGTACAGATCTGAATGGCCACATGGCTCCCAAACCTGACATCCAAATATGGAGTGTTTGAATAGTTTATGTAAATTTTTGTTTGTTATTCATGGCCATAAGTACTGTTGTTCTTTAGATAAATTGTAATAATTTCTAGTGTCAATAGACTGGCATATTATAAAGTTTTACAAGACAGTCAAAATAAATAAATAGGTAATTTTCTTAAAAGTACGTAGGTTCATAGGTTATTAATATTTGTTAATTTGCATAAACAACACAATAAATTGCGATAAAAAGTATTCATTGAATTATAGATTTAAAATATTGAAAAAATCTAACCAAATTGTTTTATCGAAACTTCTGACCCCATAAAAGCCGGCGAAGTAGCTCCAAGCCTCGTGACCCAATTCCAGAACGCACTTAGCTAATTCTAACAGTTTTGTTATCTGTGTCATAAATATACTTTATCTATGCACGTAAGAGGGCGTGATAAAAGACACGGTCGCCTACGGATAGGCCACATGCGCGAGTCTCGTATGAATACTATGAATGAAGCACATCAATGGACGGATCGCCATGTGGTTGAGTTGTTTTGGTAAAAAACAATCCAGCTGCCGCTAAACATACGGTGATTTAGTACAATTCAATCACCCTCCGGCGTATTGGTTTATTCGCTTTACGATGGACTTGCTGTTGATACGTTTATGGGCACAAAATGAACAGCTTGCTAGAATAAACTTTATATGTTAATTGCCAGCCGTGTGCCTATCGATAGCTATGTGACTAAAAAGGTGGAACAGGCTCACATTGAATGTCTGACTATCTGAGTGATGGGAAAAATATGAGTCGGTTTCAAAATGTTACCCCTATCGTAAAAGATTATCCCATAGCTAAACCCCTCAACATCTCGAATTTGTAACGCAGTTGCAAACATTCTCGTATCCCCGGGACACGAATTTCCTCTTCCTGACAGCATCCCGCAAATATTAAGGAAACATGTTTATTTTCCGGGTAGTTTCCCCTAGCGAATTTTACTTTTACTATAATGTTAACATTATTTGTCAATAGCACATATTTCCGTTCACACATACATATTTAAGTGCCTTATTTTGTCTTGGAAAAAACCAAGTGATTATGTCATTTTGAGGTATTGAAACTGTAAAGCTTTAATACTAACTTTAATACTAGGACGGAACAGGCTGTAAATTTTAAGATTGCTTTCATTGTCTTCAATGTGTTTGTGCGTGCCTATCGCGACAGAATGATATATGAATGTGTCAATGTACGTACTTTTATGAAGCGTGATTAATGGTACATATCCGGATGAAAGAAATTCCGAAATTATCATGGGAAGCATTATGCGGAACCTCTGGCCCCGGAATATGGCATCAATTGGGCTTTACTGTGTCATAAAGAGCTCTGGAGGAGACATAAAACGCATCATTTTCTTGGCGAAAAACAAATAAATTAACTTAAGCAGCTCCATCAAGCGCAATTTATTCCTGACAAGTTCTCAGCTCCCGTAACTCATTATTATAGTGAGGAAGTGCGGAAGACTTGCGCCCTGCGACGATATATTAGCTATGTTTATTCTAGGATTCGCGAGGTTAACAACCCAGCGCGGTATGGCTGTTATTTGATCTTCGGTTAACCTCAAGTCACTCACCGCAGTGCTTAGATGAGTTATTTAGTTTACAAGTATCCGTTCTACTGTAAGCAACACCTTATGTTCGTACATTACTTGTAGGTAGGTACCTACCTACTCTATTCGAGCGTATTTATATCAGTTAGTTTGACGATATGTTTGACAATAAATGTATCGATATGCTTACCTATATCTAAGTTTCTATAATTGACGATCGGATAAATCATCAAACGGGCTACATGATAGTCATCGCTGCATACCTACGTAACATGCATCTGGACTGTCAACATTACATTGCCGGCTACACAGACCATAATTCGTGATCGAGATATATCTACCTTGATAGGTATTGTAATACATGTAAAATTTCTACTGGTTAATAATATCTATTATGTATCATTGTCAGTAAAGCATTTTAAAGCTGGTAACCACTTAAACTCTTTTTTATCTGATGTAAAAATTAGCTTTCTTCAGCTGAGGTCGTAGGCCTATAGAGTTAATACTACAGGAACTGCATTATTATATCAATTGCATCATTAGTTGCTCTTATGATTACACTGATTGCCCGCTGTGCCTCAGATTATTCCTATAAGCCCGTACCGCACGCAATGTTATTCAATATTAAGCGTGATTGTACATGGACGGTGTACAATACAAGATTAACCCATGTCTCTGGTAGATAAGATGTATCACTACTTAATAACAATTCCGATCAGATTTTATTTTATAGTTATGTTTGATTAATTAACAATTGATCAATGTCTATGAAAAGGATACCCATCAATATCTGTATAGGTGTATAGGTATGTAAAAGTATATACCACCAAAAACATTTTCACGTAAAATGTTGCCAAGACAAGGTAATATTTCTAGCACTGTCAAAAAGTTATCAGATCTTATGTAGAGCCAAGCCGCTAAATCTCCACTCCGAAACTCAACAAACCCTAACTTTACTTAATCAACACCTTAGGCAAAAAGGCGTGATAAATGGATAGATAGAAAGAATTACGGTTTAAATTCTTTAAAGGGGCAAGGACAGGGCAAGGGCCTCCTTGTAATTAAGAAGGCTTCAATTCAAGCGTAGGTACCTACTCTGCGGATTGGTGAAATGAAATGAAATTTTTTGTTCGAAATTGGTTTACACTAACAATTTTCGAGATACATATTCCGGTGACACCAATATTGGAACCAGAATGGTTGGCATAGAATCACAAGCTTTTATGAATGCATCCAAATCGTCACAGCATCTGTTGTTAAACTTAAGCCCATTTTATAGTTAGGTGCCTCATAACTTAACCAGATAGTTTTGTAGTTCCTCCAACAAAGTTACTCGTACCTAATTTTATTCACTGTTTCCAACGCTCCAGCAAGTCGTTTCAAAAGATAGCTTCCATTGCATACAATATACAAACAACGTTGTTGTTCCGACAAGTGGGTTGATCCCCTGTTGACATAGAATATTTTCCTACGCGACATTACACTTGATTACTCGCGATTCGCATCATTACAGCACGGCTATTCTGTAAGAAACAAATTCGATATCGAAGCTCACTCAGGTGAGTTGTGTCACTTCCATTGCGAGCTTAATTGGCGCTGCCGTCGGTTTTAATTTTAACAGAACGCGATGTACGTCAAAATCAAAATCTCACCGCGGATTCAGCTATCGAGATGTCAAAGATGTCCCTTACAGAATAGCCTAGCAGAACTGACGTTAGCAGAAAAATAATCTGGTTTCAAATTTCGATCTGTTTTCGACCCATATTTACACATGATGCACTTTAAACTAAGCGGTACACAAGGTACTACATCATTCTCTACCAGCCGAAGTTTATTTCAAATTCAAAAGTTACGAGTAAAAATGTACACTACACGTCACGGGTCTCTCTGCGTAATCGAGTAGGCCTAGAGCATATTCCACCACGCTGCTAAATTAAATTACATGTTAAACATAGCACTAAAGGGAGATTATTAAAAATATAAATATTACTTCTCAAAGAATGTAATTGAACAACACGGGACTATATATAATATTTGTTTTGTTATGATGCGAGGGCCTGAGGCGCCGCGCCGGTCGCCGAGCGTGTTCATTCTGACGAAGTTAACTGAAGACCATTGATGTTTGTATGTAGTATGTACTCGTACGTGAGCAGTTAATACACGCATACCATTTACAGCCAGAGTGTTATATTAATAGCTACGCATCAAGATTAAAAATTATATGAACTAACGTATGTTTTTTAAATAATGTCTTCCTTGTGCGTTATTTTTACAAATGGTCGAGAAGTCGGAAAAACATTGTTGAATGGACGGAAGACGAAAACACGGACGTTTCATTTAATTTTATTGAAGTTTGAGCTTACTTAAAGATTTAACAATATCGCCGACTAGAACCACCCGTGTAATGACATAATTATTCCTACGTGTGTAGTAAAACCACAGGTAAAACTTAGTTGATAAGCGGTATAAATAAATATGTAGCAATAGTAAACTTATTCAGTTACTAAGCGCTTTGGCTTAACTTGTGAGTCACGTGCGAGCTCTATCCAGTTAAGCTAGCTCCACGATCTAAAGCACCCATTGCTTATCTGGCTTCTATATCCGAAACATTCGAGCCACTTCAAGAGGTCTCGGAATAAAAATCGGTACGTTGGAAGTAGGTATCTCACAAACACTCCTTAGGTACAGTCAACACGAGAATACGATAATTGTTACGACTGCGACGGATATCTACTAATTTATAGGTCCAAGGATTTCTTGTTTTAATGAGATAGGTTACTTAGAAGTCTGGTGACAGAGAAAGAAGGCCGCTCATTGTGATACATTTCTCTCTTTGCAATCTGAATTGAATACACCCCTGAAATATAGCTTCCGTAATTTGGTTTTTATTGTATTTATTGTACACACAACTACAAAACTCCAAAACTCTACATTTGTATTTATCAATTTGAAGTGAGTTGATTTTTTGTTATGCCGTACAATATAGGTAATCATTAATAGACACAATGAATCGGTTATCTTCGAAACTCGTTCTCGTTAATTTGACTCTCAAATTCCACGACATATCTTTATGTAAAGGTTTAAGGTTAGAAGTCGCAGTGATAAATGTTTGCATGCACAGTTCAAAGAACTCACGCTTAAATTTTAATCCGTAATAATTAAAATGCTAAGTTATGGTAACATCTCCAAGCCATAATAATTTAACGGTATAACCTATTGAAATGCAAATGTATTCACAATGGTAATTATGGTCAGATGCTGTGGTACGCGATGGGAGTATGAAATGGTTTTATGTGTCATTAAGTACCATAATTAGAGGTCCCTTCAAGATGATGATATTTATTTGTGCTTCATTTATTATATAGGTACTTATACGTCCAATTGTCCACACAAGTAACACAGAAAAACATCCAACAAGCTTATGCAGTTAACTAGGTACGTACCTACTTTAAATAGACAGCAATAAATGATTGAAAATATTACACCATATTTATGACACACAAGGTAGGTAAAATTAAATAAGTGGTAGGTAAAGAATAAGCAACAAGTAAAGAAAAAAAAAACCAACACAATTAGGCTTTTATTACAAAACTGCTATTTATCATTTGAATAATAATTCAATCTAGTAAGACATTTTTTAAAGTTGCTGTTGCTTAAGCTAAAAAATAATCTCGAATTAAAACGCCAACGAGTCCGAACTGCAATGGTCCCTGCTTACGAAATCTTGAATGAAATGCAGTTAAAGCTAATATTCTCCCGCCCATTGTGGGTGGTCAGTGCAACAATAAATTAACATCAAACGTACGCGATAGCGTATTAGACATAATTATTCACGTCATTAGTATGAGAGAATTGAATGAATTTATTGTTACAAGCGCGTTTAAAACAAAATAATGAGAGGGCGGTAAGACGTGTTTTCCTTCAATTCACACCTAGCACGTGTAGTGTCATGCAGTGTGATTACTTGTACGGGTGATATAGCTATTTTCGTACAGCTGGGGCGCCGTGCTGAGCAGGCAACAACACAATATTTACATCCTTAATGAACTTGAAGATGTTTCGTATGCAGACTTTGGACAACTTACAATATTAACTTCATAAAGTATAAGGTAATTTCGTCTGGGCCGGCCGCGATTGATGTTTGGTATGCAGTTCTTTGGGATGATCTATTTGCTAACAAAACAGTTTTCCTACATTTGAAATATAGGTATGTAGAATGTAGGTATTTACCAGTTATTACTACCTAGGTTAAAAAATTAAATTTAAAATTATGTCTATACGTAGGTAGAGTATTTATTGATTGATGCATGCATCATATTAGTATTGTTTGATTTTATGCACAAAAAATGTTTACACTAAACTCTTTGAAAAATTAATATTGTATGCAGGTACTTTACAATTTTTTAGGAAGCCTTTTACTGTTGGATACATCGACCTATTCCGATCTAATACCAAAAAACTAATAGGTACCACTGGTATTAGTTTATTATCCCAGTGAATTTCTATTCCGAACGTATAGCAGTCATAAACGAATCCCAAAATTATTAAAATGATACATCGAAGTGTGGCCGTAGAAAAAGTTACCCCACTTCATAAGCATTCCCCAAATGTGTGTATTTATTTTAAAATATAAGGTCTTTGGATTACAATATGAAACTTTTTGCAGAACAACGGATCAGCTATTATCATCATTATTATTTCATCATAATTATTATTTCATCTTTTGGGTTAGTTAATTTGTGTGAATTGTTATAGCCAATAAAATCGGTAGGTACTGTTATTGAATTTAGTACACAGTAGTGATAAATAGAACACTGATGAATTTATGTCGCCAGATAACTGAAGGAAATAATATGATAACTTAAATCTCGATTTGATAAGAGAAACAAATGAAAGGCTGTGTAAGTGAATTGGCCGTTGTAAATATTTCAAGGTTTGTTCTATAGTAAGACATATTATACTTCTATTTTTAGCTAGTGATATGCTATGATGGTTGCGTACGCATATTAAGGTTGATCTCAAAAAGGATCTCTTGAATTACCGCGTCTGAGACGGAAATATTTCATTTAAGATTTTTATTTTAAACGACTCGTCTGTACTTTTAAGATTAAGATATACAAGAAATGATAACCAATCTGCCCACGAAATAAGCACATTAACACAAATAAGTACATTAGGTACCTACCTCATCATCATTTTAGTTTGCAGTAGGTACCTATGTACTTCTTTACTTTGGATTTCTTTTCTATTTCAGATATTTCAATGTTTAAATTAAAATTAAATGAGACAGCTATTAGACTGCATGTTTTTGTTAATTTTCGTTAAAATGACGCATAATATACCTAACAATTTGAGCCAGTGTTTATACAGCAAAATCGTGCTAGTTATTCCTGCGTTTTCTTTGACACGTGATTTAGTGTTTTAGGCCCCAAAAGCGACATAGATCCGTGCTCGTACAATAGGCGTCAAAGTTTTATCGACTTTGACATGGGACAGGAAACCCCTGGGTGTATTGTTAGCAAAACAATGCACCTTTGTATGCTGTTCTCCTGGTATAGTTCGGCGCGTGCTAAATTTTTTTGTTAATTTATTGAGCCAATTATAAAATTAATTATTAGATATAGGTTTTTTAATTGATATCAGAATTTTATAATAAGGGTTAAAATTTTATTTCTACATCATACGTACCTACTTACTAACCAATCTAAAACCATTGATGGATTAAACATTCTAACGTCTAACCTAGAATTAGGGTTAAAATGTACAGTCCATCAAACCATGTTTAGGTTTAGTCGCCGCATAATTAAGTAAAGGAAGACCCATTAATGTAAAGGGTGAACAAGAACCTAATATGTTAGAAAACAATAATAAATTGAAGATATAAAAGTATAAAACGGCGTGTAGGAGTATCGGAAGGAGGCTATGTGTCGACGCATGAATGCAGTGCGCCCACGCGCTAACTGTACCAAACGAGTAGGTATGTAGTTATGTACCGTACATATTAGGTAATAGGTATCTAAAAGAACCCGTTTCGATTTTGGGACGAATACTGTATCAGATTTAATGAGTAGTTATACTACAGTAACTTGGACTATTCACCTTTGTTCTATAGATCGACGGGTATTGAACGGAACAATTCAAACAAGGTCTTGGTTTGATACATTTTTTGTTCTAAATTGGAAATTAAAATAATAAAAAAACGTTGAAAACGTGAAGATGACTGAAATACCTATCATGCAAACCCGTACGTTTAATGTATGTACCTACCTATATACCTATTTCATTTTAAACGATAATATTTAATAAATAATAAAGTTTGTGTGTTAAACTAACAGATATGCCTGTATCTAAACAAACCATACAAACTCACACCCTACACTGTCATTTCAATTACATTTAGATTTTATACCTCCTAGCTTCCACTTTACCAAAAGCTAATTTAATTCAAATACAATTTGCGTGCGCGATAAATTTCCGCGAAGTAAATTAGGCGTCAGATTCCATTTGTATTACTTGAAATAACACACGTAAAGGCTTCTTTGCGTATAAAACTTACAACAGTTACAACACAAGTATCTCGCTTCGCTTGGAGGACCATAAGTCATAACCATAACGTTTACAATTTGTACCGTACTAAAATATTCTCTTTTGGCAAGCACTTTGCCTTTACGCCATGATTGTGGTTAACATGTTGTCACTTTTAGAATATTATGATATTAATTTTACAAAACAAATAAAACAAAAACTTGATATCTGAAGAAATATACTAAACTAAATTAAAATAACTTTTTACAAAAAAAAACCCGATCAAAAGCAATAAGTAGAGAAATCTCACTATAACCACACTACACTATAACTGTCAAGTATTGCTCGACTAGACTACAAGTACCAGCTTTCCAATAAAAATTATCAAAATCAGTCCACCCAGTACAAAGATACGACAGTGCATTACACAGTCCATTTGAAAACCTCCTCCTTTTTTGACGTCAGTTAAAAAGTTATTAGACAGAACCCTCGTCATCGTAAGATACAACATTTGTAATTTCATAAGCATAATAGAAAACTGTGCCTCTATTATGAGTTTTTAATACTATAGTTTACTATACACGCTAGCGACTATCGTTTAGAATTTGTATGAGAATCCGTACAGCGCCTCTAGCGGTTACGATACTGAATTACAATTCTCATACAAATTCTAAACGTCAACTGCAATAGTAACGTCCTTTACGTTTACTACAACAACTTATAATAGAGGCACTGTTTAATCTATTATTTAATATTATGTTGCGTGGAAGAAACACGTTCGACACGATTTCATGCGAGACGAGTACGCGCCGATTACGAGGCGTAATGCGTGGTAATGACGTAAAAACATTTAAGACCTTCACCCACCGCAGAGGCAGCCACATTAAACGGTTGCTGGACCGGATTTCAGATGGAAGGGTTTAGAGAGTATCTCCTTAATAGTTTACCGACTGATTTCAGTACGTAGAATGCTGTTTTATAAATCAACCTACATGTTTAAGTAATTTGTAAGTGATCTGCCTAGTACGCAAATAGGCACAGAGGATGGCAGCTGCCTCTTTCCTGGATAAAGTATGTACGATTGTTGTACCCTTTAAAAATCTGCCTTTAATTTAAAATAAGATTCCCCCTCCTGAATAAAAAATTCAGGACCCTTCCACCCCCTGGATTAAGTCCTACGTATGCGTACATGTTGACTTATAGGTGTAAATACAAGTACAGAATAGCTTGAGAGCCCTAAAATTCTCTCCCTGTAAAAAATCTTCACATAATAATCTGCAAAGAAATCTCATCACGACTTAGCTTAATATTCAAGTTGACCTTAAAATATAGCGTGTAAAGAATGTCGCGGCACCTTATTTGGAGAATTTTTATGTCACATTAAGAACGTGACTGGGGAGGAGCTGTAATTTGAATAACATATTACTACAAGATAGATAGTAGGTATATAAAAAATGTAAAACGTTCATTTGTTTTGACATTAATGCACCTTTAAATGAAAGTATTACGATAAAAATGAAAGTGCAATAAGATTAAAGCGCGACGTGCCTTGAGGATAATCTAAGAGATGTGTGCGTTATCTGTTTACGAATGATTATGATGTTTGCGCAAGCATCAGTGTGTGCCGAGTTCTTTAAAGTGTGCTTATAATTATGTATTTGACGTTATTTTATTTTTGATGTGTTTAAATATTTTTGTAACTTATACAACGGAACTCTGTCCTAATTAGTGAGTTAGTGACTGCCTGCCTAGAGCACGATATCTGGTTCGATTTAAGATCTAGTAGATACCTATATTATGCAGATATAGTAGCAGACTAAATAAATTATATTATTATCTGATTCTGTAATCTGTAAGTCTGAAATTGTTACAATTTTATAAAGGAAAAAGGGTTAAAAGGATTTATAACATCGGCCCCGTCATTTAATTTAATCTCCCTGGAATGCCTCAAGCATGTAACATCAGGATATATTTGCAAGGGTTAAATTAAATTAAGAATGCAATAGTACCAGGGAGAACATTTTATACGACGCAACACCTAGCATTTTACATAATTCTGCTGAAATAACTGATTTCACGCAAATATTTCCGTAAAATGTTGGAGTTTGACACGCTTACAGATAAGAAGTTTCATCTTAGTCCTCATCAATCTATTTATTGTAAAGAGATTGAACGATGTTTGAGTTTTTAACACTCGTATGCCACCATATCCATAAAGAAACAGATAGTTGAGTTAAATGAATATGGACATTTTGTCATGTTTTTTAGCAAAAAACAGTAGTAAAACATATTGAAAACACAACAGGTAAATTGTTATGTATAATACAATTTGTTTCAAAACTTACGACGAAGTGGTTATCTAATCGGTTATGCGCTACGAGTGACTTATAGATATACACTGATAACAATGATTACGTATCTGTACTGTACCCCATTCACCTACAAAAAATCAGCAAATATTACATTGTTAAATGAACGGTTAACAAACACTGATAGATTTGGCACGTTGCGCAAATAATTTTACAATCACCACACGTGCTTTACATAAAAAGCTTTAATATAGTTGTCGTAAATCGTAAATGAAGGAAGCTCGTGGGTTATTGAACTTGACCGTGATATTCCGTCTGAGTCGATTTCCATTGATTGATATTCTTGCATATTGCGCTGCGCTTACTGATTGAATGCTGTGGCCTCAAGCGTTGAACCGCAGTGAATACCAATGAAATTATGTCTATTGTGCTTTTTAACTATATTTATTGTAACCCGGTTTTTGTTAGTCTGGAGATTATACCCTCGTTGATTCATTATTTAATTGTTGAGTATTGTTTGTTCGTAGTTTTGAAATATGAAACAAAATGCAAGATATTGAGATGATAAAACATTTCCAACTGATTAATGAGAACCATATCATCTGCAAAACTGAATTTTTGGTATTGACATACTTGATTGAAATAACGAAATTAAATTCAACACAAATATGTATGGGAACAAGGTTTTCGTGTGTAACTTAATCACCATAGAAACCAGGTCATATATAATTTTATTAAAATCATTGTTCGCACCCACTTCTGACCGGGTCACTGGTAGTTGAATCTTGTCACGAATAGTTTAGAGTCAACAAATATTATAGAGCTTGGTGAAGCTGACACAACAGTGACAGTTCCTCATAGACAATTCCAGGTTTCCAGACCTCAATTCATTCAGTAGTGTGATGATGGCTATCACACTGGCTGCAGCAAGTAAGATGAACTTCCCTATCAATAGGTTATTTACCAAAAATAAACTTTAATGTTGGGGTATATCGAGCGCCGGAAGTAGAACTTGTAACAGTAGTTATTGAATTCTGCACAATCTATCACACCAGGACATATTAGGTACGAAGTGTTACACATACTCGTAACTTTCTGTAAAGTAATTGCTTGGTTTATCACGCTACTTCATTGCGATTTCATAAGACTACAGCCCTCTCAAAGCATCGTAAAGAATTCTCGTGTAAGCGTTGATTGCTAATAGGTTGAGTAAGAATTTTTCTAATACGCGCACGGGTGAACATCGCTCTAATTAGGTACAATAAACTTATCCTCAAAAATGTTTGTAATTGTTAGTAGCATGTTGAGCGTTATTGTGTAATTAGGGAATATTTTATTTAATATAAATTTAATTTAGGATCTTGGCAGGCCAAGGCCGAGGCAACACCCCGCGGCTTTAATTTGTAAGAGATTTTTTGCAGGAAGTTTACAACGACGTACAAGAACCTCGTTATACCTACGTACAAATACTCCGCAGCTAGCAAGCATTTTATTTATTCACTTTATTGTTCGTACAAAAAATAAGTTTATTAAAGTATATCATAGAATATTCAACACAAAAGATGGCTTTGCAGTAGCATAAAGCATTTTACCTACTCCAGTTATTGTATAGTCCAGTAAATTGTATAAAAACTATTTAGGTATATTTAAGATTCTGCGTTCTAGCTTTTATAAAAGGCTCTTTCGAATAAAAAAAGAATCAAAATCGGAACACACATTAAAAAGTTATGAGATAACACTCGTAAAAATACAGTCGCATTGAGAACTTCCTTCTTTTTTTGGAGTCAGTTAAAAATCATCTAGAATAAAGTTCTAACACAGACCAGTCTCGTACGAGGTCGGACTGCTTGGTCTTGGTAGGATTTAAGGTTTAAGGATTATATTATCAAAATAATTAAGTCGTTTACATTATCACTAGTGGTTTTTATAGCGGTAAAGATGATAAATTACATGAAAAGAATGGTCCCTACGACCATAAAGTATTAGAAATTACACGCTATAGGAGACACATTACAAAATTGATAATTTCCTCAAAAGCATCTATCATAATTAGAATTATGATACTTTCGAAATATATTTTGTTGAGGATTAGAAATGACACGCTAACTTTTTGTCGTATGTACATTACCTAATACAGAACCCTGACCAGTCTGACCAACGTCAACATAATAAAGGAATCTCACTGGCGGTCACATACGTTATTCAAAGACATTCGAATTATGTGAGTATTAGAAGCGAGTGGTCGTAGCAGGTCGAGTACGCCCACATAACTGACTCCGATGTTATGTTTCGGTCCATTCTTTCCTAATAATAGACCTCTGTTCCAATGTACTCATGACTATTAGCTTTTAAATTTAGGATCTGGACTCGATAATATTTAAGGTCAATAAGGATACTTAGGCGATGATGTAAAATGCTTATAAAATTTTGTTTAACCTTCCCATAACATTCTTAAAGGCTATGGAATTTCAATGAAGTTCGAAGTTAATATTTTTTTTGCAAATTATATTTGGCAGTTTCGCTTCGCCTTATTGTTATCGAAAATGAAGACATATAAGTGACGCAAAGGCCCATTGAAACCTTAAATTAGGAAATTCGCCATCACTTCACTTCGGGAAACATTTTTTTTTTTTTTTAAATTATTATTTAGTATTTCAACCAAATGAAGTTGACGTCATTTTGAAGCGAGCGTTACGGAGTTATTTACTTTTTCCATTCATATTCAATTTTTGCTCACAACGAACCTACAATACGTTGTTCTAATTATGAATTCACGTTGACACTGAGGCTCATCGGCGTCTGACAATACGTATGACTTGTTTTAACTATTTATTGTAAACATAAGAAAACATTACCCATATTGTATTTTGTAAATGATCAAGGTTCCACCAATCTGCACTGGAGCAGCATAGTGGAGTGTACTCTAGGCTCAGCTATGCTCATGCCTCAGCTATGAGGAGACCCCCTGTAGTTGGCCACGAATGGCTTGAAGTCAAAAACCTAACCAAGGTGCATACGACTGATCAATCTTCAGATAAGCTAATGAAGCAGGTTCGATGCGTGGGTAGTATACAGCCGAAAACATTGAACTTGATCTATGCGTTATTTATGTACCGCCTACGTTTTCTACTTCAAGGTTAAAACGTGCATATGTCGCAACGTTGTAAGCTTGTAAGTTTTATTATTGTTGTTGCATAGATCGCTCTCACGTTCTGTTTACGTCATACAATGTTTTAAAATACAAATTGAATGGATACAAAGGGTTGGTAACACTGAAATTTTTAGGATATTATAAATTTGTAGCTTCGTGCTATGTGCCTTATTTTTTGGATGGAAGGGTCAAATGCAAAAATGCAGCTTACAACTTTTAAGGAACAATAATTTACATGACACGGCTTTACTTCAATTGGATAACGTGTTTCCTTTGATACCTTCTGCTCTTACAATGGAAAGACTATTGTTATGTGGAAAGCCGTTTCTGTAGGAAGCAAGCTGTCAATGCAGTTCTTTATGCAAAATAATGCACAATAACTTTCCCAGTATTTAGTGGTCGAGTCGAGCCTGGTTGCTAAGGCCAAGGTGTCAAGTGTCGGCGCCACAAAGCGGTGCATCTCTGGTGTTGAATGTTTGCTTTCACTGCCCATCTGAATACTCGAAACTTTACACTCACATACCGGACGATAAACATACGAGACTGGCGATTACATATCGCCTACGTAGGCTTTGTACGGACGATTCAAGTTTAATACTTATATCGTGTGACGAATTATCCCAATTCAGGTCCTGGTGTATAATAAAACCACTCGCTTTGTAACAACGATTATATATTTCTAGACACTCTTGCTTATAACCCTTCACAATTATAATCCTTATTATTAACAATTGCATAGCTATAAATAATAAATAAACTCAGATAATAATACTGCACGTCTGTCTCCGACGAGACGATGGATCAGAATGCCTCCACTTTTAGAAATCATCGACCAAGTAATTTCATTCAAGAATGAACGAAATGTATGTATCCATTCATCTGTTCGTCCTTCACAGACTATCAAAGTAAAGGCATTTTGAATCGACTTAATTACTAATATCGATTAAAACATATGAATGAAATACAATCATCGAATAAATTGAATATAAATATTAAATAAAACAAAGTTGATTTATCTGACGAATTTGTAAAACAATATAAAATAATCATAAATTCATTACATTCGGCCATCCGACTACGTGCAGTCTCCTGACGCACGATATACAATCACGTAGAATAATTTTATAATTTCAAATAGGTATACTAACAAAATCATAAAGTTTCATGTGACTTTACTGTAAACTAAAAACATAGGTATATCTGTTACTACTACTACTATTTCTATTCATTGCATTCGGCCATTACTTGGACTCAGATTGACTTTCTGGAATGAAGTCACTTTTATTGCTTGACCAGAAAAATAGAAAACCTATCATGAGGGCGCTAAAGTTTCCTTTTATATGGCAACAGCACTGACAACCAACTGACAACAGTAACTATAGTAACGCTCATGTTATGTCATTTTGACAACTATATCCGAAATGTTATTTAAGGAAATAAATGTTATTTTACACGAAATGTTATTTTAGCACATAGAAAGTCACTTTTCTTTCACGAATATGAACAGTTTTTGTCATTATAGCACAAAAAGACACTCAAAGTAAAAAGACAAACATGAGACAAACTGTGACATTCAAACCCACTGACAAGTAATTTACGATTGACGTTTAGAAACTAAGCGTTGCCAGTAAAACAAATTAGTTCCATGAGTTTACCGCAATATGGCGAGGTTTTTTTATATTTCTGGTCAACCTATACTTTCGCTATCAGATGTACAGATGTACTACTACTATTAGCCAGTGCATCTACGTTATCATTTTCTTCGGGCACATTTATTTTGATCCATGGCCTAATCTAATCTACTGCTACCACACTATCGAATTTATTCTTGCGTTTACTAAACCCAGGTATTTCGACAATTTTATACCATGAGTATCACAAAAGGATTTAAAAGCTGCTGAAGTGAAAGAGGTACCTCGATCTGATATTATTCGGGATGGTAAACCAAAATCATTAAAAATATTTATTAATACCTTAACCGTTGTTTTTTTTTTATTTTTTTGTATCCTTAACAGCTCTTACAAACAAATACTTGGTAAATGACTAATCCACTATGGTGAGAATGTAAACATTGCCGTTCTTGCTTTTGACAAATGGACCCAAGTGGTCAATGTGAATGGTGTGGAACGGAATGCATACTTCCTCTATTGGATACAAATGACCATTCTTATGTCGTGACGTATTATCCTTATTATAGGCGCACTTAATACAAGACTCAACATACTTTTTAACAAATTTACGTAGCTTAGGAAACCAGAAAACAGATTGAATTTTCCCGATTGTCTTTGATACACCTAAATGACCAGCGTCATCGTGGTTAGATTTGCATATTTGCCATCGAGCATTGCGAGGAATTACCAAACAAAGCTTACCATCAACTCTCCTGTACACTCTACTATTTTTAGCCACATAATTTTTCTTAATTTCTTTAACTTCATCATCTGACTCAGGTTTAAGAATTTTATATAATCGGGATATATCGGGATCTGTCATTTGTTACGTCAAGAGCTAGTTATCAGTTTCGATACTATAGACTGTGATTGCAGAATTATCGCTATCCTCGGGTGTTAATTTTGTGTTACGGCTCAGTGCGTCTACATGAGTCATACGAATGCCTGGACGATACTCTACGCTAAGATTGAATTCGCTTATTAAAAGTTACCACCTAGCTATTCGGGGTATTAAGTGTACGGGGTACTAAACGCGTTTAGTTAGTGTAGTTCTGAGGGCGTTACAGTCTGTCACAATTTTGAATTCTATCCCCAACAAATAGATCCTAAATTTCTTTAACGAACATAAAATTGCGAGGGTCTCGAGTTCATACGAATGCAAGTGACGCTCCTCGGGGGTAGTTTGACGACTAAAATAAGCTATCTGTTTGAGAGCGCGCGGCTCCAGCTGCCATTGCATCAATATTCCCCAATGCCCAAGGAACTTGCATCCGTATGCAATTCAGTTTCAAAATTAGGATTGTATAGCGCTAAAATTGGTCGGTCAATTAACTTGTCTTTTAAGGTAGTAAATGAATGGGATTCTTCATCTGTCTATTAAAAACATTGCCCTTTTTGAGTAAGTTTGTTAGAGGTATTCCCCGAAACTTTTGATAAATTTCCTAAAATAGCTCACTAGTCCCAAAAACTGACGGATTTCATGTACGTTTTGGGGAACAGGAAATTCTTTAACTGCCAAAATCTTATTTTTGTTAGGGCGTATGCCTTACGAGGAAATTTCATAATCCAAATAGTCAGGGGAATTATAGGAGAACGGCATTTAGATAATGTCAAAGTAAGCCCATCCTGTCGCAACAATTCTAAAACATTTCTCAACCTCTCATATCCCTCCTCCAAGGTAACCGATGGCACAAGAATGTCGCCCAAATAAGCCAAAGCTGATTCATGACGTCTATTACCTATCATTGCATTCATTAGTCTCTGAAACACAGCTGGGGCATTTGCGAGAGCAAAAGGTATCCTTTTAAATTAAAGCCCATCTAGCGTTACAAAGCTAGCGGACGACTTTCTTTCGCCATTGGTACCAGGTAGTACCCAGAAGCTAGATCTAGGGATGTGAAGAATCTATTGTTACTAAGGTTTGTCAATTGATTGTCAATTATCGGCAAAGGAAAACAATCCTTCCTAGTTTTATTATTGAGTGCCCTACAATCAACACATAAGCGTTGTTCCCCTGCCTTCTTCCTCACTAACAGAATAGGACAAGCATAATTTGAATTAGACTATTGTATAATGTCATTCTGCAACAAGTCATCTATTATCTCCCTAACTTGACCCCTTTCCGAAAAGGACAATCTGTAACGTCGGTAAACTACGGGTTTATCATCTAATAAGTCTATTTTTATTTCGGTCGAGCTGACACAACTAATTTCTCCTAGATTGAATGCAAAGCAATCGCGACAATTGAGTAAAAGCGAATGAAGGCTACCTAAAGTCTCTTTGTCAATTTGGGGACCAACTCTTATGTCAGAATCAGATATTAGTAAAGGTTCATATTCCGAATTATCTTTTGTTACTCTATTTGTATAGGTTGAACCTCTCTGAACAAAACAAGTTCCTTTAGCAATAGGACTTTTCTTGGATAATGTAAGATCTTGACCAGATAAATTAGTCATGGGCAAACAACACTTCCCATCAACAACCCTATGAACTTTCTGGTGCACAAAGTGCTCTTTTCTAGGCTCACAGTTGCAGTAACCTTCAATATAAATATCTCCACAAAAGCTAATGTCGGATGCGGTAACTTCAACTAGTTATCTGCCTGTTTGGGTTCATTTCGTAAGATTAACGGCTCTAGTTTACAATTATCACTATTATGACAACACGTTGGCATTTTAAACATTTAATAATGGGTTTGGGGCATCGAAAGTAAGGGTGTCCCTTTGAGTGGCAATTGAAATTGAAACACGTCACCGAACTTTCGCTTGAGGGTGTAGCGGTGTTACCCGGTCGAACTACCATATTATCATTACGTTTCCTATTGAATGTATTATTTTCTAATATGAGACGTTGGAAGCTTAGGAAATTCAATAAGTCTTCTGGTTCGCGACAAGTCAGTACCTGTGCACTGCTTCTGATCGATTTATCTAGTATTTCGTGGATAATACAATTGACGGCCTTTTTACCTTTTATTTCACATCGGTTTAATAACGTTAACTTATCGTAGAAGTACTCTCGCATACTTTCGCCACGGCGAGTAGTGCGAGCTAACATTTCCTCGAGAAGCCGACCATAATTTTGCTCATTCGGGAAAGCTCTTATGAGTTTGTCCTGCCACTTTGACTAACTGAAAACAACACTAGGAAGGGCTTCAAACCACTTCTTTGCCATACCAGAAAGTTTCTGTAGAGCAAAAATGTATGGTCTGCTTCTCGTTCCATTCATAGATTACGGCACATTCGTTTACTTTCCTAACCCAACAGTCAATATTCTGAGAGATGAGAAGATTATTATTATTATATAGAAGGTTAATTAAATTACTCGTCTTGCTCTTATGGTCTTGAAGGGTATAGGTAAACATATCAAGTACATCTTTAGTAGACCACCTGCCTCTCCCCTTGGAACGTCTCTCATTCGAACTCCGTGAACTACGGGGTGACTCACTTCTCGATGGGCTGGAGCTGGATGACTGCTTACGTCTCTTCTTTGATTGCTTAGCTGCTGCTCTGGAGGAGAACCGTGAACGTCTTCAGCCTTCAGGAGTCATCGTTTCGTCAGAATTCGTACCTCAAAAGAATAAAGTATTATTATAATCATGCCAGTATATCAATTTATTGTCTAAACTTGTTTAAAACTCTGTTTTCATTTCGTATTTACAATAACATAAGGTAAAAGAAATAATAATAAATATATTATCATCCTAGATCATCTTTGATTAAAAATAAAATATTATAACCTAGCTTTATCGTTAACTAGTAAATCCGCCCTCGCTTCGCTTCGGGAAACCAGTCCCTTCAAAAATCTCTATAAATTTTAACAAATTATGTTATTCCGATGTCTGAGCTATATTACTGCAAAGTTTCATGGAAATCCGTTCAGTAGTTTTTGCGTGAAAGAGTAACAAACCCACACATACACTCACAAACTTTCGCATTTATAATATTAGGATAGGATAGGATACGCTCTAATGGACACAAACCATTCAATAAACAAGCTTAGATTTTTATTAGATTCAAATTCAAATTCGTTTATTGCATTATTACAGGCAGTATTAGATATTTTTACATGAATTCGTGTCTCTGTAATATACCTTAAGTAGGTGTGCAATTTTATTAAAGTAGGTATACTTCCTAATCTAGGTACACATGACCTCTATCCTAACACTATGTGCTCATGGTTCAGTAGGCATACATAGCCTCTAATGACTAAGCACCCATGGCTCAGTAGGCATACATAGCCTCTAATGACTAAGCACACATGGCTCAATAGGCATACATAGCCTCCAATGACTAAGCACACATGGCTCAGTAGGCATACATAGCCTTTAACAACTAAGCACACTTGGCTTCCTACTCTAGGCACACATGGCCTCTAATTATCTTAGGTATACATAACGTCTAATAAAAATGCACACCACGTATAATGCTGGACTTCTAATCTAATCTAAACTTCTTTTAATTCGTAATGAAATTAATTAATAATCATATAAACACTTGTACGCACCTTAGATTGGGTCCTTTTTCTCACTTCTGAGATGTGACGAATTATCCCAATTCAGGTCCTGGTGTATAATAAAACCACTCGCTTTGTAACAACGATTATATATTTCTAGACACTCTTGCTTATAACCCTTCACAATTATAATCCTTATTATTAACAATTGCATAGCTATAAATAATAAATAAACTCAGATAATAATACTGCACGTCTGTCTCCGACGAGACGATGGATCAGAATGCCTCCACTTTTAGAAATCATCGACCAAGTAATTTCATTCAAGAATGAACGAAATGTATGTATCCATTCATCTGTTCGTCCTTCACAGACTATCAAAGTAAAGGCATTTTGAATCGACTTAATTACTAATATCGATTAAAACATATGAATGAAATACAATCATCGAATAAATTGAATATAAATATTAAATAAAACAAAGTTGATTTATCTGACGAATTTGTAAAACAATATAAAATAATCATAAATTCATTACAATCGTATTGAACACCAAGTGAAGACATTTCCATTTGATTTATTATAATTCTTCCAGGTTTTGATTATTATCTGGACTCTTCTTCAATTTCCTACCGAATCAGTAAAATAAGTACCTAGTTTTGGTCTGTAGTAGTGGTACAGATTTGAAGCATAAGTATACAGTTTTTTTAAGTCACAACAATACAGTTTGCATGCAAACACGTGATAGCGTTAGATGACGGTTTGGGTGCGTTTATATACCTATCGGGATCCCTTTCTGCTCCCTCGGCCCATTGTACGTGATCATACCTTATTTGCATCACAATAACTTTGCCTTGGCTTGGTGCCATATTCAGGGCAACAGGGTATTTTCAGTCCTTGTCAAATCCGACATTTCATCGCAATCGAGTGTTACATTTTGAATATCGAATCTGTACCAGTCACAAAGTTTCTGAGAAGTTTTCATATTTTTATTCGTTTTCACTACAAAATTCAACTCTGGTAACCTTAACACTTTTATGTAAATATTTTGTACCAATGCTCCGGCGGCACGGCGCGGCGCCGGTCCAACGCCATATACCTTACAAAATTACGATGAGGCACAAGCTTTATGCAGTTTATGCAAGTTTGTCAGTCTGAAAAGGCGTTAGAACACTTGCTTTGCATTCGGATGCATAAAAATTAAATCGAGACCTGCTGTGATAAAAGTAATAAATGCAATATCTAATAGTCTATTAGGGTAGCTTTTTGGTACCTTACGTAAATGTATGAAACACTTGTAATCGAGGTGGTGAGTGGCCTGAATTATATAAAAAATATACGAGGAAATTCAATCAAGTAATCGACTCAATCAAGCAGATTCAGACATGTTAATAATGGGATCAAATGGGATGATCAATAATTGGGCTGTAACAGCCATAAAAGGTGTTAAAAAGCTCCAATAAATTGCCGATGAAACACTGGCCCTCCTCACGCCATTTGATTGGTCTTAATTGGAATATTTGATAGTTATTTATGGTCGACCAAAATTAATGTGTCAATCAAAGTAGATTTTAAATTTGATAAGCTTTACGCTAAGTATTGCATGTTAAAAGAAATTGAGAAAGTGATAAATTGAAGTCGTTTGCATTTAATTATTTTGCAATGTATTTGGAGTTCGGGAATTACAGCGAAGATTAATATTCCGGGTCATCATACTTACGATATCCTCGGGAGCTATTCATCAAAAAGATTTCTGCGGTACGCCCGAAATTAGGGCAGCCGAAGGCAACGTGATATTGCTTAGGAAACATCGGTACAGCACAGTCAGTGGAATATAAGCTTTATTTTGAAACAAATATGCGGTTATATTAGACTTACATAATTTGTTACGAAAGTTCTAAGATGAGGTGTACACAATATACGACAATAAACATGATAGCTTAGTGGTTTCATTGATAGACTTACCCACTAAGGATCGAAGTTGGATATATCTCCTGAAAAATCATTACTATCATTTGCTTCGGCGTAGCATTGTTATCCATTCACGATATTTAATGAAAGTTAGGTGAAGTACGTACAAAACCTATCTGATTTTTTTCTTTTAAATTCTTAAAGATGTGTGAATTCTATTTATCTTCATTTAACCAAGGAAAAGGCTAACAACATAACCTTTCATTATGAGATGAGATGCAGATGAGATACTAATTAGTTTATGTAATTATTGTAAAATCTTCATCTTATGCCTGGTAATGTGACCGGTATGCAAGTATCTAACCTAAACCTTTTGTCGTCCCTCGGTAACTTTTCGAGTTAAGAAAGTCCTGGAAACTGTTAAGACTTCTAGATACCTTAGGGACTGCTCGTTCATTACTCAAACGAGGCACAGTCGGCGTTCACTTAAGATTCCAGAGTTTTCGCATAATTTTAATGCCGATGGGGTTAAAATCTCAACTTACAAACAAGTTGACCATTTCCCCCATTACTAAAAAAGATGGGCAAAATTAATATATAGGTACCTACATAGGTATTTATCTGAAAATTTTTCAATCATAATATTTATTTACAAAGTTAAAGTATAAAATGGACTGTAAAAGTGTAAATATAATCTTTTACAAGACCCTCTTTAAATAATAATTTCACCATATCCAGCGGTTTGGACTCGAACTGCCTGCTTTCTTATCGAAAGTCTTGCATAATTCATATTTTTATCTCGTGAAACAAATACAAACTTGACAACCACGAACCAAGTCACTTTAATTTTTTTCTCTCTCGGGCAATGTGTATTTAATATTGCCTGAAGTTTTTATAAGTTTTCTAATAATGTTTATTAGATAATATTTTTAAATACTGCGAGGTACAATGGTGGAACATAATATATAATGCTTAAACGGTTGTTTAGAAATATGTAGGTATGGAAAACTTAACAAGAGTTAAATTGAAAATTGTCTTAGATCACAGCTAGGTAGAAAATAAGAATTATAGTGGACCAACTTACAACTTGGCACTCTGCGCTGCGCGTGGCGACGTAACTACTTCGCCGTACTTTTTTAAGCTCTTTGACAGAAAAGTAATTATAATCAGAACTGAAGCGCGCATCTGTTAACATAATATCATAGAAATTAACTATAAATATTTGGTAGTATATCAGTAAGCGAGCTATTAGAGGTCAGTAGACAAGCGACAAAGTATCGAAGTCTGTCGCAACTGCATCGGTCGATAATCGATATCGATATCTCGTTGCTGTTGACTTACGATAAATGATCGACGCATGTATTCGCACGCACTCCAAATGTTTAATTTGATAGATAGTTACGCAAGCACTTGAAAAAAATACATTACTTTTATCTATTTTCTTTAATCTTTCATGTTTGTTGGCTTCCTGTTTACATTAGAATTAGATCATCAAATCGTACGTTGAGTTGAGACTCACGGGCTGAGTCTTATAATGGAGCACGTATTTCTGCTAGTAATTGCTAGACCCAAGCGGTTTAAAAGTGGATTGATTAAGGGTAAACCCAAGTGCAGCCCGCTCGCCTCAAACATTAAGGACTTAACGACTGTTATCTAATAACAACTGGAATTCGTAGATTAACCCGCCCTTTGAAATACGGAAGTGCTCAGCAAATTTTGCTACGGGCGCGGGCCTTCATTCAACTGCCTAGTTGGCAAAATATGTAAATGACTAGTCGTTACAACAGTTTTATTTAAATGTTATTAATATGTATGACGGAGGAGGTAGTACACCTATGATACTGGTTTGATGCGATTAATCTGTACGCGATGATTAATAGGGAATCTGATAGCTGTCAATAGAATTGGAAAATAATAAAATAAGGAAATGAATGTCTACCGGTGTAATATCTTGTAAAAGCTCCTTCTATGTTGAAATGCCGTGAATCGTTAATAATAGTTGATAAATAACGCGTGAGTCGCGAGTGCGAGTGGATCGATCGATAACACCAATATCGTAATTCCGTGAAGTAAATCCAAGATGTCAAAATACCAAACCAAATCTAAATGATCTAATAACGTATTTACTGAGCCAAACTGTCTGATTCAATAAACGGAGATGGTGGTGTGTTTGGCTAGAACTAACCCTGTGTTTCATTTGATATCCTGAGCTCACGTCCTGACATATGAAAAAAGCCCACATTGCTTATTTAGTCAAGAATACCTATCTGGAATGTAAATAGTACGAATGAACGCCCACTCTACTACTGGACCCGATTTCAGAAGTGGATAAAGAATCCTGAAATTTTTTTGTGGATAAGGCTAAGATTGCCATCTGTCATGTCAGCAATTCTCATCACTGGTCCATGGAAATGAGGCTTATGTTTACGAAACATTCAATGAGAAATATTTTGATAAAAAGCGATAGAAATTTAAAAGAGGAAATTACACGTAATAAACCATAATTTTGAAAGTGTGTTTTGAGAAAAGAAATGACAAATGACAACTTAAGAATTCTGTGTCACACAAACATGAAATGTCATACAGTACAAAATGTGTGTACCACATAAAAGATCTCTGCTAACTTCAGACACCAAGGGAGTGAGAGTTTAAGATAAATTGGTTAAAGCAAGTTTTGAATATTGTGGAATACAATAATTTTTGTTTATGAGCATTCTATGTGAGGAAAAAGGAATCTGCAACAATACTTAACACAAATCTATTCAGAGAGAGATGTACTTGGAATTACAATGCTTTAAGTGTTGTTACACTACGCTTCTGGATATCAGGTGATTTCTGTTTTGTTTTATTCATTGGGTAATTGAGAACTTTTATTGAGGTTGGTTATTGATCTGAATACTCGAGAGGTCTGGTTAAGATGCAATACCTAATCAACAGTAATCTCAATATAATGTGTCTAGGACAAGAATTTAATTGAATTAAAGGTTTTAAAAGTTTGTCAGAAATAGTTATGACAGATCTATAAAGTAGTAACTGTGTTATTTGAGTATTGAATTACGTTGCTCAATTAATGAATCATAAAACAATATTTGATGGCGCAATGGTAAACACGCCGGATCACTGTTATGAGGGTCCTGGGTTCGATTCCCAGCGAGCCGGCAATTTGGATGATGAATTTGAATTTCCGTTCTTGGTCTGGGTGAGACTGTCCTTGTCTTGTGTGTTAGTTTTTGAGTTGTTTGTAGATATGACATAGAATGGAATTAATTAATGAAAGGAGAATTTTGACAGAAACTAAATTGTCAATAATGAGATTTTGAAGTTTCTTATTCAGTTGTAAATGTAACAAAAGATAAAGTTATTAACTTTTTGATACGAGTGTGGTCATGGGGTAGCAGGAGCTTTACATCACTCATCTGTGGTACACATGGGGTTTTGATATACGAGTAAAAAGATGATCACAAAATAAATTTCTGAGTGAATTCCATCTTTTAAAAAAAAAGGCGATTATATTATGGAATTATTTTGATGTGGACTACCTGAGACAATAAAATGTACCGCTTTCTTAACACCTGGGCGACAATTTTAAGTATGGTCTGTGCCTGATTGTTATGTTCCATTGAAACTGAGTGCTGGCCTTTAACGTCAACAACTATTAACGCGTCGGGATGTATCGATAACAGCGTTGGTGACTTACCGTTGGCAACTGCCATCTACACAAGCCTGTGTTTCACTGACGAGCCTATGTGTCACTGACTAGCCTGTGTGCCAAATCTATTGATAGGCCTTTGTGGCATGACCATTGAAAGGCCTGTGTGGCATAACTCTTCAGACGCCTGTGTGGCATACCTGAACACCAACGCCTGCGTGATGTAAATCCTAGGTGGCAAATATATTCAGACGCTTGTGTGGCAAACCTATACAGCAAATAATATACAGTCAGAGGCCTTCGTGGTATGTTTCTTCAAGTTTCTGTGTGGCAGTATTAACAGACTTTACATGTTGTGATAGTAAGTTGTGTGAGCACGTTAATTTGTCCAAAAGATTATCCGTATGTAATTCAAAGTTATGTGATCAGTAAGGTTTGTGATTGATTTGATTGACGAGGTCGTGTGTGGATGTAAGACAGCCGTAACTGTGAACGTTGATTATTATTTAGTAGGTCAGGAAAGACCGAGCGTGGAGAGATACTCGCGTATGTGTTTGGTTGTTACAGGTAATCTTCAATGCCTAATACGTGTTGCCGCTGGTAGAGCGTGCTTGAGAATGGATCGCGGGAAGATGCTGAAACGAATACGGTTCTTTGGCGATGGCGCGGTGATGCGATGTTATACGGTGACGTCTTACCGAGTAAACGTTAAAACAAATCGCGCAAATAATAAATTGGTAATTTTGTTCTAAATAAGTGTTGTTATGTTATGGAGTTTCTTCTCACTCGCTTCTTCTCCATAGCGACACTAGCGAAGCGAGTGGTAGTTTACGGTAGTCAGGGTTAAAAAATGCAAACAAAGTTTTTGAAATCCACTCGCAGCAGTAGCAGCAATAGTCATTTTTGATGTTAAAGATTTTGAGTTTTGTTTTGGGTTGAACTAATTGAAAATTGCGGGTCGAGTAATTGAGATGGTAATATTAACGGGGCGGAGTATCACCCGAGGACGGGTGATGAGTCAGCGATGGCCGTGACGGAGGAGGTAGTACACCTATGATACTGGTTTGATGCGATTAATCTGTACGCGATGATTAATAGGGAATCTGATAGCTGTCAATAGAATTGGAAAATAATAAAATAAGGAAATGAATGTCTACCGGTGTAATATCTTGTAAAAGCTCCTTCTATGTTGAAATGCCGTGAATCGTTAATAATAGTTGATAAATAACGCGTGAGTCGCGAGTGCGAGTGGATCGATCGATAACACCAATATCGTAATTCCGTGAAGTAAATCCAAGATGTCAAAATACCAAACCAAATCTAAATGATCTAATAACGTATTTACTGAGCCAAACTGTCTGATTCAATAAACGGAGATGGTGGTGTGTTTGGCTAGAACTAACCCTGTGTTTCATTTGATATCCTGAGCTCACGTCCTGACATATGAAAAAAGCCCACATTGCTTATTTAGTCAAGAATACCTATCTGGAATGTAAATAGTACGAATGAACGCCCACTCTACTACTGGACCCGATTTGTATTTAATCAAACTGCAATTTGAATGCATTAGAGGAAGTCCTTTGTGTTTTGGGGTTAAAAAAAAGTGGAAAGTGCAACACGTGTCAGGCCTGCCGTCGCGCTCGGTTCAGTGGGCACGGCACGGCAGGCCGCAGGTGGCCGGTAACGGTCACAGGCCTCGCTGGGAAGCCTTGCGAATACCGTCGCCAAATGCACAGGGCAGAGGGGCCCAGTTTATTGAACGCGAGCTCTTTGAATCAACTTAGCTATTCGGCTATGTGAGCATGCTGCATGCAACAACTTCCAAATAGGTAATCCGATCTTCATGAAAAAGTGGGGTTGCTAACTCCGGTGGAATTTTAGAATTCGTGCGCTTAATTGGTGCAATGAACTGTTAATAGAAAAATAAACCTAATCGTAGGTAGATGACCTGCCGATTCCAGTGAGAAGATTCTGCTTCGAGGGCACCCTACTTAAAAAGTATGGTGCTTATGATGCGTTCCAACTAGCTACTTAGATGGCAACCGGATGATTTTGCAATTCGTTAAGTAGGTACGTCGGTAGAGACGTTAGTGAATTTCGGTTTAATGAAACAATGCGAACTTAACAATTACTACAAGCGTTGCGTATTGTCGGAGATTCGGTGCTCGTAGATTCCAGTCTCGATAAACGCAATTCCATGATATCGTTGAGCTGATCAGAAAACAGCCAAAAATAAAACGAATTTTCAAGTAAAAAGTATAAGCGCTGGACTATAATAGACGTCACTGATCGTGCCGTGAGCTTGAAGCATAAAAAGTGATCACTTCATTGTTGCCAAGCAAACTTTTTTCAGTTTCTGTAGCAATAGACCTATCACGTAAGCGAATAACAAATTTCATGAAAAACTATTTTAAGCTTTAACGACTGGTAGTTTTGTATACCTTCGGAAATATTTTGGGGATGTCCATTTTATTTTCGAATAAACTTATTTAATATCTAATAAGTAAGTTACACTTTACGAAAAGAATGTTTTCGAGTACCAAATTCGTCATATTATGTCCTGTAGAACACTCCCCTTGAGCCATACCAGTTGCACTCGCAAATATGGTCATTTGCGCGCCAACCTGCCTTGCCTTAACGGTCTGCTGTAGGTACTCCCGTACACCCAGTAGCCGTACAAATTATTGCGGTTTGTCCACAACATAATGTGTTACACGCATAGGTAATGTTTATGTATTTGTAGTATACCGTAGAACACATTAGTATTGTTACTAGACTGAATTAAAAGGTTTTGACTCTTAAGAAGTAAGAATCACACGTACTTATTGATTTTTTTTATTATGTATTGTAATTGTAACATTACGCAAAAACTTTGGTACTATTGTTTACAAGCTATTAATATAATACATTTGAAATTCTAAAGCAATCGTTCTACTTCTGGGTTCTTGGTTGGTGATGTTGTAAAAATTGGTAAAAAAAATTCTAGAACTTCTCCCTGGCAAAATCAGGGACTAATAATATTTTGTCCACTACGCGGCCACAAATGGAAGCTTTTAAAATAGTATCTATCTATTTAGGCATTTGCTATATCGACATTTATATTTGTGATCATAAAACATTAATAATATTGTGGTTAGTTACGATCGCAACGGGCACTGTTAAATGCATGTTAAGTCACGATACGTGGATCGAACCACCTCGCCTGTCTCGAATAATAAAATGCTCACGCGAGTTTTAGACAGTCGACAATAGGGTAAGCTCACCCTTCACTGGGGCCTCGTTTTATGGCTTTTAACAATTTGGTAAGCTGCACTGATTGTCAGACGGCAGCTGCTCGCGGTAACAGGGATTAACGACATAAATTACGTTTTTTAACATGTTTGTCAAGGTGTCTCGCGATAAGATTTGGTCGGAGCACCTTATCGAGAAAAGCCATGTTCTCGACTCTCAAGTATCAGTAACATGCGCCCAAACTTTTATATTCATTCAATCCTAGTAGATTCAGAACAGATAGAACAGACAATAAAATGGAATTGCATTTTAATCGCAATTTTAATTTCAAATTATGGTAGGTACAGTTCATTAAAGATTTCCATAATATTACAAGTTTAACGATCTCGGGTTCCCAATGGTCAGTCCGATTGATGATTTCGTCTGACCTAATAAGCTTGCGAATCAACCTTTATACCAGGACACTGTCACCAAATTGTGAAGAATCAGTTCTCTAGTTAAGAACGAAAGATTTTATTATCTCGAGAACGAGATGACCGGATGAAAGAATTTGTGAATGGACCGGGCGCGAGTTTCACGCCCATAAACGGTCAATATGCGTTCGAGCTTAAAATCGTCTGCCGAAACCAGTAACGGCGAGTTGGCCAGCGACAAGGTTCGTTCACCGCGGCGAACTACCACGAATAAATCATCTGCAACCATTAGAACCGTGACTTAACACGGGGGCATTCACTGATAACTATATTTTGGATATTAAGAGGTGATAGATTAGTGCTTAGGTCAGTTTTATGTTCGGATCTTACTTATACCACTTCTGATTTATCGAAAGGTTAAGTGCATAATGTCAAATTAATTACTGCTAGTTTCAAGGAAGGAAACTCAAATATTTTTTTTATGTCGAAAGGTATAAAATTGGTGAAGTTAACAAACACTTGATCTGCTCGCACGTTGGTATATTTTGGATCAGTAATAATAACTCGAATCCTTAACCGGTTATAATTACCGACGTTAAAGCGACAATCATTTCATGTATCATTTTTCAGATAACGAACGACAGGAATATGAACTGTAGCTACATAATGAAGGGGATTATTCTGTGGTAGAGGTACTGAATTGGTGTAGCGTAAATTAATGATGCGGTATTTCATCAGAGTATAATAGTAGAAGATCCGAATCTAAGTCGACCTTCACCGGGTTGATAATAGAATCGAACTTATTTTATAATAAATTTCGTATCTTATAGCTACATAATGAAGGGGATTATTCTGTGGTAGAGGTACTGAATTGGTGTAGCGTAAATTAATGATGCGGTATTTCATCAGAGTATAATAGTAGAAGATCCGAATCTAAGTCGACCTTCACCGGGTTGATAATAGAATCGAACTTATTTTATAATAAATTTCGTATCTTATAGCTACATAATGAAGGGGATTATTCTGTGGTAGAGGTACTGAATTGGTGTAGCGTAAATTAATGATGCGGTATTTCATCAGAGTATAATAGTAGAAGATCCGAATCTAAGTCGACCTTCACCGGGTTGATAATAGAATCGAACTTATTTTATAATAAATTTCGTATCTTATAGCTACATAATGAAGGGGATTATTCTGTGGTAGAGGTACTGAATTGGTGTAGCGTAAATTAATGATGCGGTATTTCATCAGAGTATAATAGTAGAAGATCCGAATCTAAGTCGACCTTCACCGGGTTGATAATAGAATCGAACTTATTTTATAATAAATTTCGTATCTTAGAAAATATATTAAAAATGGGTTGACAACAAAAATCCTGGACAGAATAGTTTTAATTTTTTTTTTTTATTATTTTTCATAAAATGTTGTACTTATGATGAAGATAATAATAAAATTTTATACTGGACTTACAGTATAGAACATATAGAATGTGCAGACGTAGGGTAGACTACTATTTACCTGGACGAACTACTGGGTAGACAGGTATAAACAGGTATGTCAATACTAGTTACTTTCGCTCGATTTGATAATAGTCTGCACATTCTATTATGTTCTATACTTTAAGTCCAGTATAAAATTTTATTATTATCTTCATCATGCAAAATTTTATGAAAAATTATTTTTCAAAAAATAAAAAAAAATATTCTGTCCAGGATTTTTGTTGTCAACCCATTTTTAATATATTTTCTAAGATACGAAATTTATTATAAAATAAGTTTGATTCTATTATCAACCCGGTGAATGTCGACTTAGATTCGGATCTTAGACCATAAACTTGTATCGATATGGTAACCAAATTGGAGCGGAACACCGGATAAAAGTAATAAAATTTTATAAATGTCATGAATAAATATTGCGCTGTTTAATAATTCAAGAAAAGAAATAAGCTTTTCTCATCAATAAAAATCACCATAATACATCACAACTTACGTTGATCCCTATTTACATAGGATTTCACAGGAATATCAGTAGATCATGGAGATCATTTTCTGCAAATATAATACATAATTATATGTATAGTATGTAAACAGTCAGTTGGAAGATTTTCTAGATAATCTTATTTTGCTGAATTCGCTTTTACAATTCCTTGTCTTTACATTATGAATATTGTGATCAATATAATCAATTTCGGTCAACTTATTTTTAGACACATTAGTAAAAGTTTTCTATGTTAAGTGTGTGTGTGTGACAAGTCTCACAACGGTGATACAAAAATAAAATTATCAAGGTAAAATTAAGCAAAACCAAGACCGTCCACGTCAAATCCAAAACGTAACATCTTCCGTTATTATTTACGTCATTTTTAATTTGATACCGTACACCAGTAGAGCATAATGTGGCATCAAATTTACAAGTACGTCATAAATTACACCGGTGAGAGGGAGCCGAGGGGTTCAGTGAATAACTAGCGATCGTAACCAAGAGGCAGGTGTTACAACCTACTTTGAATACTTCGACGGCACCGCCATTCTATTCTTTCCGTTCAACGGATATCAGGAACAATGTGGAACCCTAAGTCAAATGTACGGTCTATTTGTTCCCATAAGTTTCTGTTACAACGGTCACCATGCTTGAGATTTCAATTCCCGACCGTTACAGCCGCGAGTATTTTCGGAGGAGAATTTGCTGATGTCAGTTTATTTTGCTCTGTTATTATAGTTTGATTTTTATTTGATATTACCTATTAAAAACTGCTCATGCTGTTTGCTCGTGCTCACTCAGCAACCAAATGGGCAATTTCGTCAGCTTCCTTTTGCTTTATGGTGGTTGGTTGCTCTTGTATGATTGTGAGAATTCTGCCTGAAATCTTTTATTCAACTTTCAAATGTTTGAAGGCGTTTAGGTTGCAGTACTGGAAAGCTAGTCAAGGGACAGTTGGAAGTATCTCGAGGATTTTAAGCTATTTTCTTGGACAATCTTTCGCGAGAATTCCTATGTGTGCATTTGCATAAACGTTGGAGACTACACGACAGAAAAAACTGTTTGTAAATATTATAAAGGTACAAAACGATACATTATGTAGATGCGATATAGTATGTAAATAAGCGATAGCAATATTAAGACCTTGCAAATAAGGAAGTCAAGTTTGTTTATTTTTTGCGTTCCATTTCCCACATCATAACAAAACGTTATGCATAAAATATTGTCGCGCCACCGGCACCGGCGACCCGATGAGAACCGCGAGAGAAATAAAAATAAATCTTCATTATTTTCAAAACAGCCTCCATTCGTATCATCTGTCGGTGTGCGTTCACGGTCTGCATATATACTGCTGAAGAGTACCACTCGCGACGTGAATGGCATCCTTATCTCCATCACACATTACTATCGCAAATTTTACCTTCATTTATACCGTCACTGTACTCTGACATGGCTCACCTTTATGTTGTTAGTTGCCAGGCTATAATTGTTTAAACTGCCGTGCAGGTGCAATTATTGCATTTATTTTTCATAGCGCGACACGAATTTCATTCCAACTCCTGCCGTTTATAGCTATCGTTATTACACAATTCAAATTGATGGGCGATAAGATGTACGAGACTCGTGATATTAAGTTACATTAAATATGCCGCCATTTTACCACTGAGTACGACGCACTTACGTTCCAAATAAACGTTACAACCGTAATGAATGGGACATCAATACAACATTGCAAAATTGTACTTTTATTCAAGATGCACTACCTATGGATTTTATGGGAATAGTCAACAACGGAGGAGACGGGCCACATGGTGGTAAATGACCATCGTTACCAATCAATAACACCGAATCCCAGAAGTATCACGATGTATCTTCGCGCTCACAATCGAATTTACTTGTACATGTTCGTAGTGCTCGTGCATTTCAAGTACTTAATAGAAGGTTCTCTTCAGTGTTTGACATTGTAATAATAGTGTTATTGTTGCGAATGTGAGAATGACAAACGAAATCATCGACATCATCAACCATATTATGTGTATCCGAGTTAAAATCCAACCATATGTGTATCTGATGTAAAATCTTAAAGGAGGCTTGGAAAAAATAAGTTAAGATCGGCGTTTCTTTCGCTGTGAAATCTCTTCAGAAAGTTCAGAAACCATCTTTTAATGTACTTTATTTCATCATGTAGTTGCCTGTAGGTATGTATTATAAAAAGGCTGAGATTTACGTGAGTCACTCTAATGAACAGCGTGAAACAATGCGCCGAAAAGTTAAATTGTTGAATAGATCTCAGACGGAGACCTCTTGACCTTTCTATTGAATACAAGCTCTCGTAACATTGCTTGGTAGGGTTAGATTAATTAAAATTATTATTAATACAACATTGTTATGTAGATATCATACATGTAGTTGAATTTGTTGAGGTACTTGTAAGTATCGTGACCTTTCCATTTCACCTTATAAAATAAAATGAGTAGGTATAATAAAGGACTTAACTGATGTAATCGTTTAAAAAGTATATATAATAATGGGAAAATACATAAAATAAGGATTGTGTTGCCTGAAGTTGTCGAAAAAAATTCAGAATGTGTTTTAAGAATTTCGTCCGAATTTCGTCCCGTTAAATATAGCTAAACCTCTTTGAAGGCGGTTTTGACCGATGCGTTGTAATGAGTAACATTTAGTGTTAGCGTTATTTTCAATTGGTCCACAAATAGCATAGATATGTTAATTAAAAAAACCCTTCTATTACCAACATTCATGGACGTCATAATTATAGAATGAGCTTTCCCATATAAACCGATCGTTTTGATTAAACGGACCGCTCTCATGCATATTGCAGTAAGATCGGTTCATTTATATTGCAAGCGGATGTCTCATGGAACTTTCTTGGTTCTGGAATTCTTAAAGTTGATTGCCTTCTTTTGAATACAAGATGAAAGTTTCAAGAAATCGTTGTTCGTTGTAGAATGTTTGGACGACTATGTTCAATACACGATTTTATTCATAGTTCCAAAAGCTAGGGCCCAGGCCCACAACAAAATGTTTTAGACAGGATTCGAATTTTTCTTCATTTCTCATGTGAGAGTAAGTGTACTTGAAGGATAAAGACATCAAATTTACAAAAACAAAAAGTTACAGAATAGGAAATCATTCATTTTCAGAACTTCTTATATCCATTATCTACGGTATGTTAGCCATCACTAACACCATTCGATAATTGTGTTATGAAACAATCACACGTAAATGCCATTCCACTAATATACACTTACCTATACAAACCATTGCAAGAAGACAGTTGTTTATAAAATGCAATAAGAAAAGGTTAACAGGTTAATTCACGAGTTATATCGGTCATATGTATATTAATAAATAACAGAAATTGTTATTATCGATTATGTCATCAAAACATCACATGCTTATGTTATTATTATTTTCTAAATCTTTAAGTCAGCTTCGTAAATGCGTAAATAATTTTAATCGTCACTGTGTACGTAATGTACATTTACGTACATAGTGACATATTATATAGTGTGTACTACAGGTGGTATGGGCCTAGAGCTCACCCGGGGAAGTACCACTGCCCGCCACGGTACTTAGTGCCATTCCTATCGTGTAATAATTGTTTTAAGAACAATTGTGGTCCGGATAGGAAGGTGTGGAGCCGGTTACACTTTTTTAGAGGCGACCATCTCAGTCCTCAGGGGTAGCAACAGCAACGCATCTGTGACCGAATTGGAACGGGACTCATACTAACAATAACTAACTGGACTTTTACTAACATTAACTAACAGGACTAATTATCACTAACAGTCCCTGTCCTCACACTTATTAACAAACTAACCAACTAATATTCTAACACCATATTCTACTAACTGGACTAACCATCCTAGTTCCTTTGAGTCTAGTTCTAAGTCGGTCACAGTTGTTATGGGTGGCAGCTGAAGGGTGGTGCTGCCTACTCATTTGCTACCTTAATTCCATTAAAAAAATGTATGTCTAATTTAACTGTAAAATAAAAACGGGTATAATCTGGATCTCAATTCAATAATCTTTTAAAATTATTTCATGCTTCACCTTTAGAAAAAATCAGATTAATTCATTTCTTCTGCAGTTGAAGGCATTGTTTACTTCAAAGGGTTCAAACTTAAAAGGTAACTAAAAATAAGATGTAGGTAATCCAGTTATTTCCGGTATTTTATCAATAAATATCTTAGTCAGGATATATCGTATCCCATAAATCATTTCTATCGTCTAATTGAATTACATTCCCATGTCTAATAGCATCATCTGGTTCGTTCGTCGCCTCGAGAAAAAGTTGTTAATGTTTCATCAGATTCAATAATACACGTGTTGCTTTTGCTGCGACTTAAATGAATTATTGGTTTTAGTTTGTTACTGACACATCTGAGAAGAAATTTATTCCTGTTTATAGTGATTTTTTCACTGTTTGCAGTATTGGATATAATCGATTACAATCTAAGTAAGCCTTTCCTCAAATCCGTCATAAAGTTGTCATTGAAATGTTGATCTTGTAATTTCAGATTATTTCTATTTATTTATATAATGCTAAATTAATTACAACACAAATAAATACAGCGAACGATGCCATTATTTAAAGAGAGAATCGATATCTTTAAGAAAAAATCGATGGACAAAAGCTATGTAGGAACGACCTATGAACCTATGAATTAAGTGAACAAAACTTCTTTTGCTATGAAGGATATGAACCACTTCATGAGGATTGGATTAATAAGACGTAAGCGACAAAAAATTACAAATGTGCAAAGAAATTCTTATCAAATGCAGCGATATCTCGTGATTAGTCTGATAATAACAGAAATATAGTAGGTATACGAAGTAGTCAACCGTTCTATCGTTTATACCGAGATGCCGCGATGTACCGTTAATATTACCTTAATAAGTAAGTAAGTAGTCGTAAAATAAGTAATGAATAAAATAACGTCCTTCTGCGAATAGTACATGGTCATATGAACCCTTCACTTTATTGATTTCAAGAAACTGTCCTTAATTCAAACCTATAACGAAGTTTGTGGCCGGGAAGTCATAAACGCTATTTGCAGAAGCCAATAAGCTGTAACCCCTTGCCTTGAGTCGACACGTGCCTCTTTGAGATTTAAATTGAAGGCTTTATTGGCGACGAATAAATTAATTTGCAGAAAATCAACGTCACTTTAAAACAGAATGGGTAAGCAATCACGTTATCGTTCTACCAATATTCCGTTCCATTTCATAATGACTTTGGTACCTACTTTACAGCTATATAAAAAATAGTTAAAATAGAAAGCCCGAGTCATCTAGGTATAGTCGGATATAAAGCGGGAGCAGCAGGAAATCGGTAATAAACTAAACAGCCAAAATCGACTAGGCGTGTATGTTTGTGCGTCATTGTGTGTGACAAAAGGCGAATTTTTTGAAAAGCCTGTATCTTGAACAATATCACACGCTGCGCGCGCGGCGTTGCGTCGCCTGCCCATTGTCCCGGAACATACTGAATAATGAACCGTTCCTGCTTTGTCCAAACTAAATATTCCAGTTTTTCGGGCACAATGTATTTTGGTGCGTGATAAAATATCGTGACTACGTCAGGAGTTATCATTACCGAATCGAAGTAGAGTCGTCCTTTTGGGCTCGAAATATATTCGCATAAAGTCCATTTCTACATACAAAGCTAAGATTTAAGTTGAGAACGATAAAACAGATTATGCCTGGAGAGGAGAGACAATATTCGATAACGACTTACGAAAGTTACGAAGTCAAAAAAGACTTATGTACAGTAAATCGTGAATAAAATAAAAAGTAGTACCTAATTGTATTCGATTTCGAATGTAGAGCACCAATATCAATACTGAAGTGGAAATGTCAACTGTGAACATGAATAGACATTTGAATGTAGGTACAGTACAAAATGGAACTCAATAACACAGTCAAGTACCGATCATGCTCGAACTTTTTAAATGTGGGCAAAGATAAAATGAGTAAAAAGCGTCCTTTTTAAAAATGAGTTGAACAAACGATTGATTAATATAATATAACCCCACTTCCTTCCTTCCTCGCGACGTGTGGTTGAGGCACAAAGGCCAGGACTTCCGATCAGCTGTCGCGCACCCCACCTTTTTGTGTGGCTTCATCTAATATTAACTAACTACCGACGCGTGAGATAAGAAACAGGATTTTAAAGTTCAATGCGAATTTAAAATGGTAACAGACGACCTCGAACTTTCCCGCGTGTAACCTTATAATTTAAAATCGGTTTCTTGTTGCCAGCCTGCTCTTATAATCTGAAGCACTTATGAGTAAGATTCCAGATGGTTACTGTCAAGACATGGTTTTACTATAGGTACGATATATAGGTATTAAAAAGCGAAATAAACTATTATAGTTATTTTAAAATTTATATATAAAATAGGTACATGAGTATTTAATCATCGTGAGAGAGGGAATATGTACTTATAGCGAATAGCACAGCATCATTAAAGGGCTTCACATAAAAGTTGTTAAATACATAGTTACCTACTAAGAAATTATTACCAATAACTTAATAAGACGCGAAAAACAGTTTAAATCATGTTAACCGTCATATTTTACTGACTTGAATGGTTTAACGCACCGAATATTTAACAGTAATCGTAGCGGGTAATTTCGAATAATTTCAAGATTGCAGTGTTTCCGATAATAACATACACGGACGAAATGTATTCTTTTTTATGGTTTTGTGCCGGCCACATTTCTGCATGTAACTGCATGACAAACAGAAAACGTTGACGTAAAATGAAATATTTCAGTCAGGATGTTCTGTGTAATTTCATTGGTATTACGGGCACACGGTTCTGATTTCGAATTGTATCAGAATAAAACGTGCCCGAAATGTTTCGTTTGGCTTCCCTTACCTGTACCTGTAGTATGAAATTATGTTAATAAAAGTGGAGGTTCACAGATTCTGGAAATGGTAAAGAACTACGACACACCAAGGCTTCGCCCGGGTGCAACATAGTTAGGTATCTCAGTCCTGAAATACATATTTGATGTAGAAGTGTAGAAAGCAAATGTTTTCTACATTAAATGTCCACAGTAACCAGTTTATTAAATTAAATAAAGAGTAATATAATATTGATCCACTTATCAAAATGGCTGCCAAAATCAAACTCACAAAATACCCAAAACATTTTTAAATCTCGCAAAAGTTTTGTTAGTGTTAGCTTTAAAAGCGCCAAAAATTAAATTTTATTAACTACGAAACAGTTTTTTTTGTCTTTCTTTACAGATAATGGCTTTAACACGTAAAGATGTAGGGGTGGTACAGAGTATACCAAGTTTATTACACAAGTTGAAATATCACCAATTTGTAATAGCGCGTCATGTTGTTGTCAACAACATTTTATCGTTAGCAATAAAAATTCTTACAAATTTGGAATGCATTCAGCTACAACTTGGGTGGTTGTTATCAACAAATGTTACAAGTTCCATAACTGATCTACATTTGAAGAAATTATTTAAGTATAATAAATTGTTTTCATAAATAGAACGCGATAAAAAAGTAATAGGAAAAATAAATAAGTTGTAGATAGGTACTGGAATCTGGCCCATATAGCAAAAAGCCGAAGCATAAGAATATGCATTGCTTAGTTTAGTAAAACCTATTTTACAAAGTAGTAAAATATTAAGAACTTAAGTAAGTAAAGCATAAAGATGTAAAACGCGATTTGAAAATTTTAGAAGTTGCATAATTAGTACCTCATGTATTTTTAAACGGACCAAAATTGCTTTCCTTCGACATAACATGAATAACATGACTGCATTCAAAAGCATAACAAATCCTGTTACCAGTTCCAGAGCTTATCCAGAATATAGGAGACAGTTAAACACATCACAACAGATTGGAAATGTGGAATGTAGATTAGCGACTGTAACACATGTTCGTAGCTGGAGAGTACGTTGAATTTATAGCCCAGGAATTGTTCGAAGTTAGGAATTATTGCATCATCAACCCTGTTGAACACTTAACTTGATTGCTTGCTCCAGAACCTTTTTCGTCGACGTCTGATCGATGCTCACCCCTAAAACCTGTCTTAATAATGAGCGCCAGAATATGATTAAGCTAACTGTCCGAAAGAAAGATATTGTCTTTCAGAAAAATTGGAATCATTATTTTACTTAAAATATATGTCCAGAAAAGCGGAGACAATCTTTCGGATGAAATCAAATAATAAAATAGTCACTGGCATTCGTTCACAATCCGGAGTTCGGAGAATGTGAAACATTCGAAAGAAACCGAGATATAAACACAAATCAAGTTACAGTAAGTTGTTTACGGAGGTAGTTTATAGTTAAAAGAATTAGGTATGTGTTGAGACATTCCAGCTGCGCCTAGTCTGGTGCCGGCCGAAGACGTGTGTGTATAATTAGCGTGGGCTTTTAAAGGTCATTGTCATAGCTTCAATGCATAGAGACGATTTAAAATAATCCATTGTTCTTCCTCTAGAGGTACAGCGAGATTAATTGATAAATTCCACTTCATTATGAAGTATGAATGAATAAAAACCCATTGAAATCGAGAATGTTAAGAAGCATAGTGCAAGCCTTTAAGAAAATTCAATAATAGAAGTGCAAGATTGAATCTGCCATGACCCGGATATTCGCATACTATTACTTTCTCTATAAATTGATTCACTTATTTTATAAAGCGATGCATTGCATCAATCGGAAGATAATAATAAAAATCGTATTGTGCAGATTTCACAGCAATATATTCACTGATTTGTTTTTTAGTTAGGTTTCGCGGTGTTTACAAATTCAAATCGATTTGAAAGTTCAAAATATGGTTATTACGGTTGACTGACATTTATATTGCAACACGCCAGAACTGTATCAGTTATGCAAATGTTGAAGGCATGACAGGTGAAAAGAAATACATTTAATAAACACATCTTAGTCATGCATCTCGATCACTTAAGATTTCTTTAAAAATGTACATGTCATGCAATATTGCAAGTAACTCTAGTAATTCCCTCGTTAATAAACAAGCTTAAAATGATGACCAATAACATAACTTAAAAACGAGCGCAGGATATAATATGTCTCAAAATAATTTGCAGACTGACATGTTCAGCATACGTTCGCATTAAAACACTCAGCTCTCAGCAGAGGCTACCTGCCGCCGGACTTTCTGAGAATTTACGACGTGACAAAAAATTTGTCTTCCTTGTTTAAGTTCCCACAATAAGCGCGGATGAGAGGGGTGATCTCTGTGGTTTTTGTCTTCGCTTCTATTTGTGGAGTGCAATAATAAACCCCTAACGCAACTAGAGTTGAAGTGTTAAAAAAACAAGGAATTACCAGACTTAATATTTTTTCTTTGGCATTGAGTTTAAGTCGTTTAAGAGAGTGTCAGCAGATGGCTGTAGATTTCGATCAGTTGGTGGTTTGTCGACAATTTACATTAAAAATCCTCGTTCAGTTCAATGTTACTCGAGGTTACTTAAACAAAAGTAAAAAAGTTAAACGAAGAGCTGTCTGCCAAACAAAAATATAAATATTTCGGAGCTATTCCCTTACACAACAAACAGGAAAGACAAACAAACAGTAGCCGATGAAAGCCGTGTTTTCTTCGTCCACACGTATACTAACTTGGTCGAAGTAGGCAATATTTCTCAACGTATTCAAGCATAACACATTAGGCAAGTACAAAGCCGTTAGAATTAAGCTGTGGATCGGATTACTCAACGAAGACTTGCTTAATACCGACTGACTGCAGTCATTCAATAGCTGCAAAACTACACCGCTACGGGGAAACACACTATTGAGGGCGAAAGGTGACACCGATGCCTGTGGCATTAGATCTATAGGTGACTCGCTTTGAATCAACCGCTGTTCGCCGTTCTCGTTGGACATTACGAACCCACTAATGATTGCTAGGCTCCTCATTATGGGAATGTAAAAAATAAACTCGGAAAAACACTCCCTCAAAACTAGGACACAGCGGACTAAATGAAAGTACTTTTTATTGTTTCTCGCCTTTTGTTGCTGTGTTCTTGTCTGTTGAATTCCTTTATTATTAAAAACGAGTGTTTTGCTTGCAGTTTCATCACTTACCACAATTACTGAGTTAGCAACAATACCAAATGTACACGACAAATACAAATACGTCAGCAATTGAATAAATAGATCTGAATTATACTGAATAGCCGCTCAAAGAAAATGGCCCACTACGGCTAAGACAACTTAACCACCATTCACATTCAATATTGGATCCAATATTGTCAGGCCCCTTATCTCGTTAACGTGAAAGGCCCCGTATGCACCATCGAGATCCTGATTATGATAGACAGTTCAGATAAGACGCAGACAAATGGTAAAATTATCATCGTTAGTAAAATCGGTTTTTATTATTAGCATGAAGTCCGTGATAGTTTTAAAATTAATACTGTGATTACTGGGATATCTGAGATCGCTCTCAACTTTCACTGTCAAACTTATTAGTTAAAATTTCTCGGTATTTTCTAGACTTAGTCTGGTGCCATTAGACTACAACATCCGCTTGTAATTACAGAACGCATAGCTACTAACAAATTGCGGAAATAATGCAAGTGTATTCAAACGTCAGCTTAAATATTATGTTGTGATCGCTCTTACTAAGTGAAGATAGATGCAAGGAAATAATGTGAGCAAGATTCTTACAATCATGCATTAATGGTATATTACGATAGGTACTTATATTAATTTTAAAAAAGAATATTATGGTGACTTTGATAACTTACTAAAAAAAAGAAGAGTTACGAATTTTAAACTGGTTGAATATTTTAAAACAACTCATTTCTTTAAGGTTCAGATTAAAATGTTAAAATGGAAATTTTAAGGTATTATGTTCTATCTTCATCTTGATTTGAAAGATAAGTCATATTGCTTCATATTAATTCCTCAAAGAAATTCTGAGACAGCTGAAATCGCGTTTTCGACTAGTTTCACATATTAAATTATCTTGCCGATACCACATGAATTACAAACTATGTAGGCGACGACCGACGACGAGATTTGCCTTTACCATGCACATAATATAATATTATGTAACATACCTAATATCGAAAGATCTAAATGGATTACCGTAATATTTCAGGAATTCAATGGGAAAGTTAAACTTGATTGTATAATAAGGTTTATTCGCAGCAAATAGAATGATGTATCTAAGATAATAATAATGCTACAGCTACACCGTACACGATCCGAGATGCGGGTTACGGAAACCATCCATGGTATCTTAGTACGAGTTACTCCCATACAATGAAGAAGACTTTGATTTATTTGACACCGCTACATCCGCTAATACAACTATAACAATTTGAATAGTTGAAAGGAGGATGGGCACAAATGTATGGAATCTGGTACCGGCACCAATCGGAGTAAGTGATACATCGTTGGATAGGTATTTTTGTGTAGATTGTGAATAACCATAGCGCTTGTCCCGGTTCATTGTCCGATCGTAGCAATCTTACTTGAAAATATTTTTAATTATCAGTATAAATAAAGCTATTCGAAATAAGTTTTATCGTTTATTCTATACGTATATACTCGTATATGTTACTGTAAAAGCCTGAACCACGGTGACTCTTAAGATTTACCGGTCAATTTTAAGATTTACCAGTGAATCGTAAGATTCACCAACACGAGTTGATATTTTTTTTTACTACCATTTATTTGATGAATCTTAGGATTTACATTTAAGCATTGTAAATGTTATCGAATTATGTGCGTTTTAAGCATTTAAATGACACTTGCTACAAACGGTAAAGGAAAACATCGTGAGGAAACCTGCATGCCGGAGAGATCGCAAAACTCAGAAGTGTGTGAAGTCCGCCAATCCGCACTTGGCCAGCGTGGTGGCGTATGGCCTTAACCTTCTTATTCTGAGACTCCTCTCAGTAGTCATCCGTGCTCAATAGTGGGCCATGATGGGTTGAGATGGTGGTGATGATGATGATTTTTATTTGTTAATTGAATAAGCTCAAAATCTGTGCAAACATCATGAAAATCAGTCGAACTATGCCAAAGATATGATTTCTTAAATTCTAATTCGAACTAAATATTTCGTCTTCTAAAGGCTATATTTCAAAACGGACAATTCGTACGGGTTTGTCGCCATAGTAATTTTTTGTACGCTTGAAAAGACCTATCAAACGACAGTAAAGTCATTTTGATTGGACATGGGTACCAAAACGCCCATCCTCCTTTATGAAGCTTTAGTGATACTGCTATATAAATGTTACATTGTGCACTGATGAACATTTAACAAATAACGTGGGACCATCTTACCACCATCCTTTATTTTCAAAAGAGCCGACGTTTCCGTTTTGTTTTCAATAAGTAAATAGAGAAGCGTCGTAAATTGTTTGAAGAGAATAGAAATAAGGTTGTGAATTGCGTAACTATTCCTGTTTCGTCACATTACCCGTGTCACCGGGTGAATGGACTCTCCTTGTACAGGAGATAAATCAGTCATGGGAAATCGAAGGTGGACAGATGCGCTTTGTCTGTGATATTTGCATTCACCTTTCGTTATTGTTGTTACATCGGTAATATGAGGCTTTGGGCAAAACGTCCCATTTGGAAAACGTCCCATGGGACGTTTTGTCCAAGAACTTTTTTGACTTGGTCAATTGGTCCCAGAAATTCAAGATGAAATTCAAGAGCAAGAATTTCCCATATTTTTTTAATATTTTATTTTCAGTTAATTTATTGATATTTCTATAATCGTAATTAAGTTGACTAGAGAAACTATTAAAACATAACATAAAAATATACAGTCCATAATCATGTGTTACCTACTTGATATTTACATATTATCTAAGTTATTCAGAGATTAAAGATCGATAGAATATTTGGAACAACCGTAAATCTAAAATCAGTAATTTAATTAGAATGTTGCTCGGTCATTGACCTCAATTTTCGCTACAGCTGTGTTTGACACATTAGTAAAAAGTTTTGGAAAGTGGGTTGGTCTACTAAGTGGGAAATAAAGATAATGTTTAATTAAAAGCATACACTAAAATCGTCAAAAATAGTAATTCAATTATTTACCTAGAACTAAAATAAATACATCCACAAATATTTCTGTATGTTCTTCTGAATACCTGATTTCACAAGCGTATAATTAATGGTTTCAATTCAACACGTACTAGTTTCTCGGTTATAAAGAAATGTGATAAGAGCTTAATCGGTGAATGAACTCAAACAAAGGCAAACTTGGTTTTCTAGTACAAAGTGTGCAACTCATAAATGTTTAGACAGCAAAGTTATTGAATAGGAATGTAGTTGGACGCCTGTTTTTATCGAATTTCGAATCGAATTTTTGAATACTTTCGGTCAACCGATATGGTTTTACTAATGACTTTAACCTCAGATGTTACAAACGCAACTTGAAGAAGTGAAAGGTAGTAAAAAAAGAAGTAACTGATTAACTCCTAAGTTCTCTCTAAGTTATCCTATTTGAAAACTTCGTGACTATTAATTATTGAAATTAATTTGAAAAACTACATCAGAAATAGAAATAAAAAATCACGCATTACCCTCGCCGTAGGATTTGGTGAGGAGTTGAGAAGCGACTGCTGTGGACATATACAAATGACGCATCACAAACAACCAAGACCCGATGAAACATTTGCGATGTGACACTATTTGTGCTTGAGGGGGTTACTTAAGATGAAACGGAACGACACTTTTTAAGGAAACAGTTATAATTATATTCTTGTATGAAAATCAATTATTAAAATTGTATAAAAACACTAGTAATTATTATTAGGTCCTTGTGGAAATAGGGTGCAATAAGAATAAAACTGCTTTCAAAATCGAACCGTGCTTCGAATTTGTGCTTTTGAAAATGATTGATTTTCTTAAACATGTCGTTTCATAGCAATAACTACTAAAATGTATTTCAGTATGAATGTACATTTTTCTTATGTAACGTTAAAATCATCGTTGCTTTACTGGTAACTTAATATTCGGTGGTAAAATAAGTTGCTACCTCCGGAGAAGGGCTCTGTGAACCTGGCACCCGACTTTAAAAAATCGAACTTTTTTTTACTGAATATTATAGATTAGGGTTTGTAGTTGATTGTAGTAACTTTTTTTTTGTTTGTAGTAACTCCGAAAAAAAACTATTGCACCTTAAAAAAAACTCAGCACCCGACTTTGACAAATCAAAAATTTAAAAATAGGGGGTTAAAAAGGGTCGTTTGTAGTTGTTTGTAGTAAAAAAAATTTCGTTTGTAGTAAGAAAAAAAAAACAATTTTTTTTTTCCCAAGTTGCGACTTTATAAAATCGAACGTTTTTTTACTGAATATTATAGATTAGGGTTTGTAGTTGATTGTAGTAACATTTTTTTTGTTTGTAGTAACTCCGAAAAAAAAATATCGCACCGTAAAAAAAACTCAGCACCCGACTTTGACAAATCAAAAATTTAAAAATTGGGGGTTAAAGAGGATCGTTTGTAGTTGTTTGTAGTAAAAAAAAATTCGTTTGTAGTAAGAAAAAAAAACGATTTTTTTTCCCATGTTGCGAAATTGACAATTGAAGTTTTTTTTTCTTATTTCTACTAGCTTATAGTAGGTTATAGTGAATAGTTTTAACGTTATTTTGTTTGTAGCTCCTCCTAAAGAAGAGCGAACGGACTTTAAATATATCCCACTACTCGAATTGATCAAACAAAACTGGTCTTACTACAAACGAAAATCTAGCTACTACAAACGAAACCGCATTACTACAAACGATAATCTAGCTACTACAAACGAAACCGCATTACTACAAACGATAATCTAGCTACTACAAACAAAACCGCATTACTACAAACGAAACCGCATTACTACAAACGATAATCTAGGTACTACAAACAAAACCGCATTACTACAAACGAAACCGCATTACTACAAACGATAATCTAGCTACTACAAACAAAACCGCATTACTACAAACGAAAATTCGGCTACTACAAACGAAACCACATTACTACAAACGAAAATTCGGCTACTACCAATGAAACCGCATTACTACAAACGATAATTTGGCTACTACAAACGAAACCGCATTACTACAAACGAAAATTCGGCTACTACAAACGAAACCGCATTACTACAAACGAAAATTCGGCTACTACAAACGAAACCGCATTACTACAAACGATAATCTAGCTACTACAAACAAAACCGCATTACTACAAACGAAAATTCGGCTACTACAAACAAAACCGCATTACTACAAACGAAAATTCGGCTACTACAAACGAAACCGCATTACTACAAACGAAAATTCGGCTACTACCAATGAAACCGCATTACTACAAACGATAATTTGGCTACTACAAACGAAACCACATTACTACAAACGAAAATCTAGCTACTACAAACGAAACCGCATTACTACAAACGATAATCTAGCTACTACAAACGAAACCACATTACTACAAACGAAAATTCGGCTACTACAAACGAAACCGCATTACTACAAACGAAAATTCGGCTACTACCAATGAAACCGCATTACTACAAACGATAATTTGGCTACTACAAACGAAACCACATTACTACAAACGAAAATCTAGCTACTACAAACGAAACCGCATTACTACAAACGAAAATTCGGCTACTACAAACGAAACCGCATTACTACAAACGAAAATTCGGCTACTACAAACGAAACCGCATTACTACAAACGATAATCTAGCTACTACAAACAAAACCGCATTACTACAAACGAAAATTCGGCTACTACAAACGAAACCGCATTACTACAAACGAAAATTCGGCTACTACCAATGAAACCGCATTACTACAAACGATAATTTGGCTACTACAAACGAAACCACATTACTACAAACGAAAATCTAGCTACTACAAACGAAACCGCATTACTACAAACGATAATCTAGCTACTACAAACAAAACCGCACTACTACAAACGAAAATTCGGCTACTACCAATGAAACCGCATTACTACAAACGATAATTTGGCTACTACAAACGAAACCACATTACTACAAACGAAAATCTAGCTACTACAAACGAAACCGCATTACTACAAACGAAAATTCGGCTACTACAAACGAAACCGCATTACTACAAACGATAATCTAGCTACTACAAACAAAACCGCATTACTACAAACGATAATTTGGCTACTACAAACGAAACCACATTACTACAAACGAAAATCTAGCTACTACAAACGAAACCGCATTACTACAAACGAAAATTCGGCTACTACAAACGAAACCGCATTACTACAAACGAAAATTCGGCTACTACAAACAAAACCGCATTACTACAAACGAAAATTCGGCTACTACAAACGAAACCGCATTACTACAAACGAAAATTCGGCTACTACAAACGAAACCGCATTACTAGAAACGATAATTTAGCTGCTACAAACGAAACCGCATTACTACAAACGAAAATTCGGCTACTACAAACGAAACCGCATTACTACAAACGATAATCTAGCTACTACAAACAAAACCGCATTACTACAAACGAAAATTCGGCTACTACAAACGAAACCGCATTACTACAAACGAAAATTCGGCTACTACAAACGAAACCGCATTACTACAAACGATAATCTAGCTACTACAAACAAAACCGCATTACTACAAACGAAAATTCGGCTACTACAAACGAAACCGCATTACTACAAACGATAATTTAGCTACTACAAACGAAACCGCATTACTACAAACGAAAATTCGGCTACTACAAACGAAACCGCATTACTAGAAACGATAATTTAGCTGCTACAAACGAAACCGCATTACTACAAACGAAAATTCGGCTACTACAAACGAAACCGCATTACTACAAACGATAATTTAGCTACTACAAACGAAAACGCGTTACTACAAACGAAAATTCGGCTACTACAAACGAAACCGCATTACTACAAACGATAATCTAGCTACTACAAACAAAACCGCATTACTACAAACGAAAATTCGGCTACTACAAACGAAACCGCATTACTACAAACGAAAATTCGGCTACTACCAATGAAACCGCATTACTACAAACGATAATTTGGCTACTACAAACGAAACCACATTACTACAAACGAAAATCTAGCTACTACAAACGAAACCGCATTACTACAAACGAAAATTCGGCTACTACAAACGAAACCGCATTACTACAAACGATAATCTAGCTACTACAAACAAAACCGCACTACTACAAACGTAAATTCGGCTACTACCAATGAAACCGCATTACTACAAACGATAATTTGGCTACTACAAACGAAACCACATTACTACAAACGAAAATCTAGCTACTACAAACGAAACCGCATTACTACAAACGAAAATTCGGCTACTACAAACGAAACCGCATTACTACAAACGATAATCTAGCTACTACAAACAAAACCGCATTACTACAAACGATAATTTGGCTACTACAAACGAAACCACATTACTACAAACGAAAATCTAGCTACTACAAACGAAACCGCATTACTACAAACGAAAATTCGGCTACTACAAACGAAACCGCATTACTACAAACGATAATCTAGCTACTACAAACAAAACCGCATTACTACAAACGAAAATTCGGCTACTACAAACGAAACCGCATTACTACAAACGAAAATTCGGCTACTACAAACGAAACCGCATTACTACAAACGATAATCTAGCTACTACAAACAAAACCGCATTACTACAAATGAAAATTCGGCTACTACAAACGAAACCGCATTACTACAAACGATAATTTAGCTACTACAAACGAAACCGCATTACTACAAACGAAAATTCGGCTACTACAAACGAAACCGCATTACTAGAAACGATAATTTAGCTGCTACAAACGAAACCGCATTACTACAAACGAAAATTCGGCTACTACAAACGAAACCGCATTACTACAAACGATAATTTAGCTACTACAAACGAAAACGCGTTACTACAAACGAAAATTCGGCTACTACAAACGAAACCGCATTACTACAAACGATAATCTAGCTACTACAAACAAAACCGCATTACTACAAACGAAAATTCGGCTACTACAAACGAAACCGCATTACTACAAACGATAATCTAGCTACTACAAACAAAACCGCATTACTACAAACGAAAATTCGGCTACTACAAACGAAACCGCATTACTACAAACGAAAATTCGGCTACTACAAACGAAACCGCATTACTACAAACGAAAATTCGGCTACTACAAACGAAACCGCATTACTACAAACGATAATCTAGCTACTACAAACAAAACCGCATTACTACAAACGAAAATTCGGCTACTACAAACGAAACCGCATTACTACAAACGATAATCTAGCTACTACAAACAAAACCGCATTACTACAAACGAAAATTCGGCTACTACAAACGAAACCGCATTACTACAAACGATAATTTAGCTACTACAAACGAAACCGCATTACTACAAACGATAATTTAGCTACTACAAACGAAACCACATTACTACAAACGAAAATCTAGCTACTACAAACGAAACCGCATTACTACAAACGAAAATTCGGCTACTACAAACGAAACCGCATTACTACAAACGAAAATTCGGCTACTACAAACGAAACCGCATTACTACAAACGATAATTTGGCTACTACAAACGAAACCACATTACTACAAACGAAAATCTAGCTACTACAAACGAAACCGCATTACTACAAACGAAAATTCGGCTACTACAAACGAAACCGCATTACTACAAACGATAATCTAGCTACTACAAACAAAACCGCATTACTACAAACGATAATTTGGCTACTACAAACGAAACCACATTACTACAAACGAAAATCTAGCTACTACAAACGAAACCGCATTACTACAAACGAAAATTCGGCTACTACAAACGAAACCGCATTACTACAAACGATAATCTAGCTACTACAAACAAAACCGCATTACTACAAACGAAAATTCGGCTACTACAAACGAAACCGCATTACTACAAACGAAAATTCGGCTACTACAAACGAAACCGCATTACTACAAACGATAATCTAGCTACTACAAACAAAACCGCATTACTACAAATGAAAATTCGGCTACTACAAACGAAACCGCATTACTACAAACGATAATTTAGCTACTACAAACGAAACCGCATTACTACAAACGAAAATTCGGCTACTACAAACGAAACCGCATTACTAGAAACGATAATTTAGCTGCTACAAACGAAACCGCATTACTACAAACGAAAATTCGGCTACTACAAACGAAACCGCATTACTACAAACGATAATTTAGCTACTACAAACGAAAACGCGTTACTACAAACGAAAATTCGGCTACTACAAACGAAACCGCATTACTACAAACGATAATCTAGCTACTACAAACAAAACCGCATTACTACAAACGAAAATTCGGCTACTACAAACGAAACCGCATTACTACAAACGATAATCTAGCTACTACAAACAAAACCGCATTACTACAAACGAAAATTCGGCTACTACAAACGAAACCGCATTACTACAAACGAAAATTCGGCTACTACAAACGAAAACGCGTTACTACAAACGAAAATTCGGTTACTACAAACGAAATCGCATTACTACAAACGATAATTTAGCTACTACAGACGAAACCGCATTACTACAAACGATAATTTAGCTACTACAAACGAAACCGCGTTACTACAAACGAAAATTCGGCTACTACAAACGAAACCGCATTACTACAAACGATAATTTAGCTACTACAAACGAAACCGCATTACTACAAACGATAATTTAGCTACTACAAACGAAACCGCATTACTACAAACGAAAATTCGGCTACTACAAACGAAACCGCGTTACTACAAACGAAAATTCGGCTACTACAAACGAAACCGCATTACTACAAACGATAATTTAGCTACTACAAACGAAGTAATTTGTAGTAATGCGGTTTCGTTTGTAGTAGCCGAATTTTCGTTTGTAGTAACGCGTTTTCGTTTGTAGTAGCTAAATTATCGTTTGTAGTAATGCGGTTTCGTTTGTAGTAGCTAAATTATCGTTTGTAGTAATGCGGTTTCGTTTGTAGTAGCCGAATTTTCGTTTGTAGTAATGCGGTTTTGTTTGTAGTAGCTAGATTATCGTTTGTAGTAATGCGGTTTCGTTTGTAGTAGCCGAATTTTCGTTTGTAGTAATGCGGTTTTGTTTGTAGTAGCTAGATTATCGTTTGTAGTAATGCGGTTTCGTTTGTAGTAGCCGAATTTTCGTTTGTAGTAATGCGGTTTCGTTTATAGTAGCTAGATTATCGTTTGTAGTAATGCGGTTTCGTTTATAGTAGCCGAATTTTCGTTTGTAGTAGCTAGATTATCGTTTGTAGTAATGCGGTTTCGTTTGTAGTAGCCGAATTTTCGTTTGTAGTAATGCGGTTTTGTTTGTAGTAGCTAGATTATCGTTTTTAGTAATGCGGTTTCGTTTGTAGTAGCCGAGTTTTCGTTTGTAGTAATGCGGTTTCGTTTGTAGTAGCTAAATTATCGTTTGTAGTAATGCGGTTTCGTTTGTAGTAGCCGAATTTTCGTTTGTAGTAATGCGGTTTCGTTTGTAGTAGCTAAATTATCGTTTGTAGTAATGCGGTTTCGTTTGTAGTAGCCGAATTTTCGTTTGTAGTAATGCGGTTTCGTTTGTAGTAGCTAGATTATCGTTTGTAGTAATGCGGTTTCGTTTGTAGTAGCCGAATTTTCGTTTTTAGTAATGCGGTATCGTTTGTAGTAGCCGAATTTTCGTTTGTAGTAACGCGGTTTCGTTTGTAGTAGCTAAATTATCGTTTGTAGTAATGCGGTTTCGTTTGTAGTAGCCGAATTTTCGTTTGTAGTAATGCGGTTTCGTTTGTAGTAGCTAAATTATCGTTTGTAGTAATGCGGTTTCGTTTGTAGTAGCCGAATTTTCGTTTGTAGTAATGCGGTTTCGTTTGCAGTAGCTAGATTATCGTTTGTAGTAAGACCAGTTTTGTTTGATCAATCCGAGGAGTGGGATATATTTAAAGTCCGTTCGTTCTTCTTTAGGAAGAGCTACAAACAAAATAACGTTAAAACTATTCACTATAACGTCTATAACCTATAAGCTAGTAGAAATAAGAAAAAAAAACTTCAATTGTCAATTTCGCAACTTGGGAAAAAAAAAATTTATTTTTTTTTCTTACTACAAACGAAATTTTTTTTACTACAAACAACTACAAACGATCCTCTTTAACCCCCCATTTTTAAATTTTTGATATTTCAAAGTCGGGTGCTGAGTTTTTTTTTAAGGTGCGATATTTTTTTTTCGGAGTTACTACAAACAAAAAAAATGTTACTACGATCAACTACAAACCCTAATCTATAATATTCAGTAAAAAAAAGTTCGATTTTATTAAAGTCGCAACTTGGGAAAAAAAATTGTATTTTTTTTCTTACTACAAACGAAATTTTTTTTACTACAAACAACTACAAACGATCCTCTTTAACCCCCAATTTTTAAATTTTTGATTTGTCAAAGTCGGGTGCTGAGTTTTTTTTAAGGTGCAATAGTTTTTTTTCGGAGTTACTACAAACAAAAAAAATGTTACTACAATCAACTACAAACCCTAATCTATAATATTCATTAAAAAAAAGTTCGATTTTTTAAAGTCGGGTGCCAGGTTCACAGAGCCCCGGAGAAGTACTGAATAAAGATTTTACGTAAAAAGTAAACACCGTCGGAGTTTATAAAAGTTAAAATTCTCCGAATTTAATTACCGAAAGTTTACACCTGATGTTATTAATAAACTTTACAGTAGTGAAATTTCCTTACCTCAGCCTTAGCCAGGTGTTATTAAACGGCTTGTTAGAAATTATATAATGCATAAAGTTGGTTGGTACTGAAACAGACAATTTCTTTTATGGAAATTTAATTGTTGTCGTAAAGAACTCAATAAATAAATGCTTGTTTCAAGCAGAAATGAATGTTAACTTAAGTATTATGGATATTAAACCAAAAATAGCTGCACTTAACCTTAACCATAAAATGTACCAACCAGAACCCTGTAAAGTTGGTGCATTGGTTTCCAGCGACCGAACACTAATCATAGAGTTTTAAGTGTTAAATAAATACTTAAGCGGCGCTGAGTGCCAAAGCGTCTTGGATGGTCTTGGAATTATCTCGAGTCGAGACGTTTTTATGGTCCGCATTGGAATCTGGGTGTTTTTTCCCATTACGGGCCGTTCGAATACCAAACAGGTTTTTAGATAGCGCTGGGTAATGCATCAACCTGGAAGGTTTTTGTTACGGCGGGCGGCACGCTCAAGGAACACGATGTAATGACGTACCCGAATCGTTTTATTCAATGTCCAATGAGGCTTTGCCCTACGCTAAGCTACAGGATCGAACGAGAGCTTATTAAATATTGTACTTATTGTACCTTTTACACTTGTATTTTTGTTAGACGGGGATTTAAATATAAATATTTTATAAAGACGCGTTTTATTGAATAATAGAGACATCTAAGTCTAAAAGTTTGTATGGGCTGTAAGTTTGGTAATGTAGAAATTTAGTAAGACTAGACATATTAGCGTACTAGTAGTTATTTTACCTATCTATTAGTAGATTAACCTGTACTTAGTAGGTAATAAAATAAGGAAAGCAATCGCTTTATGCGCAATTTAAATTAAATTAATATCTTTGCCGATTGAAGCTTACTTACATCTTACACATAAATGCATTCATGCTCGATTGCTATGAAATTAAATCCATGAACAGACTTGCATCTCACGAGCTTTTATTAAGAAAGCCAAGATCTAATAGGAGATATTAATAAAGTAAATTAAATCCTACATTCAACAATATTGCATGTTTTTTCAGTACGTGTGTATAGTGACTATGGTGAAATATGAATTAAGGTTTGGTACGAAATGGGGGCTCTGGGTAAGATCGATGAAGCCGTGACGATGCCGGGGGCTGCAATTTTTCCAACGTCGATGGGGCCATGTCGCTCCGGTCGGGTAATTTGGAAATAAATTGCTTATTATGCAAAATTTGGCGGACCGTAACATCACGGTATGGCGTGACCTAGCGTTGCAGTAATTTTGTATCTAATACCTTTAACCGTCAAGACGGTACGTGTGTAAAGCTTAAGAAGTTTACATTTGCCAAAAGAAAGCAGTAGGTATTTACCTTCCTATACTATCATTAATTGAAGGAATCTTTACGAGGCATTTTTATTACGCTCTGGCTCTAAATTACTGTTGGTTCACTGTCGATTCGAAAAAAGGCATTTATTGACGTTGAATCCAGTTTTCACAGGACTTGGTATTACATTTAATTTTGTTGAAATTTCCCAGTATTACACTTTTCATCGTATGTTTTCTTGACAGCAATGTAGATGTAATATTTATAGGTAAGTACATATTGATGCTGTGTATTGTCTAACTGGCGCATTTAAAAATTTCATACTTAATTTGGTTGGAAATTCAATTTATTGATTGGATTACATGGCACTTCGTCCACATTTACGTTATTTAAAAATATTGACCCAGCAGTTGATATTGTAGGTTGTGTTAGTCGATCAATATCAAAATAAACACGCAACGTATCGTTAACCGACTGAACCAGGTAAATGATCACCAGCTGGTGTTAAGGCAACTGATGCCCATAACCAGCGTCAGTTGGGAACACCTGCATAGTACCTACATAGTTCTATTTTAAACCGGTCAAAGGACGTGTTCGCTGAGACATACGGAACACGTTATTTGTTGTCGCTAACCCTGGTCCAACGTCATCTCAAAACGAAATACTAAGTCCTGGCTTCCCGCCTGAAATAGGGAGAGGTTCCTATGGGAGCTATATCTATATGTTACGATTAATATAATTATTTTAGAGTTATAGTAAAGATAAAACTCACCCATTAGGTACTTATATTTGTGAAATTAGTTATCTTGATTTCGGAGTAACGGAAATCCTACCTATCAAAAACCCCCTTAGCTTCTATCCGGCGCATAAGGGAAACTCTCTCGATAATCTTGTGTGAACACAACTAAATATGTAACGCTTGAAGAACATCCTCTAAACGGAAGATGTATTAAAAATAGATTTATTTTACATTAGATAGGTACCTACTGTAAATTTTACATTATCATAATACGTACGTCATTAATTTTTAATCAAAAATGAACGGTGAAACGTCTGTACATCACAACAAAACATTCTATTGTCATAATTATTGATAAATAATGAGGATTTGAGATTAAGACTTTATGCAGCTGATTACTTATCAATTATTTTTATTGCGATAGGGGCATTTCTGATGCCTATACTATACTACCTATAGACTTCTGACCTATGTTAATTAACTTGTTTTTATGAACACTACCATAATTTACCTATCTTGGTACCAATTAAGTTAATAGGAATCTTCTAAAAATACCTGTAGTCTTTGAGAATGGATAAAGTTTTAAAGAAAATAGTTTTAAAATATTCAAATCCTAGTCTAAACCGGTTTGTTTCACAGTTGGCTACCAATGCGAAAAGATCGTTGTAGGTATCAACAAGGAAGTAAAGGACCGGAATCTCAAGAACCCGCCAATGTTGGTTTGCTAAGTGACATTCAAATAATTAGCTTCCACTTAGCATTGCTGGAAGGTGGAAGGTATGCAAGAAACTGTTACTTACGGACTGGCACTTTCTTCGGGTCATATTTTTCTACGATTTCGTTGATTTTTTCAATCTTCGTCTGAGCAATCTTCGAGCGTTCTGTAATTCCTTGCAGCTGAGCCGTGAGCTCGCTGAAGATATCCTCGGCGAGAAGCACGAGAGAGGCGAGCTGGCGCAGCGCATTGCTCAAGGTGCAGTTTGTCACGGCCTGTAACTCCTCGTCAGACACCTTCGGCTTCCCGTTTTCATCACGCAAACTAGTCCGCGAAAGAAATTTCGGCTCCACCACACGCTGCACGAAAGGCATCTCGATAAGTTCACTAACAACCCGAGCCACTTACTCACCCATGCCCGCGCCGCGAATTAAACGTAATTCCGTCATCCATTCAACACACCACACAAAAAACGTCAGGTAACCGCCACTTTGAAATAACCGACATCCTGACCGGTGGAATTCCACTTACTAGCGGTTTTATAAATATATATTGTAGTTTATAACTACTTTAAGTTAGTTTACATAGGTTTTAGTTCATAAAATGATTGTATAAAAGTTTTCAAACAAGTTTTCATATTGACGATATCCCGCCATTTTAGGCACTGTACAGAACACACGCACTCTGACCGCAAGTCTCGGCCGAATGAAATGAAGTGAATGAGATAAAATTATAGAGTACCGTGCAGTGTTGCCATTATATTTGCAAGTTTTCCCGTAAACTATGATTTGGAAGTTGCCTTACAATTTCAATTTTTATATTAATTAGGAATTAACGATATCTATCTTTTACAATTAATCTTAATTTCTCTTGCAATACTTACTATCTAAACGTCTTTCGAATATAACCGTAATTTTAACAGTAAAGTTTTGTTTTTAGTGTTTTTGTGCATTTGAATAGGTATGAAGCTATGAAGACATTGAAATAAATTCATATTGTTTGTTTAATTATTATTATTTTTTCTATTTAGTAGTTTATTTAAATGATTCAAAAGAAAATTAATTCGTAAAATCAAGAGCCATTCCAATTTTAAATTTTTTTAAGTTATGCTTAATATTTTATACATCAAAATTGTCGTCTAAGATTTCGTTATATTTCAAACTTTTGCCGTCGGTTGGGTTTTCGTTTTTTTGATCGATATATTTATTTTTGTTTATTTTGTTTAAAAATATATAATTAAGGAAGGATGTTCCTCTCTTATTCGTTCCTGTTTGTATAATAATTTCCAACAAACTACAGAGTTACATTTTAAATAGTGCTGGCAACTTTGGAAATGCAATAGCAGCATCTAGGGGCTTTTACGCGTACTAGTTGCAATCTTTGAAAGCAATAAGTTCTCAGTCGTAGAGTAAGATGCCGCTACTTGAAGTTACTTGCTTAGTGCTCCATCTATGTGAAAAAAATTCAAACTAATTTTGTAACACTAGTTGTACCGATGTTTAGTTCTAATTCTTATTACAAGGTGTCGTTATTACGTCATTTTTTTTGTTACAGTTAGCATGACGTAATATAGTGGGACTTAAAATTTGAGATTTTTGATATTTGGGTACTATTTGATTTGAAATTTAAAAAGAATTGCTTATGACGAGGTATTTAATTGAAAAGGAAAAATGAAGGGGGGTAGTTTCGTTATACTTGGTACTTCGTATATTACACAACAGTTTTGCCAACCCTATTGTACCTACCTAGATATTTGAAGTAAATGAAACTCTATTTAGCACAAATAATATATTTTATTTCATATAACAAAGCGCATTATATTCGCGACATCAATTTGATACGCGCAATCGCTTGTACATAACACATGCCATGCATCTTAGGTATAACACCCATTAGCAACAAACTTTTCAAAAAGTTTACGATTACATACAACTACATATTCTTACAATAACTTTTTAATACTTATTACATTATTAAATAAATAAAATTATGATAAATGCTTCTCACAAAGTATGAATGGATCCCTATCATAGTATGAAAGTGAAGAAATGATTATGGATGTCATAATGTGAAAGTTTTCGCACTGTAGAGCATCGCATTTTAATAAAAATTAAAATAACAAAAAGTTATTAATAAGTTACTATCAATCATAATAACACTGTCAAACGTCAAATGTCCGCGAGATTCGCTGACTGTTCACACCGCCGGCGAGTACTCGCCTGCATATTATGTATTTCTTTTGTTTACACGGAATGTTATATTTAAGTCCCTTTAGCCCCCTTAAGGGCGAGAAAATAGCCCATAACCACTCGCTGCTCGTCGGCGGTCGGACACCTGCCTTGTGGCAAACGAGCATGCAGCATCACCCTTCCGCTGCCACCCCTAACAACTGTTACAACATGGTTACCATAGATACGGCTTAGTTTTGCTTTACGATGCCCTACCGTGCTCCATACAAGAGGAGCGATCCCCTTGATCCCCTTAATTCAAAGATGGACAAAATATAATTATGATTACAGATTACAATTACCTACATCTGATATACAATAATTATCTACTGTACAATACAAATCTGTGATACAATAATATCATATACCTATTTGAGTCGCCGAGGACTTGGAATTACCACTCCCCACTGAAAACAAATTCAATACGTGTGCTCCACAGTTCAATTTAGTTTGTAGGTAAGTAACATTTAATCGTAATTCGTAATCGTTAAATTACATTAAGTACATTTGCCCATGTCCGTTTTGATGTACTTACCTACAGTCTGTTTTTTTTTCGCTACGGACTAAATTGACACGTGCAAATATCATTTTCGAAATAATGATACCAGCTTTTTAGTAATAGGTAGTGTTGAACTACGATATCGGTTTTATGAATCGTAACATTTTATTTTTACCACATACTTAATTTTATTATTCTCTGACAATAGGCGACTCTTTTAAGAACCATGGTAACTATGGAGCATCGCAGGTAAAAAATATATTTATTAATTTATTTCTTGTTGAAGAATATGCAATAACATACATTTAACATCAATAATATCTACTTAATACATTACGGTTGACGCAACATTGTAAAATTTAAAGACACAATTTTGTAATTATTAGGTACTTACTGAAAAACAATATTAGATTGTAAATTACGTAAAGTTACGGTAGTGGCACATCACTATTATTATTAATTCGCAAAAAAACTGGCAACACAGATTTAGTCCGTAGCGAAGAAAACAGTCTTTAGGTAGGTAATGTAATGTGGTTGGGGATAAGAGGAATGAAAAATATTTTACTTAGGTAAGTTTACTTCAACAATTTCATATTTAATTACAACAGAACTTCAGCTTGTGATAATGGTATCTATCTTGATGATGCCTGAGTGATAAATAATTAGTCATCGAAGAAAGTAATAAAGTTCTTCTCATACCGCTAGATGGCAGTGTTTGATTCTGTAATCGCATAATTATTATGATTAATATTATGAAGTCTTAAAATTACCTGACTAGTAATAAAACATTTTTCACGGGATAAATATTGACTGTGAGGACGATAACGATAACCAATCATTGTGCATAATACCTATCTCCCACCAAACCATAGATTTAGCATACTTTATAATAAATCAATGCACCAAATCATACTAATATAATTTCTAGCCAAGAACACAACATAACTGAGCAAAGGTTCGTAGGTTTAAAGGTGAAGACGCGGGGGACCTAAATAATTGAATACTACTGATATGGCTGACTTGTTAGAATAATATTATATTATATTTATAACTAATTATTGATTACTTTAGATACTATCAGGTAAGTTAATGTGTTAATGAAAAAAAATCCTATCAATAGCTGGCAATTATGGAAGAAACCTTTAATATTATTTGCAATTAAATGCATCCAAGCTTATTTCAAGGGATATGTTTTAAATTTTCTTTTTAAAATCGAGTTTAACGGAGTCTACAAACTGTAAACTCTGTTTAAACTGATGGTTCTGGATCCACTGGTTCAGGCTTGGCATGGTCTATGTAGTTGGAGAGTGAAATGTAATCATGATTAACCACTGATTACGATTTCATCTAGAGCAGCTATTCTCAACCTATGCGGCCCACCAGGCCCTTTGGATTGGCCTACCTACCTAAATTCAAATGTTTGTTGTAAACTATTTTAAAGGACAATGGGAAAGTGTCCCCACCCTTCAACAGATTTGAGTTAGACGTGTCATTTTAAGCGTCTAGTAGGATTAGATTTTATACTATTATGAAATTTTCTGAAATATTGCTTATTTTTTCTAAAATATTTCCTCAGAGTGCAATAAAAAAGATTAGAATATAGGGATCTTAGTAATGTTTAGATATAAAGTAACTTTTATTTTACAAAAACCACTAAAATGCTTTTTTTTCTTATCCCATTCCATGAAGACCTAGATGTAATTGTACAGTGCCACAAACTTATCTGACCCGGTAAGGAAAGCGCTACTGTCTTTGTATTTGTCTGACTACAGTATGACATTTGCATTAGTTCCAATTTTGGCCACCGGGTCAGATAACTTTGTGGCACTGTATATGGGGTTAGGGCGTCATATTGAGATTAATTCACCTGCACAAATGCTAGATAACATTTTTAATAGACGACAATATGTAATTGTTAGTATATTTAAGAGCTTATGTTTGTGGAAAAAAGGATTTCTGTTTAAAGATAAATACATTTTTGCCGAAAAGTTTTTTTTTTAAATAAAGAAACCCCATTGCTTCTGCATATACCTAAGATAGATACTTTAGGCTTTTTTGGGTCTCAATAAATAAATTGACATGCATTCCATGACTGTTGTAGGGTGGGGACGGGGTTCATACAAAATCCCCCATACCCCTTTGTTTCCTAATGAGTACAAATGACTTAAACTACTATGCAATAGAATTCTTTGCCAATTCAGGTTTCCCGTTGTCTAAGGCAGTGTTTATCAAAGTGTTCCGCGGCACACAAGTGTAGGTACGGTACAGTACACAGTTGAAGGGACCGTGTGGACACTCCCTAAGGAATCTGTGCCAGGAGTTTACGTGCGCGAGAGGACAAATGGCAAAGGATCGCTTTTACTTTTGTGAATGCCTCATAATTTACAATGAACGTCTGGTATTTATATACTATAACCCGGATGGCGCAAAGGTTAACAAGCCGGATCGCTGTTCCAAGGGTCCTGGGTTCGATTCCCAGCGAGGTGGAAATTTGAATGATGAGTTTTCCGTTCTCGGTCTGGGTGTGTGTCCTTGTCTTGTGTGTTGTCCATGGCACCCACGACACAGGGAATCCTTGTGTGGAGCTATGAGTGAATAGCGTTATTTATTTATTTAATGAAAAACAAAACATTATTTAAAAATAGATTTTTTGATTTAAGGCCCTAACTCCAAAACTTGTGTACTTACCTGGAATAGAACGTTTTACAACATTGGTCTAATAAGGAGTAATCTAAATAAGGATAGATATCTACTGTGTGAAATTTTATTATAGCAAATTAATTCACTTTCAAGTTTGACTTACCTATGCTTATGATGATTATGTATATTGAAACTATCTTAACCCGACAGTTGCTGAGGGACATTAATCCTACATCATTAAAATAAACACGTTTTACATGACGTTTTACTATAAAGACGATAATAAAATGTCTACAAAAGCCCTTCAAATAGGCTGCTTTCTAATAATCAATATTATTATCCAATGTTAAAAATACACTTATCATAAATGGCAGTATTTGGTTTTATATAATTATTCCAAATCGGTATAACAACAACTAACAAATCCCTATGAAGTCGGTTGCACACGTTCCTATCATTTACCATTAATATTTTATACAAAAGCAGATGTAGCTAGATTGTTGTCAACATAAAGAAGAAGAAATAAGGATGAGAGTCCACAATTTCTATCAACACTAAAATATTCTTGCACATCATAACATGACCAATCCCTTATAACAAAATCATGACCATCTATCTAGGCTTGCAGCTACACAGCACAGGTCACACAATAACTGATAGCGAAGGTTCTCCTTCAGGCACCAATATAATTCGACCCTTAAACAAGCAACGTTTAACCTATTCTAATTTTATCATAATAGGTACATTAACATTTCTATTGAAACTCACTATTCGCTTTCATATTATCTTAATATACATTTATAGTTAACAATTATATTGCTCAAGCCTACATTACGGGTTATATAAATATGAAAAGGCAAGATAACTAAGCATAAAACTACTAGATACACACTTTTCTTAGGGATATAATATGTCGGAGGTACAATTCTTAATCACTTAAATATGTCTGTAAGCTACAATAAATAATACCGGCGCTCGAAATGCCTACCTTTCTTATACTAAAAAAATATTTCAAAACGCCCCTACGGTAATACGAGATGAGATTCATTGAACATCAAAATAATGACTATTAATAAAATTGCACAAATAAGTAGGGTACAGTAGCAAGCGAAACAATTATGAATTGAGTATATTTACTAGAAATTATCCAATAGGTAGGTACCTAATGTAAATAAATATGATGTGATTATCCAATGATTAGATACGTAAATGTTATGAAACATATTTTTAAAAGAAATAAATTAAAGTATGACAAAAATTGCTAAACAGTGTCATTAGATGATTAGAATACATTAACATAGGAAGTTGTATCCCAATTATATACATAAAATATAAGAGCCTCTTAAAGATACGAATATGATTCGGAAACGTTTGCTTTGCTCTCTAAAAGCTCGGGATATAGGACGCATTTATTTCTTGGATATCTAATGTAATATATTATTAACATCGATTACAACTCTATATAAATTTACACTTGCATTATCTATACAATATTTGTATGCCCTTCACACGTAAATAATGATTTACTACTAAGCGATAACAAGTCGTTTTACTACATTCCTTCACTATGTCAACACTGAACACATAGGTATAATGGCGTTTCTATAAATACATTTGCATTGCACATTCATAATAATCATAATATTGCTAGTGAACCAGAATTTAGCGAGAGTAGATACAACCCCTTCAGAAAAAAGAAAAAAAATGCTGACAAATTAGCGGAGATATAAAAGGAGACCAGCAACTTTCTTAAGGACCTTGGGCCTGGAATATGAACATGTATGATACACCGCTTTTTAGATCGAGGATATTGTTACCAAATTGTGCATATTCCGTTTTTGCGGAAAATGATGGGAATAATGAAATATAGTCGTCACGCACCGCGCACATATAGTGTCTACTTTGGTCGTTTAATATTTTAATGATATGATGTACCTAACTAAATTTTTAAATATGAAATGGATGTATTAAAATATGCTAGATTATTAAATTTGAGGGTATTGAACAAGCTGTTCGCTCCAGGCCCAAATCTGATGTTCTCCTTTAAATATTGCAAATAAATAATCGTATTACCTAATGTTCTTACAGTGTAGGTAATAATTTTGCGTATCATTCAACATGTTTGTCTTAAAATGTCGCTAAATTCTGGCAGATCCATAATACAATTTTTACACGCATAAATTTAATAAACAACTTTATATTATGTCCTTACGTCCAAAAGCTTTTAAAGGGTATGAAAGATATCCATGTATTATTAATGTTGGTGCCAGTTGAGATATGATCGTTACATTTGATGGTACCAGCACGAATGCAGAGATATGTCGTTATGATAATGTATTATGTATCAAGGTATCGACAGTCTTGCTTAAGTAATCCCTCGTGACAATAAATCTGAGTACAATTGTATGTAAATATAATCGAGGACAAATATAGGTAGATTCTACAATGCACTCAACTATGAGGTTACGCGTAACGGCGTAACTTATCGAACTTAACCTATGATATTTTTTGATCCAGTCCGGATATGTAGGTTTCACATTTTATACAAACGACATAGAACCATTGAATTTTGATCATAGAACTTATCAGTTAGACACAACATAACAAAGCAACGATACGTTTGGGACGAGTACAGACACTTAACACACAAATTTCACTGAATAAACAGTCCAATCAATAACGTAGCGCAAAATAAACGAGTACCCGTCTCACTACTCGCCGCTAGCACACACGGTTGGATTCCATTCCTTCCACTTCTAGAACCATCTGTATGAAACCTGAGCTCAAGGCGTACAATGAGCTAAGTACTTCTATGCATACCACGAAAGTTCGTCTAACTTTTTATTACTGTACTTCTTTCTATATAAATATGGTCTTTTTCTATCCGTATTTCTTTTCTATCTCCTTTTTTAATAAACTTTATTCCTTGGGTGTACAATTTTAAGTTATGATTAACTTTCGCAGTAGCACAATGCCTCAACCATAAGTTACGTTTTAGTAGTTTACGTCACTCAACGCTAGAACAGACTGTTCCCAAGAACTGTAAAGCTTTGCGCATAACAACCGCCAATATCATAGTAACTTATGGATGGAGTTTCAGGTGATGGATTCTAGCAGAGTATATAAAGAAGTAAGTTAACTTCGGAGACATAACTGCCTAAGTTTCCTCGACACGCAGCGACTGCACCCTCAGCCCCGAATGCTCATACAGACAGTCTTAACTGCCTGAGAAAAATCTTAGTGTGCGTTCTCGCGCTGGCTGCGTTGCCTACGTATATGGCGTTGCGAGCCTCACATAGATGCTTCGGTTCGTACTTTCGTATGAAGATAACCTACTTTTTTATACTCTGATTCCGGTGACACACGCCGATCGATTCCAGACTCAGCTAGCGACGCCTCGACCGCTGGCGGTCGGTGAATGAGCTCCTCATCTATTTGCGCACCCCCCGCTATGGGTCCACCTCATGGCAAACCTCCATGTAGTCAGGGTCGTGCATGATGTCCTTTATCATGTCCTTGAGCATCGTGTACCGCGGGAACATCGGGTACAGCTTTGAGCCCACGTATTCTGACTGAAACGCAAATACAGGTTAAATTAGCAATTTATTAAAGATAAAAAAAATCAGCACGAATCATAATATACTTTATACGTTTATATAGTAAAAATAACGAAATAACAAGAGTCAACATTAAAGATTCTTATTTTTATGTTAAAAGTAGACAAGCAAGCAAACAAGACACTCGATGGTTGGTAGTCATGGTCGCCCATGGACATCAGTAGAGCTTATCAGTAGAGACATTATTATTGTCAAAGTGTTCTCTCAAACTCGAATCATTTATTTCATACTGATACGTTGTTATCAATGCACTTTGAAAGTTAAATATTGTGCATTTCGCAAAGACGTAAGATTTAGATATAGCAGTTTTCCTACCACGTTATTCTAATAAGGAACTTGTGGCATAGTACAAAGATAGTATAATAGTCATAAATATTAATTGAAATGATTTCGTAAAATTAGCCATTGGAAAATACGCAAGTGGAATGAACAGCGCCGCATTAACGGTCGGCTGTATAGATCAATGCGAAACATTACCATTTACGTCAGAAATATATCTGAGAATAATGGCAATCAGAAAAGCATGTGCATTCATTGTGATAAATTAACATAAAATACCCATTAATAATACTGTGCTTATACTGATAAAATAAATCACTTAGTTAACTCCGTGATCTAATATTTTCAAGAAAGATATTGTCGTGTTTGCAAATAATTGACAAGTTAAAGTGTTCATTTTATGTGCATCGTAATCTATCTATTCCTTTATGTTTGTGAATAATTTAGTTTTTATAAACGAGTTAATTAAAACGAGATTCTTGCTACCAACTACTAACTTGACAATTACATACAAAAAACAATTATCACTAACAGTCCTACAGGTCCTACTCCATTCCTTATTCCGCATTGACCAAATATCTAACGTTCCTTCTTAATCACCCTCTACTTACAAAACTAATCATCTAGTCCCGATTACATCCTTGTTCTGTGTTGGTCACACACAGTAGTCAATAACTTCGTCGAAAAGTGAGGGTTCATGCTCGTTTCCTATCATACATATATTCAAAAAAGTCGAGCTATGTGATGATAAGTGATTATAGACGTACAAGGAAATCAGTAGCAACAAAGGCAAAACCAATGCGTTGGCGGCCAAAAAGAAACGAAGTATCTAACTTAAGCTGAGGTTTGACCCTTATAGGAGAGACCCATAGGTATTTGTAACCTCTGTGTCCTCGAAGCCGGGTTTCACCCCATTTGAGTACGAGTTTTTATTTTTTCTCGGCTGGGCCTCTCCAGGTCCACCCCGACTCTTCGCGTGAAGCTTTGAAGGCCACTGAGATCAACAGCAACTATCAGTTCGAAAACAGAATCTGGCTCTTAAAATTTTAGGACATTGATAGCCTAGACGAGCGAGTTAAAAAGTTCACCACCATATTCTACAACAACGATATCCAAATTGGGTGGTCAGAAACCAGCAAACCCTATCTAGCTGCCTGGCGCCAGAGCCTTGTCCATAGTTCAGCTGGGTATATCACTGGGTAAAGAAGGTAGGCTTGGACACAAACATACGGATGGAACATGCCTTACATGCCTGATCATATTAGGTTTTTAGTATTATTTAATTAATAATTTAAAATCATTTCCACCATACCTTCAACTCCCTGATAAGATTCCTCAGGCCGGTATATTTCTTGAGCAGGCGGTACAAGTCATTGGTCATTTGTGTATTCTCTGCTTCAATCTGGGACGTTGTCATATCTGAAATAAAGTTATCATTAGGTAGGTAAAAGTTGTTAAGTAACGTCGAGGGACTTCGAGCGGTACAAAAATTTCCGACACTTGGGCTGGCCATTAACCCCTACACCACTATGAGCAGAGAGATTTTTTTATGATTCCTTGTGTTTTAGGATAACCTGTGTCGTGGGTGCCATGGAAAACACACAAGACAAGGACACACACCCAGACCAAGAACGGAAAAAACTCATCATTCAAATTGCCGCCTTGCTGGGAATCGAACCCAGGACCCTCGGAACAGCGATCCGGCGTGTAAAGCATTGCGCCATCCGGGTCGTCAGATTTGTCAGATATAAGCAGAGTCGATTTCTCAGATTTAAGTAGAGACACAGCCCTATAATGGGCCGTTACGGAGTTGAAGCCAATAAAAATATTGTTGGACAGATATGCATCCATGTCAGTTTTTGGAACCACGCCAGTTTTTAGCTTTATTCATCTTAACTCACCGCTTTTGATTTTAAACTCGACTTCGATTCAAATTTACATATTTTTCAACACACTTCGTATGATACGCGTATGATACGCGTGTGCTTTGTTCATTACAGTCTTGGCTCTATTACAGCCCTCGCCTTGCGGCTCGGGCTCAATACCGCCTCGACTGTAATGACCAACTTCGCACACTTGTATCATAATGTACTATTATTATGGCACAGGTAATTAGGATGTACGTATTTTATACGCTAATATTTTCACCCAGTTGTGTTGATCGTTTTTATAGCTAAACTGCGGTGGCGTGGGGAAATCTTTGATTGGTGACATTTGAAACTATTACATTACTCTATTTTCCCGTTTAGTTAGTTTTTGAATTGGTTGACCATATTTCACCGCTTCCGATACACTGCACTGAAAACATCCTGCTGCTCATCACTTATAACTTTTCCAAGTTTACGTAATCTAACCACTGGACGGAATGTTTACTCTAACTCAAATCTATCCTCCCTACTAAAGCTGCAACTTTCGCAGTTTGTGATTTGCAAATTCACAGCAGTACAAATTTGTTACCATGGCAATTTAATTTTAGGAGTGGCGGGAGGTAAATACTAACAAAGCAATCGTCCATGCTCCAATTTACAGGTCCCGAAGCGCCGACGATCCGACAAAATAATTTCACTTAGCACCGCACAATTTCGCTGGGCAGCTATTTCAAGTTAATTTTATGGCGATGCGCTCCCGGTTCAATTTCGCTGGATGCTTTTAAATGGTATTGTAAAGAAAGCTCTAAAAGCACCTTTCAAAGCCATGAGATGAATATAGGACATTAAACATTTTATTGCCTACTCGAACATTTAAATATGTTGTTTTGTTAATTCTTAAGAATGCAGTAATTAAAATCCTATGAGGTTTTTTTTTTCCCGTAGATGTAGACAGATCATACGATTCAATTTCTTAACTTATTCCCTCATTAAAAATAAATCAAGTTAAGGAAAATAATATATTGTAATTACGAGTAGGTAAGTGAACTTTATGAACAGCAATAGTAATTATCGATGGACACATTTACTTTTCCAATATTCCATCCATTTTATTCGTATAGGTACCTGCGGAAATGGTTAGGATGGGTCGGAACCGAGAACCGTAATATAATTACCTAAAAAGACAATTTGGAGGAAATTCTTTTGGGCGAGAAAGCCGGCAATCTGGCGTCGAGCCAGGTCTAGGATTTACTTAATATCCCAGGGTTTACTTTGATAATCAGCGAGGATAACGTATGTAACAAATGAATAGTTTGTTCACATTAATATGTTAGTTGCACATGCAAGTTGTACATTTTATCACATTACGTTACTTGAATACAGCACTATCTCAGGCTAAAGGTAGCCATTGACGATGCGTCCATTTGGAGTGCTTCTGAATGGAAGATTTCCATTTGGAAGTGCCTCCATACATTTAGAAGCATACCAAATGGACGTATCGTCAACGGCTTCCAAAATTTCAAAGATTTCCTTTGGAGGTACTTCCATACTTATGGATGTCTTCCATTTGGAAACATTCCAAATGGACGTAATTATCGTCAATGGCTACTTATAGGCACCTGTTATAATTATATTAGTAGGGGGTGAGTTTGTATAGACGTCGTTGTAACTAAGGGTTCGGATCTCGAACTATCAATTAGTGACGTCATGTTCGCTGCTGGTAGAACTTTGCTCAATATTGTACGTGGAAATTGGCAATCACGTATTTGCTTTATTTACGATTCCGTTACGTATGTAAATGTTTTTGAATGCCAACAAAAATATACTACTAAGACTCCACCGTCAGTCAGTCCATCAGAGACCTTTCTAGACCTGTAATAGGTAGGTTTAAAACTCCGTTAATATACTAGGAACAGCTTCCGCCCGCAGGCTTCGCCTGCGTGGTATTCGTTTAAACTTCACCCCCTATTTCACCCCCTTCGGAGTGGAATTTCCAAAAATCCTCTCTTGCTCCCCTACACTCCCCAACGAACATTAATGCCAAATTTCAGCTTCTTCCGTGCAGTAGTTTCGGCTGTGCGTTGTCTGTCAGTCAATCACCAGTAACGCAAGAGTTTTATAGTATACAGGGTGTTCCGTTATGAATGGATAATATAGCACCTGCGTGTAGAGGGCATCATGCCGGTTCAGATAAATAAATGTTATGTTCAGTAAAAGTCTTTCCGTTTCTGAGATATTCGACATTTTCGAAATTTTAAAATTATTCCACCCTTCGCCATTCTTTTTGACGCCAGGACTACAAATGAAGACATTTTTTGTATCTGTTTTTTGGATAGTATTCCTGGATAGATGTGCTATCGAATGTTATCAATTATTTTTATAACAAAAGCACGGATTCTTTTTAAATTAAGATTTAATACCAACTTAAGGTTTTTTCATATTTCATTCTTGACTTTTACTCTGCCGTGGTTAAAAAAAAATGTATGGTGGCTTGAATGCCAATTTCAAAAAAAACTTGCCCATTTCACCCAGATTCTGAAATGGTATGTTACAGGGTATAATCCACCTTTAGATTTTAAATTATTTTCTTTTAAAACGAGATAGATCCCATTTTTATGATACTACAAGTTAATACCAAAATTTGGTTTGTTAGCTTAATAAGCTTCAAAACCATCCCAATTCTCTTGATTCACCATTATTGGTCAAAACAATAATTTTGAAGCCTTATACCACTAGAATATGACTAAGTCTGGTTACTCAGGTAGCACCAGAATAAAGAGAGCAAATAACCTTTGAACACTCATTAAAAATAACGAACTATTAACTAAAAAATAACCGAAATAATTCAAAATCGAGATAACTCAAAAACCACTCGCCAGGTTGCGCTCAAATTTATAACGGACCACATGACAGGCACTAGGTACCAGGGACCAGACAGCAGTCTCTATTTTTCGAATGGCGAAAGAATTATCGAAATCGGTTCTCCCAGTATGAAGTTCTGAGGTAACAACACACATAAGAAAAAACACATGATACGAATTGAAAACCTCCTCCTTTTTTTGAAGTCAGTTAAAAATACTTATCAACGCAAATGATCATTTGATTGCTTTGTTTGGTTGCTGAAACTAACATTTTTAAGGGGTTTAAGTATTAAGTAGGTAATGAAGTAAATTAAGCTCAAATCTCTAAAATTAGAGCACATGTTTTGTTCTCTTGACAAATAAGAGGCAGTCAAGTGAATTTTGATGGTTTTGAAGCTTATTAAGCTAACAAACCAAATTTTGGTATTAACTTGTTGTATCATAAAAATGGGATCTATCTCGTTTTAAAAGAAAATAATTTAAAATCTAAAGGTGGATTATACCCTGTAACATACCATTTCAGAATCTGGGTGAAATGGGCAAGTTTTTTTTTAAATTGGCATTCAAGCCACCATACATTTTTTTTTAACCACGGCAGAGTAAAAGTCAAGAATGAAATATGAAAAAACCTTAAGTTGGTATTAAATCTTAATTTAAAAAGAATCCGTGATTTTGTTATAAAAATAATTGATAACATTCGATAGCACATCTATCCAGGAATACTATCCAAAAAACAGATACAAAAAATGTCTTCATTTGTAGTCCTGGCGTCAAAAAGAATGGCGAAGGGTGGAATAATTTTAAAATTTCGAAAATGTCGAATATCTCAGAAACGGAAAGACTTTTACTGAACATAACATTTATTTATCGGAACCGGCATGATGCCCTCTACACGCAGGTGCTGTATTATCCATTCATAACGGAACACCCTGTATATACAGATTATTATTAAAACTGGGACAATTTATGATAAAAGTCAAATTGAGTCAAAACATGATAGTTTTCCAATACAAGAGACATATTTTTTCAGCATAGCTACCTATATTGCATGATGGTATTGAATCCTTAGACGGGGCATGACTAGCACTTGGCAGGTTTTCCAAAATTGCCGACACGCTGTGTAATCCAGTGTAATCCCAGCGATGCCCTAGCCGGAGTAAACGAGTAGATAGCTAACTACTACATTCTTTCATAGCAAGTAGGTATATAAATATTTGAGTACATGTATGTATTTTAGATTGTTCACCGTTTTGCGGCACAAGATCTGGATGCGTGGACAGAGATCAACAATTATCATGGTATCTTCTTCTTTTTAGTCCGTTTTAACAAGCGTTTTTTTCGGCAAAAGTAGGATAAAATAAAGGCCAGTCCAGTCCAGTCTAGGCAAAATCAGGAAGTTATGCAACGCTGCTCATAAAAACACGTGTTTGAGCAAAAAATAAATTGTAATATAATATTGTAATGGGTGTCTCAGTAAGAGTGCACTTTTTCATTTTAAAATAAAAACACGTTTTTTTATGAGAGAGTTGCGATATTATTATTGTATTGTAAAGACAACATGTTCCGATTAAGTATGGAATAAAATATTCGGCAAATAGCCCCATGGCTCTGATGAAAGGTCATTACTTTTTTCATGAAATTTTCCATGACTTTTACACAGATCTGGCTGTATCTCACCGATGACGCGTTAGATCTCTGATTTGAGCTCAGGAATCGTTTCTGGTTTATTCGAATAAACTCGAGATTTGACAAAACCTCAAAGAAAAAATACGCATGGCGTTAAATCGCACGATCTTGGTGGTTTGTGAGCGGTTTCAGCATTGAGATCATGGATGTAGAAAGTAAAGATGCGCCCGTAACATAAGTACATAAGGCGCACGACGAGTGGTCAACATTAGGTTGTGTGATTGAGTGATTGATCAAGTCAGTCAGTTGTAGACAGCAGCCGCGAGGTACACATCTTCCTTACGCAAAATTGATTTCAGTAATTACGTCCGCAAATGTAGAAAATATGGCTTCCTGTGCCTTCAAAAATATTCTAACAATTCAAGAAACACAAATAAAGTCCAAAGGAATCACATTTCATTATGTAAACATTGAATTGTAAATTAACTTCACTATTTCTAAAATAATAACTTTAGTAAAATGGCGCGTGACATATGTAAGAGTAACAAAGACAGCACGACTAAAACTTCGAAACGCGGAAGCGAGATATCACTATGTAATCTGTTCGTTTTCAAATATAGTAACAAAATTCCATCGCGCCAACTTCACGCACAAATCGATTCGATTCAAAATTGGATTGTTCCAACTTGACGCACATTCGAACGAGCAAGGCCGGTCTAGGTATATATGTATGTCTATGATTGATTGAGATACTATGAACTACGTGACTTTCCCCATTTTTGTAATGTGTTTTCAAAATTTTAACGCGTCTTTCGAAAAGCGCTCCATTTTTAATAATCGGAATGAACATAGGTGACAGCTGTCAAATTTCAGAGTTGCCACATGCACAAAAAAAAGTTATTCCAAATTTAAAAAGTGCATTTTTACTGAGACACCCTATACCTATAATAATATGCAAAAACGAAATACAATTCGCATCAGTGATCAGACATTGGGCTAAATTTAAATTCCATGTTCAGAAGGGTTAATGCCGGAATGTAATTAGCTGGACTGCCGAAATACTTCTCGAAGGGCAAACGGAAACTCCTCTTTGATTGCAAGTTGAGTGACGTTAGCCACGACAGGACTTAGAATGTAATCAGTTAAATTTATTCGGGTATCCTAATTCCTTAACGAGATACAATTCTACAATGTTTTATTTAATTTGCAATTTAATTTGTAGGGACTTAGGAAGGACTTATGTTCGGGTTAAATATTGCAAGCTGAAATATAAATACCTTTTTTTTCTATGGACTTGAAACTTTACATGTAGCTTAAAGTAAGGCCATTTTAATAGGCCACATTTGACAACTGTTTGTCTTTGCTTTATAGTGAGGGTAACCTGCTGAAAAACATCGATTAATTAATCGATGAGAACTTCAAACATCTGTAAATTGAATGTGATTGTTATAAAAACTATTTTAATGACCGCACAGTTCAAACAATGACTAAAAAACGACAAAAATAATGCGTATAATAATGGCGCGAAATGAAATCATGACTTTTTTGTAACATTTCACGTTTCTGGATACTGGCTTTTGAGCCAGACGTTATAATTTAAATGAATGATTACATATTTTTTGGCCTAAAATGTAAGAAAATTAATTCTGTTCCCATTAAAATATATTTTATTTTGTAATCGTGAAATACTTTTTGACGATTAGTTTGACTTCTCGAATTCGACTTATCTACTGATCTGTTTCTTTTGGTACCATCCCTCATGTTTAAAAAGAAAAAGAGTTCACTGACGTATCTTTGTAACGACGTCAGTTCTTTACTTAAAAGTGTAAAAATTTTAACAATATCTAGTAGGGAATATTAAATAATATGGAGTGTTTCCCTTACAAGGTTACTTCGTAAAATTTTGACGAACTGTCAAATGTGGCCTATTAAAATGGCCCTACTATATAACTATGTTTTAGCACTTAACTAAAAAAATACTTTATTTCTCCCATTTCTTTTACAATTTAAGTTATACACAGAGGGGCATCCTTTTAAGTAAATATTTACCTGTCTCAGGACACCCCGCTCTTTCTTATTGCTAGGTTTCTATACAAACTAAACAAATAGATAGGTAAGTATTTCCTTTTTTAAATGGTTATTAAGTTACAGATTAAAGGTGTATGTGTGTGTGTGTGTGTTTTATTTTATTTTACTTTTAATTTTTTTTATTCCAATTCCATTAATTATTTTATTTCCTATTTTAATTAAGCTTATTGTTTCCTTTTTTCCATTTTAATTTTAAAATTAACTTATTGTTTCCAACAGGGCCTCAACCTCCGTATAGTTCAGTTTTCTATAACCAAGTAATTAGTTCTTGTTTCAGATTATAGGGATGCTTCCTAACTATGTATGTTAAATATTCTATTTACTTTAGTGTATAATGTACTGATGTTTAGCAAAGAATGATTTGGCACCAGCTTATATAATTATATCTTTATTTAAGTTTTTATGTTTGCTTAACAGTATGTGTAAAGTATACAGCTTTCTCACACTTAATACATTAGATATAGAATACAGTTTTATCAGTAGGGAATCTGTGCGGTTTTTTATACATAACTTATAAGAGAATTCTTTGACTATGTTCTAACCCCAAAAATTTAATTTTTGTTGCCCTAACTAAACGCTTACTAATAACCAAGACATAATTTATAATTCAGTTAGCATTACACTCATGTTAATACGACATGACATTTATTAGTCCCAGAGAAACTCAATGAAATAAATAGGTATATAACATAAAGATGTAGGTAATATAGTTTATTTACATACTAGGTATGAATTTATACTGAGCCATTGTCGTCATCAACCGACATTGTCGAGAAATTGAGCCCTATTAGCATTAATATTATATGATATAACAAATTAAAACAAAATAATTAGTTTTAATGTTGTTAATTTGCATAATGTTAAAAGGGGCTTACCCTTGCTATTTAGAAGTTCCTGATATATGTAGTTTACTCAATACCACGAAACTCAATACTCCGCGTCTAACATCCCTCAAGAGTCACGTAAGCTTTATGAGTTTGACCTTATAAAGGTCATGAAATTGCGTCGCAAATTGTAGCAATATTATTTTAATTTGTTTGCGTCTTAGTGAATAAAGTCCTCCATCTGCGTTTTGTGGCTCAATCGGTGGAATTCATTGGAAGATTTTGTTAAGTTGTTGCTGTGCTATTACTTTTCGATGTTAACATTTCCTAGGTGCGTTTGTGCTATATTTGAACAGGTAAAACGTCTTCGTGTGTTAACATACGTTACTTAATGTGTTAATAAACGTGTTAACGTCAACATAGTGTTTAGGTTTTTAATAAATTCAAGCATAAAATGTAAACCTAAATTTTGAACCCAAAAATAGCATTAAATTGCTTTTAATTTTTAAATCAGTTGGAAATCCCCACCGATTCTTTTTACGTTTTCTAATAATGCGTGTTTAATTTTAATTAACTTTAACTATGCTGAGGATGTTCCCTTGTGTGTGCCTGTGTGTATCAACTTAAAATCGTTTTTTTTTGTAAAAATAATGTATGATCTTACCATTCAGTCTTTCTATCCGTTCGCGCCGGTCGGCAGCTTCTTCAGCCAATTTGGAGGACGTCTTGACACCCTCACCAGACTTTTGAGTTTTCTCCATGATGGCACAAGCTCTGAGCACGAACGCTGGTACCGTCTCCGCTTTCTCTTGCTTCGGAATCTCTACTAGTGACCAGTACTGAGTCTCGAGGCGGATGACATCCTGAAAGTAAGAAAAGATCTTTTCCGCGCACTTATTTAAATAAAGAGGGCGAATAACTCATTCCCGCCCGCTAAAAGTTTCTTATAGAAAACACCAACTTTGGGCGCACTTAAAGGCGAACCAAGTCGTCTTTTTCGAATACTAGGTGGGATGAAAAACTCATTCCCGCCCGCTAAAAGTTTCTTAAAGAAAACACCAACTTTGGGCGCACTTAAAGGCGAACCAAGTCGTCTTTTTCGAACAGGTGGGATGAAAACTTGTTTATATTGTCAAAATATGTAAAGAAATAAAAAACACCAGAATCTTTTATTCATGTAGGTATTTTGTCAAAACACTGACGAACGTCATTTTCTTTTTGAGTCTACCGCTTATTTCCAAAGGTGATTTATCTTTTTTAAGAGGAGAAGATAAGTTACCTCATGTTTGTGGAAAATTGGAACAATTTGTACCTACTAATATATCGAATGTGAGTAAACAGAGTTAATATAATTTTGTTATCTGCTTAACACTCGTCACATTACGAAAAATGTATACGTTTCTTTTTTCTGATCTTTCTTTCTCAGCCGGAAACACATCAGCGTTGCTCTTGGTGTTACTGAAATATGTAGTAGACAGATAGTAGTAGTAAACAGATAGCTTGCCGGCTCGTGTATCGGCTTTAAATATAAAAATACTTATTTAAGTTTGGGCGCAGAATTACTTAATATAAATCGTACAATGATAATAACGTAATTACAATCCGGCGTGAATGCATACTCCGAGCGCGTTCAAATTGACAGTAACGCGTAGCGCAGCTACCGATGTAATACGTTAAATTGGCAATTATTGGTTCAGTGCTTCACCATGCTCCACTGAACCATTCCTCTGTGATGTTGAAACAAATAGGGGATTTTCTGTAAACTGAAACCAGAAAAATAATGACGCATCGATGTAAGACGACATTTTGTTGATAAGAGCTGAGGTTAAGTTTAGTTCTTCGAAATTGATAAACTTAACTACTGTACTAATTCAACAATACAAAGCACAGCATTCAAACGATATAAAAGCATTTTTGACACTTAGTCAATAAATATCTTTTTTGCAACTTCTTTCATAACAATACCAACAATAGAATCAAATAAGTCTCGGCATGAATCATGATAGCATCTGACAATGACGGATATTTTTAATTTTTAACAATAGGTGCAATTAATTGATATTGACAGAATTGACGAAATCTAAAAACGATTTAAGTCAGATAGTTTAAGACTAAAAATTATATCGGGTAGGTATCAAAAGAAGAATGAATAATTAAGGCCCTCAAAAATCCAGATGGTGCCCAAAAGAGAAAGAAACAAAATAAAAATAAACTTAATCCTTACTTTTCCGCGCACTTTTTGAATTCGGTTCGGATTGTTAGAAATTCATGTTTTTATTTTGAAAAATAATTCTTTATGTGACTGTGAAAGTATAATTCCTGAATTTGAGGGAGGATGAAAAGTAGAGTATCATTCGGGAGCAAATATTTTTGGCTCAGGCGACGTACTTTGAATCCCTCGCTACGTTCAGGATTCTACTAAAGAATTTCTCACTTCGCTCTGGATTCAAAAAAGCGCCCTCGCCGTAAAAATATTACCTACTTTGCTCCCTTGTTATACAATCTACTATGTATGTTTACTTTTAATCAGAATGTTATAATTGCGGAGAAAAGTAGTCTTAAAAAAGTTAAAAGTACTGAGGTTAAGTAAAATTTAAGACCAAACTTGAACTTTTTATTTTTGTTTCTCTTCAGCACCACTTTCAACCAGTTGTAATGGCTGCAAGTTTATTCCTAATTGAAACGAATCCTTCTGTACTACAACTTTACTGGTTAGTCGTGAAATGAAGTAATTTATTTGGAGTTTTGTTACTTTATTTTTGTCAACATGAATTGTCTGGTTAGCAATTCGAACTTTTATCGACAAATGCTCTGCTAAATTGTTATTTGCGTTCCTGTGACCCTTAGTTCTTTTCATCTTCTTAATGATTTTTATTCTCAATTATTAGGTTACTGGCTGTGCCCGCGGCTCCGCCCGCGTGGAACTCAGTGTGTCACAAAGTTTTTCCTGCGTGAATCCCGACCCCGTGAGATTTCTAAGATGAATAGTGGACTGATCATAAAAACTTTATAGAGGGTTTGCACTTCCAATCCTCAAGTATTACCCGTAAAATCAACGAATACCTAGATTTTTAACGTTTCTGATAATATTTTCGAGTTTAGTTTACTTACTTTCCTTGAAAGATTACTTTGTATATCTCCAACGTTTGGATGACATAAACATAATTCGTGGCAGGTTTCCAGGTCAAATAGTAAAATGAATATGGCGTCATTAATACTAACAAGTAGCTACTGGTTCAAATAACTTTATTTACTGCGTCGTAATTCGCCCGTTTCGTTTTACGAGCCCCGTAAGGACATATTTTGTTAAAGGTGAGCAGTTATTGCGACGGTTGCTGGAATCCTTTTTATTACTAACATTTAATTTAATAGCGTCATAATATTATGACCGATCCCTGGTTCTACGGGATTCTCATTTTCGATCGTTCATTGATATTACTTCGCTAGATATAAAATTAAAAACCTGTTATTCCCTTTGATATTAAGGTTATTGGTATTATTACATATTTTTTTGTTTTAAGATAAGCATTGTTGTTACTTAAGTACATTTTTAAATTATCTATGTGTAAATAATATGTCGGAGATAGTAAATCCATGATACTTGTTTGATGCTATTTAATCTGTGGTAGTCTGATCGATAGGTGAATCGATAAGTGGATCGATAATTGGTGGCTCGCGGAGGTTCGCGAGGGAGCGGTCTTAGAGAAAAATAAGAAAAAGAAATAAATATCGCGGGCGATCGGAATCTGGTTCTTGTAAAAGTTCCTTAATAATTGCAATGCCGCGAATCTCGAAGAGTTGTTAATGAATAACGTGTGACCGCGAGTGCGAGGTAGTGGATCGATCGATAAAATCAATATCGCAAAGTAAATCAAACATGCCAAAATAAACCTAAAACCGAGTATTCAAATTGAGCCAAGAGATCATTGAATAAAGGAGTTGATTACGTGCGAATGGCTCAGAACCCTGTGTTTCATTTGATATCCTGAACTGACGTCTTGACGAAAGAAGCCCACATTGCATAGTTTGACAAGACTATCTATTTGGAAGGAAATTACATATTACACAGAGTAAAATGATACGAAATCATGCTAAAGAACAACTCGCTCGATCTTCTGTCACGTCAAATATGTATGTACCATTTTGTCATGTGCCACATGATGCACTTTACATTTTTATATAAATATGCTACTTTACGTTGTTTTAAAAAGACAGCTGAAAGTAGGTAGGTGGGTACTATAGGTATTTCAATGTTTTTCATCACATTGCCCACGGAGCTGAAAAAGTAAGTAGAATTCATGACAACAAACAAAAGGAAGACAGCATTGATACTGTAGCTTAAAACAAAACATTATTATGAATGGTAACAGGACACGGAAAGTTTAACGCCGGCTTTGAAACTGCTCCAACTTTCTTTTATTATTTTTACCTCGAGCTAAACGCTAACAATTTTGCCGTTAACAGCGCAGAGCTTGTTTCCGACTGAAAAATATCAGTTCATTTCATGTTTAGTTTAATAGTTTCTTATAATTGAATAGTTTGTTTGTTTTATATGAAACCTGAATGGCTGACGTAGAAGCAGACGAACGAGTCACCTGATGGTAAGTGGTCATCGTCGCATATGGACACGAGCAATACCAGGGGAGAATGAAAACTCTTTGTACATCTTTCTTGAAGAATCTCATGACATAAAGTATCCCGGAGACCTCAGAAAGAATCTCATTCCACAGCTTGCAAATGGGCGCCCCTGCCCAAAGATGAGAACAGTACTCCACGTCAGGCCTCAAGATACAAGTCAGAGCTTTATAAAGCATCTGCAGGTGCCTCGAAGATAATTTCTGCCTGTATTAAAAGCTTTTTAGAAAGTTACGTAAATTAGTTTCTTATTTCGTGAAATTGTACCACTTATTTGGAGAGAATTAGAAGCTTAAATTCCTCAATTCAAATTTCCATTCTCTTATAATGAAATACTTTTCAGTAAGAGGCGAGTTTATGCCGTCAGGTAAAGTAGAATATTTTGGACGTACAATTAAACTGTACAATCTGTCAGTGTCTGTTATCTATATCCATCCAGCAGTATGGACATATATTATGTGATAGTCTTCAAGATGAAAGTTAATAAAGATACCTTTTTAATTATTGTGTTTAACATCTTAGAATTCATTGCCACTTACAATTAGGTAGGTTTGTTGGGATGCATTAACGTATGTTACGGTGAAATTCTTTAGATTAATCTTTAAATAAACAGAACGTTAAGAGGAACATAAATTATCGTTAACGACCAGTAAGCGTTCTAATAATTTCGTAGCTTCAACGTTTTATCGATCGGAAAGCCATTTATCACTTTTGGTCAACACGGAGTAATCTTGTAAGGCATCCAGGCGACATTGTAAAATTCTCGATAGCAGACCGGCTGGAAGTTAATTCTAACAAACGAGCAGCGCCGGCCGAATGCAATCATGTCTTAAAGTGGATAAGTTCGTTGGGAAGGCGCCAATTTCAACCGATAAACGGCATTACCCTTAAGAGTAGTCTTTTGCAAAGAGTACGATCATGAATGACAGTTCATAAAATATTTTTTACAGTCTTGCACTGATGAAAAGTTTGAACTTAAATAAGATCCTCAAAGTAAAGTTACTGCACTGCTATCTGCTGCTTTTACATGTTTTTTCTTTAATTAGTTATATTGTTACCTGATAATTATGTACTTGTAAGCATGTACTTGGAATAAACGTTTCTTCTTCTTCTTCTTCTTCTTCTATCGGGAATTTTGAGCTAGCGGTTTGGGTTAATAATTCATGTTGATTAGTTGTTTTATGTTAGGATTTTGGTTTTTAGGTGGTAGGTTGCCGTATAATTAGGATAAGATGGGCTCTTGTTAAGATTAAGACTGAAATAAAATTATATTTACATTAGGGTCGAAGAGAAGTGTAAACGTAATTTTTGTTAACATTGATGATAAAATCTGAATTTACATAGGTTTTTGCTACATAACTACCAACCAACAAAAACATGTAGAGCAGGTTATATTTTTTAAAACTATTTTAGTCATTTGAATTTAGTCCTCAAATCCTTCGGGAACGCTTTTTGACAATGGATGCTTTTTAGTTATCTTCATTTCATAAAATAGGCATCACAGGCACTTTGCCGGATAATAATATTGTGTACTGAGTAATGAAATTGTTTTCGGTTCGGATACTTTTTGTAAAATATAGGAGCGGGTGTTTACCCACTCTTTTTATTCTTAAAACACTAATTACATAGTAAGTACCCGAGATTTACCTAAGCAACAAAATAAATATTAATTATAACCAGTGAAGGACTAAGCTATAGAGAAAGGAAATAATTAATTTCAGTTCTCTGTCCGCTGGAAATTGTATCAGGAAGTCGTGGAGGGTTTTAAGTGAAAATACTTTGTTCAATACATATTTTTCCTTCTTAAATTGGATTTTACAAGAGAAGTAGGTAGTAATATGTTGTGTAAGTTTATAAAAAATAAATGATTAAAAGTAATGAAAAAATCAGCAGTAGACAAAATTTTTAACTATATTTTGTTAGTTAAAAGATTTAAACAGGATTTTTCCAAATCTTAATGTTATCCATACTTGAGATATCGTCCCGTGGTACTGCGAAGTTATTAACACTTTAGGTGTAATAAACAATAGTTTAAAAAATAAACAGTGACAAACATCCATTTTAATCATCATTAAGTTAACAATTTGGCTACTTATCATTCTTTAAAATAAAACCGCTATTGTTACTCGCATTTAATTAAAGTAAATATCTCATGAAAGCATATATTATATTATGTCTAGAACTGACGTAGGTATCTCATCTGAAGCGTATCGAAGTAAGTACGTGCATACCCTTACTTTCATGCCTTTTTCTAATAATCCTTTACCCAGCGATGGCGAGAAGGCCGCCGGTTGTGTAATTATGTTTTCAGGCCGTGATTTTATCGGTCAGTATACCATAAAGAGATTTATTGTTCTTATTGTTTCGTACTGGAAATGGGGGTTTTATAAATTACACCAATTTGGAAACAAAGCTACTATTATAAATTATAAAACATTGCATAGGCTGATTGTGTAATCAATGTCAATAATAAGTTTAAGTAAACAATTATCTACTGCATTTCATTAAACTCCAACGACATGAATTCATGTCATGAAACCCATAGTACGTACGCTTCGCTGGAATCCCCATACCTACTAAGTACTCTCGAGCAAGTGATTAGGACAAGTAGCTCGGGCATACATGTAACTCAAGCAAGTTTCTTGAGCAAGTGACTCAGACAAGTGACTAGGGCAAGTAACTTGGGCAAGTGATTCAAGCGAATAACTCGGATAATTGTACGGGCCAAGTGATTTATTTTATTTAGGGTGCTCACTCAATCCACACACAAACATTCGGGTAAGTAACTCAGATGTTATCCGATTTGCCTAGGTAGGTAGATACTTACTTATATTTCTCAAACCTCTTGCTCTACTAATAGACATTGATCAGGTCCAGTTTTCTACCTATGACCAGAAATGGGTAAAATGTAATCATTTTTACAGAATAGGTACGATTACATCTGGAGGCACGGAAGTTCCCCAGCCAAGAATTCTCTATCATCTTGTGTAATATTGTAGTCTGCAATTATAATAACATTTTGCCTATCTTTGCTATAGATAACGAAAGCCATGTTAATTATTTTCTGAAAGCTTAAACGACGGAGAGAAAAAGAAATAAATTCTATTTCCCGGTGGCAGTTGTTCGTCGCGGCGCTCGCTAGAACTGACTGCTATTGCGAGCAAATCCATTTTCTCCGTTTTATTTGCTTTAATCTGACTTTTGTCTTTTTACTCACAATTTCTCTAGCCACCATTCGGGCTGGAGCCGAGCGCTAGAGTACACTTCAGGTCTTATCAGTTGTCATGCTCGCGCCTTCTAATCGGTGGCTAAGTCTATTAAAATTGTATTGTACCTTAAGTTAATGTTTTTAACAAGTAGTTATGCAATATCTAGTCTTACTTCTTCATGTAACCGCATTGGAGCAGCGTGGTATAGTAGGTAGGTAGGTACCTATACGAGAAAATTAAATGCAATTTTTCTTTATTTTACTACTGTAGGTATTTAAAAGTTACTGTTAACTTTCGTGTCTGAAAGCAACTGCTTCAAATAAAAGATACAATCACTTTATTCGTCTGGAACAAAAGGACACTCGACATTCGCTGGTAGCGCCGGGACCCACTGAAGCAATATTTTCTCCTCTTAGTATGCAGGCGCGAGGCAGCGATGAGCCCTCAGGGGGCATGAGCAAGAAAATTGGCCCTCAGACGACCTTCGCAGATTCTATTAATTTTTCTCAGAGCTATCTTTATTGAAAGTAATGTAATAAGTATCATAAGTACCACGTTCAGTTTTTAAGTCACTATTTTCTTCGTTTTTATTTTGAACCAATTTTCCTGGATGGTTATTGAAAAAGTAACGGTGAGAGTCAATATGAAAAATCAGTCAAGTGTGAAATGGGACTCGTCTAATTTATTTTATACACATTTTTAAAATTAGTGTTGTGTTATATTGGTAAGCTGTTTGCGTTCACTTTGGGTACGGAACCCTTATAAATTATTTTTAGTTTTAAGTTATACCTACTTATAATCAAGGAATTTAATTATCACTGTCAAAAGATTCGCATTCAAAAAACAGAATCTACGACTGTAATTTATGACGTGTGTACAAGTCTTAAAAATAATAACAAATAGCTTTATTAATTAATAAATAATTAATTTACTAATAATTAGGGATGCTGTGCTTATAAGTAAGCAGTAAATTAATCAAATTAAGTAACACTTAATTTACTGATTACTTCAATGTGTCATTGTTATTATCGCAGGCGATAATGAAAATTGTCACGCATATTTCAATGATTGATGATGATTTTATGATCCCAGAATATTTTAATGACATGATAATGTTATTATATCGCAACACATGGTAATATTTATTATTTCCTCCGTAATTTTGCAAATATTCGTTCAAACGTTCCATAATTCGCTACGTATTATACACGAAGCTAATTCCACACTCGGGTCGGAATAATCGCCAGTTAGTAGTATTGTATAAAATATAATAATTGGAACATTCATGATTAAGTTTGTAGGGACTACACATTAATACATGTATGTACAATTATACCTAAGTACGTATCCCTATACGCATGTACGATGCACTAATGCACCGCACCGTTAGTCACGGGATTGTCGGGCTACGGACGGTCGCATGTTGTAAGAGAGCGGTTATTAATTAAACAACGTAATTGCATATCCGAGTTTGATTCCGACTCCCGTGCCTCAACAAGTTTAACGTACACGTTCAATAATTTCATTTTAGATGATTGTACGAATTTCCATGTAGAAATAATAGAGCTAATCATTTGAAAATTTTGGTTGGCCATTTTTTATAATAAGTAAGCAAAATAGGAAAACTTATAAGGGGCTCTATCCATCATCCAAACTTAGGTGACCTTCCATGCCCATGGTGCAACCTGATGAACATTGGATAAATTTATACCTACAAGGCTCTACCGTTGGAGGATTCAGGGGCTTTGCTATAGGTAATATTATAGCACTGCATAGTGTTACGGCTGGGCTGGCTAGCTATCATCCTCCAAAATCATTTGTGAAATACTTTTAACGTGTTTTTGAGTATTGTGTGTGCCCTGGGTTCGATTGCCAGCGAGGCGGAAATTTGAGAGATGAGTTTAAATGTCGATTCTCGGTCTGGGTGTGTGTGTCCTTATCCAGTGTCCATGGCACCTACGACAGGGAATATATGTATATAGTAGTGTTATTTTTATTTATTATTTATTACGTATTTCGTTTCAATAACTTGAAATAATGATGGGTCGGTGAAGCATCGGTAATTCATATGTTAGAACATTAATAGATTCAATATTCCTAACGCAGCTAGAATAGCTTCTTACGTGTGCTAATGCTAGGACGCTTAGATAATATTTCTAGCTCTGTTCAACTCTGTTGCAACCCTATGCAATCGTCATCATGAATAATGTGTAGTGTTGTTGAAGCAGGTCATAGGATCTTCTGCGCAAGCACGCCTTCATAAATATTTCAGCTCACGTCGCGGCAGAGATTTACAGCGCCCGGTTAACACTGCATTATGCATTTTGCAAATAATCACATTATTACCGTCGCTAAGTAATGCGCGGAAAATGGAAATCTCAGCGAAAACTTCGGAACTTAAACAAAAATAAAGTTGGGCCAGGTGCTTTTCATTTTGGTTTCGAATTTTGTTATTCATTTTTACGGGATGAGCTTTAGAGTTGGAATTTTTAATGTACGAGTAACTTGATTCGATGCCTTGATATAAATGCGATGGCTTGGCAGGTCAGATTAAAATTTGTGATGTGATTAATTAAAGAAGTATTTAATATTTTCTCTGAGCTTTGATTAAACGCAATTATTATCAAAAGATTATAATAAAATTTGTTCTTTATTATTACTTTTGTTAACGAATATTTTAACTTAACAACTTAAACATAAGTTACTGGATTTTAGGTCGCAGTTATTATCCATTTTCCTCTTCGCCGCGTCGTTTCTTTGCTTCGTGGCTTTTGTTAAATTTAATCCAATTCTAGAAAAAGTCTGAACTCAACTCAGTTATTCATGTTAAACTTTTATTGACAAAGTAATTCATTGGGTTTTTCCCGTTGGGGAGCCCATTCCCATTCTCACCCGTCCCACTATACCCCGAATTCCGATTTCACTGATAACGTCAAATAAAATTAAACATTGCTCACTCATATTACTGAAATTCAATAAAATCCTAAACGAACGAATAATTATTTTAAAAATATCATACCTACTTATCGAATGACAGTAAAAAGTTTTGCCACAGGTAAAAAAATGACTAAGATCCTACGAACTTTATGTTGGCTCTAAGGCTCTTAATAAGATTTCCACATATATTTATATGTTGCTTAATACCGATCAACAAAGAAATAATATAGTCGGTAATCCCGTAGGTATTCAATTCCCAGCTTGCCGGGGCACACGTTTCTAGTCCAGAAATTCTGGAGGTAGGTACTCAAGCTGTGAATGTTAGTGACTTTATATAAAATTTGGGTAGTCCACGTAATTTGCGACACTTGCAAGTGTCCTATCAACAGTTTTCCCAGCACCGTTGTTTTACAACGCAATTGGTTAGAATATCGATACCTACGCATTATAAAGAACGTTACCACCAGTTACTAGAACAATTAAAATTTTTAGTGTCCACGATGATAAAAGTTTGAAATCACATGTGACTCATGTTGACACACATGTATACGTTGATGACGTAACATTTCGATTCTGCAGTCATTGCACAGCCACGCTACACTGGGTCGCTGCACCGCGCAGTGTCGAACCCTCATGAATATTCAACCACCACCCTTTCTTCCCTCGCTCCATCGTCCGTTACACTCTGATTTTGAGGTTACTTTTAAATGGAAATTTAGCTTTTCGTACTTTGGATACTTTGCCATTTAAACCAATTAGTTAGATCCATTAATTAAAGACTTGTATCTAATTTCATTAAAACTCTTAAAACTTGTAACCAAGATAAAATTTATCTGATTTTATTATGTTATAAAAACATGAAAAACTAACACACACGCACACATCGGACACATTGGATCGTTAACACATCGGATCGCTGTTCCGAAGGTCTGGGTTCGATTCCCTGGGAGGTGGTAATTTGAGTGATGAGTTTAAATTCCCAGGCTCAGTTCTTGTGTGTCCTTGATTTGTGTGTTGTCTATAACACCTATGACACAGGAAATCCTAGTGTGGGGCGATGAGTGTGTAGCATTACTTATTTATTTATTTATTACGTACAATGAGAATGTTTTAGTGGATATTAAGTAATCTATTCATATTTGATTCTATCCCGAATGATGTAGGTATGTACGACGAACTAGGAGATAATTAATGTCAGCCGTATAGGCTTAAGATAATCGATTGCTTCAACCCATTAGGTATTCATCACAGAACATTTCGAGGGTTATTCTAGCGTGCACTGAGCTCCTTGAGGGTGGACCCTCAAGGAGCTCAGCTTTTGGAAAAGAGTGGTAGAATCTTCCACTACCTGTCTTCGACATGGTTAAGCTATATACCGAAAATGATCGGGAGTTTACAGCCATTCAAAGTAGGTATTCTTGGCTTCAACCCATCAATGGCCTTGGGTAAGCAAGGATCCCTTTTTCCTCATAAGACTCATAACTATCCCTAGAGACCTAGATACTAAACGTCGCTGCTCTAGTGCGGACTGGTGGAGAGATAAGTGGCCAACCCAAAAGATTTTTATGTGTTTTTTTTATAGAATCAATGTAGCAAACGAGCAGGCCTACGCTGTCGCCCATGACAACTATCATCAGGAGGCTTCAGAAATGACTAAATGACTGCTATCTAATGTAAATAAATGGAGTCGATGGCTTTAACGCCCTCTGAAGACACAAAAGTACTTACAAAATTTTGTCATTGACGGTCACCCATCCAACTATCGAAATGTCGGGTATTGCTTTACTTGGCCGATTATTTAAGTTAGGCGTAAGGCACTAGGCTATGACCGCTTCTTACAAGCCGCCGGGATTTGACCAATTCATGCAAGCTGATATCTCAAAATTTTAACTATGCATAACCCTCAATAACGTTATTTAGCAATACCTATTTAAAATTTCACTAAGGACCTTAAGAACTTCAACTTTATATGTATTATGGTAATTTTGATTGTAATATATCAATTTATTCTCCTTGTAAATGGGTAATGTACGAATAAGTATCCCAGTAGAATCAGTGACACCGGCTGAAAGCTTCATGAATATTCAAGCTCTGCGTGGTGAAGCTTTTCCTTTTAATCGTTCATTAAACTCGATTTTCTAGGTACATAAGTTAATACATTCCAAAAGCAAGTGGAGGTATGTGCTGTAGCTTAATCCATATTAATGATATAAATGCTAAAGTTACGCTGGATTTAGTTACGTTATAATTTTAGTCGTATTTGGCTGGTTTAATAAGATGTCGTTTAAGGTCTTAAGGTAGCAAAATCCATTCAAGGGCAGGTAAAGCTAGGTATGCTCCAGGCCTCCTTTCCATCCGTACTGGAGGAGCGTGGTGGAGTATGCTGTAATCCTCCGCGACGATTATTTGTGCTCAGTAGTGGATCATTGATGAGTTGAAGCAAAGCAAAACAGTGGTACGGCTAAAACCCAGCTTGCTAGCCATCATACCTTCCACTGGCTTGAGTCAGCCGTCAAACTAATAATTGTGGCCCGTCTCGGAGTTTGAGTACCAGTACTTTCTTTCTTTCTCTTACTTCTCTTTTAGCTGGCAACGCATCCACTTACAATCAGATGACTTGTGTGGTCACTTGATGGTTATTAACATTTAAGAAGTTTGTTTTTTAAAATGTACAAACCAATACTCAAAACATTGCACGGTAGATTCTAGGTAGGCCTGCCATATCCGAGTACCTACAATCAGAAATAAACTGAATGGTACCTTCAAAGCTCACGTGCTTTAGTGTAGTAAACAAACGTTTGTTCCCGGTTTTGCATGTTTAAAAAAATGTTTTATCTCCTTCGAGAAAATCAAAAGCTAAAACGAACTGCGTCTGCACTAAAGTCCCGCTTAAAGATACAAAATAGAAGTTTTATTCAACTCTGGTTTTTCCAATTCCCTTCAGACAAAAACACAATAGGGACTCTCTTTACAATATTATTGTGACAGCCCTGGCGTATCACCTCGCAAAACAATAAACAATAGGGGCCATAAACATGTCGAGTCAACAATAGAACAATAGCGCGCTTGCCCGTACGCACGACGCTTCGACCATTACGGCAATAGTCATACGGGCGAAACTCGGTTGCAAGGAACGTTCTCGAATTTTATACGAATCGGGTCCGTCCGGAATTAGCGAGAAAGTTCTGGATTGGCGTGAATGGTGCGTGAGTGGTATAAAAAGGGGCGATCGATCAAGTGCGGACATTCTAGTTTCGGAAGCGGAACCAGGAAGATACCAGCGATACCTACGAGCGATACCAGTGAGAAGTGAAGTGATTTCTACGTGCGATACAGTGTTCGACGAGTGTGTTTACGAGTACCTACGTGCATAGTGTTGTGGTGTGTACTGTGTACAGTGTGTAATTGTGTATCTACGAGTACAATAAAGTCTTTGTGGTACATTTTGGCATTTTCTCGAACCCCATACTCCTGACACGTAACAATTGGTGACAGAAGCGGAATGCCTGTAGTACCTCAAAGTGAAGAAGGGATTCGTACGCGACGGCAGACGGCATTGGATGCCGCGCGGATGGAGTCGCCGGGTCGTGACCGCATGGAAACCGAGACCACCGCTGGACCACCGACTACATCAGCTGCAGCAGTACCTACACCGAGTGCATTTGATATGGCCTCCTTATTAGCCGCCATACAGCGGAGCCAGTGCGAAGCAATGGAGCACCTGGAAAATAAACTATTGGGAAGCCAGCGCGAAGCCATAGAATCCATACAACGGGACCAGCGCGAAACAATGGAGAGCCTGCGCGAAGACATAAAGAGTCAGCGCGAAGCCATGGAGAGCCAGCGCGAAGCCATGGAGAGCCAGCGCAAAACCATGGAGGCAATCGACGCAAAGCTGGATGGTTTCCAGGGAGATTTGAACGTCGTAAAGGAGGACCTAGAAATGGTAAAAGTGCGTACATCCGAGCATGACCAAGCCCTCAAAAGCCATGACGCGTCAATCAACAGCCTCAGCGCGTCAGTGAACTCCCACGAAACTAGGCTTGTGGATTTGAACCACAAGCTGGAAAAAATGAAGGTTTTGGGCACGGCAGCAACCAGCCCATGTCCTGGGGCCCCGAAATTTAAGGTCCCAAGTTTCGACGGCACGACCTCGTGGACAGCGTTCAGGCATCAGTTCGAGGTAGTTGCAAATGGGAATGGCTGGGAGGACGAGCACTCGTTGGCGGCACTCACCCTAGCGCTACGAGGAGAGGCACTGCTTGTGCTTGAGAACCTGCCCGCCGAGCGACGCACCTTGGAGTCGCTACTGAAGGCCCTGGAAGCTCGATACGGGGAAAAGCACCTCGAGCACGTGTATCGTGCGCAACTGAAAGACCGGGTGCAGAAGTCGAGTGAAGGACTGCAACAATGGGCTACGGAGATCGAGCGCCTCGTACGCCGAGCCTATGCGTCGAGTTCCACACCCGTCGAAGACAAAGTTCTAGAGGCGTTCGTCAGCGGAATACGGGATCCCGAGGTGAGGGCAACGGTGCGCTTGGGTCATCACGCCACCTTGGAAGCAGCTTTAGCGCATGCCCTTGAAGTCGAAGCTGTACGAAGCGACTATAAAGGTTGTAAGGTGCGCGAAGTCGTAGCGGCAATTCAACCTCGTTCTGGACCTATCTGCTACGGATGCGGCGAACGAGGCCATATAAGGATTAACTGCCGGACTCGGAAGCAACCGAAATCGGTGTCGACCGCTACCCAAGTCGACACTCAGGAGCCGTTAAACTAGGAGGCGCCAGCGCCGCGGGGCGGGCACTGGCTGGACTTCGTCGAGCCCCTACTGTATTGGTATCACAAGCTTGTGATGGGAACAGCCTTGTAACTACTGGTGAGATAAATGGCATACCCTGTCGCTTTACTATTGACACGGGAGCATCGAAATCCATCGTTCGACCGGAACTACTCAAGCGGACTATCATGTGGGAAAATGGACGACCATCATGCAATCTGCAGACAGCGACAGGCCAGCCAGTGACCGTCCTAGGAGTTACGGAAGCAAGACTGAAACTTGGAAGTGACATTTACACGCAGTCTGTTTTAGTGGCGAATATAACTGACGACTGCATTATCGGACTGGACTTTCTACGGACACATCACTGTATAGTTGATATAGCCAGAGGAGTGTTAAGCTTCAAGGATCAAGAAGTCTTCTTGGAGGGTTCATGTTCAGGAGCAGTGTACTGTTTGAGGACAGTGAAGCTAGCACCCAGATCGGAAACCTTGGTCAAGGTTAGGTTTCCCGAAAAGATACAGATGGATCGATGTGTCGTAGTGGAAGACTATGGAGATCACCCCAGTTGGATCACGGCAAGGACACTGCTCATGACCAAACGTGACGCCAAGTTAAAGGTCATCAATCTTAGCAGCACGCCGATACATCTCGCAAAGAATACCGTTATTGGCCGATGTGAAGCCGTGGACAGTTTGAGGAAGGTCCAAGAATACTCGGACAAACCTGGATCAACGGATCACATGAAACCTTTGCTGGAGGCGACCAGGAGGAATTTGAGCTCTGAGGAATATACTCAGGCAGCAAAGTTGTTGACGGACTACAAAGACATCTTTACCAGAGGAGATAGCGACCTTGGAAGAACAAATCTTGTCACTCACCCAATAGATACCGGCAATACTTCACCGATCAAGCAAAGACCGAGACGAGTACCATTGGCAAAGGAGCACGAAGTTGCAGAAATGATCGAGGACATGGTGCGCAGCAAGGTGATCGAGCCGTCAACTAGCCCTTGGTGTTCACCTGTGGTACTCGTGAAGAAGAAGGATGGCAGTACTAGATTCTGTGTTGACTACAGGATGCTTAACACCGTTACTAAGAAGGACAGCTACCCTCTGCCCCGGATTGACGACACGTTGGATATGCTTGGTGGCATGAAGTGGTTTTCGACGGTCGACCTGAAGAGTGGTTACTGGCAGGTAGAAGTACGGCCAGAAGACAAGGAGAAGACTGCCTTTACCACCGGAACCGGAAATGGCTTGTGGCAGTTTCGCGTAATGCCTTTTGGGCTATGTAACGCTCCTGCCACTTTTGAGCGTCTCATGGAGCGAGTGTTAGTTGGACTTTTGGGGGACGCTTGTCTGGTTTACCTCGATGACGTCATAGTCATGGGACGAAGCTTTGTGGAACACAAGCGAAACCTAGAGAAGGTATTCAGACGATTCCGTGAGTCCAACCTAAAGCTCAATCCGAAGAAATGTGACTTCTTCAAGAAGGAAGTATCATTCTTGGGACACATCATATCGGACGAAGGTGTTCGCACTGATCCAGATAAGATAAGAGCTGTTCAAGAATGGCCGACCCCAAAGAACAAGACCGATGTAAGAGCGTTCTTGGGACTATGCGCCTATTACCGTCGGTTTGTGAAGAACTTCTCCGAGATAGCCAAGCCGTTACATCGTCTCACGGAGGACAAGAGAATCTTCAGTTGGGATTCCGATTGCGAAGATGCGTTTGTTCGCTTAAAGGAACGTCTGTGCTCGGCTCCGATTCTTGGCTACCCCAGAAGAGAAGGGAGATTCACAGTAGACACGGACGCTAGCAATACTGGCATCGGAGGGGTGTTATCGCAAGAACAGGACGGCCAGCAGGTGGTCATTGCGTACTTTAGCAAGACCCTTTCGAAACCGGAAAGGAATTATTGTGTGACTCGGCGAGAATTACTGGCTGTGGTGAAGACCCTTCAGCACTTCAACAAGTATTTGCTGGGACGCGAGTTCACAATAAGGACGGACCACGCCGCTCTGAGATGGCTTCTACAATTCAAGAACCCGGAAGGCCAGGTTGCAAGGTGGATCGAACAGCTTCAAGAGTTCAACTTCGTAATAGAGCATCGTAACGGAAGAGCTCATTCGAATGCCGACGCCCTGTCACGACGCCCATGCTCCGACGAATGTCGACATTGCATCAAGCATGAGGCTAAAGAAGAGGTCAGGGTGATAAGGATGCAGGACCTAGACGAGTCTTGGGGAACGGAGCAAGTAAGCCAAGCTCAGAAGGAAGACAAAGACCTCAGCCTGATCATGGAATGGAAAGCCAAAGGACAGAGGCCCCTGTGGAGTGAAGTGTCAGCATCAAGCGCGACGACTAAGGCATACTGGGCTCAGTGGGACAGCCTTATATTAGAGAATGGCGTGCTTTACCGGAGCTGGGAATCACTCAACGGAAAGGAAAGAACCCTGCAAATGGTTATCCCCAGGAGTAAAGTGGCTGATTTGCTGAAGCTCGTACACGACGGCACTTCCGGCGGGCACCTCGGCATCAAGAAAACCCTCGTTAAGATACGAGAACGCTTTTATTGGGTGCGGTGTCGAGAGGACGTCGAAGATTGGTGCAGGAAGTGTACAGTGTGCGCTTCAGTGAAAGGGCCCCGCACTAGATCCAAAGGGAAACTACAGCTGTACAACGTCGGAGCCCCTTGGGAGAGAATCGCCATAGACGTTGCTGGGCCATTCCCTCAGACGGAAGACGGGAATAGATTCATCATAGTGGTTCAAGACTACTTCAGTAAATGGCCGGAAGCGTTTGCAACTCCGAACCAAGAGGCGAAGACCGTGGCCAAGAAACTTGTCCAGGAGGTAGTATGCCGCTTTGGTGTACCATTGGAGTTACACAGCGACCAAGGCAGGAACTTCGAGTCGACGTTATTCCAGGAGATGTGTGAACTTTTGGGAATAAACAAGACACGTACCACACCGGCGCATCCTCAATCTGACGGCATGGTGGAGAGATTCAACCAAACGTTGGAAAATCACTTGGCCAAGGTCGTCGAGGAACATCAGCGAGACTGGGATCGGTACATTCCTCTGTTCCTGATGTCATATCGGTCTGCCATACACGAGTCTACGGGATTTACACCGGCTAAAGTTAACTTCGGAAGAGAAATGCGTCTGCCGTTGGATTTGCTTACCGGAACACCGCCAGATGCCCCGAAACCAACCGTTGAATACATCGCGGACTTACGGAAACAATTGGACGAGACACATGATCTTGTAAGAGAGCAATGTTTGAAGACCAGCGAAAAGATGAAAACCCGCTACGATCGCGATGCTCGGAAACATGGTTTCAAGGAGGGAGATTCTGTATGGTTGCACAATCCACTGCGGAAGAAAGGGAAGTCTCCGAAGTTACAAGCACGATGGGAAGGCCCTTACACAGTTGTCACGAGGATTAATGACGTGACCTACCGAATCAGACAGGGGGACAGAAGAAAGCCGAAGATCGTGCACGTGGACAGATTGGCACCATTTCATGGATCGAATAATGCTCGGGACGAGCATGACTAAGAGGGGGGCAATGTGACAGCCCTGGCGTATCACCTCGCAAAACAATAAACAATAGGGGCCATAAACATGTCGAGTCAACAATAGAACAATAGCGCGCTTGCCCGTACGCACGACGCTTCGACCATTACGGCAATAGTCATACGGGCGAAACTCGGTTGCAAGGAACGTTCTCGAATTTTATACGAATCGGGTCCGTCCGGAATTAGCGAGAAAGTTCTGGATTGGCGTGAATGGTGCGTGAGTGGTATAAAAAGGGGCGATCGATCAAGTGCGGACATTCTAGTTTCGGAAGCGGAACCAGGAAGATACCAGCGATACCTACGAGCGATACCAGTGAGAAGTGAAGTGATTTCTACGTGCGATACAGTGTTCGACGAGTGTGTTTACGAGTACCTACGTGCATAGTGTTGTGGTGTGTACTGTGTACAGTGTGTAATTGTGTATCTACGAGTACAATAAAGTCTTTGTGGTACATTTTGGCATTTTCTCGAACCCCATACTCCTGACACGTAACATTATTATAGACGTTTATTTATATTCGAAGTGGAACCCCAAAGGCCTTAAATGAATTATAGGCTGGCCACCATTGTTACGTTTTGTGATTTACGACATCGTACTTTGGCAATAAAGCGATATTTTAAATTAATATAAAACTGTTTTTCAGGACTAGAAACGCGCCCTCACTTTGCTTGGCAACATCTAAGTATGACTTTGCACCTTTACTCGAAACAACTCCTACCTATTCTTTGAGCAGCATCGTAGGTACATTCCTTGATTAGGTAAAAATAAGAATAACGTTCACTAATTACTTCTCATTGCATTTTATATAATATCTCTGATCCGGACATGGGTCCGTTTTCCTGCATCAAAACTATTCTAGATAAAAATCGGTGACATAAGTTACTGCTTCCAAACTTCCGCAGTGAGGACAAACTTCCAAGAAATACTTACAAAAGCCAATAAAATTTCCAAATAATATTTGTATCAGAGCGGATGTCGTTCCTTTACCCTACCAATTTTTTAAGTATCAGATTAGACAACATTTTACAATATCACAATTGAAATTTTAGATTTCGCTAGTATTTCGCTAAAATACGGAGCCCCAAATTTTCGTATCAAGCACCTTCAATAATTCTTAATATAATCCAAATATATTTGAACGTAAATTGAAAATTCGAATTATATTTTTTTTTCTACAAGTAAATCTAATATTCTCGGGAACGCCTTTTGCCATAACGCCTTAAGAGTCAATTAGCATTTAACACCTTACGTGGTTTGTTTTTGTTGTACATTCCCCGTATTGTTCCGCTTCATAATCACAGATTATAAACTCAAATTCTTGATGTACGGTGATTATAAGGTGAATAGGTCATGGCGTGCCATCGTCAAGTGATTGAATCGTGATGTGACTACGGTTCACGGTTTTATCTTGATTAGAGTCGGTGAATTTAGGTGATTAAATTGAAATGTAAACAATTTTAATAAAGACAAAAACTGACGTAAATATCGATAAGTATTATGATATCGATAAAATTATTTATGTTATGCAACTGCGGGCGCGGTCGATATCGGATGGGTGACCGCTAGTGGCAAAATTTCTTGAGCGCTTCCGTGCTTCGAAGAGCACGTAAAGCCATCGGTTCCGGTTATTTATTTATTAAAACTCAACAACAACGTAACATGTTACATTACTACAAAACACTAGATAAGCCTTAAAATAATACATTTTACATGTGACCTTAATTATAAACGAGTAGGTACAGCAAACTTAAAATAGGGTGCATAGGCATTAATAAAATAGAAAACTTATATGTTAGCATATCTATCGATAACAGTCGTTAAGCCCAAAGTTGGTGTTTTCTATAAGAAACTTTTAGCAGGGCAGTAATGAGTTTTTAATCCTCTTTATTTAAATAAATGCGCCGCAATTATCTTTTCCGCGCACTTTCTAAATTAAGTGCGCTGCAATTATTTTTTCCGCGCACTTTTTGAAATTTTTAACATTTAGTGTTCGGATTGTAAGATATTAATGGTTTTGTTTTGAAAAATGAGTTTTTTGAGTGAGAGTGAAAGTATAATTCCTGAGTATGAGGCGCCTTTTATTTTCTCATAAGGGGGGATGAAAAGTAGAGTGTATCGGTACTCGGGAGCAAATATTTAGCCAAATAATATAAATATAGCCAAAGTACTCTTTGAATCCCTCGCTACGTTCAAGATTCTACTAAAGAATCCCTAGCTACGCTCGGGGTTTTACTCTAAGATCCCTCACTTCACTCTGGATTCAAAAAAACGCCCTCACCGTAAAAATATTACTTTGCTCCCTTGTTATACAATCTAATATAAGTCTATACTTATGTGTAAAAAAATCATGTTTGATTTAATATTATAGACCTATATTAATATTTCTGTAAACCATTCCGAGAAATTTGAATGTGAAGATACGAATTTAGTGACGTCGTGAAAAAAGAAAATTGTTTCCATTTATGATCAACAGAACCCGAGTCACGTCTGTGTATCGTGCGGCTCGGGCACTATAGGGTTACCATCACAAAATACGTAATGAAATAAAATGAAAAAAGTTGATTTTCACAGATCCTATCGGAAATTTAATTTACACGCACTCAGTGATTTAATTGGATATTATAATAAGCAATAACAACCCAGATTTTTTTCAATTATGGAAAATTTAGAGATTAGAGATGTGCCTACTCATATAAAAAATCATAAATATCGTTTATGGGTTAAGAGTTTTAGAGGTGACACTCATGAGCTATCGTCTAACAAAAATTACCCACTTACCTACTGAGTAATTGTCTGATTTTAAACTTTATTTTATTCAACGTTTCTACGCACCAGTTCAAGAGCCAAACTAAAGCGCTCAGATTTTAATGAGACCAAAGGCGGACAAATTCAAGAGCCGAACTAAAGCCCTCCGGTTTTAATGACCCCAAAGGTAATAAGACTAAAAGTCCGTACAAATCAAGACAGTTGGTAACCCTGGTCGTCAACAATTCCCTCGGAAACGAGCTTGCTGTACGACGTACGTGTTTTTGCACATCCTCCTCAGCCACTTGTATGGTAAAAGAGTAAATTGTGAGCTAAACGATATCGCCATTGTGTATGTGTAAGCATATATTTTTATATCACGAAGAACAGATGTTTCTCTTTTTATTATCTTTTTGTTGTCTCAAATATTGTTATGTATTATTCATATGAAATTCAGGAAGAGTGTGGGTCCCTCGACTAACTGGACTAACCTTCTAAAGCCCGATTTGAGTAATATTCTGCAGTGGTCGCAGGACAGGACTCATGATTGTAATGGACGGAAGTATGTGTAGGTGGTTCTGTATGCTCGTTTGCTCAAATCCATAAAAAGTTACCCATAATACCAGATTTCATGGTGAGGAAAATACTACGTTTAACTACGGGCAGTGAAAAGTGTCCATGGACCACCTACATATGTGAACTAAGTAAGTGGACCACGACCGATGCATGTCTGAGTTTGATCTTGTCTTTGTATGTTGACTATGGTATTCACGGCACAGGAGACTGTAGTGTTGTGCTATAATTATGTAGAACACACTGCTAAAATATTAAAAAATATTATGTATTTAAATAATGTTATTCTTCCAGTTAAACAACTGTTGACTTGGCTAATAAACACATATCCGTCAAGTGTAGAAAATGTAGGTTAATTACCTACGCAGAATACAAACTTAAATATCAAAGGGATTTTTTTTCATTCATAAGCTTGGTGGCACGCCATGACCGGAGTCAAAGTCGCAAATTATGAAAGTACGTTTGAACTTTATGCCCTAAAATATAAGATTCAAAGTAGGTTGAAAACAGATCGCAGTGCATTGCAATGAGAGTTGGAAAAATTATGTTGCAGAAGAAAGAAATGTTGTTAAAGCGTTGCTCGTTTTAAACCATTTGCTCGGTTCCTTTGTGTGATCTAAATTAAACTAGTTGAGTTGGATGTTAGTGGATTTTCTTTAATGTTACCAATTTAGTTCCACGTGGAGTAATTGGTGCTCTACTCGAAAATTTATCTTCTTTGTTGAGAATTGCATTTATATAACAAATTGTTATTTAGTGCCGTCTATTAAGAGTACCTATAGTAGGTAATTAATTTAAGTTTGCTTTCAAACCTGAAAATATTTATTAACGGCAAAATAAAATACTCCTGTTACTTCTTCCAATCCACTTTTTATTCCATGAATGTATTGAGTGTGTTACATGTGACGATTTGTCATATTGTGTTGATTTGTCGACGTCAAAGTATTGTTTTTCATACAGCCAATAAATATAATAATTGTATTTTACAGTTTGATTTTCACTAGCAATACGATGCTTATAAACGTAAAACAAGATGAGTAAACCAATAATTATCGGGTGATTTGTCATTCGTTACATTAAATAAACAATGAATGCTAATAATCTTCATTCAGATCCAATTACGTCGAAGTTCGACCAAAACCAATATATGTATGTACTCTCGCGGCTTGTTATTCGAATTAAGCCGTAATACCTACGTACCTACGTAGGGGTAGCTACGGTCGTAATACCTCCTATATCGGTAACGTAATTATACAATAGAATAGATTATATTACGATAATCTGACTGATAATTATCTTATGGACAATTGGAACGAACCAGCATTTATTGATGGATGAAAGGATCACAGGAAACAAACGTTTCAAAATGCTGCTCTGGAAAAGAATCCGTGACTAATCTGTCCTTTACGCTACGGTTAACGGTGTTTTATATTAACGCATAGAACAACAAGGGGCAAGAAACTCCCAAATACTTTTTTATTTCCTACTCACAGTGATATCATTGGCAATATCCCTTATTGAAGAAGAATAGCTAATACCTATAAGAAGAAGCTTAAAGAAATTGGCACTTCTTTTAAACTCCTACAACAATCGCACATAGCAAATTAAATCGTACGAAATATCTGTATTTCGCCCTGTACAACTGGAAAAGTAATAGGACGAATTTACCGAGCTTCATTTATTTTTTATTTGAAGAGTAATTTTTAACGAAGCCGACCGTTTCATTGGACCACAGCGAGCTCAGCCAACTGAAATCCGAGCTAGCAGTACGTGACTCCAATGCTATGTTTTCAGCGACCGAACAAATAACAAAATAAGATTTTTACCTACTTTAATTTATACTTTTAGTGACAAAAATAGTGTTCCTGAAGATTTTATTTTATGGAGGATAAACTCGTCCGCGTTTTATTGCTAAGCCAAGATAAATAAAAATGAAGGTTTAGTAGAGTTTAAACTCTACACATTCGCTCTCGATCGTATTTTTTTGTAACTATGCCATGCTGGCCAAGTACGGTTTTGCGGTTTGGGGACTCCAAACTTAGGTACTATAATAGGAATATAATGAAACCCTTATTCGAATCGTTTGAGATATTTCTTAAGTTAGCGTCAACAAATAGATAAACAGTATGATTGATAAACAGACGTAAATTCCAGAAATGATTGTTACAATGTATTATGGTAATCGATTTTTATGAATTTAATATATTTAATAAATGTTTTTTAATGAATTGTTATGATAATTATTAGACAACTTATAACCGATATAAAAAAGGAATCGAATAAATCAGATTATATCTCGACAGGTCCAGACGATTGAGATTAAACGAAACAGTATTAAGGTCCATAATCCCGGCACAGCATCTTTTATCTTTAATTCATTAATCTGGACGCAACCTCCGGGACTCTAATTGTTTAATGCGATAAAGCCGACTGGATAGCTGGACTAATTTAACTACGTGCTCCTCGTTCCGATTATTGGTCGGTGACAATCGAAGATGATTTAACAAGAATACGTTTTGTGATTGGGAAACGGAAATAGAATTTATTTTCTTATTCCTTTCCTTTCTTTCATGTCTGGCAATGGATTAGTGATTCAATGGAAATGGTGACTCTAGGTATATATGGTAGGTACTTGAAGATAAAAACATCATAATATTGTTTTTGTAGCGACCATCTCAGTCCTCGTGGAGTTACATACTAACAACAACTAACATTAGGTACTAGGACTTATTTTTCACTAACGGTCCATGTCCTCGCACTTATCAACAAAAATAACCGACTAATACTCTATCATCATCTGCTTAATGGACTAATCATCCCAGTCCCTTAGTTGAGTCATTACTTCTGCCTTAATTCCATAAAAACATCCAAACTAGGTATAGCGAAAGTACAGAGAATAAACTGAAAACATTAAGTAGCGTAGTTTAACGGGGAAATGAGAGTCACAATCATTTTTTTAAATAAAAATCTCATTCTCCTCATTCTCAGGATGTAGAGGTAATGTTAATAGGGTAGGAGGGTGGTTGCCTGGTGTTATTTAAAATGGTTAACTGATGGCTTCAACTAATTAGCACGTCCCTTGTATTTGAGGAAGTCTGGAAGGTTTTCCATTGTCCTTCTCTTTATTCGGTATAACGATAATAGACAACCAAAACACCCGCTACTAATTCATTCGACGATGCAACTAAACTAAATACAAAATGGAAATTGGTTTCTTTGGCAAAATGTGTAAATATTTATACATTTATTCAGATGTAGTTTATAAGGATTAAACAATGATCAAATTGTACAATCACTACATTGTAAACTGTTCCTGGAAAAATGTATTAGATACGCAAACGTCTTGCAAATGCGCTACAAACGGCTTCATTTATTCTTAGCTTAGAGACTAACCAACTGTAATACGCTTCCTGAAATATATGAGCCAACGTCTTAAATCCATTTTTGCACGACATAATTCAAGGTGATGGATGAGTCTTACCTACATAGGCATACATAACAGTTATCAGAAGACCGTTAAATGTAACTGGAAGGGTGAACCTTTTTGACTATAAATAAGTAACTTTTTACATAAAAATAACTGACTTCAAAATTTATAAGTAGAGGTAACTAAAAACTCCCCATCAGATGTTGCTCAAATTTATATGGGGCTATCTAGCCCTACAAGCACTAATTATCGAATACAACAAGAATTATCAAAATCGGTTCAGCCAGTGTAAATTATAAGGTAAGAAGTCAAAAAAGAAAAAAAAAACAGACGAATTGAGTGTTTTTTTGAAGTCGGTTAAAAAGACGGTCATTAAGATCAATTTGTGAGTTTTGCCGCATACTAAGGACAAGTCAGGATTAAAGCAGTCTTAATTTGAACGTCTGAGTTGGATGTAGCAATTTTCTGCTACATTTAACGTGAACGCCGAGACCGCACGCCATTGCATCGCTCACGATTTTAACAGAACGCCACAAAATAGAAGAATACCCATTTTGTACGTCCTTGATTATACATCAAAAATGTTTCAAATTGTTCTGCGTGTAGATATTCCAAAAGAAAGGTAAATTCAATTATTCCCTACTATTATTATAAATGCGAAAGTAAATGTCTGATTGTCTGTAAGGCTTTCACGCCTTAATCATTCAACCGTTCGTAATGACATGTTATAGAAAGGTTATATATAATTACTAGCGAACCGCCCTCGCTTCGCTTCGGGACCCGTAAGTATCAACCGCGTAGGTCCCGCTCCCGTAGGAATTTCGGGAAGATAATAAACTATCACCAAAATTAATTGAGGTTAAATTAAATTAAACTTACAAATAAAGCTTACGACAAAATAATAGCAAAGTAGCAAAGGATCACAGCAAGATTAATTCAGATTAAACTTAGAAACGCGGCAAGTTTGGTATGGCAGTGGGTTCGACCAAATTTGATTACCATAAAAACGGTTCTAGTGTGTTAATCTTAAAAGATAGATATATACTGTCGTGGACATTTTTTTAGATCATTTCAAGAGGAATAATTCTTTCATACATATATTTTTTTGGTATCTTGAATCGTTTTCGCAACGCATGCAACGAAAGCCCTCGAGAATGAATAATTTTCCCCGTTTTTTCCACATTTTCCATTATTTCTTCGCTCCTAATTGTTGCAGCGTGATGTTATATAGCCTATAGCCTTCCTCGATAAAAGGTCTATTCAACACAAAAAAAAAAATTCAATTCGAACCAGTAGTTCCTGAGATTAGCGCGTTCAACCAAACAAACAAACAAACAAACTCTTCAGCTTTATAATATTAGTATAGATATAAAGTTGACCTTAGGATATTTTTTATCCCTTGACGGGATGAATAGAGGAGAGGAACTGAGTATTTTTTATATATTTCTGATGTTTATTAAAATAAAAGCGGTAGGTAGCCAGCACCGTCACTTAACCATTTGACCTTATCGCACAAGTGTATACTAAGTAGGTACTCCACACTTATGTAATTTTTCCCTCCTTTTCTTGACGTTGTTTGTCCTTGACGCGGGCGAAGCCGTGGGCAAAACAATTAGTCATAAAGACATTTACGTCATTTCTGTTCAGCGCATGATATCAGATTAACACGATATTTTAAAAGAGTCGTAAGTGATCATTTCAGTATCAGTAACAACAAAAGGCTCCGCCAATCTTCAAACTTCAAACAATATAACGTTAAAAATTTTACGGTTGATGCCACAAAGACACTGTACACAAACTCTACCATAATAATATTCAAAACCTCAACGCCTCGTAAATTGGCAACGTTTAAATGTGAATAATTTATTTGTTAAGAGAAAAGAAAGAAATTGAAGAAGGTGTTTTTAAAACGAAATCTTTTTTTTTCTTTTTTTTACTTAAAGGTAACAACAGCTCTTGATTAGTTTAGAACGGTTCGTTAATTTTAAAGAAATCAACGTTTTCTTTTACATAAATTATCGTTGATTGATAAAAAAAGCTTCTGAAATAATAATAAAAAATATATAGCTATGACTTATTAAATTAATTGGGTGTGCGACCGATCGTTCGCAAATAAATATAGAACCCTTATTATTTAACGAAATACAGACTTCAACGTTATATTGCTTACTGCGGCTGACAGCTAGCTAACTCTTATTTATACAATTTTATTTTCATCACGAAATATGTACTTAACTGCTACAGCATTTTATATCGAGTGTAATTATTTTGTAGAAAGATTTGGAACGTTTTGAACTGAATAATAAAAATGTGACACGTGTAAGTGAAACGACGTGACATAAAATATTTTTCAATATGTTTGGCCGTAATTTAATCACTGTAAAGCATATTCGTGCTGTTATAAAGGTGCGTGCAGATTAAGTAACATGTTTCATAACTTCTGTTATGCAACACGTCCACTTAAACTAACATTGTTGTATGATTGTATCACAATGAAACATAATATATAAAGACCAAGAGAAGTTTTTGTAACACATATCGTCCACATTTATAATGCTAATTAACTGTTTTATAACATGTTTTGTTATATAGTCTGTACGCACCCTAAGAAAACGTTATTAGGGTCTTACCTTGATCATAGCCTTGAGCATAGCGTACCGGGTGAACACATTCCTTTGGGACTTGGACTCATTGTATCGCTCCATGAGCGTTACTAACGCCTTCTTCGCGGTGTCGTAGTTTTCATCCAAACGAACTCGTACTGCTCGGAGCCGCTCGTTCGTTTCAATCACCTCTTCTTTCGTCTGTCCGCCTGGTAGACAATAAAAAAAACATAATTATAGCAACTCAGAACTGCCCCACTGCTGGGCTCGGTTCTCCACACAATGTGAGGGGTACAGGCCATAGTCCATCACGCTACCCAAGTTTAAATTGGCGGACTTTAAACCTTTTAACCTTTAAGGACATTGTAGACAACTCTTAGGTGTGTAGAGATACAAAACAATGCTTTTTAAAAGACACTGTAAAGTAATGGTTTCTTCAGTATTTAGGGAATAGTACATTATGATACAAGTGTGCGAAGTTGGTCATTACAGTCGAGGCGGTATTGAGCCCGAGCCGCAAGGCGAGGGCTGTAATAGAGCCAAGACTGTAATGAACAAAGCACACGCGTATCATACGACGTTTTTCAACACACTTGCGAGGAAAAAAACAATTAGGTATCGACATTTTTCAGTCACAAATCAGCAAATTATAAACGAACAAATGTTTGCACAAAATGGCGCGGTTTATTTTTTCGCGCGCCGTATCTTTGGTTGAATAACTATGCGCGCGCAGGTTAAGTCCAAGGCACCGAACATTCCGCCACAATATATTAAACTAAATAATTATGTATTTCTAATAAGAATTTACGGTAATTAATGATTTAAAATATTGTATTTTTTAAATGCTTTAATAGATAATTAGATGAAGTATAATCTTATCTTATCAGATTTTGACTAAGTACCTACAACAAGTTTATTTATTTACAAAATAACAAATCTTTTGGTAACAACCTCTTTACGGATATTAAAAAAAAAGTGGAATAAGAAAAACACTAGTGCGGTAATGAAAAGTAAAACGCACTAGTGTGTAATAAACCGCATTCCGGGCGTAAGACTAAAGAAAAAATATCAACTTTACGAGCAAGTGTGTTGAAAAGAAGATTTGCCACATATTAGGTATAAATAAATCAGTATTATTTACGCACGATGTCTCCAATTACTCATGTTCAACCGCGATTGCTGTGTCAATGGTAAACGAATACGAGGATAAACGTATTTCACGCAGGGTTGCCACATATATTTTTATAATTTCCGGGACAATTCTACTAGGGTAAGAGAGACAATCCCCTATTTCCCGGCCACCTGGCAACCCTGGTTTCACGTGCGGCGACGTGTTCAATATTATCATCTTCTAAATAAGAATTAGTCTTAATAGATATCTACAATACCTACGTACACTAATATGATACACCAGTGACTGGGACTTATTTCATTATGAGCTACATGAATACACAAAAGTAGGATGTAGTACGGAATTGTATATCTTAAAAAATCTGCGATGGCATAAAGACTAGATCCGACGGATATCCACATTGATATCCATGTAAAAATTGCCATGTACGTTAACATTTTTCTACTGCGTGTACTGGCATTGTTTCCCAAAGCGAAGCGAGGGCGGGTTTACGAGCATTTTAAGTGGCCTTGAGCAAAAAAGTAAAATTATTTATTCATTCCAAAAATTGCGTGACAAAAATCGTTCCTATCTGAATTAACATAAAATTTATGGAATAACGATTTAAGGTTATAAACCCTTAAATGCGGTACGGTTACTGGAGCAATTACGACTGACAGTCATTAAAATAATTACGGGGTCAAATGATAATTAATTGCATTATCTACATACCTACATAAATGGAACTCACAAGTGAAATAATTCGGATCTCTATAGAATGCCGTGTTAAATTTGCTGAATTTTATTAATGACTCAATGTGAATAAAATTACTTCCGTTTTTCAGTAATGCTTGTTCTTCGTCGCTTTATGCATTTCATTAATTTTATTAACAATTTTGTATACTTAATTCATTTATTTTTTATATCGTTTTGCACGTCTAATATATCCGAAGGACTACAGAATATCTTTTTATGATTCATTATTGTGTGTTCTAAAAATATGAAATTGTATCTAATTCCACGCAAGTGGCTACAGAGCCACTCTTACTTTGTCATTTTTTTCTGTCTTTGTTGAAGACATTCTTTCTGCTTTGTGTTGAGAGGTTTTTTCTTAAAAGACCGTTTCAATGTCTTTATGATTCCGATGACCAGTTTCTTCGTTCTTGAAAAATCCTTAAACTTAAAAGCAAAAATTATTGTTTAAATTTGTAGTATCACTTTCCTTTTCTGTTATTGTTACATATTAAATGTAGGTATTCATTATTATTTATGTGTATGATAGATTAATTACCCTGTAAAATATTTACTAAATCTTATGTTTATTAGCTGTGCATGACGTCTTTCCATGTTTTCTTTTCTTTCAATCTGCTCTTTGGCCAAATGTTGTCTGGAAAAAATCGTTGTTTAGCCATAAGACTGCCTTTTGTACTGTTCTTCATATAGATTAAGCTTTTCTTATGTGTGTAAAAAGAGTATCTATCTAATAGTCATGTAACGTTAACAATTAGTTTCGACTTAACTTTTACTTATCACTTTTAAAAATCACGTCGTAACAATAAAAAACTAAATTAGAGAACCATGCCGTTATAAACAACGGGAAACGTAGCCACAAACCACCAAGGTCCAACCAAACCAAGGTCCTTCTGACCGGAGCTTGGAGATTCCCCATTTTAATGCTCAGCGAAGCGAGGGCGAGTCGCTAGTATTGGATAAAATATAGTGAAACGTGAAACGATTCAACGATTTTAAAACAATTTTGACCTCTATGCGATTGTCATTTCACACTCTAACTAGCTCTCCTCTTTTTCCATATTAAAAAAACTATAGTGTTAAGTATGTAGTAATGTAAAATGGCTAACAGACGTCTATAATATTCGTACTTCCTTTGCTTCGTACTTAACAAATCGAGTCTATATAGAACGCGGAAGCAATCTCACTTTTAGTTTTCTATGAGGAAACTGGCACCGGGTAAAGGATGCGTTTCTTATTACTTAGTGTAACTGAGTTCCTCGAAAGTTTCTACGTTACTTTATTGACGGAAATCGGAAATGAACATGTGTTCCTGTATCTACAAATAAAACTCACATAAATAGAGAGATAGAGTGATATCCACACAAATAACAAAACAAAAAATCTCCCTTTCAATTTTTTTTTTATTATTTGTTGCGATAGCGGCAAAATAACACCCATTCTGTGATATTTTCGATGAAGACATAAGTCCTTGTGGCCGACAAACAGACAGCGCAGACGTATATTAAATAGGGTTTCGTATGTCTCTTCAACCAAGTGTAGGTGCCTCAGTAGAACCAGAAAATAATAAGCGTAAAATGATAGTATTTTAAGTGCCTAGATGATTTGCCTGAGATTTTAAATCCGTCAAATTACCTAAGTGGCGACGTTGAGCTGTTTATATTAAATACCTTTTTTAATAACAAAAAATTATACCAGGCGCATACCAGACGTAAAATAAATCGCTCCGTCACACGATTTAGATTTAAATGAAAACCCTGATTTGCAAATTCGCAGTTAAAGCAACATGTTTCAGACTAAAACATTACAACAAACTTTGCTACGATTTGGCCAAGGGTAAAAAGATTTTGGCACCAAATAAAACACAATACACTTTGAGTTTTAACACACAAGTATCACGATACGTGACACATAACATGGTGTTTGTCACGACACAGTGACCGCTCGGAGAATGCGATGAGTGAAAAATTGTTTATCGAAATAAAACGATGAAAAATAAAACTCTTTGTAAAACGGTGATCAATTAAAATATGTTGGAATTTCGACGTGATGTAAACGTTTATTAAAATCCTTTTTGGAGAGATCTCGAACTCGATTCCCGTCAACTGTACAGTCTCGACAAATTGAAATTCATGAAATATTAAGAGTAGAACGTTAACGAAAAATTTCATTACTTATCGTGACTTTAATGATATAGTGACGGAATATAAAGTCCATAATACAGAGCGAAAGCTACTGAGAATTTAAAATAAGAGTGATTACAACGTTTTCATCCTATGTTGGTATTAAACAATGTTTACACTATAATTATGCAAAAGATTAATTGTTGTATAAGATACAGTTATCAAATTCTCAAGAGATTTATAGCACAATGGGTCGTATAAAAAGGACCATTACTGTTGGAACATCAGGAACATTATTAAAATTTCAGCAGCCAAAGTTACAGACAAAATACGACATAACATATTCTGATCTATGTATACTCGTAATACCAAATTAAGTTACGTTTTATATTCGAAATTACGTACAATTTTAGTAGAAAAGTTGCCGGAAAATTATTTAATTACAAGATTAATTAAATAAACCGCTACACACACAGATACCATTCTAGGATTCGCTGTCGCTGATCGGCTGCCTTAGACATAACATAGAGTGGAGATCCCACACATCCAGACCATGGTTTGCGCCTCACTGGGAATCGAACCCAGGACACCAGGAACGTCAATCCGGCATGGTGACTGTAGTGTATGTAACTTATATATAATTATGCTATATATAGGGCTCAAGGTGTTATATATAGGAAGGTAATAGGTATAAGACCTAAAAATGTTTATTCCAGCTCTAACTCTCTAATAGCTGGGGAGCCGAAGAGGGGAATCTGGGATTTACTCGAGCGCGGCAGATTAAGGTACAGGGGATACCTTGTACTAAGACCCAGTTAAGTACCTCCACCAAATATGAGCCCCATATATAATTTCGATTTTTTTGCACATTATAATAATGGTAGCGAGTTTGCATCACATCGAATTCGTCAGATTATTGAATGAGAGCTTTTTTTAGGTTCACTTAACACCCCTTTAGAAAATCTGACGTGCTCGATTAGATTTTTTTTTCTCTCATTTTCAACCCTTACGTACGGTCACCCCCATCAAACAAACGATCAGATTCACATTACATTAGTACATTACATTATTAAAAATACGTAGAACATTGATGCTATCAATATCTGAAGCGCTCGAGTATGTCCACATGGACATTATTTATATATTAAAAAGTCTATAGCCGCTTCCCCCACCGATGAAAAGGTATACATTATATAACATTTTTTTCTTCTTATCATCTAAGCTTTGCAACCCAATAGACTATGACGCTCGAGTAAATCCACATTTAGCATCGTCGGCTCCCGTGCCATAACGCGTCACAGTGTTATTAATTTACTAACATTAATTAGAGCTCGCTTCGCTTCGGGAAACCTAAGCTTACTGCGGTAATTATTGGAGACTGCTTTCAACTTTTTAGCATTGAATGATTCGTGGGTGTCTGAATAAAATTTAAGTGTATCAGGATTAACCTCACGCATAATTTTGTCTGTTTACGTCCGTGTACATTAGATCTCACGTACACAGTTTTTTTGTTTACTAAGGCACTAAGACAAAAGTTTTACTTTTAATTATAACCATTTTACCAGTCACTAATATTTTAACATTATTATTAACTTACAACCATTCTTCAATAAAAAAATAAAAGCTACATCTATGTGATCTTATTTTTGTAAACGGTTTTCTACAGTCCCAGAGCTGATCGTCATAAATGGTGGGGATGATTTATGTATAAGAACAAAAATGGTTTGTGTGTCTTTTTTGATGTCAGACAAATTATAAACCGTTGTTCTGGACCCGACATCTAAGTACTTGATATTGTTGATCGAAGTCCTTGTAGAACCATCGATCAGATGCATTTTTGTCATTTGTGTGGAAAATATAGATATGGTTAGGAACAAAAGTGTACTTACTGGAAGTGCCTTCGTCTTTGACATCTTGCACGATTCGCCGTACGCTTTGCGTGAACTTGCCGACCAAGTTAGTGCTGGCTGGAACAAAAAGAGATAAAACTTTGAATTGACCGTCTGAGGAAACAGACAAGGAAATCTTGCTCTCTAAATTTGAACCGATTTGGAACGTATGATAATGGTGCATGGCAAACAGTTCATTTTAACTGAATAAAGTTGTAGGTCCATACTTAATAATAAAACATTAGTTCTATTAAGTGATTGTAATTCGATATTATTAGTATTAAAAGACTGATCTTTTCAATCAAGAAATAATTTAAAAACTACTTGTCAGATGTCGTTCAAATGATACCATACGAAGCTTTCGAATAAAAAAAGAATAATTATTTTCAGAGGCATAAATAAAACATTGTTTATTTTTCTACCCATCTGTATTAATAACATAAAGAGGAAAAGTTTGTTTGTTTGTTTGAACGCACTTTACTCAGCAACTATTGATTCAAATTGAAAAAATATTTTTGTGTTGAATAATCTATTTACCGAGGAAGGTTTATATAACATCTAAGACCAATAGGAGCGGAGAAACAAGTTTCCGCAAGGGAAGCGAGGGCTTCTACTTAATAATATATGCAGGACACGTAGGTCATCTAGTTTATTATATGTTTCAGTTGAGGTGCTGAAGAGTTTATAAAAATCCGGCGGATTTCAATTCATCTAAAATTTTAGAGTTTCACGAAAAAGGAATTTACTATGTTAGATAGATTGTTTTGAAAACCAATATTTCGTTTCCAGTTACCAGCGCTAGAATCCTAAAACAATAGAGGCTAACCGCAGCGCGAGTTCGCAATACGATTTCCTACTCACAGGGGCACCATTCCGAGTTGAACTGTCCGCTCATATTGGTAGCTTAACCGAGCGGAGCTGGGAATGGTGTTAACATCCTTATTCCAACATCCATCACCGCTTTGAACATGCTGACAGTTAATACAGATTGGTACTAGTGCGGACATTGCTATAGAATTGATGTTTTTTGTGCAATTAGGCGAACCGTATAGACAAACCAATGTAGTAGTAGTAATGTATAGTGGACATTAACAACACCAGTCATCATCTCAATCAAATCAGAAGAAATGGTATAGCCTCTAAGCCCCAAGCCGAATTGTACTGGCTCTAACTGTTCTAATATGTTCTAAGCTAAGCCCTAAGCCTAAACATAACGAGACGTTTAGCGGTTGAGTTAAGCAAGAGGAAAGTCTGGTAGCCAGATACGCTTTACGGAAAGGTAATAATTATTGTACCAGATGATAACAATAATATTTGATAATATAATCCCTCTTTATTATGCCATTTACGTCACTCGAGTGTTTGGGTTTGTAGCTGTGTTGTAGTTTGTAGTTGGTGGGTTGGGATTGTAGCCAGTATTCTAGGTCGCCCTAATTTGGCATAACCTGTTTTTTGGGTTTATGGTGAATTCTACAAAGGTATGTGGGTTATACCTAAAGGGACCTCTATAAAACGCTAATTATAGTTATTGCTTGCTAGAAGTAGAAACTTACAAAGAATTAAATTTAAACATTGACTGTTGTTACCAATGTCCTAATAAGTTAGTTAAAACAAACCGTTGTGTTTCCAAAGGATTTTTTGGAACATATAGGTAAGGTGAATTATTTTTAAAGAAATAATTTTCGTATTTGTAATAATTTAATTTCTTCATACAACAAATCAACAAAATGTAATTTTGTTGGTTCAACTTTTTCGATCAGATTGTTCTGTGGAGTTACGTATTTGCGACGTGGCAAATTACGTTGACTTTGTTCGCCTCGAGGGATTTCTCTTTCAATATTAGATACCGATATTGAATGGAGTTGTTGATAATTTTGATATAAGATGGTACAATGTTTCAATGATGGTAGATTGAGGACGAAGAGTGGTGGTTTTACTTATTGGCCAATCCATATCTGTCCTATCGCAACTTTTTATGCGAGTGTTTAATTCTCCGATCTCCGAAGGAATAATAGTTTAGTTTAATATTAAAATATTTTAAATCGGCAACATTTTCCTTTTCCGGTTTGAATGCACAGATTCCTCTAAACTAGCTATCTGCATTCAAATATATAACGTAGGATAAATTCTGCACGAAGTTCTGTATGTAAATCAGTCCGCCATGGATCGAAGTCGTAAAGGCGAAATTTCAAGTGAAATTTGAGTTCCAGGGGACTCGGAGTTGAAAGACTACTTTGCCGCTAAAAGTTTGAACCAATGGTTAATCCCGGGATTCCAAAACTTTTCAAGTTGTAAGGATGTTTCTCTTAAATTCCTTTGGCTAAATCTTGTGAATAGAAAATCTTTGAAGTTGTAGAGTTTGTAATAATTGAGTTCGGTACAGCGGAAATTTATGCTACATAAATAGTTGAGTTTAATAATTAAATATACTTTTAAGCAGAATATATATAAAAGTTATTTATTTTAACGCAGAAACTTTAAATTAGATTCATTAAGATACAAAAATGCGCAACTTATAATTATCTAATTTTAAAAGAAGTAATTGAACAGTTTGAAAAACTTAAAACGCGTTTTAATAACGTTAAATTAATAATTATATTTATAAGAACTGTTAATCAACAAATTTAGTTAACGTTCTATCTGCTGAGGGTTTCCTTTGTCTGAAGCCAAAGCTCACAGTATTTTGTCATGCTTATTCCAGCACTAAGTAAATATCCTACTCATAATTACCTACTAGGTTTTTGTGTAGTACCTAGCAGTTCTGCTCTAACCAAATATAGATCGTATAGTACTAGGATTTAAAAGATTTTAAATAAGGTTCACAAGAGCCGCCCGCCTATGACAATCCGATTTTTCCTCCCCCAGGATCAGAAGCTGCTTACCCCCATAAGGTTCACATTTATAAACTTGGAAAAACTTCAATTAGGTCATTCGAAAACAATTTAAACTTAAATAATGTATTCGGTTCAACCTCGATCTTATCGTTGCTGATTTTAAAATCGTTCCCTCAAGGGAATTACTTGGAATATATTTAAATAATTATTCAATTAGTTAACAGATTCATTAATATAATAAAGTTATAGATTCTTCATTTGATTTCAACCTATTACTAATGACCCACCAACCCTCTACAAGGCCGTACATTGTATCGTGCTTGTCATTTAAGTCATTGTCATTGTCAGTCGCAGTGTATAGTTCCTATGCAAGGTACAAGTGGATCGAGAGCAGCCTTTGATTTTTAACTCTACACTGTTACTCAAAATAAACATTCATGTGTGCCTGAAACACATTTTCGATACTAAAATAAATTAACGCTCAGAGCATGCTCAATGCCAATCGTGTCGCAAATGTGTTTAAAAATGGAATTACCATGCTTATTTTTAACCCTCATCACAAAAAGGAATGATTCCCTCTATTTCAATTAATTTGAACATCTATTGAACTAGATGAAATTTTTTAAAGAGGGGTGATATATGTAAGTTTGGCGTGTGATTTCGTAGCTCCGAAATGAAGACCGATTTCGATGCGATTTTTTTTGAACGGGGATAGTTTTCAGCTATAATTTATGACGATCTGTTAAGGCGTTTGATGATTCTCATTCGATAATTTACTTGGGATATTTTAAAAGCTAATATAGACATCAATTTTATTAGCACGGATATACATACCTAGGGGAGCCAGGGGCATGTACTAACAAATTTTATTATTTTTGCTGTAATTCTGAACTTAATTAATTTATGGAGACAGGATTTACTATCAACATATAATAACTATCTCTTTTTGACATAGTAATAAAAATAATCTACAATTCGTATTTTAGTTTTTGCTGTAGAGTGGTTTTTTTTTTAAAAAGTCGGTTGTTAATACTTACCCCGTCATTGGGGCAAGTATTAACTACTCTGGGGCATATATTAACGGAAATATGTATATTGCTTGATTTTCAGCATTATTACAATGTTATACACTAAGTAAATATTAATACATTTTTGTAAAGCATATTATTTATTAATAGAATTAATAAAACTATCTCTTTTTCACTCAATGCCGCTTAATACTTAAAGCTTGATACAACATTAGGTTATTTTTTTATCAACACTTCTTTAATCAGTCTGTATTACACATTAAGTATACTTATAGAAGAAAGTTTCAACGCTCTACCCCTACGATATAAGCCTTTAAAATTATACAACAAATATGCAAAAAATAATAACTGATTCATTCATCGTTAACATTAATAAAAGTAAACAAAATACAATCATAGATACAATCATAGATACAAAAATTAATATCTTTTGCTTGACATCTATCAAACATAATAAAAAAGCAACCTTTATTCATCATAATCATCGTCAGAGTTGCAGTTTAGGCATACAAAACTGTATGGGTTCCCTTTGATACATTTTCCATGCGCCCATTTTTTGCATGACCTGCATTCAAACTAATCAACTCCTGAAGTATTTGATGAATACGATCCACCACATGCCATGCCTGTAATTTCTCATTCTGAAATAAAGAAATAAATTTTGTAAAACATCTTTCTACATCTTCAGGGGCAAGTATTAACATGTTAAAACTTACCCCTGACATTTTGTTACTACTTGCCCCGAACATAACGCTTTTAAATAAAACATTGTATGTTTAGAACGACAAAAGATAATTAAATAGAATAAACGTGATATTATAGCTAGATAAATTACCATCAATTCGCTATAATCTGTATGAGTTACATGTATTACATTTACTAAAAATCAAAAAAGTTTTAGTGTAAAAAAGATCGTTTACCTGCTAAAATTCACTCATGACACAGAACTTTTAAACGCGGTGTCCGGACGACACCTGACAGGTCGCAACGTGATCGGGACGTTGTTCTTGTTGTCGCATCGCGTACACAGATCACACTCATTAATAGTTTTGCATCTATGAGCTTGTTAATACTTACCCCCGTTAATACATGCCCCTGGCTCCCATTCTATACGATAGCCACTGTTAAGCAAGCTTTTCTGCTACTATGGCTTATTGAAAAATGTTCTGGACTGAGTCTATCGGGTCGGGAGAAGGAACAATTTTTATTCGTAATTTCGACCAATAGGCATCCATTCTGCATTTACTTCAAATGGAGAATTCATTAATTAAAAGGGTCTCTCGGGTCGCTCCGATAGGTTCAGTTAATGTAAACGATGCGTCAATTCTTTTCCTTTTAATTGGTATAATTGGCCTACATTCTTTTACTTTATTCTCGAATGAATCAGAATATTCCCGTTGCTTTTACTGCAATATTACGATATTGAAGTTTTGTTCAGATGCTGAAAAAGATAATGAATAAAACTCCACTCCAGAGCTATTCACGCGCATGTAGTAAATTACTCGTAGGAACCTATTAATTATCTGCTAAGTGACGTCCCGTGATTACAAATTATAGAGTTTCTATATTTTTATTAATTATTCGTGAACAACTGTAAAAATCCTTCATAAGTGCCAGCGGACTGGCAAAATCTAATATTTAACCAGTTTTTGACAAGGACTTTATAATATTTCAACTTTCTTTAAATACACCGCGAAGTAAAATAAAACACCGTTAAAGTTTTAAAACAAGAACGCCACCTTAGGTAGATAGGTAATTAATTTTTTTGCATTTACGATGGCAAACATGTAACAAAGAATAAAAATAAAATTATTTCAAACAAATTATTAAAATAAACACTTATTATTTTTGTTGTATTGTCCGTTTCGGAAACAGCGTTTTAGGAAGAGACAACAAGAGTCGCGAACAAGAGAATGTGAAAGAATTAAAACTGTAGCTGTTTTTCGCCTAAGTAGATGGATGCTGATACATTCAGTGCCGACTGAACATTGAGAACTCGATAACTCCCAGATAAACACCGCTAAAAGCACAGGAGACGAAAACTTGCAAATACACTTTGTAAGAATAACTTGTCAACTTTACAGTTAACTAATTTAAGATTGCTATATATCCAACTGAAATCGAATACAACGGCGTGGAATATTAAACATAGGACTGTAGTAAGGGCCGAATCCATACTAATATTATACGAGTATATGCGAAAGTCTGTCAGTCTGTATGTCAGTGAAGCTTTCACGGCAAAACCACGGGCCCGATTTGGTTGAAATATATAGCCTAGTTTTTTAAAAATCTAGGCTTGAAATAGGGAATGAAAGTTTGGATGAAAATCTAAACAGCCTCACTTTTTACTTTTTTGAAAAGTTTACCCCAAACTTTGCAGTAGGCGATGAAAGTTTGTATAGGTAACCTTTATACTCGTAAAACAATGCATAGCCGAGATTACGCATGAAGCTGTGTCATGTATGTAACCCCCTGCCCCCTCCCCAATTGCCTACCGAAGCCAAGGCCAACTTTCATTCCTAAAAAATAAAGCACAAACAAAGCTTATAAAGATAATAAAAAATTGAAAAGTTTTAACTTTGATAAGTCATAAAACCTCAAGTATACACTTTTAATTTGCCTGTTACAGTGGGAGCGGAGAAAAGATGTGCGTGATAAGGTAATAGGTATGCGCCACCTTTATTCTTGGTTCACTTCGGAAAACATAATTCTAACATGTACAAATAGTGCGCCAGAAACATATATTTAAATTGAAGAGAAAACAGTACTAGTACCTATTTCCGTACAATGGCGTTGCAGATAAATGTAGCTATTTCTATAATACCCTGGAATCAGTATTGCTTTACTAACTACTCTTTTGGGATAGCTGATACAACGTGTTTCCAGTTTATTTAGGATAAAAGCCGAATTGGTCGGCCGTAGCCATTAGCTGGTCGATTTGACTTTGGAATTAGTATTCGTTTATTAAACAGGGAGCTTATTACGTCCATCTTAATTTCAGTGTCAATTCAAGTGTCTGTAAAATGTTAATTTAGAACTTTTGTTACTAAAGTTTTTAACTGTAATATGGTCAGGCTTTATTAATTGTATGGTGTAGGTCTGTAGGTATAGGCAGCCTTAGAATTTGTATTTCGTTGTATAATGGAGAGATTTTTTATAATCCGAATGCGACCAGGGTTGCGTGACAGTGACACAAAGCCATCTTATATCGTGTCAAAAGCCTGTTAGTGTGCAAAAATTGTGTTTATTAGTGTGTGTTATGTTTTAGTTAGGTACGAGTTTATTAATTACAAAAAAATAATGTTCCTCGGTATTTTTTTTGTAAAAATGGTACCTTTAACGTTTCAACTGAACCTGCTTTAAATAATGTTTTACAACTCAAAACATTGAGAAACAATATCAGCTGGAGCACCTTATAAAAACCAAAGATTGTAAAAAAATACTGACATTTTGATTAATTATCTCAAGACTTATCACTTATTTATAAACACATTAATTATATTATCACAAATAATACTTAGCATTATCTAGTTGACTGTACAAATTTACCTCATATTTTTATGGTCGTGCGAGTTGATGACTGAATTATTAGGTAAATTCGAAAGGTGCCAAGTCGCACGATCGTGCGAGATTTTCTCGTGCGAGATGGCGACTAAGCCATTTATTTTACTGACTGATAACTGAGCACGCGGTGGAATGGCATGTGACAGGTTGTGACGGTTTGACAGCTAGTTATCTATCTGATGAATAAAGTTTAACAGACTGGTATTTGTCCAATTTAGGACCGGTTTTTATACGGTGGAGGACTTCAAAGAAAAAAAGAAAGTTATAGTTTCTATTTTGACCATATTATGGGTAAAATATAATCATAATTATAGATTACAATTATATCTGAAGGCCCGAAAATGCCTCCGCTAAAAAAAGGAGTACGAAAGTTCTTGGAGAGTTTTTCCATACCTCCAAGTTTAATCGTAATCCGTATTATTAAGATTACAATGTGGGTGGAATGCACCGGATGAAATCGTAAGCTGCAATCATCAATTACATTTTGCCTATTTCTGATTAGAACGATTAATGTTGTATTAACCGGGTACAACACCCCGTTCGCGTTCGATGTGGAATTCGTTTTAATGACAACCCCAAAAATTACTAGCTTTCCGCCCCTGTAAATCGAGGCTCATGTTAGGTTCACGGCATGAGTTTAAAATGCCTAAAGTATTGTAGATTCTGCTTAGAAGCTAAATGTAAGTGTGAGAACACGTAATAAGGTTCGTTTTTTTTGGGAAGTGGCAATTCCATATATTGGGCAACCCACGTAACTACATAGTAAACCTAATTACACATTAACAACAAAAAAGGCTGTAGAGAGTTGCTGTTTCATCTAATGAGTTTGTCGACCGCAAGTCTATACCATTGTTTTCCTCGCTAATTTCAACAATATCGTATCTAAAAGGGGATTTCGAATTTAGCGTTGCTAACTGCCCTTTTGGGAGCGCTGAAAACATTGTTTCCAGTTTATTCTGAATAAACCCCCATTCGGACGGTTAATGTTATTAGCTGTGAGATTATGCTTCGCTGAACACACTATACGCTCACGATTTTTGCGCTTTCAGTAAATGTATTTCTTTACTTATTCTTTATTATATTTGCCCTCAACTGAACTTCGCAAAGGGCGAACTTAATGCTTATTAGCATTCTCAACTAGTTAACCTTAGATGAACGAGAAACTGCTGGGTAAGCATGGATCCAATGTCGGAGGTGTTTAGGTCGGTGGTAGATTATGGGTATGTTCTGATCAATGGTAAAGTTTGATCTATTCGTTGTTTCTGATACGAAACGGGACATCTGACGAAAAATATCAAAAAATTTTTCTTGACGCGAAAACAACTACCTAATCAGAAAAGTATTCAAAACATGGGAAATACTGCAAAATAGTAGGTATGTTGTTCAATCAATAAAATCTATCTCTTCGAGAATCAAACATCTCAATAAAATAATGGACGTCAAAACCCAGCAGACAATGTATGTATACTATGTTGCCATTTGTCTGTTTTAAATGTATGTCATGTAAACACCTCGATCAATTACTATTTAATTATTATGTATTATGATTAGTAAGAGCCTTAAATACTCAAAGATATGAGCATACTTATCCTATTTTATAGATAACTTTACTTTGATGATCTAATGTCTGGATTGAGCGTCGCCCTACAATGAAAACAATAAAAATTAAATTAAAAATTAAAAAAACCCCCGACACAAACATTTAAAAAGTAAAAAATAATATCTCTAAAAATAATACGTCGCGTTGGGGGACCGCTCCTAACTACTCATTATCTACGATTTTTTTCATAAGTATCACATGCCTATTTACCCAAGACTTATCATATTTTATCAATATTTTTTTTGTGTTAAAGTTAGAAGTAAATGGAGCGGTCCCCCAAAGCAACGTATTATTTTTAGAGATATTATTTTTTACTTTTTAAATGTTTGTGTCGGGGGTTTTTTTAATTTTTAATTTAATTTTTATTTTATACTTTTTATAGGTAAGAATATTCTCGATTAAGTCATAAATATTCTCTTACTGTGCCCTTTCATTTGAGACCCCACACGAGTATATTTGCATACATTCGGCTATTCTTCCCCGCTTTTACCCCCCATAACTTTTAAACGGCTCAACCGATTTTCATAAAACATATTTTAAAATATGCGCCCGTAAGTTCCCTTTAATACAAAAAAAAACTAAATTGAAATCGCTTCATCCGTTTGGGAGCTATGATGCCACAAAGAGACAGAATGAAAATTCTTCCCCCCTTTCAGCCCCAATAACTTTTAAACGGCTCAACCGATTCTCATCAAACATATCTAAAAATACGCGCCCGTAAGTCCCCTTTAATACAAAGAAAACTAAATTGAAATCGCTTCATCCGTTCGGGAGCTATGATGCCACAAAGAGACAGAATGAAAATTCTTCTCCCCTTTCAGCCCCAATAACTTTTAAACGGCTCAACCGATTTTCATCAAACATATCTAAAAACACGCGCCCGTAAGTCCCCTTTAATACAAAGAAAACTAAATTGAAATCGCTTCATCCGTTCGGGAGCTATGATGCCACAGACAGACAGACAGACACACAGACACACACACACACACACACACACACACACACACACACACAGACACGTCAAACTTATAACACCCCTCTTTTTGCGTCGGGGGTTAAAAAAAACAAGGCAACAATATCAAGCATGTGTGCGTGCAGGCGATGCACGCACACATTCGTCTATTGTCTATGTGTGCGTAATCAATGATACAATGATATAAAAATTGTGGCCCGGCGCCGGGCCACATGGGAAAAAAAGTTTTACCTGGCCCGGTGACATGTTTACCGGGTTTGTTTAGTTCAAATATTAGATATAAACTTTATTGGATTGTATCTATGTAAGAATATTATTGTGTACGATTACACATATTTAAGAGAAAAAATGCAGGCACATACTACATTTTTCTTCCTTATTTTTCTTGGGATCTCGACCTCAGCGTGAGAGTGTGATTGTCTTGAATTTAGACCGTTTTTTAACTGAAGAAAAGACCATAATTATGCTGAATAATTATTTTTATTAGACGCAAGCTGATGTTGTGTTGAATTATTGTGCTCTGATCCAGTTGTTGTAGGACGTGACTCTGGCGAAGACTGCAGGGTGGCCGCGAGTGCAGCCAGCGGCAGACCCGAACGACACGATACCGATCTGGAACAAGTTGACATTATAAATAAATAACGCTACACACTCACAGCCCCACACTAGGATTCCCTGTGTCGTGGGTGCCATCGACAACACACAAGACAAGGACACACGCCCAGACCGAGAACGGAAATTTAAACTCATCAATCAAATTTCCCCTCGCTGGGAATCGGACCCAGGACCCTTGGAACAGCGATCCGGCGTATTAACCATTGTTCCATCCAGGTCGTCAAATAATTGACGGATATGATCATGAAAACAAATGGTGGGGTTTGACTTACAGAATCATTTCTACTGCGTGTGAGCAGTTAATTTGAAGAGCAACTTACAAGGTTGTTGCCAGCGGCGAGAGGACCGCCGGAATCTCCGGGGCAGGGGCTGCGGCCGTTGGCGCCGCTGGTACAGATGTTGGAGGCCTGAACGTTACCGAAGGTGCGACGGCAGACGTCGTTGGTGATGACTGGCAAGTTCACGAAGCTCAAAGGCTGGTTGTTCGCAATGTTCACATCTGGAATGTTAAGTTAAAAAATTAAAGAAATCTGTATACCTTATAACATTCAAATTGAAAAAAATACGATTTGGTCAGTATGTCCCGCATCTGTAACACAATACTTACTGTCTCCTTTACGGCCGAACCCGGCGGCGACGGCGTTGACTCCCGCGAAAGTGTTAGAGCCTGAGGCCAGGGGGATGGCTCTGATGTTATCTGAAAGTTTTTGAACACAGTAAAGTAAAATAATAATGGCCTTTATCTGACTTACAGACAAATGAATAGTTAAAAATGTGTGTAATTACAATAAAGCTATTATTAAGATAGTAGAAGTGATCGAAAATGTTTGAAATAATACAATGATACAATCTGATCACTTACTGTTGAAATTGACGTGGCTAATACGGATGACAGCGACGTCGTTGGCAATAGTCCTGGGGTTCCATTGAGGGTGCATGGCAACGTTGTTGGAGTTGATACGTACACCGCCGCTGAAGAGGGTGATGGAGCCGAGGACTACCGTGAACTGTCTGGCCTGGGTCCTGCCGTCGTTCCAGCAGTGAGCTGCCGTGACTACCCTCGTCTGGGAGATCAGCGAGGAGCCGCACACTGATGTTCCTTGTGGTACAGCGATGACGAGCCCACCCTAACATCAATATACATCAAGGTAAAACGCACTAGATCAACTTGCACACAGATTTGGAATTTAAGTGGTAATGTGCATGAATATAGGTAATGTCCTATCTGTAGTTGATAAGTAATTAAAAAAATACCATATGGGGGAATTGTCCAAGACGAGCACGGTTGCCGTTAGCGATCCTGGAGCCATCGAAATCCATGGCGCTCTCGGCAGCCTTGATGCGCGCCGCCTCCGCAATGCCATAGTTCTCGTGGTAGTTCACAGTGTATGGCTCATTGCCGATCTCCTCGGTCTCTGCCGAGACGGCAGCTGCTAGGGCCACAACCACGAGGAACAGCTTCATCTTGTATTCAGGGTATGAACACCTTACTGTCACTGGTCAGACCTTATATACTTGTTTCTTGTACACTATCTCTCTTAATACGTCAGTGATGGATTACATGTGATTATTGTTGATAATGTTTTGAAAGAAATCCATATTGATCTCTAATTGATTAATGATTTGAAATGAAAAACCCGATAATATCTGACAGCGATTCGTCCTTGTAATTTCAAAATTGCATCCAAATATGCATTAAAAGTTTGTGTGTTATACAAATATAATGGGGTAAATATTGGGGTGTATATTGTTAGTTTAGTTAGTTTAGTTAGTTTAGTTAGTTTAGTTAGTTTAGTTAGTTTAGTTAGTTTAGTTAGTTTAGTTAGTTTAGTTAGTTTAGTTAGTTTAGTTAGTTTAGTTAGTTTAGTTAGTTTAGTTAGTTTAGTTAGTTTAGTTAGTTTAGTTAGTTTAGTTAGTTTAGTTAGTTTAGTTAGTTTAGTTAGTTTAGTTAGTTTAGTTAGTTTAGTAAGTTTAGTTAGTTTAGTTAGTTTAGTTAGTTTAGTTAGTTTAGTTAGTTTAGTTAGTTTAGTTAGTTTAGTTAGTTTAGTTAGTTTAGTTAGTTTAGTTAGTTTAGTTAGTTTAGTTAGTTTAGTTAGTTTAGTTAGTTTAGTTAGTTTAGTTAGTTTAGTTAGTTTAGTTAGTTTGGTTAGTTTGGTTAGTTTGGTTAGTTTAGTTAGTTTAGTTAGTTTAGTTAGTTTAGTTAGTTTAGTTAGTTTAGTTAGTTTAGTTAGTTTAGTTAGTTTAGTTAGTTTAGTTAGTTTAGTTAGTTAGTTTAGTTAGTTTAGTTTAGTTTAGTTACTTTAGTGACTGTGACAGTATAATTCCTGAATTTGAGGCACCTTTTATTTTCTCATAGGTGGGGATGAAAAGTAGTGTATCACTCGGGAGCAAGTATTTTGGGCTCGGGCAACGTACTTTGAATCCTTCGCTACGTTCAGGATTCTACTAAAGAATCCCTCGCTACGCTCGGGATTCTACTCTAGAATCCCTCACTTCGCTCTGGATTCAAAAAAGCGCCCTCGCCGTAAAAATATTACTTTGCTCCCTTGTCATACAATCTACTATTATTACAATTCGTTAAGTTCACCAGCATTTTTTTACAGTGTTATCAATGATGAAAGGGTATCAATGTCATATCTAGCTACAACCCATTAATGACCCACTACTGAGCACAGGTGTCACCTCAGTATTGAGGAGGCCTAGATCATACTCCACCACGCTGCTCCAATGCGGATTTGCGGAGGGGTTAGTGGTCAACCCAGTGTCAGAAGTTTTCAAGCCGCCCGAAGGTCTTGCGACATGGCTTAACGACTGCTATCCATCGATAACAACCGGGACCGACGGCTTTAAGTGCTCTCCGAAGCACGGGAACGCTCAAGAAATTTTGCCACTAGTGGTCACCCATCCAACTACCGACCGGCCCGCTGTTGCTTAACTTTCTCGATCACTTAGGCTCTAGACAGACGGACCGCATTTCAACTGCAATCCAACCGCAAATTGCAGTTCAGGTGCAGTTTGAATGCAGTTGACACGACTGCAATAGTACATGCAAACCAAACGCGCAGTCCGATTGCAGTTCAATTGCAGTTTGGTTTGGTTTGGTTAGGATCGACGCAAGCCGCTGGGCTATGAGCGCTTCATATCTGTCTTGGATTAATATTGTTCTCAATGGAAACAATGTATAACGTCATTAGCTCCGATTAGGTATACCTATTATTATCATGATCGACAACCTATCACAAGTTAATCGCTTGGCGCGACTCAGACGGTTAAAAGGTTTAATCATAGATTTAGCAGACAATGACGTTGAAGACTTCATAAGCTGCAACCTGGTTAATACCCACACACCTCGATGTTGCTCAAAAGATGAAGAGGTATTAGTGGCCAACTCAATTGTTGGAAATTACGATCAAAGGCCTCAAACATGGTTTAATGATATCAACCGTAACTCATGTTCATTTGAGCCGTTCTGAAGCACAAAAACACTCATGAATTTTATGCTACCAGCAGCTATTGGTTATGAACGCTTTATAGTTTAATGAGCCCATCATTTCAATACTCGCGTCTACATACTGTATAAATTGTCATTCTACAGTAAGGTTTAATTCACAATTAATATCCAGTTACAAAACACAAGTAAACGCTCTCGCTTTCTTTTCGGCCTTCCTTCCGCGAATAAACTTTCCTATCCAATATCTTTTAACAAAATAGAACCGACTTTAACGCCAAAAAGTAAAAATCGGTTCCGTTAAACGCGGTTAATATTACTAAATCCTTCTCCTAAGTCTGTTAAACACGATGCTGAAAACCGTATCAAAATCGGTTCAGCCAAACAATATGCCTAAAACCTTCTCCTAAGTCTGACAAATACTAATCTGAAAACCGCATCAAAATAGGTTCAACCAAACGCGAGATAATGGCGCACAAATATACATACATACATACATACATACCTACATACATACAGGTCAAACTGAGAACCTCCTTTTTGAAGTCGGTTAACAAGAAAAAAAATCGCACAATTCGCAATAGTTCCTACGTAGTCCCCTAGTGAACGCCCTCTCTTCCCATCTGGAAACTTAAATATTTTGCCATTTTTACCCGACTGCGTCAGAAGGAGGGTTATGTTTTTCGTGTGTATGTATGTATGTATGTTTGTATGTCCATTTATTTGTGTGGCCCCACAGCCCAAACGGTTGAACGGATTTCTATATAATTATGAGGTATCGTTGAATTCGTCAGAACTGTGGAAGTGTCACAGGCCATAGACATACATACATAGACCGGCCTTGCACGTTCGAATGTGCGTCAAGTTGGAACAATCCAATTTTGAATTGAATCGGTTTGTGCGTGAAGTTGGCGCAATGGAATTTTGTTACTATATTTGAAAACGAACAGATTACATAGTGATATCTCGCTTCCGCGTTTGGAAGTTTTAGTCGTGCTGTCTCTGTCACTCTTACATATGTGACGCGCCATTTTACTAAAGTTATTATTTTAGAAATTGTGAAAATAATTTACAATTCAAAGTTTACACAATGAAATGTGATTCCTTTGGACTTTATTTGTGTTTCTTGAATTGTTAGAATATTTTTGAAGGCACAGGAAGCCATATTTTCTACATTTGCGGACGTAATTACTGAAATCAATTTTGCGTAAGGAAGATGTGTAACTCGCTGCTGTCTACAACAGACTGACTTGATCAATCACTCAATCACACAACCTATAGTCGGCACAATCATAAGATTCCGATATGACGTCTGTCATGTATGAACACAAACTAACCTTGTATGGACGTCTTCAATTTACTTATTACGGAAATATTCTCGATTAAGTCATAAATATTCTCTTACTGTGCCCTTTCATTTGAGACCCCACACGAGTATATTTGCATACATTCGGCTATTCTTCCCCGCTTTTACCCCCCATAACTTTTAAACGGCTCAACCGATTTTCATAAAACATATTTTAAAATATGCGCCCGTAAGTTCCCTTTAATACAAAAAAAAACTAAATTGAAATCGCTTCATCCGTTTGGGAGCTATGATGCCACAAAGAGACAGAATGAAAATTCTTCCCCCCTTTCAGCCCCAATAACTTTTAAACGGCTCAACCGATTCTCATCAAACATATCTAAAAATACGCGCCCGTAAGTCCCCTTTAATACAAAGAAAACTAAATTGAAATCGCTTCATCCGTTCGGGAGCTATGATGCCACAAAGAGACAGAATGAAAATTCTTCTCCCCTTTCAGCCCCAATAACTTTTAAACGGCTCAACCGATTTTCATCAAACATATCTAAAAACACGCGCCCGTAAGTCCCCTTTAATACAAAGAAAACTAAATTGAAATCGCTTCATCCGTTCGGGAGCTATGATGCCACAGACAGACAGACAGACACACAGACACACACACACATACACACACACACACACAGACACGTCAAACTTATAACACCCCTCTTTTTGCGTCGGGGGTTAAAAAAAAACAAGGCAACAATATCAAGCATGTGTGCGTGCAGGCGATGCACGCACACATTCGTCTATTGTCTATGTGTGCGTAATCAATGATACAATGATATAAAAATTGTGGCCCGGCGCCGGGCCACATGGGAAAAAAAGTTTTACCTGGCCCGGTGACATGTTTACCGGGTTTGTTTAGTTCAAATATTAGATATAAACTTTATTGGATTGTATCTATGTAAGAATATTATTGTGTACGATTACACATATTTAAGAGAAAAAATGCAGGCACATACTACATTTTTCTTCCTTATTTTTCTTGGGATCTCGACCTCAGCGTGAGAGTGTGATTGTCTTGAATTTAGACCGTTTTTTAACTGAAGAAAAGACCATAATTATGCTGAATAATTATTTTTATTAGACGCAAGCTGATGTTGTGTTGAATTATTGTGCTCTGATCCAGTTGTTGTAGGACGTGACTCTGGCGAAGACTGCAGGGTGGCCGCGAGTGCAGCCAGCGGCAGACCCGAACGACACGATACCGATCTGGAACAAGTTGACATTATAAATAAATAACGCTACACACTCACAGCCCCACACTAGGATTCCCTGTGTCGTGGGTGCCATCGACAACACACAAGACAAGGACACACGCCCAGACCGAGAACGGAAATTTAAACTCATCAATCAAATTTCCCCTCGCTGGGAATCGGACCCAGGACCCTTGGAACAGCGATCCGGCGTATTAACCATTGTTCCATCCAGGTCGTCAAATAATTGACGGATATGATCATGAAAACAAATGGTGGGGTTTGACTTACAGAATCATTTCTACTGCGTGTGAGCAGTTAATTTGAAGAGCAACTTACAAGGTTGTTGCCAGCGGCGAGAGGACCGCCGGAATCTCCGGGGCAGGGGCTGCGGCCGTTGGCGCCGCTGGTACAGATGTTGGAGGCCTGAACGTTACCGAAGGTGCGACGGCAGACGTCGTTGGTGATGACTGGCAAGTTCACGAAGCTCAAAGGCTGGTTGTTCGCAATGTTCACATCTGGAATGTTAAGTTAAAAAATTAAAGAAATCTGTATACCTTATAACATTCAAATTGAAAAAAATACGATTTGGTCAGTATGTCCCGCATCTGTAACACAATACTTACTGTCTCCTTTACGGCCGAACCCGGCGGCGACGGCGTTGACTCCCGCGAAAGTGTTAGAGCCTGAGGCCAGGGGGATGGCTCTGATGTTATCTGAAAGTTTTTGAACACAGTAAAGTAAAATAATAATGGCCTTTATCTGACTTACAGACAAATGAATAGTTAAAAATGTGTGTAATTACAATAAAGCTATTATTAAGATAGTAGAAGTGATCGAAAATGTTTGAAATAATACAATGATACAATCTGATCACTTACTGTTGAAATTGACGTGGCTAATACGGATGACAGCGACGTCGTTGGCAATAGTCCTGGGGTTCCATTGAGGGTGCATGGCAACGTTGTTGGAGTTGATACGTACACCGCCGCTGAAGAGGGTGATGGAGCCGAGGACTACCGTGAACTGTCTGGCCTGGGTCCTGCCGTCGTTCCAGCAGTGAGCTGCCGTGACTACCCTCGTCTGGGAGATCAGCGAGGAGCCGCACACTGATGTTCCTTGTGGTACAGCGATGACGAGCCCACCCTAACATCAATATACATCAAGGTAAAACGCACTAGATCAACTTGCACACAGATTTGGAATTTAAGTGGTAATGTGCATGAATATAGGTAATGTCCTATCTGTAGTTGATAAGTAATTAAAAAAATACCATATGGGGGAATTGTCCAAGACGAGCACGGTTGCCGTTAGCGATCCTGGAGCCATCGAAATCCATGGCGCTCTCGGCAGCCTTGATGCGCGCCGCCTCCGCAATGCCATAGTTCTCGTGGTAGTTCACAGTGTATGGCTCATTGCCGATCTCCTCGGTCTCTGCCGAGACGGCAGCTGCTAGGGCCACAACCACGAGGAACAGCTTCATCTTGTATTCAGGGTATGAACACCTTACTGTCACTGGTCAGACCTTATATACTTGTTTCTTGTACACTATCTCTCTTAATACGTCAGTGATGGATTACATGTGATTATTGTTGATAATGTTTTGAAAGAAATCCATATTGATCTCTAATTGATTAATGATTTGAAATGAAAAACCCGATAATATCTGACAGCGATTCGTCCTTGTAATTTCAAAATTGCATCCAAATATGCATTAAAAGTTTGTGTGTTATACAAATATAATGGGGTAAATATTGGGGTGTATATTGTTAGTTTAGTTAGTTTAGTTAGTTTAGTTAGTTTAGTTAGTTTAGTTAGTTTAGTTAGTTTAGTTAGTTTAGTTAGTTTAGTTAGTTTAGTTAGTTTAGTTAGTTTAGTTAGTTTAGTTAGTTTAGTTAGTTTAGTTAGTTTAGTTAGTTTAGTTAGTTTAGTTAGTTTAGTTAGTTTAGTTAGTTTAGTTAGTTTAGTTAGTTTAGTTAGTTTAGTTAGTTTAGTTAGTTTAGTTAGTTTAGTTAGTTTAGTTAGTTTAGTTAGTTTAGTTAGTTTAGTTAGTTTAGTTAGTTTAGTTAGTTTAGTTAGTTTAGTTAGTTTAGTTAGTTTAGTTAGTTTAGTTAGTTTAGTTAGTTTAGTTAGTTTAGTTAGTTTAGTTAGTTTAGTTAGTTTAGTTAGTTTAGTTAGTTTAGTTAGTTTAGTTAGTTTAGTTAGTTTAGTTAGTTTAGTTAGTTTAGTTAGTTTAGTTAGTTTAGTTAGTTAGTTTAGTTAGTTTAGTTTAGTTTAGTTACTTTAGTGACTGTGACAGTATAATTCCTGAATTTGAGGCACCTTTTATTTTCTCATAGGTGGGGATGAAAAGTAGTGTATCACTCGGGAGCAAGTATTTTTGGCTCGGGCAACGTACTTTGAATCCTTCGCTACGTTCAGGATTCTACTAAAGAATCCCTCGCTACGCTCGGGATTCTACTCTAGAATCCCTCACTTCGCTCTGGATTCAAAAAAGCGCCCTCGCCGTAAAAATATTACTTTGCTCCCTTGTCATACAATCTACTATTATTACAATTCGTTAAGTTCACCAGCATTTTTTTACAGTGTTATCAATGATGAAAGGGTATCAATGTCATATCTAGCTACAACCCATTAATGACCCACTACTGAGCACAGGTGTCACCTCAGTATTGAGGAGGCCTAGATCATACTCCACCACGCTGCTCCAATGCGGATTTGCGGAGGGGTTAGTGGTCAACCCAGTGTCAGAAGTTTTCAAGCCGCCCGAAGGTCTTGCGACATGGCTTAACGACTGCTATCCATCGATAACAACCGGGACCGACGGCTTTAAGTGCTCTCCGAAGCACGGGAACGCTCAAGAAATTTTGCCACTAGTGGTCACCCATCCAACTACCGACCGGCCCGCTGTTGCTTAACTTTCTCGATCACTTAGGCTCTAGACAGACGGACCGCATTTCAACTGCAATCCAACCGCAAATTGCAGTTCAGGTGCAGTTTGAATGCAGTTGACACGACTGCAATAGTACATGCAAACCAAACGCGCAGTCCGATTGCAGTTCAATTGCAGTTTGGTTTGGTTTGGTTAGGATCGACGCAAGCCGCTGGGCTATGAGCGCTTCATATCTGTCTTGGATTAATATTGTTCTCAATGGAAACAATGTATAACGTCATTAGCTCCGATTAGGTATACCTATTATTATCATGATCGACAACCTATCACAAGTTAATCGCTTGGCGCGACTCAGACGGTTAAAAGGTTTAATCATAGATTTAGCAGACAATGACGTTGAAGACTTCATAAGCTGCAACCTGGTTAATACCCACACACCTCGATGTTGCTCAAAAGATGAAGAGGTATTAGTGGCCAACTCAATTGTTGGAAATTACGATCAAAGGCCTCAAACATGGTTTAATGATATCAACCGTAACTCATGTTCATTTGAGCCGTTCTGAAGCACAAAAACACTCATGAATTTTATGCTACCAGCAGCTATTGGTTATGAACGCTTTATAGTTTAATGAGCCCATCATTTCAATACTCGCGTCTACATACTGTATAAATTGTCATTCTACAGTAAGGTTTAATTCACAATTAATATCCAGTTACAAAACACAAGTAAACGCTCTCGCTTTCTTTTCGGCCTTCCTTCCGCGAATAAACTTTCCTATCCAATATCTTTTAACAAAATAGATCCGACTTTAACGCCAAAAAGTAAAAATCGGTTCCGTTAAACGCGGTTAATATTACTAAATCCTTCTCCTAAGTCTGTTAAACACGATGCTGAAAACCGTATCAAAATCGGTTCAGCCAAACAATATGCCTAAAACCTTCTCCTAAGTCTGACAAATACTAATCTGAAAACCGCATCAAAATAGGTTCAACCAAACGCGAGATAATGGCGCACAAATATACATACATACATACATACATACCTACATACATACAGGTCAAACTGAGAACCTCCTTTTTGAAGTCGGTTAACAAGAAAAAAAATCGCACAATTCGCAATAGTTCCTACGTAGTCCCCTAGTGAACGCCCTCTCTTCCCATCTGGAAACTTAAATATTTTGCCATTTTTACCCGACTGCGTCAGAAGGAGGGTTATGTTTTTCGTGTGTATGTATGTATGTATGTTTGTATGTCCATTTATTTGTGTGGCCCCACAGCCCAAACGGTTGAACGGATTTCTATATATGAGGTATCGTTGAATTCGTCAGAACTGTGGAAGTGTCACAGGCCATAGACATACATACATAGACCGGCCTTGCACGTTCGAATGTGCGTCAAGTTGGAACAATCCAATTTTGAATTGAATCGGTTTGTGCGTGAAGTTGGCGCAATGGAATTTTGTTACTATATTTGAAAACGAACAGATTACATAGTGATATCTCGCTTCCGCGTTTGGAAGTTTTAGTCGTGCTGTCTCTGTCACTCTTACATATGTGACGCGCCATTTTACTAAAGTTATTATTTTAGAAATTGTGAAAATAATTTACAATTCAAAGTTTACACAATGAAATGTGATTCCTTTGGACTTTATTTGTGTTTCTTGAATTGTTAGAATATTTTTGAAGGCACAGGAAGCCATATTTTCTACATTTGCGGACGTAATTACTGAAATCAATTTTGCGTAAGGAAGATGTGTAACTCGCTGCTGTCTACAACAGACTGACTTGATCAATCACTCAATCACACAACCTATAGTCGGCACAATCATAAGATTCCGATATGACGTCTGTCATGTATGAACACAAACTAACCTTGTATGGACGTCTTCAATTTACTTATTACGGAAATATATTTTTTTAATTTGAACCGCTGGTAATGATACTATGAAGTGAAGATATTTCGTAGTGAATGATAGGTCACTTTGGTTAAATTATGCAATGCACTATTTACTGTGCTTATACAGTACACAGTTTATATTTATTATCAAGGCAGCTTTATAAGTAGGTACATAATGTACTTGTGAATCCACCTCCTCTTCGCTTTGGAAAATTGTTTTTATGTTTACAGATAATAAACACTTCTTCCCATTTTTGCAACATATTTTATTGGTACATCGCTTCTATTGCTCGTAGCATGATGTTATAAAATTGCCCACAGTTTGTTAAATATTTTAATTAGGCATTAGTCCGTAATATTAAACGCAAGTAACTAGCGGGTTAAACGAATTGTTGTTAATATTGTTTACTTACTACGAGTATTTAGATAGGTACTTACTTACTTATACGTACTTACATAGGTAAATACTAGAAATTCTGGCGAAATATGTAAACCATTCCTGCTTGTTTTTTATTTGTGTTATTTATAAATTGTTTAAATAATCTTATTTTATTTTAATCAGTTTACATCATAAATTGTGTAAAATTGAACAAATATTTAAGACGTCACTACAATGTTTTATAAGGAGGCTGGATTTATAGTTATGTGACCTCTTGAAACAATTTATGAATCGACCATAATCGATACATTACTATAATCGAAAGTATGTGCTACCATGTCACACCCAAAATACAAATAGTTGTAGATTCCTTAATAATATATGTCTAAAGCAGTGCGATTTTTCGTAGCTATTGTTACGTGTCAGGAGTAATGGGGTTCGAGAAAATGCCAAAATGTACCACAAAGACTTTATTGTACTCGTAGATACACAATTACACACTGTACACAGTACACACCACAACACTATGCACGTAGGTCCTCGTAAACACACTCGTCGAACACTGTATCACTCGTAGAAATCACTTCACTTCGCACTGGTATCGCTCGTAGGTATCGCTGGTATCTTCCTGGTTCCGCTTCCGAAACTAGAATGTCCGCACTTGACCGATCGCCCCTTTTTATACCACTCACGCACCATTCATGCCAATCCAGAACATTCCTGTTAAGTCCGGACCCGCTTCGAACAAGATTCGAGAACGTTCCTTGCAACCGACTTTCGCCCGTATGACTATTGCCGTAATGGTCGAAGCGTCGTGCGCGTGCGTACTTTCGAGACGGCCGTCCATTGTTCTATTGTTTCGCCTGGCATGTTTATGGCCCCTATTGTTTATTGTTTAGCGAGGTACGCCAGGGCTGTCACACTATTATAAATTCTTGATACATACGTTTTTAAGCCTTTTCCACTCAAATCGGATAATTATTAACCGTTTAATAGTTTCTTCGTTTTCACTAGATTAATGAAATTTCCATTTTAATAACTAATATAATTTCCTCACCTTAACTTACTAGTCAAATTGTCTTATTATCCCTTTCGGTGTTAATCTCAACGCTACATCTGTTTTTACCTGATTTTAAGAAAACAATCAGAGGTCGGCATTTTTCTATGATACGGGTACACACGATACGTACGGGTACATACGATACGGGTACATACGTATCATAGTAAAATGTGTACAATCCGCGATGAGTTAAGTTTAAAATCATAAATCAGAGGTCGGTTTATAAATTATCGTTCCGAACTTAATTAACGAAACGATTAGAAAGTCTTATTACTTATAATCGGTTAAATTTATAAATCGGTTTATTTAATGCATCGATTTTTGTTGTACTTCACTATTGTCACTGTGATGACAGCCTTCATATCGGAATCTTATGATTGTGCCGACTATAATGTTGACCACTCGTCGTGCGCCTTATGTATGTTACGGGCGCATCTTTACTTTCTACATCCATGTCACAGGCTATATGAATTTTCAAAATGGCGCCCGAAAGTGGAAGAAAAAGAGGGGATAATCTTGAGTTTTTTCTTATCTTAGCAATATGGATATCAAATGAAAGATCGTGAAAAGACCTTTTCAAATATATATGTCATGTAACGTTTAGGCACACGTTTTAACACAAGTTGTCAAAAACCATCCCAAAAAGTAGAATTTTCGGCGAACCCACTAAAAAGTCTGAAATAAAAATATTATTATAAAAACAAAAAACCCAACTGCTTACAAAAGAACTCAAAAGAAAAAAACAAGTGTCACAATATCAACATAAAATACTTCAAGGTGCTGCAGGCGGGGACAAACAATACTGTACCTACGGGTAAAAGATTTATCACAAGTACTACGTTTGTCACCGCATGCGGCAGCATGAAGTATTTTATGTTGATATTGTGACACTTGTTTTTTTCTTTTGAGTTCTTTTGTAAGCAGTTGGGTTTTTTGTTTTTATAATAATATTTTTATTGCAACATGTTTCAAGATTCCATAACTATGAAATCGTATCAGGTGGTCGAGTGGGCAGTCTTTTGCATGATTTTCATTCAATTTTATTCTGTGTTCTGTGTAGTATGTACTTCCATTACAAGTTGGTACTTTTAACAAACTATATGCACTGTAGGCTTGTTTTCAGGTCCGCTCAGGATACGAAATGAAACACAGGGTTCTGGATCAAATACACAACACATTTAAATGTAATTTGCAAAATCGTGCTCAAGCCACAGACCAGGGCCCATGTTCTGTTAATTTTAAAATGCTTCAATTGCGGCTCGATTAAAAAGTTTGACACATTTTGTAAACAGAATGTGTCTTAAGTATTCGATCGAGCCGCAATTGAAAGGTTATTAAATGAGTAGAATATGGGTTCTGATGATAGAAGAGTTTAGCTACCATTAGTGCTAATGCGAGGTTTTTAAGTTATTATTTATTTCAATAATTTCATTTCATCTCATTTCAATATTGTTTAGAAGAATTAAGTGTTTTATATTACCATTAGCTACCCGCCTGCGACCCGCGTGAAATTCGTTTTTTAGGGTTCCGTACCCAAAGGGTAAAACGGGACCCTATTACTGAGACTTCGCTGTCCGTCCGTCCGTCGGTCCGTCCGTCCGTCCGTCCGTCTGTCACCAGGCTGTATCTCATGAACCGTAATAGTTACACAGTTGAAATTTTCACAAATAATGTATTTCTGTTGCCGCTACAACAACAAATACTAAAAAACAGAATAAAATAAATATTTAAGTGGGCGCCCATAGTATACTTACGACGCCACAGAGATAGTTTACCTTTCGGTCCAAGAAATTGGGCGTTATATGTGGCTACAATAAAACAAATATTTAAGTGAGGCTTTCATACAACAGACCAGATTTTTTTACATAATGGTACGGAACCCTGCGTGCGCGAGTCCGACTCGCACTTGGCCAATTTTTTTCATTTTCATCCCTTATTTCAGCCCCTTATGGAAAACCAAGTAACCAAGCCTTTGTTTGATATCAACTATCTTTCCGGGAAAATTCCCCGAAATCGGTCAAGTTCTAGTATTGTTTCTGAACCCCGCTATATATTTTGTTTTGTCAATTTCGTAAAAAAGCAGACACGACTTTTCTACGCTCTTATTATATAGATTATGTTTAGTAAGTCATGAACGTCATCAGATTGGGAAAGTGGAAGGTGGTACCGGTGCCCTCCATGACCTCGGATCATGTACCTACGGTTATTGTACCCTTAAAAAATCTGCCGCGAAAATTGGATATGACCCCTGCTGACTCGGGAGCTGGGTAAACTCTTAAGTACGCTGGTTGCATAATTTCATAATTTCTTCTATACTTTATCACACAAATAACATCTAATTGAATTAGAATTAAATCACACATACCTATGAATTAACTTATCTGCTTTATTAATTTCTTATTCAATTATTTAACACATTGTATCGAACCGTAAATCCGAGTTGTTATCGTTAGATAGCAACAATTAATAGACTAATTAAGCTATGGACCGTTCTTCTCACTGTTCGTCTTCGTTTAGTCACTAACCTACCCACATCAAAGCTTGAACACGCACAATTTGTAGGAAAGTAGGCAGTTGGTACGTAATGGCAGCAATTGTTTTATCAGATCTTGTTTCACTTGTGTTATGCTTTTCCAGGTGTAATCCGGTCCAGATTTTTGAAGTTTACCGTCTTAGGGCTCATTCCCACGGAATACGTCTTTGACGATTCGGCAAAAAACACGATACGTCTTGACGGATGGACGTTCACATTGAATACGGAATCGTGTTTTTTCACGATTCGTCAAAATATCCGCATTGAAGTTCACATTTATTTCGTGATTTAGCTCAGTTCAGATTGGTTCAGAAACATTCACGATTCGTGATTTCTAAAACACGTATCCGTCATAATCATAAAACATTCACGATTCGTGATTTCTAAAAGACGTATCCGTATTCGTCTTTTTTCACGATTCGTCAAGCGTGTGAACATGAGTATTTAAAAAGCATTGCCGCCGTCAAAAAAAAATAACGAATCGTGAAAAAAGACGATTCGTCCTCGTGTGAATGAGCCCTTAGTCCTCAAGGCTAAAGATACATCTGTGAATGAATTAGACCGAGGTTTATACTATGTACAATTACTAACTAGATTATTACTAACTAAATGTTTTCCAATTTATATTAAGGATGATAGTCGTTCAATCCGTCAATCAAACACAACATCCATCACCTCAATCAACAGGGCAAATATCGAGTTACAAAATACAAAATAATATCCAAATAAATATCAAAGCGTTTAATATTTCGAGATTGTAACCCTGGATACAAACAATATAGGTAAATAACAAAATAAAGCATTATTCTAGTCATAAAATAGCATTGTCAGGGTAAGGCGTTCCTATGGCGAAACGTGCTCAGTTTTTGTAAGCAAACTACGTATGTATTTCCATGAATTTAAACAATACGAATCGAATGCCGTATCTGAAAGCGTATTTAACATTCAATGCTCATAAATAAAGTGTACCGTGTTTTGTATGGAAATATACTTTTGGGTGGTATATGTAAATTATTTTATTTAATACATCTATACAAATGAATATGAAGAACTTGCTACTACATCACAAATACGCGCATAGGGACCTCCTGATGGTAAGTGCTAACCGTCACCCATGACATAATTAGCAACAAAGGAAACAAATGCGTTACCGGTCAAGAAAAAAGGGAAAGGAAAGGGAGAAACACTGGCTCTAAGTTTCCAGCTGAAATACGATAAGTTTGTTAGCTGACTCAAGCAGGAAGGAGGTGGCAAGCCAGACGAGATTAATTCTTGACTGGCTATATACGAGTAGGTAGGTCTTAAACCTACCATCTATCGATACCATCCTGCCGATACGAGATTGAAGTCAATATTGTCGATCACCCGATTCGCGACAGTGGCGTAGCTAGCATGGGTGTCACCCGGTAAATTTCATAATTACATAGACTTTTGCTTTTGTAATGAGTCTCTAAGCCGTCCAACAGTAGAATAGTCCACAATTAAACAGAAAACTTTTTGACGTGACAACGTTACGTTTTATAATTCGATATAGCCGGCTGCACGCACGAAAAACATGACGTTATGCGGCGTTATCTGACGTCATGCGGCGTTACCGTTACCTCGCTCTGAGGCGTCCCATGTAAAGCTTGAAGTGCAAGCGAGAGCGCGGAACGAGCGACAAAGAAGCACAATCGGCCTTTGTCAATGTAACTCTGACGTCTCTTTAGTTTTGCTTTTTATCGAAATTATTTATAACCAGCCAGGTTTGTTTTGACTTGTTTGTGGCACATTGACATGACATAATATGCACAGACTAGCTAAAGATTAATGTTTCGTTATACGGTATGCAACGACTAGTCTTTTTGGTAAAATATTTAATAAAGGTTTTTAACTGCAATATAACAGTAAATAAATTATAACTAAGTATTCAAAGATAATTTAGGATGACTATTAGTGATTATGCTACCATTCCATCAGTATTTTCTTAAGACGTTGTCACGTTCAACTATCGTCAGTAAACCGACTTTACAGACAACCAATTTTTTTTCAATTTATTTTTTGTAATAGGGTTTTGTGTAGGTAGTTTTTTTCTCGGCTGGGTGTCACACTTGAATTGGTGTCACACGGAGCGCACCTCCCCACCGTCTCTCCTAGCTTTTCTACTGACGCCCAATGCCAAAATATAAATAATATTACCAATACGACCTCAGGCACTCTCGTTTATTTACATATAGTACCCCCTGGGAACTGGTCCATTTTCTGTAATATAAAATATCGTCATCGCTCACTTTATAAATTATAAATCATGCCAAGTTTATCAATTGGTTTTAACGTTATACATTATACCTCAACTCAATGACAGATACGAAAAAATATTTTATCGATAAGCTTATGCTTATGTATGTATACATTGTGATACTTAAATAATTTTGAATGAAACATTAATTTTAATGGAATTAAAGGTAGCAACGAGCATGCAGCACAACCCTTCAACTGCCGCCCATGACACCTGTGACAGACCCAGATCAAGACTCAAATAGGGACTAGGATGGTTAGTACACTCAGTAGATGGTGTCAGAACATTAGTTGGCTACTGTGTTAATATTTGTGAAGACTTGGACAGGGAATGTTAGGGATAGTTAATCTTGATAGTTTTTGTTAGTTTTTGTTAATAACAGTACACTCAGTAATTAAGTAAATAAGTTAAATAAGTGAGAGTGTCGTTCTAATTCAAAAACAGATGACTGAGATGGTCGTCTCTAAAAACATGTAAACCGCTTCACTTTTATTATTATTTGATAATCCACGTAATCGATCTATTGTAGAATCGTTATCATAATGTTAAAGATTGGGGCAGTTTATAAATTGTTATCATAATAGCATTTGAAGTACTATTTTAGTTTTAATTTGGAAGCACAGCTGATGGAAAGCGATTTTGATTTGTTATAAGTTTGTAAATCAGTGATAGGCAGTGTTGTAGGTTTCTAGATACTATTGAGAATTTTTACATGGGCTTCAATGAAACACTCATATATTTTTTCATATATTTCTTGTATAAGTTAAAATTATGTGTTTTCCAGCTCTTTAATGTTTTTGTTAAAAAACATTAATCTATTGTATTTAGTTTTTCTTTTAAATAACAAAAAAATAAACAATATTCACCAAGCATGCCACATTCTTGTATCCATAGATTTAGCATACACTTAGTAACTACGTAATTTAATAAATCTATGCTTGCATTACTGTCTTGTATTTAGTTTCTAATTATTTAATAAGTTTATTGTCAATTAAAATAAATAAAAATGGGTTTATGTGTGTAAAGTATAACATTTAAACAACGAGCAAACCCTGGTGTTTCACAATACGTAGTACACACTTGTGCTATAATTACGTACGTTACACTGTCCATCAAGGTGTTCTTAGTTAAAATTCAACAAGCAGTGAAACCACATTTAAAAAATTGCACATGTGACGAATACATTTTGTAGTTTTTAGGGTTCTGTAGTCAAGTCAGTCTGTAGTAAATTTATAAACTTCAAAAATAGATTTATATGTATTTCGTACAACTTAAAGTTTATCTATTGGTATTTATATCATAAAATTAAAGGTGCTTCTAAACGGGCAATGTTTTTCGGCAATTTGTGGCTGCATCATTGGCTACTTATTGCCGGCTATATTTATGGCTGAGCAATCCATGGCTGAGCAATATGTCTGCAATGGTATGGCTCATGTTACAGACGCCTAAACGAGCTACACAAACCGACAACAATGGCTGACGAAATCACACTCGTCGCAGCGGCATATATCATATCACGGCGACAGTCACAAACTTCATATCGCGCAGAAAAGGATGCACTATACCATATTAATAGAGAGCGACGGAAACAGCAATAGAACTCGCTGGGCAATATTGCAGAAATATCGATCGCTCAGCGATCCTCCGGCAACCATGGCCAGCAATATCGGCCATACCAAACATGTGTGGCTATATGGCTGGGATATTACTGCAATATTGCTTAGTCTGGCTGGCATTGCCAGCAATGTTGCCAGCCACTGTGTTGCAGCCACAAATTGCCGAAAAACATTGCCCGTTTAGAAGCACCTTTATATGTATGTATCGTTGTATTCATACATAGACAGAAACTAAGTTAATGCTAAAATTAATCTTGTTCTACTATTATATCACAGAACCATTTAGATAATGTTTGTTCAACACGCTTTTCTTTTTTATAACTTGATGGCCATCAAGATAACCATTGAGAGCAGTTTGCATACAAAATAATTCTTAATATTTTCGGGAACATGACCTTCATGTATCTATTTTAAATATTTCGCATTAATAAACATGGACATATGGATGTGCTGCAGTACCTATAGGTACGTACTTAGTGATTACGTGAATTTATGAGTGGTGATAGCCTAGTGGTTAAGAACTCCGCCTCCTATTCGGAGGGTCCGGGTTCGAATCCCAGGGCACTTACCTCTGACTTTTCGGAGATATGTGCGTTTCAAGCATTTAAATGTCACTTGCTACAAACGGTAAAGGAAATGCCGGAGAGTTCGCAAAAACGTGTGTGAAGTCCGCCAATCCGAACTTGGCCAGCGTGGTGGACTATGGCCTTAACCTTCTCATTCTGAGAAGAGACCCGTGCTCAATAGGGCCCCCTATGATGGGTTGAGATGATGATGACGTGAATTTATGTGAAAAATTTCCTAAGGATAATTACTTTTTATTTAAGTTTAATTTCAGCAGCGTTGTAAAGCGTGCTCAGGGCCTCCTCGATAAAGCTCAGTAGTGGGCCCTTAATAGGCCCTTAACAAACCCTAATCTACGTTATTATTCATTTAATGTAGGTAAGTCTGAGGTAAGTATATTTAATTCATTGTAAGGTTAACTATAAAATTTCGTCACTCCTTCATATATAAACGTAAAATGTGCCTTTATTCTTATTTCTGCGTTGTTTTCATAAACAAAGATGCAATGTTCAAGTTTTGGACATCACACGATCTTGAGAAATTACACATGAATCTAGCTTTAACTAGTCAATATAATTATAATTATGTTATCTTGTACTGATAAGAGTTAAGGGTATTATCTACAACGTTCGCAAAGCCGATTGGCAAGGTGTTGATTGATGGTTGGAGCTGATCAAGATAATTATATTACATAATTGCAAAATTCAAAACCACAAATTGTTAATCACCTAATTTGTGACGTCTTTTTTAATTCTCTGCTGCCGCGTTCCGTAACTCGTCCAAGAGGCCCAAAATGTTCAAATTTCTATAGAAAAAGCGTCGTTTTGGGCGTTTTGGTCGAGTTTTGGAACGCCGCCGGCTTCATATCATAAACGCAAAGTCAGCATTCCATACCTTCAAAAACCTTAGCAATTTTTCAAAACCACAATAAGACTTCTTACCGCCGAAAACTGAAAATGGCACATAACCTCACTAGCATTCGCGATAAAAATCTGAACCGTAGATAATATAATTTATGTAAATATCATAGTCTCAGTTATGTTATGGTTATGTCGATAAAAGCCAGTATTGCTATAACCAAACTTTTTACCGGTGCTCACAGTTCGATGTGAGCAAAATTTACTAACGGCATTTTTAGGACCTTAATCGCACAGGCAGAAATGCGAGCTCATTTGTGTGACATCCAATTATAATGAATTCCAAATCTAATGCAAACGGAGTTTAATTTTTGACAATAAAATAAATGATGTGTCTGGCAAACCTGTTGTATGTAAGAACTAAACAGTGTAGGTATGCTTTGACTGACATGTACAAATTATCCTTTTTTAATTTAAATAATGGATTATGCGGGATAATCGCCAGATTAAGCATGTCATGAAAATTAAAGATAAAATCTAGGTTTTTCCAATTTAACGATAACGTAGATTACATTGCAAATATCTTGTCAGTATTATCATTGATGTATTGTCTTAATTATAATAATTTATTTACTGAAGCGGTATTTACAACTTGTGACAGTCTAATCATGTTGCTGAGTATGTAACGTAAACTAATTTTAAACCAACCATCTCCAAAGTAAATAAAAATAGCAAGCAAAAGAAAAGAAAGTAGATATACATTGGCGTATGAATTTTATTAATGCATTAGGGGAGACCAGGGTAATGGGAGCCTACTAAGGAAAAGTATTAATAAAAACCAAATTAATCATAATTATTGTAATTTTTTATCATAAACTCTTACCTTTATTATAGGTGTATACTTTTATCAAAGTTATAATGAACTAAAGATATGTATTAAGGTACAATCACAGATTTACAAAAAAAGTCAGTCGCTCCTATTACCCGACAAATGCGGCTAATGGGAGCCTATTTAACGCTCATACAGGAAATGAGAGCCATTATAAGTAATTACTCTTTAAGAAAAAATAACAATACGTACAATAAATAAGATCTTAGTTATTATACTTAATTATCAACACAAAACTAGTAAGTAACACAAATTATAATGAAGACAAATTCAAACAAAATGGAGATAAAACATAAAATTATTAAAGGAGAAAATGGCTGCCTTTCTGGTCCTTGTGTTTTTGGTTGTAATCCTCTTACTTTTAATCTCTTTATCTTTGATATTCTTCTTCTTAATTCATGCCAATTCTTAACATATGCCATTGTTACTTTTGCCCTTGACACAATTTTCTTTATCACAATTTCCTTTATTCCTTAATTGTCTTTGTCTTATTCTCCGTTTCAATTATTTTCCTCTTCTCTTCTTTAAATACTGCTTTCATTGGAGTGCTTGTTATTATTTCAAAGTGCTGCTTGTTTTTCAACGATATTTGTACGTGGCATCTAAAACAAAAAACAAGCCATTTTGGCATGGCACTACTGAGAGCCTAGTTAGGCTACCATTAGCCGCTGACCGCCATTTTGAAAAGTAATAACATAAATATTTAATTCTACTCTCAATCACAATTCAACTAATTGGACTTGTTAGTAAACGAATCCAGGGATATAATGACCATAAATTCAATAAAATAACAATATAATTTCATGCTTACCTTGATGCTGGCAATTGGCGAATTTTTTGTAAGCGTTTAGCGAAAAACACTTAACTGTCCCTTGTGACTTAACGAATAGCACTAATGGTTCGAGCGCGTCAGGGGTAGTTTGCCGATAGTTGACGGAAGTAGTCGTGTGCTTGCGATCGCCTAAATGTGGCTGCATTTCGTTCAATCACCATAGCTCCCATTGCCCGATGGCTCTCATTACCCTGTGTTCCCCTAATGTTAGGATCATCAGGCTTTGGGCAAAACGGCCCACTCTGAAAACGACCCGCGGTCCGTTTCTTTACTAGGTACCTATATACTGTGTTAAATATAATATACCTTATTGGATATTGAACCTGCAAAATTGTTTTTTTTACTTTGTTCATGGTTTGGTCCGAAACTAGTGATTGGATTTTGACCATTTTATTATTGACTGACAATTATTTAATTTAGGGAAGATTAATGATTTCTTTAAAATTGGTTCAGTAGTTTTATGGACCAAAGGGTTCTGCTTATTGATATTTTTTTTTAAATCAAGTTTGCTAATTGAACAAACCAACCAACTAAACACCATGGTTGGCCTTTTGTAGCCTAGAATGTTATAAATCCTCAACAATATTGGACTTATTCTAAATTTAATAGCCAATGTGAATGAAGAATTTAAAACACGATTACCTAAACTTTGAAATAATTACTGTGCACAATGTTACATTAAGAGCAGTCCTTTACAATAGGTAATATAAATGTGTTATTAATGGCCTGGGGAACCGTTCGCACCGCAAACCTATTTATGGTCGTCTTCAAGCTTTCAAGGTGAGTTTTGTAACATTTGCACTAATGGGGGCTTTACATTATACAATTTACAGAGCGCTAACTTAGTGCACTAACTAGTGTTATCATACACTACACTGCTCTAGTTACTGTCTAACTGCCTTTACACTATGCGATTTTAGCACGCTAGCTCAGTTAGCGCTCTGCAAATTGTATAATGTAAAGCCCCCATAAGGACTGCTCAAGTAGGGTTCCGTATTATCGAGAAATATTATCTATTTCTACCTAACTCTAATTTTATTTCGTAAAAAACAAAGAATAATTTTGAAGAACCACATTTTGTATGGTATCCCCTTTTAAGATCTAACGTTTTACTAATTTATCACAGAACTTTTTAATATTTGCTGTAATATTGGCTACAGTAAGTAAAATTTTGTCTGTATAAATTTAAGTTTTATTTCTGTTTATGAGACAGGGCCTTGTGACCGACAGGCAGATAGACACGAAGGTATAGGGTAGGCTTGTTATACCTAGCAAATAATCAAGTGCTTTTGGTGAGTTATGATTTGTGGAATAAAAAAAAGTACAGAACAAATAATAAACAACCAAAAAGCCGGCCTTATAGTTTTTTAGATAATCTAGGGTTGTAGAAAAGTATAATACAAACATGAAAATAGTTTGTTTCTTAAAATTAAAATGAAATTTTAGGTACTTTGTTACAAGGCGATGTTTTACGATGTGGTTGTGCATCGTTCCATTACGAGTAGGTACAGATAATAAATTGATTTAGCAACCATAATCGCAAGCGATATGAGCAATATGAGTACCACATGGCCACGTTATAATTGGAAATGTCTGGTGAAATTTGATCTACCTACTACGGCATAACGAATCACTGAAGGGAATTCCGCTGGAAAATAAATGATTTGATTCATCAAGACCATGAAGGATCTTATTAAATATGGCGCATAAATCATACTCGTATTTATTATCAAGCGAGTTAAGGCGTATTCAGAACGGGATGTAAGCTGCCGGGAGAAAACGAATTAATCATTGAAATCAGAATAGGTTAATTGCATTTTTTAAATAGTGTTCCTCATGCGTGTATAAGTTTTCTCATACGTTCTAGTTATAACCATAAAAATCTATAAGTAATTCCTAAGCCATATATGGCTATATTATAAAGATTATTCATTTACACAGACTTGCATTGTATGTTAATTTTTCATAAAGTCGTTTTCAGTTTCATAAAATCATTGGTTCTGAACCATCATTTAAATTGTGTGATCAGGAACGGGATTTACCCAGGACAAACTCCCACGTTTCGTTTCTCTCTCTCTCTCTCTCTCGTTTTTAATAAAGTACCATCGTCAAATACGATCTATGTCGATTAATCTTTGCTTTTAATATTTAAATAGAAAGTTACGCATACTTACGGTTTAATTGAGCTTAAAAGAGGTTTTAGAAATCCCTCTGATGGTACGGGAGCCGACGATGCTAAATGTGGATTTACTCGAGCGTCATAGAGATCTATTGGGTTGCAAAGCTTAGATGATAAGAAGAAAAAAATGTTATATAATGTATACCTTTTCATCGGTGGGGGAAGCGGCTATACACTTTTAAATATGTAAAAAAATAATGTCCATGTGGACATACTCGAGCGTTTCAGATATTGATAGCATCAATGTTCTAAGTATTTTTAATAATGTACTATGTTCAACTGATCGTTTGTTTGATGGGGGTGACCATACGTAAGGGTTGAAAATGAGAGAGAAAAAATCTAATCGAGCACGTCAGACTTTCTAAGGGGGTGTTAAGTGAACCTAAAAAAAGCTCTCATTCAATAATCTGACGATTTCGATGTGACGCAAACTCGCTACCATTATTATAATGTGCAAAAAAAATTCGAACATATATATTATGAGGCTCATATTTAGTGGAGGTACTTAACTGGGTACAAGGTATCCCCTGTACCTTAATCTGACGCGCTCGAGTAAATCCCAGATTCCCCTCTTCGGCTCCCCAGCTGGGCGGTAAAAGAAACTTCCACATTAATAAAGTTGCGGGGTTCTATTAGTTTTAAATAAATAGGTAAAGTTCAGCAACTCCTTAATTGTGGGGATAAACCGTTCTCTATAGTAGATGGGTATCGCAGGCGTCTAACGGGTCGTAGCGGCCTGTTATAAGTATACTCTAATTTACTGAGAAATTATAGATTTTCCAGTTAATAGAGAATAGATCAGGTAGGTAATGCGTTTTCAATGTAACTCACATATTTAAGTATCGTTTAATGACTCCGTAAACTAGTTGGTACTGACACTGCCACAGAAGCCAGTGTTCCTGGTTCGATTTCCGTCTGGGACAGATATTTATGTTACAGACAAATTTTTGTTGACAATTTGCGACATTGGTAATCCTAAGGTACAAAGGTTGTTATGGTTTTTTTATTCACTAAAGTGAAGTTTAATTTCAATAAATATACACAGATAAAAGGAAACATCATTTTGCAATCATGCAAAGACCGAAACGTGGAGTAAGCAGCTAGTGGATTGTACGCAATAAATCCTTTACAGCATCATCACAGGGTTCTGTTAAGAGGACTTCAACAAAAGAGCTCTTCATTTCGTGTGCGTGCATGAGTTGAGCTAATGAGAGATCATCGGAATGTACACACATTACATAATTTAAATAAATATTAGGTATGTAGGTTCGTCATTTGTTAGCTTCTGCGTGATGAGATGTGTGATAGGTCTTCACAGTTATGAGGAAAGACTCGTATTCAGTATTCGACACTAATGTGTTGGAGAAAAAAGGTGTTTTGTCTGAGACGGACAGACGGGCTACATCACCATGAGCGGTTTCCACTGTCTGTCTGTACACCAATGATCTATTTATTGCGCTACTTTTGTATCATACCAATATAAATTATAAGTAGAAAAAACTAAAATATCGCGTTTAATTCCGATGCTGAATGAATTATAAAATTAAAGCAATTTTACTCACTCTGCTGAAGTGAATAAGAACTGAAGTGAGTGAGTGGGAGCTGAGTGAGTGAAGAAGTGCCCAGTTGCACCGCGACTGCAATCCGCCGTGACCACGATGCAACTGGGTCGAAATATCGACGTACAAAATACATAACATATTTAACCATATCATAGTAAAAACTGATAAACCATCGCAGTTTCAATTCCCAACATACTAATAAACGCCGCACTGTAGCACTGGGCGGGCGACCGCCCGAAGTCGGCTCGTTACTTTTTGTCGTGAGACCTCGCGGATATTCATGAGATGCTCATGAGATTGCCGCAATGAAACATTCATGAACATTTCCTTAATACTACTTTTGTTTTCACGAATAAATAAAGTATATTTCTATATTTAGGCTCGCGATTGGTACTATTGTTTTTTTATCAGGTAAGGAACGTGCAATGGCTACAACCTACAATCCATTAATAGCCCACTTACACCGGTCTTTTTTCAATATTGAGAAGGCCAAGAGTATACTCCACCACGGTGCTCCAGTGCAGAATGGTGAAGGGGTAGTGGCCAACCCAGTATCGGAAGTTTTCAAGCCGCCTTCCGACATGGCTTAACGACTGTTATCTATCGATAACAACCGGGACCGACGGCCCTCCAAAGTCACCCAAGATTACTTCGGATCGACGCAAGCCGCCGGGCTATGGGTGACACTACTTATACCCTCTACTAAACTTCAAAAACATGACTCATGACTGGTATCGTAAAAAATGTGTTTATTGGCAGAAACTGATAAACACCAAAAGTATACTCAACCTTCTAGGGGTCCAAGTCTACTAAGTGTATTTGTATTATGTGTTGGTATAGCCACCAACACATAATACAAATACACGAAAAAGGTAAAGAGAAGAAATATTTAATCTCAACTTGTTTTTTGATGCGTATTTATTATTAACTGTCTAAATATAGTCTCAGCAACTCAGCCTAATTCTCGTACATTATAAATTATAATCCTGTATCAGTAGAAGAGAACTACACTCTTTTTTGCATCAGTGTCAAATGTCATGTGTTAACCAGTCAAAAGTTTCTCTGCACCACCGCCGAATTTACCCATGACCACGTTTCCTACATGCAACTGGGTCGAAATATCGGCGTACCTACATAAAACATATTGCGAGTACCCGTATCATAATAAAATGTGACCAATCCGCGACGAATAAAGTTTACCTAAAATCATATGTAGCACTAGTTATTGTGATGTACTAACCTACATAATAGATAACTAATAACTGTATCTAGTAACTAGTAATAAATCATCCAGAGAGTATGGATGAATAGAATATCTAAAACAGTCGTAAATCATAACATACAGTAAATCGAATACCTCACATGCATCCACTGAATTAGTTATCATTTGAATCGGATATTACCAATTGTACTAGCTCCAGTTGCCGATAATTGCCCTATTAATAGTGTCGCGCGATTAAAGGCTGATGTCACACCGATAGAATTAATTCAATGGAATTAGAATGACAATTTTGCCGTGAATGCTACTTGTAGCTGCAAATTGGCTGTAAAATCAATTTGTGATCAACTGGTTTTAGAAACAATTTGGTGGTTCTACATCCACAATTTAAAGGGTACCGTAACAAAGCCTGGCAGGTATGTAATATATTAAGATATTTACACAATATTACTAAAAATAAAGACTTTGATAAACTAAAAACGATTTACAATGTAAGAAAAATTACAAATGCAAAAAAAAATTAACCTGTTAACAATCATAATAATATAGTTATAAAAATGTTTTATCATCAAAACTAAAGCATTAAACTACTTAATTCCGTGAAGTAAATGTAATTCACCTTTCAACGTTTCAAGCTTAATAAAAGCTTGTGAAAATTATACTAATCAATTCCTTTATTTCAACTGTTTTTGGACATATTCTGGATCTATGAACATCCAACAAACACCTCTAGCACCGATTAAGTTCGTTTTCAGGCGCACCATCTTGAATTTTTCAAATACTCGGAGTAAACGATACAATAAGAGAGCATACAATAAACTGTTCCTAGAAATTTTAAGAGCAAAGTTATTTTTGTGTATTAATTTGAGTATGGCAACAGAGTTCTTAATTTACATATGTCTGCGCATGATAAACAGACAAACACGGCCTATTAGAAATATTATGGTATGGTAAAACGAAGTATGGTATGGTAAGTCGTGAATACCCGTGTCGGAATAAAATGTATACAATCAGCGATGAGTTACATCATAAATCATACAGTTAACTTTATCTAAGAGATTTATTAACGAATTACGTCACAACAATCGGACGATCTAAATCGGTCCATCGAGGCTTGTTTCGCATCACGTCACTCTGTCTTAGGAGAATGGGGTTGAAACAATAGCAATATAACCTTGCCCCGATTGTTTTAAAAGAGAACAATGCTTTTTGTAACCCATAGATACAATCTCGAAGATACAAAGCGTAATTTAGGGTTTAGTTGTTAATAGCTTTGTCATATATTAGACAAATTAATTCGTTAGAATCAAGATATTGAAAAAAGTAATATCGAATGATGATGAATATGATGGTAATACAAAAATTCTTATTTGTGAGTAGAGATTTCCTAAAAACAGGGTAGTTCAATGGTAAATTGATACGTTACGATTAAATATTTTTTTATGGAATTAAGGCAAAAAATGAGCAGGCAGCACTACCCTTCCGCTGACGACCATGACTACTCAGTCAAGGTTCTATTTTGTGCTGTTCGGTCCCTTAAGTTAAGGTCCCAAAAGTTGCCATAGGTCGCAGCGGAAGCTATAAATGCGTGCTGCTTTGCTATATTGTTTGAATAAAAAAAGTTATTTTTTATGTTTCATTGTTTTAAGTTGTCCTTCGTCCTCTGTAAGCCTAAAGGCATCACTGAAGACACCGAAGTTAAGTAAGCACATAGAAGAAAAAAAGAAGATATACGTTTAATTGTGTATTGTATTAAACTATTGTAATAAAGATGAAATATCTGAAGGTCAACAAAGATCATTTAAATATACAAATATGTACTTAGTTCACGTAATAATAGTAATGGTTTATGATTCACCTCATTGTTTCTAAGCTCGCCTTGAGGACTTTATGCGTGCACATACCTCTTTAAGGCTCTTGTTGAACCGCATTGGTAAGCTATAACTTATATTAAATTGTTTTCTCTTGAAAAATCAACAAAATAAAACGAAACAACAAAAGACGGACTTATGTAAATTTTGCTTAAAGGCTAAATTGAATTAAGAAAAAAACCTTTTGGTTTGCTTACCCTGACAAATAACATCCGCACCGGATAGTATATTACTCATTAAAATAAATAACTTAATATCACATCCATCACGCAATGTTGTAAGAAAATAGCCTTCGAAAAATACTATTTGTAAAGATACTAGGGGAACGGACTATTCAGACGGAGGGACGGACGTATATCCTTAATCCAGGCCCAATTTTGTTGATGTAGTTTCTCTATGGGCGACGTTTGAGCCATTCACTAACAAATGGGAGAAGGATAATCGAGAGATTGTGCTGACCTCAGAATCCTATAAGTACTACATTTTTTTCCACGGAGGATGTAGAACGTAGATAACGCTAGATTAAATAGTGGTACGAGTACTTAATAATCATCTGATATTCGTCTAGTTTTAAATAGATATTTGATTCCTATCTTGTCAACTGACAAGGTTTCTGGTGCATGACAAGGTAAATTTGAAAATCTACTTCGTGAAAAATCGTGAAAAAATGATAATTGTGTTCTACAATCTTAGTTTTACCACGGATCATGGACCTCCGAAAGCAGCCTATCAATTCATGATAAACACAGGGAATACTTTTGAAAAGTGATTTTAATTTGAAGACAGAAAGTACTTATTTCCATTTAATCCTATTCTTTTCTGATTTGATTATATTTTTTGGACGGAAAGGTTTTGGTGATGCCTTCATTCTTACCGTTGTCAATGAAGAATAGTGGCTACTTACCATAAAGGTCACTCGTTTACATGTTTGTCGACTATTAAATTTAACTATATTTCCCACCTCGCTCATCGTCGGCGATAAGAAAAGTCATTAATAAACGTACTGGTTTTTGTGTAGCAAATTGATTAAATGTTGAATAGGAAGGCGTTGTAATTTATTAACATATTTTATGACATTGCTAGAGTTAATGAGTTCGTCTACAATATTACAGCTATTCATTTATCGAGATGAACTTGTAGCGTGCCAGACACGGTACGTCATTTACTCAGCGTTTTAATTTTTTTTTTTTATAAATTTAATTGTAGTGCTTAAATATTCTTAATGCAAACATCAACAAAGGCACTAATCGCCCCTACAATTTTCGAAAGGTCCCGTCGATTTCCCTGGGATACCATCATCAGATCCTGATGTCCTTATCATGGTATCAGACTTGGAATATCTTCTTTCCAACAAAAAAAGGATTATGAAAATCGGCTTATAAATGATGAAAAATCCCCGAATACAAAGTGTCGAACACAAATGGTCGAATTGAGAAAACTTACTTTACTACTACTTTTTAATGTGTGTTACCTTTTAAGTTTTTACTGGGTAGGTATATCAATTTTGATATTTTTTTATATCGGAATTTTATATCTGATGCTCATCGTGTGGCCCCATTTAATTATAGAATAAGACCTGACGAGTGATTTTGGAGTTATCCCTAATTCCTCGAAAACCTGTGAAATTCCTTGAGAAATCCGTGACTGCGACTGTGTGTGCTCATTTTATAAGTAATGTCAACGTTGAACTTATTTGCTAAAGGCTGGCTAAAGGTATTTTTCATCACACCTATTCGAAAAAGACGACTTGGTTCGGACTTACGGGGTTCCAAAGTTGCTGTTTTCTATTCAGCGGGCGGGAATGAATTTTCATACAACTTTTCCTGCCGGCTAGATCTTTTCCGTCCTATTTTGAATTTAGAACATTTTAGTATTTTGCGCTAAAGAAGTCGAACTCAAATATTGTTTGAATAAAGAATGTCTGGTACGACGCGAGGGCCCCGCCAGCTGAATAATAAAAAAAGAAATCAAATTAAGATTTCGTTTTCAAATTAAAATTAAGTTTTCGTGCATTTTTACGTATTATTTTCTATTATATATATATATATATATTATTTTCTCATAGCGGGTGATGAAAAGTAGAATGTATCACTCGGGTGCAAGTATATTTTTGGCTCGGGCGACGTACTTTGAATCCCTCGCTACGTTCGGGATTCTACTAAAGAATCCCTCGCTACGCTCGGGATTCTACTATAGAATCCCTCACTTCGCTCTGGATTCAAAAAACGCCCTCGCCGAAAAAATATTACTTTGCACCCTTGTCATACAATCTACTATTAAACCTCCTTCGAGCTCTTTTTTCATGGACTTTTTAGCGATCGGTATGAAAGAATTAAACATGAGGCCTATTAAGCTTATTATATTTTCCGTTTTAACGGTCTGGCTTAACGATTAACGTCGAGAAAGTGGCGGCTCTCGGCCCTTTTGTAATTAATGTTCCTCCGAGGAACAATATCACCGGGTGGTGGCGGGTGTACGACCTTTGCGATTGTGCCACATTTTCACGTAACAATGTGACACGAGCCAGCAAGCAACAAGTTTGGCCATTTGTTACTCACTGGTGACTCGTATAGGTACTGTGGATCATTATCTTACTTAAGTTCTGCTAAATGGAGCAGAGAACCTTGAAGCCTTGAGGAGTTATACGTAAAGCTCTTAAGTTTATACGAAACCCTCGTACCTATTACATAATTTTTTAAAGTACCCTACTACTTAACTTTAGCGGTAGTAATGGTGGTGAATTGGTGATGTTTCTAAAATTAGCTAACAAATGACTTGTAGTGATGTGATTGAATCTAGAAAGCAAGGATTTTTTCTTTCCTTCTTTCTTGGTTGGTTACTGATCAGTGATGCCTTTGGCGTGTCCGATGTTCATTTTGCCGCTTATTTAGGTAAAAACAAACATTTATTGAATAGTGTGACATCACAACTCGACTGGACTTGATGGAGAGCTATAAATTCACAGTCTCTCAGCAGACGTCGCATACTTGCGCCGAAGATACATACTAATACCTGTCATGTTTTTTTATAATTAAGCCATTGTTATGAGAAAATGACGTAAGACTTAAGATAGCCATGTCATGACAACAGTGCTAGACTTGCTGCGTCTATTCGCGGCGATGGCGTCTTCCTAATTTGTTATTTTGAACCGACATTCAATAGAGAATGATGAATTGTTTCAATTAGTCACAATGTAACGAGTGTGAATAGATTTAGATGCCTTTATTACCATGCATGTGAAAGTGTCAAACCGAGAAAGATAAGCGAGTAATGAGTGGCAGGTCGAATTCTTAACCAGTAGGTTATCGCTGAAGGCGCAGTAACTTCCTAGAAGCCTATTTACTCTTTATTTAAACACATCCATTATAATCTATTAGCGTGAATGTAAACAAAATGTAAACATCTCTTTTGCATCGTTTCAAGGAAGTAATCGCTTGACCCTTGTGGATTGAATTATAGTGTAACAAATCTCCACTATAATACTAGGAAAAATAAATTATAACAAACAGTATTCGACTCATTGTATCTTCAATTAGAACGTATCAACGCCCATTTAAGAAATGTCAATTTTAATAAGGAAATTTTCAGCAACAATACCTCTGCAATGAGGGTTGCCGTTTTTGTACTCACCAGTTGGCGTCACCGGCGAGTGAGGTCCTGCTGTCAAAGCCCGCCCATACGTAAACAGTGACAAGTGATATTCAGACAAGTGAGAAGCGACAGTGCCACAAACTTATCTGACCCGGTGGCCAAAATTGGAACTAATGTAAACGTTAAACTGTTGTCAGACAAAGACAAAGACAGTAGCGCCCTTCTTACTGGGTCAGATAACTTTGTGGCACTGACAGCCAGACCTCACTCTACACCAGCGCCTCTAACGGCGAATTCACACGCTTTTACCCTCATTAGTTCGAGAAACAGTAATTGGTTTTTAAATTTATGGCCAGTTATTAAATTATTAAACTAACAGTTCATCAACAGTCTACGAGCAAGGCACATGTTATATGTTATGGACAAAGACCCAGCTTGTTTTTGCGTCAGTAAGCGATAAGAATATGATTTGAGGTCATCGTGAAGAAATTCAATACTTCTTTTGCGTATCCAAAATATTGTGATTAAAAATAAAATTTCAAATGTAGGAAAATAGGATATTACTTTTTATTACGTTTAACACGCATTTAGTGGAAATTTCAGGTACCTACTTATTCCCATACTATTCAAGACAAAGACCTGTGACGCACAGACAAACCGGGGAGACAAATTTAAAGTGTTCCATTTTTTAGGGTTCCGTACCCAAAGGGTAAAACGGGACCCTATTACTGAGACTTCGCTGTCCGTCCGTCCGTCCGTCCGTCCGTCCGTCCGTCCGTCCGTCCGTCCGTCTGTCACCAGGCTGTTACTCATGAACCGTAATAGTTACACAGTTGAAATTTTCACAGAAGATGTATTTCTGTGGCCGCTACAACAACAAATACTAAAAAACAGAATAAAATAAATATTTAAGGGGGCGCCCATACAACAGACCAAATTTTTTTGGCGTTTTTATACATAATGGTACGGAACCCTTCGTGCGCGAGTCCGACTCGCACTTGGTCGATTTTTGCCTTTTGGTTACGTAATTTTAAAATTACTGAAAAGTTACTCTTCTATCAAGTTAATAGGTAAGCGAATGCTTAGTTATGGTCTTTTTACAAAGCTTCAATTGGTCGAGCTTTAGCTTCACATAATAAAACAATCACGTAATAAGACCATTAGCAGTAGGGACGTATCGCTACCGGTTTATCGTTAACGTTTTTTGTGCATAAACTGGCAAGATTGAAATAAATAGCTTTGAATCATCAATCCTTATTGATTGCAAAAAATGCAATGATTAGGTATACATACAATACAGAATAAAAACATAGAGGTTATAAAGACCGTTCTAACAAGCAATAACTATCGTTTTACTAAAAGCAACGATTTCAACATCAACAGATAGAGACAACTCAAGAACGATTTGTCAGATGTTACTGAAATGAAACCACATGACAAGCACCAGCTTTAGAATAAAAAAAGAATTATTAAAATCGGGTTCACCAGTAAAACATTGTGAGTAAAAAATTGTGTATGAACATTTGAATTAAAAGTGTCCTCCTTCCTTGAAGTCAGTTAATTATAAAATGATTGTAATCCATAATCATCATTTAATTTTGCCCATCTTTGTCAACTCGCAGTGCCTACATTAACGATCGTAGCCATTATTTCAATTACTCGTAGGATTGGAAGTAGCCAATGTACTTTTAATGAATGTTAATTGGGTACTACAGGCCAAAGACATTTCTGAGAATCTAACTAACCCAGAAAGTAAACTAGCAGTTATCATCATTTTCGCAAACCGTAGGTATCTGTTCCACTGCTTAGTACGCTGATCAAGTGTGGATTCGAAGACTTATAAGTATTGTTACATTATTAAGAACTATCAGATGTGCAGGTTTTCCCAAGACATCTATCTTCGTCGAAAAACATAGTAATTCATGTGAAATATGCACATATTTTAGAACATTCATGGTGCAGGATTCGAAGTCTCCCTTTGGTCATGACCGACAAAAAATAAGAAATAAATCTAGATTAGCATAGTTTGTCAGACATTGTGTAGATACCCATCAGGACTAAGGTGTTCGCCTTTATCAAAGTGTAACCGGATTCACAACTTTTCAACCGAAACACACTTAGTACCATGACTAAGCTGGTGGAGCTAAGTTTTGCGAACTCTAGCTTTTTTTTTGTTGGTCGTGTCTTCATTGCTGAAGTTCATGTCAGCTCTGGTCAGAAGGGTTTCGGATGTATTTCGCGTTTAGGCGTTTTGGCTAGCTCTTTGTACTTTGACCAGTAGTTCCTGAGACTAGCGCGTTCAAACGAACAAACAAACTCTTCCGCTTTGTATTATTAATATTATAGTAAAGAAGTATAGATTATTATTACCACCTTCCGTAGGTAGACTCCAACATATCCATTAAACAAATACATTATTTGTGTCTCAGCCGGCAGTTTTACATGCCACTAGCCGCACGCCCCCGTTCTCTTTGTTTCCATTTCGCGATGCTCCGTTTCAAAGTGACACACTTCCTATTCAAAGATATTTTCTTTCGTCTGATTGAGTGCGACGTATCGGGCTTGAGTACGTAGCTTCGTCCATGGGTTTAAGATACCTGTAACGTGCTGTTCTAAATTTAAATTAACGTGGATTCTCTATATGTTATTGCAATGAGGGTCGCCGTTTTTGTGCTCACCAGTTGGCGCCACTGGCGAGTGAGGTCCAGCTGTCAAAGCCCGTCCATACATAAACAGTGACAAGTGACATTCAGACAATTGAGAAGTGACGGTGCCACAAACTTAACTGCCCCGGTGGCCAAAATTGGAACTAATGCAAATATTAAACTGTTGTCAGGCAAAGACAAAGACAGTAGCGCCCCTCTTACCGGGTCAGATAAGTTTGTGGCACTGACAGACAGACCTCACTCTCCACTAGCGCCTCTAGCGGCGAATTCACACGCTTTTACCCTCATTGTAAACTGGCTTCACTTTTCTTCAGGGAATCTATGCTATATTATGTCTATAAAGGTATTTTAAATGGCATATTTTTTATTCAATAAACAAATTTTAATAGTACCTAAGTGACTTAAAGCTTACTATAAACGCATCAGTGGAATCAAAATGATAATATCGTTTTTTCAGAATAATACGTAGGTACCTCCAAACGCACATATAACAAACAAAAAATCAAAAAAATGTTACAATTGTATTACACTGTAATGACGAAGAATGACTTCGATGATATAACGTGTCACAATATTTAGTAAATGATAATACAAATCGCTTAATAAATAGTATATGGCCAAAAAACAATTAATTTTTACATATTTTTAAATGGGCTCTGTTCGCGGCAACGAAGACTTAGCAGTGAGCATGTAATAATAGAAAAAACAAACAAATAATATACGCAATATGCCATGCACACCAAAATTAACAATGAAATTTTTAACCTTTCATGTATGTCAGTTTAAGTAGGCAAGCACGAAGACATTTTCCAATTGGCTTTAGATTTTTTGTTAAGTTACATCATTGTTATTGACTTAACAAGACAAGATAACGAAAAAACTTAACGTGTTTTGTTTTAACTATTTAACACGTTGTTATTTAAATAGTATTTATTCTTTAATCCGTTAGCACAGTTCGTTTAGAGTTCGTTCATGTAGTTTTGTGACGCCAAGAAGAATGTTTAACTAGCGTTAATAAATGTACCTATTTGTCGGTTTAACTTTGGTTTGCAATTTGTACAATAAGTTAGAGACTTAAAAAAATAAAAAGTTGCGTGAGGCTTTCAATCCCAGGACGTACGGGAGTTCAACATTAAGTCACTGCTATTGTTCAATCGTTAATCAATCATAAAATTCAATCTAACATTTTTATTCATTCACCCAATAAGTGTAAAAGTAAGAATAAGTGAAACTCTGTCAGGTCATTCATCATTAAATATTGTATTGTAGGTTGATCAGAAGACGTGATTTTCAATTCAATGAAAATTCCATAATTCATTCCAATATTCATTCAGTCATGTGAGTCCAATTCATTTTCTGTAGGTAGGTATCGAGGTGTAAAATAATTAGGTATCAGTTCCCACATATTGTTACAATATTGCCAATTGGTACTAGGCTCCACTTTTATTTCGTTATTATTAGTGTTACACATGGTTTAATTTCTGAAGGTTAAAAATTAGACGATGAATCAAAAAAAAGTAAAAAAACGCCGTATAAAAATACTGAGCAAAGTTTAACGTGCAAATGTAATTGCAGAAGTACTTAATAAACGTATCATAGTAAGATTTTATTATTAGTACGTCGTTATGGTGACAGTGATTGTGAGGGTCACATTTAGCTTCAGACAGAGGAACTCTACAATGGTGAATGGTACTGACATTTTTTGTATTAATTTAGTAAATAATAGGTAGCTATAGTTATGTAGCATTAAAATACCTTGTGCGAAGCCAGCTTATAATATTTAAATTTCTAAAGGACCATTTAATTTTATTTATGAATTGCTCCTTATTAAGAAATACTTAAAAATAATAACTGCCTGGAAATAAATTACATAATGTTTCATAAATCACTCGTTTTTCTTTCAAACGCCTCCCGTCTTCGTAGGACAAGAATTTATAATAGCGTCACCGTTGTAACTTTCGTTTACTGAATAAATTAGCGTTTTAGTCAATGTTAATTAATTTTATTATAATTTTGCTTCAGTTTTTTAAAAGCCATCAAGTAAGAAAATATTAGGGTGACCTCGCTGTTATCCTTATGAGACTACTCTCATTTTATCTTTGCCGATATTGCCTTGGGACAATTCCCTCCTAGCAGACAGCTCTTCGGCTCATATTCCACACTGATAAATGAAGATTGATTGGGATATATTAGTTTTGTTTTTGTGCACGGGGACTGTTGAAGACTCATTTATTCTAAGAACAGATTACGATGAAAAAATATGTAGTTTTTGTAGACATCATCCTCTCACAATGTGAGTTACACGATCGGCACATATTTTATGTCCACTTATAACTACTAATAAAATAAATGACCTGCTAATCTCATAATCAAATAAGAAACAATGAGAAATAGCGAAAAGTGCTCAATGTCTCAGGCATCACGGGCACGGTTTTGATGTGAACTACAATTACATTACTGGATTTTAAAAAATCTGTACTCCTATAGGTATATTATTGATTTCAAAATCAATTGACCATAATCTTTCAGAATCCATATTATAGAACCTCAAGTATCGATTTTAAAACAATATATTATGTACTATATACTAAAAAAATCCGAATTATCGGTAACCGCGACAATCTGCCAGTGATAGCATTTCTAAACGTGCTTCGACGACAAGTATGCGAGTGTAAGTACATATGTATGTGTGAGTGCGCAAGTTTCGGACTTTATAGAGTTACCATAGGCTCTTCTCACACAACGCTATTTATGAGCTACGCGACTGCAACGCAACCCAAAATTCGTTGTATCTGACACTGTTCACTGACAGGAGACGCGTCTATGATGCGTACAGCGAATTTTGGATTGCGTTGCAGGTGCGTAGCTCATAAATAGCGTTGTGTGAGAAGAGCCTTACTGTTCCGTTTCTATACTGTGGTTTTATTATGATGATAGTGAAGTGAATAAAATAAGTCAACGTTTATCTTCATTTGTTCATAATTTATTTAGTGAGAGCAGCCACAATAAGACGCTCATTTTGTCTGCATATTTCCTTTCAGAATTTAGTTCAAAGAAAGTGGAGACACATTATCAAGGTTCTATATTTTGTCACTTTTTGGGTAGGGAACTCTAATTTTGACCTCTTAATCGGAAACAAAACCGTGGGTACGGTAAAGTTGCCAAATATATTTCAATGTCCACATTTGGATCATTAACAATCATCTTCGTAATTTTACCAAATATTTAAACATTTTTAGGCATAATACACTAAAAAGTCCCTAGTACTAGGCGTTTGTTTGTCGATAAAAACCGGATGAAAATCCATTGGGTAGTTTTACATTTTCTTTAATACGTTCATACGGGCAGCGCCGGTGTCTAACACTTGTAATAAAATAGTGATTTAAATTTTATTGAAATGATGTCATGGCATCTAGCTCTCCTTGTATTAATTAGTTTGAATACCCTAGCAATTAACGATAAGCTAGTAAGAAATAACCAACTCGACATGATCGAACTAAAGTAAATTGTCCACGCATATTCTCTAAGGTCTGCCAATCGGTATTTGGCCAATTTACGGCCCTTCACAACATTCTAGGTATTCTCGTATACTACAAAGGTAATATATAATTCTCGTAACTTAATTAGAAACTGCCAAGAATAACTTAAACTCATATAATATTGTGAGAAGAAACTCTTATAATATTGTGAGAGTGACAGCAATGATATCAATGACCGAAAAGAGGATATTTTCAATAAATGCTTATTAAAAATAATTACCTACTACTTTCTTATCTATCCATTTTGCTATTCAATAACAATAACACATTATACTAATCAGATTAAAATGTCTATTTTAAAAGAAACTATTCTTTGCTCTCCGCTCCAGAATTGAAACTCCATAATGGAAACACATAATTGGTTATTTGGGTTATAATATTCTATGTACTTTCTCGAATCTTAAAATTACTTTAATCGGTTCAACGAATTAAGCGTGAGATGACAGACAAACTGATAAATTAAATTAATTTTCTGCAGTAATATTTGTGTGTAGAACGTATTTTTAATGTTTTTAACAAATTAACTCAAAAAGTTTTGGACCGATGGATGTCACCTTTACGTAACATATTCGTAAGCTATAATATACTTACATATTACTGCACTTATACATTTCATTTAGTATGAGTGGTTCGTAAAAGGAATCCTAAAAGCTAGATCTATATAGTCTCCAAGTGAGTGAGTACTCAGTACCGGAATGTGTACATAACCTTGTTTTTACAAAATGGCTTGAAAGGCGCCACAAGTGCTACGCTCCCGTTTCCGGAAGATGGTATCTGGTCGAGCGGTGAAAGCTCTTAGAAAGCCTTGTTCCTCAGAGGCAACTTTTTGTCCTTGACTGTCGCACACACAAGGCACTAAGTGTAACTACTGACGTAATAAAGAGTACATTGCGTATCAATTTTGAATACTAAATGGTGATTCCGAATTAAATTGGCAAGTGAAATACAAAACTGCTTTTACATTTTAACATAATTTGGTGACTTTCATTTCTTTCCATGTCACTATGTTAAACTTTGGTTACTGTCACATTTTTTTCGTTATAAACAATATTATGAAAGGTCGATTCAAGTCATATCGTCTCACACGTTTGCACTCTAGGACGATACAGAAAAACATACATAACATAATATATAGATTGTATAAACACAAAATAATTCCCATGGCGCATTAGAACGCAGGTTTAAGTTGTTTGTAATTCGACATTGTTGTGGCATATAGTTTTTTGGTATTAGGTTTTTTCAAATTCGCAGTAGGTAGGTATTGTTGTCTGATGAATTTTAATTCCTACTATACAAACCACATAAGGTATTGTTAGTAAGAAATATCGACTGTAATACTACTTTGGTATACCGACTGAAAAAAATTGACAAGGAACGCAGTGAAGGCTGAAGGTCGGATGTACAAAAACACATGTTACATCGGCTCCAATTGGTAAAGTTTGTTCAGCTAATAGGTACCTGTATACGCGGCATATACATAATACGACAAATCAATTTTCTTGGGGTGGTAAACGACGACCCGAAGGCTTTATTCGATCCTAAGTGATCGATCGAGTTAAGCAATTAGACTACGGGCCCATGTCGAAAATGGGGGGGTCATACGAACCACCAGGTGATGTATATAGGACGATATAAGAGCACAAAATAATAAGATTCAGCACTATGCCGTCACTTGTAAGCTGTCCAACTGAGTGCTGGTGAGAATTCAAAAGTGCAGGTAGAGGGAGTACATTTTGGTCATATGATTCTGTACGGCATTTTCACCATCGATAGATCCATGAAAAATAATAAGAAAGCGCGCAGTCCCGTAAAAAAATGGTGAGCCACAAAGTCGGTAATTTTTTTTGATTTTTTGAAAATTTCAGGGTAAATTTGGTCATTTGATCCTGTACGGCATCAGTTTCATACTGTTTCAATACAGCTTCTAATCCATTATTCCGCAACGCCGTACAAAAATCATGCGACAAGGGGAAAAAATCGAGGGTTGCAACCCCCTCTATTTCCGTGGTCTGGGGGGTGATTTGAAACAACATAAAATTAATTTATTTTGAAAGTATTTTATGCACAGATAATATTTTTTTACATGCCGTACATTTTCGTTGGTCCAAAGGTTTGTAGGGAAAAAAAATTCAAGGAAAAATCCATAGAACGAAATGTATGAAAAATATAGTCTGCATTAAAATGTACGGCATCATTTTTTCCTAATTTATGTATCTTAATACTATTTAGAACAAGGGAAAAATGTAGGAAATTGCTATATTCTATTAATCTATGAATATTTAAACTTCTGCAATAATTTAACAAATTTCAGTTTTTGTATTTCTCTGTAACTTTTTTTAGAACAGTTTCTTTTGAACGGCAATACTATGCAACAATTATATTTTACAATATCATGTTAAAAAAAAAGTTGCCGTACAGTGTCAAATGACATTACAGCTTTATAAATCAAGTATACCATGAAATTAAGGCAATTATTAATATACATTCAAATGAACAATAACTTTTTGACGGCATTATTTTTAATAGTACTTTTGAGTGCTAGATAATGTTTTGGAACCGAAGCCGTACTTTTTCAAATCACCCCCCAGACCACGGAAATAGAGGGGGTTTCAACCCTCGATTTTTTCCCCTTGTCGCATGATTTTTGTACGGCGTTGCGGAATAATGGATTAGAAGCTGTATTGAAACAGCATGAAACTGATGCCGTACAGGATCAAATGACTAAATTTACCCTGGAATTTTCAAAAAATCAAACAAATTTACCGACTTTGTGGCTCACCATTTTTTTACGGGACTGCGCGCTTTCTTATTATTTTTCATGGATCTATCGATGGTGAAAATGCCGTACAGAATCATATGACCAAAATGTACTCCCTCTACCTGCACTTTTGAATTCTCACCAGCACTCAGTTGGACAGCTTACAAGTGACGGCATAGTGCTGAATCTTATTATTTTGTGCTCTTATATCGTCCTATATACATCACCTGGTGGTTCGTATGACCCCCCCATTTTCGACATGGGCCCGTAGTCTAAATAGCGGGCGCCGGTGCCGACTTTACTTGGATGGGTGACCGTTGGGGGCAAACATTTTTTGAGTATTTCCGTGCAGGACACGCAAAGCTGTTAGTCCTGGTTACCTGTATTCATTAGAAAGCAAGCCATGTTAATTTTTACTTAAAATAAGTTAATGCTTAACAACGACCCCATCTGACAACTTGTCAGTGACAAGTGGCGATGAAGTCCAAGATGATGAGCGCATCCGTACCCATGCGCCTCCCTAATGATGAGAATAGACACATCAGTAGTGGCCCAATAATGGGTTGGAGCCACACGCCGATTTTAATTAATTATGAGGCTTTTAATTGTATTTATTACCCTTTATTTAATCGTATCATTTACTACTTACTCTTCATGATTTGAGAATATATTTCATCTCTATTAACACGCTTAATCGCTCCGTTGATTACTGAAATAGACCGTAGCGTATTTCAGAGTAAGAGCTTGAAAGTAATGTGCATCAGATGCACATTTAATGGCTTGCCCTCTTCACTGGCATTCAAATTGAGTTTTATTTTTTGTTTTCTAAGAACATGCAAGTATACTTATATATGAAAATGAATATCGTCGGAAATGGGATTGATCTACTTGCAATGTTAAGGTGGCCATTGATGATGCGTCCGTTTGGAATGCTTCCGAATGGAGGACATCCATATGGAAGTACCTCCAAAGGAAATCTTTGAAATTTTGGAAGCCGTTGACGATACGTCCATTTGGAATGCTTCTAAATGTATGGAGCCACTTCCAAATGGATGTCTTCCATTTGACGTATCGTCAATGGCTACCTTTAGTCGCGAAATAATGCTTACGCCATTCTGCAACGACCTATTCCGATCTACATATTTGATTATAATTACAAAACTATTTATAAATGAATTTTTCACGCAGCTATTTCTCTCACTACATTTTATTAGGGTTCCGTACCAAAAGGGTAAAACGGGACCCTATTACTGAGACTTCGCTGTCCGTCCGTCCGTCCGTCCGTCTGTCACCAGGCTATATCTCATGAACCGTAATAGTTACACAGTTGAAATTTTCACAGATGATGTATTTCTGTTGCCGCTACAACAACAAATACTAAAAAACAGAATAAATTAAATATTTAAGTGGGCCACACTTTCGACGCCTCAGCGATAGTTTAGTTACCTTTCGGTCCAAGAGATGGCGTTGTGCGTAATATGTGGCTACAATAAAACAATTAAATATTTATTTGGCGTTTTTATACATAATGGTACGGAACCCTTCGTGCGCGAGTCCGACTCGCACTTGGCCGGTTTTTAGTATCTAACATAAAGTACGCTAAGCAAATAATTTTTATTTCGCATTTTTTCATTCAAACCTGCAAACCTAAATTTAATAGTCCTACATTTACATACAAAATGACCTGAATTGCACATTTACGATGTTACACGAAACCGTCACAACGTAACATTAATTGTGTTAACAGTGCAAATGCTACGCTTCTGTGCTTCGTAAACACCTAGCCTAATGTTAGTGACGTAACTGCGCCGGTGCCGGGTCAAGAGACAGATATTATTGAGGACAGACACCTAAGGCAACTAGCGGTATATCAGCTCAGTACTGACATAACGGTAACTCGTTGAGATGTTCCCGAGTGTTTGAAAGGGGTAATTATAAGGTGTGCTCTGTATGCTAACTATCTCATCATTTTCAACACATCGTCTCATGGTTTGAAATGCAGCACAAGTGACTTTCATTAATTAACTTCATAAAAGGTTATGTATTCGTTACGGTTGTACGTGATACATATGTATGTATTCATTTATTTGAAAAATATTCCCATGATATGATTTCTTGCAACTTCTAAAAATGTATGTAAACTTCAGGGACTTTTTTAAAACTAGTGTGTAAGTAGTGAGTGTGACCATTGTTATTAAAAAAAAACAAAGATTAAATTTAACAAATAATGCTTATTAAATTTAGAGCAGTCGAACAATATTCTAAAAAAGTGATTTAATAGCCATCAAAAGTTTGTGCAAATTTTTTTTTGTCTAGTTTTGTGGTAAAATTAAACACTTTTAGGTAAATTTACAGATACGTGATCATGGAGGTTTCATCTGTGTTTAAAATTTTTTCGAAACGTTCAAATCGAATAGCACTACCTATACAGTTACTACCAAGCAGCATCGGTATAACTACAAGTGTGTCAAAGATACATGATGTAACGATAACGAATTTATCTGGGACGTGCTAGACAACTTTTATGACAAGGGCTTTCTTTCAAGAAGTTAATAATAAATTACATCGTAAGGAAAACTGGACAGTGTCGAGACTGACGTGTCCTCGGAACTATTTCCGACAAATTTTGGCAAGTTTTCAAAAGTTATTTTTCGGTGTACACCAAATATTTGTCTGGGATTTCCCAGTGACGTCCGTCTGCAATAGTGCGTAGATCTAAATGTGTTTTCAATGACATGGTTTTTTATTAACCAGTAGATGACTGTCCTCGTTTCGCCGACGTCTTAGTAGGCGAGTGTCACCAAAAATGTACCGATGCTTTACCGGACAGGAAAGATCAAAGAAGTAAGAGTAAAGTACCGGATCTGGAACTCCCAGCCGGAATGAGACATATCTGTCACCAAGTAGTTGCCGGCTCTTGTTAGTTCTTAAGGCACCTTCTATGCATTCCATTAAGCATTCTCGTTACAAGTAGTAAAACCAAGTCATAACAAAATAAATGTTATTTTTCAGAATAGGTCCTAGTAGATAATAATTAAGAAGATAATAACGAAAGTTTTTATGTCGATAAATGAAAAACATAAAATATTATAAAATAAGTCACCTTCCTTAAGAAATTGATCCTAACCATCAGAATCATACCATTTAAGATCTGCCCTCCCATCAGTTTCACAAATACATTATCCAAATAAAATTAAGTCCCGTCTCCATTGATTGGATTCTTCGTGGCAATCTTCCAGAGACAGATTTTCATTACATTTTTTGCGGCGTATGAGCAAATTGTGAAATGAGTTTCCTTATAAGGTTATTCCGGTGTATGGTTTCAAGAACGGAATAAAGGCATGGCTTACCCCTTTCTAGAGGTATGTCAAATAAGCTATTCATTTATATACGTTTAATTTATACCTACCCTTTATTAATGAAATGAAGTAACCACTAACAAAATTGTAACCCCCTCTGTTGACTGGACTAATTATCCTAGTACTAATATTGAGCCTTGTTCTAGGTCGGTCACATTGTCATGGACGACAGTGGAAATGTGATTCTAATTCTATCTGCACGTTTGCTACCTCAATTCCAAAAACAACATGCTCCCCGAAGCAAGGAAGCGCTCAAGAAATTATTAAGTTACAAAAACGCAAAATAGTGAAGTGGTCACCACCCATTAAAGCCAGGGCTTTGAAGTTTTCAGATAAGTAAGTACTACGATTAAAAAACGCTAAGTTCACCGCAGAGAAATCTGAATGATCTCCGGAGCTTTTAAACTAAAAGTTTCTGTTTAAGCCTTTGACTACCTCTTTTACAATTAGGTTCTGGTTTTTACTCGGTGCTTCTACTTTATTCGTCCGGTTTTATTTAATCTGGCTTACCGAGTCGTTTCTCGTGCATGTCATTTAAAATGAATGGAATTGTACATTTCAGTTTTAATAAACACTCACATACATACGTACCACACTAATTTATCCAATGTAGGTAATGATTTGTACAAAAACTAATAACACCTCACTGTGCTCACCGATCACGACCAAAAAACAAACATTTATTTGTCTCATGACACTGCCGGAAATCGAACCCGGGGCGCTTTGGATGACAGAACAGCGTCACTAAAACTGCCTAATAACAGGTTTCCTCGTATTAGGTATCTCGCAAGTACATACAACCAACATCAGCTACATTTAAATGATATGTTGTAAAATATGTAGATCAATTATTTTAGTGTCACAATATATGAATCACATTCCGAATTCTGGCACTCTGCCAGATTTTGGGCGTCAATTTATAGCGAAAAATATTGTAAATATAGATAGATAAACGATCATTTTAGTCAGCTGACGAGGAAAAAGTGGTGTTCGTCGTCCAGATGTGATTTAAAGCTACAATTAACAACACTAAGTACGAGTATGATATAAGAAGTCATCTTTATTTTCATTCAAGACCAGCCCATGGGATATAGGCCACTCTCAAAACGCGCTTCGTTTTCAGTTTTCACCCACTTTTTGCAATTCTTTGCAAATCCCAAGCTAATGTAGAGACCAAGTATAGATCGTTTCTAGATTTCTACGTATTTAGCGACAAACGTATTCTGTGGCATCCACTCAAAATCCGTTTTATCAATGATTTATAGTTGACTAATTAAATACCTACGATCCACCCCTTACCCACCACTTCCTTTCATTAAAACCTTTAAGACTAAACTTTGTAAATCCCACGCTAATGTAGAGACCGTGTATAGATCGTTTCTAGGCTTCTACGTATTTAGCGATAAACGTATTCTGTGGCATCCACTGAAAATCCGTTTTATCAATGATTTACAATTGACAAATTAAATACCTACCTACGATCGACCCCTTACCTATCACTTTAGATTCCTAACCTTCAAACCTTTAAGACTAAATAGTCTAAACTACTTCGTTCTTTTGTATAGCTCGTTCAGTGAATTTTAATTTGAGAACTGGAGACATCGTAAATGTTTATGGCACTACATTAGGCTTAGTCAATATGCGTTTACAATGTTAAAGTATTTATCACCTAAGACTGTACTGCTTATTCCCATCAAGTGATATTCTGTACGGGGTAGGGTAAGGGGGTTATTATGTCGGTCATAAAGTGACGCTCTAATAACATAAATAGGTTCTTGACATCATAGTGGATCGTAATAAGAAAGATTAATTTTGCTGAAGGGTTTTAGAAGTTACGATTCAATATCCTTAACACTGCAAGTATTTTAAGAATAAATGTAAGACAATGAATAAATAAATGAATTACATTATGAATATGTTTATTCGAAGGTTTTTTACAAACGAAAGTCAAACTACGTCAAACAATGGCTTTAAATTGCGCAGATCCTGCTTTACTTGCATATGCACAAGAAAATCCTCTTAAAGTTTCTGATCGTGTCAAGCACACAGAAGTGGAACAAGAAGATACATTGAATAATAAATCACTCTATGTTCCTTAAGCCTGGCGATCGCACGATGCATCCTTTGGATGGAGTTGTTCTGAAGCTTAGGATTTATATCCTTTTGATATGTATATTGTCTGCTTGGCACACAATATTTTCTCGTTTCGATACTTCTTTATTTTAACGCGACTATTGCTAAGCCAAAAGAAAGGCTATGATGCGGGACATGACTTATGTGAGTATTTATATCATTTCAGTAGGAACATCCCGATGATTCGCTATTAGGTATAGCCAATCGAGGTCATGTTAAATTCAATAGTCACGTCATCATTAGACCTCTTTTCATAACCATTTAGAAGAGTTAATATCATTATATTGTTTTTGTCAATTTAAAGACGTCACAAAGCAACTTAATAAGAATACTTGGCTGCCGCTTTGTTTAAAACCAGAGACATTAAGCTCAATGAATGTGTTCCCTACCAACTGATCTACAGAATCGTCTACTTTATATTGCTGTACTTATACAGAATATTCAAGGAGCTAGCAACGGTGAAGTTAATTTACTTTGACGTGACAAGCTTCAAGGCACTGTGCGATGCGTGCTTTGAGAAATTACCGCGGCGCCTCGCGAGCGGGCATATGCAGAAAATACTAAACGCTTCTACTGAATTAGCTTACGTCTTGTTTGTTACGTGCTATGGAAGGAATGAACGAGCGTGTTAACATAACATTGCAGACTTTAGACATTTTAACGTGTCGTATCCTCGCATCGTAATTTAATATGCCGCACACGAGGTGCGAAAGCCAACAAGCGCCGTGGAACAAGTTTGCGAACGGTATCAGGGCTTCGTGCTCTTCCCGTGTCGGCTGTTTGTGTATCCCGTTCAGTATTAGTAGCGCATGCATGCATTTATGCTTGACAATGCACAAAGGACGTAACATTATAAACAATCAAGATCTGTGAATAAATATCTATGTTTATTTTATTAAAATCAGTTATCGCAATGCCAAGATGATGAGCGTACCTACTACTAACTTAGTAAAAGCCTCTTTGTTTTCTTCAAATGTCTTCTTTGGCCGGAATGCGAATCTGAATCCCTTGGTTTCGTGGGTTTATTGTACTACCAGGTAATGCATGGTTGTTATCAGCAACCACAACTCATCCACAAAATGTTAACGATATTAAATACAACCTATGTAATCACTCATTCAAAATATTATAGCAGGATTTAAATTTTACTAAAATTATACAATAGGTACTCTCCTACGTACAAAATATAGTTGTCCTTTTACAAATTCTAGCCGTAACTATGATTTAGTCGTTATCCACGCTCAAACAATTTCAAACTGAAATTGGATTGTGCGAACATGTGACAAAAACACGCCGTGGACAATTTTTACTTTTTGTCACACCGCGGCGGGAAGCAAGCTTTTAATTAACAGTCTGATGATCGGTGTTTTACTTGCGCTTGCAACTTGATATTTTACGATAGACGCGCAATTTTTCCTCTACTCGAATCACAAAGACGTGGAAAAACAACTTTTAATCAATTTCGATTCTGATTTATGCCATGGACGCACGAATTTTCCCCACTCGGATAACAAAGGATTCGGTGGAACAATTTTTGATCTATTTCTGTTGAGATTATCTTTGATTTCTGTTTTTAAAATCTTTTTAAAAACAGAAATCCCCCTATAACCCCTTTTAGTTTTTAAATAAAGTAATTAGAAATGAGTTTACTTTGTGGTCTGTGGCTGTATTTTATTGTTATACTCATAGTATAAATCATTTTTGTTTTAGTGGTTATCCACGACGATTTCTTTTACTTTATGACATAAATGTATGTATGTATGTTCCATATGTTCATAAACTTATATATGTATGTACGTATCTATGTTATTTATGAATTTAGCATATAAATTCAAATTACCTTTTTATTACTGCCCTTAAAATAACGAACATAATATATAATGAAGTTTCAATAATTTCAAGTCAACCTCCGAAGATCAAAGATCATATTTGTGCTAATTTGTAATTACATAGGTACATGATGTCATTGACATACTAATCACGTATGTAATTTGACATGTAATTATGAATAATTTAATTTGAGGTTTACAAGCAAGCGCAGTACGGTTAATTTAGTTGCTGATGTAATCACTTGAATAAAATTTCTTCAAAAACAATTATGTCCTTTATTCTTGGAAATTGCAAGTGATTATAATTTGTGTGCAAAACATCCTTAAAATTTGAATGTAATGTTAACTGTCATCAAGCATCACATCTATAATAATACGAGTATAATCACGGAACAAAATATTCAGTTCAAATAACTCTATGAATATAATATGTACTTATATAATATACTTAATAGTAACTATTGCCAGCGGCGTATCTAATATGATTTCAGTTTTGACGAGTTTAAAAAGATGTTCACGATTTTCAATACGATTGTCTATTCAAATATATTTTTTTCAGAAATATTGCTCGACGATACTGAACCCAGTCTTCAGTGCATTTTGCACGTGGCCAATTTTTTAATACACACTTCTTACGCTTAAAATTCAACAGGCCTTTATACATAGGTAGTTTATGATTACGTTATCCATTTAAAATAGTGTTCGTTACATTGAACAGGAAAACGTCTTGAACACCTGCTTTATATTGAACGATTGAACGTCGTAACTGAAAATAGACGGAGTTGTTATAAATATTTATATTTTTACAGCAGGTACCTACTAGCAACCTCTTAGTAACTACGCTCACGTTGCTTGGGGGATGACGTCTCTGTACTCGAAAAAGTATATGGCATTTCTCACATTACGCTATTTATGAGCTACGCGACTACGACGCAATCCCAAAATTCTATGTATCTAACAATTTTGACTGACAGGAGTCGCATCGTAGACGCGTCTCCTGTCAGTGAAAACTGTCAGATACATAGAAATTTTGGATTGCGTTGCAGTCGCGTAGCTCATAAGCCTAAGGCACTTCTCACACAACGCTATTTGCAAGCGACTCGGATCTTGTCAATATATGAAAGCGATGCGTCTCCTGTCAGTGAGAAGTGTTAGATACGGCGATTTATGGATTGCGTTGCAGTCGTGCGCCTAATAAATAGCGTAATGTGAGAAGTGCCTAAGTGTTAGTGCGGATATCTTCTGATGGAATTGAAACATAACAAACATCGAATGTTTCCCCATGCTTACTTAAATTAACGATGGAGAAATATACAAAACTCTTAAGTTAGGATGGGAACTAATACGTTAATAAAAAGCACTACTTAGTGTTAGTAGTTATTAATATTAAAGAAAAGCGTTTAGTTCTATCGTTTGGCCTAAATAGATTGACGGTCCACATATAAGGCACAGGTTTCTCTTCAGGAGCCTATAGCATACTCCACTATCCCGTGCGGAATGGTGGAAAGGTCAAGCCAGCCCAAATGTGGGAAATTTTATCCTGCCCAAAATTCTCCGGCAAAAAACAACAACCAAGACCGACGGTTTTATACTTTTACTTTTATATCTATCAGTAAGTGCCTACTTTAAAAAGTTGATAATTTAAAGAGGATATTTTATTTCCATGTAAATTTTCTATAGTTCATATTTGTTTTTACTTTTTACACGTATTTTGTGTCAAATGCTCTCAAAATGTTTTTGTAAAAATAAGGGAGGATTCTTTAAAAACAATATTTTTCATTAAATTGTTCATATTTATATCTTCATTAAGTCGTGGACACCGTTCGCTTATTTTCTGCGTGTCACTGTTACAAGAACCTTAATATGAAACTCTTTTGGGGTCGCCAGATGGCTGGAATATTCGGGATGGTCCCGGAATTTAATGTCATACTTTACTATCCCGGTCGCATATTTATTTTTAGTTATACTCTTGTTGAATTATTAATATACCAGTTATTCTTCACCTTGTCAATATACCGTCAGAAGTTGCCCAATTAAAATCAGGGTTTGGAACGAAATTTCTTATTGGATGGTACGGATGTAGGTACAATTAATATTTTTCATTAAATTGAGATTAGTCCATGACCTGTACTCTATCATACTTTATTGTTGTTGATAAGATCTTCTCGTATCATTTTAATGGTATTTTGTCATTGTATATCTATGGCGAGGGCAAAGCCGTGGGCAAGAACTACCAATTTTATAATAACGTTACCAGCATTTTATGGTAAAAATAAAACATTATCTAAATCTAGTTCGTTATTTACATGTTTATTAAGACAGCTAAACCATGCTTAGATGTGTCCCGGAAATTATGTCCCTGAATCTGGCGACCCTAAACTATGTACACGCGTATTTCACCTTGTCAAGTTATAGGAGCGAGCCGAGTTCAGACAATTTCGGACATCTTTGAGGAATTTAGGGAGCACAAAGGGTGTTCTACTAACAATTATTAAATACTTACCTAAATATTATGTTCAAACTTCATTTTGAGATTTCGGTATTCTATTTAATAGTTGTATGTAAATTTGGTATACTTAATATTTACTGAACCCAATTTCATACCGACAGACTAGGCTGTAATAAGAAGCGACTAATATCAGCCTACTTGTTTGGTGGTATGGTTTCGCATATGGATTGGAACTGTGCAATAATTAATATGTATTATGTATTAGTAAACATTACATTAATATTATTATTAGCAGTGAGAGCCAATCTGTTTAAATGTTGGACATCATTAAGGGGTTCCCGAGTAAATGTATGACCACGCAAATCTAGACATTATCAGATATCACGCAAGGGAGGAAATTATGAGTCACGATGATATTATAGCTTATAGCGTTAGTAAACCCCCAAACAAATATTTTTGCTAACGTATCATCAACGAAGATGACACCCGTTTACTATGTTTGTTCATTAAGAGTAAGCTGAAGACCGCTTGATGATAAGCGGTCATCATCGTAGACACGTGTAGGTAATACATGAACATTCCTCACCTTATATAATGAATTTCTTTCGCACGTTTCGACAAACTTACTTTACTGTCTGAGACACCCTGACTACACAGGGCACAAATGTTAAAATTATTACATTTAGGTAGCTGTATACATAGTATTGTTCTTCGTAAATAATAAAAATTACCTAAACGTAAAAGCGTTGCTAACCACAAAACTCGAAAAACGCTGTGTTGCGTGTCCTAAACGCTTGATAGTTTCAGCATAAGAAAAGAGGGCGCGAAAATATGTAAAAATTATTGTTTTTTGGAAATATAGCGACTAAGCTGACTTGGCAATATAAGTATAGGACCCCTCACGAACCCCTATTGGATATATGAACCTTCGAATGGTAGGTACAGCATACTTACCATGGCGCCTTTCGCGTCGTCATATTACATTGTTGACCAAAACTGGGATTAGCCTTGAAACAAGCTGTGTCACTCGATACACAAATATGTATTTCTTTGTAACACCATGATGTCACCATGGCTTAAAACTGCCATGCCTAAATCTTTTTAGTCGCTATTGTTATCAAAATTAGATACCATCGACAAACAGAATGATATTATGCTGCAAGATTTTCCTAGTGATAAGAATGTTTTGACGGAATTCGATCAGGTACCTAGCACTTGTCAAGGTTGTATGGAATCCTGAAGTACTCCAAGAAGAAGACTCCTGTGGATAGCTAGCTGTACAGTTTTTTTACCATTTTGAAGTATCTACAATTCTATATTAACCCCTATATTTATTCTGTTTACAGTAACGTTAATTTTATTTACGTTCATAGAACCGAACTATAAAGACCCAAGAGTTTCAGAATATTTTACTGGCAACATCGGGACTTATCTGACCCGGTAAGGGAGGCGCTACTGTCTTTGTCTTTGTCTGACAACAGCATAAAATTTGCATTCGTTCCAATTTTGGCCACCGGGTCAGATAAGTTTGTGGCACTGTAGACTGTAGGTACCCTCCGACACGATTTTGAAGTTCTGCCACCAACGGTCCCCTATTCTGTTGCAAGCCGCCGGGCTGTGTTCACTCATTTCTTCATATTCAAAATGATAGAAATGATTCATTATAATTTTAATGAGATACGTTACACGGTAATCTGGATAGCGATCAACAAATCGTGATACGTAGTCACTGCCGGTCACTAGATCGTGATATTCGTGATCGATGCTATCCTACACGGGAACCTCAACACGATCGATGATTTTTGATCTCGATTGTGATAAAACCATAGTTTTTGCATGCATCATATTTGTTGCATGTTCTAACGTTTTCATATTCGTTCAATGATTGCGTGCAGTACCTATTCAAAAATTTACGAAAAAAATATTTACGACGACTTTAATTCACTTGATTTATCTTGGCTTCAACTCATTAATGGCACACTGCCGAGCACTGCTCTCTCCTCATCATTGAGGAGGCCTACAGCATACTCCAACACGCGAATTGATGGATCAGTTAGTGACAACCCATTTATTAGTGTTTTCATGTCACACATACATACATGCTCTTCAAGGCACGGAAGTGCTCAATGTTTTGCTACTAGCGGTCACCAACTACCGATACCGACGCAATCCGTCGGGTTACGAGTGTAATTCAGTTATTTGTTACAAATGACAGCAATAACTTATTACTGTCTGATGACAGGACACTAATGGCTTTATGAATGACTATGAGCCGTCGTCCCCAATTATCATCTGGTGACCCCGACCATAATAACTCATAATTTACATGTGAATAAACTTAACATGTGAATTTTGTGTGACACTATAGAATACTTAGCGGTCTCAGTATGTGCCGCAATTCGCCCATCTAGTGCAATTTCACACTTCATCAAACCGTAATAACGACCTTTTTAAGATGAAGGCTCGATGCAAAGCGATGATAGATACCTCGTAGGTATAGAAACAACGAAAATAGTGTATCTACAACATCGACAAGTTGGTAACAATGTGCGAATATCATCGACGTCATAGTCAAAGTCAATTATGTATGCATTGTTAGCGATAACTCTAAAATAGCTCGACAGATCTCGTATGTGTAAAAATGGGACCACACGCCAAGGACCAGTTTTTAATATAATAGGGTCATCAAAATCGTAGAGACACCCAGTAAAGTTACATTTAAAAAGGGAGTTTTTGTGTTATCTTTACTTTTCAAAGTTGAAGTCAGTTTAATTTGTAAGAAAATTATTAAAACTAACTTTTAAGTATCCTTAAGTTAGCGCTGATAACAAGTGGTTTGGAAGAAAGTCCTTAACAGAGGAGTCCGGGTTTGAATCTGGGCACTAAGTACTCTAATTTTCAACTACGTGTTAGGAATTATTTATCACCTAAATAGATGAATGACATCAAGATGAGATAACATAAGAGAATTCTCCGTAAATTGCTCAAAACCCTGCGTAGGTAAACCCTTTCTGAGATAAGCGCTGAACACCAACAAACCTAAACCACTGAAAAACTAACAAACCTAAAAATAGACAAAAACAATCCTCTTTGTTCAGGCAGCGATCATTTACAAATTTATTATACGTATAAGATTACATTACCTACATCGTATTTTCTGATGTGACTAACGAATGAATCACACTAATCTTTTGAACTACAGACTTTGCCCTTAATATTTGCGATATGTAAATGAACACAAGTGTATTTTAAGTACCATAATAATATCACGTATGACATATAATATAATTAAGATAAGAATAATTTAAATAAAGCATAATAATAAAGTATTATTGTTAAAATATTATAATCTAGACTCTGTCAATAATCAGTGTCTCTTGCCCTGTTTGTGGGGCACTGAAGGTAAATCCCAATTTTGTTGTTAAAAAAAAATGCGTATGCGTTGCACTTGACACAAGTTGGAATAAACTAATATGCTAAGACCACGTAGGCGTCCTAACGCGTTAATTAATGCGTTAATAAATATAATAATTATTGGTCCATATCTGAATAATAGATAATAATAATTTCTTCTTGATTCACCATACTAACGCGTAAGTATGATGGTGAATAATTTTCTATATTAGTCATCATAGTGAATACTTTTTACATTTAACATTCTATTCTTTAACCCTTCAATAGCCTTATGAAGCTTTCTTATGTTTTTACTCGAAATCTTACCAAGCAAATTATCAAGTAAATGGCCACCTATACTTATTAAAATAACCTAAGAATTTAGTAAGTTCCGGTACCCCCATTAAAATACTATGTACCGAAGTACCACATCTCAACAATTCTTGCACGAGGATGGCTGGCTTCAACCCATTATTGGCCCACTTTTGAGCACGGGTCTCACCTCATCATTGAGGTGGCCTGGAGCATACTTCGCCATCTTTAGACATCGGATGTCTCTGCGTGTTCTACCGACTTTACAATGGTGAGTGCTACGAGGAATTGTCCGATTTGGTGCCAACTTCCCCCTTCCACCATCGCACCAATCGCCGAAGATTGAAATTTCATCCACATCGCTTGGAATCGTGGCGAACGACTACGGTCCGTTTTTCTCGATCGTTTTTGCCGCGAACTTGCAAGCTGTCGAATGAGCTTCCTTCTGAGGTATTCCCAGAGCGCTTTCACATGGGGCTCTTCAAGAAAGGTGTAAAATAGTTCTTCTTCAGGGCCGGCGTTGCACTGATGATCAGGTGGCTCGTCTGCTCTTACGCCTGCCCTTCAGGCTATATAAAAAAATCCTGTCCTAGTGCGAACCGATGGAGGTATTAGAGGCCAAACCAAGTACCGGAAGTCTTCGTGCCGCCCGAAGGCTTCCGACTGGACTTAACGACTACAATGTTATACTAATTCCAGAAGGTCATATGGCTAAGTCTTTGAACAACTTCGGCTTATCGAGCTCTCTGAAATACAGAACCGTTGAAGAAATCTACTCCGTCAGTAATACAACTACCGACCGGTACCGAGGTTGCTTAATTTGGTCAATTACTTACAATTGACCCAAGTCATCAGATTATAAGTGCTTCTCTGGAGATATCGACGTTCCACAAAACATTGTGTAACTGATGTTGCCAATTATACTCTTCAACAATGGGGTCGAGTACAAACCTAGTGAGAATGCCATGTATTATTTTTATTATGCGATAGTAAATGAGTAGGAATGTATAATACTACAAACAACATAATTACCTCTACAGAACTAAAAAATCAACCAGTAAACCCACCCTTGCGTCATTTCGAGAAACCAATCACTTAGTAGTAGAACGAAATTTAATATGGATATTAAAATTCGTTCCTAATTTAATTCCTAAATGGTCACAATTAAAACATGTATGTCAGAAATATATAGAAACGAGGATATTAGGTCTGGTATTACTTGTATAATTCAAATGTGTACCTATTATTTATTTATCCTCGTTGAAAAGTAGGTCCTGTATGTACGTACTTTTGGGTTTTATTTTAAGGCCGCTTATTCACATCGGAGCGAATATACGAACCGCAAGTGTAGGACGACAAATGATTATGTCAAGTTTTTGCCACATTCATGCTTTTCGTAAGCTATCAAAAGTGTGACGATTTTTAGGTGCGCGCAAAGCGCGCGCATCTCGAAGTTCGTACCTTCGTGTAGTCTCCCTTACATTCTCGCATGAGAGTAACTGCTGTTTACCAGATTGCCGTTTGGAAGGCCCTGGGTTCAAGTTGAATTATTTTTGTTTTTTTTCTGTTTTCGGTCAGGGAGTGTGTGTGTTTCCAAGGAAATTAACACACAAGGAATGCTTGTGAATGTGTATTGTTATTTATTTTATACTAAAGTGCATTATCCTGCTTTTATTATGATACGGGTACCCACAACATGTATTTCGTACGTGAGTACCCGTGGACATGAAATGAAATGAAATGAAATGAAATGATGAAATGAAATGAAATGATTTATTTCGAACTTGGTTTTTACAAACACTTTTCGAATGTCATCTACGCCATCGCTTCCACAAATCCCTACGATGAGTGGCCTTGGTAGAAGAAGCGGCAAGAAACTCCCAAGGAGTTTCTTTTTTCTTCCCTACTCACAGTTACAGAGAGCACTTATCACTACTTAAGGCTATATTTCAAACTCATGTCCAGGCTGTTTCATCTTGAAAATATTCATCCAGTTTATAATAACCTTTCGTCATAAGAATGTCCTTAACATGAGTTTTTAGCTTACAGTATGGCATTTCCGTTAATTCTAACGGAATTTTATTATAAATTTTTACGCATCTACCCATGAACGAGCCACCAGTTTTACGAAGCCTAAAATTTGGTACAATCAGCTTAGCCTTATTCCTAGTATTAATATTATGGACATCACTTTTCTTTAAAAAACTATCATGGTACTTTTTAACATACATAATATTATCCAAGATATATTGTGATGTAACAGTAAGTATATTAACTTCTTTAAACAGATCTCTCAGCGAGTCCCTAGGTCTGAGGTTGTAAATTGCACGCACTGCCCTTTTCTGTAATATAAAAATAGATTCAATGTCTGCAGCTGTGCCCCACAACAACAAACCGTAGGACATCACACTATGAAAGTAACTAAAATAAACTAGTCTTGCTGTTTCCACGTTAGTTAAGAGCTTTACTTTCTTAATAGCGTAAGCAGCAGAACTGAGTCTCCCAGACAAGGCTTCAATATGGGGACTCCATTGCAACCGAGAATCTATCGTAAGGCCAAGAAACTTTGTAGAATTTACTAAGTCAAGTACTTCCCCATTTAGAAGTATGTTAGTTGGCACCTGTTTTACATTCGGTAACGTGAATTTGACACACTTGGTTTTTTTCGCGTTTAACATCAAGTTATTACAAGTAAACCAGTGTAGTACCTGCGAAACAGTATTATTCACATCGTCAAAGCAATGTTTTCTTCTATCTACTTTAAAAACTAAGGATGTATCATCAGCAAACAATACAGTTTCACACAAATCCCGAGTAAAATGAGGAAGATCGTTTATGTATATTAAAAATAGCAATGGTCCCAGTATTGATCCCTGAGGCACACCCATAGAAATGTGTGCTCCTGAGGACTCTATACCATTAATCACTACTTTTTGTACACGCTCAGACAGGTAAGACTTTATAAGACTAAGTGATAGTGCTGAGATACCATAATGCCTAAGTTTATTTATTAATATGTTGTGATCAACGCAATCAAAGGCCTTTGAGAGGTCACAGAATATGCCAATAGCATCCTGTTTGCACTCCCAGGCAGTAAAAATATGCTTGAGAAGAGCAATGCCCGCATCAGTAGTATTTTTTCCTCTCGAAAAACCGAACTGATTTGCATGAAATAATTTATTTTTAGAGAAATGTGACAGCAGCTGGTTGTAGATAATTTTTTCAAAGATTTTACTAAGAGCTGGTAAAATAGATATTGGTCTATAATTAGTGGGGTCGCTTTTTTCACCAGCTTTAAATAAAGGTATTATTTTACCATGCTTCATTAAATTAAGAAAGCTGCCATCATCTATACATTTATTAAAAATAATACATAAATGTGGTGCAATGGAGGCTATAATTGATTTAATGACAACTGTAGAAAGACCCCAAAGATCAGTTGACTTTTTAATATTAATAGAATTGAAGGTTTTTACTATTGTATCAAAAGTGATGTGGTTAAATGTAAATGAATTATTGCATTTATCAACACATGACTCCATAATATTCAAAGCTAGCTGAGGGCTGGCCTGCAAGTTTTTTGTAATTTCATGTGGTATTTCCGAGAAGAAATCCTGAAATGTGCTTGCAACTGCATCATCAGAAGACACATTTTTGTTGTTGACTATTAAGGCAAAACTACGATCATTAGATTTAACTTTACCTGCTTCTTTATTAATAATGTTCCAAGTGGTTTTAATTTTATTTCCAGAATTCTTGATTTTATTTGATATGAAGATCGACTTAGCTGTTGCACAGACTTGTTTAAAAATTTTTGAATACCTTCTTACATAATTTATAAATTCTAAGTCTGTGGAAGTAGACTTTTTTGCATAGAGTTCAAAAAGTCTTATTCTGCTTTTATATATTCCTGTTGTTGCCCAATCACTAAATTTAGTTTTTTTAATGCTACATTCAATTCTTTTTTCCTTAAAATTATTGTTAAATTCGTACTTTATTAAATCAAATACATTGCAGTATGCTTGATTTGGTGTATCATTATAATTAATATTTATTGAAGAAATTTTTCTATCTATATTGCTTTTAAAATTGTTTAAATTTTTTTGAGTAATTGGTCTGCAAACTATGTATTTTTTGGAAAGGTCATGATGGTACTCAATGGTGGCAAGTTGTCCGCTATGGTCTGAACTAATACAGCTTAATAGTAACTTATTAACAACAGTACAATTACAAAAAATGTTGTCTAAGCAAGTAGCTGATGATGGAGTTACTCGAGTAGGTTCAGAGAATGTATAATCTAAGTTAAATGATTTAAATAAACTAATAAACCTTACTGAGAGTGAAGTTGGAACAAGAATATCAATGTTGAAGTCTCCACATACAACTACTTTTTTATTTTTCATACATATATAGACAATACACGATGTGTTAAGTTTAAAATCGTATGTACTCGTATACCTATACCGCTTTTGGTAATTTCAACACTTTGTTAATCAAGCGTTTATTTTAAGTTGACGCGTAATATAGCACTTCGTCTATTAAATTTCGTCTTACCTACAACCAAAAAGTACCTATTCCTATTAGTTGCGCTTTCGAAACAGTTTGTTTTTGAACAATTATTTAGCCTTGTTTGGTATAACGTGTTAACTCAGCTGACTACATCTAACGAGGTCGATCGAATAACACAATCATGCTAAGTTTACTCTTCATACAGACGTTTCCATGTAATACACTAGAATACTTTATGGGGGCAATTATGTTAGTAAGATCCAATTGTAGAATTGCTAATAACGCCAATAACAAAAACAATCCTACATACAATTTAAAAATATCCAGACTAAGTAAATCTTGGTCATCATGCAGCTGAACAGATCTTCATAAAAATTATAGTTAGCATCCGGATCATGTCAGTTTACTCACAAAAATCGCATCATAATTGGTTCACACAGCTACACAGACAAATTGGACTTTTAATACGCTGCACATTAGTCAATTATGATGATAGATTTAACCATAGATCTATCATCCATCTTTCTTCTTCTGGAATCTACTAAGATTTATTTATGCGTTTTTAACCGACTTCAAAAAAGAAGGTGAGTCAATTCGACCGATTTATATATGCTTTTTTTATGTACATTCAGCGATTTTTTCGTCGTTTATGGGCCGATTTTGATAATTCTTTTTTTGTTGTAAAGTAGATAATATGCTCAGTGGGGTCCCCTGATAAGGGCACCAGGATCTGATGATGGCATCTCAGAGAAATCGAGGGGAACTTTCGAAAATTGTATGGACGACTAGTGTGTTTGTATATGGTATCATAAGTACATTAAAGCGCTACCATTTCATGAAGGTCTGGAGTCGATCTGATGAAGCCGAAAGACAGTTGAGGGAACTCCTCAACGACTTCCATGTTGAATTGAGCGCAATCTGGCGAGTAGTTTTTGAGTTATCTCTGCTTATCAAGGTTGAAGTCGGTTATTTTTTTTGTAAAAAGCAATTATGGTTGATGCGTTAGTGGGAGCTATTTTATTCAGAGTAAAAGACTATTTTAACAAATTTTAGTCTTCGGACAATCACTTACATGCACAGAGTAGGTAGGTAGGTAGGTAGGTAGTAGGTAGGTATACAAACGATTGTCCTTTGTACGAATGTGTGCATGAATGATGCCTGCCTCGTATGTTGGACAAAACGCCAAGGTTCGAGGTTCGCGGTTTGATGTGCGAATAAAAACCGTCACAGCTCTGACAGCTTGGAAAGCCACAAATATGTCATAAACTTCTCATAATAATCATTTGCAAAGGTCGTCCTACACTTGTGGATTCACGTATTCGCGCCAATGTGCGTGACCGGCCTTCGACGTTGTGTCATACAAAACGCACATCGTTACTTCACAAATACCCTTGGAATTAAAAATCGATGGTATGCTATAGAATCTGCGAATATGATAAGTACCTACAAACAAAATAAATAATACATGAACGTTAAAATAAATACAGAATATTAAAACCTATATTTTTACACATTGATACACTAGCTTCCGCCCGCGGCTTCGCCCGCGTGGAATTTGTTTAAACTACACCCACCAAATCCTTTCTTAGCGGATGTCTCTACATCATAGTCGCTATCTGCATGCCAAATTTTAGCCCGATCGGTCCAGTACCCTGTTTGGGCTGTGCGTTGATAGATCACTCAGTCAGTCAGTCACCTTTGAGTTTTATATATTAAAAAAGAAAGACGTGTCGCCGAGAATATGGAATTGCTACTTTCTGCAAAAACCAGTTTATTTCGTGTGCTCACAGACCTCACGGTTCAATTTTGTTTGTAAGCAAAATTTACTTAAGTCCAATGATATTATCTTAAGTCAGTTTAAATACTCGCCGTCAATGTACAAGAACCTTAATCACAGGAGCGAAAAGTTGGCATTTGTATGGGTTGCATTTAAAACCAATTCTATATCGAACGCGAACGGAATATATTACACAGGAATACCTTTGTCGGCGTACGTCAAATACCTATGAACCTCGCATAGTCGATGAATAGTAACATACGTATTTTTAGCTTCACAGTACATTACACTGAACAACAACGCTACATACAACATAGTCGAAATATTGAATGTTTCTTCGTTGGTACAATTATAAATACGGGTATATTTCAACGCTATTCCCAATCGTATAGCCAATGGATTGAAATTGAAATATACCCAATGGATACTACTTATGTTGTATTAAATTTAATTGTCAATCAATTCCAAATTAATAGAATTCACCGTAATAATCGCGGCGTCGTGTCGCCGCGTCGCGTCAAAAAGAGTAGGTACCTCCTACCTTCCTAGGTTATACAATAGTACATTATGATACAAGTGCGCGAAGTTGGTCATTACAGTCGAGGCGGTATTGAGCCCGAGCCGCAAGGCGAGGGCTGTAATAGAGCCAAGACTGTAATGAACAAAGCGCACGCGTATCATACGACGTTTTTCAACACACTTGCGAGGAAAAAAACAATTAGGTATCGACATTTTTCAGTCACAAATCAGCAAATTATAAACGAACAAATGTTTGCACAAAATGGCGCGGTTTATTTTTTCGCGCGCCGTATCTTTGGTTGAATAACTATGCGCGCGCAGGTTAAGTCCAGAGGCACCGAACATTCAGCCACAATATATTAAACTAAATAATTATGTATTTCTAATAAGAATTTACGGTAATTAATGATTTAAAATATTGTATTTTTTAAATGCTATAATAGATAATTAGATGAAGTATAATCTTATCTTATCAGATTTTGACTAAGTACAACAAGTTTATTTAATTTTATTTACAAAATAACAAATCTTTTGGTAACAACCTCTTTACGGATATTAAAAAAAAAGTGGAATAAGAAAAACACTAGTGCGGCAATGAAAAGTAAAACGCACTAGTGTGTAATAAACCGTATTCCGGGCGTAAGACTAAAGAAAAAATAGCAACTTTACGAGCAAGTGTGTTGAAAAATAATATCCGTATGACTCTGGGTATTATAGACGCGTTGTAGTACAAAATTCCTGAACCTTGGTAACTCACGATTATTTTGCGAGCTTGCCACCAATGTCGAACGGTAATTCGAATTACTTGAAACAATTCTAAATGGTAACATGTGATTAAGTTTTAAATGTAATACGACCATTTCAAAAAGTTACATTAATTTTAAAATAATGTTCAGATTTCGTATCGTATCGAATAAATCTGTCATTTGAACGATGTTATTGTCGAGGCAATTCGATAAGTTAATACGTTACCATTCAATAGAAGCAATCACTAGAAGATGATGCCGGATCGACAGACGTTGACATGGACATTTGTAATGATGAATATTAACCAGTGGTCAAGGCTACAAACTTTGACTTCCATTTCTATTAGGTAATCATACAGAAATACGTAGTATTCTCAAATATAATTCAAGATAGAAATAAATATTTTGTTTAAAATAGTTTTTCTGTTACAAACTTTTACTTTTAGATTTTTTGTAGGAATAATTTTAATACTCGTTTCCTGTCAAAATTGCCACTTATGTAAGAAATTAAATACAAAACACATAGGTACAAGTACAAACCAGTTATTGGTAATATTTTAGGATTTCCCTCGATTTCCCTGGGATTCCATCATCGGATCCTGACTTGGTGGCAATAAGACCACCTCGGAGTAAGCTGTTTCAAATAAAAAAAAGAAATTAAGGAGATAAAATTATATAGGTCGCTTATCTGAGTAATACTTCCGTAGCGAAGCCGTAATATTATGACTGATTAATGTTATCACAGAGCAGCGAGGTCCTATTCTAATTATTTTGAGTTTGTGTAAGGAGATTGTAAGCGGTGTAGAAAACTTTGTTAACGTGATTCAGGTTTGTCGTGACGTCATTGTGGGACGTGTACGATGTCGCCACACTTCAATTAAAAATGCTACTTATCTTAAGACACCAATAACAGTCTTGGGTGTTCCAGTCTTCAAACACCGTGTAAAAGTAAAACTAACAACCGCCCACTCCATACTAACATATCACTTTTCGTACCCAGAATAATTGATTACGGTACCGTTCATAATTTAGCGCTGATGTCATTTATGATTTCACTTATTATCAGTCACAATAAACCTCTCATTAAGAAGTAACATAATACTTATATTCCGTCACGTGTATATGTTACAGTCGAACTCTTAATCAGTCATACAATATAAAGTATATTTTGATTGAACACTAATTGAAACTCAGTCAATTTACATCTTCAGATAATGTTGCAATGACTCAGACTTCCCTTTAAGGCACTTCTCACATTACGCTATTTATTAGCTACGCGACTGAAACGCAATCCAAAATTCGCTGTATCTGCTCTCACTGTTCACTGACAGGATACGCATTGTAGTCGCGTCGCTTTCATACATTGATAAGATCCTGGTCGCTTGCAAATAGCGTTGTGTGAGCACTGCCTTAGAAGACCAGTCCGCAATCCGTAATAGAATCGCTTGGTAGAGTATATACATGAGGGTATATACGTGCTTGTTCTCATGTGCAAAAGCAACGTGACATAGTATGGACAACTACGCTGGCATGCTCTTCGATGAAAATGCAATTCTTCATTTATATCGGCGTCATTGTACGGTGTAAATCAAGAGCGTATCGCTTACATCGCGACATCACAGCGACGTCGACGATGTAACGATTCGCACATGACGTAATTTGGTACCTACCTATAGCAACGACATAAATAATTTTTGTGGTTGTAATGTAGCTTATACAGCCCCCAAAACGTTCTAAGGTTCTAACGTAAAGACTAGTTAGGTACCGATATATTTTATCACTGTGAAGTAGTGTTGATGTTGACTATTTGAAATAAGTTTCCCTTATTATTCGTATCAACCCATTAATGGCCCACTATTTAGCACGGCTCTCCTCATAATTCAGAAGGCCTAATGCATACTCCATCACGCGGCACCAGTGCGGATTAGTGAAGAAGTTAGTGGCTAACAATTCTAACAAAGGCCTATTTTATGGCGCTTGAAGGTCTCCGAGTTGGATTAACTGTTATCTAATGATAAAATCGGGACCGACGGCTTAACGTGTCCTCTGAAGCACGGAAACGCACAAGAATTTTTTACCACTAGCAACCACCCCATTCAACTACTAGTTGTTTTAGGACCGACGTCTCAAGCCTCCGGGCTAAGCGCTTTATTTGTAGACCCGAATTATGTAGGCTGGTAATTAATGGCTTGACACTCTCTTATTTATGATGTTTGACCACAGTCCTACTCGAGATAAATTCACTAAATAAGTAGGTATAATAATTGCTATATTAATTTTTAACACTGATTGTTTTGCTTTGCTTGATATTGGCAACTAGCTTCCGCCCGCAGGGTTCGCCCGCGTGAAATTCGTTTAAACTTCACCCCCCTATATCACCCCCTTCGGGGTGGAAATTCAAAAAATCCTCTCTTAGTGCTCCTCTTCACTCCCCGAGGAACATACATACCAAATTTCAGCTTCTTCCGTTCAGTTGTTTCGGCTGTGTGTTGTCTGTCAGTCATTCGCTCAGTAACGCAAGAGTTTTATATAAATATATTTGAAGACTGTTTTTTCAACAGACTTTCGTACAGAATTCGCGCATTTCGCACTAAAAACCGAACCTATTTAAAGATAGAATAAACAATCTTTATCTCTAATATTTACCTCCAGTGAATCTGCGAGAAATCGTTCACTTGCGCTGTGATCATATCCACTCAATGGTATGTACCTACCTAATGAAATTCTAAAACAACTGATATCTCAGACTTAATTTTTTCTAAGAATTTTTAAGATAATTGTGAACAAGTTGTTAGGAATCTCATCTTGATTACCTCATAATGGTAATCTTATAATCTTAAGGCCGCGACTCGCTCTACATAACAGAATGCCGTAAAACGAATGCCACGCTTAAAACATCGCCGTAGTATGTAGGTACATCTCATTTTATAGTCACTCAGTATCGATTTCAAGGTATCATGAAGGTTAAGGACCGCCTTACAATTTGGTGATACGTAGAATAGGCCTTATAAGCATTATATGTAATTGAAAAAACCGGCCAAGTAGGAGACGGACTCGCGCATTGAGGGTTCCGTACAAATCTGTAGGAATATTATAAGTAAAATATGCAATTTATATTTATTTATATTATATTTATACTCTGCTTTAAGACGTTACTTTGTACTAAATTGCAAGATTCTGAGTTCACGGGAAGTACCTTGTAGGTTTCTCTTTTCTTGCGAGTTTCGAAAATTTGCTGAAATTTGCGTAATAAGCGGCTGTATCTTTTGATTGCGTTGGCTTAGAAGTTTGATTTTTTCACAGCTCCAAGGGACACTACACCCAAGTATTTGATATCTAAGTATTTGGGTCCTGATAGACGGACGGAAGGACAACAACTATTAGGGTTCCCTTTTTTCCTTTCGAGGTACGACGCCCTAAAATGACTTTAAAACAACCAACATCCTTATCTCTCTTGTCTCTTGTTGATCTCTTATTTACGGGTTTATTCGGACATGCTCAGGGAAACAAGAATCTCCCGATGGAGGAGCGGACTCCGCCGTTTAGCAGGGGCTCAAAATTTCGATGTATTTGTTTTGTATGATCTCGTTCACATGTGACCATGGCAGCCTCGCTGTCGCCATCGGCAAGGCGTCGCTGCTTTAGTTCAAGTGGTATGGCGGATTCAGATGCACTTCCATCTGCGAATGCTGGTGCAGACTAACTCGGACATGAGTCTATTATTTACACGGCTAAGGGTACCTTCCTACCAGAGCTAAGCTAGGCTACGTTACTAAGCGTGGGCTGTTTAAACACCTTCCCGTACACGGTCCCCGGAGGCGGGCCAGTAAATGAAATTGCTAGATATCAAACCCATTCTTAGCCACGTAGCTTAACTTAGCTTTAGTGGAAAGACACCTTAACGTGCGCCGAAAGTTCCTTATCCGTATTCCGTACGGATGGAGGCTAGAAAAAAATTGTGTAAGGTTTTTCCACCACGCGCATGGAAAGTAGTGCCAGCTATCCAGTTAGGTATGTTACATGTGAGGTGAGGTATGTTAGATAATATATATACATGTATATTCATGAATAACGCATTGTGATAGTGGTATTGAAGATAATAAGAATGACGCCAGTAGGTTCCAAAGTTGAAGTGCAACAATATAACTTCGTTCAAACCGAGTGTACTATGACACTCACGTATTCCCACTGTTGGGCACGCATCTCCACTCACAAGGTTCATTCCTGTATGATAACTAAAGTTATTCCACTGCCAATTCAATGTGAGGGGTACGGGCTTTTTTATAAATCGCAATGGTTTATTATGACCGACGTATCATAAAATAATTACTCATTATAGAAATCCAAAATGTTATCACGTTCCGGACACAACTTTACAGGTGGTTTACAATGAGTCAGGCTCGATTTGTAGGTACGAGTGTGTAGTGGACTGTAATGAAAGACTTCTTCGATTTTTCCTTATTATTCTTTATTCCTTGGTTGCTCGCTGCTTACTGACAATTTGTGGGCCAGCGCACCCGATATTTATACAAAATAATTCATCCCTCCTGATTGGTCCGCCAATCAGAGGGCCTACTTTTACAACTATCTGATTGGTCCTAATTTGGTCCGCCAATCAGAGGGCTTACATTAACAATTGTCTCGCTCACACATAAACCTACTTATATCTATCTCACTCACTCTATCTCTGTCTCTTTCACTCATATAATGACATCCGATTATACATTTAGCAATACCATATCGAAACCCTATTTCCGACTATACATTTAGCAATACCATATCGAAACCCTAAACTCTATTTTTACATTGAGCAAGACCATAGTGAGACCCTAATTCGTATTTCTTATTTTCCTATCTTAACCTATCAGTAGTAAGTCTTTATTTATTATCCAATTAAATATAATACATAATTCAGTCTTAAAAACTAGGTCGGTGCTCGTCGTCCACAACATCTCCTCCCCCCGGCGCAGCTTGCGTAGCCTCCATCACGACGAGCTTCCTCACAGGCCGCTTGAAGACTCCCGTTCTGGTGCGGACGTCAGCCACTCGAACCCCGCCGTCTGGACCCTCGTAGATGCGCTCGACGATTCCCATTGGCCACACGTTCCGTGGCAGAGTGTGGTCGACGATGATTACGATATCGCCGATCTTCAGTCGTCGCTCGGCGCCTGATGACTCGCCTCGAGGTACCAGGGTAGGGAGGTACTCGCGCACCCAGCGTTGCCAGAACTGGTCTGCGAGCGCCATGCTGGCTCGCCATGTCCGTCGATCTGCTTCGTGACACGGGCCCGTGTGAGGCAGACCCGTCGATGATCCCAGCAGGAAATGGTTCGGTGTCAGCGCCTCGGGATCGTTCGGATCCACGCTGACGTGCGTTAGCGGCCGGGCGTTGATCGAATACTCCGCTTCGGTGAGAAGTGTGTATAGTACTTCCTCGGTCGGTTCCTTCTCGTTGAGGGTGGCGGACAGCGCGGTTTTAACTGATCGCACCATCCGCTCCCAAGCTCCTCCCTGGTTCGGTGCACCCGGAGGTATGTAGCGCCACTCCATGCGTTGTATCAGTCCCTCGTCTCGCAGCGCAGGTAACCACTCCTCGTAGGCGGCGCGCAGCTCCTTGTCAGCTCCCCGGAAGTTGGTAGCGTTGTCAGAGTACATCGTGCGAGGCCATCCCCGTCGCGCCGCCATCCGTCGCATTGCCATTATCGCAGAGCTCGTGGAGAGTGATGGCACCACCTCTAGGTGCACAGCGCGGGTCGTGAGGCACGTGAAGAGCGCACCCCACCTTTTCTCCCGGCGCCGTCCAATCTTCACCACCATGGGTCCAAAGTAATCCAACCCGCAGTAACTGAAGGGACGTTTGAAAGGTTCTAGTCGCTCGCGTGGTAGATCCCCAGTGATCGGTACTTGCGGTCTAGCCTTTCTTCGTTTGCATAGAGCGCAATCTCTTTCGACGGCGCGTACCGTAGGTCTCAGGTGTATCACCCAGTACTTCTGTCGCAGGTCGTTCGTCACGCGTTCCCGATTAGCGTGCCCCGCGGCGCAGTGTTCTCGCTGCACAAGGAGTCTGGTGATTCGGTGGCGACCGTCCAGTATGATAGGTCGCTTCATACTCGCTGGTGCCGTGGCTACTCCGATGCGACCCCTCACTCGTAGGATGTCCTCTTCCAGTATGGGGTCCAGCCGGAACAGTCGACTCGTTTTCATAATTGGTTTTCCTTTCTTCAGCCGCTGCAGTTCATCTGGGAAGCTGTCGCGTTGCGCCCGACGTAGGAGGGCCTTCTCTGCTTCCTCGACGTGGCGGCACTCCATATGTGTTGCTCGGTGTCGACACATATCTACGAAGGCTAGCACCCGTGCGGCCGCCCTCACCAGTGTCTCGTATCTTGAGAAGCGGTCGGGGTCCGGTAGCCACCCGTTGACGGCTGTTTCTTCGTCGGAGACGTGGAGGATCACTTCCTCCTCCTCGGCTTCGTCTTCTGTCTTCTCTCTGGGCCACTGGTCTTCCGGGAGCCTTAGGAAGTCGGGCCCCCGGAACCAACGGTCCTCAGCGGTGATCGGTGTGTTCGTGAACCTCGTGGCGTCGTCGGCTGCGTTCTCGTGGGTCGGCACCCACCGCCATTCTTCTTTCTGGGTCAGCTCGGATATTTCCCCCAGGCGATGTGCGACGAACGGGGTATATCTCTTTGCGTCGTGTCGAATCCAATGAATCACAGTCATCGAGTCTGTCCAGTAGATCGTTCGTGTCGTCTCGACGCGATGCTCCTTCTTGATGGTGTCAGCCAGCCGGGCTCCGATGACCGCTGCTTGGAGCTCGAGGCGCGGTATCGTCTGAGTTCGCTTCGGAGCCACCTTTGACTTGGCAGCTATGAGGTTCAGGCGGTAGCTTCCGTCGGGCAAAGTGATGCGCCAGTACGCCGCCGCCGCGTATGCTTGTTCGCTTGCATCGCATAACATGTGCAGTTCTACGTTCTTGCAGTCCCCCAGTGCGTATCGTCGCTCCAACCGCAGGTGAGATACGCCGGACAGCTGTTTCATCCAGGCGGCGAAGAGCTCTTGTTCTTCCTCGGGGATAGGTTCGTCCCAGGATATCTTCAGTCGCCATAAACTCTGCAGGATGATCTTCGCTCGTATCGTGTAGTTGCTGAGGAGCCCGAGCGGGTCGTATATGGACATCACCGCGCTCAGCGCCTCTCTCTTCGTCGGCGCACGGTTCTGTGCGCGTACCTCTTCCGGTACTCGGTTCATCGATGTGTTGAACCCTAGTTCATCCAGTTCTGGGTTCCAGACAAGCCCCAGTATCTTGTTCGTGATGCCTTCCCCTCCGAGCTGAGTAGGCGTGGTCGAGCGTAGTTCCTCTGGCACGTCTTGCAACACGTTGGCTTCGCTGGCGCTCCACGCTCGTAGAGTAAATCCCGCCGCTGCATGTACCGTGCGTGTCTCTGCGATGGCACGGCGGGCCTCTTGGCTGTCTTCATAGCTCGCCACCAAATCGTCCATGTAGTGACTTCGGGTGATTGCTTCGAAGGCGAGGGGGTGCGTGTGAGCGTGCACTCTCGCGTTGTAGTCTCGAACGTAGTGAGCCATGAATGGAGAGCTCGCTGCGCCGAAGATCATGCTTGTCATCTTGTAGTGGCGCGGCGGTATTTCTCGGTTGTCCCCTCTCCACAGGAACTGTTGTGCCGGTTGATCTTCTTGACGTATCTTAATCTGGAGGAACATCTCTTGAATATCAGCGGTGATCGCTACTCGCTTCTCTCTGAACCGGAACAGGATCCCGGGTAGCGACATCAGTAGGTCGGGGCCCTCCAGTAGGTAATCGTTGAGGCTGACCCCCCGGTTCTTGGCTGCCGCGTCGAAGACCAGTCGTTGCTTCCCTGGTTTGTTCGGGTTCTGCACTGCGAAGTGTGGTAGGTACCAGCAGACGGAGTTTGCCATCTCGCTGCCGTCGCATGGCTCGGCGTAGCCCTTCTGCAGCAGGTTCTCTACCTGCTTGGTGTATTCTTGCTTGAAGTTGGGGTCGGCGTCCATTCTTTGTTCAATTTTCAAGAGTCGCCGTAGTGCTGCGTCGTAGCTCGGAGGCAGCTTCACTCTGTCTTCTTTCCATGGTAGCCCCACTTCATATCCCTTTTCAATCTTCCTTAATGTTTGTTCGACGATTTTCATTGCTCGTTGATCTGTGTCGCTCACTCGTGGCTTGTGAGCGACACCCAGGGCTTCGATGCGGAAGTGATGTTCCACCAAGTCGTGCAGTCGTCTTGTTTCTTGCTCTTCCTTGTCTTCGCCTCGTTCGGTGGCGTAGACATGTAGCACGCTATCTTGGCTTCTTATTATATGTCGTGGCATCGTCCCGTGGATCACCCAGCCCAGCTGGGTTCGTGATGCAGCTGGCTGGTTCGGTTCGCCTACACGCAACTCTTGAGAGACTATGCATTCCCAGTGGTCGGCTCCAATCAGTAGTCCCGGTTGACTGGCGTCGTAGCACACTTGATCTCTCGGCAAGTCTCGTAGGTGTTCGTAGTTCAACAGCGCGGTCGGGATTGACTGTTGACGGATTCTCATGTTCTTGATCGTGCGCGCTCGTAGTTTGTGCAACTCGTTGTCTCTTCCCTTCAAGTGGATGGTGACCAGTTGACTACTGCCGTCTTGCTGTGTCGTGTTGACCCCTTGTATGCATAGCGGCATCCAGGGTCCCTTGGCACCGATGCGTTGCGCTATAGCTTCATCGACGAGTGTAATTGTGGCCCCTTCGTCCAGCAATGCGTGTGTCTTCACCTCCCCCCGTGGACCGACGACGGTGACTGGGCACATCTTCAGAAGTACAGTCTTCTTATTCATTGCTGCGGTGTCCAGTGCCAACACGGATTCTGTGTTGCTCTTCGAAGGCTTGGGGTCTTCTTTTCTTTCTTCGTACGAGTGGTGAAGAGTGATGTGATGAGGGCGACGACATTGGTCCACGTCGCATGGTTTCGATCGACATTCGCTTCGGCGATGCTTCCTCTTCAAACATTTGAAGCACAACTTCTTTTGGCGCACGAACTCCCATCTCTGGTTGACGGATCGCGCCACATAGTCGGGGCACTCGTTCAACTTATGTTTCTTCTCACAACCGGGGCAAAGGTCGCTCGGTTGTTCCTCTTCGGCTATGTTGTAGACCGCGTTCGGTTTTCTTCTGTTGAGCTGCGGTGTTGCTGTTGTTGGCTTGTACTCCCGCCGTATTGTCTGGGCTGCAGGCGACGAGAAGTTGTGGCGAAGCATTCTTGAAGCTTCTCGCATTAGGAAGTGCGAGAGCAAGACGATTTCTGCGTCGCTTCCAACGTGCTCCGTTGCGTAGTCGCACCATCGCGCTTGCAGGTGCGGGCTCAGTTTCTCTCGGACCTCACGTGCCAGCAGAGGGTTGTAGAGATACTCTTGACAGTTGACACTCTTGATGATGTACACGGTGTTCTGTAGTTTGACGGCGAATTGGTTGAGCTCCGCTGCCGACGGTCCCGGTCTTGGAAGTCTCTTCAGCTCCGCCATGGCTTGTTCAATGATGAGCTCCGGTTGCCCATAACATTGTTCGAGCATCTTCATGATGATCTCTGGATCGGTGGCTGCGTGAAGTGCGGCGATTACGGTGTCGCGGGCGGCTCCCTTCAAACAGCTTCTTAATCTCTGTAGATTCTCTCCTGGTGTCAGTCGGTACATCTTCGCGGTGTCTCGATACATGGCATTGAAGATAAGCCATTCATTACTGCTTCCAGAGAAAGCGGGCAGATCCGGGCACTTGGATCTGGGCTTCACCCATCTGTCCATGTTTTCTGTGGGTTCATCAATGCATCTTGCAGCAATAGGTGACTTTTCTCGCGGTCGCGGTTGCGGTTGGTCTTCAACGTGCGGCTCCCCCCGTAGGTCGATCGGTTGGGTGTTGAGCCACGCCTTGACCTTTCCCCTGGGTTCCGGCAGGTTCTCTGCACGGATGCTTCCTTCCTCTTCTTCTTCGTCTTGAATCGTAGCTAACTCGTTGGCTAATGTTTTCTTTACGAGTTCGGCGTCGATCTCTAGTTGCTTCTTCTTGATCTCGGCGAGTTTCTTTTCTGCCTCCATCTCGGCGAGGCGTCTCCGGGTAGCAGCAGTACTTCTTGTTGAACGCGTTGATCGTGCCGGCGATCTGGCACGGACGGCGTCTTCAGTCCTAGTAGCGTCGATGGGGCGGGCGGCGTCGATCGTAGCTCCCGTCGTAATCCCCCTCCGAGCGGCGCGGACGGTGTCGCTCGTGCCTGGCCACACCGTACTTGGATCGGTGCGGGTGACGTCGGTCGTAGTCCCCGACCATGGAACCCCAGTAGCGGCACCGGTGGCGTCGGTCGTAGCCCCCGTCCCTACTTCGGTGTCCCTGTACGGACTCGGCGATAGCGGCGTGTCTTGAGCAGCCCTCCTTTGACGTTCCCGTTCGATGCGGCGCTCTTCCTGCTCTTCAGCGTCGGCTTGGCTCCTCGTGACGACCATTTTCCTTATCCGGCTTCAGTTCTTGATCCGGCTTCCGTTCTTGATCCGGCTTCAGTTCTTGATCCGGCTTCCGTTCTCGATCCGGCTTCAGTTCTTGATCCGGCTTCTCGAAGGACCAGCTTGTAGTGGACTGTAATGAAAGACTTCTTCGATTTTTCCTTATTATTCTTTATTCCTTGGTTGCTCGCTGCTTACTGACAATTTGTGGGCCAGCGCACCCGATATTTATACAAAATAATTCATCCCTCCTGATTGGTCCGCCAATCAGAGGGCCTACTTTTACAACTATCTGATTGGTCCTAATTTGGTCCGCCAATCAGAGGGCTTACATTAACAATTGTCTCGCTCACACATAAACCTACTTATATCTATCTCACTCACTCTATCTCTGTCTCTTTCACTCATATAATGACATCCGATTATACATTTAGCAATACCATATCGAAACCCTATTTCCGACTATACATTTAGCAATACCATATCGAAACCCTAAACTCTATTTTTACATTGAGCAAGACCATAGTGAGACCCTAATTCGTATTTCTTATTTTCCTATCTTAACCTATCAGTAGTAAGTCTTTATTTATTATCCAATTAAATATAATACATAATTCAGTCTTAAAAACTAGGTCGGTGCTCGTCGTCCACAACAGAGTGTATTACTAACCGTATATCCCAAGAATATTCAAGATTATATGATTACATATTTTTATGAATGAATATACATACGCGGTGACTCGGAAAATGGATCACGATTATCGGACTGACATCATAGGGATCATTACGTTACAAATAATGTACAATGAATATATTAATATTACGATATGAATAATTGATATTGAAAAATAGGTAAGTCAAAGAAATAACGACATGAATGACGCAATGGGCAATGGATAACATTCCGGATCTGAAACGCATTGGAGACCGCTTTTCATATTCTACTAACAATCGGTCAAAACGAAACCGTAACGCATTGGTTACGCAGCCGAAGCGGTTTGGTTGTCGTATTCTGGTAAAAGGACACGTAGCGTTTCGTTAGCGGTTCAGCTTTGATTTTGTATTCTGATAAGTTTTTGACAGTTGATACGGCCGAAACGCTACGGTTCTGCGTTGGTTGAAATGTCAAAAATAGCGGTTTTGCATCGGCAGCGAATGAGTAGCTTTTGATAATATTGCTATTAAGTTGTGATCGAAAGTACTTCCTTGATTTGATTTAAATTCCTTTTCGCGTGTTGATTGTGAGCTAAAACTTTTTGGTAACTTAAAATTCATTGTATTTGCATTGTTTTACCAGTTATCATTTAATTTTTTTTATATCCTAGCAGTCATAGTCATACGTTCTTACGTACATTATTCTTGCAGAAATAATAAGCTCTTATTTAGCTTGGGATATGATGTTGAGGGCGTTTTTATTTAATTTTTTATCGACGATTGAAACTTGAAATTAAGATGAGTAAAAGAAAGCTGTACAAGATAAAATTCAAATTTGAATAATTTTAATGTATACTTATTGGTGGTGGACTGCCCGAACTTCTTCGTCTCTTCGTCTCAGCAATAGGATGTAGAACGTATTATACAAATAATAATAATAATGAAATTTTATTTCAGGCCTCGAGGCCCATAACGTATATTTTGTAACGACTAACATACATACACATTATAAAAACTTAAAACTAAATCACTTAATTTCGGCGAAGTGAGACGCGCCTCCGGGGACTGCCGGTGGTCGCCGACGGAATTTTCGGAAAACGCCCCCCTTCGGCCTCTCCAACAACAACAACTCCTCTTTTAGGAAGGTCGACAATCCCTCGGTTGGTACACGCACTGTAAAAGAGCTGAAATTTACAGCGTTGCGCGAAACCAACTTCTCAGCCTGCACTCGGGTCTTCGTTTTCTTCTCCAAATATATATTCCCATATATGTTCCGATATTTTTTTCTTAACTTATTGCACTGTGAAATTGGTCCGCCGGCGCTTCGTGAAATCAAAACAGCAAACTTGTCATAATATGTCAGCTGTCAAGTCGAAACTTGCACTTTTAATGGCGTAAACTTTTTTGACACTCAGCAAAGCACATGTCGTACAGCCAAAAATCTTTGAAATGTATCAATACAAAAGCAGCAATGTACGCGCAACTGAATTTTTTCGAGTTGCCACACCGTGAGCCTTCCATATGCGGCTCTAAAACCAACCGTTTCCGTTTCGTTTGCGTTTCAGCTGCGAACGTAAAGTTAGTGGAATACCATTTGCCATTATAAACGAAGCCGAAACGCAGCCGATCCGTTTCGGATAACAAATAGCAGAATTGAGCTACTGGTCCTGGATTCGATTCCCACCGAGGCGGAAATTTAAATGATAAGTTTAAATTTCCGTTCTCGGTCTAGGTGTGTGTTCTTGTCTTCGGTGTTTTCCACTACACAGAAATGAAAAAAATGTTGCAGCCTTTTATGATAGCTCTATAATAAGGCTTACTTATATTCAAACAAACTCAAAAGACTTCTAACAAAGAAGTAGATTCTATGTTCGAATCACAGTTCGAATCCTACAGATTTTTTATATTTACTATACAGTTTTAGTATTTACTATACAGGGTGTGCAGCGATATCTTCGTAATTTGTGAACCGGTTTTGACGATTATTTTTATATTCGAAATATACCTACTTCTCATGTGGTTCCCTTTAAATTTGAGCAAAATGTGACGATTCGTTTTTGAGTTATCTCTACTAATACGTACGTGTATTTAATTTAAGTACCTACCTACTTCGATTAAGTTTATGGCAGTCTCCTTTTATTTCTTGTCAATGTAAAATGAACATGTTTTGAAGTCGGGTATCAATAAAAAATTGTTAATCTATTAACAAATGCCATTTTATAGTAAGTGTTCGCTGTAATTTTTACATTCTTTTCAAGCAATGAAGCATCTCTGACACGGCGTGGTGACCGTCACGCAGCCGCTGAGTAGAGGAAGTCGCAAACACGTCGGACGACCGGTTTTTACACACCACATCCTAAACATTCAAAATATTTTACGATCATCATAAATTTTTGATTAAAAAAAAATGTTTTGTGGTAGGAATTACCATGCACACCATTTTCTTTTAAAATACTTAATACGTAGGTTATAGAACAACACTTATATACTCGTACCTAATAAGTAACAGTACAACAAAGTGGTCGCCACAACTAAAAAAAATTACAAAACTGAAAAAACGAAACAGAAATCTGAAATATTCTTCCGAATGACTATATCAGTATGTGAGAGTGAGAAATAAATGCATACTGTTGCTAAACAAAATAATTGTTTATGCATGCTATTATTGAAAAAAAATGTGTAATCGATTTTTTATATCGATTTTATTTACCTAGGTACTCGTACCTACTCGATTTATCGATTCCGCGTCTATAAAGATGTTCGATAAGTTTAGCTTGCAGGGGAGCAAAAATTGACCAGATTCATTCTACATTAAATTTCTACTCGCAGTTCAGTCAGTCAGTCAGTCAGTTTCGAACCGTTACCGCGGACGCATGCGCGGCCTGTTGCACGTTACAAAGTGAATAGTTACGAGTAAAATAATCGTTATAACTCCAAATGAGAACAATATTGAAATAAAGTGTGAATACTAAAATCTTAAGAAGTTTTCTACGTGCTATTTTTATACGTTACTCAAGTTTTAAGGGCATTTCAAGGTATGTCAATCGTTTATAAATAATAATGGTTAAATACTTTACTCGCACTTACTTCCTTATGTCAACTGCAAATACGATGACAAACATTCACCTACTTTACAATACTTATCTTCAATTTAGCAAACTGTGTAATAAGTTCAACCTCATTGTTTTACTTATTATCGTATATTTCATTAATGAATGTGTAAGTATCTACGTATCAAATACGATTGAAGTTTGTTTAGAACAAAAATAAAAATATAAAATAATAGATACGCATGTCAAAAAGTGAATGTCGATTTATCGATTAAATCATCCGATTTATTAAGTAGTGCGTTGATTTTGGCAAGCATTTCGTGCGTTCTTGTTACTACGAAAACAAATAAAACAAGAAGAATTAGGTATATATTCATAAATAGAAGACTGCCGTGAGCCATTAATAAAAAACAACATGAGACGTTATAGTCCAATAGTTTAGTTGTTTTAAAATCATTAGGCACCTAACATGCTCGAAGGACCTTGATTCTAATGTTGTCAATGTTTTTACGAATTACGTAGGTAGGTATGCTACTGTGAGACGAAAATACATATGTCATTTGTATCTAATCGTACACCATTGTCATCATTGACAAGTTTTAATGGTTATTTTTATACTGTAGCCATAGAGTTACGAGTAACTTTCCTTGAATTGAATTCTGTTTTTGTGGATAATTCGTAGATAGTGGGTAGGCTGGCATGTCATCGTATCTTTTTGTTTACATGTTTCTGCTGTGACATAATTCTAACGTACAGGAAAATGATAACGTGTAGGTATCATCTTAACATAATTATTATACCATAAATATAATCAATTTACGATACTACTAATCTAGCGGTACCTACCTACCTACCTAATTTTTGTCGTAGTGATATAAGTCATTCTGTTCTTCAATAGATGACTATTAATGAATTGTTTATCCACCATTTACATACCAATACACCTACCCACTTTGATTTCAGCGATTTTTAACAATGTCCTTTGAACTTTGAAAATATCGCATTTTCAAAGTTTTGGATTTATTGTATTTTCATTATTTTATTTATTTTATTTTATTTTAATTTTAGAAATTATCCTTTCACTACATTCTACATATATTTTATCCTTTGATTGAATAAAAAAAAATTACAACACTTTTTTGCCTCTTAATTTATAACCAAATATAAAAATACCAATTTACATAGTGTTTTCTGTGCAATTAACTGAATTACGGGTTGATTAATCGGGTTTATCAATGAACCCACGGGAACCGACCATAGCCCTGGATAAAAATTAAAACAGTTTAGTTTTTTTTCCCGTATTTGAGTTCCAAACAGTCAGACATAGACATGAAAGCTTTCACATTTATAATAGTTATTGGTATTAGTATTATTAGTAGGTACTTACATAACAGCAAGACCTTCATAGTACCTAATCCGTGAATTAAGAATGACAAAATCAATTGTCCATTTAAGGGACGTGACGTGAAGTCGATTTGGCAACACAATATGTGAATATCTTACTAAGTATGTCCGTGGGCTTGGCACCTATAGTTTATAGCTACTAATATCTTTTGTATTATGCCATTGAGCAGTATGAGCGACGTCAAGCAAACGGGCAACATTCCATATACTGAGATTCAAAATCATTCAATGAAATCATTTAGATATAGCGTTTATTTTAGGTTACTGTTGTTAATTCGTTTCCCATACAAAAGTAACGAATTAAATTCCCAAGTTGGATGATCCCAGATGGAAAAAATAGATTTAGATCCAAGTTGGATCTAAAAAATAGATCGATTTTCTTAATTAATTGTAAATTATTGCTGGACTACGATTGCACCTGATCGTAAGTGACGCTGGTGGAACGACGAGGAATACACCGTCGTCGTCTTGAATGGTAAAACGTACCTACTAACTTAGCAAGACACTATTCACACTCTCGAGCTCTTGACATGTCAAGGACACGGACATTATAACCATATTTTATTTTGTTTTCTCATAAAACATTCTGCGCCCCAAAATTATATGAAATAGGCGATCAATTTGCAGATAAGTATGCCACCTGATAGATAATAATTAAGTAGGTATAATTAATGGTCATCGTCGCTATGATGTGCGTTGCTAGTTAAGGAAAAGAAAGGAAAAAACAGATACACAACACCAGCGAGAAATATAAGATAAATATTATGTAGATATTTTTACTAAAAACTAAAAAACAGTGTGATTCACAATCCCACGCTATGTATATTATAAGAGCTCATCGAATATTTTCTTGATAACTATGGAGGCAGTATTATTATTTATTCTGTGCCATGGGTCAAATCCAGAGTTTCCAAATGACCCCGGAATTTAGCAACCTGTCAAGGGTTCAGTAATTACACTTCTCTGTCCCGAATTCCGAAAACCAACTTGTTTTTAATTATTGGTAAACGCGTGTTGATTTAGCTTTTAATTAATTAGTGAATGAAGAAATTCACTGGGATAATAAACTAATACCAGTGGTATTAGTTTTTTGGTATTAGATAGGAATAGATCAATGAATGAGTGGTAAATAAGAAATTAAGCCGCGCTCTTATATTTTCATATCACACCCTGGTAAAATTTTCCGGGAAATTATACCTAAACATTATGTAGTCAAATGCGACTGCCAGGCTTAGAGATGGCTCTGTACTAAATTTTTACCAGGGATCACCAGCACATAAACAAAATTTTACATGTGTTATGTTAAAAGCCGATTCTAAACAACGAACCAACCGATAACCTCTTGTCAGCATTGTGTTGGACATTAGTTACACCAAAAAGGCAATACTGATGTATTGTGACGGCCTAGAAACTGCCTAGAAAGAAAAGAAGTAAAAATACTTTTATTTATACAGCGTTCACATTTTTTAGTTAAAAAACTGTTTTAAAGTGGTAAACTTATTTTATAAAAAAATACTGTCATGATACTCGTACGTCCGTTTTTGCGTTTACCACGATTAATGATTAAACGAGTAATAAAAACATTGATTATGAGGCACCAGGAGAAAAATATTAACATTAAGCAAATATACTGATCATCAATCGACAGTAGAAACAGTGTTATATACCTTCTATACATATTATAAAAAGAAGTCCTGTTTTCTGTCTGTCTGTCTGTCTGGATGCGACACATAATTTCGGATAAACTCGAAAACTACTAAACATAATATTTTTATACGGTTTTCAACAATAGAAAGAATAATTCTTAAGGCAGGGTTAAATATATGATTTACTATACTTTTATGTAAATTACTAACAATTCGGCGATATAATATATGTGGAAGAGGTAGAGGTTTTGCTAACTAGGAGAGTGAAGGGAAGGCGATAATTTAATAAAATATGTTGCAGGACGACGTCTGCCGGGTCAGCTAGTATTTACTAAATATATTTATACTATGTCTCTTTCTTTATAGATGAAAACATTCGTGTGTCTACAAGCGGTTCTCCTCTTATTATACATAGTCGGGATCAACGGTCGACATGTTGACAATGCTGAAAATGAAGAATTAACTGAAGTGGAAGAGGATCAGGAATTGTTGAATCGATTGAGGGACCATGCTATTCAAGGTAGACACCGGCGTCGGTCGCGTCAAATGCACGGTTACGACTATACTCCCCCGTATTACTACAACGACAGAAGGGATTATAGTAGCCGTCAGCAAGACGAGCTTCTCCAAAGAATCCTGAAGTCTTTGGACGAAATTATCCTCTATATTAGGCGACCAGCACCACCTCCGCAGCCAATTTACATCCCGTATCCCGTTATCCAGTACGTTCCCAGTAGGACCTGTGGACGTCCTATCCAGGCACCCAATGTGAGTGAAGTTACAACACAGATTCCTGGATTTACCGAGAGGTTCCCGGTGATAGAGGATGAAAATCAGCTTTGGGGCAGCCCGATTGAGGAGATCCCTGCAGATATTGATGAGGTCAACGACGGGGCCCGACCCATCAATTTGTCTCCGGTCAAACCCAACCGGCCCATGAGAAGGCCGCCTCCTCCGGTGGAACATGGCAGCGTTCAGGCTGGGGTAAGATTTAATATATTTATTAATCTCTAAAATATAATTTATTTAAGTTTTTAACTAAATAACTGAGTTTAATATCGATAAGTAGATAACTCGGATTAAATTAATTAATTATACAGGATCAGACGACTTAGTAATAGTAGTGGTTACGAGTCCGGACCCGTGCTTCACCTAGGCTCTCCACCTGGGTGAAACCATGCCGCATTGCCGTTTGATTCCAGCAACACAGAAAAAAATATGAGTTTCAATTAAAATATGTATCTGAAAAGTATTTACGTGTATATTAAACAAATAAATGAGTGCAATAATATTTTTAAATAACCAATTAGCTTACGATTCTTCGTTTCATCAGAGAGTCGCGCGTCAAACGTTTTATCGTGTTATTTTTACATGTGATAAAAACTCATGCTTACACATTTGTTAGTATACAAGGAAAAATATATTAAAAAATAAGTATCTTAATAATATTGGCAAACTTGACTTTGATAGTATTAATAATATTTTGTTCTTATATTGTAAAGTGCACGATTTTATTTTTCAAGGAGAATAAACTGCTTTCTGTCATGTCGGAAAATGTGCAGCCTCATTAGACGTAAATTTGCGGCCACAAAAATAGCGTGCGATATACTGTCGTTGCGATGATGTTCGTCTAAATAGATATAATAAGTCCTTCTAACAATCAACTTCGCAGAGTGCCTTTTAAAATTTCTTTGCGGGTGAAGGTTAGTAAGCTTTAAATAGGCTAGACCTAGACTGTACTTACCATGTTTTAATAGTCTCAAAGGACGACATTTTTGTCCACTTAATATTTTCTTTTATTTTGTCGCCATCTCAACCCGAGCGCTGTTCTCGAGTTTCTCCGACAAAAACATTGATCACAAATCACAACGGAGTCATTGAACTTGTCTTAGAAATAATTATGCTCATGTTACCAGTTTATTTGTGTTTATTTAATGTAATACCTACAGCGCTCATAACCATAGGCTTATGTTAAGTATAAGTAGATTTAGAATACGTGACCACTAGAGGCAAAATATCCCCCGCTTCAGTGCTTCCGAGTGTACTTACGTTAAGACGTCGACCAAGCCATATGGACGTTGGGTGCCAATAATATTTCGCCCCTTTAGTTGGCCACCAACTCCTACACTCCTCCACAAATCTCTTCTGGTAACCTCTAGCGCCAAATGCCGAGATACCTTCATCCTGTAGTGAATGTTCAATACATTGATAGGTACTACTATTGTGTTGAAGGTGTAAGGTTTATTGTTTTAACTCCGTCCGACGCAAAAAGAGTGGTGTTATAAGTTTGACCTGTCTATCTGTGTATCAAAATGATGTCATGATGCCTGGATCATCCCTTTTTCACTTCGCCCTCTAGACATTGTGCAGTGAATTATAATAATCAATTTCATGAAGCAAAGCTAATTGAGATTAATTAAATTGTAATAAGCTATTTCAATTCACTTGCAGTCTACTAGACGGGACTGTACAAAATGTCGGCGGGTTTTTTAATCTTCTATTTTTATGTTATAGGCTGAGCAGACTACAGCAGCACCGGTGCGTCGCCCAGGGGCCTGCGAGACTGCCATCTTGACTTGCTGCAGCCTACAAGACAGAACCGCACAGAAGAATTGCTTTGCAAGATACGATTGTTCCAAAACGTACGCGACAAACCGCGCATGCGATCCCGCGGTTATAAGACGGGTTTTAGACCATTTCAGCATGGCATATGCACCAATCAAAAATGAATAGTAACTCTATGTTAATAAAAATATTTTTTTTCTCTGACTCAATGCGAATGAGACTATTTATGCTTGAGAAAGTAATTTGTACCTACTCTCTTGAAGCGCGAGCAGTCAAAATTATAATTTCACAATGCCAGTGTTTAAAAGTTACATGAGTGACATTTGTATCAATACAAAACTTAACTAAATTAGGTTAAGCATCGCTGTATTTTCATATTTTTGGACTCTTGTAACTTAGTTTAGATACTTACGCGACTAAAAACTACTAAAATTCTACGGCCAAGCCTTTTTTTATTTTAGGTAAGTATTTTTGATTTTAATTAAAGTTAAGGCATCGCTCGCTTATTTTTTTTTCTAAAAATTATGCCTTTTGACAATATGTGAAATATTTTTCAAAACAATCTAGGCAATTGAACAGTTACGAAGTGCAGATTTAGTGTAATTGTGCCATCTTATAATTTTATGCGCGTTTTTGTATTTTACGCAACATCTTTGTTCTGTTTTTATTTTGCCACTCAGTAATATTGTACGGAATGTCAATGACACTTAAACATAGAGTAGACACTGCGTGCATAGAGTAACTACTTAGTATTTATTTTTCTGACTGTCATCGGCTTTTGAAGTCCTCGTCGCTATTTGTTAAGTAGACATCGTTTACAAATACTACATACCTACGGGTAAATTTGAATTAGGAAGGTGCAAATATAAATGTACATTAACTTCAATACGGATCTTTGCATATTTCTAGCATTGCACTATCTACAAATCTCATATTTCACATGTTCCTTTTGACTGAGATTTGTCAATCGTCATAATTATAAATTTAAGTATAAAGGTAGATACACAATGTCATATTTTTATTATTGTTATTAATAATAATTATTATTTAACACACTTTAATGATAGTCGAAGAGCATTTGATGCTTTTGATACGTATGTTTATAAATTTTACTATATTACATTAATGTAAATGACACGGAAAAATAATATCTGAATTAATGAACATGTTTCAACAAATCAATAAAAATGTATTATCATTAGTCAAAGGTTACTGACTTGGCAAGTTGTGAAGCGATATATGTACAGGCTTTGAGGTATTTGAGGTTGTTGAGGTCGTTAATTATCTCAAAATGATAATATGGAGTCCGTTGTACCACAGAGGGCGCGTTCAGTAAGCGATCAAAACGCTGAAAACGACATTTTTTGTATAGAAAATTTAACGTTTTGGGTGTGTTGGTCGCTTAATGGAGAGTATACCTGGTTGTACTACGTGAATGCTTTCACCTCTGTCTCCTATGAACATGATTTTGATTTGTAAGTAAAACAATATATTTAAAGAGCCCATATTGATATTGAGAATTAGGGTAGCAAATTAGCATGCAACACCATCTTAAAATTGCCGCCCATGACATCTGTGACCGACCTAACAAAACTGAGATCGGGACTAAGTTGGTGATTTCAATTCACTGTCGGTATTAGAAATCTGACTTGGTTCATTTGAAGTCGTATAGGTATTCATTTACTTTTTCTATATTTCTGTCAGATACTGTAAAATAACCATAGAATAATCTTAAAAATCAAAAATCAGGCTGTCAAGTTTTTGTAGCTATTTCATCTTTTTGCGTACAGCATCGAACAAAAGAGTCGAAGCTCTTTCAATTCTTTTACAAACAGTTTATTTCAGTTTCCGAGGTGAATGACTGGTCGTTAGAACGGGTAACTTTGTGGCTATGCTATACATATTGAGCGATGTGTACATTAGTTTGAACTTCGTACAGTGCACAAATAGATTAGCTACTGCACTAAACATCAAGGATTTAATCGCGATTCAGCATCAAATTGGATTGCTGTTATTATTAGTAAATCGCATTATGTTATTTGAAAAATAATACACAGTGAAACAAGATCCCTATCTTTTATAATGTAGATCTTGGATATTAGAGAACGCTAAAACCGGTCGAATATTTTAACAAAGCTAGTTCAAGCAGTTTAAAGGCCAAGTTTGAGAAATAGAGTCGAATGTCAATCAAATATTGTTTTTATTTTGTGTACTTAGTCAATTTTCGTATGTTTGAAGAATGATTTGTCCTCGGACTTTAAATTCCCAGTGTAGGTATACATAACATCTACATACATAAACAGTGCGTAAGATAGAGCCACAAAACTTTTTCAGGCTTAAAATTTGTACTACGGTCATAGTACGTAATAGTTACTACGTTATAGGTACTTATAGCATTTATGATAGTTTTGTAAAGTTAAAAATAAATATATAATATTAATTGTATTCACTTATTTTAACTTTAATGTTCCTAATTTGTATTCTTAATATCGCAATCAGTATTATTACAACGATCATAATAAAATACATGTATATTTATATTTTATGTTGTTGTTTAAATTTATTGCCAGATAAATGGTGTCGTAGGTTTGTTATTAATTTTTAATTGCTAACTCAAGTGCCAGCTAATGGTAAGTAATCCGTAAGTGATAATCGTTGTCCTAGAGCAGCGGTCGTCACACTTTTGGCCAAGGGCCGCTCGAGGTCACACTTTCTGGTCAAGGTCCGCTGAAGTGCCTTTTGATGCCAAGTGCCTTTAAGTGCTTTGTCGCTTTAAATATTGGCCACTAGCTACGGTAAGACGACCTAAAGTAGGTATCACCTATACCAAGGACATCATCAACATCAATACATCGCCGATGTGTTGCGGGACAATGGCGAAGCGATGGTGGTCGATGGTGTTTATCGACTCTCCGAAATAATTTCAATAACTGATACCTAGGTATCAGTTATTGAAATTATTAAGAAAAAAGCAGTTTAATCTAGTTAAACTGCTTTTTTCATATTTTTTTGCCTACTCCCTAGGCCATTATTTATATTGCCTCATAAAGAAACTTCCCAGACACATGAAATAATAATAAAAGCACAACCCTGAATGGATATAAATAAGTACCTACCATTAAATGTTATATCGATTGTGTTTTTGTATTATTGTTTGATTGATATGCATACGAGAGAAGTCAAGTTTAAAGTCGAGCAACAATTGCTTGCTGCAAATACCTACTTAATAATTGTAAATGTCAATGTCATAGGTCATACAGGGTAAATACTCATAAGATAATGCTCTTGGATTGTCGTAAGTAGGTAAGTCGAAATTACCGGTCGAAACCACACGCATAGTGTATGTAATCTCTATTTATGTCAAGTCAAGAATGAGGCCCCTGGTTAATTAGCAATTAGGATATAATAAAGCACTAATAATTACTTATTGTTTTGAAAAAAGAAAATGTTTCGCTTACAATTACAATTACAGCTACTTTTCGCTTGATTGCGAATCAGTTTATCAAATACATAATAATTATAACTGAAGTGGGTGCATTGAAATGCTGATTGATAAATTTTCAAGATACTTAGTTGCAATCAGACCGGCACACGGTATCTGTAATGTTTTAGATCAATAACCAACAATTAGAAGTAAGAAGACAGGCTAAACATTAGCAAGTGGCCTGGTCACCATTCAAATCACTAATGTTTCACTATCATAAACAGTAAACTCGTTAGTTAAGAGATTAGCTTAAGTTAAGACGTAAACAGTAACACCGTTCACGGGCATCTTCAATTTAAAAGTAAAAAGCTCTATAGAAGGATTTTAATTTTAAAGCACCTTTGCGTTTTTTTTTATGGAATAAAGGTAGCAAACGAGCATGCAGCACCACCCTTCCGCTGCCGCCCATGGCAATTATGACCGACTTAGAACAAGACCCAATTTAGGGACTAGGGTGGTTAGTCTAGTTAGTAGATGGTGTTAGAATATTAGTTGGTTAGTTTGTTAATAAGTGTGAGGACAGGGACTGTTAGTGATAGTTAGTCCTGTTAGTTAATATTAGTAATTGTCCAGTTAGTAATGATTAGTATGAGTCTTGTTCCAATTCGGTCACAGATGCGTTGCTACCCCTGAGGTCTGAGATGGTCGCCTCTAAAAAAGTGAAACCGGCTCCACACCTTCCTATCCGGAACACAATTGCTCTTAAAACTACTACTTGAATAAATTCTACTTGAATAAATTATTTATTATGAATCCGATTGGACTTCAATGTCAATGCTTCGTCTGATTCTTAAGAATGACTTTAACTTTGCCAGAAATACCAGATTATATTTAAATAAACTCTAGAAATTCTAAGAGCAGAAATTACAATTACATCTTACAAACAATTAGTAATCCCTGTTTAAAACTATTAATACGCTCTCGCGTCGCTTCGGTGCATGTACTTACTAATTGTGCAATTTATTAGCGAAAACCGCATCCAATTTGTTCAGTTTCGCCCATAGTGTTCCCGATATAAGAGGGAACAAACATGAAACTATGAACAACCAAATACCTACGACCTTCATCAATGTTATTATGACATCGTTATTACACTTCCAAGAGAGATGTATTCTGTATAGTAGAGAAAATTTTGTAGGTATTAAAAAAAATTGGACGTAACTTATTTTTATACTTACTTATACTTTTACACCCCATTTTACTGCTTTAAAAGACGATTTTTGACAGATAGGTATTTTTGCTCCACTACATCATAAATTAGGTACATATCAAGGAACGTCTTAAAGATTCATGCTTCTAGTTCTATTGCTTTTAACTTTTAACGTGTGCATTGATAATGTATATGTTACCGTTAAAATGCATAATAAGTAAATGTGCACATTAACTAGGTAATCTGCAGATTCACTGATACCATTCGTTAAAGTGTAAAATTTGCACTTTACCCAGTTAGTCTGCACAGTAACGGATGGTACATCGTTAAATTGCGGAAGACTGGCTACCAGAGTACCAATTTGTGTTGATGTCGTGGCCACATCGTAGATTTGCTCACATCATGAAATGATCGACCATATAATTATCATGAAATGGTCGCATTTCATGAAATGGTCAACTCAGTTTGGCCAGATCGTAAAATCGTCTACGTTTCACGATTTGGTCATCAACGTTTGGCCGAATCGTAAAAACGCGGAAAATAGAGCATAACTTCGAACTGTGACGTCTCCGGCGCTGCGGAAGGTGCAGCCCCTTCGCCCTTGCGTAACAAAGCACAGACACCCACGCTCGCCTGCGCAGCATCGGCTTGCTGGTCGCCTTCGGCGACCAGCCTCAGCCGCTCCGGCTCGCCCGGGTGTCTGCGTTTTGTTACAGCGGGCGGGGGCTGCCCTCCCTCCGCGCCTCCGGGTTCTAAAAACACTAGGGGTAGGGCATACAAGACTACGTGTAGTAGGGGTAGGCTTATTCGGTTATGTAACCAATTCGACCTACCTACACCTGTTATTAATTTTTTTTATTCAAACAAGAACCTATTTTATGGACTTTACCGAATGCATGGTCGTTAGTCTGCAGATTAACTAGGAAGTCTGCAGATTAACTAGTTAATGTAGGAACTCAATTATTTTTTTTTCACTTTAACTGACTCAGCCAGATAATCTGCAGAATACCTCGTAGGTAGTAACAGTAACCGTTTCAAAATAACGTATCAAACGTATGAATAATGTATATGAATGAAGGTATATGTGCGTAACTAAGCGCTTATTATACTACCTCGTATGTTAAATAGATTACGTAATGTACGAAAATGGAACGGCACAATGCGTGGTGAGTAAGAATGTGTTGTTGGAGTGTTAAGTGGCCCTCCAACCAATGGACATCGGTAAATAACCTCAGACTGAACTTAGACACCTACTTGTCGAGGGAAGTCACTGGATAGAGTTTCGTACCCGAAGACTGACAAACTGAATCTTAAACAGATTCCTTCCCTATCTGACTGGAGAAAATAACGAAATAGTAAGTTCTGTAGGTACGAGATGGAGCTGAAAAACAACATTTAATCATAAAAATTTACATCAAAATGTGTGTCAGTGTGATTAAAATTAAACCAAAGGAAGTAGTTCCTATTTTCATGATTAACTCTATCAAAACTTTATGGCAGTTATTAACTTAAGCTCTTCCTAATTTAAATGCCTATAAATTCACGCATACTGAACAAGTCAAAGCTATAAAACAAAAAGACCCATTTATTTCAATTTACTGAATGAAGTAAACTGAAATGCAAAGAAACTAGAGTTTTGTATATTAATCTTGCAGTTAATTATTTAGCACATTTAGAACCCTTATAATTCGAGAACATAGAACTCGGAAAACAAACAACGAAGCCCAAATTCTTTGATTTGTTATCAATGTACCGACTCACAATTTCCTCTTATCTAAAAAACTCAAACTTCAAACGCCTGATTAAATTGATAGAGCAATAAGACTATTTCCTGACTTGTAAAACCGTCTTTAAATGTAACCAAGAGCGGACGAGTCACGTGATGGTCACGTCACGTGCGATACGGGACATTACGTCACGTAGCCATCACATAGCCGTGACGTCCAAAAAGAAGGTGACCCGCATTATAATAGTTCTCCGACCCTGCAACCGCAAAATGATTGATGGGAGGTATTGCGCATCTGAAATATACAATTGAACATAAGTGCTGTTTCCAAAACGGCAACGTCAATATTTAGTTCTAATACCTTTTTCATAATGCTGCATTGTACGGCTATACTTTTTATCCAGATTTCATATTAAATCTGAAAGGTCGCTAAAAAGAATTGGTCGCTATTGCTGCATGGTCTTTGCTTTCTTAAATCCATTTAAAACACAGTAATTGTCACTTAATCAAAAGATTATTTTGTCAAAATCAAGCTATGGACTGGTAACTGTAAGATAGTTTTGATATGTAGATAATATCTCTTATATATAAAATTCTCGTGTCACAATGTTAGTTACCTTACTCCTCCGAAACGGCTTTACCGATTTTTACCAAATTTTAAATTAAAAAAAAATTAAAAAAATAGACCTGCATATTCAGTAGGTCTGAGAATCGGCTACTATTTATTTTTCATACCCCTAAGTGATAAGGGTTGTTCACCCTTAACATTTTTTTTGGCAAAAAAACGTTTGCCGGGTCAGCTAGTACTTATTATAACTTTGTATCGGAATTATCAAAACCTTCGCTAAATAATAGCCCAGGGAATAAATAACACCAAAATATTATTAATACCGTTGTTTGCACAATACTGGAGAAGTCAAAGCACCTTCCGAAATGAAAGAGGCCTTTGAATCAGTTTATTGTGATAGTCGACGTACTCAGTCTTACTGTACAAAGCAGGTCTAATTCTCTAATTCTATGGCTTACGGCGATCTCTTCAAGACAATCATATCCTACTGTGAGACGATGAAAACTAAGGCTAAGGATGGATTTATAATGTTAATAATTCCTGTAGCAATTAAAATAGATGTCTGTTTGCGTCTAAAATTAATCTTTATAATCTGCCGACTTCATCTTAGCCTAGGTAAATATTTAAGTGACTTTAATCTGATGCACATACATTATGCGAATCCTGCATTGATCTGATAAATTTGAACACTTTTCCCTAAGCAATGTCCCCCAAAAAGAACAGAACTCACGGTTAAACCAGTTTTAAGGCTTGACCTCCACGAACCTTGCTCGAACGCTAAAATGCAAGACCAAAAAGGGTTATAAAAATTTAATTTCTCTTCAAATATTTAATTAAATTAATTTATTTAAAAAGTTAAAATTACTAACACTACCATGCTTATATATTTACGAAATGTGTAACTTTGTCCACTCTCATTTACAGATTTTTAGTGCAAAGAAGGAAATTCTCAATTATAGAGGTAGATTTCCGAATAAATTAATATTACCAGCAACAAAAACTGCTAAATATGATTGTAATAAAATTTGATTGATTTGTAATTAAAATATAATTTTGACAATTATTAGTGATAAATGGAAATTTAAAAATTAAAATAAGTATGTATAATCTAATTTAATGTATCTAATATTAATTTGCATGCTTGTTAAAGCTAAATGTGTGAACTATGTATATTAAATTTAATAACAACCCTTTGTACCACATTTAAAGCGAATAAAGAATTATGAATTGTGAAATAAATTTTTGGTATTTCAAATAATGTACTTAATGTGTGGTGTCAGTGATGTACTCAATATTAGATAACAGATGCACATGAAATAATATTTCAGTTATGTGTGAAGAAAAATTATCCTTATTTATGCCTAAGGAGAATATATAGACACTTTTCCACAGCAAAATATAATAAAAACTAGAGTTGGATACACTTACACTCACATAGCCCAGTGCTTTTAGCTTTTGAAACGAAAAAAATAGTAACAGGATGAAACCCATTGGAAAAGAAAGAGGATATGCCAAAAATACAAGGAAAAATTATTTACGGGTGATCTGAGGTCGGGATGGGGCTGAGGGGTGGTTTTTAGGGTAAAAAGTGATATATCGCAATTTTCAGAAAAACTACGAGTCCTATGAAAAAAAGTTAAATGGCAAATTTATAGGAAACAAAAAGATCTACAACTTTTGTATCCACACTTTTTTCAAATAACCTCAAATTTATGCGAAAAATTCAAATAACTGAGTTTTTGATTTCTTATTTATATCTTTTTTTTATGGAATTAAGATAGCAAACGAGCATGCAGCACCACCCTTCCGCTGCCACCCATAACAACTGTGACCGACCTAGAACTAGACTCAAAGGGACTAGGATGGTTAGTCCAGTTAGTAGATGGTGTTAGAATATTAGTTGGTTAGTTTGTTAATAATTGTGAGGACAGGGACTGTTAGTGATAATTAGTCCTGTTAGTTAATGTTAGTAAAAGTTCAGTTAGTTATTGTTAGTATGAGTCTCGTTCTAATTCGGTCACAGATGCGTTGCTACCCCTGAGGACTGAGATGGTCGCCTCTAAAATATATAATTTTCACATAAATAAAATATGTAATTTACATAAAGGTTCGCCTACGTTGGCGTACCACCTAAAATCAAACATTTAACTGTCACAGAAATATTTTCCCCATCTGGAATGGAACCCGGACCCCTCACTTAGTAAGCAGCGCAACTAGCAACTAGGTGAAGTCAGTAGGTAGTTACCTACCTACACTACAAAACAATTACCTACAGTCATTATCGCTTGTACTCAATACAAGGCAGCAAGATACAACAAATCGAACAGGTGCTTAATACTTAAATATATTGCTGTTCGTGATAAACCATGGAGCATGATAAACAGTATTTACTTTACACTATCATAATATTTATTAACGTATTTAAATCATTATAATATTATGAATAGTTAGTTACTTCAATTACTTACTCTGTTCTATACACGCCGGGCACCTACTATTGGACGCTCCTTGTGCCAGACTATTACACTATACTATTCAACGCGTATAGACACCTTGCTATTGCTGGTGATTGACGCGCCAGTCTACCTACCACGGTGCCGGTGAATGAGGAGAATGAGGTGCGGGGGGAGAAATAAAAGACTAGTTTGACGTTTCTGTTCTTGTCTAGCCCGCGCCTGTCTGCCGCCGCCCGTTACTATTTCACTATACACTATTCACTATGCACTGTTGCCTCTTCCTATTTTTCTTCCTATTTTTCTTCCTGTTTTCTTCCTGTTTTCTGGATCCCGAATGCCATCCGAATGCGATTTCGCACGGCAAGCTTACTATATTTATACCCGATGGGGGCGTGGCTTCGAGCGCGTTCTAGAAAGTTCTTTATTTCTATCTCTTTCTCACAATACAGCTGTTTCCGTCTTACAATCTTGTTGTATTGCTATCTTACTTAGACTATATGCTATCTCTTTCACTCCTAAATGAGGCCTATTTACACCTCGGAAGCAAGACCATATCGAAACCCCAATCCTATTTACACCTCGGAAGCAATACCATATTGAAACCCCTAAGAAAATAATTCTTATTTTCCTACATAATCTATTAGAAATCTATTTAGGAATCTATTTAAAATCTATTTATACGCTATCGTACCTATTTACCTAACTATATAACTATCCTATGGGGTAAATAAAAGGCAAAAACGCGTATATTTATTAAAAACAAACTATAAAAAACACAAGTAAATAAGTAAAACTTATAACTATGAAAACGTAATCAAATACCTATCTATTCTATTACTATTCTATTCATCGATTAAAACTATGTACGCGTCACTATAATTTCACACTATTTCGATCGTTCTGAACCCATGTTCTGAACATACTCAATCACATAAACTAATGTTTGCTTTGTTAGGTTTTGTAACGTGTAGTTACTAAAAGGACGTAGTTTATGAAAAATAGTCCAACCAACACTCTTTAAAATGAGTTAGGTGATAATATGAAATTGATGTCATGATCATGATACTCATGATGCATATTCAATGGCTCACAAAATTTTATAATTTTACTGTCATTTTAAATATCATTTATGACTTAATATCCCTACCCACATTGTATATTGTAGGTATCATAGAGATAGGAATAGATCAATGGTAGGTATAGACTTTTTTATTCAAGAAATAGTAGTCCTATAGTTCAATGAGAAATAGTTATGATCACATACCTCACTATTATTCAAATTATCTAAGGTCATAGATAATTCGGTGTCAATGTCAGCTAGCCACATGGCAGCCATATTTGTTTACTAGGCGAGGTTTCACTAGGTTAGATTATGGTAGGTCAGTTAGCAGGTACTTTTGTAACTTGTACCATAAGAAACTACGAAAAGTTCCTACGTATCTTTAAACCACGTGGATTAAGACGTTATAATATAACAGTTAAAATAATTACTAAAATCGCAAGACGAGATTTTACTGTACGAGGTACGCTTAGAGCCGACGTTTAATTAGGCTCTTCTCACACAACGCTATTTATGAGTTACGCGACTGCAACGCAATCCAAAATTCGCTGTATCTGACACATCGCATCGTGTCGCATTGTACAGTGCGCCCAACATATCTCTGAAATGGCAAAAATTGGAACTAACGCCGCCATGTTAAAAAGTCATTCATAAGTACGTTGTGGTCATTCAACTGTTAGTTACTAGTGTGCAACGATTGGTCAAATGCGTCCGACAGCGCCTCTCTTCATTTCAATCTTAAGTTGGGTTTACTATAGACGCGTCTCCTGTCAGTGACAACGAATTTTGTATTGCGTTGCAGTCGCGTAGCTCATAAATAGCGTTGTGTGAGAAAAGCCTTACAGTTTAATAAATCACAAACGATTTCTAAAAAAAATTAAGTTTGTGACAATTCTTTATCATGCGCCCGTAGATAAGAATTGCACTCGAATTAATAACTTTAAAGTTTAAATATTAATTATATCGACAACACAAGCCATTTTTATCGTAGGTAACTGTCCTCGGAAAGGTGAGACATCTAACAGGCTTTAATAACTTTAGTTTAAAGTTTAATATTTAAGCAATGAGAAACTGCGTACACTTGGATATAATATTAAGATTAGGAATGCGGAAGTCTACGTATCGACGTATGTATGTATGTATTTGATACTCGCTAGACTCGTCAAAGGTCACCGTAGCATTATGAATCTTGTAGATCAATAAACGCTTGCGTGAGCCATTTAAAATTAGCAATTCACTGTGGCTCTTATCATTTACTTATGTAAATTATAATGAATCATAATAATTGTTAATTACCTTCAGTTGAGATAAAAAATATATTCCATAGTCTATCCACAATACTGTTTTATATGCCCGATAAACCAGTAAAGATATTTTATTTCCCGAAAAAAATATAGGACACTAGCAGACCCGGCCTCGCGTTGCTGCGTGGTTGCTGCAGAGTGTTTTTTGGGTATGTGGAAGGTTTTTGTTAAATTACATTTTAGTTAACTAAAATGACATAGCGCCATCTATTGAATACTTACTCAATCCAATCCAGGATCCAACAGCTGATAATTGTGTAATTGAATACACTCAATCGAGTCAACCGGTGTTGCGATCTGTCAGAATCGTTTTATCTTTTTCTAAAGGTTTTCATTATAGTTTTCATAGTTTGGTAAAAAAAAACCAATTAAGAAAAAATACTAGTACCTAATTAATAGAGCTCCGCTCCAGATTTTTATATTCTTAGGAAAAAAGAAAAAATATATTCAATGTGTAAAATAATATGGACAAATAAATGTCTGTTCATACCATTTATTTATTTATTTATTTATTTACACTTTATTGTAAAACCTACAACTAGGTAGTTACAAAAGGCGGACTTAATGCCTCAAGGCATTCTCTACCAGCCAACCCTTGGTGCCAACCATCAGTGTCTTTGTCAATCTGCTCATTTTTTAATGTCTGTTGAGTAACGAAATTAACTCCACGCGCATTTGCTGATAGGTTTTATTCATGCGATACCCAAGTTATTTCACTTGCCGAGTTTGATGCAAATTGATCGCAGAATTCTTCTTTATTGACTGAGCAAAAATTATCTAAAGGTATGGTACGGTTCGGTTTCATGTTTGATTCCACGTATCAGCGTCCCACTGATGGTATGTACAATACAAACATCACTGGATTCACGGGTTATTCTCAGAGTACTCCGTTCTTTTGTTCTGAAAAGATAAGAATCTCGCTCTGGGTCTCACTCTAGGATTCCCTGATGATTTACCTAAACCAAAACTTATCTTAGTTCTCACTAAAACAAAATCCTAGAGCCATATATTAGATGTAAATCAATGCTTTTTGTTAAAGAATAAATAGGTCTGTCCTCCAAAGAAGATCTATTTTAAGATAATTTTGCCAACATACATTTCCTCGTATAAAATTAATTACAGACATAATTTAAGAACGTTGTGTACCTAATGTGCCAGTTCTCATGATTTTGCTGTAATTTAACCAGTCGAGTTAAGGCAAGATGCAACAATACTTCGCAAGAAAGCAAAACTTTATTTCGTGGGAACGGTTTACTAGATTTCGTTTCGGCATTGATAGTATTTACCTGTTAACCTTCTCGCATGTTTTAGATTATTGTTGACTGCATTTATGGAACAAGGTATCTTCCTTACGTAATTTTCTTGCATTTCCTGAAATAATTTTATTTACATAATAAGTAATTTTAATAAAATACATCACAGTTTCCTAACATAAAAATTGGCGTCGAAAATAGAACCTCCTCCTTTTTTGAAGTCTGATAAAAATTTAACTCTCGTGTTTATTATGGTTAAACAGATCAATCGATGACAACATGTTAAAGAACGATGGACAAACAGACAGACAGCGGATCCTTAGTATGGCTCCATTAACGTCCTTTGGGAACAAAACCCCAAAATTAAGAGGTGTCAGATTTGAACTTTAACACGGATGTTTTAAACCACTAACCTATCAGTTCCTTTTTAAGTAAATGCGAAGGTAAATAACTACATTTTAATCGCACGTCATGCATCATGCGCCGTTACGGTAAGTTACAATACAAAAGTATATAATTAAGTGGGTATTCTATTTTGTAAGTCAAGGTTGAATGTAGTTAGATCTCTATTTAATTAAAAATTGTTATTGTTATGCGAATGATAATGCGAATTTGCTTTTATTTACAAATTCCCTAATATAACAACAGCGAGATTGAACCTACTCAATCGTTTGTTTGAAACAATGCTGCTAATAAATTTTATGTTTATTTCTTACTTTAAATAAAATAAAACCTAATTTATTGCTTGGATTCCAAATCGTACCTACCTTATATAACAACATTCACGACCAGACCCGTCGCATTATCTTTTTAACAGACTTCAAAAAAGGAGGACGTTTTGAATTCGATTATATTTTTAATGTATGGTACCTCAAAAGTCTTTACTGGGTTTACAAATTTTAATGATTCTTTATTTATTCGAGAGCTGGACTTTGTAATGTGGTCCCAACTTGAGCAAGATAGATAGATCTAACAAGCGGATTTTGAGTAATCTCAAACAATGCGCATTTAAGTGACTTAGAATAAGCTGATGATGTTCTTATTTTATTACTTTTCAATGTAAATTGAATAATTTTTGAAGTTAGTTTTTTAAAAGAATAATTTTTTATGCAAATAGCGTACCTACGTGTACGTAGGTACTGTAAACTAAACTGTGGAACGAACTTCCTCCCTCGGTATTCCCACAGTGCGATGGTCCTTCAAGAAGCGGGTCCATCGCTTCCTTCTTGGCCGGCAACGCGCTGGTGACGCCCCTGGTGTTGCCAATGTCCATGGGCGACGGTGATCACTTACCATCAGGTGACCCGCCTGCTCGTTTGCCTGCTTAGGCTATAAAAAAAATTGCGGACAGACGAGCAGTCGACCCACCCGAAGCGAGGGTCAGCAGTCATTGTCACCTGTTATTATTGGCAACACGAAAGGCATCACCGAAGCTGGCCAAAAAGAAAGAAGAGTAAAGAAATAACCTAAAATTAAAATTTTACAGATGTTTGTAAGAAAATAATTGAGAAAAAAATCGATTACTTAGTAGATTATGTCTGTTCGTGTCTGCATTTAATATCGCAAACAGCTTTGATCGCGGTTTTCACTAATTGGTGTAACATTCAGTGATTGCCATGTAAAATTGATAAACAAATAAAAATAAATGCTGGCTTATTTTATTCACTTCACTATCACCATAATAAAACTAAGCCATAAATCAGTCAATTAGTTAAATGAATGAATACAGAGAACTATGAGCAACAAATTGCAATAAAATTCTATTTATATGTACTTGAGTCGCCGAGGACACAAAATAGCTACTCCGCGTTGAAAACAACTTTATTACGTATGTTCACAGTTTAATTTAGCTTGTACAGTGCCACAAACTTATCTGACCCGGTGGCCAAAATTGGAACTAAAGCAAAATGTTATACTATTTTCAGACAAAGACAGTAGCGCCCCTCTTACCGGGTCAGATAAGTTTGTTTCACTGTAAGCACAATTTCCAAAAGCCATCTTATATTCTCGTCGTCAATCTTCAATGAACCATAATGACAGAGACGGAAAGTAGGCATTTGTGTGGATTGCCATTAAAACGAATTCAATAACGAACGCTCGAGTATAGGCACATTCATTGCAGATAAAACTAAACTACTTATGCTTTTAACTATTTCTACTGCACTCTCGTGATGTTTGTATACTCGATCTCAGGTCATTAAAATTAATGATAATAAACTACTTGTGAAATATTACGGGAACGAACCCGGATAGCATGTAATGGTTGAAGCTTTTAAGTTTTATGACTGCTTGTTGGCTGCGGTATTTACAGCATAGTACCTATTACAGTATCAAAATAGATAAGTTTGCACATTCACACGGACATAGGTACGTAAACGCGTAGGTTTTCACGTACGTAAGTTTGTATTTGTTATAGGATATCTGATATTTTAGAATCTGCTTATTTCAAAATTAAAACTTGCAGTTTTAGAATCCGCCTTCAATGAATGTGGTTAAATTTTGTAATCATTAAAGATTACAGATTTTTTACACTCAGCCACATTACCGAACTTTATACACAATTTTTTGTCTTTTAACACAAGACCATGCGATATACCTAAGGAAATCAACAGGTGCACAAAATAATATACGTAACACCCCATTTCTTGGAAAGGCACAGTTTAACAAATTTTTACACCAATCAAAGGTTTGTTTCACCTGTTCACTTTTACTCCACATTTGAGTGTAATATTCCTCAAAATTTAATAGACATTTAACGTATTCACTGTTAATTTGTAATATTGATTCATATTTATGAGATTTCTCGCTACCGGTAACATCTATTAGCTGTAACTGTACGTAAAGCTTTCAGATGAAACTGTTCCTTTATATGGTTAGGCATGACACAGTACTCCAATGGGGGTTACTGACCATAGGGTTATTGACCGTCGTAAGGTCTCAAGTTACCATTACCTTAGCCTTTTTTTTTTTTTTTTTTTAACGTGTAGAAAGACCCTCGTCTCGTCTATCCGGCCACGGGGAGCCGGACAGGTATGTGGGACTCGAACCCACTAAAACCACACGGTGTCGACGCCTACCGCTTTGGTGCCGGGACAGTGTGCTACTCTCGCTCCACTGTCCCAGCGCGGCGGCCGCTAATTTGGCGGCCTCTGCCCGGCCTTAGCGGCCTACGCACGGCGCTCTCTATCCCCTCTCCTTGATGAGAGGGTTGGAGCGGCCGGCGAGTTGGCTCTTCAACTTCCCTCTGGGGTAAAGGCGCGCTCGACACCGGCGCGCCTTTCAACCCGGGCCGTTAAGTCGGACGACGGATTCCCGTATCCGCCGCCCGACCGGCTGTTGTTATGGGGGCAAGTGGTGCAGGCCATAGGCCCGCCTTCTGCCCCCTGTGCGCCGGCGGCGGATAGGGAGGTCTGAGGTAGCCTCTCGCTCTCTCTCCGCCGCCTCTTTGCGAAGCATTACGTGCTCCGCAAAGGCCTGCACCGCTTTCCACGACATCTCACTGTCGACCATGTGTTCTACCACGGTCGGCAGCGAGAGGTCGTCCCCCATGATCGCGCGTAGTTCCGCGCGGTCTTCCGCCCAGGCTGGGCAGTCCTCCAAGACGTGCTGGGCATCCTCGTCCTGGCATCCGTCACAGTGGTGGCAGGTAGCAGTTGGTTCGCGACCCGCCCTTCGACACAGATATCCCCCGAAGCAACCATGCCCGGACAATATCTGTGTCAAACGGAACGTCAGCGGGCCGTGCCGCCTTGCCAGCCATTGGCCTAAAACTGGACGGACTGCCTCGACGGTCCTACGCCCAGCAGTGGGCTGCTCCAGCCTTTGGCTCCACTCTCTGATGGCGCGTTGACACAGCTCTTCGCGGTGTCCTGCGATCTCCCTCGGTGCCGGCCAGTGACCCCGGGCCAACGCCTCCTCGCGCCAAGTAAATAAGGACGCGAGGGTCTTGGCTTCTAGGTCCCAAGGGATGCTACCGGCCAGCACGCACGCTGCCTCATTAGAGATCGTGCGATATCCCCGGATGGCCCTGATCGCCATCACCCTCTGCGGACGACGCAAGAGGGCGATATTCTGGTTGCTCAGGGCCTCCGCCCAAACAGGGGCACCATAGAGGGCCATGGATCGCACGACCCCCAGGTATAAGCGTCTGCAGGACACCTCCGGCCCTCCCAGATTCGGTAGGAGCCGTGTCAACGCACCAGCCGCCGCCATTAGTCGAGGCACTAGCGCCGCAAAGTGGGCGCCGAAGTTCCATCTGCCATCAAGGACGATGCCTAGGTACCGCATCGTCGGCTTGATGGCGATTTGAACACCACCAACCGTTAGGCTAGAGTCTGGGGGCGGCCCCCGCCGAGGGCCATGAAAACACAGCGCCTCGGATTTTTCAAGGGCCACCCTCAGTCCCAGCCGGCGGATTCGGCGCACCACTTGCGCTACTCCCGCAGTTGCACGTAGTGACGCATCGCGGAACGTGGCACCACGGGCGGTCACGAGTGTGTCGTCGGCATAACACACGACGTCGACTCCCGGAAGACTAACCGCCCGCAGTACCCAGTCGTAGCCGATGTTCCACAGGAGCGGTCCTAGGACAGAACCCTGTGGAACACCGCACGTCACTACGTACTGCCTCCATCCGTCTCGAGCAGGGAAAATAATCCTCCTGTCTGAGAGGTACTCCCGGATAAGCCGGCGCAGGTAGGATGGCACCCCGTGATACGAGAGCGCCTCCATAATGCAAGGCCAGGGGAGGGAGTTAAAGGCGTTAGCGATGTCGAGAGACACCGCCACGACCACCTCACCCTGGGAGACCGCATCCTGCGCCAGGGATTTCACTCTCAGAATGGCGTGAATTGTTGACCTCTTCCGGCGGAACCCGTATTGGCCATCCGCCAGGTTGGGTCCGACGCACTCGAGGTGCCCGACAAGGCGGTCAGAGGTGACTCTTTCCAGCAATTTGCCAGCCTCGTCGAGCACAACGAGCGGACGGTAGCCAGACGGGGAATCCGCCGGTCGTCCCTCCTTCCTTAACAGGACCAGGCGTCCCGTTTTCCACGCCATGGGAAACTTTCCCTGCACGAGACAGGCATTGAAGAGCCCCCTCAGCCGCTCCTCCAGCACTTCTGCTGCGTCCAGTGCGGAGACCAGAGCTCGACCCGGAACACCATCGGGACCCGGAGCGGTATTTTTGGCGCGCAATCTTTGTACAGCTGCACCAAACTCGCCCCGGGTTATTTCCGGGATTACCTCCCGGTCCCCGACACTAGCCCCCTCTGGCGGAGCCATGCGGGGGGGCTCGGTTGCCAATCCCTGCGGGAACAGAGCGGCAACAACTTCCTCGAGGAACTGTGGCTCCAGACTCTGTGTCAGGGGAGCGCCGTACGGTCGAATCTTATTTCGAACGAGTTGGTACGGGCGCCCCCATGGATCACGGTCCAAAGTAGCCAGCAGTTCCTCCTTGGCATCCGACTTCGCGGAGGCAATCGCGTTCCTCAGCGCATCCTTCGCCTCCAACAGTGTCGCAAGCAGGGCGGCCCCCTCGGCCTCATCCCGGCGCCGTCTCCTTCGGTATCGGGCGTACTGGCGGCGAGCCTGAGCACAATCTTCTCTCAACCGTGAGAGAGCTGGCGACCACCAATACACCCACCTTCTGGGAGGACGAGTACTGGTCCGGGGCATAGACGCATCGCAAATAGCAGTCATCGCACCCCGGAACCACTCGGTCTCATCCTCTACCAGCACATTTACCGGCGCGCGAAACCAGCCTTGAAGGATGGCCGCCTCCTGCAGTAACTCCATATCGAGGCGCTTCACTTGCCACCGCGGGCCAACCCCGTTCGGGGCTCCGTCAGAGCTGTTCGGAGTGACTGAGGACTCGGAAAGGTCGAACCGCCCGTAGCGGTGATCCGATAGATCCTCGACGTCCTCCAACACACTCCAGCTCTGAGCCACACGGTGCGCGAGTGCAGGACTTGCGAAGGCAACGTCCACTATGGACGAGCCCTGCGGACGCACACACGTGGGAACCGAACCCCGATTCAACACCGTCAGCCCAACGGAGATGAGCCACTCCACAATTATCTCGCCCCGCGCACGCCGTGGGTCTCCCCGGCGGAAAGCTGCTGGACATCCCCACGCCGTAGATTCGGCGTTGAGATCCCCAGCAACCAGGACAGGGCGAGGGTGGCTCCTGTGAACGAGCGCCTCGAGTTGGGCCATGAATGCCTCGAACTCACTGAGCGGTCGGTTGGGTGAAAAGTATACACCGATCACAACCAAGTTGCCCAGCTGAGCCGAGACCATTCCATGACCACGCACGACCCCTGTTGGGGGCGAAGAACTCGCCGAGGACGCAATCGCGACCACACCGTCAAGATCCCCTACCCACCTGTCCCCGGGAGGGACGAAGTACGGCTCAGTGACCACCGTTACGTTTATCAACCACTGCGCTATGCTCTGAAACAAGAGATCCTGAGCTCTAGCGCAGTGGTTGACATTCGCCATGAGAAACTTGAGGGCCATTATTAAGAAATAGCCCCCGTCTCCATCGCCTCGGCGTCCTGAGCCGTACGGGCAGGTTGTGTCTGAGCCGTAGCCACGGACTCAACCCGCCTCCCTCCTTTTTTGCTGCGCGCGCTCGGGCATGTCGCACCCCCGACCCGGTGTCCCGCAGGCTTACCAGCCGCAGTACAGAGCACGCAGCTGGCAGCGGCTGTGCACTGGGCGGCCTTATGGCCCGGCTTGCCACACCGGTAGCACAGCGAACTCCTGTCCACCTCCGCAGTGCATCTTTGGCCAACATGGCCCACCTCAAGGCAGCGATAGCACTGCAGCGGCTTGGTAGGCAGCAGTTTGACTTGCGCCGAAACCCAACCCACCAGGAGTCGCCTGCCATCCGTCAGCCGTTTAGCCGCCGCTACGGGACACCTCACCCAGGCTTTCCGATTGCCAGCGTGGTCCTCACGGATTTCTCCGACCCTCACGTCGGCCTCGGGACACTCACCAGCCCGGGCGATGGCAGTGCGTACCAGGTCAGGAGTTGCCGAGTCGCACAGCCCGACCACGCGCAACTCCGCACACTTTTTTGGGCGGGACACTTCAACCAGAAGTGGGTCTATCACCTCCTTCAATTTGGCTGCTAGTGCGTCTGCCCTGCCGTCCTTTTCGGCACCCGTTATTTCAAGAATACGGGCGCCAGTCGCCGCTCTCTTCCACTTAACACCGGATATGCCCAGCTCTCCGATGTCCACTCTCTGTTGGGCAGTGGCCATCACCTGGGCATATGTGGTCCCTTGCTTCTCAGCATCAGGCTGTATTTTTATTATTACTGCCGCTGAGCGCGGGGGACGCAATTTAGGCAGAGGCCTTTGATTAGGCCTCTGCTTTTGCCCAGGCGGGGCAATGGCGGCTTGTGGGCCAGCAGGTTCAGCAGGACCAACAGGCGCCCTCTTCTTGGCCCCCCGTTTCACAACCACCGTCCAACCCGCATCCAGAGACGCAGGAGGGGGGAGCAGTGCACGTGGGGCGGACCGAGGTGCGGGCTTCGCACTTGGCGTTGGCTGAGACTATAGTCCTCAATTCTCTATACCTTGAAATACCATTTAGCGATAAATAGGAAGTTTAATGAGTCATTATTAGGTGCGGATGAATAAATGAGAGAATTTCTGTTATTATTACATTAAATGAGAAAAATTAACAAGATATTAATAAACGTATGAAAGTTTATTTACATTTATCCAATACTTTCATTCATTCTTAATTAATAAATAATTGAGTGAAGAATACGCTTAATTAGATTTTTATTGCTGATACTTGCTAAAGCATTGCTTCACGTTTTACTTGCAGATATTGAGTAACTTGTATTTTGTTCGATAAATGAATATAAATCACTGAAGATCAGAATAAAAAATAAGATTAGTACTATGGATCCTCGTCTTCATAATAATCTAAATCGTTCAAGTTCAGAAGACAGATAACGAAGTTCCATCGGCCCTTTTTTTACCCTTCAAAGTATCTGTGATGCCCTTAAATTGATGGTGATAGTCGATGGTAAAGTTTAAACGACAGTTGTAAGTGTAAACGAAAAGTGTTTTCTTAGAGCGCCGCCGTTTCCAAAGATATTGAAAGATATGATCACAGAATAGGGTGAAACTGATTCTAACTGAACAAAACACCAGTATTGTTGCCACCACGCTGCGCTTTGCTTCGACATTTATTGGCAGCGTCGGTGTCCCAGTTCAAAAGTAACAAAAGTTTAAATCGAGAGTGAATTCTCGTTTTTATTATAATGTAAGTGACTCCTACTCAAGTGAAAAATCTTGTACTAAGTTAGTGCGCTTTACCACGTAAGGCTTACATGACAACCAAGCATAAATTAAATAGATGATCGAATTAACAAGTTTTATCTTTCTTATTAAAGCATTCAATTAATAAAACAATGCAGATGATTGTTGTTACATTCGAGCGGCTTTTTCAATTTGTCTCGCCGTGCGAGTTGCAAGCATGGCTGAATATCATAACACTGGCAATACAGAAATATCAGTCAACTTTGTTTATTTTGATGGGAGAGATTACAGGCTTCATTCTAGCTGATAACTGCTTTATCGGCATTTGCATTTGACTTCAAATAAGTAGGTAGTTTTATATTCATACTACCTGTAAAAGTTCATATTTTTTTATACGCCTGAAAAATACTCGACAAAAGCAATAAGCTTTTCTATCTGTTTGTAGCTGTTTGTCTGATCTCTAAGTAAATCGGGACAACAGCGCCAATTTTAATCCATACAAAAATTTCATAAAACTTGATCCAATCTTTCTGAAGTTCAGTGACATACACACGAATAGCCGAATACTATTTTGTTCCGATTTGATAATAAATGTTAATTGAATGAATTGATCAAAATATGCTCCCTCTTACGAGTACTATACCTCCATATATGAAACCCCTGTAAAATATTCCATGATACAAGATCCACCGGTTATGATTCGATTCACACAATATATCTGTTAATTAATTACATCAGGCGTTACTGGGCGCTAGAAATGCACAAGTCAGTGCATGCTAAGTCTACTATGTTCTTCCGTTATAACAAACCATGTAAAGATTACTTATCATGAAATTTTCCATCATACATCATTGATAGTAAGTGACGATGTCTTGGATGGATAGCGCACTAAGGTAGCAAAAGCCTATTGAATAACCTAGAACAGCGATACTCAACCTTTTTTTTAAAAGGGCCACAAGCAAAAAACATCGAGGTCTAAATATTTAGAACATAATATTTTTTAAGTAAGTACAACAAAGTTCAACAAACATTTGAATTTAGGGCCAATCCAAAGGGCCCGTCGCGGCGGACCGCAGGTTGAGTATAGCTGACCTAGAGGGAACACTAATCTCTCTGTGAGTCACCATCTCACCGTGACGCGTCGCGTTGGTTGTTGGACTTTACGTTGTGCTACTTTAGCGATATACCTACTCGCAAAACGTGCTTGATATAGTCGCGATACTGTCGGACGGTACACAGGTGCCCAAGTATCCGCGATTGCATCGCTAATGCCGCTCATTACAACTAAACTGCTCAAAGCAGTGAGAACCATGAGTCTTGCTACTGTAAAGTTTGCTTTTTGTAGCCCTGGGTGACCTCCCGTAATTAAAAGTACAGTCAAACATAAAGAAAGTACCTAAATAAAAGAGTTGAAATTATTTTGCACACATCGCTGTTATAACTGTCATTGCTAAGCGAAGAAAATATTGCTACAATATTTGTTTTTATCTGTCAATTCACACAGGTATTTAAATAGTTGTTATAATGTTCTATGGGAACTTGATTTTTTTCTGCCCTTTCCTGATTCTCGGATGAAGTAAAAGTAATAGTAGTAGAACAAGAATATTTGTTTAACTTTTTTTTAAAAACTGCTTCAAAAATCTTTCATGACAGCGTTCTGCATTTTGTTTTGTAGAAGGTACACCAATGACGTTAGGATACACAAAACACAAGACTTGATTTAAGGAACTTAAGGCGTTTGATATAGCAAAGGCGATTCTAATTTGCCATTTTACATCCGGTAAAAAAAGAGGCACGGTATACCAGTATGACGCAGCACCACATAGACTCTATCTGGGACTCTATCTGACGAAAACGGGGTACCTCTATGACATAGAGGTACCCCGTTTTCGGGCATGACCACATTTCCCTATCCCCTCTCTAATCACGACCTGAAAACTTTGGTGTCCGTGGGTGGTTAATAAAAGTGACTCAAAGATGGGTGTGTTCCCAAAGTGACTCAACCGCATCACCTGCATAAAATAAAATACCTTACACGGCCGATGTTATCGTGACGAATGAAAATTTTTAAATCAACAAAATGTTATTAATGCAATGGGATGTTAAATTAGATAATTAAACTTAAATGAAATAGTTTAAATGCATTAAATATTTTAAAAGAAGTAAATAAAATGATATTAGGTATTTGTTACCCAACAATTGATTGTTAGTCTTATAAGTTTAGTTTGTAATTGTATTGGTATGTGTTTTGATAGTGAAAATATTAATAATGATGACGGTGAGAATAAAAATGTGTAGGTACCCTACCTAATCTTTACGTAATTATTGCTCATAAGTATTCGCTTTTATGTGACACTTTTATTTACAGTCCATCTTATATAATACATACATCACCACATAATATAATATTAATATGTACACATAAGTAGAAAATAAAAAATATCACTCTTTGAAAAAATATACTCCAACAATCAGAATAAGGTGAATTTTTAAACCTAAAAAATACATTGTTATAACCACGATAACACCATTTGTTGATTGATAACACGATATGAGTCATACGTGTATTGAGTCTCGTACCGTGGGTTGTTGATAGGTGCAGCGCCCACGTGTAGCGTTCAACGGTCACAATATACCCTTGAACTTGACAGTCAGACCACCGCTTTTGGGATCATGCCTTAGTTTAGAAGTTGATTTATTTCAAACCGATTAATTTGATTTATAGTTTGTTATTACTTTTGCCTTCTTTTTTTCAACGTGTAAAGTGGATAGAAAAAGTGCTTTAAAATTATGATAATGATTTTTGCAGGGGTGAGAATGGGAATGGGAGCCAACGGGAAAAACCCCGAGAATTAGGTGTGATTCCCTAAAAGCCTTAAACTAACGCAACTTTTTTAATTATGAACAATTTTAAATAAACAAAACCGCACCAAAATCAGTTAAGCCGTTTCTGAGATTATCGCGAATGATATCACTGACAAACGGACAAAACTTCTAAATATTATTAACGAAATATTTTCGTTGCGTCTGTTGCGATTGTAAAGTTGCCATAATAAAGACCACCATTGATTTTCTCAGTAGGTATATTATCTTAGATGAACAGAAAGCGATACGTTACAGATTTATCTATATCTTCTATACTTATAATAAATCTGTAGAGAGGTCAATTCTGTACATTAAATATATTTCCAAAATAACTATCAGGGGGTGATTAGGGATCGATATTGATGCCAAAAATGCAATCAGTAAAATTTTTGTCTGTCTGTCTGTCTGTCTGTCTGTCTGTCTGTCTGTCTGTCTGATGTATAACCGTTATAGAAACAAAAACTACTCGACGGATTTTAACGAAACTTGGTACAATTATTTTTCATACTCCCGCGCTGGTTATAGTATACTTTTTATCACGCTACAATCAATAGGAGCAGAGCAGTGAAGGGAAATGTTGGGGAAACGGGAGAAGTTACTCCATTTTTTAAGCTTCCGTCGCGTGTGCAACCTTAATGGTTAAAGCTACACAGAAATCATGTATGACGGAAATGTTCTCCTTAAAATTATATAAAAAATATTCCACGACAGCATATGTCTATCTTTTATGGTTGACTCACAATAACACGTGTAACTCCCGATAGCTTAGCAGTTCGAAGCTTTCTGATTAAGTATACCTATATTTTATCTACTCTTACGTTTATGACACTTAAGTGGGTGAAATAAAGAGGTGAAGTTTAAACGAAATTCACGCGGGCGAAGCCGCTGGCAAAAGCTAGTTGTAAATATACCTACATATTATACATAGATTATAGAGAGGACTAGATAGGACAAGTATTACTATCTCCGTTTTTTAAAGCGACAGCTTCTGAATAAGCTTCCGTTCACTCAAAAGTGCGTTTGTAATTCTACGACAAAATGTCTATGGAACAAGATGATGCAAATCCTTAGTCATCAATGTCGTCAGTAAAAGGGCAGCATTAAAGCCTCGTGACTAAATCCACGATTCCTTTGTTACTCTGTTGTCATCTTTTGCCACGGCCATTGCAGCCTATTTTAAGTATTTTCGACTTGATTATTGTAACCTTTTGACATTTTACTGCGATATGACTATGGTATTTGAGTACCTATATTTCGATTCATTTGTATAGTTGTTAGTCGTCGCGGTATAAGCAAGTCTTAAAATAAATTCTCGATGAGGTCACAAAAGACGTAGATGTATACCTAATCGTACACACGGATAGACTATGTCATTTCAGATGGTAAGACACACCATACCATACGTCCGAACAACAAAACATTCACAATTCCTAACGTAATCAGTATTGTTGTGACTCCATGACGTTGTTTCGTAGTAAGCCCAAAAATGTCTTACAATATACCTAAATATGTAGTAGTTGCTTATAGTAAAAATGTACAATGTTCGTGCACAGCATAGCAAAAAATGACAGCATTATTTTCATTTGTGTAAATAAATCTATACCTATATCTATGTTCTACCAAAACATTGTGCCCACGGTAAAAAATAAACTTCTCTTCAAATATCTAGATCAGTTAATATTAGTTTTTATCAAAATGATTAATGTTACTACCGATATAATTTATTTATCCATTCCGTCTAGCTGCAACCCATTTGCTCGAGTCGAGATGGCTCGTTGTGTTTGTCGACTATTTACTTACTCACTTATTTATTTTATTTATTTATGTACACTTTATTGACCACAATATAAAAATATTGAAGAACAAATGGCGAGCTTAATGTTAATGCATTCTCTACCAGCTAACCATTAGGCCAAATAGAGAAAACACGATGAGCGGTATAATACAAATATATGTATGCCTATATAAATACCCATATAATAAATGCATAAAATAGGTACTATATAAAATTAATATATACAAACTACATATTATAATATATAATATATACAATATAATATAATAAATATATACCATAATATAATATATACAATAAATAAGTATCTTACTTAAGATAAATATAAGTAGGTACAGGAGAAATGATGACTGTGTTACGAGCGACGTTCTAGAAGGAGAGCCTGTAGTTTTTTTTTAAACGTGAGTTTATTAGCGGGCCCTCTAATTTCCCTAGGAAGAGCATTCCAGAAGCGAATTGCCCGCACTGCAAAGGAATTGGAAATAACTGTACACTACTTACTGTATACTAATATTATACAGAGGTAAAGTAACTCATTTTGTTTGTTTGTTTGTTTTTAGGGGATAATCTTTGGAAAAACTGAATGGATTTTTGTGTAAATTGGTTGAAAAATTGCGATATTTGTTGATAATTTGGGATAAATTTCAATGTATGGGTGAAATATTCCTCTATTTAGTTCTACAATAAAGTCGGCGATTGTCCGGCCTAGTTAATTTTTTAAGGACAGTTTAGAAATAGCCACGTATCATCTACTTTGCTGCCTTTGGAATACTGTTTTGTTTAGTATTATTCCTTATCGATTTAAATATTCATGTAAATAAATACCTAATTTAAATATGGCAAATACAAGCTAATGCTCGTTGAAATTAACTCAGATGCAGAACGAATCAGAACTGATCGATGACGGGATTGACGCTCACTTTTGCTATATATCTACTACCGGACGGAGCCGGGGTGGAAAGATAGTGAAAAATAAATGAGTAGCTACTGATAACTCACGTTTAAAATGTGTATAATATAAATTACCTTCACGTTGTATATATTATTTTATACTTTTATAACCAACTAAGCAAGTAGGTATAATAGAGATCAATATAGAGCAACTTCGTGAGAAATTATTAAATATCAAGGTTATACATAATAGATCGTAATATAACATTTCAGATCAAAATGTCGCTCGGCTTACGGCATGTAATTGATAACAGTGATTCGTCGACTTCATCACTTATGGTTAAATAGTTTAGGTACAACAAACAAGGATATTGTAAATGTTACTAGTAAATCTTTTAAGTCAAGAAACCTAAGTCGATTTACACATTTGTCGCTTTAAACGAAGTTGTCAAATATGAATCGGAAATGTCTTGTTAATGGCAATAAATCCAGTCCTAGCAGGTTTTTTTGTTATTTTTTTTTGATATTATGACTGCTCCCTACTACATATGAACATGCAATGAAACAAGAAAAATACAAACCAAATCAGCAAATAAATTATTATTAAACACCTAGCTACCACCACCGAAAAAAGACTATGGGGCAGCGATGGTCAACGACAAAGCTTTACTATGAATTAACACCTAAAATAGAAAGTATTTAAAAATAAAGATTTATAATAATAAAAAAAATCTACTTAGGGTCAAATCAACGTTAGTATGAGAAATAAATATTATTTGTGTTTGTGTATACCTAACCAACGAATTGACCAACATTTGGGACAATAAAAACTCAATTTATACCTAAAAAGTAGCACAAAACCATTACCATTCAAAAATTGCCATTGTATGCTAATTTTATCGTAAGGCTACTTGTTGCCAACAGCCTGTTTAAATACCAGTTTAGTGATAAAATCATAAATCATCAATGATTGATTAAAAAACTGCACTTCCGTCTAAAATTGCTGACAGATGGTTTTTGTTCGAACAGCTACATAATAACAGTTGGATTGGATACTCGATTCCGTAGAAATAAATAAAAGCAGTGATATCTGTATTTCTATGCATCTGTAGTGAGCAAATACTAAGCCATGGTCTGTTAAATGAGACAAGGTTGTATTTGCTACATTTTTACTCGTATATACTATGGTACTGTTAGAGTAAATGCGGGTAGGCAGGGTTAAATACTTCACTACAACAACAATTATTGGAATACTACTGATAAGTTATTTTCTTCTAATAAAAATTTAGGAAAGAACATATAATCCACATGACGGGAAGCGAGCATAGCTAATAGCTACTGATAAACTTAGGAGTTCGTTATGTTCCCGGACGAAGAAGAACGAATGGAAAGTAAAAAAAAATAACTAGAATAGGCGGGAACTAGTGTGTTCATACCTAAAATTAATCATGTGTTAGTCGTTTAACTCCCTAAAGTTCCTACCCACAATGCTTTCTTTTCCCTCCGCGACCTGTACAATTAGGTACTGTACTCCCTTAGACCAGCGTTCGGGAATTCTGTTCTCGGCAGCCGATGAAAAATGTTGCGGAAAGTTTAGCAGTGCGCAAACAGTGTTCAATGTCTTCAGAAGTATTCAGTGTTAAAATTGTGACGCAGAATAATATATATTTCGGAGGCACCAGTCAGGATGGTGGTATAATGCTCCGATCATCAGGTTGCAAGGTGTAAAATAAAACACAGTAGGCGTTCAATACGTGTCTTCATGATTTAAATTAGGTTACAGGTTACACAGCTTAACTTAATTTGATTAAAGCTTTTAGGTTATGTTAAAACGTGATACGACTGAAATACACTTAGAGAAACGTTATGCCGTCGGGCATAGGTACGACGCAGTATAGGATTTTATTACAAAGTACACTAGTTAACTTAATGCGACCGTTCCGCTCGACGTCTGCTCGAGAAGTCCCCGCTGTTCGTAGCCGACTCCACAGGTGCCCTCTGTTGGGTTCCCCCTCCGATATCCCATCGAGACACGTTTACAATTCGTACAGTGTTGCCATTTAAATTACAGTTCCGGATTTACGTTTTATTCAAAGTTTAATGATTTATTTAGTTTGATTCTAATCTAATTTTATTTCCGTCTCCGACACGGCCATTCTGACTAGCACACGTCCTCGTGTGATGCCTTTTACTTTAGGTTACAACAATGCTCTAATTTTATTTTATTTAGCAAAAGCTACTAATTTTAAACGAGACTACAAATTTAATTTGAGCAACAAGTTTTTAGATTACTTAAAATTTCTTTGATTGAACGCCAAGTTAAAGGTAAGTTAAGTTAAGTTTTTGTTTAAAGTTTTTTTTGCATTTATTTTTAGCCCTAACTACCTACACTCCCGCCGCGCCGTTTCCGGTGTCGCTATGGAGAAGAAGACGGCTAAACAAACTCCATAACATGACACTTGTTTAGAGCAAAATTACCAAATTTATTATTAACGCGGGTTTGTTTTTAACGTTTAACGCAATACGTCGTCGTACAATCGTCGTAAAACTGGATGACTCGATCGGCTGTGGTGTCGGAATTTACCTGTAACAATAAACACAAACGAAAGTATCTCTTAAAGCTCGGCCCTTCCTGACGTAAGTGGGCAGGGAATAAAAACAACTTTATCAAATCATTAGAAATTTTGAAAATCATAACAGATTATTTCTCTCAAAGGCCAAAGCTGACATGTCGATCAACACCCATACTCATTCAAATAAATAGGAAACTCATTGAAATATTGCAGTGCTCGCACCCTGACCTCCATCCGGTTCTGATCATCACCCTTATAACCTCCATCCAGTTACAAGCAACAACCCAATAGGCAACCTCTATCCAGTCATCCCCGCATGCAACCTCCATCCGGTTACAAACACTACACTACCCAGATGATCATTTCGAGCTTTTATCAAAAATAATCTTAAAAAGGTTTGTTCAACATGTCGCTTTATTTATCCTATCACACTACAGATTAATCCAAAACAAACTCTAAATTTCTCATTAAAGCTACTTTTCTTAAAAAGTTATCATTTCTCAAACAGGTTGACTTATCGAACGGTACTCAAGCACAATCATGCACTTCTCTCAAAAATAACAACCGTATACATAGCTCTCATCTGCATGCAACGTCCATCCACCAATAACAGCACAGAATACTTCTTTCCAGTGCTCGTATAAGGGCCATGCATTTTTCAAAGTAACAACACCATTCAATTACAATTTCAAAAGTTCCGTTCGACAAGTTGACCGAAAACTAAATCTCTCAAAAATAATCTTTTACCAAGTGAACTACGCCTCGAAAAGAAAAGTTAATTTACTACTTCTTTAAGCTATTACAAAACAAGTATGAACGATACAGATCACCTGTTTCGCTGCGTCCGATCTGCGGCTGCCAGTTGCCAGAGCTTCCTCCTTCAATGTCACACGAATGAACTCCAGGAAGCCCACGAGTGCACGCACGCAGCCGTCGATTCGGCTCCAGACAACACATGTGTAACCTGCGTGTGCTGCTGCCTGTGCATCCTCGAAAACTTATCTGAAAACAGAACGATGCACATTGCATCGTCACATGTGAGATTACTTCAAAACTCATTGGTCTCACAAAGTAAATTAAAACCAATCGAAGTGTGCTGCACTTGTAAATAAAATAATTGGGGAACTGATTGTACCCAACTGCTGCTTTAATTAAAAATTTCACTGAACTTTCGATATCTTAATTGTTATCTTTTGTCATTGTTCATTAATTACAAGACACATTAAAAGGTCATATTTTCACAAGGAACGAAAATAAAATGGAAGTTATAAAACTCCAACACACCAGGTGTAATAAAATAAAAGTCATACCAAAACGCCGTTTCACTTTTACCTCGTTTCATGTTACCACAACTAGGTGATGTCACCCTTGGTTGCAGACAGGAACCAGAAAAGGTCTTGGTCTCCAGTTCCTTATAATCTAGAAACGCTTCCCAAACGCATCATAAATCCGACGTAAACACTTACGCCGACTTTACTTATTTCGAAAATATAGTGACTAAAGCGGGTAAGAATCCAACTAATTCGTCTGTAATAACTCTAACGACAATGTTTTGGATCATTAGATAACGCTTACACAATATTTAAAATCAACAATGAACTACGCGGGTATTTAGAATATCGAAATTATTTTGTCACATAGTAAATAAAACTTATGAAAATTGTATTGTGTTTCACTTTTAAAACAACGCGAACTAATGAGCAACTAATTCGATCGACGTCACCAATGAACAACCAAACCGTTCACCTTTTAAAAACTAGCTTACGCTTTTATTGTTATTATTGTTGCAGGCTTTTATTATCGTTGTAGGTACTTGATAAATGGAATAAATACTTCGTCAAGTTGAGCACAAAAACTATTTTGTGTTTATCTTTCTCCAACTAATCCTTTTCAGCGATAAGCGGCGCACCAAATTATCAAAAACCAAAATAACTATCACGAACATTACACGTTTGATAAAAGTCACTGCTCTGTGAGTCATCTCGTTATCAATTAAAAATTGTACCAACACGGAATGCATAATAAAATGCCTGACTTTAAAACGTTTGTTTTTCTTTTTCGACCAGACTACAAAATCTTATCCACCAAAGGGGGTATCTTTAAGAATTTTATGAACGTAAATTAATTATTGTAACTTCGGAACATAATAATTTTACTTTAAAATGACTCGAGTTACGTTACATTTCGATTAAATTAAATGAACAAAAATGCTTACCTAACCAAGTACCATTGTTATCCAATAACTTTCATCAACTATTATCTTCAAGGTATCTCAAAACAAAGCATGAATCAAACCCGTGGCCTGTGGCTTTTCGCTAAGCCCAACCAACAAACTACGTTTGTTACACGCGCATTCTTCCGAATGCCGTACGGGTCGCACGGATTCCTCCGTGGTCTAACCTGGACCCCGACCTCCGCCAGAGCCACCCGCGTACCGCGTATCCACGGTCTACCTTAAAGCAGTTTCGCATCCACTTCAAGCAGATACCGACTTCTACGGACTACGGCTACGAAATGGACCCCGACCTCCGCCAGAGCCACCCGCGTACCGCGTATCCACGGTCTACTTAAAGTAGTCTCGCATCCACTTCAAGCAGATACCGACTTCTACGGACTACGGCTACGAAATGTCTACTGGTACGGTCCGACCAGCCGAGCTAAGATTCATCGCTATCACTCTACTCAAATTCACTTTTTATATCACAACACTTCAAATGGTACTTAGCTCTTGGGCATTCTAACAAACTAATACCACAAATCTACCCACATTAAACTTCAACAAAATGATCGCATGATAAAAGTGTGTTCCGATGTTATAATACTTGGTTAAATTACACTAAAATCAAAGGGTGTAACTTTCCCTTCATAATAAAAACATAGAGGTCATAATAAAAACGATTTCTTTTGTTTTTCAGCGATTAAACATCAAAATAAGATTACAGTGAGCGACTTGTTTTAATTACGGAGCTGCGTTAAATGATTTTATCACCGGAAATTGATGTCTTTATTTTCACTCACGATTATTAAACAAACTACACACACACAATACAGTTTACACAAAAATTAAAATTTAAGCAATGAAATTGTATCACCTCAGACGTAATGGAATAAAAATAATGCCATACCCATACTCGCTGTGTTATTTAGCTTTACCAAAATTCGACGCCACATTCCATCCATGCCATGTGAGATGTAATGGCACATGTCAACTCGCTTGCCATTTATGAATCCAGTTCTCATCTGAAAATTGCTATCTGAAAACCTGGAAATAACCTAGCCAGCCATGTGTGGGACGTGAAGTTACATCCAACTTCTGATTTCGGAGGCACCAGTCAGGATGGTGGTATAATGCTCCGATCATCAGGTTGCAAGGTGTAAAATAAAACACAGTAGGCGTTCAATACGTGTCTTCATGATTTAAATTAGGTTACAGGTTACACAGCTTAACTTAATTTGATTAAAGCTTTTAGGTTATGTTAAAACGTGATACGACTGAAATACACTTAGAGAAACGTTATGCCGTCGGGCATAGGTACGACGCAGTATAGGATTTTATTACAAAGTACACTAGTTAACTTAATGCGACCGTTCCGCTCGACGTCTGCTCGAGAAGTCCCCGCTGTTCGTAGCCGACTCCACAGGTGCCCTCTGTTGGGTTCCCCCTCCGATATCCCATCGAGACACGTTTACAATTCGTACAGTGTTGCCATTTAAATTACAGTTCCGGATTTACGTTTTATTCAAAGTTTAATGATTTATTTAGTTTGATTCTAATCTAATTTTATTTCCGTCTCCGACATATACAACATAAAAAAGGTAATGATATTTTGTTAATTCATTAAGTTATAAACCTAATGAAATAAATATTTATGATTTAAAATCTTATAGGTAGCAGTTCTGTAACATGGAAACTTTGTAAAAAATGTATTCAATAAGGGATACCTAACAGCTAACTAAAATTATAAATGAAGTAGTTTCCTTCTAAATGCCCAAGTCAGGTTTGAATGTTGTTTTGCCCTGTTTTCTTATTTATACAGTCTGTTTAATACTCGTAGGTACCTCTCCGAATTTATCCGGGCACATCCGGACTGTCGGTAATCTGTTAGAATGTTGTAAGGATTTTTGATAAATTTTCTATAATTATATACAAAAATATGATTTATGACATCTTATTCAATGAGAAGAAAAAAATACATTTTTTTCTGTCTCAAGAATCCAAACTTTGATTTTGACACGTCCATCCGAAGTTATATAATACCCAGCTTTGGCTGGATCTTTTTAAATTTCAGGGTAGGTATTGTCTAGCCTTTAACATACAAAATATATCTGAGAACAAAATTCGCTTTCATTGTGACAGGGCCTTTATGTTAATTGAGGGCAGAGAATATGCGATACTTGTATACCGTAACAGTGCCGATTGTAAAAATGAGTCATTCACATCAAACGAGTGCTCATAATTTGCACAAACACGTGTTGTTTGTACCGAGGAAAAATTGATATTTCATCGTCATCGTGAGTTAGCTTTGGATTCCGTTATATTTTATTCTGATCGTCAATACATTCTAGGGAAAACGAAAGTGACAGTTCTAGTGGGTTTTTAGGACCACTCACCGCATTTCACTTATTACTTTTGTTGTAACCCTGCGGAGACGAGGGGTCCCGGGTTAAATTTCCGGTCAGGAGCATTCGTGCTTGAGTAAATGGGTCCTTGTGAAGTCTTATTTCCTTAGTTTTATGCCATGCCGACCACAACATATAGAATCTTAGTATGGGTGTATTCCAATCTTTGTGATTACCGTTACGACTTTATAATAAAATTATGCATTTAATACTTAAGCTAAACTATGTCCTTATAATCTATATCCGTGGTCGTGAAAAGGTGTGCTAAACGGCATTGCATGAGGGAGCTACAGATAGTGGCGACCCTGATGATGTCATATAGATATGAAGAGCCCTTTTGCGACGATTTCGCACGCCTCTTGCAGGGTGATGTGAAGGTTGCGAGTTGGCCCGAAAAGTGTGACGAACGCTGATCTAAGTATATTGTTGACGGATGATGGGTAAGGTAAATGAATACACTATTATTAAATAACTCAATGAAGGATGGGAAAACCCTGCACACGATCAAGGAAGTATTTAAAGGAAGTTTCAAGGAAGTAAGTAAGAACTTACTTGTACTATGATACCAGTTACCTACTTATTAGAATCAAAGACTCTTTATTTTAATAAGGCTTATGTACCTACCTAGTTCTTAGCAAGTTTTACTGATAAAATAATATTGTTACAGTAACGCCAAACGACGACGACGACCGACATTGTGCTGTTTTGACGTATCGCTATTGCACTTGAGAATAGACAGGACATCTCTGTAATTGTATGGTAACATACTGTCAGACTATAAGGGTGATTACATGGTCAAGATTACCGCCAGCGCGGTTGACCGGCGCGCGGGTCACGAGATACAAGTCTCCTGTATCGTATAGAGAAAAGAGATCCGCGCCGACGAACCGCGTGCACCGTAGGTACGTCACATGACGTACATTTTTAGCGCGATTCATCGGCGCGGGTCAACCGCACTGGCGGTAAGCTTGTCTATGCAATCACCATAAGACCAACTACACTTAACCTACCATTGTAAGCTCCAACCTGTTCGTAAATCTATGGTTTTAGGCCTACACGTCTGACTATCAACAATCAGCACATATCCTTAAAACGACACTCTGCGAAACGAATATAGTAGCGGGGAAATGTTTGATCAATCATGCAGCGTATAAGGTAATTTATCTATTTTTCCTTAAGTGTTATTACGGAACATTAGTATGCTAATTTAATAAAAACGATGAACACCTCAAACCACAGAATTAAGGCGTATTCTCACTCATTAATTATGACGTATTTAGTGGGTGTTTACACACGTAAGCGCTGACAAATCACCGAGCAGCAATAAACTGACACACACCTCCAGGAAAAATGTATGTAACAGTTTATGTAATGTATTGTTGTTTTACATTACATCATAATTCTCGAGGAGCCGACCCGTCTAGCAATTGCAATGTGACAAACAACTTCAGTTAATATTATTAATGCTATACGTAATTTAAAAAAATGAAAACACATTCTAATGCTAAGTGCAAAACAATAAATTCAGTCACCGGGCTATGATAAGTTGAGTGAAAATGAAAAATGAAATGTAAGAGAAAGTATGTAGTTCTTATTCAGGTTGTAAAATTTGATTCAAGCATACAATACAAACATTGCTTAAATGAAACCTTGCCATCAGATGACCGTCGTTTATTGACATTAGTATTACCAAAAGCATTGCCGATGTTTCCCGGCTACGATAGAAAGAACTGGATAATAAAATCTTGGCTCTCAGGTCTCAGCTACGACATGTCGTTGGACAGTTATTGCTGACTCAACAACTACAGCGTTGCTCGATGTGCAGGCTGCCCATATAGTTGCCACCTTGATTGATCTATCATCATCATCATCTATTGAGCATGGGTCTCTTCTCAAAATGAGAAGGTTAAGGCCATAGTCCACCACGCTGGCCAAGTGCGGATTGGCGGACTTCACACACCTTTCAGTTTTTGTGAAATCTCCGGCGTGCAGGTTTCCTCACGATGTTTTCCTTCACCGTTTGGAGCAAGTGACATTTAAATGCTTAAAACGCACATAACTCCGAAAAATCAAAGGTGCGTGCCCTGGGATTCGAACCCGAACCCTCCGATTGATCTTTGATTAAGGATAATTTTACATTGACGGCGAGAACTTAAAATGCCCTAAGTAAATTTTGGTTACAAGATAAATTTAACTGTAAACACACTTAACAAATTTGTTTTTACCGAGGAGTGCGAATGTCATAGGTATTCTCAGCGACACAAATGTAGCTGACGAATTAGAGCTAAAATCTTCATAAAAATCAGTGTTTAAAATTCTGAACACTGCGAATCTTTGTCAACACAACAATAAAGTAACCAAGTTCTATAAACATCCCAACTCATGCATATGTATCAAGTCTAATGAATGTAATCTAATCTCTTAATCTGATCTGAAAACGTAAAACAATGAACCCATTTCCTATCATTGTAAATAACGTGGGGCCTATTTTACCAAACTTTTATCCATACCTATACAACGATGTATATTTATTTCAAGGTTATTTTATAAATAGCAGGTAAGTATATTTTGATATTAATAAAACGTAGAGTCAAAAACTTTACATTTATACATTTAATAACATGACATTAATAATGTAGGTATCTGTAGCCTATTGCTTATTGACTCAATAAAAATAATTATTATAATGCTGTTGTTTGCACTAAAACTACCTAGTTTTGGGATTTTCCAATTCATGTGATATCAGAAAAAATATAATGATGTCAGCTCTTATACACGAACCCAGGAAATGCAAACACGTGCCGTAATTAGGTACTTGCCGATATCCTTTAACGTTCCATTAAACTAGTATATTACAATTTACACAGACCACAAAACACGGCTTCCGTTTATATTTATACGATTGAGATTATTACTATTGACACTTAACAGTTCCACGTTAAAATATTCCACGGTTCATTTTTAGGGTTCCGTACCCAAAGGGTAAAACGGGACCCTATTATTGAGACTTCGCTGTCCGTCCGTCCGTCCGTCCGTCCGTCCGTCCGTCTGTCACCAGGCTGTATCTCATGAACAGTAATAGTTACACAGTTGAAATTTTCACAGATGATGTATTTCTGTTGCCGCTATACAAATATTAAAAAGCAGAATAAAATAAATATTTAAGTGGATGCCCGTATATTCAACGAGAGTTTAGTTACCTTTCGGTCCAAGAGATGGCGTTGTGTGTAATATGTGGCTACAATAAAACAATTATACAACAGACCTTTTATACAACAGACCAGATTTATTTGACTTTTTTATACATAATGGTACGGAACCCTTCGTGCGCGAGTGCGACTTGCACTTGGCCGGTTTTTTTTACTTTACACACCGAGAATATGGAATTGCCGCAAAAAATGACGTCGGATTAAAGCTCAACTTATCATAGAATTTAGCAACCTCCAACTAGAGATTTGGTGGAGCCGTAGCATCGTTTGACGTCCAGCAAGGTTCATTCCACGTAGGTTGCTCGTTGGATATCGGAGGAATAGTGGGAAATGTATGGGACAGGACATCCCTTAGACTCAAAGAAAGCCTTAACGCCGGTTCATCATCATCTCAACCCATCATGGCCCACTATTGAGCACGGGTCTCTCCTCAGCTCAGAATGAGAAGGTTAAGGCCATAGTCCACCACGCTGGCCAACGCCGCTAACTAACGCCGGTTACGCCCCTTTTATTCTACACAAAAGACGTTCCCAATGTGTAATCTACTGACTTGACAATATTGAGTGATCGAAAGAGCTTAATGCCCCCATCCCCGCTCCATCATCAACAAAGTTCCATCAAGATCGATTGTATTCGTAAAGAAACTCCACGGTTCAATTTTCAAGATTGTTATTGCCGCATAAACATAGAATAGATACTGCGTAAATGGAAAATGTCGACGGACTACAGTGACCTTTTGTGGTGACACGTCTACTTGTTTGACGGGTTAATTGCAAAAAGCTTCCTTTTGTATTGTTCCCGGAACAATATTACATTTCCCAAAAAGATTTATTTTTAAAAGCTCTCACTTCCAATGTTTGAGGGTATTTCGTAGCTGTTGCAATTCATTCACAAAATGTTTTAAATTAAATAGTAAAAATCGAATTATTAAATAATTTAGTAAACAAAACCTATAAACGTTTTTGTTATATAGGTGCTATTAGTAAACGCAAAGACCGAAGCGTCGTCGACTTATACGAATTAGAAATTAACAAAACTATTTGTCACATGTCGGCACTACATCATGTTATTGTGCAATTTTTTGCACTGACTGAACAATAGTCAGGAAATCATTTACGTTCGGCATTACAGTACTGCGCAATCAGAAAAACTGTCCTGCATACCGATTAGATAGCCAGTCAAACTGATGGTGAGTCATAGTGAAAATCTAACTATATTTGAGGTTTTCTATTTCTTTAAAATGACACTTTCAATCTCATCACAGAATCGAAATTTACTGTCCACTTTATTCTTTTAAAAAATAACTAGCTGACTCCGCAAACGTTGTTATGCCATATAAATTATTTCTAGGAAAATGACTATTAAAAAATAGGGGTTGGTGATAAAAGGGTGAAAATTTAGGGTCGTATGTATTTTTAATGCCACATTATAGAAAAATAAAAACAAAAATTTTTGTCCAAAAATTAAAAAAAATGTTAAGGGTGAATAACCCTTATCACTTAGGGGTATGAAAAATAGACAGTAGCCGATTCTCAGACCTACTGAATATGCATACAAAATTTCATTACAATCGGTCAAGCCGTTTCGGAGGGGTATGGTTACTAACATTGTGACACGATAATTTTTAGAAAGATTCAAGATAGAAAGAGCCTATTTCGATCCATTCGCAAGTTAAAATTGCCAAAACAAAACCAAAAACTTTGCACATAAAGCCAAAGAGAAAGAAAAAATTGGCCGGCACTTCGGTAATTTATGATAGCATTAGATAAGTATCCTGGACCTTTTCTCGCGCATAATACAAGTGCAATTTATTATACAGCGACAGTAGGTGTCAAACAGTGAATAATATCATAGAGAATTTTTGTTATATAGGGGAACGAGGTAAAAAATTCGGAGCAAAAATTTTATTTGCGAATTTTGCGCTACTTATATTTCAAATTAATGGTTTCAAATTAACTTTTTCAGAACCCCAATTTTGCTAATTTATAAATGCATAAATTAGATCTCGATTGAATACTTTGGCACAGTTTGTATAAAGAGTAATATTTTTTTTATTTATTTATTTAATCTTTTTGTAAGACCTGAAAACAGGTTTTTTACAATGGGCGGACTTAATGCCTAGTGGCATTCTCTACCAGTCAACCCATGGTGAAGGTGAGACATTGTGGCAAGTGGAAAGATTGGAAGCGAATCGAGTATTATGTCAAAAATACGTCAAACTATTCAATCGAGCCGCAATTGAAGCATACATAGAATCGGGGCTGTTTTGTTTTGTCATAATTTTTTGTTTTGTTAAAAATTAATGAACGAAACAAGTGATTACGAGTATGTGCTAACCTTCCCTACCTTAGTAATAAATTGGGGTCAGGGAAGTTCTATTTGCTAGACTGGAAGGTTAAACTTGTTAATATCCTACTAGTATGTTATCCAAAAAGTAAAAAAAACGATTTTAAATATTTAAAACGTGAGTCGCTCATTTGAGAATTCACGGTTTTAAATCGTTAGTAAGAAATAATGTGTTGTTTTTTACGTTTTACAATCAATGAATAATCTGAGAGGACAAAGACACGTACGAGGATGAATCGTATAAAATCGTAGCATACGAGAACAACATATACACAAAAGGGTGCATACATTCCACAAAAGAGTGGGTATAAGCATAGCTGTCAAATCCATGTTAAAGTTAACCCCACAATGACAGAAACCCACAAAAGGATTCGCTGAATAAGAAAATTCACATACGTGACCTTCTGCTAGCTACGCCCTCTTCTTGGAGTCAGTTGGGGGTTAACGCCCAATTTTTAGTTCTTTTTTTGGCCGACAACGCATCTTGCTTGGCCTTTAGTATTTATTAATGCCCATGACAATGATGATCAATTGATCACTAACCATCAAGTGGCTCGTTTGTTGATTTCTGCCGGGTGTTACCAAAAAATTGTTCGAGTTTTAAATCCATAAGTAAATTAAACGATCGGCTATCCTGTCGTAAATTCTGGCAAAATATTCTACATATTACAAAAATACGTTCCCCAAACAGGGAATGATACGTTTTGTTATAAGTTTTTCATATAAAGGTGCAAAAGTTTAATTCACACTTAATTAATACACAAGAAATTTTGTATAATCATACCCATTGTACAGCTCGGAATGCGGATAAAACTTACCTGAAAAAAGACAACAGTTAATTAGAAAATGCAATTATAATGTTATTATCCGGTAGGTATGTAGTTAGTTAACAGTACTATAATTTATCTAATTGAGATCAATAACGTTGATGACATTTCCATTCTAAATCTCTTGATTATTGTTATAAGAACCTTGAATTGTTAAAAGGACTAGCGTTAAAACGATTTAAAAGGTTATTTTCGTGATTAATTTGTAACGGGCCGCTTAAAATATAACACTTAATAACTAGTCTGATTCAATTAACATTTTGTATTTACGAGGACAATATACCTTACTCGAGGAAGAGTTTTTGAAGACCTTTTTATATATCTATCTATCTATCTATCTTACAGCCTATTGAAGTCCACTGCTTGACATAAGCCTCCCCTAATTGGCGCCACTCCGACCGGTCCTGAGCCCTCTGAATCCAGCGGTTTCCTGCTGTCTTCTTCAGGTCATCAGTCCACCTTGTCGGGGGCGTCCTGTGCTCCTTTTACTAAGGCGTGGTCGCCATTCGAGGACTTTTTTGCCCCATCGGCTGTCTGTCCTTCGAACGATGTGGCCTGCCACTTCAGCCGGCTAACTCTGAGAGCTATGTCGGTAACTTTCGTTCGTCTACGAATTTCATCGTTACGAATCCTGTCTCGTAGCGAAATACCTAACATAGCTCTCTCCATAGCACGCTGTGCGACTTTGAGCCTCTTAACGAGGCCAACTGTAAGACTTTTTATATATATATTGTTAGATGGAATATCGTAATAGCCGATAATGCGCAACACTATGGATATACCGAGAGGGTGGACATCACTAGTGGACGCGATGGCTAGACTTCCCGCGCTGTTGTCAATGTAAAGATTGTAAAGTTGTATAAAATAAAGCCATTATTACAAATACAATATTTAGTGTTGAATAATTCAGAAGTGACATAGAACTTACGTGCCTATATGTAGTGTAAAGCTTGGCGAGATGTACTTATAATATAAAATTCGTGACTTGTGTTGATAACCTAAATTAAACTGAGGAAAAGACGCTTGAAAAGTTACAAAGTGCATAATGACTGGCCTTAAAGTTTAAAAGATAAGTTAAGAGTGCTTAAATATGCTCATATTAACATTATTCAGTGCTTGTGTAACTAACATGTTACTTTGGATGGAGTATTACCTATACTACTCGTGATATCTAGACCCTAGACTAGATGCATAAGTCAAGTTGTGACGTGTTTCTTGTTGTGAATTGGTGTGATGCAAAATGCATGTTAAAAAGACTTTTTGAATAATGAGTTGAGAGTGCATAATATATATTATATTAATGGTGAAAAGAAACACTGAGACCACTTACTTTCGTGGGTTCTAGTAATCTTACACTATTGAGTTAATGTAAATGAATCTGAGGAAAGAAGATTCTTGCAACAATTATGTTGATTGAATTTATCTACAACTAGAGTCCAAGGATTGGAAAAGAATCAAATAAGGAAAACAATTATAGAAAAAAGTTCGAACTAACTGCATTATAAGAAAATTGACACAGAAAGTCTGATCTACATATAGCATATTGGATATAGAATTTAGCTCTATAGAGCATTGGATTCAAATTGGGAAGGCATATCTAAAATTCATGGATGGGACAAGTATAATATTAGAATACAACTACACTCCTAAGTTATGGAGTGTTGGCAAGGTTTGATATGTGCAGCAATCATCATATAAGATAAGTTGGGCTTTTCTTATATCCTTTGAATAGCAAAAAGTTACACAAGTGAAAATGCTATAGAGTTTTATTACAATAAACTTAGCTTAATGTATCATTGGGGCACACGGGGGCAATAAAGACCAGTGTAAATAAAGCTATTAAATGTTTTGAACACAGGAGCAATGGACATAAGCTTTTGTTGGTTGTGTGTGCAAGGAAAGACAGGGAAAGTCTTAGGATATGTTCATTTTGTGATAAACTTAGTCATGGGCAATACAATTACTCTTTGTTGCATACCATTTTACCAGTACATTTAGTAAAACTTGAACTAAAAAAAAATACACCTAGTATTAACTACGGGGGATCTTATCACTAAAGTAATCTGTTCTAGCTCTAGGTAACTCAGGGTAGCAAATATAAGTTGATAAATAAAGGGGCTTGAGATGTAGAAGTATAACTAAGCTATAAATTTATATAGTATAATGTTCATAAATTTTAAGGAACTAATTCTGGAATTTATATCAAATTCTAAGGATAAAAGATATTATGGATGAATGGACTGGAATGGTTGACATGGTATGCCTTAATGTAGGGGCTGAGTATGCCTAATGGATACTGGTAGTGAGTTTTAAAGGTAGGCTTGAGAGAGAGGATAAGGAGATTTTGTAAAACAAAATTACTGCGAACAACTTGTTAAAATTTAAATTAAGACAAATATTAATGATTTTGTAAAAGAAAGGGGCACTTAATTAATGAGCTATAATATTATTAATGTATTATTATTGTTATATTATTATTGTTGTTGACATAGGTTGAGTTAGCAGAGGCAATTATATGAAATGTAGTGCTTTCATTTGGTCACTGGGTCTAATTAAGTATATTTTTTAACAGTTCATGATATAACATAATATAAAACATTATATAAAATGTATAACAGGTTTATGGTGGTGATAGTTATTGGTATAGTGCTTAAGTCATATTGAATGGTGGACTTATTGTCCTTGCCTTTTGTTATATTTTCTTTGGTGAAATATAGAGCAGGAGATTTTAGAATTTAAATGCAAATATGGCTAATTAACATTTAATATAAGGTAATACATATATTACAAGCCGTAGAGAAACAAAACAATAATGTTACAAAATAATAAGATAATAACAAAGAGATAAATTTATTTTAAAATTTCATAATTTTGTTAAAATGATTTATATAAAGGGATATTTGGAAAATCTATTTCTCACGTACAAGTCCTATGCTTTTAATACAGGAAATCATTGTATATGCTATATGCTTACACTATAGAGCGTTTAATAAGATAATGGAGAAGTAATGATATCCCCATTGGTTATTTTGATATGTGCAATTTATACGATTGGTTGATAGTATAATTGTTATTTAGAAATGACATTGAGTTGATATTAATTTAAAATTGAGTTGAAATTAATTTCTAAAGTCTAGTTTCTAAAGTCTATACAATGTTTGAAGAGCCATGAATGAAGTTCTAGTTTCTCTTATTAATGAATGTTTGGATTGTGTTATCATACGGGGTCTACCTGTAGAAAGTAACAATGATATCATTGATAAAAAAATATATATATGAAAATATATAAATAAATAGGAAATTATGTAAATAAAATGGTGAGGGCAATGCAAGTTTTAGTGACAGAAACCAAATTAATGTTATCATTTTGAAAAGTACTACACTGTAGTATTCAGCATCTTAGTTTTATGATGTGTGCTCAAATTGTTGTAGTTGAATGTGTTGAGTTGAAGTTGTTGTGTTTATTTGGGAACTAAATCTTCATAGCGGCTATGAAAATAGAGTACCTATTGATGGCAAAAGTAAAATCATTCAGAAAAAAAAAAATGTAGATTGTTAAAGTATAACTAAAACATAAGGGTTATCATCCACTACACACTATGGTGGATCATCAAGGTTAAAAAAAAAAGCAATAGCATTATTGACTTGAAATTATTGATGTGTTCTCAAAGTTCTTATTTTCAGCGAGTATTTAGATGACTGATGAATATAAAAAGTGCTAAGCTCACAATTTTAAAGAATTAATAATTAAAACAACACTGCTTATGAAGCATTTATGGAACGCAACATGTGTGGATAGATCACATCATTTTAAGCTTTAGTTGATTCTACGAGTTGCATTTAAAATGAATCAATGGGACTTCCATATCCATTTTTACAATTACGGTGTGGCTTAAGGCCACTTGGTGTGTGTAATGTTTACTTATACATGTTGTTCAACAATGTTTCAGAAAGGTGATCTGATTAATTATGGATGAAGGGTGTGGGGCCACACCAGACAAAGACAAAATAGTCGATCAAGTCGATTGAATATGTCGAAATAAATAAACAAGTACAAAATATAAAACGAGAAAAATGACAAAGACAAAATAGTCGATCAAGTCGATTGAATATGTCGAAATAAATAAACAAGTACAAAATATAAAACGAGAAAATGACAAGGACAAAATAGTCGATCAAGTCGATTGAATATGTTGAAATATATAAACAAGTACAAAATACAAAACGAGAAAAACGATGATTTGCCGTAAGGGGCCACATGTCTCAGATGCCGTCAGGGGCTGAAATCTGAGTTGCCGTAAGGGGCTTATAAATGGTGCATTTTAACCCTCAATTGCCGAAAAAGGCTAAAATATATTCAGATGCCGCGAGGGGCTAAAATCTGAATTGCCGTGAAAGGCTACATATAACAGATGCCGTCAGGGGCCGAAATCTGAGTTGCCGTAAGGGGGCCACATGTCTCAGATGCCGTCAGGGGCTGAAATCTGAGGTGCCGTAAGGGGCTTATAAATGGTGCATCTTAACCCTCAATTGCCGAAAAGGCTAAAATATATTCAGATGCCGTGAGGGGCTGAAATCTGTACTGCCGTGAGGGGCGAATAACCGGATCCGGGGCTGTGTATTTCAGATGCCGTGAGGGGCGAACGTCTGAAGAGTGCCGTGAGGGGCTGTGTATTTCAGATGCCGTGAGGGGCGAACGTCTGAAGAGTGCCGTGAGGGGCTGTGTATTTCAGATGCCGTGAGGGGCGAACGTCTGAAGAGTGCCGTGAGGGGCTGTGTATTTCAGATGCCGTGAGGGGCGAACGTCTGAAGAGTGCCGTAAGGGGCTGTGTATTTCAGATGCCGTGAGGGGCGAAAGTCTGAAAATTGCCGTGAGGGGCTGTGTATTTCAGATGCCGTGAGGGGCGAATGTCTGAAATGCATTGAGGGGCACCATATGTCAGATGCCGTGAGGGGCGAGATATCTGAACTGCCGTGAGGGGCTGCGTATTTCAGATGCCGTAAGGGGCGAATGTCTGAAAATGCATTGAGGGGCACCATATTTCAGATGCCGTGAGGGGCGAGATATCTGAATTGCCGTTAGGGGCGTAAGTCTGAAATGCCGAGAGGGCACCGTATTTTATTAACCATTAAGGATGGATATCTGAAATGCCATGATAGGCGAATATCTGAATTGATATTTCATCAACCGCTAAAGACGAATATCTGAAATGCCGTAAGGGGCGAATACCTGAAGTAATATTTTAGTTACCGTTAAGGACGATTGTCTGAAATGCCTTGAAGGCCGAATATCTGAATTGATATTTCATCAACCGCTAAAGACGAATATCCGAAATGCCGTAAGGGGCGAATACCTGAAGTAGTATTTTAGTTACCGTCAAGGACGATTGTCTGAAATGCCTTGAAGGCCGAATATCTGAATTGATATTTCATCAACCACTAAAGATGAATATACGAAAAGCCGTGAGGGGCGAATACCTGAATTGTTATTTCAGTAACCGTTAAGGATGAATATCCGGAATGCCGTCAGGGTCGCCATATTCCAAATGTCATGAGAATCAAATAGCTGATATTGCCATTGGAGGAACCATGCTCTAGATATTGCTGGTCCGAAATGCCGAGAGGGGCATCAGATTTGAAAGGCCGGTTGGGGCGCATTACTTATACAGCCGATAGATGGTTTTGTTTCAATTGCTGATTTGAGTGTACGATTATGTTGCCGAGAGAGGAACAAGGCTTCAAATATTGTTAAGGATACACACTGAAATAGCCTAGAGAGGCACTTTGGTATCAAATGCTGATAGAGACGCATGTTTATACGTCAGACAGAGATGGGACATTAAATGCCATTACAGATGCACATTATATTGTTCAGGAGAACCTCTTCATTACAGTGCCATTAAGAGAGGATGCGCATAAATGCCGTGAAGGGGCTCATGCTTACAGTAACTGCAAGAAGCTATGGCTTGAATGCCTACAACTAATAAAAGGAAGAAACAAAGACACAAACAAAAAAAAGAGAGTAACTACAATTGGCCGTGAAAAGGGGTCTAATTAACTATCGCATGGAGTATGTGTACAATGAAGCCACGTGGAGCTAAGTAACACATATTATGCTATATGTGAATTATATCTACGCTATGGTATTTATAGCCTTCTCATTCTGACAAGAGATTCGTGCTCGGTGGTGGGCCATGATGGGTTGAGATGATAATGATGAAGTAACATAATTATGATATAATGCAAATTGAATGGTTATTGCAAGAAGCCGAAGTTACTAAATTGAAGTTGCGGTCATGAAGCATAATAAGATTCTACAATGTTGTTGCTTACATCAATGAGAGTATCCTTCGAGGCCGAAGGATTGCCAGGATGGCCGAACTGTTAGATGGAATATCGTAATAGCCGATAATGCGCAACACTATGGATATACCGAGAGGGTGGACATCACTAGTGGACGCGATGGCTAGACTTCCCGCGCTGTTGTCAATGTAAAGATTGTAAAGTTGTATAAAATAAAGCCATTATTACAAATACAATATTTAGTGTTGAATAATATAAACAAATATTATTCAAAAGCATGACGAAGTAATATAATGTATGTACGTTATAGTAAAATACTATCTGTAGATAAACACCTGTATAATGAATTATAATTTGTTTATGCAGTTTAACGATATTTCTTAACTACACTAAAGCTATACATTTTTATTAACAACGACTAACTCGACGTTATATTTTTGATCAATCATTACAATAATTATTCGTTTTGGATATAATGAACTAGTAGACGCCCTCACGTCGCTTCAGGAAACTTGTCGCCTGAAATCAATAAAAGACCCTTCATTTTCTTGATATGTATTTCTAGATGTATAGCTAGAATCAAATCTATTCAGTTTATATACTTATTTTGACGATACTTGTGCGTGATTCTAGGATCGATCTATATCAGTAGATAGTCAGTCAGTCTAGGGAACTAGACTAGTAGAGTCACTGACTCTATTGTCTAGTTCTCTACTGACTATCTAGATTCATCTCTAGAAAATTAATCGTCTTAGCTTGCTATACTTATTTGCTTAGCCACGTCATTAAAATGTAGTAGTAAATCTGATGACTAGGTACATACTCAACGAAAAGGGCAGGATGATTACTTTATTCAACGATAAGAATGATGACTTAGCAATCGATGACGTGTGGGAAACCTGGAAACGCTAACTTAATCACGAAGTCAATAAAATCGCGGACGTATGACTAAGTGGGTTGAAGAGGCTTTTAGATTACGTCGATTACCTTTTTGTATAAGTACTAGTCAATGGCAGTGTGGGTGAAGGCTGCACCATAATGAGACTTAGAACACCATAACGGATTGAAGAGCGTCGTGATTCGTGTCGCTCATAGACATCAATATCCGTACTAATATCACAGCTAATTTTATAAATGCGAAACTCGGTCTATCTGTCCGTCTGTCGGTCTGTCTGTGACGTGACGCATTTACGGCTAAACCACCGGTCCGATTTGGATGAAATTCGATATGAAAATATCTGAAATAGTTGAAGGCCCAGGGTCATACATAGGCTACTTTTTTTCAAAACTTAATAATAAATAAACTAAAAAATCCACGAGGGTGTAAATACCCTACATTGTGCCTGCAATGCGAATGCAGGATACCTACTATAATATGTAGATCATAATAATAGGTAGATACGGACTTAAACATTGTAGAGACAACTACTCGTCAGATGTCCGCTCTAAGTAATATGGGACCAGATGACAAGCCCTAACTTTAGAATAGAAGAGAATTATCAAAAACCTTTTCAATATTGGAAACATTTATTTTATCATAATGAATGTTACATCCGGGTCTTAGATATCTTACGAGTATTAGATAGTTCTGTGCGTCGATGTGACACACGAAACGGAGACGGAAAGTTGATTGACATTCGCGAGTAAACACAAGACAAATAAACGAAGAATTCGTTTTATTAAGGGTCAAATCACACCGAGACGTGACGCGACGCGACGCTGCGCGCAGTCTTTCAAAGAACGGCTCAAAATAGAACTTTATTTTCTACACGAAAAGATACACATTTCATTGTGACAATTCAGAATACGTTGCTTCATGCAGCGCTGCGTCTAGTGACGCCTCGCGGCGCAGCGCGGTGCAGCGCGGTGCATCGCTACGCAGCCGTGCATCGTCGGTACGCGCGGCGTACAAGATTGCCTACTTTTACGATGCACCTCGCAACATTGAGATGCGTCTCGCGGCGACGCGCGGCGCAGCTCGAAATCACTGGCCTCTTCCAGTATCGTTGCGTCGCGTCGCGTCTCGGTGTGAGCTGACCCTAAGGGTCAAATCACACCGAGACGAGTCAAATCACGACGCGACGCTGCGCGCAGTCTTTCAAAGAGCGGCTCAAAATAGAACTTTATTTTCTACACGAAAAGATACACATTTCATTGTGAGAATTCAGAATACGTTGCTTCATGCAGCGCTGCGTCTCGTGACGCCTCGCGGCGTAGCGCGGTGCATCGCTACGCAGCCGTGCGTCGTCGGTACGCACGGCGTGCAAGATTGCCTACTTTTACGATGCACCTCGCGGCATTGAGATGCGTCTCGCGGCGACGCGCGGCGCAGCGCGAAATCACTGGCCTCTTCCAGTATCGTTGCGTCGCGTCGCGTCTCGGTGTGAGCTGACCCTACGCAATTATGTACAGATGGGGAAAAGGGGAATTACTTCATAAATTTCTGGAATCAATCTAATTATTGCAGAAAATGAAGTTCTCATTGACTCTTTTCAAGGGATACTTTACCGGCAGTTATGAAATATCTACATAGTGAGATAAAAAAACCCAACATTAGAAACGCTACGTCACCTGTCAGACGTCAGTGTGTACGCATAGTGACTCGAATGGGGATTGAAAGTAGCAAAGAATTGACCTTAACAACTTTACCTTAAGAGCGTCGAATCCTAAGTCAACATTTTTTTAAGAGTATAGGTATGTATAATTGCTTTTTACAAAAAAAATAACCGACTTCAATCTTGATAAGTAGAGATAACTCAAAAACTACTCGCCAGATGGCGCTCAATTCAACATGTAAGTGTAAAGTTCTCGTCACTACAAATTAATGAAGCCCAAACACTAGATAACTGCAGTAAATCGTTGAGGAGTTCCCTCGACTGTCTTTCGGCTTCATCAGATCGACTCCAAATCTTCATGAAATGGTAGCGCTTTAATGTACTTATGATAACATGAACAAACACACTAGTTGTCCATACAATTTTCGAAAGTTCCCCTCGATTTCTCTGAGATGCCATCATCAGATCCTGGTTTCCTTATCAGGGGACCCCACTGCGCATATCTACTTTACAACAAAAAAAGAATTATCAAAATCGGCCCATAAACGACGAAATAATCGCTGAACGTACATAAAAAAAAAGCATATATACGGTCGAATTGAGAACCTCCTTCTTTTTTGAAGTCGGTTAAAAAGTGTAAGCATTAGTATTAAACGTTACGTTTTTACCAAGCGATTTAGTGATTCAAATACTTTGAACTCGTTTTGAATACAACTCAACTCAAGTTGAGTTGTTAGAATAAAAAAAAATATCCTTTTCAATGGTGAAAATACAGAAAAATATATTTATATTCGATTGCGCAAATTAATACCATAACACTATAAATTTGCCCTGGTGTTGCATGGCGATATTGGCGATGTATGCTCTAGGTCTCTAGTGTCTCTAGTGGGCCACCATGCCACCATCCATTAAGGGTTGAACGCAACTCACACGTAAAATAACTTATCTATATTTGTACCTCGTACGCAAATATTGTCATACAGATTGTAGTCATCCAATAACCCATATATTTGCATGCCGAAAGTCGGAACAGTTATAGATAGGTAAGTTATCGCTGTGAAATATAAGAGTCCGTTATTTTATTATAATTATGGGGGTAGTAACAGAAATAAACAACCCGTTATGGGTTGAACGGGTGGTTTGTTATACAGAATCATTCTTGTGGTCAAAAAGTTAAAAGCACCTTGGATCTGTCACTTGAGGGAAGTTAAGACTTAGCCCGTTATTTGCTCTGTCAATTTTCCGTGCCTACGTCTACAAAAGGATTAGACTAGCTTCTTCCCAGCCGTATAAGCCATGATAACGCAGCTTTCTCCACATCACCCAGTAATTTGTCTATACTTGAAATGTGAACACACATAATAAAAATAAATTTATTACATGTGCTCACAGTTCAATTTAATTTGGAAGCAAAATTTACTTAAGGCATTTAAAATTCTCGCAGTCAATCTACGATGAACCTTAATCGCAGAGGCGGAAAGCTTTGGACGTGAACGGAGTATAGTCGATTGTCATTGTCCCAATGTTTTTACACGTAGTTTATCTACTAAAAACCGGCCAAGTGCGAGTCGGACTCGCGCACGAAGGGTTCCGTACCATTATGTATAAAAACGCCAAAAAAAATCTGGTCCGTTGTATGAAAGCCTCACTTAAATATTTAATTGTTTTATTGTAGCCACATATTAATATTACCCACAACGCCATCTCTTGGACCGAAAGGTAACTAAACTATCCCTATCCCACTTAAAAATTTATTTATAACTATCACTAGCCCACTTAAACATTTATATTATTCTGTTTTTTTTAGTATTTGTTGTTGTAGAGGCAACAGAAATACATATCATCATTGGTGACAGACGGACGGACAGCGAAGTCTCAGTAATAGGATCCCGTTTTACCCTTTGGGTACGGAACCCTAACAAAACTAACAACTTGATCTGAAGATGCAGGTCACACGCGCCAATTAATTTGTTTTTTTTTTTTGCTAGGATCGTTTTACTTTTTATATTTAAATTGGCTAAGAATCTTGCAAAATCCGTTTCAAAAAGTGTGCCCAAGAGATACATACATAATTTATGGGATGCTTAACAAAATGTAGCCTCAATTTTAATAATAGCTTTGTTAAAAATACTTCCGACTAATAAATTGAATTTGTGAGTAATGTTTATCTCACGTTCTTTACGATTGATGAATAAGCATATTAGAGTTACTAATTAACTTATCTTTTGTGGTCAAATGACTGTCATTAAACCTGGTGTTATTTTTAAGTCATTAGCATGGCATGACTACAACCATGGTTTAGTCTTGATTGTTCAGAAAACCTGAACGCCTTTCTAAAAATTCGGCTAAGTAAATGCAGGTCGGATTAGTACCTACATAAAGGGTTCGGCGTGAAAACCACTGTGTTGAAAATCACAATTATAATGATTCAAATGATAAATATCACAAATATGACAAAGATTCCGCTACTACTAGCGACACCTAAGTTTTCATAGCAAGTCGATTGCAAGGAACATACTCGAACCTTATTCCAAACGGGACCGGAATTAGCCGGAAGATTGTAGAATGGCATGAATGGTGGATGAGTGGTATAAAAGGGGCACTCGGTCGACTGCGTGGCATTCTAGTTTCGGAAGCGAAACCGGGAAGAACAAGCGATACCTACGAGCGATACCAGCGAGAAGTGAAGTGATTTCTACGGGCGATATAGTGATCGACGAGTGTGTTTACGAGTACGTGCATAGTGTTTTGGTTTGTACGTAGTGTAATTGTGTTTCGACGGTTACAATAAAGTCTTTGTGGTACATTTTGGCATTTTCTAGAACCCAGTACAAATGCAAGCTTTCCACCTATGTTAGAAAGGTTCATTGTAAATTCACGTCGAGAATTTAAAATGCCTCAAGTAAATTTTGCTTACAAAGTAAAAACTGTGAACACAAGTTGCATATCTTCTACAACTACAGGTATAGATGTGTCCTTGCCCTATTGTGTTGACCATGGTACCTACATCACAAAGAAATAACGTTACCTACATTTTTGTATTCTATATATTTGTATAGAATACCCAGCAATATCTACCGAGTCAAACGGTAAGGTTGGAGCATCAAAGGGCCCACCGAAGCATGTATGTAGGTAAGCAAACACGAAATTTTGCCAATCCACCGACTGCGTCCGGAGTATCTAAACTCATTCTAACATTTAGGATGGAATGTAGACGTTTTGGACTTAGGGCCGCCATCCATTGTGAAGATAAGGCCCATCACATCTCCCAGTTTACACGTCGTTTTTAGGGTTCCGTATTTAAAGGATGACAAACGGTGTCCTATTATGTTGGTAGCAGGGCTTTTTCTTGCACGAAAATAGTAAAAAGGAAATAAGTAAAATCACAAAGAAGGTCCCGATACAGGTAACCGTAATAAATGGGTTATTTCTAGATTCCATCATATTATTGACCAAATAATTAAAATTAAAATCGCTATCGGGTAGTATACGGAACTCTACATGTCAAACTCGCACTTTACCAGTTTGCTATAAAAAGACAAGAAGACAACAGCTGCAGCAATCATTCTGTCTTGAATGCTGATTGATGTAATGGGCTATGGAGGAAATTATAGGGATACACTTAATTATATGCAGGCCTAAAAAAATCGAACTCACACACGAAGAATTAAGTTAAAATTCACTTTACTTTTATTAGGTAACGGTACAGCATTTTGAACAAAATTTTGAATTTTATGTTAGATACTTTCTTTAAAACACAATCCTATAACGACGAAACCCTTGATCCTACCTTGCTTATTTTATGAATTTATAGTAAACGACCTTAGTCATACATACAATCAAGTAAGTATTTACCAATAACCGATGAAGAAAAATACCTTTGCCGATCTAGAAAACTGCGGAAGGGCCATAAGTGTAGTAATACATACATAGGTTTTGGCACCCGTTGGTTAAGAAATCTCAAAACGGAGGATATTTAAATTTTCTGAATATTTTCTTCATGATTATCGTAACTTCGTTGAAAGTAAATCGATTTTAATGCAAATGTTTTATTGAATACGGTATAGCCACCCCAAGGGAAATATAAATAAGAATTGAAAAAGCTGTTATACTATTATGAAATGGTAATTTGTAGTAATAACTAATACGGCGTTGATCCAAAAAGGAAGACGAATGTTATTTCCAGCAATAGTTTTCAATTATATGTAGGTAGGTATATTTTAGTTATTACTAAATTTTGAATTTGAGCATTTGAATTTAAGTTATTGAAATTCTGTCACTAACGAACATTCTTTCGTCCTGGTAGATCAGAGACGATCTGTTCAGATGAATTTTCCCACGGTTGGGCTTGGGTCCCCACTCAGTGAGGAGAAGGTCCTGGCAGTGGCTGACCATCCCTAAGATAAACAGGCGTGCGAGCAACGCCTACAGTTTAAATTAATGTCAAAAATGTAAGGTAATAGTGCTACTCCTAATTGATAATATTCGGTGGTTATAGCTACGCTAAAAAGGTATTTGACTAGGGCAGGGATGAAGTTTGCCTAGGGCGCTCTCGAATCTTTGGGTGCTAGCTCTATTACACAGTCTACAACCCTGGACAAGGTGTAAATTGGCAGACTTCACACACCTTTGAAAACATTATAGATTATAGATGATGTGCAGATATCCTCAGGATATTTTCTTTCGCAGAAATAAGTGATAAATGATTTAATATACGCACAATTCATAAGTCGAGTTAATAAGTACCGGATTTGAACTCAAGCCCTATTCGGGAATCCAACGTTTAAACAATTAGGTTGTATTATTGCGTCACTTGGCTAAACCCGTAATAAGCAGGATGTACCTATGAAATACGTATTTTTTGCAGAAATAAATTAAAAAAAAACAAGATAATCTGCAGCATACTGATGTCAGAATCCTACTGCGGTATTTAATTGGAAATTTGATTCCTGCAGATGTTTCACGATTGCACGCGTGTGGCATTTTTCATCTTCACGATGTTAACAGGATTAAAACATTTATTAAAATTACGTTGTATAATGATGACGGCATGAAACCACAAAGGATGTACGCGTAATGGAATCGTTTATCAATTAATTTTCTCCATAATATATTTTTTAATTACAACAATTTAATATAGAAAGAATACTTTAGATGGGCTGCAATATCGGTATGCTCTAAGATGATAACTATAATATAGTTTTGAATAATTTTGAAGCTGTACCTAAATGTTTATTCTGTAATTAAATAGGTACCTACATTTTTAATTATTCGAGGGTCTATACGACTTCACAGAATCTACTTTCAGCTTTCCGTCTTTAGTTCAGTTTCAGTTTTTAGTTTAAACACGCTACGGATTTTGATGCGTTGTTCACTGATATTCAGGTAATTCCTTCCAGATGATTTAGATATAGAACATGCATATTATATTTACTTACAATTTATATTTTCATTGTTTGAATGTGGATAGCAAGGTATCCAGAAGCAAAGCGGGTTCGCTAGCTGAATCATACAATTTAATCTCAAGAACAATCGCTAACCAGTTCATGACCAGTTTCTAGGTTTAACAAATTTTATTTTATTTTAGTATTATGCATTCATTCAGGGCATCTTTTTGACTGCCCAAAACATGCAAACGTTCACGCAGAAAAGACATAATTCTCTCTGGGACTAAATATTGGTAAGATCCTTAATATGGAAGACTCTTTTTGGTCTGACATACATAGTGATTGTTATTCTGCATTAAAAAACCCGCCGCCGTTTTATGGGCTTTAAACAACAGCCGCAAACAGGTTGGTGGCATCCTCTGCTCGAATTTATAAACAAGTTCGAAAATTTTAAGGTCCGCATCCACATGTGGTGGAATATCTTATATTATTTATTAAGCTACACATCACAAAAGTACATAACAATATTCTAACATTACCTACCCGTCTCTAATATTTTATTGATTCGGTGGGTATATTTTTGTGGTTAAGTATTAAAAAATTATATAACGCATAATTTTCTGTACCTAATTACCATGTTTGTATATCTTTTATTATATAGAAGCAATCTTCATTAGTTATCTTCAAAAGTTCATAATCCATTCTACGAGAAATTTTGATCGACAAAGATAAGCAAGTACGACAGATATGTAAATGAATGGGTGACTTCTAGCGGCAACATCTCTTGAACGGTTCCATGCTTCTGATAGCAAGTAAAGCTGTAGATTACTACTAGTAAATCCGCCCTCGCTTCGCTTCGGGAAACCAGTCCCTTCAAAAATCTCTATAAATTTTAACAAATTATGTTATTCCGATGTCTAAGCTATATTACTGCAAAGTTTCATGAAAATCCGTTCAGTAGTTTTTATGTGAAAGAGCAACAAACACACACATACATCCTTACAAACTTTCGCATTTATAATATTAGTAGGAAGTAGGATACTCCAATAAGCTATTTGGGCAATATTTGGGCTATCGAGACATTAGACATGACCGTAAGATCAGATGCTGCTTTCTACATATTCTTGATCAATAATAAGTTTTAAGATAATTCAACGTAGAATAATTAATTAAGGAAAGTATTACCAAAATTATTCATGATTTGGTATGATACTTTTGTTAAGTGGTAATTTCCTAGGGTGAAAGAAATGATTTGAACCTGCATTTTTTCTTATACCTTTTAAATAAGGACAAACAAGCTCAACTGTTTAAACATTCCACTAAATGAGTTGACCACTTATCTCTCCACTAATGTGATAGCACTTGCTATACACCTATGCCTACCATGCTAGGAGAAAACCCGCAATGCATGCTTCTGATGAATGCATGAATCATGAATGAGAAGAAGCTAAAAACAGTATCGTTTATGATACTCGATTTCGATGACATGAACTCATAAAAACTTTAGATGTTAGTCTAATTAGCAGATGGTGTTAGAATATTACACGGTAAGTTTTTTAGTAAGTATGAGGAATGGGAAAGGGACATGTACCTACTGATAATTGGTTCTGTTATTTGGTTTTAGTATTAGTCCAGTCAGTTTTTTTTTAAGTCTGTTAAAAAGTGTAAAAGCAGCTCTACACAAGCCGACATAATTCCCAAGTCAGAATTTTGAGTATCTTTTGTGCAGCTTTTTACTGAGGCACGAAAACTGGCCCAGTCGTAAGGTCGAACACCTTTTGTTAATAACGCTCAACGCTTAACGAGTTTCTTTTGAGCGTTTCACTTCGTGGCCCTCGGGCGATATTATTTATATTTATTTGGGAATTAGAAATGATGCCAGCAGAGAATTAAATCCTCTGAAAAGGCGTGTTTCATGGCAAAGCTATTCAGTTCCATTTACTATCAATTGGCGTTTCAAAATAAACTGATAACTCTTTAGATTACGCTGGGACCTGCCTAATTGCAGATGTGGCAAGAGGAAAAAAAACAAAAATCCCAGTAGGTAGATGTGTGGCTCAAAATAGATTCCAGATATCGTTGAAAAATAGTTAGGCACTTATTTAAATAAAATTGTGGGTATTTTATAATCATATCATGATTGTCATTGTCTTATAGTATAGTAAACAAGCATGCAGTATCGCTGCCGCTCATGACATCAGCTGTAACCGGCACAAAACAAAACTCAAATAGAGACTAGGATGGTTAGTCCAGTTAGTAGATGGTGTTAGATCATTAGTTGGTTAATCCTACTAATATTATAAATGCGAAAGTTTGTAAGGATGTATGTGTGTGTGTGTGTGTGTGTTTGTTGCTCTTTCACGCAAAAACTACTGAACGGATTTTCATGAAACTTTGCAGTAATATAGCTTAGACATCGGAATAACATAATTTGTTAAAATTTATAGAGATTTTTGAAGGGACTGGTGTCCCGAAGCGAAGCGAGGGCGGATTTACTAGTTTGTTAATAAGCGTGAAGTCTTGAACACGAACTTTAAACGATAGTTTAGTTAGTATTGCTTATAGCAGTAGCTATCGATAACAATTGGAACCGGCTACTTTAGGTGCCCTCCGAAGCACGGAAGTGCTCAATAAATTTTTGCCACTAGCGATCACCCATCTAACTATTAACCTGCATCTAACCCGCAGTTATTTAACTTTGTCGATCATTAAAGGATCGACGCTAGCCTCCGCGCTATGAGCGCTTCAGTAATAATGTTAAATTCAAATAATAATGTAAGCAAATAAATGTTTCGTCGTAAAAATAATTATTTCAAATTCTGATTAAGTAATTAGGATTCTGATTAATAGCGGTGGAAAAATCAACCGCATTGGAGATCCCTTACGTAGTTATTCTATTTGTTAATTAATCTATTTTAATTGATTGATTGGCTCAACAAAGAGAAAAAAAGGATTATTATTTTTCTTAACAATATGATTTAAAAATAGTTTTTTGAGAAATATTCTACTTACTTACTCCCTTCCCCGCCCCTTCTTTCCTGTTCGGAACTCTACCTCACTTAGCTGCAGATTATCATCACAGTGCACTGCAGATTGTCCCAAAAATTTGTGTCAAGCAGAAGTCCACAGATGGAGTAGATCTTGGCGTACCCGAATCCCCCATGTATGTTCTTCGGTTATTTATAAGTTTTCGAGTTATAAATGTTTTTCTGAAAATTTGAGAATTTCCGTAATGATTTACAATTTATTATTCGATTTACAAAATAACATAGTAGACATTCCAAAAAAATTATGCAGCTTTTATTTGAGTTGTTCTTTTACGCTCAAAATAGTCTTCGTAACCTTTAAAAAATAAGAAATGTTTGTGTTATGTAAAAAGTTTACGTTCGGTGAGTTACGACTTAAATTTAAAGGATGAGATTATAATATATAAACTCACTTTTTTACGAAAAATATCTGCAAGATTTCTTGTTAATCGCAGTCAAGGTAAACAAACTTACTAACAGATTCTACAATGTTTAATCTCTGCTAAAAATAATCTAAGAAAAATAAATTGATTCGCGCACTTTGAATAACTGAATAACATCTGCTTAGTATCCACCGACAGGTTTATTGAAATGGTAGTGTTATCTTAGACTTTTCGAACTAGTAACGGATACACCCACTACAAAAACACGCATTATCTTTCATGTAAACGAAATCTTTTATCAATTCATATTAACACAGTACAAACGTGTACATTTCAAACAGTCATGTCAATCGTGTTGTCTTGTTGTATGTGCCAAGGCATGGTTATGTAAGTACATATTAACTTATTTAGTGTGTTTAACGTTTTATTTCTTGATTTAAACTTTTTGTAGCGCAGAATATTACTTTTCGCTTTCGACACTCATTCGCCATGTAAACCTTAACTTTGCTGAGTTTCGTACCTACAAGGACTCGTTTCAAGTTTTTATACAGAGGTTTCATACAGAAGGTACAAAATTATAGCTCCATGTAGTAGTATTATAAAAATGAAAACCACGAACACGTAATAGAAACACAAAAAAAACATGCGTAATGCGTATAGCTCACACACGCAGTTACAATATACACAATCAGCAATACAAAAAGGGTCCATAAAATTTTAGCCATCGTCACACTCGTGTGTCTCGCAATGTGACGGGTTAAGGCCATAGTCCACTACGTTCACGACATTGCAGTTCATGTGTTAATTTACAAAGTTCATGCCCTACCAACCTCCAAGAATGTTTGATTTTTTTTTTTCCTATAGTTCATCAAAAATCAAATTATATTCAATCTCTTATCCACATAATTAAGAATAATAAATAGTAGGTATGTGCGAAAAGATTTTTTTTCCAATTTTAGTTCTTATTAGTCTTATTACTAAAAAGGATTATAATTTAAACCTTCATCACTAACGCTTGAAAAGCTAGAACTTCTCACTTAATATCAAGGTTTTGCAAGTGAAAGTTCTGTAAATATTCGTCAACTTACCTCGAATCGGTCCATGCATCATCATCAGCTACTTGTTACTCATTATTGGATTGAAGTTTCTTATCGCTCGATACAGATGGAACCTAGACAGTGAAAAGTGTAAGATTTTTGCGTAAAGAAAATGGGAATGTATGCTATGTGAGGTGACGTATGTGCAGCAATCGAACTTTGCTCCAATGGAGTGTTCTACGACACTTACGCATTTTTGTTCATTTCAATCGTTGTAGGTTACAACCTTATAGTTAGTAGTTACGTTTTGCCGCGACTGTGTCGCTCAAAACTCTAACATACCCGAAATACAACGATGAATTTCTTGCCGATAATGACGATGCGTTATTTACCTACGCCAAAGTTTATGGCCTCTGATCTAAGCGCGTGTGCACTGCGCCGGAAGTAGTCAGGCAAACTTCGGGTGTTACAAAAAGCGAGGTCAGAGGGACATGACCATGCACCCTCACAATAACATCAATTGCAAGTATCAGAATTGCAAACAAATTTCAGAAGAGCCATAAAGTTTGACGCGAGTATATTAGAGTTTTGACATTTATAATTATGTAGTTATGGCAGTTGATATTATGGATTTTATGTAGGACAACAACGTCTGCCAGGACAGTCCGATGCTTCGGTTTGTCTTGAAATAAATAAAAAAGTATGAAAAAAATATTAAATTGTACTAAATAGCCTATAATATGGGAAAACCTGTCTTCTAATTTAGATGCGATCGTCTGTCCCACATTACACAAATCTGGACTAGACTCACTCTTGATTCACTAAACAAGTTTCCGTTTGCACTGCGGCGAAAGTCCGACGATTGTTTTAAATAAAATGATTCAAACAAGAACTTTCACATGTGGTCAGGAGTTTTTAAATGCTTCGAATGTTAATAGTTACTCTGAAACAAAGTTTTAGGAAGTCGAAACTGTACTTTTTACTAATATTATAAATGTGAAAGTGTGGAAACTTGTGCCTCGATCAAGCAAGAACGGTTGAACGGTAAGATTTTAGGCGAATTTTTGCAGACATAATATTATATTCTTCTAAGTTTTAGTAGTAGCGTTAAATCTGTCATTTTATGAGTACAAAAACATCAAAATGAATATCAATGTAGGGGCCTCAGCGCAGGGAAAAACGCAAGCTGTAGATATTTTTTTAGACTTTGTGACCATTTAAAATTTGTTGGCACTTTTTGTTTGTCGAATAGTTACTTAGTAGATACTCGTTTACCCACTTTTTACTAATATCTTTATGCCGTTTACCTACGATCATTAACACCACCGAACACATCAATGACGCCTTGCCGTTCATAAAAAAGACGACTGAAAACGCATATAAAATATTTCACCGTAGAGTCCAGGGGAAGATGGCTGTTAGCCAAATAGGTATAACTATAAATTTCAAATTTAAAATGCCCCGACCAAACACATCCCGTAATGAACTGCTGATAATCAAACTCCTGAGCAGATCTTCATAAATTATTATATCTAAGAATCATCCCGATCATGTCAGCTTTCTTACAAAAGAAAACTGCTTCATAATTGGCATTCGTTTAGGACTTAAAATCGACAAGTTGTAAAATTTTAACATAATTAGCGTAGTTGGAGTCAATCAAATACGCATTATCAGGGATAACTCAAAACCTATGATAGTGTCACATCAGCTTTCTAATATAACTACATTTATCAAAATCGGTTCATCCAGAAAAATGAGATAAAGAACAACTTTTTTGAAATCGATTAAAAAATAATATAAAAAATAAATAAAAAACAATAATTTATATCAACGTAAAAAGTAGGGAGGTTTACTGTTTTTATTCCACTTTCGGTTGGATCCAGGCATTATAATCAAAGAACTAATGTTGTAATTGACCTCAAATCCCCAGCTGCACGATTTCCGTACATTCTCATGGACGAAACAGCGAACAAAATAATTATAGTCCTGAGACTCTACCTATATAAAAAATAAAATCTGTACTGATCACTGTCTATAGATAGAGACGTAGAAGGCAATTGAGAAAAACTATTATTAAGAATATTTATTAGGGAAATTTTCCCTTAACAATGATTTCTGTTAGTATGTGTTAACCTCTTTAACACCAGATTCGATTTACCTAACCTATTTCGATGCAATGTGTGTGTTATTCTAACTGAATTACAAATGATAAAGATGCGTTAATTAAAATAATCCCGGGTATAAATATTGGAAAAATGTCATTTAATTGCTTTCTGAAGCGACGCAAAGACGAGTTTACTGGTATATCAATGTAGAGACCTACAGAAATTAAAGTCATCTCAACGGTGCCTTAGATACTTCACTACACTGCAAGCTGAACTATGTATAGCTAAATACAAAAAAAGATCGACCCTGCAATGTTTAATATATGCTTAAAATAATTAATGAATTTCCTTGAATAAATTTTTGACGTTCTTTTTTTTAGATATAGGTATATCACTTGTATTAAGTATTTAATTTAATAGCTTACGTTATTTTCTACCTTTTAGGACACTACTGGGAGACTACTGATAGAAGGTGTTGTTTTGGGTTGAGTTTATGCCGCCGTATGCTGTTTGGATAGTAGATAATTAGATTTATTTGACTTACAATGAGAGCCAGAATTCAGGAAAGCCGAAAGCTTTTAAGATATTAGCGACCGCCTATCCAATTTCTGACCATGCCCGTAATAACTTAAATTCGTCGATAATATTTTACGATGAACAAAATCTATAAGCCATGCATAGGTATTTATTTCTATACACTTTTGTTTTACTGGATATTAAAATATCTCTTACTAAAGTCTTTCGCTCACTCACTAAGGAAACGCTTTGTCAAGATAGTACGAAGAACTGATAACCATTAGGGAAGGAGTGGAGATAAGTAGACACAGAGTTCTTTAAGAGCAAAGGTATTATACTGAGGTTCAAGTACATAAAAGCTTTTAAAATGTAATAATTTTGATCTTAATCAAAGTATATTTTCAAAACTTTTGTCTTGACATTGAATGTCTTGTCATTGATATGACGAGAAGATAAGTTGCAGGTATGAGATACATTATAGCATATGACATCGCGTAGTTATATGTGTGCAAACAGTTGCAGTTGTATATCTGTATAATCTCTACTACGGTATAAGGCAGAACGCTGCGCGCGCGTCGTCAGTGTATACCTAATATCGGTTCAAGAGAGGTCTTTGTCAAGATATTAATAGCAACACTGCCAACACATGACGTAAAATAAGTACGAAAAGTAAAGGAATGTGATCTGAATAATAAGTGAATTGTGTGATTATTTGGAGTGCAATATTGAACGCTAACCGTAAAAGGTATGGAGTGTTGGTTATTTTATTATTTAAGTTAATTAAAAAATACTTAGTCGCTGAGTATTGTAGACTCAATTACCATGAAGTGTTAACGACTGACTCTAAAATAATTTATTTTACATTAGGTGTTTGTTTTGTCACACAGTAATTTGTTCGGGCCAAGGGTAAACGAACCGTTAGCTCACTTGAGGATGGTTTAAAATAAATTGTGTTTGTTGTACACATTGGCAATAATGTGTATATGTAAAGTAACCAACAAACTTACTAGATTCATCAGTTAAAAGTTGAGATATGCAAGAATCAATTGTTTTGACATTTATTTATGGACGTGGATCAAATTTTCAAAGTTTAATCAACAACCTTTGCATATCTGAAGGATTTCACAGAATCCGGATTGATCAGAAAGTTATTCTACAATACTGACTAGAAGGATATTCTTAAATATTTTACATACAAAAATATTTTTTCAGTCTCATAGGTAGATTCTAATTTGAGGCAAGATCAAATATGTAAATTATGCTTTTAAATGGTGTTAAGTTGTTTACAGAGAAACTTAATTAATTCTTATACCTACTTCCTTATTCATAACAAATATTGTTTCGTTGACTGACTCTTGATAAAAAAATAAAGAAAGAGGTTCAACCGGTTCAACGGTATTGTTTATCATTGCAATTGATCCAAAATTTACATTGCTATCATCTTGACTAGGCGCATGAGGAATACTGCAATAAATATCAGGATGTTTTCAAGTTTAAATTATAACAATTTTATGTTATTATTATCCATAATAAATTTTATTAGTGCTTGATATATTATTATACTGCATCTGCATGTTGTTTGGACGGTTGGTTCAGTTATAGCTGTTAACTACATTCAAGAAACAAGTTATAGTATAGCCACTTGAAAATATTTTTATTTGTGCACTAGTTAGCTTGGAGCTTTTATTCATTAACCCCTAAGAGGATAAACTTAAAAATGAAAGTTTGTTTGAAAATCAGTAACAGTTAGTAGTTGTTCTACTTACATACCGTCAAAAATATCTACTGAAAATATACGGAAAAAATAATATAAAAAACTGAACACCCAGTCAAAACTTATGAGGAAAAACCATAAATTAAAAAGGTAAGCATTATTAAGAATAGTTCAAAAAGTAGGTACCCATAAGTTGTCACTGTTTATGTATGGGCAGGCTTTGACAGCATGACCTCACTCGCCAGTGGCGCCAACTGGTGAGCACAAAAACGGCGACCCTCATTGAATAACATTTGAATTAACTGTCATGTTTACATTATAAAGGGTGCTACAGGTTTTTGCAATAATAGATCTGTTATTATTTAATCATTTTCATTATTACAACGGTCATTACGTGTCATCATCGGACCGCCTATGTTGATAATATGATGAGTATGAAGAGACCGATGGAATATTGCAATATTGCAAAGCGAGGTCGATGTTAGGTTGAGTGACCGCAAATCTTAGATATTCCGTGCTTCCGAGAGCACGATACACTGAACTATAACAGTACACTGAAATATACACTGTCATTGGGTGATAATTGGTTCAAGACTTCGAGATGTAGGTACCTACATACTTTGTTTTCATCTGGAGGCAATGATCTAAACTCTATTTGGAATAATTTCATAAAATTTATCATCGAAAATTAAAAATGAAAAACTATTGAATAAAGTATTAGTTGAATTCTAAATTTTTAGACAATCATAGTACTAATGTTACTGTAGGTAACCGGGGTCACTAACATTCGCGCGAACGTTTGAACATTGTACGAATGTTTGCACGAATGTGTGGCAGTCTACGAGAAGTTTCGACCTTCGCACACTTTGACGTACGGCCATAAACCGTCACACCTGCCTGTGACAGCTTACGAAAACCACGAATGTGTCAACTTCACATAATCATTTTGCGAAAATCGTCCTTATCTTGTGGTTTCTCTTATTCAGGCGAGTGTGAATAACCGGCCTAATAGTAATTCGCGCAAATACGCGAACCCACAAGTGTATCACGTACCTTTGCAATGATTTTGCGATTTTTTTTGACAATTTCGGGGCATCCCAAACTGTCAAAGTCGTGACAATTCGTGCGGTGTACAAAGGTTCGCGCGCGCGCAAGTGAATGAGTGGGGTAAGAGATAAGTTAACATTAGATACAAGTTAACTAATTACGATGTGACATTTCCGTATTCCAATGTGAAGTTCTGCCACTTAGAACAATTTAAATGTCCAACTTCATTATATAAAAATAGTAGATTGTATAACAAGGGAGCAAAGTAATATTTTTACGGCGAGGGCGCTTTTTTGAATCCAGAGCGAAGTGAGGGATTCTAGAGTAGAATCCCGAGCGTAGCGAGGGATTCTTTGGTAGAATCCTGAACGTAGCGAGGGATTCAAAGTATGCCGCCCGAGCCAAAAATATTTGCTCCCGAGTGATACACTCTACTTTTCATCCCCCCCTATGAGAAAATAAAAGGCGCCTCAAATTCAGGAATAATACTGTCACAGTCACTAAACTAACTAAACTGACTAAACCGACTAACCCGACTAACCCGACTAACCCGACTAACCCGACTAACCCGACTAACCCGACTAACCCGACTAACCCGACTAACCCGACTAACCCGACTAACCCGACTAACCCGACTAACCCGACTAACCCGACTAACCCGACTAACCCGACTAACCCGACTAACCCGACTAACCCGACTAACCCGACTAACCCGACTAACCCGACTAACCCGACTAACCCGACTAACCCGACTAACCCGACTAACCCGACTAACCCGACTAACCCGACTAACCCGACTAACCCGACTAACCCGACTAACCCGACTAACCCGACTAACCCGACTAACCCGACTAACCCGACTAACCCGACTAACCCGACTAACCCGACTAACCCGACTAACCCGACTAACCCGACTAACCCGACTAACCCGACTAACCCGACTAACCCGACTAACCCGACTAACCCGACTAACCCGACTAACCCGACTAACCCGACTAACCCGACTAACCCGACTAACCCGACTAACCCGACTAACCCGACTAACCCGACTAACCCGACTAACCCGACTAACCCGACTAACCCGACTAACCCGACTAACCCGACTAACCCGACTAACCCGACTAACCCGACTAACCCGACTTACCCGACTAACCCGACTAACCCGACTAACCCGACTAACCCGACTAACCCGACTAACCCGACTAACCCGACTAACCCGACTTACCCGACTAACCCGACTAAACCAACTAATCTAATTAAACTAACTAAAGAACTCATTTTTCAAAACAAAACCATGAATTTCTAACAATCCGGACTGAATTTACTCTTCCTCCCCGTTATTTAACAAACGGGGAGGAAAAGTAATATGAAAATTCATTCCAGCCCGCTAAATAGAAAACACCAACTTTGGGCCCCCTTAAGTCCGAACCAAGTCGTCTTTTTCGAATAGGTGGGATGAAAAATTAATTTCCTGGTTTGGGATATTTTATCTTTACACATATTTAACAACAGAGTAATACGAGACATTAATCTGTGTGATTTTTGCATTCGTCAAATTAACTTCAGAAATAATACATTTAAACTGTAAATGGTTGAACATGGAAGATTATTTAAGAAAAAAAGAAGTTTTTTTTTTTAAATCAAAAATTATTTTTTCTGTGGACCCTATTATATCTATTTATTTTCTTTGTTAATGTTTTTAATAGAGACGTTCATTAATTGAGATTAAGTTTTATAGATAATATTTATTATGATTGGTGCAATAAAGTGCAATTAAAAGTGGTAGGTTACACGTTTTCAATTAGATTTAACTTTGCATAAAACGTGGCGTTGTTTATTGACAGGAATTATCTCTACTTCCTCTATTAGATAGATGTAGCGATTCTCGCCGAAAAGTTTTTGCTCGTTTTTGTTACAAAAAGATAACCTAACATTTGCCAGAGGCTTGTCAGAGGATGCATAAATATCAAGGTTATTATATTATGTATAAAGAAAAAATTGTACCTATTATATTTTACGAAATACGTATGAAGTATGAATTTGGTACACTTAAAGCAAACTTAAAGTTTATATGGAAGAAGAATTGTATAAAGCTGATATTTATTATAATCCATTTCCCGCATTTTAAATGAATACAACAAAAAATATATTAAATTGATCCACCGAAACGTTACTAATATGTAACTTTATGAACTCTTTGATATTCTACGTTTGTAGTGTCAATGTGTAGTAAACTTTTTTCTAAATGAATGACGGTCGAATTTAGAGCGTAGAGCTTCTCTACCGCACATAATTCTATCGTGGAAACAATAATATACAAAACGCTCTTGTTATAGATTTGCCGTAGCGGAACAAAGATTGCTTTATTAATTGTTTGATTAATAAAACTAATATAAAAAATTGTCACTCTTTTCTAACTTCTAACCACGTATCAAGTGTGAATGCATTATAGAGTTGTACTGATCAATATGATGATTGAGATTTCAGTTCTATTCAGGTCATGGTCTGTTTGCCAATTTTTAACCAAATCTATTCATACTAGTAATACGTCACGAATTTTAACCTTTAAAATATAGTAAGTTAACATCAGATATAGTTTTCATATGTTTTTAACCTTTGACTACAGACGCGCGGTCTAATAGACCGCTCACAGTAGGTAAATCAATGATATTATATAGGTAAATCAATTTCTTGCGAACCTTCTCTTTCAATTTGGCTTCTAAAGTGACCGGTAGCTTCACGTTTCGCGAGATGAGCAATGGTCATTGTTGCGAAAAAACGTGTACTGTCGACTACAAGTTTGTTCCCAGGCCCGCTGTAAGTTGTTTATGCGCTTGCGTGCAACACCTATGTCTTACACCCCCTCTCCCTTATGTTTTGCGTCGAGATTAATTTACCTACTTCAGTATTTAAAGATGAACAGAACAAATCAATTAGAAATCATATATTATAAAAATATGTAGGTACTGTGGCTAATAACTTAGCCACTAACCGTACCTATGTTCATACTAGAAATTAATTAACACTAGTTTTCAAAACGTACCTATATGAAATCTGAAAGTTCATACAACTCCATTGTACGTAGATATACTCGTAGGTACTTTGTTGATCCACGTTTATTGCTATTCAAATTAAGCACCAAACATCAACAGATTATAGGTATTTATAGCACAGATTAACACACAGTAATGTATCGTTGTTTACATACCGGTATCGGTACCGGTAGGTAGGGTAATGCAAATCCTGGTCACATATCTAGTAGACCGCAATTTCACGATTACCTCTGCAGGCCCGTTCGATTATGTAGAATTATGGAAACTATAGATTGTTCATTGTAAGGTGGTCATTAAGTTTTAATTCGTTTTGAATTTTTGTTTTTATTTTTTATATTTGTGTTGATCGGCAATTGCGTGTAATTTTTAAAAATTAATCAATAAACTCTTCTGTTACTGAGTGACTCACATTCAAAGCAGCCGAAACTATCTACTGAACGCAATAAGCTTAATTTGGCATGCGTGTTGTGACGAACCGAAGTCGTTATATATTCTAAATTGATTTGTTCCCATAAATTGATTTGTTCTCCTTTCCTTCACTTCTTGGAGAATGTAGGTACCTAGGGGAGCACTAAGAGAGGATTTTTGGAAATACCCTTAAAGGAATAAAAACGATGGAGGGAAAGCTACTAAAAAGGTTAAATGTGTGGTTCGTTTGCACGACTATGAGACGAAATCATGTACACCAGGTTACCAAGTGATAAATCTAAACTGAGCGGACGAAAACCTGTTCTAATACGGAAAGCTATTAAGAGTTCTTATCTTACTTAGTTGACACAAGATATCGTACGGGTTTCATCCGCGGAGTTTTACGCCGGATTCACACATATCAGTGAAGATTTGCCGGAACTGTGACGGAACGGTGACTTCACTGATATGTGTGAATCCGGCGTTATATCGACACCTACTGGCCTTAACGCATTCGTTTGACTGGTTATAAAATAGACAATCCTCATGATTTTTTAAACAAAAACTAAAAGTTAAAGACATAATCCTAAAAATATATTAACTCTAAAACTTAAAGACATAATCCTTAAAATATATTAACTCTAAAAGGTAAAGACATAATCCTTAAAATACATAAAATACATGTCAATAAGGAATTGTACGAGTAGGTAATAATGACAGTAGTTGTGGCGTTGGAAGAGAACGCGCAATCGTTCTACACAAGCACAAGTTCGTCATAATAATATTAGAATCCACCACACAACAGCACTGCTTGCCGGGGTTCTTTTTTTTCGCTCAAAAAATATACTTAGCTTAATCGCAGGTTGTTAATAGCACTAACAATTAATCTTGATGAACTTTAAATAATGTACCTACCTAATGCTGTTAGGATTGTTACGGTAATCTTGTGGCAACATAAAAAAATGTTATGATCCGAACAATCGCATCATAAACTTAACAAAATCGTGATCGAGAGGCGTAGATGGATGTTTATTGGATGGATTGGATAAACAAATCCTTCGACCGAGGGCAGAACTTACATTTAGAGTACGTACAATCAGTTTTACTTATCTACCTAAGCCTAAGCATTCGTAAGTCACGAATTTTTGTAGTTTATACCTGACACCACCTTGACATCGCTTCGGAAAACTTTTGTATTAATGTCGACACCCGAAAAACATTCGAATCATATAACATCCCTATATCATATCTACATATTATTATTAAGTTTGTGCATCTAGTGAACATAAAAACACTTAGGTGTAACAAATGTTACATCAAGCTTACATTAGCTTTGTTTGAAAACCGCTGTAAAATTAGTTATGCCGTTTTATTGATTTGCAAGAATAAACATTCAAACAAACCGAGAAACTCATAAAAAATCTACAAATCATAGTTGCGAGTTCTGTTACGTAACAAATACGTATTCGTTACATGTTTTGGTAGACAGGGTCGCTAACATTTACAAATGGTTCGTTCCATCTCTCTGTCCACATTAACAAACTTCTGTAACAGCGATTCGAAATTGACATCTGATTTATTTCTTCATCGAGAACTGGATTTGTAGACATAAATGGCCGTGATGTTAGAATACTTTATACAACTTTAAAAATGGCTCAATTTTGCCGTCTTGTCTCGCGACTCATCAGTTATTCTTTTAATGTTTCTTACGACCCTGGGCAGTGAATTGTCGTCCAGTAGCTATACACTATACACGCTATAATCTAATTTACTACCTGTACTCACAGTTCAATTCAGCTTGTAAGCAAAATTTGCTTATGGCCATTTGAAATTTTCTTCGTCAATCTGTACTATACCCTATCACAAGGGCGGAAAGCTGGCATTTGTCTGGGATACAATTTAAACTTATTCCATATCGAACCCTAACGCAGTGTAGATGAATGTCGCACGTTGAGTTCGTTTTTATTTATTGCTACGTCTTCGGAAAAACCGAAAGGAAAAGACAACCTGTTTTAATACGTTGCACGTTTATACTCACGTGTATAACGTCTAAACAACAGAACAAATTTTAATGACCATGTGTCGCACAATGCTTCACTTCAAGTCCGAGTGACATACGCTGTATCTTATACGTAAAAAGAGAACATAATCAATACAAAATAGATTTTTGAATTTTTTATTTGCTATCTTATCGAACACATTGTCAACTGCAAGTAGAAAAAACCGGCCAAGTGCGAGTCGAACTCGCGCACGAAGGGTTCCGTTATTATGTATAAAAACGCCAAAAAAATCTGGTCTGTTGTATGAAAGCCTCACTTAAATATTTAATTGTTTTATTGTAGCCACATATTACGCCCAACGCCATCCATTATTTATTAACTTAAATATTTATTTTATTCTGTTTTTTAGTATTTGTTGTTGTAGCGGCAACAGAAATACATCATCTGTGAAAATTTCAGCTGTGTAACTAATACGGTTCATGAGATACAGCCTGGTGACAGACGGACGGACGGACGGACGGACGGACAGCGAAGTCTCAGTAATAGGGTCCCGTTTTACCCTTTGGGTACGGAACCCTAAAAACAGAGTTTATAAATTAAAATTTACCTAACATGCGTTGTTTACATTACATTTTTTATACATGTCGTATTAGAACATTTCAAATAAATACTCCTAAGTATGACGGGACATCAGATTCACATCATCTTTCTGATGTGTGGTGTATTGAGCTTTCGTGCATATTCGGATCAGGAGATTAAACCACCACGAGGACTTATCTACTTCATGAAAATAGGACATAAATGTTTGAAAATAGTACAATCATTGAACCTATTAAAACAGTCCATCAAATATACACACATTAAAAAAAATTTGCGAACACTAGGAAAAACAGATAAGTATATTTTTTATGTACAGCGCTGCACAATTTCCATAGATCGCTATTAATCACGGTTTTCCAAGCAACGTTGTTACGTCATAATAAATTTTATTATTTATTATTACGTAATATGCAAGGGTTATTCTCAGAGTACTCCGTTCTTTTGTTCTCAAAAAATTTAAATCTCTAACATTGATTCTCAAAATACTCCGAAAAAATTTAAATAAAATTAAATACCTACTTTTAATTCTCATCCTCCTCCGCAAGGTGTTACGTTTATTCTCAATATCCTCCGACGGTCATTTTCGTCAATTCTCATTCTCCTCCGCGCGTTAAAAATACAGTCAGATGAAAAATAACTACTACTCAGCAATATTAAATTATTTTATTATTTTCTATGGGCGCTTACCTAAATATACAATCGTTCCATTATTAAGAAGTCATTATTGTTGTAAAAAATAATAGCAAACCCTAGTGCTACAGAGACAGAGAACATGGCGTGCTTTAATGTTTCACTAATGATCTTGGGTCTCCGAGGTCAAACTGACCAATAGGGTTATAGTTTTATCTCAGGTACCTGGGACTCTAAGTAAAATGCACTTTTTAATCCCTATTAGCGATGCCTATGTTATGTTCATTATAAGTCGGAAGTCCTTCTTATGTTTACTTAAAAAAACCATGAATATGGAAAATTTCAGTGAAAGTGAAGGTGCTGGAGTTATAAGCTTTAATTTTTTGGACGGAAAACGTAAGTAACTGATTAATATAAATTATTATTAACTAGTAAATCCGCCCTCGCTTCGCTTCGGGGAACCAGTCCCTTCAAAAATCTTTATAAATTTTAACAAATTATGTTATTCCGATGTCTAAGCTATATTACTGCAAAGTTTCATGAAAATCCGTTCAGTAGTTTTTGCGTGAAAGAGCAACAAACACACACACACACATACATCCTTACAAACTTTCGCATTTATAATATTATAAGTAGGATTAAAACGCTGGCAGATCGGCGGCGGTAACCAGCATTCTGCTTGAATGCGCCCTTATTGTTGATTAATTTTTAATGTTTAATTGTTGATTTTTTTAAGTCTTAATTCAGACTGATTCTTTTATACATATTTTTCACTTTTATATTTTGAGGTTTATTTTTAATGTTTCGTTGTTGATTTTTGTTTAGTCTTAATTCAGACTGATTATTTTATACATATTTTTCACTTTTATATTTTGAGGTTTATTTTTAATGTTTCGTTGTTGATTTTTGTTTACTCTTAATTCAGACTGATTCAGACATACATGTTATATACTAATATAAGACATAATGAATCAAAATGACTGGATTTTATTTAGATTTTCCACTTGCTAAAACTTGCCAAAGACACTTGCTTCTGACTGTACCGTTCGTAAATATTCGGAGTAGTTTGAGAATGGATGTATGGGTTATTTATTTTTCACAAATTAAGGGACGGAGTATTTTGAGAATGAATTTGAATTGCCTCGGAGTCAAGTGCGAGTCGATTCTTAAATCATTTTTTTTCGCGGAGGAAACTGAGAACTATTTTCGGAGTACTTTGAGAATAAGCCAATGCCCGAAGCACTGAAGAAAAAATTGCCGAAACTTGCCTAATTGTAGACAATAAATGCCAATACTTGCTTTTTACAAAAAAAATAATAACCGACTTCAATAATCAGAGATAACTCAAAATCTACTCGCCAGATGGCGTTCAATTTAACCCATCTGGGTGTAAAGTTCTCGTCACTAAAAATTAATCAAGGCCAAACACAAGATCATAATAATTGCTTTGAAGCCAGTAATTAGTAATAGTAGATTGTTACACAAGGGACGTAAGTAAGCTATTACAGAACAAGATCCAATTTGGCGCCAGTGCGAGCGCAGCTCGCATAGAGCGCTAATGGATCGCGTGCACCCGAGATATTTAGTCACACGAGCGAGCGTAGCGAGCGAGGGTGAATATAGTTCGAGGGTGTAATAGCTACTTGCAACCGAGGTAAGCATTCTACTTTATATCATTCTTGTGAGGTAAATAAAACATTGGTAATGCAAAATGAAATTTTAATTTGAGATCAAATGAAATGCCGCCATTTCCATTTTTTTTTCGTAAATAGTTTTCTATTTTTTGGAGTTTACTCCTTAAGAAACGATTTGAGTTATAAGGCCCGGTATGAGATTTTATGAGGAGTAAAATCAAGTTTAGAAACACGAAAAGTTGAGGCGTTACGTAGAAAGAGACAAACATATAACTATCTCTAATCTCTAATCTCTAATCTCTAATCTCTAATCTCTAATCTCTAATCTCATCTCAAATCTCTAATCTCTAATCTCTAATCTCAAATCTCAAATCTCAAATCTCTAATCTCTAATCTCTAATCTCTAATCTCTAATCTCAAATCTCAAATCTCAAATCTCAAATCTCAAATCTCTAATCTCATCTCAAATCTCTAATCTCAAATCTCTAATCTCTAATCTCAAATCTCTAATCTCTAATCTCAAATCTCTAATCTCAAATCTCTAATCTCTAATCTCTAAGGAGTTTTGCATAGTTTGAAATGTATGGAAATTAAATGCCGCCATGTTGTGTTTTTTTTTTCAGTAAAAAGTTTTCTTACCATTTTATAAGAAAAGAGATTGTTTACCAAGGAGTTTTGCATAGCTTGAACTGTAATGTGAACATTACAATTCAAGCATAGTGCGACGTAATGTTGCCTTGAATTGCAAACACCAACTTACAAGGAGACTTTCCACCATAGTAATCCCTAGTTACTGAGCAAGTATGATATAATAGTAGATTGTTACACAAGGGACGTAAGTAAGCTATTACAGAACAAGATCCAATTTGGCGCCAGTGCGAGCGCAGCTCGCATAGAGCGCTAATGGATCGCGTGCACCCGAGATATTTAGTCACACGAGCGAGCGTAGCGAGCGAGGGTGAATATAGTTCGAGGGTGTAATAGCTACTTGCAACCGAGGTAAGCATTCTACTTTATATCATTCTTGTGAGGTAAATAAAACATTGGTAATGCAAAATGAAATTTTAATTTGAGATCAAATGAAATGCCGCCATTTCCATTTTTTTTTCGTAAATAGTTTTCTATTTTTTGGAGTTTACTCCTTAAGAAACGATTTGAGTTATAAGGCCCGGTATGAGATTTTATGAGGAGTAAAATCAAGTTTAGAAACACGAAAAGTTGAGGCGTTACGTAGAAAGAGACAAACATATAACTATCTCTAATCTCTAATCTCTAATCTCTAATCTCATCTCAAATCTCTAATCTCTAATCTCAAATCTCAAATCTCTAATCTCTAATCTCTAATCTCTAATCTCTAATCTCAAATCTCAAATCTCAAATCTCAAATCTCAAATCTCAAATCTCAAATCTCTAATCTCATCTCAAATCTCTAATCTCAAATCTCTAATCTCTAATCTCAAATCTCTAATCTCTAATCTCAAATCTCTAATCTCAAATCTCTAATCTCTAATCTCTAAGGAGTTTTGCATAGTTTGAAATGTATGGAAATTAAATGCCGCCATGTTGTGTTTTTTTTTTCAGTAAAAAGTTTTCTTACCATTTTATAAGAAAAGAGATTGTTTACCAAGGAGTTTTGCATAGCTTGAACTGTAATGTGAACATTACAATTCAAGCATAGTGCGACGTAATGTTGCCTTGAATTGCAAACACCAACTTACAAGGAGACTTTCCACCATAGTAATCCCTAGTTACTGAGCAAGTATGATATAAAATATCATATACCTAACTAAAAACTGTTACGAGTACGACCGTGCGTAACTTCGGTTAAAGTGTACCTATAATAGTTTATGCAAATAAATCGGTTATTCACACGACAAACGTGCCATAAACCATGAACTATAAGATTTACCTTTTGAACTATCGTAAGCATGACACAACGTCAATAAACATTTCAATAAAACTCATGTTCACGCTTCATAGGCAGATCCGCATCAGTAGCAGTCACGTCTATAGGTACATAATAATAAAACTGTAGGTAACTGATTCCATACTGATCCCACTCTGCACATAGCAAATATATTTAAAAATTCATAATGGGAGCCTTTATATACCTACATAAGAGAACCCAAAACAATATTGTGTTTCATTTTGTCTGTTTGTCTGTATGTATGTCTGTATGGCTACAATTATTTTCAAAGTAAGAAGATTCCGAAATAAAAAATCATATGTCAATATTACCAACATCGCAAGTATTAATTATAGATAAATTGCGTAATTTATAAAAAATAATAACCATGCAATTTTTTAGATATACAAAAGCAGCGTTGCGTATTCGTCGTGGTCCGACGATTATCGTATCGCGGACTTCGTGAGAGACGCCCTCTTATTGTAATTTGTGAAAAAAGATTGACTCAGTACATTTTAAAAGTTACTTAGGCACGTACAGAATTTCTTATTGAAACAAATATTTCGGTTATGGTTTAATGTTAACTAGAACATAAATTTTTATGTTTATGTAAGATAGCATATAGCAAGAGTCGGTAGGTAACAAAGGTTTATGCTTCACTATTTTTAATTTTAAAACAACTGAGAACAAGTTGCCTGACGAAACACTTTTCCCCAAAAAACTAAGCAAGTAGTTGCATTATAAAACTCTTTCTTTAGCACAAAGGCATAAAATACAAGTTCCTAAATTAATATTCGTTACTATTTACAAATCCCGTTGATAATAGCTATTGCCTTAAATTTTACGTACCTATCACTCGGATAATATTGGAGTGCTTGGTCACTGAGATTTTACGCATTATATCTTTACTCATTTCGCAACTGGAATAAGGTCCAAAGCTCATTGTATGATTATATTAAGTTATAATTATGTGTTCGTGAGATCCGGTTACAAATTGAACCATATCTTAAATATTTTTAATATAACTATGACACCGCTTTTAAATTTTGTTTATTTTAATGACATTACTTACGTCTTACGTAGTTACGGACAGTACGTAAACTGAGTTAAACATTTAAAATTAAACATGTAAGCGAAGATGGATGGAGCAATTTACCCAGAAAAATTAGTATGAACCATTGTTAAAATTTTAATGTGGCCATTGTTTTATTTTCTTGCTAGACTTATTTAGTGCGTGGTAAGATGAAAATACCGAAAGTAAATTTTTGATTCTAATCACATAAAGAGTAAAAAAATTTAAATGAGTGCATAAGAAAGACTGCCAATAGACAAACATCATGAGGCAAGTGACCGCGAGCGGGACAAGACTTGATGGCCATGAAAAGTTTTTCATAAAATCATACTGTAAACTAAACAGAAAGTGTTCAGAGTAAGTTCAGGATTGACGATAGAATCTTCTGTTCAAAGGGAGATCTTTCCTTTTCCAGGAGACACTATACTCCGTTCGCGTCCGACTGGAAGTCGTTACAGTTGCATGGCACACAAATACCAGTTTTCCGTCTATGCGATTAAGGTAGATTTAAGATTGACGGCGGGATCTAAAAAATGCCCATCGTCAATTTTGCTTACAAACTGAACTGAACTGTGATCACAGGTTAATTAGTTTGGTTTTGGCAGGGAGCGGCAATTCCATATGCTCTTAAACTCAAGTAAATAATCCCGAGTCCACGCCTGGGAAAAGGCAAACTCCTTGCCCTGATCTACGCATAGAGTACGACGGCGACAAGAAAACAATTATCATTTCAGATCTGTATCCTCATTGGTACTTACAAACGCTAATGAAATTTTGCCATTAATTACCAACCTTGAACTTGAATAATTTCATAGCTCACGAGTACTCACGACCTCGCTTCTTCATACAATGGTTATCGTTTGCTCTTGTTGTTAGTAACTTTATAATGTACAAAGCCGGTACGTCAATAATGGAAAATTTTGATTACAATACAAATGTACTCTTATTTGCACAGTTTGTACTACACTGGAAGTCAATTTATAGGTACATTATCTTTGTAAAATACTTAAAAAAATATAAGTATACATTTATTTATATTAACAGAAATTGGCTCAAGTCCCCTTAGGAATTACTTCATGAATTCTTGAAAAGTGCTAAATTGTGTGCATACTTAAAGAACTTTAATAAATTTCCTACGACTTAAAAGAATACCTATAGGTATATTAATCACGTCTTGGATTAGAACTTCCTAATTACTCCACGTCTGTATAAATACAATAATTAGCTTATGAAAGAATTTAAGAATAAGGAAACAATTATAAATGTCAAATCAAATTAACCTAATAACAAAGTACCTATAGATATCTTGTGTTTAAAATGTCTATTTTTAAACAGCGCCGCCCACTAAGCAACTTATGGATTGTATGCATAAGTTACCCCTATGTAATAAATATCGAAAACTTTCAATATATTCCATTTACGATACTAATGTGGCAATCTATACTAATACCGAAACTGTAACGGGGTCAAATCCTTTACATTGTTTGGAATTTTTAATGTTGTTGTTTTTTAAAAGAGCAAAACGATTTTTTGTTTATCTGTCTAACTGTCCAAAAACGGTCTTGTTCAGATTTACAGATAAAAGTTAGTATGAAGGTTCTGCGAAGAGGTAGTTCTTATTAAATGTTTTTATATATTGCTTCTTAGATAATTATACAGCAAAAATTTCTTCTAAATCAAACTAATTAGGTAAACATGAACTTTAAATGACCCAAAAGTAAATGAGTTGCACAGGTTTAGGTGCTTGTATAAATAAGTATCTACCGAAGCGAAGCGTGGGGAAACGAATTTAACAATAAAGTGGAAAATGTTATGTTTGTCTTACACTCAGTGCCATTTCTATAACCTAACAGATCTGTAAGTATCCTTATTAGGCCGTGAAGCGGGCTGATTAAATCATCCATGAGTCACAATGGCGTCTTTATGGAGTTAAATCGTAGCACGGCCGTGTGCAACAGAGATTAGATTTGGTTTTCATCATAACTCGTTTTGTTATGTCAATAGCTGATAAAAAAGCAGACGAACACTGATAAGTTGCGGTCAAAGAAGGTAGACAGAGCAGCCATAGATACGCAGGCGTGCAAGGCGTGCACCGCACCGGGGTGCCATGTATATTCCGGCAATAGGGACTATAACGCAAAGCTCGGCGTAGATGGCGCCATCAGCACATACAGTAAACAAATCATAAGCCGCGTTCCGTAACTTGATCAAAACGTTCAAATTTCTATGAAAAAGTGTCGTTTTGGGCGTTTTCGTCCAGTTACGGAAGGCGGCAGTGTATGTGCTAGTGCTGCACTCTGGCGCCAAAAGTTGGCCGTAAGGTTTCCTATTGGTCAAAAATTTTGTTTACTGTTTATGCTAATGATGCACTCTGTCGTGAAAATTTGGCAGTAATATCTCCTATTAAACGCAACAAAAGTAAACCTGTTTGCACGCGGACGCCCATACAGCTAGCGGCGGCCAATGTAGATAGGAAAAGAAAGCACTGACTTTTAAGTTCCCTGACGTAATGTGGTAAGTCTTTTAGCGGCTGACACAAGTAAGAGGGTGATAGTCAATTGGGCTTTAACCGTACCATAGAGCTTCTGTCGCCCCTCAAGCCCTCAAGTCACCCTGGTCGGTCGGCTTGAGATTTTGTTTAGTAGTATAAAACTCTTCCGTTACTGAGTGACTGACAGACAACGCACAACTGAAACTACTGAAGACGAGAAGTTGAAGGTACTATAAAAAAAGAGGATTTTTGAAAAATTCCCCCTTAAAGAGCTAAAAAAGCGGATAAACTGAAACAAATATTCCACGAGGGTGATGCCGCGACCGGACAGCTATTGAACAATAAACCCCTAATAAAACGTCTATTTGAACTTAAAACAACAGCTCACCCTTGCGAAAATAACGGAGTGTAAAACCATGCAAGTGAAGTTCGTTGATATAAAAACAAACTCTATGTATATTGGTACTCTGATATACTGTAGCAAAAGCATTTTCCGTAAATGAAATGGTACAACATGCTAGGCGGTCTTATCGCTAAAGAAGCGATTTCCTCCAGGCAACCTTTGGGAATATGACTGTTACATCCGGAGAAAAAGTAAAGGTAGGTACTAGAGGTTTATAAATAAGAACACACGAATACATACATATAAAAGTATTATGGTACATGGTTATGGTACGATAATAGTTATACGAATTTATGAAACAGAGAGGAATAATAATGATAGTGACGAGGTCTAAGATGCTACAGGGGAAAAATCAATATTGAAAACATGAATCCTTTGAATATAGGGCAAACGTTATAATATCATCATGAGAATGAGTGCCGATGACAAATAAGTGGGGTACATAACCCAATAGTCCCCAACAAAAGACATCTCGTCATTGCCTTACATTAAAGATAACGGTTAGATGTATTCATACGAAGAACTGATTCAACATGGAACGATCCCCTAGTATGAAACATAACTTTTTATTAACATGAAACTTGTTGTCATATCAATGAAGTCAAGTATAACAGGCAACCTTGTTTGTTGTTGTGACTCGTTGTCGTTATACTTAAGTCTCCAGTTATCTGAAAATCGATTATTTTGTTCCAATGAACTCGCTGACTCTAGCGACATGCGAATAATTATAAAATTGATAAACCTCTCTTGAATGAGAATGTTTTATGTCACAGTCTACCACGCTTGCCCAGTGTAGACTCCAACCAACAAAGATTCTAAGGTATGTAGCTTTCCTTATGATACACTTCACTGAAGTAAGTAATCATTAATTTAAAATTAACCCTAATTTTGTAGTCGTCCTTGCTGATTTGAATCTATGTTTGTTTCTCACTAAAGTTGTATACAAAAAAAAATCAAAGTTATATTATAGCCTTGCTCTGTTTATCATATTATTTTTCTTTATAATTGTGTGAGTTTTATGCCCCAGTACATTAAAAAAGAATTGTTATTGGCAAAAAGGTAGTTGTAGTGTACCTATACTAGAGTCGCCAAGCATATGTACGCCACGCCGCGCTAAAAACATAATTATAATTTATATAACCTGTCCTCACATTTCAGTTAAGCTTGCAAGCAATTGCTTAAGGCATTTTAAATTCTCGCCGACAATCTACAATGAATTTAATTCACAGGGGCGGAAAGCCATCATTTGTGTGGGTTGCCATACTTGCCATTAAAACATATTGTCGAACGTGAACGGAGTATAGTTAAGTATTCTATTGTGTTACGAGTAGGTAGTAAATTTTAAGTATCTTCGATCGGTAAGTGATAAAACATGTTGTTATTCGTGCCTGATAACAATACAGTATATCAAATTACTATTCCATTACACGGACGTGACGTCATTTGCGTTAGTGAGACTGTGTAGTGTGTAGTCAATAAACCCGTATTGCCAATTGTTGGCTATAAAGTAGCGTGCAGAATGGTTTTGAAACATAGTCTCGGTTCGAAAAACATTGTGTTCGCTACTTTATAGCCAACAGTTGACAACACGAGGTTACTGACCTTCCCACCCGTAAATTAAATTGTAGCAGTTACATAGATAGCACATGACTATTATAAAATACTATGAGTGCCTTAGATTTGTACATTGTTTGGGGCCTAATTATTCTCAGTAATGTGAATTTAATTTATGCCATCTTTTGACTGTGTGTTCCAATTTTGATGATTATTTTTTTGTGCTTGTTATGGTGGTACCTACCTTATAAATTGGAGCGATATCAGTCGGGCGAGTGGTTTTTGAGTTATCTCGACTTTGAAGTCGGTTATTTTTTTGTCAAAAATTATTATTTAACAAACAATACGTAACGGTTTCATTATTATGAATAGACAAAATAATATGCAGGTACTTACCTGTACAAACAAAACATATTCACTGATATAATAATTGAAATCATTAAAATCAATATAATCAATAAAATCAAATCAATAAAATACGCTTGGGTACCTAATTTCAATCATTTAAACTTGAACTCGTTTGAGTAGGTTAGTCTCAAGATCCATTAAACCCATTATATTACTGACGTCATAAACTGGTTGATGCTAAATTACTTTATAATAATTGTAGGCTCACGTTTGAGGCAATTGTTAGGTTAGTAACAGATAATAAATAAGTAAGAGGTAACGAATGCAAGGTAAAATATCTTGTTTTTTAACATTAAAATCAAATAAAATCCCTCTTTTTAACCCCCGTTGCAAAAATGATGAAATCTACATGCAAACGTAACACTCAAAAGGATGGACCGCATACATGCGGTGTTTTCAAGCAGACTTCAAGATGGTTCTTAGCCATAATTTATGAAGATCTGTGCAGGCGTTTGATAACATAATATAATAATCATTAACTCACTACAGGATTTTCTTATTTGGGAGGTTTTTGACTAACAAATTAAAAATTTACTTATTACGTCTTATGAAACAGTTATAATCAGTACTGTACACAATACGATACGTGAGTTTCGTATGTTAGTAGCGTGAAATGAGCAAACGGTCGATTCGAAACATCGATCTAATCTTGTGATTGAAATCGTTGCGCTGCCGGCCAACAAGTGGACGAGGAAATCTTCGACCGAAATACTTCACGGCTGATTATAAAACAGAGGTGACATGGCATGTGAAGAACCTCACTACTACCTGTAAGGACCTTGCAACAGAAGCCAATCTAATGATGAACAGGTAACGAATCACGTTTTATTGATTGGATTTATTGAAGTGTGTGTGTATGAAATAAGGTAGGTACCTACCTATAATTTTGTATGAAAAATAGTTTTTTCGAAGAGTGCGTATGGTTAACGAGTTTCACGACACTTACTAGTTTGTGTACGTATTTCCGCGATACCGCCGGCCTACGGACCGGTTAATTCTTGTCTTTAGCTAGACAAAGATAAAATAATATTATGTATTATCGATCTTGCTTTTGAGTCAGTATACATACAAATCTATTACTGTTTCAGTTGGAATTTGGTCACTCTACATTTGGGTATAGGGCATTCACATTACAACTTTTTTCTCTCGAGAATGCCTAAAAATTACTTACATGGAAGAGGTATCAATTTGCGTGAGATTCTTACCAGCCAAAACCGGTATTCGGTGAATATGAAAAGGCTACACGATCATAATAGGTATTAGGAGCGCACCGGTACATTGATACGAAAGGAGAATGGGCATTTTGGTACCCATGTCCAATCAAAATGACTTTAGTGTCGTTTGAAAGGTCTTTTCAAGGGTATAATATTGGGTAACATAGGCCTGTCGCATAAATATAAATTTATAAGTAAGGTCATTTACTTACGTTAGTTATACGACACAAGGTAGGTTTAACAAAATTAATAGTCTATAAACAAAATTGTAAGACACCAATGTTATGCAAATGCAACATAAAACATGCGTGATATTGGTATTTTCCTCAATTCAGAGTTGATTATAATAATTTTATTAAGATTTAAGTTTCAAACTAAAATCAGACTGCTCAATATGTCTCAAAAGAAGAGGGCTAGTAAAATAATAATAATAAATTGAATTAAAGCAAATAGTTACATATATGAATATAATATCAACGAAGACTATCCATCTCTCTGACATGCCCAAGACATGCCCAACACATTTAGTGTTGGGCATGTCTTGCTTGGTGTTAAGTTACCATGTTACCAAACAGTAATTTAAGAGTTATTTTTACTTTTTTGATAAGTATACACAAACAATTACAAAGTAGTATTAAAAGGTAAGCTAAGGCTACTACAAACTACAACTATATACCTAGTACCTACTATAAACTACAACTTATCCCTTACAGAAAACTCTTCCAGCCGACTCGTTAAGAGTTTCATACGTGAAGAAAACCTTGTACCTACTTATACACGTGCCTATTACTAGTAAAAAATTAATAAAAATGAAATAAGTATTGCATATGGCTTATTCTCAAAGTACTCCGAAAATAGTTCTCAGTTTCCTCCGCGAAAAAAAATGATTTAAGAATCGACTCGCACTTGACTCCGAGGCAATTCAAATTCATTCTCAAAATACTCCGTCCCTTAATTTGTGAAAAATAAATAACCCATACATCCATTCTCAAACTACTCCGAATATTTACGAACGGTACAGTCAGAAGCAAGTGTCTTTGGCAAGTTTTAGCAAGTGGAAAATCTAAATAAAATCCAGTCATTTTGATTCATTATGTCTTATATTAGTATATAACATGTATGTCTGAATCAGTCTGAATTAAGAGTAAACAAAAATCAACAACGAAACATTAAAAATAAACCTCAAAATATAAAAGTGAAAAATATGTATAAAATAATCAGTCTGAATTAAGACTAAACAAAAATCAACAACGAAACATTAAAAATAAACCTCAAAATATAAAAGTGAAAAATATGTATAAAAGAATCAGTCTGAATTAAGACTTAAAAAAATCAACAATTAAACATTAAAAATTAATCAACAATAAGGGCGCATTCAAGCAGAATGCTGGTTACCGCCGCCGATCTGCCAGCGTTTTAATCCTACTTATAATATTATAAATGCGAAAGTTTGTAAGGATGTATGTGTGTGTGTGTGTTTGTTGCTCTTTCACGCAAAAACTACTGAACGGATTTTCATGAAACTTTGCAGTAATATAGCTTAGACATCGGAATAACATAATTTGTTAAAATTTATAAAGATTTTTGAAGGGACTGGTTCCCCGAAGCGAAGCGAGGGCGGATTTACTAGTTAATAATAATTTATATTAATCAGTTACTTACGTTTTCCGTCCAAAAAATTAAAGCTTATAACTCCAGCACCTTCACTTTCACTGAAATTTTCCATATTCATGGTTTTTTTAAGTAAACATAAGAAGGACTTCCGACTTATAATGAACATAACATAGGCATCGCTAATAGGGATTAAAAAGTGCATTTTACTTAGAGTCCCAGGTACCTGAGATAAAACTATAACCCTATTGGTCAGTTTGACCTCGGAGACCCAAGATCATTAGTGAAACATTAAAGCACGCCATGTTCTCTGTCTCTGTAGCACTAGGGTTTGCTATTATTTTTTACAACAATAATGACTTCTTAATAATGGAACGATTGTATATTTAGGTAAGCGCCCATAGAAAATAATAAAATAATTTAATATTGCTGAGTAGTAGTTATTTTTCATCTGACTGTATTTTTAACGCGCGGAGGAGAATGAGAATTGACGAAAATGACCGTCGGAGGATATTGAGAATAAACGTAACACCTTGCGGAGGAGGATGAGAATTAAAAGTAGGTATTTAATTTTATTTAAATTTTTTCGGAGTATTTTGAGAATCAATGTTAGAGATTTAAATTTTTTGAGAACAAAAGAACGGAGTACTCTGAGAATAACCCGGGCATTGCCGCAATTTAAATACATATTTTATGATGTTTTATGCTTACAAACAAACTCGTTAAACTCGCGAGTTTTCGCCTATTTTTCGACCGAGATCAACCTCGCTAAATAGGCCGAGAGATCTCGCGAGCACGAAATCGCATACCGTAGTTCTGGGGCTATCTTTGATGACACAGGGAAAGGCAATCAGAAAACGGCCCTATCCAGTTAAATACGAGGTGTCTGGTCATTTAAATTATGGGCCAGGGCCCTAAGGCACACGAACTTGTCAAGCATACAATAAACCTTAACCTATTATTAAACTTTAACACAATGGCTCATCGTCAATGATTGACGGATGAAAACTGCGTCCATTAGATGTAAGCAATTTTTTCGTATTAACTTCTCATTGATAATGCTTTTAAAATAATCGGCATCATAAAAACGTGTCATATTATGTAATGACCGTTACCATACTTATAAATTGGGTTTATAATGTATCAAGCAATTTGAAGCATGAAATCCGCTACAATTTGCTTTAGGGACATCATGAAAAATAATCTCGTGTGTGTTGTGTGTTATTAGGTAAATCTCGTGTGTGTTGTGTGTTATTAGGTAAAAGCAACGAATTGCGCTTATTCAACATTGTGTCGAAACCTAGTCAAAACAGGATCAGACAGACAATAACACGAACTATATTATTATAGCTACGCGTCTACCATGAGTCCATTTTGTTTACAATACGTTGTATCACGGGCCAGATCAAATTCAGTACTTCAAACAATAGTGATTACATCAGGCCATAATTAGAGGGTACAAACAAAAGGTTTTCAAGTGATCGGGTAAGATCACTCGGTTAGACACGTCCAGTATGTCATGGTCACAATTTGAACGTGATGTGACTTGCATCTTAACGAGTTCGTGAATATGCTTACAGAATATCGAAAAGCTCCAAGGCTCGAATCAATTTATCGACTGTACCCACATCCGTATTAATTGCTATTAATGTATTTTAGGCATTGTGTAAGTATCATAATATATATATTATGATTTATTGTTCTAGTTACAAAAGCAGTAGATATAAATTATTTCTTCCATATCCATACTAACTCTAGAATTAAGTAGCTAAGAAATATGTCTCGTATTACGTAATTTACGAGTACCGGAATCGTTCAATAATCTTGTTTTGACATGTAGACTTCGACAACATCGTTTCTTTCTTAGTAATTTTTCCAAAAGATATTCATGCATAGACCTCATATCATATGAGGGTAATAGTAAAAGGTTTTGGTCATGTTTTGGTATTATTAAATATTCCATCCAGTTAAAAACTGGTGAGTTTTATGCGTTTTTGCGAATAGGATATTGTTACAAGAAGACTTACTGTTACTGCGAAGGTGTAAACTATTCGGAATTGAAACGAGTGTAGGTTACCTGTTGCAGTATAAAAGCACTCTAAATTGATCCCGCTCAATATTTGCTTTTATCTATAAGAGCGTTGATGTGAAAAACCTTCACATTTGTAGATAATGTCTGTTTTGTCAGTTTATAGCCAAGGCCAATTTCAAAATAGTCAAATCTCGTTTCGGGAAACTTGCGAAATTGTTTGCACGCTTGACCAAAAGCTGGTCTAGTTTACTCAAAATTTTACTTTCTCTCATAAAGTTCTATACGGGACTCTTTTTAATTTAACTATCGACTGAAACTATATTTTATCAGAAACATCACCGTAACGTAGTAGCGATGAGTCCAGGGTTCGATATCCTACTTCAAATCCCCCCTCTTCCTCTCACAATGCTACATAGGTAACATGCCTATAATTCCATACCTAGAAGATGTACCTTCACAGTAAGTCGCACCAAAATGTTTTGTTTTTAATCAACAAAGGTTAAAAAGAAACATCGGTAAGAATAGGAAGGTATGAATTTCGATAATAAAATATTCTGTCAATTCATGTGATCGATGGACTTGTTCATCCTTATCCTTACTAATATTATAAATGTGAAAGTGTGTTTGTTTGTTTGTTTGTTTGTTTGTTTGTTTGTGACGCTTTCACGTCGCAACAAAGCTATTATATGGTAAGGTTTATGTGTGTGGGGATAGTTAGGAGGGTGGAGAGTGACGTAGGCTACTTTTTACCGCGGAAAAACATCCCATTCCCATGGGAAGATCGATGTTTTGTTAGTTGCTAGATATTTATTTTCGGAGTTGTTAATAGATGGCGGTAATAAAATTCATTTGCAAGTTCTGAATTACGCTATCAAATACTAGATACATGTAATTTACTTAAGTCATAGGCAAATGTATCCCATTCCCATGGGAAGATCGATGTTTTGTTAGTTGCTAGATATTTATTTTCGGAGTTGTTAATAGATGGCGGTAATAAAATTCATTTGCAAGTTCTGAATTACGCTATCAAATACTACATGTAATTTACTTAAGTCATAGGCAAACGTAATAGGCTACTTTAGCTCTGCCTCGAGAACTCCCCGCTCCGGCTGTATTCAGTGTACCGCCAGCCCGCTGGCACTATCCTGTTGACTGATGTCCGCAAGTTGCTCAGCCAACAGGATAGTGCCAGCGGACAAGAGGGACCTTCGAGTCGAGAGCCTGGACGACTTCATCGAGAGATTGGTACGCAACATGTTCGGGCGTGTCGACGCGTCGCGGTTCCCGCATCTGCAGGACCTGGCGCCGCTCCACACCCGTCCACCGGACCGCTGGGCCTTCCCGCGCGACTTGCTGGTTGCGCGGGACGGGCCTAGCACTGACTGATACTGGGGCTTCGTAAGTCGTCGCCCGGCGCTGATCGGCTCCTGCTGGGCTTCCCACCAGCGGGATTCACCCGGTAGGGCCTCGATCACCTGGGCGGCGCGAAGATGAACCCCATCCTGTTTAAGACTCTGTGGCCTGTAAAAAGGCCACCACTCACCGGACTTGACCAATTGGTTAACCACAGATGGACAACCAAGGGCCTTAGGGCTCAGCCCAAGAACCGGCCCGTTTTAAGGGGCCGCGCGAGACACCCCCAAAGGGGAACTAACTGTCCCGAGGGCTCCACACACCTCAGACAGGGTGGAGTGAAGAGAGCGAGTAGTAGGCTACTTTTTAGCCTAAATTCCTACGGGAGCGGGACCTACGCGGCTGTTACCTACGGGTCCCGAAGCGAAGCGCGGGCGGTTCTCTAGTACAATTATAAGACAGTTGAAGCGTAGTAGTCATCGAACTACACGTTGTTGTTTTAAAGTAAAGAAAAACTTTTCATGATATACTCGTATGTAACATAGCATAGTAGGTATCAGTGGCGGGTTATCCCCAAAGTAAACCAAGAACGTGCCTAAGAGCGCAAGCGCAAGGTATGAGCAGACGCGTGCGCGGAAATTTTGTATTTATATAAATTAAGTATACTATTACTAGCTTCTGCCCGCGGCTTCGCCCGCGTGGAATTCATTTATATCGCGAAAGAGAATTTTAATACAAACTTTCATCCCCTATTTCAAGCCTTTACGAGTTGATTTTTGAAAAAAAAAACGTAACCAAACCGGTGGTTTAGCCGTGCAAACGTCACAGTCATACAGACAGACAGACTTTCGCATTTTTAATATTAGTATGGATAATACATTTTTTATGATTGTAAATTCAAGATGGGCGCCGATACAAAATGGCGGATTACATATTAGGACTTCATAACAACCGCAGAATGGGTATCAAATGAATGGGATTGATTGTTAGAATACACCTCATTCCGAAAAACTGATAACTTGAAACACATCGTCAGACCCTAAAATGATCAAATATGGACTGGTTTTGCTATGCTTATATTACCAACCACCAGTATCCTTAACTACTCCAATTTATTAAGAAGTTCCACTCTATGTTTTCAGAACCCGTCATCAGACCTTCACCATTTTTAAGAAGTATACATATACTTATTTGAAATCCATTTAAACTTAATAGAAGAAGAATATGAAAATTGGTTAACAAATAAATGAAATGGAATAATTGTTTACTTAATACCCACTGCTCATTACGGAGTGGGAATTATGACTGACTTTTTGCCGGATTCACTCTTTTATTCACAGCGTTCCGTCTATAGTATTGTACAAATATTATCCGGTGACCTAATTTTGGTCGGTTTTTTTTTTGTAAATCCTCATTGCTGGAAACCTATTATGATGTAGGGGAGTAAGCCCTACATTTGTACATTTGTAAGATATTGTATAGTCCTACAACGATCTTTTGGCGCGTGGCTGATGTTAGGGTGACAGAAACAGCGCCCAGTTTGTTTAAGGTGCTGTCTCTGTCACCCACACGTCATCCACGCGCCAAAAGATCGTTGTAGGACTGTAAAGTCAACCCTAATATCAGTTTCCTTAGTAACGAAAATAACACCATTGTCATTGTAATTCTTTATTTGTTGTCATTCTCATTGTACAAATATCACATCAAAGACATCGATAAAATAATATTTTCTAAAAACGAAACCTGGCTAGATCGATTTTTCGCCTCCAAAACCGCCTTTAGCACATAGTATCTCAATGCCTGTAGACTAAATTTCATGAAAATCTTTGTTGCTCGATTAGGCCCGATTCCCACTATACCTAGAGCAGGTCACAGTTCTCGGTCCGATGTCGGTACGGTAAAGTATAGGTACTTATATTGAGAAACGATGAGTATGAGGGCATTCATACTATCGTTCCGAGTAATGTTCCGGTTCATCACTCCCCGGCAACGAAAGAAAGAATCTAATTTGTAATGATATGTCTTGATCATCATCATCTTCCTACCCGTATCCCAATTTTATTTGGGGTCGGTGCAATATGTTCTTCTCTTCCATTCTTGCCTATTAGCCGTCACTTCTACACTAACTCTCTAATCTTTCATATCACCTTTCACACAGTCCATCCATCTTTTCTTTGGCCGTCCTCGTGTCCTTCATCCATCCACATTCATATCAAGCACTTTTCTCGTCACATGCGTTTCCTCTCATCTCATCACATGTCCATACCACGCCAACCATCCTCCTTTCAACTTTTCAGTTATATCAGCTACTTTCAAACTTCCTATAATATACTCATTAGTGATATTATGTCTTGATAGTGTTTATTAATAAAATTATTTACATAACACAGTTACTTGCAGACTGAGAATTATTACGAAATATGAAAAAAATCCGTACAAATTTTTATTGGCGTTTCTCGTGAATTGTATGATACCTACATTAAATTTTGGTCAAAATCTCTTCATTTTACAGTAGAATCCCTAATATCCGGCATTCGATATCTCTCTCGTCTCGGCTCTTATTGCCAACTTAAAATGTGATGAAAAAAGTTGTCACTTTAAAGATTAATTTTCCATACAAATAAGTAAGTAAAATAGAATCATATTTCATATGTAAATCTGGATATATTGGTAATTTTCACTATTACTTTAACATTAGGTACTCTGTTATAATGACGCCCGGTATATGTGGTATGACAGAGACGGAATAAACAATTACAGTAAGCGAAAGCGAGGCATCGCTATGTAGTTTTTCATTTTTTTTAGACAAATAGAATTAAAACAATATAAGGTCGAACTAAGGGCTCATTTATGTTTTTTAATCTCTGAAATAGATTCTACAACGTGACTGAACCGTGACCGAAGACAGATTGTATGTGAAAATGATAAGATTTTGCCACACCGATACCGGACCGCGAACAAACCGACCGGCATGCAGTGTAGTGAAGATCCGGCCTAAGTATTAGATGGAAGACGTCATTTTGTACTTCTCTATTGTCACAAACGTCTAACCAGATCTTCTCTCTCTTTCGTGTCGACAGTAAATCTTATATCCCGCGGGAACCGATTTGATTTTTGAAAAAAAAAGTAGCCTATATGTGACTCTGGGTCTTCAACTATTTTCATTCCGAATTTCATACAAATCGGACCGGTGGTTTAGCCGTGATAACGTCACAGACAGACAGACAGACAGACAGACAGACTTTCGCATTTATAATATTAGTATGGATTATTGCTCCTGAATCTTATATTCTTATATAATATACATAAATATTGTAAAACCAATCACATCATTGTCACCATAACATCCAGGGCTGTCTGGTAGAGAAGGCTATTACGCATTAAGTCCGTCAATTTATTGTACCTACAACCTTATTCTTAAAGTTTTACAATAAAGATTAAATAAATAAATAAAATGTATTATGTAAACAAGTATGTACTAGTTATTATAATATTCGATGGCTATAAAGGCGCTGCGCCGATGAGGTCTTTGCCTAGGGCGCTCTCTATCTGCCTCTGCATAGGATAAATAAGTTTGTCTAGGTCGTACTTTAATTGAGCTGGATAGTAACTTGTATATCCTTGATTTAAGAAAATGTGCTTGCCATACAACATATAATTATTTGAAATATTATTTATCTGTGAATAATGGCCGCTAATATTTTGCTACAAGACCATATTAGGGAAAACCTGACTCTCGATTAAATTTTGACCGGGGTTAAATGTTATCAACAAATAATAAAAGTAACAACAATTATTATCTGAATATAATTATTCTGACATACATAGATCCAACCTTACGGAAAATAATACATAAATAAATAGGTATTGTTACGTGTCAGGAGTAATGGGTTCGAGAAAATGCCAAAATGTACCACAAAGACTTTATTGTTCTCGTAGATACACAATTACCCGCTGTACACAGTACACACCCAAACACTATGCACGTAGGTACTCGTAAAAACACTCGTCGAACACTGTATCGCCCGTAGAAATCACTTCACTTCTCGCTGGTATCGCTCGTAGGTATCGCTGGTATCTTCCTGGTTTCGCTTCCGAAACTAGAATGCCACCCACTCGACCAAGGGCCCCTTTTATACCACTCGCCTACTATTCACGCCAATCTAGAAGATTCCCGCAATTCTTCGAATAACGGTCTAGTATATTCCTTGCAATCGACTTTCGCCCTTATGACTATTGCCGTAAGGTCGAAGCGTCGTGCGTACTTTCGAGACGGCCACGCGCGCTATTGTCCTATTGTTCGCCTGGCATGTTTATGGCCCCTATTGTTTATTGTTTAGTGAGGTAGATACGCCAGGGCTGTCACAGTATTATACCTTCATATCATACAGATACACCATACGATTAGATACATTACATTAGAAAACAATCGGATTTTGATTTTGTTTCCTATAAGCGCCTTCATAAAACTGTAGTTACAAGGCAATACTACAATCACTTTTGTCTCAAATATAATCGAATTGTACATAATTGATTAATAATTACGTAATTAATTGTACTTAACTGATTTAATTTAAAGAATCACGCCTAATTATTTCTAAATGGGCTAACTAAGCGACTAGTTTCCAGAAGCGAAGCGAGAGCGGTTTTACTGGACAAACTACCAGTAAAAGTCCCTGCCCCAGTCTTTATACCTTCTGAACGAAGCAACTAATCTCTAACACCGACAACCATCTGAAGTTATCAACCAATTCTCGATCTAAGTCTGTTCCTGAGTCGGTCACAGTTGTCATAGATTAGTTGCAGCGGAAAGGTCGTTTACTATCTCAATAAAAAAAGCTACCTAAAATACCCTATGAAAACGTGATCATTGTTATAAAGTCAACTACTTTCTTGTTTTCAGATGGCAAATCTTTCCTTCGTTCTCTTCGCTACGCTGGCGCTGCAAGCCTGTATTACTGCTGCTCCGAATACTGGCGATCAATCAGAAGCCGCCGTTGAAGAAAGAGCTCAAAATGAACAAGCTGACCCAAGTTTGACCAGCGAAACGTACAAAGTACCCATCGTCGCTTCAGCCAGCGAAGACCAAAGTCTCCAAGGGCAACGACAAAAAAGGTTCTACGATTATTTCGACTTTGATTTCCCACCTTTTGGACCTAATAATCAAAATTACAATAAACGAGACGATATAAGAGACACAGCTGTACCCGGCACACAAGATTTCGTGTATCAAATTCTGAAACGTGTTCAAACGATATTAAGCTACACAAGACAGCAAGCACTTTCTCCGCCTATTGCACACTATCCTGTACCTTCGTTCATCCCAATTTACTACATCCCACGTGGTGATTGTGACTGCAATTCTGCTCCAGCACCCAACAACGGTGACACACAAGGGAATGACGCACGCCCTACACAAGCTACAGTGACACCACCGACACTACCTCCGGATAGCACAACCCACGGTATACCACCTGAAAAAGAACCGGGCCCTGCGCCCACTGACGATACAGATGTAACCATGCCAGATTTTTTCAGCAGGATGCCAGAAATGGGGGGATCGAAAGAGGATGACGAGGATATTTTGGAAGACGGCGCCAGACCGATTTCTTTAGTTCCTATTAAGCCGAAGAATCCCTTGAGTAGGCCCCCACCGCCAGTAGAGCACGGAAGTGTCCAAGCATCGAGGGAAGGAGTGACCCAATTCTCCAGCACCTTATCGCCACCTTCACCAGCTAGCGATGCTTTTTCGGCCCAGATTCCTTTGGCGGCCAACCCGATGCCAACGCTTTGTGATGGTGCTGTTTTAACGTGTTGTCACAAGGCTGAAGTTACATATGAATGTTTCACATCGCAAGGCTGTCCTAGTCCAAATTCACCAACTAATCCATGCGACGAAAATCTTATATTGCAAGTCATAGAAAAATTCCAAAATTATTATGCGAACAGACGCGGGTGAAAACTTAAGTAGGTATAGTGAAAAACTACTAAATTATGTAAAATTGTTGTTTTGTTAGATCAATAATTCTGTCGTCATTATAGTCGGCACAATCATAAGATTCCGATATGACGGCTGTCATCACAGTGACAATAGTGAAGTACAACAAAAATCGATGCATTAAATAAACCGATTTATAAAATTAACCGATTGTAAGTAATAAGACTTTCTAATCGTTTCGTTAATTAAGTTCGGAACGATAATTTATAAACCGATCTCTGATTGTTTTCTTAAAATCAGTTAAAAACTGATGTAGCGTTGAGATTAACACCGAAAGGGATAATAAGGCAATTTGACTAGTAAGTTAAGGTGAGGAAATTATATTAGTTATTAAAATGGAAATTTCATTAATCTAGTGAAAACGAAGAAACTATTAAACGGTTAATAATTATCCGATTTGAGTGGAAATGGCTTAAAAACGTATGTATCGGGAATTTATAATAGCTACGAAAAATCGCAATGCTTTAGATATATTAAGGAATCTATAACTATTTATATTTTGGGTGTGACATGGTAGCACATACTTTCGATTATAGTAATGTATCGATTATGGTCGATTCATAAATTGTTTCAAGAGGTCACATTACTATAAATTCAGCCTCCTTATAAAACATTGTAGTGACGTCTTAAATATTTGTTCAATTTTACACAATTTATGATGTAAACTGATTAAAATAAAATTAAATTATTTATACAATTTATAAATAACACAAATAAAAACAAGCAGGGATGGTTTACATATTTCGCCAGAATTTCTAGTATTTACCTATGTAAGTACGTATAAGTAAGTAAGTAGGTACCTATCTAAATACTCGTAGTAAGTAAACAATATTACTCCAATTCGTTTAACCCGCTACTTGCGTTTAATATTACGGACTAATGCCTAATTAAAATACTTAACAAACTGTGGGCAATTTTATAACATCATGCTATGAGCAATAGAAGCGATGTACCAATAAAATATATTATGTTGCAAAAATGGGAAGAAGTGTTTATTATCTGTAAACATAAAAACAATTTTCCAAAGCGAAGAGGAGGTGGATTCACAAGTACATTATGTACCTACTTATAAAGCTGCATTGATAATAAATATAAACTGTATACTGTACATGCACAGTAAATAGTGCATTGCATAATTTAACCAAAGTGACCTATCATTCACTACGAAATATCTTCGCTTCATAGTATCATTACCAGCGGTTCAAATCGACAAAATATATTTCCGTAATAAGTAAGTTGAAGACGTCCATACAAGGTTAGTTTGTGTTCATACATGACAGACGTCATATCGGAATCTTATGATTGTGCCGACTATAATTTACTCCTTTTTCAATGATCTGTGTGCTTGTTAATTATTGATATATGAGGAAAATATGAAAACAATAAAATTGTAAATGATGACTGATTTTGGGAATTCAAAATGTATTTTATGACGAATTCGATTAAAAAAGATACGATACGCATTGGTATTATATAAACAGATCCGCATATCAAAATTCATCATGTTAATTTTACAAGAACAATTACGGTATGAAACGCCATATATTTTTCTAACGAAGTTGCATATGAACGTGTGCCGTATCTTAAACCATAGTTGACTGTTCATTTACAGTCGACTTTAATAGTTAAAGTCAAACGTAGATGTAGTTAGTTGTTTTTTGTCTATACTTTAGTGTGAGGAATCATACTGTAGACTGATTCGTAAAACTACGCTACAAAATGCCTGTAAGCATTGACAAGGTGAACTCATTACTACCTGACCACAATAATTAGGCGCATGTCAGATAGCAGTCACGCGGGCCCCCCACCCCGCTCTAGCCCCGCGCGTCCCCTAGTGAGGCGCAGTCGTGTACAATTGTACATTAAGGTCATTTAGATTAGGCTGATGTGAACTTCGTTTTCCGAGATGTTTGCGCAGGTACAGTAACTGACCAAGTACAGGTGGTATGGCCTAGAGCTCACCCGGGGAAGAACCACCGCCCGCCACGGTACTTTGTACCATTCCTACCGTGTAATAATTGTTTTAAGAACAATTGTGTTCCGGATAGGAAGGTGTGGTGCCGGTTACACTTTTTAGAGGCGACCATCTCAGTCCTCAGGGGTAGCAACGCATGTGTGACCGAATTAGAACGAGACTCATTGAGTCTAGTTCTGGGTCGGTCACAGTTGTTATGGGCGGCAGCGGAAGGTGGTGCTGCATGCTCGTTTGCTATCTTAATTCCATAAAAAAAATTGTACCTCCATTAAACATTCACCATGGTACTTTTGGTACTACTGCAGAATGTACTACGTATTCCCATCCCTATTTCCAATGACGTCTTAACTGACATGCGCCTAATTATCGTGGTCGGCTAGTACTTAATAATAATTGTAGTAACGTAGAACTTATATATACAATTGTGAAACTGTCACTAGTCTCATTAAATTACTCAGTAAGAAAAATAATTAGTGTTTTCCTTATTATAAGTTTTAATTTAATTTTTTTTATAAAAGCTTATGTAAGTATTTAAAAATATTTCCAAACTAGGCGTCTAATGAAAAACGCCTGGGGAATATTCCCTTAATATGCTGGTGTTGAAGGCATATTTAAAGAGGCCACAAGTTATGATCGAAATTATAATTTATTACACTATTTAGCCACAATCGTTTTTCTGTATGTAATTTGCTAAATAATAAGTAAATTATACGTTTTATTTTTAATTGTGTGTTGTTTTAATTACTTAATGTGACACTTAATTCATGTAAAAGTGTATGTATGCAAAAATTACATGTAAATCAGAAGTAATTGCTATTATTTTTTATGTCCAAAGCAGGCAAACAAGCAGACGTGTTAATTGATGTTATGTGATCACTGTAGGTATTAGTAACGCCAGGGGCGTCACCAACGCGTTGCAAGTGAAAACAATTCATTTTGCTCTTGCAAGTTTTGCTAACAGTTATAATAGTCCATGAAATTTATCGAAAATAGGATAACAAAAAAAAGGACGTGTATTTGTGTATTTAAATTTTTCCATGCGGCCACTTAGCAGTTTTTTATCCAATGTCTATTATTTGGTATTTTTGACGGTTACTGTTGACATGCCATTAGTAAAAAGGAGGTTGACATTTTATACTCAAAGTATTTACTTAGAATTACATGTATTATAGTATACTTAATTGATACTATGTACCGTTTATTTGAATTTAAGAACACCATGATCGTTAAAATATTTTTTGTAAGTATTTGTTTTATTTATTCCACAGCACGTTTTTGTTCTATCGTGTAAATAAACATAGAATAAACTAATTATGTTATCTAATATTCTTATAATATTAATTTTACCTTTCTTTGGCTTCACCAACAGAACCCCTCTATTAAATAAGGAAATGAATCAATAAAGACTTATACAACGGATGTAATTTAATCGGCTTGATAGAACTTTCCCAAGCAGTGATAGCTAAGGGGTCTAAACCTGTGGTAACTCTCGAACCGAGCGGACTGGGTTCAAATCCCACATGCCTCTAGTTTTCAAAAAAATATACGCATATTAAAATTGAATTGTCACTTGCTTCGGTGAAAAATAACATTGTGAGGAAACTAACAATTCTGAGCGTTCTCCATAATGTTCTAAAAGTGACCAAACAGACTTCAAACTTCAGACTTCAAAACAAAAGAGTCTACCAATCAGATCTTGGCCAGCGTTCACTGTCAGTATCCCTCATGTTGTGAGAGGACACTGCGCCTAATAATTATGACAAGCAAAGGCTGGATATAAGTTTTTGGAAAGCCAAAAACTTATGTGAACCACATTGCAGACATAAAGTATCAGGAGCTAGCAAAGCTCTTTCCTACGAATATTATACTAGCTCTCCCCCACAGCAACGGCTTCGCCTCCGAGAATTTTAGTTTCTGTTCAACCCAGTTTTTATCCCTTTAGGGGAGAATATCCAAAAATCCTCTCTTATTGATCCCCAAGATCCCCAAGATCCCTACACTCCCCAAGAAACATACACGCCAAATTAAATGCAATAAGTAGTTTCAGCTATGCGTTGTCTGTCACTCAGTAACTAGTCAAGCAATCTGATGGTAAATGATCACCATTAAATCAACAGCAACTCTTAGTCATCACCGACGCGTCACTGACCGAAAATGAAGCGGGAATCAACGTTTTAAGGCCCTCTTCTACTGAAACACTTGACAAACATTTCGCAACTAATGTTAGGAGAGTGATAGCTAATCAAGTTAGTAAAACCGTTCATGACCCCTAACAGGATAAAGCTTAGTGGTACCCAAAGTGGTAGACCTGAGACCATAGTCTGGTCACCTAAGCCTTTCCTCACCAGGGGGCTCCATGGACAGGTCATTTCAGTTTAGAATCTGAATAAAAGAATGGCTAGAGCCCCCTCTTACATTTTAGTTATACGCACTAGGTAATTAAATGGAATAAATTGATATTAAAAAAAGAATAAAAACAATTTTAGAAACTCCTTTCAGTTAGCGTACTGTCACAGATTCAATAGACGGCATTTTTATTTACACTTCGGGGCAACACTGACTTCACTGTGTATGGCTATAAAACAACTGTAACTGCGACACGACACTGTTCACATCACTTCACAGCTTCACACTGAACTTTCTTACTTTTCATCTTTCTTTTTCTTACTTTATCTCCTTCCAGATTCGCTTCCAAAACTGGAATGTGGAACCCCTAAGCCGAAATGGTCAGAAGTGGCCAAGTACTCACAGCTCGGCCACGAAGAGCCTCTGGACACAGTGTCACAGTTGTCACATTCTACCTCTGAGGGTAAATAGCAGTTGAAAGCTTGTTTGAATATTAGTTGTAAGTACCCACGCGGGCTAAGCCTCGGGCAATAGCTAGATTGATAAAAGCTGCGAAGCTAAAAGTTCCGGGTTCGATTCTCGGCCGGAAAGATAAATATTTGACATATAAAATATGTTCGCGAGTCATTAGAGTTAATGAGTGTTATTTGCATTGTCCATGTCAAACAGGGATTCCTACAATTAGCTAAACAAAAAATAAAGGCTTGTAAATGATGAAAGTTTGTATGAAAAATCTAAACCGCCTGACCGATTTCGATGAATTTTCCCAGGAAGATAGTTGATAACGTACCCCCTTCCCCACTCCCCCGGTTCGCGATATAAATGAATTCCACGCGGGCGAAGCCGCGGGCAAAAGCTAATTTTATCATAATCATAATTTACATATACCAAGGTTACATACCTTACCTTACATATTACATACCACACCTTAAGTAGGTACATACGGATTGAAATAATAACGTTCCTTTTGGCTTTCAAAATATTTTATTTTGGTACAATACTCCAATAGTTAATAGAAAGCTAAGAGATTGACCGAGTTAACCAAATTTAAACTAGTTTGAACAACTTCAGTAATTGGGTGACCGCTGGTGACCTCTTTAATTCGGGGGGCGTTTTTCGCGTTGTGTAGAAAGAGTACTTGATGAACCGAATCGAAGGACTTCCGGAATGAAATAAAAAATTCTTATTTCGATTTGTAGATCAAAATATTTTAATTTTTGGCGCATTATAGTGTTCAAAATAAGAATATAATTATTTCTAAATTAGAAATATTGTAATTTGTGCTAAAAAAACAATGATATGATGAAAGAATGTAACTCTACTTTTTGACGTGACAACGTTACATTTTATAATTCGATATAGCCGGCTACACGCACGAAAAACATGACGTCTATGTGTCGTTACCTGACGTCATGCGCCCTGAGGCGTCCCATGTAAAGCTTGAAGTGCAAGCGAGAGCGCGGAACGAGCGACAAAGAAGCACAATCGGCCTTTGTCAATGTAACTCTGACGTCTCTTTAGTTTTGCTTTTTATCGAAATTATTTATAACCAGCCAGGTTTGTTTTGACTTGTTTGTGGCACATTGACATGACATAATATGCACAGACTAGCTAAAGATTAATGTTTCGTTATACGGTATGCAACGACTACTTAGTCTTTTTGGTAAAATATTTAATAAAGGTTTTTAACTGCAATATAACAGTAAATAAATTATAACTAAGTATTCAAAGATAGTTTAGGATGACTATTAGTGATTATGCTACCATTCCATCAGTATTTTCTTAAGACGTTGTCACGTTCAACTATCGTCAGTAAACCGACTTTACAGACAACCAATTTTTTTTAGTGTTACTTTGGCGCGTTGTGCCATTGTACCTATGTACATATTTTGTGTAGGTGACGTAGAACTAAGTAAGTGACACATTAAAACCTTAATTAAATAATTTTAGACATGGAGCTCTGACTAATTACCACAATAATAAGCAGCTGTTATCACAAAAAATATTATTGAGAGCTTCTAATCGCAAAACACAAGATGAGTCATCTTCAAAACAGATGTCCATTGTTACTGGACAAGCATTCAAGCAATGGAGTACTTTGAGAATAAGCCAAAAGGGTACCTACAGCGATACAGTGCGTCATGAATTGGTATTTGGTACCAAAGTGTTGCCCAGTTGTTGTTTCGTATTAATTTAATATAATTTTTTATAGAATTAGAGTAATAAACGAGCAGGCAGCACCACCATGCCGCATGTCAACTGTGACCGACCCAGAACAAGTCTCAATTTAGGGACTAGGATGGTTAATCCAGTTAACAGATGGTTTTGGAATATTACTTGGTTAGTTTGTCAATAGGTGTGAGGACAGGGACTGTTGGTGACAGTTAGTCCTTTTAGTTTTTATTTAGTCAAACACGCTAACTTATAAAATGAGGTTGAGATAGTGTTTTCACGACATTAAATTGTCGAGCCAGAAAATATTTTCACCAAAGATTGGTGATAAAGTAAACGAAGTGCGGTGAACGTACGGCTTCGTATGTTTGTATATGTAAATGACTCTACGTATGTACTACGTAAAGAGAAAACGATTCATTCTATGCGAATATTACCTCCAAATCATTAATAACCCACGACCGAGCACAGGTCTCTCTTTATTACTAAAGAGGCTTAGAACATACTCCACCCCGCTTCAGTAAGGGCTTATTTCTTAATACCTAAAACTCTTAATTCTAAGACTCTTATAATTGGTTTATATGCAATTGTAATTATATTGTTTAAAATTGTATTGCAAATATCTGTCAAAAGATAAACAAGCCACCTGCTGGTACTTGGTCATCGTCACCTATGGACATTAGCACCAAGAAAGGCCTCACAGTTGCATTGTAAGCCATAAAAGAAGGAAGAGTGAAGCAGTCATTTATTCTCTTATTCGTATTTCCTGTAGATAAATTCTTTGGCGGTGATTTCCAGACGATAGTGCCTATATCAAGAAGGCAATCCCTACTTAAGACGCTGATAAGTGATTAAGGTACATAAATTTAATAATTTGAAAAAAAAAGACAATAATGATAGATTCGACCCTATAAAATGTCAGTACCTACCTTCGAATCCTTCGATTTCCCCGACTATGTACGTATCAATGGTACTAACTAGGAAGTAGGTATTTTCAATAAAAAAATCGGTTCACAAAAATGAAGCAATCGATTGACATACATAAAATATAGATCTGATATCAAACATGGAAAGTCCTCCTTAAAAATAGACAACTTTTTTCTATAGGTATATTGTGATGTGGAGATTATGGAGGATTCCCCGTTATAAAAAAGTACCGGTCTATTAATTACTTAAATATGTATGATATAAGTACTTCTCATTTTTCCTTGCGAAGCTGGGACGGGCTATAACCCCATTCGCAGTGCGGCATTATTTTTTCCTTTCAGCGAGACCTCTCCAGGCCCGCCCTAACCCTCCCTGTGAATTTGTGAAGGCCACTAGGGCCAACAGCAACTATCCGTTCGAGATAAAAACAGCCTCTCAAAATATCAAAGTAGCCTCGAAAAATAAAATACACAAATGGGTAAGTAGTAGATAAAGTTGGTATTTTTGGACCACAAATCGGTAAATTTAAAAAACAACATTCAATGAAACTTATTTTGTGATTTCATTGAGGTTTTGTACTCCTCAATGATGCCGATAGGGATTCCAAGGTAGATTTTTTAATTAATAAAAACATCGTGAATATTCTCTTGCTTTCTTAAAATCGTAAAAATTTTTGTTTCTTTTCCGCATTTCACGAGAGGCCCAATCGGCGAGCTGGTCGGTACAGTCACAGATTCGGTAAAAATACATAAAAAATATTTCAGCACAAAAACGATTCGTAAATTGTGAACAAAAGGCGCTATTTTTTATTTAACCATATTTTGAGAGCTGAGAGCATGAAGAATATGTTTAATTCAACGGTACTTACGAAATGAAGTTAGGATCACCAAATGTTTGAATTTGTCCAGACACGTCCGGACTTTTGACCTACTCTTTTTATGCTTTTGAATTTGTCCGAAGAAAATAAAATTGAAAAAAAAAACTATAAGTGAAATAAGCATTGAAAACGCTTCCTTATTTTTAATTTAGAAATAGAAATATTTTAATTATAATTAATCTATCTCAAATAGATTTGTTACTTTAGTAACAGCAATAATTTCAAACTTATTATGTAACTAAAATGTTCGGACGATTTTAAAAATGACCCGCCCTTTTATAATTACCAACCAATTATCCACACTTTTAAAATTTTGAGATGGTAACCCTAAATGGAGGGGCTTGCACCGAGTTCGTTCGGCCATTTTAACTTCATTCGTCTCTCGAAACTTGTGAGCCGCTATCGCTAAATCTAGTTAATATTTATATACAAAGTGAAAGTGAACAAAGTGAAGTGCGTAACACGTAAGTGTGAATTTAAACAAAAACTAATCATTAATCGGCCCTTAGTAAACATGTTAAGCGTGCGTGCACTCAAATCGACGTGCCAAATTATCTGGCACGCGCATAATTAAACTTTACCTGGGAAACCCTTTGACGTGTTTCAAACGTGAAACTTTGCACGCACAGGCACTTAATGATATAAAACTTAAGGATATTGTTTATTGCAAAGTAAGAAAGTATCGTTATACTGCACGTTACGTTATACTGCAGCTCTAGATGAATCCCCAGTTACTTAAAAAATATTTGTTGTGACTCAAGTAATGATTCAACAAATAACAAAGACGTATTACGTACAACTCCTTACGTATGCACATATTTTGGTTTTTAGTGACAAATAAATGAAACGCTGATCCTAAAATAACTTAACCGCACAATCTTCTACTTTTTATAACTTTTCTATTTACCCACATGCTACTAATGATTTTTATTTTCGTACGTGTATGAAATACATTACATATTATATTCCGTATAGATTTAGGTCGTGTAGTAAACATTTTAGTAGTTCGTTAACTATTATGGTGCGGGTTATTAATTTGAATTTATTTAACTACTGTTTCTACGCCTCAAATAATGTATGCCTTATTTACACAAAAATTAAATACCTTGGAATGAGATCCTTCAAATTGAGATGTTTTTTTAATTGTTAATGTAAAGTTTGGAACTGGCCTCAAAATCGTTAAGATAGACCTCAGCCTCAGAAAACGTTCAAATAGACAGATAAAATCTAAAAATTGTATTATGTGATCTTTTAGCTTAATGGGAATACGCAAATATATCGATTAGATACTATTCAACTATAGCTATAATTAACAATGATACTGCACAGGTATCGGTACAAGTGCCTAGTACATTTTACGAGTACAGTAGGTATAATTATAACTACTTATACATAGCAAAAAGCGATAAAGTGTAGCCAAATGATTTAGCAACACTGCTCTGGTCATTGACCTTGCGCCTAGGGTTGCCAACTTTTTTTTACAGGAAATCAAGTATATTTAGGACTGAGAAAAATACTAAATAGAATACTTATTAGAAAATGTTAAAGTAATTTATTTATATATGTTTATGGTACATATGTATTTTAAACTACTATACTTTAATGTTTTTTAAAAACTTCATACCTACGCTTGAAAATCAATATAAATGAAGAATTCATTTTCTATTAACTGAAAAACCATTATTGTGATTTGTTTGCGGCTGCACTGAGCGCCCTTTGATGAAATAAAAAAATGTGGGCGTCAACTCTAACACTCATAGTGTTAATCATTTTGCTTATGCATTTTGTTAACCATCCTATGTAAGTACATACTTAATTTTTGTTTAACAATATAGTTGGAAACCATTCATTGCGCCTGAATGTTTGTTTATTCTTTTAGCAGTTTATACTCTTTTAAACAGGGTAACAGTTACGCGTAACGGACCTTATTATGATTTCAACAAAACTTAGTATTAAACTTATTGAAGTTATTTCGAATAAATGTTTTAAATACCTAGTTCATCTAGACATTTGAAACACTTATGATGAGCTGGATTTAATAATTATCTCACAACTTTGCAAAATTAGCATTCAAAATTTATCTAGTCCAGATCATTTTTATAGTATTGTTACGTGTCAGGAGTACTGGGTTCGAGAAAATGCCAAAATGTACCTACCACAAAGACTTTATTGTAACCGTCAGTCCACAATTACATACTTCGTACACACCAACACACTATGCACGTATTCGTAAACACCGTAGTCGATCTCTGTTTCGCCCGTAGAAATCACTTCACTTCTCGCTGGTATCGCTCGTAGGTATCGCTTGTTCTTCCCGGTTTCGCTTCCGAAACTAGATTGCCACGCAGTCAACCAAGTGCCCCTTTTATACCACTCGCCTACCATTCATGCCACTCTAGAATGTTCCGGCAGTTGTTAGAATGAAGTTCTAGTATGTTCCTTGCAATCGACTTTCGACCTTATTACTAATGTCATAAGGTCCAAGCGTCGTGGCGCCTACTTCCGAGACGATCGCGACAAGGCCACGTCTATTGTTCTATTGTTCACTTGACATGTTTATGGCCCTTGTTGTTTATTGCTTCCGGTTAAGCGAAGTACATACACCAGGGTTGTCACAGTATGAATGTCCTTCTTATTTTAATTCATGAATTTATGTACACGTCCTAAGTCATGCAGTGTGTTATGGCGTCTTGCTCCTTATTTTTCCAAAATTAAATTAAAAATTAAAAAAACCCCCGACACAAACATTTAAAAAGTAAAAAATAATATCTTTAAAAATAATACGTCGTGTTGGGGGACCGCTTCTAACTATTCATTACCTACTTATAATACTGCGTACTGCTTACCTACTTATAATAGTCTTTTACCCAAGACTTATCATTTATCAATATTTTTTTTGTGTTAAAGTTAGAAGAAAATAGAGCGGTCCCCCAACGCGACTGTGTTTTAAATGTTTGTGTCGGGGGTTTTTTTAATTTTTAATTAAATTTTTTATTTTATACTTTTTATAGGTAAAACATTTTGGATTAAGTTATAAATATTCTCTTACTGTACGCTTTCATTTGAAACCCCACACGAATATATTTGCATACATACGGCTATTTTTCCCCGCTTTCACCCCCCCCCCCCCCCCGAACTAATAAACGGCTCAACCGATTTTCATCAAACGTATCTAAAAACACGCGCCCGTACGTCCCCTTTAATACAAAAAAAACTAAATTGAAATCGCTTCATCCGTTCGGGAGCTATGATGCCACAGACAGACAGACACACAGACACACAGACACACACACAGACACGTCAAACTTATAACACCCCTTTTTTGCGTCGGGGGTTAATAAAATCAAGGCATATTTCCATTCACTATACGTAAATGCAACAACATTCTGTAACCGGTTTTCCTCTAAAGTATGGATGTGGAAAAGTCGGTCAAACTTACCTGTTGTTTTGTATCGGTTCATTTATTGGATATGATATAGCGTCTGTTTTCCAAAACCTGTGTTTGAGTTAAATAAGTGTATAAATCACTTATATGCCTCTTTTCATACGTAGTCTTTTTTCCTTAATTGACGTAATCCTGATAAGAAAATAAGTCGACACTACAAAAAATGTCCTAAATAAATAAAAATCTTTAGTAAGGTCTCTGTAATGAAGCTTCAAGGTTTTCTACGCTGGGAACGCAGACAAGTTCATTAAAAACTGGTCTGCGTACTTGTGGAAATATACTTGTACATACGTTTAGTTCCATTATTGTGAGAACTAAATAACTAGTAAACCACATTGTAGGTCCCGTATTAACTAATCAAATGGCGAAAAAAAATCTAACTTTGCCGCACCCACAAATTTTAAACGACTTCAAAAATAGGAAGAGTGCCTCAACCTCAAGTGAACCGATTTTGATAATACTTTTATTCAAAATTCGAAAGATAGTAGGTACTAGTCGTCCGGTTTAACATAATTATTTGAGCAACACCCGACGAGCAATTTTTGAGTCACAAAAATATAGCTTACAACTTACAACTTGTCCATGTTGAAGTCTGTTTTTTTGTTAAAAGCCATACAAAGGATTAATAATAGTCCATAACATAGTGGCTGACAACCAGAAGGTGACGAGCCTATACATGAGTCGCCGAGAAAACTGTACTTGCCTCTCCCCGCTTTAAACAAATTTAGTACCTGTGCAATTTTAACCTACAGATCAATTATGCTTGTAAGAAAATTTACTTACAATAACACTAATACTAATCACAGGGGTGGAAAGAAATCAACAGAAACAGAAATGGACAGAAATCCATGGGAAACGGCAACATGATTCATCTGGTTGTTTAACAACGTTACTGTTGCAGTATAAAAAAAATTAACACTATTACGTAAGCCATTAAATCGGAAAATATGGGTGTGTCGCTTCCCAATCATTTCCTCCTAAGTTATGTATCATCGTTTACTCTATGCGTGCAACGGTGACATCACGAAAAAATGGGACTGAGCAAACTCGTTACGGCATACGTCACAACTTATCTTTCTCGTTTGTATATATTGAAGACATCCACCATCCACTGAGTAACACCATATTGCTATGAGCAGTCGATCAGACAAGTCGTTCTGGTTTTACATACAAAAATATACCATTCGAAACCAGTTATTAGTCCAAGTGAGTTAATATTTTTAGCTGCGTATAAAATTTAACAGCGTTGTCCATACTTTGAAGTCCAAGAAAAATATTTTCTGTGTTATTGTAAGACTCATGTGTGAATGTGCGCACGTGCTTTTTAAGTGTGTGTATTATGCATATACATATAGGTAGTTATCTTAACCGGCACACATTGTCCTCGACGTACTTACATTACTTATGTACATCTCAGGTTCTATGCAGGACATTATAATGAAACACTAATGAATTATCGATGTAACGTGTTCGATGTCATGAACTTGGCGGCGGCCATACGGCGGTGGCGTATGGGACCCAACATATACCATCTTTTAATTTAGATCTCTGAGAGCAATATTGAGAATCAAATGAAGTACCTACTTTTTGCGTGATACCTGAACCAACATACGGAATAAACAGTGTCATTTTCACTATATAAGTATATGGATATTGTATCTATTACAACCACTCAGACGGTTAAACTGACTATTGTGTCTTGCACACAATTGAAATTTTGTAATCGATTTTCTCAATAATCTTTTCATTCCTTCCTTACAACCAAAATAATTTTTAAATTCTTTAATTCTTTATTTTAAAACTATGATCTCGTTGTTCCAGATGGCCCCAATAAGTATTTTACTCATCGTCGTTGGCGTTGCAGTACTACCATTCGTTGAAAATGCACCAAGCATCATCGTGAAGACCCCAACAACTGAGGACCTTCGATCAAGAGTGATTTTTATCGATCCAGACTCTGATGACACAGCCAAAATTTCAGTGACAAGATCCATAGAGTATGGAAGAGCCGCTCAAAATACACCAGTTGTCCAGTTGAAATCTCCTGAACCCTCAGCCATAACAAAGATGGATGATGAGAGACGAATTTGGGGAATCGCTATTGAAAATAAAGATCTTGAAGAAGATGAATCGTATTACAATAGGCCACTAAATCTTCATAAAAAAGTCACAAAATTCTTAAGTCCAAACAAAAAACTTGACGTTGGCGGACAACAGAAGGTTCAGACACCTGTCAGTGCTCCTAAACCTAGTGAATGCGATTTTTCCATTGTAACCTGCTGTGGAGATATGTCAAAAGTAAAACAATGTTTTAAATCCCGAGGATGTGTCAATGCAACTGATGATATGTTTCCGAGTTTGTGCAGTAGTGATTCTGTTAACAAAATTATACAGGATTTAGCAAAATACTATAAAGGCAATCAGGAGACGTGATAGAATTGAAGGTTTCATAACAAACTGTTTTTATGCACAAAAGAAATAAGTGTTTTCTTGTGGTCCTTGTTTATTGTAATGGTAAAATAGTGTCTCGTGTGACGAAATCAAGTTATGTGTGAATTTTGGAAGCGTTCTTGTTCTAGTCTTAAAATCATAGAGCTTAAAATAGGCACTTATGACATTTTGTGTGACGCGTGAATGGGTTTTTCTTGCGGTTTGATTTTCGAACTAACGAGAATCTTAACAAAAATGGCAGGACCACAAGTAAACGTCTCTACAAAAGCGCGATAAGTAACAATACCATTGATTTATAGGCATTACTGTAACGAAGTATTAAATAATTTAAAAATGTTTAAGTTTATTGCAATAGATTAAAAATTTAAAGAATTTATTAGTTTAATTTACAAAATATGTAGATTGCTTAAATCATGAGTTCCATAGATGTTTGATTTGCTAACACCGATTTGCATTTAAAAGTATTGGAATGTTGACGGTCTGTACTTTTTCAGAAAAATAGATCACATAGTTGTCAAACTTATCAAAATATAAGGCATTGTTCATACCAAACGTATTGTCGGTCACTGGCGGTGAGCGCGCGTTACGCAGTTTATTGTTTTTCCATTATATATATTCAACTTCTCGTTCATACCGAACCGATCATACGCTATTACGTTTTTCATATTGGGGGGAAACCATACTCACGGTCGGCGGCGGACAATACGTTGGTGTGAACGATGCCTAAGAGTACCTATCTTTAATTATTGTGCAATTGAGCTATTAAATAGTTTAGGCAAGCTACAGATTCAGAAAGTTGTGTGGAAAAATATACCAGATTCTATGTTAGAGTTAAGATAATTATGTTAATTGTATTCTTGTATTCCGCCCATATTCTAGTATCAGTAATAAAAGGTATCTAGGGCGTGATATATCCAAAGTCATAAAAAAATGTGTGCGTGTACTAGTGACACACGTATGAAGTGAAACTTCTTTACGGCAATATAATTATATAATAATATCATAATATAAATATATTGTTCAAATTATAAATAAATTTAATTGTATTGTATTGTTCATCATCGTCATTGTTCGCAACTCAGTGCATCAATCGCTAATTATGCATTTCTCCCACTCTGTTTTCATCTGTGAGGTGAGGAGACTGCACATGTATTTCTGAACGGTAAAGTCTGGTGGTGGGAGTAGCTCCACTTAAGCGACATGCTATCCCTACTCCAGCGGAAAAATCACTATAATAGACATCCTAAACTATCTTTGAATACTTAGTTATAATCATTTATAGGTCCATGGTTATAATTTATTTACTGTTATATTGCAGTGCATACCTTTATTAAATATTTTACCAAAAATACTATAATCTGGCCGCGCTGACTTTGCGTTCCTGAAGTCTGTCATTCGACTGGGCGATGTAACTTTGAACTGGCGTACAATTAATTGTCAATTTTTTAATATCTTTTAATTGCCTTATTAACGAGTGATAACATTAAAATCAAACATTAAATCGAATAATTATGCCAACTTACAATAGTTGTATTAATCTTGGGCTAAAATTATTACAATTACTTAAATAACAAATATAAAAACAATACCTTTTAAAAGAAAACCACGTCAAACGGCGCTCTTTCAAGGTTATATCCATGTCATGTCAACTTTTTGTTTTTGTAGTGATGTAACATAATAACAAGGCAATTGTAATCTAATCTAATATTTTTGTAATGTTAACACAATGTTGGTAAAATATAAAATAAAACGTTATAATTTTATAATATATTATATAATGTACTAAGTATTCAATAAAGCTAATAATATTATTATAATAAAGGTACGCCCAAACATAGCTTCGGAAAATTTGTGTTATAATATCACTCAGGTGAGTCAAATGAAAATAAAATAAATAAATAAAACATTTTAATTTTTTTCTCTTGATTACATTCAGAAATTATGATTAAATTCAATTAATTGATTCCTTAAAATTTTATTTATATAACGAATATTATTATTGAATATATTGAAACATAATTCCTATAAAAATAACAACATATAAATTGAATAAATGTTATGCATAATGAATGCATGTTGTTATTGTTATTTGTTACAACGCATAATGTCATTTATTGTACATCACTAGTCATGACGAATTGACAGACTTCAGGAACGCATAGTCAGCGCGTTTCTACTTATAGTCGTTGCATACCGTATAACGAAACATTAATCTTTAGCTAGTCTGTGCATATTATGTCATGTCAATGTCAAGCGAATATTTTGTTTTGATTGTATTCTAATAAGATTGTAAACTTACAAATAGATAAAAATCACAATCTTATTAGAATCGTAAAAAGAAAATGTAGGTCTACATTTTTTCTAATAAGATTGTGAATAGATAGAGGTCTGTGGTTGTCTTGGTTTTGTTATTTGAAACATAATTGTATGGTGTTTGTTTTCTTCGTGTTGATTTCAATGAAACTACCACTTTAGTAATTTTGTAATACTTTTTCTAAATAAAAAAAGTACTACTTCTTCTGAATCAACCGTAAGAGAGGCAAAATAAATAAGTAATATAATAACAATAAAAATAAAAATATACTTAAAAACTAAATACAAACATTACGCCGTTTATTGTCCAATAGTCGCCGTCTTGAGTCCAATAATAAGATCCCAAAATTAGGTACCGTTATAGTGCCACAAACAAGTCAAAACAAACCTGGCTGGTTATAAATAATTTAGATAAAAAGCAAAACTAAAGAGACGTCAGAGTTACATTGACAAATAAAGTCATCAAAGTAAACAAACATGAAATCGTATGTAAAGTTACAGAAATTTATCAATAAAAATAAAGAAGAAATACAGGAAACATTAAAAAAGGTAACATTTAAAATTTATTTTAAACTTTTATCATCGCGGATTACACTCATTTTTTCTATAATGCGGGTTACTCACGATATTTTGTATTATTGGTGTGCCGATATTTCGACCCAGTTGCGGAGACCCAGACTTCTAGAACTTCTAGAAGTTTCTCCGCGCCACCGCAGTTCCGCCGTGACCACGATCCATGCAACTGGGTCGAAATATCGGCACACCAATAATACAAAATATCGTGAGTAACCCGCATTATAGAAAAAATTTAAAATTTATAAATAGTCCCAGAAGTCAATAACAAAGTAATAATTGGATACATTACCAAAATATCTACCTCCAAAGTAATCAACATAATCTTAAATAAATTTTACATCAAAGTTCAAATTTGATAATGATTTAAAATAAAGATGGCGCGTAACAGAAAAATGTGACGCGTCAAAGCCATGTCAAAGCGTAACCGAAAAATGTGACGCAAAAAATTTTTCCAACGCCGATAAAGAAGTTTCACTTCAAAAATATAAAGTTTGTAAAAAAACTTTTTGTAACAAAGTATGACCCAAGTTTTTTCGGTTCCTATTTATTGTCCAAAATTCTAAATGTATGTAGGTACCTATAATAGCTAAAATTTTTAAAATGTTTTGCGACAACAAAAATTTGGCCATGTATGTGTTATACACGTTATCTATGTAGATAATACATTACGTTAAACGTTAACAAAACTATTTATAGATAGACAATTATATTAATATACGCCATTAACACTTGTAGCAATTAATTTTTTAAAGGTTACAAAAATAAAATATATTATTGAATATGGTCTTCTTTGATTTGTGTCCACATTAAAATAAGGACGAAAAAACCCATATTTAATTGGACTGGTCACGTATTGACAACGTGAACATATACTTAGTACATGTAACAATGATATAGGTATGTAAAAGATATTAGCTTAGCAGATCATTATTAGGCCGAGACCATCCATGAGTCCATGACCTACCTACTGCTAGAATAAAGACTTCTAATTTAATTATTGAAGTCATCTAACCATACTTATCTGTCAGTGATATAAAAAGAACTCTATGTTTTTACATGCCTATTCACATGAGTCACGAACCAAAACGCAAACAAACGATTATAAAAAATGTCTGCCTTTCTGTCTTCCTGTTTGTCCGGGCTTATCTCCAGACCGGATAAACCGAGTTATATGGGACTTTCACTGAAAGATAGAGGAGAATATGGAGCAATATATAGGCTACATTTTATACCGGAATTCCCACAGGATCGGGATTTACGCGGAGAAATCTCCCACGCATATGAAGTAGCGGGCACAGCTTGTTACTAACACGAACACACGAAGGAATATGGCATTTGGAATAGTGTAATGTTACCTTTTTAAAAGATAGGTATGCAAATAGGTACCCACCTTACCTTAGAAGATGAGATATGAGTAAAATGTTTAGTACCTAGCTTATCTAGCTTTAAGATTAAAAAGGAAAAGAAACGGTGATATAAATTATTCCTCGGCGCATCCTTTGTTCATGTTTTATTGCTAAGACAAGGACACGCACTTACACGCTTTTTATTTAAATTTAAATAGAGTTATAAATTAACATACTATAGAGATTAAATAAAATTTCAGACAAAGCACGCCAAAGGTCCGACTCACCTGAGCTTGACGCTTCAAACAATAAAGCGGATATATGTATTAACACAGCGCGTCGTAACAATACCTACATTACATAGTAATTGTTATTTGAAAATATATATGCTGGAGTTGACAAAAGATTTGTAGCGATAGAAATCTTTTTAGGTATATATAGAGCTTTTATCATCTCTGTCGTAGCCAAAAACATCATTACCGCCCCTATAGCCTGAAGAATAATTCGTCACTGCATGCAAGTATACTATCACTTAACGTTTAAACGGTTAAACCGATTTTGATGACATTTTGGTGTGTTTAAGTAGATTTCTGTTTTTTTTTTATTTCTGTTTTTTTTTACCGAAGAACAGCTCCGTTCTGGATATTTAATAAGTGCTGTAATGAAACGTTATTGCATTTTATTGGAATTTCTTGGGAATTTATGAGAATTTGCATTTTAAGGTAAGTATAAAAAATGGATTTGAAATGTTTTACAAAAAGGCTGCCAGGTCAATTAAAAATTATAGAGAAAGAAATGGCAACAAAGATAAAAAAGATTAAAAAGACGGTAATTTGTAAAATAAAAATAGGCAGGCTTCAGAAATCATTATATAGGTACCTACTTAGTCATTATACATATACGTAGTTATTCGGAAATGGAGATAAGTATAAGTCGAATTATTTATTCCGCATTGAACCTTACATAATTATGTAGTTAATGGAACAAAAATGGTACTTAATGTTAAGAGCTTTCTCTGCCAGTCGATCAATAACGAAAGCAGGTAGCTACAAAGAGAAATAGAAAAAGGCGAATTTTAAGATTTAAGGTTGTCAAAACTTTTTGTCCCAAAAAGAGCGACCGATGTTATTACCACTTTGCAGTTGAGCACAATACATAGATGTTGATTTGTTGAATTGTGATATTGCGCAGGAAGCTATACGTCACTGCAGTTATTATAATTATATTTTTTTTTATAGAACTGACGTGAGAGGTGTTTAAAAAAAGAAACGTAGAAGTATCAGTGATATGGATATAAAAAATGGTTATTAATTAGAAACAGGTAGTTAATCCATTAATCAAATGATTTTTTCGTAATAACCTGTTGCAGTGGATTTTGACGCCATTGTTAGAAACATCAAATTAATTTATTATCTGTTGATCTGTATAATAATTTAATGTCCATGCATTCTTTGTCTATGGTTGTTGCAATAAAATCTCCGACCCGACCGCAAGCGTTCTTTTAATTTAACACCGAAAATAAGGACTTTTTCAGCCATACCAATTATTCACGCGTCGTCTATACCCAAATGACGGCCCAAAATACGTCAGTAGGCGAGCTTGAAAATTACCTACATAAGTATATCTTGTTATGGCAGAATGGTTAATGGGTTAACACAGGTCACAGACTGATATAAATCGATATTTTTTTTAACGTCTCCTTCGAAGGATATAATTAAAATTCGACAAATTATCTCTCCGCTCCTCTTCATCTCCGCTTCCAATAAAAGGACTATATCTCTTAGAAATTCTTTATGCGTTAGAACCTAATGAAATATCTTTTGCATTAATTAGAGTTGTATTCATATGAAATTGTATTGATATTAACAAAACAAAGTAATACCTGTGGTAATACCATCATGTATTCCCATTACCTAAACCATATCGAAACTAAAGTTTAAATAGCGTAGAATTTCACTTAATGAAACACAACGTTCGAGGTTTCTTAGGGAAAATGTGATCATTTACTTAACACAAGCCAAAAATAACCACAAAAAGTATGCAAGATTTCAATATTAATGTTAAGAGGTTAAGAGATAAAGCAAAAGAAGACCGTTACCCAGAAATACAAAAACTGTAATCTGGTCGGTCGAGTCATTGATTGTCATGCATAAGGCCGTCGGACTCGTCGTGTGTCGGACGTGTCTAGATAAATATAAGAATAAAATTAACGCAGATATCTTTAACACACGTGAAAACTTGTGACGTACTGTGGTATTGTGGATACAAGTAAGTCAAACCTCTTTATTTACGAATAAATATTTACTATATAGGGATATTTAACGGAATAGGGTAAAACACGACATTCATGCATACACGACAACCTTACTTGTGTGATAAACGATGATATATTCTTGTGTTACGTGCGCAAGAATAAAACTGTATGTAATTGTAACGTTAAATTTTCTGTTGAAGATCAGTAGTACCTATGTATATTGGACGTTTCAATATACTGAAACATGTTTATATTTGCTCTAACAATATTTGAAATAAATGTAGAGTTCTGTAATGTCTACTTGAATTATGTTTATTGCCTGTACTATTTGATAAGAGACTGACAGTCTCATTCACTTAATTGTCTCTGCGATTACCAAATCGTTTAATTTAAGAAGTTCTTAACATAACCGTACATTAACTAAGTGACTGATATAACGACATAGCGTTTAACAATAATCATTTAATACAAGTAAATGATGTATTAAAAACGTATAGGTATTAAACTCTGTGATGTTATTTGTCACTGTTGAAATAACTTACACTAAAGACAGCGTGGCGACCGTCACTTTATAAAAGTATATCCTCAAATATGGGAAAACCACTTTGTTGTGACTAATTTAATTAATACGAACGCATATTGGACCTATGCACAATAGTACAATACTAACCGCAGCCTGCGACATAACGATTAAATGACGTATTACATTAATCATTAAACATAGAAACATAATTAATGACCTAAGTATATATTATGTTTACACTGTATTCTTTTCTTCCAGGCATGGCGACATTCAGATTTACATTCGCTATATTAGTAGCAGTATCGATTATAATGATACACATAACTACTGCACGTCAGATAAGGCAAGCCCAAGAACCAAGCACAGTAAAATCAATTGTTAATTTACCACTTAATGAGCTGATTATAATTTATAAATCACGGCATGGTGAGGTGATGGAACCTCCCAAAAACATGACACCATGCGCCCGGGCAATTTTAAGTTGCTGTAAAGACCAGAAAATGAATGAATCCTGCTCAGAATCGCTCAATTGCGGGACTTACTTCTTTGACGAAAACCCTTGTGAAGATAAGTTCATAACAGACGCCCTGAGGAACGCCAAATACTTCTACGAACAGTTCAACGACAGTAATAATGTTAAGTCAAGCTGATGTTTCTAAGCCAAAGCATGTTGGTGGATATAATGAAAATGCTCAAGACTATAATAGAAATAATTATATTTTTTGTAAATAATTTAAATTATAAGTTGATTTTGTAAGCATTTCGAATTTTCATTTCTTTTTTGCGTTAATATAATTTAGTGATTTTATGTACAAATTAGATAGCAGATGATGAATAGTTACTGTAATATTATAATGAATTAGTGAATAGTTATGTGAGATTGTCACATAAAACTAGAAAACAAAAGGAAGATGATGATGAAAATCAAGAAATGTATATAACTTATAATTAATTCCTCCGAAATGAAGAATAGTTGAACTTTGGTAACCTTCGAATGATAAGGGGATGGTTATTTAATTGATATAACTACTATTTATGCATAGGAACTTATATACAATGCGTTTTGATTGCTGCTGCGTTGTACACTCATTTGGATCACGAAACTTGTTATAAAATCATAATTAATTTCAAATCATTATGGCAAGAAATCCTATATCAACAAATAATGACTAACTCCCAGACAAAAATACAAATACTTAGCTAAAAATGGTAAAAGTCATTTTTATGGGATGTGTCACTTTTAGGATAAAACTCTCAATAATATTATTTCACAAATATACTCAAACCAACATTGATCAATAACATTTTTCATAGGTATGTTATAGAGAAATTCCAAATCATGAGATGTAACATGTTTTAATAATAAGTAAAATATCAGGAGGAAGAAACGTTAAACAAGATTAAAATGGAAATTCTGAAAATATAGGCATTTGTGAGATTATTTAAAATCCAATTTACAGCAAAGCTTATTTCATCCTGAAATTGTAAATTTTGCGCCTAACCTAATATTAAGCCACTGAAACTTGGTCTGTCTGGTTAGCCGCAACAGTTTTAAATTTAGGTTCTCCTTAACGATAAAATTAAAATAAAACCGGCCAAGTGCGAGTCGGACTTGCCACGAAGGGTTCCGTACCATTATGTATAAAAACGCGAAAAAATCTGGTCTGTTGTATGAAAGACTCACTTAAAATTAAATATTTAATTGTTTTATTGTAGCCACATATTAGCCACAACGCCATCTCTTGGACCGAAAGGTAACTAAACTATCTAAACACTTAAATACACTTAAACACTTAAATATTTATTTTATACTATTTTTTAGTATTTCTTGTTGTAGCGGCAACAGAAATACATAATCTGTAAAAATTTCAACTGAGTAACTGTTAGCTGTTACGGTTCATGAGATACAGCCTGGTGACAGACGGACGGACGGACGGACGGACAGCGAAGTCTCAGTAATAGGGTCCCGTTTTACCCTTTGGGTACGGAACCCTAGAAAGATGTCAATTAGATACTTAGTTAATATTTATGCAATTAATAATAATTATTATTTAATAATTAATAGTTTTATCTGCTATTTATCAAACATTGAGTACGAACAGTACGAGAAGTATAAAGTTAAGTACCTATTTGTGTCTTTATATACTCGTATTAAATACCTATTGTAAAATATGTAGGTACTAGGTACGATTTTGGAACCCTTTAATCACAAATGTATATTGTATATATATACATAAATTAAAAGAAAAAAAACAATTATAAAATAAGCTTTATTAAAATGCCCTAAAAAGAAATGTTTTCTTCTAAAACTTTCACTGACAACTTTTAACGTCATTACACAATTTATGTGTATATCTTAAATGGATGTAAAAGCTTGTCACGATATGTAAACGTTCGTATTAACATAAAAAAATATAATCAAGCAGATTAATTTACCTACACAAATGTTTATCTCCTAACATAGCTCTTTTATTCATATAAATTGTGTAATGACGTTAATTAAAGTTGATAGTAAAAGTTTTGGGAACTGGCAATTCCGTATCATACTCGTCTTACCCTTAATTAGGAATAGTTTCATGGTTTCTAATAAGCAATGTTTCAAACCGCTTGGCTATCATAGATTTGAATCTTCTTGCTTAAATTAATATGTACTACTCATTTTGTAGTTAATAACTCGCATATTGTGTTACACAAATGAGAAAAAAAATGAAATATTGGTAAACAAATGAGATATGTCTTGTTTATTTACATCGAACGAACCGGTCAGCCTCACGTTTTATTTATAATAATCAAGTTTTCCTTTCCGTTTCTGCATATCCGCGAATATCTCTTTATCTCAATAAACACTACGCGAATTGCCCCGTCAAACAAGTTTATGAGAGATGTTATATAACATAGAACTCAAATTCTTTTTGTTCTTTGTAAGTTGTCATTTTCAGTTTCTATCACTGTTAATAAAACGAAAAAAATAAGTGTGTGCAATTCACATACCCTAGAAGTGAGAGAAAATTAACTTTGCTAATAGGTTCATAACTAAATTACATATTTTTTATGGGGTTAAACTGTACTAATAAGTTTTGTGTTTTTAATCTCCTACGCACAAGGGGGTGTTATAAGTCTGACCTGTCTGTTTGTGTATTTATGTATGTTTCTGTGTGTCCGTCTCAAGGCACCGTAACTCTAAAACGAATTGACCAATTTCACTGCGGTTTTTTATTCCAAAGCCAGTTTTCTTGCGGTGGTCCCCTATTTTTGGTAGAAATCGGTCCAGCAATTTGAAGAATGTCAGCTCTTTTCCAAAATGATATAAGGCATTTGGTATTTCAGCGCCATCTAGATGTCCTGCAGTGAACAATTATTTATCGATGAAGGAAAGCTAATGGACAATAATGAAATAATGAAATTGTACTTATGATTTAATCATAGTTCAGTCGCATTATACTAGATGGGACTGGACAAAACATCGGGGGTCTTTTTAATTTTTAATTTACAGTTATTTAGTCACATTTTTAAATAAAATAAAATAAATACACATTCAAACAGAGACATAGACAACAAAAGACAAGAAATAAAACACCACTAATACCCATGATCCCGAATCGAACCCGGAAAACCTAGCTTCGCAAATAGAGTAATTACCAATTAGGTTACGGGATCATAATACATTTATTAATACCTACAGCCGTAATAAACAGACAGAATGACGTTATTTTACAAATATTGCATTACTGATTGGGTTTACCCATTTTCAACAGAGGCGTATTCAAACAAATTCTGGAAAATGGTGACCAATGCCACTGAATACATTAAGATAAGCATATTGAAGTACAACTAGGTACGTAAAACTGACGTGACCACGTTACAGTCATTTTCTTAAACCTAGTGTATTTACAAGTAGATAAAATAATGGTTTGAACTAATCTTACACCATCCACAAAGTTTTCGAATGACATCACCATTCTCATTGTAAATGAAAAATATCTCACGGTATGAGTCGTTTTCATAATGTCGGAGGTGCAAGATCTTAGCCCAGTTGCATAAGTGTGGATCGGCAGATTACACAAACCTGTGTGTAAGTGTCATCTGTAGATGCATGCGCCAACGTGTAGCCGGGGGGACTTCCTCATCTGTGGTAGATAATATAATAATCATCGTCGAATAATTTTAAGGTCAATCCGTTTGTTGTCGCCTTTAATAGTCAAAGGGTATCAGTGCAAACGTTCAGCGCCTGTCCGTCTCACGATAAATAAGTGCTGACTACGACAAATAGAAAAATCTCTTAAATATCTCTAATGCGGTGCGCACTCAGGTACTAGTTAAAAGTACTCAATGAATAAGTAGCTGGTGCAGCCATGGTCTCAACATTCTTTCAATACAGACTGCTGAACGATCTAGAGACGTATGGTCGGATGCATCTGCTGACATGTAGAGGAGAAGGATATTTTCTTTAATGACTTTAACCGAAGTAAGATGACCGAAGATATTTTCTTTGGAATAGCATTGTATCTATTACTTACCTAGTTATTTTCTGAAAAGAAAAATATCTTTAGGTAGATATGTAATTTATTTTTACGAATTTTTCAGTTACAAATAATTTAATCTCAACAACCTACATACGAGTAGACCTGATGATAAGTCATCGTCGCCCATGAATTCAACAGCACCCAATGCATCAAGATGCGTTGCCGGCCCAAAACTTTAGGAAGGAAGAAATCTTTGTAATAAGTTAATCGTAGAAAAGTTTAACTGCTCACAAACTGATAGGTACCTACCTATACCTGTTCAATCGTTTGATTGAATAGATTGTGCAGATTTATCTTTAGTACCTACCTATTGCGTAAATATAGAATAGACGCTTATTTAAAATACAAAACGGGTTTTCGAGCAAATTGGTAAAACCTTAGATCGTCATTCTAATCTATTATATTTTTTGTATCCGACATCCTTATGAAATAAGATTTCAAAGTGCTTTTGGATAAAAGGTAGAAATCATAAGATCAGCGAAAAGATATTCGGTTGATTAACTTAGCAAGGACGCGAATAAAATTGTCACAGGAAACCTTTCTTGAGACCGTGTTATAATATTCTGTGTCTATCAGTAAGAGATTGAGAAATCGTCAACACTAAGCGAAATTTTCTTTTCGAATGTTTTAACACTTGCAACGTCGCAGATGGCAGATTTTATTTTGTAGTTGTCTGATTGTCTCGTACTAAAACTTGAAATACTGTCAACTATATAAATATGAGCTGCTCATTCGTATACTATTCGATTGCTATGATTAGTAATAGTACAATGATATAGTACCTACATGAATTCTTATTTAGGTGATAATTTTGAATTAGTTTTTTTTCATTCCTAAGGTGACGGTCAATTGTTGAAGGGATATGAGCAACATACAATTTATTATTGTCTGATTGATTCGTTATTAAGTATTCTTGCAATACAACGATGTTACAATAACATAGTATTGTAATTAATAGTATTAATTCAAATTCAGCACAATCTTATTCGTATTAATCTTTAATGAAGATCCTACAATGTGCAGTAAGACATCATAGCTCATCACTTTACTAGTATTATCAACGATGAAATGATAAAATTAATTGACCTCTATCGTGATAAATTAAAATATTATGTTGGAGAATAAAAACGTCGTTATATTTAATAATGTTTTTACGAAAAAAAATAACGGTCAACCAATAAATAAGAATATACCTAATGACAGGCAGTCGGAGGCGTGTTAGGATTGCCCAGTTTAACGAAACCGGTATGCAGTCGCTATATGAACGAAGATCTGCATACCTACACTATGGGATTTGCAACGCATCTCACATTATTTTACTATGTTAGTAGGAACCTACCGCAAAAGTCTTCAATAGCTTGGAAACTGCAATCATAGCTTTAGAAATTCAACACTAGAAGTTCCCACTAGTTCAACTGACTAGTACAACCGTTGGGCGAAGAGTCGCAATTTACCTTGTCGCAATTTGTCTGTCTGAATTTTTTTTGGAGAAATCAAAATAAAGATAAAACAAGAATAAAATTAAGTAACCGCATTATCTAACCTACCTACTGATATCTTACTCACATATTATATTATTATTATTATTACATTATTAAAAAAATACAATGCAATGAAGTGTATCTTTAAGTGTTATTACTTGTAAAGTCAGTGTAGAGTTCGTTTTCTGTAAAACATTTTTGTGGACACATCTCTTATCAATGACCCTATATTTCGCGATAAACTTTGATAGAACTTTATAGCCTTGCAGGAACATTTTATTTACGAAACCAGTATTTTATGGAACATAAAATGGACGATGGTGCTATGACGGCAAACCATTAAACATTGTTAAAACACACCCGTGGGTACATGATACATCTCATAAATCATTTTTGAGTAAATACGAACAAACTATTATTCTTGTGTCATGATTTTCTAATTTAATTTATTAATTATTGATAAAAAGTATGGCAATAAATGTAAGCAGCGACAGATAATTAGAACATTATGTTTTGACGTTGGCAACCCTGGATAGAAAAAGGCATCAAGGCGGGAACGAGATAGAGGATTTTTGACATGTAACATTACGATCTAATAATTAAGAGTTAAATGTTAAAAGTATAGTGCTGCCGATAGTAGATATGTAACAATGTAAACAGCGTGTGAACAAAATATAGGTAACCTATTCAAGGAATGAAGATGATGTTTTATTACAAATGCTATATCCGAATGGAACCACAAGGGGAATTTCATTACACTTGTTGTATAATGCCAACAGCTCGTTAATCGCTAAAGAAGTGATAGATTGTTGGCTTCGATTTTAAGTGACTGACAGAGGGATGCAAGTGTGGGGCGGCCCGTAGTTGGATGAGTGACCACTTTACTCCATTTGAAATCGATCTGAAAGTCGTTATAATGGCATGACACACAACTTTCCGCCAATGTGATTAAGGTACATTTAAGATTGAGAGCGGTATCTAAAAATGTCCTTCGTAAATTTTGCCTAAATCTAAACTGAACTAAGAGCACTGGTAATAAGTTTGGTTTTGGCGGGGAATGGAAATTAGATATGCTCGGCGACTCAAGTAGTGGCAAACTTTTCTTCGGTGGGCACAAGAAATCAGTCCCGGTTTTCATCATCAGATTGCAGTCTTTAAATCATGTCGGAAGCCTTTAGATGACATAAAGAATCCTAAAACTTGGATTGGCTACTAATCCTTCCACCAATCCTCACCGAAGCAGTGTTGTGGAGTGTATTCCAGGCCTATTTTGAATGATGAAGAGAGCCGTAGGTGCTTAGTAGAGTAAGCCTTTAACGATGTGAATAATCGGCTCACGAGCAGTCGATAGTCTAAAGTTATTTATCGAGCAATTTTATTGCTTCAGTACGATGACGTGATTAAAAATAGAATGAACAAGAATAATTTATACCTGGTGCAACAATTTTTCACCTTTTTCTACTCTGCCGGGTTTTATTTTTCACGTGTGTGGAAGTTTGCCAAGCTAGCACAAGCCATTGATAGAACCTATCCATTTTATGAATTGAGTTGTCGATTTCTCCATTCATGGACTGAAATACATTTATGAAAATTAAATATTGCGAAGTTTTGGATACAGATAGACATGTTATTTAAAAGCAGCAAACATATTGCTAGACATATTTTGTAACTAGATATGTTTGTTTGCTGGTAACTATGAGCAGCAAATGCTAAGACGGTTGCACGACATTTTCTTTCTAGGAATTCAATAAGTCTTGGTTCTGGTAAAGGAAAACATTATTTCGTGATAAACATCTAAGAGTTCTTTGTAATGTTCTCAAAGGTACAACATACCTATTAGCGTTTGGACAACCTGGTGGACCATGGCTCTAGCCACTCACAACGATAAAGGAGACCCGTGCCCAGCAGTGGGGCAGTTAATATCTACTGTCACAATATTGTTCTACTAAAACACTAATAATTCATATCTGTGACGAAATCTACGGTGCTACTGGCAAAAAAGTCGTTACAAATCTACAGATTCTCGAAAAATTGAAGTCGCACAAATGCATAATACCAATCATAACGTCAAAATGATTTTCAGCCAGCGGATTTCACATCCTGCAACAAAGAAGCTTAAAACATTTTCAATCGGATGTAGGTACTTTTCTCAGTAATCCGTAAGCCCGCCTAACTGGTGATTTGAAGCCCAAAAGCCAGCCGATAAAGCCTTCATTAAAATCTCGGTTTAATTTAATCAATACAGGGATCTGGTGAGATTTTTCTGAATGTAATGAATGGGCGCGTAATCGCGTCTTCATTGCAACATCAAGCTCATGAATAAAGTAGCATTCTGAGTTGAAATAATGACTAATATTCCGGATTTTACAATGGATCTTTATTTAATTTAACCGACAAATATAATAGTTCATATTTGTTTATTATAAATGTAATGTACCACAAACGAATGGAACAAGCTCAATGATAAAAAATATAAATGTTTTAAAGTTAATAAAAGCCCTGAGATGAGCTTGAGACTTAATGAGCTAATGATCATCGAACTCCCAAACAAAACTATTGTGAATAATTCAATTGAATTATTGGCGTTATTTAATTTTTATGCCAAAAATGCCTTATACATGATTTTGGACAAGAGCTGATACTATTGAAACTATTCTACCAAACATAGCTAAAAATACCGCACTCAAATAGATTCATTCATTCGAGAGCTAATAAGGTGATACCGACTGACAAGCAGACAAACTTAGGTATAACACCTCTCGTTTAGCATCGGAGGTTACCTAATAGACGTTGCTCGAACATACATAGAATAAGAATTTTTTTGAAGCTGGCTTGAAATGGTCTTCTGTTCTTCAAACATGTCTTTAGACGTGATCTCTGTCCCTTGAACATTTAATGGATCACCAATGACATGGATGGGCGAAATATGTCATGTGCTGGACACACCCCTGAACCAAACAACACAACAAAACAACAAAGGCAGCTGCCAAAAAAGAGCAGAGACTGATAATAGTCAAGTATGCCACAAGTTTTCTATCACAGCCAAAATTGCCAAAATTGTAACGACTAACTAAAGAGACTTACAGCAAATTAGAATAGCTACATCAAAATAAATGTTGCCCGTGTAAAGTGAAGTTACATACATTTGTTCACGTTCAGACAATTAGGCCCCTCGCCAGCGGATGGTTTACAATGTAAGTTTTGCTTGCCAACTTGTGCATTTTAAGGCTAGATAACATAAGCGTTCATTGTAAAGATTTGTTTCTACAAGCTACACGCGAATTGGATGACTTTGTACCTTTAACAGAAAAGACTAGGTAGTACAAATTTTTTTTTCTCTGATATTAAAGCGACAACTTTAACTTTTTTTATTGATTGATTCGCTTAATCTTCAATAGGCATCGTTCAAAACTATTTTCAAGGAGCCTCGTAATTTATTAGTTTGTTTTTGTAATTTACAGTACCATCTGATTTTAAGATCTTTATATTTCTGACTATTCATCATTCATAATAGATGGCCAACATTTTAATTTTCGTAATTTCATTGTTTACCAGTTACGTTACCAAGATAATATCTCCAAGCTTCGGGTCCGGACCCGTGCTCCACCTAGGTTCTCCACCTTTTATTAAACGTCACCAGACATTAAATCTCCTTATGAGACATTTTTAATGAAAAAGAGTACATCTACAGCCATGAGGATAAACCTACACTATTTATATCTACGCCGGCAGTAATGAAAGTTTAGTAGGACATGAATGAAAGAGCCAGACCTTCTCAAAGTTTCGAGACCATGTTATAGTTTCGTAACCAGAAATTCCACCACAAGGAATAATATACTTTTTAATGACGTTGGTTTTTCGTTTGTTTCGATACAAGAGTGTTCAGCGCTTGCCTCTTGTCGAAACCCAATCAATGACGACCCTTACATAATGACCACGGCATAACCTGTAACCTGATTCCATCAGATCTTCCCCTCAAACTTTATTATCTTAAATGTTCGAGCCCTTAAACTTTACCAAACGATAGTGTGAGCTCTAATGAAATCGTAACAAACTTAATCCAGTTTCATGCCCAACGAAGGAAACGTCAGCGTATTACAGAAATAACAATTATGACAATTAATTAATATTTCTTTCATATTTTCATTTAGCAAACTAATGTATACTATAGTCGCTGAGGTTATAGGATTGCCACTATCCGCTTAAAACTAATTTATTAACAGACATATACATTGGTCTGAGTACATTTATTGGTTGAGGACAGACAATGTCACAGTAGACAGACAAAAAATTTAAAAAATTGTTATTATAGTAAACCCAACTTAACATTGAAACGAAAGAGGCGCTGTCGGACGCATTTGACATTCATTTGACCAATCATTGCACACTAGTAACTGACAGATGAATGACCACAACGTACTTATGAATGACTTTTCGTTAGTTCCAATTTTTGCCATTTCAGAGATAAGTTGGGCGCACTGTAGATCTATTGCTTCAATAAACCCGTATTATTGGTTTCTCTCTTCTCAGAATGAGAAGGATTCTGAGAAGAAACCCGTGCTCAATAGTGGGCCATGATGGGTTGAGATGATGATGATGATTAGTTTCTTATTATGTTACATTTTTACTATAGGTACATAGGTAAAACGGATAGATAACAAATAGGCACTGTAAATCATGAACTAAATAGTTTCGACCCCAGTAATTTATAACGCGATAGTTTTGCGAGGCGTAGGCAGATTTTAGATATTACATTCCGAGATTAATCATTTAAACAATGAAGTTATGAAAACTGGATTAATGTCTCAGCTGGTTACAACATTGTTTATTAATATTACATTCAAACTGGGCAAGGGTATCATTCCTAAAGCCACTGCACTGCTGAGATCAGTGTTTTCTGCATTGATGACTAATAAAAAAAATTGCCTCGGTGAAAGAAAACATCATGAGGAAACCTGCACACTTGGGACTTCTCGATAGTGTTTTCAAGGTGTGTAAAGTCTGCCAACCGGCACTTGACCAGCGCGGTAGACCGTGGCCTGTGTCGCTCTCATCCTGAAAAAAGGCCAAAGCCCAGGTGTGGGACAGCTATGGATTGCGATGAAATCCCACTTGCACTCTCGAAATTGACATGAAGTGGTTGTTTGTGTATGGACCCTTTATCGTTGCTTTATAAGACGACGGCAAAGGCATAGAGAATATTGGATGCATCCAATACTACGGAGTGGAAATGGAATGGTTATGATGTAGGTACCTATACAAATAACGAACATACGAATGATTATTTTTATTAGAGTTTTTATTCCATGTGTAAATTGGTGAAAAGATTAATAATACTAGCATGATTATAAATTATAAAATTAATAGGAACAGTTTTTGTTACGTATAATATGTTGAATAATTTACTATCATTTATATCTTTTGTATCTTTAGGTATAATGTACTTAATAATACTTTTAAAATAATGATAAAAGCTGGTTTCAACCTTTTATTGGCCTGAAGCTGAGCACGAATATCTCCTAATAATTGAGGAGGCCTATAGAATACTCCACCGTGCTGACGCAATACGAATTATTGGAAGGGTTACTGGCTAACCCATGAGTCAAAAGTTCTTATGTGGTCCTAAGGCCTCTGACATGGCTTTGCAATTTCTAGACATCTATAAAAAATGTCCAGGACCGTGGGCGAAAATTCCGAAGCTTATGCTTATCTAGTCTCAGGATCGACACAAGCAGCCGGATTATGACCGCAACGTTACAATTTTACCATAACATATTATTCTTTTGACAGCATAGTCATTATTGTAATTAAGCCTTAACACCACTGAATTAGCATGATGAGTTATATACGTACAATACTTCTAATCCATACATTACCTAGTCGTGTCTTGATTTATGCATGAGGTATTACTAATTTAAATATAGGTACTACTTACATAAGACGCTCTATACATACATACGTATTCGTGGATATAGATGGTTATGTAACGTTAGTTAAGGTCGTAATAGCCAAGTGGTGCGATCGTTGGATACCGAAAGAGGAGACTTGGTTCAAATCCGGTGCGCATCTCTAAAATTAAAAAAAAATATGTTCGTTACGAGAATTAAAAATATAATCATAACTAGCTTTGATGAATATTCGGTACCGAATAATTAGAAATTTAATCGAATGTCCGTAGGTCCGTGTGTAGCCTCAAAGGTTATTTTGCGATATAAACATGTAAAACACATTGACGACGTCCCCGTAAAGCGCATTGATTACCATGCGCGACTTCCATTTGAAGGGTCCTTGGTTCGAATCAAAGAATTTGAATGATGAGTTTTTTCTGTTCTCGAACTGAGCGTATGTATGTATGTCTTTGTGTACTTTTCATGACAAACACAACATAAACCTATTGTGAGGCTATTAGGTATTCTCTTTTTAAATCTATGAGACTGCAGCATTTCAGGGCACCGCTAAAGATGTTTATCTGACTGGAAAAAATATACAGAGCTGATAGTAACCGTCAGAAGGTTGACAGCGTTACAGCTAAAATCCCAAGTAAGAGGCAGGTAGTGTCGGCGCATTAATGAGAATCTCGCTGGAAACAGGTTGTTATAACTACGAGTATATATGTACAACATGTAGGTATTAGTAAGAGCTAAATGTTGCTTATATTTTTAACTATGTTCATTCCTTCGTATCGCTAAGACATTGAAATAACGACGAATTTTGGTATAAAAGGCTAAATATTGATAAGAAAAACAGTGAATGGCACACAATTATTATAAAACACTTTCGGAATTCCGTACCTTGTCGAAAGGCGAAAAACGGAAACCTTTTTTTATTTTTCTTTTATTATTATTATTTTTAATTTCTATATGATTAAACGTCACATTTTCCTTATGTTTTTGTAGGAAATAAAAATCTGAAACAAGACGTTCTTAACTTCTACTACTACTAAACAGAAACAATTCTTTGAATGGTCCGGAAAATTACATTTCACGATTTTAAATTAAATGAACCAAATTAAATGGACTCTTAAGTTTAAGTAATTTTGACTTTATGTCACCTGAATACTGAGAAAATATTATCCAAGGTGGATACCACCATTCAACAATAAATGAAACCACGAGCCCTGCTTCATGCAAGGAACATATTACATTTAGTAAAAAACGCCTAACATCTTATTTACAAAAATGTTTTTTTCAAACAAAGTAACACAAAAATACAGTAACAAATAGAACACCCTATCTATACGTCGGTCACTACATTTTTACATGTGCTTTTGACAAGAACGGCAACAATATTCTGCTAAAAATAATAATAGATACAGCGTGTTGAAATTTTGAATATTGAAAAAATAATTGTTGTGGCTAAAGTAAAGGAGGTATTTGATTGAAAATTTTTTCGGAGGCTTAGGTAATCATTAGGTACTTACATAAAATTTAATTTATTGTTGTATGGTGGTAACCACATTGTATATTTTTTCAATTATGACCATTAATTTGAGAACAAAATCCTGTGACAATCTTCCACGCATATTTTCCACCTTTGAATGACTTGAATATTATTTCACAGTAAAAAAATATGTTTATTAGATGCGCAAAACACCAGAAAGGATTAATGTTACGGTTCAAGCCCCGAAGTTACATCTATTTACGTGTCTTAAGTGATATCAAACAACTTTCAACAGTATTAAATTAATTCATGCGATGAATAAATATATCTATCTGTTTTATTAATTTTAGTTTACTTGCGCAATCATCTTTCTTACTTTCTACGTATCACATCCGTGTTCTACAAATTACAAATACGATATTTGAACATTCATAATCTTGTTTTTACTTATGAAAGGAAGAAGAACGGAATCCTATTAATATTACCTTCGTTGTCTTTATGGCTCTGTGTCACAGATAGGTACCTGAATTTTTTTCAGAATGCATTCACAGAACCACTGCAATACTAAAAAAAATAAGATTTTTGTATTTACTATCTTGTTACTAACCAATTAATATTTATTTGAGTTACTATAGCTCAGTAGTACGAACCCTAAGTGTCTAACTTGAGCTTGACGAGTTTTATAATATAACATTTGGAGGCAGTCTTTTTTGCACTCTTTATAGCTTTAATTAAAGAAATCATCTTCCTGCTAAAAAGGATACTCTTAAGAATTATTCCTGTTAAGTTCAACCTTCAATGGAATGTCTTGATAGCGTGACCGTTATATTAAATTGAGTTCTTACATAAAATGTCTGTATTAAACATCTAAATGGAGATTAGAGCTTTCGGTATTTGGCAATTTGCGAAAAAATACGCAACAAAATTACGTGAATAATTTTTCCTTCGATTCGCTTCACTGGGAACGAGGTCAATCGTATTTAGCAGGAAATCCTGAGGTACTCGTATTGATACGGTGACTTTAATGTAATACATGATTTTGTCCTCGACTCTTAAACTGTAGAAAGTTCTCAGCCCACGAGGTAACGTTTTGTACGTAAATGATGTGCATCCTGTACCTACAAATGTTCCTGTCTATCACTGACCGATCTGAATATATTATTTGGACAATAAAATTGTATGTATAAAATAATCATCACAACCCATAACTTGTCTCACAGTAGTGGTATAGATTATACCATGCTGGCCAAGGGTCGATTACACAATAGAAAACACGAAGTTGGAATGGAAGTTCTCTCACGTTTGCGTGTTTCTTTACAATGTTTCCGTCACTGAAGAAAATGGTCATTTAGTTACGGATCATTTAAAGTAGGTGTGCAAGAAAGCCCAGGACTCCCTGTCCTGGAGTTTTATGCTTCAAATTACGCCCGAATACTTCAAAAACAACAATGCCTTCCAAAACAGAAGGAAGAAGAAAATAATGACAGTACAGGCTCATCAAGTTCTTAACCGAAACAAAATGATATTGACTTGTTTCTCCATTTTCTCTACGAACAGAATTTTTAGGTTATTTCACAGATCACAAAATCTAATTACTTTCCACTCGTCTACACGGCGCGGTACTAACTTGCTTAGTTTCGTAAGTGTCATTAGCACTTCGGGGTGAGGATTTTGCAATTCGCAGATTGTACGCGTATGTTAGCAAAGTTAACATAAGCCCTCACTAACTAATTCTCTCATGAACTTTAATTAAGGTGTCCCGAGATGCGAACTTCCTTGGCGCACACTTTTGTACCATATGATAATATACGTACTGTATCTTAGCAGCATGTCGTCTTCTGCGTCTGTATTACAATTGCCAAATAGCTTGGCCGGGTATTCGCACAATCAGTGTGTCGTATTTGACGCAACATCTTGCTACAATCTCGATGCGTAGTACATGTGGTAGTACCTACCACTAGTACCTAATAATATAAAATAATTTGTATGTATTGTATTGACTATAGAAACCTATGTAAAGTCTAATTCCTTGAAGGAGACATTTTCCACTTTAACCATTTAATTTAAAATGCACTTTGGGTCAATAATAAGATGAAGAAGATTTAGAAGATGAGACTATTAAATAGTCTTAGGTGCCCTTTGACGCACTTAAGGGCTCAAGAAAATGTAATTCATTCGATAGACAACGTTTATATTCACACACATTCATGTGTAGGTATGTTCAAATACATATTACTAAATGGCAGTTTACACGACGCTAAATTTTGTTTCCAACAATGTTTACTCGAAGAAGACACGGAAAGTTTAAAAGTAGAGATATTAAGATTGCCCCTTCTGCTACACAACTCAGAATTGTACTTTGTTACTTTGCCCAAGTTTGTCGCTGACAACGACAAATCCTTCCTAATGAAATTTAATGCCGTATATACTTTCAAAACTGTTATCGTTGCTAAACTTAATTATTTATGGGATAAATCTGGTTATTGTTGAACCAGTCTTGAGCGCATAGTTTTTAACTGATGAACTTAAAACAAATGTGTTCTTGAAGGTTTTGGCAACAATTCATGAACACCCAAAACAATTTTTTATTAAATGGTAGGACAAAAGCTCCATAACACTCCTACAATAGTACGATATATTTCTGTACGAAAGAAATTATTTATGAGTGCAGGAAGGCCGCTTCGTTACGTCACTATAAAACATTCACATCCACGCCGGGATTACAACCCCAATTCAGACATCATTTTAGGAAATATACAAACTCACATCATTTCAACTTTAATGTGCAAACAACGAATTTAATAGATCGCAAATGTACATTACCGGAACATATTTGTTTTATGCAACATTTTAATTTAGCTCAGCATTTTAGCCAGACAAAAGGTTAACCCTATTGAATTAAACATCGAATTAAATAACACTAGGTACACACTTTATAGCGCCACACTCGAATTCTCTGTGTCGGGAGTGTCTTGGACAATATACAAGAAAAGAACAGATGCACCCAGATCGGGAGCACAAATCTAAATTCATCACTCAAATTTCCTCCTAGGAATCGAACCCAGAACCCATTAAACGCCGATTCGATGTACACCATTGCGCCATTCGGGTCGATTATTATTCGTGAAAAACGTTTCTCCAACACAAAAATATCTGCCCAGCTATCGAAGCAAAGACCTCTAGCTTCACAATTTGGGTCACTACCAAGTAGGCTAAAGAGCTGTCAATTCGTGAAAGGGTAAATGAAATGGGCTGAATTTGAATTTGGTTTTTACAAACGTTTGTCGTAAGTAACTACCTACGCCATCGCTTCAACTTTGTACCCCGAGCAGTCTTGAAAGACAGCGGGAAGGAACTCCCAAAAAGTTTACAGACAACACTAATTACTACTTAAGGTTCCCTACATGTATTTCGAACTCACGTCCAAGAAGTTTCATTTAATTGTGCGAATCCCCCAATACCTGGTCGACCTGCGACGTGTCGGTGATCTCTTTGGTATTACACTGTCAATGGTCGACACTGACCGCCATCAGTTTGCTCATTTGATTGCCAACATAAAAGAAAAAATACTTTATGTGCTTCGTTTACGTCACAATACAGCGGTCACGTACTTATTCCTTGAGAATATTTTGTGGCAGATAAAACGTAACGTGAATGAAGGCACGATATTCAGCGACAAGGGGACGACTTTCCTGTGTGTAATGAAGGCATTGACGGTATGGACGACTTATGTCAACCGAAACTGATCGGAGTTGTCCAACTTTAGTCGCTGTCGAGAGTTAAATGGTTCTCGTTAGCCAGCTTTACGAGAGCTATCGTGCTTCGCAGTGCACGTAAAGTTGAAGCTACTTTGGAATCGTTTTCCATCCCATTAAAGGCAATGGATTGCGTAGTGTAAAAGTTTTACCAATTTGAAAATTCTAATTAGGCACTTAGTATCGGCTTTTAGTACAACTGTTAAAATATATAAAACGGCGAACAAAGCTTATACTGAAACACGTAATGTAAATTAAATGTAAATACTGCTTTTAATAATCCCTTGCCCGGCCAAAATTATAAAACGGACAATACTTTAGCGGCCCAAATTTTCAGCGAATACGCACATTTTTGCTTACAACATATCTAATGCTTATTAATCGCTTGATGATGAAAGCGGTTACATACTGTATGACTTGTTAAAAATTAATTGTAAGCTATACAACCGTTGGGTAGGGGGAGTTAAAATTGAATTGATTTGTTAAAATTGCACCACAGCATAGTAGAAATGCAATGTACAAAGAAAAATCCGACACAAGTACGTTGTATGTAAGTCGTCACAACGAAAATAGGTAATATGCGATAACAATAGACGAAGTTCGTAGCAAAACAACTTTTACTATTAGAAAACACTTTTTTCTTTTCGTGTTAACGCGGTTTTCGTCGCACACTTTCGCCGTCTTTTTTCATCCTTCTTTAGTGTACTATATATAATAATTGGCAATGCATACCGATACTGCATAGTAGACACATAGTAAATAGTACACAGATTATACAACTACAGATTTGTAGAAATGTAATGCAGAGATAAAAAAATACCATCGTGAATATTATGTTTACGTAAGTATACATACATAACTCTAACATAACATACTACATACATAACATACTGTGTGATAAGCGTGTTCCAATGTGGAAGGAAGGGAGACGTTCATGAAATTTGAAATTTGAAAATTTGCTTGCGGATTGTTGCAAAGTAGATTAATCTTTTCTTTGTTATAATGGAGTTCCGCAAAGTATTTTTATTAGATTTATATTATCTCATCCTTCTAACATTTCGTAGTGTTCACACTGTCCGAAGGTTGACTCGGAGAAAATGCTCTTAGTATTAAATCCGTCTATGTCTCTGTAGTTTTTGTAATGTGCATAAAGTTCTAAATAAATAACACCTGATAATTATCAATTCATTAATAAAAATACCTACTATCTATACTCCGTTGGTGTTTCAATGTGTAATTCGTAATGGCAGCCCCCACAACGACCATCTTTACGCCCTTGTGATTAAGGTTAATTGTAGATTAACGGCGAGAATTTAAAATGCCTTAAGTAATTATTGCTTGCAAGCTAACTTGGACTGTAAGCAAACGTACATACATGATTTCGTCACAATGAAAATAATAAGCGATGACAATCAAACAAGTTCATATCCATATCGATTCTCGACCCAGCCGACGCGGCGACGGATTCTGATTATAAAAGCTAATTGCTTTGTCCCCCGTCAAACTGACTAGTACAACAATGTCTTCAACTTCCTCGTTTTAGGGTCCCTAACTTACATTATATCTTAAAGTTTTGTTTTCAGAACCTTTGTATGTGACTTGGAAGGCATAACGATAAAGCAAATTCAATATCTATCTTTCAAATTACCTAGTTTATCTTAATGAGAGTCGACTACAATTTAGAGTTATTGAAATTCCAAAACTCCTGTCTCAATTTTAAGGTTCCGTACTTTTTTGTCCACCTGTCTGTCTGTCAAGACCCTTTTCTCAGAAACGCCTGGAAGTAGGTATCAAGCTGAAATAAATATCAAATACTTCACGGCTTTGCACTCAGTGAACCGATTTTGATATACCTTTTTGTATTCGAAAGTGCCTACTTTACGTCTATCCCATATAAATTTGATCGAAATCTAACGGGCCATTTTTGAGTTATCTCTACTTATCGATTTTGAACTAGGTTATTTTTTTACGTACGTAGTAGGTCACTTCCCTATATGTAGGTCACTTCCCTTCCCTACGCTGGCAGGGCTTAAAAAAACCTTCGTAATTTAGATAGACCAACAGTTAAAACGTGAATTCAAGCATCCAGCATTGTAGAGTGCTTCGGAACTCTACGACAAAGAGCTACTATCACTCTGTACCCAAGTTGTAGGTACGTAGTCAGATTTACATAATTAAGTGATATATGTATTACATAATCATGTCACAAGGCGATTGTTGATTGGGGTTTTCCGCCGACGTAAAAGCCGCGCATACATTTAACGATTATTGATTATGATAATGTTTTTTTATTTATCATATCATTATTACAATATTATTATGATTTATATTACCAATTTGGATTAACTAATTTACATAATTTACATTCGATTTAAATAATTTTGGATTTTGATTAACTTACTGTTAGTAAACCCAAATCGGTATTTTTATGTTGTCTATAGTTAGGTATTTAGTGATTATCGTCTGGACCGATTTAATTTCAGCGACATCTCAATTGACTTCGAGTACGTTCATGATGTTCTCATTATATTGCTTTTCGATGTAAAGTTGGTTTATTTATTTAGGTTAGGTAAAGGTATTATACAAACCGATGTTGGCAATAGTGAAATACTAAGCGTAAGTTACTTCTCTCCTTTGTAACCGCACTCTCAAACATCTGGCGATGTAGGTACCTACATAAGTACACAACTGACAAGAATAGTAAGCCAGGCCGCGGTAGATTATTAATGAATAATGACTGATAGAAGCCGATAAGCACTTCATTAGGGTAATCGCGCAGTCTTATTACACGGCTAGATAGGCAGATGACTGGCATTACCATGAATCATACATGAGATGTTTGGTATGGACTTGTGCGTCAGAGTTAGTAAATCAGATTACTTATACCTACAAGTTTCTGCTGCAGTTGATCTATCCTTACTTGGTCAGAATTTTTTTCTTTTTACTTTTACGTTTATTCGACTTCAAAAAACGTGGAGGCTTTCAATTCGACTTTTTATGGGTTACCTCATAATTTTTTATTCGGTGTTCCGTTCCGATTATTATGATTATTTATATTCGAAATCTGGTGTTTGTCGCTTGATCCAACAGAAATTTTAATGACATCTGACAGGTAGTTTCTGAGTTGTCTCTACTTATTAATGTTGAAGTTGGTTATTTTGTTCTTAAGTCAGTTATCATCGTTGTAATCACAACGCATATACAGGGTGACTGGAAATACGTCGTATTCCCTGGAAGGGGTTGTAGATTGGGTCACAAGCAACCGATTTTGTCATATCATGTCCTATCCAAAAATCAACGGTTATCGAACTATTTGAGATTTAATCAAATTTGAAATAAATCTCTATTGGATCACTTTATGTTACATTTAAAAAAAAACTACATTTCTAATTTTGATATTTTTATTGATTTCCAATAGTTAACACTTTAGGCTTTCATAATAAGTAAGAAAACTTTGAAAAACTACGATATTTTGGGTTTTAAAGTCTTGACTCTGTGATTTTTTGAAATTTCTTAAGTACATTTTTAATGTAAATCAGCTATTTACTAAAAAAACTTGTAATACAATAAACGTTCAAATTACGTTAAAAACTTGTCTCTTTGTCTAGCTTTCTAAAAAGGTATAAAACATTCAGGTAGACACGTGCCTATCAAATGAAAGACAATCAGCAAAGAACAAAGGCGTCGCACAATTCTTGAAATATTATGTTTTGTAAAAAATTCAACTTAAACCTGATCCCGGATTCGTAAATAACTCAGTTCCATTGCTAAGTTTGCTTGTATCCATTGCCTAACCTGGCAGAAGTTCCACCGCAACGTGGTGACCGTGTCCAACAAGCTTACTCAAACGAGGAATACGCGGATATTATGTTCGTGTATGGATACTGTAACGGTGATTGTGCAGCTGCCCAACGCGCGCGTTGGCGCGGTGGCGTGGTTGTTCGTGGGCTTGTTGATCTTAAACCTTAGACTTCAAAAAACCCCAAAGAAAAAATCCAACGACGTTAAATCGCATGATCTGGGCGGCCAATTCTGATCACCAAAACGAGAAATTACACGACCAGAATGCATGGCATGTGGTACCGTCTTGTTGAAACCACATGCCGTCCACATCCATATCTAGTGTAGCACTCCATTTTTAATAACCCTGAACTGTCAGCTGTCACGCTGTATTTTTTTTTTTGGTTGGCAACACTTTACCGCACAAATGGCGCAAAATTCAAATCTTGCGTGATTTTTGGGACACCCGTTGGTTCGATAACCGTTGATTTTTGGATAGGACATGATATGACAAAATCGGTTGCTTGTGACCCAATCTACAACCCCTTCCAGGGAATACGACGTATTTCTAGTCACCCTATATATCACAACTACTTCTTCATAACATACAAACAACATACATTTCATTTTGATTGCAGCATACAAAAACATAGTACTCACATCGCTGGGAGTCAGTCTTATGCGGAGACTTCTTGTCGCGCACCATGTTGACTCGCGGCGTCGCTCGCGACGGGCTAGCTACCGGCCACACTCGCCACACTCGCCCGCGCTCAACGCAACCGTATTATCGCAATCACACCTGATACCTGAAACAAGACGATTGTAGATATACAGGGTGTCCCAAAATATAGTATCAAGCGGAAGTCCAGAGGCCCCCCCAGAACATAAAAAGGCATGGAGGCGGGTAACACTTTTTAGAGGCGACCAACTCAATCCTCAGGGGGAGCAACGCTACTGTTACCCAATTAGAACGCGATTCACATTAACAATTACTAAATGGACTATTACTAACATCAACTAACAGTACTATCACTATAATAACAGTACCTATCTTCACAATTACTTATAAACTTATATTCTAACACCATCTGTTAACGGGACTATCCATTCTAGTCCCTAAATTGAGTTTTGATCTAGTTCAGCTGCAGTAGCCATGGGCGGGAGCATAAGGGTGGTTCTGCATGCTCGTTTGCTACCTTAATTGCAATAAATTAAACTCCTCGGGGTACCTACTATTTTAACCATTCTACCATTTCTGTTGTGCATTATGTTACTGTTTTAGCAGTTATAACTGTTCCGGTTAAAGGCGTGGAATCGGCTCCACACCCTGTTTTAAAGACAACCATGGCAGTCGTCATGGCAGCAACACATCTGTGAACGAATTACAAGAAGAATTTTCCTAAATACCTGAATAACTTCAATTCAAGTCTAAAGGAGTATTTTAATATACAATTTGAACGTGCATCCCGAGGTGGAATATCATATAGCAAATTTTGAAGAAGATACCTTAACTTCATGCTAGCGCTCTGAATTCCATTCCAATGGAATATACGTTGAAAAGCTATTGATGGATGAAGTTGCAGCCAATAAATAGTTTAGTTAGCGTAAACTTCCACAACGCTTCAACTTAGTTACCTCGAAAATTAACATTATGCATTGCGAGAGTTCACGTTGTTTAGAACTAACGTACCTACCTTCAAGACGTTAGGTATATGTGTAGGTATAATAATATGTTCTATTCGTTTGGGATTTCCAAGCACGGTTTATCAATATTACCTACTTGGCTTTTAATTGGCTTGGCCCACTTGGCCAAAAGTATTTGGCTTGTTTTACCACCAAGTGCATAAATGACTGTATTCTTTAATTTAATAGACTGAGAGGCGAACGTAATAGCAGACGAGCCACCTGATGGTAAGTCATCGTCACCTATCGAGATCACTTCGCAGCTCCAATTCAGATTGATTGAGATGTTTAAGCCAAGTGTTGGGAATTCAGTCTTCAGCTATTACTAGCGGTCACTCATCAAATTACTGAAGGCGGTCGAAGTTTAGCTCAGTCGATTACTTGTAATTGACACAACCTTCGGGCTTAGAGGACTTTACTAACTATTTATTTTGTTAACCCAAATCTAAGCTGAGATAGTCTAGCGGTTTGAATGTTAGTCTCCCAAAGGACAAGGTCGGAGTTCGAACAGATCGAAGTAATTTGAACCAATAAAATCTTTCCGTCGCTCTTTGGAAATATTTGTTTAGTTTTAAATGAAACTTCTCCTCTTTGCTATAATAACTCTAAATCTAAATTTTAAAACCCCCCGAATAACATCAATTTTATGCTAAAAATACCATACCTACATGATTTTCTAAAATAATTCTTCAAAATGGTGCACCGATTTAGTACCAAACATAGCTAAGAACCACCGCGATGAACAAGTTTTTCGATTCAAAAAGCCGCATTCAAATCGGTTCATCTACCTGGGTGCTACGGCAGACTTCCTAGGACAGAGCCTCTTTTTAGGTCGGGGGTTAAAAACATAGAATAGACAGAACATGATCTATGATTTTTTACAAACTGCAAATAAGTTTAAACCAAAATTTCTTCATAATGTTAACATGGTTTTCACTATACATAATGTTACATTAACCGAGCCTAGCGAACGAGTTATTGGAGCGAGAGAATTCATTAACCTTCCGGCAAACGATCAAAGCAATTGAGGAGGATCCTGCTCTATGAACCGAATGGACTGTCATATACTAGTGAGCAGGTAAATAAGTGTGTTGCTAATTAATAATTTCTTTCTCCGTTTTACATGTTTCGCCCAAAGATAGTTATCTAAAATACAAAAAAAGATTACACACACTTCCTTAATTATCCTCTAGAATTATTTACTATTTATTTGTTTAAAAAAAATATTATATTTAGCGCATCTTAATAAAAAATTATTTTATTTTATCTCCAATTTCCAACGTTGCTGATATAAAGGTAAGGTAACGTATTTGGCATTTATGGTATTTGTAGACAAAATGTATTCAACGGTTTATCCCCGATTTCCGCATCTATACTGAATGCTACTATCGCTCTAGAAAGGATTTCTGAAATCCCCTTTTATTTTTGTACTGCCATTTTCACGTCCTCGTAACTTATCTAGTCTAAAATAACACATTTGCGATAGTAACGACCAATGTGTTCCATATAGCTGAATTAATTTTATTGCTTCGACGACTCCACTCGCCCTTAACAGATAAAAACGTTCGACGTTTTATCGCTAGGTACTTAAATATAGTCGATAAATCGCGTTTACAACGTATAGAGATTTATCTCAGCTAGATTTTTGATGGTGAAAATGTGGTTGTAGCGTTTTATGGAGCTATATTGCTATTGGGTCTGCGTTCTGACTTCGTGTACAATTAATTTCAAGAACTACAAGACGTTACTCATGAACCTTTTTTTCACACAAACGAATACAACAATGATAGAACTTTGACGACCCGAATGGCGCAATGGTTAACAAGCCGGATCGCTGTTCCGATGGTCCTGGGTTCGATTCCCAGCGAGGCGAAAATTTGAATAATGAGTTTTTTCCGTTCCCGGACTGGGTATGTCCTTGTCTTGTGTGTTGTCCGTGGCACCCACGACAGGGAATCCTAGTGTGGGGCTATGAGTGTGTAGCGTCATTTATTATGTGTAGCGTTATTTATCACAATAATCCCGTCAACGTTACTGGTTGGCAAGATGTGAACTAAACGTCAAAAGTTCGAAAAGATAGCATCTTCTGTGACAGAAAGAGCAATTTCTCCAACACAATAAATCATTAGTCATAGTGAAACAGAAGTAAGACAGGCAGGATGGAAAAGTGTTCATATGAATGTTTGCGGGCTTCTTCCGCTGAACTATAATACTAAACCTTTTTTATTTTCACTAGAATGTATATGTTTAGAATCTGACTACAGAACTCTAATCCTTTCTACCGATTTAGCTTCAAAACTGACTTTGTTTTATGTATAGTTACCGTCCTTCCCTTTTTTTCTCCCGAAAGCATCGGGGCGAATTTCCAATCATCCTTTTTTATTACTCACCTACCCTATACAAGGAAGCTGAAAGTAGTTTGGGTTGTGTGCTGATATGTCAGTCAGGCATTAAATCAGTTTTCCTTTTCAAATATTATGGTACGGGAGCCGACGATGCTAAATGTGGATTTACTCGAGCGTCATAGAGACCTATTGGGTTGCAAAGCTTAGATGATAGGAAGAAAAAAAATGTTATATAATGTATACCTCTTCATCGGCGGGGGAAGCGGCTATAGACTTTTAAATATGTAAATAAATAATGTCCATGTGGACATACTCGAGCGCTTCAGATATTGATAGCATCAATGTTTTACGTATTTTAAATAATGTGCTATGTTGATCGTTTGTTTGATGGGGGTGACCGTACGTAAGGGTTGAAAATGAGAGAGAAAAAATCTAATCGAGCACGTCAGATTTTCTAAGAGGGTGTTAAGTGAACCTAAAAAAAGCTCTCACTCAATAATCTGACGATTTCAATGTGACGCAAACTCGCTACCATTATTATAATGTGCAAAAAAAATTCGAACTTATATATGGGGCTCATATTTGGTAGAGGTACTTAACTGGGTACAAGGTATCCCCTGTACCTTAATCTGCCGCGCTTCAGTAAATCCCAGATTGCCCTCTTCGGCTCCCCAGCTATTATAGCTACTACAACTAATACTAATAGGCATATAAAGCTAAAGAGGTTGTTTATTTGTTTGAACGGGCTAATGTCAAGAACTACTGGTTCGATTTGAACAATTCTTTTTGTGTTGGATAGTCGAATTATCGATGAAGTCTTTAAGCTTTTTATAGTCACGCTACGACCAATAGAAGCCGAATTATACGTAAGTTTTCCAAAGCGAAGCGAGGGTGTCTTGTATATAGTATACAATGTTTAGATTAAATTTATTTGAAGGAATAAATGTTGAATGGGTTTGTAGACTTATAGTAGAAACGCGCTAGCTATGCGTTCCTGAAGTCTGTCAATTCATCATGACTAGTGATGTACAATAAAGAGGCTTTGGGCAAAACGTCACACTCGGAAAACGTCCCATGGGACGTTTCGCCCCCGTAATTTTTTGACTGGGTCGATTGGTCCCAGAAATTCAAAATTAAATTATATAGTCGGAAGAAAAATCTACATACGTGTGTAAGATTTTCACTATAAATATTAAGGTTAGCTTCTATTTGATAATAAAAAGAAATTGGAATACAGTACTTAATATAAATTATTTTTAAATAATTATACAATGACTAATACAAATGCCATAATATCTGTTTTAATTAGAATTTAGCTTGTAGCTTTAAAAAATTAAATTAAATCAAAGGACAAAAACGTCCCGTGGGACGTTTTCAGAGTGGGACGTTTTGCCCAAAGCCTCATTATGTCTCATCACTACAAAAACAAAAAGTTGATATGACATGAATATAACCTTGAACGAGCGCCGTTTGACGTGGTTTTCTTTTAAAAGGTATTTGTTTTTATATTTGTTATTTAAGTAATTGTAATACTTTTAGCCCAAGATTAATACGACTATTGTAAGTTGGCATAATTATTCGATTTAATGTTTGATTTCAATGTTATCCACTCGTTAATAAGGCAATTAAAAGATATTAAAAAATTGACAATTAATTTGTACGCCAGTTCAAAGTTACATCGCCCAGTCGAATGACAGACTTCAGGAACGCATAGCTAGCGCGTTTCTACTATAATTATAAATTTCAACGTGCATTATGACACTCTTGAACTTGGGATTTACGTCGATACAAAGGTTAAACTCCATTCACCTTGCACTTTATTTATGATTCATAATTGCATACGACTACTGACCCTGACGATAGACCTACACACTTTGTACCGTGAGTCAAAACACTAAATATTTTTTTTTTTTTTTTATAGCCTGAAGGGCTGACGTAAAAGCAGACGAGCCACCTGATGGTAAGTGGTCATCGTCGCCTATAGACACGAGCAACAGCAGGGGAGTTACCAGTGCAACGCCGGCCCTGAAGGAGAACTCTTTTTACACCTTTCTTGAAGAACCCCATGTCATAGCGCTCCGGGAATACCTCAGAAGGAAGCTCATTCCACATCCTGCACGTTCGCGGCAAAAACGATCGTGAAAAACGGACCGTAGTCGTTCGCCACGAATCCAAGCGATGTGGATGAAACTTCAATCTTCGGCGAGTGGTGTAATGATGGAAGGGTGAAGTTGGCACCAAATCGAACAATTCCTCGGAGCACTCACCGTTGTAAAGCCGATAGAACACGCAGAGGCAACCTATGTCTCTCCTCAGACTTAGGTGTTCTAACCTGTTAGTGACTCGTGGTTCGTTGACAATTCGAACTGCGCGCTTTTGTACGGCGTCAAATGGACTAAGCTGGTATTGTGGCGCCCCTGCCCAGAGATGAGAGCAGTACTCCATGTGAGGCCTGACCTGTGCTTTCTAAAGCATCAGTAGGTCCCTCGCAGTGAAGTACTGCTTCGCCCGGTTTAGGACACCAAGCTTTTTGGAGGCCAATTTGGCCTTAGCTTCCAGATGACTCCGATACTGCACGTCGCTCGAAATGTCAACGCCCAGAATCCCAACACTTTTACCAACGGTGAGCGCGGTACCCTGGAATTGAGGCGCTATGACAAATGGGGTTTTCTTAGCGGAAAACGCGCAAACTTGTGTCTTCGTGGGGTTGAACTCGACTAAATTAAGTCGACCCCATTCCGAGACTTGCTCCAGAGAGTTCTCGACTTCAGACACAAGTTTGATTCTGCTATCCTCCACTTGTGACCGAGAGGCATTTGCAGGGCCTGTATAATAGGCATCTCCCGTGCTGTCATCTGCATAGCAATGAATGCCGTTTGCACGCTCAAGCATATCATTGATATGCAGAATGAACAGAGTAGGAGACAGCACAGACCCTTGGGGAACACCAGCGTTTATGGGTTTCAAATCTGAGCAACAACCGTCGACAACGACCTTTATATGTCGCTCAGACAGAAAGCTGGCTACCCAACTGCATAACCTCTCAGGGAGACCGTAAGATGGTAGCTTCGCGAGAAGAGCCCTGTGCCAGACCCGGTCGAAGGCCTTAGCGATATCTAGGCTGACTGCCAGTGCTTCCCCGTTGCTGTCTAGGGCCTGAGCCCACCGGTGCGTGAGATAAACTAAAAGATCGCCAGCTGAACGACCGTGACGGAAACCGTACTGTCGATCATTGATCAGCTGGCGATCTTCGAGATATCCTAGGAGCTGTGTGTTTATTACACGCTCCATCACCTTCGCAAGCAGGGAAGTTATCGCTATAGGCCTGTAGTTGGCCGGGTCACTGAGATCGCCCTTTTTGGGGATAGGATGAACTAGGGCTACTTTCCACGAAGACGGTACTATACCAGTGGTGTAGGATAGCGAGAATAAGCGTGTTAAGACGGGAGTCAACTCGGGAGCACACGTCTTTAGCACCACTGCGGGGATACCATCCGGCCCACTCGACTTCTTGGTGTCGAGGGACAGTAGAGCCCGCCTGACAGCTTTTTGAGTAAAAAGTATGTCATTCAGCGAGCTCTCACACCGCGGGATGTTAGGCGGTGTGGCCCCCCCATCATCAAGAGTCGAGTTGGCGGCAAAAAGGGTGCCCAGAAAATCGGCTTTCCCCTTTGCCGTGTGGACAACGGATTTATCTGGTAAACGCAGTGGCGGAAGAGATGAACGACAGAAGTTGCCCTCGACAGCCTTGGCTAGCGACCAGAATTCACGACTTCCAGAAGGATAGCCGACTAATCGCTTGCCAATTCTGCCGATGAATTGGGCCTTCGCCCTGGACATCTGCTTCTTTGCCGACCGAGAGGCAGCGTTGAGCTTTTTCTTAAGCTCTGGGGCTGATGGATTCTTCGAAGTGTACGCTGATGACCAGGCCTGGTAAGCAGCATGCTTGCGGTTAGACGCCGCAGCACACGAACTGCTAAATAAGATTATAATCTTAAATAAACGGTTGTAAACGTTAGCATGTGTCACAGGTGATTATTTAAATGTAATTCTAAGCATCATTTAGTGGGGTTTTTGATGACGTTATCGGAATTAGCCACTTGATTTGTTCATAAATTCTGTGCATGACAAATTTTTGATAAAGGTACATTTAGCATTTTTTATGTAATCAAGGTAGCAAACGAGCATGCAGCACAAAAAATCAAGTCAAATCAAATGGGTATAAAAATGGTTATTATAGTTAACAGACGGTGTTAAGACATTAGTAAACATGAGGACATCCACAACTATCATCGGCCTTTCATTAGTTAGTTTGTTAGTAAGTATGAGGTAAGTAGGTACGTCGTATCTCTATCATCATCTTAACCCATCATGGCCCACTATTGAGCACGGGTCTCTTCTCAGATTAAGAAGATTAAAGCCATAGTCCACCACTCCGGCCAAAAGGGCCAAAAATGCAGATTCTCGGACTTCACACACCATTGAAGTTTGAGAACCGTCCGGCATGCAGCTTCCTCACGATGTTTCCCTTCATCGTTAGTAGCAAGTGACATTTAAATGCTTAAAACGCACACATTAAGCGTCAGAGGTGTGTGCACTGGGATTCAAACCCGGACCTTCCGAATAGGAATAGTATACAGGATAGGCCAAATTCTTAACCACTAAATTATCATCACAAGTAGGTACCATATATTATCGCTGTACGACACAATTACGGCCGAGTCTCAAGACGTCAAAAGCATGTCGAATCCGACCCCGTCATCGTTCATAATGGAAGACAGCGCTATCTGTCTCGCACAACGTGGGGTCAACTCGTCGAGATTTGTCTTATGAAATATTAATGGCGAGGTTACGTAGGTACTACGTTTCCGGTACTACGTTAAGCTTGCTGTCGCGGTAGATCGTTTTATCGCCAATCATGTTATTATCAACTTACGCTTCCTTTGAAACTATTCAACTAACCAGTGACAATAATACAAGAAACTACAGATTACAATCTTTACTTATTCATGTGCATGAAACTGTGTCATTGTGATTTTAAATTTAACTACTAATCAATCTTTGGGAATATAGAATCAACAAATACAACACATGTATATTATGCATATTGCCTTTTTTAACGAAATAGAATGCTTACAACAATTATGCCCGTTTGTATGCGTTAACCTAGCTTAAAATTGGATTCACTATTTTGGCTTTTGGGTTAATGTTTTAGTCAGCTTCACTTAAAATTAATTGTTTGTTTTATTTCAATCAGTTCATAAAATAAAAAGGTATATATATATAGGTATCAGTTTACAGAATAAATCGAACATTTATTCGACCAAGTGTACTAGGGCATCATATTTCCCGAAGCGAAGCGAGGGTTGGTTTACTGGTACAAAATAAAAATATAGAGAGATATCTTTAAACATAGAGAGAAAACGATAAAACTATCCCGTTTAAGTAAGTCCTAAAGACGGTTCGTTAAGCGAGAGATATGTAGGTTAAGTAGTTTCAGGTAAACGGCATTATTATGGTAGACATAGAATGTAATGAGAGGAGCGGCTATCATGACCGAAAATTATGCAAGGCATTAACATTACTTCTACATAGCTTATTGCGACGACTTTGTAGCCCATTTGGAAGACATTGCTGTGCCTAGTGCTATACACACATAGGGGCTATACCTACACTGATTTTCACGCATCGTTTTTTAAATCTCCTCAAAACGCCTGACAAACAAAACCCCAACTTTCTAAAAATCTCCCCCAAACACCTAACTAAAGAACGAAACTCCTCTTAAAAATCTAGTCCAAAACATAATGTACTTTTAACTATAAAACATTATTCAACAGTAAATGATACTAATTTATAATTATAACCAGAAGTAGTTTCAACCTAATGCTAAAACTAAGACATAACTTAAACTCAGTCATAATAATTGTACATAGATTTTTTGAAAGGATTATCTAAAGTAACTTGTTATTTTTTTCTTCATTGTAAATACTAATTTAATTAAGAGTTCATAAAGTCGATATTTGAGTGGGCTTGAGCAGGATTGCCTAGCTGCCCCGCTATCCATATCTTCCTTGATAAGAGAACCTCCTCATTACATTTATAGACATTCATTTGAGCCCGAAAGTAATTAATTAAGTATACCTATTAAGAGGCATCATCATAAGCCATTACTCTGCAATGCTGTGGGCGTATAAGCGTATAAGAGTTTGTTATTATTATTATATTCAGTAATAGGTAAAATTTATTATTATTCTTATTATAAGCCCACCCAGGCGTCTCGCATTGCAACAAACAATACTTTGTTAACCGAAAAACGAAACCTAAACGCAACTACAACTACAATTCGGGTTACTTTTTTTAATTGACTCTGTATTTATTTCGGTATGCATCAGCTCCTGACTTGCCAGCAATAGAAGGACTTTAATTTTAAAATGAAAATCGTTTCACAAGAGACAGAGACATCTCAGGACATTTATAAAAAATAGGCGTCAAACGTAGAACCTTTCCCTGTTTTGAAGTCGATTAAAATTTCACTAAGACCACAAATTGCCGCGCATAGATTATGCACCGATCAATTCACCGCGCATAAACTCTAGCCACTACTTTGGGATAATTAGAATACTGATTTTGCACTTTCTCGTCGCCCTGACGTGAATGGTACAGAAAATTGCATGCTTTTACCGTAAACACCGTAATTGCGTACTTCGCAAACGGATGTAATGAGATTAAAAGATACGTAGTTACATTAACGAGGCAAAATGCTCTTAATCTACCTACTATTATTAAGATTTACATGAAAACGAATCGATACGGTAAAACAAGTAAGTACAAGGTAAAATAAAGTTTATTTTAATTAATCCCTCCCTTCCCTATTAGCGTAGCTCAAATAATATTATACCACACGCTGCTCACACGCATGAATCTCCGTTTAAAATTTAATATTTCATAATGAAATCTTATGTTGTTTTTATATTATTGACGTCCAAAATTATGATTTTCCTCACTCACTGATTATATCAAGATTATAGTACACTTTCAGACGACGTAGTTTCAATTTTCAATATTAAGTAGCGAAGCACGAAACAAGTTGTATTTTAATGAAACTGGACGGCATCATGAATAACTTTATGAATTTTATGATCTAAGAAACTTAGAAAGAACTTGGTATCCGTTTGGATAACACTTCTTTTGTTACGGCCTACTCATTTTTTACGAACTTTGCTTTCATTCCCACTTATATTTTCAGTAGAACAAAATTGTTTAAAGTCCCCAAATGAGTGAGTCGAATATCGACCGCAGAACGCCCACTAAAGTATTAATTAATGTGAACTAATGAGTGATGTAGGATAAAATTAATTATTTCAGTAACAAAAGCCTTCGATTATATCCGCACAATGCTTTTGGGCTATTATCACAAACAGTTGTCACATAATTATTTTATTTAATTATGTAAATGTTCACGCTTATAATTGGCACTCTCATCAATCTAGGTAGTGTTTTGCTTTTGTTTTCCGTTAACTATGTGATATTACGTAAATTAAGTTCATAACCGCATTACCTACTCAAAATAAAATTGCATAAAATTAAGTATATAAATATATTGTGAGTGGTAAAACATTAAAAAAAAACAAAAACCTCAATTATATTAATTCCAGGTCCAGAATTCTCGTGCGTAGAGAAATAAAAAAGGTCGAGATACCAGAAACCGTAATTACCTACATAATATATCATACCCACCTTGCTAACCATTGCTATTCAAAATAAATGTGCACCGTTTCGATCATTTGAGTACCTATGACTGCTTTAAAACTCAAATGGCAGATTTGACCCGAACATACACAAAACACTGCAAGATAAATAAAAGCTTTTAAAAATGAAAAATAACAGCACCAGTACACAGGTATATAAAGAGAATCCTAAGCGAAACACCATATTGGCGCCATTTGTAACCAAACAGAACGTTGCTTAAAAAAGCAGTGCCATTTTAAAAGCGCTGCCTAAAATTCAACCATTCAGAACATTCGACGTAAACATTTTGCGGAGATTGCAAAGGGTCACTGGCGTATATCTACGCTCACGGCGTTTATTGTACCCGCTGGCGTATCGCTAGTCGTGTAATATGGGACAATTTGTGACGTCACAGCTGTGGGATATCATTTCTATCCTTTCTATCTGTTGACTGGCTTATAACTTGACTTTAATACCAGAACTTGTGATATCAGAACTCACTTCGCTATTGGTTTTCAAAATAAAACCGCTCAAGTACAGACCGAAGTTGTGTTGGGCTTTCTGTGATCAGTTAAAATATTGTTAAGCCTATCTTTCCAGCAAAGATTAGGTTATTCTTTCAGTGAAGTACTTATTCGCACATTGATACTTGCATACCTTAGAATTCTTCATAAGGAACTAAACTAAAGGCGTGAAGTATAAGCACTTGAAAATAGTGGATTATTTCCGGTACCTATCATTCTGAGACCCGATCTAAGCGGTGGAACGCGGAGAACAAGATCCTATTTTACGGATTATATTTAATCAATCATAATTTACTTTCACCGATCACCGATTTTTCACGGCTCTACTCAAAATAACAATTAATGGACCATATTCAATATGGACTTCAATTATTACGCTTATAGCAGGAAGTTTGAGAAGTGTGTGTGTGTTTTAATTAATAATGTCAAAAAAAATATTATTATAAAAACAAAAAACCCGACTGCTTACAAAAGAACTCAAAAGAAAAAAACAAGTGTCACAATATCAACATAAAATACTTCATGCTGCAGGCGGGGACAAACGTAGTACTTGTGATAAATCTTTTTTTACCCGTAGGTAGCCGTATAGTTACATACATACATACAAACATACATACATACACTCGAAAAACATAACCCTCCTTCTGACGCAGTCGGGTAAAAAGATAAGTTTCGGATACGGATAATATTAAAAAAATTACTATAGTCTCCTAACAAATCAATGTATGTGGAAAATATATTTTTAGAAAAACGAAAGCTGGAGATATTTGTTAACAGTTGAAACCTTAACAACGGCTCTTAGATGTTTTGGCTGTTTATCGATTTGTCTGTTTTACTGCTTATTTCTATGTTTGTGTCCGCTTATCTTAAAAACGGCTTAATCGATTTTAATACGGTTTTCACAAATGTATTTTATTAAAATGAAGGTGCCATTTTTCTTTTTTCACTTCAGAGCGCAAATAAAAAATATAACATTATTCTGAAGTCTGTGGCTAGTGGTAGGAACACCTAGTTTTAACGAAATGACTTTCAGGCAGTTACCACTATGAAATATGACTGCAACATAATTTTTATATACAAAAGTGACCGCTAGCGATATTTGAATTTCAAATAATGGGTTCGTGGTCGACATTAAATTATTCATGAAGGATATGTCCACTAGAATGATTTACGCTTAGAGCAACCGCGCGTAGATTTTCATAAAAATAAATCTAGGCATACAATCGCATGCATTGTAATTATTTTTAAAATGTAACTTCTCTATAATATCTGGATAGTGGTATTTTGGATGTGTGCAAGCCTGTGAATATCGCCAGAAAGTTCAAACGTTTTTAATGGGGACTGCTATACCTGCTTAATAGTTGCCAAACATTATGGTGAAAATCTGTTACTGTACTTAGCTGAAACTCCTTAATGGATCTACTAACATACTAAACACGGGTAAGTAGATTATCTATTAAACATATTAACGAATCTACCCTAAATGATAGACTGTTAGGTAGAGATTTAAAGCCCGACAACTGCACGCTATGATCCTAGATAGGCACTCTTAGTAAATAGGTCTCAACAATAATAAAACAATCAAGTGCTAGCTTTTAGAGTGCTCCCGTAACGTTACCAAGCTGGGGTCATTAATAACCCCGCGCCCTCTGTACTTACGAGGTTTATTAACATCGTTATACCCTGTCCGGTAAAAGTACAATTTGCTGCTATTACTTCTTCAGCAAGCAGCAAATCAAAGAATACTAAAGATTTTTACTGCTTATTTACTTACCTTATAGAACTGAAAATGCGGATCGAAGTTTGCATAGAGATTGAATCATTTTAAGTCATTTAGTAAGCGATATTGATAAAATAAAATTATTGCTTTTTACAAAAAAAATTAACCGACTTCAACCTCGATAAGAAGAGATAACTCAAAAACTACATCGCCAGATGGCGCTCAATTCAACATGTACTTGTAAAGTTCTCGTCACTACAAATGAATCAAGCCCAAACACTAGATAACTGCAGTATATCCTTGAGGAGTTCCCTCGACTGTCTTTCGGCTTCATCAGATCGACTCCAGACCTTCATGAAATAGTAGCACTTTAATGTACTTATGAAAACATTAACAAAGACACTGGTCATCCCTACAATTTTCGAAAGTTCCCCTAGATTTCTCTGAGATGCCATCATCAGATCCTGGTGTCCTTACCAGCAGACCCCACTGCGCATATCTACTTTACAACAAAAAAAAGAATTATCAAAATCGACCCAAAAACGGCGAAACAATCGCTGAACAAACACAAAAAAAAACGTATACGGTGGAATTGAGAACCTCCTTTTTTGAAGTCGGTTAAAAACTCAACACAGTACGAAACTGCCGCGGTTGTTGGTGACGTCAGCGCACGCGTTTTACTACGGTAAAGTTATTGAAGACTGAAACACAGGTATTGTTTTGACAGATTCATTAAGAGTGGCGAAGTCTCCTCTATTGCCACATTTTAAATATCCATCGTAAATTTACCACTTTTTAAAGTGTATAAAGATAAAATTATGTAAAAAAGGCAAAATATTCTTGCTACGTCTTCCGAATCATTTTATTCTATGGCCATTATTACATACGGTATACCTACAATTCAAACCCTCTTTCTCTGTTCTTATTAATCATCTTTCTGTTCTCAAAGTTAGTATGTTCGCTGGCCTTAGGGTGCAGTTCCACTGCGGCGGAGCGGAGCGGAGCGGCGTGTGATTCACCAATCACATGGCTTGAAATCCACACGAGGCACAATAAGCGGGGTTTTCAAGCCATGTGATTGGTGAATCGCGCACAGCTCCGCTCCGCTCCGCCTCAGTGGAACCGCACCCTTAAACTTCCCTCCTCACATCTCCCCTCTCTTCTCCATTAAAGCACCTCTCCTCTCTATAGCAACTATAGTACATAATACCTATATGTTTCTGCAGGCTAATCTCAGAAACGGCTGAACGGATTTTTATGGGACTTTCACTGAGAGATAGAGAAGGTTGTGGAGCAAATATAGCAAATATAGGCTACTTTTTATCCCGGAGTTCCCGCGGGATCAGGATTCACGCAAGAAAACTCCTATGCACAAACGGAGTCGCGGGCAACAGCTAGTCTACAATAAACCTGTCAAACTCCATAAATACATGTAATTTACCTCTTGTTCCACCAATCCTATGTAAATTAAAACAGTGACAATTAAACTTCGTTTCATAATTGTGATCCCAATTAAATGGAGTACATTTTATATCATTCATTAAGAGAGCCAACGCTGACTCACTCACAATGTCTACACAGCTTATAAATTAATTACTCGCCACCTCGACTAAGCTTATGTCGAAGTGGTCGAAGTGTCAGAATGTCGGAGGTACAAGACAGCGAAAGGTTGAACGAGTAGGTACAACGTTAAATATAATTAGCCTAGTGCTTTTTTATTAGCTAGATATTTTAACTGAATTTCATACAAACTATGATCTAGTTTACGTCCTTAGGGGTGGAATATGACAAATAGATTCTTAGTAGTCATCTAGTAAACCACCCTGCTTGCAAAGTTTCATCTTTAAACATCAAGCAGATTTCGATATATTTTCGTGATAGTCTTTCGATTTTTATCAAGCCTTATTTATGAAGACGAGTTTCTCGTTAAACCTAGTTTTTGATCGCGGCGCTCGCATGAAAAAAACAACTTAAAAAAACGGTGATAGCCTAGTGGTAAAGGTTCGGCTTCTCTCTCAGAATGTCCAAGTTCATTTCCCACGGGACGAACTTTTGATTTTTTGAAATTATGTGCAACTTAAGCATTTAAATATCACTCGCTACAACGGTGAATCGTGAGGAAACCTGCATGCCGGACAGTTTGCAAAAACTATAAAAGTGTGTGAAGTTCACTAATCCGCACTTGGTCAGCGTGGTGGACTATTGCCTTAACCTCTTCATTCTGAGAAGAGACCCGTGCCTGAACGTGGGACAGTTATGGGTTACAAGGATGATGATATGTTTAAAAATACATACCCATTTTTAAAAATACATATGGGATAGGTATAGGTATTTCATACATTGCAAAGATATTCAGCACCATACCTACATACATAATAGCCTGTTACATTGAGCCTCAAGAAAATTATCTTTCCATTTAAGTATCGTTTCATCCAATCTCTTTATTTCGCCGAGCTCAACAGATGTCCCAATAAGCAGATTCAAATCAGATCGGCAGCCAATCCCGTACAAAACCCGGACGTAATCAGATCTCGAGGCCGGGGTAACCAACTAAATTTAATTTAACATAGAACACATGGCTTTAACCATTTTCTACATGGTTCTCTCCACATAACTGAGTTACAATGCTCGATACTCCGTTCGTTTCGATATGGAATTTTCGGCAGCCCACACAAATGTCAAGTTCCCGCCCCTGTGATTAAGGTGCATTTTAGATTGACGGCGAGAATTTAAAATGCCTTAAGTTAATTTTGCTAACAAACTAAACTGAATTAAGGATGCACGTTATATATTGTTGTATTATTTGATGTTATTAATTTGTAAGTAAGGTTACAAACGAGCACACAGCACCACCGTTCCGCTGCCGTCTACCTACATATTATTACCTATATCAATTGTGACCGACCTAGGGTACGACTCATATAGGGATTAAGATGGTTAGTCCAGTAAGTACACTATTGGCTTGAACTCAAAAACAACGTAACACACCCTTTTAAACATTTTAAAATGTTTATTTAATACTTTCAATAAACCTAGTAGAAAATATCAGTAAAACCCATTTAGCGTATCTAAAGAATACTGCCTAGCCGAGCTCTTTGAAATGTAGAGAATTTCTTCATACTCACTCAAACTTTTAATAAGCCCGTATTATCACATAACTTTAATTTGTATAGCCGCTATCACAGAGTAATACTAAAATGAGCATTTGCATTTATAATGTTTTTTACATTTTACGTTCTTTACACAGCTCTACTTGAACGAAAATGTGGTCATCGATTATATTCGGACACTTTCTCAATAAATAACAATTAATTTAAAATATTAAACACCAAAAGGGGCCTCATACAAGTAAGTAGGTACCATAAAATAATGGGGATACCATATAGCATAAAATAAAGTCCACTCGTGCGACACCAACTTGTAGATATTTGATCGGATTTTTCATCTAATATTACAGAAAATAGCCTTAGAGCGTACTTACTACTACATAGTAGGTACTTAGGACTTTATGATAAAAAAACCGAACTGAATCGATTTTTACTTTTCGGTGTTAAAGTCGGTTCTATTTTGTTAAAAATTATTTTGAAGTATTGTCTATCTATCGCTTACCTACTCTGTACATTACGGCGAACATTTCCCGGATCGCCCCTGTTTTAATTGCGAATCCGCGGGTTGATTAAGTCAAAGTAATTGCTCATAGTTGGGTAGGAAATTGCGTCATGCGAATATTTACTGCGATTGGGGTCGATGCGAATATCGTAAGCACGGAATTTTGAGGAAGTCTTTTATACTTATAGAAAGAAAAACATCGGAATCATGTACAAATGTTGCCAAGCAGAGTACAGGGAGCTTAATAATTTACATACTTTGGTGCACAAATATTTAGTACCAGTACAATAAGGGTATTAATAGTACACAGTATAAAGTACAAAATTAAGCAGTAAAGGTAGGTAGTCTATGGTATAAGAGGTTTCAACTAAAGAAATATGAAGGGATTTTAATAATATTCAAATCGCAATCGCATTCAAATCACTAGGATTTGAAATTTTTTTTTTGTTTATAGATTCATCTTTACCGTCTAATAACATACTTTCACGGTCAGTGAAGCTTAAAGTTTGCCCCAATCACCATTAGCGTGATAAAGTTCCAATCTTTTCTTATTATACAAGTTTTCGGCCAACGCAAAGTTCGTTACAATACTATTAATTGTGCCTGTGAAGGAAAAACGTATCGAAACATGTCAGAAGTCATTAATAGTCCAAACCTCGTCGGAAATTACTTGGTTTAACTCCGTCAGTCACTTAAGTTTGACACAAGTTTGATTACTACCTATTTCTCGTCATCCGAATTATTACCTGCTATATTTGGATCGGCATATAAAAAAGACGTATTTATTCCACGAAATATTTAATTTCTTATATGGATTTAAGAAACAAGCAAGAAGCACCACCCTTCCGCTACCGTCTATCGGCGTCTATTATAAATCCAGTTATCAGAGGATGTAAAGAATGGTAGGTAGCAAGTTCATTAGCAGAAATGCGGTCTTATGCAGGAACTATGAGCGATATTTTATATATTGTTAGTAATAGCCAAGTCATTGTTCGTAAGAATCACGTTATGAGTCACCCTTAAGGAGTAAGAGATTGTCCCCTCTAAAAACGGTTAATATACTGTTCATATGGTTAAGTCATCATGAAAAATCAAGTGTAGAAAGGTAAGTGATCAGTTAAACTTCGATTACTGTCCTTTAGGTACTATCACTAGTCTACATAGTCATTTGATATTGCAAATTCCGAATGAAAACTTGTAAAAATATCCGAGAAAACCTAATACAACGAATAAAATATTTATTCTTACAATCTCGACAGCACACACTGCTTTAGAAGAAACAAATATTTGGGACAATGACCAAGGGACCTAGATGGTTATCGGAGACGTAAAGAATATCTACAAAACGTAGCTACAAAAGACACGAATGTCGGTAATTTTCTTTTACTGTCAGACCCAGGCGTTGTGTTGTGTACTCATTCTTTTAGTATACAGAAACAGAATGGTAAATTAAGCGAATAATACATTGCAAATTAGCGTCAATTAGGAAGAGTGACCCATGTCCTTTAAGAAGGTAATCTTTATAATAAAGAGCTCATTATTAGGAAAAATACAAGGTAAGGCCTAGTAAGTAAACGAGTTTACGGGTCACCTTAAAGCAAAAGATCACCATCACCCATGAATATATTAGGAACGCCAGGGTCGTCACCAACGCGTTGCAGGACAAAAAGGAAGATGGGCCCACGTTTTCAAAGAACCTATGTTTTAGCAATCTGTAAACAACAACGAAACGACGTGAGAACCAAAGTGTGGAAAAATTACAGATATCCAGGTAATGGCATGGCACCTGCCATCACCTAATGGAACATACTTAGTTATCCAGTGGTATTGAAAAAGAATCTTTTGCATCATTCCCAATTATTTGTATCGCCTCAAGAACTCTTGATGATTTGATGTAACATTTATTATTAGGTAAGTTGATATCCTGTATTATGACAAGACAACAAAAAAAGTAGTTTGACGGGTTAGTTTTAACGTGAAAGGCACTAAACTAAGAAAAATCAATGAAAAAATATTGAATTTTGTTTTTTAAAAGACTTTTTTGTTCATCTATGAAAAAGATATTAAATAAAATGTATCATCAGTTGATTACCTATATTGTTAGCTTTCAAATGAGACATCTTTTGGCCTCCTACGACGTCCACATCGATAGCAATGATTAAAACAGTACAGGCGCCCGAGCTTCGAGGTTGAAAAAACAAATGGCTGCCATTTTATCATGGAGGGTGCAAGAGAAAATTTGGATAGTGATTTGTCGACAAAAAATACCATATTTCATCCCCCTTAAGTCTCCGACACTGGTGACCAGACACATTGTATATTTTTGAAAAGGTCTTTTCACGATCTTTCATTTGATACCCATATTGCTAAGATAAGAAAAAACTCAAGATTATCTCCTCTTTTTCTTCCACTTTCGGGCGCCATTTTGAAAATTCATATAGCCTATGACACTAACACATTTCTGACGAATGCAACGATACCTCATATGTCGAAATCCGTTCAACCGTTTGGGCTGTGGGGCCCGACAAAGAAATGGACATACATACAAACATACATACATACACTCGAAAAAATAACTCTCCTTCTGACACAGTCGGGTAAAAAGCCGCAACAGCCACGCAACAAAAGGATTTAACATACATTTGTTCGCTACAAAAAGAAGGTAAGCTGAAACTTAAGTAATTTCTCATGTTTTGTGCGAAACCTCCCCTCAAAAGCGATAAAGGCCTTCGGACATAAGAACCTCAATACAAATAATGTTAATGGCTTTCCTTCATTCTCGTAAATACAAGACGTGATATTGGGTATCTTGATAATTGGCCGGTCGAATAGTTAAAATTAGTATGTTTGACTGTTGTTGCCATTATTGTGCTACTATAAAACTTTTGTGTTAGCGTTCGTATGTTAACAGTGAGAGTTACTTAATGTGTTAAGGTCTCTCTCGATTAAGGATTTTTACACCGGTTGATTAGGTCACCGGGGATAGGTACCATCTTTACTTTTTTTACAAAAAAATACAAGAACTATGGATATTTGGTCCATTCTCAATCCATAAGGGAGACGAAATGAATAAAATATTCATAATTTATACCAAAGCCACTGTAGAGTGGTTTTAGAAAGGTTAAGATTTAAAGTAATTGTTCGGCACGACTTGTCAGTTTTCAAAGATACATTTCTGTGTTTTTCAATATTTTGCTAGTATTACGATATCTTTATAAAGTGTACTCGTAAAATATAAGAGCAGTTATATTTTGCGAGAGTCTAGCACATCGTTTCTCCGTTTCTAAATAAAGATAGATGTTTTATATAATGTCTATTCTACAGGTTAAAGGGGATCCGCCATAATTGACCCAGGCCCGGCGCCAAAGAAATGTATCTCAGTTTTTAGAGTAAATATAGTAAAAATATTGTATATATTCAGTTTTGCTAAATTCACATGCTAACATATTTTTTTGTCCGTTGAATTTTCATAGGCGCTCTATGTAAAAAATACATTTTTGAGAGAAACGTCATTTTTCATTGTACAATAACATTGTAATACTATGATTATAGCATATAAGCATGTATATTATACTGAAATAACTTTTATACTATATTTACTCTAAAAACTGAGATTCATTTCTTTGGCGGCGGGCCTGGGTTTATTTTGTATGGGATTTTGCGGATCTCCTTTAATGAAATATTTTTTTTATTTAGTTTCTAGTCAACTTGACAGATTTTTATCTGTATTTTCTATTTTGTATATCTGGTCCGCTTAGAGAGTCGATTTTTTTTTGCTTAGGACTTCTTTATAGCCTGAGCTGGCAAACGATTAGGCGGGCAACTCCAGGGGCGTCACCAGCAAGTTGCCGACATAGAAAATAATTATAATAATAATTTTAATTTTTATTTATTATATTTTGCTTCTTAATTAAACATGTGTAAAAACGGGTCCAAGATAATTTGCAAAAACGAAAAACTCGGTTGAACGTGAAAAGGCGTAACCGATAAATCATATCATGAGCTCAAAGTCGATGGGTTTTTCTAAGTCGTTAAGAGTTTCCTCATCCGCTTAAATGAGATCAGACCGCGTTTATATCAAAATAACACAAATGTTACGTCAGGGATGAATGGATAAAAATCAAACACCTAGCAGATATTAGCAGATATTAACAGATATTAGCAGATATTAGCTAGACGTACTCCAGGATTAATTTCCTCCTTTAATATCGACAAGAAACACAAGAAATAATATAAAACATTTATAGGGTATGTGCCTTTAAAATTTGAGAATTTCCGTCAATTTCCCTAACATTCAGTAATCAGATCCTGATTTGATTGCAACACCTCGGAAGTACACTCTTTGAAATAAAAAATGGTTCACAAATCATGGAGATACCACTGGAATCACATAAAAATATAATATATAGTAGTCGAATATAGATTCGATAGATCCTCCTCCGTTTTATCACGCGCTTAGCTTAGGTGGAGGGATTAGTTGTCAATCTGAGCGTCAGAATTTGTTATGTCTCCTAAATGGTTCCGACTGGCTTCACGACAGCTATTTGACGATAACAACCGGGCCCGATGCTTTACATGCCCTCCAAAGCACAAGAAATAGTCAAGAATTTTTTATGGTAAGTCGTATATAGGTCGTTCGTTTAAACTCTACAAAATATCCTAGCTTGAAAAACTAGCCTCGTATATCTCGGGCATTAGGATCGATGCAATTCGGGCTATGAGCGAGATAGGGCTTTAAGCAAACCAAAATAATGGTACAATCGAATTTGCAAACGCATTTCACTGATGCTAAACTGTCTCGCGCTAGAATCGGTTCTAAACACGAAGTAATAACAGTTGTATGCAACGTCGAGTGCATTTACTGCACACATTACTTGTTTCGGAATAGCACGAATGTCCGGTACATGCGGTAATTGTTATGACAGTTGCTCCACTTAAAGTTAATTAAATGTTTTCGCTTTAATTGTACAAGCGCTACAAAGAAAATTTTCTTTAAAAAACAAATAACCGATTCCAACATCGACTAGCAGAGTTAACTCAAAAAGTACTCGCCAGATAGCGCTAAATACAACCCACGTATCAAGTACAAGCCCAATCACAACGTAACTGCTGTAAATCGTAGAGGAGTTTCCTCCACTGTTTTTCAGCTTCATCTGATCGACTCTAGACCTTCAAATTAGTTCATTTAATAAAAAGTTAAAATTTAACAATACTTTAAAAATACAGTCAAATTGAGTCCTTCCTTTTTTGAAGTTTGCTACCTTTATTAGATACATAAAAATCATCATCTCATCATTTATAAAAAGTTTAAAAAACGAAAATCTTAACTATATAGATTTTCAAGAGGAATGTTCAATAATTTAAATTGATATAATCATAATTCATAACTATCATCTATAGTAACACATAACATAAAAGTAAAGCATAAGATCACACGTAAATATATACACAGAGAGTAGGTACTTCACCTCTCTGAAAATATCAAAATACAGATAACCAAAAGTTGCATATTGGCAGCAACCCTTCCCCAGTTACAAACTGATAAAATACTATTGACAGTCCGCACGCACTACACCCGGAGTTAAAGGATTCCACACTGCGGAAAATATTTTCACCGACGTGTATGAATTTTAAAACAATATGAATTTAGTTTCGAAAGCCATGCAGTACGGTACAATTTTGGATGTGAAAAGTGGAATAACGGAATACCTCATGAGCTCGCATCTCAATATGACTTTGTTAAATAAACGTGTTCAAATATAAATAAACTTAAAATCCCAAAGATTCCTGTGTGGAAGTTAACATAAACATATTATATTTGAAACACAAATACCCAAGAGAGTGTTTTTGAGATTGGATTTGAACCCCGGATCTATTTCTCCACAGTCAGGATATATATGTATAACCAATAGGATTACGAGATTGTCGTATAAGTAGTAAATTTTAATTTCCGTTGTGAAAATTATGTGCGTGTTAATTAGGTGCGGGACACGACGAGAGTGTTGCAGTGGGATATTTGTCGGTCGCGATGATGATGATGACGATGGATGAAAGAAGAGGACGACAAAAAAACTGACAGCGATCGGTTGCAGTTTTATTAATAAGTAATATATGTATTAATAGATAATGGATATCGATATAGTTTATAGATGTATACGTATATTATAACTTAAGATAAATATATTATACATTGTATTTTTAGAATAACTTAGCTTAGTTATAAAGTACGTAAACCACGAGAACTACTGCCGACAAACTGTTTTCTCAGTTTGGCAGATTGTGAAAATTTGTATTATGATGTACTTACTTGATTAAATAAATTAAAAAAAAGAGGACGACCAAATTAAAGAAGGATCAATTATGTGATAGATGATATGAAAGATAAGGGAGTCAGGGACGTATAACAGGGAGGAATAAAAAGGAAAAACATACCTATTGCGGCGACACCAAATAATTGGGACATGGACAAGAAGAAGATGATGACGATGACCAATCCTACTAATATTATAGCTAGGGAGCCCAAGAGGGGATTTTTGGATTTACTCGAGCGCGTCAGATTAAGGTACAGGGGGTACCTGGTACCCAGTTAAGTACCTCCACCAAATATGAGCCCCATATATAAGTTCGAATTTTTTTTGCACATTATAATAATGGTAGCGAGTTTGCGTCACATCGAAATCGTCAGATTATTGAATGAGAGCTTTTTTTAGGTTCACTTAATACCCCCTTAGAAAATCTGCTCTGAAATCGTGCTCGGTTAGATTTTTTCTCTCTTATTTTCAACCCTTACCCCCATCAAACAAACGATCAGATTGACATAGTACATTATTAAAAATACGTAGAACATTGATGCTATCAATATCTGAAGCGCTCGAGTATGTCCACATGGACATTATTTTTTTACATATTTAAAAGTCTATAGCCGCTTCCCCCACCGATGAAAAGGTATACATTGTATAACATTTTTTTCTTCTTTTCATGTAAGCTTTGCAACCCAATAGGTCTCTATGACGCTCGAGTAAATCCACATTTAGCATCGTCGGCTCCCGTACCATTATAAATGCGAAAGTTTGCAAGGATGTATGTGTGTTTGTTGCTCTTTCACGCAAAAACTACTGAACGGATTTTCATGAAACTTTGCAGTAATATAGCTTAGACATCGGAATAACATAATTTGTTAAAATTTATAGAGATTTTTGAAGGGACTGGTTTCCCGAAGCGAGGGCGGATTTACTAGTAGATAATAATAGTAATAGGCATAATAATTATTGCCGTTACAAATCCCATTCGAACTTACTATTTGTAATAACTTAGAATTAACTAACTCACGTTGTCTTCATTTTAGGAGATTGATATTACTTGCCTGACATAAGATAATCTCTTTTAAACGTAAAACGTCGTGAAATTAACTTATTTTTGAGTTCAGAATACGAAGTTCAAGCTCCTTTTCCAAGTCATGATTCCATCGGGAAATGTGCTTAAAAACTGAATAGATAATCTAATTCAGCTTCTATTCTGAAAGAAGTCGAGTCTTTTATTCTCCGAGTTCGTAACACAATAAAATGCCAATATTTCGCTTCGAAACATCCATGCAGTATATTGTGAAATAGTTCAAATGTGTAGTGTTGTAAAGGCAATCATTGAACCTATACCTACTGCAGTTGACCGAGAGGCGCGAACATTGCAATGCATAGTGCTTTGTTAAATAAAACTTTGTTTTGACACTAACAATAATCTCGCTATTCGTGCATCAAATACTTACGCTAATTCGTCTACTAGAAGTTTCAATGAAGCTACAACAGTCAAAGAAGCTTTGAGAATTCCACTACTCAAGAACGTAACGTTTACAAAATTATTATTATGGATCGATGATAATTGTATTTTTTATTTATCGTACAAACACTTAAATTTCATCAAAAATCAATTAATTTATTATTATTATTAATTAGCCAACCAGAACCAGAACACTAAAAAGCTAAGCGACTAGCAACTGCTAGTTGTTAAATAAGTTATGGCTTCAATACGGTAATGTCTACGACAAAGTAGTAGCTTGCAATCATACTTACATAGTAAGAGCATTTGCCCTTAAACCGAACATGTGAGTGACATTATAATCAAACGGGAACACCTAGGAGGCACGCTATTCCAGTCTTCTTAGTACTACAGTACTAGTATACGCTACGAGGAATGGATATTTTATAAATATTAAAACAGATTGAGGTATCTCTGCAGTTCACCGACATATAACAATAGTAATTTTAATTACAATGTGAAGTCCTATCATGAGTCTTGATTGAGTATCTATCTCAGTCACCGTACAGCGAGCCGCTACTATAATTGGGCCCATAGAGATAGGAATATATACCTACTTAGATAGAGACGCCCTAATCCTTAACCTCGAAATTAGCTGGTTGACGTTATAGCAGGCCGGCCATTTATAGTAACAAATTGACAAATGTCATCTTATGTGAAACAAATAGTAAAAAACCCATTATATTAATAAAATAGGCATTGATAGGTGTTGTGGTGTCCTTTAAAGTAAGAAAAACACATTGAAGCACAATGAAGTGTTGTGTACTACAATGCGGAGCAAGGAAAAACAAATTACACCCAAAATTAACTTTACACAGGTAAGTATCAGTTTTCGTTGTATATCTGAATGATATTGATATATGTTTTTGCTGCATGAAGATCTGTGCGAGGGTTACGTAGGCCTGTTAATGTTTTGTTGGGTTTTACATCATTATTTTTATATATTTGAGTAGCCGGTTTGTTTACATTTCAATGACACTTAGGGTAAGAAAGTGTTAAAATATCGATATTCGATATATCGATAATTAAAATGACGCTGAAGAAAGTTGAAATAATTGTTTTTATTCAATAGATTCCCTTCAAATAAATCATTAAGAAACAAGTGGCTAGAAATAATTGGCCCAGAAAACATAAACCCGGGCCTTCAAAATTTGTTTGTGTGTTCTTTACATTTTGTTGAAGCAAGTTTCAACAGAACGCTTAATGTGGTAAGGTTACACGACGGCGCTGTTCCTTCTATTTTGGTGAGCTTTTCTTACTTTTTATAGAACAAGAGAGTCTCATACAAGTTTAAAATTAGGTCTGTATGTTATTTAATTGAACTAAGTTAATAGAGTACATGTATTATCGCTGTTATATCGTAAGTCATTAAACTAAATATCGATAGTTTCCGTCCACGTAGTGCGCACAACACTAGTAGAATCGGCCATCTTGTTTCACTAAAATTTTGACAGGCAGTTCCTGTCACGTGGTCAGGCACGCTATTTTTGCTTTAGTGTCTAATCCATAGTCCTTTATAGATCAATGATTGGGCCTTAGGTAACATCTATCATGTTGACAGTTATTATTGAAATTAAGGATAACATAATATACCTAACTAGCTGTACCCGCAGCTCCGCTCGCGTGGAATTTAGTGTGTCACAAAGTTTTTCCCGCGTAAATCCCGATCCCGCGAGAAGTCAGGAATAAAAAGTACCATATACAATGCTCCATAATGCTCCATAAGCTCCTCTATCTCCCACTGAAAGTCCCATAAACATCTGAACCCGCGACCTCGTACCCGCATATGAGATTTTCCCGCGTGAATCCTCATCCTGCAGGAATTCCAGGATAAAAAGTAGCCTGTACATTGCTCCACAACTTCCTCTATCTCCCAGTGAAAGTTCCATAAAAATCTAAACTCACTATTTCGCGCATATGAGTTTTTCCCGCGTAAATCCTGATTCCATGGGAATTCCGAGATAAAAAGTAGTTTAAGTTACTTCACAACTTCCTCTATCTCCCAATGAAAGTCTCATTAAAATTTAAGCCCGCGCTATCGCTCATAGGAGTTTATCCCACGTGAATCCTGATCCCGCTGGAATTCCGGGATAATAAGTAGCCTTGTATAGCTGCACAACCTTCTCTATCTCCCAGTGAAAGTCCCATAAAAATTTAAGCCCGCGCCTGCCTGGTTTCCCGTTTGAATCCTGATCCCGCTGAAATTCCGGGATAATAAATAGCCACGTCTTGCTCTAGAACTTTTCTTCTAGTTAAAGTTCCATAAAATCTAAGCCCGTAACTTCACGCATAGGCGCTTTTCACGCGTGAATCCTGATCCCGCGGAAATTCCAGGATAAAATTACCCTATATATTACTTAACAACTTCCTCTATTTCCCAGTGAAAATTCCATAAATATCTAAGCTCGCGACTTGGCGCAAAAGAGTTTTTCCCACGTTAATTCTGATCCTGCGGGAATTTCGGGATAAAAGTAGCCTATATATTGCTCAAGAACTTCCTCTATCTCCCAATGGAAGTCCCATAAAATTTAAGCCCGTACCTACGCGTATAGGAGTTTTTCCCGCGTGATTCCTGATCCCACCGGGATTCCGGGATAAAAGTAGTCTATATGTTACTTCACAACTTCCTCTATTTCCCAGTGAAAGTCCCATAATAATCAAAGCTAGTGAGTCTGCGCAAAAGAGTTTTTTCCGTGTGAATCCTGATCCCGCGGGAATTCCGTGATGAAAAGTAGATTATACATATGTTGCTCCACAACCTCCTCTATCTCCCAATGAAAGTCCCATAAAAATCTTAGCCCGCGACTTGGCGCATAAGAGTTTTTCCCGCGTCATTCCTGATCCCGCCGGAATTCCGGGTTTATCCCGTAGCCTAAATGTTGCTCATGAATATCCGCTATCTTCCAGTGAAAGTTCCATAAAAATTTAAACTCGCGACATAGGATATGTATATTTATAGTGGTTTTTTGCACGTGAATCCTGATCCCGCGGGAATTCCGGGATAAAAAATAGCCTAAATGTTGCTCAGGCATCTCCGCTATCTTTCAGTGAAAATCCCATAAAAATCCGTTCAGCCGATCCGGAGATTAGCGCGCGCAAACAGACAAACAGACAAAATTTTTTTAGTAAAAAAAATTTTTTTTAGATTCATGTTCTAATACTGTTTCTTAACCCCCCTATATATTTTGTTTTTTCAATTTCGCAAAAAAGCAGACACGACTTTTCTACGCTCTTTATTATAAGTATAGATTTTATAGATTACAATTTAAAGTTGCCGTTGGTCATCAAGATATCAATGATGCATTGTCGGTCGAGAAAGAAGGAAAGGATGAAAATCGTGATTTTCAGGTATGAATATTTCAAATATTAAAAATGTCTTGAATTAAGTTTCTACGTTTTATTATAAATTTGTTAGATTCCTCGGAATTTTGGCTCTCTGATTGAGTCAGCACGGCAGGAAATAGAAGGCAATATTGTGATAAGTGGATTTAGAAATTTCTTCTTTTGTCAAACCATTTCGAGACAGGAATTTTTATAGCGGCTTCTCGTCCCATATTATTTCTCATTGTAATACTGTATTGCGAAAAATGCGAGTCGCCTATTTACAAAGATTAAACCCGATAGGCATTAACTAATTAGATATAATGTTCTTACTAAGGTCCTGAACAATTTGGCGCAATATGTATGCGCCGTCCTAACCCTTTTACATCCTTTTATCCCAGACTAAACATAACGCTTTGTGAACATTTTATGTAAATAAGACAAAGGAAAATCAATTATGTTCTCTTTAGATAGGTGTAGAGTTACACTTTTTATAGGCGACCATCAAGGTCCCCGAAACTAACAACACACCTAGGCTGACTGAATTTGCAATGGCTACGAAAAATACGAATTTATCAATTTTGAATATCATTATTATCGTATGTTTGTTATGAAGCAATTACAAATGTAGTCTAAAATCAAACTAATCATTTAATAGAGTTAACTTAAAGATAACTGTGTACTGTGTGTTTCGTGATAGTTAATATGTAGTAAAATTGTAGAGAGTAGAGTCAAGTTTTGTTCACGAATTTTTAGGATAATTATTTAAAAATTCAGGTTATTCTTATTTTTTTCGAAGGCTCGTCACTAATTTTACTTAACTTCTTGTAAGTATAACATGGAAAGGTGCCTTGATAGAATTGCTAAGTTTGAAATAGGTTCAATAGGGTTTGATATATATATATATATATATATATATATATATATATATATCAAACATATAACAAATATAGGGTTTGATATATATATAGATATATATATATATTTAAATCGCGAAGGACTTCTTGCGTCTTTACAAACTACCACCCTGTGGCGTCCACTGAATGTAGTGAGATTTTTAATGTTTTCAATGCGTATGTAAGATGTTTTAATCAGTATCATATCAGTAGTCGACGTCAAATTTCATTTAAACGTTAAATGGTGATATTCAAATTAAATATTTCTAGCTGAATTTGTGCGTCCGTTCACTCTTAAATCTTTCTTGCACACTGAATATTTGCGTATACCTACTAAACACTGCATGCACATTTCCGCCTCCATCCGAATGTATGTTTAAATCAATTCCGTATAATGCTCCGTATATATCATAATGATTGTAATAACTAAATTACATCCATCTACTATTGAATTCAGATTGGTTCCGAATAACTGCATTAGTAGGTCCGTTCACTCTTAAATCTTTCCTGCACACTGAATATCTCCGTATACGTTCAAAACACTGCATGCACATTCCCGCCTCCATCCCACTGTATGTTTAAATCAATTCCGTATAATGCTCTGTATGTATCATAATGATTATAATAACTAAATGACATCCATCTACTATTGAATTCAGATTGGTTCCGAATACTGTACACACTCACACACACATACACACACACACACACGCACACACATACACCTTTAATCTGTACCTTAATAACCATTTAAAAAAGGAAATACTTACCTTCCTATTAGTTTCGCATAGAAACCTAGCAATAAGAAAGAGCGGGGTATCCTGACACAGGTATATTTTTACTTAAAAGGATGCCCCTTTGTGTATATTACTTAATTTGTAAAAGAAATGGGAGAAATAAAGTATTATTTTTTTTTACTGTTTTTCAATTATTGTATCCAGCTTATCAGCCAAGAGCTATTATATAAGGGCTTATACTGACTCCAGGCACAGATAATAAATAATTAATAGTTATCATACAAAAGTGACAACACCTATGTATAGCGTAGGTACATATATGTTGTAGTGTAGGTAGGTACTTTGGTGGTCTACAAAATCTTTAAACACAATATAATAATTTTTGATTAGTGACAGGTAAGTTTGTATGTATAAACAGGTAAGCTCAGAGGCACAGGCTGATGTGAACATGTAAGTTCGGAGTTGGACAGGTAAGTTTGTATGTATAAACAGGTAAGCTCAGAGGCACAGGCTGATGTGAACAGGTAAGTTCGGAGTTGGACAGGTAAGTATGTATAAACAGGTAAGCTCAGAGGCACAGGCTGATGTGAACAGGTAAGTTCGGAGTTGGACAGGTAAGTATGTATAAACAGGTAAGCTCAGAGGCACATGCTAATGTGAACAGGTAAGTTCGGAGTTGGACAGGTAAGTATGTATAAACAGGTAAGCTCAGAGGCACAGGCTGATGTGAACAGGTTAGTTCGGAGTTGGACAGGTAAGTATGTATAAACAGGTAAGCTCAGAGGCACAGGCTGATGTGAACAGGTAAGTTCGGAGTTGGACAGGTAAGTATGTATAAACAGGTAAGCTCAGAGGCACAGGCTGATGTGAACAGGTTAGTTCGGAGTTGGACAGGTAAGTATGTATAAACAGGTAAGCTCAGAGGCACAGGCTGATGTGAACAGGTAAGTTCAGAGTTGGACAGGTAAGTGGTAAGAGGAAGTTTCATGATACGAATAATCTAATAGTAGTAATATTTATGTAGGTGAACATACGGAATAAAAGGCATATCGTAATATAAAACATTTAATGTTTTATTTACCAAAAATGTGTATCTAAACATAAAAACTTTTCCATCAACAAATCAATGCAATTTAACATTGACATAATAATAAACATAGATTTGCTCTGCCTTGCCTAATAACAAAATAAAGTGAATTATGAACATCTATCAGTCTTCATTACAATTTTTTTAATATTATAATTAAAAGAAATCAGTAGGGTTTTTATCAACCCAATGTTGTCATTCTTGTTTTAGATATTTACTTAAAAGAAATGTAAACTCCACCTACAACCTAAACTCCATCTGCAACTTCTCTTTCAATTTAAAATTTTGTAAAAGAAAGTGGGTATCTAAACATGAAAATCAAAACAGTTTAACTGACATTTTAAAATTTTTAGTTATACTAAATAATTAAACATAAATGGGCTTTGCCTTTGCTTATAACAAAATACATAATACAGCTAAACATCAGATAAAGTAAAAATACAGCTAAACATCAGATAAAGTTATGGAATAAATAAACAGCTGATACGGACCTCAGAACCCGGGTATTAATTATCAATTCAAACATAATTATAAGTATCTTAATCATTGGTATGCATTATCAAAATAAAAATATTTGAAACAAAACATACTATTTTAACACACGGAAGTAGATACTGGCAAAATAGAAGCCGACTTAAAAACTTTTGAATTTTCTTCTTTCATTTCTTAGCCTTAGAGTAAATATTTTGGACGAATACCTTTATTTTTAGCCAGTCTTTATTCTTAAGTAAATCTACATGTTGTTCTTTTAGTTTCTCACATTCATTTCTTTTAGGCGGTTGGTGATTTTTTATGTGAAATTTAAAGTATTTTGTAACTACGTCCTTTTGTTCCTTTGTCCAAGGTACCAACGTCCTTTTTTTTCCTTTTCGTATTTTGTTTTCGTTACCTAATTGAGAAACGGGTTCATTAATAAGTTGTTGAGAATCATTTTGCATACCAGATGGTCCAGCCTGAGATAAGTCATTTAAATTTCGTATGTAATCAGAATTAGCATCTAAAGTAGGTTCAGGATCATAGTCTATAATTTCGTTGTTGTCCACGGGCTCTTCAATTAGCTCCTCATTCAAATCTAAATCAATCTCTTCGAGAGATTTTCCTTTGTAAGCATCTGCTTTTCCATCTTCCATAAGAATGAGAAGCTTTGATATCTTAGCAGTTTGGTATACGTCATCTGGCAACCTGTAAGACTTTTTATGTATTTCATTAGTATGGCCCATGAATGTAGCTAGCTGCTCCATATCATTTTCAGACATGCTAAAAATTTGTGATAAGGTGGCTAAATGTTTTCTTAGCCTTGTAGAGGATATTGCTTTAGGCTGTTTCGCCCCTGATAATTTGGCATGCTTTTCCAAAACTTTGTAGCCATAAATTGTATTGTTATAACCGGGATTACCAAACAAAAATTGATTTGGTGTCGAAGCAAAAAAATATGCCTAATCGATAATAATAATTTAATATCATCTTGAACTTCTTTATTAAACAGAACTGGTACTCCGCGGCCGCGTTTACCTCTAATGACAACACGTTTAAATTTCTTTACCAGGATCCTTTCTGAGGCAGTAAGCGCACGATCAAACTATTCATACATATTTTTATCATTATTGTCGCTTTCTAAATAATCGTGCACTGTAATTCTTTGAAGTTCTCCAGGCCTGCGCCTATTTAATAATAAAACCCTACAATACACAGTCTCTAAAAGTTGTGTGTATGTTTCAGTAGTTTGTAAGCCTTCTTTAATTTTTATAGCAGCATCCAAGGATTTTTTATTTAGGTATTCTTTAAGAATTTTTAAATCATTTGCTAAAGGCACAATAGTTATCTTATTCCACTTTTTCTTGTTTAAATCTGTTGCAGCTTGTGTAGACACATCATATTTCCAGTTTGATTCAATAAGTTGAATCAAAGTTTTTAAGTCGGCTTCTATTTTGCCAGTATCTACTTCCGTGTAAGGTCCTTGCTTTTTTAATGCACACATTATTGCAATATTGCAGCATTGTTTCAAGGTGGTGGACAGATTCATTGCGAACGTAGGTGTCTCATACCTATCTTTTTCTATGTCATAATTTTCCAGTACTTTGGTTGCTTGTACAATGATATCATAATGAATTGGTCTTAAGGCAGAAAAAAAGTCATTAATGGATGGATCAATCTTTTTTAATTCTAGTAATAATTTTGCAAGCTCTCTCATTTTTCTAGACACTACGTTAACGAAATGTTTTTCTCGGTGAGTTTTTAAATATTGGGATGCGAAAGCACATATAAGGTTATCTTTTTTTGCAATAAGTGATATTTTGTCTGCCCGCATTCGGGGAAAAACAGTTTCCTTAAGTTTTTCGTCGATTTTAAGATGACGTATCAGTAGATTTTGAGCCTCAGATTGAATGTTTTTACTTCCTGATTTACCACTACATTTCTTTTTATGTTTCCACAATAGTTTTTTAGAATAGAATCCCAGACACTCTGTACACGGCAAATAATCAGTAAATTTGGATTTTCGCATCGGTTTAGTGACCTCTTTTGAATTTACAAGGTAGTTTCCTTTTTTACGTAGAGCTGCAATTAATTGTTTTCTAGCAAGACTTTTTTTAGGTTTTGACACAATTTTTTGGACTTCAGTTTCATAAATATGGTGTCGGAGTAAATGACGAGCAAAATTTAAAACAAATGACTCACAGTAAAAGCAATAATCTTTATCTCGAACCTTTGAACTTTTGGGTTTTTGCCTTTGGATAATTGTGTAAGGTAGAACCAGAGTGGTCCAAGTGACTTTTTGCATTGACCCCCGATTTTGGCAAAAAGATCTCCAAAACTCAATATTCTTTTATTCCACTTTGATCCAATTGCAGTTCAGTTGCAGAATTGCAATTCAGAAACATTGTCTAGGGCAATTGGATCAAAGTGGAATAAAAGAATATTGAGTTTTGGAGATCTTTTTGCCAAAATCGGGGGTCAATGAAAAAAGTCACTTGGACCACTCTGGTTCTACCTTACACAATTGTTGTACTATCATTACAATTATCTTCTATTTGAGATTCACTATTAATACCGTAAATAATCTCTTCATTTGGTTCTGATTCATTGTAAGGCTGTGGAAATTCCTTACTTACAATTACATTGCAAGGAGAACTGTTTTTACAACTAACTTCACTTAAACTTATGTTATTAGGTGACTTGAAAGATACATTAGACAAGGAATTATTAACATCGAGAGGTATTCCTTGATTTGGTACGAATTCATTTGCTTTATAAGGTTGAAGAAGTTTCTACAAATACACTACATGGAGAACCGCTTATGTGACTAATTTCGCTATCATTAAGATTATTAGGCTCCTTGACCGATGAATCGAAGTTCGAAGCACATTTTAATGGCGTTAAATTATTCGAAGTTCCAAATTCATTGCGAAAAGAATCATCAGAACTGGTCTGCAACAAAAAAAAGCTTATTATATTTTGTTGCTTCGTTAATATGAAGGTAACAACTTGATTAGTGATATAAGTGTTGTCTATCCCTTGCTGAACATCAAAATTACCTATCCCCGATCTCAATCCTGAATTGCCGCCCGCAGATATTTTTAAGCCACCTAGAAGGTTTCTGACATGGCTTAAGGACTGCTTCGGCTTAGAGTGCTACCGCTTATGGGATAACAGCCGTTAGCATATATAAAGCATATATAAATTAATGAATTAATGAAATATTTAAGTTAAACTTACTTCGTGTCTCGGTGGAGTGTAATTAGAACATGTCGCAGAAAAGTCAGATATTGAACTAGATTTTGAATCAGATAATTCCTGTAAACAGAGATACATACAATTAAATACATGATTACCAACACTAAAAGAAGAAATTGAAGATGAACGAGACATCACAGGTACATTTTTCTTTTTTTAAGAGCGACTAATGTAAAGTTATATATAAATTTAATAAGAATGGAACCTTAGTTATGGTTAGAATAATAACTTTAAAGATCAATATAATATTATGTATTAAAATTGCAACATTCTACTTGTACTCTGTAACAAGTCAGTTATTGTGAACGCAAGAAATAAAAGGCTTTTTATTTTTATTTTTATTTATTTATAATGTAAAGTTAAAGAATAGACAGCAGTAGCTATTAGGTATTCATCTGGTAAAAACTCGAACCAACACAGGCTGATGTGAACAGGTAAATTCAGAATTGGATAGGTAAGTACGTCTACATATATAAATCAGAGACGGATTGGTAAGTATGTATAAACAGGTAAGGTCAGAGGCACGGGCTGGTGTGAACAGGTAAGTTCGGAGTTGGACAGGTAAGTATGCATAAACAGGTAAGCTCAGAGGCACAGGCTGGTGTGAACAGGTAAGTCCGGAGTTGGACAGGTAAGTATGTATAAACAGGCAAGCTCAGAGGCACAGGCTAGTGTGAACAGGTAAGTTCGGAGTTGGACAGGTAAGTATGTAAAAGGATGCCCCTTTGTGTATATTACTTAATTTGTAAAAGAAATGGGAGAAATAAAGTATTATTTTTTTTACTGTTTTTGAATTATTGTATCCAGCTTATCAGCCAAGAGCTATTATATAAGGGCTTATACTGACTCCAGGCACAGATAATAAATAAATAATTAATAGTTATCATACAAAAGTGACAATACCTATGTATAGCGTAGGTATGTTGTAGTGTAGGTAGGTACTTTGGTGGTCTACAAAATCTTTAAACACAATATAATAATTTTTGATTAGTGACAGGTAAGTTTGTATGTATAAACAGGTAAGCTCAGAGGCACAGGCTGATGTGAACAGGTAAGTTCGGAGATGGACAGGTAAGTATGTATAAACAGGTAAGCTCAGAGGCACATGCTGATGTGAACAGGTAAGTTCGGAGTTGGACAGGTAAGTATGTATAAACAGGTAAGCTCAGAGGCACAGGCTGATGTGAACAGGTTAGTTCGGAGTTGGACAGGTAAGTATGTATAAACAGGTAAGCTCAGAGGCGCAGGCTGATGTGAACAGGTAAGTTCGGAGTTGGACTGGTAAATATGTATAAACAGGTAAGCTCAGAGGCACAGGCTGGTATGAACAGGTAAGTTCGGAGTTGGACAGGTAAGTAATAAACAGGTAAGCTCAGAGGCACAGGCTGGTGTGAACAGGTAAGTCCGGAGTTGGACAGGTAAGTATGTATAAAAAAAATGTGTGTACGTAAGTTGTGTTTTATTTAAGTTAAAACATACGTACCTCATGTAAGGTTTCTGGTTGGTTTTCTTTTTCTTCCCGTATTTCTGAAAACAAAACAGATATATTTGAATTATTATAAAACAATAAAAATTTTAAATACCCTCGACCTACAAGCAAACAAAAGCAAAAAACCACGCACTCACGCATACACACACAAACACGTCAAACTTATACCTAATACCTCTCTTTTTGCGTCAGGGGTTAAAAAGATTTTATATACCTATGTAACTCCATACCAAATTTCATCCAAATCCGTTCAGCCGTTTTTGCATGAAAGAGTAACAAGCATCCATCCATCCATCCATCCATACTCACAAACACCACACCTAAACTTCCGAGGCGCAGTGGCTAACGCACTCGCCCTGAGAACTGTGTGAAGTCGCGAAAAAGCCTCTGGCTACCCCTTCTGGGATAACAGCCGTGAGTGCATTCAAACTTTCGCGTTTCTAATAGGTAATTAGTACGAAGTAGGATGATATTACGATATAAGAATCAAATAGGTAGGTAAGTAGGTAATATAGAAGCATGTACCTACTTACTTTTGATTATTACTGGTTATTACAAAAACATTCGTCTTCCGGAAAATGATCATAAATGGCATATTCGCAAAATTTACACCACATGAAAGAAGAGTTTTATAGCTTTTTAAAGTCATCGAAATTCATGGGTAGTACAAAGTGTTCAACTACTGAATTAGTAATATTAATACTCGTATCACAATGTATGCACCAATTTTGCAAAATGAAATGCGTTGAATCCCAAGGCCATTGCAGTTTAGCTTTATAAAAATGTATAAAATCATTTCTTTTAAAAAAAGTATCCACATCAATCACAACAACCATTTTTGCAGACTACACACGTTCACTCACAGACAATTTAACGCAAACTAAGCTCATCACAATATTATTAACAGACAACATGTTTAAATGTAAGTAGGTACTTACTAGCTAGATGTTATAGGTATAATAAGATAAATCGTGTTATAATTTTCATTTAAGTAGTAAAAAGTAAGTACTTACGGTTTGCCAATTTAAGAATCCTTGCACTTCTTTTCATTGTGATTCATATATATTATTATAATCACTAACTATAATAATAGACCAAATAAAATATAACCACTTTTAACGCACTTGCTAATAATTCACTTTGGTGACAAGCTTGCATCATGGCCGGCACATGATGTTTGTTTACAAACTTCGGCACACGAGCGCGCTGAAGCCCGCCGCCCCGCGCCCCGCGCCATGCGTCCCTCGTGAACCCCGATTGAGCCCCTCAGACACCGTACCTAGTGCCCGTTTAAGAATATTTAAGGGACGCAAGATGGTTGTCACGAAAAAATGATAAAAACTTTACAAATTAGGTACGATATTCAATGGACTCGATAAGATCGGTGAACTGAACTCAAAGTATACGTGGTAAATTATACGCTGAACACTAGAGCCCTCCAAATTTCAGTCGGACGATGGCGGAACTATATTATACGCTAGAAGGCGTTGTGGTGATGGAATTACGTCCATGCCAATTTTTCGCCCACGCATTCTAATGATCATAAGGGACCCTTGGGCTAAAAATGAGGGTCTGTCAATCTTGCGTCCGTATACCGGACGCACAAAGTCAGTCGGACGCAGCATCATCTGTAAATAACGCCATGTAGGACGCAACATGTCCTTCAAGATGTAAATATATATATATATATATATATATATAATATATATATATATATAATATATATATATGGAATAATTTGAAATATACACACACACACACACACTCATATATATATATATATATATGAGTGTGTGTGTGTGTGTGTATATTTCAAATTATTCCAGAAAACTATAGAAGACACTTGGACTTGGTAGATATTTCCAAAATTGCTTAGGAGGATTTGACTGTATTCAAAATGGAAGCGAATTTTTTAAGTATAGAATTTAATTGTTCGCAAAACATACTTCTTTACATAATACGATCTAACTTATAATCAGTTCACAATCCAGGCAAGGTAACGTCAACAAGAAATAATTAAAGCATAGTATTCAAGACTGCTAAACCAAACATTGTAAGCCTTGGAGCTCTACATCCTACGTGATACGACAACAAATGGATCTAAGAACCTAAACATACAAACTTTTTCCTTGCGAATCATCCAATTGAAGATCCTTCTAACTTGATTACGTCAAGGTCGTTTCAGTACTGCCAATACGAGCAAATAAGGCAATTATTGATTGCTATTATCATTATTGCTTTCAGTGATCAAAGTAAGAGTAACCACGTGGAAAATTTTGAAATTTGTATTAATTCTATTGCGATAATAAAGCCCCTAAATAACAGTTTCTTTACAATTCAGATATAAAAGCTAACTAGTTATGAATAAGTACCTAGAGGTACCTACTCAAAATAACTTGCAAAACACTTTAAATTATTTAATATTTTAATCAGCATTGTCATACACTAAAAAACAAATCTGTTTTGCCGACCACACACAAGAATATCAAAGTTAAACATAAGTAGACGTCTATATGTATGTCATGTGAGCTAGTACTAATGGAAGCTTTCATGAATACAATCGCGAATTAGGTTATAAAACCCACGACATAAAACCTACACCAAATTACCAACGTTGTCCAAATTCTAAAGAACCTCGACCCGTCTAATAGCGGTCTGCGCTTAGCGTGCACATTCAAAAGTTTAAGCTCCGGCCGTACACAACGCTCCTAAAAATAGAAATGGCTTGTCCATGTCATAGGAAAAATATAGAATTGCAGATATGATCAAATCACAAATAAAAGATGGTAAACATTTTCTTATTTTAATACGATAACTTACGTTAAATTGAATTAAATAGTTAGGTGAGGTTTACACACATGTTAATAAACGTGGTGTAAAGATACTCCGAGTTTAAATGTTTTTGTCTTTTTCTTTAAATTTAGAGAATCACATTATAGGGACAAAAAAAATTAAACCTGGAGTAACTTTACGCCGCGTTTATTAATAAGACAGCTACCCTTTAACTTGCTATTCCTACGTTTAGACTTTGCTTATACTCGTATGTAGTCTGATTAAAACAAAAACTTCAAATGTTTTGAAACGAATCGCGAAATTCACTAAAATAGTTCAGGGATTAGATGAAACCACTATTATTTTATATTATTTTATATATTTAGAAATCCTGGGTTTCTTTTCAAATCTCATAATCATGTCCAGATTTGATCATGTCGTCATCATCATTTATTTCATGAATAATAACTTCTTTTAGGACTAAGAACGGAATCTTTTATTGCTTATGCTGTGTTCACCTGTTGCGGGAACACGAACTTGAGACGATAAGCTAAGACATTATGAAATTACTGTGTATTCTGTGTTGGTGGACCTTTAATAAATAAATAAATAAACTATTTTCAGTACGCATCAGCAAAGTTTTTTATAACTTTTTATGTGTAATTTAGTACCTAGAAACATACAATTTCTAATAATAATATTTGTTGACTAGACATAAATAGCATGACCATGAGTTTGCAAAAAGTAAAAATAAAAAGTAAAATGTAAGCACAATTTTCAAAGTAAATAAATGCCTCGTGGTGAGTTAAGACCTCTAAAATATTGAGAGACAAAGATTTTCCTCAAACAAGAACCGAAAGCAGTAATTTAATTCAATGCAATAAATTAAGCTGAAAATGTCTGCTGCAACCGGGATTGTCAAATAACAGGACTGTATTCGTATTTAAGCTACAAAATTATTTAGACAAGCTTTTCTTTAAACAACGATAAATAATGTGAAAATTTATTTCTCTTCACTGCTATACGTACTATGCTAGGCATATTCTTTGTCACACTCTGATCAGTGATAATAATTCATTTATTTAAAACATTATAATTTTCCCAATAATTAAAAAAAGTTTCTTCCAGCCTTCATCCGTACTGTAAGATAAGGAACTCCGTTCCAAAATGTATGGATCTTAATAGACTGTTTGAATCAATAAATGAACATCAAATGACATTCATTTATAAAGACCCTTCTACAGCAGCTGTGGACGAACGCGGCCGACTTTAGAGTCGAAAAAAAATTGGTTGTCTTTTGACCGGTGTTTCAGAAACAGAAAGCATTAGCTGAAAAGAATACGTAGATTATGTTCGAAGACTTTCCAGTTTTGAAAATTGTACACGAGCGCGTTCTAATGAGGAATATAACTCTGCGTTTTGTATCGCATAAACCTAATGCTGAGAAGCAAGCCCGTAGGAATGGTGCCGTGACATGATTGCTGAATTTGGAACAGGCTTGGCTCGGCGTGTTAACGGCATTATTGCAGGAACTCCTTACACCTCTGTTTTGCAACCATTCGACTTACATTGACATACATATTTGCCTTCAAATACAAATCGAGTTCGCGTTACTGAAAGATCCTCAAGCCTAGCTGCATTTCAGAAGGAGTAGGAAAGGTTTTTTATATAAATGGCGAATATAACATAAAACGAACATACAGACACTTTATAGTTAGTTAGCTACTGATTATACATAATTATGCTGAGAGCTTAATCAGTTAAACACCAATATAAATAATTGGTTATTAAAATTAATATTTTGTATTTGAAGTTTAACATAATTTGTATTTAGTGCCAACATCATGAGACGAATTTATATCAATATCCCAGGGCTATAAACTATACCTACTTTTCGTCCATGACACTTAATTACGCGAACAAAATTCGATCACCCAGGGAATTGAGCGGGCTCACCTTCATTCACCAGATGACTTCAAGACACAAATTGAATTTAATTTGAACATCATTTCGATCTCAAAAATAAAATACATCTGTCGTACTGTCTCTTGTTATTAAGATAAGCTTTGTTCCCGATGGTTTCGCTACCAAATTTCATTAGAGCTAAAGTAACACTCGAACTATAAGTTAATTTTGTGTTTTCAATTTTCTTGGGTCATTTTACATAAATAGTTTTTAAGTTATCTCTGCTGGTCGATGTTGAAGTATTGTGAACAGTAGTTTCCCTTAAAGCCTCTTTTGTGAAATAATTACCCATCTAGAACTTAAATTGCAACATAATACGATTAGGAATCGTGCATTTCTGACTGTTCAATTATTTAAATTTAATACAGCTACAAGCTACAGTCAGAATCCCAATTTTAACGTAAAATAGTATGTATTTTCTAAATTAAACGGACCTTGTCCGACTATGACCAGATATTCCAAAAGGGATTGTTTGACTTTCACAACGAGAAACGGTATTAACTAAATCCCAATTTAAGTTTCGACTCGGATTTATGTACAAGTTGGTAACAATATTAATTGCCGTAGTTTCAATAATAAGCGGTATTCGAAACAGCCAATTTGTAGAATTCGTTTTGACGAAAGGTCGCGTTGATAGTAGATATTTTAGGAAATAATTCAGATGAGGCAAAATGTTAAATAGAATATATATATATATCTTAATATATATAAATCTCGTGTCACAATGTTGGTCCGCGATGGACTCCTAAACCACTTAACCGATTATAATAAAATTCGCACACCATGTGCAGTTCGATCCAACTTGAGAGATAGGATACTTTAAATCTCAAATTATAGTCGCAATTTTAATTTATTTCTAATTATTTGTCTCTTATTATTTGACATGACAATTGACATGGCAGTCTTATTCACAGATGAACAGACACCTAGCGCCACACAAGAGAACTAAATTAAGAGTGTTATTATTTGAGTCACAATTATATGTAACAGATGTCGATACCTTTCGACTGGGTTGAGTAAGTAATCAATAGATGGCGCTGCTATGGTAAATCTAACTTGCACCCGTGCGAAGCCGGGGCGGGTAGCTAGTATATTATAAAATACCACCGTAACTCTCTGTTTGTCTTGAGTCCATTTAATGCTTATATCAAACTAGCTATTGCCCGCGGCTTCGCCTGTGTGGAAATAAATTTACTAACTATAAACTACCTTCTTGCCAAGTTTCATCTTCTTAGGTCAAGAGGTTTTCCAAATAGACGCCCCATCGCTTCACTACGGGAAGCTTTTTGCTCCGCTGCTATTGGTCGTGGCGTGGCGTGTTATATAGCCTTCCTCAATAAATGGCCTATTCAACACAAAAATATTTTGACAATTCGAAAAATAGTTCCCGAGATTAGCGCGTTCATATTATAAGCAAACAAACTCTTCCACTTTATATTATTACAGAGGTCTCTCGATAATTTGACACTCGTTAATTTGAATCTGTCGATAATTTGAACTTTCTTTCTGGTGAATTTAAAACAATCGATAAATTGAAATTGTATCAGCAATGCGTGTAAATAAACCTATCTCCTATAATATAATTAGTCTTATATTAACAAAGTGTATAATAACATTTAGTTAATTTAGCAAGATCTAAATAAAAGTAGAATTTCATATTATTATTAAACACGAACGTAATGATAGTCTTGATCCTATTTCTGAGTTCCCATTCCGTGGGTTTCTATTTCTCAAAACCCGTTTTATAGCCATAATATTTTGCGAATAGGGCGAACACTCGCAAATCTCGCTAACTCTCGCAAACGATGTTTCGTTGCGTTTCGTTGTAGTTATTCAACAGGGAACAGGGATAACTAATAAATTCGCAAAGTAACAGGACCTTACCTAATTCTGTGGATATTGATTTACAGCTTTAACCAAATTATAGTCTTATGTATTGCAAACAATAAATCAGTTTAAATTTCTCCTTTCAAAAAGGTAATTGTTGACAATTGTTGAGAATTATAGTTGATTTATTACAAACTCCGAGATAACTATTCCGGAAAGATAATCAACGAATAAATCGACTGTGAATTAGGAGTGGAGTTGAGAATCAAATCGAAATAGTTCGTTATTTTTTAGAATGGGTGGCTGGATATCGACTTGTTCTAGGTATAAGAGAGAAAACACGGCATTTTTTCTTAAAAAAATCATCTATGAAACAAAGAATTGAAATAAACGTTTACGCCAATCTATTTAGTGCCTATCTAAAGGGAACAAAAACAAAAATAAATTATGGTTACAGATTGCAATATCATCTTACATCCCGGGAGAGACCGCTCTAAGTACCTTTTTCTCTAAATGCTCTCGCGGGGGTATTTTCAGGCCGTGAAAGGATACTCGCTCATTAAATAAACCCGATGTCAAAAACTTCCTGACCGGTGAGTAGGAAAGCAGGAAGACAGCTTATGAGTAGAAGATAATATGAGCTATGAGCTGATTTTATAATATTCCACTTGCAAGGGGATGAAATAAAAATTTAAAGTCTATTTGAAATTCTAACAATATAATAATCGGTTTTTAAAATTCTGGTTAGAAACAATAAAGAGCCTATTTTTTACAAATTCACTCATATGGGACAAAAGTATGAATTAAGTTTTATGAAATTTTAATGTCCGTTTGTGTTTGTCCGACAAAAGCTCGGATTACAGGTAGTACCTATCTTATAACATATTAATAATATATTATATACTCATTAAGAATAGGTATGTATAAATGTGATTTGTGAAATGTAAATTTTGAAATCCGATCCTAATTAGTAGGAACATGCTTTCATGCACCAAAGCAACTCCTGTTACCGCGAGTGAGCGGAATTTTAAAATCCAAGAAAAGGGAACGTGACAAAAACATAAAACAAAAATTATGCCACAAACATTTTTAGGAACAGGTATTATATTTAAATCCGAAATAAATGGCTTTTCTTTCTGCTTCCTTGTTACAAAAATCCTTTGTACAATGTACATAAACGCAAGAAAATATACGTTTTGAAGATTGAAAAGATCATTGCCTATTCCATTTAAGGCCATGTATGTTTTTACGCCCGGGGCCTTTTTATGTTAAAACAAATGAACGGACAGAAAATGATGGTAATTAGACGGTAAACTTGGTTTCATTTTTCTCATATTATACAGAAAAAATATTACCTATTATGAAAACAAAAAACCCGACAACTAACAAAGAACAAAGTACAAAAAAACTCAAAATCTACTATTCATTATACCTATACATTAATTTTCATTCCAGGTTTTCAAATGTATGGGAAGTGGGCATTGTTCTTTAGGTAAACAAAAAAAAATTGTAAAGTGCCTGAAGTAAACGACTGACAATGTTTTTGTTGCGTGTTCTTACGGATATATACTTAAGTTTACCGAAACAAAACGATCGTGGGGTACTATTATTATACTATAGAAAAGCCTGTAGGTAGGTTTTTTCGTGTACAAAATGCGAACCCGATTGGGACTTAGTCGATTTCAACACCCTTCGTCTCGGTCGAAAATAAAGCTTGCCGAGTCGACACCGATATTTATCTGAAAGTAATTTGTTTGTTGTTTATGATGCCATTGTGACCTTATTGTTTACCGGGGCGCCAAGAATCTCTGAAGGAGTTTAATTAATTAACTAATAACCGCCTTCGCTTTGTTTCAGGAAACTTATGACTTTAGTAAGGGCGCATTTTCATGGGCCGTTAACTCAGCCGTTAAAATGCGTACGGCGGAGTCTTCGCAAGCACAAACAAACAGACATGCCAAAAGTTCTAAAAAAAATAACTAACCAAACCGATACCTAAATAAAATAAAATAAAGTTTTTCTACTTCAAATATCTAGCATCTTTGTTCATACTTATAGCTATAAAGTATAAACAAACCGATCCCTTATCCCGATTCCCTAAACTGATCACCTCTGCGTTGGAAGATATGTTCAAGCTGATGGAGTGGAAACGACGTGGCATTAACATCAATGGCGAATACATAACACATCTTCGATATGCCGACGATATAGTCATTAGACTATGTCGTCATAGACAAGACGAAAATCATGTCGAATGTCCATGTCACACCTGTACCAGTTGTTGTTGATGACGCCGCTCTGGAAGTGGTTGACGAGTATATTTACCTGGGACAGGTGATCCAAATGGGAAGTCCAACTTCGAGAAAGAAATCACTCGTAGAATCGAACTAGGATGGACTGCGTTCGGGAAATTACGTCACATCTTGTGGTCCAAAATACATCAGTGCCTGAAGACGAAGATGTTCGAACAGTGTGTGTTTCCAGCGATGACATATTATGGCGCCGAGACTTGGTGCTTCACTATTGGCATAATGCACAAGCTCAGAGTCACTCAACGGGCTATGGAAAGGGCTATATGCTCGGTATTTCTCTACGTGATCGAATCAGAAATGATAAGATCCGTAGACGAACATTAGTAACCGACATAGCCCAGAGAATTAGCCAGTTGAAATGGCAATGGGCTGGCCATATAGTTAGAAGGGCCGATAACCGTTGGGGAAGAAAGGTTGAATGGAGGCCCCGTCTCGGAAAAATGAACATTAGGACGCCCCCCGAACAGGTGGTCTGACGACCTGAAGAAGACAGCGGACATCCGCTGGATTCAGAAGGCGCAGGATCGATTTGAGTGGCGCAAGTTAGGGGAGGCCTATGTACAGCAGTAGACGCAAAAAGGCTAATGGATGGATGGATGGATAGCTATAAAAATTTGAAATTCTAAACTTAATAACCTGTACCAAATTATCTTACATAACTTCATCAGCTTTTATCGTGAATTTATTTCATACTTAAATGTAATACCTTCCGCTCCGTGTATGTATACTAGAACTGAATGGATCGTTTCGTGCACACAAATATTTAAATGCTTAACTGTAAACAAGGCGTTCAATCATGTTCCCGGGACGAGCTTGTAACTGCGTACTCGAGACTTAAATGTTATCGTACAAAATATAAAGAAGACGATACCTCCGTGCGTTAAAGCTTATTTTATTTCCTAGCATCTGAATTCGTTACGTCAATCATAATGTACGTACCTATTATTATACTGATTATACGTACCTATTATATCTAACTATTATACCTACCTATTATACCTACCTATTATACGTAACTACAATATCCGTCATCATTATCATCATCTCAATCCATCATAACCCACTATTGAGCACAGGTATCTTCTCAGAATGAGAAAGTTAAGGCCGTAGTCCACCACGCTAGCCAAATGCGGATTGGCGGACTTCACACACCTTTGAGTTTTGCGAACTCTCCGGCATACAGGTTTCCTCACGATGTTTTCCTTCACCGTTTATAGCAAGTGACATTTAAATGCTTTAAAACGCAGATAGCTCGGCCGAATTCTTAACCACTAGGGTATCACCGCTACAACAATATCCGTACCAACCATTTATTAAAAAAAATTTCGGCCTCTATATCGATAACTTTACCTACAAGCTTCAAGGAGAAATATCCAGTCCAAAGATTTTGAACTTCAGCAATCATCGCAATATTTCAGCCAATTTACATGGAACTTAAATTAATTATACCTACACTAAAACTTTCCTAATAAATCTTTCCGTCCTTTGATGAAAACTATTTAAACCTAACTATTTAAAATTCAGTTTAATAGTTTATGAGTCAATCAAATTCAATACCGACGCGGGTCGAGTTATCTACTTGATTTTATAAGAAGTGAGAACTATCCTTTATGTCTAAAGGTTTGTTCTCACTACATTATACAACCTTTTAATTCGAAAACGAAAAGAAAAATACAGTGCTAATAAAATAATGGTACTTAAACGTATAAAAGTATCTTTAATTGCAAGACCATTTCCGTGTACAAAACGCGAAATCCGATTTTATTCCCCGGAATCAAGGGGTCTAAGTATACCAAATGATCAAATCATACTTTTCTAAAATGGTGCACAATAAAGTACCTACCTACCTGTTTGGCAGATTATTTTGGTAAAATTGATCAAAGAACATTATCTTTTCAACTTAACGCCTGTACGAGTTCTATAGCAATCCTATAGCAAATTGTTGCGAAGTATAGGCAACTAATAATTTTGCTCCAGGGAACAGTGAGATGAACATTCATTCCGCTCAAATACACATTAGTATTGCCAGTTAACCCAGTTTGAATTATCTCGAGTCAAGTTAACCATGCTTAGAATACTGCCCCAAGCTTCACGACCAATTTCGTATCCTATTAATTCAGTTAACGCATGAATTGCATTGTAATAAAATGTTTTGCTGTGCCATGCTATTGAAATAATATGAACATATTATGCCAAAAGTGCCTCGTAGATCAGTATTTTTCACTTTTGAAATTTTAACCAACTTTAAAAAAGGGGACGGTTCGCAAATCGTCGTTTCTATGTGCCTTTACGTGTATGTTTACCGGGTGTTTCGATTTATTTTCTGATTTCCGATATCATTATTATGCTCCCATTTTAATTCGTGTTTTACCTTACATGATCTTATTTACGTTTTGATGGAGTCTTGACCCTTCACATTTTGAGCAGAAATCTATCATCCGCACTCCGCAATCGCGCATGAACTGTGGTGATACCTACATGGTAGTAAGGATTTGAGTAGTATTGTAGCCTTTTAGAAATTCATCATTCTATTCTTAGACTGACATGTCTCTAACTAAAGGGTTGAAAAATGTACTTAGGTATATTCGAAAATAAATGTTTGTCCAATTCGAGATTTTGTTGCATAAATTTGCTTTATTTTAACAACTCAGAGCACGTCATTCCAGCTGTAAAACTTTCTGGAAAGTGTAAACGTAAAAATTTTGGAACAGTATAATATACAAGTAGGTGTAACACGTACTTACTTATACATACAAATAAATTTATTTAAAGGGTAAGTAGGTCCGTGATATCAAAATTAAGCTTCGTTCTCATCTACCAGCAAGCAGCATGCCCAGCACGTAATGTGGCAGACACCGCACAGACAACAGTTTTCACATCTAATAACAATGGTGCACCCGGCACGAACAGACGCCATCAGGCAAACTACGAGTATAAAGTGCACGTGCTTACCATGTTCCGTAATTTTTCTATAGAAGAACGAGTCGTGATCGTGATGGCAATTTTACAAGAACGGGAAGCATTAGTTGCGTAGAAGAACAACGAAGAAAAAGAAAGTTTCCAGTGCTTCCCATGAATTTAAGGAGAATTCTACATATTAGATATACAAGGAGCTTGTAGATGATGAGGACAGTTTTTTTTTTATATTTTAGTATGAGTAAATATGAGTTTGAGACCATTATAAGTAAAATTAAAACCAGTGATAACTAAGCAACCGACACGCACCAGCAAAACCGGCAACAAAACATTCAAAACATGCTGGCCGGTGCCGGAACGTGTCTGACACGCTCTATGTTTGTATGTCTGAACGAAGCTTTATAGGCGATTCAAGATAGCCGAGCATAACAGTTGCCCCGCACCGCTAAAAACTGATTTATAACGTTAGCTCACTGTTCAATTTAACCTGTAAGGCATTAAAACGAATTCCATGTCGAACGCGAACGGAATATAAATTGTACCTACAACCTACTCTGTTTTTTCAAGTCCATATTTACACGATAACTAACTAAAACTCAAAAAAAATTAAAGATTTTTGACCGTCTGTCTCCCTTTTTGATAGTCAGGGCTTATGTCCGGAACGACGGAATTGATTTTTATGGGACTTGAAAGATAGAGAGGAAAACTCCCAAGTGCGAACGAAGTCGCGGGGACAACTCTTAAAAAATAACACTTACTACTTATATATATAATAATATATTTATGTCTTCCTATCCTATATTCTAGAAAAAAAGTCAATTCTTCTAAGTACCTTTGTACCTACTCATACGGACCCATTTTTACTAGAAGCCTTTGTTTATATCTTGCTGTAGTAAATAACAATCTAGTTTCAACGGATTTTCTAATTACAACCCCTAATCTAGCGGTTCGTAGTGTGCCATAACCATAACTCGTCCAAGTTAGTTTACCCTTCCATCCTTGCTAAACGAGTTACTGAGCTGAGCTGACGGTCTTACCAAACTTCGTCAAAGAAGTTACGAGCTGTCAAATACAATTTACAAAATATAAAATAAAGCCAAGCCAATCAAAATAACCGCGGTTTTGCAATTCCCAACCACACTCGAAAGACTTCCGAGTTGGTAGAGTAGTTACAACAGTGATTCCGTTGCGCTCAGAAGAAGCATGAAGATAGAAGACTACCTGGATTTAAACAGGTAGGTATTCCGACGAGTGTCTAAGGCACTACTGGATAGGCAAAACAAGAAGTTCCCCAAATCTATTATTAAAACATCTGTATCTAAAATGTTACTACAGGTCCGTAAATAATACGACTTTACTTGGTAGTGAAATAAAATATTATTATACCCAGCGAACAAATTATACCCAAATCCATTCAGATCGAAATACCTAAGTAAGTATAACAAATTGTATCTAACATTGTGCCTTCGCGTATCAAATTGCGGTTTCATTTGTAGGCTAGCGAACAAGAAATCGTGGAATAATACATAATTTACCTTGGAATTGAGAATGGCAGAACATAATATTACAAAGAGTAAATCATCAGCATAAATCTGTTAAGAAATAAAAATAACTAACAGTATTTAATAAAAAGATTTTAAATGTAGATACTTACCTAGATAACGTCGTGTAGGTATTTTATTAAGATTCCCTAAGATATTTAATAATAATTAAGATATTTAATAAAACATAAAAATTAAAGAAAGGTAAGTAGGTACATAAATTGTTTTGTTTTACAATACAATAGATACAATAATACAATACAATAACTCTTTATTGTACACCAAGAAAAAGGACATTAACAACAACATAAAACACGGGAAAGTACAAAAGGCGGTCTATCGCTACATAGCGATCTCTTCCAGACAACCAAAAGTGAGGAGTAAGTATAGAACAGAGTAGGGCGTAAAGTGAGGTAAGGTGCACGAGAAAGAAAGGGGAGATTAGGATAAAAATAAATAAATAAGTTAAAAGGAAATAATAATTATAAACTACATGTTTGTATAACAAAATTAATAGAAAATCAGAACAAACTAAATGAAATAAAAAATAAAAAATGTTTTACAAATCATTACCTAATAATTCTGATAGACAGATTATAATATTTCTGCTTACCTACCTACAAAAATTACATTAATTTGCATTTTTATTTTAGGTTAGTAAATACAATAAAAATAAAGTTCAAAAATGTTAATGTCAAGAGTTAAAAGTAAAATACATAGGTATTAGAAGTTGTATGGAGTGCAAACTTTTAATAAATAAAGCAAAAGTTCTACTTACTAATCATTCTATGCCGCTAGGCCGGACTTCGTTTAACGACACTGATTATATAATAGTTTCAAAAGTTTCCGCCACTTTTAACGAAACACAAACTAGTCCAAAAATTACAAAATATAATGAAAACACAACAACTGTCGAGGTTCTCATGTATTTTAACTCTCAATATTAGTTCGCGAAGCACTTAGCGTCGAGGGCACTTCACGCAGTGAGTGTCCCAAACCGACTGGACCCTATCCGGGGTGGCTTTTCCCGATGTGTCATTTTCTACGAGGGAGATCTCATTTCAAAGGATGGCGAACTCGCAAATTTCTCTTGTGAATTAAGCGCCATCTGGTTACACTGCTAAATACGTTGCAATGAGTTTCATATGAAAGAAACTCCATCTAGCGGCAATTCTGAAAACTACAGAATGTGTCTCAAACCAACATTTCTTAGTAAACTCTACACTGCTCAACAGAGGTCACTACTCATTTTAACTTCGACAAAATTAAATAGACACCAAGGCCAAGCGTCATAGAAAATACACTATATACCGGAACCAAACGTTTCATCTGCCGCGTGTTTTCAATGATAACATTATAGATAATCTATACTAATATTATAAAGCTGAAGAGTTTGTTTGTTTGGTTGAACGCGCTAATCTCAGGAACTACTTACTGGTTCGAATTGAATTTTTTTTTTTGTGTTGAATAGACCTTTTATCGAGGAAGGCTTTAGGCTATATAACATCACGCTGCAACAATTAGGAGCGAAGAAATAATGGAAAATGTGGAAAAAACGGGGAAAATTATTCATTCTCGAGGGCTTTCGTTGCATGCGTTGCGAAAACGATTCAAATATATGTATGAAAGAATTATTCCTCTTGAAATGATCTAAAAAAATGTCCACGACAGTATATGTCTATCTTTTAAGATTAACACACTAGAACCGTTTTTATGGTAATCAAATTTGGTCGAACCCACTGCCATACCAAACTGGCCGCGTTTCCAAGTTTAATCTGAATTAATCTTGCTGTGATCCTTTGCTACTTTGCTATTATTTTGTCGTAAGCTTTATTTCTAAGTTTAATTTAATTTAACCTGAATTAATTTTGGTGATAGTTTATTATCTTCCCGAAATTCCTACGGGAGCGGGACCTACGTCCCGAAGCGAAGCGAGGGCGGTTCGCTAGTGCTTAATAATTATAATTATATTCAATGACATTTAATATACTTAATAACGTCATGTTGCTTACATTATAATTTATGCTTACCATTGCGGGTCAATTAATAATAAGTTTGATAAGTATACCTATCCGAAACCGTTTACTCGATATTTATAACCTACTAGTTACCGACTAATTGTCCCCACGTGGAATTTTCGTTTCAGGTTATCCTCGTATATACTTATACGACGTGGTTACCACCATACAACAATAAATTTAATTTTATGTACCTAATGATTTCTTGCCCCCAAAAATTCAAATACCTCCTTTATTTTAGCCACAGCAATTTTTAAGCTATTGTATAGCTTTTATCGCGGGCCTTGGGCGCGGGGACCGAATGCAAAAACGTAACGAAAATTTATTACACCCTACACACAGACATAGTTACTATGTCTATGCACCCACACATCGATAAATACCAGAACTTTTAACTGAGTCAACTAACTTTTACTTTGTAACGGCTTAACCGATTTGGCTAATTTTAGTCTTGAAATATTCGTGGAAGTTCAGGGAAGGTTGCAGCGATGAGAAAATATGAAAAATTGCGAGCAAAATACTAAAAATGAAAATTTTAATTTCCCATACAAATCTTACCTGTCAAACATTTGATTTTCGCCCCGTCGGTTCGGTGTTTTAAGAATTACATGTAGATCTGGATTAAATAAGGCGTTGGAATCGACAACATGTATTCATAATAGTCGAATTATCGCGTATTTAGATTTAAAACATACAAAATAATAACATGACATAAAATAATGACACTATATTAATGACTTGAGGGTGATAGAGACAGTGCCATACAGGCAAGGCAAACTGTAAGGCACTGTCTCTGTCACCCACACGTCATTCACGCGCCAAAAGATCGTTGTAGGACTTAAATGTCAAATGTCAATTTTCTTTTTAAAAAGAATTATTTTGTCAACTGAAATAGTTCTTATGCTTTTGTTCAGAATATTTAAATCTTCTTTGCACAAATTAATGCATTATCCGTTTCTAATAAAGATTAAAATGTCTTGCACCTATAATGTGACGTTATGATGTACGTATTCTTAATAGCGGCTACAAACTCACGCCGAGAACCCCCGAGAACACCCGAGAAGCGTGAATGTGATCGGTTTCTCGCAGTCTCGTTCTCGGGCTCGCCTGTGCTCGGATCGGTGTCGGTATTTTGTTTTGTTAATTTATATATAATGATATGCAATAGCTTTACCGCGGCAGTCTCCGAGTGCCACACGTCTTTTTTTTCAATACCTATTCACAACACGCTATAATTATCTATTATTATTGTTATATAGCAGAAAATTGTTGCCGCTCTTGTCAAAAGTGAGTGACTGAGATGTTTAGATAGGCTGTTCTATTTTTTCCTGTATTTTGTGCTATTTAGTTTGTTTGAAAAAAAACATTTTTGTAAATAAGATGTTAGGCGTTTTTTACTAAATGTAATTATGTTCCTGGCATGAAGCAGGGCTCGTGGTTTCATTTATTGTTGTATGGTGGTATCCACCTTGTATATCCTTTTGGGAGGGAAATTTCAAAAGTATGTACTCTCTTAGTGGCGGATACCCTACACTCCCCAAGGGACACACATGCGAAATTTCACCGAGTTCAGTGTTTTGACTGTGCGTTGTCTGTCAGTTACTCACTAGCGGAAGAGTCTGATAAACTCTGATACAATATTTTAGCCATACGTTTAGCATACATTGAGGAATAAAAAAATTATCGATTTACATTTACTGTGATTTAAACGACTTCAAAAAAGGAGGACATTCTAAAGACTAGAAGTTAGATCACACATAACTTTTTACAAAGAAGACCTTTTGATTGTTTTCGAATAATCTGCTTATAAATTCTGAATTCGTTTTTTTTGTTATAAGTATGTACTTTATTATTTTATCTAAACTAATATTATAAAGAGGTAATATTTTTTTGTTTGTTTGTTTGGTTGTATTGAATAGGCTCAATAACTACTGGACCGATTTCAAAAATTCTTTCACCATTATGAATGTACATCATCTTTCCGAAGTAACATAGGCTATATTTTATTTTGAAAAAAATTAGGGATCCTTGCGAAAACTTCAATAACATAAACCACCGTCGATAAAAATCACTATTGAAATACCTTAAATCGCGTGCGCTGCAATAACTATTGATGATGGAGCAAAATAATGTACTACGATTTTGTAGACCACATTATTATCTACAGAAAAGTCCGAGGTAGGGTATATCTAAATATTATAGTTGCGCCAATATAAAGACTTTATAGTTTATAGTTTAACAAACTATTTAAATCGGCAACAAAAATAAGATGTCGATATTCATACCATGGTATTTATACTTATCTAAATAACTTACTTTTTATTAAGCTATTGTATAGCTTTTATCGCGGGCCTTGGGCGCGGGGACCGAATGCAAAAATTTCGTAACGAAAATTTATTACACCCTACACACAGACATAGTTACTATGTCTATGCACCCACACATCGATAAATACCAGAACTTTTAACTGAGTTAACTAACTTTTACTTTATGACGGCTAAACCGATTTGGCTAATTTTAGTCTTGAAATATTCGTGGAAGTTCAGGGAAGGTTGCAGCGATGAGAAAATATGAAAATTGCGAGGAAAATACTTACTAAAAATGAAAATTTTAATTTCCCATACAAATCTTACCTGTCAAACATTTGATTTTCGCCCCGTCGGTTCGGTGTTTTAAGAATAATTACATGTAGATCTGGATTAAATAAGGCGTTGGAATCGACAACATGTATTCATAATAGTCGAATTATCGCGTATTTAGATTTAAAACATACAAAATAATAACATGACATAAAATAATGACACCAAATGACACTATATTAATGACTTGAGGGTGATAGAGACAGTGCCATACAGGCAAGGCAAACTGTAAGGCACTGTCTCTGTCACCCACACATCATTCACGCGCCAAAAGATCGTTGTAGGACTTAAATGTCAAATGTCAATTTTCTTTTTAAAAATAATTATTTTGTCAACTGAAATAGTTCTTATGCTTTTGTTCAGAATATTTAAATCTTTGCACAAATTAATGCATTATCCGTTTCTAATAAAGATGAAAATGTCTTGCACCTATAATGTGACGTTATGATGTACGTATTCTTAACAATTAGGCTTACGTCATTATTATGCGTCTCTTTCAGTGATATTGCCTATGAACTTTGATGTAACTTATGATAACTAGGCAACTAAATGAAAACTGGTACACCACTTTCTTGGCCCACTGTAAAACAGTGAATATCTGTACTCGTATAATTTGTGTACAAAGTGTTTTAAATATGAATAAACAAAGTGCATTTATTAATGAAGAAAGTCACGAAAAAATTGTGAAAGAAAATGAGTTATTACTCTATATACATTCATTTTATTATTATTATCACAAATGCAGTATTATTTTTTGTTTTGTTAATTTATATATGTTAACGGAAATGTGTTAAATCCGTCATTGTATACAATTCCTAGGAAATGTATACAATTCCTAAAATCGCCAGGAAATGTGTGAAATAAATTATATTGGACACATTTCCTAGGAAATTTATACATTTCCTAAATAGCAATCGGAAATGTAGTACATTAAGATTATAGACCAAGATTTTAATGGGTACGCGGGATATATAATATGAAGATATTATATTTTACGTTGTGATTTTTACCAGATTGTCTCACCGAGTGCCTTAATCAAAAATATTATTGTGTAAAACAATGAATACTCATTTCCATTACTCCTCAGTCAAATTCTTCAAGGTGTAGGTAGGTCGAATTGGTTACAGAACCGAATTAGCCTACCCCTACTCCACGTAGTCTTGTATGCCCTACCCCTAGAGTTTTTTTTAGAACCCGGAGGCGCGGAGGGAGGGCAGCCCCCGCCCGCTGTAACCGTGGGTGTCTGTGCTTTGTTACGCAAGGGCGAAGGGGCTGCACCTTCCGCAGCGCCGGAGACGTCACGGTTCGAAATTATGCCCTATATTCTGCGTTTTTACGATTTGGCCAAACGTGGATAACCAAACGTAGACGATTTAACGGTCTGGACAAACTGAGTTGCCCATTTCATGAAATGCGACCATTTGAAGTTAACAAATCTACGATGTGGCCACGACATACACATTTCCTAATACGATATCGGAATTGTATACAATTCCTAGGAAATGTGTACATTTCCTAGGAAAAGTATGAATTAAATATTTTTTAAAACAATATTTTACACATTTCCTAAAGAGCTTAGGAATTGTATACATTTCCTAGGAAATTCCTAGATTTCATACATTTCCGGTAACATATATAATGATATGCAATAGCTTTACCGCGGCAGTCTCCGAGTGCCACACGTCTTTTTTTATCAGTAGTTCAATACCTTTACATTTCTGTTTAAATTATTTTAATCGGACACTCCATTCAAAAGATATAGCGAGTTTAAAAATTTGGGTAAATTTGCTTAAAAATAACTAAGCGCTTCGCCGCATCGCGTCGCGATGTTGATTGAGCGTAGCTGAAGAGCGCATGTGCATGCAATGTATAATAAAGTCATAGGCAAATGTTATAGCCCAAGTTCCAGTATAACATAACATATAGGCTACTTTTTATCCCGAGAATCCTACGGGAGCGGGACCTACGCGGCTGTTACCTACGAGTCCCGAAGCGAAGCGAGGGCGGTTCTCTAGTAGACGATAAACCAGTAAGCGTGATACATGAACGTGATGTAACTAATACGAATACCTACGTGGAACTGGAATCGATGGTAAATAAACTAGCTTCACCCATGACCCATGACCACGAGCAACACCAAATGCATCATCGTTGCGTTGCTGGACAAGAAAGAAAAAAAATCTGGCACTGGAGCCCCTCACCCTCAGCTGAAAAACGACAGCTGACTCAAGCAAAAGGTTAGTATCAAAGTTTTACCAGCAGTCTTACATCCAGCCATCTATGACAAACAAGTTCTGTTACATCTTTCGTTCGTTCAGCAGGATGCACACAAATACGGGACATTGGTATGGTGGTTTGGACTCTAAAACGGATGGAACCCGTTGTATCTCAAACCCTTAGGGTCGATTTACATTGCCGCGGAAGGGAACGGAAGCGAATTTTTGCAACGAAATTCTACATAGCATAATGAACTTTATATCAATTGTGTAAGGTACAAACTAAAGACGAGCCGAAAAAGAGGGAATTCTCGAGAATGCGCGGGGATTCCCCGGAAGACGCGCGACCTCTTTTTCGGCTCGTCTTTAGTTTGTACCTTACACAATTGATATAAAGTTCATTATGCTATGTAGAATTTCGTTGCAAAAATTCGCTTCCGTTCCCTTCCGCGGCAATGTAAATCGACCCTTAGAAAGGTGTCCCACGCCGGCGAGTAGGCGAGTAAATCAGGTGTCCGACCGCCGGCAAGCAGCGAGTAGCTATGGGCTCTTTACTCGCCCAAGAAAGGGACTTTGATATGACATTCCATCACCAAACCATGACTGGGAGGCAGTAGAACAACTTTGTTAGTAGGTACGCTATTAATTGTAATAGCGTACCTTTTATTGAAAAGCAGTACACAAAATGACGAAAGGAAATCGCTTACCATTAATTAAAATATACTTAGTTGTTAAACTTAGAACCTCATTTTATTGTAGTTGAGCAAGACAAGTTCAAGATTCGAACTCGGAGCTCCCTATGCCAGAACAACCAACAAACAGTTACACACAAATGATGTTCCCAATGTCGATGAGTGAATTGCCAGGGAACTGTAACATTTGTAGCCAGTTAATCTTTCCCTAACGTCCATTTACGCTCTTTAATTGCTGCCCTCCTCAAGATTTACTGGAGGTGGCTATAGTGTTCGATATATTGGTAGGCTTCACTATTACTATAAAAACCATGGCGGGTTTCATTGCGTCCTGTGTGTTTCGCTTTGATTCCGTTTTTCCGTGATAGAGAGAATGTCTTAAACTTAACAAATATTAAGGGTAGGTACCTACTCGCGGTTTTCAATTGTAACTGTGATTGTAACCAAGGTCATTTCTACTCGGTCGAAGTCCAAGGTCGATTATATTATCTTTCATAATATAATCGACCTTGAATTGTAATAGTTTTGATACCTACAAACTTTATATTATCATAAATATCTAATCTTACACACATTACTTATCTTCATTTAAGTCATCTGCTTGATTTCGGAATATTCATTCAATCTCACGTTCCCTTAAGGCGGCTTAAGGGCTCATTCCCACGGCATACGTCTTTGACGATTCGTCAAAAAACACGATACGTCTTGACGGATGGACGTTCACATTGAATACGGAATCGTGTTTTTTCACGATTCGTCAAAATATCCGCATTGAAGTTCACATTTATTTCGTGATTTAGCTCAGTTCAGATTGGTTCAGAAACATTCACGATTCGTGATTTCTAAAAGACGTATCCGTCATAATCATAAAATATTCACGATTCGTGATTTGTAAAAGACGTATCCGTATTCGTCTTTTTTCACGATTCGTCAAGCGTGTGAACATGAGTATTTAAAAAGCATTGCCGCCGTCAAAAAAAATAACGAATCGTGAAAAAAGACGATTCGTGAAAAAAGACGATTCGTCCTCGTGTGAATGAGCCGTAAGGTATTGTACAGGAAAGGCTGCCTGTTCACCGGAGCTAAGCGAGGCAGGCAGCGAAGCAGAGAAACGGAGAAATATTAACCAATAGCTAGCACGCAATACTTGTCCACTGGCACTGCGCGGAGATTTTATGCAATCTTATTGGTTGATTTTCTCCGTTTCTCCGCTCCGCTGCCTCGCTCCACTCCGGTGGATAGGCAGCCTCAGGTAGGAAACTAGCATGTATGTAGCACCACCTTTCCGCTGCCGCCTATGACTACTGTGACCGACCTAAAACAGGACTCAAATCGTGTTAAAATATTATGTGACCCGTATTAGAATTGGGTTGGTTATTTTGTTACTAAGTGTGAGGACAAGAACTGTTAGTAACGAAACATTCAAAATATAGGCACAGATAAGTAAGAGGTAAGCAGCAAAATTTCGCTACAAACTAACAAAAGTGCCAAATAATATATTTTAACAAAATATATTAAACAATATATTTAACAAAATATATTTTCTTAGCAACACTTATTTGATCAGCGCGTATGGACGAAAAATGGCGCGCATTAAATGCAAAACAGAGTAGCTGCCAATGAGAAAACCCAGTTCATGTAATTTGTAGTGCTATAAAATTGTAATGTGGTCCTTTGCATCACATTTATCGTTATAACACGCTAAGATAAACCACTTTATTCTTTTAGATCGTTTTAAGACATTGCATACGTAGAGAGGTCGAGAATTTTAGTCTCCTTACTTTTTTTATTGAATAATGAGCTGAGCCCGCGACTTCGTTCGCGCATAGGAATTTTTCCCGATTCCAGGGGAATTTCTGGATAAAAAGCCTATATGTTACTCACAACCTCCTAGAGCTCCTAGTGAAAGTCCTATAAAAATCCGTCCAGCCCTTACAGAGATTAGCCTGGACAAACAGACGGACAAAGAGACAAAATTTTTACATCGTTTATTTGTGTTTTAGTATCATGTAAATACCTATATGCACTGGGAAACTGTGTTGGGGAACAGTGTTATTTTGACCCTTTAGTTTGATTAATTATAGGTAGGTATAGATGTAGGTACCTATAGAAAATAGCAAAATACGTACCTAACATAAATGTGAAAGGAGACTATTTATAAACGTCAAAGTAAAATAAGTAGAGTTCATTTCATTTATTATTGAAAGAGCTATTAACATAATTGCATTTGAAACAATACTTTGGAGCTATTTTTAAGTTTTAGCGATATCTTTTGTTTTAGAGTAAAGACATTAGCTACGCTTAATAACCATTACATCCTGTTTATAATTAGGTTCTCAATACAATAAAAACACTTCATTGTACACCAGTTCTGAAATGTTATGAAAAAGATATAGAAATTCAAATACTTTTTTACGCTATACTTACATGCCAAAATAAAGTTTGTTGAATATAGTAATAGAATAGAATAGTGCAAAATAGTACCTACCTACCTATAGAATAGTGGTAAAAATAGTTGAAATATTACGTCGTTGATGGAGGATGGAGGAGTCTCCGAGAGAAAAAATTAATGGACTTTCGCTGACTTTTTTTTCTCTTCTTTTATTCTTGATCGGTAACGCCTTTTGTCCTTTAATGTCACTAATGTCTTAGGCGGTGATCACAATCTTAATTTATATTCATTATTTAAAAAATCCATCTCTGCTTACAACTTATTTGTTAATAACTGTATATTAAAAATTTAATAACCATCATATTCCAATTTTATTAATGTCAATTAGCTTTCCTTCATCGATGATTTTTCACTGCTCGTCATCTAACGAGGCTGGGTTCTAAAAATTGCGGGAACTCCAAAAACTTTATTACGGTGAAATTTATATGATTTATCTCTCTCTTACGCGTAACAAAATCGGGTACAAAAATATTTTAATTAACTGCGAGCCTGCGACTTAGTTCCTTGCTACGAAACTAAACAGTGCTACGCACATTTCGTAGCTGTTTAGGTTATGTCTGAAAAGCTTCTATGTTCTATGGAAACTTATTTTTGTTTCGTTTTTAGTTTTCCGTATGTACTGTATTCTATCGAATATTATAGAACACGCTTACGAGATTGAAATATAATATGTCAAGAAATTTGAAATAATCTTGTGGAAATAAATTGAACATCGCCTGCGTATTTAAATGGTTCAAATCGAGCTGGATTTTTAGAATATATATTATTATTTAAATTAAACACATAACCAAAGCCTTATTTAACTTATTTTTTTTGCGCGGGTTGCGTATCGCGCAAAGCACCACGACTACCCACTAAAAACCCCTCTACGGTTCCTACTTCTAGAGTCAGCAAGGAGAGGAGGTATCAGCTAGACCTTATGTCCTCGTTCTCCTTGCATGTTCTGTGTCTTTTCAGACTCAACACCTGGCAATTCCGCTTTCTCCACTCATGCTACCCTGAGGGATTTTTTTATGTTGTAAAGGTCGCCGCGGCATAGGTTATTTAACTTATCCTGTAGTACTTATTCAAACTCCTTGTGGCATGCGGCGCTGCGACGTATTTTATTTATTTTATTAACATGAAGTTCTCAAGAAACAGCCACCTGTTGTCTGTTGGTCACTGGTCATCTTTCTTTATGAACACGAGAAATATCAGAACAGTCGTGAATGCATTATGCAACGCCGGCCCTAAAAAATAACACACAACATAACACCTTTTGCGAAGAACCACACTCCATAGCGCTAAGGGACAGTCAGGAGAGGTAAAACGCAGATACAGGTGTACCTATTCCTTAGTAGTTAAACTATGACGACACTGGACAACATTCATCCATCGCAAACGATCACTGTCCCACTGCTGGGCACGGGTCTCCTTTGACAATTGTGTTCCGGATACATCGATCTATAATACAGATCGATGTCCGGATAGAAAGATGTGGAGCTTGTTACACTTTTTTAGAGCCGACCATCTCAGGCCTCAAAAAATTGCACATTGCAGATTTGTAGATTTTACACAACTTTGGAAACATTATGGAGAACTCAAGTTAGTGTTAAGGGTTCCGCACGATGTTTTCCTTCGCCAAAGCATTTGATAATTAAATCCCAATTAGTACATGATTTTTGAAAATCAGAGGTGGCGTGAAGACGCGGGATTTTAACAAGAGCCCCTCGGTTCGAAAGATTACCGTTTGTCCAGTCGGCTATCCCTGTTTGAATATGTATGTAATAATATGTAGGTATTATTAGATAATAAATGTAGTTGTAATATTATAAATTATGAAGCAAAATAAGCATGACAAGTGCATTAGGTACTCAGATTGTTGTTCGAATAACCTTGACCTAAAAATAGTTTTAGGAAGAGCAAATACACAACCATTCACAATAACATCGTACATGTAATTAGAATAAGACTCTTATCTAAACGATAAAAATATTCTGCCATATGCAGATATTTTAGAAAAGAATAATAAAGTAGCAGGCGTCTTAAGAAAAGCAGTAGATTAGATAGATAGGTACCTTAATTTTTTTTTAGTTTTTTTTAGTCTAGCATTGAAATTTCAAGCGGCCATTTACTAAACAGTGGCCGATTACTTCGAAGTTTACCCTAATTTAATACCAACTTTTGGCTATAACCCATTAATGGCCCACTACTGAGCACGGGTCTCTCCTCATTATCGAGAAGGCCTAGCTAGAGCATACATCACCACGCTGCTCCAATGCAATACCAACTTATGCCTTATAAATAGGTTTACCGAGGCGAAGTTAGGCATTTACTAGCACCTATACTGTAAGGAACTCCTTTTGGACAATCACTAATTATGTCAATAAGAAGGAGTAACAGGCCGTTTACTTATAAAAGGATATTAAAAATACAACTGTCAGATGAAGACATAAAGAGAACACGAATATTTACTATGGGAAAAGATGTATGCTTGAATGATTAAAATAAACAAGTTAAACAGTAAATAATTCTTTTCTGGGCTCCCCTTTTAGCTCAGAAGCGGGAAATAACTCACGTAAGTCCTGATAAAATGCATTTACATACTTTGAATTGAGTAAAGATTTTGTTATGTCAAAGTTGAAAATTTTAAACACGAACAATGGGCCGTCATAAGAAATGTAAAAATAATGATGATAATCGGGAAGCTTATTTACGCCGTAAATTATTGAAAGCGGTCGAAACCCGTAAATTATCTGAACCTAATGAGGTACCGTCTACATCAACACCGTCCAATAAGATCGATCAGGTGGTATCCAACAATGACAGAATTCCATCACATATTACACAGTCGTTGGCTGAAAGCCATGATAATGATGCATCTCGACAAAATATATCATTACCGGGGTATACTTATTTTATGCCTGGACCATCATCGTGTTCTTCGACTTTTCGATATGTGGGCCGTAGTGATCCATTGCCAGAGTTTGACCCACAAACATCAATAACCACTATGGAGCAATGGATAAGAAAAGTAGAAGGCATTTTTAATATGTATGGTTGGAATGAAAAGACTTAAATTTAATTGCAATTCTAAGATGAAGGGTTATGCTCGACTATGGTATGAGCAATTATGTGAATCAAATTTAAATTGGTCCGATTGGAGGGCAATGCTTTTAACAGCTTTTCCTTCCAATCGTAGTAAATTGAATATGATGCGAGACTTGGTCAATGCATTAAGACGCTTTGATTAAGATTATATACAATTCTTTTATAATAAATTAGCTTTAGGTAACGCATGTGAATTACCCGAGTCACTGATTGCGGAAGCTATCATAGGAACTCTTAACAATGATTTGATACAAGTTGGCGCTATTTCTGCTAGATGTCACGATCCTCCAACGCTCTAGAAATATTTATCATCATTTGCTCACCCGGTTCTAAATGAAGCTGAACGTCAGAAAGAAGTCAGTTACACTGACAAACCTCAATGTTACATTTGTAAGGGTCTTGGCCATATTACATCTGAATGTATGACTAAAGTACAAAGCAAATGTGATAAAAACAATTTAGTCTGTTCATTTTGTAGGAAACGGGGTCATGTTGAAAGTGATTGTTTTACTAAAAATAAAAAAATGTAGTTATTGTAATAAAACTGGTCATACTAAAGACGAGTGTTTGAAGTTAAAATCTCGAAAATGAACAGGTGACAAGTAATGCATGATACACCAAATATTAGATAAATAAATCTACCTCTAAATATTATGTTACTATTAACATTTACCTATGATTGTCCTAATGTGTACGGTTTATTAAATTTTGGTAGGTCTTGGTAAACAAACGTAAGTCAGTCACTTGCTCAAAAAAAAAAAGTCTTTCCTATTAACGTTATAAATAATAATAATAAAGAATATCTTTATTTACTCACACATATGATACAAACAAGTAGTTCTTTAATAAAGAATATGTAACTATATTATTTGGGAGTGGTATAATGGATTTGGTGGATTGAAAATCATACCGATTTGATGTTAAAAGCGTGATGTCATGTTAAAAGCGTAATTAATATCCTACCTGATAGTGCTTGAGGTATCGGTGCCGTCATTTTTGATTTTATAGAGCGCGTTAAATTATTGCAAAAAAAATTATAAAAATAATTTCATTGTTTAATCGTCCTACCCAGCGAACAATAAATGCATAGAAGTGTAACTGCCGATCAAGGGTGGCCCCGCGGGGCGGGGGCCGCGGTGGGCGGTGCGGCGCCACTGCTACGTCAGTCAGTTCTCTGACGCTCTTGACAGCGCACCTTTGAACAATTTCACGCTTTTAGTGGCTCAAAATGCCCCATGTGTTGTGAAATGGTGCAAGAACAACTCAGAGCACCGTTTAAAGAATAATGGTATCACTTTTTATGAGTAAATACATCAATACGTTAATTAAAACGTAAAATTATTGCTCGTGTTCATGGATGTTACTATGCCAAATGAAACAAATTCTTATTAAATTATATGCAATTTTAATAGTTGTACGTTTGTTTTTAAAACCTCTCTGTTTTACGATAGTAGTAATGATGGTGGATGTTGGTTGATAGGTATATATGAATGAATCAATTTTTATGTGTTACAACTTGTCCCGTGCCAGGTAGTAATATATATTCCGAATCTGTGTTACGAAACATTATCAAATCAAATACTGGCAGATCACTGACAAAGAAACAGAATCTTGAATTCATTGCTAGCAAATGTTTTGCTTATATTTATTCATTTACAGATATAACCAATGCCCTTCAAGATACTTGTAACAGGCGCCGTATGCTTTTGATCAAAATCTTAATACATCGGCATTCACATCGTCAACGAGAATTCGTTGGCATATTCATGTCTTTAATTTACATGGGAGTCATTTGTATGTGTCTGTTGTATTTGTATGTGTATGTGTTTGTTATGTTGTATGGTTGTTTCATAAAAGAAAAAGGATATATCTTTAGTTAGGGTTTTTAATTACAACACAGGCATGTGCGGTTGCCTTGCTCACATTGTGGTTACCATTTAAGACTGGCGTATAATTCTAGTCGATTTCATTTAATTGATTTTATATATTAATGTCTTTTCTTAATTAAGTACTTATGGTATGAATGCGGGTCATTCAAACCCATTTTTCAAGATAAGTAAGGTGATGTTCAGTCTCTTGAGGACATAATATATAATAGCGCTATTGAATTGTACTTGTGTTATAAAACATAAACAATTTTATTTAGTTTACGAGTAATAATTGGATTTCATTGCCTACATACAGATTTATATAGTTTAATAAAGAGACGAGAATAAAATAATTATATTTCACTATTATGAAGAATTATGTTATTATGTTATTTTTATGAACAGTTCATTTCACTGGTTCCTTACGGCATTAAAAGTATCATGATTGTGACAGTTACTATGGTTACGCTGCAAGACATTCACGCCTGGCCTGTGGCTCTATTTTTGAAGTGGCGTCTTGCGACGAGCGTACGTTGGTTTGGTCGTTGCATACGCCTTAAATTGCATTATGCTGATTTTGTGCATCTTAGAACCATTCGTCTCCGTAGTTGTCACTTTTTGAAGTGTATTGAATTTATAAGGTTCTAACGTCCCGTGCGTTTCACTTGGTGATCAAAACACTTAAAACGTTCTTTCTTTCTTTCTTCTATTGACAAAGTGAAAATTAATAACATTTATTTTATTAATCGCCTGGCTTGTCGAATGGTTATGACGTTGTAATCGTTCGTCGTAGTAGACGAATGATTAAAAAATACCAAATTTTGCTATGTCGCACGAAAATGGCTCCAAAGGAGTGTTCGTCGCCAGACTCAATTTCAAAAATGGAGCCACTGGAGTTACGCGTCAAAGAATAAGTTTAAATTAGGAACTTCTTGCGGTTTGGATCACGTGACTAATTTGGTACCTTATTAGAATGACTATTTCTATGAGAGGGCGGCCTCAATGCTTTTTCTGCTCGCTGGTCCTATCTCAATGTAATAAAACTTAATAATATGATCGTTCTTGCTATTATTGATTTATTTACCCTAACAAAATGAGTATAAATTATATATGATCGGAGGCTGTTCGTGACATAAGTTATAAATATGTTATATTTGCTTTGATTAATTACCAAAAACGTTTGCCTTTTCGTATTATCAGTGACATGGGTATGACGTTAAATTTTAAAGATTTTAAAAATTATTGTCTTCGGAGACAGATACAGCTATTGCTGACTTAGTTGATTCGGTGCAATATTAGCAATGACAATGATTTTTAATATCTTAACCAATATTGATAAGTAACACAGAGGTACCTCTGAGCCTTGAGAGGCGTTATATGTAATGTCATCATGGTGACCGCAAATACTTATAAGTTGAAATTGTTTCATGATTCAAATTCAAAGCATGCTACTTGTATTAACTTTAATTATATAATTATAAGAACTAAAATATATTTACAATAAATATCACAATAAAATGTATGAAATTGATTAACATTAAGAAGTTAATTAAGCATTAATCATTAATCGACATTAAGAAGTCTGATTAATATATAACTATTCACGGATATTAAGAAGTCCGTATTATAACTTAATTATGGACATTAAGAAGTCCGACTTTTATTTTATTGACATTAAGAAGTCAGCATAATTAATTTGTTTAACTTAAAGAAGTATGATTAATGATTAATAACCAATTATTGTCATAAGCTATTTAAATCGATCGAGCTCTGTATCCGTTATAAACCATTAAGAATTTTATATTGGTATTTGATCAAGTACCTACTATAAATTCAACATAATATCATGTAAGTCATTAAGAAGACTTACTTAAACAAGTCATTAAGAAGACTTGGTGTTGTAAGTCATTAAGAAGACTTACTTAAACAAGTCATTAAGAAGACTTGGTGTTGTAGGTCATTAAGAAGACTTACTTAAACAAGTCATTAAGAAGACTTGGTGTTGTAGGTCATTAAGAAGACTTACTCAAACAAGTCATTAAGAAGACTTGGTGTTGTAGGTCATTAAGAAGACTTACTTAAACAAGTCATTAAGAAGACTTGGTTTTAATTTAATTTTGCTTTTCAGTAAATCACCTTCAGAGGTGAGTTTATTTTCAGCTAAATAAATGGAATATAATGATGAACTAAACTTCGCGGGTCGCGAAGTGTATCAGGAAGGCCGACTGTAAGGAACTCCTTTTGGACAATCACTAATTATGTCAATAAGAAGGAGTAACAGGCCGTTTACTTATAAAAGGATATTAAAAATACAACTGTCAGATGAAGACATAAAGAGAACACGAATATTTACTATGGGAAAAGATGTATGCTTGAATGATTAAAATAAACAAGTTAAACAGTAAATAATTCTTTTCTGGGCTCCCCTTTTAATACCTACCTCACTAAGTCGCCAAGAATATGGAATTGTCACGCCCCGCTAAAAACAAATTTATCACCTGTGCTCACAGTTCACTATAACTAATTAGCAAAATTTATTCACAGCTTTTTAAATTCTCGTTCATATTGACCGTGAACGTCATCGATGTAAACGTATTAAAGTCATGTTATAGTGACATTGCAAAGCATATAGGTACCTAATTAGCATTTAGGATCGTAAGTTAGTTTTCTCCTGTTATTGTCGTTATTAAAATACCTAGGTACCTTATTATTTCAGCAATTCGTAATTTGATACAGACTTCCCCGAAGTAGGTAAGTAGGTATGTCTAATAATTCAAACGATCTTTTGTATTAGATAGAATAGGTACCTATAAGAAATACTTAATTTTAATTTTGCATAAGAAGTCTTGACCAACGTTAAATTCTCATCTAAAACTTGTTTTCTAAGTAAGCAAAAAGAACATTTAAAGTTGATCAGGTTGTAGGAAGGTAAGTAATACGTCGAAAGTCTAGAAACTATTTGGTAGAAAAAGCCAATGACTGTCAATATAGGACGATGTTCTAGAAATCTTCACAGTAGGTACCTATAATAGTGGAGTGCCGTAAGACATAAAAATGGCAAAACCTCGGAATCCAGGGACTATGAATGAATGTTCATAAAAACTGTTGGACTGTATTTCAAAATGCACAAATAGAAAAGTTAAAAAAAACTAATTCACCGATTTTTTTTTATCTTTGTTGGTAGGTTTGTGACCCCATAACTTCGTGTTGGGTAAACCGATTTTGATGATTCTTTATATCTTTGAAAGATAGTGCTTTTGGTATGGTCCCATATAAATTTGAGCGACATCTGACGAGTAGTTTCGAATGAACTTGAATAATGTGTAAGGATGTTTTGTAGTGTGTACTTATGGTTTTTTCCTAATAACTTTTCACTGAGTATTTAGATTATGATGATTCTCTTTTTATTTGAAAGCTGGTACTTGCATTGTAGTCTCATATAAATTTGAGCGACATCTGGCTAGTAGTTTTTGAATTATCCTTAATATTTTTTTTGTATGTATGTTACCTTATATCTTACTACTTAGAGTTAGTTACGAGTTCCGATTTTCAACAGTTTTTATGAAGATTCATTCATAGTCCCTGGATTCCGAAAGCTTACGGCACTCCACTACTGCCTGGGTTGGTTCCATTATACCTAACTTTTTATGAAATTATTTTTCATATACGTTCGTCAAGTTAACCTAACCATCATAAGTACTTATAAACAGTTTTTACAACTTCAATGATTCAGTGATCGTACTAAGTTGTCCATATGAGAAATGATAAAATGCGCAAAATCACAATAGTTAGATGAGTTAGATCGTTGTTGCGATGTAGGTACCTAAATAAATATTATTGTGGCGTGCTGGGCGCGCACCACGTGCTGCTACGTAGCGCGACGTGAGAGCAAGGCCGCTCGCCGGAGCCTCCACGATAAAGCATCGCAATAATTTGGGAGCATTGTTGAACCGCGAACGGCTGATGTGATACAGCGCTGGTCGAGTGAGCGGCGACTACGCCGTACGGCAAGTGCCGGCGAGTGTCGGCGAGTGCGGCCGAGATGGCGACCTGAAGCGGTCACACGACGCCACTTCTCTATCAGCGCCCTCCGTCCCTCCGCCCGCGGCCAGCGAGGCGCCGAGCGGAATTCGCACGGCAGCCGCGCCTCGCTGCCTCGCGGCTCGCGACGCGATTCTGTTCAGTGTACTGGCGACCGCTCGCGCCCGAGGACGATTCGCCGCGCCGCGGGCATCGCACTTATTACGCAGTAGCGAACTCTGAACACCGCGTGGATTTCTCGGCTCTCGTCGCTGCGGGATCGCGGTTCGCTCTTTCTCGAATCGGAAAATTACTAAAACCGCGTCTTCGAACTTTTGACATCCAGTGATAACTGTTATCAGTGCGAAAAAGTTGCCGCAAAGTGCGATCCGAACTCGTGTGGGACCGATCGGTAGTGATCTTCGGGACAGTCGGTGACCACCGTAGGCGACATGACGCGTTGTTGCGAGCCACGTTACAAGGTTATCGCGCCTCTAGCCCGCCAGTGATGAATTGGAAAATCGGCGCGTAGTCGCTCACGTGGTGCGCCCCGCCCCCGCCTCGCTCCGCGCTTATATTTAGCGAAAATCGCCTCTCGGGAGCGGCCCGACGGCAGACGCGCTCGGCACACATCTCTGTTTATGAACATTAGCGAGACGCCACATGTTATTGGCTTCGTATAACGGAGCCGATAAGGAGAAGTTAGATAACCTCTACGGATCGCGGTCCGGAACGACGACGTTCTAGAAATAGAAAGAAGTCGGACGAGAAATATTTGTGGGCGCGCTGTGATGGTAACAGCCGTCGTGGGTACGCGCCGGTGAGCGCTCGAGTCGACACACCCATCGAAAAATTCCACTGCTTGCGTTATCGTAGTAGCGAGATGTCTATTCCGGGGGGCGGCAGTTACCACAGCCCATGGTCCTCGCAGACGGCGCTCTCTGAGCTGGAGGGTGCCATGGGGGAGCTTGAGCCGTTAGGAGAACTGACCGAAGTGGGCTTCGAGCCACAGACGCGCGCCCGGTCTAACACGTGGCCGTTGCCACGACCTGAAAACTATGTGGATCCTAGCGATGACGGTAGCAAGAAGAACTCCAATCAAAACCTAGCCGGTAAATATTTTTTGTCCTCTAAATCGTTTGTGAGGCCGCACTGGCGACACTGGCGATATGCGCAACAATTTATTCCGGCCCACGTATTCACAAATATTATACTAAGGCACTTCTCACACAACGCTATTTACGAGCTACGCAACTGCAACGCAATCCAAAATTTGTATGTATCTGACACTGACAGGAGTAGCATCGATCAGACTCCTGTCAGTGAAAAGTGTCAAATACATACAAATTTTGGGTTGCGTTGCAGTCGCGTAGCTCGTAAATAGCGTTGTGTGAGAAGTGCCTAAATAGCTAGGTACGCTATCTTGTTTTGTACATTCGAATGGAAAAGTACATACAAAAATACATACCTACGTATTAAATAATATTGTCCTTTGTTTCGATTGTTTACATCGAAATGATAAACGGATCCGTTACTAACCACAGGAGTCTAAGTAGGTATGAAAATCCTAAAATAAATCAGTTGAGTACATATTGCGAAATTTACAATCACTTGTATAAAAAATCATTAATTAAATCATTAGAATACCTAGTGTTATGTAAACAAAACTTATAAACAATCGGCGTAGGTAGGTAGTAATTGCTAGTAGGTAAATTCCGCACATAAGCATAACATTTTTAATGATTGCTATTGCTAGTGGTTACGGAGAAGACACGAGTAACGATAATAAGTGCCTACATTATGCATTCGCATTCGTAACAAGCTAACAAGTCTTACAACTGATTCGATTGCTAGCCCTATATCCGTATAGCTATAGATCACTAATGGTGGGCCGTTCAATGTCAAGGTAATTCTAATAATTCACTTGAACTCGTGCGTATGTTAAAAAACAAAACATTCCACATTAATTACAACAGCTAGAGACTCAATCAATGCTCGACATTAAGGCCGCTATCCCACTGGCGTTTTAAGAGCGTTGGCGTTGGTCCAACGTCTGCGCAGCGTCGACGCTGCTCAGACGCGACGTTAACGTTGCGCTTGAACTGAACGCAACGTTAACGTCGCGTCAACGCGGCGTTAGTGTTGCGTTTTTTTTAGGAACAGGTACTGAGCGCGACGTTAACGTTGCGTTCAGTCCAAGCGCAACGTTAACATCGCGTCTGCGCAGCGTCGACGCTGCGCAGACGAACGCCAACGCTCGTAAAACGTCAGTGGGATAGCGGCCTTAATCGTAATTGATTTTGTCAAAGTTTAGTTCACTTTGACATTATGATCGTGTTTTTCAAACGTCACTTCAGGTCGTATCAAACGCATAGTAATGTGCATAGAGCAACTTTTTTATAAATGTAATGTCATTGTATTGAATTTGTATAATAAAATAAAAATATTATCTTTTGCTTTCCTTCTCCCAATAAACTTCAACTGGGCCAAATTTCATCCTTCCCGTCCGCATATTTTTGAAAAGGGGTAGGTACCTAAAAAGATTTTTGCTACAAATTTTTTATAGAATATTCAGGGTGAAAGAAATCATTAAGTTGGCTTTTGGAGATACACAATCAATATTTCCTTAAAAACTTACCAATTCTAAGCTTCAAAACATGTAACTAATTCTTAACACTACAGTACACGCGCCTTTTTTTTTGACACGAGTACACGCATGGCCTACCATAGTGGGCCATTTTAAAATGTAAATAACTTTTATATTTTTATTACCTGATTAAAACAACTTAGTGTAATAATAAATATATTTATTTTAGTTGCTTTTACAATTTTCATTCTTAGACAAATGATAAAGAGTAGTGAACAATCAACTATTTAGAAAATATCTAAGAAAAAATAACAAAAAATGGCACTTCTGAGATCAAAGTAATTTTTTTAACTTAATATTAAATTTAATTACTATTTTATGTGTTTTTCTAGCATTCAGGACATATTACTGCTTGGTGATCAGGACAAATCCATTTATTGCAAGTTTGGCACCACTTTTTTGTTGATCGATTTCGGGCTCTCGAGCAGAGTGCACATCGACCAACACGTCCTATTTTTAAAGACAGATTACTTTGAGCCTCTTGGGATCCTTGAGCTATGCTGCTCAAAAGTGCTTCTATCCTAAATCTGTGTCTCTTTGATAATCGGCTTTTATTATAACTATATACGTATTTGTGCACCTTACCAAAATGTCCAATATATCTTGCGTGAAAAAGAGTTCGAAACAAGTAATCGGATCCTTTGCATTCCTAGCTACGTCTCCTTTTGGGCCTGGTGGTCTTATCCTAATGTTTTGAGGTCGAGTTCGCGTTGCTGGCGGAACATTCTTGTGCCAAACAGTGCCATTCGTCGATTTATAGATTGGACCACGCCTTGCGGTTGCTAGTTTTGAGAGTGGAACGTCATCCGAACTTGATGTTTTGTCAGATTCACTCAATATTTCCTCTTCATTTTCCTGGAGTTCTGTCTCACGTACTAAAGCTTGCAAATCTGGTTCTAGCTGAATTTCATCATCTTCACTCGCTATTACTTCTTCATCTTCAGTCTCAAGCTCATGCAGCCACCTTTATATTTGTGACTCAGACATGACGTAATGATGATGAATAGATCTGTAAAAAAATCTATAAAGAGACAAAAAATTTATGCAATATATAAATAATATTTATTCGATATACATTAATAATATATGTATATTATGTGAACTTATTATTTTATAAATTTAGAACATTATAATACTGTAACAAATCGATAATACACCAAAAGAAACTTACCTAAATTTGGTACACCAATACACGCGTGGACTACTTTAGTAGGCCGACGCTTTTGGCGCCAACCTGACTTCGCGTCGGCGTGCGGTGGATGCACGTGGGGTACTGAGGTTGTTACAAATATACCAGACAAGGCTTACCTGGAATCACTAATATCTAGCGCGCTAAACTAAAAAGTTATCGCAAAAAATGTTACCCTGGTCTACCATAGTAGGCCGCGCGTGTACTCTAGTGTTAAGTAATTTGAGAACTGATGTCGTCGAAACCTATAAAATAAAAAGATTACACACTCATATCATTGCATTACAATTCCCCGTGGCACACATAGCCATGACTCCAGAAGAAACATGAATGAACTAATGTCTGTCCTAGCTAGGAGTCGAACCCAGGACAGAACAAGATTGGACGAAGGGCAAAAAGTTCGTTTCGTTTAAATTTAAAGAAACACGATACAGACTATATTTATGCAAAAAAAAAACGAAAAAAATGATAATATAATGTAAAAAATACATAAACATAGGTCACAAACGACTACTCAAAATACTAAATGCTGGGTCGACATATTCGCACCAAATGCTTTGATATTGTATGGATGGATGAAACGATTAATTACCAAAATATTTTAATTTGCTCATTGCGTACCTATGTTAAATTCTTTAAAATACGTTCAATCTTTTGAATTTAAAAGTTTGATTCTTCTCGTTGCAGTAGAGTTGATGTAATGCGCGCAGACCCTTACACTGATTCATTTTTTCTTATTTGCTTTTTTAAAACAACAAAAATGTGTTCCATTTTAAATTTTAAGTTACTCAAAGACCTAGATTATAAACACGATTGATACTGTAAAAGTTTTTTATTAAAGTGCTATCTTGTTGTACCTACTTAATTATACCTAATTACTTACTTAAGTATAGGTAAAGGGTATGTACATAGTTCATGGTGCAATATAAATAAATTATTTGATTTTAGACCTATTATTTTGAATATATTGTTGTTTCCAATCCTTCAAACATCAATATTTTTATAAATACTTAGGTATGCGTATACAAATTATTTATTGCTTTACTTTAATGAACATCCGCATCTAATAGGGAAAAAATAATAATGTGGTTTAAATTTAATTGCCTTTAAGTAATCGTACCAATGTGTGAACTTGGGACTATACTACACTAGTAAACCCGCCCTCGCTTCGCTTCGGGTAATCAGTCCCTTCAAAAATCTCTATAAATTTTAACAAATTATGTTATTCCGATGTCTAAGCTATATTACTGCAAAGTTTCATGAAAATCCATTCAGTAGTTTTTGCGTGAAAGAGCAACACACACACACTCACATACATCCTTACAAACTTTCGCATTTATAATATTAGTAGGAAGGAAGTTTTGCAGTAGGATGTTTTGCAGTGTCAGTAAGAGTACTAACTAACCTCCAAAGAAAATGTATGGTATAATACTAAGTAACAAAATCCCCTATGTATCAGCAATTTAAGTAGACATGTCAATGAAGGGTATAGGGATATGGCAATTATAAGACACCTTGTTTGTATAAATCATATTTTTGTTCTATACATTTTCTGATTCAAGAACCGGTGGAATTCAAAGACATTCCTATAACTAGAACCTCTAATATATACAAAACGTTGCACCCGTATCAATGTCGTGGGGTATGCATTACACGCGTAATAAGCATTTTACATTGACAACGTTGTATTAAGTATTCTCCTATGTATGATTGTACACATCGACATCACAAAATCATAAATGGTTTTGGAATAACCATCCATCCTAAAGCCTTAAAATTCTACAACTGATTTAGAATAAGTGGTTCAAATCTCTGACTACATGACGCTTCTTGAATTTGATATAACAGTATAATTTACAAACGTTCATAGCAGTCTTCAAAGTTTTACAAAACAATTTTTTAAGGTTTATTTTTACACTCTCGTGATTTTCATTTTTTAAGTATTTTCGTGATAAATGAACTTATACAAATTTAATTATGACTAATAAAGTGACATTGATAGTATGCAATTAGTAAATTGCTTGAAAAATAAAATATTTAAGGAACGGTCATTCATCATCATCACGATTCATGACGAGGAGTTCGGGGTTCGGTGCCCAGAGAAGCGGATTTAGATTTTTTTTTTATTGAATTAAGATAGCAAATGAGCATGCAGCACCACCTTCCGCTGCCGCCCATGACAACTGTGACCGACCCAGAACTAGACTCAATGTGTCTCGTTCTAATTCGGTCACAGATGCGTTGCTAACCCTGAGGACTGAGATGGTCGCCTCTAAAAAAGTGTAACCGGCTCCACACCTTCCTGTCCGGAACACAATTGTTCTTAAAACAATTATTACACGGTAGGAATGGTACTAAATACCGTGGCGGGCGGTGGTACCTACTTCCCCGGATGAGCTCTAGGCCCTACCACCTACAGAAATTGTATGATGACACCTTTAATATCTAGAACCTTAAATATCTAGATGGAACATCGAATCCGCGAAAACGTGTCAAAAAATTGTGGCTAACCGTTAGGGTGCGGTTCCACTGAGGCGGAGCGGAGCGGAGCTGTGAAAAGAGGTATGTGTTTCCACTGAAACGGAGCGGGGCGGAGCGGAGCTGCGGTTCCACGAGGCGAAGTGGAGCGGATTATGATGACGTCAGACGCTGACTAAAATCTAATATATAAAAATGAACTTCCTGACTGGTTCACTCATCATCGCCCTACATATGCTCTGAGCTACAGAGCTGAAATTTGCACATAGATTACCGTGTATGTAACGTAGGCAAGTAATAAGAGAGGATTTTCCTAAATTCCAACGGGAGAGGGAAAAATTTTTTTAAGCTATTGTATAGCTTTTATCGCGGGCCTTGGGCGCGGGGACCGAATGCAAAAATTTCGTAACGAAAATTTATTACACCCTACACACAGACATAGTTACTATGTCTATGCACCCACACATCGATAAATACCAGAACTTTTAACTGAGTTAACTAACTTTTACTTTATAACGGCTAAACCGATTTGGCTAATTTTAGTCTTGAAATATTCGTGGAAGTTCAGGGAAGGTTGCAGCGATGAGAAAATATGAAAAATTGCGAGCAAAATACTAAAAATGAAAATTTTAATTTCCCATACAAATCTTACCTGTCAAACATTTGATTTTCGCCCCGTCGGTTCGGTGTTTTAAGAATAATTACATGTAGATCTGGATTAAATAAGGCGTTGGAATCGACAACATGTATTCATAATAGTCGAATTATCGCGTATTTAGATTTAAAACATACAAAATAATAACATGACATAAAATAATGACACTATATTAATGACTTGAGGGTGATAGAGACAGTGCCATACAGGCAAGGCAAACAGTAAAGCACTGTCTCTGTCACCCACACGTCATTCACGCGCCAAAAGATCGTTGTAGGACTTAAATGTCAAATGTCAATTTTCTTTTTAAAAAGAATTATTTTGTCAACTGAAATAGTTCTTATGCTTTTGTTCAGAATATTTAAATCTTCTTTGCACAAATTAATGCATTATCCGTTTCTAATAAAGATTAAAATGTCTTGCACCTATAATGTGACGTTATGATGTACGTATTCTTAATAGCGGCTACAAACTCACGCCGAGAACCCCCGAGAACACCCGAGAAGCGTGAATGTGATCGGTTTCTCGCAGTCTCGTTCTCGGACTCGCCTGTGCTCGGATCGGTGTCGGTATTTGTACGAGTATTGAATTTAAATTTAATTTATTATTTAATTTTTTGTTTTGTTAATTTATATATGTATAATGCTATGCAATAGCTTTACCGCGGCAGTCTCCGAGTGCCACACGTCTTTTTTTTATTAAAAAAAGGAACTATACTTAGCTATAAATACTATGCTTGAATTTTCGCATTCAAGTAGTACAACGTGTTCTCTCAAAATTATTTTCAGAGTTTATTGATTTTCCCACGGGATATGGAATAAAGAGGAGATATAGACATTTATAGTAGTCTATATAAAGTACATTATCTCCGTAACTGCAACGAATACATATAGTTTAACAAAATAGTGTAGTAATCTACGCGAGCGAAGCTGCGGGCTAAAAGCTAGTGTTTAAATATGCGCATGAGTGAGCCGCCCCGCTCCGCTCCGCCCCGCTCCGCCCCGCTCCGCTCCTCTCCGCTCCGCGTCTGCCATCTCTTTCTTTCTTACCGATATTTTAAACAATTCTGCTCCGCTCCGCCAATGTTGTTTCCATTGAAGCGGAGCGGAGAAGAGACGTGGATTTCAAGTCATGTGATTGGTGAATCGCGGCACAGCTCCGCTCCGCTCCGCCTCAGTGGAACCACACCCTTAGCCACAATTTTTATATCATTAGATCATGATTACGCACAGATTACGCACACATAGACAATAAATGAACGTGAAAAACATCGCTTGCACGCACACATTCTTGATAATGTTGCTTGTTTTTTTGTTTTCATTCTGTTTTCATTGTAGGGCGACGCATAGTCTAGATATTTGAAATCATTGGATGACACTCTGTTCGCGATCAAATCTTTTTAACTTCTGCGTTGTCCATGGCATCCACACATGCCACGACTTAGGAAAATCCTGGTTTACAGTGTTTGTTATTATTATAAAAAATACTCTCAAACGCTTTTATTACAATATTTAAATAGTTTATTATTAATAAAAATAACGTGTCTTCTAAAATAATTATACCTGTTGGAGACACTATTAATGTTCTTAATGTATAGACAGACACTAGTATTGTTCTTTAAGTATGTGTTAAATTTTAGTTGGATTATTTAAAGTGGAACTAAAAATCCATTACATAATAGCCCTCATTATAGCCTCATAGCCATAGACCCGCCCTGTGGTATCTACATCATAAAGATAGCGGCGACCCTAAAGGCCTAAAGGACCTTGGTGTGGTCCTTGGGCCGAAAATTGTGCCCTTGTGCGGCCCTTGCCCAGAAAAGTACTACTGCTGGCCCAGACTCTTACCTACAGTCTTGATATCATTAGTTTCATTACGAAAGAAACGTAAACAATTTGACGTCAGTCATGTTTTAATTGCAAAGAATTGATGTAACAAAGGCCGCTAAAATTTAAACATAATAATATTATGCCACAGGTGTTTCTGCCCGCATGACAACAAGCTATAAGAACGCTTATTTCATTATAAATACTTTTTTACCCTGGAATGCGTCCATTCTCCTTTCGGAGAACCGGAGAACAAACATTTTTCTGTCATATCATCGCAGTTGTCACATGTTTCCTCTGATCGAGGATAGAACCCGGGACCACGATCGGCATACGCGGTCGCTATAATATGAGCTGCAGTGTTTATATAAAAGCCATTTATAAGGGCAGCTGTTGGGTTCAGACGTTGTTATTATTGAATGAAGAGAATTTAATATTGTTTTTTTTTATTATTTCTTTACTAAAGTAAACGAAAAATTAAACACCAATATTTATAATTCGATTATCTTCATTGAAGGAAAACGTCGCAGAAACCTGCACATCTTAGAGTTCTCTATAATGCTCTTAGAGGTGTCAGTCTGTAAATCCACACTCGGTTAGTGCAGTGAACCAAGGCCTGTGCGGTTATGGTTAAAATCCAATAAGCAATAGTTAAATTTTATTATTATTTGAGTTTCTGGGCATAGAAAATCAGTATCCCTATGAGACCACTGCGACCATTTCTGATCCATAGAGGCCGTCCTAGTTTTAATTAGATCTGGTTAATTCTGATATTCAAATATTTTTTAAAAAATTATCGGTGCTTGCCGAATTTAAAACCGCGCCCTTCAATCCTGGAGTCTAGGCGTTTAAAACCACTCAGCTAATACTGCTGAATATGCTGCAATATGTATTGTATAATAGCACAGTAACGGCTCATTCCCACGGCATACGTCTTTGACGATTCGTCAAAAAACACGATACGTCTTGACGGATGGACGTTCACATTGAAAACGGAATCGTGTTTTTTCACGATTCGTCAAAATATCCGCATTGAAGTTCACATTTATTTCGTGATTTAGCTCATTTCAGATTGGTTCAGAAACATTCACGATTCGTGATTTCTAAAAGACGTATCCGTCATAATCATAAAACATTCACGATTCGTGATTTGTAAAAGACGTATCCGTATTCGTCTTTTTTCACGATTCGTCAAGCGTGTGAACATGAGTATTTAAAAAGCATTGCCGCCGTCAAAAAAAATAACGAATCGTGAAAAAAGACGATTCGTGAAAAAAGACGATTCGTCCTCGTGTGAATGAGCCGTAACGGTCTTACTTATAAAACGCAGTATAAAGTTATTTGTCCCTGTCATATAATTATCTGAAGACAAAGGTAAGAAAAAGACAAATGAATAACTTTATAGGTAGGTACTGCGTTTATTACTAAGACCGTAAGGGCTCATTCCCACGGCATACGTCTTTGACGATTCGTCAAAAAACACGATACGTCTTGACGGATGGACGTTCACATTGAATACGGAATCGTGTTTTTTCACGATTCGTCAAAATATCCGCATTGAAGTTCACATTTATTTCGTGATTTAGCTCAGTTCAGATTGGTTCAGAAACATTCACGATTCGTGATTTCTAAAAGACGTATCCGTCATAATCATAAAACATTCACGATTCGTGATTTGTAAAAGACGTATCCGTATTCGTCTTTTTTCACGATTCGTCAAGCGTGTGAACATGAGTATTTAAAAAGCATTGCCGCCGTCAAAAAAAATAACGAATCGTGAAAAAAGACGATTCGTGAAAAAAGACGATTCGTCCTCGTGTGAATGAGCCGTAAGTAGATAATACTAAACCAGAATACCTACTCGAGTTACATCATGGAAAGCGAGAAGCAGATGTTGCATCAAATTGTTTAGAAATGTGATAATTGTGTAACCAGTAGGTACGTAATTAGGGCAATTAATACATCGAAGAACAAGAGCACGTATTTAGGGAACAATTTCGTATTAAAATCTAATAATAGCTTCATCGCACGAATAATTGAAGTCATAGCCACGCGACAATCTGAATTTTTAGTTAAGTAAGAACAAGATAACTGAATAAGGAATAGGGCATTTCTATAGCATATTATTATATTTATAAAACGCAATACAACCAATTTGATAAGGAATTCGGCTTTTTATATCTATCCACCACCTATTTTTGGGTAAACAATAGTTGTGGACAGTGTGTGTGTAGTATGTTGTATTTATTATTATTATTCCTTCATTACGTAAGGTAGAAGAGACAAGCCACACGCCAACAACGACCAACCATTATTTCAACATAGTTCCAGACATATTGCGAATAAAATTGTTTTATTTTAAATGAAAAATGAGTAAATACACCATGTGAAAAGTGAGGCAGTTTAATTTGGATAATTTTCGTAATTTTCATTCACGAAATAGTTAAATAACGATTTTCATCAACCTCTTTGTGTCTAATACGTTCCGTAATTATCTTTTATCTATATTTACCTACAGCGTGCCATCGACGCGGATCATAAAGTGTAACTTGCTTTGAATGAACAATGTAATAGCTTTAGGGTTAGGTCAAAAAAAGTGTACGATTTCGACCAAGTTCTTTACAGAAAAATGTCTATTTCATTAATTTTTAATAACATTGGATGTATTCCCCTAGTTTTTTTTATCAATAACCATATCACAGTTAAACTTAACAGAATAATCAGATACAAGCATAATTGAGGACACTAACTAACGTCAGTACCTTCACAACCTTTAATAACACCCAATTGTATTATCATTCCTTCATTTGTTTAATTGAGTCAATTATGTATTTAAAACATAATCTATACATGTACACACCTCGTTACATTAGGCACTTTAACCCTACTAATAATTTATAATCCATACGAGAAAACGTAGGAAGTAAAATGCTGATTAGGTAGGTCTTTTTTATCAGACAAGTCATAAGTTTCGTGTTGACCCCATTTTATCCTTTCGATATGAATTATTTAATTATAATTTATGATAACTACAAAATAAATACTTTTTAGTTTTCACTGATCCTTCAAAATATAGTTTTAATCCTTTAAACCGTAGGTATAAAGTTAACTATACCTTGAGGTCCTTGAGTAAGCAGCGTATCTATTTATAGAATTCATTTAGTCGTTTCCGCATGATGCCAAAATCGACAAAAATTGCACTTTGTACTCGATATCCGGCAAAATGTTTGGAAAATGTTAAAGCACTGCATATCTATATTACCTCTAAAAATATTTTGAAATTTGTCCAAGAAAAGTATGAAACAGGGCATCTATTATCGAAAAGCAAAATCGAAAAAAAATCGCATAATATAATTTTGACACCAATTTAGCAACCTAGAGTAAAGCTTAGGCTTAGGATGTTTTTTTTTTATTTTAGAATAGTGATAACCAAATTTATTGTTTTCTAGGTGCACCTCCCCTACCTTCGTCAACCCTCGCAAAGAAGAATTCCTCTAGACGGAACGCGTGGGGCAACCTGTCATACGCAGACCTCATCACGCAGGCGATCAACTCCGCGCAAGACAACAGACTCACCCTATCGCAGATATACGAGTGGATGGTCCAGAATGTGTCATACTTCAAGGATAAAGGCGACAGCAACTCCTCGGCAGGATGGAAGGTCAGTGAAAATTTTAATTTAGTGCACGCCAATGGTCGCTGTAAAGGAGCTTGAGTTTAAAAAATGTTTCTCTTTTAATTCAAACATACACAAAAACCTTATTTTCATTTATTAACGTATCAATATTTATATTTAGATTACATGTACCTATCGTTAAAATTCAATCATTTAAAAATGGACGCAATTCCATTTTAAAATGATTGATTTCAAATTACATTACACTTTAACGGCATTGTGAATTTGTGAATACCTGTATAGTGGTGAAGCTATACTCGTATAAGTATTTAACTGATTTTAATATCTTAACAAACTACAAAAACAAATGAATGAAATCTCAGTAACAATATGTTACAATGCGGACTCACCAAGCCACTATTCAAATTGCTACAATAATCGAATGACCGCGTAATTTTCGACAGAAACATTTTTAAGGGAATTCTTGACATGAATCAGTTGGCCGATGTCCATTATGCGATCCACTGTGGCATCTCGCCACCAACACGTAGTTACGAGAAAATGTAAAATTGAGATGTCCCTGTCCTCTCCAACTGCGTAAATGCACTAAACTCAATTGGATACCAGTTACGAATGCGATATTAATAATAGTCAGTTAATAAATTAATTTGAAAACTAAAATCAAGCTTTTATAGTTCTTAGTGTAAAATAATAGTCATTGCGCTGTTTCGTTCAAGAGTTAATTCCTTTGGCAATTGAAAATTAAACAATTTGCAAAATTTTAACTCTATAGAGTAAAGAAAGTAATTCTAATATCAATATGCATTGCATTGCACCTTTAATAAAGCAAGAATTAGAAGTTGTGCAGGATTAAAAATCAATCACTCTCATGCATGGAACCGACGAACATCAAGGTTTTTTATTGGTTGTGCTACATGCTACTAAAGTTACATAAACATTATTTTAAATAGATAAAAAAGTTATTAAAAAGACTTATTGGTTGGAATCGTCGTCGGTTCGTCGTTCAGGAGTTTGAACTCACGCCATCAGCGATTTCCGCGTTCTGTGCTCGTTGGCAATTAACTAATCACCGCTGCCAGCTCGGTTTTTCTGTGGTTTTCTTTCTCCTTCTATAAATTCTTTACAATCATCGTCATCGGAGGTCATAACTGCTCCATTGCTAGGGTTTTCCAAAAGTAAGAGACTGACATCTCTTGTTTATAAATATATGCTAGCTGTCGTTTCACGGCTTACCCGCATGGAATTTATGTTTCAGTTTATCACGTTTTTTTACCTTTAGGGGAGAAATTTTCAAAAATTCTCTCTCAGAGTTGCCCTACACTTCCCAAGAAACATCCATGCAAAATCCTGAGCTTGCAGCATATATTATTTACTACTTTGTTACGCTTAAACATTTGTCATTACATTAGTCTGCAGTTTGCGGCTTACCTACTGAAATACATTGACATTAGGTACAGACAATATTAATAAAGGTAGTCATGGAACACAATATTCAAATATACAGTCAAATTATTTGGTTTGAGGCAATCGTTAAAATTAATTAGTGGCCAATAAGTAATCAGCATTATAAATTACATGCCTATAAGTACATACCTACCAGTAAAAATGACTCATCGTCATACGTAAGTAATAACCTTATTTAACTATTCCGAAGTCATTCGTCCGTCGATAATCGACGTGGGTTAAATATTTTAAATCAATTATATTGTAATTATTTATTTAAAAATTATAATATCTATCATCCTGCAGCTAAAAGCCAATACAAAAGAAATGGCCTTATTGATACATAACACTTCAAGTATCTTGTAAGAAACATAAAATAACCTTTACGAACTCACTCAAGTGGCATAAAAATAAGTCGGTAAAAAAATTTGAATTTACCATCCCCGTTAACATAGCTGTAAATTGGTTACTTAATCAGTTAAAAGACTGTTATTTAAAATTTTAAATTAATTTCTAGTTGTAAGTGCAAAACTAATAAAAATGATTTTAAATATCTTACTAACAGCAAGGGCCTTAAATTATTAATTTCGGGATAAAAATAAGTTACCGGTCTTACGGATATCGGATAGCGTAATTTTTTCTTCCTTTTTTCTTCCGTGCGGTATCGTTTTTCTTTGGGACCTTGCGTGCAGTAGAAAATATAACTTGATTAAAATTACATTGTATCTCTGACGCGCGACGGAATTAGAAATAGTAAGCGTTTTATATATCCTACTAATATTATAAATGCGAATGTTTGTAAGGATGTATGTGAGTGAGTGTGTGTGTGGGTTTGTTACTGTTTCACGCAAAAACTACTGAACGGATTTTCATGAAACTTTGCAGTAATATAGCTTAGACATCGGAATAACATAATTTGTTAAAATTTATAGAGATATTTGAAGGGACTGGTTTCCCGAAGCGAAGCAAGGGCGGATTTACTAGTTTTAAAATAATAATGAAGCTTATTAATTTGATTTGCTTTTAGGTACTATTTAGATACCTATATTTAGTTCTAACTGATTATAGTATAGTCCTACTATGTCAGTGACATCAGCAATTCTGACTTTGCAAAATTAGTTGCTTATATTGTTAATAATGTCTGAAGGTGGTCAACTCTTCATAATAAATTAGTCGTCACAATTAATACAATTATATGAAGAGACAAGAAATAAGAGGAATATGTTAAGTCAATCAAAATGATAATCTTGAAATAGGTATAAAACGTTTGGTTGAATTGGGTTATCAGTTATCGGGGATTGAAATATATTCGTTTTATGTTGCTTCTATATTCTGTGTCACATTATAGGTACCTAATAGAAGAGAAGAATTCAATATCTTTGATTTCTACATTCTAACCTGTCAAGAAAACATCGTGTTCTGTAGCACTTAATTTCAAAGTTACCCGCTTTGGCTATAGTCACGAGACGACTTGATTTTTTTGTTAGTTTCCGATAATTTGAGATGACCACTAGGTATGCCGATGCAAAACCGACTGAGGAAGTTCGTTTATGATTATAATGATCAAATAAAAGAACGGGGAAAAACTTTGCTGTAGTATTATTCCGAGAAGCGCTACGCATTTTGGTCGAATTGCGCAGTGTCGCTCGTTATCTCAATCCGAACCGCGACATGACCGATATAAATGATAATAAAAATACTACACACTCAATCCCTCCACGCTTCTGGCTAGACATTCTTCAAACTTGATGTTCATTGCTCTTACCCTAGCGATATTTCAAACGCACGAATCACGATAGCGAGCAATGTAACGCGAAAAATGCAAACTACCATTAATGCTTCTTCGGCTACACGTCGTTGACACGCCCTCACTTAAGCGAATTGAATAAGAAATACGAGTGTGCTGTTTTAAATAATTTTATGTATTTCTATAACTTCAACGTTAGATATAATCGAATGGTAATGAATAACTTGCTGATGGTTATCGTCGAACTTGGTGACCTTCGGAAGCTTACCCGTGGCATTGATTAATATTTACGCACACAATACCCATTCAGGCGCAACAAGTGCAACAATCCGTTTAAAGACTTAGCGGTTCTCGAATAGTGTTCATAATTCTTTGAGCGTAATACGTGTCACCGTGTGCTCGGCTAATTAGCAATGTGTTAAAATCGTGCATCACGTTTTTGTACGCTGTCATTTGTGTAGCGTATGAAAGGGACGCCTAATGTCAGGCACAATGAGGTGAATGAATTGTAAATTGCTGAACATGACATGTGCTCACTTACCTACTGCATCAGCAAATCCATGTTTATACTGTATACTTAATGCAAAATATTTATTTCCAAAACTTGTAAAATAATGTTTTAAGCTATTGTATAGCTTTTATCGCGGGCCTTGAGCGCGGGGACCGAATTCAAAAATTTCGTAACGAAAATTTATTACACCCTGCACACAGACATAGTTACTATGTCTATGCACCCACACATCGATAAATACCAGAACTTTTAACTGAGTTAACTAACTTTTACTTTATAACGGCTAAACCGATTTGGCTAATTTTAGTCTTGAAATATTCGTGGAAGTTCAGGGAAGGTTGCAGCGATGAGAAAATATGAAAAATTGCGAGGTAAATACTAAAAAAATGAAAATTTTAATTTCCCATACAAATCTTACCTGTCAAACATTTGATTTTCGCCCCGTCGGTTCGGTGTTTTAAGAATAATTACATGTAGATCTGGATTAAATAAGGCGTTGGAATCGACAACATGTATTCATAATAGTCGAATTATCGCGTATTTAGATTTAAAACATACAAAATAATAACATGACATAAAATAATGACACTATATTAATGACTTGAGGGTGATAGAGACAGTGCCATACAGGCAAGGCAAACTGTAAGGCACTGTCTCTGTCACCCACACGTCATTCACGCACGCGCCAAAAGATCGTTGTAATGCTGCCTCTACACATAGGCCAACACGTTGGCAAGTGCGTTGGCTCCCAATGTGTAGAACGGGCGTTGGAACGTTGGCGGTAGGCATTTGAACGTTGGCCGGCGCGCTTGCGAGCTTGCCGCGCGGTGTCGGTATCATCAAAGAACACTTGTCGCAAGCTTGGCGCACCATCCACACATTGGCCGCGCGATCAGTTTGTCCGGAGCAGCGATCAAGAGTGCATATTTTCTTCTTGTGGCGTATTAACACCTAACGTAACAAAATGGCGTATAATATGAGTAATAATGAAACTTTTAAATTTATTGAGCTCTATCAGAGTGAAAATTGCCTATGGAATCCAAAAAATAAGTACCATAAAAATAAAAATGTTGTAAGTATTAAAAATGCTAAATAAATAAGGTTCTTGGACATTCCGTTTTCCTTACGATATTTTACTTCAAAGTAAGAGCATCGTACTTTATTATTATTTTAATATTATAAATATGAAAGTATCACCCTTTTCTTGTACACTTTTACGTAGTAATTATAAGCTGTGAATAAATATACAGCTGCAGCTGTTACCAACTCAACATCCATTTTTTGATCCGTCCGCACATTGGCCAGAACCAAAGCATACTGAACGACCTTCCAATGTGTGGATTAACTCACAAGCACGTTGGCAAGCGCACCGCCAGCGCGTTGGCGAATGCGCTGGCCTATGTGTAGAGGCGGCATAGGACTTAAATGTCAAATGTCAATTTTCTTTTTAAAAATAATTATTTTGTCAACTGAAATAGTTCTTATGCTTTTGTTCAGAATATTTAAATCTTCTTTGCACAAATTAATGCATTATCCGTTTCTAATAAAGATTAAAATGTCTTGCACCTATAATGTGTCGTTATGATGTACGTATTCTTAACAATTAGGCTTACGTCATTATTATGCGTCTCTTTCAGTGATATTGCCTATGAACTTTGATGTAACTTTTGATAACTAGGCAACTAAATGAAAACTGGTACACCACTTTCTTGGCCCACTGTAAAACAGTGAATATCTGTACTCGTATAATTTGTATACAAAGTGTTTTAAATATGAATAAACAAAGTGCATTTATTAATGAAGAAAGTCACGAAAAAATTGTGAAAGAAAATGAGTTATTACTCTATATACATTCATTTTATTATTATTATCACAAATGCAGTATTATTTTTTGTTTTGTTAATTTATATATAATGCTATGCAATAGCTTTACCGCGGCAGTCTCCGAGTGCCACACGTCTTTTTTTTTTATTTATTTTTTACACTTACAAATTACACTTCTCAAGAAAGATTAGAAATCATTTTTTTACTGGTCTGATTACAGCAAGTCATTTATATTATTTAACATAAAAAAACGACCGTTCCTTTCAGATATGGTACGTGAAGGTTCCGTACTTCCGTAGGTTAATTGATTAAAGCTATTAATTTTATCACCACAGAAAATACGGAATATTTTACAAGATTTATCAAAGTAATAGACATTCTGATTGACTTTTGCCATTTAACTAAAATAACTTTATTTTCCTACGTTTTCTATTTTCCTCTATCGATTAGTTGGAGTCACAATTCATAATTTATTATCTTTATGTTATATATTTAACACTAATGCGAATATTTTTAAACAGCTATCTTTATCGCATGGCATAAATGGCGCGTGTTATTCATTATCCTAATAGGTATTGTGTAGTAACGTGTTTCAGATGTGTACCAGACTGACACTGCTAGCAGCGTAGTAGGTCGCAATAAGTTAGTAGTTGACTAATTGAATAGACCAGTTCTATTCTATCCAACACTACTTAATGGACCTTTTATCCAGATAGTTAAAGATACAGGCTTCACGAAGTGTTAAAAATAAAATAAAAAATATATATTTTTCTCGTTTTTAAAAAAACAATGCCTATCAAAGCTCTGCTCCATGTTTTATTTTCACAAGGGAAAAAGTTTATGTAATTGTAAAAGAAAAAAATATTGCTCATATAGGTAATTATAGATCATATACCTACATATATGACTTTTTCTAAGTGTGAAAAAAAAACTACAAAACACTAATAGACGGTGAATTACTACTATGAAAAGATTAATCACTACACTAAAGTAGAATCATAATTTTTATAAATTTAAATATAGAAATTCTAGATTGTTCTCGACGAATCGAAATTAAAAAAAATGTTTTAATCTGGAATGTTGGTGTTCGAAAATAAGGGTATACTTATAAGGCGATCGTAAACACGGCGTGGGCAGTTCAGTTTCGGTAGCGAATTCGGAAAGAAGGAAAACTCAGTGTGAAGAAAAGTGAACAGTGAGGTGTCGCAGCTATGAGTCGCGAGCCCTGAAGTGTGGTGGACTTATTTCGTACCCAATCATGGACACGTGGAACAAAATTGCAAACAGAGAATAGTTTTTTTTTATATTTTAAAGTTTTTATTTTTTTAAGTATATCAAGCCTGAAGGGATTGATTTTTGAAAAAAAAAATAGCCTATATGTGACCCTGGGTTTTCAATTATTTTCATTCCGAATGTCATCCAAATCAGGCCAGTAGTTTTCGCATTTATAATATTAGTATGGATGATAGTCCAGTTATTTACCAGTTTAACGACACTGTCTACGTACAACAACGTAATCGCTGTAACCTTCAAGCCTTGTATGGTTAGTGCTTATTCAAAATACTCTATAAATAAAATCTTAGTAATTTTTACTTGTAAAATGCGTATAAAACTGAGAATCTCGTAAGTCCTTTATTCATTATCATTACGTCTAAATAGAAACCACAAACCGCATGATACAGTTTTGGTTATGAGGTTGCATCTATCCAAGAAATACCTAGTGATTCTTATATGTATACGGAGTCGATAACCCCGTTACTAGTTGAAGGTTACTCTGCCTGCGAGGGTCCTGCGTTTGATTCTCGTCTGGGGCAGACATGTTTAAGATAAATGCGTAGGTATTTTAGATCGGCTCCGTGGGCGTTTGAGACGTCTTATTTTATTTGTGATTTACATTCCATCCACGACATCGGAAATCAAGTGCGGGGTTAAGTGTGTTTATTAATAAGTATTAAAATGTTTATTACAAATTAATATTTTATCCTTCAGTTTTATTTCTTTATCTTTGACTTAAATAAAAAATACTGGAGTTTTCCTTCAATATCAGGGTCCTGATTCTGCTAATTTATGAATGCCTCAATGGCATCTCGTTTTATTAGTTTGACGCATTCTGTATGCAATATTTAATTGATTGACACATTTTGATACATTCCTTACACAAAATTGAGTCGTTTGGCACATTTTTGGTACATCTCGTTTACAAAATGCAGTGTCAAACTATTCAATTGAGACACTATTTAAGCGTTATAAATTAGCAGAATCGGGACCCAGGACATGACAGGATGTCATGCCTTTTCAATGTTGCCAATCTTGTCACAGTTACGGCCTTAATCCCTTTCACTCGGAGACAGTGGAGTTATAGCTTGTGAATCTTGTGTTATTAAGCTTAATAGTTGTAGGCCGGATATGGTAATAGAGGTGAGGTTGTGTGCAAAAATTCGTATTCGCTGTATCGATGTCGCGATGGTCCGGCTGCATAGTAATCGGCCTCTACCGTTAACTGGGACCGTTAGTACGCCTCCGCGGCCGTATCCTTCGGCGAGCTAAGCCTTCGTTTCAGTTATACCTATGGGAATATGGATGACCACTCCCCGCTAAAAACAAATTTAGTACCTGTGCTCACAGTTAAATTTTGCATGTGAGCAAAATTACTTACGACTTTTTAAATTTTCGCCGTTAATCTGCAATGTACCTTAATCACAGGGGTGGAAAGGCGGCATTTGTGTGAGATGAAATTAAAACTAATTCCTTCTTCTTCGTCTCTGGGTTAATTATTTTCTCTTGCCAATCTTGCGCTACTGTATGTTAGGTACTCTGTATACATATTATGTAGGTACCTACCTACGACTCGTCTGCGAAATTAATGATTCGAAATTTAAAAATTTTATTCCACACTAGCGAACCGCCCTCGCTTCGCTTCGGGACCCGTAAGTCCCGCGTATCAACCGCGTAGGTCCCGCTCCCGTAGGAATTTCGGGAAGATAATAAACTATCACCAAAATTAATTCAGGTTAAATTAAATTAAACTTAGAAATAAAGCTTACGACAAAATAATAGCAAAGTAGCAAAGGATCACAGCAAGATTAATTCAGATTAAACTTGGAAACGCGGCAAGTTTGGTATGGCAGTGGGTTCGACCAAATTTGATTACCATAAAACGGTTCTAGTGTGTTAATCTTAAAAGATAGATATATACTGTCGTGGACATTTTTTTAGATCATTTCAAGAGGAATAATTCTTTCATACATATATTTTTGGTATCTTGAATCGTTTTCGCAACGCATGCAACGAAAGCCCTCGAGAATGAATAATTTTCCCCGTTTTTTCCACATTTTCCATTATTTCTTCGCTCCTAATTGTTGCAGCGTGATGTTATATAGCCTTCCTCGATAAAAGGTCTATTCAACACAAAAAAAAAATTTCAATTCGAACCAGTAGTTCCTGAGATTAGCGCGTTCAACCAAACAAACAAACAAACAAACTCTTTAGCTTTATAATATTAGTATAGATAACGCCACTTACCCATCAGGTGGTAGGTATCTTAAGCGTAGTTATAAATAATTTTCACATTCTTCTCTTTTATTTCGTGGCATCTTATAAGTCATGCCTTTCTCTGATATCGTTGTTGATGGTAATTATGCTCACGTGGCTAATCAGCTCTTTGCCGGGTATTGCTATAAAAATTAACTATGAATCTAGGAAGTGGTTACTTCTACTCGTTAATGGCTCTCTACAGGGCTTTTTTGTGCTCTCTTGTTATTGAATAGCCTAGATACTTCACAACGCTCCAATGGAGGGGTTAGTGGGCAACTTTGTGTTGAATGTTTTAAGAAGTTTTAAAATATTTTGTAGGTAATTAAAGAGGTGTTTATTACTGTATAAGAAGAAAAGGAAAATTTTTTAATGTTATTATATTCGATAACGCTAGCACTGCATTACCTATTTCTTATTATGCAGGTACTTTAGTACATAGTATCTCAATGGCAGTAACTTACTTATGTAAGCATTATGACTCAATTACTTGCAGAATGTAATTAAATCGCTCTATTTGTATCCAAATGTGGTCGCATTTCTCGATAGTCGCCCACGCATCCAACGAATCCAATCTCTGCATATTATGCCTATATACCTACATATACCTATATGGTGCGATATCAAGGAGCTACTTATACTCCTTAAATGTCTTTGTGTGCTAGACATTATGTATGTGTGTATTTTTATACACACATATATTATGTCAACTGTCATAACAATGCATATATAATATATATATATGTTACCGTTAATTTGCGTAAATCAGATAGAGTGCAGATTAACGAGGTAACGATTCTGCAGATTATCTGGCTGAATCAGTTAAAGTGGAAAAAATATTTGAGTTTCTACATTAACTAGTTAATCTACAGACTTCTTAGTTAATCTGCAGACTAACAACTAACAACCATGCATACGGTAAATTCAGAAGACAATTCACGTCAATTGTTAAAAACGAGTAACATTGAACGGAAACATTAAAATTGAGTTGATTTTGGATATAAAACAATGAATACTCATTTCCATTACTACTCAGTCAAATTATTCAAGGTGTAGGTAGGTCGAATTGGTTACATAATCGAATTAGCCTGCCCCTACTCCACGTAGTCTTGTATGCCCTACCCCTAGAGCAGGCCTGGGAAAATGGCGGCCCGCGGGCCGAATCCGGCCCACGCACGGTAGAATTTTGTCTGGCCCGTGAAGCATTGTATAAAATGTGTCTGGTCACTAGTGTCGGAGACTTCAGGGGGATGAAATATGGTATTTTTTTATCAACAAATCATAACCCAAATTTTCAAAGTGACAATTTACTACTAACCGGTATAGCAGAACTAACTCCGAGGGTAGGAGCCTATCTAATAATAAATAATAGATTATAAGTATACCTAAGTAATACTAACATCAGTGTATGCTAAGTCTTTGCTTTGAATTAAAGCGCAAAGTGGATAAGTTATCTTCCTATCAATCTCGTATAATTTCCACGATTGTAATAATATTTATAATAACGTCAGAATTTAATCGTTGGAAAATTCCAGCTGAGATCTTTCTTAATAAGTAATTGAGGTTACATTGATTTACTCTCAGCCATCTTGCAGTATGATAACGCCGTATTTGAAGAGCGTATTGTGTGCGATAACGATAAAACAATGAGCGAACCATTCACAGCACAGCCAATGACGCTATGAATGTAACACTGCTAATGACCTGAGACAATATGACCCCTAATCAATTTTTTGCCAACCTTCTCTACAATCGAAAAAATTAAAAAAAAAGGTTAATATCAATAAAGGTCTAGCGGTTTATGAGCCTCAACCATATTTTTAAAACTTCTATAAACATAAAAATACTGTGACAGCCCTGGCGTATCACCTCGCAAAACAATAAACAATAGGGGCCATAAACATGTCGAGTCAACAATAGAACAATAGCGCGCTTGCCCGTACGCACGACGCTTCGACCATTACGGCAATAGTCATACGGGCGAAACTCGGTTGCAAGGAACGTTCTCGAATTTTATACGAATCGGGTCCGTCCGGAATTAGCGAGAAAGTTCTGGATTGGCGTGAATGGTGCGTGAGTGGTATATAAAGGGGCGATCGGCCAACTACGGACATTCTAGTTTCGGAAGCGGAACCAGGAAGATACCAGCGATACCTACGAGCGATACCAGTGAGAAGTTAAGTGATTTCTACGAGTGATACATTGTTCGTCGAGTGTGTTTACGAGTACCTACGTGCATAGTGTTGTGGTGTGTACTGTGTACAGTGTGTAATTGTGTTTCTACGAGTTCAATAAAGTCTTTGTGGTACATTTTGGCATTTTCTCGAACCCATTACTCCTGACACGTAACAATTGGTGACAGAAGCGGAATGCCTGTAGTACCGCAAAGTGAAGAAGGGATTCGTACGCGACGGCAGACGGCATTGGATGCCGCGCGGATGGAGTCGCCGGGTCGTGACCGCACGGAAACGGTGACGACCGCTGGACCTTCGACTACATCAGCTGCATCAGTACCGACACCGAGTGCATTCGATATGGCCTCTTTATTAGAAGCCATACAGCGGAGCCAGCGCGAGGCGATGGAAGCCATGCAGCGGAGCCAGCGCGAAGCAATGGAGAGCCAGCGCGAAGCCATGAAGAACCTGGAAAGTAAATTGGAGAGCCAGCGCGAAGTCATGGAGAGCCAGCGCGAAGCCATACAGCGGAGCCAGCGCGAAGCCATGGAGAGCCTGGAAAGTAAACTGGGGACAATCGATGCAAAGCTGGATGGTTTCCAGGGAGAACTGAACGTCGTGAAGGAAGACCTGGAACTAGTAAAGTCGCGTACATCCGAGCACGACCAAGCCCTTAACAGCCTCAGTGCGACAGTAAACTCCTACGAAACTAGATTCATGGAGTTGGACAATAAGCTGCAAAAAATAAGGGTTTTGGGCACGGCAGCAACCAGCCCATGTCCTGGGGCCCCGAAATTTAAGGTCCCAAGTTTCGACGGCACGACCTCGTGGACGGCGTTCAGGCACCAGTTCGAGGTAGTTGCAAGTGGGAATGGCTGGGAGGACGAGCACTCGTTGGCGGCACTCACCCTAGCTCTACGAGGAGAGGCACTGCTGGTGCTTGAGAACCTGCCCGCCGAGCGACGCACCTTGGAGTCGCTATTTAAGGCCTTGGAAGCTCGATACGGGGAAAAGCACCTGGAGCACGTGTACCGCGCGCAACTTAAAGACCGAGTACAGAAGTCGAGCGAAGGACTGCAGCAATGGGCTACGGAGATCGAGCGCCTCGTACGCCGAGCCTATGCGTCGAGTTCCACACCGGTCGAAGACAGAGTTTTAGAAGCGTTCGTCAGCGGAATACGGGATCCCGAGGTGAGAGCAACGGTGCGCTTGGGGCATCACGCAACATTGGAAGCAGCTTTGGCGCATGCCCTTGAAGTGGAAGCGGTACGAAGCGACTATAAAAGTTATAAGGTGCGCGAAGTCGTAGCGACGATTCAACCTCGTACCGGGCCTATCTGCTACGGATGCGGTGAACGAGGTCATATTAGACTTAGCTGCCGGACACGGAAACAATCGAAATCGGTGTGGAGGGCTACGCAAGTGCAGGAGCCAGAAGCCGCCACCGCCGCTAAGAAGACTGCCAAGCCACCTACGAAGACCTCGACAGCTACCCAAGTCGACACCCAGGAGCTAGAAGCCGCCGCCGCAGCTGCCGCCGCTAAGAAGACCGCGAAGGCTAATACGAAGATCTCGACGGCTACCCAAGTCGACACCCAGGAGCTAATAGCCGCTGCCGCCGTCTCCGCCGTTACGAAGACCGCCAAGCTTCCTACGAAGACCCCGAAGGCGCCCAAGCCGAAGAATGCCGACGCCCTGTCACAACGGCCATACTCCGAAGAAGGTCGACGTTGCATCAAGCATGAGGCCAAAGAAGAGGTCAGGGTGATAAGGATGCAGGACCTAGACGAGTCTTGGGGAACGGAGCCAGTAAGCCAAGCTCAGAAGGAAGACAAAGACCTCAGCCTGATCATGGAATGGAAAGCCAAAGGACAGAGGCCCCTGTGGAGTGATGTGTCAGCATCGAGCGCAACGACTAAGGCATACTGGGCTCAGTGGGACAGCCTTACACTAGAGAATGGCGTGCTTTACCGGATCTGGGAGTCACTCAACGGAAGGGAACGAACCCTGCAAATGGTTGTCCCTAGAAGTAAAGTGGCTGATTTGCTGAAGCTGGTACATGATGGCACTTCCGGTGGGCACCTCGGCATCAAGAAGACCCTCGTAAAGATACGAGAACGCTTTTATTGGGTGCGGTGTCGAGAGGACGTTGAAGATTGGTGCAGAAAGTGTACAGTGTGCGCTTCAGTAAAAGGGCCCCGCACTAGATCCAAAGGGAAACTACAGCTGTACAACGTTGGAGCCCCTTGGGAGAGAATCGCCATAGACGTTGCTGGGCCATTCCCTCAGACGGAAGACGGGAATAGATTCATCATAGTGGTTCAAGACTACTTCAGTAAATGGCCGGAAGCGTTTGCAACTCCGAACCAAGAGGCGAAGACCGTGGCCAAGAAACTTGTCCAGGAGGTAGTATGCCGCTTTGGTGTACCATTGGAGTTACACAGCGACCAAGGCAGGAACTTCGAGTCGACGTTATTCCAGGAGATGTGTGAACTTTTGGGAATAAATAAGACACGTACCACACCGGCGCATCCTCAATCTGACGGCATGGTGGAGAGATTCAACCAAACGTTGGAAAATCACTTGGCCAAGGTCGTCGAGGAACATCAGCGAGACTGGGATCGGTACATTCCTCTGTTCCTGATGTCGTATCGGTCTGCCATACACGAGTCTACGGGATTTACACCGGCTAAAGTTAACTTCGGAAGAGAAATGCGTCTGCCGTTGGATTTGCTTACCGGAACACCGCCAGATGCCCCGAAACCAACCGTTGAATACATCGCGGACTTACGGAAACAATTGGACGAGACACATGATCTTGTAAGAGAGCAAAGTTTGAAGACCAGCGAAAAGATGAAAACCCGCTACGATCGCGATGCTCGGAAACATGGTTTCAAGGAGGGAGATTCTGTATGGTTGCACAATCCACTGCGGAAGAAAGGGAAGTCTCCGAAGCTACAAGCACGATGGGAAGGCCCCTACACAGTTGTCACGAGGATTAATGACGTGACTTACCGAATCAGACAGGGGGACAGAAGAAAGCCGAAGATCGTGCACGTGGACAGATTGGCACCATTTCATGGATCGAATAATGCTCGGGACGAGCATGACTAAGAGGGGGGCAATGTGACAGCCCTGGCGTATCACCTCGCAAAACAATAAACAATAGGGGCCATAAACATGTCGAGTCAACAATAGAACAATAGCGCGCTTGCCCGTACGCACGACGCTTCGACCATTACGGCAATAGTCATACGGGCGAAACTCGGTTGCAAGGAACGTTCTCGAATTTTATACGAATCGGGTCCGTCCGGAATTAGCGAGAAAGTTCTGGATTGGCGTGAATGGTGCGTGAGTGGTATATAAAGGGGCGATCGGCCAACTACGGACATTCTAGTTTCGGAAGCGGAACCAGGAAGATACCAGCGATACCTACGAGCGATACCAGTGAGAAGTTAAGTGATTTCTACGAGTGATACATTGTTCGTCGAGTGTGTTTACGAGTACCTACGTGCATAGTGTTGTGGTGTGTACTGTGTACAGTGTGTAATTGTGTTTCTACGAGTTCAATAAAGTCTTTGTGGTACATTTTGGCATTTTCTCGAACCCATTACTCCTGACACGTAACAATACATTTGACACCATGCATGTTACTGACATCGAAGATGATTAGCGCTGTAGTTAGTAAAAGTGTTTTGGATTGATTTCACGTCATAGGCGGGCGGAACGCCGTTGCACGAAAGTTGTTCCACTCGCACTTTCTTAGCGATAGGTATCTATCCAAAATAATTACAAGGCAAACTACCGGTTCCGGATAGAGCGTTAGAAATAATTTAATTGTTTTTAATGTTAATTTATGTAATTTTCTGGTTATTGCGCATGAAAACAAGATTTGCAGGTTTTCAAAACCAACAAAACGAAATCAATAAACGATGTTATTTCATATTGTGTATTTGTATATCTGTAAACCATGTTCATTAAAAAAATAAATGCTAATATCAAAACATCAATTTTTTCTAATTATTTTTGGGACATAAATATGTAGGATAGGTACCTTATTGAATGGGTATACATATAATACAGGAGTCACTCCGAAAATTTCAATTCAATTTATATTTAAGTATAAGTATATATTATATCGATTGAAAAACAGGTATGACTTGAAATTTCTTCAAAAAATAGATCATGGGTCATCAATACCCATATAAACCCATGTTCACAAATCCTTATCGAAGAATAGTTGACGAGTTGAAATGATAAATCCTTTAAATTAAAAATTCGTTTCTTAACAATTGGAGTTACTTCACAGTAGGTATGTATTTAGGGTTACTGTAAGGGCGGCCACATACAGTCGGAATTCCGAAACGGAATCCCGAATAGGGTTGTAACCTTGCAACGATATATCGGAAAACCGATAATATTATAAGAAAACCGATAATATTATATTGTAAGAAAAAGCTAATGTTCAAAGCCGTGAATTATCGATTTTTTTCTTCGGATATGATATCGATATTATCATATCGTTATAACGCAAATATCGATAAAAATATCGATGTGTCCTCTTCGATATTATCGGTTTTCCGATATATCGTTGCAAGTTTGCAACCCTATTCGGGATTCCGTTTCGGAAAATTCCGACTGTATGTGGCGGCCCTAATGCTTGACTGTAATGACTATACAACTATTAGGAAACGAGTACCTAATCCCGGAATTACCTTATCTAATCTATTCTTCCTCAGAGAGAAACATATTTACAAGTTATAAACATTTATAGGGATAATTTGCTTCTTTATTCCATTGTGTTTCTCAACCAAGTACCTACCTTCTTTGCAAAAAGTATGTCTGCATAAGAAGATTGTAATGCACATACATTTTAGTTCAATTATTATTTTAAAGAAATAACACTAAAGTGATATGGGTAGTCCACTGATTGGTAAATTTACTTACTTGTTATTAACATAAAAATAGGAAATAACATTCAATACACGAATGAACGATTCGAACTTCGAACTCAAATGTTTTGAAGCAATTTTTTTATCACACGTGTTGCAAATACAATATGGACAATATGGTAATTAAAATAGTAAAACATATCATTATTAATAAACTCCGAAGCAAAAGGGACATACACAAGGCATATCGGAACGTTATTGATATGATAAGAGAGACATTGACACATTTTTTGCCACGTATCAACGTGGAAAATAACTAGATTGATTTATTTTTAGAACAACTTTTTATATATGTATTGATTACAATCGTCATTCGATAAGATAACTTCTTCGCCTGAAGACTTAGGTTTCTATTTCGACTGTTTTCAATATTCTATCCATGCATATCCGCATGTTGCCTAGCTACTGTCAAAAAGTTACGTACCTGTTGCACCAATTAGTTTTAAAGATATAATACAATGTAAATATAAAACTAAATTTTAAAAATATTACTTGTCCTTAAACAATTTAGTTATGCAGAGATGAATTACGTTTGAAGAAACGAGGATTACCTTTAACCGACTGCAAAAAAGAAAGTTGTATATTTGAAGCCTATATTTGTTTTTTTTTATGTATGTCCAGCAATTTCTCATTCTTACAACACAATAATATTACGATTACGATAAGTACGACACATTAGGCGGCACTATTGCTTTTTAAATAAACTAACGACAGATTTTCCGAGCTAATAAATGGAACTATTTTAAGCTAACTTTTTGCTTCCATTTCTTATCTCATATGCAGCATCTATGCAAAGGAAAATACTTCCTTATTAAAACTTGGTACAGATTGAAGTTTTCCTGTAAGCTAGTACTTTGAAATCTTTATTCGAGCTCATGCTTTTATACTGTAGACGACTTTATTACGACTGCATGTTCATACGATAAATTAAATATTTTCGTTTAGGTACTGCAACGAATTCTCCATTCTTCTCAAATGGAACTCATCATCGTCGCAATACTGTCTCAACTACACCCTGGCTCCTTCCACAATATGAGGAGCACAGGTTATAGTCCACCAAGCTGGCTAAGTGCGAATTGGCAGACTTAAAACACTCTTGAGAACATGGAGAACAATGGCAACCTGAACCCATTAATTTCTAAACAGTACATATTTAAAAACAATTGGAGACGCAAAATTCGAACCTATGCCCCGTTGATTGTGAATCCGACGTTAAAACCAAATCCGAGCAAAACAGTACTTGTCATTTCATACAACCTACCTAATAGGTATGGAGAGCATTAGAAACAATTTTAGTAGGTACTTACATACAATGAAAAGTTTTTAATTTAAGTTTCCCTTATCTTATCATCTTCTTAGCAACGGTTGACAGTGGCAACGAGACGAGACGAAACCGAAAGGCTTACGTATTTTCCTTATTGCAATCGTTACATTCCAGGGTAGAGACTGCGTGATATCATCGGAGTACTGAATAACACCGCAATGTATACTCAGTCGGGGCAAATCACTTAAGTGCGGGGTAAATACACATGTTAAAAGTACCTAGGAGGTGTGACCGCCGGACTGTGGATAGCTGGCCTTGATAACGCTTGTAAACGGTATCGACCCAATTGACATTGGCACAGGAAAGTTTCGGCCATTTAATTTCGCCTCTACTTTATGTTGGGCTGCTCGATACCCTATAAGTTAAGAGTTACAGCTTTTATAGTTTTCAGTTAGCAATTTAGCATTAATCATACTAGCAAATTAAACATACTAGAAAATTAAATTACACTAGACGCAGCCCGCGGTTTGGCCCGCACGAAAAAAAATTAACTGATTTTCCTGCAATGATTTTAACTTATTTACTTATTTTACCCTTTTAAGGCTTGATTTTTAAAACCTTGCTACAGATTACAGGTGTTACATTTTTTGTACCTAAAATCCCAATTACTAATTTTAATAGCGCTTCGTTTACATTGCCACTCCCCGTTTAAATAAAACTATTTTATAACTTGTGCTCACAGTTCAGTTTCGCTTGTAAGCTAAAGAACAAGGGCGAAAAATTATTTTTACTTTTTGTAGCGTCTTAAAACGTCATTTATACCAAAGTAATTTAATATTTTTTCTGCATATTTTATCAATAATGTCTGTACGCGTCTTGGTCAGCGTTAAATAATATTATTAATAAGAAGTGAATTGATTAAAATAACAATGATGTCCTTTCCATTGAGTGAAAAATGTTACCATTTAATTATTTTATATTTTAATGGTAGAAAATAATATTTTGACAGACGTAATCATTTTGTAATTTTATTTACTTAATATTTAATAAAGTAAGTAGTTTGGGCAATATTTAATGAATTATTAACATTTTGCTTGAAAGCTTAAGTTTAGGTATTTTTAAAAATAGGTATGTTTTCTTTACCCTTATGAAATGTCATTTAATCATAGTAGAAATAAGTATAAAAAGAACTGGCAACTTTTGAATCGTTTTTCAAATTGTCGTTGACGTTTGTATTTAGCTGTCGTTTCTTGAAATGTTTTCTCTCTCTCTAACCGTCGGACACTTCCGCGTACAGGCAGCCATGTCTTCATTTGTCTATGCTTATAAGAAATTATTGGAAATTAAATATCAAAATACTCTGGTTCTGGAGTAAGCTTGCGAAAAATTCTGGTATATTTGGGCTCAGAAATTAATGGTGCATTTTTTAGAATATTTTTCATTCCAAGACGCTAAAGGTGAAAATGAAATAAAACTAAGTATGGCAGTTTGCCATTATTCTTTACTTATGGCATTTAAAATTCTCGTCGTCAATCTACAATGTACCTTAATCACAGGGACAGAAATCTGGCATTTGTATTGAATTAAAACCTATTACATTTGTAACGCGAACTCTATGTAGTTTCAACCACACAATTTTTACCGATTACGCCTGCAGTTGCTTATTTCGTTGCGTATCTATTAATTTTTGCAGATTCGTCGCAAGCCACCGGCCTATGATCACTTAGTCACTTCTCACATTACGCTATTTATGAGCGACGCGACTGCAACGCAATCCAAAATTTGTATGTATCTGACAGTGTTCACTGACAGGAGACGCGTCTTCGATGCGTCTCATGTCAGTGTTGTGTGAGAAGTGCCTTACTATTCGGTTATTAAGTACTACATTTTTAAGCTATTGCATAGCTTTTATCGCGGGCCTTGGGCGCGGGGACCGAATGCAAAAATTTCGTAACGAAAAATTATTACACCCCCATCACCCACACACAGACATAGTTACTATGTCTGTGCACCCACACATCGATAAATACCAGAATTTTTAACTGAGTTAACTAACTTTTACTTTATAACGGCTAAACCGATTTGGCTAATTTTAGTCTTGAAATATTCGTGGAAGTTCAGGGAAGGTTGCAGCGATGAGAAAATATGGAAAAATTGCGAGCAAAATACTAAAAATGAAAATTTAAATTTCCCATACAAATCTTACCTGTCAAACATTTGATTTTCGCCCCGTCGGTTCGGTGTTTTAAGAATAATTACATGTAGATCTGGATTAAATAAGGCGTTGGAATCGACAACATGTATTCATAATAGTCGAATTATCGCGTATTTTGATTTAAAATATACAAAATAACATGACATAAAATAATGACACTATGTTAATGACTTGAGGGTGATAGAGACAGTGCCATACAGGCAAGGCAAACTGTAAGGCACTGTCTCTGTCACCCACACGTCATTCACGCGCCAAAAGATCGTTGTAGGACTTAAATGTCAAATGTCAATTTTCTTTTTAAAAAGAATTATTTTGTCAACTGAAATAGTTCTTATGCTTTTGTTCAGAATATTTAAATCTTCTTTGCACAAATTAATGCATTATCCGTTTCTAATAAACTTTGATTTAACTTTTGATAACTAGGCAACTAAATGAAAACTGGTACACCACTTTCTTGGCCCACTGTAAAACAGTGAATATCTGTACTCGTATAATTTGTGTACAAAGTGTTTTAAATATGAATAAACAAAGTGCATTTATTAATGAAGAAAGTCACAAAAAAATTGTGAAAGAAAATGAGTTATTACTCTATATACATTCATTTTATTATTATTATCACAAATGCAGTATTATTTTTTGTTTTGTTAATTTATACTTATATAATGCTATGCAATAGCTTTACCGCGGCAGTCTCCGAGTGCCACATGTCTTTTTTTTATACCGAATTATCCTAAGGGTGCGTACAGATTATCTAACATGTTATATAACTTCTGTTTTATAACACGTCCACACTATCTAACATTGTTGTCTAACAATGAAACATGTAACAAGACCGTACACATTAAAAAACATGTTATTTAACTATGTTTTATAACATGTTTTGTTATACAGGGTGATTTGTAACTCGACGTATTCCTCTTGGGATGTGGTAATACAACCAATTTCCAACAAAATTAACCATAATGTCCATAATACCAAGTCAGCTGGTTATCGAGATATTCCTTATTTTTTTATTCTTGGTATTTCTCCAAATAGGAGATAATTCGCCTATTTTAATTATTAACGCTTCATGAAAACCAGTGGACAACGAATGGGTTGATGAATGTTTTTGGTGCCATGTCGTCATCGTAACCATATAATTCGTGGATACACGTTATCAAATTGGTGTTTAACATACATACATAATATATCTTGGCTCTTGTTTTGCACTGAGCGCCTCGTGGCGTCACATAAGATAACCCTCCGATGGTCAGCTCATCTTGAGTGCGTTAATAATACCTACTTTAGTTTATCAGCAATGTTATGTACAAATTGTGCTTAAGTAGAATAAGTGTTAGTAATCTTTGTGCGTAATTAATGTTTTATAGGACGGCGGCGGATTGACTGCAAGCGTCGGTAGTTAAGTTGGTTTCTATTATTCGAGGGGCATTCGGGAGCTGTAAGGATTGGTGTAAGTTGTTATCGTTAGATTGTAATCATTCTTATATCGTTAGATAGTAATCTAGGTTGTACGTCCTTAGGTGGTGCGAGTATAAGACTTCGGTTAGTTACTAATCGCCTCTAATTCGCAACCTTCATAATAAATATTTTTATTAGCATTTTATATTTTAACTGGCAATGAAATTGATCAGATAGAAAACAATTAATACTATTTACTTTAAAATCTTGGAAATGTATCTTAACTTATTGGAGTTCAACAAACCTCCGACATCAGTGTGGACGCGGCGCTGTTTTCGTAACCGATTCACAAGCAATAAAAAACCTTATCACCGGCTCCCGTTGAACATGAAGTCCCAGAAATAAGTATAAATCAAACAAACTTGTAAATAAAATTTTGCTCCACCTGAACTCGTAACGAGTTTAGTTTAACCTTGGCCATAAATTTACCGATACAAATTTGTTCCACTTTTGATATACGTTGGGAGAAGTCGAGGGGGCGACTGCAATAGAGGCTGCAAGGCACGCCACGCCACCTTGCCCTGATTGATTTATACGTACGTCTTGTTTGTCACGAGCCCGATTTATTTGAATTCCTGCCAGGCTGGCTCGCGTAGCCAACGGATTAATATCGGGCGGACCTCCTCGATATATCCCCGAGTTTCGGCAATAATTCAATATTTCATCCATTGGGCCGGGACCTACGCTGTGAATTAACATACAAACGTCAATCGTTTCATGAATAAAAAATGTATTGGATTTAGTGGAATGACTCGCGCGATCAAGTCAACGCAATCCGGACGCCAGTGGCTGTAATATGAAAATGTTGCGTATTTCTGATTTAGTGAATGAGTTTTTCACGCTTTTAGGGCTCATTTCGTGAGCCGTAAAAATTTTAGCGTTACGTCTGCGGCCTTGGTATCGATAGGAGTGTTCAGCGACGATTTTTTTTCAGTTAGCACTAGATGGCAGATCATAGTATACCGTAATCGGAATCAAGAACATAACTTACATAACTGGACGAGTCTATAATTATGTTATTTATAACTAATTATATTAATAAAATTATAATAAATTACTTGTACTTTAAATTACAATAATTAACTTAAATTATGTGGGTATGAAGCCAAGTAGATTATTGATTGATAAAATAAAATGATACTTTACTCGTACACAATCCAAACTACCCACTTATTAAATTGGGCAATTAGTAATAGTGGAGTGCCGTAAGACATAAAAATGGCAAAACCTCGGAATCCAGGGACTATGAATGAATCTTCATAAAAATTGTTGGACTGTATTTCAAAATGCACAAATAGAAAAGTTAAAAAATAATAATTCACCGATATTTTTTTTTTATCTTTGTTGGTAAGTTTGTGACCCCATAACTTCGTGTTGCGTAAACCGATTTTGATGATTCTTTATTTCCTTGAAAGTTGGTGCTTTTGGTACGGTCCTATATAAATTTGGGCGACATCTGACGAGTAGTTTCCAATTAACTTGAATAATGTGTAAGGATGTTTTGTAGTGTGTACTTATGGTTTTTTTCTAAGATTCATTCATAGTCCCTGGATTCCGAGGTTTAAAGCTTACGGCACTCCACTATAATTGACATACCCTTAGGATATTCCTGGCAGTTTTGGCTGTGCAGTTTATCGGTATGGGTAAAGTTGTACTGTATTACAACCACCACTAGGCAGCTCAAATTTGCCCATTTAGTTTAACTGTACACGCAAATCTGCTAGGCGAATACACTAGGAGCAGCAGCAAGCAGTTTTCTTGAAGTAGGGATCTTCTAGTTACTTCCACTAAACTTTAATTGACGTGTTAATAGAAAATATAAAGAATCCATCGAACCTTCTTCATGGGTATAAATTCGCACCTGTGTTATAATGCGCAACTAAAATATCGAGTTCCACGCATCCGTTGATCCGTTATGGTCGGCAACGCGCACCAGCCTACCAGCCTTTGGTGTGGCCAGTGTGGTGTTACTGATGTTTGTGGACGACCAAGTTAAGTCGGCTGCCCTTTTGTCTCTCCATTTCCATAAAAAATTATACTTAGCTAGTAAAGAACGTCATGTTGCAAAAAACGTTTTATACACGTCTCAATGTATGCATTTTTAAATGTCTTCCGTGACGTTATCTATTTTCACTGGACCTTGTAAGTAGTACTTAGGCAAGTTATACCGAGTTCAGCTTTCGTTAAAAGACAGTTTAAAGATAACCTGTCAGTTTAAAGAGAAGGTGAAAAACCTCGAAGTGTCCACGACGCGGTAAAAAATTCCACTTCGACGCATCGCAACTAGCAAAACCGGTTCCGATTCAAAAACTACATGGTTTTCTTCCACATGTAACGTGACTGTGTCTTTGCTAGTTTATACATTATTTTATAGTTTCCGGAAGTCATAATGTCAAGTTTTATATAAAGGGTGTAAGGTGCCCGGTAATAATCCTTGAACCCAATTTGGCTAGTAGGTATTATCCATTCTATCAATGGATGAGACAATCGCGTGATATGGTGATATCTCGTACGGGTGTTCTTGGTTGGCAGACTAAGGGCGAAAAAATATTTTTACTTTTTGTAGCGTCTTAAAACGTCATTTATACCAAAGTAATTTAATATTTTTTCTGCATATTTTATCAATAATGTCTGTACGCGTCTTACTCAGCGTTAAATAATATTAATAAGAAGTGAATTGATTAAAATAACAATGATATCCTTTCCATTGGGTGAAAAATGTTACCATTTAATTGTTTTATATGTTATATAGTGGTAGAAAATATATTTTGACAGACGTAATTAATGATTTTGTAATTTTATTTACTTAATCTATACTATAATAAAACTGTAGGACCACGTGTTCTGTACATTGAATATTTTTTTTAAATTTCGACGAAGGGGCACTTACATATCGAGATAGAACTCAAAAATATATTTTTTTTATTTAAGTATTGTCTGTCTGTCTGACCGATCATCACGCGTAAACCACTGAACGGATTTCATTGAAATTTGGTAAAGGTATTACCTACTTATGTGTCTATTATAGGGTACTTTTTTTTCAAATAATATTAAAGTTCCCTAGGGAGAGGCGACTAAAGTTTGTATGGAATTTTTTTATAACGTCGTCCGATTTACTTCAAATTTGCAACAAAGGGTTATCACTTAAATTAATAGAATACGTGTTTCTCAGTTTTTCGATATTTCGTAAGGAAAAGAAAAAAAATACAAATGAATGCGGAAATTTGTAATTTTTTAAGGTAACTTTCTGACTAAACTGAAAATGATTTTAACGCCATGTTTAAAAATTATTATAGTTAAATACTTAAGTAATTTTCAATGTAAAATCAGTATTTAAAAAATAGCCAGCAAAGGATGCAAAAATGGGGATAAAGTTAGTACAATTAGAGATGCAGTGTTTATTCGAGTTGACTTAAGTTTTGTCATTTTTGTTGCGGTCTTAGATTTTTGTAAGACTTTCACTGAGAGATAGAGAAGGTTCTGGAGCAAAACTGCCGTGCTTACAGTAAGAGCAGTAAGTCGGAATTTCAGAAACCGAGAAAATCGCGTTTAAAGTTTTCGATTAAATTTTTACTGACTACTCTTTTAGCTTGTAAGTTTTTTTAGGTTCGATTTTCTTAGTTATTCTAAGCGGTTTTTCTAAGCAATACTAACAAAGATTTCGGAAGTACACTGATAATTATCATGAGGTAGGTATATTTCCTGGTTATAAGCTAAGGAAAAAACATCATTTTATAGACTGCTGGTTAGGCTTAATGATATTTTTAGGTTCTAGTGAAGATAGAAAAACGGGAGTAAGACCAGTTAATAGAGCATTACGTGGCGATTCAGGATATGTACTTAACTCATTTTTGAAAAAATCGACTTACTGCTCTTATTGTTAGCACGGCAGAAAACATAGGCTACTTATTATCCTGGAATTCCAGCGGAATCAGGATTCACGCGGGAAAAACTCCTATGCGCGAAGGTGCGGGTTTCATTTTTATAGGACTTTAACTGGGAGATAGAGGCAGTTTTGGAGCAATATACTTACAGGCTACTTTTATCCCGGAATTCCGTGGAATCCTTAATCACGCGGGAAAAACTCATATTCGGGAACTAGGTCGCGGGTTCAGATGTTTATGGGACTTTCAGTGGAAGGTAGAGGAGGTTATGGAGCATTATATAGGCTACTTTTTGTTCCGGACTTCCCGCGAGATCGAGATTTACACGGGAAAAACTCCCTCCACTCAACTGCTTTGTAGAAGTTGTGAAAAAATTCATTAAACATTTTCGCGCGCCAAAAATACTCGCACAATGCGAATTCTGTGGCATCCTACTAATATTATAAATGTGAAAATTTGTATGTTTGGTCCTCAATCACGCAAAAACGGATGAATGGATTTGGTTGAAATTTGGTACACGGATAGTTTATAACCCAGAATAACACATAGGACACTTTTATCCCGGAAATCCCGCCGCGGGATCCGATTTTACGCGGGAAAAACATCTACGAATATGGGTAGGTATAGCTTCATAACAAACATATTAATATAAAAGTAACAAGTCTGTCTTTCCGAAAATCCCGCGGGATCGGGATTTTATCCCGAAATTCCTACGGGAGCGGGACCTACGCGGCTCATACTTCCCGAAGCGAAGCGAGGGCGGTTCGCTAGTATTTTATAAAGTAAGTAGTTTGGGCAATCTTTAATGAATAATTAACATTCTGCTTGAATGCTTAAGTTTAGGTATTTTTAAAAATATGTTTTCTTTAACCTTATGAAATGTCACTTAATCATAGTAGAAATAACACAGAAATAAGTATAAAAAGAACTGGCAACTTTTGAATCGTTTTCGTTTGTGTTTGGCTCTCGTTTCTTGAAATGTTTTCTCTCTTTCTAACCGTCGGACACTTCCGCGTATACCTGTACGCGCCATAATATATGTATGTATGTCTTCATTTGTCTATGCTTATAAGAAATTAAATATCAAAATACTCTGGTTCTGGAGTAAGCTTGCGAAAAATTCTTGTATATTTGGGCTCAGAAATTAATGGTGGATTTTATTTTTCATTCCAAGACGCTAAAGTTGAAAATGAAATAAAACTATGTAAGTATGGCAGTTTGCCCTTGTTCTTTATTTATCTTCTAAATTTAAATGAAAAATAAATTAAAAGAAAAAACATTTTTAAAACAAGCTTTTATTAAAATGCACTAAAAATAATAAAATAAAAAAGTCTTAAAACCTATATTAACTTATAACGTCATTACACAATTTATATGGATATAAAAGCTTGTTACTTATCCAATCGAAATTGATTTGCATGATTCCACCTAACAAACATTGTTACATTGCAACATTGCAAGTTAAATAAAAAAATCTTTTACTAAAAACTTCTAAAAATTAATATGCAAATTAATAAGCTTTTGTCGCTATGCTGTTAAACGTTGAGTTTTCTTGATAGGAGCTGGTATCAGGCTATGTTTATCATAAAACTCCTTAAAGTAAGAGGAACTAGTACTGAGCTTGTAAGTTTTAACCAGAACATTACTAAGCCATCTCGTGAATGCTGAGATGATGTTTTATTTCGTGAACATAGAAATTATACGAAATTGCTGGAAATGAAGGATTTTCGAGAAATCAATGTAATTTTATTAAAATCTGTTCCTTATAAATAAAAACCTACTGAGGTACACATACTCAGACCACAGTTCAAACTAAATAAAAGCATTTTATTTTTTATATTTAATTTGGATTATCAAAAATGTTATTAAACAATAATAACGGTAGGTACTGGTTATGTCATGTTTATATTATAGATGCTATGTTTCAAATAATTTCCTTATAGGGATCATAATGTTCATTTTGTAATTTAAGTAATCACTATGATATGTATGTCAGCCGTAACATTAAGGAAAATAAATTGTCATGTACTATATATATAGTCATAAGGTCATGCAACTCGGGCTTGGAACATAATTTAAAGTGAATTAAAATATGTTTTAACTAATGTGGATAAGGAAAAAGGGACTATAAGGGACTTTGTGGATAAAGAAATAGGAACCATAGTGGATCTATTTCATTTAAGCATTGAATTTGGGTTTCCGTGAATTCATTTTCCATGTGAAATTGTTAGCCTGTGTCACCTTTTATCTGGCTAGACCTCAACCTGTAGTATACTCGTACATACGGTGACAAAGAATTGTTGCTAATTTATAAAACATAAAGTTTGTCAATTTTATAGACATTCAGTCCAGTATTTTTTCAAATCGAGAAACGTTGTATCAGCTGCCAAAAATACTTGAATTTGTAAAATTTTCAAAAATCAGTATGTAAGCAGAGAATTTACTCATAACAAAAAAACACGCCAAGGGGGAACAAAATAAAAAAGTTTAAGGTTTAAACGGGTGACGTTTTTCTTATATTTTTTTCTACAACAGGTTTATTAATTTGTTGACTCCCTTATCAGTAACTCGACCTGATGTTGTATGGATGATTATTTATACATTGTATGGGTTATGGTGACATATTTGACTTTCTCCTTTTGGTGGTCATATACCTACTTGACTGTGAGCAAAATAAGCGCTTAATGCGTAACATTTTGCAAGCAGTTTCCTGAACATTTTTGTAAGGCGTAGATTACAAAAAATACATCCCCATTTTACATAGGAGAGATTCTACAGCGGTACTTATAAAAGGTATCCTTGTACATATACGCTCCGATTTGCAGAACCACGTAAAAGTGCATTAATAAAGTTTAAATTATAGCTTAAATTAATTGGAATTTGTTTCATTTCGGTCATCTATGTAGTTCTCATTAATACACGTCATAATAATCGTATCAAGTGTTTAGGCATCAAAACTCGTCTAATACATGATCACTTTAATGTAGCGAGGGCCTTAGCGATATTTTATAATTGTAGGGCCGCGACCTCAATTAGTGGGCCTTATAATTGCGTTAATCATGAAATTACGTACAAGATTGTCGATTTCCGAGCTTCCCAGCTCGGCGCGGGTCGACCTTTATGTACAGTCAACGAGAAAATTCGCTCACACGATTAATGTAACGTGTAATCACTATTTATTTAAGTACTTGTAGTGTGTCTGTGTATATTTACATGAATAACCTAGTAAGGGGAATCGATGATAACCGTTTTATTATTAAAGACTACCTATGCGTTTTATAACTGAACACTTTCAGTGTTGTAGTAGGATGTAATGTAGAGAGGAGTCGCGAAGTTAATCACCGTTCCATGACTTATAGTTAAAAATAAATTTCCGCGGTTTAGGTGAAGGACAACATCGCGAAGAAATCTTTCCGCCTGTTCTACAAGGTGTTGGAAGCCTACCTACGAGTACCTCAATAAAGCCGGCCCTTACCAACTCCTCTGAGTGTTAATTATCACTATATTACTTACTTACGTAAGTACAATTTTTTTTATAAATCAGTGATGAGTGTAGGGTTAGAGCTCAGCCTCCCCCCATTCCAGTTAGCTATAGACTGATGAAGACTTATTGTGCAACAACTTATTTATATGTATTGCAAATAATTTATGATGAAGCTTGCATAAAATGACTTTTAATTATAACTAATAATTTTCCGTCAGACTGTACACAATACAATTGTAATATTAGCATAACCGGTTCAGAGTGACTTTAACGCTAAACAGTTAAACACGTATATCTAAATATGTAATTAAGTCTATAACATAATTATGTTATCTGTTTAAAATGCTAGCCTTACCGATCTGTTACATAATATAATTATGATGTGCCTCTAATCAGTCGATCTACCAACGACTCACCAATAGGAACAAGTGTTTCCTAATAGTTTCTAGTACATCTATGTCTCTAACATTTATGTAAATATGTAAGTGTATAATACATCTATGTAAACAAAATATTAATATACCTAATTATAATCGCTCTCAGCTTGTTACACATGTCGGAAAATAACAATGAGTACCCGTGAATTTTATTTTATTTATGGTATCTTTTTTTAATGAATAATACGCAGTTCATTCGAAGTAGGTTGTTACATAATTATACTTTTCGAAAGTTAAACATCTACGAAATAAAGGATTTCTGAAGATTTCGGACCATGTCTTTCAATGCGTATTACGTGTTTCGCTCCAAATGTACCTCGGGAAATTTAGTGCATATCGATTACCAATTTATATAAAATTAATGTGTAATAATTAAAACTTTTAAGGCTGTTGCTAAATATAGCTACATGGATTTGTCGCGATTTAAAAATGTAATTCCCGAGGTTTTCAAACAAGTTGCTTCAAGGAGCTCAACTATCAAACTTTCACTAAGTACGCATAACCAATGATAGGTACGTGGAAGTGAATTTATGAGGATGATGAAATAATCGAACATATTGCGTAATTATACCTAACAGTACAAGAGTTTCACTTCAAACATAGACGATAATAATACTTAATCTAATTAGCCTTTTAGAAGTTAATCTTTCAGCTTCATAACCTTTCAGCTTCATGATTCATCGAGTTTCCGACTGCTTTTCAGGTCTTTTGAACGAAAAATCAAAAATTCCAGTTTTACGACTGTAAACTATTTTTTGAAAAAATGGAGAAGATATTTCAATGTAATATTTCACGCCTAAATATTTTTTCGAGCGTAGTTTAGGTACCTATAAGTTTTCCGAAACGTAACAAGAACGTTTGATCGTATTTAAATTCGCTTTGTTTAAATTATGTAGTTTAAGTCACTAAATAAACAGACAGAAATGGTGACTAGTTTTCCACTATTTATATAGATAAAATAATATTGACACTGTTCTTATTTTACAAACAAATGATAAATAAATAAATAGGAGTGAGACCTCTGTCTGCCAAATGGCTTTTGGCACTTCACTTTGCGTCTATTTTAATCAACAGCGAGTTGTTTGCCGTAATAATATCAACAATAATAATCACCCTTTTGTTACTTCCGTGATTCATTAGCATTAGTATTATACCTGCTTATATTGTGAATCGAAAAGGGGTTTCTCGTATTAAATATTTACATTTAATAGAATTTCAATATTATGTAAAAGAAGCGATTCGTAAAGGTACCTACTTTATTCTTGTAGATTGTTTATTACATTGAGTAATCACAATCTGTCTTAAATACATTAAAAAAATAAATACATCTACCGTTACAATATCGTATCGAGAAATTAAAGACCACTTATGAATATCTTTAATAATCTTCACAAATTCATTCCAAAGTCGACATTATCATTAAACGCCCGATTCAACGTTGGCGGGTTTTTTGCATGGAACGCTGTTCGTAAAGTCGTAACATTCGTTGACATCTAAGCAACGTGGTCATGTTTATACGCGGAGTATAGCGTGTGTTTACAAACAGTAAATTGTTTACTCTGACGTCCCCGACACGTCACGACGTCCGCCACGTCACGCGACGTCACGGCACGTCACGACGCCGCCTGCTCTCCGTCCAATCGAGTGGTCGTGTGAGTCGTGTCCAACTGCGCTTTACTGCACTTTGTAATTGTGTTTACCGTCTTCTGTTGTTCGCATTATATCAGATTTGCTGTCATCGTATCAGTCGCGATCGCGTAACCGCCATTCCGTTTGCTGTTTATAGTCGGCGCATGTTTTTGTAGTCTGTTATTTTTTAGATTTGTAGTACGTCAGTAAAGGTCAGTTATTGAAATATCTTAGCAGATTTGAATATTGAAGTAGTTACTTCAGTGTCGCTTTTGTTTATTGTTAGAATTGCGGTGTGTTAGTTAATCAATTATGCATATCTTCAACTCATCCGCAGATTTAACTTTCGAAGCGATTGAAAGAATTATTGCCAATATTTTCCATGTTAAATTAATGTGCTGATCAGAGGTCATTAATTACATGTAGTACCTACCTTTCTACATTAACCAGATAGCAAGATTCTAGTGAATCCAATATCAAGATCCAATACTGCAAAAAAAAATTATGCTACATAAATATTCATTCGATTCGAACTATTTCTTCATTTTAAGTCCAAACTTTGCGCTCACCAACATAAAATTCATATTACTTACAGTAGGTAGGTAATAATTGAGTAAGGAATTTCTTTAACACCTAATAAGTGCATTCAATACTTGATGACTGAGATACAGGTAAGTATATCGCATAATTTGGCAATGTAGTATTTAAAAAAAAAGTAAGTTCTTTCCGACCTCTGTGGACTGGACAAGGTGACCCGAGTTTCCAATCCAAACATAATATATCTGCCTCATTTATTTATTGTGTTTTACTTTGTTCAATAAACGGTGACTCACTGTGCCAATACGATTTTTAGTGATTTTGATCACATCTCAAATTCAGTGTCTAAAACATTTCGTTTCACCTAACAACTAAAACTTGATGTTTACTTTTAGCTTATTAGACAATACCTACTCATTCGAGTTTCTAAGTATTATTGTATTGTAGGAAAAATACAAATTTTTCCTACTTTTTAACCGACAATAAAAAAGACTCGTCGGCGTCGTCGGCATCAACCAAACACTTAACCTGTGCACGTACTTTATTCATGCTCTTATCATATTTAATTATTTATTGACACGGACATGAAGTCGTTACAATTAAAATAAATTAAATTCATTATAATCCCAATAAATTATAACAAGTATTTGAATATTCTGTTGTTTTTATGATAATATTGATATTCCGAAAAAACGTCCATATTTCAATGTATTATTCTTGTTTATGTTCCGTTTGTTGTAAGACGCAGTTCTGTTATTATTTTACAAAGTATTTAGTACCGGTTCCATATAACATTATATATCTTAGTGACATTGTATCGTGTTTGTGCATAATATATTATCACAATTAAACTGCATAATGCATACACATCACTATTGCGTAATAACAACGTCAAACCACAAATTACGCATTTTCTATTATATATTGCAATAATAATTATTTTATTAAACACTTAGAATGGCATTATAAAGGTATGCCGTGTCGTTTAGTATTCCCTTCCTGTATACAACTACATAAGATCCTGTATAATAATTTTGTATCAAAAAGTATCTACCCGTTAGCTGACATGACAATAATCTTACCTCACATCGTAACTTTTGTTAGGAACTTGAGATTCCTATGATTTGCACTGAGGTTCTTCCTAATTTATTGGCTCAAACCGCTCAAATTACTATATGAAACTCGAAGTGTTAAACACTATTTATTGCATGCGGGCGCATCTATAGATGACGGCGGCGGCGGGCCTGATGGCCTATTCCTATAAAGTATAAATAAAGACATAAAGGGTCCTTGTACGGCTCCTTGTAAGTGCGACGACTGTTGCATTAGCCGTTTACGAAGGCAACTTTGAGGCCGAAGTTTGTAGTAACTCAGTTTAGGTACCGAGTGGTGCCTTGCCTTGGTTGAGTTGCCTTGTGATGTATGCAGCGAAAAATCAGGGCTGTCAATCAACACCCATAGCTGTCAAAAGACTTTGTAGACCCTCCGTCACTATTTAAGGCGCTACAACCGAAATACATAAAACCGAATGAGCGGAGCTCAAAAACAGAGATGGAATGATTTCATTTGTAGGAAAATAGTGAGATAACAAATGTTTTATTTTAGCTCTAATATCATTGACGTAAGTGCCAATTGCGTTTTAATTTTTTCGGGTTACTATCAGAATGCCCACGTAGCAAAATGACGACATAACCAAAACGACTTGAAATTAAAATGCCATAGTTACTAAATAGTCATCAACACTAAATGCCCTTGTAGCAAAACGTCTGGACCTTAAAATGTCATAATCATAGTTATTAAATAGACATGAGCGTTGAATGACTTTGTAGCAAAAAGTCTTGATAATTTAATTGCCATAGTTACTAATAGACTTGAATGCTAGACGCCAAACTATCTTTGAAAACTGTTTCGGTTTTTGAGTTTTTCATTCTTATGAAAACTTAGCTTTGATTACTTACTATGTTTCAAAAATATTTTCATCAGCTAATTATTAAAACTTTTGTAGTAAACTTGAAAACCAAAACTATTTGGACCTAACTTTAAATTTTTTTTCTATCGAGGAAACTTCTCATTTTACTGGTTTTGCTCTTATGAGATTCTTTATTATATAGTGAAGATACATATATCTAAATATCGGAGATATAGACAGTAAGGTTTAATAATAATCTTAGATTTAAAACTACCATATTATTTCGGATGTATCCTCTTAAGGTCGTAGTTCATTACAACGCCCCAGCACCTGACCAGCACCGCCTCGCCTCACGCGGTTAGTATTCTTTATAATATATGAATTTGTATGGACGTGCGCTCATTACATCAACACCGTAACGTCACCGGATCGCCTTGCTCGCAAGCTGGCTACACGCGGGCCGTGGGTGGACCACTCATTCAACTCGTTGACAACTCGCTGCTTGTGCTTGCTTGCAACGCTTGCCTTGTATTTATTACGTTGATTGCGCGTGGCTCCCGAGTGGACCGCGCGCTGCCCGCGAATGATTCACATGACACCCGAGCCTTTCTTTCGAACAGTCGCACGTATCATAAATCTTAGGACGTATTGTATTTGCTTTCAAAATAAATAATAAAGAAAAACTTATCGAAACTCGTGGACCAAGCGAAGCGATGTTTACTAGTGAACCACGCGGCGTTCACTCGTTGGCCACGCGAGGTTCACTGGTTGATCTCGCGTCATCCACCCGTGGTCCACCTGTCGACCACGAGTGGATAATTCAATCGCGCCATTTGAACAAGGTCAAGTGACTTCGATCTCAACTTAATGCCCTCTAAGCATTGCCCTTTATGCAAATTTTAGTTTGTATGAATGTATGATCAGCATTATTTATCGTTATTGCTAATGAGTAGGTATTCAATGAATAATACGCATTAGTTAATATTAACAACGATTGCTCAAGGTTTAAGTATCTTGAAATCTACTGGTGCGGTAGTGGCTGATAAGAACTACGGAGGTACCTATAACTATAATATATAATATATATGTGTTGATACCTAAGGGTGATACCACATACCTACTTATTTATGCATTTTAACAAGCTAGAGTCTAACGTTTTTGGCGAACGTTCCGTAACACAATATGTATTTAGATTAAGTATTGAAAAATCTATTAGTACACAGTACGTAAGTAAGTTATAACATAAACAAAATGTATCATCATATTTGTATAAAATGATCTTGGAAAAGTTTCTGGGTGAGTATTTGCGACGTAGGCTAACGTAAGGACGCATCTACGTATCAAATCATCCATACATAAATATATTAAACTCATATTCTATGACGCACATTTGCTATTCACTACCTATCTATAATACGTTTAATAAGTATGTTAATTTAACCGCGAGTCGAAAGGCGATCGGCCTTGGTGGGCGCCGCATGCGCCAGTACTTATAAGCGACAACTGATATAAATTGTGTGCTTCTCGATTATTTTAATGAGACCATAATGAGTTGCCGGGCTGTTATATAAGCAGGGTATGTGCATGCAATCTGACTCGAACCAGTTAGAACTAACCGGAAATATACTGACAAATTAAATAAATTCTATGACTAGATAGTAAAAAATCTTGACGTCCCAAATACCTGTGCCTGAAGTCGAAGATGTTTAGCAGTGTGCGTTGAATGATGATGACCTACGGCTCTGAGACATATTATTATGCAGTGTTTCACTATTGGCCTAGTGCACAAGCTCATAGTCGCTCAGCGGGCTATGGACAGCGCTATGCTCGGTGATTCCCTATGTGTTCGAATCAGAAATGATGAGATGCGTAAACAAACACGGGTAACCGATATAGCTCGGAGAATTAGCTGGTTGAAGTGGCAATGGGCTGGCCATATAGTTCGAAGGACCGATAACTGTTGGGGAAGAAACAAACATATTGTACTCTATTTTCCGAGACGTGGTCTCCACTCGTGTCTTTCTTCATCAGGATAATAATGTCGAGATAATAAAATTACTTTTCTTTCATTAAAATATTGGAAAATTAAAAGTTAAGCCACAAACTTCTTGGACCTTTAAAATAACGTACATCACTGCAGTGGAGGAAAGAAGAGCAAGCGATTAGTCGTGTTCTGTGTCTTTAAAGGACCGTGCACATTACTAAGACGCGGCACCAGACGAACTTAAATGAAGCATCAAAGAAGTTGAATTTCAATTGTATACTAGAAAGACGAATTTTTCGCCACCCACTCCTAACTTCTCCGAACGGGCGCCAAAGAAAATGATCATAACTTTATACTTTCGTTTTAGTCGGCCCAGTGCCGGCCGCGTCGTTGTAATGTGCGCAGACCTTACTTAACACTCATTTAACCGATGAATTTCCGTACCGTGTAGATTCTTGTAATTGTAATAACAATCAATTTGACTACTATTTACCTTCTGGGAACTCCGTCTACAAATATTTTTAATAACTCCTATACTAAGGCAGGTAAACATAAGCTCTTAAGTGTAATGTTTATTGCAGCATTTTCATATTTTATGCTCATCTGCTGCACAGTTTGACGGTTGACTATCATTGAATACAGGAATACAAGAAAATAGGACTACATGTTGAAGGGAAGGAAAATCAAATGCTAACATTACGTTACCACGTCATGCTTGCGTCTTCAGTGTATTATGATGACAATTGCGTCTACGTGTACGCATTCTAGTAGTCCAATAAGCAAATTATGACAAACTAGCATACAATTTGAATAACATTTAAGTTCATTTTTCCGTTAGGATCCGTATGCCCTGTTTATAATTTACTCAGTTCCCAAATAGGAGCCCGCGACTTCGCCTGAAAATATTGGACCTCCAAGAGCATACAAAGATAAGCTTATTCAAGTTTAAGTTATTCAAAATACATTTTTACACTTATTCATCCAAATTTCATTTATCTCTTTAAGTTTTAAAAAATGGTTCCTTAGAGCCCACAATCATTGTATAGGTCCTAAACTGTATAGGTACGTACTGGAGACATGAAAGAAAAAAGCAGTAAATATTTATAGAACATAATCTAACAAGATCTTTCTGCTATATCTATCGCAGATCAAACGCACAACTTATTCCGGGATAAGATTATAGTATTAACTAGTATAATCTATACTAATATTATAAAGCTGAAGAGTTTGTTTGTTTGTTTGGTTGAACGCGCTAATCTCAGGAACTACTGGTTCGAATTGAATTTTTTTTTAGTGTTGAATAGACCTTTTATCGAGGAAGGCTTTAGGCTATATAACATCACGCTGCAACAATTAGGAGCGAAGAAATAATGGAAAATGTGGAAAAAACGGGGAAAATTATTCATTCTCGAGGGCTTTCGTTGCATGCGTTGCGAAAACGATTCAAGATACCAAAAATATATGTATGAAAGAATTATTCCTCTTGAAATGATCTAAAAAAATGTCCACGACAGTATATGTCTATCTTTTAAGATTAACACACTAGAACCGTTTTTATGGTAATCAAATTTGGTCGAACCCACTGCCATACGAAACTTGCCGCGTTTCCAAGTTTAATCTGAATTAATCTTGCTGTGATCCTTTGCTACTTTGCTATTATTTTGCCGTAAGCTTTATTTCTAAGTTTAATTTAATTTAACCTGAATTAATTTTAGTGATAGTTTATTATCTTCCCGAAATTCCTACGGGAGCGGGACCTACGCGGTTGATACTTACGGGTCCCGAAGCGAAGCGAGGGCGGTTCGCTAGTTAAGGAATAAATTGTTTAAACATCAACATCATTAATGTATTGCAGTAAATTTTATGATTATAAACCTCAAGATAAGTTAGCGTTGACGTGTTAAACCGGCTTGCATCAATTAATGGCCCACTACCGAGCACGGATCAATGAGGAAGTCTAGAGCTTACTCCACCACGATGCTCCAGCGCGGATTGGTAGAATCATTAGTGGCCAACCCAAGAAGTTTTCATGCGGCTATCGATCGACCACAACCTGGATCTCTTTGCATGTCATCCAAAGCGCGGACAAGCTGAAGAAATTTTTACCACTAGCGGTCATCCATTCACCAAACGATTGAGTCCGCTGGTAAACCTTCGATAACTTATGATCGACGCGCGCTCCTAGGCTATAAACGCGTCTACTTCCTTTCATTAGACCGATCGAAGTGACAAAAATTACGGCTCTAATGCCCGGTTCACATTATTCCAGTACAGCATTCCAGTCCAGCGCTGGAATGCTACTGGAATAATGTGAACCGGGCTGAACCTGCACTGGAATGTACCATTCCAGTGATCAATCCAGTCCAGTCGACTGGAATGGCGGTCTATTTTTCATTCCAGCGCGCCCATTCCAGCGCCACTGGAATAGTGTGAACGGCCAATCCAGTGCTGGATTACACGTTGAAGAGTGAATACGAATTGTTGTTTTTTTGGGATAGGTAATAGATGGTGACTAATTCCTAATAATGAAGTTAACTGAAAACCAAACTCTTCAGTTTGTTTCTTTGTACAGAGAACATGTATGTTTGTGGGACATTACTTCGGAATTTTATAGACACAAAGACATGCGCCAATCCGCCCTGCAAAATATTTGTGAGGGTATGCAAATAGAAGGTTCTTCTCAAATGTCAGAAATCAGCTACTTCTTCTAACAGTAATAATTGAACAGTTTTAAAACAATTTTCAAACTCCTTTCTTGAAAGCATTGTCACTGTAGTGTTACCGATCTACAGCTTTTGAACGACTGGAATAAATGTGAACGATATGATCCAGTCCAGCACTGGACTGGATTACCGCTGGATTACTGGACTGGAATAAATGTGAACCGGGCATAAGAGCTGTATTGATTTAGGTAATTTTCCATTGAATAACAATTTTCCTTCCTTTTACTTACAATCCAACGCGATAAATGTATAGATACGTTTTGATTTTCCATGGAAAATTTCCAGTGTTATAATGTGCGGAATACGTAGTCTCGCTTCTCGTCTAGAATTTTTTGGAGATTACGTAATCACAACAATGCATAATTAATACATTACGTCATTCTTATTAATTAACCAAAAGTTATGATAATCGCAAACTCTACCACTTATTATCAGCACAAATCACACGTCAGTAACATCCATCACCCAAGAAAAAACTTTTAGGTATCTGTTAGATACTCAATCTGCCCCGGCTGGGTTCGAACCCAAGATCCCCGTGCTGTGCAGGCAGGGCCATTGTCAACAATTATTTCGGGAAACCAAAACTTAAAAACAAAAGAATAATCACACAAATCCTTCGGCAAATTTCGTAGAAGTTAATGTAAAAATACCGACTGAGGCCATTGTTGGGGAAGTTTGACCAAAGCCTGACAAACTCAAGAACTCATAATATTTTTAACTTTCTTCCTTAAAGGTATACTTAAATTACCTTTAATTACTTCGTATGGCATTCTCTTTATTGATAACTGGTATGGCGAAATTGTTACCATGCCAGACTGACATTGGAGGGGTCCTGGGTTTGATACCTACGGTTATTAGAATGACGAGTTTAAATTTTTCAGGCAGATGAGTCTATTCGTGTTGTTTATGGCACTCGTAACATAGGGAATCTTAGTACATATTCGGCTATGAGTGTATAATCACACGGTTAAGTTTTGCGTGACGGAAATTGGAAGGAATGCTATTGGCTGAACGCATTTTATAGACTATGTGCGGTTATTGATCAATCAATTTTACTAATTGCAGCCAATAAGGTTGTCATCTGTCAGGTCGGATAATTCTGCTCTCATGTGAGGTATGTTAGATACTCAAAGATCAGAGTTAAAATGCAACAATGTAACTCGTTACAGCCAAATGTTCTATTTATTTTAGAAGTCAGTAAAACTCAAAATATCTTCTGTCTGAATAAAGCACCCTAGTATGTAAGCAAGTTTTACAGAACATTTATACAGAAATTAGATACCAATTGAATCTATCCGATATCAAGCCAACATAAAGGTGGATTCCGATTAGCTCCGACGAACCGATTATGTTATACCAATGTTATCCGATGTAGAAAGTTGAGATACCAATCTCTATCTCTGTTTAATTAAGTTTACGAGAGCGAAAGGGCACTCAGTACGGGTTAAATGAAGACGATTAGTAAAACGATATCACTAATTGGAGGGTCAGCATCTACAATTAAGTACCGGTAAAATAAAGTGGATGATAATTGGTCATTTTGGTATTTTTGGTAGTTTTGAGGTCTAGTTTTTTTGCTACGATTCTTTTTGTTACTAGTCTATTAGTGCATTAACTTCATAGACGGAGTTGCAAAAAAGTTACACATAAATACCTTGCTGTTATAAGAAAGGGGGGACTGGGCCGGGGGGGGGGATGCATAGGCCCCCGCAAGGTAGGCTCGGAAGGCGAATCAAACTTAGAGTTAACCTCAAAAGTTGGGTGCATTTTATAGATGTGTAGAAAACTTCGAGAGCGTGATTTAGGTTTATCGTGACTCGTGACGTCGTCATGTGGCGGGTGTGCTGTAAAAGGAGATCAGGAAATAAATTATGTCAAATGCTGTAAACTAGGTACCAGAAGTGCTTTTTAGGGTTCCGTACCCAAAGGGTAAAACGGGACCCTATTACTGAGACTTCGCTGTCTGTCCGTCCGTCCGTCCGTCCGTCCGTCCGTCCGTCTGTCACCAGGCTGTATCTCATGAACCGTAATAGTTACACAGTTGAAATTTTCACAGATGATGTATTTCAGTTGCCGCTACAACAACAAATACTAAAAAACTTAATAAAATAAATGTATTTAAGTGGGTTAATTTTATATTTAAGTTAATTATAGTTTAGTTACCTTTCGGTCCAAGAGATGGTGTTGCTTGTGCTTGTGGCTAATATGTGGCTACAAAAAACTAAAGTAAATATTTAAGTGAGGCTTTCATACAACAGACCAGATTTTTTTGGCGTTTTTATACATAATGGTACGGAACCCTTCGTACGCGAGTCCAACTCGCGCTTGGCCGGTTTTTAAAATACAATCGTAATATTGAGAGAAGGTAATTTCTACCAGACCTTGTTAGCCTTTACACGTGCAACATTAACAGGCAAAAGCGACCTTGAGAACAGAAAGGCAAGATGCAATATGGAACTAAATTGCCGTCAGGAAACTATGCTTCATTCACGTTCGATATGGAATTCGTTTAAATGGCAACCCACACAAATGCCAGCTTTACGTCCCTGTAGTTAAGGTTCATTGTAGATTGACGGTTAGAATTTGCCTTAAGTTAATTTTGCTTATAGGATAAATTGAACTGTGATCACAGGTAATAAGTTTGTTTTTAGCGGGCAGTGGCAATTCATATTCTCGGCGACTCAACACAGTTTTGAGTAATTCAGTTTCAAGGAATACATATTTTAGACCACTTGTATACTTGTGTGCTGCTTGTGTGTATGTCTGCGTACGCGCGTTTGTATTTATATGTGATGATTCTCTAATATGCGCGCACACGCATGGCATTCAAATCTAAATTAGATCCCGGCTTTTATGATCAAAATTTTATAACCATACTAACTCCTACATTTAAAACTTTAGATACAATTCGCATACAGATAATTGTTGCAGATTTCATAGATGTGCATCTCGCGGCTTTTACTGCCTGCTACCATAGTTAGCTAAAGTTCTTGCCAAACGACGCTTTAAACTATAACCCTTTATTGAACCTACAATGACGCTTTCTCGTATTGAAATAAAGTCGATTTTCCTGTAAACATATGAACGGCTGCACTGATATTAGCCCACTCACGCTCATCTTACGTCCATGAACTCAGGGTAGGCACATTCCATCGTAAACTGTGACATTTTACTGACACTGCACGTCTATTGCACGACTGACATTTGTGGCGGACCTTGGAGTTCGCCTTCAAAGGGCTAACTGCACAATAAATTGATAGTTTTATCACTACCACCTAATAAGCTGCAATTTGGATAGACCAGTATGACTGTAGCCGATACATTTACTGTGCACCGAGAGAATTGTAAAATGAACATTGTAATGAATTAAAAATGCTACTTAAATCGGCCATTTTTATTGTGCAAATGCGGATGGGCAGACATCGCACACTTTTAGGTTTTTGAAAACTCCGGCATGGAGGTTTCCTGACAATCATGAATCACCGTTATAGCGAGTGACATTTAAAGGCTTCAAAGACTGTTCGAAGCATATAAAAGAGCACCTCAACAGCCGATAGATACAATATTCCTGTTAAAACAATTTACAAAACAATGTCTACATTGTAAACAGTGCCGTTGCGGGAGGTTCTACCTCGGGTTAACTCTAGTCTCTACCGGCTCCTATATTCTTCATTGAGACATTCATTGAAAGTCGCGGTATCTTCAGACTTGTGACCACTTTGAGAAACGTTCGTTAAGTGGGATTTCTTTTTGCAACTCGATGCTTATAGGGTGGGTTTGGCATATCATGATATCGTTGGCCTCAAATCACCAAACCTGTTAAACAGAAGGAGAATATCAATCAGTGTTTTTATTCTCTACTGCCTTTTTATTTTAATTGATAGGATATATATGGCGTGTATTCACTTTTAAACACCCAAATTAAAATTTAAAAGAAATTCGGACGCAAAAAAACCAAATTGAACCAAAAAATATCTATATTATGCTTTCACTTTCGTAAATGATACTAAATTAATTAAGTATGTAGTGACTTAATTAATACCTACCTTGATGTCCTTGATCTTTGAGTATATCCATAGGTACATTTGATTTAGGTAATTTTAATTAACTCGCAATCGATAATTGACGTAAACGACATAATATTTTAGATAAGTTTAATTAACTTGCAATGGATTTGTGACGTAACCGACATGAAGTTTTGCAGGGTTAAAATTTTATCTGCACAGGACAATTAATAGTGATAGTCGGCGTAACCCTGCTAGTTAACCCTTAAGTGTGACCGGTTTATGGTCTATCTATTTAGCGTGGTTCGTTCACCGTTACTCGTCCGATGCACAGATGTGGTTATCGCGTTTATTTTCTTGCTTTGCACTTTATAAAGCTAGCTGACGCACTTGCGGGGTCGTTGAACCGTACTGGACGCAGGGCTGACATTCGAACTTCGCGACTGATCAGAGCTAATTGAAATAGCAACTTAAATTTTTCACATCATCATCTCACATTTTACTAAAAAATATTTTATTTTTATAAGAGCCTTCGAAGAATTAGGTAAAACGAAATAAAGTAAAAGTAACCGATACAGGTACAGGTACAGCCTACGAGCAGGTAGGTAAGCCAATCAAGTTTTCACACTCGAATTACCCTAACGGAAAAAGTAATACCTATTGGTAAATATATTATTTACCAGCGGATCTTCCTTACGTCGTTTGGGTGAAGCTGGCATAGATTTTAGAAACTAGACGCTAGACATAACATGCAATTACATCTTTCAGTGATACAAAACATTTCGTCCTTCTCTGATTTCTTGGCCAGAAACGCTTTAATTCATGCCTTTAGTTACTTTTACTTACTTTCAAATAGAGGCGCTTTGCTGTTGTATGAACGTAGTTAACCATTTACCATTACGTGAGTAGTGTGCTAGTTTGTTGGTTATTTAAATAAAAAAAACTGTAAATAAAAAAAAACAGTCTATAAATAGTTTAGTATGTTGCCAACCCTAGGCACAAGGTACTTATTGCGTGGACAGTCAGTCTGTGACGAACCCAGCTTTTGGACCGTTTGTCAGTTTGTTCCCTTCAACATTAATTGTTCGTTGGATGCCCTGTTTATATAAGGTTAATAATGTCTTGTTTTAAAGGTAAGTATTATAATAGAATTCTCTATAAAATTCTCTTCTTTATTTGTCATCTTCTTATTCTTTATAAAATTCTCTTTTTTATTTGTCATCATTCTTAGAATTTTGCTTTTAAAGATCCTCAGTCTCGCTACAAATTACACTTAACATTTTCATTTTCAGAGCTTTAGTTATAAATTATTTTAAATATTTTTAAAAGTCCTAAAGTTGACTAATTATCCAATAGGAAAGTCAGAGTAAGCAAACATTTTGCACGCAAACACACACACATTATCATACGCACACACAGAATGATAAAAGGTACGGAATGTCGGAAGACAGGTGATCAGGTTCGTTGACCTTTTAGGTACCCCTGAAACGATGTTACCAAACGTGATCAAACTACATTTATTACGTCCCTGATAGACGGAAGCTAGATGAATCGAACCAGTCGTTGATGCGAGACGGCTTTTTCTGTCAGCCGGTCGATTGAGACAACCGCCGTCCACTCGGTCGAAACTGATACATTATTTCAGATGGTTTAGGAAAATCCGTTATGCCAATATGTGCCACTAGCCACTAAGCATTATTAAGCAATTATGGGCCAATCATACAATAGCTAGTTAATCAATAGCTCAGGGCGTGTTAAAAAAACAAAAGCCATTTTTTTTTTTCTAACTCGATGAATAGAGACCGTTTACAATCTGTTTAAAGTTAGGTAACACCTGTTTGAAGCGGTTATAGTAGAACCATTTGTGTAAACCGACATAAACGGTATTCCTACCATATTACCAATCTTTAAATTATTTAAAAAAAATGTATTTTATCAAATTGTATTCACATACAAATTTTGACAAGCGGTCATTACATACTTGTTATGTCACAAACCGATAATGAGCAGACGAGCCTCCCGACTGTAAGTGGTTGTCGCTAAAGGCCATCGGTAACTCACAAAGCCAGTATTATATTATTGCTTTTTACAAAAAAATAACCGACTTCAACCTCGATAAGCTGAGATAACTCAAAAACTACTCGCCAGATGGCGCTTAATTCAACATGTAGGTGTAAAGTTCTCGTCACTACAAATTAATCAAGCCCAAACACTAGATAACTACAGTAAATCGTTGAGGAGTTCCCTTAACCTTGACTGTCTTTCGGCTTCATCAGATCGACTCCAGACCTTCATGAAATTTTAGCGCTTTCATGGTCTTATGAAAACATTAACAAACACACTAGTCGTCCATACAATTTTCGAAAGTTGCCCTCGATTTCTCCGAGATGCCATCATCAGATCCTGGTGATCCTTTTAAAAGGACCCCACTGCGCATTGTAAAGTAGATCTTTACAACAAAAAAAGAATTATCAAAATCGGCCCATAAACGACGAAAAAATCGCTGAACAAACATAAAAAAAGCATATATAATTATATACGGTCGAATTGAGAACCTCCTTCTTTTTTGAAGTCGGTTAAAAATTGCAACTACTTATTGCTAAACTCATGCATAATGGCATTAAATTTATGTAAGCATAAACAATCTAATTTGTCTAATGAGCAGTTCAGTAATGATGAATAGCAATCAATTAGTGCTGAACTGGTCTAATCAATTAGCACTTACCTAAGCGGTGATATAAAAAAAAGAATATGTGGTGTCGTGGGACACCAGGTAGGAACGAAGTTCCTTCGGCTAATGTAGAATCGACACAATTTGCAAAAAAAATCGTGCTCAATTTTATGTAGGTTTTCTTGATTTTTCTCTTAAATTTTGCTGATTAGTTTTTATTTAAGTACAGGAAAGTATTTAGGAAATTCAGTATTTTAGGAAATAATAAATTACGTAAAATAAAAAAAAAATTAAGTAATGTTAGTGCACAGCAACAAATACCCCTTAACTGTCTCAAGGAAATAAAATAATATTCGCAGTCCAAAATGCACAGCAATAAATGATGCCAGCTGCGCTGCTTACGCTTACGCTTGGCGTCGAGTGAAAAAGGTCCTATGTGATGCGGATTTCGAACACGCTTACGCGTCTTGATCAAACGTTTGCAATGTTTAATAATTTGCAGTAATGCGGGTGATTTCTTATTACACAGCACTTAGTACTTCGGTTTTTAGGTCTAGAATCAACGTTTCACGCAAAAGCTATTACACTTCCTTCTTGCTGTCGCGCCTGCGCACGTCTAATTTAACGCTTTTATTCCACGCATATTTTCTTACGGTTTTACTATCACATTTTTTTCAGTTCGGTCGCGCAGCAAAATACCTATATCCTCCAAGCCTGCCGTAAGAAACTTCATTCCAAAACAAATTGCCCTACACCGTATTTATTTCATTTTATTAGATCTGAACATTTCATGGTGTTAGCCGAATAAGTGACAACAGAAAAGAGTATAATAAATAAAGTAGTAAATAATAATAATAAATATGATTGTGACAATTAAATAACTCGACGTTCTACACAGACTAATTATATTGAAAATCGATAATGATTGCTGTATACACAGGTACAGGTACAGGTATGGATGCGGATTTTACAAATATGTTAATTTTAAAACAGTTCTTTCAGTGCGCAAACTAAACCTCCAAACTAACCTGAAGAACTCCCAAAAAACTAAGACATTTAAATTACTACATATTCTTAAAAAAATTGGTTGCCTGTAAAGTCGGTATACGGGCGAAAGTTTTACGTGACAACGACTTTGAGTGGTAAAATAATTTTAATGTGAATATTCATTCGTATAGTAGGAAGAAGGATGAAATAATAGTAACAATTTAAAACATTTATTTATACAAAGAATTATATTTAAAACATTGTAACACCATCCGCCATCTAGCGCTGCTAACCGTTAGACCATTAACCATTAGTCACAACTAAGTGAGGTAACAAACGAGATTACTGTACTTCTCCAGAGATGGCGCTGTACCATTTTCTGAAACACGCCAACGTGTGTACGCCGTAGCTACCATAAGTAATGTTAAGGAGGAAGGGACGCGTGCCTTTCACTTTTTATGTCTGTCTCTCTCGCTCTTAGGCGGGCTAACCATGCCCGAGTGGAAGGGACGCGTGCCTCTCACTCGCTCTCATTGTAAGCGCATAACGTGAGCGGAGCTACTAACGCAGTTTCTTGAAGTGCCACCCGGCAAACCAATTTATAAGACGTTGTCACGTCAAAAAAAATCAAACATCTAAAAGTAATTGTTTATCGGCGACAAGACTGTTAATTTTATGTGACGTGAGTTGACGTGACGAAGAAATTTGTAAATTTATAATATGTCCCTGCATAACATTAATCGTACCATAAAAAGTTATTAAATTATAAAGTTCAGCAAGGACTGTTAGTGATAGTTAGTTATGTTAGTTATCATTAGTAATAGTAAATTAGAAACTGTTAGTAAGTCTCATTCTAGTTTGATCAAAGTCTTACGGATGATCGCCTCTAAAAAAGTGTAACCGCCACACTTTTCTAGCCGGAACAATTTGCTGTTAAAACAATTAGGGTGCGGTTCCACTGAGGCAGAGCGGAGCGGAGCAGTGCGCGATTCACCAATCACATGGCTTGAAATCCGCACGAGGCGCAATGAGCTGGGATTTCAAGCCATGTGATTGGTGAATGGCGCACTGCTCCGCTCCGCTCCGCCTCAGTGGAACCGCACCCTTATTACACGGTAGAAATAGTGCTTAGTACGAAAATACTCGTAAATATGAATGTCCGCTAGTCGACGCTCGAGACACGGGTGTCTACCCCGAATGTCTGTCAGTTACCACGTGGACTCGACCAACAAGTGGGCTCGGTTCCACTGCGCATGCGTCCGAACACCGTTGTACAGTACTTTTCCACTAACCCACTTGTTATTCAAACATTTTAATACGTTACTATCGCGCTGTTTCGTGTACAATGCTGATTTGGTTAGAGACGCTATAAAATTGTGATAATTTCTTTACGATGGATTGCGAAGTATTCGCTCTTGCAATCTTTTATAAAAATATCTATTCGTAGTCACGGTCGTAGAAGACCGAAGAGAAATTGTATATGAATAAAAAAATTTAGACTGATGATGACGTTTTTCCTTTGTTTTATCTATCTTCTTAATCAAGATAAAGTTAATTAAGAAACGCTAGCTTATACAAAGTAAAATAAGTATAATTAAATAACACTATACACTTTATAAGTCAACCATAGGGATTTATATCCTAACCGCAATGGTAATCATAGCTCATAATTGTTCTGATATGATTTCCTGTATTTTACATTATAATAAACTAATTAATTCGTTGCTATTTAATAAATAAGCTTTTCTTTTCAGGGCTTAAAAACCTGTTAAACGTGTTTTATGTTCCATCACAAGGATGGAAAAATCCAAAAGAACCAACCCTTCGGGCCAATTACGGGCTTCAATTCAATTTTCTAACAAATAATTAATTAGACGATCAAAAAACACAAACTCTATGGCTCTTGTAAACTTTTTTTTAATATTTCAATCTCCTAAGCTGGCTTAATTTTTTTTTTCTTTTTTTTTATCTTTATTATTTTGATACATTCAACAAATTTACAAACGCGGAAACAATGTAAAGCGACAAGCTGATTCAATATACCATACCTTTGTAATTATGACACACACGCGTACCATAATTAGGGTTGATACCTTTTTTTGCAGTTAAACTACCTACATTGGTTATTATATTATAGGTAAGAAAAAAGTACCTACCTACATAATTAAGTAGTTTCAATACAATTTATATTTCTTTACTAAAGATAAATTTCGTTTAATTAAAAAAAAAATTAGGACCTAAATTTTCAAAACCGCAAATAAATCGAATCATACGAAATATTTTGTTGTACATATTTTATTGTTCTCGTAATGTATGCAGTACAATTATCTCAAGTAACGTACAATACTTTATTACAAAGAAGATACAGGTGTCAACCCTAATCATAATTATACACACGCCGCGCCGCGAACACAGTAGAATCAAGTGATACCGTCGAATCAAAAGTAGCCAACACAGTTATCAAACAATGCTGGCGAGTGACCTTGGATGGCATTATGTAATAATCAGACAATAACATTTTTATCTTCTACATGAACATAAACATATCCATTGCGATGTTATAAATGTGAAAATTTGTCTTCGGATTCGGAATACGGAATGAAAATAGTAGATGACTCAAGCAAGATCAAACATGGCCAACTTTTTTTCAAAAGCCAACCTCTAAAGCTTAAGGCTGAAATAGGGGAAATATTTAAGTTTCCCGAAGCGAAGCGATGGCGTTCACTAGTAATTATTGTATTTAATCATCTATAAATAAATAATAAATAAAAATACTATAACTGATCACCAGCGCCGGATTTAGACCTCGGCGGCCCATAGGCAGAGCGTGTGGTGGAGGCCCTCAAATAGTTTGTGGTTTTAAATGTTCAACTTTTCCCGCTTAAAAAAAGATTTTCGTCTATTTGTAACAAAACTCAGTATTTTTTTCTCTCGCTCTACTGAGCCTCTATCGATTTAATTTAATGTTTTTGTGGTGTGGTGGCGGCCCCCTTGTGGTGGCGGCCCATAGGCAACTGCCTATGTTGCCTATGCTTAAATCCGGCACTGCTGATCACTGTCTGTACATGAAAGGTGTATGAGGGAAACTAATACAGGGGTCTTCATTAACACACGTAAAACGGAAGGCGAACAATTGCACGCGTTCCATAAATTGCCCACAGTTCAATTTAGCTTGTAAGCAAAATTTACTTAAGGCATTTTAAAATTTGTTGGTATTTGTGTGGGTTGCCAATTAAACTAATTTCATATCGAACGCGAACGGAGTACCTGCTTGATAGGCGCTTAATTCATTGTGAATATTAAATGGGTTTTCTAGGGTTTTCTATGACTATTAAAACTGTGGTTACGTATTTACCAAGCGGTTTTAAACTGTATCTCCCATCGGAAATCCCTACCAATAATTCCTATGTCATCACAACAAGTTCTCTGGGAAAAGCTGGGAAACATTCTCGGTATAATAATTAATAAGTTCCACTCTATTCATTGTACGTCACAAAAGGAAATATAAAATAACAAACAAAAGCGTTATTGTTGAATATTGCTTAATTACAATGTTGTATAACTTTGTCGAAGTTCTCTTTACTGTTGTTTACCGCAAAAGGAAATACCTATTAAATAATAAATACCAAGGCATCATATGGAGCACTCATAGTACGGCGGCTTGCGTCGATCCTAAGTACCCTACAACTGGGTGACCGCTAAGACCAAAATTTCTTCAGCGCTTCCGTGCTTCAGAGTGCACGTTAAGCCATCGGACCTGGTTATTATCGTTAGAGCAATTGTTAAGCCACATTATCTTTCGATACTTCGGTTGCATATCGAACGCAAACTCCGTGTAAGCAACTTCGCAAATAATACTACGCAATGTTTCTTGTAAGTTTGTTCACTCCAGCTACAAGCGCCTCTCGATATTCTTAATACCCACCTTGAAATTTCAGAGGCCCTTTAAGTCTTCAGAGATTATGATAACATTTTGTATTCGCCTTTCATACCTGACGTTCTCAAACGTTAATGATAATTTTAGTGATTTATTCTGTAAGTACTTGTAGAATGTATGTATATCTATGTCTAGTTACTAATTATCGTCACTTCGCTTTAGGGTAATGTTAGGTAATACTTTTTTCCACTACAAGATTTTGCGAAACGGTTGTAACTATTGACTCTATTGGCTCTACAATGGTTAATCGCTAAGGTTACTTACCCTGTTGTGGGGTGAAACACATGTTGGAGTTGGTATGTGTGTTAGTGTAGGTTATTTTTTTTTTCATTGCACGATTTATATTGTTGCAAAATCTTTAATCTGTAATAATGGAATTCCGCAAAGTAACGAATAATACAGTTAATTACAAGTGTAAGATAACATTAAACTAAGTATAGTTTTAATATCCGTATAAATTTTTGTATTTGTATCCCTTGGATAAATCATAAATGTATTTTTATTGTCCTTTTTAATACAAGAGAAATACGTTGAAGTATAGTTATAGATCTACTTTTACTAAATTGAGTTGTAAAACTATGTAACGCAACACCGAACAGCAGTGGTTGACTGTGAAGAGTCCGCGTCAATTGTCTCTCCTTCCAACCGATTTGCACGTTGATTGGAAGTATTGGAACCCTAAATAAGGAAATTCTGCACGCAAACGTTAGTGCAGATAAAATTAGAGCATAATATTATTTAATGTTGGCAAATTCGTTTTAATTGCATTACACATAAATGCCAGCTTTTCTTCTCTGTGATTAAGGTATGTACCTATAGTGCAGATTCAAATAAATGTTTAGAAGCTAAATTGGAGTTTGAGCACAGATAATAAATTTATTTTTAGCGGGGAGCAATTCCATATTATCGGCGACGAGTAGACAGACTAGAGTATTTAAATTTAAATAAGTACCCTGTTTATTTCAAACGATTACAGGTTGCGAATTAGGAGAATCGCTAGCAAAATCTGTAGCTTCCAGAAATTGCGTCGTAGACCGTAGTTCTTGTTTACCTTTGTAAGTTTTTTACACATCACTGACCGTTACTATGACGACTATATCACGCGCGCGGCTGCTGCAAAATTTTTGTTGGTAATGTGGTCGAGACTTGATGCGTAGTCTAGGATTAGACCGGTTTGTGTGTCGCTTGATTTGTAGGTAATGGTCATATGTGTTTTAGTTTTATACTCGTTCATCCAAAAGAAGTTCTAAGACATTTAAATTTTCAAATTATTGGGACCTACGTACATTACATATTTTAAATAATTAAATATATTTTTTATAATGATGCAAATAAAAAAATAAAAATAAATGATTAATTCTAGTAATGAAAGACTCATCCAGTTCATACTTCATAGTAACATTTTAATTGTTAAATTTTCTTAAAATTAAATTTTAATTGCGACCTTCAATTCTTATGGAATTTAACCCAATAGATTGACAGTTTAATTTATCGACATTGTAGCAATTGTTGCAATCAAGGGCAGTTAAATAGGTATCAGATTTGACATAATAAATTACAAATTCTAGTAGGTATAAGACCATAATCTCATTACTCATTACATATACCTAGTAAATTTTACCTGTTTATACTAATAAGGACGAAAACGTAATAAGTAAAATAAGATGAAGCAACCAACTGAACATTCACCGACGTCTAATACCTTTAGGTTAGGTGCATTATAAAGTACCTACATCACTATTATAAAGAGCAAAAAAAATCGTAGGGTTACACTACCTACTTCTGATTCTGACCTTGTAATGTTTGCGACCGAAACATTTTTCATTGTTGAGTTTTAAGACGGTGGAAGCTATCCGGGATCAGAAATCAGAACTAAAGCGACCTTTACCACGAGGGACCTGACGCCATAGCTTTTTCTGTAGTTCACCTGGGTGCACCACGAACAAGAGAGATAACCTTGCACTAAAGATGTTGTTGTCACAGCCTAGCCATAGTTTTTGCACACTGAATGAAATGTGATGTCATCGAAAGAATCGGAACAATTTTATTTATATGGAGTTGTGTTTGGCGTGATTGAATAATAAATACGTCCTGCGATGTTGCAATATTAGGTGGGTGGTATTACCCTGGTATGTTTAATATTAATTCCAAGTGTCCATACAAAAATAGTAGATAGCTTTCGTGTCTGTCGATTGAAAATATTTGAGAAAAGCTTTATTAGGGATATTTTTAATGCAGTAGGTACAGTTTACAAATGTTTTTTCAATTTTGTTCGTTTGTCAGTTTGCGATTATCATTTTTATAATTATCGACAGGAAGTTTCGTCTGATACATTACATAGGTACAAACACGTGGATTTCGTGGCGAGCGAGACTATTACTCGGTACATACATATAGCACTTAATAATACCATTATTACGTGTGCCGCTGCCGCTTCAATGCATAACCATTTTAAGTGTCTGTAGTCTGTACTATATTTACTCGTCATTATCGGTTGTTTACAAACATTTGGCTAGTACCAAGAACGCTGGATTTTCACGGCCGTCTTGTCTATCCTAGACTAGGGGCGTTAGGTAATTAAAGTATAAGTATAATGTAGATTATGTAGACTCAACATTACTCTGTGTACGATTAAAAAAAAGTTGCCATCACGTACCTACGCTGTAGTGCCACGTTTTGTTGTCTATGAACTTCAAATTACATTACTGTGCATAACATTTTAAACATAAAATGTAGTTTTTATTTGAATACCATTTAAATCCAATTAATTCAGTGTAGGTATTAAGACTTCGATTCTGCATAAAAGTTAAGTAGGTATACTTACTTATTTTAGTCCTAGCAAAATTGAAATTAATGAAAGAATGTTTTTTTGTTTAATTAACAGGATCTCTGAGTACTCTATAATTAGTTGTGAGTTTGTGAGATCGCAAGGCGGATTGTATAGGATTCTTTATTCTAATATTGTAATGTACTTTTGTGTAGTAGGAACGTGTTAGGTCAATTTGTACGAGAAGGTATACCAGTTCGGAATTGTGGGACACATTAACGTTTAAAGGTGTCCAACATCGAATGGTGTCAAACCCATGGATGTAGAAAGTAAAGATGCGCCCGTAACATACATAAGGCGCACGACGAGTGGTCAACTGGTCAACATTAGGTTGTGTGATTGAGTGATTGATCAAGTCAGTCTGTTGTAGACAGCAGCGAGTTACACATCTTCCTTACGCAAAATTGATTTCAGTAATTACGTCCGCAAATGTAGAAAATAGGGCTTCCTGTGCCTTCAAAAATATTCTAACAATTCAAGAAACACAAATAAAGTCCAAAGGAATCACATTTCATAATGTAAACATTGAATTGTAAATTATTTTCACTATTTCTAAAATAATAACTTTAGTAAAATGGCGCGTGACATATGTAAGAGTGACAGAGACAGCACGACTAAAACTTCCAAACGCGGAAGCGAGATATCACTATGTAATCTGTTCGTTTTCAAATATAGTAACAAAATTCCATTGCGCCAACTTCACGCACAAACCGATTCAATTCAAAATTGGATTGTTACAATTTGACACATTCGAACGTGCAAGGCAGGTCTATATTATGTACATATGTCTATGGTCAAACCGTATTCAAACAGTATTCCCAATGAGGGTAAAGGCGTGTGAATTCGCCGCTAGAGGCGCTAGTGTAGAGTGAGATCTGGCTGTCAGTGCCACAAACTTATCTGACCCGGTAAGAAGGGCGCTACTGTCTTTGTCTGTGTCTGACAACAGTATAACATTTGCATTAGTTCCAATTTTGGCCACCGGTCAGATAAGTTTGTGGCACTGTCACTTCTCACTTGTCTGAATATCACTTGTCACTGTTTATGTATGGGCGGGCTTTGACAGCAGGACCTCACTCGCCGGTGACGCCAACTGGTGAGTACAAAAACGGCGACCCTCATTCGCACAATATTCGCACTGACTTAAAGCTGTCTTCCAGAGACCTTTGACACATGTCAAATCGCATTTGGCGCCGTGTCAGTTTCATACAGTGCTGAACAGATTTAGTAGGTAGATGTTATTATGTAGTTAAAATATAGTGTACACAGGTACACACTGTAGTCATTATGGTCTGGCCGCGCTAAGAATGTGTTTCTGACAGATCGCGATCTACTGGGCGATGTAACTTTGAACTGGCGTACAATTAATTGTCAATTTTTTAATATCTTTTAATTGCCTTATTAACGAGTGATAACATTAAAATCAAACATTAAATCGAATAATTGTGCCAACTTACAATAAATGTATTAATCTTGGGCTAAAATTATTACAATTACTTAAATAACAAATATAAAAACAATACCTTTTAAAAGTAAACCACGTCAAACGGCGCTGTTTCAAGGTTATATCAAATTTTTGTTTTTGTAGTGATGTGAAAAAATAACAAGGCAATTGTAATCGAATATTTTTGTAATCTTAATACAATTATAATATATTATACTTAGTCTTGCCATAAATATTGTAATATAGAAAAAACATTTTTTTTAACTGCAAATAACATTTATTAGTTTTACAGTATGTTAGTTTAGTACATAAATATTAAACAATTAAAAATATATAAAACTTATTCGAAGTGGTCTCCATTGGCTGCAATACAGTCCTTTAAACGTTGAGGCCAGTTATCAATAGAAGCACGCACTCTTTCCATGGGAAAATTCTTCACTGCCAATCGTATAGACTGTTTTAGGGACTCCAAATTATCATGGCGTTTAGAGCAAGCTGTACTCTCTAAAATTGACCATAAATCATAATCTAGCGGATTAAGATCGGGACTAGACGACGGCCAGTCTTCAGCTCTGATGAAGTCCGAAACGTTCGCTTCCAACCAAGACTGCGTGGAACGAGCTTTATGACCCGGCGCCGAGTCTTGCTGGAAGGACCATACTTGGTTATTGAACATGGTGATGTTAAGGGGCTTAACTACCTTCTCAAGAATGGTATCTTGATATACTTGTGCCGATGTTTTGATACCTTTTTCACAAAAATATGGCTCAGTCACTCCTTCATAGCTAACACCCCACCAAACCATCACTGAAGTCGGATAATGTCCACGTTGCACTCTGTCGACTAATTGGGAAGCTTCCTTAGAGCTTTGAGCATAAATACGGTCATTTTGTTTGTTAAAATGTTGCTCTATTGTAAAAATTTTCTCATCCGTAAACAAAATTTTTCTGTGACCTCCCTTTGCGTACCGCTTCAGTAGTTGTTTCGATTTTACCACCCTATTCTCCTTTAAATTATCAGTTAAGAAGTGACCAGTGCGTCTCTTATAGGCTGCAAGTCCTAAGTCATCTTTTAAAATGCGCGACATGGTTCTAGGTGCTATCTTCATTTCCCGAGATAAAATCTTTTGCTTTCGGACAGGATTTCTTCGAATTCTTTCCCTTACTGCTTTGACCAACTTTTTCGTACGAACACTACGTGGACGGCCAGATCTTTTTCTGTCACAAACAGAGGAAGTCTCATTATACCTATTAATAGCCCGGTACACAAACATTTTACTAATACCAAGGGTATGGAGAGTGTTAAAAATTGCATTTGGCTCCATACCTACTTTGTGTAATGCAATCACAGCGATTCGGTTCTCTTTATCACCCCACTCCATTTTAATATTGCAAAATATTATACAATGTATTGGCGCCAAAATGAGAAAACACAATGAACAACCGTATAAAAATGACAGATTCGAAATTCAAATGTAATATTTTTTTATTTTTAAGTGTAACAGTATTTATGGCCAGACTAAGTATAATGTACTAAGTATTCAATAAAGTTAATAATATTATTATTATAAAGGTACGCCCAAACATAGCTTAGGAAAATTTGTGTTATAATATCACTCTGATGAATCAAATGAAAATAAAATAAATAAATAAAACATTTTTATTTTTTTCTCTTGATTACATTCAGAAATTATGATTAAATTCAATTAATTGATTCATTAAAATTTTATTTACATAACGAATATTTATTGAATATATTGAAATATAATTCCTATAAAAAATAACAACATATAAATTGAATAAATACTATGCATAATGAATGCACTTTGTTATTGTTATTTGTTACAACGCATAATGTTATTTATTGTACATCACTAGTCATGACGAATTGACATGTGTCAGGAACGCATTCTTAGCGCGGCCAGACTTTACTAAAATAAAAGGAATGTTTAATTTCTTAAGTTGAAGTGTAATGGGGTGGGGCTTGGTAAACTTGTTATTAAAAGCTATTTACGGGTCCTAGAGGTATCCACAAAATATTTGAAATATTAGTTTTTTAATACATACCTATATTTTTATCTTATCTAATAAGGTACCTGAGGGTAAGTAGAGCCGGGGTTTAACAAGGGCCACTACAGCAAAAACTTAGTTTTAACAAGTTTATTAGATCGTGCTTACGCACACATTTAAAGGACCAATAGGAAGGCTTATATTCGAGATCACGTGATCGTACGATCCGCCATCTTGCCAGTAGCCCCAAGACCGTCTAGGTCTGCGCCATGCTGTTGTAAAAATCCTTCTACAAAAAAAATTGTACGAAATAGATCTAGTCGTGAATAAAAATTGCTGTGTCATAGCTATAATGAATGAATTGTGAATATTAATCAAGATAAGTTTCATTGTTATATCAATAGGTATTTAACAATTTATATAGAAATTTAAAAAATGTGTCTCTTAGTCTAATAAGGGCCACTTACACGGCGGGTAAAAAGGGCCCTTGTTGTACTTATGGTTTGTCATATAATATTAAGCTTTTTTCAGAAAACCAACTAATTATGGAACCTCCTGCTAAAAAACTCCGAGGGCTTTGGTCTCTGCAGCAGTTAAAGCTTGCAATGAATGCTGTTCAAGGAAGATTGATGTCACAACGTACATCAGATCTCATTAGGCTAATAAGGGCCACCAAATTTATGGCATAATTTTTTTTTATTCCATTTTTTATTTTATTTTTAAAGAATTTAATAGTGTTTCGAAGAAATTGTTCAAAAATATTAATATTTTATGAGTATTTGATTTAATTAATATTATTAATGCAAATTTTCGACACGTTAGTCTAATATGGCTCAATAATGTTTTTATTCGTCACTATGACTTGTCCAATGTGTCATTCTTCAAAAAATTATAAGTGAAGTTAGTGGAAAAAAAGAAAATATTGTGTTTGTTATCATACAATGTAAGAAGAAGGGAAATAGACAATGTAAAATGAGACAAAACATGTGTAATGTATGTGTTTCTCTTTCACACTTTTATACTTTCTGTAATGGCGTCGATATCATACGAGTGTGCTCTATGTCCGTTTTGTAATAAAATACATTTCAACAGTTCAAATATTGCGTATATCATTAATAATATCCATCATACAACTTAAAAAAGTGTTCGTTTTGACGTGGCCCTTATTAAACTACCTAGTTTTAATAAGGCAAAAAGGGTTTTAAAAACTCTTAAATTTGGTATCAAATAATTGAGGAAACCTAAAAAAAATTACTTATTCGAAAAAATAATAAAGGAAACCTTTACCTTATGTCCTGTTTTTTATTCATATTTTCAAAATACGTAAAATATTCAGTTTTAAAATAAGATGGCCCTTGTTTGCCGCAGGTACCTTAGTAAGTAGTCACCGCAACCGCAACCCATGCACATCAGTAGCACCGAAGGATCACCGGTTATACCTACATTCCTGCGATACCGTAAATATCCGAAAAAGCTATATTCCGGATGTTTGTCTTTCTCGGGATATCTTCAGTAACTTACCTATGCCTATTCACGATACAATTATGATTATGATCGGATGGTCCGATTGATAGTAACGCCTCCGAAGCGAAGACCGAGAGCTATAGCTATATGTGTAGACATTATTTTGGTTAGCGTATTATGATCTCAGATTATAGAACCAATTATGATAGTACATGAAAGTAGATGGTCAGTTGGCATTTGTGAGCTTAATAATAACCTGAATAAACCGGCACGCAAAGCGAAACAAAACAGTTTCTTTGTGTGACGTTTTTTTCGTGTCATTGGCGTAAGTTGTTGCTTTTGATATGTGAGTGCTGTAGACGACATCCTATTCTATTCTATAGTCCTCTTCTACGTTTCGAAGGCACTAGAAGTTAGTTGAGAAGCTGTGGTGTCACTGAGATTTAAAACTGTTATTTTAATTGAGTTGTGTTGGAATTTCCTGTCAACGCGAGGTTAAACTAAAAGTATTTCATTGAAAGTTTTTTTTTATTAGTTGTTAAATATTTTCGATATCACTAATGGACTGCAAATCAGATTAAGATCCGTTCAATGTCATGAAAAAAGACGTGTGGCACTCGGAGACTGCCGCGGTAAAGCTATTGCATATCATCCTATTATCCTATCCTACTAATATTATAAATGTGAAAGTTTGTGTATTTGTTTGTTTGTTTGTTTGTTACTCCTTCACGCAAAAACTACTGAACCGATTTTCATGAAATTTGGCACACACATAGAGGGCAACTTAGATTAACATATAGGATATTTTTTATCCCAGAAATCCCGCGGGATCGGAATTTACGCGGGAAAACCTTCTTCACGCAAAAACTAATGAACCGATTTTCATGAAATTTGGCACACACATAGAAGGCAACTTAGATTAACATATAGGATATTTTTTATCCCAGAAATCCCGCGGGATCGGAATTTACGCGGGAAAACCTTCTTCGCGTATGGGGTACTGAACCGATTTTCATGAAATTTGGCACACACATAGAGGGCAACTTAGATTAACATATAGGATATTTTTTATCCCAGAAATCCCGCGGGATCGGAATTTACGCGGGAAAACCTTCTTCGCGTATGGGGTATAAATAGCTTCTAAATATAAAACTAACAAGTCTGTCTTCCCGGAAATCCCGCGGGATCTGGAGTTACGTGGAATAAACTCCTGCGCGTAGTTGCGGGCTTAAATTTTTATGCGACCTTTACTAGGAGATTGAGGAAGTTTTGAAGCAACATATAGGGTACTGTTTATCCCTGAATTCCCGCGGGATTAGGATTCACGCGGTAAAAACTCATACCCGGGAATGAGGTCGTGGGTTCAGATGTTTATGGGACTTTCAGTGGGAGGTAGAGGAGGTTATGGAGCATTATATAAGCTACTTTTTGTTCCGGACTTCCCGCGGGATCGAGATTTACGCGGGAAAAGCTTCCATGAGCGAATGAAGTCGCGGGTTCATTAATATCTATATATCGGGATATCTATACATAATATATCGGGAATCGAACCGGCTTTTTTTCTCATGATCAACTTTATGTTGCTTTTTCGAGGGTCAGCATCGCTTTAGCTGGTCTTTATGTTTTGGCACCCGAATGAAAAACTACCAATGTAGTTTAAAAATATAATAGTTTGGAATGAAAAAACCCCGACGTTTATATCTTAAAGTCTTTTTATCGATTTTCTCAAGATCTACATAACGGATTTTTGTACGGTATGATGTACGGTATGACTAAAACGTAGTAAAAAATCAACTGTTCTTAAGATGTGTGGAGTGTGTCTTAATTTGTGTGGGGTCGGGATTAACGCAGGAATAACTTTGTGACACACTGAATTCCACGCGGGCGGAGCCGCGGGCAACAGCTAGTTATAATATAAATTAACAAAACAAAAAATAATACTGCATTTGTGATAATAATAATAAAATGAATTTATATACAGTAATAACTCATTTTCTTTCACAATTTTTTCGTGACTTTCTTCATCCCTAATCAATAAATGCACTTTGTTTATTCATATTTAAAACACTTTGTACGTACTTTAGTACATAGTATCTCAATGCTTTGTACACAAATTACATCAAAGTTCATAGGCAATATCACTGAAAGAGACGCATAATAATGACGTAAGCCTAATTGTTATACCGCCAACAGACTCACGCGAGAAGTCTCGAAGAGAAATCTTGCCGCGAATTTGCGCGAGAACCGAGAAAGCATCTACACTCATGCGACCTTCTCATTCGCATCCTCGATCGTCATCCGGAATGGACGTCAGTGCAGCGGCTTTGGTTTTGTGTGCATTAATATACTATAATCTTGTGAATACTAAAATAAGAAATAAATTAATATAAGTACTAAAATAATAATAATAATTGGTAACCACAGACAGTAGATAATTTTAACTAGAAATGTAAATTTTAAATACAAAAACACACAACGGTCCCACTGAGACCGAACGAGAATGTGAATACGGTTCTCTTTTCTCGCCCGAGAAACCCTTTGAAGCGGGCAAAAATACCGACACCGATCCGAGCACAGGCGAGCCCGAGAACGAGACTGCGAGAAACCGATCACATTCACGCTTCTCGGGTGTTCTCGGGGGTTCTCGGCGTGAGTTTGTAGCCGCTATTAAGAATACGTACATCATAACGTCACATTATAGGTGCAAGACATTTTAATCTTTATTAGAAACGGATAATGCATTAATTTGTGCAAAGAAGATTTAAATATTCTGAACAAAAGCATAAGAACTATTTCAGTTGACAAAATAATTCTTTTTAAAAAGAAAATTGACATTTGACATTTAAGTCCTACAACGATCTTTTGGCGCGTGAATGACGTGTGGGTGACAGAGATAGTGCCTTACAGTTTGCCTTGCCTGTATGGCACTGTCTCTATCACCCTCAAGTCATTAATATAGTGTCATTATTTTATGTCATGTTATTATTTTGTATGTTTTAAATCTAAATACGCGATAATTCGACTATTATGAATACATGTTGTCGATTCCAACGCCTTATTTAATCCAGATCTACATGTAATTATTCTTAAAACACCGAACCGACGGGGCTAAAATCAAATGTTTGACAGGTAAGATTTGTATGGGAAATTAAAATTTTCATTTATAGTATTTTGCTCGCAATTTTTCATATTTTCTCATCGCTGCAACCTTCCCTGAACTTCCACGAATATTTCAAGACTAAAATTAGCTAAATCGGTTTAGCCGTTATAAAGTAAAAGTTAGTTAACTCAGTTAAAAGTTCTGGTATTTATCGATGTGTGGGTGCATAGACATAGTAACTATGTCTGTGTGTAGGGTGTAATAAATTTTCGTTACGAAATTTTTGCATTCGGTCCCCGCGCCCAAGGCCCGCGATAAAAGCTATGCAATAGCTTAAAAAGTTAATACCTGAAAATAACTTAATTATTCGTTCTTGGACTCTTGGAGTTATTCGAAATATTAAACAGCGACATAATGACATTGATATTAAAAATTTAAATTACGCGAGAAATAATGCATCTTGTTATTTAATTAAATTTTGTCCACTTGTATTCTTGCTAACTACTGAATTACTACACTTACTACCTACTGAAAATACAATCTAATACCGAAGTAGCGGAAGTAGGTACATTATAAATATGCACATTTTTACAAGCGTTTATTGAACGTCCTATATTTGTATGTCTATGGTCGGGTTAAGCCTTGCAATGCGAGCTGAATTAGAACTATAAATAAATAAGTGAAAGAATAAGAAATAAGTGAGAGCTTGATTAATTTAAATTGCATTTAATAGGTTATAAAATTTTTAATAATAGGTATCTAAATATTCACGGTCGGCATCTAAGTATTTATAATTTGATTGGTATCAGTCACTGTGGTCGATCATTATATCTGAAGGGTGTCCGTCTGTCCGTCCGTCCATGAAAGATTAATGCCGCTCCACATTTATATCTGACTTTCATTCTATCTGCCAACAACATTGAGAGGTGAGATAATGGTTATGGACTATATCAGTATATATTATGTATGTATAATTTACATCCTTTGTATGTTTTAAGTACCGACTTGTGAGTTGTGATAAGTGTCTGTAATTATTTGCTTTACCTACACCTTATTGCAGTTTTTTTACTTTTAAAACATGCCATTTTATTTGACATACATAGGTAGGTAAGTATGTATAAAGTAGCTACATTTATTTACTTTTTTTATTATTCCCATACTTAGTTGAATCGAGCCGAGAATATGGCATTGCCATTCTACCGTGTAATCGAAAAAGGGCACAACTAACATTTTTTGTGAAATTTTGTATGTATATTCGGAATCACGAAAAAGAGATCTATCTGCCCGATTTTTTGGTGATTTTTAGCTACAAAATTAACAGAGATAGCATAAGCTTAAAGGGCACAACTGCATCATTTTTTAAGTTTTATTACAATAAAAGGGCATATTGTGAGATATGACTTTATTTCACATTTTTGTATATTGAATTGCTTATTATAATTATTGTTCTAAAAATTTACAGTGAAAAGGCACAAACTGAGAAAAAGTGCCTTTTTATAGCAACATTTTAAATTTTTACCCAAAATTTTTACCCAATATTTGGTTATAATTATGTGCCTTTTAAACGTAAAATTGCTCTTTTAGTGTTAATTTTATTGCTAAGTTAAAGAGAAATATTATGCTAAATATTAAGTATATCCATTAAAATTAAAAATATAGTATTTATTACTTTCATTGTGTAATAAACAAACGCAACTTTCAACATTCACACAATTTCGTAAAAAAAATTAAACGTGTTTTTTTATTATAATAAAAATATTTTAATCTCAGTTTTCTCAACATTTGCAAAATGTTGGTTATGCCTTTTGTATATTATTTGTATATTAGTCATAAAGAGCACGTATGTTAGTCAATATACTTACTTATTTTTATTTATTTACTTATGTACTTGGTACCTAATGAGGGAAAACCTATTTGGACATTTAGTTCTTACCACCACGTTTACTACATAGGTAAGTAATAAATTTTAAATTAACTAGGTACCTAACTAAGTATGTAGCTCTTGTTAATTATCTATATAGAGCTGTTAATAGCTACAATAAGAATTTAAATTAATTAGCTTACAAAATATTAAACAGTGGGTAGAAAAAAAAATTATAACAAAAATAAAAATAAGAGTCATTAACCTAGGCAACTTTTGCATGAAACATAATAATATCAAGTTCAGAAATAAAAAAATATTCCAATCAACCGCGTTCGGACGACATTGGCCATTGGAATTAATAGACGCAATTTCAAACGTCGAATTCACGCTCAGTCGTAGTAGTCGGAGCGGCAACGTCGCGCGACGCGAGGAGGAGTATAGCAACAGGCGCCACGCCGCCACGTGCTCTACGGCCTTGCCACTGTTGGTAAGCTTCGCGCCTTTTTTTTAGATAACAACCTCTAATCAACCAACGCACCTTACGTAACAGCAACCAATAAGTGTTACGTATGCCCTATATAACTTATCTCGTATAGGGCAACGAGGCGCTAATAATGTGATTTTACAGCAACTGTCGCTATTGATATAAGGTAGTAAGGGTAGTAAGCTAGGAAATGTTTTGAACATAAATAGATCTGCATCGTCTAGCCTGGTCTAGGCTCGTCTCAAATTTTCCTACTTCTAAGACAGGTAGGTAACACCATGGTAACAGATGTTACGAGCATTTAAAGATTTATTTAGCATTTCAATTTAAACGATTACATCAAGGTTAAGTAACGCTGAATAGATACCTAGCTAGGTAGGCACTTAATACTTCTACACTATTTACATTTTACATTACTCCTAGGTACTACCTATCTTCGTAGTTGATGACGCGACGGTAATAAATTAGTGCTTAATATTACTTAAGTAAAATAATAGTTAAATTTTAATACCTATCTATGTATTAAAAGATTAGAATAATTGTACTTAGTTTCTGAAGTTGCATTATAAAACGTAGATAGACCGATAGCACAGCACATTGTTGCAGCAAGCCTTGCCCTTCACTATTCAATTGAGACAAATAAATTCAGTTTAAATCCAAGTGATAATATTTTACTTAGATTGGTGCTTAGATACTCGCTTAGTACTGCTTATTTTACTAAATATCTCAAGTAGGTACTTATTCCTACTTACTATACAAAGAAGTAGGAATTAAGAATGGAAATGTGATGTTTATACCTTAAACATAAATATAAAACATGCCTAATTGCCTACACTAAATTATACATTATCGTGAGTATCTCATAACTTTAATATTATTTGAGGACAAGAGGTTATAAATTGAAATTAATTAATTCATTTAAAAAAATGGTCAATTAAAGAGTAAACCTTAATAAAAATTTACTGACTGTATAATTCAGTTTCAGTATAATTATTATACGTTTACGTTCGATATGAAATTCGATCGCAACCCAAACAAATGCCAACTTTTCGCTTTTGTGATTAAGATTCCTTGTAGACTGCCGACTAGAATTTAAAATGCTTTAAGAAAATTTAGCTTACACGCTAAACTGAACTGTAAGCAGACGTGATAAGATTGTTTATAGCGGGGAGTGGCAATTTAGTATTCTCGGCGCCTCAAGTATAATATAATGTTATATAGACTCATCTCGTCGTGTTCATCCAATAATGCGAACGGTCAGACAACTCATTACCATCGACCGTCAGGGCACTTCGGTCTACGAAGGCCAAAACCTAATGACTTCCGCATTGAATCCCATCTACATACATAATACCGGTATCCATGGACTATCACAGAACATAAGTTACGTTTTGGATGTTAAATGCGATGTTGCAGTACCTACATTACGTAATTTATTACTTTGCTTGAATATTTGATTTTATTGGACACTTATACTGAAGTTTGAGACATAAATGACTCGGTACTGAGTTATAGTGAAATTAATTAAAGAATTAAGTAGGTAGATTATTATGTTAAAAATATTACGAAACAATTATGATACTTATCTACCAATATCAAGGTTAATGTCCAATGAAAAAGAGGTTTCGGAATTAAAAGAAACGCTTGTATAATAGTGAATGCTGGTAGCTCGTGACTCCTGAGTTTGTTTATAGTAATGAGTCATTAGCATTATTTTGCTCTAGGTACCGCTACACTACACCTATATGGTGAATTAAAAAGAAATAAAACAAAAGTGTCAATAACTCTTATTTTCATGTAGGTATTAGGAATGTATGTTGAAAAAAGCTGAAATAACAGGTTTTTATTATAAAAATCACAAAACAGTACCTAATTGAAAATTTTGAAAAGTCTTAAAAATTCAAGTAACTTGCCATGCTAGCTGGTTAAGTAATGCGTTAAGACGCAGTTGTATTCGTAGCATTCAATGACATTATAATAAAAAAGACGTGTGGCACTCGGAGACTGCCGCGGTAAAGCTATTGCATAGCATTATATATAAATTAACAAAACAAAAAATAATACTGCATTTGTGATAATAATAATAAAATGAATGTATATAGAGTAATAACTCATTTTCTTTCACAATTTTTTCGTGACTTTCTTCATTAATAAATGCACTTTGTTTATTCATATTTAAAACACTTTGTACACAAATTATACGAGTACAGATATTCACTGTTTTACAGTGGGATAAGAAAGTGGTGTACCAGTTTTCATTTAGTTGCCTAGTTATCAAAAGTTACATCAAAGTTTATTAGAAACGGATAATGCATTAATTTGTGCAAAGAAGATTTAAATATTCTGAACAAAAGCATAAGAACTATTTCAGTTGACAAAATAATTCTTTTTAAAAAGAAAATTGACATTTGACATTTAAGTCCTACAACGATCTTTTGGCGCGTGAATGACGTGTGGGTGACAGAGACAGTGCCCTACAGTTTGCCTTGCCTGTATGGCACTGTCTCTATCACCCTCAAGTCATTAATATAGTGTCATTATTTTATGTCATGTTATTATTTTGTATGTTTTAAATCTAAATACGCGATAATTCGACTATTATGAATACATGTTGTCGATTCCAACGCCTTATTTAATCCAGATCTACATGTAATTATTCTTAAAACACCGAACCGACGGGGCGAAAATCAAATGTTTGACAGGTAAGATTTGTATGGGAAATTAAAATTTTCATTTTTTTAGTATTTACCTCGCAATTTTTCATATTTTCTCATCGCTGCAACCTTCCCTGAACTTCCACGAATATTTCAAGACTAAAATTAGCCAAATCGGTTTAGCCGTTATAAAGTAAAAGTTAGTTAACTCAGTTAAAAGTTCTGGTATTTATCGATGTGTGGGTGCATAGACATAGTAACTATGTCTGTGTGCAGGGTGTAATAAATTTTCGTTACGAAATTTCTGCATTCGGTCCCAGGCCCGCGATAAAAGCTATACAATAGCTTAAAAAACCGGCTAAGTGCGATTCGGACTCGTGCACGAAGGGTTCCGTACCATTAGGTATGTATAAAAACGCCAAACAAATTGGTCTGTTGTATGAAAGCCTCACTTAAATATTTAATTGTTTTATTGTAGCCACATATTACCCACAAAGCCATCTCTTGGACCGAAAGGTAACTAAACTATCGCGGAGACGTCGAAAGTATGGGTGCCCACTTAAATATTTATTTTATTCTGTTTTTTAGTATTTGTTGTTGTAGCGGCAACAGATATACATCATCTGTGAAAATTTCAACTGTGTAACTATTACGGTTCATGAGATACAGCCTGGTGACAGACAGACAGCGAAGTCTCAGTAATAGGGTCCCGTTTTACCCTTTGGGTAGGAAACCCTAATAAAAAATAGAGTAGCATACAAATAGCAGGCAAACGGGCAGACGGTCCACTTGATGGTAAATGGTCACCATGGAATGCCGTAATCGCCCAGTACCAAAGAATGGACGTATAATTTTTGCTTTCAATAAAAATAATTAACGATAGACTGTATCCGTAACTGGCGGCCCGTTTTAATTCACACAGGTGGACATTTATGTTCTTTATTATTGTGTAACATTTTTTGTTGTGTCATCAATAGTTTCCGTACCCTAGGCGCTTGCTATGAAAGACATTTTATGGAAAAATTTTACCAAATTGAGTTAAGTACATTAATGAAGTTTTATCCCATTTTTTTCTAGTAGGCTAAATATAGCCTTTACCTTTAGTCTATAGTAGGTAATAGATAATGTAGAATTTTAATGGTGAATATTTGATATCGGTTTAGTAATTTTGGAGTTTATATTCGTTACATACATTCAAAATGCAAATGTATTTTTAGTTGTTTTGAGGCGGCCTAGAATATCTAAAGACAAATCTATTTTGAATGACCGATAAAACACTGGAAGAGAAAAAACGTTGAAGGGAAAGTAACGCAATTTAAATAGAAAGTTTAAAACCGCATTACCAAATTGTTAGCAAGTTAGCAGACGTTGGCATAGCTTCAAAATTGTTTTTAACTATAAATATACATTGAACCGATAAATTTTCTGTTGGAAATAAAAAGGAGTTTTGCACCCTACGATCTCGCGTTATCATCAAATGCGTTTGGAGCACTTTATGCAAAACTTGTGGAAAAGTGTGCGAACGTTTGCATTCAAAGTTTGGCTTTTCTCCAACCGAGATGAACTAGATTGAAAGCCAGAAAACTAATCGTATAGTAAAAAGAAACTAAAATTCCACTTTCTGATTTAAAATATAACATGGATTGTATAAATAAAACAGAACACGTAAAAGACAATACTAACTTTATTTTAACAAATCTGTGACTAATTATAGTGTGGATGAAAGATGATATCCGTATTTGAGGTCAATGTTCACAATTAAGTACGTGAAAACTGACTGCATTGATGGATACAAACATGTAACATTGATTTGGCTCGTTACAATACTTATATAATATGAAATTCGTTTAAATGCGACCGATACAATGCCAGCTTTCCGCCCCTGTGATTAAGGTTCGTTGTAGATTGACGGCGAAAATTTGAAATGCCGTAAGTAAATTATGCTTACAAGCTAAATTTAACTGTGAGCACATGCAATAAAGTTGTTTTAACGGGGTTTTGCAATGTTATATCCTCCGCGACTCACGTACATACAAATCTTTATACACCTTTAAGTACTTTAGTACATAGTATCTCAATGCCTTTAAGTGTCTCCGCAAACTGACTGCAGCCACCGGCGGCTGTGGTGCTTCTTTTTAGAAGCGCGATCCGGCCAACCGCCGCTTCGGCTGAATTCTACTCAATGTTTTGGAGCTGTTGGCCCTAAGGGTCCCCGCAGACTTACCGGCGTCTGTGGCGCTTCTTTTTAGAAGCGCGATCCGGCCAACAGCCGACAGATCCAATAGCAGTGAGCAGAATTCAGCTGAAGCGGCTGTCGGCCGGACCGCACTTCTAAAAAGAAGCGCCACAGCGCCACAGCGCCACAGTCGCCGCCGCGCCGCGGCGCCGGTGGCTGCAGTCAGTCTGCGGGGACCCTGATAGTTATTAAATAGTATACACTAGATATTTACTCGTAATATTCAACACACATACCAATTATATATTTACCTGAATGAAAACTTATATTGCTTTTATTTTTGTTTCAGGTATATGCTGCTTATTTCATCGTAATCAATTTATAGAGGACTGTAGGAGGTAACATGTTAGTATGATATCTAGGTATTGTATTACGATGTGTAATCAATCAAGTGCTTAACGCTTACGAACAAATCAGATGAAAGGTGTCATTCACATCGGTCCAAAGTCGGTTTCAATGTTTATCAATAAAAGGATTGAATGTACCTATTGTTAGCGGTATTTAGTCTTAGTGGGTTAAACAGTCAAATACCGCGATAGTTTGTTGACATCCGCTAGTATCGCCATCTGTTATCACCATCTAGAAAACTCTAGTTCTGGCTATAAAATAGTGGGACAGCGGGAGTCGAGATCTTTGCACTCAGTGGCAAGTCGAGATAGTTAAATGAGTAATTACTGATTGTTCCCCGTGATATAGAACGTATTGTTATTATGGTATATTAAGGTCTAAGCTCTAAGGTGTTGCTTACATCAGAAGTGTGTTTTAACCTAACGTCCCACACGTTGCTGGTTAAACTATTTAAGATTTTCAGAACATTTTAGGTTACTGTGATCCACAAATAGTAAAAAGGGGTAATCACTACTCCATGATGAAATTAAAGGATTTTCATGTAATTGGCAAGTTTGAATACAACTCGGGTAAGCCGTAAGGATTTCTAAGTAAAACGGCGAGTATGGTATGTTAAATCAATTATAATCATAAATGGTTGGAACCTCAGATTAAGTAGAAGCAATAGTAGAAGGAACAATTTGCATTTTGAAAATTGGTTTTAATGATGTGATGTCGGTCAAGTGCTATTGAAAAAGAGTTCGTTTATTTGTAGTTTATTGGTTAACTTTGTTTTAAAAGTGAAAAATATTATAATTTTCGTTATTTCTATTTACTGTGTGACGCGTTGTTTTGAGGTTACCTATCTCACGTATTTCGACGCAACGCGCATCTCGATCTGTTTCAGTAAAGTTTCGAAGATATACCTACTTACCTACGAGTCGTTCCTATGAAACGTGAACAAAGGCAGCGATATAACCTGCTTGTTGGCTATAACATAATCGACGGCTGCGCCTGCGCGATTCCTGGAATGCGTTTGGCGAGTGAGGCACTGGTAACCAACCACTCTAGCATTATGGATTGATCATGATTGATGGTATAACCTCGTATCACAGGTGACCCGTATTGTTCAGTTTATTTTATTCCTTGTGACATAAGCTATTTGCAAAATAACTTTGAAATGCCTAAGAGGATATAAACAGACAGGCATATTGCGTTAAAAGTGATATACCTACTACGTCACAGCAGTTTTTGTGAAATCGCTTTTTAATATACAAAGCGTCATGTAACGTTTAACGTTTGTATTGTTCAGTTTATTTTATTCCTTGTGACATTAACTATTTGCAAAATAACGTTGCGCTACTTGTTTTCACATGCCTAAGAGGTTATAATCAGACAGGCATATTGCGTTAAAAGTGATATACCTATTAAGAAAGAAAGAAAGAAAAATAATTTATTTCACATCTAAAGAAATAATGCAACTATTCCGAATAAATTTAAACCTTAAATCTAGCATAATTGTAAAACATAAAGCTTAAATCTAAACACAACTTAAAAATAAAGTAAAAAAAAAACTAAATAAAAACAAAAACAAAATTTAAATAAAATAAAAAAAGGGCGACAGAAAAAAACAAAAAGAAATAATAATAATAGAGTTATTACGTCATAGTAGTTTTGTGAAATCGCTTTTAATATACAAAGCTTCATGTAACCTTTAACGTTTTGCATAATGTTGGATGTACGGGTAGAATTTGTTACGCTTAAGTAAGGCTATGCCCTTTAAGCATCAAAAACTACCCACGATATATGAGGCGAACCTGGAACACTTACAAGAGGATAACATCTTTGAACAGTGCAGGCGGCCTCGGGTTATCAAGCGAACCTGGAACACTTACGGGAGGATTACATCCTGGAAAGTGCAGGCGGCTTTACTAACATGAAAAACATATATGCAAGACGTGTATTATTCCCATTTATGTGGATATCATAATAACCTATTAACATTTCGTGTTTATCATTGCATATGGACTCCTAGAGTGCCTGGGGCAGGCACCATGCATGATGGCCGGTTTGGTGATTGTACAACAAGAGGTCTACACCATCGCCCTGTGCTGATGAAGAATGGGTTATAAAATGGTCGACCCATGCATCGGGTGGTAATTGGGTTCATGGTCAAACCAGCGCTAAGTCATTCTGCTGACGGATTCTATATCAATCATTCACATTAATTTTTTGTGTCCTGGTCTGAGACCGAGAGTGAATGTGTGGATGGCCGAACAGTGAAATGTTATGTATTCTCTCATGTTTAGGGTAATGTATGTGTGTGTGTTAACTGTATCCTGAGGATGTCAAGGGGCGCCTGGGGGCAGGCGCGTTTTTTAGGATGGCCGTGTTAGCGGTATTTAGTCTTAGTGGGTTAAACAGTCAATTACCGCGATAGTTTGTTGACAACCGCTAGTATCGCCATCTGTTATCACCATCTAGAAAACTCTAGTTCTGGCTATAAAATAGTGGGACAGCGGGAGTCGAGATCTTTGCACTCAGTGGCAAGTCGAGATAGTTAAATGAGTAATTACTGATTGTTCCCCGTGATATAGAACGTATTGTTATTATGGTATATTAAGGTCTAAGCTCTAAGGTGTTGCTTACACTATCTATCTTAGTCTTTATAATTACACGATGTAATCGAGTGATATTAACATGATTTTATTGCGTTCAGTATTAGGATAACGAGCTATTTAGCTAACGAAATATTTAATTACCTACTATCGCTTATTGTGCACCCTTGAAAAGTAGAAGACTGCATTTTTGCATCTTTTCATAGTTTCTTGGTTCAAATGTGCGGATTTCCAGTCTTGATCCTTTACTCTCATTCCGCTTTACTTTAATTCGGTCGTTACTTTTACAAGTTCTTTAAATTTTGGCAATTTATTTTTTAGCATCTGCAAAAGCAGTTAGGTATTGCTTTTAATTATCCTTAACGTTTTGGTATTGTTTGTCTTTTGTTTAATATGTCTTTTCCATAATCTATCTTCGCAACCCATACTCCCACTTCTGGACTGGTGTCTCCTATCACAATGTAAAGGGTTAGGTTAAGTTAGGTTAGAGTTATTTAGTCAGATAGGCAATTACATCTTTGACAACATTATAGACAGTATTTATGGGTGTAAGTTTCCTCGCATCGCGTTGTTTTCTTTGTTTCATATATAGTTTTGACATTTGAGATGCGTGTCAGGACTGTCAGCTTTGAATCTAGGCCATTTCGTTCGCCGCGCCTTAACTCCATAGAAGGGTGACGTGTATAGCAGTGTACATATTTGTATACTTGTATTCCATAGATTTTATGCAAACTATATGACAATATCGAACAGCCCTAATCGCGTGCGAAATAACAGCTGATCGTTCGCTGTAATGGAGTGTAGACATCAGAGATAGGCCTGTTATTGCTGTATTCATTATTAACATTCATTAGTTCTTCCTCTATTATTGTTACAAAACTTTATGAGGGTCGGTTTCTGGGTTTGTAATTTGTTGGATTTCATTTTCCCCAAAAGTTTCAACTTGGTATACCTATTGCTCAAGGTGTATAGTTTTGAAGTAAGGTTGGTTAGTTGATGACTATTTGGAAGGTATTTTGTAGGTTATGTGACTAAATAATAAAATGTGGACTTGATCTTTATTAAAACTCAATCATGTTTTTATAACTTTTTTAAAATTTGAAATGTTTAAAATAAAAGTCACGTGAATTGAAAACGTGATTAAATAGAACGTTGTTATTTATTGGAACGAAGTTCCTTACGGCAGGCTTGGAGGAGATAAGGATTTTGCTGCGCGACCGAACTGAAAAAAATGTGATAGTAAAACCGTAAGAAAATATGCGTGGAATAAAAGCGTTAAATGAGACGTGCATAGGCGCGACAGCAATAAGGAAGTGTAATAGCTTTTGCGTGAAACGTTGATTCTAGACCTAAAAACTAAGTACTAAGTGCTGTGTAATAAGAAATCACCCCGCATTACTGCAAATTATTAAACACTAGAGAACCGCCCGCGCTTCGCTTCGGGACCCGTAGGTAACAGTCGCGTAGGTCTTGCTCCCGTAGGAATCTCGGCTAAACAGTAGCCTATTAGGTATATGATATCTGGAACATCAGATTATTTGCCTATGACATATAAGTAAATTACATGTAGTATTTGATAGCGTGATTCAGAACTTGCAAATGAATTTTACTAACGCCATCTATTAGCAACATCCGGAACTAAATATCTAGCAACTAACAAAACATCGATCTTCCCATGGGAATGATATGTTTTTCCGCGGTAAAAAGTAGCCTACGTCACTCTCCACCCTCCTAACTATCCCCACACACATAAACCACACCATATAATAGCCATGTTTCGACGTGAAAGAGTCACAAAGAAACAAACAAACACACTTTCACATTTATAATATTAGTATGGATAGTATGGATTGCAAACGTTTGATCAAGACGCGTAAGCGTGTTCGAAATCTGCATCACATAGGACCTTTTTCACTCGACGCCAAGCGTAAGCGGAAGCAGCGCAGCTACCGGGCATTTATTGCTGTGCATTTTGGACTGCGAATATTATTTTATTTCCTTGAGACAGATAATTATAAGAATTGATTTGTGATATAATAAATAAAATAAATATATAATTGTAATTGCATATGTTGATAAAAAATGCTATGCAATAGGCAATAGCTTTACCGCGGCAGTCTCCGAGTGCCACACGTCTTTTTTTATTTCCTAAAATACTGAATTTCCTAAATTCCTGTACTTAAATAAAAACTAATTAGCAAAATTTAAGAGAAAAATCAAGAAAACATATCTACATAAAATTGAGCACGATTTTTTTTTTGCAAATTGTGTCGATTCTACATTAGCCGAGGAACTTCGACTTCGACTTGTCCCACGACACCACATCTTTTTTCTTAGTTCAGTTGGATGTTCACAAAGATGCAAAAGTATTTTGTATGCAAAATAGCTCATTATTATTTAATTAACCATGAAATTTATGTGACCTCTTTAGACATCCGTAAATGAGTAACATCATTGTATAAATTAATTCTATACTTACCTAGAATCGTTAAAAAATGTACAATTAAAAAAAAGACGTGTGGCACTCGGAGACTGCCGCGGTAAAGCTATTGCATAGCATTATATATATAAATTAACAAAACAAAAAATAATACTGCATTTGTGATAATAATAATAAAATGAATGTATATAGAGTAATAACTCATTTTCTTTCACAATTTTTTCGTGACTTTCTTCATTAATAAATGCACTTTGTTTATTCATATTTAAAACACTTTGTACACAAATTATACGAGTACAGATATTCACTGTTTTACAGTGGGCCAAGAAAGTGGTGTACCAGTTTTCATTTAGTTGCCTAGTTATCAAAAGTTACATCAAAGTTTATTAGAAACGGATAATGCATTAATTTGTGCAAAGGAGATTTAAATATTCTGAATAAAAGCATAAGAACTATTTCAGTTGACAAAATAATTATTTTTAAAAAGAAAATTGACATTTGACATTTAAGTCCTACAACGATCTTTTGGCGCGTGAATGACGTGTGGGTGACAGAGACAGTGCCTTACAGTTTGCCTTGCCTGTATGGCACTGTCTCTATCACCCTCAAGTCACCCTTACCCTTAATATAGGGGAGCCAGGGGCATGTACTAACAAATTTTATTATTTTTGCTGTAATTCTGAACTTAATTAATTTATGGAGACAGGATTTACTATCAACATATAATAACTATCTCTTTTTGACATAGTAATAAAAATAATCTACAATTCGTATTAGTTTTTGCTGTAGAGCGGTTTTTTTTTAAAAAAGTCGGTTGTTAATACTTACCCCGTCATTGGGGCAAGTATTAACTACTCTGGGGCATATATTAACGGAAATATATTGCTTGATTTTCACCATTATTACAATCTTATACACTAAGTAAATATTAATAAATTTTTGTAAAGCATATTATTTATTAATAGAATTAATAAAACTATCTCTTTTTTACTCAATGCCGCTTAATACTTAAAGCTTGATACAACATTAGGTTATTTTTTTATCAATACTTCTTTAATCAGTCTGTATTACATATTATACTTATAGAAGAAAGTTTCAACGCTCTACCCCTACGATATAAGCCTTTAAAATTATACAACAAACATGCAAAAAATAATAACTGATTCATTCATCGTTAACATTAATAAAAGTAAATAAAATACAATCATAGATACAATCATAGATACAAAAATTAATATCTTTTGCTTGACATCTATCAAACTTAATAAAAAAGCAACCTTTATTCATCATAATCATCGTCAGAGTTGCAGTTTAGGCATACAAAATTGTATGGGTTCCCTTTGATACCTACATCTTCCATGCGCCCATTTTTTGCATGACCTGCATTCAAACCAATCAACTCCTGAGGTATTTGATGAATACGATCCAACACATGCCATGCCTGTAATTTCTCATTCTGAAATAAAGAAATAAATTTTGTAAAACATCTTTCTACATCTTCATCTTCAGGGGGGGGGGGGGGATTAACATGTTAAAACTTACCCCTGACATTTTGTTAATACTTGCCCCGAGCGCAACAATTTTAAATCAAACATTGTATGTTTAGAACTCAGATTATAGAACCAAAAGGCAGATGTAGTCGTTCTAGTATAAAGTGAAGCTACCAAAGCAAATACAAAATAAAAAGCTAATACAATCTCGTGTCAGTACTACGGAAAGCGTCAAATAGCATAAACGTCGCAAGTGTCAAATTTTTTAAAATAATTTTATCAGTTATAATGCCGTCTTGCATTATTAAATTCTCTAAAAGTTGTTCGCAAAAACAAAGAAAAGAAGACGGAATATCTTTTCACAGGTAATTGTTCATTATTTTATTATTTATTTATAATAATATTTTTTCGGTTCGCTCGGAACACAAAACCTCAACAATCATTCATTTGTACACCAGTTTAAATGAAAATCGGTTACCCTAAATTTGGGGAAATATGCATGGACTATTTGGACATTGGTCGATTTATAAATTTATATCGAAAAAAAAATATTTTGAAAGTAAATAGTTTTATTTATTTAAACCTAAAAGTAAGGCAATACAGCCAATAAAATTAGCATTCTAACTGCTGAAAATGTCACGTGTGCCAATAATATGTATGATAAATATTATATAATATTTTAGTTTCTGCTTAGCCTACTAATAACTAATAACTATAATTTTTGCAGATTTCCGACAGATGCTGTAACAAGAGAAAAATGGGTTCATATTATTCGGAAAAGCAGGCAAGATATTAATTGGCTAATTAATTTTGCGTGGTTCGCTCATTACATTTTAGTGAGGATGACGTGTACCTATCTCACTAAAAAAGGACATTGGTTGATTAAAAAATCATCAAAACCGAATTTTTGTTATAATAAATAAGTATATTGATATTTTGATGTTTTTTTTTATTTAAAAATATCTACCCAAAGAGACAAAAATCCATAGGTTAATTAAAACAATTAAACATATTTAAAATATTAAATTAAATAGGTATATTAAAAGAACATTTACACATAATTATTATAATATAATACTTTTTGATAACTAGTGACTTAACAAATTTAGATGCAGTTTTCACTGACGTATTCAAATGAGCTTGGGTTAACATTTAGTTAGAATCGGTACACAAATAAGAAATCACGTCAATTTAAAGAATACCATCCCTCATTTATCGATTATGGGCTTACCGAAGCGAAACAAGGGCGTTCACTAGTAATAAATAATTTGCCAATTTAATTGTGCATAATGTTTTAAGCTGAAAATATGGCGAACAATGTTTACAAAATTGCGGGAGATTATGACTTTTCACTTGGCAACCTCACACACACAAAGAATTACGTATCCATACGGTGCAATTGCTAGTTGACATTAAGGTTGTCATGCACACATAGGGAAAAAGCGGCTTCACATTATTCGTCGCTTTTCTTTGCGAATGTTCTATCTGCCTTTTGGTTCTATAATCTGAGGTTTAGAACGACAAAAGATAATTAAATAGAATAAACGTGATATTCTAGCTAGATAAATTACCATCAATTCACTATAATCTGTATGAGTTACATGTATTACATTTACTAAAAATCAATAAAGTTTTAGTGTAAAAAATATCGTTTACCTGCTAAAATTCACTCATGACACAGAACTTTTAAACGCGGTGTCCGGACGACACCTGACAGGTCGCAACTTGATCGGGACGTTGTTCTTGTCGTCGCATCGCGTACACAGATCACACTCATTAATAGTTTTGCATCTATGAGCTTGTTAATACTTACCCCCGTTAATACATGCCCCTGGTTCCCCTAGTGTCATTATTTTATGTCATGTTATTTTGTATATTTTAAATTAAAATACGCGATAATTCGACTATTATGAATACATGTTGTCGATTCCAACGCCTTATTTAATCCAGATCTACATGTAATTATTCTTAAAACACCGAACCGACGGGGCGAAAATCAAATGTTTGACCATAGTACATAATATCTCAATGTGTTTGACAGGTAAGATTTGTATGGGAAATTTAAATTTTCATTTTTAGTATTTTGCTCGCAAATTTTCCATATTTTCTCATCGCTGCAACCTTCCCTGAACTTCCACGAATATTTCAAGACTAAAATTAGCCAAATCGGTTTAGCCATTATAAAGTAAAAGTTAGTTAACTCAGTTAAAAGTTCTGGTATTTATCGATGTGTGGGTGCACAGACATAGTAACTATGTCTGTGTGTAGGGTGTAATAAATTTTCGTTACGAAATTTTTGCATTCGGTCCCCGCGCCCAAGGCCCGCGATAAAAGCTATGCAATAGCTTAAAAATAATTATTTTTTATTCGTAAATTTTTTACACTCATAAATCCTGCAAAATAATTGTTCTGTGAATCTAAAATCGTAACAACATTAAAGATTTAAATATATCTACTAGGTCGGAGCGGTCGAAAATATGCAAAAAAGTACGCGAAAACGTACTCGCAAATTAAGATTACAGATTTTTGTTGGCAGAAAAATGTGAATCGGCTTATCTCGTCCGAGACGAGCATGCATCGCACTAAATGCATTAGTCGAATTAGTCCACTGAAGCATACCGAAAAATTCAATTTGCCTTCAACGTTGTGCAGTGAAGAAAAAAACTTGAAAAATTCCCGTTGGTAAAAATTATATCCATTTTCCGGGAACCGGGCTGGACGTGCACTAGCGATGCTTGAAATCTGATTACGTTGCCTTCTATAGGAAATTTGTATTAAGTAGCGATAACGTATTCCTTTTATATGATATAATTAAAACGGTCATGTCGATTATCGTCATAGCTGTGATCAGTGTTGACACAGCTAGTTTCAGCGAGATGTTCCATTAGTTTCATTAAAGAAAATACCCTAACGGAAGCCCATATAGTCTATCATATGCGAACACTTCGCAAATCCAATACGTATGGTATCAAACAGAGAACCTTCTTTTTCGAAGTTGGTTAGAAATAAACACTTACGGAAAGTGAAGCCTTCAAAGGAATATAATGCGTAAGTAATACTGTGAGTGTACAGACATGAAAACAAAAAATAATAAAAGACTTCCGATTGTTGAAAAGTAAATGAAACGGAGGTTGTTTTACGCTTTACGCACGAAATTATAATACGACCTATATGCTAAAAAAAGGTCCAAATCTCGCTAAGTGAAGGGGAACCGATAATATTCGGCATAATTGTCCTGTCATGATTTCAGACGACGCGACGTGTCGGAAAAGGGAGCATAGGAGGCCGACAAACCAGGTACTCTGATCACCTGAAGAAGTCAGCGGGCATCCGCTGGTGTCAGAAGGCTCAAAACCGTGTAGATTTTCGCCAGTTAGTGAGGGAGAAGCACAAGTTAGGAAGGCCTATGTCTACCAGTGGATGTACGAAGGCATAGCCAACATCAAGTGACTCGTCTCCACTAGTCTCATCATCATTTTATTATGTGCACCTGTAATTAAGTTTTAATAAAACGTAAATTAAATAATTAATAACTATCTTTTATGGAGGACCTTGAACAAATAATTAGGTATATGGCTGTATTCATATTTAACCCTATCTTCTGACTCTACTTTGACAATTAAAACGAACATAATTTAGATAACAGTCCATTTGTCTAAAACCTGTTTGTAGATACATTACGGTACACATTACCTGATTAATTTACTACAAATACTACAAACGATCGTAATAGTTAGTTTATTAATAATGCGGAATCACCTTTAAACTTTTTTGACATTATGGCATAAGCGGAAATCTTTTTGACGCGAACAAAAACCTACGAAGGTTGTCCACTTACCTATATATACAAAGGGCGTTATAAACCGGCAGCGAGCGTAAGATTTATGCTAAAAATATCTAATATAATTGCTTTTTACAAAAAAAATAACCGACTTCAATCTTGATAAGTAGAGATAACTCAAAAACTACTCGCCAGATGGCGCTCAATTCAACATATAAGGGTAAAGTTCTCGTCACTACAAATTAATCAAGCCCAAACACTAGATAACTGCAGTAAATCGTTGAGGAGTTCCCTCGACTGTCTTTCGGCTTCATCAGATCGACTCCAGATCTTCATGAAATGGTAGCGCTTTAATGTACTTATGATAACATGAACAAACATACTAGTTGTCCATACAATTTTCGAAAGTTCCCCTCGATTTCTCCGAGATGCCATCATCAGATCCTGGTGTCCTTATCAGGGGACCCCACTGCGCATATCTACTTTACAACAAAAAAAGAATTATCAAAATCGGCCGATAAACGACGGAATAATCGCTGAACGTACATAAAAAAAAGCATATATACGGTCGAATTGAGAACCTCCTTTTTTGAAGTCGGTTAAAAATACAAAATGCGGACAGTTTGGAATGAGGAAGACGAGGTTTATTTCGGCGGTTATATAAATACTAAATGTATGGAAAAGGAATTTTACCTTGTCATTTGTCATCATAATATACTTCAATTCGCAGTTGAATAAACATTATTTTTATTATTCATTCATTCATTAGTTATATTATGGTAACACATAAGTGTTCAATATTACTCAAATCAGCATTTCTTAAAAATAAATTGGAAATATACAAATACAAATTCTTTCTTTCTATTGTTACGTGTCAGGAGTAATGGGTTCGAGAAAATGCCAGAATGTACCACAAAGACTTTTTTGTAATCGTCAGTCCACAATTACACACTTCGTACACATTAAAACACTATGCACGTATTCGGTTCGGTCTTCCCGGTTTCGCTTCCGAAACTAGAATGCCACCCAGTCTACCGAGTGCCCCTTTTATACCACTCACGCACCATTCATGCCAATGCAGAATATTCCGGTAGTTGTTAGAATGAAGCTCTAGTATGTTCCTTGCAATCGACTTTCGACCTTACGACTAATGTCATAAGGTCCAAGCGTCGTGGCGCCTACTACCGAAACGATCGCGACAAGGCCACGTCTATTGTTCTATTGTTCGCTTGACATGTTTATGGCCCTTGTTGTTTATTGCTTCCGGTTTAGTGAAGTACATAGGTACACCAGGGTTGTATGTTTTACTGCAAAGCGTATGGAAACGGAATGAAGGGGACATTTCTACTATTATGGTATCGTGACACGATACATTATAGTCCTATTACATTTTTACTTTAAAATTGCTTCGCCGAAGTACATTGATATTTGTTCCTTTAGTTCCGATAAATTGTCCATGCAGTTAAATTATCCTATACTCGTATTGGGTACTGACATAATTTTTAAACAAAAGAACGAAAAACGTTTTCCCCTGCTTAAATACGACAGCTGAACGTGATAAACTTAGTTCCTAATATACTATAGGTACTTAATTATAAATATTAAGTAGGTACCTGTGAGTAGATATATTGCAATCGATGCTATTTGAAGTCAATCTTCAATTTTTTTATACAATGTAATGTTTTTGACCTGAGGTAATTACTGAAGGGCAAGTCTGAGCAAGATTTTAAAATTATATTCAGGGAATATGCACTTTTTGTTAATAATAAAAAATATGGAATAAAAAACTAAAAACTTGTAGTTTCTCACATTCGTAAACGTAAAGACCAAGTTTTCCGAAGCAAAGCGAGGGCGGGTCTACTAGTTATTATAATAAGCATTATATTTACACGCATAGATTATAGAGGTCGCGGTTAAATCATTGGTAGCCGATAGCGTTATCATCATGTGACCAGTATTGCCCTTACAACGAGTACCTACTCCTTTGTATAAGTGCTAGTTTATCAGATCTGTATTACCTTGGTCGATTTATGTACATCATTCTGCTAATGAGTGTGGATTGAACCCACGACCTAACGGCATGGAACGGTTGATTCCTGTATCGGTATCTATTCTGCTATGGTTATCATAAATCTATTTTTGTTTACGGAAGTCGTATCCACTTTAACAGTAAAACTTAGTAAGTTCCTTAGTTTAATTGCCATAAACCATAAAAATATAACGTTAATTATTTTTACTATTAGGTGTTAGTTCTTAACCTACATTACTTGGAAAGTTATAAGTTTATGAGTAAAGAGCCGTGTCATGAAGCGCCTTGATTAGCTATACGGGACATCAAAATACTAAAAGCTTATTGATTTTCCATTGCACCTAAAACTATCTAGAGCTAGTAACCTCGTTACACAGTTTTCAAAATTTTAATAATTGCATCTATAAATCAGAATACAAATCCGCGTACAGCCACGAACCTAAGTTACATTATGCAGAGGCAATAAAACCGATCCGGGAACGTCCTGGGGATTTCTCCCCGCTCCCTGATCTAACGGGGATGCCCCGTAACGTTTATCACTTCAACGCGTTTATGTCACATTATACTTACGTTTTTGATTTAGGTGTACAACTCATGATCTACATTCAAATCGTATATGTTCCTTTTTTGAACCGATGGTTTAGTATACAGTGACTTCAACGGCACTGGATAGATACGTGTCTCTCCACTTAATCGAGGAGGCCTTGTGCATAATCGAAGATTTTTTACCTGGTTTTATATCTACGGAAACGAGCACCCAAGGCCGAGAAGCTAATATTAAGTATGAAGTTGAAATCAGCAGAAATGGGAATTAAACTTACAATCTTTTACTATCTGTACCAAATGGTTAAGAGGTTCAAGAAGGACTGATGCAAAGAATATTTAAATTAGTAGGCTATCTTCAAACAAAGGTACCAACTTTTGTTTGGGCACGCGATTGTCCCGTCAGATACGTACGTTGCTTAAAATGAACACGAAAGATGTTCATAGAGGCTTCGTTAATGTGCGTTCCACGGCGTGTACCTAACTACACGGATCATACACAACCAAGCCTCGGTACAAAAGAGTATGAAGCTACAATACTTCGTTACGTGCGTTGGCTAATCTTACCTTGATATTTAGGTAGGTCTAACCCACTTCATTAATTATTTAACCAGAAGCTGACGATTAATGTAACGTACGATACATCGACCGTTACAAAGATCATGGTCATCAGGGACGGCCGTGACCATGGTGTCTAGCCATGGCAGTGATAATGGGTTAGTTTGAATTTATTTTAGCGATTACCTGCCGCGCTACACGTAAACTTTATACTTATCTATATCTATCGTATTCATGTAGTAAAAAATTATCTGATCGTTGTTTACGTTTGAAAAAAAATATGTAGGTATTTTGAGATAAGAAAATCTAGTTATTCTAAGGGGCCTTTATTAAGGCAATCGAAAAATGATGGTTAGTTTTTATGTCTGTTTAACTTTGCGTTTATGCACACTACTCTTTTTAAAGTATAGATTACACAGCATCGTCACTGTCGTTCTCTCTTTCTAGAATATTCTTAGAGTGATAGATAATAATTTTATATAATGATAATTTTAAATAAATATTTATCAGCAGACACCTGATCCGAAGTAGGAAATTCCACGACATAGTTTCCTTCGAGTGACAAATGTAATAATTACTGCAGTCAACATTCGAAGGTTGGCAAATAAATGATAAGGTACATCTCGTTACATTGTAGTAGCTGCCTTAGGGTGCGGTTCCACTGAGGCGGAGCGGAGCGGAGCTGTGCGCGATTCACCAGTCACATGCCTTGAAAATCACGCGAGGCACAATGAGATGTGGATTTCAAGCCATGTGATTGGTGAATCGCGCACAGCTCCGCTCCGCTCCGCCTCAGTGGAACCGCACCCTTAGGCTGCATTCAGACTGATACTCATAACTACCATTATATAATGCATCTCTTTTGTTAACACGATAATCTATTCAGTTTCTTGAGCGAGAAAATAGCCAATAGTTAGTCGCTGACTCGTCGGCGGTGGGTCACTGTAAATTCATTATGAAAACAATAAATTTTCCTAGTATGTATCGGCACGTGTAAGTAGACATTTTGTTTTAAACTCAGGAGTATGTACTCCTTTATACTCATACATACTTTCCATTTTAAATCCTTCCGGTAAGATTTTTAAAAAATATTCATTTCTCCTCCACAAGACAAGTAAGGAATCTCTATTAATCTTTTATCAAAGTTTCAAAGTATTTATTAGGCTGTTGACTGTTGTCTTTCAGTCGTCTCTGTTAGCGTTTTATTGAAATTTATGAGGGTTCAAGAAATAATATGCTTAAATTATAATGTGACACAACAATTACGTATATCTATCTACCTGTAACATACTTTTTGTACACAATATAGAAAGTAGCTGTGGTAACCAATGTCATTGGAGAAATAGAAATCTGGCCAGTCATAGTATTTCTTAGAACCTACTCGATGTTAAATTATTTTTCTACCATGTTTTCATACTGAAGTCGATCAACCACTATGAAGCCATGCATATTATTTTATTTATTTTTTATCCTTCACTAATGGATCTCTTTCGTAGTGATAACTAGAAATTCTGATTTATTATGAATGGCATCTATCAGGAAAAATGGGATTTTTTCCCGATTTGGTTTGTTTTCATTTATTGTAACTGCATTTGTAGCTGTTGTCCATTTGCCCTCAAAGTATGAAAGGCTAAAACAATTGGGACATTGTTTTCAAACGTCAGCGGCAAAAATAATAGATTGTATTACAAGGGTGCAAAGTAATATTTTTTCGGCGAGGGCGCTTTTTTGAATCCAGAGCGAAGTGAGGGATTCTAGAGTAGAATCCTGAACGTAGCGAGGGATTCAAAGTATGTCGCCCGAGCCAAAAATATTTGCTCCCGAGTGATACACTCTACTTTTCATCCCCCCTATGAGAAAATAAAAGGCGCCTCAAATTCAGGAATAATACTGTCACAGTCACTAAACGAAGCGCTCATAGCCCGGCGGCTTGCGTCGATCCTAAGCGATCGACAAAGTTAAGCAACAGCGGGCGCGGTCGGTACTCGGATGGGTGACCGCTAGTGGCAAAAATTTCTTGAGCGCTTCCGTGCTTCGGAGGGCACGTAAAGCCGTCGGTCCCGGTTGTTATCGATTGATAGCAGTCGTTAAGCCATGTCGGAGGCCTTCGGGCGGCTTGAAAACTTTCGACACTGGGTTGGCCACTAACCCCTCCACCAATCCGCATTGGAGCAGCGTGGTGGAGTATGCTCTAGGCCTCTTCAGTAATGAGGAGAGACCCGTGCTCAGTAATGGGCCATTAGTGGGTTGTAGCTTAGCTTTTTTTTAGTCACTAAACTAACTAAACTGACTAAACCGACTAAACCGACTAACCCGACTAACCCGACTATTATTTAAATAACGGGCAGGAAAAGTTATATGAAAATTCATTCCATATAAATCATTCATATCTATACGTACCTACCTACCTATAAAACTATAATATGCACTATGTAGGTACTAAACTAGATATTTATACCTACCTTTAATATACTATGGTACTGATGGTAACGCTGTTTGTGCACGCTAATCTCTGAAACGACTGAATGGATTCATATGGGATTTTCACTGGGAGATCGAGGTGGATGTGGAGCAACCATGAAGCAAGGAGCAACATATAGGCTATTTTTTTCCCGGAGTTCCCGCGGGATTGGGATTCACACGGGAAAAACTCCTATGTAGCGGGCAAAAGCTACTTCCATAAAAAAATCCTATACGTGTATACACGGGCTGAGGAGCCCATAATCTACGTGAAAAGAGTCTACGTACTGGATCATTCTATGTTTGACCGTGAAATACATGGCAACCACAGGAATGCTGCGTCTGCTAGTTTTTTTAATTCTTGAACTACAAAAGTACGTTCGGCAAGAGTCAAGGGCGTTCGCGGAGAACATTAGGCTGTAGACACACTGATGTATAAGTCTACGGACGTCCATTTATAAGTTAACAATGATAAGCTATGAAGAGTATGAAGTCATGGTTCCATTTATTGATATTGATTCTATTGATATTGACCTGAATTTTGTGAAATTTCGATATACAGAGATATTACAATTTACATTATTATTAAAGTTAATGATTTTGTTAATGCCAAAATAATTTAGTTCCCAATTCTGAGTAATTATATAAAAAAATGGATGCAATGTCAAATCAGAATATAACATTTAACGCTTGAAAAACTTAATTCAGCCAAAGATTAAATTTTTATTATTTTTTACACTTTTACCCTTATTTGTATTATTTTATGGGATGAAAATTTGTGATACTAAAGTTTATTTAGACAATTTGTGTACCGGCTGAACGCGCAAAATTAAATTGACACCTGTCATCCGGATTTGCGATGCCGTTAACGACAGTGAACAGTTTGTCCAATCTAAACGCGGCCTATTTTAGTTGCTGACACGTGTATCTTCAATACAACGTCGTACTAGGCGGTTCACTAGACTTTGTGTTACTGGCAAATTGAAACGAACTTTTTATTCGCTGCGGAAGATACCAACAGTTTTTGAGCTATACATATCAGTAAACGAGGTTGATTTTTTATAATATTCATCACTATTTAATATTAGACTGGGTTCCAATTTCCTACTCAAGATAGAGAGCTGCCACATGTTTTGGGAAAGAAAAAAATATATATTATGTATAAAAAAAGTTCTGCAAATATTGGTGGTACTTTTGGAAAAAATATAGATATGTACCTACATCTAATATGTATTATAGTACCATAGGTAAGTTGTATTTACATTAACTGTACAAAATAAATAAACATCTTGGTTGGATAAAATAAATAATCATGTACCCTCAGACCAATAAACTATAGACGGCGTGCCGTGAACAAAAGCGTGAAGCCGGCAAAAAGTACGCCTCGCCTTGTAATACACACGGCGGCACTCACACCAAAACGACTTTTGTGTTCTAAATAATAAAAAATGAATGAAGCTTTGTGTTCCAAAAAATAAAGTTCAAAGGAGGTCCGCCAAATCCCATACAAAAAAAACCCAGGCCCGGCGCTAAAGCAATGTATGTCAGTTTTTAGAGTAAATATAGTAAAAATATTATATAATATATATTATTCGGTTTTGCTAAATTCACATGCTAACATATTTTTTTTGCTCATTGAATTTTCATAGGCGCTCTATGTAAAAAAATATATTTTTAAGAGAAACGTCATTATTCATTGTACAATACTACTACAATACCATTGTAATACTGTGATTATGGCATATAAGCATGTATATTATATTGAAATAACTTTTATTTGCAATTTTTCATAGACCATTATTTTCCACTTTTTCATAGTTTCGAACTGCTAGGTAATTTTTTCATAGTTAATTTTTTTCTAAATAAAAATATAACTGCAAATGAAAAATATGTAAATATAATATAATGTATAGGTACATGCTTATATGCCACAATCACAGTATTACAATGGTATAGTACAATGAATATAATGACGTTTCTCTTAAAAATGTATTTTTTACATAGAACGCCTATGAAAATTCAACAGGCAAAAAAAATGTGTTAGCATTTGAATTTAGGAAAAGCGAATATATACAAAATTTTTACTATGTTTTCCCTAAAAACTGAGATACATTTCTTTGGCGCCGGGCCTGGGTGAATTTTGGCGGATCCCCTTTGTTCTAGTTCAAACTGTCAACATAGGGCATTCTATTGGTTCCGATGTGTGTTTTAAGCACACTTTTGCCGGCTTCACGCTTTTGTTCACGGCACGCCGTCTATAGTTTATTGGTCTGAGCATGTACCTATGCATTTTTTGTAACTAAGTAATAAGTCTAATAAAGTAATATCTTTTATATTCTACTGTTTTTTTATAAACTATGCAGTAGATATTCTCCGCTATTACATAACACAGTTACACTGCTTACGTATTATTCGCAAGTAATCGTTTTATGCAAATCAATTGACTTAAATTACCGAAATACCCAAAAATAAACTATGTCAACTAAGTATGTGTAGGTATTCAATATTTATCTTGTTGCTCAAAGTAGGTACGCGTCTTCCCTTAGGAACTGTGGGGACATGTTCTAATAGGTTCAAGTTTAATTTATAGTATTAGGTAGGTACCATGGTAGGTACCTAATATTTTTTCGCTCTGACCAATTTCAGTAGGTACTTAACACAACCTACTTAAAATAATTGTTTTAAGAGATAATCTATTTGTTAACTTATGAGCTTTATAATGTCATTCAAACAAATTATTTTTTTTTTTTGGATTAAAGATACCAAACGAAAATAAATCAGAAGTGTAAGTGATATAGAATAAGTCCCAAATTAGGAGTAGTCCTGTTAGTCAATCTTCAATCACTGTTCCAAAAAAGTTTCATTTAATTAAATTTGCACGTCCCACAATTTCTTTAACATAATTGTGTCACGGAGACCAATGAGCCACTAATCTACTCTTGAACACAGCCTGCATATCGCCTGCCCACTGATCGTTTAATAATTCATGTTGTACAAACCGGAAAACGCTTTTGAAAATGCCCGACGAATACGTATAATTTGCACAATTAGCATGAAGACGACCAGGGATGCGCTCATGCAACATGCAGTGTGCTATTAACATGCAGTCCGATTAGTATGCGGAGGACGTTGTGAATGGATACGGTATCTTAGAAAAAATCATGCCTTTATTCTTTCAACAGCTTTCGAAATTAGTGCATGAGAAAATTAAAGGACTTGCCGTTTTATGTACTTACAATGCGTTGTTGACCCTTGATGTTAATGTGCAGTGCTTGGGCGAAGACCAATTGCCGTTGCATGGCCTGTTTGTTGCTTCTAATAACTGTAAATTGAAAATTTAAAAAACCTCCCACTTACCTACTTGAATTTTGTAAAAAAAATCTTAGATCATTTTGGAAAAGACCTGATACTCTTCAAACTGTTGGACTGATTTCTCTCACACATTGTTAAAAACCATCGCGATGGACAAGACTTTCGATTTGAAAAAACCGCACTCAAATCTGTTCATTTATTCAGGAGCTACGGTGCCACAGGCAGATAGTTTAAACTTATAACACGGTATCTTTTTTCGTCGGGGATTAAAAAGTAGAATGTTATTTGTAGTGAAATTGCAAAATATAATAATATGTTGATGCAAAAATTGTCGATTGCTTTTCTGACACAACTGAAGCTAAGCCAAGCAAGCAGATATTTTTTTTAAGTCTTAAGTGCCTAATAACGTCCAGAGATGCTCATTGATTGGATTAAAGCTTTTAAGATCCACAGTCGATAAACAGGTAGGACTGTAGGACAGATGTCCCTGTAGCTCGGGACCACAATACGAGCTTCGGTATCCCCTGCCTGTCGTAAGAGGCGACTAAAAGGGGACTTTCGGGGTTGCGGGCGGCTAGAGTGGGAGCTCGAACCGTCCATCAGCAACCCCGGGAAGGACGACGGTATGTGTGGCCGCATACCGTTGTAAGGCGCTGGCAAGCGATGGGGCCTTAGTCCCTCGCGGGGAGAGCCCGAATATATGGGCGCCGCGCTTGGAGGACTCCGGTTGTGTTCCTTTTGGAGATCCCGGAGTTCTCCACAAGCGCTGAGGAAGGCCACCGGGGGGGTTTTAGTGGGTAAAAATCCCACATCACCCTGTGTCGCTCCCACGGCACCGGGTACCTTTTGAAGGTTTCCCCCTCGTCAATAAAAAAAAAAAATAAAAAAATAATAAGACTGTAGGACAGAATTCGGACTCTTTGAATTTGCTATGACTGATTCACAAGTTATTTATGAGCAAAAGGGATAAGGATATTAATTCCGATATGATAATAACTTTACCGTTTGAAAATACTTACACAGCTCAACACTTTAATCTTTGTGACTTAAAGGTGATATTGTAATGAGACAATCTTGCTGAACAGAGAAAGAAATACTATTAACAGCGATTAAACCTATTTCAAACAAAAAAAACACATCCAAACAAGTCTTTCTTACCTTCAACAGTAAAGTCGTCTATCAGATTCGTGAACTTAATGCATGCAAATAGTCTGTGACTACTGTAATCTTTAACTATCAGTAGGTAATTACCTTAATGCGCCTGATTACTACCTAATGTTCTTTATACATATACCTAATAAGGTCTTTTAATGTGCTTTTGAAATAAATTCTCCGATCAATATCACTTCTATTAGTTTCAAAGTAAATATGACCCATAAATATGACCCTGTGAAGTCATAAGGGAATCATAGCGCGGGCTATGTCTAACATATAGGTAAAATGAAAATATTTCAAAGTTCGCCCTAGGAGAAATCTTGGTTTCTTAAATTGCTTTAAATCAAGCATCGAATTAAGCGGTCATTATTAAATTCTGCCGTGATACTGTTGTTTTTCATGACGGTAAATGGACATCAATAGAAAAACACGTCAACGATGCGTTGTCGGTCGGGAAAGGGGAAACAAGAAAGAACAAAGCGGCTGTCAAGGTCGCAGCCGGAATCCGACAAGTCCTTTGGCGGCTTTTAGAAGCCATTGAGTGTATTCCAGTATGTTCATATTGGTGCAGCAAGGGTCAGGATCGGACTTTTCTATGCCTGAAGATTGGCGGCCTAATGGTTGTTGTGTAGCGATATTAAAATATTCATGGAATTTTCGCCTGTAGCGATCGACTAATTCAACTTTTGACCGCCCACGGCGATAAAATAAAATATGAATTTTTTTACCGGATCAAATAACACACTGAAATTTTCAGCATTCTAGAAAAAGCAAATATAAATTTCATACACCAAGTAAATCAGCAAGTAAATCCAGAACTGACTAGTCGCAGTCAGTTTTATCAGATTCTGCTTAGATAGCTTTTATCGACAAAGTTAATGTAGACATGTCGTTAGATTCGCAATCTAGCTTCCCAACTTTTATACGGTAGAATTACAGCGAAATAAAATCAGGAACAGGTATCAAAAATTTATAAGGGGTGAGGATAAAATTGTTCCAGTTCGTACCATGTTGAGCACAATAAAAGGAGATGTAATATTTTGCCAAGTTCTAACTTGTTATGATCAGGTGGAACGAGATATATGAAACGGTGGCGATTGTGTAAACTTTTAAAATCGCGCAGCAGCGCTCACAGACCAGCTTGGTGAAGCAAAGTTTACACAAATAATAAGTCCCATTCGTTTCGATAGATTTAAATTATATGAAATCATAAGGATGCGTCTTTGGGAGAATGATTATACCTACCACGAACCAATCTCGTGGCCACGCGAAACCTATGCAATTTATGCTACAATTTTTTTTTGTGATTATATGTAACATACATAGGTATTTTGCATCCATCCTTAACCACATACAAAATTAACGTTCACGTTTACGATGTCTGCCTTTTACAGTTTTATTGTTATATGTGGCTTCAGCCCGCCGATGGTCCACCAAAGGATATGCGTCTTTTCATCATTGAGAAGGCCTAGAGGCCCTAGATCCTAGATTAGAGCATACTCCCCCTAACCTAGATACCTAGTATACATGTATAAAGCATTAAGATTTTATAAAAACTAAACTATATTTCATAAAATCTTAACGCTACTGTTACAGCTTCTTAATTCGCCAACTACGCTAGCATTTAGCGATCCTTTTAAACTTCACTTGGCTTCTTTTTGCAGTTGTGAAACTTTCCTTCCTGTAACATTTTACCGTGGAGCGTTTCGACGCGACGATCGCATCGAGTTAATAAGTTCGCGTTTCGATGGCTCTGGCGTTTTAAACTTTTAGGATATGAGATAACAAGGTAACAAAGAGACATCGATTCGGCTAAGTCCACTTTAAGGTCTTACCTAAATATATTGGTTCTACCGTAATTTTGTGTTGTCTCGGCATCTCTGTTCGCATTATGTAATTTGTTTGAATTTAAGGTTCTATTTTACAAGTATGTAGGTATACTTACTTATTATTTATCGATACCTTAAAGTAGTGTTTTTCTCTCGGATAGCAAAAGAACCTGCAGCACCACGTTTCCGCTTTCGTCCACGACAACTAGACTACATGATTAATTAGTACCTAAAGGGTGTTTTTAATAATTTAGTGTGTAAATTCGGTTCTCTTTTTTGACGATAATGGTAATATAAAGTAAAGTTAATAACATTATTTTTATTACTGATGTCCGTAGACAACGGTAGCTACCATTAGGTAGGTTGTCCGCCTGTTTGTTGACCAGTTATAGATATAAACGTTTGAGATGTATCAATTACAATATTAGTAGCTTTTGTGATACGAATTACCTTGTAATCTTACGGATTAGTATCAATCAATCCTCACAATTATCTACAATCTTCGTATCCATAACTAGCTTTAACCTGTTTTAAGTTCCTTGTCATCTAGAAAAATATACTGAGTCTCGAATACAGTCCGTAATGCTAGATAAATTAAGCTGACATTTTGTAAATCTTCTGTGTTTAATTTACATGTTACAATCAGATAAAATAATTCCGGATTAGATATCTAATAAATACGAGCATGTTAGGTGAATCGACAATACAATTTAATTATTTAGAATCATTTATGTATTTTTATAATACAAAAATTATTAATGTTTTTTTTTACATAAATAACGAAGGGGTGAAAGTATGTTTGAAAATCAGTAGGTATAAGTTCTTCCACGCGGGCTAAGGTGCGGGAAAAACCTTGTGATCTATAATTTCATTCAATTAACAAAAAAAATCAACAATGTTATAAATAAAATAGAACTGTAAAAATACTAAAAATAAATATTGTCGTTGGTCGGAAGTAATAAATTTTATTCGGAAATAAAAAATTTTCCTCGACATAGTAAAGCCCCTCACCCTAGCTGCGTCTTTGTCAACTTAATTTTCATGATTTCCCCGTATTTTAAGTCCGCGCTATTGAATCCATTTGAAGGATTTCTTTTATGTTTTGCCCTTTAAAAGTTATAAAGCAGAAAAAAAGAAATATAAAACCATTGACACTGGGCTGTATTCAAAATCCCAGCGAAGAATTGTGTTTCATTAACTTATTTAAATTTCCACACACTATTTTCGTTTTAAGCGACTTCAAAGAGCGGAGGAGGTTCAAAATTCGTCTATGTTTTTTTTCTTGTGTGTTACCTCGTAACTTTGCACTGGGTGAACCGATATTGATCCTTTTTTTTTAAAACTTCTGCTTGTCTTCTGATCCAGTTTATTTTGAGCGCCCAACAGACGGGTAGTTTTTGAGTTATCTCTAGTTATCGATTTCGAAGTCACTTATTTTTCTTTAAAAGTAAATCTTCTTTATAAAATATTTCTTATCATAGTTTGGGAGGAAGATCTTGAGTCGATTTTCAATTAATCTGCACTAGCTAAATTAAATACTAGAATTGTTTACCACTACCAATCCGTGAGATGTTCTACAAATGCGTTCTAGTAATCCCGATGCACAAGTTCTCTGTAAATTACTCGTCTCACTAGCTCCGTTCTCACCTACACTCGGCCTTTATATTTTTTCGGCGCACCTAAATTACCCTCCAACCTAATAGTTTTCACCTATTACCGTGAGCCGGCCGAATTTATCGCTTTCCACTGTTGATTTATCCGCGAGCCGACCGGATTAAGTACCGCTAACTTGGCGATAGTTAAGTCTGCTATCTCTGATGTTTCAGAGCGAAAGCTCTTTCCTTTTATCTAAATTGGTACGCTACCAATAAAGATCCAACGGCGTCTGTCGTAAACCATTCGCCCCATACGCTTCATTATGGGGCAAAGTTTTAGATATGATGGTACCGTTTTATTGTCCACCGATGTCGCGAGATCCCTATCGATAATGAGATTTGGTGAGCCACTATCGGACACGGCTGACAGACTGAAATGTTGGACAAGTTGTTAACTATGTATCCTTGTAAATAAACCTAACGCACTGACACTCGTTCATGTAACATTAAGTTTAAGTAAAATAATTTACGGGCAGGCATGACGGATAAGTAATGAAAAAAGTATCAGTGTAGAGTACCTACTGCAAGATAATTTCTCTTAAAGATTATTCTGTATAATATTTAAATTGGAAAAGTTTAGTAAAATTACAGGCTTATAACTTAAATTACAAACTCCCTCAAAAGCATTACAGTAAAACTAGCAATAAATAATTTAACAATTCATTATGATTTACGTGATTATGCTCGGAGTTAATGTGACTTTAGTTGGTGGACTATCGCATTCGTAAATTACGGACAAAACTTCACCATCAAAGGCTTACTCGGAGAACATTACTATTCCTTTCCAACGATAAAGAAGAGGTTAAAGTGCGACAGAGACAAATAAATCTTCTAATTGAATTTGTCATAAAAATTGAAAGTTCGCTCCCAGGGCCGCACTTCACAAACTACTTTTAATCCATTCTCTGAAGGGAACTTCTAATTTATTGTGAGTGCTAAGTTTGGTCCGACTATTCTAGATATAATAGAAGTTTACCCTTGTTTCACCTACGCTGATGTAATCGTTTTATCTCAGATGAAATCTATTGGTTTGTAACGGAATTGTGAAATACTTTTGCAGAACGGATATTTTACGGATTGTTTAAGTTTGTAATTGTAGTGGAATTAAATATATCTTTTACATGTATAACATTATCGTGTAGGAAACCAATCAGATGTTTATCCTGTATTTGGTAATTAATTTATCAATATTTGCTGAACCTTGGTGCAAGGTCGTAAGATACTAATTTTATAGTTTGAATCAACCGGAAAGCCAGGAAAAAAGCATGGAAAGAAAAGAGGCTAGATCTCAAGCATGGTAACCATACCATGCCGAGTCGCCTTTTGATAGGTCCATGGTTCAAATACCAGGGAAGTGGATATTTAATGATGAGTTTAAATTTCTTGAATTGGCCTGTGTGTGTCTGTGTATGTATATACTATACTATGGCACCCACGACACAGAGAATTTCATTGTGGGGCTATGAATGTGTAGGTACTGATATTTTTTTAAACTACCTAGGTAGCTACTCGTAGTATCACATAAAATGAAGACACAGAACAGCCCTAAAGCTAATATGAGTGTTCGTTACTTATGAAAGGCTGAGAAAATCTTTTGTCCGAGTGGAGGTCAGCAAATTAGCTCGGTAATACGATATTGTTATTGATGTCATAGGCGCGTCAGCGGTTGTAACTTGATGCTATTACTTAACTATCATATCCAGAAAAGTATTGAATAGGTACGATAAAATGATTAACAAATAAGTAGTATTACGAATTTATGTAAAAAGGTAGTTTTTTTTACAACGTATGAAGCTATTTCTAACAACAATGTTATTTTTCAACACACTTGCTCGTAAAGTTGCTATTTTTTCTTTAGTCTTACGCCCGGAATGCGGTTTATTACGCACTAGTGCGTTTTACTTTTCATTACCGCACTAGTGTTTTTCTTATTCCACTTTTTTTTTAATATCCGTAAAGAGGTTGTTACCAAAAGATTTATTATTTTGTAAATAAATAAACTTGTTGTACTTAGTCAAAATCTGATAAGATAAGATTATACTTCATCTAATTATCTATTAAAGCATTTAAAAAATACAATATTTTAAATCATTAATTACCGTAAATTCTTATTAGAAATACATAATTATTTAGTTTAATACCTATATTGTGGCTGAATGTTCGGTGCCTTGGACTTAACCTGCGCGCGCATAGTTATTCAACCAAAGATACGGCGCGCGAAAAAATAAACCGCGCTATTTTGTGCAAACATTTGTTAGTTTATAATTTGCTGATTTGTGACTGAAAAATGTCGATACCTAATTGTTTTTTTCCTCGCAAGTGTGTTGAAAAACGTCGTATGATACGCGTGTGCTTTGTTCATTACAGTCTTGGCTCTATTTACAGCCCTCGCCTTGCGGCTCGGGCTCAATACCGCCTCGACTGTAATGACCAACTTCGCACACTTGTATCATAATGTACTATTACAACTGTACCTTCGTTCTTGAAGGGTATGTATTTATGTTACCGTTAATTTGCGTACCTAAATCTGATAGAATGCAGATTAACGAGGTATTCTGCAGATTATCTGATTGAGTCAGTTAAAGTGGAAAAACTATAATTGAGTTCATACATTAAGTAGTTAATCTGCAGACTTCCTAGCTAATCTGCAGACTAACGATCATGCATACGGTAAAGTCTATAAAATAGGTTCTTGTTTGAACGTCAATTGTTAAAAACGAGTAACATTGAACGGAAACATAAAAATTGAGTTGATTTTGGATATAAAACAATGAATACTCATTTCCATTACTACTCAGTCAAATTCTTCAAGGTAGGTAGGTCGAATTGGTTACAGAACCGAATTAGCCTACCCCTACTCCACGTAGTCTTGTATGCCCTACCCCTAGAGTGTTTTTTAGAACCCGGAGGCGCGGAGGGAGGGCAGCCCCCGCCCGCTGTAACAAAACGCAGACACCCGGGCGAGCCGGAGCGGCTGAGGCTGATCGCCGAAGGCGACCAGCAAGCCGAAGCTGCGCAGGCGTCTATCTCAGTCTGTGCTTTGTTACGCAAGGGCGAAGGGGCTGCACCTTCCGCATCGCCGGAGACGTCACGGTTCGAAGTTATGCCCTATTTTCCGCATTTTTACGATTCGATCAAATCTCGATCGATCGGCCAGATCGATAATTTCATGATGTGACCAAATGTACAATGTGGCCAGGACATCAACACAAATTGGTGCTCAGGTAGCCAGTCTTCCGCAATTTAACGATGTACCATCCGTTACTGTGCAGACTAACTGGGTAAAGTGCAAATAAGACCTTTTTTTACACTTTAACGTATCGTATCAGTGTATCTGCAGATTACCTAGTTAATGTGCACATTAACTTATTATGCATTTTAAGAACTTCAAGAACGCATTTTAACGGTAACATGTATCTACCTATCTACATTTTTTTTTATTTACAGTTTTTATATTACATTCATATGTAGGCAGGTACATGGAAATAGCACAAATAAAGTTGTTGTATGAAAGTAAAGAACTCCTTTTAAATTGAGAATCCCAATCGAATTTTAGCAAATCTCAAATCTAAGCACATTGACATTGTCAACCGCTAAGTGCTAATGGATTTTAAAAGCACGACTCTAACCGGCAACACGTAGCAAGAGAAAGTCGGGGATTTCAAAGAATCACTGAGGCAGAACAGACGGACAAAGGGCTTTACATTTTAATCGAAGTACGTTCGTTGCGAGCTGGTAGGATCTTTGGTGAGGACGGCATTCGCTGTTCTTATTATATTAACGGTTAATAATTCCCTGAAAGCAGCCAGGTAGATAGGTAGATATGTCTTTATTTACCAGATTTTACATAACACACACATTTTGCACATACACAGTCCTAGATGAATCCTGGTGCGGGAATTTGAATTCGTTCTTACCAAGCGTACAAAAAATAATCGTACAATAATATTGATAAGAAGATCGTCAATTAACCTTGCTATTGCTACTATAATATGTGATAAACGTCAAAAGTAACTACATATAAACAAACCTTGCCATTGCTACTATAATCCTTACTAATATTATAAATGTGAAAGTGTGTTTGTTTGTTTGTGACTATTTCACGTCGCAACAGGGCTATTATATGGTAAGGTTTTTATAAGGTAAGGTTTTATGGTAAGGTTTATGTGTGTGGGGATAGTTAGGAGGGTGGAGAGTGACGTAGGCCACTTTTTACCGCGGGAAAACATCTCATTCCCATGGGAAGATCGTTGTTTTGTTAGTTGCTAGATATTTAGTTCCGGAGTTGTTAATAGATGGCGTTAGTAAAATTCATTTGCAAGTTCTGAATCACGCTATCAAATACCTACTACATGTAATTTACTTAAGTCATCGGCTACTTTTTAGCTGAGATTCCTCCGGCAGCGAGATTTACGCGGCCGTAACCTACGGGTCCCGAAGCAAAGCGCGGGCGGTGATAAACGTCAAAAGTAACTACATATAGGTAAACATATCTACTGTTAGTATTACGAATATTAAAGCAAAGCGGTTACACCCACCATGCTATTAAAAGTATTTATTTCCATTCCGACGAGTTTCATGAAGGATTTACGATAGCGTATTCGTTAAAATCATTAAAACAGTATTTGCGATTAAATCGCTTTTAATCTCTCGCCCTGAAGTTATAGTGAGCAGCTTTATTTTTTAATTAACCAGTCGTTAATTTAAAAAAAAAATGATCAATTTTAAATAAAATTATTTTAAATCGGTATTAAATTATCTTATGTTGTCTACGTCTACTTAGCTACTTACTTACTACTCCACGTAAAAGTTATGTCTTCCATCAAGATATTACGGAGTTCTGGTTTTATGGTAAAACTATGTCAATCTAAGTTTTAAGGTTATCACTTCCGCCTTCGCCTATTCTTCGTTTTACCTTAACGTTAGGGCTGCTTACAGCCCAACAAAAGCTAATACCTAAATACTAATAATTTAATTAAATAAAGTCCTCCGTTGAGTTTGTCTGTCTATTTGTGATAGATTTAAAAACAACTGAGCAGATTTCATGCGATATTCACCAGACATGTGATTCACTAGGAAGGTTTAGGTGGGTGGCTAATTTATAGAGGTTTTGGGTAAATTGGTTCAGAAATGATGATAATTTGTTGAAAGTGTAGGAAAAATCAAGCCACTGGGTGTTTAATCATAATTTAAAATCTTCACGATTCACATTTAATGTAGCCAAAATAATTTTAACAGATAAAAATAAACTTTAAAAGAAAGAAGAAAAAGCTAAATTTTAGCTTTATAAATCGCGTTATAGCTCTGTAACATCACTGGAGTACGAACTCACAGTGGCGTCAACGCGTCGCGGTGGTTCGATCCCTGCGAAAAAAGTTGCAAGTCGGTTGCCGGCGCCGAAGAACATTCAAATTTATCGATTGTCGCTCATTACACCATCCTTACCCACTCACCAACTTAGCCCTTCGAAATCCCACGTTACTTTTTATCCTCGAGGCCGTATCTTTTTCCATCGCTGTTATTATTGTCCGTTAAAGTTTAAGTGCTCGGCGGCTAACTTTCGATGTCTTCTTGATTTACGAGGAGCGCTTCCAAGTGTTTTATCGAGCATAAATGTAAGTTTGCTACTTGTTGAGATTGAAGGTCGGGCGCTATGATCGGTTAACGCTACTGGGTACTGGGTCACTGTTTTATTGGAGAATCATCAGCGATTAGACTCTGTAAGTCAAAATCCTGAGTATCTATAATTTTTTTGCCTTATTATTTTTATCAATCCACGTAGTTTGAAGTTAAAAGTGTTTTTGACACCTTTGATTAGATAAAGGTAATTAATTTAATTATACCATCGTGAAACTCGGTAAATTCAAAATTGACGATATTTGTGTTCTTTAGAACTCTACAAAACAAATCTGTAATGATTTAAAGACAACACCACACACACGTTATACCGACAAAAATAAATTAAATACCTACCATACACCTTTATTCAAAATAAAATCCATTCATTTAACCGGTATGTAATTCATTTGTAAATTTGGTGATACACCGCGAAACGTGTTGGAAATGTACGATCGTACCGGTGTCGTTATAGGCGTCCGCCCGGCGCGTCGGCAGGTATCGGCGGCGCCACATGGGCTTCAGCCAGATTAATGGATCATTGCCTCCCTCCCGAATGCGAAACTACTGTTCCACGACATACCTCCTTCATACCGCCTTCATACCTCCTTCGAGCCATGTGTGCACCTCACGTTCAATCTTATCTTGCTCGCTGACAGCATAGTTTAATACTTTTATTGCCGAATATGACTCGGTAATTGTTTGATTTACCTATGTACGTTGCTGTTAGATTGTGTTTTAATTTTTGAACTTTATTTGATAATAAATAAACAGTGATATGTTTGACTCCGATTTGATTGAATGTAAGGATTTGATATTCATGTAGGTCGTATATTTAAACAACTTACCAATTAAAAAGTTATAACCGAAAAGTAGGTAAGTACTTTTTCAACACACTTGCTCGTAAAGTTGCTATTTTTTCTTTAGTCTTACGGAACGCGGTTCCGGAATGCGGTTTATTACACACTAGTGCGTTTTACTTTTCATTGCCGCACTAGTGTTTTTCTTATTCCACTTTTTTTTTAATATCCGTAAAGAGGTTGTTACCAAAAGATTTATTATTTTGTAAATAAATAAACTTGTTGTACTTAGTCAAAATCTGATAAGATAAGATTATACTTCATCTAATTATCTATTAAAGCATTTAAAAAATACAATATTTTAAATCATTAATTACCGTAAATTCCTATTAGAAATACATAATTATTTAGTTTAATATATTGTGGCTGAATGGCGGTGTTCTTTGCCTCTGGACTTAACCTGCACGCCTGCGCGCGCATAGTTATTCAACCAAAGATACGGCGCGCGAAAAAATAAAATAAACCTCCGCGCCATTTTGTGCAAACATTTGTTCGTTTATAATTTGCTGATTTGTGACTGAAAAATGTCGATACCTAATTGTTTTTTTCCTCGCAAGTGTATTGAAAAACGTCGTATGATACGCGTGTGCTTTGTTCATTACAGTCTTGGCTCTATTACAGCTCTCGCCTTGCGGCTCGGGCTGTGCAATACCGCCTCGACTGTAATGACCAACTTCGCGCACTTGTATCATAATGTACTATTCTACGATGAGTTGAAAGCTGAAAGACCTACTTTCTGGTTGCAAATCACGATTTCAGTTAAAACAATAAAGTTATGGAGATCAAGGATTCTATAGGACATTAACGCGCTTACACACCCCATTTGCTCTGAGGTTTGACAAAGGAACGCATTCAAAGTATTCATATTTTATGGCTGTAATAATATTAAACGTATTTCATTTGCATGTTACAAGCTTTTCTTGGAATAGTTATTCAATAATCGATATTTGTCATACTGACACAGTACGCTTGTTTTATCCGCGTATTGTTGGGTATTATTAAGTCGATTAAGTACCAAAAAGTAACAAATAAAACGCTTAGTACAAACGCGTAATTAATGCCTTAAGTAGTACAAGAGATAATAATAATACTTAATCCCTATTACAAGTGCCTTGGATTTTTGCAGGCAATTTCTAAACTGCCAATAAAAAACTTTATTTTTCTTCCTTTTCTCTAGTATGTTGGTTTAAAAAACATTGGCGATTTCTGTGGCGGTAATGACGTTTTAGGCAAAGATACCTATCCCTTCAGATGGTTCTTCTTCTCTTGAATGGTTTTTATTTATTTTTACTTTTGTTAAGGTCACGACTTGCGACCGCTGCGGTTGAATAATGAAGTGTACAGTAACTTAATGTATGGCACCAACTTTGCCTGTTTGAAGCATTTATCCTTTAATTTATCGCGTAGTAGGTATAGCCTCCATAATATAAAATACGAAGCTTTGTCCGACGCTCAGCAAATCGCTTCCTGAAGGAAGTAATGCGGTCACGCTTTTCTGCCTTCTTATTTCGCCGTGTGTTATGCTATTTTAGGTACGATTCAGACCAACCGGCTCGCATCGAGCCGCATCGGAACGGAGCCGTACGCTACCGCGGAGACGTACGGCTGCCGCGGTAGCCGTACGGCTGCCGCGTTCGCTGGAATCCGCACGCACTCCATCAAGCGCCCAGATGTGCTGCTCACATTGCGCCGCGTAGACGTAAAGTGAAATTTTACTTGAATGATTCGCTAGTTGCTGCACCGTAATCTCCGTTCGTATTCTACGACGCACGGCGCCGTTCGGAGCCGGTCGGCCGTCGCGACAGCCGAACGCACTCTGTGACACGTCGCGACGCGTCACGCGACGGAGAAAACTATGCGTTGCACGCAAATATGAACTGTAATTACTGTTGATAGATTTCAATGTTCTTTACCGCATTGTAAAATGCCGCCCGGCCCGGCCCGGTGCGGGCCGGTTGGTCTGAATCGTACCTTAGGCGACGATATTGCATTTTATAACTTGTCCTCCATTTAAACACTGTGAACAAACTTTATTATCATGACATAATTTTCATTTGGGGTGAAAAGAACTTCATCCATCCTTGAATGGGTATAGCTTTGCCTCTGTCCTCTGCTGTCTTCTGCTCATATAGGTACATTACGAGCTTGTAACACCAGGTCTCTCCTGTTAGAAATTGCAATAAAAAGGTAACTCATATATCAGTAGGTGTTAATAAAAGTAATAAAGTAAAAGATACTAAACGTTTTTTGTTGTTGCATTAACCTATTTAATCATATATACCTATGACCAAAAATATCAGGGTGAAATATACTGCAAAATCTCAAAGGAGTGTATGTGTACCTATAGAACATAGAATGAATAAAAATTAAACTGTACAAGTATCCGTTATATTCAGAATTGTGAAGACCGTTTGGAATAGCAGTTAATGATAATTGTGGCAATCCACGTGCCGCAATATACTAAGTGGATTATTTAACTTATCCTTCTGGCGTTCCCTGAGGCACGGCCACCTCCTAACTGATATATCGAGTGATACATCACCCACATTCATTATTTCCAAAACCTATCCGCTTATCGATGAGAAATCGGACGACTTGTACGAACGGTGACATGCGTAGACATGGCGTGAGCGTGAGGTAGCCGACTCATTGTTTCGGTCTAAACCTGAAATCGAAATTGAAACTACTTATTGCATCCAGAAGGCCTTTGTAAATCTTTGATGATCGGTAGACCTATCTTTGACGATCGGTAACCTCAAAATTTTTGATGATCGGTAACCTCAGACTTGATAGAGTCAAGCAATGATTACTTATTGGCAGTTAGATGGGTCACCTCCAGTTACAAAATAACTCGGTGATGCGGATTGCTTGTAAACCGTTAGTCCCAACTTTTACAAGTAAATACGCGTTGTCAGTCATTGAACTTGATCATAAGTCTTGGGGTGCTTTAAAGTTTGTGGTAGCGTTAGCTTCAATCAATCTGCACTGGCACAGCGTGATGAAGTACATAGGCGCGCGTCAATTGAAACCTAAAATGCCCTCAAGGTGGCCCAGTAAAGTTTCAAAAGTTTGCTCAACGGATCAGCACACCGTAAATTTAGCGTTTGAAATACGAATGCTCTTGAATGAATGCAGTCGCACGCAATGTATCACTGCACCGATCGTGGAAGCCGTGGCGTCGCCCGCCACCCACTCCACGCAACTCTGTCGCCATATTTCAATCCCTGAATTGACACATTGCTCTTTTGAAACCGTAAACTTTCATGCGAAACTTTAACCTGTCGTATTTACCTAAGAATATATTCCCAGCGAAACAGACAGAGCGAGCTTTTTGACGAGAGGAACTTACAGATAGGTCACGCCGTTACCGGTGTGGAAGTTTTCACATAAATTGGCGGTCATTCGACGCGAATATGCTGACTGAGAGAGTAACAAATATGCCAAGTTGGGTTGTTATAACAGCGATATGTAAGTTTTGTGATACTTCGCCATTAAGTTTATGGAAACGACGGGCGAGATTACATCGCACTTTCTGAAAGCTTTACGTAATTCTGCAAGCGCTATCACATCAGATAGGTATCTGAGATTTTCCGATTGTCTGACTAATGCTCGTGATGAATGAGGACGAATTTTTATGGCACTTGTAAAATTTGCCCGTCCAAAACGTTTAAGTGAAAAATTGGAACGTAATCTGTCAAACGGTCGCCTAATTGTAATTTAATTAGGGAGCAGTTTTCACGCGTGGGAGACGACGCGACAAAGCCGTGTTAAAAATGATTAATTTTTGTGGAAGAGGCGAAGGTGGCGCGAATGCGTCTTCGCGCCGGACAATTAATCTTGTTCGTGCAAACACCACTCCTAGCACCATTGTACAGCGATCCCGGTATTTTTTCTGTCTTATACAATACCATTAAGAAACTGCCACCGCTAGTTGGTGCCCGCTCTTCCCACCGTTTCATCGCTCAGCCTATTGAAGGATTGAAAAGGTGTTTGCGTTCCGCCGCGGGAAAAATAGATCACCCCTCGATTTTTAAATATTTTTCGTCATCACATCACTTAGGCTTCGATAGTTATTACGGCAAGAATGAAATGTTTTAATTTTTCATCGTCATTCACTTACAATGGATTTCACTAAAGCGTATTTCATACAGTCATTCCTTGTTCATTCAAATGAAAAGGTTTCATGATGGGTTTTCCCTAACATTTTAATGCGTTTATTTTTCGGATTTCAACTTAATTTATATTTCACTCTAAGGTCGACGTTACTAATCTTCTACATATTTGAAGTATCATGGAAATTTACTAAATATGCATTTTTAATAACAGTCATTCACGTAGTATGTTGTAGATCGATGGAATTCTATTTACGATTTTTTTTTCTTTTCTATTAGTGTCAAATAATAAAATTTGGAAAACAGGAAGGGAATTGATTGGTTCTGATATCTCATTTTAAACATAAAAAGCCAATATTGGCACATTGTGAAGAGTCTTAGGTGGGGTCAAGAGCGGATTGTCGGATTTAGATCTGGGCACTCGCCAACTTCAGTAATGCTCCACTTCACCACCAGTTCACACAAATTAAATGTACTTTCCATATCTCAAGTAATTATTAAGACGCAAATCGGAAGAGATGAGAGGATCATAACGAGTGCATAACGAGCCTGTACAAACGCAAACAGATAAATACCCTTAAGATGTAATACATTATGCATAGGAATCTGAAGATTTAACTGATCCGTGATTTGAAACTAAAATACATAAATATTGTTGTGGTGATAGCCTAGTGGGTAGCGGTGATAAAGACTTGGGTCTCCTATTCGAGAGGGTCCGAGTGTGAATCCCACGGCACGCACCTCTGACTTTTCGGAGTTATGTGCCCTTTTATTATTTAAAAGTCACTTGCTACAAACGGTGAAGGAAAACATCGTGATGAAACCTGCATGCCGGAGAGTTCGCAAAACTCAAAGGTGTGTGAAGTCCGCTAATCCACTCTTGGCCAACGTGGTGGACTATGGCCTTAACCTTCTCGTTCTGAGAAGAGACCCGTGCTCAACAGTGGGCCATGATAGGTTGAAATGATTATGATGATTAATGAAATTTATACAGTGACATAAGTGATAGGTATTAAAGTCATTGAAGTAATTTTAATAAGCATACTCACCGCAAAGGTAAAAGACCAAGCAAAAGAAATTGTCGTAATTGGCTTAGTCTGCTTATAAAGCAGTAGAAATAACTGTTAGAAAAAAATCCGTTTAGAACCATAATTTGTTCAAGTGCAAGTGCTACAGTAACTCTTTTAACTTTTACAAATATTGATCTAGGTACTGTCGACGTCTCATAGTGAATCGAAATTAAGGCATGTATCACTCCGAAGCAAGTATCCAACTTTTATCTTATCTCTACTTAACCATTAACAGCACGAGGATAATTAAGAGAATAAAAAAGGAACTGATCAAAATATACTTGTTTATTTAAGTATTAACTCACTACCACATGTCATTTTGGAAAGTAGAAATATTATAATACCCAAAATGTTTAGGTACATAATAAAAAAATTAAAAGTTAATTTCATGTAGCATCTCAATTACAGTCCTTAAAAGTAAAAACAGTTAATAATTAAAAGGACTCTGCAGTCTCCGTTTTAGAAATAAATTTTCTGGATAAATGTAGTGCGGTGGTACAGAACCCTTCATGTTGTAGTCCGATAAGCACTTAAATCAACAAAGCAATGCGTTTAGGTACATCGTCCTTTGCACGTGTCTATTCAGGTGTATTATTATTCGGACGTCGGCCCTCTGATTCAATTCGTACTGCATGTATAAATGAGATGTCTTCCTAGCCGATGACGCCAACAGACATTGTCTACTACTAACCTTAGTTCGTATCCATCTCACGACTAACACACTAGACTAGACTGGAACGCTCAGTATATAAAATACGTTGAACGTATTTCTAAATTATTTTTAACTTGAAATGTTTAATGTAGAACCACCTAGGTATACCTAACATATAAATAAAGGGTCCATGGCATCTGTTGGAACCTAATATCTTCGTTCTCTTGGAACTGTATAATGATGCACAGGTTCACACATGTTGTATAGAAATTAAACCTTCACAAAAGTTTTCCGAAGTAACTTAGTCGCTACCAATAAACGCTTTATAGTGTCGAAAGCGTTCGCATTGACCATTATATTATTTGCTGGCATCGTCTTGTGGGCGTCTATTTTGCCTACATGTTACACCTTAGCACGGGACATTAGTCAGAACATTAACGTGATTTATACAGGCCCACGATATAAATCCAAGAATCTGTAGGTTCGAGTTTCGAACACGCCTGCCGAATTTTTTCTGCTCCTTAACATTCAATGAATTTCTACTTCCGCGGTTTGGGAATGTATTCCGGTTTTTTTTCTTTTTCTAGACTCTTCTTATTTCCACGTAATTCGTACATAAATTTGTTTCAGCAAAAAGTAGTTGCTATGTATTTTAAGGTTTTAAGTTCTTGTATGATTACGAGTTACGAGTACGAGTTGTTTTCGTTTTGCCTGCGATGTGGACTTCTTTCACGTGGCTATAATGAATTGCTAAATGTACCTAGTTCATATAAATATGTAAACACAATATGCCCTTGTTAGTACCTGATTCTGCCGAGCCATATTTTTTCTTTCATTAGTGTAGTAAAGTAGATGTGATCTTTTAAACAATATCTATTTATTATTCAAAAGGTCACATTCTTTCACTTATATTCAGTGTTTATGTGTCTTTCTTCCAAAAATCGGCCCTTAATTGCCTAAATATGAATCGCATTTTATTCAATCTCATCGACTTTGTATTCTCACTGATTCTTTTAGTTTGTTTAAGGACATCTTTATTCGTTGCTCTCTGGTTTAAAATTAAGTTTAACCAGATTTCCAAGCGAAATATTATTTCGTAATCATGTTGTATTAACCACATTCAGAGATGGACGTGAAATGATTCGTAATGACTTATTCAAATCAGGCTCAATGGCATCCGACCTCAGTTCAATTGAATTACGAAAATTTCAATGTTTTATTAAGTTAAACTTTACTGCGGCGGCTCTAAGTGAATTTATTTATACTTAGTTATCGGCTCCTGGAAAAGTCATCTTGCTAACGTTTCGGCAAGTTGAATAATTAAATTTGTCACTGGCGGTTGACACGACGACGGATTTTCTTCGAAATTTTCTGTGCCGTCACGTCTATTGCTCCCACCCTTCGTCTTCTTATTGTGTAATCGTGATTCTCTGATTTGAATTATTTATTGTTTGATTTCACACTTCGGGTTTATCTGAATGGATTCGGTTTTGAAGGAACTTGGGACGAATAATGAAATTAACATTTCTTGAATCGAATTCGTTGTAATTCAAATTATTTGTGCTAAAATCAAGTTTCAAATAGAATACAGGTAAGTTAAAATAAAAAGGTAAGGGCTCATTCACACGAGGACGATTCGTTTTTTTTTCACGAATCGTCTTTTTTCACGATTCGTTATTTTTTTTGACGGCAGCAATGCTTTTTAAATACTCATGTTCACACGCTTGACGAATCGTGAAAATAGACGAATACGGATACTTCTTTTAGAAATCACGAATCGTGAATGTTTTATGATTATGACGGATCCGCGCACAGTTTAGTATGCGTTTGTGTGTGAACTTCAATGCGGATATTTTGACGAATCGTGAAAAAACACGATTCCGTATTCAATGTGAACGTCCATCCGTCAAGACGTATCGTGTTTGTCGTCAAAGATGTATTCCGTGGGAATGCACCCTAATAGTTTTATAGAGGGCTTTTACCGTCTTTTTATGGGTTATTTTTGTGTAAAAATTTTATAATATTTTCTTTACTTAAAAGAGCACGTTAAGTTTTTGGAAAGTAGATAGAACTTTTGAAACTGAGTTTTCCTTGTAATCCTTCCAAGCAGGATACATGGTAGTATTTTTCGTGCCCGTGTCATACATAGACTTATAAGTCTTATAACCATTAGCAAGTCTGGACTCTCACTTGAAGGATGAAATAAATGTTTAAGTGAAAAAGGATACTGTTATATAGCTTTAAAGCGAGACACACTTTCCTAACATTTATAACAGCACTAAATTTTTGTATGCGCATTCATTTAAGTGTGACGCATTTTCTGGAGATATATTACGAAGTGGTCTGTTACACACTTGTCTCGATTACATATTTATGAATCTTTTTTTTTATCGAGTTCAAATAATTTTTGTATACAAATAGTATTGTTTTACGCTCACGTGTTTACGTAAGAACAGTTGATGCGGATGTATTTTATGAGTCTTTTCTTTTTAAAGTAACTGGCCGTTAAAACCGCTCTTCGTGTGCTTCTGTTTGGGGCAATGGTTAGCTGCTAAAAGTTCATAGGCATTAACTAAGCCGCCGTTTGTACCGAACTTAATATTTTATTCTGGTAATAAAGATTAAATAAATAATGTAGATTCTTCATGTTTTTGACATATTTTATAAAATATAATTTATCTTGTTTTCTTTCATGTGTGTGACCTCTTAACTTTTTATTGAGTGTACCAATTTTGATGATCAAGATATGAGGTTCAGGTAGTTAACGTCGGTATATTACCTTAATTAATCATTCCGTGATTCAGTTGATGTTCTCGTTTTTTTTATAGTCGATATTGAAGGCCGTTATTTTGTTGAAGTTATTGATTGAATAGGGGTTCAGAAGTATGCGAGGTATCAGATACCTAGTAGTGGTCTGCAAGCACATGCCCAAGGGCAATGTGCAGTCGTCATCATGAGAATAAAACATCAACATGGTACATCAAAGTTATAACCATAACTTTTATTTTGTGATGTTATAGTGGTGACTAGTGGCTCCTTTTCAAACTGCCTTAATAACGGATCATGTCCACAAGAGATAAAAATAACCGTGTCAGTTTTGTTACGCTTGTTTGATAGTTCTGCGCAGTTTCAGCCATTTATGTATTCCAAAGATCTAACCGTGTATGTGCTTGGTGTTGACACCAAATTTACTATTTAAACCGAGATATTCCTTTTAGTTTCGGTAGGAAAAAATGCGTCAGGGATTCTTTTAACAGCGTAAAATTAAGTTCTTACGATAGCCAGCATAGATTAAGATTGAAAGGAGACCAGCAACTTTCTTAAGGACCTTGTGCCTGGAATATGAACAATTGAACATGCATGAGACATCGCTTTTTAGATCGAGGATATTGTTACCACATTGTGCATATTCCGTTTTTGCGGAAAATGATGGGAATAATAAAATACATATAGCCGTCTTACGCACCGCGCACACATAGTATAGTCTTGAAATTATAATGTTTTAATGATATGATGTAACTAGTTTTAAATATGAAATGGATGTATTAAAATATGCAAGATTATTTGAGGGTATTGCACAAGCTGTTCTCTCCAGGCCCAAATCTGATGTTCTTCTTTACCTTAACCTTTCTGAGGTTCTTCTAAACCTTCTTTTTATAAAACATAAAACTAATGCGTGGATTTATATTTTAATTAGTTATACAGCTAAGCCATTTCTGAGCTTCCAAAATCATTATTGTGCGTTCTAATATGATAATAAAGGCCGACAAAATTTTCGTTCTTTTTAAATTATCTGTACCTACATATGTATGTTCAGACAGCGATCAGTTTAAGATTTATAAAGATCAGATCAGATCACTTTGGGATCAGTTTCAGGTAATGTTTTCAGTTTTTTTTAAGAAAAACTATGTTTTATCATATCTGTCCTGTTTTACTAAGAGTATAAACCTGGAAACTCTAGCATTTAGTGTATCGCATTCCGTCTCACTGAATTATTCAAAGGGAACTGAAATATTCAAGCATTTCAGGTTTATTTTTTAAAAGATTCCGGTTTGAAGGTTAGTTTGGAATTGTATACATACACCTATTTTAATATCTTGTTGATGAGAAAAGTACTTCCACGGTTATTTTCATTCTAGAATGATCAGTACAATATTAAAAGTTCCTAGTGTATTTTAGGTAAAAATATGATATCTTTTTTTCGGATTCTAAAAATAAGAACTGATTCAAAGTTCGACTTTTTCTTTCAAATGTGATGGACTGATCTGAAATTGATAGTTTAGTTTGTTAGTTCAGTTTTTGTTAAAATCAGAATAATAATGTATGTAGTATAGAAAATGTATTTAAACACGAGCATTTCGAAGAAATAAATTAAAAACATGTGCATTTTCAAACCTTACAGATAAGTCCTTGATTCTACTAGAACCCAGGAGAGCTGTCTATTAAAATATGTACTTGCAAGTAAACTTACATTTTCCTTTAGAATCAAATTGAAAAGTGAAGATTGCGATATTATGAACAAGTGCTGACATTTTCACTACTTTCAGATTACTGTACTCTACAATAGAAGTTATAGTTTTAAAAATACATACAATCTAACAATACATTTTTTACGTTAATAGCCGACAATCTAGCAGAACAGCCACCTGGTGGTAAATGGTCGGTGCCGTCTACGGACAGTAATACGAAGGACATCTCCGATACGAAGACAAAAGAAAGAGTCATTAGCCTGCTCCATGCAATTACTTGTTTAATTTTCCGCAATCGTTTAACCCATCGTTGCTCGGATTTATTCAGATTTAACCTAGATCGGAATCGGCCCTCAGTCAACCCATTCACAGGAATTGTTTCACTAGGGCCATAAACTGCGGAAATCATAAGCCATTCGATTCGAAGATTGCGTAACGCGATACTATAGCGGTGGAAATTCGACAAATTTAAGTCGGTGGAGCATTAAAGGGGATGGCTGAAACAGGGGTCGTCAACATTTTTATCTCAAGGTCCGCTTTACCTTGATAATTTCACGTGATATTAGATCATTATTTATTTATACCTATATGTTATTGCGATCTGAGATTGAACTTTCCTAAATTTTCCGTCTTTTAAGAAAATATCGAACAATAAAATATGCCAATGGCTATTAACTACTTATTGTAAAACTAATTATTATACCAACTTATCAAGATTGTACTCTCCAAGTAAAACAATTTTTTTTCTGTAAGTAATTTAGTCCTACAAGAGTTGGAAATTTTATTTTCTCCTTCTTCGATTTTTTTACTTTCATTGTACTCGATTCGTCTAATAATAAAAGACGCGGGCCGCAAGTTGAACAGGAGGGGCGTAGACGGTTAATTCACCCCATAAGGGTCGCCTTGGCGCCACCGATCCTACCGTAGACAAAATTCTAAGTACGATGTCTCGCATTCTCTTCCCTCGTGACTCCTTATAAAACTGCTGGATGAGGTAAAGATGTATATTTAAGGCAAAATATATTTCAATGTCCTATTTAGTAATAGCTTAACCCTGCTTCGTGGTTTTGTCCCAACTACTACTTAATATTTCTACAAAGATTAATAAATCTTTTTTTATTTTTTTATTTACCTCCTGTGAACATTTTTTTGTTGCAGCTATTATTATTTCTTTATAATTTTTCTCATGTTTACATGTTGTTTTGCAATTGTGTCATATTAAAGTCTTTAATTGACACACGAACTGTCTGTGATTTTTTGTAGCATACATTCCATAGCTATCGTAGAAAAAAATAAAAAATACAACGTACGAATCTCACGACACTCTACTCTTAAGTTACATCACGACTTCTTTGTTATTAAATAAAAAAGGATACTGTGTATCAAGTGAGGGCACATCCAGAGAATATCAATCTTTGTTTCTTATAAAGCAGAGCATACCCGTTCAATCTTCACTGAAGTGTAGAGAAATACGACCGTATGAACCACAATATATGCGGCCTAAAAAAAACAGGTAAATTACGCGGGAAACCTACGTAGGTATTACGTACGTGATGTTACAGTAGCAGAAAATTCGATTTTTAGTAGCTTGTTATATCGTAAACTGAAAACGAGTAACTCTACACATAGTCCCTTTTTAGGTACAATTATAGTTCTTAAGGGTGGCAACATATCTTTGACCAAATTAGAAAGAGTCCTAGAAACACTTACTAACTGGGTTATTACTAACAATTAATAGGACTAACTATTACCAAAGTCCTTGCTCCAGTCCAACTAACTTTCTAACCAACTAACTTTCTAAAAGCGTTTGCAAAATGGACCACGATAGTTAGTAGTCTCGATTTGAGTTATGTTTTGTATTGGTCACAGCTGTCATGGGTGGTAGCGGTATAAGTATTCCAAAGTTAATATCAAGAATTTCAAATCATGAAGTACCTAGATTGTAATAGTGCAGCTTACATAAAACAATTAGTATGTGAAAATAATTATTATTTAGTGAAAATAATTATTATTAGATTAATAGAACATTCTTCAGTATTAGAAAAAACTTTGTATACGTGTAAAAAGCTCAAGTTTACGCACATTACTATATAAGTTCAAAATGTTTCATAATTCTATGAGAAAGATGAATCAGTGATAAAGTTTAACTAACAAGAAGTAAATTTTGAATCATGCGATTCCAACGACACAACTAAAGTCGTTTCAACGCTAACCTTGATTTATGACTTCTACATAAACGTAGAACAAAAATTTTTATCTTCGTCGTTAACATATAAAAATTTAACAGCAAAAAGTCGCATACCGCCTGCCGTTGAAGGTCTGAATCAAGAGGATAAGATGTCGCCAACCTATATTCGTAAATCAATAAATTATATCACTGGGAATAAATCAGGTAACATTCCAGTCTATGAATCAATTCGGGACTTCGTTAAAAGAGAAATAACTATTCGATAAATTCATCCAATTACTTAGATTGTGTGTGGGAGGCAAAATGACTGGGTTTATTAGTTTGTAGCTGTTATTTACTGCATACACAAGTATAACGTTTCATATTTGTCTTTTTGACTACGTTTCCTATTTTAGATCTGATTTGAACTATTTTTTTCATAAATCATATTTGCGGTTCCCTGCACCGCAAGATATTCGAGTCATTTGATGCAACATGTTTTACAAAGATAAACTTGATTGATATTTTTGATTCTATGAAATTAAATTACGTATCCAAATTTTTGCCAGGACTATTCCTAAGTTATAATTGTCCGGTCCACTCGAGTTCACTTTGGATACGTGAACGTTGCGTGAATTTCTGAACTTTTGGCAAAGTGTATTGGGGTGATATTAAATTAGCTCAACGCTCCTAAGTTGTTCGAGAACAGACGGACAGTGCGCCATAAAAAGAGAGATTTATGCAACCAAAAGCATTCGAATAAGATCGCTTTAGTACTAGAGTTAATAGAGTCGAGAAATTCTCGGTGAGGGCTCCTGGCGACAGATCCATCAAGTCGTCGACAGGCCATTTGTTGCGCGTGTTCACGCTTGACAAATCGCGCGACTTGCCCACATTTACTGGATTTATGTACCAAGTCGATTGTTACATTACCAGCATCTAATTCTTCTTGGGCAATATTGTGGCGGCCCAGCTTTATCTTAGCAATTAAGTTGTAGTAAACCTAGTATGGTTTTCTTTAATTGACTTTCCCTAACGCTTGCGTGGGTTGAGGAGCAGTAGTGTCCTTGTGGTAAAATTTTATGAGCTCCTCCTTGTTTCTACATAGTTGTACTTAAGGAACGACTATCAAGAATATTTCAAATACTAGTAATTGAATCAAATTTCGCAAAACAAATAACATGACGAACGATCACAAGATACAAAATCGATTGCAACCATAACAGAATCGATATGAATTTGAAATGGGGATGATCAATAGAATCAAAACACGCACACGTGTAGTACGAACTCATGCGTATTTATTATAAAAGATCACTCTTCACGTCCCTCGTAGATGCATACAAAATCTAAGACGTAATAACGCTCGACGAAAAAAACTACAAACCTGTGTATTATTGCACCTCATACAAATACCGACTTTAACAACATGAATTTCAGAACGACAACAACGGTCAAAGAAGACGTAAGTGGTCCTTGATCGCGATGTAAATGAAACTATATGGAGTGGCGTTATGGTTGCTTATTGAGTACGTGATATAAGATCTTGTAACATTGTATTACAGTGGACGTTAAAAAATCCAAATGCTGCGACACCGTGATATTCATGAGGCTTAGTTTGAAAGTCGGATCTGTCGATGGATCTAAAATTTTCCATGGCAAAAGAGGGCACTGCATAAGTAATGGTAATAAGACGGTGATAAGTGGACGGCAGTAAGACTAATATGGATGGTTCACGTTTATACTCGTGCAGTGATCACTTTGACGGATTTGATCAACTTTCATCGTTTAACCTATTTCGTTATACATTATATTAAAAAATGCCTTCTAAGAATCTATACAGAAAGCAAAGTTTGGGAACTTTTGTATTTTCGTATGTGCCCGCACCAAAATCAGGCGAAACAAGTAGTATTCGAAATACAATTTATCTATTTAAAGTTTATCTAGTTAACTTTAAATAAAGGATATAACAGGTCTCAATTAAATAAAAGACGACAAAAAACACGACCGCAACCGACAAGCCTGTTTTATCGTTGGAAGGCTTAACGGAGGCTTCAAAGATTATAAAAATGATAAAGATGATCTTCAATAACATTGAGTTACAAACGTAAAAAGTTACAATTACGTCGTAACGCAAAGTAAATACGTACCAATATATTCTACCAGTATATTTAAGTAAAAACCAACATTTGTCTCTTTTAAACAATATTATACTTACAACCTCAACAAATGTTTCATGCCAAATTACGTTTTTGTAACTTAAGATTCTGATAGTTTTGTAGTTTCTGTTGAAAGTCCTTGCACTCCTTGCTTATCGGAGCAGCTCTTTATGAAGTTAAATTTATTGCATAGATTTTGATTTAAAATTTGATACGTATCTTTTTCATGGGTAGATTGAACGATGCGTGTTCAGGGACTTTTTTTACTATGGCCAAGTTTGCGAGCGGTAAATAAAGTACTAGTTTTTATGTATCTTTTTAGACCTTGTATAAGTAAGCGCTTGATTAAGTAATTTAATATAGCAAACGGGCTTAAAGCACCAACTTGCATTTGAAACTTTGACGTGTGGCGTGTGTTCTTCGAAGTTAAGCAACAAACGTTAATGAAATCTAGTCTATGGACTGTGTTCAACATTTTATATAATTAAAGTGTTATTATATCGGTAATATTAAAATGTGTGTTGACAACTTATATTAATCCATTTAAATTCTTAAGTTACAAATCGAAAGTTACACATCGAAAATGTGTATTTTCAGTAGTGCTAGCACATTTTTCATCATGATCGATCATCGCTTCTCGTTCACCTGCCAACCGTGTAACAAGTCAGAGCATTCACTCGACACCTATGTGAAATTCGCGTGATTTACGAAATCTGCAGAGGATCCATAATTTATGCATCGGAATTCCCAATCGAGAGCTTCGGATAGATAACATTCCTGTTAAATTATCCATGAAAATCGTCGAAATTTCCACTCTCAAACGCGTGTATTTTTTTCATAGTTTTATGATTTAGTGGAAAAAGTCGCATATTCACATGGACAGAGCCGTAGTAAGTGGCATTTCTCTGGGCACACAGATATTATTTATAGACTCTTTTTATTGCTAAACTTCATTCGTTGCTGTGGTTGCTTTTATTCCTTCAGTTGGAAAAAGTTGTGAGGGAGTTTATTGCCGGTGTGAGATAGGATACGTTATTGCACCAACTTTCAGCGGTGCTCGGAATTAAAATAGATTTTTTGTAGTAACTGTCTCAATTCTGATATGACCATGGTCTACCACTTTATTGCTGTCTATTTTTAGATCGATTCTAGCCACTTCGCCTCGCATTCCAATGTACGTTACTATTGCTGCGTAGTAAATTTACTACTAGGTAATATATTCTAATTGTTACTCATGCAAAAAATTCGATAAATAGAAAAGTTCAATACTTTTTTATACACACAGGAAATTGTTATTAATCAAAGTAGTAACGAATTTCGATATGATAATAAAAATACGTACCTAATGCATAATAGGTAGGTATGTATACGTAGGTCACACTAAAAGTTTTGCATAACTTAAAAAACCAACATGTTATTAGGTACCTACATATTATGTTTATTGCTTTTAAAATACTCTTCTTTGCATTTTAAACATTTTTCATGCGATCGAACCATTTTTTAAAACAGGAGGGCCACAGATTTGAAGGCATAATGTTATCTACGTGCTGATTGAACGCTATCACTGCCCCTTCGGAGTTGGTAAAAGTGAAACCTCTCATCAAATCTTTGATTTTGGGGAAAATACAGAAATCACAGAGTGCTAGATCGGGGCTATGTGCAGGATGGGTAACGAGTTTGCTTTTTTGGAGTCTAAAAATTAATTTGATTGGTTGGCCGTGTGTGAAGAAGCGTTGTCATGATGTAGGAGAACGCGGCTTTTTGGTCGTCTTTCGCGAAATTTTTGTAACATCCTGGGTAAAAAAATGGTAGAATACCATGGAAGAACTTTGATGTGTGATAAAAAAATTGACAAATGATTTCTCGCCATTTTTTATTTTTATTACCAAGAAGGTTGCAAAGTTTTAAAAAATATAACATTCGAAATTCAAATAGCTTCGATTAGCTTGAAGTGCAAAACTTTTAGTGTGTCCCATGTAGTACGCGACAGATTGACATGGCACTTTTCTAGTGATGTGGCTTATATCGATATAGTTTATATCGATATTTTTCTCACGCAACAAAATAAGAGTAACATCAATTAAATAAGGTTTATTATAAGTATGAAAATGAATCAGATTTATTCAGTTTAGGCTATTGTGGTACTAGCACTTATGACTACATTAAAATAATATTGTTGATAGACAGATAAAGAAATTTTCATGCAGATAAGGAATGAATTAGTAAGTAATTATGTTTACAACTATGTTGTTATTGAATTATAATATTTCATTCATCGCAATCAATATCAAATGAGCTCATACTAACATCGCTACAAGCACTTTGTGACTCTTCCTCACTAGTATCTCCGACTTCTATGATAAAATCTAAAGCTACTGAAGTTATTTTAAAACATAACAACAAACAAAAATGTGAGTGAAATTAAAATCGATAAACGCGGTCGATATAGGCTCGCGCATTACTATGACTAATACTAAGGCGCGCGCGGGTGACGTGCGGCATGCGGGGATGTCCCTTCCCCCGCGTCTCACCTCATACCCCGACTGCCATGTCGACTCATGTGAGCTCTGAGTCGAGTGATTCTTTTTTATTTGAAAGTTAATGTAAAATTAAAAGCAGGTCATCAGTGACAAGATTAGCACTAAAAGAAAAATAATTAAGTAACCTTAGTATTAGTACGTTCATTAAATGCTTGGTTGATGATGAGGATAATAAAACTATATTTTGTAGCCTTTCCCAAAACTTCTATAACCTTTAAAAATAAATATTTATCGTTAAGAAATCTTTGTAGACACCTACCTACAGCTTTTATTAAGAAACATTCTTTTCTTTGTATCATTTTGCAGGAAAAAAAACATTTTCGTAATGATATTTAATACTTAGAATTAATTAGTATCTACTTTAATATAACAATCATGTATAGTACATGCACACTGCTACTCGATAATCATTACACGTACCCAGGATAAGTACCTACACAATATCAGTGATTTAATCGCAATTTAAATCGGCAATTACAATAAATAAACGGAATCAATGCCACGCATACTTTATCGACGTTCGTTCAACGTTAATTTCTCTTGCAGAACTCGATCCGCCACAACCTGTCGCTGCACAACCGGTTCATGCGGGTCCAGAACGAGGGTACCGGCAAGTCGTCGTGGTGGATGATCAACCCGGACGCCAAGCCTGGCAAGTCGGTCCGGCGGCGGGCGCTGTCGATGGAGACGTCGAAGTGCGAGAAGCGAAGAGGAAGGGTAAAGAAAAAGGTACTTATATTAGTACCTTTCATATTAGTCTTAGAATAAGAAGTTAAATTTAAGTCTGTCAGTTTTGGAGTCTTACCTACTCTACGCTCAATATGTGACTCGATATTAGGCGCTCCGCTACCTTCATTCTCCTGCAAATTCGAGCATTACATCACGAGAGGAGAACCGAGCGTTACAGTACGCCTTTGTACTCTTTAGTAACGATAGACGTTGTAACAACGAACCTTTTTTTGCATTCATCTCGTGAGCATTTTCGTGTAATGTAACAACTCTGATTCGAGCTTTATAATTATGACAACGCAATGCTCACCAGTGCTACAAGCACTTTGTGACTCATCGCTAACACTGAGAAGTGCCTTTAAAATAATTGTCACTGGCTTTGGGAAAGAACACTAAAAAGAAGGAAAATATCCTAATTTTCATAAAGAAGTAATAATAATGTCAATGTGGTTAAATGGTGGAAAACTTTGTTTTTAATTCTGAGATTTGGGTCCAGCAATGCTTTTTTTGGTAATGAACCTCAAAACTGAATGATGTCTGATGACTCATTCAGAAATAGTCTTTGCCTCAAGCTGTCGTCTTATGCTAGAAATTTAAGGCATCATCGAGAACCACCACGTACCTTACACGGTGCACACATAATACAGCACTATGACAGTTATTGTCAAGCTGTGTAAATAAAAGAAATACTTTCACAGTTTGTGCAAACAAATACGTTGTATAAATAGTCAATGGCGTCAGCTGTTCATGAGTTACTCAATGGTGATACTCAAAATCAATGTCATGGCAGTCGTCACAGCCTATTATTATAACGAATGAAATTCAATTTCTACATACAACAACAACTTTTTTATTATCTTTTTCTAATCTGATGATAAGTATTTGAAAGCTATGTTGAATTTTCTAAATTTACAAAGTCGTTCGTAAAGTATTCTTAACCAAGGTAACATACGAAAAGGAAACAAATAAGATTTATTGAATACATTATACTTATAAACTACGAGATCATCATACTGATGTTATTGTTTGCATGAAAAACAAATATATTAAAGTATAATAGGTCAAATATTATAAGAAATATTTTCCGTATACAGGCAGAAGCATTAAAGAATGGTGTTACTGCTGATGCAACTCCCAGTCCAAGCAGTTCAGTTTCCGAAAGCTTCGACAACTTTCCAGACTCGCCACTGCACAGGTAATTTATTACAACCAAAACCATAAATAGTATCAGATATCATCATATACTTGACCTAATAGGAAGCAGCCAAAACGTTATACTATAAGCTTGCAATAGAGAAACTAGATTATTATTAGACGCTCGACTAGTTGCTTCGAATGATAAAGGAATATTAAAGCCACAGATGTATAAAACTCTGCAAAAATGTGGCACATAGCCAATAATGTTAACGGAGATGACTGTCGTGGGACGCGATACTAATTCGACTTTAAAGGCATAATAATTTACCTATACTGGTAATGCAATTGCAAGTTGTGCCAAAACCACAAATATCCTACAATATCTCGTTGAAGTAATGTTAGTTCCTTCAAAGTACTGAAATTTTATGACTGGTAGACAGAAAGTGCGGCATGCATGAAACATTCACTTTATAATGAAACTATCGGCATAAAGCTTCGTTGACCAAGCTAATAAAATTGAGTTATGGGAACACTGTTACTTTGAGATAAAAGGTTTTAAATCATTCACAACCATTAGATGATGAGTTATGTGGATGCTGAATCTCGTCATTTCGCCGATATTTAACATTTTTATTGCCGCATATCTGTCCGGATTACGGACATAATTGACGTTTATTTTGTACAGTTTGCGTCCCCAATGGAAGAAGGAGTAGCTTATAGTACTGCCCATATAAAATATATTATTATTTTTTGTCATAACTTGCGGTAGTAAAAATATTTCTACGCTGACCATTTAACCCGTTATGATGATCGCTTCATTTAACATTCAGACTTTATGTGTTAGCTAGCCTTCATAGGGGCATTAGATTTGCATGCTTCCCATTACACTCCATGTTTAAGACTGTTCAAAGATAATTTACTAGTTGACCTAGCTGTTTTATTTCTGCTGAGGATTTTCATTATTTGCCAATTAAATGTCATGAATTATGGGGCCTTGTAAATTTTTGTATTACGGGCCACATTATTCATGACATTTGAAATATAAATTTGTTTTTTTGACGCTTGTTCGCTTTGGCGTAGCAGCAGTTTTCAGTTGTCGCCGGAATTCCGTCAGAGGGCTTCGTCGAATGCGTCGTCGTGTGGACGCCTGTCGCCGATTCCATCCCTGATTAAGGCGGAACCAGATTGGGCATCAGAGTGCCTGTCACCGATGCCATCGCTTATTAAGACGGAACCTGACTGGGTCTCAGAGTACAATCCGGGAGGGGACTTTTCATCAACAGCAGATTTCTCGCAAGTGGACTACGCTCAGGAAGAACAACTCGCAGGAAGCCTCGCGGATTCTATGAAACTTCAAGGAGCCGATCCATTCCTGAATACGTAAGATATTAGCTCAGAATTATTAAATGCAAAGACAGATTGTTTGCTCAATTACTTGGTGAAAGTAATGGCAATGAAATCGGTCCTTGAATTTCTAATACAACATTTTCCGTAATATGCCATTGATTTTTATACTGGCGCTAAGTCGTAATGGCTTGCCTTAGAAAGCTTGCTTTAGATTCCTGTAGTTTCGTATTTTTTAGAATTCACGATCAAATCCATACTATTAATCCAGTCATTACTGTCGGTCAAGTTACTATAAATTCGAAAAATTCTTGGTTTTGCGAATGTATTTGAGGTATATCTTTAATGTTTGCTGTAATATCAGATCTGGCATCAGATTCATCAATGTTTGCTAAGTTGATGTTATGGTGACCATCTGAGCTGAGTGTATCCTTCAGGTACGTGCCGACTACTTCGTCTTCGTCCTCGGGCGGGAGCTATCGCTACCAGTACGGCGGCTGTCCTCGTCACCCTCACGGCGGTTGTACGTGTGCATCTCTGTTCTCCAACCCGGCTCACCCCGCGCATCCTATCCAACCACACCATCACGCACTCGACCACTTCGTCAGACCACCGCCACCTGCTGATCCGGCTGATATCATGCAAACAGGTGATTTAAAATCAAATCCTTGTTGGAACAAGTTTATTACTGATTTTATCTTTCATGGTTTAATCATCATACTGCGAAGTAGATTCGTGTTACATTGCTACGTAGACTTTACCTACTTTCAAGAAAGTTCAGCAAAACACTCACAAACACCGTACAATTGAGAGATATCTCATTTATTAGTATTGAACGTAACCTTAAGTGCATGGATAAAGGATACTTGACATTTTTTGTCATGTAGATACTGTAGAATACATAGTTAAATTACGGATCAGGCGTTGAATTTCCAATTTTTAAACAACGAACGGAAGTCTCTACTTCTTACCGTGCGTTAAATAAATATTTTTCTATGCAGAAAACAGACCAGCACATATGGTGACGACATCGGACGCGGCGTTGATGAACGGTGGTATGATGATGCAGACGGGAGGAATGGCTCCTACCACTGTCATGGGGCAGATCATGGGAGCTCTCAACACAGGACTCGTGGAAGACTCGAACATAGAGACTTTCGAGTCGTTTGAGAAGCACAGCTTTGACTGCAATGTTGAAGAGGTAATTTTAACACATAAAAATCTCATATTGCTTATTGGTCGGTTTAGCGCCGCTACTGACCAGCTATGTAGGTCTGCACTACTGTGTTGGGGTATGGATAGAAGAGCTATGTGACAAGTTTTCAGCTTGCGTCAAATACTTTCCCAAAATTGGTGTCAGCTCTTGGACCATAAGATTAGTGTCAGAAATGACGTTCACTTCTTTTGCCCTGTGTCCTCTTATGACCTTGCGTTTTATTTTGACAGGTGATAAAGCACGAGTTAAGCATGGACGGCACCCTGGACTTCAACTTCCCCCAGCAGCACACGGCAATGGCGGCGGACGCCGAGAGCCACTTCGCTGCGCCCGCGCCGCCCGTACCGACCACGCTCTCCGGCGGCGGCGCCCCCCGCACCCCTTACTCCGTTGCCCCCTCCTGGGTTCATTGAACCCACGGACTTTGCACAGCTTCTACTTGCAATCCTTGATCATGTGACCTTCCTATGTAAATACGCGACGCGAACTCTGTTTAAGTTTGTTACTTTGGCATTAGTAGTCGAGATTTTTTTGTTCTTTATCATGTTAACTAATGTTAGAGTTTTATTAGTGTTATTGTACGGTAAGTGGACGTTACCGATCGTTGTTGGAGTGTCAATTAGTGTGGTAGGGCTTTAGTGTTAAGCTAGGTGGAAGCTTGTGATATAGGTAGTATGTTGCTCCGGCTATTCGCTTAGACCGGGAGGGGTGCGGGGTGCGAAGGAAACGCACCAGTTGTTGAAAGAGGTGAGTTTACTTTTCATCTTTTAACTTAGGTATACTTGGAAATTGGCTAGTAATATTTTTTTGAATTTGTACTTTGCATTTCGCTTGAAGTAAAAAAAAAAACTTCAAAGTTACCCCAAACTTACGACAACACATTCGAGAGAATCAAATCTAAATACATAGCTTAAGGCGGCTTTGATAACGGGCACGAACACACAGACAAAAGCAAAACCTATGAACATATTTTGAAATTGTAAAAATCATATCGTTCGCGTTTTTTTAAATTATTGCGTTAAAATACCTCTCAAGTTTTTTTTTCAGAAATATCGGCATATTTTAAAATATCTTTTTTTCATTTATTTTATACCTTCCTTGTAACATGCTCTACGCAAAGCAGAAATTAAATTCAGAGTTAAAAAGTAATAATAATTTTAATGTAAAATTACCTTATGTAACACGTTACTGTAATATGAACGGTCCTGTATAAAACTGAATAAGGAAATAGTGTTACAGTAATTTATAGTATTGAAACCGTTTAAATAAAAACAATTGTTTATCGAGTACATAATTATAATTACGTACATATATTAATACGTAGGTAGGTATGTCTTCGACCTCGTATTTTAATGCTGGAAAGTAGAATGTGATATACAAAAATCTAAATTAGGTAAGTTGGATTAAACAAGGTTTTATATGATTTGCTTCCTCCCGATATCTTTATTTTAAAAAGCTGTCAGTGTTCGCTGTGGGTATGGAAGATATTATTAGCTTCCACCCGTTATGGAACCCATTTCTGGCTATATTTATTATCTGAGCCCAATCAGAGGCATTCGGATGGTATAAAAATTTTATCACTTGGCTCAGTTAAATACTAGGTAAAATAGGAAAAATTACACGGGACTATACAGACCAACTCGTTTTAAAATTCGCTCTAAACGAACCTATCTCTGGCGCGTCCTGTGGTTTTTAACCAAATTGTCTTCGACTATTACGATCGCCCGAGAAACAGTAACCAGGCGATAAGAACAAGCGAAGCAGACAAAGTTTGCTGGCCACCCTATCGCCTAAACACGCGAAAATGAGGTCAGATTGTGTACACGAAATAATAGCGTTATAGTTTATAAGAAACTGCGATACTGAGTCCAACTACTCGGACACTCGACTCGAAACTTTCGGTAGATTATAGTTGATGTACCGCCTAGATTTATTGCGCCAACGTATTGTTAAATGGTCGGTAATATTTCCCCGTCTCTTCCCTTTCTTTAGTGTTTCCGCGATGCACTATACGGGATTGGAAGATTCTAGAAAGTATTGACGCAAAAAGTTACAAGTTCGGCAAGTTGGTTGTGTTGTGCGAATTAAGTATTGTCGCGGGTTTTTAGTAAAGTTTTTGATTTTAAGAATTTCTTGGGCAATCTTGGTTGGCACATACAGGATTCGTACTCGTTTGTTGAAACTTCTGCGCGGTCTTTGTAGGTAATCGCATGGTTGTTAAGTTATTGAATGTCGATCTTAATTTAATTAATCCATATTTTTATTAAAACAAAATGTCATGTACTGTGGAGATAGGTGCTTCTATCTCATTAGTAAAAATTTTGATGTACCTATTTATTTTTGTTATGTAACTGTTTTGTAGTTTTAAAAATTAAAAACATTTCTAACTATATTGCAATAGTTTTATAATTTATTGACGAACTTTGTAGAAACTATATATTTGAGTCAGCTATTAAATTACTTATCGTATGATTACTTTCTCCCTCATCAATGTTAAATTTTACAAATGCAATGCAGTTGTAATAGTAGGTAGGTAGTAAAAAAAATAGAACATAATATCTATAACATTATTTAAAAAACGTTTTAACGTACCTTAATACATTTCAACTAGGTTAATTTTTTGAGATCAAATGTCTATTTTTAAAGACGAATACAGAAATCTAGACAGCGCCGTGAATTCTGTGTCATAGGAATTTACGAGAGGGTATCATGAGAAATAACTGCGTCAGTCATGTTTACGTTCTTTGTGCGTGGATTATGATACGTGATCTCGCCTTATTTATGGAAGAATGAAAGGGAGAAAGAAGGCATTGACGGAACGGTAGTCGACGTCACAATTCGGTCAATGTTAGGGTTAGGCCACACGAATTTATATTTATTTATAACTCATACGTACCTACTAACCACTGTCCGCCAATCCGCGCTTGGCCAGCGTGGTGAACTATGGCCTCAACCTTCTCATTCTGAGAAGAGACCCGTGCTCAATAGTGGGCCGTGATGGGTTGAAATCATGATGATGATAACGTACTAACTAACTGACCAAATAATAGTTTGGTAACTAACGAAATTGCATCAATATCGGCCTATTCGTTTAGGATTTACGATGCCGTAGTCAGATACTCAGTTACGTCAAAATTATAACAATCCTGTTTAGCGTCCGGAGTTAAAAATAGACATTTATACATCAGTGATGATTGTCGTAACAGATTTCTAGTATTTAACAATAGAAAGTAGGCACTACTATCAGAAGAGAAAACTTGAACCATGCAGTAACAGGACATGTTTATGGATATTCAAATTAATTAAAGTGTTATAAACTTTAATCTAATAAATGCTAAATAATACCATTTAGTTTAACGATAACAGAACAAAATGATTGATGGAAGTTTTAACCTATCTAAATGCAGCTAAATACACTTCTTAAATTAATACACAATAAACAATTTTGTAAAAGTAGATTTGCGATAATTTATAGTTAAATAAAACTCTTCACAATGAATAATATTAATCCTGTACAAGATTCGATTACAATCGGGACCCTATCGCGTTCTAAGTGCACGTTAGTGTAGACGAGGGCTTACGGGTGGTATTTCAACGCCACCCAATGCTTATGTCAACCTTAAGTACAAGAGCCAGCATTTGTTTGCAAATTACATTGGCCTATGAATAAATAAATCGCAAGCTGAACATGTAAAGCTAGGATTCGGTGTCAGTTACAACATAAAATTGCTAGTGTATCGCAGCTCCTTGTGATGTTAAAATTGTAACCCTCAAACGTCAATGTCTTCGGTTTTTTAATGTCTATTTATTTAATTTCAGTAACTTAATTTTAAATTCAAATTAAGCCTTATGCTGCAACGAACAGTTATTATACTTATTACAGTTATTAGTTATACATATACATATTATAAAGCATATTTGCTACCGAAATAGCAAACCTAAAGAACAAAAGAAGCGGAAGACATACCACGCGCAGTTATTTATTTTTTGTTCCTTTACTATTTATACAATTAAAGCTTTTTATATGGAGATAAATAACCAATTAAATCTTATATCTTTAATATTTTGTCTTTAATCTATACCGAAATGTATAAATTACTTTTGATAACCGACTAGTAGGCACTTATTAAAACTAATTAATTAAAATTAGTTACTAATAGGTACCTACTATTATTAGATCTAAACATATGATATGTAATCACGTGATTGTCTTTTGTATCTCATGCTTAAAACTAACAATACGAAAATCATACCTATGTTTAACATGTTAATAATAATAATATTTACACCTATTAATTAATTATGAATATACTAAAGAATGTATTTTTTTTCAACCACGGTTTCGCAATCGCAATTCTTAAAATAAACCCTTAAAAGTAAATTATATTTAATGCGATAAAAGAAAGAACCAAACGACCTATTTAACGTAGAAATCGTTCATTTATTTATCGGTATGAATAATATAATTATAATTAGGTCGGGATTGATCGCAGATCTCGGCAGCAGCCATGATTCAATTTAACCAGTGAATGGTCCTATTTACCCGCTAATGAGGGCGACCGGAGGCAGTAATTAATCATATCATTTTTAGCGTGAACGGTGCCCGAGTCGAGTGATCGCTTCCAAATAATGGAATATCACGAAAAAATCCGCAAAACGACGCTAGATTTAACACCACAGCGGTAATGACTTGTTTTTTAGGGTTGCAAAGAATGAATGCGTCTTAACCAGACGGTCGTACAGTTTTTGTTAATTTTTTTAATCTTCCGACGTTTAGCTAATGGGGGATAAGATTTTCAACGGAGTGGAATTTTTATGTTCTTTTGTGTAAACAGCGCAAGGAATTTTCTTTGTGTTCGTCATTTAGCTATGCTATTTAATATGATTTTCGTTTTTAAATTTTTACTTAAATAAAACAATGGAAATATTGAATCTAATAAAACCATTCATTTTAGAGAGAACAAAGAAGTAGTAGGTAGGTACGAGATTTCAGAAGTTTCAAATGTAAAGTGTAAACTGATTGCCTAATGCCTTAACAAGGAATAACTCAATTCCTGCATACATTTGTCAACTTTATATTACATTAATTTTCTTTAGAAGTTAAGATAAGTTAGCGCTTTCTCGTCATCGGTCAACATTACACATTTTTATTAACAAGCTGATTTTCATAAAGAGTCGTTTAAATTTCCGAACTCATCGTGTATTCCGGTCGGCTAGGTACGTAATTAGGTACGGACCCACCTTTACACACGATTTCTCGACACTTGTTAAAAGTTTTCAATTGCGTTAGGAGGGGTCCTTACACGGAATTTATTCATTATATTCTCCCTCCCACCCTCTACTTAATAAAACGGTGCTTTGCTCTTTTTATTTTCTCTTCCACGATGTCCCCTGGTCTGTAAGTATTTTAAATATTTGCCGCATGGCCTCGCAAATGAGTTATGAATTATACATTTGTCTCAACATTTTTTTAACAGTTTTATGAGATTAAGCTCAACGTTGACTTCGCGAGATGCCTGTTGCCTTTCATTGAGTACTTGTTAAATTAAAAAGATTTACTAACGTAAGCTAAGTGTAAAGTCAAATGTTAAAAATTACATTTATGGAATAATAAATCAAAGCTTACCTGTACCTTAGGCTTCCTTATTCTTAAATTAAATTGTTCCCTCATGTTTCATCTGAATGCGTCGCGCCTCGCCGTTTAGAACCTTTAATATAACTTTAACTTGCAAGACCGCCCTCGTTTAGCTTCGGGAATTCAGTCCCTTAGTAGCTACTTTACTTAAACTTATCAAAATATGTTACTAAAACCCGCCGCAAAATCGGTTAAGCCGTTTCTCAGAAATTCTTAAAAATCTATTTTGGATCCGTTGCTTTAATAAAGACCCCTTATTGCAGTTTTTTCAAATACATTTTAGTCAAACCCTATTTAGCTCTCTTTGGGGTCGAATATGAGGAAATTCGTTATTAGCGGAGGCACACTCGCTATAAATTACCACGTCAATAGTCGTGAGTAGTAGTAGAGTAGTCAAGAGTAGTGAGTAGTAGTAGACTAGAGTAGTTAAGAGTAATGAGTGAACACTCAGTCCCTATTTTAACCCTTTGGGGGTTAATTCTAAAAACGTTGAACTAGATTTTTCGATTTTTTAACCAAAATGTCAAAGGCTAATTTTCAAACCTGCTTTGCAATCGACGGACTTTTATACAGACTTTCTACCCTTATTTGAACCTATTAAGGTTGTAATACGACAAAACCCGTTTTTAGCTGAAATATAATGACTGTAAACTACTCCTCTGCCAAATTAATTTTATCTTTATAGGTCCTTTCGCTCTTTTTGATAAGTAGATAGGTACGTGACGTACGTGTATGTTGCAATCAGCTAGTTAGTGAAAACAACACTATTTAAGACTCCTTACACTTTATCCGTTTTATTATGCGTCGAAGCAACCTGCATTAGATCAAAGGCGAAAATTGCCACAAAAGCTTTTAGATAACCGTCATCTGCAAGTTTATAATTCAGCGCGGGTGTCCCGCCCCAATCACTGCCTCGTTACTCACTGACACTTACTGAACTTTGATCGGTTATTTAAATGAGACGCAACATAGTCGCGGCAAAAAATCGCGTGCGGCGCTTTGCCAGTGATGTTGATTTTTAAATGTTATTTAGGATCGTATTTTTAAGTGACAGATACAATCAAATATTCCATCGCCTTATTGACGTTACATTTTTCCTATAAGTACAGTAAACGAATTTTCTTATAACATATTCAAGGAAGTTTTACAAAATCAAAATATTAATAGTTATAAAAATCATGCGGTGTAGTTTGGTACGGTTTTTCAATTAGATAAATAAAAATATTAATACGATCTTCACCACTTTGGTATCATCAACGTCAAACTAAATCCAAATCCAAAGACTCTATAAAATGAGAGTCCTTTTAAATAAGTTTCCTATGGTGAATAAGTATTAAAAAGTATTTTTAAAAATCTTTATATTTAAATGTTTTACCAATTAGGTATGTAGGTAGATACTATCTACTTGTATTAATTAGATTGAAAGTATAATGACGTGTTTTAATTTGTGTTTTTTTTCTGTTTTTTTTTTTGTATAATATACCTACTATTTAATAAGTACCTACTACACTTTATCGTAGCGGTGATAGCCTAGTGTATAAAATTAGACCTCCTATTCGGAGTTATGTGCGTTTTAAGCATTTAAATGCACTTGCTACAAACGTTAGAAGGAAAACATCGCGAGGAAACTGCATGCCGGAGAGTTCGCGAAATTCAAAGGTTTGTGATGTGCTCAATAGTGGGCCATGATAGGTTGAGATGATGTCTTAATCGTAGCAATTCGAAAGAGTTATCAAGAGCAAATCCTAAAATAACAAAATTAACAATTGCTCGTCGCAAAGTACTGAATCGTAGATCGACGTAATTCGCGAGCGTCAACGTAGAATGACAGCTATTAGAGAATTAAGACAACGTCATAATATTCGGAACCATTGGGCATCTGTGTCGACGGCAGTGGAAAGCTACAAAAGCGTAATTTTGTCGGAGTCGCTTAGCATTCTTCGTCGACGTCGGCCGTCACCAAATTGGATTACGCGGTGACTGCGACACGACACGCGTACTGCCAACGATTTTATGATTTTATTGGCCGCCTCCAAATGCTCCAGTTATGAAGGATAATTTTGACGGGCTTAAATTTTCTTAGATACTTCGGCCTGTTTCAACGAGCCTTAATTTTCTCGAGCCTTCAGCGATGTTCAGTGTAACATTGACCTAATTTCTTAATGTCCTACTAGAATGACAGAGATGTTTATTAGAGCTTCGTGTCTTGATATATTCTTTACCTACGTATAATTAGGCTTAAATATCTCTAGGCCTTGCTTGCGTAGGTTACCTAAAGATGCTATTGTTCTAACAGAATTTTTGACTTAGGTAGGTATGCAGGTACTTGACATAACCTTACTTACATAAGTATGTAAACAAGCTAACACCGATATGAGCAAGTTATTCCATTTCTTCCAGTACGCATGACGAAAGACGAAGCAAAGCGCGTTGTTCGTATTCGATACCCGCTGTGCGTCCGCTCGTTCGTTGGTAGAAAGATGGGGAATTTTGTATTTTCCATGAAGTGAATGTTTGTGTTATTTATTATTTTACTATCCTATACATTAATTATTCATCCGTTCCTGGTATTATTTATTTATAGATGTTTTTGTGGCATCCAGATATCTATTTCCATTTGCTTAAGCGCTAATTATACCTATCACTGAGCAGCGAGTCAAAAATAGAATGATTAAAATTCCGCCGCCGAAAGTTTAAAACTTGGAATGATTGTCACAATGACCCATTTTCGTGTAACCTCGGCCGAAATACAAAATTAGCCGGTCCAAACAACTTTGCTTCTACCCTAATCTTGTGGGCGAAATCCTCTTCCGCCTTGTGTTCTATGGTTGGTTCGATTTCGAATAAAAATTTTGTATTAGGGTTGGTACTTACTTACCAAATTAAACGCATAATAGTAAACTAACATAATACATACTTAACTTTTTAATTGTAGAATCATTAAAGTTTGGTAAGGGCCTAGAGCTCACCCGGGGAAGTACCACCAAGTGTAATAATTGGTTTAAGAATTGTGTTGCGGATAGGAAGGTGTGGAGCCGGTTACACTTTTTTTAGAGGCGACCATCTCAGTCCTCAGGGGTACAAACGCATCTGTGACCGAATTAGAACGAGACTCATACTAACAATAACTAACTGGACTATTATTAACATTAACTAACAGGACTAATTATCACTAACAGTCCCTGTCCTCACACTGATTAACAAACTAACCAACTAATATTCTAACACCATCTACTAACTGGACTAACCATCCTAGTCCCTTTGAGTCTAGTTCTACGTGGGTCACAGTTATTATGGGCGGCAGCGGAAGGGTGGTGTTGCATGCTCGTTTGCTATCTCAATTCCATAAAAAAGCACTTACAAATTTTCATGAGTAATTCGAAGTTTACCTACTTTATAAATTAGTTTGGCCAACATTTTTTCGTTGAAATAGCAATTTAAAAAATAAAGTTATGTGACTGAGTGTGATTTTTGAGCTAATTTCCATGGCTGATGTGTTGAATGAGTTGGATCGGATGAAATGTGATTCTAAACGCACTGTAGATACCTAAAAATACCTACCTAATGCAGTATTTCTTAAACTTCTTAAACATTTTGATTCTTGTGCCATTACGAGGTTTATTACTATAGTTATATTTTTTTTTAATTAATTAATTAAATTAATGCTTCACCACAATCCCATAAAACAAAAGCTTCATTCTTTACAATCCCCCTTATAAATTCTACACAAAGATACATCTGAGACATTAATATGCACACATTATCCTTTATCGTAACTTAGGTAAGGTTTGTTACCAAATGCTCAGAATACAAAATCCACACAATTACACGTGAAGTAGGTAATTAGTGTAAAATTTTTCTGATGAACGTTAAAATGTTAAGATGAGCTATCAGCAACACCTTTTACGCTATACCTACATGCTCTTGCACTTTTATTGCGATGTCTAATTTGATTTTGATCAATATACAGTAAATAATGTAAATAAATATGTACAGTTTTCGTAGCAGCTCTACATACAGTTCGTAAAGCACAACATATCAAAAATAAATTCCCCATTAATTAACAAGGATACTAGGCTGTCACAGTACCCCGAAAGCACAAAACATTCGCCAATGTGTTATTTTCGTAGCAGCTCTACATACAATTTGTAATACACACACTACATATTCAAATATAATTTACGATTTAATTAATACGGGCGTTAGATCAACAGTTACTGAGAAAGCACAAAACATTAGGTACCCAATATCAAATTCTCGTAGCAGCTCTACGAAGTGTTACGGTCGCGCCACATCATGCGCTTACCCGCTACGGCGTAGCACGTGGGGGGCGTTGGGCGTCGCCGCACCGCCCCGCCCCGTGCAACAGGTCCCCCGCCCAGTTCCCTGTCTGCCTTTTGGACCCTAACACCTATGCAGTACGACTACTGCGTGTAACATTGTAACCGAACGTTAGGTAACGGCAGGAAATTCCGATGGTTACGGGAATATTCTGGTAATGAATAAAAAGGTTTTATTAACAATAATGAGTTAATATTTTTGTTTTATTATTGTACATGACATCTAACTAAAGTCTTGACATGACATGTGACTAAAGACTGAAGTCTTAGTTTCCCTGATTTTCATGATTTCTGGCGTGTTTGAAAGAATCCATAGTATCGAAATGGTTGGACTTGTTGTCGAGATTTATTATGAAATCAATTATAATTCTAAACATCGAAGTTATGTAATTTAAAATATTCTTGATTTGATGAGTATTTTCTTAAATCCCCCAGAACAGATGATATGTCACCTAGTCCAAAGACTAAGTAGACTGTATGTCAAATATTTGATAACGGCTTGCTGTTGTTGCACTTAATTTAAACTTCAATTACCTAGTACCCGCTAGTTAATTTTTAGACTTTATCGTATTGCTGTTTAGTTAAAGTTTTACAAAATCATGGGAAAACTTACCATTTATGATTCAATTTAAAAACAGAATCTCCTTCGACACTGTTACAAAGGAAACAAAAATTTTGTCAGTATCATTTTACATTTTTATTGCAATTTTTGAATGAATAGTGTAACCCCCATGGTGTGGGGAATATACCCTGCCATTTCATGTCAATATTGTCAAGACTAAATAAATGAGCAAAGCTTCTTTGTTGTAAGTTGGTAAAGCGGTTATTACACTTATCAGATCACAGTGTGTACTCTACGAAGATACGGTAGAACTTAGAATTAACCTTGCCGTGAAGAATATTACATAAGCTTCACTCTGATCCAATTTTGTCGAATTGGAACAAGATTTAACTTAACCCATTGAACAGTGTAGAAATACGCTTAATTGTAACTTAGTGCTCGAATATACAGTATTTAAGGATTAGATATTATACAAAAACATGAAAATTAACTTAAACGAATTACCATTTAAAATTTTTGATTCTACAGAATTACCTACCTGAATACCTTGTGAATACCTTCAATTCATTAATCACTACAAGTCTCCTCAACATTTAGGAGGCCTAGAGCATCATACTTCACCACGTTGCTCTAGGGAGAATTAGTGGGGAGAGACGGAGAATATAATATATTATCCTCAACAAACCCTTTCATGGCTAGTGAACTCGGGTAAATACTGTGTCTCTTATAAAATACTATACTTAGCAATAAAAGGCACTTCCCACGGCTTTTACTAAAAAAACATAACTTAAGTCCTCGATATCCAAATCCTTTAGCATTGGTTGCGGCTATAAAGGAAGTATGCTCTAAATAACGCCAAAGTTAAGAGACTAGTCGACCCCTTGTATGAATAAATTTACGCCGCGGCTAAGGACAGCAGCCGTCTTGAAATAGATTGGACGTCCTAAACTAACGTTGATATTATAAGGTACACATTATACCTAAGTTTCATCAAACTTACTGATAATATTAGTTACATTTTTAAAGATAGGTATACCATGAAGGTATATCATGAAGTAAACAGCAACATTTTTTGAAATTCTTAATTTTTAAATAATGTACATTAAAAGTTTTCAAGTGTTCTAATTTAATTAGAACACTTGAAAACTTTTGATGGAAAATAAACAAGAACACAGTAATATAATGTCAAAAACCTGTTTTTTGTATGGAAAATACGCAAAACACGTGAACGCGTCTGTTAATTAATGTTTGGTATGTTCTGGGTACATTTCGAAGCACGTCTTAAGAAAGTATACACTTCGTAGTATCCATAGGTATATTTATTGTCTTTTTCATCTACCAGGAAACCCAGCAATGTCCTTTATTGTCCCTGTAGTTTGAAAGAGCGTGGCGACAGTAGCCTTCCGCCTACCGGAATTACACGATAACCAACGACGCCTATGCTTTATAACCCGTGCCATCCGATACGGAATTTATTGTCACCGAGCGACGCCGTCCGACAAATTGAAAAAAGTTTTCACGTGAAACACTTTCAAAGTTTTTTAGTTACGTGAAATAATTAAGTGAGATTAAGATATTCTTGAGACAGGTTTCTGTGATTATTGTTCTTACTTTTAAAAGTTAGTCCCTTACTTGTGGATCATTCTATCGAGCGGGCAGCGGGCTCTTCCGTACATTGGGTCTATATTCTGGGTCGATCAAATACAGGCAAAATAAATTACTGAGTGTGTTGCTAGTAATATAATAACAATACTAAAACTAGATTTAACACGATACATCTACGAATGTCAATTTTTTGTATTAACTGCCCTACGAAGTTTTTAAAAATTTCCATTTGTCCTGTTCTAACGGCACTAGTTTTACAATTGACAAAGAAATATAAGTATCTTAGCTTGATAATTTTACAAAAAAGGCAGCCCTACAATCAACAATTTCCTTTTATATTCCCCTAACAGGAAAGAGAAGCGCACTAAATGAAACGTTCCCGCTGTGTTAGTGCGAGAATGACGCTATAGAGAAGAACAATAGCGTACCCGGAATGAGGTAGAGACGGAGAATTCTCTTTAAATGTTTTGTCACAAAGTAATAATATCGATATCGATGGAACTGCTGCTGTTGTCTTATGAAAAACTCAATTAAAATTTAACAGTTGACTCAAAAATAATAAGGTTATTTAAACTTCTTAATGTTGTAAGTAATAGTTCCGTTCTTAGTGTGACTTAATTAAAAAGTTTTAAATGTATAAATATAACAATCACGTTGAGTCTGTGTACCATTTAAGCCAATATAATTAACTCCACAGAATTTAATTTCCATGCTCATTCCTCATATAAAAAAATACAGTTGAAAACTTAACATTTATGCTAGGATTATTTTCATAAAAAATTCGCTTCATCACTAGGTAGTGAATTTTTTCAAATAAGTACTTCATCAAGGATAAGTTTTATACTTAAGATAAGTTGTATTAGTCTTCCCCATAGTCACTTAAGTCTTTAATTCTTTTAACAAACACTGGATGAAATCAGATAATAAAATAAGATAAAATCACCGACTATCAGGTAGGACTTATGTATCTACCTACTTAAAATTGGGACGATGTATAAGTATACCTACCTATTGTTATTTAGAAAATCTTTCAGATGAAGCGGAAGTTTTAACAAAGTATTAAAATAGTCCAATTACGACATAGAATAAATCAAACGCTCGTATTCCGTCTCATAAAGTCCTAAAGTCGTAAATTGGTGGATAGTGTGTGACATAGTTTTGTCCTGCGTGTATCGTATACTGCATAATGTAATATCATACATTATAAGCTTACGCAGCGAAGCAATGGTTAATAAATATTAATATACTCCTTATTTTGGGAAAAGCATGCCAATTATCCACATCACATATTAAGAGCATCGCTTTATTCTGAGCAATGACTCCCAAGGAAAGCCGTTACATTGCTGAATATGCGACAGATTTATCGTGGTTTTGTAGTGCTGGGAAAGTGTTGGATGTCGATAGTTTTATAAAAAGGGTTATATTATTTTTCATCTTACATGATTCGCATTAGTAAATTAAAGCATTATTCTACAATTGATTATTTTTGTTTAGGATTTTTGTAATCCAACAGCGTATTATGACTTTTTCGTACAACTTAAGAACTCATTATAAGGGCAAACATGGACTAGACAGATAAGCAGTAAACTTTATTAGTTATAAAAAAATAAAGCTGTGCATCAACATGCTTTAACAAAAAAAATGACAGATTCGTAATCTCAGTACCTACTGATAAATTTCATATTGCACATTTAAGGAGGTTTCTTGAAAAACAAAATATGTGTCAATATTACGTATATCATCAAGTTTATATTCTTTTGTTTCTATATTTTAAAAAATGACAGATTCGTAATCTTAGTACCTACTGATAAATTCCATATTGCACATTTAAGGAGGTTTCTTGAAAAACAAAATATGTGTCAATATTACGTATATCATCAGTTTATATTCTTTTGTTTCTATATTTAATTAAATGTGAAGTGACCACGAGGATCGTAAAATAAAAGTCCTTCACGATTTGAATAATTAATTAAGTATAACTTTTTGCAGTCGTATTAATACCTATCATTTTGAAGATATAATTAGTCTTTTTGTCAATAATTTACAATTTAACTTTATTAAGTGTCTTACTAAGAAAATACATAAAATGCTCAGTATTAATTACTAACGTTCAAAGTATGAGCATTATAAAACGACAATACACCAAACAGCCTATCACAAGTATAACACGCAATATCCACATGGTATGACGTTACCTCACATCCAACCTATCAATTATTCTAAATTTCGGATATCTTACGGAATACGAATTAGAATATTAAATCGATAGGTATAGGGCAGCACTAGGGGTCGTCACCTGGGAGGCGCGGGGCGCGGGGCGCTCAGACTTGGCGTCGCAACGTCGGGCAGGTTACGATTTACACTCCACCGACTCAGCAGAAACTCTGCCCGGACGAAAAACGCTGATAATCCACATCCATACGCTGCGTGAGAATTAGATCGAGTTTGATCCCGCTTGCGTATCAGCGACATCTGACGGCCGCTTTTATTCGGTTATTAATTAGTATGTTAAACAACGCATTTATAAACATCGATTAAATATATCGATAAGACGGGTTACGGTAATTGGACATCGTAAATAAGAATTGTCGATTTGGATAAAAGTGTTGCTCTGGTCTATGGGTTACTATTAGCGTTAATTGCGTTTATAGGGCCACTGTAATTAATTGTTTTAGTGGAATTCATAATTATAAGTTAATTGTTAGATTATGAATTTATATTATAATGGTTTTAATATACATGCGATATTATTTTTACTTATGCCACTTCTCTCTTTCCAGGTATTGGAGATGTGTGTGTGTCAGCCGGAGAGTGACCACTGGCCACGCCTTCACGTCGACATACGACGGCATTATTAACATAACGAACATCACAATAGTGAAACAAAATCATGAAGACCAGTTAATATTTTGGAGACTGAATTAGTGTTCTGAAGTTATTATTGGCACGTTGACTGTAAAAAGCGCGTAGTGTTTTTGAAACTGATCTTTTGGACATGGAAATTATTGTTAGACAATGATGACCTCGCGTATGATAAGCGGTTTAGTTCGCTACGAATGAATTCTGTAGAAATAGTGTGTATTCCCCATTGATAAAGGGTAAAATCAATGGTATCTCGCAGTGTTTTTATACAATACATTGTATATGTATAAATATATGTTAATCTGAGTAACGCACACGCGTGTGGACTTGAACTCGGACTGATTTGAAAGCGTTTTCAACGACTGCGTTCGTTGATAACCGTAGTAGGTTAAGCGAGGCCGTAGGCCAAACGATCATTGCCATCTAAATATTGTGTAGTTGTTACTTACGCATCAACTAGGTACATTTCATTTGCATCGAGCGATTATGTGTGGGCCAATGTTATTTATATTAAATATTTAAGAACACGAGTGGTTGATTAATCACAATTTAAAGTCGTATGTTAACACATTAAGATTAGTGCAAATTCCCCATGTGACTTGAACATTAAAAGTCGATACGTATTTTAATGACCATAGAAATTTATTTTCGTGTTTGCATTTTTTAATAGACACCATCGCTGTAGAACGTAGGTTAAGTCAATCACACGTTAGGATGTGACGAACGAAAATTTAGTCTTGCAGAACAAATAGGGAATAGAGGTTTTAAAAATAATTTTAAATAGCATATTAGGTTTTCATTTACCAGTTCACCCATAAGCCATTTTTAGCCAAAAATAGATTTATTGCTCAATATTCTGACGCCAAACTGACAACAATTTTGGAATATTATTACATATTACATTTTGAAAGCACAATGTGCATGGATGTTTTACAAATGTTGCTCTGATATCGTGCCTATTGCTAGATATAGGTATATGAGAGTTGTAAATAAAATATATGCTCATTATTCGAAGATTTCTTAAACTGACTTTCATGCAGGTCGCGAAAGTTGACGCACAAAATCCTATATAGTCAGATCTCTAGTCCCATTATTTTTCGAATAAGATTACGTCAACTAAGTGCAGAATTACTCAGCAAGGGCTTCTGGACTAGCCCGAACTCTGTTGTAACTAAAGAGTTTGTTCTGTGAATTACCTCAGTGGACTGTTTGTGATAGATTTAGCCAATAAGTGTTCAATGTTAGTACTTTACCGTAAGTCAATTCTTTGTAATATTTGGCGTCCATAGCATCATTTTAAGAGCATGGTATCATTTTACCTCCTGCTTTAGTGAATAGTTAACGCGGGATAATATGTTCTGTTGCGGTACTAAAGCTTGTGGGCCAATTTTATAAACAATATTAAATGTCTAAAGTGTGCTTTATTCGACGAAGTTGATTGCTTTAGCATTTAAAATGTTTTTCATTTTAGTACAATTACGTACAAAACTATTGTAACTACAATAAATATCTGCGGTTATATTCTTTCGTGTGGAACAAGGCGGCTTATTATAAGGTCAAATATAACTTTACATCAATTTCGGATTCATTTACATTGAGTATACAAAATCGAGATACGTAAAAGTTATTGCCATAAAATAACAAAGATTTACTCGGAGCTTTATCAAATATTTTCAAGTTTGGTACTTCAATGCATTACTTGTGACGTGATTTATTTTCTAAGCGTTTAAATACAGTGCGAATTCGTAAGCTTAAAATATATGCCTCTTTTATCCTTTTTAGTCAGCTGATGTTGGTGCTATAGATATCTACTATTTTAATATTGCATTTTCGTATGAAAGTTTCTTTTATTTATACAAGTGACATAAAATTGACGTACAAAATGGTATTAAATTTATAATACATATGAACGGCGAAGGTAAAATTGTTTGAACAATCATTCACAAAATTTACTTAATTACCTGTATCTTCCATTTATATTGGAGAAGATTTAATTTATACAATTCTTATTTCGCAACAATAGTACAATTAGTGAGGCAAACGCCGTCTCAATCACACAATATTATTTCTATAAACGATGTAGATAGTTAATTGTTAGTTTTATTATAAGTTGACTTAAAGTCAGTTACTGTGGGCGGTCGTGGATGTAGGACATCGACACTGTACCTAAGAATTTGTAATGTGTAGTGACCATTGCCAAATATACTATGTAACAATAATGAAGGCTACTTTGTTTTTTTCATCAGATATCGCTACTTGCATCAATTAATGTCTACCTTGCGTTAAGTTATTTAAGATGACGATGTGTTATGGTCAAATTTCAAACAGATTCCATTTACAGGTAAGTACCTACTATTAAGCTTTGTTTATAAATATTTTTACCTATTTTTAACAATAATCGAAGATAAAATCATTTTATGCAAGTGGCGCCGCCTAATGAATCTAAACGGTAGCCATCACTAAGTAAACTATTGTATCTTGATTTTGGGCGTAAATAGTTGTATTAGAAGTGTTGTAGATGACTAGCCTCGTTGGTGGTATCTCATAATAGTTAAGTGTTAGATAATATATCTCCTGGTTGTTGATTATGTAATTAAATAATGAAATATACAATGTAAACTGACGTATTTGTGTCAATCCAAGTGGTCAATTAAACACGGACCGAATTATCGTTTGTTCCAAATAAGGCCTAGCATGGAATGGATAGGAACTGTGCTTATGATGGTGATCTAGATATATAAATATATCTGCCTATAGATTGAGGAATGCAACGCAACGAACTTTCGACTTAACTATTATCCAAAAATGTTGCGTCTGAAACCTCTAGCGTGCAAGCTAAGTAGCGTTGAATTGATCATTAGCTAATGTTCGTTTAACTTCAAATGAAATTGCTTTGAGGACAGATTTTTCCAACGTCATAATCATATTTTTACAATATTGCTTACGGTCAAGAATGTAGGCAGAGAACCACTAGTGAGTATGCTCGTTCTTTAACAATTAACCAATTGATTAATTTAATTGACTGAATGATGTCACAAGTTTATTGAGTCAGGATACTTTGTCTACAGTTTTGACTTTTGATTAATAATTAAATTAATACGGATCGAAAGGTTCATATCCAGAAAAAATCTAATCTGAATTTGTGAAATATTTTTGTACTTTTCATACAAATACAGAATTACTATGGCGTGATTAGATGTTGTAAAATAATACATTTATTACGGAAAGATCTGTCCTGAGACTGACAAAATTAGCAAATTAGGCTCCATTAGGAACAGTGGGATCTCAATTTGTTACTGAACTTACCAAATGGACAATAAAATTGTGTCCATGTCCGTGTCCATATTAGTATAAAGAGCTGTATAGTATGTGTAATTTATGCGTATCTATGTGTAATGCTCCGGCTAAACAAGTTCTGTTGTTTATTACCAGTGTTCTGACTCCCGCAACGGTGTATGAAATTAATAATTATAAGATGATCATCGTACCTTTAATTATCATAATTTGCAACGGATAATCAGATGTTTGATTAAATGTTTCACCTTCAGCTAAATTTTAAGAAAAAAATCAATTATATTTTTTTACCTGTGAATTTAAACTAATAGGACAGTGAATTGTTTTTGTCCACGGTTTGAAATGTAATCGCATTGAAAATCTTGAATCCCTCGGCATAAGCCTTTATTTAGCCATTGGCGATGACCTAAAAATTCTCATTTTAAAATGTTTAGTGATGATAACATCTTTAAGCGAATACTGTTGTCGAAAAAAATTGCTAAAGAATTAATGGACGCTTGTGCACCTTAACTAGTTGATAGATTTTAAATAGAAATGTATGAAGGAATTGTAGTTTCTATACTGAGCTGTGTGTGTACAAATTTATGTGCAAAATGTTCGTAGAATATGACATGTGACAAGTTTGTCATGATTAACTTTAATGTGTTAGCATGTAATAGATAATATATTTTATAATAAAGCATGGTTATCGCAAACCATGCCCGTGGGCAAGGGGCATTCCCCATAAACTTTTAACTAAATTATTTTGTACAATGTTAAATTTTTTCTATGTTCGCATTATTACGTTTAACGCATTACATGTTTACATTTTTTTGTTGTTTTTTTTTCTTGGTTGCTTATTATTAGATATTATATAAATAATTTACGACAAAATGTGAAAAATCTTAGTTAAGTCAGGAAATTATGTGTCTAAATGTAAATATATAGATGAAAACATGTATGTAGAAGTACATAAATCTTATTTATGTATTAATTTGAAATTGTTTTCAAAATTTCATAGGTTGTATTATTTGTCTCTTTTCAAATTTTTTATTAAATAATTTTGAAAAATACTTCTGCTAATTCCATCGTTATGCGTGTTGCATTGCTTTCTAGCAGTTCAGTCTTGAATTTGTATTTTTACCTTAGACTCCAATTGAAGCGATACGACTGCTCTCAAAGTACCTAGTCGGTTATAGATGTTCTAATGTGTGCCACTTGTGTGGTAACTATTATTATTGATTAAACATTATGGAAATAAAGATAGTCTCATACACACTTTTATACATTCTGAAGTTACTGCATATCTGTCACATTGTGTCCGAGTAGGTACAAAGGAAGTAAGTAGATACCCTTTTTACTTGGATTTTCTCCCAGCAAATGTACGACAACTACGGACAGCCAATTAAACCAAACACTATGACTTATAAGTTACAGTTCTAAGAATATAACTTCACGTGTAAAGAGCATCATGAAACTGCTCTTGCTGAAATGAAACAGGCTAACAAATAGATATCGTAACATTTAAATAATAATCGTCATAAATCGTTAACATTTAAATAAAATAAATCATTTTTACGGGTTTCGGTTGAAGTGTTTCTTCCTTGTCCTACAGTCGTAGCATTATGGACGTATTGTCTTTAGGTAACCCTAGAAGGCTCGTCTGCTCGTTTATCTGTTAGTGTCATAATAAATAATCCGTAAGACCAAGATTTATTCATAACTTAAGGCCTAAACTTAAGGCCAAACGAGGGAATATTCACTAGGTACCTATTTTTTTGTCCATCAATATCCAGATCCCTTATAAACTATCAAATAATGTACACAAAGATCTAAAAGTAGGTACTTCTTACTTAGTCTCCCGAAGAACGGGATGCCGAGGGAACTGGTCAAAACTTCGAGGGAAACCCTAAAATAATAGAAAGGAGCAGCAACGCAAACAGCGAACGTCGGAGAAAGCGGAGACGTCGTGCAGCCAGCCAGGGCTGCAGTAAGCGGACGTTCAAGGCGTGCAATGCACGCGGGTGGCACGTCAATGGACCACGAGCGCTCATGCAGCTGGCGACGACCCTGCGATCGCAGAACAACCACGAGATAACCACGATAATTAATAACATAACAGAAAACTTCCTCAAATGTTAACAAACAATCAAAAACTTGTCAGATCTTGCTCAAAAAAGGGGATCACACGACAAGCACCAGCAATCATAATTATGAAGAGTTATCAAAAGTCAAAATTGGTTCTATTAGTTAGCCCCAGTAAGGTACAAAGTTATGACAAATAAGTACTTAGTCTCTGAGAGTACTATAATTTCCTGTACGTGCGGTAGTTGGCAGAGACACAGCTATGACTTCACAAAATAGTAACAAGTGCTTGTCAGCGCCGTCTAGTGTACTGGCACGAAGATCAATCATACACATTGACGACTTTTATGTAATTGTGGTTACCATGCCGATCTGGGTTCGATTCCCAGCGAGGCCGAATTTTGAGTTAATTTTTTTTTGTTTGGGTGTGTGTATTCTTCGACAGGAAATCCTATTCGTACACTGAGGTAGAGGTTACTGTAATTGTATGGTAGAGGTTTCTGTAATTGTATGTAAGCAAGGGCCTTCGTAGCTTGAGACTACGTAGCTCGTAGAAGTTGGGCAGCCGCCCTGATCTAACATATTATAAAAAGAAGTCCTGTTTTCTGTCTCTCTGTCTGTCTGGAGGCGATAAACTCGAAAACTACGAAACAGATTTTTATACGGTTTTCAACAATAAAAAGAGTGATTCTTTAGGCAGGTAGGTTAAGTATAATTTATTATACTTTTTTGTAAGTAAATTAGCAGAAATTCGGCGATATATGTGGAAGAAGTTTCGCCAACTGGGAGCTTTCCATGCAAACGCCCCGTAAACTAGCACAAATATAGTTGAGTGATGTACTAGCGAATTCAAAATCTATAAAAATGCCACAAAAAAGTCCGCGATAGCGGTTGTCTTGCAATAACCACTTTTATGTTAAATTTTTTAATTAAAAACATTACGTTATTTTCAAAGCTATTTTATGTAGTTCAGTATTAATCCTTATCCAAATGAATATGTTAGTTAGCTTAGGCATTTAATGCAGATCAAAGATGCCTTTTACACTGTATCAATCAGATGGATAGTTTTTGAGATATTGTCGATAAAAGTAATTAGCAGCGCGGGCGAAGCTGCGGGCGGCATATTTAACAATATGTTGCAGAACGACGTCTGCCGGGTCAGCTAGTCCTAGAATAAAATAGGTATTATCTTGCTTTGGGTAGTTGTAACCTTAACAAAATCTTCCTCGAAAATCCTATTTACAATAGGTAGATTACGAATTGAATTATGCTTTTAGACTTTCAAGCGCTTGGGATTAGTGGCCAAATCGAAGGCCTCCGACATGCCATTACTAAGTGCCACTAGGCTAGGCTATCAGCTATCACTGCTTGCTAAAATCTAATAAAACATAACTCGGTCGGTCACTTACAATCATGGCTAGCCGCTGAGCTGTAAGGAACGTTGCAATTTCATATTAGGTATGAATAACGTTTGAATTACATACTTTACCTAATCTCTGGCTATTCTTATAAGTAGGTAATTAGCTTAACCTTGGGTGAATACGTTCCTACAGATAATGGAATGCCTTTCATGCCTGCTAATATTTCATAATAGATACCGCAATTATTGACCTCCTGGCAAGTTGCCTCTGTGCCCCACTCATTTCTGCAAATTTTATGGAATTCGTAGGTCATTCAATGAGATTAGATTATTCCATTTCCGAAGTATTTTTATTGCCAAACTTTTGGAACATTTTTTATTGCTGGGAAGACGAATAAAGTTTTATTACACCGGGAACTATTTGTTAGATTTTTATACGACTTTCATGTTGAAGACCGAACTATTTATCTACATTAGGTAGCTGATAGTAATGTGTTTAACGTACCTACCTACTACAAAATTATGCTAGTGGCTGATTAATTTGGCTAATTAAATTATTATAAGCGTTCCTTTCTTTGACGTTATGTGTATTCAGGGACTTCCTGAAACAGACAAGATCGTATTTTTTTTATTTTTTTTATCTTATATTTTGGCTTAGTGTCCTTAACTTACCTAAGTGCGGTTTTTATGCCAATTGAAAGCTATACAACCTAAACGACTGTTATGCAGAATGGTTTTTCTTAGGGCTTTAAGCACTCGAGAAATTGGGTCCATAGATATCTATAAGTAGGTATACTACTCATAATATGAAGCAGAAGAGTTTGTTCGTTTGTTTGTTTGAATACGCTTATCTCAGGAACTGTTGGTTTGAATTGAAAAATGCAAAAGTTTGAATTGAAAAGTCTACTTACCTAATGTATTTCGCATAACGACGTCTGCCGGGTCAGGTCTACCGACGATCATCTAACATTGTTGCAATATAGTGTAGTATGCATCTAAAATCATATTTACGGGAAAGATTAGGTACTTACCTATAATTAAGTATAAGTAGGTACTTATCTATTACTAGGTAATCTAATATCTTTAAACGAGCAATTCTTGTATATTTATTTATTTATTTATTTATTTATTTATACCTATATATATAATCACGATCTCGGAAACGGCTGCAAAGATTTTCATGAAAGTTACAGATTAGGGGGTTTTCGGCTCAAGGAATCGATTTATCAAGGTCCCAGGTTCGAGAAAAGCTTTTAAAATTTTTAATTAAAATTTTAATTTTAGAGATTTTAAAAACATCATACTGACGCCATCTATGAAACATTAGGATAACTTCTATGAGATACGGTTTGTTTGTTTCAGTAGTATGAAATTAGATGGCGCTCGAATATATTTTTGTTCGCATTCTTACGTTGAAGCGCTATTTTTACGTTATACTTATACCTACCTATTTTCTGTTTGAATAAAATTAAAAATCAGTGCGATTATCTCGCTTGACCTCGCAGGACGCGTAGTGATAGTTTAAGAGGTACTGTTTGTAACGTGTTGAACTAGATGGCGCTGTACAACTTTGTGAAACACGCTGTTGAGATCCTTTGGCCGTAACATAAGTAAAATGAATTTTGTGCTCAGTGAACAGATGTATGATTTGACTCCTGAATAGATGGCGGAATTCCTCGTATTTCTTGCGATTCATACTAAATATAATTTTCAACCGAGCAAAGCTCGGTCAACCAGGTACTTAGATGATTATATGAAGATAGAAAGATATGCCAATGTAAAGGCACATAACTTTTTACAAAGAAATAACAGACTTATAATCGATAATCGGTAAGTAAAAATAACTTAAAAAACTTAAAAATCAGATGTGGCTGATTTTGAATACAAAAATAATTTTCAAAATCGGTTCATCAGTAGTAGGTACCTACCTACAAAAAATACGGTCGAATTGAGAACCCGATTTTTTGAATTCGGTTAAAAAAAGAGTAAAATGCAAGAGAGTTTTGTTAACAATTTTGTAAATAAGTAAAGTTTTTATTGTTCAGAGAGTTAAGGTAGCAAACTGCAAAATAATAATATTTAATACCATGTCACGGATTTCGACGCTTCGCGGGGTTCCTTTTTTCGCGTAAATAATTACAGCTAACAATAACCTAACCCATTTATCCTCCATTTGAGTTCCATGGTTTGATTATATTTATATTTATCTTTGCCACCCTACTAACATTAGTAGTCGCCATTATTTATAGTTCCTCGCCTAATAAGTATTTCAATCGACTTGTATACCTAATTAATTTAATCGCTGGCAAGTTATTTTATTAGTTGCCAATAGGTAATACCCCATTAATTTATCATTCGCCTCGATAATAATAAGCCTTAATTAATGTCATCTGTGACTTAATCCATGATTTTTGTTTCATAAAACATTGCTGGCACGTACTTAGTTGAGTTGGTAAAAAATAAATGATTGACAAGTTGAATCGGAGTGACGCCAGTTACTGACAGTATATAAACAGTAAAACATGCGATCCAAAATAATATCGTTGAGAAGATCTCTCTCTACATTATTGCAAGGGCGGCAATATTCTTCGAGACCTGGTAACAATCAGCTGTATACTACCAACCTATGTATACTTAATGCAATTAACGTAAAAAAGTTTTATGATTGCTTTGAGAAAGAGACACATAGGTTTTAGGACTACTGCATAATCACTACAGTCCGTATTTATCGCAATATCACCAAAACAATGGACTTTTCGCCATAACTGTTAATTGGTGAGCATAGGGCACAAACACAAAAGTATTTTTTACTCTTGCAAAACCAGCAGACATCACCTGATGCTGAATGCTTACCATTGCCAATGGATATCAGTAAGACCGACTAAGAGTTGTATTGTTGACCAGCTCGATGCGATGCACACATGAACGAGCTCCCAGTGCCGTGCCAGCCGTGGCAGCCCTGGTACAACGACCGACAGAGTTTCTACGGCAAACACTTGGCGTTTGGTATCATTTGGTAAGATCCATTCCTAGTTGCGTCTTTTGCTGAAACTACAATATTGACTCATAGTTAGCATCACCGCAACTTAGTTATCATTTCAAAGAAATTATGTTATGGCACTGTTAGCTCGAATTTATTTGGCCTCAGGATCTAAACCTAGCCTCCCTTACTATCAACATGCAAATAACACTCAAAACGTGGTAAAAAATATGGAGAACTTTCACATAGTTATTCAGCCTCCCACTTCATAATTTCTATTCGCAGAGGTATTATTATTGCGCCATGGATTAATTGGGGCTCTACATATTTTTGAATCATTTCTTAAACGGCGAGCGCTCGTTCGTCTCATGTAGCAAATTCCGTGTTTTAGAGTCGTGCGACTTCTACACATGATCTTAAGGTCAGGTCAGGTCAAAATCACTCGTAGGAAGCCCTCAAATACTGAATTACTAAGTACCTATTTATTCCCATTAGGTGGGTGTTTTCCTTGGTAATGGCGGTGTACACCGAAAGCCTCTATTTTAACTGGGGTCCGCCCGCGCAGCCGAGTGCTCCGAGTGACTCGGTGGAGGAGTGCGACGATTCTGACTCATAATACATTTAAATTAAAGAATAAAATGCTTTGAAATGTTATTTTATTTATTTACTAGTAAATCCGCCCTCGCTTCGCTTCGGGAAACCAGTCACTTCAAAAATCTCTATAAATTTTAACAAATTATGTTATTCCGATGTCTACGCTATATTACTGCAAAGTTTCATGGAAATCCGTTCAGTAGTTTTTGCGTGAAAGAGTAACAAACCCACACACACACTCACATACATCCTTACAAACTTTTGCATTTATAATATTAGTAAGAAGTAAGATAGTAAGATTTGTATTTTTTATTACTAGGTAGACCCGGTAGTCGTCAAATCAAATCAAATAATTTTATTCGAACTTGGTTTTTACAAACACTTTTCGAAAGTCACTCTACGCCATCGCTTCCACAAATCCCTACGATGAGTGGCCTTGGTAGAAGAAGCGGCAAGAAACTCCCAAGGAGTTTCTTTTTTCCCCCGTCACAGTTACAGATAACATTTATTACAACTTAATTAATGGCTATATTTCAAACTCATGTCCAGGCTATTTCATCTTGAAAAAATTCATCCAGATTATAATAACCTATCGTCATAAGAATGTCCTTGACATGAGTTTTTAACTTATAGTACGGCATTTCCGTCAATTCTAACGGAATTTTATTATAATTTTTTACACATCTACCCATGAATGAGCCACCAGTTTTTCTAAGCCTAAAATTTGGTCGTTCAACATGTCAGATCTCATGTCGAAGTGTAAGGCCCTTCCTACACAAGGCAACGCAATTCTCCGATACTCAACGATTCCAGTATTCAAGCGACTACCGCCGTACAAAATCCATTGAGGTTCGAACACACGTTGCGTCGCCGACATTCGTCCAATGTATGGCAGTAGTTGCTTGACGACTAAAATCGTACGAGTATCGAAGATTTGCGTAGCCTCGTATACGAAAACTGAATAGTGGAACCAACAGACCTAAACCGATGTTGGCTAAGGATAAATAAAAGTTATGTTAAGGTTCTTTATGACGTTGGTGACTTAGTACTTAGTGCCATCCAAGTTCAGCATTTAGGTACTAATATTAGAATCAAAACAACATTTTAGGGTCTTACATTTTATTGTAAGTTATTAACAGTTATTGCTATGAGCTCACATTCAATGAATGTTTATAGCTAACTTAACTAGGTACATAGAATTACTTATACTATGTGGAAGCTGACTCCAAGACTTGAGTTGCCACGAAACCATTTGTGTAACAGATTATTTTGAAATACTATAGGTGTAAACCCAACTTAAAGATTGAAATGAAAGGAGGCGCTGTCGGACGCATTTGACCAATCATTGCACACTAGTAACTGACAGATGAATGACCACAACGTACTTATGAATGACTTTTTAACATGGCGGCGTTAGTTCCAATTTTTGCCATTTCAGAGATAAGCTGGGCGCACTGTACCATTTGTATTTCACTGGGATACAGATTTAAAATTTTCAATGAATTTAAGTTGCCATAAACCATGATTCCTGCGATTTTTGTCACCAATATACCATCACTATCACTACATAGTATAAAACAAAGTCGCTATTTTTGTCTGTTTGTTTGTCTTTATGCTTAAATCTTTAAAATTACGCAACGGATTTTGATGCGGTTTTTTGTAATAGATAGAGTGATTCAAGAGTAAGGCCGCGGGCGGGCCGCTAGTTTAACAATATGTTGCAGAACGACGTCTGCCGGGTCAGCTAGTTTACTATAAAGTAGCTCGTATGCTATGCTAGTCTTTATGAGGGCTTTACATTATACCTACAATTTGCAGAGCGCTAACTGAGCTAGCGTGCTAAAATCGCATAGTGTAACCACGTGTTACAATTGGTGTCAGAAGTGGGATTCGAGAAAATGCCAAAATGTACCACAAAGACTTTTATTGTACTCGTAAATACACAAATTACACGACGTACACAGTACACCCTAAAACACTCTGCACGTAGGTACTAGTAAACACACTCGTCGAACACTGTATCGCTCGTAGAAAGCACTTCACTTCTCACTGGTATCGCTCGTAGGTATCGCTGGTATCTTCCTGGTTTCGCTTCCGAAACTAGAATGTCCGCGGTTGACCGATCGCCCCTTTTTATACCACTCACGCACCATTCACGCCAATCCAGAACTTTCTCGCTAATTCCGGACGGACCAGATTCGTCTAAAATTCTAGTATGTTCCTTGCAACCGACGTTGTAACTGTAAAGGCAGTTAGACAGTAACTAGAGCAGTGTAATGTATTAACACTAGTTAGTGCACTGAGTTAGCGCTCTGCAAATTGTATAATGTAATAGACTACAGGCCCATGTCAAAAATGGATGGGTCATACGAACCACCAGGTGATGTATATAGGACGATATAAGAGCACAAAATAATAAGATTCAGCACTATGCCGTCACTTGTAAGCTGTCCAACTGAGTGCTGGTGAGAATTCAAAAGTGCAGGTAGAGGGAGTACATTTTGGTCATATGATTTTGTACGGCATTTTCACCATCGATAGATCCATGAAAAATAATAAGAAAGCGCGCAGTCCCGTAAAAAAATGGTGCGCCACAAAGTCGGTAAATTTTTTTTCATCCCACCTATTCGAAAAAGACGACTTGGTTCGGTCTTAAGGGGATCCAAAGTTGGTGTTTTCTATTTAGCGGACGGGAATGAATTTTCATATAACTTTTCCTGCCCGTTATTTAAATAGCGGGCGGGAATGAATTTTCATATAACTTTTCCTGCCCGTTATTTAAATAATAGTCGGGTTAGTCGTGTTAGTCGGGTAAGTCGGGTTAGTCGGGTTAGTCGGTTTAGTCAGTTTAGTTAGTTTAGTGACTGTGACAGTATTATTCCTGAATTTGAGGCGCCTTTTATTTTCTCATAGGGGGGGATGAAAAGTAGAGTGTATCACTCGGGAGCAAATATTTTTGGCTCGGGCGACATACTTTGAATCCCTCGCTACGTTCAGGATTCTACTAAAGATAAAATATTACTTTGCACCCTTGTAATACAATCTACTATTGATTCTTTGACAATTCCAGGGTAAATTTGGTCATTTGATTCTGTACGGCATCAGTTTCATACTGTTTCAATACAGCTTCTAATCCATTATTCCGCAACGCCGTACAAAAATCATGCGACAAGGGGAAAAAATCGTTGAAAATCGTGAAAAAACTTTGTGGCGCACCATTTTTTTACGGGACTGCGCGCTTTCTTATTATTTTTCATGGATCTATCGATGGTGAAAATGCCGTACAAAATCATATGACCAAAATGTACTCCCTCTACCTGCATTTTTGAATTCTCACCAGCACTCAGTTGGACAGCTTACAAGTGACGGCATAGTGCTGAATCTTATTATTTTGTGCTCTTATATCGTCCTATATACTACATCACCTGGTGGTTCGTATGACCCATCCATTTTTCACATGGGCCTGTAGTCTATAAAGCCCCCATTAGACTATTTACATAAAGAAATCAGACAGACATGGTTCGTCGCGAGAAATATTTCGACTTTTTGTTACCACGGTCACTTACTGCGCGCAAATATTTTTGTATTACATTGGACGAATGTATGGGACTACGCGAAGATTCAATGTTCACGCGTTTTGATGAACGTACGACCAAAAATAGTCAGCTTTGACCAGTTGAAACCAGGAATAAATTGCAAAATTTCACAAACATTTGCGAAGGACATTCTACACTTTTGGGTCGCGTAGTCGCGCGAATGTGAGTGATCGGCCTTAGGTACTTCTCGTTCTGTAAATATATCGATCGGCGTGATAATGTGAGAAAGGCAACTCAGCTACAATATTTTTTAGAATCAAAGTCCAAATAGCAAATACCAGGCCTCAAAGTCCAAAAAATATTTTGTTTGATGGTTCTTATCGTTAATACTAGTCGAGTTTGTAACACAATAGGACAATTTATGTAATGGAGACATGTTTCATAGAGACAATAACAATTATTTATTTATAAGGCATTGGATAGAAGTTCGTAATATTAACATACCTCCCGTATGGAATAACATATTTTGAGATACAAAAGAAAAGCTATGTAACCTACATATTGACATACATATTACTATTTTATTATTCTTTTCATACATTAACGGACTGGTTATTGTACAAAATTTGGATTCAATATGAAAATAGTTTTAATCGGATAACATTTGGGAATTTTATGAAACCACACAACTACTGGTGGCGCATACATATATGCTTCGATAGACAATACCAAAGATGTCCGGTCAACCCTTTAAATTCGTCTACAGAAATTAGATAAATTAGAGCCCATACGAAAAGTGGGCACTTATTTTATTTAGTTCTCTTTAAACACAGCTACCTACCGTTAACACGCTTCACAATGTTGGGATGTGCATTTAAAAGTTGTAAAAACAACGTCCGAAAAAGAAATACCGGAGTGTTTAATTTCAGTAAGTACATGTACAATTACTTAATTTAAAAATAATATTAAAACTTGAAAAGGTAATCAACGATTTTTAATAATGCTACCAGTATCAGTGTTGGCCATTACGAGCCAAAACACGCGCCAAGTTATATACTAAGTCACAAAGGTCGTAAAACTTTATTGTTTCTTTTTTTGTGCTTTGTAAATCCCATGTTTTGTGAGTTAGGTTGAATATGTTATAATCAGCAATTTCGATCGTAATAAATTATTGCTTTTTGTGTATAGTTTTCCAAACTAAACTTTCAATTGCGAGTTTAAGGATGGAACTGCATTAACGCCATAACAGAAGACACTAGCACTAGTTTTTATCGGACCATGTATCTTTTCCTATTATAAATCGATGCATATAATATACCACATAGCCTACCAACGCAATAAATTGCTATTTGTTACTATTTTTTAATAAAATACAATAAAATATTAAATGAAATAAACAGTATAGCACGTCACCAGCTACATTCAATTTTTACCCTTTTTCATACATCGTTAAGCATTCTTAAATAGTCACAAGTTTTCTATATATTGTACATAAAATTAGACACTTCTTAATCGCTTCTATTTATACATCCATCATCACAAATTAATGAGAAGTAGCATTTCAAGTCTACACTAAAAATTATCAAGTATATTTATTTATTTATTTATTTATTACACTTTATTGTACACCATAGTGATAAGTAGGAAGACTATATAATTATAAGTCTATACTATAAGACTATATAAGTATAGATTTATTCACGAACTTTTTGTCTATGGTTCTATTACGGACAGTGAAATAAATAATTCAAGGGAACGAAAAATTGTTTTGATATTTAAGCTTGTCTATTTACTTCAGTTATATTACGTACTATTTGAATCTTTATAAATGAAGTTAGCATGTTTCGAAAGATGTTTCAAACTTTCTTCCTATTATGAGCATTGATCATGTATTTTATCTAAGACTGGCCTCACATAAGATATACAGTTATTTATTTATTTAATAATCTTGATAGGAATACAAGGAATATTAAGTTTCTATAGCATCTATTGGAGATTCTTTTTATATTGATAAATGACGCAAAATTTTAAATATATAAAAATGGTCTTTATTAACAAGGCAACAACATGCATTGCACAAATTATGTAGATCTTTTGTAAATTTAAACTCTCACTTGTTCATACAATTATCAGTGCCAGACATTTGTGTCAAAAAAAAACTATTATGATTTCAGTCAAGCACTACGTTAGCATAGACTTGAGACGCATTATAATAAAACTACGATAATTTACAACTAGAATTTCATTCCCGATTGCGCGTAAGTTAGTCGATAATCACCTTTAAGGACTTGGTAAGAAATAATTTTCACATAATTTTATATTACATTTTTAGTAGTGAATAACCAAGATGGTTTTTCATATTATGACAAATGACTAACACATTATTTCTTCACTGATAATGATCTTCTGTTGTTTGCACCTTTGGAATAGGTAACTGGAAAGCAGTTTAAGTTTAATTATTGCAGAATTTACTTAATTTACTATTAGAATGTTTTTTTGTCATAATGGTCCTGCCAAAGATAAATGTGAACACGCCCAAAAGTGATCCAACTTAGAATTCGCGCTATTCGTAGACGAAAGAGCGACGGCTGAGAGTTATCTGCTCTCTGGCTTGGGTTTCGGCGGCTTGAAGCCCTGAATCTTTTTCTTTTTCTTCTCCTTTCCACTCCCTGATTGGAAACTTTTCCAACTGTCCACTCTGTTTTGTCGAGATTCCTGGAATGTACAAATTAAATTTTAATTTTTCACTTAAAATGTTACATGTAATGCCAAAAATTTTAATGTAATATTTTATACAAAACCTTTATCTTTTTAGAGCAAAACTGTCAATCGGCCTGTCTGTGAACTCAAAAATAGCAAATGACCAAAAAAATTTAAACAATTTTTTTGTCTACTAACAAAAGTACGTAATTTCTATTTTCAAATGATTGCGAATTTCAACAAGCTTATTACAATGCTTAAAAGTCTCGATTTTGGACATACCTCGAAGTTCTTAGCCCATTCCTTTTCCATGGACATTTGTTCCTCTTGCTCGATCTCCGCTTCACGTTTCCGCTTTCGTTCCTCCATGTCACGTGTCTCCAAATGCTGTCGTTTCCGCTCCATGTCAGCAAATAACTGGAATTACAAATTTAATAATTAAAAACTATTAACTGAAATAAAAAACATTCAATGCACTTTAGCTTAGTTAACCCTTCACAATCCCTGACCAATTAGTATTCCTAATAGCACTCTACTAGCTGAAACGAACTGTCCTATTCCCTATTGAGTCTTATTCAGAGTCAAAGTTGTCACTCTAGTATGCTATCTTAAATTTAATAAAAAAACCTGTAAATAATTAGTTACAGGTAGCCACAAAGCGAAGAGCTTACCTTCATAGTCATTACATACACAGCATGTTTAAACTTGACAGGATCGTCTTCAGGTACACCCTCTGCTAATCGGCCATCTTTCTTTTGCTTCTTGCGTTTTTGCTCGATCTGAAATCATGCAATTAAAATTACAGTACATATGTATAAAGATATCTTAGCTCTTCCTTCTCTTCTTTATCATCATTAAAAAAAAATTATTTAAAAATGATAATAAAGAAGAGAAGGAACATAATAAAAAGAGATGGTGACAATTTTCCCACAAGCTTAATTTGTTTGTTGAAAACTACAATACATCAATCTAACACTTGTCATAAATAGTCATGGCTCATCTCATTGGTGTGCTTACCATGTGTTCCGTTCTTTCTTTAGCCTCTTCGTATATATCCAAGCACTTCTTTCTTGTATCGTCATTCTCTAAAGTTTTCCAAGCCCTATTTATAATTTCAAAAGCTTGTTGAGCACGTTCAGAGTCATCCTGTAATCGAAAACACATATAAACTAGAACGTTATTGGAACAACATTACTGTGATTTTAATGTGTCTTTGAGTAAATGTTTTTCGTTAAAATGTGCTATTCTTGATTTATGTTGCTACTTAGTTGTTTCATTTGCTAGCGACATCCAGACTCCTCATTCTTTCACACATGTCATGTCTCCTCAGTAACCATCCCTTACCTATGATCTGGCAGCGACGGGAAGACTCACGATCCTTTTCCCATCTGTGGATAAAAATGAAAATTTTGACGGGTATAACCGTCTCAATCGTAGGGCTAGGGGACTCTTCAGGTAACATTTTAAGAGGTATCAATACAAGACAAACCACTGTAAACGAAAAATGGGGGAAATTTCCAATAAACCTGAAAGGTTCAACGTAGTCTGCAACTAAACCTAAATAGAAAATAATTCTATTCATATGGATGGCATACACCACTTAACATCAGGTAAGCCTAAACATTTTAATCAATTCTTGCATTATAATGCCACAGTTTTAGCAGGGTGACCATATCAAACCAAAGTAATAAACAGTTAAATGACATCATTATTTCATAATTATGATTTCTCTCTTGACATCTCTCTAACAAAATGAAACTATTATGATTGGTTGATGAAAGCATGTAAAAAGATGTAAAATGAAAATTACGACACTTGCACATTGATTTAAAACGTCAGATAAAATTGGAGGATAAAAATTGTTAAAACATGTTCATTATTTAAACATTATTGGAGCTTGGACTTTAATAGCAGATTTAGAGTATTCATAAAAAATACATACATGATTTATACAGTCTCAAGTGCATTTCAAATTTCAAGGCACTTCAGCCTTTAAGTCTTTATTCAGTGTATCGCTATTCTCATGAATACTGTATTTGACTACATGAAGTAAAACAATCAAAAGACTTGTTTGACAAAAGAAATGTTTTATGACAATCCTTTGCTACAGTTTTAAATCAATGTTAGTTCCAATTAAATAAATGAATGAGTATTAATTGATTTACATAATTTATACTTACAATATTTTTGTCAGGATGCACAAGAATGGATAATCGTCTATATTTTCTTTTAATTTCATCTAAAGTGGCATCTGGTTCAACTTGCAACACTTCAAATGGATTCAGATTGAAGTAAGTAGACCCTGGACGCAGCAGCCTTTCAATTTGTTGTTTTGGTGTTAGCACCGAATCCCTTTTTTCTATTTCCTTCACCTGAAAATTGAATTGTCAAATACACATTACCTAGTGGGCTTGCCCATTGATAAGAGTAGAGGGTGATAATCTTTCACCACCCTTTTGTTGATGCTTTCACTTTAACTAAATTCAGTAATTATTTACCTGTGGGATCCTTAGCAAAATGTTATGTTGTGTCGAAGTTTAAAACCCTCATTCAACCTTCAGCCCTGTACTGTGGGCACCCCTTGCTAACAAATGTGATTGATCCTCTCACACTACCCTATCCACCAGGTGTACCTGACAGGTTTACCAATACAGTTAAAGGGTACTTTAAAATATACTTGACGGATTGCCATGTTCAATTTCAAAGCAGAAATTAAATTTTGTGTCAGAAAATTTTTAATGAAATTGGGGTTAATGAATTTGAAGCATGTTATTAATGTTTTCATTAAATCCAGTTCTTTACTATTCATATACGTTTACTTCTTCTCAATGGTCTTATGTCGTTATTCAGATTGACGAGACTGCAAAATTCGTCTCCCTTAAACATTGCTTACCACTTCGAGTCAGATAAGCTTTTGTGTACGATACAACGACAACATTAAGTGAGGTATGAATATAAATCGAAAATAGTAACGTAAACTTAACATCTACCTATAGGTTAAGTAGCTTACCTCACAATAGAATTGATCAAATGATTCCTCCTTGCCAGTTCCAGTGGATGTTGTCGAAGACATGTCGAATTTACGAGTCACTCGAGATTTAACTTCACTAAAGGTGTAAATTAACGCAATATATAATATTGGCTAAATTATTCATCAACCATTATTTACTTTAAGCCACGAACTCGCTTCTGACTCAATAAGCAATCCTATTTCTCCACTCGATTTACAATTTTCGATACAATAAGAAAAAATAAAAATATCGAATTGACTTGAAAATGAGAGAATGAGGAATGAAATGAATAAAATAAATATGAATGAGTCCACAGACTTCTAAAACGACTGAATAACCAAGCGAGTACAGACTATTAAAGGTAATGGACAGAAAATCTGTGTTGTCACTTTAGCGTAATTGCAAATTAATAATTCTGCTTGAATCATTGATGCCAAGGTACTGTCTACACTAAAGTAATATAGAAAAAAGATGTGTATGTTTGTAACGAATAAACTCAAAAACCACTGGAACAATTTCAAAATTTCTTCCAGTATTAGAAATCTACTTACATTATTAATTTCTGAGTAATAAAGTATCGCGGTTTCAGTCTGTTTTTTTTCGCTACGGACTAAATTGACACATGGAAATGTCAATTTTCGAAATAATGATACCAGCTTTTTAATAGTAGTGTTGTAATACGATACCGGTTTTACGAATCGTAACTTTTTACTTTTATCACATAATTTTATTTTTAATTGATAACAGACGAATATTTTAAAAATCATGGTAACTATGGAGTATCACAGATAAAAAATGTATTTATTAATTTTAAATACGTTTTACACTAAGTAAATACGACAATTATTGATTTGTTTTTGAAGAATACCTACGCAATAACAAGGTTAAGGTTAAGGTACATTATATAGGTAAAGTAAGGCCATTTTAATAGGCCACATTTGACAACTGTTTGTCTTTGCTTTATAGTGAGGGTAACCTGCTGCAAAACATCGATTAATTTAATTAATCGATGAGGACTTCAAACATCTGTAAATTGAATGTGATTGTTATAAAAACTATTTTAATGACCGCACAGTTCAAACAATGACTAAAAAAACGACAAAAATAATGCGTCTAATAATGGCGCGAAATGAAATCACGACTTTTTTGTAACATTTCACGTTTCTGGATACTGGCTTTTGAGCCAGACGTTATATATTTAAATGAATGATTACGTATTTTTTGGCCTAAAATGTAAGAAAATTAATTCTGTTCCCATTAAAATATATTTTATTTTGTAATCGTGAAAAAATTTTTGACGATTAGTTCGAGTTCTCGAATTCAACTTATCTACTGATGTGTTTCTTTTGGTACCATCCCTCATGTTTAAAAAGAAAAAGAGTTCACTGACGTAACTTTGTAACGACGTCAGTTCCTTACTTAAAAGTGTAAAAATTTTAACAATATCTAGTAGGGAATATTAAATAATATGGAGTGCCTCCCTTACAAGGTTACTTTGTAAAATTTTGACGAACTGTCAAATGTGGCCTATTAAAATGGCCCTACTATATGCCTTGTTATTTTATTTAAAAGACATTTTTTATTATTACCGAAAAACGGTACTAGATTGAAAATTACGTAAAGTAACGGTAAAGGCACATCACTATTAATGATTCGCAAAAAAGTGGCAACACAGCTTATGTCAATTTAGTCCGTAGCGAAAAAAAACGGACTATAATCAATCTGTGGCGCAGAGTATTTTATTACAATCTGTGTTGAGTGAACGTGAACTCGTGAACTGAAGGATGCTAACTCGTCTGTGGAAGAATGGTTATTCATTTTGTGTTTTGTGTGAACTCGTGCATCGTCTGTGACTTCTGTGAGTGAACTCGTGTTGCAATTTGTAGTAGAGTAGGTATGTATTTGGTAAATCAATTCGAAAAACTACAAAACATCGTTTTATTAGTGATTTAAGACAAAAACAGTTAATTTATAGATGTTATGATTAGAATGGTAAGCTAGGTTCTATGTTAGTTAGGTAGGCACCTATTATTAATAATTTCACGTAAATCGTTAGTTCATAAATGACAAGGTGGAGTTTATGTACCTATGTAAGATAAGCTTATCTCAAAAATCTATTTGGTACAGTAACAAAAGAATTGAATGTAGATCATAAATTATCACAATAAGTTCAAATTGGATTATCATTGTCTGAAATATTGGTTTCTACTTTTACATCTGAATAAAATGAGATGAAAATTTGGGAACTTCAAATTTCTTACGAGTGCAAGTCAGTCTCCTCTGCTCGTGGTACAGAGTTATTCCCATCCTTATAGTATAGCAGAGCTCTGAATTACCAGCCCTTCATCCCGACAGGTAGTATAAATTATGTAGCTGGTATACTTTACGTATACTTAATAGGTACCTGGTATAAATTATAGTAAAATATAATGTACTAAACTTTTTTAGAAAACGAGGAATACAGTAGTTAGTTTAAAAGGGCTGCTGTGTAGTATATTTACCCGCCTGACTAACTGCCATCCTTGACCCCTATTTTTGAAGAATAAGTTTAAGCGGATCTTCCCTGCTATTTACCGACTTCAAAAAATAAGCGAGGTTCTCAAGTCGATCGTAGGTATATGCTTTTCTTATGTGTGGTTAGCGATTTTTTCGTCGTTTATGTTATTTTGATAATTGTTTTTTGTTTGAAAGTAGGTATTAAAAGGGTGGTTCCATGATAAATAAATTCACAACGAACCGATGATGGCATTCCAGCGAAATCAAGGGGAAGTTTCAAAAATTGTAGGTGCGACTAGTGTGTTTGTTAATGTTTTCCATTGAGATACTATGTACTAAAATGTTTTCATAAGATATTAAAGAACTACAATTTCATGAAGGTCTGGAGTCGATCTGATGATGCAGAAAGACAGTCGAGGGAACTCTTCAACGATTTACAGCAATTACCTTATGTTTGGGCTTGATTAATTTTGTAGTGACGTGAACTTTACCTAAGTAGATGGGTTACATTGAGCGCCATCTGGCGTGTAGTTTTTGAGTTAAGTCTGCTTGTCGATGTTGAAGTCGGTTTTTTGTTTGTAAAACGCAATTATTTGATGTCGCTTTTTGGCCGGCAATGGCATTTTCCAATGAAAATGCTAGGTTTCGAATGGGTTACAAATACCATCATTTTTAAATGATTCAATAATATCACAAATACCTTACTAATTATCTGTATCTGTTGAGTACACTTTTTAAACAACATAATTATACCAATGCCAATGGCTTGATTTATCCTCAAGAATGCCACTAGATGTCGCCCATACCTACCGACCGCCGCAATAGTTCCAATAACTAGGACCGATATATGTAGATGGCGCGTTGGTGCTTAGGGGTAACAATATATTGTGTGTTTTATCACAGTTTTATGCTAATTACCATCAGGTGGAATTAAACTGAACCTGCGTGCATTAACTTAAGATAATTAAAAAAAAGATTGTTACATTTTTCTGATTCGTAAAAATCTCAGGTCGCTTTTTGTTGTGAATATTTTCGGATGTTTCAATGAGGTTAGAATCTCCACGAGATTTTAAGTTAATTTCTATTTTATGACGCTGGTGATTTTTTGTACTCTATTACAACCTTATGAAACCAAAATTTTATGACAAATCAGTACGTGCGTACTGATACCAGATGTTAACTACCTAATTCTCTGCTTATGTTAACAGAACGATGTTTACGAAGAAAGTCGTGCTTATCACCGGCGCTAGCTCGGGCATCGGAGCTGCAACAGCCCTGGATTTTTCGGAACTTGGAGCGAATTTAGTACTCACGGGGAGAAACAAAGAAAATTTGGAAAACGTGGCAAAACAATGCGAAGAAAGCTCTCCGGAAAAATTGAAACCGCTTATCGTTATAGCCGATATGAACAAGGAATACGACGTCGAAAATATTATGAAGAGCACCATAGATCGTTATGGACAGCTAGACGTTCTTGTAAATAATGCGGGAATTCTGGAAGCGGGTACAATTGAAACGACTTCATTGGAACAATACGATAGAGTTATGAATACGAATGTTCGTTCTGCATATCATTTGACGATGCTAGCTGTACCGCATTTGATCAAAACTAAAGGTAACATCGTAAATGTATCCAGTGTGGCAGGTCTGAGATCTTTTCCCAATGTTTTAGCGTATTGCATGTCTAAAAGTGCACTAGATCAGTTAACGCGATGTGTTGCGTTAGAACTCGGACCGAAAGGAGTTCGTGTGAATGCTGTAAACCCAGGAGTTATTACTACTGGTATACACAAGAAGCATACTATGAATGAGCAGGAATATGAAGAGTTTTTGATTAAATGTGCCGAAACCCACGCCTTGGGTAGGCCTGGTGATGCAAAAGAAGTATCGTCAACGATTGTATTTTTGGCTTGCGCTGGAGCAAGTAACATTACTGGTGCTACTTTGCCTGTCGACGGTGGTCGTCATGCCATGTGCCCACGATGATTCTGATAAACTTCAGGCTATATGCTAAATTCAGGGGAAATTCTTTAGATTTTTATGTAACTAATATACTCGTACTATAAACTTTCAATAAACGTTCCTCGAATAACATTTTGTCAAATCATTACTTCCTCGTAGTAACATTTGGCAGTTCCAATTTTTGCATGCACGCACACTGCTGATATTGATACAAAGCATGATATCGTCCGGCTAAAAAATGAATGAAAGAAAATTTCATTTTCTATTTTATTCTATAGCTCCTTCAATAAAAAAGGAAGCTTAAAAAAATTAAAACATTCAGATAACACTGCACAGCAAAATTACAACTTTGGCTGATGAATGAACTTTGTCGCTTGATGTTAATAACTAAATTGATGTCACTAATTCTTAATATAACCTCATTTTTTTGTAACAGAGTTAAAGCTGTCACTAAAAATTTACACTTATACTTACAGTCTTCATTAAAATTGATAGAATATCTTTTCTTTTTAATTTGATATGGCATCGTCGAAGAAAATTTTTTTGAGTGATCCAATTCATTTTTGTTTCATTTGTGGAGAGTTAAAGAATACCGTTTGAATGTGACAGTGTTCGTAATATTGCGGCCTACAAAAATTACGTTCGTCAGTAATTATTTTAAGTTTGGTCACCCACTGGAAATAAAATACAAGCTTTGGATTCCACAAAAGGAATGCAAAACGTGCGTTGAGTTTCTATGTTTCTAGGCGAATAAGAAAAGGATCAAATTTAAGGAACGATTAGCGCTATAATCTGGAACGAACCCGTGAGCCTGATTCTTGCTGGAGAGTTCAAAATAGCTCTCATCCTTCAGCTACAGCAAGAAAATTGTATAAAAGATTTTTTTTTCCTAAAAAATATATTTTTGCAATTATTGTTGTAAATACAACTTTCTGTATGAACATAGGTAATGTGTCAATTTTTTTACTAGAGCTGATACAGGAATTTTAGTGACAGATTTGAAATCAGCATAATATATTGATTTTGATTTTTGATTTTGTGTACTTATCGATTTTAATGATTTTTATATTCGAAAGCTGGTGAATGGCATGTGGACCTATAGAAAGAGCGACATGTGGCAGGTAGTATTTGAGTTATCTGTTCTTGTGGATGTCGGTTAGTTTTTTTTGTAAAATTGTTTGTCAGTTACCTATTGTTTTTTGTTCGACGTTTTATTGTCGGACCTTTATTTTTGTCAATAGGTACAATCGACAAAATTGATTCGTGCCCCACTTCGTCAACAGTTCGTTTGAACTTTTGAGGATGTCAAATTCGTTTTCATTTCAAGCGTGTCTGCTGCACATATGACTTTCTTATTATTATGCTCATTCCGTCAAATCGTCAAACGTCGCTCTAAATTATTGTCAAGTGCAATGATTTACTTTTTACAATTCATACAAATATTATAAATGCGAAAGTCTGTCTGTCTGTCTGTCTGTGACGTTTTCACGGCTAAACCACCGGTCCAATTTGGTTGAAATTCGGAATGAAAATAGTTGAAGACCCAGAGACACACATAGGCTACTTTTTTTCAAAAATCAACCCCTAGGCCGCGGCCTCGAATCTTGCGGGCAGCGGCGCGGCGGCGGCGGCGGCGCGGGCGCGGCAAGATGTTTTGCGTGTTATCAAATGGACCGACCCTCGAAAACAGCGGCGCGGCGGCGGTGTGGGAGCGGGTAACGAGCGGTGGTTGACAACGTCAAGCGGTGACCGCTCTCGCGTCGTGTGCGTCAGAATGGCGGGTCTGCTCATATTTAACGTTGATGTAGAGAAAAAAAAATCCTAAGTGTATTCGAACACAAAAAGTTCTTTTATTTATACCGTGTATAATTCAAAATCACAGATAACTTTCCATTTAAAATTTAAGACTTGATATCGACTACGATACTCTATAGTACTCTATACCGTACGCTCAATGTACTCGTATATAGAGATACTAGTAAACCCGCCCTCGCTTCGCTTCGGGGAACCAGTCCCTTCAAAAATCTCTATAAATTTTAACAAATTATGTTATTCCAATGTCCAAGCTATATTACTGCAAAGTTTCATGAAAATCCGTTCAGTAGTTTTTGCGTGAAAGAGCAACAAACACACACACACACACACACACTCACTCACTCACTCACATACATCCTTATAAACTTTCGCATTTATAATATTAGTAGGATAATAGGATTTATCAATGTAACTCTGACGTCTATTTAGTTTTGCTTTTTATCTAAATCATTTTACTTGTAACCTTTTTGGACTTACTTATAAATTTAAATAATTCATTAATTTGAAAAAAGAACGTCGGTTTTGGAATCTTCGAGAGATCGGGTCAACAGGGGAGTCTCGAGAGGAACTTGACAGTGTTTAGACGGTTTTCATCGGGTGAAGAACACATCCAGGTCTTTGTCCCCTTTTATAATTACTGTCTTTTTTTCTATATAAACCTTAATTAATTTATTAATTTTTTTATACCTAGATTTGTGATCCACCTATATAGTATAATAATTTTAGTTTTGTTATAGGTGACGTGTCGAAATGTCTTCGGACGTTTTGAAGCAAATTATTTCAGCAATTTTTCAGAGGACATCGATATGGAATAGCAAAGACGTAAACCATAAAAATAGAAAAATAATTAACCAGTTATGGGAAGAAATTAAAGACGAACTGAATATTGAAGGTAAATATAAAACTGTTTTATTATGTCAACAAAACCACTAAAAATTAATGCGATTATGTACAAAATATTTTAATTATAGCTATAATTATAATAATATTTTATTTTGATAGTTCATATCCCTCTCGCTGTTCTTGCTAGGGTAACGCACACGGTGACAGCCCGCGCAATCGCATTGTAGTGTTGTGCAATTTATTTAGGTGTCGTATACGTAATATTTATTTTATTTACTTCTTTACTCCTTGTCTGTCATCTTTATCCTCTTTATCTTCTTCCTTGTTCACTTCCTTTAATATCCTTGCCTTTCTTTATGACTTGTTCTTTTATGTTATTTTACAATTTTTAATACTTTTACTTTCTCTTTTAACTGAAATTGTAAATGTTTTAAGATTATATTGATTACTTTGGAGTTAGGTATTTTGATAATTAATCTAATTATTACTTTGTTATTTATTTGTCGGGAAATTGTCTCTGTTCTTCACAATTTCGATAAAACTCGCCTTTTATTTTTCTTGTCCTATAGTAGGTCTGTATTCACTTCTTCATTTGCCCACAATAAAACGAGTGTAAGAAATAAATATGAATCGAAAAGATGTTGTCTCCGTTGTTCAGACATTTCGTTCGCGAATAAAACAAATATCTCAGCGACACAACACTACGCCGCTATAGCGCCGCCGCGAGTTTCCAGAACTAGCCTGCGTTGCCCGCGCCGCCGCCGCCGCCGCCCCGCTGCCCGCAAAATTCGAGGCCGCGGCCTAAAGGCTTGCATTAGGGGATGAAAATTTGTATGAAAAATCTAAACCGCTTGAACGATTTCGATGAATTTTCCCAGGAAGATAGTTGATGACGTACCCCCTTCCCCACTTCCCCAAATGGAATATATATGGAACTACTTGGAAACAACCAAAGTGAAGCAACAAAGTAAATATAATTATTATAATTCGTTTATTCCACTTTCAACAGAGTCTTATTTGTTTAGAAAGTGAATTATTACAATATTTTTAAGTCAAAGTTAACGTCCAAAGCCGCCAAAAATCGGAACGACGTTGGTGGAACATTGTGTAATGTCCGAAGCTATCTTGGTGGTTTCTTGTCCTGCAGTCAGGAGATGTTGCTTAGCACATAGTTCCAGTCCTGCTGGCAACGCTTTAAGAAGAGTGTCGATAGATTTAAGCTGTGGACAGAAAGAAAAATCTTGATTTATTTCAAAATCATCATGTCATAGGGCCATTACCCATGTTTAAAAAAATAATGTATGATTTAGGCGTATAAATACAAGTTGCAGATGGGCTGAATAATTCATTTAAAAAGGGAAATTGCAACTATCTTTCACAATTGTTTGGCCTGTTTAGAAAAGTGGCTATCATCGTTTTTCCATAGAAAAATGCTGTTGATTTTATAGAATAGAATAGAATAGAATGTTTATTTGCAATAATTGTGGTTACAGGTATAAGTTCTTAAAAGTAAAATCACTTCTCACAATTAGCCATTTTCAGTATGGCATGCAAATGTCAATTGTTGTATTAAATAGATTATTGTTATTAGAATGTCAATATCATTACCACCATTAAATATATATTTCTTATTTTACTTATTATTATTAAATTTATATAATGTCAATATTAATCAGTTGTCAATTTACCTATATATTAGTCTAATAGCTACAGTTATTATAATATAGTACCTACTTAAAATTATTAATTTATTTCACAGGTGCCTTATTATTACCTACATGAGAAACTCCTCCACTGTATAAAAGCACTTTTGAATCAACCAGTTGTGCAATGATTTTTTGAAATTATTTATGTTTAATTTTTTGACTTCTTCTGGTAGTCTATTATATATTCTTATACACATGTGATAGGAGTTATTTTCAATGATTTCTGTCACCACATGTCGGGAATTTTGGGGTTACGTCTCTAATTAGGTTAGGTTCAGTGTGAGAATAAGGGTTGTTAACTTATGATCATATTGACTACTTACTGCAGTCTTCCTTTGCGATTCATAATTTGCTGAAGCGGTTTTCGTTTGCTGAGTAATGGAGATGAGACAAGGCGCTGTGCTTGATTCAATTCCATAGTGCAGTTCTGTACAGTTCTTCGTAATCTCTACAGCAGTGTTGGTATAATCGATGGCATTGGAGGTCAATGTCCCGAGATTTGCTACCGTTTCATTGACTTCGTTGATTCTTTGGTCCGCACAAGTTGTAATTTTAGATTCGATGTCACTATAGAGAGTGTTTGCTTGTCCTTTGAGTGGCTGTAATTTAGAAACAAAAGTTTCACAATTTGAACGTTATGTCTATATTTTTAAAATATCCAATTCAACGAATAAGTTTACTTTAAAACTTGGCCTCTGATGTTCAGCTCTTTATTTGAGGTGTATCTCAATACCTATTTTAAAGGCATTCTTTACTTACGTTAGTACATTTCTGAACACCCGGTATTCCAGAGATTACAGTGAATGCTGTTCCAATTTGATCCTTAAATGCCTTCAACTGCAGTGTTATTGTTTCAAAGAAGAAGCTAGCCTTTTTATTTAAGGTGGTAGTTAAGGCAGTAGTTACACCAAGCGTTGCACGTGCTGCCTTGCTCATACTTTGTATTAATTCTCCGATTGCATCCCTGAAAAAACCACAAAGAGGATTAAACGTAGTACCTACAGTGGAATTTTTATGGGTTGCTAACTTGCTATAGTCGTAATCCCTAGAGGAATTGTATTCAGAACTAGTAAACTCGCATTTGCTTCGCTTTGGGAATCCTACAACACTACAAACAAACCGACATAAATATTTCGAGTTCGACATGGAATTTGCTTTATTTGCATCCTACATAAAGCCAGTGTTTCGCCTCTGTGATTAGATAAGGAAGGAGGGCCGTAAGGAAATTTTTCGTTTTAGCTAAGTTGATCAGCACAGGTACTAATAATTATTCTGTTATACCTAAGCGGAAAGTGGAAACTTCATATTATCGGCGATCAGATATAAATAAAAATATACCTACGTATCCTATGTTAAACCTAACCTACCTTAGGTGGGTAAAAGAATCAATTTGTTTTGGGTTTGTCCAAATCAAACCATTGTTTGTTCCCGATTGCTCAAATTTCGACCCCCTGTCTTCTGGAGTTACTTCTGTATCAACCTGAAATACAATACATACATTACTTAATTAAAAAATAAGGTTATTACTCGTATTCTTATTTACGATGTTTTATTGATAAGTTCTATGTAGGTACCTGCCTACTTAGGTAATTAAAGCTTTTGTTAAAGAAGAATTAAAATACACCTTGTCTTGAAACATCAAAATCTTACTTTGGCGTGTCTACTTGCAAAAAATACTTAATCTATGTGTGTGTAACAAAAAGAAAAGTTACTGTTACCCGTTTCTTAATTTCAGTTACGTCTTTTGCCCAGTTAAGCCATGACATTACTTTACTGGCCAACTTGTGGCCAGGACTTTCAGTGTAGGCAAGTTGACTATGAACCACAACTGAATGATTTGCTGACAATTGATTTTGATCGACGCCGCATTGAATCAAAGCTTGGACGGCATTCAGAGCTTTTGGGGAGGGATCTTGGTCTGAAAATAAAATATCGAATTAATTTAAAATTAACGTTACTTGGTAATCGTGATTAAATAGCACCAAATAGGTACCTACTACTTAACTGCTTATACTTACTGTTAAAGTTCCCAATAAAGGCAATTCCGATGGACTGATTGTTATAGCCTGGCGTATGGATTCCGACGCGGTGCCATCCTCTGCCCTCGTACAGTTTTCCAGTACCACCCACTAGGAATCTGAAAATAATGAAGTTATTAACAGTTGATTTTTCAACGACAGCCGTAGAGGAAAGCAACAAAAGGCTCTCTAAGGATTAAACCTAAGTATTTATATTATTTTAGTTACCTAAGACTGAAAAACATATTACCTATGTTCATATCTTGATAAAACTGAGATTGGAATTGTCTAATTTAGGAGCATCAGAGCTTTTATTTTTCACTGACAGCTTCGATTGTTCCATAACTTCGTAATTTCAATGGATGATGAAAGGAATGTAGATACCTATCTACCTATCCAATGTTCAAATTACCAATAGGTATGTATGTATATAGGTGGTAATTACTGATGGCGGATTCGCTGTCCTGTAGCCTATTTCGATCTATGTAGTGTTGGCCGATTATTGGGAGGAAACCTCATCATGGCAGTTTTTACAATTTTCTTGACGAAGAACCTAACTAAATACCTAACTCATTAAGGGAAACCATCAGAATCGTGTAGGTATGTAGGTATACATTACTAAGTACATAGGTATAAATTAATATTAATTGTATTTGCTCATCTATGATTAATAATCTTGTTGCGTTAATAAATAATCACTTTAATATGCAACATTGTACCTAATGATTATAACTAAGTAGATATATTTGTCACTTGAATTTATTTTCCAGGCATGCAACAACATCTTATAATTATTTACCTACATGTTGGTATTAACATTGAATGTAGATGCTATTGCTACTAAGGTAAATAAATCAAAAACTTACGAATATGCTACATCCCACAGAAATGATTGCTCTATGTGGGTTTTCTGAATATCCCTTACGATTTCTGCGCAACTCTTGTCATAAGAACACGTTTGAGTGGCCGTGTGCTGTATGATGACGAGGTCTACAGGAATTCTGAGGTAGTTTATATGCTTCGGCTTTACGGCGTCCCATTCTTTCCTTCTTATGATCGGTGGGCATTCTGAAATAAGTTTTATGAAGTTTATTGACTTATTGACAACACTACAAACAACAACAACCAACAATTTTAAATTGCGATTTTGTTTAATGCAGGTACTTAGACGAGGAAGGCCGGATTTCAGAAATTCGCATCTAGTTTGCCCCTAGGTGGCGCTAATAATAAGTCTGATACTGCGTGGTAACATTTATTATGTAAAAGTATAATGCTTGGTAAAAATCATGAACCAATGGTAAAAATATAGTATTTCGGGTGTGAACATGTGAGTGTGTGACACCAATAATATTGGGAGCGACACCCGACCGAGAAACTTAGATATGTGGAATAAAAATGACATTCATAAATGTCATTATCAAATTACTTAATTTTCATGGAGATATCAGCTTCGCACACAAGTAGGTACAAACTTATTTTTCATCCCACCTATTCGAAAAAGACGACTTGGTTCGGTCTTAAGGGGATCCAAAGTTGGTGTTTTCTATTTAGCGGGCGGGAATGAATTTTCATATAACTTTTCCTGCCCGTTGAATAATAGTCGGGTTAGTCGGGTTAGTCGGGTTAGTCGGGTTAGTCGGGTTAGTCGGGTTAGTCGGGTTAGTCGGGTTAGTCGGGTTAGTCGGGTTAGTCGGTTTAGTCGGTTTAGTCGGTTTAGTCGGTTTAGTCGGTTTAGTTAGTTTAGTGACTGTGACAGTATTATTCCTGAATTTGAGGCGCCTTTTATTTTCTCATAGGGGGGATGAAAAGCAGAGTGTATCACTCGGGAGCAAGTATATTTTTGGCTCGGGCGACGTACTTTGAATCCCTCACTTCGCTCTGGATTCAAAAAACGCCCTCGCCGAAAAAATATTACTTTGCACCCTTGTCATACAATCTACTATTTTCCCCATTGTGTATCTTATAGGTATAACACGTAACTCTGTTATTAACATTGTGTACCTACATGTTGTCCTTTAGTAAGCATAACGTTAGCAATTCAAGTAATACTAAGTTTGAAGTCAACCCATCCATATTTAAAGAACAGGTATATAGCTACATATTTGCATAAATTGTCAGCTAAATGAATAATTAAATAGGTAAATGATTTGTTAATAAGTGTTTAATTAATTGATTTATTTGTTTAATAAAATCTTTACAAGGATCTTGCGTCACTCAGGAGTTTCCAATCGAGTAACAGAGTGACATCGGTGTGACATATGTACATACGAGCAGAAGTGCTCGCAAGCTGACGCTGACTGAATCGTCTGACATAGACGGAAAGGCCTTTGACTGACATATATTTTTGGTATCTTGAATCGTTTTCGCAACGCATGCAACGAAAGCCCTCGAGAATGAATAATTTTCCCCGTTTTTTCCACATTTTCCATTATTTCTTCCCTCCTAATTGTTGCAGCGTGATGTTATATAGCCTAAAGCCTTCCTCGATAAAAGGTCTATTCAACACAAAAAAAAAATTTCAATTCGAACCAGTAGTTCCTGAGATTAGCGCGTTCAACCAAACAAACAAACAAACAAACAAACAAACAAACTCTTCAGTTTTATAATATTAGTATAGATTAATCTGAGTTTGACCACGAGAAAACTCATCCCATAGACATAAGAAAAAATACCTTCAGTTAGTGCGCCCAACGTGAGATAGCACGAGAAGATACGGTTGTAGGTAATATTGGGCTCAAGAATAATCAGTCCTTTTTTCGAGTGGATAGTTGCTGTTCGCCCTGGTGGCATTCACAGCATCACGTGGAGAGGCCTCGCCGAGAAGACAAAAAATAAAATCGTACTACCTTGATATAATATATAATATATGGGATACCCATCCCATATTATGGGAGTTACCTACGATTAGGCTAAGGGCCCTTCCTGTGAGGGTTGAGCCTCGGCTTAGGTCCTTGCATATGGTAGGGCAACTGGAGAATCTGGATTGAGCTACCGGCCACTTGGGGATACCTCGTGACGGCAGTTTGGTAAGCAGGGAGCTGGCGTCGACGCTGTGGGTGTGATGTGTGTGCGTGTGTGTGTGTGTGCGTGTGTGTATTGTCTTAGAGGAGGGAAATAATTTGTCCTGCAAAGTTCTTTGCCTTCATAGAAAAACCGTCACGCAATGAGGGTAACCGTTTTTGTGCTCACCAGTTGGCGCCACTGCAGAGTGCGGTCATGCTGTCAAAGCCCGCCCATACATAAACAGTGACAAATGAAATTCAGACAAGCGAAAAGTGACAGACAGACCTCCCTTTTCACTAACGCCTCTAGCGGAAAATTCACACGCGGTTACCCTCATTTGAACTGAAATACAGCTATAACTAGAAAGAAAGTCCCATACTGTAACTGAAATGAGCATTTCTACATATAGGTACCTATTTGCTGTTTAGAATTTATTAAAGTTTGATGTTTATTCGTATCGAATCAGACAATGAGATAAATTAGATAAATTTAAATAAAATTAATTATTAGTACTGCGAAAAAAAAATCAGACGAATCTAAATAATGGACTCTCAATAGGTATATTAGTGAAACAAAACACAAATCGATTGAGCCGTTTCTGAGATAAGTGCGATCAACATCATAGACTAAATTAACTAATTTTTTTGTGATTTGAAATTAAAAAGCTTATACTGACCTGCCAATGTATCCTGTGTAGACCAAACAAATACCGAACACAATAAAATTATAGAAAACATTTTATCACTTAAACTAAACTGGTCTTAAACGTCTGTGGCGACGGAATGATGATACTAAGAGTGGAGTGGACCTTTAAATACTAACCGCTTTCAATAGCTATGTTTTAATTTAAACATAGCTGCACTCAAAGAATATAAATAATAAATAAATAATAAATAACGCTTCACACTCATAGCCCCACACTAGTTCATATGTTCATTAATAACCTACCTATGCAGTTACACTCCATCGCTTTGCTTCGGAAAAACTTTGCCTTAGTAGCTTGGAAGGTACTCGCTACCAAAAAATTATTGCTACAGATTTTGCTATTTAGTAGTAGTTTGGCAAAGGCAGATCTCCCACCAGGCGAGAGGATATGCGTGGGGGCCGGCCGAGGCCCCAAGTGAATGCTCTCGGGGCGTTCTATATAAGCGGGCGATGTAGAAATATTTGATAGCGTGATTCAGGCTTCGGTTACGACACATGTATGTGCGATGTCGCCACAGTAGCAATTAATTTTAATTAAAACATGTTGAAATAAAAGACAATAAAACATATTGAAACATTTCGTTTATTGCATCATTTATCAATGTTCCGTCTCTAAAAGGCATTAATTCGAAATCACCGTCCGAAGCCGCCAAAACTTGGTAGGATATTCTTAGTGGGGCATGTAGAAATCTCCGAAACGATATTGGTAGTTTCTTGTCCTGCTGCCAAGAGATGTTGTTTAGCACATAGATCCAGTGCTGCTGGTAACGCTTGCAGAAGAGTGTTGATAGACGCAAGCTGTGGAAACAAAAGTAAGAGTTCGTTGATTTCTTTCAGGACGGTCGTGGTATGTAGGAGGAGACGTGACAGTATATAAATTTTTCATTCATCCTGAAAGATGACCCTAGATATGCAGTTAGGATAGTAATAAAAATTATAATAATGTTGATAACTTACCGAAGTCTGCCTTTGAGATTCATAAGTTTCTGAAGCGGTTTTCGTTTGCTGTGTAACGGAGGTAAGACAGGGTTTGGTATTTGCTTCAATTCCATAATTCAGCTCGGTGCAATTCTTTGCATTTTCAACAGCAGTGTTTGTGTATTCGATGGCATTTGAGGATAATTTGCCAAGATTTTTTATCATATCATCGATTTCTTTGATACGTTGATCAGCACAATCCTTTACTTTAGATTCAGTGTTATCATAGAGAGCATTTGCTTCCTTTCTAAGTGGCTGTAATTTTTAAATAAAATCTATTTAAAAACATGCAATGCAATTATTATTACAGATTTTTTGAATTTGTATAATGAAGAATAATTTTAATAAAACGTTATTTATTAAAACGTATTTCATTGGTCGTTAACTCATCTGTTATCTGTTACACATCAGCGAGGTGCGTTGATTACATCGATAAAACTTACATAAGGATCTATCCACATCGGCGCTTTAATAAGCATAGAAAACAGTACCTAGTATGTGACCAGTGAAAATCAGCCATTAAGTAATAATAATATAGCGGTTTTTCATAGTAAAAATCGATTTTTTACAGTTATACCTACGTATATAAAAGTTATAGTTTACTTACGTCAGCGCATTTTTCAGTGCCCGGTATTCCAGAGATGGCACTGAAAGCTGCCCCAACTTGATCTCTGAGCGTCTTCAATTTGGATATAAATCCTTCAAAGAACAAACTAACTTCTTTATTCATGCCAATGGCTAGGGCTTCGACAGTGTCTACAGTTCCACGAGCTAATTTGCTCAGATTTTGTATTAATTCTGCGATGACATCTCTGAAAGTATTTTATTTATTATACTTTATGAAATTTATCAAATGGTGTTAATGTAGGATGTACCTAGCATGTGGGATGTAGAATGTAGGATGGTGTTGATAATCATTAGGGGAAGTGCGCCCAAAACGGGCACCTTAAGTTTAAGCAAGAGAAAAAAATATAAAAATACATAGATGAATAATAATTTTAATGCTATTCTATGCTTAATTTATTGTAGTTTCATACCCAACATATAAATTACTCATATGTTTCATAAATTACAATTAATATCAAAAATATGAAAGTCTTCCAAATGCTCACTTTGCCCGGAGGCTGGCCTAAAGTGGGCAGAGCATTAGGGCAAAGTGGGCACGCAACGGGTAAAGCGAGCTTGCAAATATATATTGGTTAGATCATCATCATCTTTTCAACCCATCATCTATTGAGCAGAATGAGAAGGTAAAAGCCATTAGTCCACCACGCTGGCCAAGTGCGGATTGGCGGACTTCACATACCTTTGAGTTTTGCGAACCCTCCGGCATGCAGGTTTCCTCACGATGTTTTCCTTCACCGTTTGTAGCAAGTGACATTTAAATGCTTAAAACGCACATAACTCCGAAATGTCAGAGGTGAGTGCCCTGGGATTCGAACCCGGACCCTCCGAATAGAAGGCCGACTACCGACTAGGCTATCACCGCTACGTTGGTTAGATAAGAAGAAATAAATCTACGAAAACATCAGGAAGGCAGTTTAGGGTTCCGTACCCAAAGGGTAAACCGGGACCCTATTACTGAGACTTCGCTGTCCGTCCGTCTGTCTGTCCATCTGTCACCAGGCTGTATCTCATGAACCGTAATAGTTACGCAGTTGAAATTTTCACAGATGACGTATTTCTGTTACCGCTACAACAACAAATACTAAAAAACAGAATAAAATAAATATTTTAGTGGGCGCCCATACTTTCAACGACTCAGCCATAGTTTAGTTACATTTCGGTCCAAAAGATGGCGTTGTGGCTAATATTACTCACTTACTTCTTAGTTTTAAGTGTGTCTTTCATACAACAGACCAGATTTTTTTGGCGTTTTTATACATAATGGTACGGAACCCTTCGTGCGCGAGTCCGACTCGCACTTGGCCGGTTTTTATGGTCGGTTTAGCCCCGCTACTGACCAGCCAGGTCTGCACTACTGTGTTGGGGTATGATAGGAGAGAGATTGTCACATGTTTTCAGCTTGCCTCAAATACCTACCCAAAATTGGTGCCAGCTCTCGGACCATCTCTTTTGAAATTGATGTCTTTTTTGGTTTTTTAATTCTTTTATTCTTTTGACTTTTCATTAATTGTCCTTTAAGATTTTTCGTAACTCCTTTAAGTTTTTTTTAATAGAGGGCATAGCGTACAGGATCATGAGGGCATAGTGGGCATGCTTGCTTTGCCCGGCTCGCTTTGCCTTTTGTGTCACGCGCATGTTTTTGTCCGGCCTAACCTAAAATTTATGTTCATATTTAAAAGCAAATATGATTAAATTAAAGTAAGATAAAGGCAATATATAAGTAATATATTAATAATAGCATTGATCACTTAAAACTAGACAAAACACAATTTACATGCCTTCCTTTTTTTGCATAATAACTTCAAAATTATATTTTATTTCATACGAGCCGAAGCCTTCGTCCGAGGTGGAACCGGCGACTGCCATGGACAGCGGCGGGGTAGGAGGTAACGTCTATGAGACCTAAGACCACATCGAGTTCGTTTAGGTTGATTCCGTTTGGAGTGCCCGCTTTAGGCAGGTGCTCGCTTTGGGCGCACTTCCCCTACGGTATTATCCACGCACTTGATAAATATTGAATAATGTTATTTGTTACCTATATAGCTTCATTTTTCATCTAGATCACAATAATAACATCTGTTGGTAGTTGGTACCTATGTTCTCATCATCTGACAGGTATCTGTTCAAAGCATTCTGGATACAGCTGATTCACTTAGGTACACCTTACTGCCGAACCCCTTATTTTTTCAAGAGCATCCCAATAGTTGTGATAGCTTAACTCCTAAGTATGTATGTAACAGTCATTAGTTCATAAGAATACTTACTATGAAATGGATGCACGTAGTCACATTTTAAAATTAGTTAAGGTCATCAATACATAAGCAATGTTGTTGTTCAGATAAAATAAATAAAATGAAAATACTGAAATAAAAATAAGTATCTTAAATTTAATATAAGTACCTTAAATTTGAGAGTAAGTCAATTTGTTTTGGACTCGTTAAAGCCAACTCATTTCGTGATCTTGACTGTTGATTTGTCGTACTGACTTGATTCGTCGACAGAGATTCTTGTTTATCAGCCTGAAACAAATATAGATGTATTATTAATATAATATGAACTTTAGGTGGTCTAAGATCCGAATCTAAGTCGACATTCACCGGCTTGATAATAGAATCAAACTTATTTTATAATAAATTTCGTATCTTAGAAAATATATTAAAAATGGGTTGACAACAAAAATCCTGGACAGAATATTTTTTTTTATTTTTTAAAAAATAATTTTTCAAAAATATTGCATGATGAAGATAATAATAAAATTTTATACTGGACTTAAAGTATAGAACATATAGAATGTGCAGACTATTATCAAATCGAGTGAAAAGTAACTAGTATTGACATACCTGTTTATACCTGTCTACCCAGTAGTTCGTCCAGGTAAATAATAGTCTACCCTACGTCTGCACATTCTATATGTTCTATACTTTAAGTCCAGTATAAAATTTTATTATTATCTTCATCATGCAACATTTTTTATGAAAAATATTTTTTTTTAAATAAATAAAAATATTCTGTCCAGGATTTTTGTTGTCAACCCATTTTTAATATATTTTCTAATATACGAAATTTATTATAAAATAAGTTTGATTCTATTATCAACCCGGTGAATGTCGATATAGATTCGGATCTTCTACTAAGGGTGTTATTTCTAAGGTTCTATGTGTACCTATAGTTCTGATACCGACTTTTAGGAAGAATTGAAATACATCTTCGCTATAGAAATATTATGAAAGCTATTTACGTGCACAGTTACTATATTGCTGTGTCTTTTATTTTGGAAATAAAAGTTTTTACCCGTTTCTTGATTTCACTGACGTCATTGGCCCAGTCAGGCCATGCCATTATTTTACCGGATAATTTCTGACCGGGACTTTCGGTTGAGAGCAGTTGATTATGAACCACTACTGTATGATTTGCTGTCAGTCGCTCTATCTCGACGCCGCATTGAATCAAAGCTCGAACGGCATCCAGAGCTTTTGGAGAAGGATCTTGGTCTGAAAGTAAAAAGTGGTCTTTTACTACGTAACTTTCCCAAGTTTATTATCCGAAAGCTTTTATATCTCTAAGATCGCTTACTCACATACGTGCGAATACGCGAATCCACAAGTATAGGACGGACCTTCGCACATTCTTGGTTTTCACAGCTGTCAAAGCAGTGAAAATTCTTACAATAGATACCTATGTTAACTTTCGCACGCATGCCATTGCAGTAATAGTATGTACCTAAGTCACAAATTGGTATAAAATTCTTGGAGTGACTATCAGATATTTTAGGAAAAATTGTAACTTACTGTTAAAGTTGCCAATAAAAGCGATTCCGATAGACTGATTGTTATAACCAGGAGTATGGACTGCGACACGGTGCCATCCTCTGCCCTCATACAATTTTCCAGTGCTGCCTACTAGGAATCTGAAAAGTCATACGTCATACCCTATACGACAGTGACTGTAGTATGTAAATGTAGTTGCAGCGGTTAAATGAGATTAGGTACTGAGATTAGGTACAGATTAAGATTACATCTGACACAACAATGCTTCAGCCGAGAACCGAGAACGCCCTGAATCTTTTGTACAAATATTTGTATCTTCAGAATCAGATGTACTGTATTATATTACCTACTTACCTATACTAATAAGCATTATTAAGGTGTAGCTTTTTAAATTATACTTTTAATATCAACTTAAATATGTTGCAATATGCCACTGACTAACTCAACTGTCAAAACTCCCATGGTACTTTTCCAAGTCCTAAAGCAAGCTGATTGGTTTCACAGCACTCTTTGCTGAGAAGTAACTTTAAAATACCAAATCGGCATGAAAACCATCTTATATGCCCTTTTCAGGGTCTAAAACCCTTCATACCAAACTCCACCAGAGCAAGGACGATACACTATGATGAGGCGGAAATTCGCTAGGCAAATGCCAAAATATAATTTAACTTTTTTACTTGCACTTTTCTTGGATGTTCGATTATACCTACTATGAACTTATAACTTACGAAGGTCCAATGTCCCACAAAAAGGAGTCCTTAATGTGTGTTTTCTGAATATCCCTTACGATTTCTGCGCAACTCTTGTCATTAGAACACGTCTGAGTGACCGTGTGCTGTATGATGACGAGATCTACCGGAATTCTGAGAAAAAGCTGATTCTGGTATTTTGCGGCGTCCCATTCTTTCCTTCCTATGATTTGTGGACATTCTGTAAAAGTTAAGAGGAGCAGTTAGAAAGAGGAGTAGGTATTCAGTTAGGGACATAGGCTTAGTGGCAATTCCGTATTTTTGGGGTGACTCAAGTAGGTACGCACCTATAGTTTAGTTGGTATTGGTACCTATAGAAAAACATTGCAGGGTAGCAAGCCAATACCTACGACGTATCTACTTTAAGTTTTTTTTTAGATTTATTTTGGGCAAATAGATATTTTTAGGGTTCCGTACCCAAAGGGTAAAACGGGACCCTATTACTGAGACTTCGCTGTCCGTCCGTCCGTCCGTCCGTCCGTCTGTCACCAGGCTGTATCTCATGAACCGTAATAGTTACACAGCTGAAATTTTCACAAATGATGTATTTCTGTTGCCGCTAAAACAACAAATACTAAAAAAACAGAATAAAATAAATATTTAAGTTAATAAATAATAATTTTCGATGCCTCAGCGATATTAGTTACCTTTCGGTCCAAGAGATTTTCATTTTCATACAACAGACCAGATTTTTTTGGCGTTTTTATACATAATGGTACGGAACCCTTCGTGCGCGAGTCCGACGTGCACTTGGCCGATTTTTTACCGTATGTTTAAACAGCGTTACATGTGCATATGAAGAAATGTATCGGGTATCGGGTAAATATTGCACTGTAAGAAGCCGGTATATGAGTGACAATTTTTAAGCCAAGTTATTTTGATCTGATTTAAGGTTTTGGACATACGTTTCAACTGTTTCTATGCTATTGCGGTAACAGCTTATTTACTCGCTTTTATTGAAACGTGATATTTTACCATTCTGAATACTGTGAGCTGCATAACATTTTTCATTGCATAAATTATGTAGTTGCCTGTTTGAAGTATTTATTTTGGTGCGTTTGAGAAAACGATTTACCTATCTCTTGTGGCGGACAAGGACGGGACTAAGGCGCCCTGGCACAATATACCTACATTTATAGATATACATTTTAATTTATAAATGTTTTTGATATAAATTATCTAATGCAAATAAATCATACAATTTAGTAAGACCTTTTCAACGTGTTGCAAATTTTGAAAGGTTAACAAAGCTTGAAACATTTAGGTACCATGTATATCTACCTATTTCGTTCGCGTCCGATATGGTATTCGTTTTAATTGCATCCCACATAAATGCCAGCATTATACATTTGTGAATAAATTGCAGATTGACGGCGACAATTTATAATGCCGTACATTTTCCTAGCAAGCTGAATTTAACTATGAACACGCTTTATAAAGTTATTATCGACGCAAGGCACGCTGTGAGCGCTTTTCCTCTAGGGGACGTATAGGTACATTAGGTACCTACTTAATAAACTGAAAAACGTAGTATCCTTATCACATTTCAAAAGCTTGGCCGTTAGTAGCTTCGCTTTTCAACAGTTACATAATGTTTCACTGATGTCCAACGAAAAATTGGACAACGGTGAGCATTTAGCAAGTTGAATTTTGCTCGTTTGTAAATTGTGAAACAGAATTCATATTTTTTAAACTTACCCGCTCTACTATCCTGTGCAAGCCACGTAACCAAAAAACACAAAATTAAATACATTTTGTTGCTGCTAGGCTGCTACCAAACTGGTCTCAACCGAATATGGCAATGGAATAAAGATATTGGGATATTGAGTGGACTTTTACATACATATGTATTAGGTATCGCACGCTTAATGGAACACTAGCTAACACGTTCACTGCGACGTATGGTCATATTGACCTATGTACAACTATCAAGCAATGCGTAGAGAGTAGAAAGGAATAGTTTTATTTTGCCCGGTACAGAAAGCCTGATATTCAAATAGTAAAGAGATTTGATTTAATAATTTCCTCATTTTTCTGAGCTAGTCTCAGGAAATCTAGGCTTTGACCCATTAATAAAGTAGTGGACTTTACACGGGTCTTTCCTCATAATTGAGGAAACTAGATTCTATATTACTGAGCAGAATAAAGTCATTTGTCATTCGAAGGGTATCTCTACAACATGATAATATTTGTCAATTCCCCGGATTTTCCAGAAACAATGTAAAATATTTTTCTCTTGCGTAGAGACGGATTACTGTAATAAATTGATAAATTATTACTAAAATGAAATATCTATCTAATACCTAGTGGTCTCATCAAAGTGAAAAAATCTGAATTGACCGAAAAGGTCACTCATAGCTTACCACTAAGATATGGAAGGTACTTAGTTCAAGTTGTTTCAAAAGTACCGGTGGAATATAAACTAAGATTGTAGTAGGTAACTACCTCTGCCACTTTTTACAGGGTTCTATCTTATATAGTGTTTGTGTCTATGTATATGGACCGGGTCAAATCTTGCAAGCTAAATAATTAGAACCAGCTACTTCTACTAACTCTATGGACTTGAAACTTTGCATATTATATTTTTGATGATAATAACTGTAAATAAACAATTGAAAAACTCCCGACTTATACAGCCCCATCTAGTAAACTGCGAGTGAACTATAATAAAATTATATTAAAATTTCATTAATGTTAACTAGCTTTTCTCCATACATACATACAGACAGACACAGTCACGTCAAACTTATAACATCGCTCTTTTTACGTAGGGGGTTAAAATGCAATTTTATAACAAGAACGACCGGTTTACACGCCCAGAATTGGACATTCAAGAAAACTTCTCAAGGGTTAAAAACACATTGACTAAAATAAATTGATTTGCATTTATAATGCTGAATGGCAGCATCGTAAAACCTTGTTTTAGTTTTTGAAACTTTTTATTTAATACATTAATTCACTACTGCATCGTAAATTGTTCTTAGCAAAATAGTTTTTAACAGAATTCCAAAAAGGAAGGTTCTTAATTCGATTTAATTTTCTTATGTGTGCTACCTCATCATTTTGTACCTACTGGGTGGAAAGTTCAATCAGAAGTCTGGCTGGACCCAATAAAATGAAAGAATCCTGGCGACGGCGAGTAGATTTTGAGTTATCTGTACTTGTCGATGTTGAAGTTGTTTATCATTTTTAAACCGTGACTCATTAAATTCGTAACTATTTGCGTGCCTTACAAAATGGATAGTTGTTGGTAATAATCAAAGAAGTGCCTTGTGCCAAATCCAAAGAGTAATTTAATACCAAATCCATAAAATATCCTACTGCTGCGCTTAGGTCAGCCACTGAAATTTAAATGCAGCCACACGACAAGCACTAAAAACAAAAACAAAAAGTCCCAAAATCGGTTATCTCAGTACAAAGTTATGAGGTAACATAAACACATAAAAAATACAGTCGTATTGAAATCCTACTCCTTTTTTAAGTCGGTTGAAATTGTTAGATATTCATTCGTAAGATAAAACTAACAAAATGTAAAAAATATGTCAGTTTTTGTCCGATATCCCCTATTATTATGCGTAAAGACAAGATTTTATATTAGCAATATTTATTGAGCAATAGGTGTGCTTAATGGTATAATATATTATGTATCTCTATTACCATAATTAACGCTGGCATGAATGACAATGAAGACGTTTCGACATTATTTTGAATTGTATTTATAATAAGGTAGAAGCTACTTTAAAAGCTACTTCATTAAGTATCGAAAAAAGTGACTCGATCGTCAACTATAAATACATATATTATGTATATACCTAGTACGTCCAAAAATATTCATGTAGGTAGATAAGTATGTTTAATGCAACGTTGCTACGTTGTTGGTTAGTTTATTTTTTTATATCAATTTTTTAAATAACATATTCAGATAACATAATAATATACTGAAAATATTTTGTACTTGTGTTATAGTTGTAAATGTATCGTAGGAAATATTTGTGACCTAAAGTAATTATATTAATGAAAAATAATACCTATTCTGAAAATATTTGTACGCCATTATATTATGGCAAATGTGAGATAGATTGTTTAGTATATTTGACCAACTTTATTACCACATTTCTACAAATAAAGATATTTTAATTTCAATTTCAATTTGAATTTCAATTTCACATGTGTAAATTCGATTACAAAAATTATTATTTCACCTTATCATAGAAGAAATCTTAGGGTGCGTACAGACAAAACATGTTAAAAAACAAAGTTAAATAACATGTTTTATAAATGTGGATGATATGTGTCACAAAAACTTCTCTTGGTCTTGTTATATATGATTCATTGTGATACAACAATGTTAGTTATATAACAGAAGTTATAAAACATGTTACTAAATCTGTACGCACCCTTATACTAATATATACCTACATACAACTGAAGAGTTTGTTTGTTTTTTTTAAACAGTTATTTTTGCTTTGGATAGTTGGTTTATCGAGCAAGGCTATATAACATCTCGCTACGTCCAATAGGAGCGGAGCAACAAGTTTCCCGAAGCAAAGCGAGGTCATCTATGTGTATATTCTATAATTAACCAAAATGTCGTAAAGCATGCCGAGATTAGAGAATTAAAGCATTATAAAAATATCAGATTTTAATGGAGGCAATGAATATCTCCTTATTGATTGATTCATTCATTTAAAGAGTCTTAAAAGTTAAAATGGTCCTAAAATAAAGGAACATCTATAGTAGTAAAGCAAGGAGACTGTGGTAAAGCAAAAATTGTTATACTAAGTATATTAGGTATATTCGAATATGCTGCTTGGCGACTTGCTCTGGCTCGGCTATACTCAACCTGCGGCCCGCCGCGCGCCGGGCCCTTTGGATTGGCCCACATAAATTAAAATGTTTCTTGTAAACCATATATAATTTCGCACTTATCAAAGACTGTAAAAGTATTATTTGTTAAAACTTATTTTTCATTTATACAACGTGTCCCAAAATTCATCGATAAGCGGAAACTGGAGGGTGGACTTGCTCATGACTACTTCAGGAAAAATAAGGAACCAGTAACAGCCTTTGGCGACCAGCCTCAGCCGCTCCGCCTTGCCCGGGTGTCTGCGTTTGTTACAGCGGGCGGGGGCTGCCCTCCCTCCGCGCCTCCGGGTTCTAAAAACACTCTAGGGGTAGGGCATACAAGACTACGTGGAGTAGGGGTAGGCTAATTCGGTTATGTAACCAATTCCACCTACATACACCTTGAAGAATTTGACTGAGTAGTAATGGAAATGAGTATTCATTGTTTTATATCCAAAATCAACTCAATTGTTATGTTTCCGTTCAATGTTACTCGTTTTTAACAATTGACGTTCAAACAAGAACCTATTTTATAGAATTTACCGTATGCATGGTCGTTAGACTTCAGATTAACTAGGAAGTCCGCAGATTAACTAGTTAATGTAGGAACTCAATTATTTTTTTCCACTTTAACTGACTGAGCCAGATAATCTGCAGAACACCTCGTTAAACTGCACTCTATCTGATTTACGCAAATTATCGGTAGATAAGGCATTCATTTGCGCTGTTCCTCGAGCTTCATAAAGAAGACTTGGTAGAGTTACAATCTCACCCTACCGATCTTCTCGTGAGACAGACTCAAAACGGTAGAGTTCATCATCATCACAACCCATAACTGTCCCACTGCTGGGCACGAGTCTCAACTCAGAATGAGAAGGTTAAGGCCATAGTCCATCACGCTGGCCAAGTGCGGATTGGTGGACTTCACACACCTTTTAGTTTTGCGAACTTTCGGCGATCAGGTTTCCTCATGATTTTTTTTCACCGTTGTAGCATTTTCAGAGCGACGGGCTTAAGTACGAAAAATCAGAAATGCCGGCCCTGGGATTCAAACTCGGACCTTCGAGTTGAAGAGCGCGTTCTTAACCACTAGGCTATTACCACGGTATTATTAGGATAGAGTTCACAAAAGATTAAGTAAGCGTGATGATTCCAAGGGTTACTGTGTCATGGGTGAGGAGGAAAAAGTAAATGTCTATTAAGTTCTAATTTACTTTATTTAGAAAAAAATAGCAAGTCGCTACCCAAAAAAGGGTTTACAAGTGGCGAGTTGTGATAACATAGTTGTGGTTTGTGTGTGAGCTTCTAAAAGAGGTTTTTTAGAACATAGGTCGAGTGCTGCCGGCAAACCCTCCAGTGCAGATTTTATCAGGTTGAGCTGCGGAAAACATTTAAATTAAGACACGTTTAAGTCAATAAGGATAAAGTATCTATGATAAAGTTAAACACAAATTCCCATTTCGTGAAGTGCAGTGGTGAATAACAGATGAGGGAATGACCCATACTTGCGTCTCCAAGTATATAGAATTGCGACTCCTCGCCATAACCAAACTTATTACCAGAGCTTACAGTTCAATTTAGTTTGAAAGCAAAAATTACTAAGGGCATTATTAGATCCCACCGTGAATCTGAAATGAGCCTTAATTGCATAGCTAAAAAGCTGGCATTTGTGTAACATGCAATTATAACGACTTCCAGTCGAACGCGAACGATGTACAAATCTTTGTTTTGGACGTAACATCTAAGTCACTTATTTAATTTTTTATTCTTTGTTGGTCGATAAGCAATCGATACATAGGTGTGCTATTTTGTGAGCTACTTATTCACTTATCTGGTTATTAGTTGCACATTACATATTATATATTGTTAGTGCATATGGAAGAACTCATAAGAGTTATCTCTACTATTTTTTCAATCAGGTAATACTTACAGCAAGAGTCTTTTGCGACTCATAGTTCGTAGTCACGCTTTGAATTTTCCTCGTAACAGAGGTAAGGCATGCCTTGGTAAGTGGTTCAATTGCGTAGTTCAGTTCAGTGCAGTTTTTAGTATTCTCCACTGCAGTATTCGAGAAATTAATTGCATCAGTTGACAGAGTGCCGAGATTTTTGATCATGTTGTCAATTTCACCGATTCGTTCGTGGGCACAGCTCTTTATTTTGAGTTCGCTGTCGTCATAGAAAGCATTAGCTCTCTCCTTGATCGGCTAAAACATTTTTAAAATTAGCTTAGGGTAGAAGTTTTGCTAACAATTTATATGATATGTGTATTACGAGTATTATAGGTATTCAACTCATTCTCACAATCATGATTTAGTCATTATAAACAAAATGAAACTTGAAAAAAGTAGATTTTAAAAAGAACTGATGCTTGGAATCACTACGTGCCGATGAAGTGAAATTTCGCGTTTTGACATTAAAATCCGAAGATAATTGGAAATTGTTGATTATTATTTTTGTTAATATCTTACAATATATTAAACACTAGTAAATCCGCCCTCGCTTCGCTTCGGGAAACCAGTCCCTTCAAAAATCTCTATAAATTTTAACAAATTATGTTATTCCCATGTCTAAGCAATATTACTGCAAAGTTTCATGATAATCCGTTCAGTAGTTTTTGCGTGAAAGAGCAACAAACCCACACACACACTCACTCACTCACTCACTCACTCACATACATCCTTACAAACTTTCGCATTTATAATATTAAGTAGGAAGTAGGATTTAACAAAACTAATGTTTTGAAACCATCTGCTAACTGAACTAACCATCCTAGTCTCTATTTGAGTTTTCATTGTTCAGTCGAAACGTTAGTATCTATAAATCCGATAGTAAATCCGATTAACGCCCGCCGCCAGCTGCATGAGTGCCCGCATACAATAACGTATTGCACCCTGAAGATCGTCGCTTCTACTGTCAAGCTGATATCAGTTTACTTTCATTGATATAATATCCCCCCAGGCTTCACAGACAACTGCTGCACTGTTAACAAAAAAGCTAACAATCGATAAATTGTTCTACTTACTGTTGCGCATCGATTTACTCCAGGGATCAAAGAAATACCGCTAACAGCTGTATTTATTCGGTCTTTCTGTGTTCTCAAACCAGATATAATTCCTTCAAAGAACAAGACCACTTCTCTATTGAGACCTTGCCTTAAAGTTTCTGCTGATTGCAGGGTTTGTCTTGCTAACTTGTAAATATTATCAATTAATTCCTGAATAATATCCCTGTAAAAAATTGTTGATAATCGTTTTCATACAAATTTAAAACAATAAAATTATTGAGGTAATCTAAAATGCCGTGTAATCATTTATAAAGACCACGAAGTACATGAAGGAGTAAACATGGAGTAAACCTCCGAGACCGAAAAAGGTACTCACATAAATTGCATCAGTTAACACAGAAAAATACAGAGGTAATTGTAAAATTATTTATATCCTTATACCTAATAACCTCGCACTACACTACAATTTCACGTGTCGCGCGAGGTATAAGCATGTGTCGCGGGTCAAATTTTTTTTGTCAGTCTGTCACAGGCCGGGAATCGAACCCAAGAGTCCTCGACTTAGTTGGGACATTACCAACTAGGCTAAGGGTTGATTAACCTGTTCCATATTATTTTTATCTAAAACATTGAAATCATACGAATGCTTTAAAATTTAAATTTACGAAAATTTTAAAAGCATCACGTTCAAAAACATTGATTAGATACCGTAAAGGCAATCAACAATTTAAGTATTGATACAAACAAGCCTACCTTAGGTTCGAAAGCAAATCAATTTGTCTTGGTGTTTCCAAAACTTCTCTTTTCATTATAATATGTTTTGCGTTGGACGCGGAATTCAAAGCATCTCTGGACTGTGCTATAATATCTTCTTCAGTTTCTAGCGTATTCGGTAGGTTGTTAAATTCTTTAGTGTCAGCCTAAAAATAGGTGTTTAATAATAATTTCATTTAAATTGCTCCCTAATCAGATATGATGTTTACAAGGATACCAGAAAAACTTGTGCAGCAATTAAGCCCAGGTAGAGTTGTAAAGATTCCATGCAGACGTCCAGTCAGGACTAGGTATAGGTAAATAATATTATTGATACTGATTTAAATTCAGCAACAGTTACTTAAGTCCCAAGTCTTTCTCTATCCTTCTTTATTAGGATAAGGAGATTAAGTGCTAGTTCAATGATACTAAGAAATAAGAATAAAGTATTAGAATTAATGTTTGAAAATATCAGTCACACATACAGTGAATTAAAATATTTAATATTGATTCATTTAATTTCGATTAGGGATTTATTTGGGTTCTATCATAATATTCATAACTCTGGAAAACTTGTCATAGCTTGGAAAAAATCTGAAGAGGACGCGAGAGAATAAAATTTCAAATACCCGTCTTATTATATCGGTGACGTCCTGAGACCAGTCCAGCCATGACATTATTCTACTCGTCAACTTGGTTCCAGGACTTGTAGTTGGTATGAGCTGGTTTTGGAGCACTAATTTATAATTTGCCTCCAATCTTCCTGCTTCAACTCCACATTGGATGAGCGCTCTCGCTGAATCCAGGGCTTTTTGCGATGGCTCTTCATCTGTAAAAGTCGCAATATTTCAAACTGTTGAATCGATTTCTACCAAACATAGCTGAGACCCACCGCTAGTAAATTGGCTTTCGATTAAACTAAAAGTGGTCAAGTGTGAGTCGGACTCACACTCCTAGGGTTCCGTACCACCGAGCAAAACTTAACTAACTAATCAGTTACATAAGGGAACAAATTTTTAAAATTTCTCATTTTAGATATGTCATTTCTTCAAAAAATTTATGAACACCATAATTTTATGAAGATGAAGGGTTCAAAATAACCCAATTATTTAATTGGCTTCTATCTATTAATGGCCCACTACTAAGCACGGGTCTCTCCTCAATGTTGATAAAGCCTAGGCCCTAGAGCATACTCCACCTCACTGCTTCTGTGCGTCGAGTATTGGCTTATTATTGGACTGTTATCTATAAATAACAACCTAGACCGACGACTTTACGTGCCCTCCAAGCACCAAATTGCCAAAGAAATTCGGTAACTAGCGGTAACCGACCGCACCGGCAGTTGCTTAACTTTGTCGAATCGGTACTAAAGATCGTCACAAATGAATATTATTGCAATTACGTAGATTAAAATAATTTGAAATTATGTTCTGAAAAAGAACATAACCGATGTTTGGTGACTGTTAACATTATTTTGCTTCTGGCAATATATTTGCAATAGATAAAATGTTTAAGCATTTAATTGGTTTCTACCCTCCTTTTTCTTTTTATGTCCGCGCAACGCCGAATGGTACGCGGGCAGTAGTTTTCATGACTCGTCCCGGGCAGGGCTTGTGTGTTTAAAAAGCGAGCCCTTTGGCGTGGCTGATCGTTTAATTAATTTCGAACTGTTCGGTAGTCCAGCCACGAAAGACTATTTTGTTGTATTTCGATGTGTTGTATTTCGATACACGTGTGACTACGAAGGAGTTGCTGAATATAAGAAGCTCGGCGCCATATCGACAGAGGCCGCTACGCGTTGGTGGATTCCCTTTTTCAGTAAATCAGTCCTTTCGTATGTCACAGCAATAGACGTCCGAATAGTGAGTTATTCCGGTTAGCTTATAATATTTTTTCGTATAATATATTACCTAAATACCAACTGCTCCCGTTTGATTATATGATGTGCGTACGTTAAGGAAAGAGCGCAAAGAATCAAGTTATTTGTACTAATTATGCCGGATTAAATATTATTATCTACTCTCAAGAGGTTCAAGCAATCATTTATAATGTAAAAATTCAGGTACTCACTATTAAAGTTGCCAATGAAAGCAATTCCAAGCGATTGATTGTTGTATCCAAATGTATGGACTGCTACGTGCTGCCAACCTCTTCCTTCATATATTTTTCCTGTACTTGCTATTAGGAATCTGTAAACATCAATAAAACTCTTTTTAACATGCTTATTTAGCTTCCTTGATCTGTATGTACCTATCTTACTCGTAAATATGTACCTAATGGAAACATTCGGCCTAATTTTCACCAATTTCAAGAAGTCTGATTTACTTGAAATTTTGCGCAGAGGTCAAGGGCCGTTGGCAAAGCATTGATAGGACATTGCAAGTTAAATAAAACTTTTACTTATAATTTTGATGGATATCAAACTGGAAACCAATCGCATTCATTGACCCACAAAACATAGAACGAGTGAAAACGGGCTCGGTTATGTTTTTTTGATTGGAATAATCCTTCTGCGAGTGCTCTGCTACGGGTGTGTGTTGCATCCATGCTATACAAATACTTCAGTTAATACTTACGACGGTCCAATATCCCACAAGAAAGTTTCATTCTTGTGGATTCTCTGTATTTCCTGTACTGTAGTGCGGCAGTTTTGATCATTATTACAACTTTGTGTGACCGTGTGTTGTATGATAACAAGGTCTAGTGGCGTGCGTAAATACTGGTGGTAATTATCTCTTTCTCCATTCCATTCTTTCTTAGTAATGATTTTTGGACACTCTAGAAACAGAAAACCGTAGAATGAACTCAATATCCCCTATGTCAGCCCCTAAGAGGTTGTTTTTTTAACAGACTTCAAAAAAAGGAGGAGGTTTTCAATTCGTCGTGTTACCTCATAACTTCGTATTGGGTGAACCAATTTCAATAATGCTTTCGACATTCCAAATCTAATGACTGCCTTGTGGTCCCATTTTTAATTGAACGGCATCTGACGGTCATTTTTTTTAGTTATTCTCAATAATGTGAATTTAATTTATGCTAACTTTGACTTCGTGTTCCAATTTTGATGATTCTTTTTTGTTCGTAAGGAAGTGCTTTTCGAGTGGTCCCTTATAAATGGAGCGACATCTGGCGAGTGGTTTTTGAGTTATGTCGACTTTGAAGTCGTTTTTTTTGTAAAAAATTAGTTAATATATAAGTAGCCTGTGTTTTACGTTATATAGAATTATAGATACCGATAGCATGGATCATGCAACGGAATCCACGAGTCTCTCGAGCGTTGACCATAGATTATAATATTATAAAGAAACATAAACTAAAATTTTAATTTGATAACCTTCGATAACTTTAGCATGAATATAAAATCGACAACATTCTGGATACGTCACGTTTGGAAGTATTAACAATGGATAATATTTATAATGCAAAGATTAACAAAATTCAGTTAACATTAAATTTAAATCAAACAAAATATTTTGTGATTGTATCATTTTTTTCTTATATTAAAATGAAACCTAAATAGGCAAGGCATAGGCTGCGCAAGTAGTTGCTGGTATTTTTGCATTGTGTGCTGTTTATTAACCCGGAAAAGGTAAAATAGAGTCCCTTCCATGAGTTAAAAATGTTTTAAAACAAATAAGTTTCATAAATTTTTACTCAAAATAACAAAAGCTGAAGCTTTATCTACAACACACTGAATAAAAGCAGATAAAGTTGAAACTATTCGTAGAAATTTAAAATTAAAAATCCCCTTAAGTTTTAGTTTTAGATTAGTTCATGGTTTTAGAGTAAAAACTGATTCCCAAAAACAAATAATATACAGCGATTTGCACATTTTGATCTGCTACGATGACAATAGGTCACTGTGGATTTGACAGGTGGCAATAGAATAATGACATGTAAAGAGAACGAATTAATGAAAAATTTAAAACTAAGACAATTAGGGGGTTGATAGCTTCACTTTTTGCGCGCTAGAGACATGTCTACCTACTTAGTTTTTACTTATATTATCGTTTCTTATATTCTACTTACTACATTACCAGTACAATTGCATTGTTCTACCTACTTACCGGCCACTACATCCTGTAACCACACAGTAAACAAACAACAGAATATGAATAAAAACATTTTAGTTAACTACTTCAAGTCTGATCCCGCTTGACTACTGACCGAGGGAACTGGATCAAGTGATATATATAGAGCACCACGGTAATACTTTTGTTTTTATCTTTTGAGGTCCGTAGGTACAATCCTGGCGCCTGAGTTTGCTTATTTTAAAATGCTTTAATTGCATCGTGGAGTACGTAGTTTGACATATTATTTGTCACGACGCAATTATAGCTCTTACCTTACTTTAGCCTTAATTAGTAGTCTTGGGCCCCTGGTAATACGCCCTGATTGACAAAAAAAGGCCACATCAATCTAATAAATAATAATCACACTAACAAAATTACGCTGCCCGTATATGATGCGCGGGGTGCTACTAGAAGCCAAACAAATAGGCTTTAAGAACCTACAACCTACATCTTATTTGTGATGTCGATTTACAAAATATTTCCCTACTAAAACCTTAATACGATGTTTTTACGCCGTAATTATCTATGTATATTGAATCAAACTCGTATTTTTATAGAAATATTTTCAACGTCTTGGAAAGAATCATAATTGTAGAGCACCTGAAGAATTAAACACATAAAAGTGTAGATTTTATTCATTTTATCAAGCGTAAGTAACTTGCAATAAGTCGGGGCGTCTCACAATTATTATGAATCGTCTCCATTTATAGATTTTGAAATACGGGTTTTATGCTCTAGTTCTATTTTTTAGTTTTATTACTATGTAGTTATATTCAAGTCAATGAACTATCCCTGTCGTCCTTGTGTTATGAGGATATTGGAGTAATTTGATTATATGGTAAAGGGCTACGAAAATTGTTCAAAACATCATCATCGTATAACATCCATCTCATACTTTTGTTTATCGTTAGAATAAAAGTATATTAGAATTAGAATAAAATTATCATTAGAATAAAAATATATATTTTTTAACCCTGTTAATAAGGAGTCCAAAGAAGATGCTTACTGTTTCCATGTCAGCAAAATCTCTACATCATCATATGTGGTATCTTTAGTAGAAATATTTTCAAACAAGGGCGGAGACAATATGCCACCCTTCTTTACTTCTCCACTCGTCTTATAATTAGGTTTCATACCGGATGCGACCATGGTAATCTTTATTTCGTGATTTTATTTACGTGATATCATTTTCCCCAAATCCATACAAATTATAGATTCCATAAAATTATAACATAGCTAAAATGAACAATTGAAAGTCAAAAGAACACTGCGTTTTTTAATCATTAAAATCGAATAACGAAAATACATTCACGAAAAATATGCAACATTCAAAGTCGTGTAAGTATAGAAATTGTACCTTTTATTTAAATTAATTATAGTTGAATTTTGACAGCAGAGCGTTGTTTAGCTATTAACTAAAGCATTGTTCTACAAAATTTCTTGGAATTGAAGTAGATCAGTACTGCAGCTGGAAGAATCATATAGATTATATCTGCAATAAAATAAGCAAGTTCGTTTACGTCCTACGTAGACTGGCCAAAACTAGTGACTCTAGACCGCAGTTATGGCCTATCACGGGTATGTTGCCTCCGTATTAAGGTACGCATTGATTATCTGGGGTAACTCTACAAACATTAATAAGGCATTTGTAATTCAAAAAAAATGCATACGAGCAATATTCGGAGCAGCTCCTTGGGACTCATGTCGACCTTTATTTAAAAAAGTTCGCGCTTTACCATTACCCTGCATGTATATTTATGAGGCAGCATTATTTGTTAAAAAACATAATCATAAATTTGTTACATCTGATAGAGCTCGAAATCCTAACAAACTAATTATTCCAGGCACAGTAAAAACCGGTATTTATCACAAAAATTGTTATTGTATGTGCATTAAAATATTCAATAATTTACCGGAAGAATTTAAATGTTTACCTTTTAAAAAGTTCAAAGGAATATTATTTGACTGGCTCTCACATAATGGTTTTTATTCGCTTGACGACTTCATACAATTTAAATCTAAGGCTAAATTTTGATAATGTTCTTTTAAATATTTTAATGTGGTTTTTTAATTTTTTTTTTATTATTTATTTATTTCATTTTATAAAATAAAACCTGACATTCTTATTATAATTATTATTGTGTGTGTTATGATTGTTGTGTTTGTTATGATTAAGGACATAATTATGTATATGTCGGCGGCGGTTAGGATCGTTGTAAACAGATGACGTCACAGAACGCAGGTGGCACGTGCATCGGACGACATCGCCCACCTGCATACCTTTTTACCTGGTTTCTTTACCTACTGTTCTTATAAAAAGGGTCTGAGCCCTTGATCTGTACGCATTTGATTCGGATGCGTCTCGGTGCACGGACCACTGTCTGTTTTAAATAGACTGTCCTAGCCCTCGCTATTGTCATTTAGCGATATAATTGTATAATAGTATTAAATTAGTAGGATAATTGTACTATTTAAAATATAAATTTAATTTAATTAATTTGGTTCTAAAATTTAATAAGTTATAATATCTAGAAATTGCTACCTCAATAAAATTATATTAAAACATAATCCCTGTAGTATTACTTCTGATGTCTGACCCGGTGTTCCCGACATATACAAATAACCTGACTATTTTATTAAATTTAATTTGCATTTAATTAAAATAATGTTGCATGCCGAAAGTGGCCAAATACTTATGTATGAACTTTTGTAAAATTATACCAACTTCTGTACCATATTTGTTGCAATGAATAATATAAAAAAAAAAATTGGAAAAGCTTAAGACTTATATTTAAATGCTGACTTCGACTTAAATTTCTTTTTCGATTCAATTAACTGTATTGGTTGTTAGCTGTTCTCCTTGTGACACACATTCAATGATTTGGACAGTTTCCTTGGCGATAACAGTCGTTGATTTGATGATTCCATCGGTTGTGCATCCCACAATTGTATTCAAAAGTTCGTCGCTCGCCCCTCTCTTTTCAGTGTGCTAAAAATAGTTAAGTACATTTAATAAATATTCATATTCAATATTAGTTTAATCTATTCTGTAAATACGTAGTAAAATATAAAATAACAAATGAAGAAAATTCTACACTGAAAGAAGAGATTTCATCCACAAGGAAATTCATTTCGTTATATGTATACAATTCTCCTCGAATGGCGACCACGTCTTGGTAAAAGGAGCATAGGACGCCCCCCGACAAGGTGGACTGATGACCTGAAGAAGACAGCGGGAAACCGTTGGATTCAGAGGGCTCAGGACCACCGGTCGGAGTGGCGCCAATTAGGGGAGGCCTATGTCCAGCAGTGGACTTCGATAGGCTGATAGATAGATAGATAGATTCTATACCATTGTACTATGTTATGTTATAAGACCCTTCATAGAATCGAATCTTTTTCATCAGTGGATTATCTAGGTATTGTTACAAAAATTACAAATTATATAACCGACTTACATTACGGAGAATATATTCCTCTGTTTTATCCAAGTTTTTATAGATACCATGTCTGATATTTTGAATACATTCTTCAACTTCCTCGTGTTTCTTATATTTTTTCGTGCATGCATTGATGTCACTTTGAATGTCTTTCAAAAACTCGGTTTGTTTAGGAATTGGCACGTTTTGCTTCGATGTTAATTGTTGAAGAGGATTTGAACTATTCGATATGCAGTTGGTGACATCAATAAGTATATTCTTCATTATTTCGTCTATTTCTTCTTTGCGTTCCTAAAACCAAAAGTAAAATGTGGGTTTGAATGAAGGGTAAATGAAGCTGATGACTGATGATGATGATTTAGGCAGTGATATCCTAGTTGATAGGTAAGTACACGGAACACAGACACCTGTGTTCCGTGGGTAAGTATTCGGCCTCCCGCTCGGGGGTCCGGGTTCGAATCCAAGGACATGTACTTCTGTCTATTCAGTGTTATATGCGTTAGCATTTAAATGTCACTCAATATCCGTTACATTGAGGATCCGTAATATAAAGAAAAACATCGTGAGGAAACCTGCATGCCGGAGAGTTCTCAGAACTCAACGGTGTGTGAAGTCTGCCAATCCGCACTTAAATAAATTCAAAATATTACCTGCAGGCATTTTTTGACGATTTCTCCAGCCTTCTGAAGGTTTTTGATGATCTCATGAACACGGTCATTGACCTTCTTCAAATGCTCCTCGAATGCTTTCCGAAGATCTTGGGCTTTGTTCTTTATCTTTGCTATCCAATCTTCAATTTTTTTCTGAGTATTTTCAGCTAATTTATTAATATACTCCCAAGCATGTTTGGCAGTGATTTTAACACTGTCCCATATATCCGATACGCTACGTTTTTGAAGACCATGTTTAACACGAGCTAGGTCATGACGACCACATCCTAAAACTTCTGTTATTTTTTTGCTTGTTAGTTCCTTAAACAATAAAAAGTATTTATGTTATTCTTACTTCTTTCTCACTACCAAATTTGATTCTATAAGTGCATCTTGTTTTGTCAATATAATGTTCTTCTTTGCTTTACAGATTTCTTGACAATTTAATAATTTACTAAAAAAACTATTTCCTGTCAAGATAATATAAGTGCAAATGGTTATTTTAACTCTAAAGAATGGCAAAAGTAACTAAGGTTTAAGTAACATGAATTTTTGTAATTTTTTTAATACCCAACATCAGGGTTAACTCAAGGACTATCATCAAAAACAAAATCGTCGTATTAGTTATGCGGGAATCCCACTAAGCTTTACGATAGATATTAAAAACGAAACATGAAAAGAACATGGGTGGTTACATTGGTCATTATATTATTCTAACACCACGTAACAATACTCTCAATATTGACCAAGCTGACCCAAGGGATCTAGCGTACAATTCCGTTATTTAGCAAGGTGCACCCTGGGTATGAGAGGTTAGACATAATTCCAGAATAAATAAGATACAGATAGGTACACTTCTAATATTAATAACAAAAAATACTTTATAAAGATAACATAGTTACCTGACACGAAATTAAAACAATTAACAGAAACAAAGTCCTACGCATCTTGCAATGTTGCCACACTCTCTTGCAATGTGCTATCTATGACGTTTATTTCAATTTATATGATTTTATCTTTATCAAATTCCTTAACAATCATAACCACTTAAAGTTCTCAAATAATTTTAGTACATTTAAGGGCTCTTCAGGTATTTCTATCAATTAACTTTGAAAGGTGCTAATAGTCTATTTTGAGAGGAAGATGTGCAGTATTTTCCCCTTTGGGTTGAGTGTTTCATTAAGAGCTCTTAAGAATGCTCAAAGACTATTTTATTAGTTACTTGCTGTATGTTTTATGATTTTAGTGACAAATTAAACGTTTGAAGAAAATAAACTAAACAAAAGTTTGTACAAATATATAAAAGGTTTGTTTAAATACAGTAGGTATTATATAGTGTGTTAGGATTTATTTTGTAATATAAAAAAAACAAACTGCTTTCGTATCAGCTTACGACTCACATAGGGCTTATGTCATCATAATTTTTGCTTTATTAAACTTTAAAAAGTGCAGTTACTAACTTGTGACAAGGAATAATAACTAATTTAAAGGAGTCAACGTTGTCAGCTTGCGCTAAAGTAATGAATAAAACGACAATCAAATTAATGTACAATAAACTTTATTTCGATTCAAAATAGAATGCAGAATTAGTTTATAAGGTAAAAATTGATTATTATCATTCCAAGGCATTCCCAGTAAAGGATGAAAAGACGGAGGAAGCAGAGCAGCTTCCGATCTCCATGACGAGTCTAGCCGTGCCCATGCCAGCACTGAGGAGCTGCGAGCCCGCGCACATGTCGAGCGCCGCCGGGAGCGTTGCTATAGCCAGGTTGATGCGACTAACCTGTTAAAATGTAAAGTAATACTAGTTAAAACTTTACATAATAAAATGAAGAAGATTGGTTTGCCTGTACAAATATTTGAAGAACATGTCAAAACATGATTTATAGAGAATGATGAGTAGGTACCTATTAATGACAGGGATGCTTGTGACAAGAACGCCTTAGATAAACGGTGGTAGACACAAAATGGGACATTTGATCATCGGACGTTTGTGGTGTTCTCTAAAATTGTCGTCTTGAATTTATTAAAGGACCTATTATATCGAAAGGAAAGTCGATAGTACAGAACAAATTTTAACAGTAACTTACTGCTAGTCCACTCTGCGTTAAAAATCCAACTCCCTTCATTTCAGTTTGTAACGCCACAGAGCCGAGACAAGCACCAGTTGCAAAGATATTTCCATCGTTAACTTGTGTGCACGTTCTTAGTTCTTCTACTGCACCGTTGGAGAATTCGATAGCTTCAGTGGATAGTGTGCGTAGATTTTGCACCATTGCGTTAATGTTGCTGATTCTTTCGTCAGCACAACTCTTCGCTCTAGTTGCGGCTTCACTGAATAATGCATCAGCTTCTTTTCTTCGAGCCTGGAGAAAAATGGACTTGTTCAAAATATAACTAAAACTGTTAGGTAATTAACTGTTTTCTGGCAAAAAAAAAACATTTAAAAATAGTCATCCATCATAATATCCTGGGCTTAAGTTTTATGAATGTAACTTCTCTTTTAGCTTTTCTGGAATATTGTTAGGTTCATTTTTGCTATCAAAGTTTAGCTTGTCGTCTCATTTGCAGACGTAATTGCTAGATGAAAAATGAAATTAACAGATTAATTATTAAAGCAATTAAATCATATAATATTCAATCTATGATGTTACGTTCCTTATAGTAGACAAGTTGTATACATACATCAATACACAGTCTGACAGCTGCGCCTGCGCCGCTAATCGTGTCTGTAACCTTGTTTATCGCCTCAGTGACGCGGTCCCTTAGGCCTTTAATATCATTAACGAGTTTCTCTGCAAACAAGGACGCTTGGTTCTGCAGGCCCTGTGTAAAGGTTCCAATCGATTCCATAGCTTTTTGAGCCGATTTCTGAAGGTTTTCGAGTAATTGTTCTATTAGTTTTCTGTAATAAAAATAGTTATTTTTCATTATTTTACTTACTTAATTATCGCAATACATGTTCATTTGAGCAGAAAACTGTTATTTAATAAATTGAGTGTGAAAAAAATATACATGTGGGTTGTAGGTAATACATTTTGTTAATAAATAGGCATTGAAAATATTACAAGTAGGTCTACCTAGTAACTGTAATGAGAGGACTAAAAAGTAAAAAGTGGGGAACTTAAGTGATAAGTGTGATAACCCCTCAGACCATGATAAATAAATTATGAATTTTATGATTATGATGACAAATATACACTTTGAATTGTAATGTAACTGACCTGGTATTTCCGACAATATCGACTTCTTGTGTATGCAATGTTATTGCGTTATCTCCAGAATTTGCCGGGGTGCAGGTAGTAAGACATACCTAGAGGAAAAATATGTAGAAATACCTCAGTAATATACCTAGATAATCAATTGTTTATTTAAAATTAAAAACCTCATATACAAGCGCATGAGCCACCTTTCAGTAACAGAGGCACCAAAGACGCATTGTCCGCTACAAAAGAGGAGAGTAGGACAATGGAAAGTATTATCTGATTTTTGAAGTGAAACTTCTTTATCGGCGTTGGAAAAAAATACCGACACATTTTTCGATTAGAGTCCTACAACGATCTTTTGGCATATGACTGATGTGAGGGTGACAGAGACAACGCCTCACAGTTTACCTTCCCTATAAGGCGCTGTCTCTGTCACCCTCACATCAGTCATGTGCCAAAAGACCCTTGTAGGACTCTACGCGTCACATTTTTCGGTTACGCGTCACATTTTTCTGTTACGCGCCATGTTTATTTTGCCCCTCTTACGGTTGATTCAGACGAAGTAGTACTTTTTTTATTTAGAAAAAGTATTTCGGAGCAAAATTACTAAAGTGGTAGTTTCATTGAAATAAACACGAACAAAACAAACACCATACAATTATGTTTAAAATAACAAAACCAAGACAACCACAGACCTCTATCTATTCACAATCTTATTAGAAAAAATGTAGACCTACATTTTCTTTTTACGATTCTAATAAGATTGTGATTTTTATCTATTTGTAAGTTTACAATCTTATTAGAATACAATCAAAACAAAATATTCGCTTGACATTGACATGACATAATATGCACAGACTAGCTAAAGATTAATGTTTCGTTATACGGTATGCGACGACTAGTCTTTTTGGTAAAATATTTAATAAAGGTTTTTAACTGCAATATAACAGTAAATAAATTATAACTAAGTACTCAAAGATAGTTTAGGATGACTATTATAGTGATTTTTCCGGTGGATAGCATGTCGCTTAAGTGGAGCTACTCCCACCACCAGACTTTACCGTTCAGAAATACACGTGCAGTCTCCTCACCTCACAGATGAAAACAGAGTGGGAGAAATGCCCAGAATCGTAAGAGATTGATAATTAGCGATTGATGCACTGAGTTGCGAACAATGACGATGATGAACAATACAATACAATTAAATTTATTTATAATTAAAACAATATATTTATATTATGATATTATTATATATATTGCCGTAAAGAAGTTTCACTTGCACACAGTACACGCACACATTTTTTTTTATTTCTATGTCACGCATTTATATTAATATTGCTCGTCTTGCTCACAGTTTCCGAAACTTTCGGTCGGTCATTAATAAATTAGTGTAGTACCTATACACGCTTATGCAGCGGCATTGAAGGTCAAGAGGACTGTTAGGAGAACAAGGAGAGTTAGATGGTAGACTCCCGAAAAGGGTTCGTTACTCTAATTTTTAAAAGTGCGTATTAGAAATAAATAATTTCTTGCTCCGGTGGAGAAAATAATTCTTTGGCACACTCACGAAATTTCCATAGTGTTTGCACAGTGGTTTTCATAGGTCTGTGAAGTCAGTCCGCACTTGGCCAGCGTTTGACCATCGGCTGTACCTACCCCTAACATTTTGAAACGAAACCAGAGTACAGCAGCAATACAGTTATCGTGGCACAGAAAATAAAGAAGACATGCTGACACATTGATACCCTTCAACACAGGGGAAACTTATAAATTAAATCAAAGATAACATTGTTGCGGTGGAAATTATTGCAATCTGTAAGTTCAGAATTAACTTTTCGTGGAATTTTGTTATCTTCTCCTTAAAGTAAACAGTTCAGATTTAAAAATAAACGTTGCATACCTATATTTTAGTAATTTATTAATTGAGAGAAAACGGAGAATCTACCGTTGGTTCTAAAGCGGCATTTGATCTAAAGACTTAAAATAATGTACGATCATGAAGAAGAAGACTTAAAATAGTGTACGATACAGAAATATTAAAGCAAATTAAAGTTTTATGGCTAAATGTAATTAATTTCAAACTCACCAGTCCCAACACAATGAATAAAATCGCGAACTTCATGGTTTCTAATGTATTTTAATGGTTTTAATTCACGTTAATGCTCCGAAGAACTGTACCTTTTAGAAGAATTCCATGGTTTTTATAGTACATTCTTGCAAAATGCAATCATTATCAGATCAAATAGATTTATCTTATCGCATCCATGGGATTTTATGTAAATAGTTCGGGCAAACAGCCAAAGTAGTCTAATTATCACGTTGCTTAATATCTGCGTATCTAATTATATGCCAAAAATTAAATACCTTTGAGATTCTTTATTTCGTAAGAATAAAGTTTATTGACCAAACTTGTAGCGTTCTTTTTAATGCAGATATCCATACGTGTCACGAGATAGATTCGGTTTATTTTGTTGCATTTGTCAAAGATCTACACCTAAAAATACCTAAGCCATTACCATAACTAACTTGCGCCGATCATAAGTGATCGTACGGGCGCGGTTGGTAATTGGATAGGTGACCGCTAGTGGCTATTTAAAAAAATTCTTGAGCGCTTCCGTGCTTCGGATGGCAAATAAAGCCGTCGTCGGCCCCGGTTGTTATCGATAGATAGCACTCGAAAACTTCCGATTCTGGGTTGACCATTAACACCTCCACCAATCCGCACAGAAGCAGACTTCATCATAATGCTCTAATGAGACTTGTGATGGAGTAAGTAGCTAAACGAAATGTCGGAAGATTATACCAGAAGGCCTCCGATAGCTTTCAAGTAATCTATAATGATAAATACTAGAGACCTATTCGCTGCGGCTAGGCACCCGTAAAAATGGATTTTTCCAGTTGGTTCCCATTCCCGTTCTCACTAGATCTCAAAATCGATTATTTATCCCTTAAGGTTAAATTTACGAAAAACGTTTTGTTTCATTATTTATACCATTCGCTTTTATATTTTGAGATTTGATCTTACAAGGTGTTCCCAGTGTTTACAAGTCAGGATCTGATGATAGAATCCCATGGAAATAGAGGGAAAGCTTCAAATTGTATAGGCATCTAATTAATTATGTGTTTCTTAAAATCAATACCTATGTATAAAATATCCATTATTAAGTGACTGACTGAAAGACAACGTACAGCCGAAACTACTGAATGCAAGAAGCTGAAAGGCATGCATGTTCTTTGGTTTGTGTAGGGAATCTAAAGAAGCACTGAGAGAGGATAACTATTTGGACCTCCCCCCCCCCCCTCCAAAGGGATAAAAAGGAGGATAAACTGAAATAAAAAATTTAAAAGCTAGTTTCTTATACCTATTACTTCTATACTATTGTGTATTGTTAAAATTGTATTTTTTTTTTGTTCTGAAAACCAAACAGTTAAGTTTAATTGCGGCAATATGTTTAACTAAGGTACGCATAACGTGAAGTAGGTTTATATCTCAAGGCTACAAGGCAGGTCAACAGACGTTATCAGTGTTGGCAAAGTTTGAACGATTAGGTTTTGAGTGGAAGGAAAGCTAGTTTTGTTAAGAGCATTGGATGAACTTATGAAGTAGGTGTTATAAATATAAACACTATGTTTTGTGTACTTTTTGCTGCTAGCTTAGACCAGCGGCTTGCGCCGATTCTGAGTGATCAACAAAGTTAAGCAACTACGGGCGCGGTGACCATTTGAGCGTACCGTGCTTAGTAAGTTCTGCTCAATACGTGGCTCAATAGATAGCAGTCGTAAAGCCCTGTCAGGGGCCTTCAGACGGCGTGAAAACTTTCGATGCTTGAGTTTCGATTCGTGGAGTATAATATAGGTCTCCTCAGTAATAAGAAGAGGCCTAAAGAGAGTTAAAGCCACTATAGGAGCTAACACTTGCTTCGCACCGGGAAACGTATCGATTAAATTAAATTATAAACGTATAACCTGACTACTTACACATAATAAGCTGATATGTGTGCTACTAAGCCTACCCCTAAGGCCTGATGCAGGTTGTCATTATTATTATTTCTACATTTTGTGATACCTTTAACAAGGGTAAGTCTACAAGGAAAAAACTTACCGCTAAAAATAAAAGCATGGACTAACAGTACTGACACCAGTATAATTACTTATTATAGATAGGTAAGAGATAGAACTGACTCTCGAGCAATAATAAAATTCGTCCGAAGATTGCAACGCCTGAAAACTCGAAATAGCAGAAGTCGTGAGGCGTCATAATATTATGCTGAGAAGTAAAAATACGCATTAAATTTCAATATGAAAAGTTGAAAAATAAACATTCATTCTTGTACCTACTATGGTCCCGGGGATATGGCTAACTAGCCTAATTGGAACAACAGAAATATCATAATGTCGTTCTTTCGTTAGTACGTTGAAGGTATCCTTAAAGCGTCACGGGTGCCTTTTCACACAAGAAAGAAAGAAGAAGAGAGAAAAAGAACTGACTCTGTACTAAGACCTGATTTTATCACTAAGGCACCTGGCGTATGCGGAAAAAGCACCTGCCTGAAATAATTAACATACAATTAAAATATGTACCTACCTAATGTGTATGTAAAATGTAACAATATTCATAGGAATGTATAATATGTGGTGAATATAGCTGCAGCGATGAGGTCTTTCCCTAGGGTGCATTTGCCTAGGCGTTTTCCACCCTCTGGCTCTCAAACGACAAGCCGGAACACGACAGTTGTTTGGCAGCTGATTTAAGCTAAAGAGTGGTAGCTGGCCAGACAGACTTTAGAAATACCACCAAGTAGAGCGTAGCTTCGTTATGAAACCCTGGTTTACCGACGTGTCATTTCGTTCAGTCTGCCCTTGCACGTGTCATTTTGTTTCGTCAAGCCCTGAGCCCTATTTAACATCAATGAAAGTGAAATAATGAGCAATTCGCCACTTAGTGTCTAATAGTAAAATTTTAACTAAAACAAATTGCATCGTCATAATTGCTTTTTACAAAAAAATAACCGACTTCAACCTTGATAAGCAGAGATAACTCAAAAACTACTCGCCAGATGGCGCTCAATTCAACATGTAAGTGTAAAGTTCTCGTCACTACAAATTAATCAAGCCCAAACACTAGATCAGCGGTTCTTAACCTTTTTGGCTGGCGACCCAAAATGTAAAAATATTTGTAGTACGCGACCCTGACATTTTATTGATTTTCCAGTGATAATAAAATAATAGGAGTAAATGTCCGTAGTTTGCTCAAATTGATGTCATTAATACGTTGAGTACTTTAGTGGCGCAGCGGTAAGCGCGCTCAGCTTGCGATTACGTTTGCTAAGCAACTTTCGCAGAGGCTGGTCACTGGATGGGTGACCGAAATCCTTAATATTTACTCCCTTAGGTACGTTAAGCCGTTGGTCCCGGTTGCATTTGCAGTCGTTAACACCCACCAATCCGCACTGGGCCAGTTTGGTGGGTTATGGCTCATTCTCCTTGTGTGTTTCTATCAGCAAGGAACGCCTGTGCCCCAGCAGTGGGGACATTAGAAGGCTGGTGATGATGATGATGTCATTACGGTCTCCCTGAGAGGTAGAAACCAGTTGGGTAGCCACTTTTCTGTCTGAGCGACATATAAAGGTCGTAGTCGACGGTTGTTGCTCAGATTTGAAACCCATAAACGCTGGTGTTCCCCAAGGGTCTGTGCTGTCTCCTACCCTGTTCATTCTGCATATTAATGACATGCTGGAGCGTGCAAACGGCATTCATTGCTATACAGATGACAGCATGGGAGATGCCTATTATACAGGCCCTGCAAATATGCCTCTCGGTCACAAGTGGAGGATAGCAGAATCAAACTTGTGTCTGAAGTAGAGAACTCTCTGGAGCAAGTCTCGGAATGGGGTCGCTCAATTTAGTTGAGTTCAACCCCACGAAGACACAAGTTTGCGCATTTCCCGCTAAGAAAACCTCATTTGTCATGCCGCCTCAATTCCAGGGTATCGCGCTTACCGTTGGTAAAAGTGTTGGGATTCTAGGCGTTGACATTTCGAGCGACGTGCAGTATCGAAATCATCTGGAAGCTAAGGCCAAATTGGTCTCCAAAAAGATTGGTGTCCTAAGCCGGGCGAAGCAGTACTTCACTGCGAGGAACCTATTGATGCTTTATAAAGCACAAGTCAGGAATCACATGGGAGTACGGCTCTCATCTCTGGGTAGAGGCGCCACAATACCAGCTTAGTTCATTTGAAACCGTACAAAAGCGCGCGGTTAGAATTGTCAACGACCCACGTCGTCACTAACAGGTTAGAACACCTAAGTCTGAGGACAGACATGGGATGCCTCTGCGTGTTCTATCGGCTTTACAATGGTGAGTGCTCCGAGGAATTGTTCGATTTGGTGCCAACTTCACTCTTCCATGATCACACCACTCGCCGAAGATTGAAGTTTCATCCACATCGCTTGGACTCGTGGCGAACGACTACGGTCCGTTTTTCACGATCGTTTTTGCCGCGTACGTGCAAGATGTGGAATGAGCTTCCTTCTGAGGTATTCCCGGAGCGCTATGACGTGGGGTTTTTCAAGAAAGGTGTTAAAAGAGTCCTCCTACAGGGCCGGCGTTGCACTGGTGACTCCCCTGATAGTGCTCGTGTCCATAGGCGAAGATGACCACTTACCATCAGGTGGCTCGTCTGCTTTTACGTCAGCCTTTCGGGCTGTAAAAAAGGTCTGTAAAACTAATGTCTTTTCAAAATTACCGCGACCCATCCCAATACCTCCCGCGACCCGGATTTGGGTCGCGACCTGAGGTTAAGAAACGACGCACTAGATAACTGCAGTAAATGGTTTAGGAGTTCCCTCGACTGTCTTTCGGCTTCATCAGATCGACTCCAGACCTTCATGAAATGGTAGCACTTTAATGTACTTATAATAACATGAACAAACAAACACACTAGTTGTCCATACAATTTTCGAAAGTTCTCCTCGATTTCTCTTAAGATGCCATCATCAGATCCTGGTGTCCTTATCAGGGGACCCCACTGCGCATATCTACTTTACAACAAAAAAAAATTATCAAAATCGGCCCATAAACGACGAAAAAATCGCTGAACGTACATAAAAAAAAGCATATATACGGTCGAATTGAGTACCTCCTTCTTTTTTGAAGTTGGTTAAAAATGATGTGTGATTGTAATGTATAATTATTATCATAATATTAACCATTAATTATGCTTAATGACATTAAGATGATAATGGAATAATATTATTACCTATTATTGTAGGGCTGAAGTTATAGAAATTATCGTAATTTAGTTACTTAAGTTAATGTTTTAATTCCATAATATTAATCGTTTTTGACTTTAACAAACTGTATTTTTGCCTGTAACAATAAAATAAAATGGTTGCATTATAATTCGTTAAGCAACTTAATTAACATAAAATTACACGACCAAACATTCGCTAGGTACGCCTGCAAGAAACCGAACGACAATAACTTAGTTTACATAACGGTCAAGAAGCAGGCACAATTAATCAGGCGTTTGAATTCTGCAAACCTTTAGTCTAGGGTCTAGGCCCACTATAATTAGGTTGGATTCAGACGTATATGAGTTAAGGCACAGGTCCGACAAGGTTCCGACACATTATTTGTACAGTGCTAAATATTCTTTCATACATTTCTATGAACGCATGGACTTCTCCATTATTTTGGTATTACTGATGTTACCTATTTTGTGGTCTACATGGGAGAAGCTTCGATCAAAAATTTGTTTGAAAAACAAAAAAAGAAGTGTCCAAAAGATAGCTCAAAAACTACCCGTCAGATGTCGCTCAAATTTAGATATATGGAACCAGAAGACAAGAAGAAGGATCAAAGTGGAATAAAAGAATATTGAATTTTGGAGATCTTTTTGCCAAAATCGTGTATTAATGAAAAATGTCACTTGGACCACTATGGTTCTACCTTACACAATTGTGCACAACTTACGTGATTTGTAGCATAATTTGTTCATTTGTAACTGTGGTGTACAATAAAGTGTAATAAATAAGTAAAAAAATAATGTGTAACAAATATTTTTATCTGATTTGCCCGGTTAGAAATTTGCGAATCCTGTTAGACTTTTACTGTCTTATTAATAAACGCGGCGTAAAGTTACTCCAGGTTTACATTTTTTTGTCCCTGTCATGTGTGTCTCTAAAGTCAAAGGTTCGAAAAAGACAAAATCATTTAAACTCGCAGTATCTTTACACCACGTTTATTAATAAGACAGTTTAGGTTTAAGGCATCCTCAAGGGATGCAACACATTTGTCTCCGAATTTGATTGAGGGTCGTAGTAACAATTACTAATTGGACTTTTACTAATCGCAAGTAACAGGACTACCTATAATATAACTAACAGTCCTTGTCCCAGTCCTCAGATATATTTTAGATTAGCTTTATGAAATACTGCAAGAAAGGGTTACCAGATTTCCGGATTTGTCAGGACACCGGTTTCTCCGGTTTTAGTGTCCGGATATTAATAAGACTGAAGAAAAACATGCAAGTAATAAAGTTATACATTTTCTACCTTTGTACGGCTCTTGTTGACGAGCGATTAAAGATTGGAGCAACTGCCCTGGTTACGCTTGAAGGCAGAAAAACCGAAAAAATATCAGCGAGTATGGCCCCATTACAGTATTTACGTTAATTACATAACCCATTACATAACCACAGTCCTAAAGTGTCACAATTTACGGAGCGTAAAATTTGCGTTTTTAAAACTCAATACCGATTCTAACTAGTGTGCCCAATCTTTTCCCGTTCACGGAGAGTTTTGTAAAGATATATGCGTGACTGGAATTTGTATTAAGCATTCGTACTTCACCGTTGCTTAATTGTGCACATTTACTTGGTTCATTTTCATTGCAGCTTTAAATATAAATGTTTGAAGTACCGTCAAATGCGAGTCGTACTCGCACATGTAGAGTTCCGTACAACCCAGCGATATTTATTCTAAGTATCATTTGGTTAATACCAAGACATGTAGAAAGGTGAAAAATCGAATTCGATTCGATCTCCTTTATTTTTACGGAACCCTAAAAGCAATAAGTACCTAGTTGATATTATTATATAGACGGTTTAAGAATCTTATGCGATTTTATTTGTACCTAACTACTTAACAATCGTAACTCATTTATAACTGCTTAAGCTGTCCCATTGTTTGGCTGGTCAATTGCGGACTTGATAAACCTTTGAAAACATATATCATAAACATTCAGGATATTAAAAGTGCATGCAAGACAATTGGATAATTTTTTACGGTAATAAGCGCCTTAATAAGACCACAGATTAAACTGAAATCCAAATAAAATTATTCCAAATAGAGAGACAGAGAGCAAGAGAGATAGAAGAGAGTGCATTGTACCGCGACCTCTACTTTCGCGGGTATAAATCACGCCACGTGTATACATATCCTACAATAATTGGATTTGTTCTTCAATTGTGGTCGGTAGTTACGTAGGGTTGTCGACACTTCTTCACAGAAAAATATTAAATTTAATATTCAAAATAACAGAAAAATAAAAGGAAAGGTAAAGTTAGAAATTGATTTGTTCATTAATAGACTACAGATAAACATAGCTTTAGTCAAAAGATTAAGATGAACTTATAATTTGCTATTCTTATTTGTTAATTCATTGTGACAAAGAGGTGTTCTAGTTGAAATATAGTCTTTTACGTCCAATAATAATTATTTAATAATGTCAAGTGAGCAAACCGGAAATATATTACTATTACCGTTGGCAACCCTATGTGACGCGGAGTCCCGTGACCGCTGATTGCCCCAACCCCCTTTATGTCGGAGTCAGGATGTTCCCGTTTATTGCTAAATTACACCGTTGACGAATCATCCAATTGCGAATCTTTAGGTTTTCTGCTCACTGCGACTTAGATGGATGACACTGAATTCTAATCGTATTGTCGAGTTTTAAATGGGTTTCCTGGTTGTTCTTTTCACGGACTCATTGATGACTACATAATATATGTGGAGAGGAGTTTCTTTCGCTGTTTCCTTTCCTCTAAAAAATGTTGCTGTTCAAAGGTCCGGGGTTCGAATGCAAGCGAGACGGAATTTTGAAAGATAAGTGTAATTTTTCTAGGTGAATGTGGTTTTTGTCTTGTGTAATCTCCATAGAGTCTACGACACAGTGAATCGAAGTAACAGACTATTAGTGTGTAGCCATTATTCTATTTATGCTAACAACCGACGAACATTTTCATTGCTGATACTGGCTGAAGTCACGTACCACTAGGGTATCGGTTTTTGGGGATGCGAACGGAATAAACCTGTAAAAGCAAGACTATAATTCACAATGCCATTAGTAACCAAATAATTATAGATAATACTTAATATTGATGGCACGCAGCCCTGCAATTGCGAGACCGACTCGCGCTTACCAGATTATTTTATTCACCTGTGACAGTATTAAATTTATTAAGAAATAATTTCTCGAACTAAGCTCTACAATAACATAACGTGCGCATTGGCACTGGCTAATTAGAGTGTATCCAGACATGTTCATGCCTACCTGCTTAGTGTCGTGTTCGAGGTAATCCACTTGTGACCTAGGTCGTGTGAGCGCCGCTAAAAACACTGAATTGTGCAATTGTTATCACATTATATCGCTTTTTCTTTAAACGTTACGTGTTTCACCACTGCAAGAGGCGAGTTAAGCGATGAAATATACCGGTATCAAGAATTTCGGTATCGGTATCGTAAGCTATGTTATTGTCAAATTTAATATACATATTAATTTATTTGTCTTTTTTGCCGAACTCAAGAAAATGTGTCACAGTTGTAATTCCTCTTATTTTCAGTTTAAGGTTAATAATATCTGGTATTGAATTACAACTAAATCAAGCCCCTGTGTATCATCATACCATAATATGACGTAAATAAGAACGCAAACATAAATCAATACGAGACAATGCAAATTAAATTAAGTATAATTCGTACTCAGTCATTGGTCTTGTTGTTTGTCTTCGCTGGCGAAAAAGGCATGTTGAACTCTACTTTTAATACAATCAAGTCCTGAGAGTTCAACAAATTGTGGACACAATAAATAGTCGAATATTCGAATGATTAATCCATTTTCATTCGATTGACGTTTCGATGTTCAATTTTCAACATAATTATTAAACATCAATGTATTTATAGTCTACTCATTAATAGCCACACAGCAGCTTTTCACAAACTTTCATTTATATGTGCCGTATGTTCGGGTCAGAAATAGAAATATTTCGTCTTTTCAACGGACTTGTTTTGCATATTGCATTAGTTCCGATGAAAATGCATTTTATGACTAGCCTAATCAAATATTACCCACAGTATTGGCTCAAGAGAGGAGAACTCCTTACTCAATTGATGGATCTAGTAGCATGTCGACAAAATTCTTTGCATTTAAAATTCACAAAAAAATTTAATAAACTGATTTTTAGTCTTTTTAAGCAATTTATTATATAAACTATATCACCTAAGTGTATAAAGAAATTTTCTTATCTTTTATTGCATGTCGTGCAACTAGCCCGCGATAAGACAACAAGTTGTTCTGACAAAAACTCCACCTTCATGCAATATAATGTGGAAATGTTAACGTCAGTCGTCGGCGTGCAGCATGGTGGATTACTGGCTGTTTGGTTATTTTCAGGGTTCCATTCTTTGACTCGTAAATCTGGATTGTCTGGATATCAATCCATACTTAGGTACTATACAGTGACGGGCCACAAGTTTCGTTTACGGTTTCGGCCGAAATTATATTTTCAGCCTTCCTTTTCTATTTCTGCTGAAACTGTCTACTGAGAGTAATTCGGTTTCGGTTTTGGCTGAAAAATCTGTTTCTTTCGGAAACGATATGTGTATGTATGTAATATGTATGGAGTGATTGAAAATTGTATAAAAATGTAACTGGTAGGTGTTTATGCTAGCCTTATAAAATATTACCCTCAGTATTGGCTCCAGAGAGGAGAACTATGGATCTAGCAGCATGTCGACAAAATGCTTTGCATACTAATAACGAGGATGATATAACGAGAAAACTATTATTAAGGGTATTTTTAATGCAATAACACCGAAAAAGGTTTTTTTGAAATTTTGATCTGTTGTGCCTATCTACTGTCTATGCGCTATTATCATAAACGACTAAACCGATTCGGATGCGGGTTCGCTAATTTGTTGAGGAAAGCTTGCAATATGCTATTGCTTACAATTTTGTCTGTTTTATTCCTATCAACTTAAAATCATAACTTTACTAGTATATTAACAAACTGAGACGAATGGGTAAGAATTGCATAGATTTGCTCATTAATTTATTACTATTAATTATAGATAATGATAACTTCCTGGATCACCCAAACTAGACATAACCGGTTATTTCTTTGTAGCTTAAATGTTACTAGAATTAGAATAGCTAGTTGGCGTCCTTGAACTCGTTTTAAATACCCTAATCTTAACGGTGTAAAAATTTACATAAAAATGATATTCTTCAGATGCAGATGGTTACAAGCATAGTCTAGTCTCATTAAAATTCCGAAATTGTTTTAGCAATACAACTCCGTTATTTTGACTAATTAAAAAAGTAGGTAGATACCTACGAGTATACTCCATTGACAGTCGATCTGGAATTAGTTATAATTGCATGGCACACAAATGCCATCATTCCGGATATGCAATTAAGGTACATTTCAGTTTGACTGCGGGAACTAAAAATGCCTTAAGTATTTTCTTCTTACAAGTTAAATTGAACTGTGAGCACAGGTAATAAGTTTGCTTTTAGAGAGAGCCATAATTATGCTCGGTGGCTCAGCCTCAGGTATAGTGATTGCTTTGGGGATCGATAGCTGTTCTTCCGAATGGCTGGCGGTAGGGGGAGCAGGCATAACAACTGTGCATTTACCTTTAATTTAGCACGTGCGTTAGAGAAATTATCACATCAGTGAAGAAACCGGCATACCTGCTACATTTTTGTAGATGACAATAGTACCTACTTGTGGCTCGTGGGTGTATAAAAATGTAACTGGTATGTTATGTTTTCACTCTGTGGCCTGTGGTGTACTTATTGTGGTTTTGAAATCTCGAAAAGTGATGACGTGTGTGATGTGTTTTTGTTACTTTATTTTATTATTTTGAGCCCCTGGAAAAAACCTTTATTTATTAGGGTTCCGTATCCAAAGGGAACGGAACCCTTATCTCCGCTCACTGTTTGTCAAAGTGAGATACCAACACTGGTCACCATCCTCCGACTTATACTTAGCTGGTTTATAAAATTATGTGTCAAATATAATACCTACCTAAAATTTATAAAACAATGCAATGAACATTTATAAATCAAACTTCAAGTAAATTCCATTTTTGCCATCAGCAGCACACACATACCGTACTTCATCACTTCTTTCATCGAATGCACGTAATGCATTTGTACAGATGAGTTACACAGGACTTTGGTCATTGACCATTAATAAAACAGTTCGTAAAATTGCCATCCATCATTTTCGAAGTCATTCGTCAGATTTACTCGGAGCTCATACAAACCGTAATAAGGTTTTTCAACAGATCATAATAATTATATGCGAGTTTGATTCAGACGGCATAATAAATTGCAATTTTACACGGTACCGCGCACTCCAGTAATGAAATACACCACAGAATATACAACGCGTAGAATTGGCTCGCTATACCCTAAATGTTAATTGATTTTAAAGAGGGTAGTGGTAATTTTGATACATAAAATTTATGTATCGCTGATCAAGACTTTAATTAGCTCCCGCAGATATATCTACATCGCACATATTATTATTATTTTCAGAAAAAAAACTGATAAAAACCTGGACACTATTATTTATACATAGATAAATTATAATGTACGTATCATTAAAAAAATGCCGTAGAAAATAGTGATTTTTAAGTAAGATAAGAATTCTTCTAATACCGTAGTTTTACTCACTACTATTTTTTTGATCAAGTGAGATATGAAAAATGGTATGTCACATATCTCATATATTGTATAGGACATTTCTATTCGATACGTATGCTATGTCAAATATAATTATATTTATTTACAATATAAATTCCCAATTCTCTTGTCATGATATGTTGATAAGTTGTTATGCATATAATTCTGGTTTTGTACACGATGAGAAAACAAAACGTGTTTAAAACCGGCAATGGAATGAATAGTGGCGAAAAAGAAATTGCATTGTTTCCGCCTGTCGAGACTTGCACTTTCGTTTTAAATAGAAAGTCAGATTTAGTTGGTTCAGATTGTATTGTATTGAAACGGTTTTAGTCATCATTTATCTGCGAGGTGGAATTTACGCGACACTGCCTTTAGTAAAGTGCTAGTGAAACACAATAATAATTATTACTCGTAGGGAAAGTTTACTTTGAAACAACCGAGCCTCCAGCCTATGAAATAAGTTACATTGATAGTTACCACTCCATTATTTATTGATTATTCATTAAAATAAAATATTTGCGTAGACAGTCGTTTGAGACTACTTAATTGATTCTTCTCCTATTAGTTATTGTAAATTTTATTTAAACTTACCATAAGTATGGTTCCTTTATTTTTATTTTACAATTTTATATTTTAATTATTATTTTTATATGAGTTATTTATAAAAACCAAATTCCAATATAATAAATTTTCTTTAAAGATTAGGTCTCGAAATTAATGAGCCACAAACTACATAAAAACTTCATAATTTATCATCATAATTTACGGAAATCCGCATACTAGAATCTGCAGTCGTAAAACAAAAAATATTTTTGTATTCTCACATATTATATCCTGTACGGAACCCTTTCACAATTCCGTTTTCAACACTTCACTGGGTATTTTATTTATTATTGGTATCTTGTCCATTTATTTTTTATTGATACGAGTATGTTGGGCTTGGTAAATGAATGCATTATGTGTTTTATCGTCCGGGACGAAACGCGGGTTTTTGAATTATAATGCGAAATGAAAGTCAAGTGACTGGATATTTCTTAGTGTGAAATTAACACAGCCTAACTTGAATTTAATACCGGTTTACTACAGGGCGTCGATGTCTTTTTGTGTATAATATAAAAAGCCGACAAACGAGCAGAGACCCGATTCTGCTAATTTATAAATGCACAAGCTGGTTGTCGTTTGAATAGTTTGACACATTTTTGTAAAAAAAGTGAAAAAAAATTTAATCATTTACAAAATATTAGCCGAACAGAGGTTGAAACCCAATGAAATTACTACAAGGTCAGAGGTGACCATCGCTCATGCTTCTTCATGGTAATCCTAATCACTAATTACCATATTATCTCTCTTACCGCAAGAATACTAATAATAATAATAATCGCTTATTCTTCTGAAGCTTCTGATCCGCACTGGAGCAGCTTTTTGGAGTATGATCTGGTCCTCTGCAGGTAGTTATTAGAAGAAACCTGCGCCATCTAAAGGACTGTTAGATGAAGTCACTCTCTGTATTACGTTGTACCGAAAGAGTCATGGACTACAACTTTTAAATCACCATTACTGTTAATAATCATCCTTATGTAGAACAAGGTTAATATACTAATACATGGAGCTAATATTGATCACATTTAAATGCCATGAATATTTTATATACTTCATAATACTCAAGGAATAAGAGTGAAATTCGCATGTAAGTTACTTTTGAAACATATGCCTAACTTTGTTTCTCCCTATATGACTGTACCACATTAAGTCACGAGGTAAGTATAATAAAATCAGCAAGAAATGGATTACATTTTGATACATTAGGCGGCCCTGGCCTTTGGTCGTAACCCCTTATGACCACTTATGAAAAAACTAACTAACGTTCTAATCCCAACTGCTAACTGGATTAACCATCTCTAATTGATTAACCATCCCTATTTGAGGCTTGATCTAAGTCGATCAGGGTTGTCATGGGCGGCAGCGGAAGGGTGGTGCTGCATGCTTGTTTGCCACCTTAGTTCCATAAAAAAATAATCAAATACGTACGTTGCTGTGTAATGAGGCTGCAGAGTAGGTAATAATAAAGTACTTAATTAATTTCTGTTAATAAAATAGTTGAAGACCCAGAGTCACATATAGGCTTCTTTTTTAAGAATCAATCCTTAAAGCCTTGAAATAGGTGATGAAACTTAAAGTTAACCGTTTGATCTATTTTGGTGAACTTTCTAAGGAAGTTAGTTGAAGAGGATAAGCTTTTTATTTTTTCAAAAAACCAACCCCTAGGACCTAAAATAAGGGATGAAAAAAACGGATTCCGCGTGGTTCACCCACGGGCATCTTGTGGTTCATCTGCCGCGGGCAGATAGCTAGTTCAGAATTAGTTGGTTCGTCGTTACTTATTTAAAAAATATGCGTGTTGCAAAACTCCAGAATTCACCGATTCGAATATACCTAATTTAAATTCGAATTCCTAAAAAGTCTATTAGATGTAGTAACAACAAACTCGCCAGAATGATCTTTCGCATGTGCAATATTATGAACAAATTAGTTAAGGCTTTCTGGGTTAAATGGTGGAAAACCCAGTGCGTTTGCACCGTCGTCCATGACATTAAAGACTCTGTTGGGGTTCTGTTGGCAAGTAAAGTATGTATTATAAAAAATCTTTTAACATAAAGTCGCTTATACGTACCTACCTGCTTAAAATATTTGGAAAGTCATCATGTCGTTAGCAGAATTTGGAAAGATTTAAGTGAAATTATTAAAGTGAGCAACGGATCTCGTTTTAATTTTATTCCACTTGCATGTTGCATTGCGTAAAGCAAGTAAAGCAGTCGTACGTGCACACGTACGTGCTCTGCGAAGCACAGAAGAATTGCCACTCCCCGACAAAAACAGCTTTATTACGTGTGTTCACACTATTTAGTTGGTAAACTTTACTTCAGGCATTTTAAATTCTCGTCGTTGATCTACAATGTACCTTCATGTCACCATCAAATTGCCACCATTAATTGCTATCAAAACGAATTTGAACGCGAATTATCGATAGCGAGCGAAGTTTAGGGTCGACGCAAGCCACCAAGCTATGAGCCTATGAGCGCCTCTTTCATCATTTAGGTACTTACTTACACGCTGTTAATACTATCGTACTGAACTATAAGAGATATCTTTAATAAACATAATAATTTATGTTTGTTTGCGTCTGAGTTTCCTTGGAAATGTTTTTACTATTTATTTTCGGTTCGACTTTCGTTTAATATTTGCTCATCTAGATCCGCTTTCTATTTGTTTCCGCCGACTTCCACATCACTGTGTTTAGCGCGATTTTAGTGAAACCTTGTACCAGAAATTATTGTACTTTTCGACTGCCGCTTATATTTACCATCCCAAAATTTTAAATGTCCGGATAAATAGCTGGATACTTTAATAAAACCGGGTAATTTTAAAATAAATCAAACATTACATTTAGTTACACGATTTTTTTTAGACGTTTATTTGGTTCACAAGTTTACAACTGAATTAACAATTTTCATACAGGGACATTAAATTTTGCCAATTTTCTTTAGATCATGACTATGTATTTAAATTAAATTCCAAAGTCGAGGTCAAGTTAAGGTCACTCAGGAAGTTCTTATTTTTTCTTTCTTGTCCGGAAACACATTGGTGATAATTATGGCAGCCATTTACCAGCAGGCGGATCGTTTGCTCAATTGTCGACTACTAGCATAAAACTAAAAACTTTTAGAGAACTTGAAGACGTTAAAATTATAGATATTATTTAGGGCATGTATACCTAGTGTACGTCAATATAAATAAATGTCCTATTTTACCGAAGAATGAAAATAACCCAATCCGTTCAAATTCTCCAGCGGGCGAACATTGCCTTCCTCGCAACGAATCTAAGGTAATTAGCTCCAGGAATCTTTTAATAGTCGTAAAAAGCGCTATTCTTCGAATGTTTCTTTCAACAGGTCCTAAACATTATATCGGGGATCGTAAGTTAAGGAATTTAAAGACCGACCCTTTATACTGCTAGCGATGAAATAGTGAAATAAATTAATAGTTTTGACAATCTGAAACACGCCTTTGTAAGTGAATTATAACTGAAAAACAATTAATTAAGGCATTGTGGGAGTTTCCCCGTCTATATAGCCATAGCCAAATCTGAATAATTATATGTAGTAGATATACGATTATGTTTGTCACAAAATTAAGCAAAAAATTATTGTAGGTTAAGTGGAAGTACTTCTAATGCAGTGTGCATTTAAACCGCACATACATAACACGTTTTAAGCTAAACAAATTTTATAAATAATAGATAACCCACTTAAAGTTATATATGAAAATAATACCTGTGATAGCTCAGTAACCCTGGAGCCCTGTGTGTACAATCAATTATTATTGTACAATGTACAAACCGTGATAAGAACGTACTGTAGGCACCGAATTACTATCCATGACACCTATGAACTAAGGTGTTAATAAATAGACAATAGTTTTTTGTTGCTAGATCAGTAACTGTAGCACATCGCTAATTTGACGCGGGGCAAATTATTCGAGGCTTGAATTGTCTTGTTATTCCGGATTTGGTGCAAGCGACTGAAGAGAACATCGCATATCGCTTAGTTGAAGGTAGGTAGGGGCGTACCTGTAGCGGCTATTACAAAGGGTTTACAAGAAAAAACTTAAAAGTTCAGGTGTGGCTGCCTTAAGCGACTCGGCGAGAATAAGATGGTAAATAAGGAAACATTAAGTACACAGTACCTACCCTAGTACCTACTGGATCCTTATATAGGGCTAGGTACTTGTTTATAAATGCTTCAATTGCATAGTGTCGGAATTCGAATTGAATACCTTTACTCATAGATATTAATTAATGTTTGTTTGTGAGTTTGTGACAGAATAAGTGAAAACTGGTACTGTTGTTTATAAAAAAAAGACTAATGAACACCTAAAGCTATCAATTTGGAAAAAAACCGGTACTATTTATTAATTAATGTTTTTGACTTCCGCCTATAATGGTGTCTGTTCGAAGCACCGGAATTTTTGATAAATTAATAGAATAAATTAAGATTTTGACACTATTCTAAATTTTACTTCCGAAAAAATATTGCATAATTATATTTGTATTTCCTGCTTCCGTCAGAAAGGAGGTTATTAATAGAACGAATCGTTTCGAGTGAACTTTTGGATTAAATGCGTATGTAGGTGTAGTCGATTAATAAAGTTCTGCTTCATTCGACAAGGTATCGGTCAATAAGGCTAATAATATGTTGACAGTGTGAAAGGGTCTCGGGCAACTGTCTAGGGCAAGTGTCTAAGGCAAGAGTCTCGGGCAAGTCTCTCGGGCAAAGGTCTCGGGCAAATTTCTCAGGCAAGTGTCTCGGGCAAATGTCGCGGACAAGTGTCTTGGGCAAGTGTCTCGGGCAAGTGATTTGGAAGTGATTCCGGCAAGTGACTCGAGCATGTTACACGTGCAAGTAACTCGAGCAAGTAGATTGGGGAAGTGACCCGAGCAAGTTCACAGTAACTCAGGCAAGTACATAACTTGAACAAGTAAATTGGGCAAATGGCTCGAGCAAGTTATTCAAGCAAGTAATTCGAACAAGTAGATTGTGCAAGCGCCTCAAGTAACTCGTACAAATGATTTCTTATCGTACCCTCAATGGAAGCGCTCAATATAATTTTGTCAGTGGTGGTTGCCGATAAAAAATATTTAAGGACCCAATTAAAGTGACTGAAGTAGTTTTCATAAATTTTACATTATAATCACACAAGAAGCTGTTTGCATATGTCTGACCGCAAATTAGGCACACTTACGGATTTAATATGGTAATAATCAAGATGATATCTTGATTGTTAACCACAGACTTTACAACCGAATCCTAAATCATGTAGGTACTTGACGTCGATCAAGTTTCACGATTTTGTGCGGCATGTCGATACGTGGGGCGCTGGAAGTAGATTTTATTGAAGTGCCAAGTGTTTAGAATGTAAAATACAATATTTCATCAAGTCTCTAACAAAAATATCTATAAATGAACAGGGGGCCTAGACAAGTGGCACAAACGTTAGTAGAATAGAATACTGAATGTATGGGAATGACGTAAGCTTACGCTAAATATTTCGATCTGACGCATAGAAATGAAAATTGGTAGCCAAATGTCATCGTTATCTATTCGATGTAACGAAACGTCTGAATAGTACGTTTAGTCGTGTCAAATTCGTAGCCAAACGGCAGTTTTGACATTAAGTTCGACTGAAAGCGTGCGAAACTAAGCGAACGCCAAACTCTTGTAGATAACGCTACAAAATGGCGTATATTTAATGATTTCGATTACAATTGAAGGAATGTGTTTTTTAAATTAATAATTTATACCTTTCCATAAAATCTAAAAGAAGCGAGAATTGTTCTGGACTAACTCGTAACCTCGGTTCCATGATTAAAACAAGAAAAATAATCTTACTTAAATTTTTCAATTTCCCACAATTTTAAAAAGTAGGTATTTATAGTAGGTATGTACATACCTAAAAATTTCAACTCTTGAATATTTTTAAAAAACATTAGGTACGTGTTGAAATAGTAGGAGTAAGAACCTATACAAGTAGATTAATTGTATATTATTTCTGCTTACAGGTGGTAGAGCCTAGAGTTCGCCCGGGGTAGGACCACCGCCCGCCAAGGTACTCAGTACCATTCCTACCGTCATAATAATTGTTTTTAAGAGCAATTGTGTTCCGGATAGGAAGGTTTGTGGAGCCGGTTTCACTTTTTTAGAGGCGACCATCTCAGACCTCAGGGGTAGCAACGCATCTGTGACCGAATTGGAACAAGACTCATACTAACAATAACTAATTGGACTATTAGTAACATTAACTAACAGGACTAATTATCACTAACATACCCTGTCCTCGCACTTATTAACAAACTAACCAACTAATATTCTAACACCATCTACTAACTGGACTAACCATCCTAGTCCCTTTGAGTGTAGTTCTAGGTCGGTCACAGTTGTTATGGGCGGCAGGGGAAGGGTGGTACTGCATGCTCGTTTGCTATCTTAATTCCATAAAAAAAAAAAAAAAAAAAAAATGGAAAAAAACTTCGTATACTGACTCACTCAATTTGCTTCAAGTTCGAATTTAGCGCCAGCACACTTCAGAACACCAAACCACTGACTGGTACAGTGCCACAAACTTATCGGACCCGGTGGACAAAATTGGAACTAATGCAAATGTTATACTGTTGTCAGACAAAGACAAAGACAGTAGCGCCTCCCTTAACGGGTCAGATAAGTTTGTGGCATTGCACTTGTATGACGTTTACGAACGAAACCATAACTATATTTGTTATTTTTCGTAGCGATCGAATAGAATAAGCGTTCGATATCTCGTAGGCCATTTGGCTACCAACCGAAGAACGATATTGCTAAGGCGCAAACGATTGTCGATATAGAATAGATTCGAAGCGTTTGCCATTTGTCTAGGGGGGCAGATCTTGAAGTGCCTGAATTAAATGTATGATAATGTGTAAAGTGCGTGCCCTTATAGATACTGGTTAACCGAAGGGAAGCAAAAATACAGACTTTATAATAAAAATGCGTGAATGTAGTGAAATACTCCGTTAGAACGAAGTTTTATTGTTGCACTTTAGCTCTGACACTTACTTGGCGTCACTTTTTCTTATTCTAAGCTTTTATAACTAGGCACAGCCAATAGCATATGGAAAAATCTTACACAATTTTTGTTTTAGCCTTCATCCATACCATGCGATAAAGAACTTTGTTCTTCGAACACTTAGATATCATATAGATATTAGATTTTGGTCTAGCGATTTAATTGGTCAATTTCCTTTATGATAACATTACAAACGCACGATAACTACATAATACAAAAGAAATACGAACGAAAGATAATAATGAATAATGAGTATGTTATTATGCAATGTAAGAAAGGGAAGGAACTCATTATGGCGTATCATTATCAGTCCACTTTGACATTTGCGGTCTCTTCTAGGTTGGCGTGCGGCCATGTTAGGGTTTAACGACCGGCTGGGCCGGTCAAAACCGATTTAATTGAAACGCCATAAACGGAACCCCGCACCTGCGACGACCAAGAGTAACTAACGCGCGGAGGTCGAGTTTTACCCAAAGAATACTTTCGTTGACGATAAAATTATTTAAATTAGTTAGTAAATAATAATAATATAATTTTTAAAAATGTGTCCAAGCAGAACGTAAGTGCACAGTAAGTGCAGTAACGCAAATGTACGTAACTGTCATATTTAAGATGAAACAAACAGGCGGAAACAATTGAAATACTTCTTAAGAAAGGCAAACTTTCTTGTCGTAAGTAAATTTTATGATTTGAGTAAAACAAATTAATATTATTACTGACTGATATACGTTGGGTAACATCCACTGACGTCCTTTTTATTTTTGAACATTTTTAATGTACTTGTATAATGTCGTAGGCATTATACTAATAACTTTACAAACCGCACCTCTGTATTGTTAGCTTCACAGGAAGGGATGCGTGTACGCATTTCCAGTGGTATGTAATTCAATAATATTAATATTGCAATAAATTGGTATAAGTAGTTCCACCTTAGTCACGTTTTCAACCGTTTCATTAACACTTATTACGAGTTATTCCGGTCTGATACTTGAAAAGAGATCCCGAGAATGGATCGCTTGGTGGTGCGTGTGACGTAGATCATTTATTTCATGACGTCTCGTTGACTTAATTGTGCTAGTGTGAATAAAATTATTTAATAATGAATATATATGTTAACGGAAATGTGTTAAATCCGTCATTGTATACAATTCCTAGGAAATGTATACAATTCCTAAAATCGCCCGGAAATGTGTGAAATAAATTATATTGGACACATTTCCTAGGAAATCTATACATTTCCTAAATTGCAATCGGAAATGTAAAACATTTAAGATTTTAATGGGTATGCGGGATAGATAATTATGAAGATATTATATTTTACGGTATGATTGTTACCAGATTGTCTCACCGAGTGCCTTAATAAAAAATATTATTTTGTAAAACAATGTTATACTTACTCATTTCCATTACTACTCAGTCAAATTCTTCAAGGTGTAGGTAGGTCGAATTGGTTACAGAACCGAATTAGCCTACCCCTACTCCACGTAGTCTTGTATGCCCTACACCAAGAGTGTTTTTTAGAACCCGGAGGCGCGGAGGGAGGGCGGCCCCCGCCCGCTGTAACAAAACGCAGACACCCGGGCGAGCCGGAGCGGCTGAGGCTGGTCGCCGAAGGCGATCAGCAAGCCGAAGCTGCGCAGGCGAGCGTGGGTGTCTGTGCTTTGTTACGCAAGGGCGAAGGGGCTGCACCTTCCGCAGCGCCGGAGACGTCACGGTTCGAAATTATGCCCTATATTCTGCGTTTTTACGATTTGGCCAAACGTGGATGACCAAATCATGAAACGTAGACGATTTAACGGTCTGGCCAAACTGAGTTGCCCATTTCATGAAATGCGACCATTTGAAGTGAACAAATCTACGATGTGGCCACGACATATACATTTCCTAATACGATATCGGAATTGTATACAATTCGGAAAATGTATAACGAAAAATGTATAACGGAAATGTATACATTTCCTAGGATATGTATGTATTAAATATTTTTTAAAACAATATTTTATACATTTTCTAAATAGCTTAGGAATTGTATACATTTCCTAGGAATTGTATAAAGTTCCTAGATTTCATACATTTCCGTTCATACATTTAACGCCATTTTGGTACGTTATGTGCAAATATTTGTGCTAATGTATTTAAACCAGCAGGCTAAGAAAAAGCGTACCAAAAACGCATGTGTACGCGATCAGCGATGTGCACTGCCATATGTAGGTACGCACCGTGAAACGCACACATATAAATCTTTCGACCTGAGGACACTGACTCAAATCTTTATTTCTGTATGTACACACTTTACCTTTGCTCTACTTCGGATCTCTAATGTCTTTGTCAATGGATCGTTAAGACCAGGGGCGTGCGGTCCTTGTAGGCATAAATGCAGTGCATTACATAACGTTTGTACGTTTTAGATGACTTTAATTAACAGTAAATAAATGAATATACAAAATATAATAACTTAAAAACTCCTAATATTTTATAAATAACACCTATTTGTAAACACAAACGCCTGCCGTTTGATGATAGCAACAACTAATTTATTATGTATTATCTATGAACTAATGCCTCCTGCCACCGCGGTCGGCAGGAGATTTGTTTGCATGTGTGTAGTAATTTTGGTGTCCGTACACAGTACGCAAACGCACACATTCATATAATATCTATAGCAAGACATGCTGGCAGGCTTTCGAACCGAACACGTCCTCGGAAGTAATCGGACATTTTCGTGCTTATAATCCGAGGAAATCAGGTATGCACATTACGCATTTTTGTTTAGTAGGGTTATATTTCGCGCCAGCCATGTTTATTTTATTACTTTTCATGTGACGAGCTTACGTATTACATAATTGTTTGCGAATTGCGAGTTATTAATATAGTTTTCATATAAGATTTTTTCATTTTAACATTTGAAAGTGCGTACATTTAATAGTTTATTACTGAGTTACTATAATAATTGTAGTGATTTGCTTTTACTAGTGCTAGTCTGTTGAATTTTTTAAAATGTTGGATTGTGAAGTTTGTGTGGATAATGTGTGTTTACTAAAACTTAAAAATAACAAGTTCTCACTATTGTCATTCAGTGAAAAGAATCAAATTGTGTCTAAAGGTAGGTGTGTACCCGAGTTACAAAATTTAAACCAGCACAAAGGGAATGTAACTCGAAAGTTTCATGTCAAAAGTTATGAAACGTATAACTAGCTGTGTGGTTGTGTACACACGACTAAATTATATTGTTTTCCTTGCATATTGTTTAGTAATTCTAGTACAGTGTGGACTGATTCAGGATATTCAGATTTAAATAAATAATTGCATTAATTTACATCGGGATTTTTAGTAATCTCAAGTAACCAGAACCTTGAATATGTGAAAATTTAAGCTGACTAGGTGAGTAATTATAATATTTTTGCTTATTATTTTATTTATCAGAATTTCTTCCGCTGCGACGATCGATCGCTGTTTTGTCTGCGTTGCCGTAGAAGATGTACATGAATAGTATTACATAAACTTCTTCTATTGGAACGGTTTCCGACTTAGAGATCCTTAGCGTGGCTGTGCCTATGCCTAAAATCTATAAAAGAAAATGTTTTTGTGACCGAGTACTTCGCCGCATACCCTGTGTCATAATCCTGTGCACGCCACTGGTTAAGACGGTCACGTCACGACTCGTTGGAAAGTGTGACCTGCATAAAAACTAAGACTGAAGGTCTTAGCTAGTATCCGGCTAAGGAAGACTTAAAATTCTCATCAAATGGCGTCAATTACGTTAAACTACTCAAGCAGTGGACCTTCAAAGGCTAGTTGATAAACTGGATGATTCAAGCAAGGCCGTAACTCGATAATTTCATAGGCTACGCGCTACCGTCAAAATCATTTTCACGGCTATTATGGCGCGTTCTATTCTCATCAGTATGAAGATGACGATTGTTAGATGATGTGTTCGGTGATTGAATGTGTTTATGGGCGAATTTTTAAACACCTTCGTAAACCAAATTTTATACTAATCGAGCAGCAAAAGAGCTGTGAGGACTCTACTACCTACCGATTTAGAGGTGATAACATTAGTCGGGACTGAATACATTTTCAGTAGAATACCTACGGTTTCAGTGGAGTCTATGGAAAAATCACTCAATCTTGCCATCACTCAATGAAACGATTCTTAAACTCTTTTGAAAACGGAGCCCTTTCGGCAAAATAAATATTTCGTGGCACAACCCGGCTTTTTTTTAAATTGAATTAAGGTAGCAAACGAGCATGCAGCACCACCCTTCCGCTGCCGCGATAAAAGATATTTTGTTTCAGTTTATCCCCCTTTTCATCCCGTTAGGGTGAAATTTACAAAATCCTCTCTTAGTGCTCCCTTACACTCCCCCATTTCAGCTTCTTGGGTTCCGTAGTTTCGGCTGTGAGTTTTCTGTCAGATAGTCACTCGTTAATGGAAGAGATGTAGCTTTTTTCAGCCCTAGACTTTCGCGGAGCACCCTTTGAGTATAGCTGATTTAGTGATACAGTAGTCGAGATGCAAATACAATGGCGTCACCATACGGCTTGCGTTGCGTTACATCACGATGAATCCCGCCTTTTGTGTCGCGGACCATTGTTTGTGGTTTTTTCTGTACACCCGAAATAGTATGGACATTTAAATATTTAGCAAAAACACGTGATAAAAAGCTGTACGCAGTATTAGAACGGTTTCATGGTAATAGCTGACAAACTGGTAGATCAGGCATGTGTTGATAGGTTCTTATAGTTTTGAACGCGTATGTAATAGAAAGGAATAGCAGATATGTTTTCAAAAGCGACAAAACGACAAACGAGTACACGATCCATATGATAGTAAGTGAAGATAACTTAAATTTTTTCTTTAGAAAATAAGTTTCTGCTTATACCTAATCACAAGAACAATCCTAATCACAGTAGCAATATTTTTAAATTGAAAAGAATTATCAATGATTAGGATTCAAAATGGGTCGTCATGTGATAATCATTGCAATAAAGTTTTTCAAATTCAAATAAAAGTTGAAACTTTATGAAAAAAATCGATATCTGCATGTCTGGTTAGAAATCACAACAGATTATTTTTTACTTTCGGGAAAATCAACTCCTAGGTGGTAAAAAACGGACGAAATTTTGCTTGAACATCAGTTTAAAGTATTTCTGAGCTCGCCAAACCAAGCTTGTATTTATAATGATAATGTCGTAGTGAAATACAAGAAGTATTTATACTTTGGGTACTTGAGGTTAATTGTGTTCGTGATTTTCCCACACATTTGCATAAAAGCGATGTTGAACCGTTGAAATGTCAGCGCGTGTGTTAAAGAATTGTAGGCGTTAGGAGATAATTATGTTCTACAACAGGTGAGATATGCATGGGAAACAATAAGAATACTTATTCTCTCACGATCCAAACACCTTTGTGTAGAAAACTGTCGTATAATACCTTTTATTTTCTTTCTTTATGTAATCTATGATTTATCAGAAGGGGTATCAGATGAAGAGGTCTTTGTTTATGGTTGTCGCATTGAGTTTAAATTGGATGCGGAGGATTTGATGGTCATTTTATTATTAGTAGGTTCCTGTTCGTCTTCATCATTACTCAACCCGTTTGTCCATTGCTGGGCTCAGGCTCCTCTCCCAATGGGAGGGTTTCAGGTCATAGTCCGACATGCCAAGTGCTGCAGACTTCACTTTATGGAAAATAAGGTTATGGAGAACTCCTAGGTATACAGGTTCTCTTACGATGTTTTCCTATGCCTAAGTAAGTGGTAGTTAATTTCCAATACAATCCCAGGTCCCTGTTTGGGCGCCAATGTTCAAGCCTTAGATGTTAGTGCTATTGTGTTACACAATTTCGTCCTGAATAATATCCTTTGTAGAATTTATACCCCTAATTAACTTATTATTTACAAAAGTTGACGAGTATACGTGTTGATATGAAGCAGTATTACTGATAATGAACTAAATACAGAAACAAACGAAATGAATAAGTAGTTTTGTTTAATGATATTTATTTATAGACTCGAGGCGTCTTGGTGTGTACTTAATATTAATGTACGCATTGTTAAATTAGGCCGTGATAAGTCAATATTCATTTGATAAGTATTTGCAAGAGTTCAGTTAGTATATTGACAATTAGTCAAGTATAGCACTTGCTTTGCGGAATTATCGTTTATGTTACGTATGAGGGTTTTACTCACTCGTTGTTAATATTTTAAATTTGAATAAAAGTAACTTATTTATAAAAAAATACTTGTACATTTAGATGCCAAGTTTTGATGCCAAGGATGCAAGTTTGAATATGAATACTATGAAAGAGGAACATTCACAGAGGAGACTATTTTTATTTTAATAAAATAATACACACTCATACTTACTTTCAGAATGTGATTCTCTGCATTTTGTCATATACCTATATAATTATTATCTGCTCGATCGGAAATGAAACCCAGGTCCCGTCGCTAAGCAAGCGGCTGCTCTAAGTAGCTGACTAGCAGTCGCCCAACCTATATCATGGAACAAAAAAGCCTAATGTTGACTGCAGATAATTTTTTATCGTAATCAAACAACCTTCACAAATCATCACAAACCAAGCGGTCACTTTTTTGCTCCTGGCAACAAGTTTTTTAATATACACGTGCTAAAACTAAGTTTTAATTGAATGCTATTTTAGGATTAACCTGTATTATGTGCAGTAATATAATAATTAATATAACAAATTATTTGACATTTAGCTTTAGTATATAAGTTATGAACGAGGCATTCATTTTTTGCTACTCTATGATAAAAAAGATGAAAATATCATCATCTTCAAAATCGCGACCCATAATTATCCCATGGTTGGGCACGAGTCTCCAATCACAATATAAGTGAACAATCATGGTGAACAAGCCATAGTCCACCACGCAGGCCAAGAGCGGATGGGCGGTTTTACCAAGCAAGTGATTATATATTGTCTAATGGGCGTATCATTTTTGAAAATTAAAGGTAATTAGTAAAGTGAGATTATTTTTAGGTTAACTCATTAGGAATATCTACTCATTAGATAATCCCAGACGCAAAATACTGGTGTTATAAGCTTGACCTGTCCTAATGTGTGTCTTTATCTTGGCATCGTAACTCTCAAACGGATTCACCGACTTCAATGAGTTTTTTATTCCTAAGCCTTGCGTCTAAGTGGTTTCAGCTATGTTTGGTAGAAATCGGTTCAGAAGTTTGGAGAACACCAGCTCTTTTATCAGTATACTCCATCTAGTATACTAGACTTTACCTACTAAACGGCGTTGGGTGGTTTTTAAATTTTAAATTTACAGTTATTTTATATTTTATTCATTTATGTTTCACATATATACCTAATTGTCTGCCCCGGCCAGAAATCGAACTTAAGATCTCTCGTTTCACCTTTGTCCACTACGAACGAGGCTAGGGGATATTTTTTGTAATTAGAAAAAGTACATACCTACATGAAAATGTTTTTTCTGACTGTATTGAAGCAACAGTTGTCCTATTTCTCACTTGCAAGTGACGGCGGAGTGAGTAATTCATGTTTACGACGCCAACGCACAGGTGTTGTAACTGATCGCTTCGTATGCCGCAAAGAACAACACTTGCCTCAATACATTCACACGTAACGTTGCACTTTCTTGATAATTAACTGGCCGCTGCAATTTCCCATCGGCAAGATCTTCTATGCGACTTTTCTCGAATTAGTTTTTTAGTTATCACCGCTAATTGATACGTGTGCGTAATTTAGTGGTAGGACGTGCAATCTACAACTGGAAAAAATCTCTTGGCAGTTTCTTACCACTCCTTCTTTGAAGCTAATTCACGATAGAATATTCTGGAGGTAGTTTGTCTCCCGAAAAGTGATTTTACAATCAACTGAGAATAAATATAATTGAATTAAAGATACCATTTTTTTTCAAAACTTCCCACTTACATTACGTTACTTTCTTGCAAATTAGTCCGATTACAAAGAGACCCTCCACTGTCTTTTCCATTGGTTAACAGAAGACGGATGTAAGTAGGTATTAATCTGCTAAATAAAAGTAAATTCAAACAAACAAAAGGTACAAATACATATAATAATATAGACATGAACATATTCGGGCTTTATTTGCATGGACTTGAAAAACAGAAAACAAACGATGTGATTATAAGAATAAGATTTTTGAAATTTACACACAAGAGTAATCGCATGCAATTAATATTTCAATCAAATCAACATGGTGATAAACTGTATAGCGTTAATAATCAGAATGTCATTGTGAAGGCTTGCGTCACATCTCTAACGAGAAGCGAAATACGAAATATTTAATATCGATAATGATGACATTTGCATCGATTATGGCCGTTGGTTTGCTATTAGCAAAGTGCTCGTAGATATTAAATTGGATCACTGCTTCTATTTGAGCGAAATTTGGTTGTTGCAGCGTATTGCACAAAATATTTAACGTTAAATTTTAGGCATATTAAGCGCTCATATGAGGCTTGCGTCGATACTTATTGATCGACAAAGTTAGGAATTTGGATGGGTGAACGTTAGTGGCAAAAAATCTTGAGTGCTTTCGTGTTTAGTAAAGCCGTCGCATCGTTTCCGGTTATAATCGACAAATAGCAGTCATTAAGCCATGTTACAAGCTTTTGGGCGACATGAAAACTTCCGATACTTGGGTAGGCCGCTGACCCTCCACCAATCCGCCCTGAAGCAGCGTGGTTGAGTGAGCCTAAGGCCTCCTCGATGAAGAGAGACCATTGCATCCATACCATATTATATGTATTTTCTGTTAAATCCATATCTATCAGGACAGCTAGGTAGGTATAGCAAAATAAAGAAAATGTCATATACCAACAAAACAAATAATAAATAGCTACGTAGGTATTTAATAATGTTAATGATAAGGGTGTCATTGGTTTTGCTTGCTTAATGAAATGAACCCAAAGACGTTTGTTCGATCAGAATTGAACACGATAACCTACCGCAAGGAACGGTATTAACACCGGAAAATACAATAAATCAGTTAATCGTTTATAGTTTACTGAAGACGCTCGAACACGCAGATTTTAAATAATCAATCAGTAGGCAATCAAAGCCGTATGCAGTCTTCCTACATTGCAGTACAAGGAAGCTGAGCTCATTTTTACATTCATAAAAAGTGTCGCGAACCGCACATTATCTTGGTTAATACATTCAAGTCAAGCCTGTGTTTATCAGTGAATTATATACTGTTTTAATGTAATTTAAGTACTAATTGGATACGTAGGTTGGTGACTGGTTCAACGTAATTTCATTTAACCTCAATCTTTAACCACAGCCCGGTTTGTGTCATGATATGCATCGCTAGCCCTAGGACTGTTACTAAAAAAGTTAAAGTATGAAAGTATAAAATCTAGATGCATAAATTATCAAAATGTTAGTTCGATGAAATTATTTTATTTGTCTAAGATATTAATTTGTACCCAACCTTACTTACTACCTTTTATTATTCAGGTGTGCGTGATACTCATGATACGTATTGTTTAAAATAAAACATACGTATTACGCAACTTCCGTTTCATAAAAGCAAAGTTTTTTATAGTTATTCACAATTTTATTTAATCTGAATATAAGTAGGTACATAATATATCCTGTAAGTTGCTCTTATTTAATTAAAAATTATATCACACGTAATGATTGTCAAAACTTAATAATCAGGTAAGTGTATTATTTACACAAAAAATAAAATTATATGTTATTACTTCGCCGATATAATATTATGATTAAATGTCAATGCTTGGAGTTAATAATATGGCTTAAATTTATTCGCTGGAACCTGGAACTACGCAGTTGCAAGACTGACAGTAAAAAATATTTGCAATTGGTATGGCACTATGAAATGTACCGAATACCTACTTGAAATGGATAAGTGATAAAAAATATTAAACGGTAAGGTCTTTGATACTGTTATGAAACCATGGCTAGTTTAGGGATTGTGAAACGATTTTATTAAGCGGTAATAATGTTAATTTATCATAGAGAGAGAAATAAATCTTTTATAATTTATTATCAAGTAATACAGAGAAAATAATAGTTCTACTTGTAAGTAACACATTATATGTTATTTTATGAACAAAAAAATAAGAGATGAAAAGATGAAATCCAAATGAGAAAAAGCAAATAAAATTTGCAATTTACTTCAACTAATTACAAAACTAAGTAACAGCATAATTATAGGAAGGCAGTTCATGATTCATGCTCTAGATTAGGTACTTATCTAAATAATTAACAAATTATTTCATTTTTCGGAATTTCACCTGATTCATGAGTATAAAAAATACTAAGAAGAAGAATATACCTAATAACATGTTATAATAATACTTTGTCAATTAAGTTACCAATCTATTGGAATGAAGCACTTCGTAAAATTAAGATAGAACTTCACATACAAATAAGGTCGTTTAATCTTGAGAAAGCAGCAGCAAAATCATTCAATGAATCAACTACAATTAATTAAGTAACCACAAGTCGATCCTTTATATCGTTAAAGTAACCTTAAATAACTTTTGTTTTTACTTAAACTGTCATTACTGTTAATTTAATTTTCTTTAATTTAATTAGTTGTCATTTGTCAACATTACGCTAGAAGACAAAATTTCTCTGAAGCATACCATAACGATCTATGGGTAATTAAGGCTAAATTAAAAGTTTCTTTTGATGATGCTTTTGATGACTGTCCTGAATGTAGGTAATAGGTAGTAGACCAGTGCCAATAGCGTTATTAACGATCAAAAGTACAAAAAAATAGTAACAGGATGAAACCCATTGGAAAAGGAAGAGGATATGCCAAAAATACAAGGAAAAATAATTTAAGGGTGATCTGAAGTCGGGAAGGGGTTGGGGGGGGGGGTTAAGGGTAAAAAGTGGTAAATCGCAATTTTCAGAACTACGAAAAACTAAGAGGATACTCTTCGTTTTCCAATGGGTTTCATCCTGTTACTATTTTCTTTCGTTTCAAAACCTAAAAGCACTGGGCTATAGGACCTACGTGAAATTAGAAATCCTAAGCTTAAATTAAACAAATAATACATCTTTTAATTTGAAGGTGCATTCCAGGTTCTATTGCAAGGCAAATGAAGACATGGTTAACAAATATGACAATGGTAGGTTACGCATCTACTGAGTATATAAATAATCCAATATAACTGTACACACACGCGCGGCACTCGAAAGTTCGTCTACAGAGTGCAGGTACAGCATTCACGGCAAGCAGGTCTCTCGACCTTGGAACCTGTACTGCGGATATTTTATTTGCACATTTTTTTTCCTTTTTTCCGCAAACCTACAATTTAGTATTTAACTCGAAATGGTTCTTGTTTTGTAAACATAACAACGCCCTTTATTATCTGTGTGTTATGTCCTCAACTCCTCAACCGCAAATACATTCCCGCTCAGATAACAGCCTTTTCTTCTCGAAGCGATAAGCTTGTGTACCGATTCGTTTAGGGTTTGAACAATAAGCTTGTTGTTATAGGATTCTGGGGCATCCTGATTAAGAGTGCGCGTCAACCGATGCATTTTAATGTGGAGATGATAATGAGTGGCGGGCATTGAACGCTGCATTATCCTCCGGAGGGCAATAGGTGACGCGATATGATAGCCAGGGCTCTTGCAAGTGCGGTCGAGGCCGGGAGCTCGGGAGAGGTGGTAGCCGCTCGCATGCCACACTCAGTGTACAATCGCGCGCCTCAAGTGTTGCGCGCACGCACCGCTCACTGCAACCGAGCCGTTGCGCACCTATCGAACCGATCGCCTTATCGATACACCTTGCATCCGATCGCCGCTCGGAATTCCGAACGGCGATGATACATCTCGCCCGAACACGCGAATGTTTGTCCTTATGGAAACTATAAACAAGTGCACGTGATGCTTCCGTAATTAGTGAGTGACGGCAGTAGTGATAGTAGACGGAACGGCGCTGCAAATGGACCTGTGTGAGGAGTAGTGTCCGAGGAGATAACGTGATGTGACAACGATACGTGTCGGAGTGCAAGTGGAATAGTTTTGTGAAAGTGTGCAGCGAGCGTGAGTGAGGAGACGGCAGCCGGCGCGGCCGGCGCCCCGTCACAATGTTGAACTGCACAGATCTGGAATGTATCCTGCATCACCACCACTACTATGCGCACCTACATCACATACATCACCTGCAAAAGGCGCAGGAATCAGGTATGATAGTACCGGCATTGAATTAACGCAAGCGAGAATACCACTAACAATCGACGAAAGAACGATCCAAAAACAAATGTAGTTACAATGAAACGGTATATCAAACATCAAATAAAAGTTGTTAATGATAACAGAACAAGACACGCGACGTTTGAATCCTTGATACGACTAGCATAAACAATTGATTTAGACAGTGATGAAATGAAGACTGTTATTTTACTAAACGGCCTACCGTACGCGACGGACTTGACCTTTATGAGCAATGAAAATGTGTATATAAGTATTGTGTTAGAAACGCTAATGGACTGAAATACAACGTTCACAGGTGTTAGGAACAAGCACGAGATATCACGCAATATGCCGGCTTGACGCGGCGTTTTCTCTCGAAACACCGGCGTCCGCCAGACTGGCCAGGCACTGCGAAATGGATGTATTTGTTCAAGCGAATTTTAATACTGCTTGTTTTCTCTTTTTGCACATGTCAGCCACTCAAAATCCACCAAGTTTCAATGTCACTCATGAATATTTAAATACAGCTCGAGTCAAAAAATTCTGAACTGTGGAATTATCGTTTGTTAATTATCATATGAATCAAATGTGTATTATTAACTGCCATTACTTACAATAGTTATTTGCAGCTGTAAAAACAACTGGTGTATTTCTGTAAATATTGTAAGGCACCTTAAAAAAAATTATAATCATCCTGTTTGAAATATAACTTCTCATCAAGAGCAGTAGAAAAATAATGATTGAAGATTTGTTGTTCTTTCAATAAGCCTTTATAACTTGGACGCCATTTTTTCTGATCTACGCATTAGGTATTTAAATTAATACAGCTTCTTCTTCTGCTGATCTACGCATTAGGTATTTAAATTAATACAGCATCTTCTTCTGCTGATTATAAACGGGTTTCATTTGTTGGATGATCCGAATCATATTGGAATTGCAAATACCTAATGGACTCAGTTGAGTTAAATCGTTCGCTTCATTTAAACCTGTATTAATCAACCTATTAAAACAAGTATTTGATAACCGCTTGTGTTGTATCTTTCGATATAAACTTTAATCAATTTTATAAAATATAATTCCAAAAGGATCTTCCTGATTTATCTGCATATACTTAAGTATTAATGTGAGTGACAATCACAAATATTACAATAGTTGGAATACTTTTAGTTACTTTGAATTTAATGTTTTTTAAACTTCCCAAATATTTATAAATACCTATGACATTAAAATCGGTAATAGAATAAATATCGATGACTGCCAAAATCTTCATTACAATAATAAGTAATACTTAATTCACATTATTTACTAAGTGTGGCAAATTTACTAAATTTGATAGATTTGTCACAATTACTAAATTACAGCTATCAACGCGAAGTGAAGTCATTCAGTCCAATACATTTAGCATCAAATCTGTATTTATTAGATCCAGTTTCGTTTTCTCCGAACGCATTTGATAATTGTATAATTGACAATCGTGTCTAAATGAAAATATGTTTTTAACTGATTCACTTACTATTCAATGGAATGGAACAATGATGAATGCGGCCTGCATTGTTGTAACGTCATAAGTATGCGTAAACTAAACAAGCTTCGTATAGACTTCGGACACTCTTTTTGTTATAATAAATATTTGGCTGCTGCTCACTACTTGGCAAGTTTCTATCCTTCTCATTGAGGAGCCCTAGAGCATAATCCAAGTATCGGCAATTTTAACGACTGACATCTACCGATATCAACCGACGGCTTTACGTACCCTCAAAAACATGGAAATGCCCAAAAAATATTCAACACTAGCGGTCACTAACTACTGACTACATACCGACGTCGATCAATAAATATTTACAGGGACTTTATATAAAATTATGATAATGGTTAAACATAGAAAGGTCACCATTTTAAGTTTATAACTCGGCTTACCTCACGGACTGTTTTGTCGGATTCGCCCGACTAGTTTCGAACCGATTCCAAGGTTTGTCATCAGGAGCCACCGGCGAAGAGTCACAAGCGAGCTCTCGTTGGATGGATTCAAACACTCACTAATCATTCAGTACTAAAATAGAAAATTTTATTTTGCTTATTTTTTGTACTCAGTGAATAATATTAACAGGACTGTTAAATTTTAAAATTGAATTTTTATATTCCCAGTTTTTTTATTAAAATGAAAAAAAGCAATTTGTTTTTAATCATATTAATATTAGACTGCCTACTTATTTTAAAATATCAAATAACAATTGATGCATTTATTTCGAGGTAAAAACTCATTATAAAACACATTCTAATTTCTCGATGCCAACCTAAATAGCACAGTGTAGGAACGCTAATAGAGAAACTGAATTTATTTATTCAATACAAGTTATGACGTCATTGGTAGGTACAGTATTAATTTTAATCATGCGTTCATTTATGCATATACCGTTTTTTATGATAGTTCTGTTTGTAAACATTATCTTTATTTAAATAAGATTACATTCAATTTAAGCTTGAGACGCAAACAGACTGAAAAAGTTCAATTTGCATCAAGAGTGTCCTTAAAAAGAACGATTTTAATGTCAAAACCAAATGATCTTTTCTAACAAAATTAGGTCGAAGTTTTTTTGATAAGAGTAAAATCATCATCATCATTGAAATCTATACCTAAGTGTCCCATTGCTGGGCACCACTCATGAAAGGTATAGAGACTTTAGTCGACCACGCTGTCCAAGTTCGGATGACACATCTGAGTTTCCTTTACTGAAGCAAATGACCTGGTAATACGCACAGTTATCTTGAAAATGAAATTAGGGATGTGTGCAAAAGTGCAACCAACATGGATTGCCCCACTGATGGGGTGTCCAAGCTATAAACTTCGCTATCACTGAATGAGCAAAAATGGATGACTCTAAATTATTAGGTAGTCGACGCGATTAGCTTTTCTGACGAACATCGAATACATGAAGTCTAACGTAACTTCAACCCATTAGCGGTCTACCGCAAGTCTAGCTAGCCTCTTCATGTAATTTCAATAGTTTTAAGCGTATTCCACCAAACTTTTCTAATACGTAGGTCTGCCCCAATTCTGCTAAATAAATAATTATAAAGGCTTAAGTTGGGTCTTGCTTGAATAGTTTGACAGTTTTAGTATCAATTTATTCAAAAATGTGTGTAAATGTGTGTTCAATCGAGCCTAGTTATTCTCAAAAATTTACGTACATGACATTATTTTAGCTTCGTACACTTTCATTAGCTCCTAATATACGAGAGTTTAATTCTAATTTGGTGATTTATGACCATGGTTAATCTGTAAATAATTATCATCAACTTCCCTTTGTTGCTTATACGTTGTACCTATACCTACTCGATGCTTCGCTGTTTGAGGTCATTATCAAAATCTCTGGTATTATAATTATAAATCCCTCACACGATATGGCATTCGTCTTTATTTCATCAACACGTTACGTTTACTTACTCAACACTTTATGTAAGTTTACAATCAAGTTATGTATAATTTTATTCATAGTTAACCATTATATAAGATTAAAATATTTGAATATTAAAGCAATACATCATGCAAATTTAACCATGGATGTTAAATCAAGTTAATCGTTTTCGGGGTATAGTGGGACGGGTGAGAATGGGAATGGGAGCCAACAGGAAAAACCCGTTAAAGGAGATGTTTCAAAATGTATGGAGCCCCGGCCACCTCTTTGTACACCATACTCAAAAATGGAGAAACACAATTAAAACAGTTTTCAATCATCCAATTCCTTTAAATTGCTTTAGTTTTGTGGTATAACACAAAAATGTACACTTAAAATTGCAACACAAAAACAAAAGTCTGTCATGGCGGTAAGCTGTCATCACACGTCATGTTGGTTAATTTGATAGAAGTTTGACATATGTACCTACAATTCTGTCATTTAAAGTGACAGTAGACAGTTCGTGATCTATGATCAATGACAACTTGGCAAGACGCCATGTTGAAAATTGTTAAAAATGAATTATAAATACAAAATTTGTACCAGAAAAGTATGCATTTAAGCAATTTATCTTTATTTTTCCCAAATTCCATGAATTTTTCTCGATTTTTCGAGGTACTGTACATATTGTGGGCCGGATTTGAAACATCTCCTTTGCTATCTTTGCTTTTATGGGAAAATGTTAATTACGTGTTTGATAAACCCCGACCTAAAAAGAGGGGTCTTATAATTTTGACCGTCTGTCTGTGTGTGAATGAATTAACCGATTTAAGTACGTTTTTTTCTAATCGAAAGCCAGTTTAATTGCGGTGGTGTTCAGGTTTCAGCTATGTTTTTTAGAAATTGGTCCAGCAGTTTGAAGAATATGAGCTCTTTCCGAAAATGATGTACCTAAGGCTTTTTTTGTATAAAATGGAATTGTTGGCCTAAAATTGAATTATTAGCTACTTATTACGAAGATTTGTTCGGGCGTTTAATGATCACCCGCGCAAAAAAGCTTTTGTTAGACGGGATTTTTTTTAATTTTTAATTAACAGTTACTATATGTAATAAATGTATAAATATATAATAAAGTAGATATTAAAATTTTCAAAGAATAAAAGTATTTTATAAAATTAGCCATGCTCTATAAAATTCGGTCATAAACTTATTAACATACATTTTAATTTATCTCACAATTCCAGTGTTAAATGAATGTTAAATCTACCTACTCGTAGGTATATTCCTTCTGTAAATTGGCTTACTTACGTAAGTAAAATATATCCCAATCCGCTTTATCATAATTGCTTGTTAATTACCGTGGCTTGTAATTATAACTTTCTGCTTATAATTAAGTCGCTTTAGAACAAAACACGCGATAACTTTAGAGACAGCTCATTATTATTATATTGCGAACCACTTCTTATTATAACTTAAAAGTACCTATGTATATTTAGTACAATGTTTGAGTTAAAGACGAAAATTTTAAACGTTGTCAGGATTTACTCAGCTCTCAACAGCACAATAGTTTGTCTTTTGTTCTTTCACGTTGCGTTGTATGGCTCAAAAAATCTTAGCTAATAATTCAAGTGGTATATGTGAATATGTGTGTACCTATTTCTCTCCCTGTGTGTTTTTGCTTGTCTATCTACATATGTGAGTGTTTGGCTAATTAACTACCGTCTTGCTAAAATTACCTGGGTTGGGTACATTTTCAACCTGGTTTGATTTCTGTGCCAGCGTGTTCGCCAGATCTATTTCATACGTTGCTAGCCACGCGTCAGTAAAATTATAACCTTATCACATTTTCGCCTTTAAATTATCTCGTGTACAATATTTTGTCATATTTATTAGGTCAGAAAACAGTAAATTCACGTTTTATTAACAAGTCGACCTACTAAAAATCATGCGTAATTAGCGGAATAAATAAAATAAATGTTGGTTAAGTTGGGGTTTGAAAGTCTAATAATGAGTCCAAGTCAATTTCTGAGCTATGCAATATCTGAAGAGTAATTTTTGAGTTCTCTCTAATAATGCGTACACCTATTTAAATGAGTTCCACGATATTGATGATGTTTTCGTTCTACATTTAAATCTTTTTGTTGTTAGAGATATTCTTTCTTCTACATATATTTGCCAGCAACGTGTCCGTAACTTTTTACTGTCAGTTAGCACTTCCTCTGTTTCAGTTAGGTATTTACATTAAAAAATTACCTCAATATTTTTTCAATATAAACCACCGTTTTACGTAATCAATGCCGAGTAGATTTCATAATGAGTAGAATGACAATAGAGTTTGTATACAAATACACGAAGTTGTTTATTTTGGCTGGGCTGATAAACATACCCACTATCATGTGTCAGCTCCGCCTTTCACATGTCAACCGGCTGATACGGCAATCAGCACAGAACGAGTTCCGACGGTGTTTCTAAGATTTATTACGATCGTGGTCCTTGTTTTATTTATTTTTAGTTAAGGCAGTTATTTGTCATATAGGTATATTACTCATTTGGATCATGGATCAGAATGTTGGGGTACAAAGAAGACGGATGAAAGACGATTGCATGTGTGGTGGAGATGAGAATGTTGAGGTGGATGTGTGGAGTAACAAGAATGGATAAAGTGAGAAATGAGTATGTGAGAGGAAGTCTGAAAGTAGCACAAATCACAGAAATATTTAAAGGGGGCCGAATGTCGTGGTATGGGCATGTGATGAGGCGAGAGGAAACGTATGTGACAAGAAGAATGATTGATATGAATGTGAATGGGCGAAGAGGAAGAGGACGACCAAAGAAAAGATGGATGGATTGTGAGAGATATGATATGAAAGATATCATCTCTCCCCCAAATAAAATTGGGAAATGGGCAGGAGGATGATGAGGTATTACCTACTCGTTTATGCTCATAATCTGGAAGAAATTGGTTCAGAAATCATTCCTTCAGCAGTCACATTCGGAAATTATTAGGCGTGATTATTTAAACTTACATAATGTAATAGTCGACCCAAATCGGTTGAGACTTTTATGAGATATGAGATTAGCGCGAAGAGGATCAAAATAAAATCATTCTTTAGGGTTTTATTGAGTTAATAAAGGCCCCATTATTTTCATATATCTTCCATATATGGGAATTAATAATAAACTCACTGATTTATTATATTTAGGTATAGACTATTGTATTTAAGTTATAATAAAATAATAATAAATATATTATTGTCATTCCATGTCTGTCTTTGTATGAAATCCACGTTTCCACTTACGAGTATTATGTACGTAGGTCATACATATATCAAATCATAACTACGTATTCTTTGTAAATTATAATTCGTAACTTGTCTTCGTTTTGAACTTTATGACCTATTGAATAAATATGACTATGAAATACTTATTGAAATACGTAGAATACCTACTTCTATCACTTCATGTAATAGATAAAGCTACGGGCAGGATATTTATATATAACTATCCGTAATATCTAACGAAGAGATTAAAATACTTACCTCCTAATAGATAAATGTCTGCCTTACAATCTAAAAGTCAGACTACTTGTTCAAACTAGTTCTGAATAGGAAATGCGTGTGACGCGAATAATTACTTTCGGCTGTAGAGTGCAAGTGAATAATCGTAAACTTGAACAAGTTTCTCTTCGATCTAATATAGAACATTTAACACATTGGCTTTAGAACGATTTGCTACGGTGTTAGCCAAGAGAGCGACTTTCTGTCGGTTTCAAATGACGTCATATTTGTTTTAAAGTTTTGCACCATCCAGTGAGTCTGCAGCTTTATAATTTTTACTACTACAGCGCAGTATATGGGAGGATTTTAATTTAAAAATTTTGAGATTTAAATCAAAAAAATAATATGTAGGTGTTGTGTTGCGATGAATTTTTGTTTTGTTAATTTATAATTTTGTACTTTCAATTTAATTAAGAGTTTAATGAGCACATTTTAATATGAATAATTTATAGAAAAATGTATTAACTTACATTTCAAAATGCGAATTTTAATCTCGATATTATGTTTTAAAGTTATTAAAGATATAATCGCAAACAGATAGGGACATACAGTTTTTAATATGTCGTGATCAGACTACAGAATTGAAAATATCAGCCATTTTATTTTGTTCTTTTTTTCATGATCATGTTTCATGAAATGATCACTTGTAGTTGGTTAGTTAACGAACCATAACTAGTCATAACCATTGATTCGTTACACAAATATTATTAATTTAATGATGTCTGGGTAATTATAACGTACTCATAACTTTTTTATAAACAACTACTTAATATTTAAAATTAATTTATAAAGATTGCGGAAATAAAATGTCAAACAGCATAATTTATTCTATCTTTGTTTACGTCATTTTACTTACAAAGCGAATACGTAGATATTATCTCAACTCGCTCTCCAGCCTTTTTTTTTATACGCTCCATATCTTCCCCTTAAATCTATGTTTAAACTGGAGATATGTAGGTATTTTGAAACTGCTCACGTCAACACGGTGACAAACGGCTTAGTAGGAACTGCAATACATTGCCATTGTCTGACGACGTTTCATAATAAGACGTTCATATATTATAATACTGTCACACTCTCGATTGCAGAGATCTTCGCTGCTCCATTGCAGCCATCCAATTTTGCAAATGGTTGAAAATGTATGGCACAAATATAGTTCTATTGAGATGTTGACTAATTTTCTATATGATCTAGAAACAGACTCAGTACTTACTGACGTGATGATCACAGTGTTATCTCCATAATTAGGCCACATCGCCAAATCTAAAAGCCGGACAATTCAGCCAGTTTGGCCGGACATATTTGGGTTAAAAGCCGGACACGGGTGTCCGGCTTTTAACCCTGGTAATACTTATTGGTATCTTCAAATTTAAAAAAACCTAACAAAAGCCGGACAGGCTGGACACTATTTATTTTTGCCATACAACCAAAAAGCCTGACACTGTTCAGCTATATCCGGACGTCTGGTAACACTAGACCATGATGGGTTGAGATGATGATGGTGAATGAGTTTCGTTATGCATACCTACCGTAATATATATTTGTCACTCTCACAAAAGCCTCGACAAACAGTCTAATCCCACATTCATCGTTTATCACAACTGCATACATCACATAGACACTATGTAAACTATGATCGTTGATAATTCTAGTATTGCAAGATAAATACTCAAATTATCTTGATTTGACAAATATGTAGGTAATGAGGGTAACCGTTTTTGTGCTCACCAGTTGGCGCCACTGCAGAGTGCGGTCATGCTGTCAAAGCCCGCCCATACATAAACAGTGACAAATGAAATTCAGACAAGCGAAAAGTGACAGACATACCTCCCTTTTCACTAGCGCCTCTAGCGGAAAATTCACACGCGGTTATCCTCATTGATAAGGAAGCTACCTATAGGGTAGGTAAGCAAAGATTTATGATTAAAATAACAAATTTTTGACATTTTGATTAATTTCTTACGCAAAACTAACCGACTTCAAAGTCTAGATAACTCAAAAACCATTCGCCTGATGTCGCTATATACCACACGACAAGCACTAAGTTTAGAACAAAAAAGGATACCAATTAAGAAATAATGGCGTACTTATGCCTATCTCAGGCTTTATAAAAATACACTTCAGCCTCACATCTTGTTTCATATGATCGCTGTATTTTCAATACTCTGTTATAAGGAAATCGATTACACTTCGTTTGTTTTGATTGGCGTCCACTACGGAAACTGTAAATACACCTCAGATGTAGAGCAATGAGTTTTAACACTGTTTAAAGAATGCACTTCATTTTAATCATTCAAATTAAGACCTTAAAACATAAGCATACTGTCGTCTTTTCAATCCATGTGTCGCTCGTTTAAAGCAATGAATTCCACAACGATTCAGTACTTTACAACAAACTTTATAAGGTCGAAAGTGGAATAACATTCTCGTTTCAGTATAAATAAAAACCGGCCAAGTGCGAGTCGGACTCGCGCACGAAGGGTTCCGTACCATTATGTATAAAAACGCCAAAAAAATCTGGTCTGTTGTATAAAAGCCTCACTTAAATATTTGCTTTATTGTAGCCACATATTACGCACAACGCCATCTCTTGGACTGAAAGGTAACTAAACTTACGTCGAATGTATGGGCACCCACTTAAATATTTCTTTTATTCTGTTTTTTAGTATTTCTTGTTGTAGCGGCAACAGAAATACATCATCTGTGAAAATTTCAACTGTGTAACTATTACGGTTCATGAGATACAGCCTGGTGACAGACGGACGGACGGACGGACGGACAGCGAAGTCTCAGTAATAGGGTCCAGTTTTACCCTTTGGGTACGGAACCCTAAAAATTATATGAAAGTGTATGAAAGGGAATTTTATTGCATTTGTTGTAATAAAGTGACTATAGGCGATGTGTAATTGAAAAATATTTCCCTGATTGCAATCAAGTAATACTTACAAATTGATGTTAATATTTAACAACTTATTTATCTTTCTATGTACGTCATTAGAAGGTAATTTGGATTAATGTAATAGAAAGTGTTTCCATTGTTTATTCGGAATCGGTTCAGAAATATGTCAAATATGGATAGTAGGTAAGTATATGACATTTGTCGATCCGAATGGCGCAATGTTTAACATGCAGGGTCGCCGTTCCAATGGTCCGGGATTCGATTTCCAACTAAGCGGAAATTGAACCCTCTTGTTTTATTGTACTTTCCTGTTACCGTTCTTAGTTTGGGACGAAGTAACTATTTTCTAATCTGTGGTCTGGGTGTGTGTTGTCTTGTGTGCAGTTGCCTATGTCACCCAATTAGTATGGATTTTATTGAAAGAGTTCAGTAAAAATTTTTTTCTAAAATGAGTACCCACTAAGACATTTTTTTCCCGTAGCGTGGCAGCTGTTACTAGATAGTGTGTAATATAACCAGAGAGTTAAGGATATTGGATAAAGTTTGAGGTAAAATAAAGGGCCAGCAACTATTTCAAACGAGGAAGTTTTAAGTTATTTTATTTTATTTTATTCAGGATAACAACAGCGTTAATTACAACTTTGTTTACACATTTACTTAACCTATGCCAATTATAGTTATCCACATCTTACTTATAACATAAAACTACGTACAACTAGGTATAATGTGCAAAAGGCGAAGATTGAATTATTATTGAAACTAAATTGAAATGAATTGAGGTGGCTATCTATGTGAAGGCATAGACAACGTTGGGCATTACCCAACTTTTGTGATCATTATACATTCTGACGACTTGCGAGACTGTCCTTCCCAGGGGAAACCCTTATTCAATCAATTTGAATCGCCTATTTAATATGTACTTATACCTATTTAAAATTTTAAACGTACGTATAGTATTCTCTTCCCAGATAAAAGTAGGTTAATCAAGGCACGTGCCTGATTTGTATGGATGGATGCATTGCAAGTTGCATGGTCTTCGTCTTGCAAGTGCGAATGAAAATTGAACGATTAAGTAGGTACTTAGCTGAATTTAAGTTCGCAGCGATTTTAGTTAATCGTCATCATCATTGCAACTTCAGACCATTAAAGCATATACGGAGCGCCGAGACTAAAAAATTGCAGCCGGAAAAAAGCAAAAAAGTAAGCCTAGCCTTGTATACACATAGCGGAACTCGCAACTCACACATCGAAAAAAAGTAAGCCGAAGTTGACAGTTCGAACTGTCATCCGGACTTAATAGACGTACAATTATTGCTAAACAATTATTTAATTTTATCGCGAATATGCCAAACTGCACTTTAAAAGGGTGCAAACATCAAAGTGCTAATTAAACTGTTTTATTTTTGTTGTAATACATTACAATTGACAATAAAGTATATCTAAACAATTAAAATTTTGAGTAATAGAAATCCATAGTACCTACGGCGATACTGACATACGCACACATGCAAAGAGGGCCTGCCTTACTTTTGATTTCGTGACGCTCCGTCTATAGTTTATTGGTCTGAGATCGCAACCTATAGCTGTCCCACTTATGGGCACGGGTCTCTTGATCTCTTCCCAGAAAGAGAAGGTTAAGGCCGTAGTCCACCACGCTGGACTACTAGGCTATTACCGCTGTAAGCGTATTTTAGTTAATGCCAGTTATTATTGTCGTTTCGCTCCTGTATCTAGGCTGGCAATGGTTGTTGATAAACATGGGCATGGTCACCACATACCATGAAGTAACTCGTCGCTTGATTGTCTGTTATTTTGTTCTTGTGTCCCGAAGCAATAAGTAACTACTTATTACTAACTTTATTATTAACTTAATTATTTTCTACAAAAAATGGGCTTCTACGTCGACCAGTACAAATAACTTAAAAACTATTCATCAGATGTTGTTGAATTTATATGACCAGACGACGACAAGCACTATCTTTCGAATGCAATAAGAATTATCTAAATTGGTGCATCTAGTAAAAAGTTATGAGGTCTTTTTTGGAGTCGGTGACATCCGAAACCCAATGAAATATCTCATGCTCCTAGATGGTATATTTTCAAGAAATTGAAAACCTTGGTGCATGTGTACCATTGGAATTGAGTGGCATTCAAATCCAGACCCCAAGGTCATAGCTGTCCGAGCCGAAGTAAGGGAGATTGTGTTAAAGGATATTCTTAGAACTTCATGTAACGTAACAATCACGAACAAACATCTTGAACTAAATGAATGCAACTGTTTGTCTGTTCAAATTACAAGTTCACGCGCACTTGACCCTGTATATGAATTGAAGTCGTTGTGGTGGAATGAACGTGGGCGGAGCCAAGGTGCTATTATCAAATGACGCTCGATTGTCGCTTTATTGGACGTAATACAGTTCTGCACGCAGTGTTAGTTTGTCGAACAATTAGATTATCGCTTGTGATTTCTAAAAGTTTATTCATGAAGACTTAGCTACGAAACACGTTACAAGCGTTTCATGGTTTTGTACTTCGTGTTTTGAGAGTAACATAAACGTCAGTGTCAATCCGCACACATATTCAAATACGAGTAATGTCGTTACAATATGGAAGATGCGTGTAATTCAAGTACAAATGAGTTAATTATTTTTAAATTAAAAAAAATCAAAATCCCTTCTCCCATTTACTTACAAATTTATTTGGAAACAAAGAAACAATCGAATTGAGAAGCTCCTCCAATTTTTAAAGTGAATTAAAATGGGATAGATATCAAATAAGGTAACATAGAGGGAAGATACAGATAGACCGAAACTATTGACATGCAAAATTTTACCACAACTGATTTGTAACTTAGTTAATAGTCATATTGCACCGTTAGTAGATTAAATTTTTTATTTTGCATAAGAAACTGGTAATTCTAATAAGCGCTCTACGTTGAAATAACTTTGAATGTTCTAACAGTGATTTTATTGAGAACGGGTTTTGCGAGCATCGAACAACATTTTATTTTGTCCTGCATTTTAAGTCAGATTTCCTCTGCAAAAGGATAACGAGCGCGAAAGTATCGTGCGAAACGGTTATAACTGGGTTTATTAAATTTTATAGTGTATAACAGTGGTGCCCAAACGGTCGATCGCGATCGACCGGTCGATCGCAAGAGGTTTCACGGTCGATCTTAGAGGATTAAGCAAGTACAAGATTTTACTTTCGCAAATTTATAAATTACCTACTGAGCATTCCGATCGTTTTTGTTTCAATTCATTTATTTCTGTGACGGACTGACGGACGATGTCGACAGGCGACGCTATGACCGCGTGCGTAGTGCGCAAAGTTACGATAGCGTAAGAGAGTGCTTTCTCTTTTTAATAATATTTTTTATGTACAAATGTGTGTAAAGAGTAAGAAACTATGTAAAACTGTTTGATTGTAAACATATTATAAATCTAATCATTAATAATTATCTAGGTACTTATTATTACAACATAAAAATACATGATAAAAAAAATTACATAAAAATAAAGCAGTCGATCTTAAACCCTTAACTTTTTCTCAAGTCGATCTTCACAGCAAAAAGTATGGGCACCTCTGGTGTATAAGAATTTTGTTAATTTTCATTATTTGCGTTCCACTGCCCGAAATGAATGAAGTCTTTGAATCATTTTTTTATATTCCGCTCTTTCTGATAGATTTGTTGTTGTCAACTAGAGTAGGTAATACGAGTAGGTCTATGAGTTTAATGGAGTCCGTGTCGTGTCAATTCCATTGGTTTTTCCATCGTGTAGATTTTGCTATATGGTTTTTGTAACTATGACAAATCCTTATTACTGTAGATTAAAAAAAACCGAATAAGAAAATCCTCTAATGAGCTGATGATTATCAAATCAAAAAAAAATGCCTTACCTACATCATTTTGTAAATCAGCTTATTGGCACTCTTTGATCTAGTGGCCCGATTTATTCTGGGCATAGTTAAAATCACCGCAAGTAATACCTATGGCTTTTATTGATTTAAAAAAACCGCACTCTATGTTGCGAAATTTCATAAATAAGACAGATTAAAGGAGATGTTTCAAAATGTATGGAGCCCCGGCCACCTCTTTGTACACCATACTCAAAAATGGAGAAACACAATTAAAACAGTTTTCAATCATCCAATTCCTTGAAATTGCTTTAGTTTTGTGGTTTAACACAAAAATGTACACTTAAAATAGCAACACAAAAACAAAGGTCTGTCATGGCGGTAAGCTGTCATCACACGTCATGCTGGTTAATTTGATAGAAGTTTGACATATGTACCTACAATTCTGTCATTTAAAGTGACAGTAGACAGTTCGTGATCTATGATCAATGTCAACTTGGCAAGACGCCATGTTGAAAATTGATAAAAATGAATTATAAATACAAAATTTTTACCAGAAAAGTATGCATTTAAGCAATTTATCTTTATTTTTCCCAAATTCCATGAATTTTTCTCGATTTTTCGAGGTAGTGTACATATTGTGGGCCGGATTTGAAACATCTCCTTTAATAGCTGTAAATTTTGAGTCAATCGATCCACCAGGCTTGATTAGTAACAACGTGACGTAATAACCATTCGATGACAAAAACTAATTTCTGGGCCGAATTCGTTAAAGAGGCATTTGCAGATACTTATTCATTGGTGCTGAGACGGTAAGTGAAGTCCCCCAGTGTAATTAATTACATTACACGGTAAAGAGATTACGTTGCAACAGCTGAAGTTTCTTTCATGCTGTTTGAACTAAATGGATTATTAGACTTCCTTGTTTCTTACAATCTGTATTATTAAGTTTAATTGTATAATAAGGCTTACGATCATTAAGAATATGTTTTATTATGTATAAAAGGTATAATTGTGCTGTTTCTGTTTAATTATATCACTTCAATTTACATCGCGATTTCGTGGCCTAATAGGATCGATAAGCATATTTTTGTTTGTGACGCTTGCAGCTCGGAGCGAATTCGCCTAGAAAGTTGGCCACTCTGATAAAATATAGGTATCTACTCCCCTTATACTTGATTATTGCTATTTTGATTTTAGCGGCTTTGGCGGTCTTACTGTCCTTATGAAACGTACGACATTGAATTATTTGCATCGTGAATAGTCCAGTTCGTAGTACCTACTATGGCTATCAACAAACAAATAAAACTTGTTTGTTCATTAACACTAATTCAACAATAACAAAGCATAAACAGTAACAAAATCAATCATTCAAATACATACATTCATAGAGGTCATTCATAGATTGTTTGATCAACGATCTGAAGTAGGTCATGGGAGTCGATCACACGTGATCCAATCGAATGAATAATGAAATAACTTTAATTATCTGTTAATTTGTTAAGGACATTGGCATTTACATTGCCACCCAAGTAAAACAGTATTATTTCCTGTACGAGAGGATAGTATAGAGTAAACGAGAGAGCAATGTTTGATCGTCGCGCGGATTTTTCACTTTGGCTTTAAAATTATGTTGATTACGAAAGGTGAAATTTTTACATATGCCTAATATCTGCTAAACGCTAAAGCAAAGTTAGATGCTTATAGAACATCTTAACCTTCTCATTCTGAGAAGAGGCCCGTACTCAATAGTGGGCCATGATGGGTTGAGATGATGATAATGATGATTAACGCAAAGTTTGCTGCATGTAGCTTTTTGATAAGAAGGTATATTTTTTATTCAAAATACTGATATCAACACTACGCACATTACAACGACGCGGCATCAGACCAACCTGACTAACATAAACCATAAAAAACAAGATATAAACATCACAATTGAATGCTGTAACAGATCAACTTAAACTTTAAGTTTTGAATATTACAGCTTTTACAACCGATTTCAAGAAAAGGAGGAGGTTCACAACTCGACAGGTTAACTGAAACTTTCGTTTATGTTAATTTAACTTTCGTTTAAGTTGGTTCGTTGCCGAGTTGTTATAATTTGTGCAGTCCTTAACACAGTCCACTTTTGATCAGGTGGTTCGATCGCTCGTTTGAAGCAATTTGCATATAAAAAGGATAATTGCATAACTGTATCTTAAAAATGGTTAGAGACATTAAATTGATTAATAGTATACACAATTACAGAAACAAGTTTTGTCACGGCTATCCTTATAGATGCATGACATTCGGGCCATACGCAAGATTGATTTACGAAATCTTCCCAAATAAATATTATGTTGTATTTATTGCTCAATCAGAAAACGCCAATGTGAGATTTGAGACTTTTCACAAATTGTTGTAGGTACTTACTTAATGTTGCGACAAAAACAGGTGTAGGTATGTTACCACGGAATAGTTTAATAGAGTAAATACCTAGTTTAAAGGGGTTATTTAATAATCATTATCATAAAAATGTAAGTAAAAAAGCAGTGAAATTAAGTATACAATATTACAGCTTTTTCAATCTCCTTTTTAACAGATTAAAAAACCGGCCAAGTGCGAGTCGGACTCGCGCACGAAGGGTTCCGTAACATCATGTATAAAAACGCGAAAAAAATCTGGTCTGTTGTATGAAAGCCTCACTTAATATTTAATTGTTTTATTGTAGCCACATATTACCCACAACGCCATCTCTTGGACCGAAAGGTAACTTAACTATCGCTGAGGCGTCGAATGTATGGGCGCCCACTTAAACATTTATTTTATTCTGGTTTTTAGTATTTGTTGTTGTAGCGGCAACAGAAATACATCATCTGTGAAAATTTCAACTGTATAACTATTACGGTTCACGAGATACAGCCTGGTGACAGACGGACGGACGGACAGCGAAGTCTCAGTAATAGGGTCCCGTTTTACCCTTTGGGTACGGAACCCTAAAAAGGAGGTAGAGACCGGTTTTTAAAATCTAATATTTATTACCAAGTTTGTAATAGGTGAAGAGATTATTATAATTCTTTTTCTATTTCAATGGTAGTGTTTGTCGCTTAGTCTCATATAAATCTGAGCGACATCTGACGGGTAGTTTTTGAGTTGCCTCTTCTTATCTATTTTTAAGTCAGTTATTTTTTGTAAAAAGTTATTTAATATTATTATTGTTTTCGGAAGCCAACTTACGCCTTGATTATTTATGTCCCCTTGGAACTTGAAGAGTTTCGAAAAGACATTCTCAAGAACATTTTCTTAGCTCAATTAATTAATATTCTAAGTAGAATATACCTACTTAAAAACTTTGCTTTTGTTTACAGTCTTTTACTTTTACCATTATTATTACCTGCGTAAATTTTGTAAGCCTCGACCATTTCAAATAATATTCACGAGATTAAAAGTCTAATTAATTTTCGTGTATAAGCCTGCCTGCGCTGCAAAGGAAGGGGCTATTGTGTTTACTTATGTTTTATTAAGTTGTCCATGCTATTTCCGATACAGGGAACCCTAGTATGGGAGCATTACTATAAGCGTATATAATTATGTTTGTTTATTTATTTTTATTTATTGGAGGCAAGTGAGAACCTTCATCTAGTGCGCTCAAGGCCTGCTTGATTGCGAGTTTAAGTCACTACTGGATTGAGGAAATACCTATCAGTTAAAACTATGGATACGAGGAATGAGGATAATTTTATTTACTAGAACAACCTCGTAGACTAGGATAGACTACAATATTTTTTTTAGGAATTCGGTTTAAAGTTAATTAAAACGTCACAAAGGATAATGTCCTTATTATCACTAAACACGAAGAAACTGAAGTTTTAATTCATTAAAAATAAAATAGAAAAGCTTTGATAGTAAATAATTGTTTTTGTATCCGTCAATCATCAGATCTTTCATTCACTTTTGCAATCATAAGCGAAACGAAATGAGATTGTTAACTGTTGTCGTGTTTTGGGAAAATTGAAAGTAGTTTACTGCTGCCTTATAATACCTATTATTATATTGGTTGATTTGCTCTTACTTCGTTTCGGGGAACATAATATCCTTTATTTACCTACCCAAATTCGAAAATTTTGACTCATGATTATGTAAACTGACACAACTTTTTAGTAAATGCCAGGCATTCTGTATAAAAAAAGAAAACAGGTAAGTTTTCCTATCCTATTTTACACGGATAAGATGACATAGTATGCCATCTTACACCCACGCCCTGTATGTCATTTTACCCAACGGTCACAAAATTATGGTTTAAATTGTCACGACCATACCTTTTACGTTAGGATGCGTTTTTAGCTATATTTGTGCAGTTTAATAACCCATTTTTACAATTCAAATTAGTTTAAAGTAAAGACCCTTACCTTACATGTATTTTCACCATCAAACAAAACCGAAAGCAAACTTTTGAGCATGTCAAAATCACAAAAACGTGCACTGCTTGCCAGTCCGCGTTCTTATTCCGCCATACTGAATTTGAGTACTAGCGACATCTATGTAGACTCCCGTTAACGTCACAATTGCACTCTTAGCGCGAATATTTAAAGCAATATAGTAGGTGTGTCATCTTACCTGAGTATGCCGTCTTGAGCACATCTCCCCTACTTATATAATAAGTTTATTACATGAGTTAAACCTACTTAAGTTTATTACATGAGTTAAACCTACTGTGCAATAAACCTTGAAGTAGGTACCTACATAATTCATTTCGAACTGACTTGAAGACAAGATATGTTTAAATTAGAAAATTGAATCGTCGCAGTAAACCTGGTTGGTCTTTCTCACGGTACTTGACAATTTCAAAGGGCATGAAAATGCCCCCTTTAAAACCTATTTTTATTTCTACTTCCCCTCCCTATCCAAACGGTTTCGTCGTATTTTTAACCAATTTCAAAAAAGGAGGAGCTTCGAAATTTGACCTATTGTTCTCTAAGTTTACTAAGTACTACTACTTAGGGTACTTTTTACTGGGAGAACTGATTTCAACTATTCTTTCTGTCTTGCAAATTGGTGTTTGTCGTGTACCCCAGTGTAATCCCAGTTTCATTTGAACGACAATTGAAGAGTAATTTTTGCACTATCCCTAATAATGAGTGTTTAATTGACTTCAACTGCGTTCATTTTGTTACATATCGACGTTTAACTCGATTTTTATTTTTTATGGTTATGACCCCTTTCCCTAAGTAGGTATCTGTATCCAATTCTGTCCATAATTTAAAACCCTAGGTAGATTTTTTACATTTCATACAGCAATATCCTTTATCTGTGGTTAAAACAAAGACAACAGGACACTTGCAATAGTTTATAGTCGTCACATTTTTAAGTGTCTCGAAATAACGTCTCTTGCAATTAATGCCAATGATCTACACGACCTTGGCTTGATCTATTGACGTGATAAAAGTAAGCGGCAATCAGGTTTAGTTATACTAGATACGATACTGCGGACTGTACTATTTTTTTTGCTTCCATAAACTTAGGCCCTTTGGTGGCGATTGATTTTTTGTCGCCTACAAAAAAAAAGTCAAAAACCCAGTTTTGTATGTATCGTTGATAACAATTTCTAGTACCTACCTAGACTTGTTCTGTTTTGATAAGTGCGCTTGGCAATCTATCCACCTGTGAATAAAATCTATACGTATGTCCTAAGTAATTACAACGATAAATTAATAGTTTTAAAAACAAAAAACTTGCTTTTATAATGTCACTATGCAGTTAACTGTTAACTTCCCTGGTCTGGAGTTAAATAGCTAGTTAAATTATCGGTTTTAAAAAATTATCGATTTTAAGTGACATTTGTACAATAGCCATATTGTTCCAATATCTCCGACTAAAAGTCGGCCACCAGTCACCACACATTTCTTGTGTGAGAAGCCTTAGCCCTTAATACTAAGAAATCGTATTTGCGATTCAAAATCTTAATATTGCGCTCCTTTTGTTTTTGTCTGCGTGTGCTAAATGGGACTGTTAACACTAATTCACTATAATTACATTAATACTAGCTGAGTGACCCCGCAAACGTTGTTATGCCATATAAATTATTTCTAGGAAAATGGTTGGTGATAGATGGGTGAAAATTTAGGGTTGTATGTATCTTTTAATGCCACATTATAAAAAAATAAAAACAAAAAAATTTGTCCAAAAATTAAAAAAAAATGTTAAGGGTGAACAACCCTTATCACTTAGGGGTATGAAAAATATAGATAGTAGCCGATTCTCAGACCTACTGAATATGCATATAAAATTTGGTAAAAATCGGTAAAGCCGTTTTGGAGGAGTAAGGTAACTAACATTGTGACACGAGAATTTTATATTTAAGAAGATACCAACACCAATAAAATTCTATATTATCGCATGTAAGTATGTGTGTCGTTTAACTTATTTAGGTACTTAGACGTACGGTTAGTAATGCAATGCAATTGATATCTTGATATTTTATTGTGATCAAAAAAGGCCTACATACTAATGAGCACGGATCTCTCCTTATAAGTGCCGTGCAGATTTTAACCCAAGTATTGGATGTTTTGTTTATGTCACCCAAAGGCTTTTGATATAAATGGTATCAAACGGATACGATCGAGACTCGTATGTCTCGTAGTACGTAAAAGCTCGGAAAAGCTCCACTAATTTTTGCTGTCGAGTAGAGTCGACGTAAGCTGCCGAGCTATGAACGCCTTTAAATATGATTGATAAAATAAATATACTCTATATAAGTGGTTTTATAAGACGAAAATAATTCTTTGTTTTACATGACCACAAATCATGACCAATCAGAAGGAGTACTTTTCGTAGACCTAATATGTGTCAAAAAGTACGACACAATAAAACACATAAAATAAATATAGATACATAAGTATTTGAAGAAAATATCAAACCATGGAAAATGGATATTACACACTTGAATCAGAAACACATATTTATGTTACGTATAAATAGGTATATCGATAGCATTGAATATAAATAGGTGTTTGTTTACATAGAGATCTGTTTCTTTTTTCTTCTTTCTTTTTTTTGCCCATTAACCCTAAAGTGACTCGTCTGCGCCATTATCGACTTATGCATAAAAAATCACCAGTATCAAAGTTCGTAAATACGTTCAAGAAAGACTTAACATTATAAGTGTAGTAAAAATTCCAAATGATACTGCACATTTACATGTTGATTACAATAAAAAATAACACTCTGGTTCATTAACCATCCATTATCTAACTCTTAACAAAAACTGAAAAAATAAACGCTTGAGTAAAGACTTAATTATTGATTAAAGGTCAGAAAAAGGTTACGCTACTTCTAATGTTAAAAACTATGACGTTAAGAGCAACAGATTTGTTTTATGTTCTGATTATACTCATGCGCGTTGAGATGGGATTATAGTTAATTTTACTAACTTACTTTAAAAACTGTAGCCTATATTGTAGATGTGCATTGTATTTTTATATTTTTTTTCTTTCTTTCAAAAACATCATTGCGTACCTATCTGACCTACCTCTATGATTATAACTCTACATAGGTACATACATAATATAATTGTATTTTTATGTTCTATGACCTAACGTATGGCGATATTTTAACATAATAACATGTTGAAAAAATACAATGTTGCCACTTTTTAAATCATATCTCATTTCCCTGTTTTGCAATAGTTATTCGTAATGGTCGTAATACCAGTATTGTACGTTGTAGTATTTTGTTATGCGCTTAAAGTACGAATATGTTTCTATTTCTAGTCACACGTATTTAGTATAATACTATGACATAACGAGTTTCACACGTCTCCTTTGACACAGATTTAACTAAAGCCCCGTTGTCACTATCCGTGGTTTACTTTTATAGTAGATATTTCATACAAGTTTTGTATTTCCATAAAAATTTAACAGGATAAAATAAGGTATTACTAAACACTTATATTATAATTAATTACTAGCTTTTGCCCGCGACTTCATTCTTCCATAGGAGTTTTTCCCGCGTGAATCCTGATCCCTCAGGAACTTCGGGATAAAAATGAGCCTATTAAGTTGCTCCAAATCCTCCTCTATCTCCCAGTGAAAGCTCCAAAAAATCCGTTCGGCTGTATCTGAGATTAGCGTGCACAAACATACGATCAGTTACAGTTTTATTAAACGTGTATGTATAGGTACATATAGAATATAGAATAGATAGTGCAACCGAGCGATATTAACTCTACATAATTTAGTCAAAACTCAGATATTATGTACAAAAACCCAAAAAAATTAAGGATACTTGCATGTATTTTTACCCTTTGGATAAACATTTCTTACTTTTATAGTAGTAGATACATATCTACACATTTTATAATTTTTATCACATTTATAATATAATAATGTGTGTGTACTAGACCTAAAATTGATCAAACGCAGAGCATTAAGCAAACCACTGGCGTGACAATCAGCAATGCAACACCTTTTTTCAAACTGACTTTGTACGTGTAACTTGTGAGTTAATTGTACTTACAAGTATTCTAGGAAGCTATTTTATGGAGTTGTTATTATTAAAACACTTGTGACATTAAATTTTATTAATGGTATAAATATCGATAAATTTAAGTTATTTAAAAATTATGTTCTTGTTTATTGCATATTTGAGTGATTTTGGGTTTATATAATGAAACAATTAAAACTTTAATGAAATTAGATATTACTCATAAGCTCATAACTATCTTGCAAAGATATTTTTTTGTAAATATGTGAGACTGATGATTCAAATACTGACGTTAAACGTCAATAAGTATATCAATTGGCATTTTAAGGTTAATTAAAATTTATTCGTTGTAGAATCCATCGTCGTTGATTATATTGTATTTGTCCAATATTAAGTATTTAAATATGTCAGTACGTTATGTACCTACATTATGTAAATACATTATGTAAACAGGATGTTTAGCATAGCATTAGGAATGTTATGCTAAAGTCTATCGGAAGTTCTAAACTTTCGACTATCTGTTTTTACTATAACCGATTCGCATCACTATAGTTTTTTACAGGCTTGTCTGTGGAAATAAACTAAAATGAGTCACTGCACAAATTATAATGATCGGAAATTCACAATGTACCTACTTACCTACGCGTAACAACTGCTATTATGGTTGTATTAGGCATCATTATCCTTAATTATTTAGGATTATATTAGATAAGGTGTAAGTAACGATTAGTCGTTAAGTCATCTGTAAAAATCGATCTCCAGATTCGAATTCAAACAACGTATAACTTCTTCAATTGGTTTTATTCATGATCACCATAGCACATAAATACTTCTAATGATACACAGAATTACACTCCTAGCGTCTGATTCGTTTCGTAGCTCAACAGTGAATGCCCGTTCTGTTCTACTATGCCATACCATCTGACATCTGACTATCTTAAAGTTACTCAACTGACTAAAAAAACCACTTCCGTTAATAAATCAATATTGAGCTACGAATCGTAAACAACATATTCACTAAAATTAATTTATAATATCATTTAAATAAATAATATTTATGGTAATAAGACAACAATTAATATTTTATTTTATAACAACTTCCGTTCTAATCAATGTGATTTTAAATATTTGACCATTAATTTTAAGAAATGTAAATAAACACTCATATAAAAATACACTTTAATTATTTAAAATTAAAACAATTTATCGTGAAGCTAACACATCATAACAAGGCATAACTGACTATTTGTATCATCATTGGGGAAGGGTCTCCTCTCATAATTTAAGGTTTAAAATGCGGATTGTCATACTTCACATACCTTTGAGAACATTATGGAAAACTCCATGGGAAAACTCCTAGGGGTGCAGGTTTGCTCACGATTTTTTGGTTCGTTGAAGCAGGTGACTTTTTGCCTTTTCTGCATCTAACCAGGGCTGACCGGTAGAGAATGATATTAGGCATTAAGTTTTTGCCCTTCTAGGCCCTAGTTTTAGGTATGTGTTACATAATATTAAATAAATTTATTAATAATGAATTCCAATACAAACATAATTTTGAAATTTAGAGATGTGTGCAGTTTCGAACACCGGTCTCCTTGTGCTGGAGTTCAAGGTTCAAACCATTTGGCACTAAAATCTGTTGGAAACTTCCGACGTGTTATTTGCTACAAATTACATAAATTCAAGTAATTTGATACATAACTTTGTATTTTTATCGCGAAGCTATGTGAGTCGACCGCTGAAAATGATATTTTTTATGTCAAGGTATGATATTATTTAAGTTTATAGGATATAAACGAAAAGTCGGCCCATTTTACTCTCATCTATAACAAAGACGGCATCACCGTAGAGGTGCCGTCATAGGCCTCGCGAAAGTATTTTTTTTTGTGAACTTCCTTCCTAGTCAACAACGTTTGATCGATCTTAAGAAATAAACATGCATTCATTTCATCGTTTAGGGATCTGCAAAGCAAACCGTATTTTCAAACTTCTTTCTTAATAATAGTATTACTAATAAATGAGTATCTTAAGTCTAGTATTTTCACGGCAATCTCTGCATTTGAACACAATGATTAGGTATACGTAAGCAGGTATAATTAAAGCCGCCCTGGTAAACGCTAATTGTTGTACGCAATACTTCCCTTTGTTTACGTTCGACCGTGGGAAATCCGCTTGTACTTAGTACTTGCTACCGTTTTCAATCACTTACAAGTCGATATACATACAACTTAACTAATTATTGGTTCATTGCAGGACAGAGGTCGTTTTATTTCTCACTCGTGTTACATCTAGAGTGTACTCCACTAGAAGCTTAAGAGTATTTGGATGGTGAGGTGTTTAAACTCAATCTAAAGTTTTATATCATCCAAACGTTGATTCGGCTCGATAATTGAACTGGTATGTAATGATACGAATCGGGGCTGGTAAGTCGTAATGTGGCCATGGAAGCACAGAAGCTCAAATGCTGTCACTTATTGCTTGCTTACTTCGGTATTATTGCTTCAAGATGTGAGATTATGCCGAGGCAAACTGATGCCGTTAAAGTGTTGATAAAGGAGATATTTATGACGTTACAATTATAAAGAATGCTATACAGCTCCAGGCGAGGTAATACCAAATTATTTCCGAATAGATTGTTATTGCTACGAGACAAGCTTACAAGCGCTACCATAGATATTATCTTCTCATTAGCATGTTCTTGACGGAACAATTGTGATCGTTGTATGGAGGCACGAAGCACTATATAATCTCTATTTATCTCCAACACATGCGTGGTGGGGATTCTCATCAACTATCGCGTTTATGCCGCCGCATGCGCAGCGCGTAGGACGCCCACTACGAAAAACGAGCATAAACGTAACGTACGACGGATCGTGCGGTTTCTTACAACAAAAGCGGTAATAATGAACACATTTTTGCATCAGGCATGCTGCTGAGCAAAGTAAGTAGATAGGTGTCGAGTGCATCTACGTTAGTAATTTTTCCTCAAAAGGATTGATGACCGTATGAAATTAATTTTGATCGTCGTCGTTTTTCGGTTTTCGTTCTTTGATTTGATCCGTCCAGTCCAGGTGTCCAGTAATGGTGATTTCCGTTTTGAGTTCTCTATTTACTCTTCCCTGCATGAGTAGGAACTCATGGCGTTATGATCGCGTCCATCTTATTGTTTTTTTATCAATTTTGCCACATGAACATCTTCCTAATCCTGAGAATAACGCAATAGTACTTCACCTCAGTCACCGATCAATGACATTTGTCACGATTAAGTAATAGGTACTTAGTGAGTTATATAACAGTTTTTCAATACGACGAGATAACTCAATAAGATTCAACTCCAATCCAAAGTAATTGATTGCAACGGTCGATTACTAAATTTGCTTCTGAGATAAATTTCTGCTGGAATAATAACGTCTTATAACAATTCGTTCTAGAAAAAATCTTTTCAAGCCTCCAAAAGTCGTTTGTCATGCAGAATGGCCGATACGGGCGGTATCTAAAAATACCTCGCGTCAATTGTGCTGATGTCATTACCTCCGACCAGTTACGTGTTTAAACTTTCTTGTTGCAAATAAGTATAAATTTAAGAGCAGTAATGAGGCACTTGTTTGATTTGCGTCATGGAGACAGGTAGGTGACGAGCGAAGGCTGGGTTTAAATCATTTTATGTATATGGATGTAACGTGTGTAAATTGAAGGTGCATATTATTTTTTTGCTTTTTAAAATATTGAAACTAGGTATTACTAGAGGTATTACTAGTGAATACCCTCGCCTCACTTCGCTTCGGGAAACTAAAATAGTTTCCCATTTTTGCTACATGTTTCATCACAGCTCTGCTATTATTGGCCGAAGCGTGATCTTATATAGCTTTAAACCTTCCTCAACATCTGACTATCCAAAACAAAAAGAATATTTCAATTCGCACCGTAGTTCCTGAGATTAGCCCGACAAAAAACAAACTCTTCAGCTTTATAATATCAGAATTTATTTTTATTGCTTTTATTACTTACACTCAGAGAACTGTAGTGTCGATAAAAAGAAAGAAAAAAAAAATGTTATCGCCAGACAAGCAACTGTAATTCGTTACACTGAGCTATAATAACAACAAAAGAACAAAATAAGAATTTTATTAAAAGTATTCCCGAATAATAAAACTATCGAGACAATTTGATATAAAAAAAAGCTAAGCTACAACCCACTAATGGCCCACTACTGAGCACGGGTCTCTCCTCATTACTGAGGAGGCCTAGAGCATACTCCACCACGCTGCTCCAATGCGGATTGGTGGAGCAATTTGATATACTTCGATGAAAAGAAAAGAAATGAAAATAAAAGGAAGTTGAATCATAAAAGGTTAACTTTAATAGTTTTGTAGGTAACCGAAAGTATTTTAAAAATAAAAGAAAAATACGCAGTGCTTGCACCAACAATGAACTTTACAAATACAAATAAAAACCCACATTATGGCACACTACTGTAGATAAAGTGTATTTTAAATGAAAATATGTAACAGGGTAAAAAATGGGCGATCTTATCGATAAACGAGCTCTTCAAGATAATGTAAAATATAACGTAAAAATGTTAGCGAAATGGAAAAATACTAGTATATAAAGAGGATAAAGGTGTGCATGTTTGATTTCAGAATATACTTATTAATCATTTATTTGGGATAATTTTTGAAAATATTTTACATGCATGATACTAGAATCAAACATGGATGTTTTTAATGCTACCGTTACAGTGACAGAGACCCAGTTATTAGCGGATTTCCTCTCTCTTGCTGTCAACACGTCGTTACTATGACAGACGACAGCGTGTAACTAGAATTGATCTAGACACGATCACGACTCTGTTAAGAGTGCAGAATGAGAAGATTTCGTGTATATGTGGCGTTAATTATTTTTGACAAAATTTTAATTATAAGGAATTCTGCCACATTTACTAATGAAAAAAACTTATACATAATTTGGTATCGGCAACATAAACTATCGAACTTTTTTTACTTGGACGGATTATGTAAACCGTGTTGAAAACTGCGATTAGTTCATTACTGGAGCAACTACCTTATCACAAAAGACGTAGCTCGCTCAGCGAAGTGAAAAAGAAGACGATTCATGAAAGGCTTATCGGTCCGTAGAGTCCGTTTGGGCGTTACGCCATTATGACAATAGCTGTGAAAGTATTTAGAAAGTGCAAGTCGGGTCAGATTCACGTACACGTTATATCAGACCTGAATTTACATAACAATTACACCTTTGTGGGTAATTGGAGCGCTTATGGAATTCGAACTTGAAGGTCACTGCCCACTTGTGTTTGTAATACATCATTAAATTATACGTAAACAGAATAATGGGTTTATTGTGAAAAACATTGGAATTATTTCAAAAGTATGTGGATGAATATTCTTTATTGTTCATGCTATTAAGTTATCAATGTTTATACTTACTGATGCATATTATGCCATGACGCTAAGGATATCTGAATATTTTTCTTCGTTTACTCTTCCGTCTCATTTAACCGTAATTAGTAATGACTTCAGCTAGATTGCTTGTGCGCTATTTTGTGAGCTTGAACATAAAAATAAAATAATGAACTGAATCAATAATTTTATTAAGACAAACAATCTTTGTCAATGTAATATCTGATATTATGGAGAAAACTATAGAGTTTAGTTAATTTTATTATTCTTTAGTGAATATGATTACTATGACAAATTTTTGTAATCAAAAATTAAATAAATGTGATTACAGTGGCAATATTTTTTATGAAAATTTGATGCAGATACTTATAATTTTTTCGAAAATGGAATCACCACAACGGATCGCTAAATTTATGAAATATTATTTTAACTGACTACGTAATATTTCGCCATGTCATATTATGTGGGTTTTCCCTTATTGTTTCTTTATTTCAATGAACACAAATACGAACGTCATTTCAATAACATGGTTATTATTAACATTAATTTAGTTGTTTGATATTTAATTAATGTGTTATTTTGACAAAGCTTCACATTATCAACAAAAGGTAGTCTTGTAAGTTTTTACATTAATATCCGCAATTAAAACCCCCATAAAATCGAACCGTAACCTTTCAGTTTTTATTAAAATGCATTATAATATTATTTATTGTAGGTATTATTTCATGCTACTCGCACACCTGTCTCAGATACTGGTTTATTGAAAGGGCAAGTGCTTCTAACTTATTGTCTGAAGCAAAGCAGGATCCATTAATAAAATATATAATAATTAAATTCGTGTTTTTTTTCGTATCGACGTCAAAAGGAATTGCAGAGCACAGTAAATTTTGTTAAATAAACGAGAAACATGCTGAGCGAATTTTTCTGTATGAATCAAAAAGTAATTTCAATACAATTATACAAGACCATTAATGGAAGCATACATAAGTAAAACTATACATAATATGATATAATTTATCAATGTCTGTATCTGTGCATTGTTCTCGTTAATCCCCGAACAGCTTCATCGATATCGGCTCGGATAATAAAATGTGCATAAATATAACTACCACGTAATTCACTTAGCTATCTACTACTGGTCGTACTCTAATTATTGTCGGTTAGGTTTGTCCGGTTTGTCGTCTATGTCGTGACTGGACGACGACGACGTCCGTGTTCGACTCGACGACTTACGTAACGACGCCGGTCAATTGATCGTCGGTGCACATGGGAAGTCTATTTTGTCTTTACCTGGGTATTGTAATTGTAATCTACTGATGAATAGCTAGACTTTAATTCTTACTTTGGGGAAGTTGTACGTGATCGTGATACGTGAAAGATATTATTAAGAAAGCCTTATTAGCTATTCAATTAATTGATTAGCATGCATACATTTATACTAATAACTAGCTTTTGCCCGCGGCTTCGCCCGCGTGGAATTCGTTTATATCGCGAACCGGGGAAGTGGGGAGAAGGTACGTCATCAACTATCTTCCTGGGAAAATTCATCGAAATCGGTTAGGCGGTTTAGATTTTTCATACAAACTTTCATCCCCTATTTCAAGCCTTTAGGGGTTGATTTTTGAAAAAAAAAGTAGCCTATATGTGACTCTGGGTCTTCAACTATTTTCATTCCGAATTTCATCCAAATCGCACCGGTGGTTTAGCCGTGAAAACGTCACAGACAGACAGACAGACAGACAGACTTTCGCATTTATAATATTAGTATGGATATAAAGCGGAAGTGTTTGTTTGTTTGTTCGTTTGAACGCGCTGATCTCAGGAACTACTGGTCATTTTTGAAAAAATATTTTTGTGTTGAATATTCCATTCATTGAGGAACGCTGTCATCAATCAAATCAATCAAAAGAAGCGGAGAAACATATCTCCGATAATATCTATATGTTGCAGGACGACGTCTTTGCATGCCGGGTCGGTTACTACCTGATATTTTTAATTATATTGATATTATTTAAAAAAAAATATCGCAATAATGCACTTACTTAACTGCTAAAATTTCATTTTCATCACACCTATTCGAAAAAGACGACTTGGTTCGGACATAAGGGGTTCCAAAGTTGCTGTTTTCTATTCAGCGGGCGGGAATGAATTTTCATACAACTTTTCCTGCCGGCTAGATCTTTTCCGTCCTATTTTGAATTTAGAACATTTTAGTATTTTGCGCTAAAGAAATCGAACGCAAATATTGTTTGAATAAAGAATGTCTGGTACGACGCGAGGGCACATGCGAGGGCCCCGCCAGCTGAATAATAAAAAAAGAAATCAAATTAAGATTTCGTTTTCAAATTAAAATTAAGTTTTCGTGCATTTTTACGTATTATTTTCTATTATTTTCTATTATATATATATTATTTTCTCATAGTGGGTGATGAAAAGTAGAGTGTATCACTCGGGTGCAAGTATATTTTTGGCTCGGGCGACGTACTTTGAATCCCTCGCTACGTTCGGGATTCTACTAAAGAATCCCTCGCTACGCTCGGGATTCTACTCTAGAATCCCTCACTTCGCTCTGGATTCAAAAAACGCCCTCGCCGAAAAAATATTACTTTGCACCCTTGTCATACAATCTACTATTAATTAAAATCGGTGCTGTTTATACGCTTCGTAGGATGCGTATTCATTTGCTATCTCAATTTAATTAATTGAAATAAAATAACTTTTTGTTTGCACAGATAAAAAACAGAAATATGATTTGTTGTATGCCTTAGTAAGATGCCTTAGTGATGACTATCATAATTTATTACTGAACTATTTAATGAAACATCTCATTGTTAGATGATGTCGGGTAACAATAGGATCGTGCAGAATTTGCCCTTGGCGGATAGTCTTTTTATATTAACATCTTGATGAATAAAAATGTAAAAGAGGTTTCTAGCTTCCGGCATATTGGATTTTGGTTCACAATTATTATGAGGGCATTGGTAGCGAATAAGTGAATGAATTAATGTAAGCAAAATTTACTTAAGGTATTTGAAATTCTCGCAGTCAACCTACAACAAAATGGTAATCATAGAGGCGAAAAGCTGGTTTGTGTGGCATCGAACGCGGAAGGAGTATGGTAGCAAAATTTCTTGAGGTTTTCCGTGCTTTGCAGGACACGTAGAGCCGTGGCGGTCAGTATCATTAGACTGTAGGTATTAGTTAAACCATGTCAGAGGATTTCGGATGGCATAACAACTTCCAATGATAGGTGGAGCATGCTGTAGGATCTTGAATTATAATGAGACCGACGAGAGGATCATTAATGGGTTGAAGCCAGCTGAACTGAATTTGTTGAACTGTAGGTATTACTTACTTACTTCACTTCACTGTAGTGTAGATTAAATAATGTCAAAACATATTATTCAAGTTTATGGATATTTGGAATATCTTCGAAAACATTTTTAATAAGAAAATTGTCCTTCAGTTTAATTTTTTTTTATATGAAATATTTCGAAGAGCAATAATTCTTGTTAGGTCAAGGCATCCTTTGGCCGCGAATTCTTAAAAGCACTCCATAAACATGTCTCAGACAATGCGTGACGGTAAGTATATTGTAATGAGCCGATTGTTTCTGATTGCTGTCTCTGACGAACGCGACATAGAGCTCGAGCACAGAAGAGTCATGACAGTAGTTATTGTGGATAACAAATATAGTTTTCTCAGAGATCTGTTCTGCATTTTAAATATGACTGACGGTAAATATGTTTAAGCGTTATTTCACATTGACAGTGTTAACGTAAATATTTTCTTTAATAATATGTTTCACCTTTTTGATTTATTATATAAATTTTAACGATAACAAATCTCACGCTAGTATGTTTTTCAAAAAGAGGTTCTCTTCACGTAATAATATTATATCGATTTTAAGTGTCGCTGAATGCATTTTGTCGTTAAGTAAGTTAATAAAGTGGGAAAAGGATAATGTAAGGTTATTTATTAGACTATAACAATAATAATTAAAGTTATGTTTTCGAAAGTCGGGTTTGTAATAAAGAAAACTGGAGTATGTGAAATGTATTGACGTGAATTCACTTCCCTACTTCGTGGGATAGGTACTACATTGCTTGTTTTTTAATACTTGTAGTCTGATTTACTCAAGTAATTAATTAATTTATTGAACTAATTGTCTTTACAGTAATGCAAAAGGCAAATAACAACATTTTGTCCAATTTTCATTACTTTCATATACTTACACAATATACAAAGTTATGTGTAGGTACTTTGGCCGCAACCCATCAATGACCCACTACTGAGCACGGATCTCTCGTCATTGTTGAGGAGGCTTTGAGCATACTCCACCACGCTGCTCCAGTGCGGATTGGCGGAGGGGTTAGTGGCCAACCCAGTATCGGAAATTTTCAAGCCGCACGAATGCCTTCCGACATGGCTTAATAACTGCTATTTAACGATAACAACCGGGACTGACGGCTTTACGTGCCCTCCGAAGCACGGAAGCACTCAAGAAATTTTACCACTAGTGATTACCCATCCGACTACCGACCGCGCTCACAGTTGCCTAACTTTGTCGATCACTTGGGATCGATGCAAGCCACCGAGCTATGAGCGCTTCAACTTAATGCACACTTAATTAAGTTATTATTTTTAATTAGCTTAATTAATTGAAATTAACCTTAATTGTCTGTTTTATGTAAGTATTCATTCGTTTTAAGTTTTAATAGAAAAAGGAAATAACTTTCGCAAAACTTTTACGAAAGTGAATTTTTAAATGTTTGAAGTTATTTTGAATAGTATACATATTAGTACCGATATTTTGTAGTTATTGCTTTTAATTTACGAACGATAAATGTACCTGGGTATGGCAAAAAATTTTCACCTTCTGTAAGTCTACTCAATCATTTGTACCTGAAGAAACATTTAGTTTATACAAAGAGCGACCTTACACGCAGATCACTCTTCAATTATTGTCATCTTCATAGTTGTTACTTCATATTGTTTCAAACTGGTCCTAAGTGCATTATTCTGAGACATGAAAATTATGTAGGTATATTTGAGCATTCGAAAGTAACTTATTCAGAGTCGTTAATTTTTGTTTTCATGATTTTCACAATATCGGATTGATGTGACGTGAGATGTGATTACTGTCATCTCTTTAATGACAATCGCACTGAGTTAAAGAAATCGATTTATGTAAGAAAAATCGAAGTCGACGCACGCATTTGCTCTCTAGAGCGTTCCCTTGACACAAAGGAACGAATAACGTACAAGCCAGGAAAAAAGTTACTGTTGGCGCTAAATTTTTTTAACGCTCACCTAAATAGACGAAATTGCTTTAAACAGGTAGCTTGGCGTATAACCGGTTACTGATAAGCCAGTGACATAATCGTAGACAAAGACAAGATATTTGTTATTGTTAACGCCATATGTAAATGCTAATATTTTGACGAAAATTACGAAAAAATTCAATTTAAAGTTGAAGTTTGGTACAACAACGTAATAGGTAACTAATAATCTATTACTATCTTTTTAGCGATAACACAGATGCGAATTGACAACGCACGTTGTCAAATCTCGCGATTAACGCGTTTAGTTATATAAACTAAATTAATATGCGAAACCTTATTCAATTGTCGATTAAAAAACGAATGTTCCTTCAATGTTCGAAATTCACGACCGTAATCATTATTTTTTTACATTATGATTATGACGTAATGTGGCAACGATGTTAGAACTTAGGAGTAATGGAGATATTGATAAATTTATAGGTTTTGAGAAAAACAAAGTCAAACAAAGTCATAGCTATGCTATTTGTCTTTTTTTATGGAATTAAGATAGCAAACGAGCATGCAGTGCCACCCTTCCGCTGCCGCCCATAACAACTGTGACTGACTTAGCTAGAACTAGACTCTAAAGGGACTAGGATGGTTAGTCCTGTTAGTTAATGTTAGTAATAGTCCAGTTAGTTATTGTTAGTATGAGTCTCGTTCTAATTCAGCCACAGATGCGTTGCTATCCCTGAGGACTGACCATCACACCTTTCTATCCGGGACACAATTGTCCTTAAAACAATTATTACACGGTAGGAATGGTTAAAACTAGAGTCTGCGTAGGTATAAATCAAGTTATATGTAAAATGTTCAATATCAAATATTAGAATCTGATACAAGCATAAGAAAAAAATACAATGAATCTTAATAATGATTAATTGTAAGTCTGTCGCTTGCACTACGTATTAAAGCAAGCAAGGACTTCGCATAACCAATATCAATATCAATGTTATCATTGAATATTATTTTATTTGATCAGTTGTGATGAATGGGTAATATAATTGATGTTAAACCGTGAAAAATAAGTCGAAGGTGATCGAGAAAGGCTAAGAATGTTTGCAATAGTAATAATAGGAAGGTAATTAAATATACTTATTCTTGTTGACTGATTTCGTAATAATAACAGAATAAGTCGAAATTAAACTTGCTCTGATTCACAATATTATTGCTCACTGATAATTTTTAAAAGCATTCTTATTTTTATTGCGTTACATGCCTATAAATATTAACGACTTTTTATGTTATTGTATTAACGTGCTGATAGAATATGAATTGTAAAAATGCTATGGATGTCCTGTTTATATCTTTATTCACATCATATCATAATAACAGGATTAGGATCAGATCGGAATAGTCAAATTACATAGGATCAACCGGAATAGCCCGTCTTTTCCATGTATAAAAAAATTGAATCCAAGCAAACCTACCGACTTTTGGGATCTCTTGCATCTTTTTGGCCTGCAAATTATCATGGATGCATTTGGAGTTTCTTATATTTGTCGTGGCCATAGCGTAGATTTGCTCACATCATGAAATGATCGACCATATCATGAAATGTTCGCATTTCATGAAATGTTCAACTCAGTTTGGCCAGATCGTAAAATCGTCTACGTTTCACGATTTGGTCATCAACGTTTGGCCGGATCGTAAAAACGCGGAATATAGATAGGGCATAATTTTGAACTTTGACGTCTCCGGCGCTGCGGAAGGTGCAGCCCTCCCTCCGCGCCTCCGGGTTCTAAAAAACACTCTAGGGGTAGGGCACACAAGACTACGTGGAGTAGGGGTAGGCTAATTCGGTTCTGTAACCATTCGACCTACCTACACCTTGAAGAATTTGACTGAGTAGTAATGGAAAATTGGAAATGAGTATTCATTGTTTTATATCCAACATCAACTCAATTGTTATGTTTCCGTTCAATGTTACTCGTTTTTAACAATTGACGTGAATTGTATATTTTATTTTATATTTTATTGAATTAAGGTAGCAAACGAGCATGCAGCACCACCCTTCCGCTGCCGCCCATGGCAATTGTGACCGACTTAGAACAAGACCCAATTTAGGGATTAGGGTGGTTAGTCCAATTAGTAGATGGTGTTAGAATGTTAGTTGGTTAGTTTGTTAATAAGTGTGAGGACAGGGACTGTTAGTGATAGTTAGTCCTGTTAGTTAATATTAGTATTGTCCAGTTAGTAATGATTAGTGTGAGTCTTGTTCCAATTCGGTCACAGATGCGTTGCTACCCCTGAGGACTGAGATGTCGCCTCTAAAAAAGTGAACCGGCTCCAATTATTATTCTATTCGGTATTATTCTATGCGGTATTATTATTATTATTCTATGCGGTATTCTGCAATTCGCAATTTTTGTTGCTACTCTTTTAGTTGCTACTTTTTTTTTCTTTTTCTCTAGGCCGAATTGACAAGAGAAACAACATTTACGCCAATGGCCGCCATCTTTACATATAAACAAAGCGCTTGCAGCGCCTCTACCGGTAATTAATGCAACAACTTTACGATATGATCAAATAATGTTGACCATTTCATGAAAAAGCCGCGCGTTTAGTTGCCCATATCGAGAAACGATTTCTTATCATTGATCTGCTCAAACCACATCATGATGTGGCCAATAGACAGTTGACCATAATCATGAAATGCGACCATTTCATTATGGTCGATCATTTCATGATGTGAGCAAATCTACGATGTGGCCACGACATATACACGAGCACTGGTGACCAGGGGTCTCGGCAGCTCTTATGATGGCTGTTTACATTAAAACGGAAAACCTTATGCGATAATTTTAAGTTCTTTATCATCACATTACATCATTCTTCATAAGTCCGAATCGAACTTGACTTGTTATCCTAATAGCTTATATTATATATTTTTTTCCTAAAAATCTTAATTCAAAACAGGTTTAACCTCCTTTTCACGTATGCCATCAGTTATAGAGTTACTAGAACGTTCGATATCATTAAAATTTGTCAACTGTACACACCTACTATTGTTTCAGTGCAGATTATAAAAACTTGTACTGTAGCCGGTTGTCCTTGTCGGTTTAGCTACTTTCACCTGTATGAAAATCGTGCTAAGGATTTGCTTTGCACAATATCGAAAATAAGCAGGAAATTTTAAATTTAGAATGTTTGTTTTCTTTTTCTGTGTTGGTTTGTGTGTGTGTATAAAATTGCTTCAAACCAAAACTACTTAATTGATTAATTACAGAGGAGTTTCAAACCAAAATAATTGAAATACTTTTAAAGGATTGAAAATATATTCTTCGACTGTCTTGGGATACCTACCGACCAGTTGTTGTTTTGTAAATATCAATCTATTCTTTTTTTATGGAATTAAGATAGCAAACGAGCATGCAGCACCACCTTCCGCTGCCGCCCATGACAACTGTGACCGACCCAGAACTAGACTCTATCAAAAGGCTGTTAAAATTTTTCATAACGTAAGTATTAATTAAGAAACAATAAACACACACATATTCACATACACAAACATAGCTTTACAATTACAACTAGGTAAGTATATATTTTTAGCGCTACACTTTCACACACATAGTAGGATTCCCTATGTCTTCGGTGCCAAGGACAATACAAGAAATAATCATTCAAATTTCTGCCTCGTTAGAATTCGAACCCAGGACCTTTCGAACGGCGGTCCAGCTTTTGTGGACTATGGAACGATCTTCCGTCCGAGGTATTACCTCCGTACTATAATAGAGAGGAGATTTAAAAGAAGCGTACACTGTTTACCTCATAGCCGGCAAACCCTCAATAGCTACGTTGATAGTCACGTGTTTATAGGCGACGATGACCATCTCACCATTAGGTTAATTGTAGGCCAGTTTGCCCTATGTCTTCATAATTATTGCACCATAAAGGCTGTCATAATTGCAGCCACTGAAAGTAGTTAAGACAGTTTAATTTCGCTGTATAAATCCCACTAACAAGGCTCATGTGCCAGTTTGAAGCGTTTCTAACACCAAGTAGTGTGTCAGGTTTCTAGGTTTGTAGGAGCGCCAATGATTGACTTGACGGTATCCGTATCAGGACGTTAATGAATTTAAAATGGTTTTTTACGGTGTACGTCCGTGTGCCACATTTGGTGTTGCATCGACATGCGTTACAAAAATCTTAGGAGGAAAATATTATGTGTGTGTATTTGTGTTCAAACCCAGGACCCTTCGCTTTACAGGTAGAGCGGTTAGGGTTATTAAGTAAATTAGGGGGTCGTGAATATATAATTGTGCTTTAACAAAGATCGGTAAAAAAATATTTAAAAGCCTTTTTATTGTATAAAATCATTTAATTTTTTTTTTCATCACACCTATTCGAAAAAGACGACTTGGTTCGGACTTACGGGGTTCCAAAGTTGCTGTTTTCTATTCAGCGGGCGGGAATGAATTTTCATACAACTTTTCCTGCCGGCTAGATCTTTTCCGTCCTATTTTGAATTTAGAACATTTTAGTATTTTGCGCTAAAGAAATCGAACGCAAATATTGTTTGAATAAAGAATGTCTGGTACGACGCGAGGGCCCCGCCAGCTGAATAATAAAAAAAGAAATCAAATTAAGATTTCGTTTTCAAATTAAAATTAAGTTTTCGTGCATTTTTACGTATTATTTTCTATTATTTTCTATTATATAATATATATATTATTTTCTCATAGTGGGTGATGAAAAGTAGAGTGTATCACTCGGGTGCAAGTATATTTTTGGCTCGGGCGACGTACTTTGAATCTCTCGCTACGTTCGGGATTCTACTAAAGAATCCCTCACTTCGCTCTGGATTCAAAAAACGCCCTCGCCGAAAAAATATTACTTTGCACCCTTGTCATACAATTTACTATTTCGACATGCGACATTGATAAATTATTACGTGAAAGAGCCATAATGTGACGATAACGGGTATCTTCGGTAACAGCGAAATTTAACCGGTTGGTAGTTGATGGTTTCGCAAACTACAGTTTTTGTTCACGAATACATTTTTCCGTTATATCAACATTATAAGCTTGTATGTAATTTGTCCTTTTATGGTCATCGGCAACTTCAAGTCATGAGGAGATGAAGTGAACAGTTAGTTACCTTACTTGCATTTCATCATCGCAAATTCACAAGCCATAACTGTCGGTGATAGCCTAGTGGTTAAGAATTCTAACTCCTAAATGGGTCCGGGTTCGAAGCACAGGGCACGCATTTCTGTCTTTTCGGAGTTATATGTCTTAAGCATTTCAATGTCACTCACGTTCGTGAAACAAAACATTGTGAATCTCAAAGGTAGATGAAGTCTTCCAATCCGCACTTAGCCAGCGTGGTGGATTATGACATTATTCTTCTGATTCTGAGAAAATATAATAACCTATAGTGATAGCCTATAGTCGAGATGATGATAATGAAATGAACCGATGTACGCTTTTCATGATAAGCTCCACTAAGAGCCGTGACTGTATTGATACAGGCTGTACAAATATCAGCTAAGTCAATTATCGTGCATCATAATAATTCTTTTTACGTTAGTCATAAATAGCTATTGATAAAAACGTAAATAATTGCTAATATCACGAGGGTTAACATGTAATCTTACCATAATATACCGGAAATAAATTATAGTTAAGTAGTTATAAGTAGTAGTACTTATTAAAGCTTACTTTTTTTTTTTTTTATTGAATTAAGGTAGCAAACGAGCATGCAGCACCACCCTTCCGCTGCCGCCCATGGCAATTGTGACCGACTTAGAACAAGACCCAATTTAGGGACTAGGGTGGTTAGTCCAATTAGTAGATGGTGTTAGAATGTTAGTTGGTTAGTTTGTTAATAAGTGTGAGGACAGGGACTGTTAGTGATAGTTAGTCCTGTTAATATTAGTATTGTCCAGTTAGTAATGATTAGTGTGAGTCTTGTTCCAATTCGGTCACAGATGCGTTGCTACCCCTGAGGTCTGAGATGGTCGCCTCTAAAAAAGTGAACCGGCTCCACACCTTCCTTCCTATCCCATAGACAAACCGAAGCCACATTCAAAAACATGACATTGCACTCTGTGTTCACGAACTGGTGCATTAAATTTAAAATGAAACGTAGATACGTACCTACGCTTCAATAGTTCTTGTGTATTTTTCCGAAGCTTACGAGTTTGCGTGTTCTGTTATTTATGTTGTAAAATGGAGATTTAATTAAGATTGGATTGGATGCAGCTTCAGGTTGGCAACATTGTAACATTTACAATTTACTGACTACGCTGTATAATTTTGCCGCGTTCACTCTTCACTTTGTACGTACATTGCACGAATTTTCACAGCTTAGAATACCACGGAAGTTTCAAAAACTTCACAATCATTAGCGAAAGTCCGTCCAATACTTGTCAGCGTATTCGAGCGAATGTAAGTGAGTGCTATTAGAATACAGACTATTCAATAAATATAAATAAGAACTTAGGTATAATATCAAGTTGGTGACTACCATACCATAGGTATACCTAGGTAGTACCATAACAACGTGTTCAGTGATTTCTGAGAAGTCGAACCAACGCAGAGACAAACAACAATAATTGAAAAAAAAAATGTTTTGACCTCGAAATCGACAAAAAAGTTACAAAAAACTAATTATCAAAATTATTAGATTCCATTCATAAAGTTTTTTTAATCTTCGCCTGTAACGACTCATGTGTCAATAGTACATACATAGGTATAAAAAGTGATCAAAACAGGAGACTGGTATTCAAACTAGGATAGACGAACAAAACTTATAGGTAATCTATCATGCAATACCTATAGCAAAAAAAAAATATGCACAGAACTAAACTTAAAAATTACCACTGATTCACTTGACATTTAGAAACTTACTTACACAAATTATTTCATTGCATAGATGCTGCGAAACAAAAGTGTAACATACGAGTAGTACATTAATTTGGAATGTTTTTGAAAGTAAAGTGAGCGACTGTGGACATGTGTAAGGTCAGAGTTGAGCTATTAAATTACATGTTGTTCTCATAAATATTTTGGCGATTCGGTTTTTACACTCTTCAAGCTATTTTAGCAACGTTTACATTAGATCCGGGTTGCTCCTTCCGCGTCTACTCGTATTATAATATAGTGTCTACGTTTATTATTACAAAATTAGAAGCGTCATTAAGTTGGGGTTTTCCCGTTGGCTCCCATTCCCGGTCTCACCCGTCCCACTAGACCCCGAAAACGATTAATTTGATTTTTATCGTAATTCTTTAACTTATATGCAATTGAATTTCTTTAAACGCTTTGTTGTGAAAGCCGTTACGGTAAAATGTGTTTTAGAAAAAATTCAGGTCTTACCTTCCCGGTTCAGAGATAGAGCCATACCTACTATAATATGTAGATTATACTGTGATAAAGCCCTGTAACATAATATGTAGGAACATACAGATACACAGCGCAGCGGAGGCGTATTATCTGGGTCCCGTTTGTCACTCGTCCGGTACAGAACCCTAAAACGTTACAAAGTTTAATTAATGTCAACTTTGTAACGTTACAAACGTTACAAAGTTGACATTAATTAGCTCAGAGCAGAAGGAAGTGAGTGATCATAATATGGTTTTATGTCTAGACGGATTTATATCCATTTACTTATTTGGTATCAGTTAATATTGTATTAAGTATTAAATTGAATTGATTAGAAAATCAATTAGATTAATCTGTTTGTTATGAGCAAAATAAGCGGCAACTTTGTGTACGTTTTAAGCCAATGCCGAATACTAACGCTATACATTTGAATTTCAACTGTAACGAGTTTAGTTAAAGGGTTATTTTACATTAATACTATGAACGTACCTATGTATATTTAACACATACAAATTTGGTTTACTATGCTCCTTTTCCTACTTCCTACAAACTTTGATCATGAAAATTTCACATATATCTACATAAGTATATACATATAAATATGTTTTTTGTTTAATAGATTATAACCGGCTGTTAGCTGCTTTGAACGTAAAAGAAAACCAATTTTCACTTTAATACATGCGAGCATGCATTTTACGAAACTTGTTAATCTCCCCACGTGAAAAGACGGATCTAATAAGGAACGTCAATTAAAATTAAGAGAGGAGTTAATTGCCAATACAAGTATCGTATCGGACAATTAAGTGTTAGCTGAACGAATTCGAAATTTATAATGACTTGTCGAATGCGAGCATTGGGGAAAGACGGCTTAACTTGTCATCCGAAGTAAGGAGCGTTTAAGTATTATTTTACCTAATATCAGTGAACCATCGAATAACTGACCGTCCTGAAGGTTGTTTAACTCGAGCGATGACTTCAAAGACTTCAAGTGCATCACAGCTTCCTATTGTAACCAAAAGTTACCACACCTTAGCGTTACTTATTAATCGTTTTATTCCTTCCCGAACATTCGATTTCGGGAAATCCTTTTTGTTTCTTATACCTAATGAACTGCAAAATCCTCTGTTTCTCTTTCCGTTTTTGCAATAGTACCTACTAATCTTTATTGATGTAAAATTTTATAGCCATTCGATATGTGTGTAGTACGTAAGATTTGTGAAATTAATGTATATTTTAAAGAAATAGCTGAAAGTCGAAGAGACGAGTCATCTAATGATCAGTGATCATCTTCGCCTGTAGACAGCGGTTAACATCAAAAGGATGGTAGGAAACCGAAAAAGAACAATGCTAGGTGGCGCCAATACTAACAGCCCTAGGGCGGTGCATCAACATTCGCTAGTGTTTTTATATTTTTGTTACGTTTTACGTGACGATGTCAATCAAAGGACGCTAACATACAATTTCGCGTTACCACGGTCAAGGACTACGTAGGTACGGGTGGTGTACACACCACCAAGTGCCTCGCAAAAGATTCGTGAGATTAGCGGGTATGTTTGTAAAAACAGGCCGGTCCTCGGAATGGGGATAGGGGTCCTAATGGGACCAGGGCCTGCGGTGTGTCTAAACCCTCGTAATAACGACCTAACGATAATTTGCTAAACATTAACGGATAACTGAACGCTATTGTATAAAGCGAAGTGTTATCTGAAACTTATTGTATAACGGTATAATTATATTATTGATGTGCTGTTACGTTAACATAACAAATACCTAAGCATACACTTCGCGATATGCAAGATGTAGAAAGATTAATAGTCGTGGTTGGTCCGACCTGATGACATAATTAAATGTCACCAGGTCGAATAGACCCGACGATATTCTATGTCCGGTTGTTATCTGCGATGATCATCTCGCAAAGTTTGCTAATTTTTACGCAACCTAAGTAAACTTTTAGACTGTTATGTGTTTCTAAATAAGTTTCAATACATAATAATCTGTTAATAAATCTTAAATCTAGTTATTTTAAAAGAAGAAGTGATGAAATGTCTGTCTGACATATATAGTTATCAATGCATAGATTCAGAAAGTAGAAGTTTTGCATCATGCGTATAAAAATGTATGATGTTGGTGAATACTAAGGAAGCATTTTTAGAAATTCGACCCTGAAGAGGGTACAAAAGGGGGCATTAGAATGTTTGTATAAACCGCGGTGAATTTTGAAGCTAAATTGATAAAATCGATCACAGAAAATCCACGTGAAGTCTGTTGTAAGATTCTAGTCATATTCAACATTCAATCAGGTAATAATAAAAAACGGTAACAGCACTTATTCACGCGAACAAAGTCGCGGGTTGAAGCCAGTTTGTATAAAAGATATAATATAAGCCAAGATAATCACAAACGGACTGACAGTATCTATAGCAGATTAGCGAGCAGGATTGCCATCTAAACCCGTATATATTGAGCTCGATAAATGTCAGGTAGGGAGTATTTTATTAGTACCAATCATCATTTCGTTCATACTTAATGTTTTCGCTGATAGGGTCGGTTGTACCTTTCAGCGGTATAAAGAGATAGGGTTACAATTTACAATGCTCTTCTAATACGAGTTGGAAGATTTTGTAAAATATTACTTCTCTCCAATCTCCTTTGAATAATAAATTTTGCTTCATTGATCTTAGTTACTTCAAGTAATGAGATTACTACTCAATACTCATTTATACCTATTACAAATATGGACAACATAAATAAGACATTACAAAAATCTACGACCTACGTCACGTTAACATTTACCTTGGTCGGGAATCGAAGAAAAGCAAGCTTTATCATCTACAATGCATCTTCGTTTTAGACAATTTTAATGAAGGCATACGTAAATAAGACGGCAGTAATTCCAAGTAAACTTTGTAGTTTACTTGGAATTATTTTTTTGTAAACGCGCAGAAAAGTTCAAGCAAATAAAGACGAAAATAAATTAAAACTTATTATTACCGTATCTTAAAATCTAGAATCAACGCGTTCATCAATAGACCGGTTACTTTACCTAATAACGTTCCAATTAAAATACATTTGGGATTTTTAATCACGAACATATAAACGATAATATGTTATTGGTTAATCACTGCGACTATTCACGCAAGAACAAAGCGAATAATTGGTTATTACAATTGTTCCGTAAATAATTACTTCTAATTATGATTACATCACTACACAGTTGAACGCCGTTTCTAACTAGGTACTTGGAAACAGTATATATATGAATAATGAATAATAAATAATATCATTATTAAAACGGTGTCATAATACGTAGGTGAATATTTTATGATTATTAACGTCGCTATAATTCTTTTAAGTCACTGAGGTAGGAGGTGGGATTGGCTACTATAGCAAACGAAAGTGAAATTATGGCCAATGGAAGTGGACTTTGCTTTGCGAGTTTGAACTGGTGAATACTAGTAAATACTAGTAACAACTGCCAAAAACCAATTGGTCATGGGCATACAAAGTTCCTGATCCAGCTCCTGATAATATTATCGAGCCAGATTTTTAATAGTAGAGAAGAGAAAGAAGGCATCGATCATTGGAGCAACAACTAAGATTTTTTACATGGAATAACAAGCATACGAGAAGATACATAGTCCCACTAAAGGTGTCACCTAGGTTGTCTCACGTATACTTGTTTTTAATTCTTCCGTGATCCTCCATCAAATTACTCCGCTGATTCTTGAGCTACTAATACGTTAATACCTAAATGTCAACAGTCATGTTTTTATGCGTTGAAGTACTGAGAAAAATGTAGTTTTATTGTTCGAATAATTGCTACTACCTATAAAATGTCAATAGTATTATGTAAAGTGCTGACAAATTATTCACACATCGTGATTGCGTTTAGTGTTGTAGCATTGAGTCGTATGCCTGATCTGGAGAACAATATTACCATGGAGATTAAAGATATACGATCTTTCAATGGGTTGGATTATGAAATTTGTTCAAAGGTTCGTCGACGTTAATTTTGAACCATTTTGAGGACTGTGTATCTCATAAGAACGAAATTTGTGAAGAGAATCCTGAGGTAAGCTGTATGCCGGAACGTTCGCAAAACACAAAGGTGTATGAAGCCTGTTAATCTGCAGTTGGCCAGCGTGGTGGACTTAACCTGAGATGTCTAAGTCTACCACGGTGGCCAGAGACACGATGACTCGGAGAAGAGAGCCCTGCTCAATAGTGGGCCATGATGGATCGAGGTGATGATGATGATAGAACAAATAAAATTTGTTTTTTTTAGTTTGTGAATAGGTAATTCTTCTTGTTCTTCATATTCTTCCAGTAAATCTTTACATTTGAATTCTTAACTATCTTAATGTAACCATAGACTTTGGAATATCTAAGGGAAAAGTCAACTTCAGTCAAGTTCTATAATTTACTCGTATGTAGGTATACCTCGTTTGGCCAATAAGAGAGCATTACAATAGTGTTGTAATTCAATTTTTGGTTTTCCATAAATAAATATAAAGTAACATTGATACTCATAAAATCAGAATCAGCATTTTAAAACTATCCGGAACTACATTGTATGAATACATATCTAATTCCAAATAATATCACTTGGCCTTTGAAGAACAAGGACTATCATTACCATGTTTGTTATTGTTTACACCGTCAGTTCTATGTGATTATACTCTCTTAAGGTCACAGAGGCCGTCGTTTAGGACTTCGTGACAAGAATATAGAAGTGAACAATTATTCCACTTATGAATACCTATGGCTAAAAATCCATATAGGGTTGGCTGGTGAACAATTCCATGGTCTGTATTTTTTGAGGCTTTGGGCAAAACGGCTCACTCGGAAAACGGCCCGCGGTCCGTTTCGCCCACGTCCATTTTTGAATTGGTCGATCCCGGATCCTGGTGGTAGTGACACTGCATTGGAAGTAGGGCATCTCACCCCGAGAGACGTATAGGCATTGTGACAGATAAATAATAATTCTACTAATATTTCTACTATTATTTCTATCTACTTCTACTAATATTATAAATGCGAAAGTTTGTAAGGATGTGATTATATGAGTGAGTGTGTGTGTGGTTTTGTTACCGTGGGTTTGTTACTCTTTCACGCAAAAACTACTGAACGGATTTTCATGAAACTTTACAGTAATATAGATTAGACATCGGAATAACATAATTTGTTAAAATTTATATAGATTTTTGAAGGGACTGGTTCCCCCGAAGCGAAGCGAGGGCGGGTTTACTAGTTATTTATAGCCGTGTTAGTAAATAGTATGTTTAATTTATAATGTCCATGCTAGCGACGCATAAAACCGGTAAGTTTAAAGATAACTTTATCAATGAGCACTGAAGCAGCGTGGTGCTCTAAGTGTCCGCAGTTAATTGAAAGATCTTTTTTATGAAATTAATGTAGCAAACGAGTAGGCGGCACCACCCTTCCGCTGCCGCTCATGACAACTGTGACCGACTCAGAACAATACCCAAGAGTTTTGTCCTTATTCGGTCATGGACACGTTGCTATCTGAGGACTGAGATGGTTGTCACAAAAAAATTAAATAAGTATATGGTGGGATTGGATGGCGGTGGAAGGCACCTACTTCCCCGGGTGCACTCTAGGCTCTTACCATCTATTAAGATATTAGATCTATGCTTGTTTCTCAGTAGTAAACCATAAATGAGTTGAAGCCAAAGACAAGCAGGTAATTTTTTTTTACTTTATATATTAATGCTTGACTACACAATAAATACCTATTCGTCTCATCTCCCGATAACCAGTGACAACTCGTAGAACTAAACGTTATGTCAAGACTTTCACTGCGATACCGCGAATTCTTATGATTGCATACTTCTTGCAAACTCGTTTAATCGAGAACTTTAAATGTCGGTCACGGTAGAGAGATTTGCTCGGGTCGGGTAAGATGGAAATCATATATGGAGGCGATCCGTGTGGTACATACTGATGCGCAGGACAATCTATGACTTTAGATGCAAGCATAATTAGGAATACCATTAGATTATACAATGTATGTATGTACGTAATCTTATAATCAGCCAAATCGCAATATACTGTTATTTTTGTCTGAAGTCGTTTTGGTGTAAGCATGCCTACGTATGTATATATGTAGATTAGGTGATGTCCCCTACATCACCTCATCGTAACTCTATCTTCTTATGTTATTACTCAATTTGATCTACAACTGTTTGTCGTCGAATATTCATCCATTGTTGTTAAGCAGTGAAAGAGCTCGAACGTTGTATACCAGAACATACGGGTCTAGGTTCGAATTCAATCAAATGTAATTTATTTCAGGTGTGTGAAATGTCATAAGTCATAACGTATTCATTAGCCGCGTCCACACGGAGCGAGCAGCCTCGCGAGGCAATTGCCGCTGTCCCCGAACGAGCGCGGCAGCCTCGGTGTGATCGCGAGGCTGCCGCGCGCGGCAAGCCCGAGCCATAATTATGTTCGTTCGTTCGTTCAGTTGAGAGTTAAAGTCGTCATGGCTCCACGCGTACGTGTTGCTGTGGCAGCTGTTGCTTTTATCCTCATAAATAAGATTAAAAAAAAGAGAAGATAACAAACACTTAGACAATATTGGATTTGGACATTATACAAAAATAGACTATGTAATAATGTAGATATTAATTTTAAAGACTGATCTTTATTCATAATTATTATTACGCTCGGGCGAGGCACGGCACAAAATATACACACGTCTAGACTGCGCGCGGCATTCGACTGAGGCGCCTTTGTGCAAAACATAAAACCGACACTCTGTGGCTCGGTCGCTCGGTGGCTCGCCCGCGGCAGCTCACGCGCTGTGCTCGGTCGAGGCACGTCCACTAGACCAAGCAACGAGCACCATCCTCGCGAGGCAATTGCCTCGCGAGGCTGCTCGCTCTGTGTGGACGCGGCTATTAACTATCTAGTACGTACATGCCTAGTTACATAAAAACTACACAAAAATGACGTTGATAAATAGTTGTAGGCTTCTGAGATGAACATCCTCAATTATTATGTCTGCAAACTTGAACTATGTAACGTGAAGTAACGGAGCATAGGTAAAAAACCAAATTATTATCGTGGGACTCGCAGAAGGCCAGCCGCGAGTCAGACGTTTACCTCTGAATTTAAATATTTACTAGTGACATGAACAAAAGATGTAATGTTGTGATAAATCATAAAATGCTTGTATGTATCAGGAAAACAGATAAATTGTATTCAGGTAATTATTTATGTTTACAGCCAGTAGTTGAATCACTTGGTCGTAAATCGTCACTACGGATAAAGATGTGTCGGGTCATTTTTATTGTTAAATTCCTGACGTAGACGGAACAATTCGTTTTTTATGGAGTTAAGGTAGCAAACGAGCATGTAGTACCGTTATGCTGTGACCATGACAACTGTGACAGACACAACAAGAAAATATGTATGAGGATGGTTAATCTCATTCGCAGATGGTGTTAGAATATTTGGTTAGTTTTTAAGTATGCGGTCTGGGACAGGAGGAACTGTAAGTTATGTTGTAATTCCGTCACCGATGCGATGTTACCCTTGAGGACTGAGCTGGTAATCTCTAAAAAATTTTAACCGGCTCCACACATTTCTTTACGTACCTAATGCAGTTGCTGTTAAAATAATAATAAGACCGTTAATGATAGGTAGGTACCTACTGTTGCGGACAGTGGTCCATCCCAGATGAATTCTCTCTTGCTCTCAATTAATTTCGGAAAACCAATATTTAACTACCCACAGTAGAAATAGTTACGCCTGATTTTTAAGATTTACTGTTATTCATGGACTTATTTAAATAAAACAATCACGACTTTTAATAAAACAAACCCACAGACAAACTGACAAAAATACAAAAAAATAAGTTTAATTGGGTTAACGAAAGCTTAACCTTACCAACGCCTAGTCTATACGAGTGTATTACTTAACAAGTGGGTAAACCGTAAACCGTAAACAGAGCGAATGACCGGTAGCCGTTTGTTTGTGACCGCGGGACGCATCCTGGACCTGCACGCTAACTGTACCGACACTTGATACCCTGAACACAACGGACTGTTTACCGCTCTGCTCTAGTATCGTCATCGTCAGTCTAGACATGTTCGCTCTGGTGTCGTCAGTCTGAACATGTTCGCTCTAGTGTCAACATGTTCTATTCTACACGAACAGGTGTGTGAACGAGCTCTTATATTTTTTAACCGACGTTAAAAAGTAGGAGGTTCTCATTTTATTCGTCTTTATGTTTTTTTCTCCTCATAACTTGGCACTGGGTGAACAGATTTTGATATACTTAGGTGTTTTTTAATCTTTCGATTAAAAAACACCTAATGTTTGTCGTCTAATCCCATACCTACTTATACATAAATTTGAGCGATATTTGACGGGTAGTTTTTGAGTTATCTGTACTTATCGATTTTGAAGTTGGTTTTTGTAAAAACTTAGTAATTGTTGGCAGCGCCACCACGCCGGTTGCCGCCTTCGACAACTGTGATTGACCTAGAACAAGGCTCAAATTAAGAACATGTCAAATGTCAAATAGTCGTCAAACGAGCAAAGCTACACGATGGGTTTTTTACACAATTCTGGTAGCAGACAAGCATGCAGTACTACCCTTCCGCTGCCGATAGTTACTCGCCCACTCACTGGTGGTGGGACACCAGCCTAAATGTAGATAGACGCCTAAATGATGCACAATTACGAGAAGTGGCCGTAGTAAGAATAAGAAACACACAATTTGGCAATTTAAGAAAAATGCCAAAAAAAATGTTTTAAGCTCTTACATTTTACGTACCTTGAAATCATTGAGATCACATTAATACCATGTTAGTACAAGACGTTTTTTTTTGTCTTCACCTAACGATTAAAAATTTACATCAGATTATTGGAATCAAAACTTTTTAGGACACAGAAGTGCACTCATTGGCTCAAATTCGTTTGTGCTTTAGCTTGTAATTGCAATAAACCAGCTTATACCATCAGCATACGGCAAAGTTGGCAAGTGTGTGCCTGTGCAATCTGTGCATCAACGCATCAACTATTACGTATTAAAGAACTAATTGTATACTTTCAAACCGGTTTGCACCGGTTCGTCAGTTATGATATTGTATGCACATAAAAACATTTTGTACAAATTATATAGCCGGGGGTAATAATCGAATCACTCACGAAGAATTCGGAAATGCTGATCGATCGATTTCTTGTGAAATGTACCCGGGACCGCAACCATAATTTTATGCTATACAACATCACGAGATAAAATATTTTATAGCATTATTATTTAATAACTCAGTAAGTTTTGTTATTGTCATAGACACTATGAACAACTATGCTTGCTGACACTTTTTGTCTCCGTATGAGAACACCTACTATGAAATCATGCCCATAACGTAAGGAGACGGTCCAAAATTGTATGGAGTCTGGGCCTGGTTTTGTACCAGTGATAAAATAAAATTAAAGAGAACAATAAACCATTTTTGACTAATCAAATCCACGAACTCGTCTTTATTTCAGTGCAAAAATTATTTATTAACTCCACATGACGCAATTATTCTACATAATGGCGGGCAGCAGACCAGAGGATTCATAATTTTTGACGTATGACGTTAGCTGTCAATATGCCTTGTCTATGCTTGAACAATGGCTCGAACTCAGAGTGAAGGACGCCATCTTGCAAGTGTTGCAAGTAGTACCTACCGAATAAGTCGAAATTAATTTTATTTTAGCAAGTCATTTATCGCGATTTGTGAATTTATTATATTTTTAATGAACTTTCTGTATTTTTTGGTTTTTCATGGTTTAGTGTACAAGATCAGGCCCAAAATGGACCATCTCCTTTGTCTTCCATTCCCGTACTCAAGTTTTAAAACATAATATCAATAGGCTCAGTGTAAAAATAGCCACTCACTACGATTCGGTGGACCGTAGGTATCATGGATAGTACACAAGTAAAAGACGCACAACCAGGCCGAGATTAGAATTTTAATGCCATATTCAAATCCGCATCGATGGGAATTGAACCTAGAACCAGCATGGTAACCTTTGTGTCACACGAGTCTACTATCAGACTACAGTCAAATATTTTAACTGTAACGAGTATTCACGATATTTATTATTTATACCGATATATCGACCCAATTGCATGGACCATGGTCACTGGCAAGACTGTCAGTCTGTCAATAATATCGGTATAAATAATTAATATCGTGAGTACCCGTTGTATTTAAAATGTTTAGTGTCCACGATGATAAAAGTTTAAGATCTTATAAATCAAATAACTTTCGTTATTTTTAGCGACCATTGCAATTTGCAATGTTATGGCCTTTTTGACCCTGTTAAGTTTATCAGCGGATAAACACATTCATTAGAAACTATTTGAACCAGTTTCACCAATGACCTGGAGTTAAGACTGTTAGTAACGGGAACTCCAATCAAGATTCGTAGTTAGTGCCGTGATTGTTTAGTTATTAACTTTAAATTTAGCACAATGAAACTTGTAGTCATAACCATGGTAAAAAATAAATGGCATCTTGTTTGTATGTGCTAAATTGGGACCTTGCTGCTCCCATTTCTTATGGAATTGATTTTTTTACGATACAGATACAGACGTGCATTTATTTGACCAACTTTAATATTCAGATCAATATTTTTAACACTGTTATAGAGAACAAAAAAAAAATGAAGAAGACAAAACGGTGAAATGGTTTTAATCTAGGACTAACACAGAAATTATTTATTATAATCACCTAGGCATCAGTAATAGCGTTGTTTTATAATACTTAGGTATATATTTTTTGAGTTATGCCTCCGTCACAATTTGTCGAATTGGTTTTAATAAACTTTACCCTTGCCGAATAATTTAAAAGCATGAAAAATAATACCTATATCTCAGTAGTGCAGTCTTTGCTATTTGTAGTCCAATAACACTTCGTAATAGATTACATTAAGTAACATCGCATTCGAAGAATATCCTAGTACCTACCACGAATTGGGTACACTGGAATCTCATATCCCATGGTCCCACAATCTTCCATGGAATAGAGCCATAATTTTTGTTGCTGCAACTTATACGTTACCCATCCATGTAGCTGTGTGAAAATTGTAACATTTATGCAAAATGTTCGAGTGAGCTCTCGGTGTGAACAAATTTGTGGACGTAAGCCACTTTTGTGGTCGCGTACAGAATTTGCAATGTACCTTGCAATGGGTAATCTTGCAGATGTTTTCCATTATTTTAAAATACTTACTTGTAAAGTTATGACCCTCCCCGTTATTTTATGTAAATAAACTCTAATGCTCTTCTCACACTACGCTATTTATGAGCTACGCGACTGCAACGCAATCCAAAATTCGCTGTATCTGACACTGTTCACTGACAGGAGACGCACCGTAGACGCGTCGCTTTCATACATTGACAAAATCCTAGTCGCTTGCAAATAGCGTTGTGTATGAAAAGCCTTATGTGGTAAATTTACAAAAGATCATTAAGAACATTCGCAATGCATACCTATTGAAATAACTTGTGCCCTTTTAAAATTGTTAGCTTCAATGCGGCTGTTTGTATTTATACCGGGCTTACTCAAAAATCTTTCGATAACATTGTTACTATAGCGTCTCCAACATGCAGTTCTATGAGGACTACAAATCGGATTTGTCGATACAAAATTCCCTAGAACCCAGACTTGGGCTGTTTAGAAAAATACTTTAATTCAAGTTTATCTGCAACATCTCTTAAGGATTTAGCACAAAAAAATATTCATGACTATTATTTTGTATGTAAGCATTATTTTTTTATTATTTATCTACCACTTCACGTGAAGGTGTTGAGTACCATTTGGCATTGAGTCTGTTCTTTGTATTAAAACTAACGGTGAAGTTTACGGCGGGTCAAAAGCCTCAAACAAGACAGCTCTTGTTATCAATACGACCTTATCTACCACAGTTAATGGTGGCCCGAGACACTGTGTCTGTCTTATTGTTGAATGCAAATATTTTTCTTTTACATTACATTTGTAACGCGATTTTGCATGTCAAAGACGATCGATCAAGATATGTTTTATCGTGAATATAATATACTTACTAGCTCTTAACCGCGGACTTGCCCGCTTCGTAGATAAATTTGTTTGTTTTTTATACAAACTTTCAATCCTTATTTGACCCACCTATTTGAGTAATATGACAAAATGCGTTCTTGGTGGACGTCTACAAACTATAAACTATCGCCCTGCAAAATTTCATCTTCATACGTCAAGCGGCTTACGAGATTTCGTGATGAGTAAGTGACCTTAAACTTTTAAATATATAGATAGAAGATATAAGATATGTGGATAAAAACAAAACGAGTACCTCGATTATGATGATAGAGTTCATTAGCCCCAGAGCCATGTGGTGGTAAGTGGTCATCGTTGTATACATAATAGATACACACCCTGAACAAGGGCGTTTCCAACTCATATTTAGGCAAGAAAGCGACAAACCCGCTTGGAAACTGGCAATACTGCAATCGAAACTTGTTAAAAACAGCACACCAATGATGTCAGAAGGGATATATCAAGCAGGTAAAAACCTTAAAAACGTATTCATTTCATTTATAAATGTTAACTTAATAAAAATTCAAATTTATTTGAGCACCAAATATCTTAATATAATAACAAAGTCACTACCCGCGAATAATTTATTTCATCCTTTGTTTTCATCTTAGATAATTTCATTTGCGTTTTTCAACGGCAAACATGAAATAGTACATATTTTTTAGTTATCACTCTAATGACCACATCTTTCACGTACAGTTAGTTTTTAAATTATGATAATGACTTAAGGCGGCATTAACTCTAACGCCATCCTTTGCTATCGTAACCCCTAGATTGCATACTCAAGGATGAAAGGCCAATAACTGAGCAAACTCGGGTGTCGAAAATTTTTACGTTTTCTTCAAAGAACATGCAGCAGTCACAAGAAGAATTTATAAAGTGTAATTCAAAGCCTACTAGATTAGAATTAGATTAGAATTAGAATTAGAATTATTGATTCTAATCTAGACTATTTCTATTCTAATATAGACTAGATTAGATTAGAATGATTTGCTAAGCTAGTAAAACTTAACATATATTAACTTAACTCGGCAGGAGGCGCTACCGGGTAAAATTTACCACATAGTGCATAAATTCATAAATATTTATTTTTCTGCTTATTTTTGTGCCGCGCCGCTTTAGGTACCTTTCGAGAAACGTGCGACAGTCCCCCATTTTGAATAAACGGCCAGTGTACTCGCGGTGTTCAGCCACAACAGATGTATAAGGTGCGTACGGGTATTTTTTACCCAGTAGCGACTATTTGTGTCTTATTATTTTTATTAGTCTACATTTGTTTTTTTGTTGTTTTAGACTATCAAGATGCCTTATTTTCCTCTTAGTGAGGAACAAATAGAAGAGTGCCTGCTTTTAGAATATAATGAGGAAGAAGATATCTCTGAAATTGAAGACAATGAAGATTTTAGTGAGCATGAAAGCAATTCAGAGCAAGAAGCATTTTTTTTCTTAAACTATTTTTTTCTAAAATACAAGTAGCCTAAGTTACTCCTTGTTACATCGGCTATCTGCTAGAGAAAGTCCCGTCAAAATCGGTTCAGCCATTTCAGAGATTAGACATAAATCATATAAGGAGGGTGAGAGGTTACTTTGAACGATTTTTTTTCAAAAAAATGCCAAATTAATAAATGTTAAAATTATTGTTATAAGTAAGAATATATTATGTTAATTTGATATTGATCTCGTTTTTTAAATTTTTGTTATGTTTAGAGTCTAATTTTGGTCATTTTATAAATCATGTGCAAAAAACATTTAATTTTATGATGTGATTTCATTAAAAAAAATTACAGATTACATTCATATATTAATACTTTTTTACACATTTTTTCGTAACAAATATATTTAATTATAACATAAAAATTTGTTTCATTGAAATACCCATAACAAACCCCCATTTTTACAATAAATCCATGGGTATTTTTTACCCGGTAGCGACACTTCGTGTTGCATTATGGGGTGCGCCTCCCGCCGAGTTAACTACTAAAAGCTTCACGGAGCTTTTACACACGCACGGCATGGAACGGCATGTTCGGCATGGAAAAGTCCTGAATAATTTATACCGAATAGGGGATAGCAGGATTGCACGGTGAATTCTAAGTGCTAGCAAAAGAATTTAAAGCTATTAATTTAACGCTCATGTCTGACCTACCCCATTGCTCAATGCATACTCCGCACGATCTCTCATTTCCATTGCTAATACAACGCTGAATGATGATACCAATCGCTACTATCGATTCAAGAAAATAGACTGATGAGTTTTGTTTGAGAGCATTGTACTAATGTTTGTGTATTTGTCTCAAACGTAAACAAAACTATTTACAGGTGCTTATATCAACAGTTGATGAATGAAACAGTTTTACGATGAAAGAGATCGTATGGGAAGGTATCATCGAGTTAATTCAGGGTAATAAAAAAATCAAATTTTGTTAAGTTGTTTAATCGATGTATCTGTATCTGTAACTATGTAGATATATTGCATAATAATAATAATGATCGCATGCGTATTGCACTGTGTTATTTAGGTTGTTTTCTTCTTTTGTTTTTTTCTTACTTTTGTATTCTTCAGTAGACAGACTAAGGAATTTAGGTTAAATCGCAAATTATAACATGTTAATTCATAATTGAATTACTTATTTTCCATATTGATATGACAATTCATTATGCCATTAAATTTTACAATTTCACTTCTCTCGGCAGTCCACAGTGTAAAACTTGAAGCGGAGTCAATAATTTCACCTGTATTGGTTACCCATTGATTGCTTCATTCTTACGTATACTTACCATCATACATAATACTGAAAACCGGTTCGAGTTATCTTCGACTATCATTAGTAGCGGACAACGGCAGTGTTTTGATGTCAACATGGTAGGCACTATGTTCTGCACATAACTCGAATTGCAATCAGATTAACGGTACAATTCTGCGATACGGTTTTGATTGCTTCGCTATATCTAATATCTTTAAACGAGCAATTCTTGTATATTTATTTATTTATTTATACCTATATAATCACGATCTCGGAAACGGCTGCAAAGATTTTCATGAAAGTTACAGATTAGGGGGTTTTCGGCTCAAGGAATCGATTTATCAAGGTCCCAGGTTCGAGAAAAGCTCGGTTCCCGAGATAAAGAGATTTTAAAAACATCATACTGACGTCATCTATGAAACATTAGGATAACTTCTATGAGGTACTGTTTGTAACGTGTTGAACTGACGCCATCTATGAAACATTAGGATAACTTCTATGAGATACGGTTTGTTTGTTTCAGTAGTATGAAACTAGATGGCGCTCGAATATATTTTTGTTCGGCTAATACTAATATTAATATTCATTCTTACGTTGAAGCGCTATTTTTGCGTTATACCTACCTATTTTCTGTTTGAATAAAATTAAAAATCAGTGCGATTATCTCGCTTGACCTCGCAGGACGCGTAGTGATAGTTTAACGTGCGTTTGTGATATTTACGAGAATATTTGTAAATAAATGTTAGTTTTGTTATTATCGATTTAATAATATATTTTAATAAAGTTTTAAATAAATAATGGTCAGATCGATGAAATTACTATTGTTGTAAATAGAATCAATAAAATTTTAAGTACGCCTAACAACTTGCTCATTAAACTAAAAGTATATTTTATTTATGTTGTTTAATTATCATAAACATTCAATACATTTTATCGCAAATAAAAATTTCAGTCGGGGACTGCCTAAGCCTGCGAAAAGTACGAAGGAAAGTTCAATGAATTTATCTAATTAAGTATGTACCTATTTAAAATGCAATTAATTCGCTCACACAGTTAACTTCTATGAGGTACTGTTTGTAACGTGTTGAAATTTCAGTAGTATGAAACTAGATGGCGCTGTACAACTTTGTGAAACACGCTGTTGAGATCCTTTGGCCGTAACATAAGTAAAATGAATTTTGTGCTCAGTGAACAGTTGTATGATTTGACTCCTGAATAGATGGCGGAATTCCTCGTATTTCTTGCGATTCATACTAAATATAATTTTCAACCGAGCAAAGCTCGGTCAACCAGGTACTGTATGGTAAAACTTGATATGTTGCAAGTTTTACCTATAAATACGCCAGGAATACTAGTTCAGTATAATGCATCGAAACTTGTTTTTAATTGGCTTAAAAACTGTCAATATACTTGTCCAGAGAAATTTAAATTTGTTAAACTAGTCAATTATAGTTGAAAATCATTATACAGTACTAGTTTGTATTTCAATAGATTAAACTCATTAAATCGCGCACCGTGAATATCTTAACTTTTTTACTAGTTAATTAACTCTCAAAGTTAGTTTTAACGAGTGGGTATGTCAAACGGTAAAATAGTAATTGGATTGTGTTATTTATATTAATAGTTTTACTGGCTTTTCATATAGGTACTTCATGTATTTTTAATAAAAATATATAAAAAGATTTCGCTCCAATCAGCCATTAGTTTTAGTACCTAGAGATAGATTTAGATACTTTTTAAACAAATAAGCAGCAGCAAGATCTATTAGCAGTTTAATTTTCAACAAAATAACATACATAAATTAGATTCCATAATAGCATTCGATCTATTGGTGTGGTCGTACGCTGCGGCGGCAAGAACGCAGTAAGAGAAGATTATATGAATTACTTTATGGTACTAGCTGTAGACGATTTTCATCTGTAGATTAAATAACATTAAGACGTACTTTAGCATGAAAGCCTTTTGAAAGACGTTTCTATAAATATTCTCTAGGGTAATGAACACAATGTAAATTGTAAGACGCGTCGGCTAATTACTTTTTAGACGTGATTTTATTTTATGTGCTAACAAAGTTGCGTTGGGATTTAACTACGTAGTTTTCTCTTTATAGGCGTTGATAGGGTTAACTTTAGTTTTTTACTTTGACTTAGGGTGCCTTTCCACCAGAGATGTGCTATGCTACGTTGCTAAGGATGCGTTTGACATCCACCAATCACATACATTGGCCCTCCTAGCAACCGTCTTACGAATGAATATGATTGGTGGATGGCAAACGAATCCTTAGCAACGTAGCATAGCACATCTCTGGTGGAAAATCAGCCTTATGCAAGGGTCACCTTATTTGAACTGATGATATTTTTCCGTATTATCTGTTTTCCATGAATGGAAATGTATAGGTGATTCTATATGATGACTCTCAATACCTCTCTCCTATCCGTTACCAAGGCCGCTACATGAAAGTGAGCCTTTTAAAAAATCTGCCTCAAAAATAGATTTTTATCCCTAGACTGAATAAGCTAAAGGACATATTACTTAACCAATTGATCCATATTGCATAAGTTGTTTCAATCATTTAAACGGTCTCCAAGCACTATGGTTAATATTCGTCGGCGGTCCCTAACTCGCCTTGGGCGCGGCCGGCAACGACCGAACGTTCGAGAGGTCAAGGAAGTATAGATATTAGAAGCGTCACATCTTCAAGTGCGTGAATAACGTCACAATACGCATGTTTAAGCATCCAAGCTGTGATAATATTGGATTTTAATTTACGTGTTTACAATGTTATCCAATAAAGTAACTACATTAGGTATACATTTTAGGGGATAGTTTGTACTACAATTTCGACGTGACAAAGCATGTTTAATTATAATTGAGTTGTATTTACGCTATGTATTGAAACGTATTCATTGCTAAATATTGATAAATAAAAGATTACGTAGCAGTAAAAAACTTATACAAACATGAATTCCAAGCGGTGTACGCGTAAATATAATGAGTGGTACGGTTAAACGTTAGCTATAAAATTTTAAGTACAGTAACAATTTGAAATGACGAGGTAAATCTTATTTACAGTAACTATTTACTATTAAACTGACCTTCACTTTTCTGGGTTAATTTAACATTTAAGGTCACCGCGTTGAGGGTTACAATGATAATGTTATCGAAATATATTTAGTGTAAATAAATACCTATGATCCGCAAACAGTTTACGAGGTGATGTTAATTTACTGCACAGCAATAAACTATACGATTAGTCGAAAATATGAATGTAAAACAAATTAATCGCTTTATTATAACATTCGATGCTTCGTTTCCATTTGAAATCCTGCATAAATTTACATTCACTTCATATTTTAGTTCACTGATGAAGCAATTTCTTTGTAACAACTTTCTGCTGCAGCTAGTTTTATTTGATAAACGAACTACGCTCAATCCCTTGCTCGTTGTGCGCAAAATTTAACTTGTCGTATCCAGTCGATTTATAACCGAGTACCATACCTTCTATAAGTCAGGAGGAAAATGACACAATCGTCCACTTCCTAACAGATATCCTATCCTAGGTCAATCTCATTAGAGGAGTGCGGAGACGCGGAAAATTGTGACGATACTGGTTCAAATCCAGCTTGAGTGGTTAAGGTCGTTTGGTTATTGAACTATAAGTAGTATTGTTTTGGACAATTAAAACTTTTTGAAGACCACATAAACATAGGACCCGGGTATAAGTTTAAACTATGGTTCAATAAACTAGATTTAACTTCGATCAATGACTTAGGCTTTTTTCTCTAATGATATAATTTAATAAACAAATAATTATATTGAGAGCTTCAAAGTTTTCGTCAAGTGGGAATTAAACAGTAAAGCTCTACACTGTAGAGCTATGTAGAGCTATTACAATTACAATTTATAGATACTAGTGGTGATATGTCATAGGTAATATTTTTTTGCGATAACTGCAAAGTTTTAACATAAAAAAACTTGAAATGTTGATTTATCTATACGGGCAATTTCACTACTGTAAGGAACTCCTTTTGGACAATCACTAATTATGTCAATAAGAAGGAGTAACAGGCCGTTTACTTATAAAAGGACATTAAAAAAATACAACTGTCAGAAGAAGACATAAACATAAAGAAAGGGGAATATTATTGAATATAAAAATAGACTGATGTACATACATAATAAGTTATATAAAAAACAAAGCTATATAGTAAAACAGTCTTTTCTGAGCACTCCTTTTACTACATTCCTTAAATATTTGATTTTCTTTGACAGTTTCTCTACTACGTATTTTACATTTCTCCAATAATTTAGGTGCAGATTTTTTTCTACTCAAATTACGGATCTAAAAAGGACCACGTCTTTGATGTATTGTTTTTATTTATAGCGAGTAAGTATCGTTAACCATAAAGAATCTGTTTGTATATGTAGACCTAAAATGTGTACGTAATACCTATATCAACCTATATGTAGTTTGTAAAACGGTTTATATTGCTTGAGCAGAAAAATAGGAAACCTGTCATGAGGGCGCTAAAGTTTCCTTTTTTATGGCAACAGCACAGACAACAGTAACTATAGTAACGCTCGTGTTATTATTGTCATTTTGACAACTATGTCGGAAATGTTATATAAGAAACATGATAAGAAAATAAATGTTATTTTATACGAAATGTTATTTATGCACATAGAAAACCACTTTTCTTTCACGAACATGAACAGTTTTTGTCATTTTAGCATAAAATATACATTCACAGTAAAAAGACAAACATGAGACATACCGCGTGACATTCAAACTCACTGACAAGCAATTTACTATTGACGTTTAGAAACTAAGCGTTGCCACTATAACAAATTAGTTCCATGAGTTTACCGTAATATGGCGAGGTTTTTTATATTCCTGGTCAACCAATACCTACTATACCAAGCAACTACCTTTGCTTTGCTTGAGTATATCAACGTCATTGTAATCACTCTCAAAAACAATTTCTTAGCTACGGAACTCATTAAATTTACATATTTTTTATTGAACGGACTACAATATCTACACATTAAGATGAAATTAATGTCAATGTACTGTAACTCAAAATTCATTACTTACTCATTACTTAACTCTCGTGTCACAATGTTAGTTACCATACTCCTCCGAAACGGCTTGACCGATTGTACGATTGTAATGAAATTTTGTGTGCATATTCAGTAGGTCTGAGAATCGACTACCTACTATCTATTTTTCATACCCCTAAGTGATAAGGGTTGTCACCCTTAACATTTTTTTTTAATTTTTGGACAAAAGTTTTTGTTTTTATTTTTCTATAATGTGGCATTAAAAATACATACAAATTTTCACCCTTTTATCACCAACCCCTATTTTTAATAGTCATTTTTAACCGACTTCAAATAAGAAGGAGGTTCTCAATTTGACCGTATATTATGCTTTTTTTTATGTGTGTTCAGCGATTTTTTGAGGATCTGATGATGGCATATCAGAGAAATCGAGGGGAACTTTCGAAAATTGTATGGACGACTAGTGTGTTTGTTCATGTTATCATAAGTACATTAAAGCGTTACCATTTCATGAAGGTCTGGAGTCGATCTGATGAAGCCGAAGGACAGTCGAGGGAACTCCTCAACGATTTATTGCAGTTATCTTGTGTTTGGGCTTGATTAATTTGTAGTGACTAGAACTTTACACTTACATGTTGAATCGCCACCTGGCGAGTAGTTTTTGAGTTATCTCTGCTTATCAAGGTTGAAGTCGGTTATTTTTTGTAAAAAGCAATAATGTTATCCTAGAAATAATTAAATTTATATGGCATAACAACGTTTGCGGGATCAGCTAGTAACGTATATACCCTTATTGATAGTTTTTCTAAAGTATCTTCCATTTACTAACATCGGTTAGTTACAATTTACTTAGAATTATGTATAAATGCTACCTCTGCGTTTATGACGTCAGTCGTGTTTTTATAAAAAGTACAAAGTATTGAATTGCGCGCGCGTTTAACAGGCGTGAAAAATCCATTAGCATATTTATCTTTCGTCTTGTGACATAGTGGTATTGTCGAGTGTCGAAATATCGTCGTTAAATATAAAAGTATTTATAACAAGTATTCTTTTAAAAATAACTTAGGTTGGGTGGTATTTCAGTATCTTCTGGAACCCAATAACTCATTATGAGGAAGCATACGTATATGCATATGCATAGTTATAAGAAATTGTAGATATCCCATAAAAAACAATACTTACTGTACTTACTCGCTTATATATTTACTCGCTTATGTAGGTACTTACGAGTTACGTACTAGTGAGCAATTGAATGAGTGAACGAGTGAATGAATGAATAATTAAATGAAATAACGAGTGAATGATTGAACGATTGAATCACTCATTCACTCGTGTGACGTGAAACAAGCGGAGTGGGTATCCGTGTTTTTTTAAGTCAAGGTGCCATATCCGAAGGAGTGGGTGTCCGTGTGTTGGAACAAATGTGTAACAGGTGTCTGTATATAAACACAATACATTAAAGTATACTCGTATAATCTATCTTCCGTTGACAAGTCAATGTGCGGATACTCGCTTTATAAATTGAATTTGCTGTTCGTTCTGATCTCCATATTAACTTTTCCCCCTTATTGCGCACCGCCAAGGGTTAATTTCCAAAATATTTTAGTTTTCCTCGGATTCATTTACTAAACACTAATTGTGTTCTAAATTTGAAGCTTCTATGTCTGCTAGAAGTGCCTTACTTTTGATGATCGGGCAGTCAGTGAGTACGTGTGTATGTACGTGAGTGTCAAAAATAAGAAATTTTAACTCGTTATAATTCTTAAACTACTGGTTCAAATTAAATGAAATTTGAAATATACTGAGTTTTTATAATGCCTGCTTGGTTACTAAAAATTCAAGCTTCCACAACAAGGCTATAGAGTTAGAGCGTCGAAAATGGCCTGAATAGGCTCGAGAAAAGGATGGTACGGCCGTAGCGCTTTTTCGCTTGACTTGGTGGGGGCACTGCCGTGCCCCCAGATTACTACTTAGTCGGTAAATGTGAAGATGATCCAACTAATGACAGCCAGGAAATTATTAGGTATTTGAGTCGCTGCGATTAGTGGTTAGTTGAGCTGGTTGAGAATGGTTGACTTCAGTCCTGCAACTGAGTACCTAGGGTTCGGCAGTCACCTCTTACGATACCCTGGGTTGTCCTTATGGGAAATTCGAGATAATACAAAAAAAAACAGATAATGAAGTCGCTATGCTATTTTTCTAGAAACATTTGAAGCGTAGACAGAAATGAGCAATAAAGAGCTATTAATAATTTTGATTTGAATAAATAAAAAACTTGTTACTCATTCGGTACGTAGGTACTAGCAAAAACAGGGATTTATTTGTAATTTATGTTACCTTTCCACATTTTTTACCTTTTCATAATCAATAATTGTTCCTCTAATCCATAACGGAGCGCAAAAAGTTACCCATGTTACGAATACATAATGACGTGTTTACCGCCATAATTTCCTTGAATACCCATGACAGTACCATTATGCTCATTTCTTGCAGCCATCATTAAAGATGGACGGGTAAGTCACGACTACAATATGTTATAATTACAATACGTTATAATAAGCACACGTGTATTACTACAATTTAATAATATATTGCATAACATAGAATTGCTTAATAAAGAACTTATGGTTATATTGTTGGAACCGATTGGTAATTAATTGGTTGATAAACATTTAATGGACAATAAAAATACTTAAATCACAATTACACTTAGTTAAAGGAGGTCATTTTCCCCACGGTACCTCATGAGGATTTAAGATTTGAAGACTAAGATTGATATCACAATACCAAAGTACCTACAGGAGTATAATTTTATAAGGCCAGGTATTTCATCAATGGCGTTTATTAACCCTTAACAACCCAGTAAACTTTAGCAACTTAACCGCCCAGTAGTGTCCAACGGACTCATCTCCCAAAATTAACGGCAAATGAAAAATCAAAGATAAAATATATGTGTCGGATCAGGAGGCAAGCCAAGAGCGGTATGTCAGGGTTAGGAGATCCCATGTTGCAGGGATTAAGTAGCCACAAAATAACAATGAAGGTTTATTTTACACACTTAAGAGATATTACAGAGATTAGGTATTATTAATGGTATACCTATTCTTCGTTAAGAAAATGAAGCCTGCACTCTAGGTGCAAAGCCCTGAAAATGTCAATCAGCCGAAGCAAAAAGGAATAAAGAAGGGCTTCGAAATGCTTAATTTAAATTCATTTGGACTCTATTAAGTTTCTATATCCATACTAATATTATAAATGCGAAAGTCTGTCTGTCTGCCTGTCTGTCTGTCTGTCTGTGACGTTTTCACGGCTAAACCACCCGATTTGGATGAAATTCGGAATGAAAATAGTTGAAGACCCAGAGTCACACATAGGCTATTTTTTTCAAAAATTAACCCCTAAAGGCTTAAAATAGGGGATGAAAGTTTGTATGAAAAATTTAAACCGCCTGACCGATTTCGATGAATTTTCCCAGGAAGATAGTTGATGACATACCCCCTTCCCCACTTCCCCGGTTCGCGATATAAACGAATTCCACGCGGGCGAAGCCGCGGGAACAAACTAGTAAGTATTATAATATTGTTTTTTTCCATCACACGTGCTGCGATATGACGTATTTTTTCAATCGCTTACTTCATAATTCAAACAGATTAATGACATTGGTCCTTTTAACCAAAAAAGTGATGTACTACAATGTACAGGCAAAAGACAACGTACAAAAATTATTAAAAATTATTCAAATATACGCAGTCAGTTTGAACGATACTCGATACGAACAGTAATTGAACCGTATAACTTTCATGCGTAATCCTTTAAATGTATCAAGTAACCAATATTTTACCATAAAATAAAAACTAGAAGTAACCAATCAGTACCTAAATACATTCACTAATTAATCAACGTAGATAATGTTGGTAATTTCATTTTGCCATTTTCATATTCAGACTTTTTCTTAAGCAAACCTGTATGTTCAATACATGTTTACTGAGATTTACAGGGCTGCAATTAGAATTCATAATGTTAGCTCGCGATTTTGTAATAGCTGCATTCTGTAATAAGTACCTAGTAGGTACCTAAGAACCGAAGTTAAAACTGACGCTAGAGTTGAAACAATGATTGAATTGTTTATATCTTGATATCCAAGAGATCTACTGACATCGCGCGGTCAGTTGGTAAAAGGATAACAGTTAGGCACTTCTCACACAACGCTATTTGCAAGCGACTAGGATCTTGTCAGTGACGTGCGCTCTCTCTGCCGCGCTCCCTGTAACTGTCACCCTGAACCCGCATGCCAGAGACAACGTCATATCCTTACCACAGACTACATACACTACATCCCTTCCTTATTATAAAATTTGATGAAAGATACTTCTCTTGGTTAAAGTTACTCTTGGTTGAATGATGAATGATGACGCAATCAAGTTACACAGTCGTTCATCTTCACCATGAACTTTCCATTCTCCCGTTCATCTTCACCATGAACTTTCCCTTTCATCTTCACCATGAACTTTCCATTCTCCCTCTATCCTTTTTAATGATTTTATTTTCCGTCAATTTACACGTACAGACAATACTCATTTTACAAAAATTACGAATTTATAGAGTGCGCCATGGTGAGACCTCATGAAATTTATTTTTAAAAAATAATCTTCTCAACTTTGCTTCTAGGGAAACTGTGAAACCAAAACATAAATACCCCTTAACTTTAACTCTGTAATATAAATAATATTGAGTTGCAGAAAAGCGCCTTCCTATGTATATGACAACTATTCGTTTCTTTATAATAATAATCTCAATTGCTCATAACCAATTTATTTTAATGGATTATTTTGCTGATCTACCGTGGATCCAACATAATATAAAAATAGGCGGGCATACTCAAAACCCCGAGGTAATGCAAAATGTGCCGTATGAACAATGTGTCGGTATTCAGTTTACAGTTAAACCTGTTTTATTCCCTTACAGTCTCTTAGAAATCTGAACATAGTACATATTTATCTCTTTTAGGCACAAGTTCCGGAACAACAGCAATTTATTCGTGACAACCACCATTACCTCCGCTGCGCAATTATCCTTTTATAAAAAGGGTGTCGTTATCGGCCACATTTTACAACAGACGATTCCCACAATAACTACCTGATTGTAACTTTATCAACAGTAAGCATTTCCAATTAAGAAAATTATTTATTTACAATCCCACCATGCAATTCTTTCACTGTAACCGCTGTTCGACTTTGGAACTCCCTTCCCAAGTCCATTCGATAAGCCCAATCCCCATGCTCCTTCAAAGCTTCAAACTCTTGTCAAATCTTATTTCTTACAATCACAATAATTTTTTATTTATTTTTACTTTTGTTCTAACAATCGATGACCTGTTAGACATTGCTATCAACAATTCATGTTTTGTTTTATGTCAATCTGTGTTCTTTCTTTTTTTTTTCGTTTTTTTTTTCAACATATCACGTTATATTATCTACTTATATATTTCTATATTTTAATATACTGTTTTACTGTTTTCACAATATATCTATATATTTACACCCTGCCTCTAGGAATGCTATCCTATAGTCATAACTTCTAGCCCTTCAGGCTGTCTGGAAGAAATCGCTCTTTAGCGATAAGACCGCCTTTTGTATAAACTTGATTTTTGTCTTTCCGTTGTTGTTATCGTGTTTGGTGTACAATAAACATTATTATTATTATTATTATTATTATTATGTTTTTATATACTTCTTGTATGTTACGATTTACAATTGAATGTAGGTTCGCACTACCCGACACATCTGATCATACGATCATGTTGCGATTTACAATTATGTAGTAATAATAATAAACGCTAACACATTCATACCCACGCAGTAGGTTACTAGGTACCTGTGTCGCGGGTGGCATGGACCACACATAAATAACACATCACAATTACACCCATGACCCGAGTACAATATTTATGTGCTACATAAATATCTGCCCTGGCCGGGAATCGAACCCGGGACCCCTCGCGTCGCAGGCAGGGTTGCTACCAACTAGGCTACAGGGTCGTCAATCACGTACGATTCACAATTTCATATAGGTTCGTACTACCTGAGACACACAACGTGAACAATTTACAATTTCATGTAGGTTTGTACTACCTCACACATCCGATCACGCACGATTCACACCTTCATGTAGGTTCGTACTACCTTACACACGTGTACGTACAATTTACAATTTCATGTAGGTTTGTACTACCTTACACATCCGATCACGCACGATTTACAATTTCATGTAGGTTCGTACTACCTAACACACAACGTGTACGTACAATTTACAATTTCATGTAGGTTTGTACTACCCCATACATCCGATCACGCACGATTTACACCTTCATGTAGGTTCGTACTACCTTACACACGTGTACGTACAATTTACAATTTCATGTAGGTTTGTACTACCTTACACATCCGATCACGCACGATTTACAATTTCATGTAGGTTCGTACTACCTAACACACAACGTGTACGTACAATTTACAATTTCATGTAGGTTTGTACTACCCCATACATCCGATCACGCACGATTTACACCTTCATGTAGGTTCGTACTACCTGACACACGTGTGCGTACAATTTACAATTTCATGTAGGTTTGTACTACCTTATACATGTATCCGATCACGCACGATTTACAATTTCATGTAGGTTCGTACTACCTGACACACATAATCACGTACAATTTACAATTTCACGTAGGTTTGTACTACCTTATCGCGTAATATATTTATTTTATTAAGTATTTTTGCATTAAAACTCCATTAATTTTATTAAATCACCGCAAAGACTAACCAAAACCAGATTTTTTTAACAAATCCTTTTATGCGGTACAATTTAAAGTCTATAGTTGCACAGCCACCTAACAATCCTTCAAGTATGTAAGTACCTCGTTATGATATATTATGATTGATACTTTTACTATTCACGAGGTCAAGAATCAATAGAATCGTTATAGCTATTTAATTCATACAATTTTTTATCCATTAAAAGTTATGGTTATATTTATTCAATTTATTGTTTTTATACCGAAATACCCATGCTTAAAACAATACAACATAGTTACTACTGTTTGTTTGTTTGTTTGTGCTTAACGTCAGTCAGCTGTTTGTACCAGAAAAGTCCAATGTATATTGATTTTAATAATTGATATTCAAGATTATGTATGATGAAAAACTTATAGCGCGCTACTTATTAAAACTGATCTGGTAAAAATAAAATAAATAAGGAGCCTTCCCGTGTGGTGAACATGACAAGCCTACATGAGCGCCCTACGCACCCTGGACACCTTACTCCAGGAGTGACTCAGTGAAGACAGGGGCGTGACTAATACTTCCGCCAAAAAGGCTCTTATCAGAGTCAAACCAAAAGGCCATTTGGCACTTATCAGTGCCATCCCAAAAAGTTCTTACCACCGTACTCCCAACCACCAGACCATCACCGCTCCTACACCTCCTTCACTGTCGATGCTAGTACTCTCATCCTTCTTTCTTTCTTTTTTTTTTTTTTCAAGGCAACCACTCTGCATGTATGATAAAAACCAAAGCCTAGGTTTTAATACGGCAACCTTATTCAAGACTACGTGTTTTACCTAAGTAAATAATGAACCCATCTCTAATTCAGTTCATTAACCTAGAGGTTGCACTTCTTCCAGTAATGATTCGATGGCAAAGACGCCACCACCGCTTCAGAGAAACCCATTCAATATTATCCACCATCAAATTTCCAAATCTGTTGTGAAATGAATACCTAATCTGTTGTGAAATGAATATCTATTTTATGTATAATTTTATTATTTAGAAAGGGTGGCAGAACTTACTCCCCTGCTTTAATCACTATTCGCGTTTTCATTAAGATTTTCTACCACCTCCGGCTCTCTCACCATACTAGTGATAAATATGTCGAATGGAGCAGCTTAGGATAAAGCTTAGTTATGTTGATTTGGCAAAACATACTAAAATTGTTTCCTTACGTTGAGTAAAACTCAAGCAATAATTCCACCAGAGCAACCTAGTTATTGTAAAAGGTACGATTGCACTAAACATTATGACAATATTAAGATTATTTAATCACCCGAAAACGTTTAGGACTTTTCCAAATGCATATAATAATCTATCTCCTTCAATACAGATTGGAATTAAAACTAATACTTTTACCTACCGTCGCTTGAACAATCCTTCAGTTAGGTAAGCTAGCTATAAATAATTAGCCCTTTAGTTTTTAGGGGGTTCATGGGTCAACACCCAATTAGAATGAGAGAAATACGGATGACAACTATCAGATGTTCGCTTCTTACATACAAGAGTTCACTGTCTGCTTGAAAGCCAAAGCAAATAATGTGCACGACTCACCTCAGGACTGCTACACGGGCCCCCAGCGCCCAAACCCTCGTCCACGGCACCCACTTACACATCACCAGCTTCACTTTGGGTTCGCAGCGCAACAGAAAAGTACCACAACTTCTTTTGTAGTGTGTAGCTGAGACACCTTAATATAAGTTAGGTTAAGTATCATTATATGAGGGAGTAATAATAAAGACTTCGTACAAGCAACACGTCTCTCTTATTCACCGAACCTGCACACGTCATCACATTTTAATAGTTTTGATTATGATATACACATATGAATTGAGCTTAGATTTCGGTGCTTAGACTACAATCGGTTGATTGCGCAATATAGATATAAGTCCAGTACAAACTCTCAATCTATTTACATTAATCCAAGACAACATCTGCCCATAGCACAGCGTTGCCGCAACTCGCTAATTCATCATTATTTCTAGGACCATAAGGAATATATAAAAAGTGCTATTTTAATGCAAACAAGGTAAGTACTTTCAAAGATATTAATTGGTGAATTCGGCTCTCACACTTCGGTGCCAATGCGATCTTATTATTATATAGTTTACGACCTCAGTCTTGTTAATGTTTTTGAATATCCCAAACATACTCCTAGGCAAAATTGCCAATACTTTTTTATAAATAAGAGAGTAACAAGTAACAATAAAATTATTTGTATAAGCAGTCAAGTGGGGCACGAAGTAGTTATTATGAATAATTACACCTCACTTAATCATGTTAAGTCACAACTAATACCATGACTGATGACATCCAGGTGCCTGAGACTGGTAGTCCCGGCATTTAATACAGCTCCATCTTGTATAGTGCAAGTGAACTATAATAAGGTCAATAGTTTTCCTCCATCAATTGAACTAATAAAATTGTTCACTACCCGACATCTAGATGTCGTTGAATGCCAATTGGCTTACATTATTTTTGGAAAAGAACTGATATTCTTCAAATAGCCAGACTGATTCCTTCTTCAAACATAGCTAAGAACCACCGCAAGAAAACAGATTTTAATCACATAACTATCCACTGTATAACTGTAAAAGTAAACAAACTTTCACTTACCTTTACATACTTCCTCCTTCTTCTTTTCTTGTGTTTACCACTGACCTTTTACCTCGTCGCCATTATGTAGTACTCCACACGTGTATGATACGTATATTGGCTCGTTCCATGCCAGTCCACAAGTGACGTGCGCTCTCTCTGCCGCGCTCCCTGTAACTGTCACCCTGAACCCGCATGCCAGAGACAACGTCATATCCTTACCACAGACTACATACACTACAGTATGAAAGCGACGCGACTACAATGCGTCTCCTGTCAGTGAACAGTGTCAGATATAGCGAATTTTGGATTGCGTTGCAGTCGCGTAGCCCATAGATAGCGTAATGTCTAATGTCTATATGCCCATAGAAAGTGTAATGAGAAGGGCCTTAGTGACAAAATTACTTGACATTTTAAATTTTCGCCGTCAATCTATAACGTACCTTAATCACATCAGCGAAAAGCCGGCATTTGTGTGAGATGCAATTAAAAAACGATCTCCATGTCGAATGTAAACGCAATACGCGGACACAAAAATACTACTACAGTCCATCAATAACGATTACAAATGGTATGTTTGTTTCAATCTATATATACCTACATGTACGGGTAATCTGGAAAATAACTCTCCTAAATGAATTTGGCTCTATGCTAGAGTCTCTGACTGTGGTGTATTCAACGTAGTTAGGTACTAGTTACATACAATGTTTTGAGTTATTCATTCCTATCTACTGTCATGTCCAAATGGTCTTAAATACGTCATTACCAGTCATCAGTCAGTGCTTACAACATACAGACAGTAATTACTGTCATTACCGCTTAAAACTTACACATATAACTACGAAGGAATTTCCGTACAGCTGTCCGTATGTTCATACTGGCGCATGTACTGAATACTGTGGCAGTAATTAGTAGGAGAGAATTTCTACCGGAAGCATCAAGTCCCAAGTGTGCATATGTGGTAGTTAAAATAGACGGGTGATTACCACTAGTTCAATTGAGTAGTACAACCGACCCATTTATAAGTAAGTACATACGTTGGTATGATAGTATGTAGGTAGGTAGGTATCAGATGTATAACAAGCTAACAAGACAGATAGATACCTACAACAATTTGCACGTTTTAACTAATTTGTTTACTTTCTTAAAGCACTTAAGTTATATACTTACTGTTAGGGGTGGAGAATGGACTGTATTTCTGTACTCACCTGGAGCCCGGCGCTGGTTGGTGTCGCCGTATCCCAGGGTGGTGTTCTTTAGGTGAACTTCAGGCGAGTGGAGATCCTTAGGTGCGATTTCCCGAATTCTTCGTGGTTGGTGCGGACACTGGATATTAGTTTGCACGTAACTGGGCACTTTCGACCGTTTAGACTAGCGTTATTTTGGATATTTTTGTGGAGTCGTTGCGTACTCGACGGCAGAAATTTCTCGACTATTTTGCCGCGTTTGTTGGCGAACAGCGCCCTCTGGGCAGTCGGAGCAAGAAAACAGTCCAACTCATAGAAAAGTAATATAGATTAAATAAAGATTCTTTATGGATGGTGCATTCTGAATATGATTAAGAATAGTACGGAACACTTACTATTGGCAGAGAAAATCATACGCGTAGGCAAGTGGATAATTTCTAGCGGAAGTAAATTATCGTATCTACATACGTCAAGTCAAGGTTGGTTCATGACCGTGACATTAGTAGACAAGTGTTTAGTACCTAATTAGTGGTCTTTATACACCGTGATTAGTTGAAACGTAACAAGACAGTAAGCGATAGTAAAGTGGGAATTTCTACCGGAAGCGGTGACGTGATTAAATATCGGATATACAACGTAACAAGGTGGACTGGTTTGGATTGAACCGATATTAATGACATAATATGTTACATGTGACTCTAATAGACGGCAATGCTAGGAAGTAAGACATAATTAATACCCCGCATAGCATAGAGCACTTACTAACTAAAGTGGTAAGTACTACTCGTGAAGTACTTTAGTACATTGTGAACATGCTCGTGAACAAACTTTTTTCTGTCATATAAATGTGTGCACTGTGCACCGCCCGGAAATCGAAAAGGAGATCCTTTGGCTCGCACGTAGGGTAGGAATTCGGTAGCAATTAGACTGCGGGGTAAAAGTAAAGTTTTAAGTAGGTAGGTACGTATTGAATTATTGATATACCTAAATATTTCTTTCACACAAACTTTTATAAAATACAAAAATAATTTTATTTAAAATTGGGTGTTGTAGCTTTTTAGGGTTAAATGATTTTTAACAATCGACACTCTTCGACTATTAACTTGAAACTTATGCTAGTAAACAGTTTAAGTTTGTATGTAATTATTACACGGAAAAAAATATTTTAAGTACCGTAAATATTACACCTATAACTCAGAAGAAAACATTGCGTATTCAAGGTTTACCCTTAGATATGAATAAAAGATTAATTAATGGAAAAGCTCATTAAAACCTACCGTTAAAAATTGTGATTCCTTAAAGTAATACTCGTATTTCGAAGAATTCAGTCATTAATATAGTTAGTTAATTAACGACTTCAAAAATAAACTCTAAGTAGTCTAATTAAAAAAAATCTTATAACTATTCGCGAAAACTCATTACTATGTCGTAAAAATAGCATTTAATGATTTTTTCTTTCTGCCTACTATTGTGTTACGGAAATATTTTATTTTATGGAGTCGAAGAAGCAAACGAGCATGCAGCACCACCCTTCCGTAGTTCCACCTTTTCTCAGTTTTCAAAGATTTTGAGGGGATAATAAAACAATATTCATATCTTTCACGTCTTTAATTATTTTTCTGACTTCAATTTGTCGGTGATATGACGTGTTATTTTTTTTTATTTTTTATGGAATTAAGATAGCAAACGAGCATGCAGCACCACCCTTCCGTTGCCGCCCATAACAACTGTGACCGACCTAGAACTAGGCTCAAAGGGACTAGGATGGTTAGTCCAGTTAGTAGATGGTGTTAGAATATTAGTTGGTTAGTTTGATTAGTGTGAGGACAGGGACTGTCGGTGATAATTAGTCCTGTTATTTAATGTTAGTAATAGTCCAGTTACTTATTGTTAGTATGAGTCTCGTTCTAATTCGGTCACAGATGCGTTGCTACCCCTGAGGACTGAGATGGTCGTTTCTAAAAAAGTGTATATGGACAACTGTAATGGAAGTAAGCAATATTTCTTGTTTACATTGGTGTTGCTATATATATAAGCCTGCTTAATGATCCGATATTAGTGTTGTTAGAATAACCGATACAGGACGTTCGTTCCAGAGTTTGCACACAGCTAGTCGCTAAAATGAATAAATCCGTATATTCACAAGTCTGTGCGTCAGGGCTCATGGTTATAAATGGCAGACTCAGTGGATAAGGTAGATCCACTTAATGTAAATTGGTTGTTTCCGTATTTTTATGACCATTGTTAGCATGAAATCTGCATTATTTTTACAGCTGCTATCATCCTATACACGTGACGGAGGCACGTGGTGTAAGACATATGAAATACCTAAGTATTTAATTTTTATTTATCAACGAAATTTTATGGTTAAAGTAAAACAGGTTTTTACACTGAAATGAGGTCTCCTACACAATATTTTTTTAATAAAGCCAACGCAATCGGACACAGATACCGACATCACTATTTACACAATAAAATAACAAACTCCACCAAGGGAGGCATGATTTAAAAAATGCGATACCTTTAAGTAAAATTAATGAATGCACCCTTTTATATCCATCCGTGTCCGTCGGCCTCGTTTCAAACCTGCACATACGAGAGTTCATCTTAATGTGCTCAAGTGTATGAAGTCTACGAAATTTACAAAGATTGCCCATTTTGATTACCCCTTTGTAAATGGGCAATCAAGCTCAGCAGTGGGACAGTAATTGTGTACTGAAGTAGGTATATTAACAATGATAAATATCTATACTTAATAATATAAGCCGAAAGAGTTTGTTTGTTTGAACGTGCTAATGTCAGGAACTACTGGTCCAAATTGAAAAAATATTTTTGTATTGAATAGTCCATTTATTGAGGAAGGCTATAGGCTAAAATCACGCTACGACCAATAGGAGCAGAGCAAAATGTTTCGCGAAGCGAAGCGAGGGCGTCTACTTCATAATATACATAATGTTGCAGGACGACGTCTGCCGGGTCACCTAGTGTAAATATACAGTACACATCAATTTATCCATTTTTATTTTGATTTTTGTCTCTTAATCTCTTCCAGGCAAGGTTAGATCGATTATATTCTCATCAAAACTGTATAAAATATAATCTAGGTTTTTAGATTGTTTAATAAGCAACAATATGGATTTGATTACGATGTATTGCTATTATCTATTCTGTATAGTAAAATACTGGCGAACCTAATACTACTATGAACGTATGAAGGACATTACAGTCATTATAATACTTATTCCAAAGTTCAGAATACAAGTGTTCTACAGATCTATTCAAAGTCAAATGTTCATAATACAAAATTAAGTTGCTCATGGTTATAAATATCCGACGATTTATTGTACAATGTACCTAATTCCGAAAATAGATTGATTATGATTTCATTTGCGATTAGATTTGGAATAAGTATAAAATTGCTTAACTAAAATTGAGAATTGGAGAGAATATTCCTCATAACTGTTATTGATGTTACTGAATTATTTGTTGCCTTTTTAATAATAAGTTTAAAATCGCATGCGCTGCAGAGACTTGACAAAATAACGCACAAGAACGTCGAAGTAACTGAGCGCTTTGTATGAAAAAGCAAATTTTCATTTCATTCACATACGTGACAATTTGCGGTCCAAATGTGCGACAAACGACACAATCAGGGACATCACAACGACACAGTTTTCTTCGGGAAAAGCTGTTGCTGTTAGATACTAATATGCTCATTTATAAAAGTACCTGGTTGGCTTTGCTCGGTTGAAAATTATATTTAGTATGAATCGCAAGAAATACGTGGAATTCCGCCATCTATTCAGGAGTCAAATCATACAACTGTTCACTGAGCACAAAATTCATTTTACTTATGTTACGGCCAAAGGATCTCAACAGCGTGTTTCACAAAGTTGTACAGCGCCATCTAGTTTCATACTACTGAAATTTCAACACGTTACAAACAGTACCTCATAGAAGTTAACTGTGTGAGCGAATTAATTGCATTTTAAATAGGTACATACTTAATTAGATAAATTCATTGAACTTTCCTTCGTACTTTTCGCAGGCTTAGGCAGTCCCCGACTGAAATTTTTATTTGCGATAAAATGTATTGAATGTTTATGATAATTAAACAACATAAATAAATATACTTTTAGTTTAATGAGCAAGTTGTTAGGCGTACTTAAAATTTTATTGATTCTATTTACAACAATAGTAATTTCATCGATCTGACCATTATTTATTTAAAACTTTATTAAAATATATTATTAAATCGATAATAACAAAACTAACATTTATTTACAAATATTCTCGTAAATATCACAAACGCACGTTAAACTATCACTACGCGTCCTGCGAGGTCAAGCGAGATAATCGCACTGATTTTTAATTTTATTCAAACAGAAAATAGGTAGGTATAACGCAAAAATAGCGCTTCAACGTAAGAATGAATATTAATATTAGTATTAGCCGAACAAAAATATATTCGAGCGCCATCTAGTTTCATACTACTGAAACAAACAAACCGTATCTCATAGAAGTTATCCTAATGTTTCATAGATGGCGTCAGTTCAACACGTTACAAACAGTACCTCATAGAAGTTATCCTAATGTTTCATAGATGACGTCAGTATGATGTTTTTAAAATCTCTTTATCTCGGGAACCGAGCTTTTCTCGAACCTGGGACCTTGATAAATCGATTCCTTGAGCCGAAAACCCCCTAATCTGTAACTTTCATGAAAATCTTTGCAGCCGTTTCCGAGATCGTGATTATATATATAGGTATAAATAAATAAATAAATAAATATACAAGAATTGCTCGTTTAAAGATATTAGATAAGTTTTAGTTATTGGATTGTGTTGATTTTCTACAATGTACCGCAGCGTCAAAACGTCTCAGCGATGCTATTCACACGTGCGTAATGTGTTGCGTTGCTATCGGGTCGTTGTCAACTAACTGTCGCATTTTAACGTACATACAAACTAACATTTAATTTTGGATATTACTATTCTTACCTATTCTACTATATAGGTACTAGCCATAGTAGGTAGTAAGTTCAATCTGTAACTGTGAGTAGGAAAAGAAGCTCCTTGGGAGTTTCTTGCCGCATCTTCTTTCAAGGCCAATCGCCGTGGGGATTTGTTGAAGCGATGGCGTAGTTTGACTTTTGAAAAGTGTTTGTAAAAACCTACTTCGAATAAAAATGTTTCTCATTCATAATTCTCGTTCATTCATTCTGTTAACAAATGTATTAAATATATACCTACTATTCAATAGTATTGACAATTTCATTGAAATATTAAATAACCAGTTGAATAGGAAAATAATTACGTAACTCAATGAATTCTATTTGCGTGATGAATGAGTTCGACAAGGCAAGTTATTATTGATTCAAGAACATTTCTGTCATTGTGTAGAACTACTGCTGGGCGTTACTTTAACAAATAGGTATCTACAAGTTATTGCTGTATAGCTGCGTATTAATTAATCAATAGTTTTATTCTCTTCTTCTCTTCTGCAACCTTTACCGGCTGTAGCAGACAAGGCTATCTCATATTCCTTATTCTGTTGGCCATCTCTGGGAATGTTATCATCATTAAGAACATTACATATTTAGTTCCGAAGTTCCGATGGTAGATACCTACTAACACACGTAAGGTACAAGAGATTTAGACATGTCGTAGTTGTTGTCTAGCCCATAAAATCAGATACAGAAGACTTGACCCACATGGTACAAACACAAATGGTCCTATATTAAACACAAAATACATTTGCAACACACCATAATACATGCTAGATGTAGATTGTTTTAGGTTAGGAAATTTCGACCAGTGCAACAAGAAATAAAAACCGGCCAAGTGCGAGTCGGACTCGCGCACTAAGGGTTCCGTACCATTATGTATAAAAATGCCAAAAAAATCTGGTCTGTTGTATGAACGACTCACTTAAATATTTAATTGTTTTATTGTAGCCACATATTACCCACAACGCCATCTCTTGGACCGAAAGGTAACTAAACTATCGCTGCGGCGTCGAAAGTATGGGTGCCCACTTAAATATTTATTTTATTCTCTTTTTTAGTATTTGTTGTTGTAGCGGCAACAGAAATACGTCATCTGTGAAAATTTCAACTGTGTAACTATTACGGTGCATGTATAGCATATTATGTGCAGCCTGGTGACGGACGGACGGACGGACGGACAGCGAAGTCTCAGTAATAGGGTCCCGTTTTACCCTTTGGGTACAGAACCCTAAAAAGGATATTATGGAACAAATTATCTTACATATACGGTTCGCACCACGTAATGGATTTACAAACAGAGACTATACCTAAATGTCTTTGTTTACTAACGCAAAAAAGAGCTAGACGTGTCTTTCAAACACACATAACAAACATTTTATTTATGTCAATAACCGCTAACTTTCATTAAGTGTTGACAGGTCCATGAGGCTAAAATTTGTTATGCAAATATTTTGAGCAACTTTAAACTCAAGTCCTGATCATATTTCATTAGCTTGCTTACAAAAACTTTATTCGCTAATACTGCTAAATTATATATTTAGGGGTTAAAACATGGTTTTAAAATTTGCACACGCTAATTTAATAAGCACGGAAATTGTATTTAATATTTAGGTATGACGGAGGTAGGTAGTAAACCTATGATACTGGTTTGATGGGATTATTGTGATTAAATCTGTACGCGATGATTAATAGTCAATCGGATAGCTGTCAATAGAATTGGAATATAATAAAATAAGGAAATGAATGTCTACCGGTGTGATATCTTGTAAAAGCTCCTTCTATGTTGAAATGCCGTGAATATCCAATAGTAATTGATAAGTAACGCGTGAGTCGCGAGTGCGAGTGGATCGATCGATAAATCAATATCGTAATGCCGTGAAGTATATCAAACATGTCATGATACCAAAATAAACCCTAAACCGAGTATTTATACTGAGCCGAAGAGATCATTGAATAAAGCAGTTGTTTACGTGTGATTGGCTCATTCCTGTGTTTCATTTGATATCCTGAGCTCACGTCCTGACATATGAAAGAAGCCAACATTGCTTATTTAGTCAAGAATACCTATCTGGAATGTAAATAGTACAAATGAACGCCCACTCTACTACTGGACCCGATTTCAGATAGTGGGATAAAGAATCCTGAAAATTTTTTGTGGATAAGGCTAAGATTGCCATCTGTCATGTCAGCAATTCTCATCACTGGTCCATGGAAATGAGGCTTATGTTTACGAAACATTGAATGAGAAATATTTTGATAAAAAGCGATAGAAATTTAAAAGAGGAAAATACACGTAATAATCCATAATTTTGAAAGTGTGTCTTGAGAAAAGAAATGACAACCTAAGAATTCTGTGTCACACAAACATGACATGTCATACAGTTCAAAATAAGTACCACAAAGAAGATCTCTGCTAACTTGAGATACCAAGGGAGTGAGAGTTTAAGATAAATTGGTTAAAGCAAGTTTTGAATATTGTGGAATACAATAATTTTTGTTTATGAGCATTCTATGTGAGGAAAAAGGAATCTGCAACAATACTTAACACAATCTATTCAGAGAGAGTTGTACTTGGAATTGCACTGCTTTAAGTGTTGTTACACTACGCTTCTGGATATCAGGTGATTTCTGTTTTGTTTTATTCATTGGGTAATTGAGGACCTTTAATGAATTTGGTTATTGATCTGAATAATTAGAAAGTCTGTGTAGAAAATCCTAAATTGGTATGCCCGTACGGTAATTCTATTGATAGGACTGTGTGGCAAATCTATTGACAGGCCTCTGTGGCAATTCTGTTGATAGGCCTGAGTGTCAAATCTTTGAGAGGTCCGTGTGGCATATCTATTGAGGATCCATGTGTTACCTTTTTAAACACGTTTTCGGGGCTTAGCTGTTCAAACGCCTCTGTGGCATAACTGAACACGAATGCCTGCGTGTTATACCCATACTGATGCAGAAGTTGAAACACATGAGGTCGTGTGTGGATGTAGGACAGCCGTACGTAACGTTGCACGTTGATTATTTAGTAGGTCAGGAAGGACCGAGCGTGGAGAGATACTCGCGTATGTGTTTGGTTGTTACAGGTAATCTTCAATGCCTCATGCGTGTTGCCGCTGGTAGAGCGTGCTCGAGGATGGATCACGGGAAGATGCCGAAACGCATAACGGTTTTAGGGCGGTGACGTACCGATTAGAGTTATATACGGTGACGACGTACCGAGTAAAAGTTAAAACAAATCGCGCAAATAATGAATTGGTAATTTTATTCTAAACAAGTGTTGTTATGTTATGGAGTTTCTTCTCACTCGCTTCTTCTCCATAGCGACACTAGCGAAGCGAGTGGTAGCTTACGGTAGTCAGGGTTAAAAAATGCAAACAAAGTTTTTGAAATCCACTCGCAGCAGTAGCAGCAGTAGTCATTTTTGATGTTAAAGATTTTGAGTTTTGTTTTGAATCGAACTAATTGAAAATTGCGGATCGAGCAATTGTAATATTAACGGGGATGAGCATCACCCGAGGACGGGCGATGATGTCAGCGATGGCCGTGACGGAGGTAGGTAGTAAACCTATGATACTGGTTTGATGGGATTATTGTGATTAAATCTGTACGCGATGATTAATAGTCAATCGGATAGCTGTCAATAGAATTGGAATATAATAAAATAAGGAAATGAATGTCTACCGGTGTGATATCTTGTAAAAGCTCCTTCTATGTTGAAATGCCGTGAATATCCAATAGTAATTGATAAGTAACGCGTGAGTCGCGAGTGCGAGTGGATCGATCGATAAATCAATATCGTAATGCCGTGAAGTATATCAAACATGTCATGATACCAAAATAAACCCTAAACCGAGTATTTATACTGAGCCGAAGAGATCATTGAATAAAGCAGTTGTTTACGTGTGATTGGCTCATTCCTGTGTTTCATTTGATATCCTGAGCTCACGTCCTGACATATGAAAGAAGCCAACATTGCTTATTTAGTCAAGAATACCTATCTGGAATGTAAATAGTACAAATGAACGCCCACTCTACTACTGGACCCGATTGGTACTTATATAAAAATGTGCTAATAAAGTTTTGTGACGTCCAGTATGTTAGAGCGTTTCAATACAAATAGGTAATTTAGACGCATGGAAATATACCCAATACATGTCTAAGCATAATAATTAATACTGTAACTCTATTGATATATATCCACTGTAGGGAAAATGTTTGAGAAAGAAACCTGGGTGAGAAGTAGGTAGGTACCCACACACAGATAAAGTGCAACTTGACTTTATAAAACCTGTGCCCTTTCTTTAATTTCTGTGATCCACGTTCCCCCACTGCAGTGGCGTTAAACGTTTAACACAACCGTCTCCCAAGTGTACTGACAAGTTCCACTCCAAAAATATTTTATTTGTAAAAGTTAGCTCTTAGTTCATTTGTTGATTTTCATAATGATATTGATTAATTAATAATAATAACTTATTTTCTTCTCTTACAGGTACATACTCGTACAATGGACTACCTACTGATACTTAATTATAAAAGCGAATTGTAAGTAATTTAGAAATTGCTCACCTATTATGAAATTTATTTGCTATAATAATTATGAATGTTTAGTAGGTAATGGTACCTACTACTCACCCACCTTGCAAAATGTAATTTTAGCATTGATTTTATTACTCAAATAAATAAGTTTTATTGTTATATAATTTTTTTTCATATTGAATTTCGGCAAGTCCAACTGGGGTTAGTTACAGGGTAAATTTAATTTTTTTCGCATTTTAATATTCAGTAATATGATCTTTCTTTTTACTAATAAGTAATTTATATTAAGTAATTGTGTGAATTACTTATTAGTAAGGCCCAATGGTGTGAGTTAGTGAGTGAAAAGCTTAATGCGAGGAGTCCAGTGGAAAAAGGTACCCAGTCTACAGTCAGGTACAAGTCTATACAGATAACAAAGAAACATTAAATAATTACCTAACACGTCTGTCCATAGTTTGTTATGTAAATATAATAATTTTACTGCGATTTAATTTATAATGCAGTGGATACCTACATAAATAATCACCTAATTATGTCCGAGACAGATACAATTTTTATTTTACTCTTTTATATTCGTAAGTAATAGGTACTACAAAATAATTACTTAAGATTCTCAACATGAAGATTATGAGTATTGTCATTTCACAGTTACTTGGACATAATAGTTTCCTCGTCTTCAACTGTTCACCAGTCGACCTTTCCAAAGGACTCCAGAAGAATGTCTGGTCATCCGTCAGTGTCACGAAGTAGAGTCCATCGAACGTTTTCAAAAAGCGCTCTCGATCGAATTATTTCTTTTCTCGATGGCCAGACTCCGACACAAAATGATAACAATACACTGCATTACGATACAAAACGCGCATGTCTTTATTGACAGTACACATAAACATGATTTCTTTATAAAAGGACGAGCTAAATATAGCATTCTCCGTCTCTGAAGTGCACGTGTCAAATCATCTGTAAGTGATAGCTGCATTATCTCACTGTAAATAAAATAACAATGCGCGCTAACATTGTTATTTGTGACTTCTAAATATTATCTGTACCGATACTGTAGTGTCAAGATTGTATTACGAGTATAACTAGCATATTTAGCGGTTTACGAATTTATTGGATGGCGGTTACGTGCATACATACATACATTACAAGAGTTTATTGTTTTAATTATATATGCCTATTGAAATAAATACGCACAAGTACCTACATACTCTCCCTCCGTACTAGGGATTCATATTCAAGTAAGACGTCATAAACATCTGTGGACTGAGACTCAAAGGAGTACAAGTCTCTCATTTCGTTGTCGTTGCCGGAAAACGAACCTGAAAGCTAATAAATCCGCTTTCCGGCTCTCAAAATCCTGGAATATCATCAATCAATCCCAAAAACATGTAGTTTGCGCAGTGTTTTAATTTTATCACCAGAATTAAAATCAGTCTGTACTTATTCCTACAAAGAATGTCGAAACATCATAACCGTAAATCTAAAATTTTAAAAACCCACTGATTTTAAATTTCACGCCAAAAATGCCTTACATCATTTTGGAAAATAGTTGATACTCTTTAAACTGCTGGACCGATTTCTACCAAACATAGTTAAGAACCAAATTGGTTCATTCATTCAGGACCAACGGCGCCTCTCACAGACAAACACACAGTTAGAAAGACAGGTCAAACTATAGGGGTGTTACTGTTACCCTTCTTTTTGCATCGGGGATGAAAAACGCGATAATTGTCAATTGTCTTTTACATTTCGTCCTATTTCGAGTTTTAAGTATGGTCACATTAGTATCAACCACCTATTACTAATCAAATCACGAAATTAAATTCGTTCGTAACGTTTTCAAGAACCTAGTATTGTTAGGAATAAAGTGAATATAAGATTATACTTTATCCATATAAGATTATTCTCACCAAAATTATTCTTTATCCAAAGTTAAGTGCAAGCAGCGATTAAAAGCTTATTTTAGAATAAAAATAATTGCGTGTAATAACCTTCCATCTTCCAGTAATTTGTTCAAGGCCCCTTAAATACACGCTTGTCGTAGCATAATCCATTGACTTTGTTCTTCTTCATTTAGTGTGATGTACGTGGAAACCTATTGTTTGTTTTAGTTAATATTGTTTGGCTAATGACTGACTCATGGTCTTAGTTCCGTGTTTAAGCAAAATTAACTTAAAGTAAAATATAACATCTATCTTTAGCCTTAAAATCTGAATCTCAAACGAAATAAATGAATCTATAAAATAAAACTAATTATATCCAACTAGTTTAAGATTGTTTATAATTGTATGTTTCTGTTACATTTATATGGTTATCGCTTGTATGGTGATGATGACGATGTATGGTGCAATGGTAACCATCATCATCACCATAAACGTGAACTGGTATCTAATAGCAGAAATAGAAGAATAAAATATTAGAATAGTCACCGCCTTACAGCGGTCATTCTCCAATTCGGCGTTCTTTGCCTAATTACCATAACCTTTTTTATTTTTCATTGAGTTGACTGGAGCACATTAAAATATGAAACAATTCAAAGATACAAATTGAATAATTAATTTGGCATGTAATAAATAATGGTAGTTTTCTAGATAATGAGACTTAAAAAAATTATGAGTATGGTAATTAGAAAAAATAATATTTAATGCAACGGTAATTAGAAAATATCATCAAATCTATGTAAAATATGATAACTGAAATGATATTAACGCACATTAATAATTTATACTGATATAATAAAAATTAAATCAATAGAATTATCGATGTCCCATTACACAATGCAATGGATGATGGTACACCAAAGCGGCATACTACTTCCTGGACAAGTTTCTTGTCCACGGTCTTCGCCTCTTGGTTCAGAGTTGCAAACAATGGCCGGAACATTTGCTGAAGTAGTCTTGAACCACGATGATGAATCTATTCCCGTCTTCAGTCTGAGGGAATGGCCCAGCAACGTCTATGGCGATTCTTTCCCAAGAGGCTCCGACGTTATACAGCTGTCGTTCCCACTGGGATCTAGTGCCGGGCCCTTTTACAGAAGCGCATACTGTACACTTCCTGCACCAATCTTCGACGTTCTCTCGACACCGCACCCAATAAAAGCGTTCTCGTATCTTTACGAGGGTTTTCTTGATGCCGAGGAGCCGGAAGTGCCATCGTGTACCTACTAGCTTCAGCAAATCAGCCACCTTACTCCTAGGAATAACCATTTGCAGGGTTTTTTCCTTCCGTTGAGTGACTCCCAGCTCCGATAAAGCACGCCATTCTCCAATATAAGGCTGTCCCACTGAGCCCAGTATGCCTTAGTCGTTGCGCTTGAGGTTGACATATCTCTCCCCAGGGGCCTCTGTCCTTTGGCTTTCCATTCCATGATCAGGCTTTGTCTTCCTTCTGAGCTTGGCTTACTTGCTCCCTTGCCCAAGAGTCGTCTAGGTCCTGCATCCTTATCACCCTAACCTCTTCTTTATTTCTTTCTTTAATGCTTGATGCAATGTCGACCTTCGGAGCATGGGCGTCGTGACAGGACGTCGGCATTCTTCGGCTTGCGCGCCGTCGGTGGCTTCGTAGGAGGCTTGGCGGTCTTCTTAGCGGCGGCAGCGGTGGCGGCGGCTTCTAGCTCCTGGTTGTCGACTTGGGAAGCCGTCGACACCAATTTCGGTTGTTTCCGAGTCCGGCAGCTCATCCTAATATGACCTCGTTCACCGCATCCGTAACATATAGGCCCAGTACGAGGTTGAATCGCTGCTATGACTTCGTGCACCTTACGACCTTTATAGTCGCTTCGTACCGCTTCCACTTCAAGGGCATGCGCTAAATCTGCTTCCTATGTTGCGTGATGACCCAAGCGCACCATTGCTCTCACCTCAGGATCCCGTTTACCGCTGACAAACACCTCTAACACTTTGTCTTCGACCGGTGTGGAGCTCGACGCATAGGCTGGGCGTTCGAGGTGCTCGATCTCTGTGGCCCATTGCTGCAGTCCTTCACTCGCCTTCCGTGACCGGTCTTTAAGCTGCGCGCGATACACGTCTTCTTCACGTTCTCAGGCACCAGCAGTGCCTCCCCTCGAAGAGCTAGGGTGAGTGCCGCTAACGAGTGCTCGTCCTCCCAGCCATTCCCACTAGCTACTACTTTGAACTGGTGCCTAAATGCCGTCCACGAGGTCGTGCCGTCGAAACTTGGGACCTTGAATTTCGGGGCCCCAGGGCATGAACTGGTTACTGCCCTGCCCAAAACCTTTATTTTTTGCAGCTTGTTGTCCAAATCTATGAGCCTAGTTTCGTGGGAGTTGATTGCTGCGTCGTGGCTTTTGAGGGCTTGGTCGTGCTCGGATATACGCACTTTTACCACGTTTAAGGTCCTCTTTCACGATGTTCAAATCTTCCTGGAAACCATCCAGCTTTGCATCGATTGTCCCTAGGCCCGCCTTCATGGTTTTGCGCTGGCTTTGTAGTGCGTTGTAGTGCGGCGAGCCTTCTCTTTTCTTTAATTTCCTCTTTGGTATTTTTGGGTTTTTCCATCCTATAAATTAAATAACTTAAATAATAATTGGGCAGCATATTATATAGACATATTTACCGACAATGATAATAATAACCATGGGAAATTTTTCCATTATTCGCGGTTACAGTTCGTAAACGTGTATTAATTTTACATACAACGGTAATTATAAACATATGGTAATTATTATACGGTAATTAGAAAACGATAGAATTTCTTAAAAATGTCGAAAACCGACACAGTATGCAAATATTAACTTATTACAACGTATAGAGGCCAAAATATTGTCTCAATTGCCATGATCAATTCGGGTTTAACTTAAAAAATCAAGTATTAAAATAAATAAAACGGTAATTAGAAAAGTTTTTAACCAAGGCTACGGTAATTATATACTCACGTGCTTCATTGGCGGTACACTAACGTTAGAGACGTGCGACTGTATATGGGCTATAGTACCTACACACTGAGGAGACGCGGCGCGTACGGTAGTGATGTGCCAAAAATACTGTTTTAAGGGATTTACACCCGAGAGCACAAATTGTCACGGCAATTATAACTTTAGAGCGGACAAGTGGTTACTTAATGATAATTATTTATAGACTGCTTCTATTGAATCGATATTTTGTTATGCGATACACGTTGTATAATGCCGTTTAAAACGTTGAATGGATCAAAGTTAATCTGTACGTTATAAAAATTATAAGCAAGTTTTAACATTAAGTTGGTGTGCGGACACGCCACGGTAATTAGAGAACACAGGTTCGCTGAGTATACATTAAATTAATTTGGTCCTATCTACTTAAAACAGAAGCCTATATTTTTGTATACAGCTAGATATGGATGCTAACTAACATATAAAAAAAAATTCATGTTTGAATCTGATAATACTGTGGATTAATCAAGCCCGGACAAGTAAAACTTGCTACTCGGAGAATGGCCGACAGGATGACAGTAAATAAAAATAGTGACGATAAATGCAACTATTTCGTTTTCTCGTGCACTCGATTACCTACAGTAATGAATCTGACTCAAAGAACTGACTAATGCAAGCATTAGGGTTGCGACTTTTGTATATTAATAACTGTTTTAAATTTTATAAAACCACCGTCTAAGAAAACCCTCTAACGGTAACGAATTTAGAATTATTATTGGAAAAAAAAACAAAAAAAAAAAACAGCCATAATAATCATTAGTCATATAAGGAATAGAGAGAAATCACTGAATGAACAACATCAGTGAAAACACATAGCCATGAGTACATTTCGATCACGATCGGTGCCAGTGAAGGAAAACACGTTAAAACCCTAGGAGTGAAGGAAAACACTTAACAGCCAAACCCTCGCTCAACCATACATCACAATGGACTCATGAAAGAAAAAAAAACGGTAACGCCTGAAGTTCATAATATAGGAATAGCAATTCAGCTTTACGCCAATATCAAATATAGCTAAAAAAACGCAAACTAGCTCTCGATTTAAAAATCCCCCTCTCAAATCGGTTCAAGAATTACAGTGCCACAGTCAGACAGACAGGTCAAACTTATAACACCCCTTAGTGTCGGGCGTTAAAAAGACTAATTACGAGTAAGTTATGCTTATAACAACATCCATGGATGGAAAGATCGATTATTTATTAGTATTGGTTGTAGTCGTATCTCGTGGAGCAACGCTTATATCCCTGTGGTCAATGCATAACAAAGTATTATTTGTTATTACTTTATTAGTAAATGTTACCGTGTTATGTAATGTTACATAACTTGAAAACGGTGAGTATATTGTGATGACTTGAAGTACCATTCTTACCAAATTTTACTCAACCTTACATAAATACAACCTTGTATGGAAAAGTAAAAATTATCTTATACTTAAATTACACTTTTGTAATGAAATATAATAATTGATAACACTTCATAGTATCCACTTACTTGTTTCCAAAAAAATATTATACCGGCTTTCGTTAGAGCGACGTGAATGTAGGTACCTTAAGACAAATAGTAATAAATGCAATATGTTACAAAAATGTTACTGAATGTTATCGTGTTGCAAATTGGGAATTTTCTTAGTAACAAAATACTAATTACCGCGGTTTAAATGGATACGTAACATAAATTACTCATTTGACCAAAACCACATCCCTAACGTCATGTTTTGTACTTTTTGTGCAGACGATGCTTCTTGATTTAGCCGGATGAGTCTTTCTGAGTCAGTAAGTATTTCTAATCTGTTGCAAGAACAATACTGAGATGTTGTTTACTTGTTAAGCTAAGCCGAACGCTTATTTTGGCTAAGTAGCGTTAAGCAATCAATACCGAAAAATATTACATCATCGAAGAACAGCTTAGAATGTAAAAATCTTTACTGAATTATATGAACCGTACCTGTGTCTGTTGATCTATCTGTTATCTGTCTCTCAATTTGTTCGTGAATCAAACTGAAATCACCGGATACATTTGAGATAGTATTTGGCATATTTTGAGCAGTACCTAAGTATATCACGGGTCTATTTCTAGGAATCTATTCATTTTCGTACCAGGAAATAAAGATATTAAATGATATTTATTGATGAAAGCATACTGCTAAGAGGTATTCTCTATAAGTCAATAGGGAATTTTCCGAGTTTTCTCAACCTAAGCATAGTCCGTACTTACTTGTATAAAAATACCTTCAACAATAAGTACTCACGTATACAGACTTGCACGACGCTCACTTATGTAGCTTATTAGATGAGATCTAAAAGAAGTGCTAAACTGATAAAACTGCTTAAGTTTACTCAACTTATTCCTTTGTCACGACTCTTATTGACTTTGAGGTTATTTACGTGTAGATAAAATCGTCATAAGAATCATAATATGGCGCACAATATCTAATGACATCTGTATATCATTGTATCTTTCAAAGATATGGTTTAGAAATACATATGATATTTATGAATAAAATTTAGGTACTAAATAAGAATTTTATTATGCTTAAAAGATACCAATCTATTGATGTAAGGCCACATGTTAGTAATAAAAATATTTATAATTATGTTTAAAACCATAGGTGTACTAACAAGACTAACCATCGTTGTCCCTTAATTCAGTCTTGTCACAGTTGTCATGGGCGGCAGTGTAAGGTTGGTGCTGCATGCTCGTTTGCTTTTTTTGCTTTTGCTTGCGTTTTATTTCCATAAAAAATCACACTTAAATGCTACGTTTATAAGTGTAAAGTTATAGCCGACAAAAATCAGACGAGCAATATGATGGACAAATGAAAACGATCACAAAATAAATATCCTCTATAAATTATCTAACGATGATTTCCGGCCAAAAAAGAAGAGAGGAGAGAAGATTATGGAATAGTAAACGATGGACCAAGTCTTAACGCTGATTTAACTTTAGATAACAAGACTAGAGAAGGAAAATTGTTAACCGACTACTTTAGATAACTTCGCTACCAATCGCAATAAAATTGCATATTTTATTGTGTAACTTGCCTTACCAATAACATAACAGGGTACTTCACCAGGCATTGACATTTCAAAATGTCTGCCTCTTGACTTAGAGCTCTTGTACATGGCACGTTTTTTTCACCGTACGGTGTGTTTGCCGTGCCGTAAAAAAAACGTGCTAGCGTGTACATGGCACGGCAAAGCTAACGGGCAAGACAACGGCCAGGTGCCACTCACTTGGGATCTTTCATGAACTAATGTAATTAACAATATTCGTTATTTATGTTCATTTTACTAAGACAGAAATCAATTCAGTCAAAAATTAACTACTAGTTGCATCTATTTCTTTCTTATTTATGTAACTTGTCTTTCAAGCTCTTAATAGTATGTTTAAGTTTTAGTTGATTTCCAATTTTTTTTGGTGTGTATACTGTATACCTCTACCCCTTCTATTTGTATTTCTTTCCTAAATATTACGTTGCCTGGAAGAAATCGCTATATAGCGATAAGGCCGCCTTTTGTGTTGTGTTGTTTGTACCCATGTATTCTGGTATACAAACAATAAAGTGTATAACAGTATAAATAAATTAAAAATAAATAGAAGTCAGTTAAAAACAGTGTAGCCAGCCGGTCACTAAACCGTGAAAATGTCCGGCGTCGTCGACACACTCACGAAGACTGCCATACAACACTGATGAAAATCACGCCGTGCGTAGACGCGGCTCGCCGAGGGGGACGCACGGTGCATACGGCGGCGGCGCCGTGCCGTAATGCAGCCGCGACCGTCTACAAGCTCTCATAGTAATCCATACAACACTGACAACCGCGCCTACACACGGCGAATTTACCGTAGATTTTTACGCCAAAAAAACGTGTGTCTACAAGAGGCCTTACCCTAACGTTATACTCTTAAATGTTAAAATTCTAAATTGTGATGTTACTTCACACGTACCTATACTTATAAATTCTACATGACATCTTCTTCTTGCTTAAACTACTTGGGCAGATAGTTTTTCTGTAGTTATCTTCATTTTAAATGTTTTGCACTCGAATTCAAAATCGTTAATCATCATTCAAAATTATATCTTATTATCTTATTATATATCTTATCTTATTATATCTCCGCTTCGGAAAAAGTGCTTGAACGTGGATGAGAATTAATGGTGGTCTTTTGCATGACTTTAAATAAATACAATCTCCCTAACCAGAACTGTTATTTAACACTCATCCATGGTGTAACCATTTAACCATGGTGTTAAGTTAATGACTCCGTATATCTCTGAATAATGGTAAAAATACCCAGAGGCAAGAACTAGTCTCCACTAAAACGTTCTCGACTTACGAGCAGGATTCAATAGCCTCCTCACCTTCGTAATCAAAGGCACAGGGCGTGAATGCCACTTGATCTTTGTTTTACGAAGGTTAGAATTCAGGCATTTGAATACTTTTACCTGACATTTGCATCTTCTGGGACGATGAGTTATCGCTGCATTGTCGCTAGGGTGTCGCAATGGGTTTATTGGTTGATATGGCTCATTTTCTTATGATCAAGACTATTATTTAATGTAGAAAACGTATCTCATCTAAATTGTTTTTAATAATAATAAGTAAACCCTAACACATTCTTACCCTCTCACTGGGATTCCCTCGTGCCGTGGACCGTCCAAATAACACATCAATAATGTCCATATTTATCGATCAAATACATATATATAGGATGTGGCCGGAATTGAATTGCTTCGCAAGGAAGGAAGGAAGTTCGAGGAAGGAAGAAGGTTCGTTAGGAAGTAGATAATTACCCATTTTAAATTAAAAGATACTCCAGTTTGTAATTACAGTGACTTTTCCACTATCAAGTGGCTTGAAACTTGGACCCCCTAACAAGGGACCTGGGTGCAAATACTACAGGTACCACTAATTTACTGACTTTAAAAAAAGGAGGTTCTCAATTCGACTGTATGTTTTTTTCTTACGTGTTTTTTTCATTACTTTAAACTGGGTGAGCCAATTTTTATATATTTTGTATTTGAAAGATAGTGCTTCACGTCTCCTATCATGTATTAAGCGAATCTGACGGGTTGTTTTTTGTTATCTCTTCTTATGGAATTTGAAGTTGGTTTAATTTAAGTATCATTTGCTACGGTGAAAGACATACATAAAGTGAAGCTCATCTCAGTGTTTTCAATGATTTTCTCTAAAATATGTGAAGTTTGCCAATCTGCGCTAGGCCAGCGTGGTGGACTTTCCATTGTGAGATGAGTTCCGTCAAATCTGTACATAAGGAACCTACATTGGAGATGCATAAAAATGTCTACAGTAGTTGATATACTATCCCTAAAAGAACTAAAATACCTACTTTAAAATTACCAAAACATCCAGTTTGTCGTATGAAAAATATATTATATTAAACACAGGATTAGTGTGAAGTGCTATTTATTGCCTGCTAATCGGTGGTCGTAAATATTCTTCTTGAGTATTTTTTATGAACGTGTTTTTGGGTAAATGACCGCAAATGACATTATAACTTGTGCCTTTCTGAGCTTCGCAGTTAAAGCAAAGAGCCGGTCTAGCTTATCAACTAAGTAATAATACTCTTTTGAGACTTGACAATTTATTAATAGATTTAATGGAGAAGACCAGAAGTTACGATTTCATGAGTTATAGATTTTAAGAGCGAATCGTTCCATTTTTATATTACAGTAATTTCAAATAGTTATTTGAGTTTAAAAAAATCCATACTTCAAAGCTATTCTGTAAGAAACAAATTCGATATCAAAGCTCACTCAGGTGAGTCTCACCGTGGATTCAGTTTTCGAGATGTCAAAGATATCCTTACAGAATAGCCTAGCTTATCTCCAGAAAAGCTTTCGAAAACTGTACCTCCTTAATTCGTCTGATAATAATAATTTATTGTAATTGTTACTTATATTAATATTATTATTGTAACAGGAAGGAACAGGATAATAAAATATTACGTAATTTACTTTTTATTCTGGTCTATCGATACTTGATTGTATTACATAAATTCATTCATTGCTTTCATTGCTTTTACTTTATCTTTACTTAGAGTGAATATTGAAACCTTAATAGGTAATGCTTGAAAATTTTATTTAACAAAAATCTACACGTCGAGAAAATCGCCGTCATTCAAAACTTTTTTGTAGTTTATAGTCAGTAATATAAAAATAATAAATAAGTTTAAAACCGGTTTTACATAAAAAGATCCTATAGGTATTTACATTTTTAAGTTTAAGGCGCTACAACTGAAATATGTAAAACCGAACGAGCGGATCTCAAAAACAGAGATGGAATGATTTCATTTATAGGCAAATAGTGAGATAGCAATGTTTTTAGCTTTATTATTGACGTAAGTGCCAATTGCATTTTAATTTGTTATTTGAAAACTGTTTCGGTTTTTGAGTTTTTCATTCTTATGAAAACTTAGCTTTGATTATTTACTATGTTTTAAAAATAATTTCATCAACTAATTATTAAAACGTTTGTACTAAACTTGAAAACCATAACTATTTGGACCTAACTTTAATTTTTTTTTCTATCGAGAAAACTTCTCATTTTACTGGTTTTGCTCTTATGAGATTCTTTATTATATAGTGAAGATACATATATCTAAATATCGGAGATATAGACAGTAAGCTTTAAAAATAATCTTAGATCTAAAACTACCATATTTCGGATGTAGCCCCTTAATCGAAGTGAAATGATTCTTCACGCAGGAGTTTTATCGGGTCTAAACGTTAAGCCTACAATCACATAGTTATTTTTATGTTTATTTTTGTTTATGATAAAGACATGACAAGGACAGAGATAAAAATATCTCATGTAAGCGCCCTGTATTTTGTAATATTATCATTCTGTCAAGCGTAGACTATACTATTGAGCCCATAAATGCCAGTGTTTTTGAATAAAACTGAAATTCCCAGCAAAAACATCGATGTGTCAGAAAGAAAAATTTGTAACACGAAATTTGCATGATGAGAGTGAAATACTGAAAAAAATGATGTTTCAAGTTCATTCAAAATTCTTGAAATCATAACGCCTGCAACCCACTGTTCTCCAGTTTTTTTAAGTAAAAATTAAGTACTTAGGTAGGTATTTTAAGTACCTACGAGTATTTCAGTTCGTCTTAATTCATGAATTGAAGAGCTACGCTACCGCAAACAGACAAGTGAAACTTATTGCACCCCTCTTCCTTATTTCTGTCATTTTACAACTCATTATTTTGCTTTTTATTTTCTTGACAAGCTTCATTTCGCTTTGGAAATTCTTACAAAGGAAAGGATATTTCTTATGGCTTACTTTCTCTGTCTCTAGTAGCATATAGATAGTTGGTAATGGTATGTTAACGTTTCTGGTTTCTCAACCAAGCGTGGGTGGGTTTGGTTTACATTAATAAATTAATTAAATTACACTTGTCTACATAAGCCTCAGCGATAGTCTCCTAATGAGACGTTAGACTCCTAATTAGGCACTGAATACGATTCGCTAGTGTTGTTTAAACTAAACAAAAGCAAAACTATGCCAGCTATCGTAACAAGTTGGAAAGACGCCAATTGACACCTGTTAATAAAACACAGGTCAATTATATGCACGCATCGCGGAACAAGCTTTTTATTGTTGCCCATTGATTGTATGCGTCGACTGTCCTTATTCATACGAGTAAGTTCTTATCTAATCTATGTTTTTCTATATTCGTTTTGTGGTTACCACTGATATGCCTGTCGGAGTATACTGCATGGTGTCCAGATTTTCGCAGGACACCCCGTGTTTCTCTCGTTTTTTCCCTATTTTGTGCATTTTTGATTGGCTTAATCCCATTTATGACCTACTATTGAACACTGGTTTTTCTCATCATTGAGGAAGTCTTGAGCTGCTCCACGCTACTCCAGTGTAGATTGGTGGAAGGGTCAGTGGTCAACCCAAGTATCGGTTTTCGTGCCACCCGAAGACCTCCATAGGCTTAACGATTGCTATCTATCTATGTAAAACAACCGGGACTGACGACTTTATGTGCGCTCCGAAGCACGGAAGCGCGTAAGAATTTTTGCCACTAGCGGTCACCCATCCAACTACCGAGAGTTACCCGCAGTTGCTCAACTACTCACTTAGGATCGACCATGCCGCTAGGCTATGGGCGCTTCTTGTGGTACTTACTGTATGGCATATTGGGTCTATTTTATTTATGCAAATTAATCGGTTAGGTATAGCTACCCGTAAGTACAATGTGCTTAGATCATTTAAACAAAGCACAAGTGTAGGACGACCTTTGCACTAACGCTCAGCTCAGCCATCCATCCATGATTAAGCAAAGTTTTTGACGCATTCGTGGTATTCCCAGCTGTCAAAGCTGTCACAATTTGTACAATGTACAAGGTACAAAGGTTCGCGCGCAAGTGAGTGAGCGCGGTAAGAACTAAAGAAAACCTAGCAAGTAAAATAATGAAGGACCTTTATTTCTTTATTATGTATTAACGTATGTAAATCATGCTGCATTACAATACATATTAAAATATTGTAAGGGATATAATACAAGTTTTAATAACATAGTTTTCCTGTAGCTTCTGAACACAAAATCGTTACAAAGTGTTATCTTGGGAAGTACCCCGCGAAACTTGTCACCCGAACGTGTTTTTGCATCGAGTTAATAATGGTAGTTGCGTTTACTATCAACGATCAGTGACGACTGTGACGTAGCCTGGACACAGGCCAGATTTTCCGCGACAGAGCCTTCGACCCGTAAACTCGATCGAAACGAAAATGTAATTATCGTTGTAAACAATGGTTCACAGTCGGCATTCGAGCGACGCACTTCGCGCGGGCCGCACGCGCGCGTACCTTACAGGTACAAACTTATCGGCGATCGTATCGTATACGTTTTGTGCCTTATCGTGTGTTTTAAACTTTTGTCTTTTTTCCCTTTCGCCGAACAGAAAGGGACCGACGATACCTAGTTCAAAAGGGTGACAGTGACCGCACACCCTTATCACCGCGAATGGTCTTGACATTGCTACGAAATCGCGGGCGAAATTACCTGTGTGTTTGACAGATTTTTATAATTTTTCAGTAAGGCCGTTACGCTCAATCATAAATATTCATAGGTTCATTTGTTCATTGCGTTATCTGTAGTTATTGTTCTGTGATCATTGTTATGTTGATCAGAGATGTGAAGCGTTTAGCGCAAAATAACAGAAAACGAGCAGAGATTAGCGGAAATAACATTTCAATTAGCCCGTCGTGTAAAATGTATTTTTCTTGACAAGAATGTGGAACTAATGCAATGCGGGTGTGCATTGGACTTAAAACGACGTAGATGTCCTTATGTTTATAACAAATGTGTTGTTTTGAACAAGAACGTTGAAACTCAGTGATGGCTTATACATTTAATATGCTTTATTTTTCACCACATAACAATATGATTGCCGTAACTAATTTTTGTGTGGCCAAACGGCAGCCGTCGATAATGTTAACAACCTTGCGTATAAGTCTATTCAATATTTATTTTAGTATTTATACATCTTTTAATGTAATGAAACTTTGTATTTTCGTAAATCAAGTGTCCTTGGGATCAATTTTCATAGAAACAGTTTTCCGTTGCTTTTCATTTGATTATTTGATGAAAAGTCATTTCATGTTTGTTAACCCTACTATCGCAATTTAAGTGAGGGTACTGTAAGGACTTAATATTATTATTTGGCTACAGAAAATCTATGATGAGGATGGTGTTATCTGAGTTTGATGACAGGTCTATAATGATCACTGGAGATGCACCGAATTTCAGGCCCTCGCAATTCTTAACTTAACTTCAATTAACTTTTTAAGATCCATTTGGGCAAAAAATATATCGTAATTTTCGTAAATATCTCTCAGTTTCCGTAAAAAATGACGTTGTTTGACATTACTTCAGTTCCAACTCAAAGGCTCGGAGTTTTTTCATCTGCCTTCAAGGAGATTTTTGTTTTCCACCAGCTGTCACGCGCAGTACCTCCACGGCTCAATGCATTAGTTATTGATCACACGTACTTGAACATAATACGCCATTAAATAACACACAGAAATAGAAACTGGTAATTCAGTAATTAAAGAGAATGCGCATAATAAAACATCTTTATTACCCGCTCCACATTCACAGATAAGATTATATGTAATGGTTTTCAAGACACGTTTTTCATGAATTATTTTCAGTTCAAGTTCGGTGTTGTTAGTCATGTTTATAGAAGTTGATATTTTTCACATGTTCAAAAAGGAATTGTGCAGTAAAATAATTGAATAGTGCTTAACGTATTTATTAGGGATTGCCTTGAAAATTTATAACTCTTAATGATGCTAATATCGTTTTCGATAAAAAAAACATAGCAATCATTAAAATCAATCATCTAAAATTCGGCAATAGAAACTTGTGCATGTAAAGTTTGTTACGCCAAAGATATTGCTGAAATTAATCATTCAATAACGATAGCAAGGAATATATGGTTCAGTTCGCATAACTTTCATAGTGTGGCTAAATTTGTTCAAGTCATGTGACGAATCACGCGGTCTTCTCTGCATTCGCGAAAACTTTGAAAGGACACTCGCGATGACATCGACAGTATCTCCATAATACTGGTTTTCCACGAATGGATAATTGAACGAAGCTTTCCAAGTATGTTTATTCTGGAAATTTCATTTAATGTCTTCTTTATATTAATATAAGTATTTTTATGTGACCCTGCTGTACCTATGCTCTTTGCAATCATGATAACTAAACTTAATGATTTTTTCTTTCTTTTATATCAACCAAAATAAATATCTCGCGTTCAATAAAGATCTGAGTAACTACTTGCGAAAAAATACAATAGTTTGAAGTTAATTCCTTCTCAATGCAGCAAAAGTTAATTGAATTTTTTAAACCCATTTAAACCACTTTTTACGGAAATAACTGTTTAACAAACGCACAAAAGGTACTAAAAATTCTTTCTATAGGATATTTAACGAGCAATTATAAATCTCCTTTGCCTTGCCTTTATTAAATTGCCTTTATTAACATCTTTAAATTACTTTGTACACAACAAGTTCAAGGTTTGGTTAAATCTTTTCGTTGTTTGTTAACGTATCTTGTTTTATGACTACATAATGAATTTTATTATTATGATAAACATAGAATATCCTAAAATACTTTGAGTGTTAACTATACGATCATTATTTAAAAATTAAACACTGTTCAGCAGCATTTTTGTCAATGACGTCTTGATCAAGTCAAAAACTTTGTAAATAAACTATTATTAAACTACTCAGTCAATTTTAAAACTAAGCGGCGATACATTAGTTTCAAGTATACTTACCTAAAATTTATTCAATAAATATTTTGTATTAAGTACCTCATATTTTATTCAACCTTGCGGGACGACATGTGAAAATATTTGAGAATATTTACGTCTTAAATTTAACAGTGTCAAGACAAAGGTGATCAATCGCTCGCGATTTCCGTCAGTTAATCTAAAATTATAACTTATTTTAGGCGACGCCAAGCATCGAGTGATTTGCAGTGTTTGACACGACCAATGATTCTATTTTCAAGAATCGACTAAAGTGACAAAAGTGAGCATTGTGTAGTGATGTAATGCCTCCAGTGATGAAAAGTGTTTGACGTTACACATTGTAAGGAAAACTGGAGGTCGACACGTATGAAGTGTCAGTTGACGTCCAGCTGACAACAGATGTCATCCCGATTGAAGTTGGTGAGTCAGTCAGTTAACCTTGTTCAATATCAAGAGTTGAACTATTTTTTCCCTAACATTTCCTTTATAATATTCATGAAGTGTTCATGAAGGATAACAATATAAAATATTGCCAAGATAAATGCAATTAAGATAAAAACTGGCCTCAAGAAGTAATGCCTAGCTTCAAGATAAAATGCCTTACCAATGATTTCTACCAAACAACTACAACCGAGCGAAAGTAAACTGGCTTTCGATTTTAAAAAAACCGCACTCAAATTGGTCCATTCATTCATGAGCTACGCTGCCACAAACGGACACACAGACAGACGGGACAAACTTGTAACACCCCTTTTTAGGTTGGGGGTTAAAAATAGAGAAATGCAGTAGATACAGTGCAGACCTTTCGGTTTTCAAATTTATTCTATTTAAATTTAATGGACAGGAATATTTATTACTTTCTTACGTAGCTAGGTATACATAATAATGAGTAAGCGAAATGAAGTATCCATCAATACGCTAGTTATTTAAACCAGAAAAAATCTTGCTTGTTAGGCCGCTGCAATGTTATTTGCTACACTTTCGTACTCTTAATATTACTCGCGCTAATTTACTCGTAGGTAGTGAAACTCGTCCTTTATTAAATCGCGGAAGTATAAATTTTCCTGCGAGCGCAGGACTGAAAGGAAATCCTGAAGGACGGAGGAAAACATTGAAAGTGACAACGTAATTGTGTGGTCACTTTGTTGACGATAAGGACTGACATTAAATCTGCTTCCGATCGGCATGCTTTGAAAACTGCTTTGAAAAGTGTCAATTCTTATTTTTTTTTTTATAAATGTTTACACCTATGTAAATGATTTGGTAAAATGCGGGTGAAAACTCGACATGGCAGTTTAGTAGTGATGTGGCGTAGTCTACAGACACTCGTCAAGTCGAAGCTCTTCCAAAATTTACGAAGTAGAGTCCTACAACGATCTTTTGGCGCGTGGGTCACGTGTGGGTGACAGAGACAACGCCTTACAGGGAAGGCAAACTGTAAGGCGCTGTCTCTGTCACCCTCACGACAGTCATGCGCCAAAAGATCCTTGTAGGACTATAGGTACGCCAACTTTGACACATCTTTGGCATGAATGCTTCACTTGTTATTAAGGAAGCATAGGTATAGATGCGATTTTAGAACTTCTTTGATTTATATAGGTACCTACATAAAATGATTTCTCTAAGCCTTGTTCGTAATCAGTTTAATGATGAATTTCATTAACCTTTGAGACCTTACCCTGTGTTATAACTGTAGGATAATTAAGTTCACCCAAATAACTGCAGTTTCATAAAATATTACGACTTTAATAAAAAACACGACTAACATTGTCTTTACTATTAGTAATTTTACATCAGTAATATTTTCATTATAATTTAATTATCAACTTGTGGACCCGGCAGACGTTGTCTTGCAACATATCTGTGTCATTTACATCTTAGGTTCTAAACAGTTAAGACCTAACAAACACTATTTTTAAAATAACATCAAATTTCAACAAGTAGTTTTTGCGTGACGCCTGGACGAACATACAGGCAAACATAAATTAAACTAGCGGCACGCTATGATGGCCGGTTTGACACATTACAACAGTGATGTGGAATGTCAATTTATTCTCGAACAAAAAACAATTAAGTTTTGTTTTTGTACCTGATTAAATAGGTTTAATAAAACAAAAATGTAAATGTTTATTTAATTTATTTGAACGAACTGAATATTTGAATGAAAATGAATATACATACTTTATATGCACACAAGAAACATATGAATACAAAAGATACCAAAAAAGGTGCCACAAAAGGCCATAATTAATCAGATTCGTCCATACTACTATTTTCACTGTCGTCACTGCTATCATCACCTACATTAATAATTATATGTTCGTTTTCTATAATATTATCTATTTTCACATCTCTTTCATAATCTTCCCTTATTAATTTAACAGTTCTATTCACAACCTTTTCCCAGTCTCCTTTAGTCACATGTTCACAAGCTTCTTCTAATAATTTTAGCATTTTTTTTGTGGTAAATGGGGGTTCTGTATTGTGTCTTGCAGCATATCCCTTAATTTGAGCCCACACCAACTCAATCGCATTATACTCACAATGGTAAGGCGGTAACCGTATAACTCTGTGCCCATGTTCTAATGCTATTTCGTCAATGACGTATCGGATCTTGGTTGGTTTGTTTTCTTTTAAAAGACGTACTAATTCCGCTTTTAACATATTCATGTTTGCATCTACGCCATTTTTACGAAGCCATGCGACGATATCAGCTTTCTTTTGGGATTGGGCAGGTGGCTTGTCAATTTGCATCGAGTGGTATGGGGCGTTGTCCATAATTATAATAGATGGTTCAGGGAGGCTACACAACATTGAGGTAAACCATTCAGTAAACTTTTCTCCATTCATGTCTTCATGATAGTCTCCAGTGGTTTTTGACGCAAAAGCCATGAGAGAACCTTCGACAAACCCGTTGATGGTTCCGGCGTGACAAATTATAAGTCGCGATCCTTTTCCTACAGGAACTTTGGAAGTAGATGCTGCTGTGTCATCGTTCCAAGAACGGCCTACAGTATGGTTAGCATTAAGCCATGTTTCATCCAAGAACACAACATTTTGCCAATTTTTGATTTCTTTCACTTGCCGTAAAAAAGTATACCTTGCCATCGCTATATCAAATCTTTCCATCAATATTTTGCGTTTGTTACATTTTTTGTATCGAAATCCAATGGTCTTCAAAATCTTCGTTAAAGAACTTTCCCCACCGAAGAATAATCCAGCTTCCTTCAGTGAATGCACCAACTTTTTTCTTGTTGGATACTCCTTCTGTAAATAGTAGCCGTAAACATGTCTTCGGATAGCATCGGCATCAAAGCTATCGATGCCTACGACTGGTTTTGCTCGTTTTCTCTTTTTTGGTGTGTGAAGTTTATTTTCTTCTGTGCCAGTCTCGCCATATTTTTCTTTAGTTATCCGTCTAACAGTTCGTTGTCCAATATTAAGCGCATCAGCTACGCGTTCAACCACTGACGTTATAGGTAAAATTGGCCCTCCATTTTGAGCTTCACGATCGAAATAGTTACGAAGGCGTATTACAAACTCACGTGTCTGACTATTTAGAACAGTTCTCTGCGTACGTTCGGTCATATCGACGAAATCCACAACAAAGGGCTTGAACAGAGTCCAAATTAACGAGCAAGGGTCAACAGTAATGCAGTATCAATATTTGAAATCCAAAGCCAGGTCAAAACTATATCACAATCGCATTGCACTGACAGTTTATACTTTTCGAAGCAACGTCAATTCGAAACTGCTTTGTTTTGCATTGAGCATTGACGCGAGTTTGCCGGAGGTAGTAGTTGTGCTAGCCAGCGATCCTATGTGACGATCGTATTAGATTCCATTTTTAAAAATTTTCAATTTAGAAAACCAAATGCCGAGTTGTGGTATATATCATATAAAAATAAAAATTTTACCTTTTGTATGAAACAGCTGATATTTTTTTGCGATTTCAGAGGTTTGTCCACATAGTGAAAATTGTTCATATTCACAAGTACATTCACCCCTTAAATGGTGCAAACTGATTTTTCTACACTTGTATACATTTTAGAAATCAATTTAATAAATAAATTTTGAGTCCTAAACCTAAAACTACATTCGATAAAATTTATGAATCTCTGCACATCACTATCGTCAATAAAGTAATACAATTATTTCCTTCAAAGTCGTTATCAATTAATACGGAACTTCATGAGCGGACAAACGTCAAACCGGCCATCATAGCGTGCCGCTAGTTTATAAACATAATAACATGTTCGGGTTCCACTGTCTGTATGGAATATGGAACACACTCTTCTCATGACATTTCTGTCCCCGAAAGTGATGATATAGGCATACTGAAATATATGGATAAGAGAGATTCGATTCCTATCCTAATAAACAGACATTTAATCCTACGTAAGTACGGTTTATTATTTCATACTATTCTACCTAAAGGCCTCTAAAATAAATGTCCGTGACTCCAAGTAAGTAATTCTCCTACGATTGGGGCATAAAAAGACTGAATGATCGTTTGTAATTAAATGATTTAATCTTTAAAATGGCAATAAACTACCAAAGGTATTAACCTATATCTACCCGTATTGATATTTTATAATTTTTTATTATGTCATGACGTACTTAGATCACGCTGTCATAACTTGATCATTGATCAGTGTAAGTTTAGATCACTTGGTCAATGCGTTAAAAATACGTTAAACAAAGCTTCAGTTTCTTTTATCGACGTGTTTGTAATAACGGAATAATAATTATTAATATTGTCGGTCACAGGTTGTCACAGCCTTGTTAGAGTGTCAACGTGCGAAGCAGTGAGATGTGATCGGACGCGCATTCGTCATTGGCCTTGCGTTATCACCGCGAGCGTGACACCTGCTCTACCGGTACATTGTATACATCCGTTCGGCTATATTACTCGTGACGTAAACGAATAATTTCCAATGCACAGAGTACGGTTTTGTTTAATTTTTTTCTTAATGTATTTTTATCATTTTTAGCGTTTGTAGTGTTAAGAGAACAGTGAGATGGGACTGCACGTGGTATCGTCATGGCAGTCGTGATTCTTGATATTCCTACATCCGTTCAACTATGTTTTTTATGGAATTAAGGAATTAAGTGATCATGCAGTATAACCCTTCCGCTGCCGCCCATGACAACTGTGTCCGATCTAGAATAAGACATTTTTTTTAAAGGACTAACTTAAAAAAATGACTTGTTCTAGAGGACTAACTGAATATTATTATTATTAGTATTATTATTAGTATTAGTCGTGTTAGTGATTTTAGTATGAGTCTCGTTTTAATTTGGTTACAGATGCGTTGTTACCCCTAAGGTGGTCGCCTCTAAATAACTATATTATATTACAGCTGAAATATTAGTAACATCAACAGACAGACAGACTAACAGTTACCCCTTTTACTAACAGTCCGTGCCTCAATCATTAATCAGCATACATAATTAACGTTCTTAATAACACCCATTGTAATTTAACTAATCATCCTAGTCCCGATTTGAGTTTTATTCAGTGTTGCTTACCACCGTCATGGTCGTCAGAGGAAATGTAATGCTGCATGCTGGTTTGATATCTTACATGCCTAAAAATTACTCGTAATGTAAAGAAATAATGTTTAATGTACCGATTACGCATCTCTGTGTTAGATATTATCTTTAATTTATATGTTTACAGTGTTACTAAAGCGCCAACGTGCAAACTAGTGAGATTTGATCATACGGCCATTCGTCACCGGTCCTGCGTTATAAGATCAACCGTCAGTTGTTCTACTGGTAATTTTATACATCCGTTCGTGTTATTGCAAGCTTTTATTTTTTACATCCAAGTTAGTCTCTATACAACTTCTTCTATTTTTGTTTAGGTATTTAAATTTTAATTAAATAATACCATTTTTGTCGATGTTATCCAAAAGGATGTCACCCAAAAGGCACTCAAAAATATCTGCACTTATTATGACTGTAATATAATATCTGCAAAGTGTTATCCTTAAATTCGTGTCCGTGAACAGTGTGGTGTGAGTGCATTGCTCGAGCGCGTAATATTTAGAGCTTTACTTCTGTTTTGACAACATTATGGATAACACTTAGAGTGCTGGTTTTGCACGAACGATTATGAATAATTATCAAACTGACCTTTTAAAAATGTTAATTTTATATTCAAAGTCAAATTATCGATCTATTTTTTTAACAATTTTATTAATTCATTAAAATCAGACCAATTAGCATGATTTCCAAAGCATTGCATTTACAAAGTACGTCATGTAACAGCATAACACTAAGTAACTGTGTCCAAACTGAATGCTTGCGTCGATAAGAATCCAATAATAGTCGTATATATTCATAGTAAGAAACATAATTAATACTATAGTAATATAACAACGAGTATTGCTACGTTATATTGATCCTAAATACAATTGTAGAAAAGGAAACAATGGAGTACAGTGGAGCTGTATTGCGTGACAGTAATTATAAATCACGTCAATTATTCTCGTTCTCGTAATAAAAGACGATGGAGGGTTCTATTGTGGTTTCGTGTCTCCATTACGAAAACTCTAGTTAACAATTAATATAAATAATATGAAAATTTTAAGATTATATTTAATCTGAGTTCAGGCGGTTATGCAGTATTCTAAAATGTATCAATAACTAAAAAGTACACAATAAAATATCATTTTTAATTGATATGTGCAAACTATTCAATGTGCTCGTATATCTTCTACTTAATAAACTATTTGTACTAACTACTTAAAAATGTGTATGTATGTATTTATTCATAAGGATGCATAAAAAAATCTTTATTCAATTTTTAACAGATACCTAAGTAAGCTATGCTAAAATAAGTCGTAAAATCAATTTTTCATTCAACTCTCTACTCTCTCTTGACTCTACGCCGCGCCGTAGAGCTCTTTTTTGTTGTTACTGTAAACATTCTATAATTAATGGTTATAAATAGGTATTCATTTTAAAATAATTAAGTAAATAAATAGTTGATTAGTTATATCGTTGATTAGTTATAAATCTTTTTAGTTCAGTACACCCTGCCCCCTATTACTATACTCACTGTCTTTTACTTCTTACCCTAAGGTTGTCTGGAAGAAATCGCTTTTTAGCGATAAGACCGCCTTTTGTATCACATTTTGTACAAATGTCTTATTCTGTTGTTTTTGTTGCTATGGTGTACAATAAAGTGTATTATTATTATTATTATTAAGTAAATAAATATCGTTATACATGCATTCGTACCTCCCCTCAACAGGTCACACAAAAGCTATTTTTTTAAATCAATGAAATAGAGGGTTGAAATAGGGGATTAAAGTTTGTATGAAAAATCTATACTGCTTGACTGATTTCGATGAATTTTCAAGAGAAGATAGTTGATGAGGCAAGGCACATAGTCTACCTATTATGTTTTTCAAAAACCAACCCCTAAATGGTTGAAATAGGGGATAACGAATTTCCATAGATATAAACGAGTTTCATGCGGGCGAAGTTGCAAGCAGTAGTTTAAAATAATACTGGTTAAACACATTCCAAGACTGTACAATAAACTGCTATGCGGAATGATAACGCGTCCCCTGTCCCCTCCTCATATAATTTCATCCGCCTTTATCACCTACGGCCGACAAGGCCACGTGTCTCTTGATTGCACTCGTAAACATTTTACGAGGTTACCGTTATGCCTATGGCTTGTATCTGTGGTCTAGATTTGTACGGTTCTGACTTTGTAATATGATTTTATAAGGCCATTCTCATGTTTAAGGTTTTTGGTGCAGGAAAGATCACTGAAAACTTGTAAACACTGGTTTCGCTTCTGAAAAAATGTCCCTTAGTATACATGCCCTAGGCCTAGGCGTGATTCTTTAAACTGTCTCATGTAACTTTATTTATGAAGTAACTTTATTTTCAATAATAAAACGCTACCTAAATGTTAAAGGAAGTTCACTACGACTGTCTACGACACATTTAGTGAAAATACTCAAATCGTCGTTTCTTGCTACAACTATGTATGTCAATATTGTAACTGCAACCTAAACCGGGAAATTCATAAACTGGGAACATTTTACGATTTTTCAACGCAGCATTGAAGACAATAATATATTATTACATAGCAAAAACAATCAATCAATTATATAAACATAATAAAATGTATTATAATATAAATCAAAATTTCATCATTTAAAGTTAGAATAAATAGATTAAAAAGAATAAATAGAATAAATAGATGAAGAATAAATAGATTAAATGTATTATAATATAAATCAAAATTTCATCATTTAAAGTTAGAATAAATAGATTACTGTTATAGTATTATTATTATTATAGTATTCATATTAGCTAGGTATAGTATTATTAGGTAAAGTAGTTTATTTTATTTTTTGTGTGCACGGTCTTTCTACCAGCTGAAAATGCCACTCTCCAGTCTCCAGTCACAGGTCTGCTGGAAGAAATTTCATAAGAGATAAGCAGTACCTTTGTACCATCCTTACTAGAATTAAGTTTATGTAAACTGTATCTATGTGTGCATAAATTATTAAATAAAAAATAAATAAATACTGATTTAATATTGCGTGCTTTGAAACTGCTTATGCATATTGCAAAATGTACCGTAATAAGTTCATTTTACTGAACGAACTAAAGCTTTTACAATAAAATACTTGATTATAGTGCCCTTTAGTTAATTTAAAACGATGTAATAATCTTGTGCAATGTTGAATTTAGTCAGCTTAGTTACTTCGACATCAAGTGCTTGAAATTGAAAACCTCTTTTACATAAGACTTGATCGTCTCATGATTTATAATCTGTGTCCGCTTCCGCGGGTAATAACAGTGTTTTTCTCACTGTAATTTGTCTCAAATGCCTAACTTTAACAAGAAGATGACTTATAACATGGTAGTATTGTCTTACCTTACTTACTTATTTGTGTAAGTTACTCATGGAGTTTGTGTTGATTTAATTTTTAACATTCCTAACACCTTCCACCTTCTTTACACCTCGGCGGCTGATGTTGATCCTAAATCCTAAGTGATCGACCTCGGCGCGGTAGGTGTGTAGAGCACGTCGACCTCTCCACTAATCGGCACTGGAGCAGCGTGGTGGAGTATGTTCTAAGGACTGCAAACATAACAAAATTGCGACACAGGACCAATTAAAACGAAAGCGTTCAATTATGATCTTTCCTCAGTTATAGGGAGGGATCTATTTTCTATAATCAACAATCATTTGGTTGAAACCATGGTTAGATTCTTTAAATTAAATTTTTATTAAGATTTGAATACGTACGGTATCTTCAGCCTATCAACACTCACACCAGATGCACACTTAACCTATTTCTTTCGGCTTAATTAATTAAAAAAACGTGATAAGTGTATGTGTTAAGGTCATATTAGTTTTAAGCTCAAAACACCCTCATCATGTGGCCTCTGTTTTCAATTAGCAATCTATCCTATTAATATTATAAATGTAAAAGTTTCTATGTTTGTAAGTTTGTATGTATGGTCCTCAATCACGCAAAAACGGATGAATGGATTTAAATGAAATTTGGTACACGGATAGTTTAAAACCCAGAATAACACATAAAATACTTTTTATCCCGGAAATCCCGCGGGATCGGGAGTTTATCCTGAGATTCCTACGGGAGCGAGACCTACGCGGCTGTGACTTACGGGTCCCGAAGCGAAGCGAGGGCGGTTCGCTAGTATTCTTATAATGTTATTTAAGTGCAAGGATTATTTTCGACGTGAATGCCATTGAAAATACATACACAAGTCAAGAATACACTCTTCTCGATTGAGAACAGGAAAAACTCATCATTTGAATTTCATCTCGTTGGGAATCGAACCTAGGACCCTTTAAACAGCGGTCAGGCGCGGAGTTGTATCCTTAGCGCCGTGACCTTATCTTTGTTATTTTTAATACACGACCAAACAGGTAAGTAGGTAACTCCTTCATTGTACACAAATTTTACGAATTCAAGAAGCATCGAGTGATAATATTTAAATGAGTTACAAAGAGGGCGACCTCCGTCGTTTCATTTACGACTCGTTTATGTTACTGGATCTAAGCCTCTGGCCTTAAACTCGTGCGCACAATCTTTCTTTTAATGAACTCACCATGATCTATCTTAAGATATTATGGTATAAAATTTACATATATTATACCATCTAACCATATTGGTGCCTCTTTAATTGTTAACATACTAGCCACACTTTACTTCTATAATAATAACGCTACACAGCTTAGCCCTACATTAGGATACCCGTTGTCGTGGGTGTCATGGACAACACACTTGAACAAGAACACATATCCAGACTGAGAACGAAACTCAATGAAATTTCCGCCTCGCTGGGAATCGAACTCAGGACATCTCGAACAGCGATCCGGCGTGTTAACCATTGCGCCATTCGGGTTGTTTGACTTCAACACATTAATGGTCCTCTCGAGGGCACAGGTCCATCTCATAAATGCCATTTAAATTGAAATGGCCTAAAGCATACATACTCCATCACGCTGCTATAATACGAATTGATTGAGGGGTTTTTGGTCAACCGTAAAACGAAGAATCTATCCCGCCGCGCCCGGAGGACTGGGATAAGTTATCTACGGATAACTATGATTTGACTAATAAATTAAACGATATTAGATGATACAAATGAGAAAGATACAAGTTTTATAACCAGTTTATTATTCAAACTATTAATTTATAGAATGAAAGAAATATTGTGTACAAATGTCGGCGCTCTTATGCGGTTGAAATAATTGATCTGCGATCTTTACATACATGTTCGCTTTACTCAAGGAATGTTTGCATGGTTACTATTCACGACATGCAATGCTGATGGTATGAAAATAATATTTTATTACTTGCGATACGGTGCGATCTTAATTATAAGTAGGTACTACCACGGAACACAGACTACCAATCCTGACTCGTGCTCAGTAGTGGGCCATTTTTGGGTTGTAGTCACACTATCTTGGTCCATAAACAAGTTGGTCCGCGTTGAAGTGGCCGATGACCCGAGAAGGACCTACATAAAATAAGATAAGATGCATAAGATAATTATTGTTGTTAAGAGATGGTGTAAAAATTGATGAATCATTATGTTACATTCACACATTAATCGTGTTTGCAATGCTGATACGAGAGTATGTTTTTGACCCAAACAGGGGTTAATAATGTTAATATGTTATGTTACACTCTACCCAGCTAACTAAGATTAGTTACTAGTTATTTGTATGACGATGGTTCATAAATGTTATACAACATACCTTTTAAAAACGTTGGTTGCTATGATAGAAACTGTATCCCAGTTTTTTAAATTATTAATTTACTTAAAATATGTTTGCAAAGCCAGTAAAATGGCGCGATCCAAATAGATCAGTGTCACAAATCAAGGTCTGTTCTATCTTTGGGTGGGGTTGAAAGCTTAATTTTAGGGGCGATCATTTAGGGCAACGACGGCGTTTCAAGGTAGGCCGATCGTTTGGGGGCTTAGATAGTGCAATATGTAAGTATAAAAAATGTCTATTTCTGCGCGCTACGGAATTGTATTTATTAAGCTAAAAAATATCTGGTCATAATTATTGTGATAAAAAAATTTCGAATACTAAATAATGTCTATGGATATTTTTTACTCTATACAAAATTACGAATAATATAAAACGGAAGAGTTTGTTTGTTTGAACGCGCTGATCTCAGGAACTACTGTTTCGAATTGAAAAAATATGTGTGTGTTTAATAGTCCATTTATTGAGAAAGGCTTTAGGCTATATTATAACAGCTAATACAATACGACCAATAACAGGAGCGGAGCAACAAGTTTCCCGAAGCGAAGCAACAGCGTCTAAATAATGTATGTTGCAGGACGACGTCTGCCGGGGCAGCTAGTTGTTTATATAATATAACGTGTACCCCATGCACTTAAATAAAAGGTCGTAGGGTATTATGTCGTAAGGTAGGTAATTTTGTTTGCGTCAATTTTAAGTGATCAAAAAGTTGAGCAGTGTTAAATGATTAACGGTATATTTATAACGTTTCCATGCTTTTTATGTAAATAGCTGAGAGCTAAGGCCATCTGATGGTAAGTGAGCTCCATCGCTCATGGACATCAGTTACCTCTATACCTATCGGAACAGTACTAATCGAAAAATTTAATAGGCGAAAACAGGAGGTACGTAAGCGAAAAAAAATGTATCTTTATAAGAGGAGTTAAGTTCGGCGACGATATTTAATTTGATAGACTCAAATAAAATACGATTATGTATATTGACAAAATTCAATTTGAATTTGCTTAAAAATAACTGAAAATGTTGATTTTCCCTATTGGGCTGTAAATTAGTCTTAGTTAGATTGGTATTATTACTGTAATTAATAAACCAATTATTAATTACATGAATTATTAATTACATAACATTATTAATTATTAAAGCAATGGAATCTTTGAATCCGACGCTGGATCCAAAAATTACATTTACACCACAATGTATTTAACACTGGTTAATAAAAACCAAATCTGCATATCTTACTTACACAAATGTTATTTATGTAAATAATGCAAAAAACCCAAGGCTGTCGCGGTAACAATGGACTGCTTCCGTTACTGTAAGCATGATAACAACAATTTAAATCTGATAAATTAGATACCATTCAACTCATTTCACAAAAAATGTGATCTTTCCGATAAACATCTATTAATATTTTTATTAGTGCGTAGTTTATATTTTTTATGCAAATAAATTCTATGCCAAACACTTTAACTTAAACCATACACTAGGATTCCTACTCCGTGGATGCCATGGACAACACGCAAAGAGAATCGCAATGAAAGAAAATAAACTCAACATAAAAAAAATCATCTCGCTGGATAACGAACCCTGGAACCTTCGAACGGTAGGGTGGAATGGTGACCATTGCGCTGGTGACTAAAGTGAGAACAGTGATGCATTTCAGGTCGAAAAAACTGGGATCTTATTCGCTTTTCAGCAGGCGCCTCAAGTAGCAAAGGTTAGCTTGGAGTCAACGTAAGTAGATCCTTTACCTGATGGTAAAAGATCGAAACATCCTAAGATATGTATCAGTAACATCAAAGGAGAGTATGTAACAGCAATGAAGTTAGAGAGAAACCTGTTATTACTGACTGGCTGAATTTTATTCATTTTTGTAAACTGTCGGTAAGACTAAATGTTAAATATTATTATGGTTCAAATTGCGAGCCTAATTCAAAGTCAAAGTCAAAGTCAAACTGTTTATTTCATCTAGGAATTTACAAATTCACTTATGAACGTCAATTTTTTGATTCTACCACCGTTTTGGAAAAGTGCTTGAGGAGAAAAAAACGGCGAAAAAAAACTCCTATAGTTACTAGCTAACAGCATTTTATTTTGTAACTGAAGCACGTAAAAATGTACTTAGCAGTTTATAAAAGGGTTTCACAAGTAAAAAACCTTACAACACCACGGGTTTTGAATTAGGTGGTACACAAACATCACGTGATATATCGTATCTAACATAAATACGACTATTAAAGTGACAAGATTCAGGCAAAACCTGTACATACAACATAACAGGCTCAATTTGCATAGTGAATCGCGGTTGATGGATTGGTGCGCTGTTTGCTTCGCTGTACTGTTCATGTCCATGTGACACTTGGAAATTTCCAGATTGAAATGTAACTATCTCTTGTAATAGTTACATAAATCTATACTACGTTCGCGTTATGGAATTCGTTTTGATGACAACGCATACAAATGCCAGCATTCCGCCCGTGATTATGGTTCATTATTTATGGTAAATTGACGGCGATAAATTTAAAATGCCGTAAGTAATTTTTCAACACACTTGCTCGTAAAGTTGATATTTTTTCTTTAGTCTTACGCCCGGAATGCGGTTTATTACACACTAGTGCGTTTTACTTTTCATTACCGCACTAGTGTTTTTCTTATTCCACTTTTTTTTAATATCCGTAAAGAGGTTGTTACCAAAAGATTTGTTATTTTGTAAATAAATAAACTTGTTGTACTTAGTCAAAATCTGATAAGATAAGATTATACTTCATCTAATTATCTATTAAAGCATTTAAAAAATACAATATTTTAAATCATTAATTACCGTAAATTCTTATTAGAAATACATAATTATTTAGTTTAATATATTGTGGCTGAATGTTCGGTGCCTTGGACTTAACCTGCGCGCGCATAGTTATTCAACCAAAGATACGGCGCGCGAAAAAATAAACCGCGCCATTTTGTGCAAACATTTGTTCGTTTATAATTTGCTGATTTGTGACTGAAAAATGTCGATACCTAATTGTTTTTTTCCTCGCAAGTATGTTGAAAAACGTCGTATGATACGCGTGTGCTTTGTTCATTACAGTCTTGGCTCTATTACAATACCGCCTCGACTGTAATGACCAACTTCGCACACTTGTATCATAATGTACTATTGCTTACGCTTACGAGCTAAATTGATCTGTGGAGCACATGTTATACATTTTTTTTAGCGGGGAATGACAACTCCATATTCTCAGCGGTCTAAGTGTCATATATTATCTAATATTGATTATCATTATCATCGCAACATATAACCGTCCCTTTGAATACGGGTCTCCTATCGTAATGAAAGGAGTATAGGCCACGCTGGCCAATTGCGGATTTAATAACTTAATACAGGACTATCAGGTGTGCAGGTGTCCTCACGATGTTTTCTTTTACCGAAGCAAGTGATAATTAAATTCTAACACGCAAATAACCGGTTCGGTAGTCCAACGATCAATTAACTCGACTATCACTGCCTAAGTCTATAGAGAAATATTATGTTAATTTTTTTTATTATAATACTGTTTAATCCTATCCTACTAATACCTATTATAAATGCGAAAGTTGTAAGTATATGTGTGAGTGAGTGAGTGTGTGTGTGTGTGTGGGTTTGTTACTCTTTCACGCGAAAACTACTGAACGGATTTTCATGAAACTTTGCAGTAATATAGCTTAGACATAGGAATAAAATAATTTGTTAAAATTTATAGAGATTTTTGAAGGGACTGGTTCCCCGAAGCGAAGCGAGGGCGGATTTACTAGTATTTTATATTTATAGATTTCACTACCGCAAAAGAGTGGAATAAATGCGGCGTGAGATTATAATTTACTAATCATGAATAAATAATCATTTACCATCAGGTGGGATTGTAGTGAAGTGAAGCCATTATCTTATTTATTCGCTCAGGCCGACGACACAATATATTTTTTGAAAAATAGCCATTAAAAAAATTCGACCGAACGACGATCATCTATCCAATTAAGCTTTGGTTTCCTAGGAAAGCGGTGCCGTCATGTAGCGGCCTTAATACAGCGGTGAATGACGTCATTAGAACGTTGTCTATGTAAACGAAATGGCGCGGTTTCCTAGAGAGCGGTAACTGACACCGTAACGTAAAAAGCGGTGCCGCCATTTGCATGACGGCCATCTTGTCGGTGTCCGATGGTTTGGTCAACGTTTTATTGATAGCGGTGAAGCTATTTTTAATATGTATTTGTGTTTTTTTTTCGGAACAACGTCAAAAAATAAAAAGTAAAGAAAAAAGTCAACTAAAACAGAATTGGTGGCGTGAAAGTGGAGAAATATTAAATTCTGATGAATTATTAATTATTAAAATGAGTGACGGTGTGTTAAAACGGCCGTGGAACTTTCCACATGTCATCACCGTCAAGACGGCCGTCTACTTGCGTCCGTAATATTACGGCCGCTACATGACGGCACCGCTTTCCTAGGAAACCAAAGCTTTACTGACCGTAACGTCCGTAGCATACCTGAAACCTACTATCATGACATCGGTAGATATCGTAAGAAAAATTGCCTGCTCACACTACACCTTCACTCCATAATCATATTGTATATGATTTACTACATCTTCAGTAGTGCATTCAAGATTTTCACGTGACTCCCGCGTCATAAGTCGCGCTCGGTTGTGATTTGATTTTATGGTGTGTTTATACGTATTATTAGATTTATCAGCTACTTCATATGATAATTTTATCATTGACTAGATGACCCGGCAGACGTTCTCTTGCAACATATATTATTTATATCTCAGGTTCTCAGTAGAGTATTAAGATAAAACATTTTTAAAGTTAGACCTCAGATATACAGACGGACAAAAAATATTTTTTAAAATAAAATGTTTAGCTTCTATTGGTCCCATAAGCAATTTATACATATTTTCTTAAATATCTCCTATGAACACTTAACTACAGACCTAAACCAGTTAATTACATTTTTGTTTAATTATGCGTAGATTACAAACATATCTACATACATTACTATACACAGACCAATAAACTTTTAGTCTGAATACGTATAAATGTTGACAGGTACAACTTGCTTCTTGTACCTAATTGAATTTTTTAAATTTTATTTTCTATTAATACCATAATATTATATAAATTGATTCATTAAATTATTTATTTATTAATTCTTAACACGTGTCACTGTACACAGAAAAATACTTCTTATAGTTTTTATTAGATGCATGAATGTGTTCGCGTTTCATTGGATTTCTATAGGTATACATTGAATAATAAATTAATGTGTTAAAAACAGTAATATATAAATATTAAGGTATTTTTTAATCTTATTTATAATTCTTCTATTCCAAATAACAACAACTATTTATTTAATACAAAATATCACGTGACGAAAATATCACTGTTACACGACTTACACGTAAGAAAGAAATCTACTACAAAGCTTAATTATTTAATTTTATTTTCACCATTATAACATTTAAATACTTAAATTTAAATTATGGTAGTCGGTAACATTAAAATGCATCAAACTTCTTTATAAATTGTAAAGAAACCGTATCAATGACGTCAACAATGTTGATATCGATGAAGAAGAAGAGGAAGAGTGTTAATCTACTCATTATTTAATACGCATGGAAGCGAATAATTCGTTATGATTGCTATAATTCGATACGTGACTCGAATAAGAATCGCGAGGCAAGGTCCTATAGTTTAACAACGCCCCTCGAATCTATTTTCAACTCTATAGCGTTAACCTTAAACGTTACTTCTGAACGTATGTGTTAATAGTTTTGAATCATGTGATACTGATTTTGTCCCGTTTTTCCACGTAAGGACAAACAGGAAGAGTCCTATTGACTGAGTCCTTGATCCGCTAAAACCGTGGACATCCACAGAGGTCAAAAGTGGAACTTGAGTCATTTGTGTGTTTGGAATACAATAAATATATAGCAAGCATTTTTATGATTGTTGCTCTGTTAATTTGTTGGTCTATTTGATTCCGGGATTATGTAACTGAAACCGATGGACAATTATGAAAAAATTTCAAAAATGAACTGGTAACACTCAAAAGCTTTAGTCCTAAATTAAATGATACATTAAATTTATAAAACGTGTTTGTTGTTTGCATACTGAACCACAGGGTTGTTGGTCGTCGTGAAATGAATTTGCACCCTACCAGGGCAGTTAACTTAAACCATGCACATGCAGTTCTCTGTATACAGGTCAATGATCTGAGGGAACCTACGTCACGGCTTGCCAATTATAAGTGTTGTAGTTAGAGTACGAATAAAAAGATAGATTACCGGCGGCATCTTGATCGCTTTCAGTGAGGTTTAGCTGTTATAGTTGGGCCATTTTATTAGGCCACATTTGACAGTTCGTCAAAATTTTCCGAAGTAACCTTGTAAGGGAGGCACCCCATAGTATCTAATACATTCCATACTAGATATTGTTAAACTTTTTACACTTAAAAGTAAGGAACTGACGTCGTTACAAAGTTACGTCAGTGCACTCTTTTTCTTTTTAAATATCAGGGATGGTACCGAAAGAAACAGATGAGTAGATAAGTTGAATTCGAGAAGTCGAACTAATCGTCAAAAAGTATTTCACGATTACAAAATAAAATGTATTTTAATACAAACAAAATAAATTTTATTACATTTTAGGCCAAAAAATATGTAATTATTCATTTAATAATAACGTCTGGCTCAAAAGTCAGTATCTAGAAACGTGAAATGTTACAAAAAAGTCATGATTACATTTCGCGCCATTATTTTGACGCCTTATTTTTGTCATTTTTTTTTGTCGTTGTGTGAACTGTGCGCTTATTAATACTTTTTATAACAATCGCATTCAATTTACAGATGTTTGAAGTCCTTATCGATTTATTCAATTTAATCGATGTTTTTCAGCAGGTTATCTTCACTATGAAGCAAAGACAAACAGTTGTCAAATGTGGCCTATTAAAATGGCCCAACTTTATCGAGTATTTTAGTTACTGAAATTGTCGGTGTGTCACATAATTATGACAAATATTAAAAACATGTTATGCTAATACATTACTCTTGAAAATAGTTTGTTATGAGAGTTGATATAAGTGTAACCTTGAAGTATATGTATATAAATTTTGTAATCTTAGTGATCCATCACTATGCCACGCTTATCAACAATGAAAGAAAGTATACCAGATGAATAACAAATGAGAAAAACATTATCTTTTTCAGCAATATGATAAGATTTCCGCATAAGTAATCGGGAATAAAAAAATGCATTAAAAGGTTTACAAAGAGGGAGGGGAAACTGAAGAATAATTGGCCACAGTAATTTATTTATTTATTTATTAATAATAATTATATAATTCTGTACTGTACCTACACTTCTCAGAGGTAGCGTAACTATCATACTATTCATATTAATTCTTCAAGCATTGAAATAATTTCAAGTGGTCAATTACTTAAGGGTGGCCAATTACTTCTCAGTTTACCTATAGTACCTATTACTATTCCTATACCTATACCTATTTAATTTAACTGTTTATATGTCTTGTTTTAAATTCAAAATTACAAGCTAATCAATACCCAGTGTGTCTATCTGGGGGTGATCAAATGTAGCAAGTTAAATTGGAATCACTGCCTGATGCCCGAAAATGTTCGGTAATCCGTATTACCATTAGATACCTAGCCACTTGTCTCGTACGAGTATGATGGCTATTTACATAATAAACTTGTTATAAATTGTCATAAACCTGGTGTTACGATGGAATTCGATGGAGAAGTAAAGAGAGTTTGGGCTCTTTAAATTTTCCAGAAGTATTATGAATTATTGGTAATATATCCACGAATTTCAGTCTTCGATGACGTCCATAATTATTAAGTCGCAAGATGACAAGGTATTTATAGTTTTTTTAAACCATAATTTAATTAACGTGTTCGTTGTTAGAAAAAATTATGACCAAATACCGTTTCTCGGTATAAAATTGTTATTTGGATAGAAGCAGTGCTCTGTGTCCTTGAATAAGTCTGCAGGTTGAAACATAGGTCAAGCAAACAGCACTTTAAGTTTGATTTATTAGTAGCCATGGCAACATCAAATATGTTGCAGTTAATTTGGGTGCTACTTTTCGACATGCCTTAGGTACATTTACCTTACTTAACTTTAATTCTCTACATGCAAACCATATTTTCATTCCTCCTTTTTAGGATTTTTTATGTATGGTAATTTGTCAAGTGTCATGACGAAAAATAAGCAGTGATAGCCAAGTGTAGATACCTATTGCACGTTGAGCATTGGATTATCAAAGAGAGGGTCTAAATTCAAATCCAACGAACCTCTTAATTTTCAAAAATTGTGTGCGTATAAGAAATGATTTCCTTCCTTTGGTAAAAGAAAATATTATGAGGAAACCGATACACCTTCAAGTTCTCTGTATTCTTAATTTCAAATTCAAAATCATGGTGTTCTCAAAGATGTGTCAAGTCTGCCAATTCGCATTTGGCCAGCATGGTGGACTATGGCCTGTACATCTTACTTTGTCACAGGAGAACCGTGCCCAGCAGTGGGACAGTTATGGATGACGCTTAAAAAGCTTGAACTGATAAGGTATAATATTATGTATAATCTGTCTTGTGCCGGTACAAAAAAAATAAAGAAATGTAGGCACCTTGGAGAATAAACAACATAATTTCTGTAATTTCAATGTATGTGACATCTTAAGTGACTTTATTTACCTTTTGTGTGTGGCCTTACTTTGATATTACAATTTGGGATTTTAAAGGCTCTTCCGCAAGCTTTGCAACATACCTACTTTTTAAAACAGAATTGCATCATCTTCGTGTAAAATCTTTATCTGTATATAAAGATATGTTTGTTAGTGATAGTGTTACTTGTGTCGGGCGGCTTAAGGTAAATAATTTAATAAGCGATAATAATTATGAAGTCAGTCTGTTGGCTATAAAATAGATAATATTATCAACGCTATGACTAATATTTAATTCAAAATCAAAATCGGCATAATACAGTAGTGTAAACGCATTTTAAAAACAATGTTTTGAAAAACTAAAAACTCGATTTATAATGGTGAGTGAATTATAAATGTAAAGTAATTTTGAACACTGAGCAATAAACTGTTGATGAATTCTCTTGTCTAAAGCTTAACCTGAGCGCTGATACTCGTTTGTCGTAAAATCGCGTTACATTCATCGGAAATAAAGCAAAATGTAAAATTTCAAATCTGTAGATTATTAGGAAGCAGCTTCGAATAGCCCGCAAGATCTGACCTGTACATACATAAACATTGCAATTTGAATAAAGGCTTATAAAAATGGCATCAAGTGGACCTATTAGTATAACCAATGATTATAAAAAATATTAAGTCAAATTTCATTCAAAGTTCATTCACCGTACACATATACTTAGTCCAAGATATTCAATTCGTTTTAATTGTCCTGAACTAATGAGCACCTACGCGTCCGCTCAGTTTTCTCGCATTGTCAAAAGTCGTACATCGTACGTATCAGAACCGGCCGAGACGTTGCCAAACCGCATTTTTGTAAGCAAAAAACTTAACAGTCGACCGCGGACATCTTCGTTGATAAAAACACAATAAATATATGCTAATGTTGACACAGGAGCTGATGGGTGGAAGACTGACTGCAAAATCGCGTGTGGTGTGGATGTGGACGTTCAAATGGGATGTAAAATGTTTTTGGGAGTGTTAAAACAGTTGCAGGTATCTTATATACTTATATTATTATATAGCCCAAAATATTTAACAGTGTTAAATATATCGAATAGGTACGTAGAATCACATAAAAATGTTACACGAGTCATGAGTATGTCGCATGTTCTCCCTATGTAAACTGTCAATTTTGACGACTATGATACGTTCACTATAAAATGTATTATGATATTTGTTAGTAAATATACCTATTTTTATTTCTTATTATGAAGTGACAACTCATTTAACGATAGTCGTCGAGACGAATATCGCGCTGAATTTGCATTTATTTTAATAAGAAACATCTCACCGACGTTTTACGCAATTCTTTACATTGTATTATAGATTGTTTTTAGGTTATGCCTGGTGAAGGCTTTGTAAAAAATGCATTCACTATTCTCTCAATTACGTCTCGTAAAAAAATATTTGTCCAAATAAGTAAAAAAACCTCTTAATGGCTGGAAGAAAAGTCATTAAATAATATTTGCACCAAATGGTGAAGTTTACTTGCGAATAACTGTCAGCGAGTACTTATCACATTATGATTAATTTATAGTGCAAACCTGCTCTTACAGTTTCATGGAATCAAGGCAGGTTAGGTACTAGCATCTCGTACCTATGTATATGACGCGTGATATTGTGTTGTTAAATATTATGCTTGACTGGCGGGGATCACTAGCATAATCCCGTGCCGGCTACCAGGCGATCACGAGGCGACAGAAGTCAAATACGCTAAAGTTTAATCCCAAAAGGCAGATGGTTTTAATCTGGCTTTCTGTCCCATATAAATTTGAGCAACATCTGACGGGTAGTTTTTATGTTATGCTTAATAATGCATATTTAATTTATGGTCTTGACTTCATAACTTTCGACAGGGTGTACCGATTTTTATAATTCTTTTTTATTATAATTATAATGTGCATTTGACGAGTAGGTTTTGCGTAGGTAGTCTCTATATTATATGGATTTTGAGGTTGGATATTCACTGTTGAAAGTTGTTATTATTATTACTTTATAATTGTAACTTATTATCTATTTAATTTTAAGTTTTTTTTTCATTTAATCATGAACCTTTCCTACAGTCATGGTAAAGTGCACCAACTTAGTAGACGTCTGTTCACTGTCGATTTATAATATTATTTTTTTCGTTCTTTTACCCATATTTCACTATAGACTTATGGACAATTAATGGCAATATTTCTTAATACCTCTTCGTATTTCGCACGCCATAATAATAAGTCGTAAAACAAATTGGATGGAGCGAGCCCATCCCTCATGACACTACTGTACGAGTATGACTCAAACGTTATCAAAAATATACTTTATAGGTACATAAAAGTCATGTGTTCCTGGTAACTAAGAATTAAGAACCGAGCGCATGTATACATATACATATCTAGTGAAGTTAAAGAAAATCCTAATGATGAAATCTTTCAGAACTAAGTGTGTGGGATCCTAGTCTATATTGGAGCCGATTTTCGTTCGAATTATGTAATAAGCCTTATAATGGACTAGCAACTGGCTCGGCTCAGCGTGCTTAGTAAAGTTATTCACAGCATGATTTAGCTAATGATGAAAGAATGTAATCGGTCCAATGGGTAGATTTTGTATTGATTCATTACAAACATTCAAAATTACATAATTATATTTCTTCTGGTATCCCTCCGGTGTTGCTGTTATTTCTCGCCTACCCTCGTGATTTACGATTTTTATTTGTTTGATTATCACATTCACATATTCTTCCATGTTCGATTTTATAAGGGTATGATATTATTTGAACTCTTCTAAAAAATCCAGACATTTTGTGTACGAAACATTCAATTACTTTTTGGTTCAAATTAAGCATGTTACGGCTAGACTAGAAGCTTTTTACAAAGCTTTCCACACTGAATGCATTTAATGCCAACAAATATAAAAACTCAAGTAATAATCTTAAGAATTCAGCTAATGACTTATCTGATCCCCAAGTCGTATCGTTAGAATTCCCTTAACTTAGTAAACAGTCAGGTATGTGAGCTTGCTTGGTCACACTATCTATTATTCTATAATTTTCGAAATCAACGGAATAGAGGTCCACGGACGACAATGACCACTTAAACAGATTTTGTGGATCTACAGCATTCACGTGAGTTTGTGTAATGAGTCTAATTTACAATCGTAGGCATTCATACATAACGACAGTGTAGAGGAAATGGACAATCATTTTAAAATCAACGTGGACACAATTTGCGAAAATCACATTGTATTAATGCCACATTGTGCTGGTGTCCGGAGTCCGGACATTGGCCTCAAGATATTTTCACGGACGAATTCAGCTTCTTAATTATAACCGTTTTCGCTATAATTACACATCGCAATTGTTTAATTAAAGACAATGTTTTAATGTTTTATTCATTTAGTTTATGATGATTATGTTTAATGCTGTAGCCAATTTTGATTATTATCCTCGACAAAGCAATACTTACATGCCTCGACCTCTTGACTTGGAAGGCTCCCATAGGCCATATACTTAATGATAGTTCCCCACGCTCTTTTCAGTAGGTACCTACTGAGTTTAAGTAATAGTAGAGTAGACCAAACATTACATATTTACGAATAACTTTTCTTTATGCATCATCCCCGTGATTTTTTTAACAAAACAAGAGAAAAATTTCGTAAACGCAAGATATTTCTATATCTGGTGGGTATTTATGTTTTCTTAATTATGTATGTTTAGAAAATATTTTTTTGGTATGGAAAATGTGTCCCATTTTTTCGAAATTTTCAACTACCTACTTAACATAAGTCGAAGGCTATTGTTTTATTTAAAAATATATTAGACTATAAAAATACCTACAAAATGGAAATACGTTTAATATGCACGGATGTATCAGATATTCATTTCTCCTCAAGCCTTTGTTGATATGTCTGTACTGTCTGTGATATCGTCATATCATGTTTAATTGCCATACAATAACGTATCTTTATCTTATTCCATCTATTTGAATACTACCTATTCTGCAGTAGCTTTTTAAATGAGTTTTCTAACATTTAATAGTGTTATTTTACTTTCAGGTAAGCAAAACAAGTCTGCCGGGTGCTCACGTGAGTTTTACGGCGAACGACATAATATTATGCTCCGTTCGCATTTGATATGGAATTCGTTTCAATGGCAACCCACACAAATGACAGCTTTCCTTACCTGTGATTAAGGTTCATTGTAGATCGACGAGGAAAATTTAAAATTAAAATGCCTTAAGTTCAAATCATCATCATCTCATCTCAACCCATCATGGCCCACTATTGAGCACGGGTCTCTTCTCAGAATGAGAAGGTTAAGGCCATAGCCCACCATGCTAGCCAAGTGCGGATTGGCGGACTTCACACACCTCTAAGTTTTGCTAACTCTTCGGCATGCAGGTTTGCTTATGTGTAATAAAGTTATTTGAGGCAGGGAGTGGCAATTCCATATCTTTGGCGGAACGAGCGAGCGATTAATATGTGAATAACTAATAGGAAATCAAATTATTAAATATAATGCACATAATGTCTACATACCTACATCGGTGACAGATTTTTTTTTTTTTTTTTTTATGGAATTAAGATAGCAAACGAGCATGCAGTACCACCCTTCCCCTGCCGCCCATAACAACTGTGACCGACCTAGAACTAGACTCAAAGGGACTAGGATGGTTAGTCCAGTTAGTAGATGGTGTTAGAATATTAGTTGGTTAGTTTGTTAATAAGTGCGAGGACAGGGTATGTTAGTGATAATTAGTCCTGTTAGTTAATGTTAGTAATAGTCCAATTAGTTATTGTTAGTATGAGTCTTGTTCCAATTCGGTCACAGATGCGTTGCTACCCCTGAGGTCTGAGATGGTCGCCTCTAAAAAAGTGAAACCGGCTCCACAAACCTTCCTATCCGGAACACAATTGCTCTTAAAAACAATTATTATGACGGTAGGAATGGTACTGAGTACCTTGGCGGGCGGTGGTCCTACCCCGGGCGAACTCTATGATTGAGAATGCGCTTTATCAGAAATGTTATCGTGCGTTGACTACCTATAGTCGAGAACAGATATTTAAGATAAATATGAGAACATTTAAGATAAATATGGCATCTGTTTTGTAAAGGTAAAGTAGATAGAGTATTTAGTTGTAACTACGTTGTTAACTGTAGCATCATAAGTTTTTGAGTTAATGAAAGAAAAGATGATGATGATCAATATTTGTAATAAGTATCCTAGAGTTCGTTAATTAAGTTACGTATCCGGACCCGAGTTAGTTACATGGTTTTGCAACCATCCGGACTCCACTCATGAACCAATCAATTCAGAACTATAATGTAATTTAGTTGTAACTACGTTGTTAACTGTAGCATCATAAGTTTTTGAGTTAATGAAAGAAAAGATGATGATGATCAATATTTGTAATAAATATCCTAGAGTTCGTTAATTAAGTTACGTATCCGGACCCAAGTTAGTTACATGGTTTTGCAACCATCCGGACTCCACTCATGAACCAATCAATTCAGAACTATAATGTAATTTAGTTGTAACTACGTTGTTAACTGTAGCATCATAAGTTTTTGAGTTAATGAAAGAAAAGATGATGATGATCAATATTTGTAATAAGTATCCTAGAGTTCGTTAATTAAGTTACGTATCCGGACCCGAGTTACATGGTTTTGCAACCATCCGGACTCCACTCATGAACCAATCAATTCAGAACTAAAATGTAATTTAGTTGTAACTACGTTGTTAACTGTAGCATCATAAGTTTTTGAGTTAATGAAAGAAAAGATGATGATGATCAATATTTGTAATAAATATCCTAGAGTTCGTTAATTAAGTTACGTATCCGGACCCAAGTTAGTTACATGGTTTTGCAACCATCCGGACTCCACTCATGAACCAATCAAGTCAGAACAATAATGTAATTTCTCCCTGTCTTCTTTTTTGCACGGCATCACATCGGTGATGGCTTTGGGATAACCCATGTCCATGGAGGATGGTGACCACTTACCATGAGGTAACTCAGATCCTTGTCAGATATTATCGAAAAACATTAGTTTAAGTATAACTATTATAATTGTAATAATGTCATTTTTATTGCAAACCAATATTCTCGGAGCACGAAGACTGGGATGATTTATAGGTATAATTTTGCTGATTGATTGAAATACTTAAGTAAACTAATGGTCAATACAACGTTAAGTTCACATAATTTGTATTTAACTAATAAATATTGTCTTCATATCGCCCACAATGCGTTGCATTTGCATACCTATTTACAACAAAAGGAATATGTTACCGCTTATACAAAAGGTTATTATTTTTGTTGTTATTCAGTAAAATTTTAATGAGCAGAACAACAAAGGTACCTAGTTTATTTTTAGACATGTTCCAATTCCATTCTTAGAAATGTTAGATTTTTTTTAATTTAGTATTTGTAACCAGGTCCTGATTGTAAGTACATCGTTAAAACTACTTAGTTCTCTACTATTTTGTCATCTGAAAAGATATGTATATCCAGCCTTAATCCAAACATCACGGTGAAGTCACACCCAATAAAGTAAGATAAATGACGGTAATGGAATAAACTAAATGCCCCTATTTCGTACAATTTCCATATTTCACGATCCCATATTTAGGCGTGGGTCGTCAAACAAATCGCTAATAACCTGAAAGCCATGGAAGGTCAGAGGTCGTGCCATTTAACCAGAATAGCACTCGACCGATGAGTAGGTTTCGGTTGTGCAAAACATGACATAACACTTCGTAACATTTATGTTATATCCATGCCAATCTTTTATTAATACGAGGTAAAAGTAAAACGTGACAATAAAACTATTAATTTCTTTACTTTTTGAAGCGACTAGGTCCGCATAGATGTTTATTACATCATTTATTTATTTGTGTAACTTAATATAAATGAAATTGTAAAACTGGCTAATTGTTCCCGCAAAAAATGATACGCATGGGTTTAGATACATAGGTACTTTCAATTCCTTTTAATCAATCAAGTACTTTTGGTTTGATGCTCAGTCCCCATAACTTTCTTGAGCATAGCAACAATATTTCTTTACAAATTAAAATTAACTGAATGTAATACATTACTTAGACACATTAAAATATTTTTCCATGTATTTTTGGTATATTCTCTTCCTTTTCCAATGGGTTTCATCCTGTTTCTATTTTTTTTTTGTTTCATAACCTAACGGCACTGGTGTACATTACTTAGGTACGTAGATAAATTATATTCAAACCACGTAAATCGAATAAAATGTCAAGTAAAAATTATTACTGACGGAATTTTAATGAATGGAAATGCTTGAGAGAGCTTTACAAGAATTCCTAATATCTAACGCAGTATGAAGTCTGTTATTGAGTTCCATTCCATTGTGATCTGTACTACGGATCTCAATCTAACTCTACTAAGCTGAAGACTTAGTAAGTAGGTATACCTAATACAAAAAAAACTGTGTGCAGACAAGTGTAAGAAGTGATTATAACATTTTGTTATTATAAAGAAGTTTGTACAGTTTTGATCAAGGAAAAAAGCACGTCCTCATACGAAAATAAAAGTTAATTGAATTGAAAATCCTGTATCCCTAAACATTGATGCATTTACCTAATAATTAATTAGCTTTACTAAATTCTTTTTTAAATGAAGAATGCACTTCCTATAGTTTGAGAGCCACAGAGCATCTGCGCTAGCTTTTTGCCTCCGTACGTGGTCTGACTGAATTAAAACGGCAGTTTAATTTGGTTCTAAATATTACGTAACCAGTTTTTGCTCGTTTTATCCGTTAGCCGAGTATACACGCCATACCGATTAGCATGATATACCTATTATTTAAGTGATTAAAGTGTTCTTAAGTATTGATTTTATTAATATTAGGTATTAGGTACTTAATTAGTATCTGATCTCACTCTTAATTCTAACCTCGTTAAAGCAATCAGTTTTGTTGGTATTCTATTTTAAAAATTTTCTCAATCCGAGCATTCGAATTCAAAATCCGACTTCAAAACCACTGAGTAGGTTGGCGGAGTTCTATTTTTGATCGATCTAAAAAGGAAGAGGCGGCTACATAATCTATGTTTAATTTTTCTGAACCAATTATTTATGAAGCGCTCATAGCCCAAGTGATCAACAAAGTTAAGCAACAGCGGGCGCGGTTCGTAGTTGGATGGGTGACCGCTAGTGGCAAAAATTTCTTGAGCGTTTCCGTCCTTCGGAGGGCACTTAAAGCCGTCACGCCAGCGTGGTGGAGTATGCTCTAGGTCTCCTCAATAATAACAAGACCCGTGCTCAGTAGTGGGCCATTAGGTAATGGGTTGTAGCCAATTATTTATGAAGAAATTTATATTTGTCTTTATTTGAATGTTTCGTTTAATTTCTTATATTATAACTTATAACCTACTTGTAGATATTGACATATTATTACACATGAACAAGAACGTATTATTACACATAATTGTGTTTTTAATACGGTAAATTTTCATTTTAGCCTTACATTCAAAGGGCGCTAACCACGATAATAAAACAATAATTACGTTATAAAGTTAAGCACACACTGATCCCATTCTTAAGCCGGTTATCGCTTGAGAAATAATGTCACTTGTTGAGAAGTTAGCCCTGAGAACTAACATTTCTGATTTGTGCCAATGTAATTGATTAGTCACAAAAACTTGATCTTATACGCTTAGTTCACCAGTTTTTTAATCGTTTAGTAAGTCGTCGTTATTCTGTGTTTTACCAAGTTCAAATACCTATTATAGGTATACCTGATAAAATAATTACTCTACTCACTCATAACACTCATCACACTAGAATTGCCTGTGTCGTGGGTGCCATGGACAACACCTTACATAGGGACACACCCAGACCGAGAACGGAAATTTAAACTCATCATTCAAATTTCCGCCTCGGTGGGAATCGAACCCAGGAGCCATGGAACAGCGATCCGGCGTGTTAACCATTACGCCATTCGGGTCGTCCAAAATGTAAATGTGCAGATTATTTTCTTGTTTTATCAAGAAACTGAGCGCTTATAGCTCGATCGGGAAACATCATTCTCAGTTTGTGAAACTATTTTTGAAAAAATAATAAATCTAAGATACACAACAAGCCACAAGACACCAGAACCCATAGGTTTCAGTAGTTATCTTCGATATATAATAGAAAAGAGTATTGATGACTGCAATGAAGGTTGTTATCATTAGATAGCTGAGTTGTCGTTTAGGCTACGATTTACAGTGTAGCATCAAATAAAAATATTGGAAAAATTAGATTCTTTAATATTAGCAAATGAAATGTAAAAGTTTCCTGAAGCGATACGTTGGCGGGTTCACTAGTGACTCATAAATTTATGTTTCATGTCTTTGGCCCCTCATAGGTGGAAATAGGTACCAACTCACTTTCGTGGTTTCCCATTTTCCCTGCCAAGTCTAGAATTGATCTAGATTAATTCACTTGTTTCGTGTTTTGTGATTTATGGTATACCTAGCGTTCTGATAGTATTTTAATATGTCCAGCTAAGGTCACGGTTAAGGTCATAACCCGTGGTCATAACCTTATAACGATAGTTATAACATCATTGTTATAACGTCAAAAAATAAGTAGGTACGTACTACATATTACGCATTTGAACTTAATTGACGGGCCGCGTAAGAAATCTTCTAAAGGGGACACTAACGTTTCGCTTCACTCACCCAATAACACACCTATTTTTCTGCTTTTACGACATTTTAAAAGCGAAGCTAGCTAGCTGAGCTAACGCTAAGCTACAATCCACTAATGGCCCACTACTGAGCACGGGTCTCTCCCCATTACTGAGAAGGCCTAGAGCATACTCCACCACGCTGCTCCAATGCGGGTTGGTGGAGGGGTTAGTGGCCAACCCAGTGTCGAAAGTTTACGACATTTACCTATGACTAATTGACGACTACAGCTTAGTTGGTAACTGACTGTGAAGTGCCTGTGTGGGGGTTTGATTTTCGACCTGCATAAATATTTACGAGAAGATATTAAAATTTATGCATCGTTTGCTTTTGTAAATTGCAATCATACTATGTACGTTATTTTAAGTAGGTAGGTAGGTACCTATACTCCGTTCACGTTCGAAATGGAATTCTTATTAATTCAACCACCACAAATGCCAGCTTTACTCCCCTGTGGTTAAGGGTCATTGTAGATTAACGGCGAAAATTGAAAATGCCTTAAGTAAATTTTGCATACCTACAAGCTAAATTGAACTGTGGGCACACGGAATAAAGTTGTTTTCACCTGGGACTGGCAATTCCATACCCTCGGCGACTCAAGTAGGTAGGTATAGTGCTTGCAGGATTTGACTTCAAGCAACAGCTTTTCAGAAGTCTAATAATTGAACCACCTGAACTAACCACTGTACCTATACATTATTTTTATGGCAACTAAATATCAGTTGACTATGGGAAAATACCTGATAGCTATCTGTGAACAAACTCATGTTATATCTACATGTTTATTCCGGCCAATGTCTAATGTAGGTACCTACTTACCTACTTATGATACCAGCAGGTTTTTCCCAGAGATTTATCAATCGCTTAGATACCTACGACTTAAATTTTTACTACAGTTACCTACCTACTTAACAATAATAAAGTAAATTTAAAAATCTTAAAACTACCTTAATACCTAAAGAGTAGATAGGTATAAGAGAAACTACAATTTTAGAATTTAGCCTGTCTCTTAGTCTGTATGTTTTAAATCTGTTTGATGTGTGTTTCGAAACTGGAGCAGTGGACGGTCGGGGAATCTCTGCGGCCCTGTCAAATACAAGGTTTTTTATGATTTTAGATCAGCTCAACATTAAGATTTAGTTATAGAGTGGAATAAACATACCTACATAAGTGAAAAAACTCCTGATATTACGAAACATTAATATAAAGAGTGCAATTACACCAGGGGCCGAAGTCCACTAATTTATTAGTGCTTCGATTGTCTCTTATTTGAATAGTTTTATACATCGTCGTGACGGAATTATTTAACCCATTTAGCATAGAACATGTATCAGGTATTTAAGTATTAAGAACATTTGATTAGTAGACTTTGGCTTCAGTCATGTTTCCAAGCCATATATCTTAATATACGATGTTTAGCAGTTAATCTTACCCCAGGTGTTAAATAACATTGTTCCAATAACCACAGCCACAAAAAATTACGTCCTTTTAATAGTATTCTCAAACATATTGACGTGGAATCTCAGATTAGTGGGAAAAATACATAAACTGAATACTTTTACTCATTACATACATAAAAAAAATCTGTACATGGAACATATAGATGTTCCATGTTTTTATTACCTAGGTACATTAAATTATACATTCGATAAGCAGGTGTATGAAAGGCTACAGAATAAATCGCAAACCCTCTATGTATGTATGTAGATACTCTAATAATGAAGTGTTTTAATTCGAGATAATGTTTTTACTCTCATGCCCTACTAACATGATATGTTATACAAGCTCTTTAGTTTAATGTACATACTTTAAAACCTGAATAATCCCTTACACGAGTAATAAATAACCATTCTCCCTACTTTATCTTAAGCTTGGAGTAAGTATCGTATGAGAGAGAGTACTTTACGGTACTGCGATAAAAACTCCGTTAACTTATGAGAGTACAATCTGCGTAGGTATTGTAGGTACAATCGGACTAACCGAAACGATTATACACTCACACACTCATACCTTCGCTCTAGGATTCCCTGTGTCGAGGGCGGAGTAGATCAGAAATATCGTATCAGTCAATGACATTATACTTAATTAATATATGACATCATTGATAAAAGTAACATTTTTTGTCATCCGACAACACAGTTCCCTCCCTTCACCCGCGTGGAATTTTTGTTTCCGTTTATACCCTTTTTATCTTTTTATTTTAACGGGAGAATAAAAAAAAGGATCATAGAAAGCGTAGCCTACACTTAGTCGGTTTATATTTTTCCTTCCTCATATAAACTGGCAAGCTCAATGAAACATTTCTAGGAATACCTACTCGGTGACATTTTGTACCAAGTGTTTTATAAACATACAAACATACAAAGCTCCGTCTGCGAGCTTTTTTCAACCCTTCACGTAATTTGCACATTGTTGTCACGATTGCAAGGATTTAACGAGTTACCCTCGGCTGGATGGTTCTAACCGACATTAAACTTTGATTAATTAATCAGTTAAGGGTCGGGCCACATTGATCGACGGCGATCGACGGTTTGTCCATACAAAAAGAGCGTAAAGTATGGAAAGCCGTACGCGTCCTTTCGCATCGACGAGCCGATCGGCTTTCCATACTTTACGCTCTTTTTGTATGGACAAACCGTCGATCGCCGTCGATCAATGTGGCCCGACCCTTATTGTTCGTTAGTTAACTATGACTATGAGTTTATTTTTAACCGACTTCAAAAAAGAAGGAGGTTCTCAATTCGACCGTATATATGCTTTTTTTTTATGTACGTTCAGCGATTATTCCGTCGTTTATGGGCCGATTTTGATAATTCTTTTTTTGTTGTAAAGTAGATATGCGCAGTGGGGTCCCCTAATAAGGACACCAGGATCTGATGATGGCATCTCGGAGAAATCGAGGGGAACTTTCGAAAATTGTATGGACAACTAGTGTGTTTGTTCATGTTATCATAAGTACATTAAAGCGCTACCATTTCATGAAGATCTGGAGTCGATCTGATGAAGCCGAAAGACAGTCGAGGGAACTCCTCAACGATTTACTGCAGTTATCTAGTGTTTGGGCTTGATTAATTTGTAGTGACGAGAACTTTACACTTATATGTTGAATTGAGCGCCATCTGGCGAGTAGTTTTTGAGTTATCTCTACTTATCAAGATTGAAGTCGGTTATTTTTTTTTGTAAAAAGCAATTATTAAAGAAGTGAAATCGTTTTTTTATGGAATTAAAATAGCAAACGAGCATGCAGCACCACCCTTTAGCTATCGCCCATAACAACTACCATTAAAAATAAGTGCTTCAATGATCAAACAACTTTAAAATCGCAGCTTTTTGTTTTAAACACATCAAAAGTGTTTTAACGAACAAGTCGCTACGATATCGCTACGACTTTTGTTGCATGAATCGGGCTTGCTCTGTTTCGGGAATGCTTACAATGGCTAGCTAACAATAAGAACCAAGTTTGGCTAAATAACTAGACCAACTTCAAGGATTTTGTACCCTGGACTATAATGGCCAACTTTCTTAGAAAGGTCTGCGTACAATGCAGACATTTATTACTGATCGTAACAGGTTGGGATTTCATTGCGTCTAGCATCAAGCTCTGCCCTACGACGCTCCTCAAAGTCAAAAATGCTGTTTAAAGCCAAAGTTTCCATTTTGAATCCAATCGCAATATCATTTTTTTAAATGTTATTTTACCATAACTTAATATCGGAATAACTGATTGCCCTGTTCTCTTTTTATGTATTTTGAACCAGGACTAATGTTATTCTAAAGTCATACATGATAGTAATAAATCACTGTTAAATAACTAAGTACCTCCTTAATTACGTTTAGAAAATGCACACTTCTCAAATCTTAGCATAAAAAGAAGAATTACTTAATGCTAATTATAATGTGAGCAAATTTTAAAAACTCATGTTAATTTGATATTTATAAAGACTTGGCTGGCCGAGTCTTAATCCGTGTATTAATAATTGAAATATGAACGTTGTAAGTTGTAACACATTTTACACAATATCAAAAAGTATTTTAAGCTTAATTATTTACATTATATCCTACTAATATTATAAATGCGAAAGTTTGTAAGGATGTAGGTATGTGAGTGAGTGTGTGTGTGGGTTTGTTACTCTTTCACGCAAAAACTACAGAACGGATTTTCATGAAACTTTGCAGTAATATAGCTTATACATCGGAATAACATAATTTGTTAAAATTTATAGAGATTTTTGAAGGGACTGATTCCCCGAAACGAAACGAGGGCGGATTTACTAGTTTACTAATATTTCGTAGGTTTACACAATGACCGTTGTAACGCAATTCGCAAAATCAAAGGATGAGATTTAAGATAAACCTTCACAATTAATGAATATATAGTAGTTAGTTGTCTTAGTAAACAGTATTATATAAAGTTATACATTTAACTAATTAATTTATAAGTAAATGAATACACATAATAGGTAATACCTATTATTATATTTGTCAATGAGATGTATTCTATTTTAAGCAATTGCATCTAACACAACGATGGACAAGGATAAAATCTTCAATTTGTTTTCGTGTAAAATTGCCGATTGACTTTTGATTTATGATACCTACAGCTGTTTTAAGCTAAAATACGCTTAGTCATAATGAGTAAGCGAACACATGGGTTTTTCAGGAAGAGGGTGCTAGGCAGGTTTTATATGTATAATAAGCAACTCTGTCTGTCTACGACCTTTTCAAACTCAATTACCTGAATCGATTTAGACGTTTGCAATAGGTTCAGGTAGAGTGAGAAAACTAGGCAAAGACGTAAGGACGACAGGCAGCGGAAGGGTGGTGCTGTATGCTCGTTTGCTATCTTAATTCCATAAAAAAATACATGTTTATCCTGATAATTGTCCTTTTCTGAAAAATTGTAATTTAATGAGCCGTTACATATGTACGTTGTTATACAGACAAACTGGTTTATGCATGTATGGAGTTTTGACTGGATATTGGACACAAATGCATTAAAGATCGAATAAGGACCATTATGTAGGATAAATCGAAACTAAAGATATTATGTCTGTATGTTTGACCATCATCACGCAAAAACTAGTACTTAAATAAAATTTGATATGGTTTTTGCAATTTTGTTGTTGGATGGTTAGCATAAAATCTGGGGCGTGTTTCATCTAAATACGCCGCTTGAGACATACTTACAACCTGAGATACAATTAATGTGTAATAACAACAAACAAAGTCTGCTGAGTCAGCTTGTTATAAATAGAGATGGTCATATCTAAAGAGTAAATGGGATTGAATTACACATTTAACAAAATAATGTAGGTATTAAACAACCACAAACTGCTACAACAGGCATAATCAGAATTCGTAACATTCAGAACAGAACAGATAGGTAGTAGCTCCTAAGAACCATCCTTGTTTAGTTCGGAGAAAACCGGGCAAGGGATAGGGCATAATTCACTTCAGTATAATTCATCTAAGATTCTAAGTGAATGAAATAGACATTAAGTTAATTTATTTTACTTCAATATAGTTAAAAAAACAATGTGTTTTAATAAATCATTATTTACACACACGAGGATAATCTTGAAGAAGACCCGTTTTATATTAGGTATACAAGTTCAGTTATTTTAAGTTTTTTTAAGTATTTGCAAGGCTCATAATATGCTTTAAAAGCCGATCATCTATTTAATCTGTGTTAAGGCGACGGCTCAGTATGAAATGTAAAACTCAGCACTTCAGGGTCATCTTTTTTTGCCTCGATACTTGAATATCTGGGCTGGTTAGTGGCTTTCCAGGCTTATCCATAGCCTATCTATCAACTTATGCAAAGCATGAGTCCTTAAGGTTAAGCTCTTGAGGTATAAGGTTTGCGTCTTTGCGTGTTCAGCTTTTTGTACAATCTTGCATGTGGTTATTAACTTTGTTTTATTATATTCTCGTTTATATTATTTTAATAATATCTTTGCTAAGGAATTTCCCCCCGTTCATTTAAAATTTATAGAAGCTTATATTGAGCGATCCCCTTTATATCACTGCCTCGTATATTTTTCCTTTAAAATTCCCAAGTAAAACGAGATAAAAATTAAAAACTCTCTCACACTCATACTCAATTACTCATATCCCCCACTAAGATACCCAGTGTCGCCGTGGCATTCCATTGTCCATTGACAACAAAAAAAAACATTATATCCGTCACATAAATGTCTGCTCCCGTCAGGAATCGAACCCTATACCTCTGGATTCACAGGCAGAGCCACTACGAACTAGGCTAAAGAATCATTTTATTGTGTTAACAAATTACATCGACGAGAAAACGAATATACTTAATAGTGGTATCTACTTTTACGCACATCATGCATATCTGTGTTGGCTATTCATTTGTTTACATTGCACATTATCGATATGTCTATAAAACACTTTGTCGGTACTCCACAAGCGTTGGATCAACAGTAGTGGAATCTTATCTTAAGCAATATTAATCCTTGTAATCAATCAAGCACCTGATATTGAAACTCGATTACAAAAAAGTTCTGAACCGTATACCTACTTAACATTTGAAAGGGAAAATACCGCAACCAGTTGCATTAAGTAGGATAGAAATAGAATAAAAATATAAAAATGATGATCGACATATAATTTTATTCACTATTTTATTATGGCTTAAGCTTAATCTTACTTACAACAACAACAACAACAAAATCCTTTTTAATGCCTTTTGTTTGTACACCAAAATGAATAACGTGAGCACATTATCACACAGAGATGAGTCCAACAGGCGGCCTTATCACAAAATAGCAATCTCTTCCAGACAACCTACTTATTAAACTGCGTAGTGCGTACTGACGTAGGTATGGAAACATTTTAATGTCCTGGAAAGAGCATTATTTTCATCCCGGTATTAAGCATTAAAAGTGGAATGGTCATTTTTATGGGTAATTAATCAGTCATTTTTCTAACAGAAATTAACATATGGGTAGACCTTGACATTATTTTGGGTGGACCGTTCTTTTGGGATAACTCTCCAGTATTCTATCGTTTTTCTACTACCAGGTGAAGCCATGGGCACCAGTAGTCGCGTATAAAACACCCAACCACCATACATGAGCACTACCATGAGCGTACGCAAGTTATGAAAATTGAAAATACATTACCTTTATAATATTTCTAAGAACCGTTCTAGACCGTCTAGAATTTTATTTGTAATTTTCCTGTCTATCGTGACGTCCTTCAATGATTAAATTATACGCCGCACCACGAATCTCAATACTTTATTACTTTATGATGGTACAGTTTTCCATTATCTAATTATAAGATTTTCGTAATTCCATTCTGTTTAGTTACAAATTGCTGTCAATACAAACACAAATATCCTTTATTGCGCACTAAAAGAAATTACAAAATAAATAAAATGGAAAGAAATTTCACCAACGGCGGTCTTATCACTATGCAGCGATCTCTTCCAGATAACCTTTGGGTAGGAAAATAAAAAGTAATAGAAGACGGCACAAAACATTGCACAATTTTGCGCAATGATGTTATATTATACAGTACCTACCTACCTGCAGTAAAAAACGTGGGCGCCATAACTACAATCTACTATGATATAATTACGACTATTTTTTTGTTTTATTATTAACCGACTTCAAAAATATGTTTCGGCCGCATTCATTTATCTGTAGGCAAATTACTTTGTGTACATTATTTGCAGCGTAATTTATTAAATACACAATATTACAGTCAACACGTATTAGTGGTTAGACTACACATCAAATAACACAGATCAATAAAACAATTCTCAAAACTCCGGCAATTTTCAAAATATTTATTTAGGTCCCATACTCTAAGAGGAAAATAAGTGATGCGACTCTTTGATTGGCTAACGTAGGTTTATCTTTCTTTGTTTGATTATCTTAAAATAAAAATATGTGTTGCGATCTTTGTTAATCACTATGCTATTTATGTCTTGTTATCCTTACTAATATTATAAATGTGAAAGTGTTTGTTTGTTTGTTTGTTCGTCTTTCACGTCGCAACAAAGCTATTATATGGTATGGTTTATATGGGTGGGGATTAGGGTTGCCAGATCGATTCTTCCTGTTATCGGGATCAATAACAGATTTTTCGGGATTTTAGGGCTTTGGTCGCGAGAAATAAAAAAATAAGTTAATAATATACTGAGTAAACAAACATATTTTTGCATTGCACTGTAGATATAAGAAAAAAAAACATAGTAGGTATTTGTGACACGTAAGATAAGAACCGAATGAGCATGTTTATTGTTTTTTTCTTGCCGTAAGTACCTACTTGTTATTTTTTTTTACCGCGTTTAACAACTTTTGAGCTTTATCGTTATTCAAAAAGGTCTTAAAATTTAAACAATTTTCGTCAAAATTTAAACGAATTATTAATTCCGCCTTTATTAAATCTATGCTCATTCGGTTCCTTTCTTTTGAGTATAAATTATTAAGTCAGACGGAGTGCATTGCAATGTTTTTTCGCTCTGCGCCAAGCGCCCAAGTGGTTTGCAAGTTTCGTTTGACGAAAATGTGAACTTAAAATTATCGAACTTGTTTTTCGGGAGATTATTTGCTTTGTCGGGAGTCGGGAGGACATACAAAAATTCGGGAGAATCCCGCCAATTCCCGACCGTCTGGCAACCCTAGTGGGGATAGTTAGGAGGGTGGAGAGTGACGTAGGCTACTTTTTACCGCGGAAAAACATCCCATTCCCATGGGAAGATCGATGTTTGTTAGTTGCTGGATATTTATTTCCGGAGTTGTTAATAGATGGCGTTAGTAAAATTCATTTGCAAGTTCTGAATCACGCTATCAAATACTACATGTAATTTACTTAAGTCATAGGCAAATGCTACTTTTTAGCCTAAATTCCTACGGGAGCGGGACCTACGCGGCTATCACCTACGGGTCCCGAAGCGAAGCGCGGGCGGTTCTCTAGTTGTATATATATTATATAATAAAGCTGAGTGTGACTAACTGAAAGGCAACGCGCTGCCCGAATCAGTGGATTTAACTGAAACTTTCAATGCTTAGGTTTTTAGGTATTTTATTCAGAGCTTCTAGCATCTAGAACATCTAAATAATCTTTTTGTAGTTCAAGATCAGTTATCCATATACCATATCAACATCTTAGGTAATGGGCAAAAATTTAGATCAAAGTGCACGAGAGCAAACACTATTCTATAATCAATTTACATTCGCCCATCTACGTTATTATCCCAGTCAAAGGCAAACTATCTCATAATTTATTATTAAAACAGAGCTTGGAGAGAATTCGTTATTATATCACAACTCTTTGCAAAGCCTCCGACGCGCTGCGCATTAAAGGCAGAAAATTACAAAAACTTCAGTTTCAGAAGATTTTAACGAGGCTTCCTTTATACCAGCCGTTGTACGGAGAAAGTTGAAAGGACCTTCCACTAATAACTGCGGCTATTATCCCGTTGTAGGTACAGTAGCTACCGACATACACAAATATAAAATTGCATCTACGCCTACACTTTCATGCTTGTATACGGCACGACTAATGTTATTTAACATAATAATATATTATGATATCTATACAGGGTGTCCCGTAAGTAGTGGACCAAGGGGATGTGGGTGATAGGGGGGGTCCCGGTCTACGTCAAACACAAAATTTTATTGGCCTAGGCCTCATAGTTTTGAAGTTATGAAATTTTTAAGGATTTTTTATAAAACTTGGCACCTTGAATACTAATAGTATTGGAAATATTAGTTTTTTTTTACAATTTTAAGTTTGTTTTATTTAATACAGATAGAAAAACATATTTGCTGCTTATTTTAAAAGTTTTCCAGTTCAAGCCATTAGTAGGATAAGAATTAATCATGTCTTAATTTCTTAATTTTGGCAAAATTTTAATTACACAAAATGCAACATGATCTTTGATACATCGTGGTGTAAAAAAAATGTATGGACACCAGGTGGAACTTTATTTTAAAAACATCTGTAGGCGATACCGAGTTTAAAAACGTATAACAATAATACAGCTAATTAAGTAATAGTTATAAAAAAATACAACGTTAATGACTTTACCCAAATTCCCAGAAATGTTTACGAACAATGCAACTTTCTGAGAACCATGTGGCTGTTTCATTCCTGGTCGGGTCGCTAGTTTTTTTACTCTTAGCCGCTATTGATTGACGTCTTTCACCCCCTCTCCTGTTTTTACTTCAATACTCTCGCAGGACTCTCAGACTCTCAGAGTTTTACTCATAGTTCGGCTCTTCACACGTGTTTTTATTTCATTTCTTTTACTAAGTAAAAGACGTTTTTGAAACCTTGCTTGTGCTTGTGAGTTGGACATTGATCGTTTTATTTACATTTTTTAAGACATAATCTTAATAGTTTATTGGTAGATGTACCACAAGATGTACGCGAGACGATGTGGTTGCAACACGATGGTGCACCCGCCCACTACTCACGGGGAGTGATTAATTTTTATGAAACTTATCCAAATCGATGGATTGGACGTGGAGGTACAATTGCATGGCCTCCACGATCACCTGATCTCAATCCAATAGATTATTTTTTATGGGGCTATTTTAAGGAGGCGGTCTATGAGAATACTATCAACAATAAAAGAGAACTGAGAGAAAAATTAAACGGCGTGGTCGAAATAGTTAAAAATAATGTGTGTGTAATTTAAGAAAATTAAAAAGAAATTTTATAAGACGATGTAGATTATGCATAAGAGCTAGGGGAAGACATTTTGAGCATTTGATGTAAGTAAATGGATTTGTTTTTCATAAATGTATTTTTATTTATGATAATTTTAGTCGATATTAACCAACATATTTATACCTTTTTGGAATTGATAAAAGCTGTACTTGTTTTTAAAATAAAGTTCCACCAGGTGTCCATACATTTTTTTACACCACGATGTATCAAAGATCATGTTGCATTTTGTGTAATTAAAATTTTGCCAAAATTAAGAAATTAAGACATGATTAATTCTTATCCTACTAATGATTTGAACTGGAAAACTTTTAAAATAACCAGCAAATATGTTTTACTATCTGTATTAAATAAAACAATCTTAAAATTGTAAAAAAAAACTAATATTTCCAATACTATTAGTATTCAAGGTGCCAAGTTTTATAAAAAATCCTTAAAATTTTCATAACTTCAAAACTATAAGGCCTAGGCCAATAAAATTTTGTGTTTGACATAGACCGAGACCCCCCCTATCACCCACATCCCTTTGGTCCACTACTTACGGGACACCCTGTATATTGTTTTTATACTATCATGTTATGTAACTTTAATTATTTGAAAAATATTGAAATAAAGTAACATGAGGCTTTGGGCAAAACGTCCCACTCGGAAAACGTCCAACGGGACGTTTTTGTCCTTTGATTTAATCTAAGGTTCAAATATCAGTCATATTACCTGACCGTAAGGGTACCGTCAGGATAAACTGTCCATTTTTTGGTCTACTGCAGAAATTTTCTTTTGCATTCGTTTTTATGAAAAACTTCGCTATTATCGTGTACTGCACTGACTTGATGTATTTTATGTATTGTTGTTTGGTTTGCAATAAAGAATTTTTTATTGAATTGCAAACATTACTTTTATATTATCACAACAGACAGACGGCTAAGCGAATGACCCAATAAACCAGCGGTCGTTAACACTTTCGTGGTCAAGGGCCGCACAAGGACCCTTTATACAACATATTGTTATTGGTCCGCGGGCCGCAATTTGACGACCACGGTTGTAAACTGCCAGTTTTTTCAGTGACTGTAAATAACAACAATAATTGATCATTTATCATAACTAACCTAACCTCAAAATCAAATGCAAATAACATGCAACAAAATACAGAGATCGACGGTACCCCGCTGCGCCGAGTGTACCTTTCTCCCCGTAAATTTTAACGCCGAACCGCAACCTAACCTAACTTTCCTTCCATTGGAGTTACGCATTTTATCGTGGATACCTGTTTTTTCAACTAAATACATATTAATTTTATTAATAGAACCTGTAACTCAAAAACTACCCGTCAGGTGTCGATTTATACGTGACCATACAACAAGCACCAGCTTTCGAATGCAAAGCGAATTATCAAAAGCGGTTCACCCAGTAAAGAGTTAATACATAAAAATACAGCCGAATTGAGAATTTCCTCCTGTTTTGAAGTCAGTTAAAAAAGAACAGATTTACAAAATCCAATTAAGTATGTAGGTAATGTAGGTAAGTATAATAAAAGCGTCTTGTTTTGTTCCCTTTAATTTTTGAACATTAAGGCCCTGTAGACACTTCATTGAATTTAGTCTTTGAATACAATTTTGGAAGGTAAAAACTTAATATCTTGTATATCGAATGTCCATTTAACATCATTTTTTTTATATTCGTAACACGTAAATCATATTTAAATACGACTGCGTCATGTCTGTTATGTACTAAATTATTTATAATGGTATCAAACAAAGGATCAATAAAGTTGTCTCGATATAAGTTGCGGTTTTCCCTATAAACACCATACTTGTACACGATATAAATAGCAAACATAGGCAGCAGTAAACATCGAATACTTCGTAATTCAGCGTCTTGTGTCGGTGACTAGTACGAGCCGTAAGTGGAGGCGTGAACCTATATAGAACAGTTTCTACACACTAATACAATAATTACGAAATACCAGCTATATAATTCTCTCTCCATCAATCCGCACCCAATCCGCACTGGAGCAGCATGGTAGAGTATATTCTGCGCCTCTTCAGAGATGAAAGAGACCCGTACTCATGCAGTAGTGGACCATGAATGGGTTGGAGCCAATATTGTCTCACTTATCAGTCTCTAAGGCTTTAAGTATTTAGTGTGTATTTAATCTTTTAGAGGCCTTGAGCGGTAGACTATTGCTCCGACCTTATGAACGCTTATAAGTAGCATATTTTATCTCTTACGCTATGACTGTGGCATTTTATAAACAAGAATAATTAATAAATGTCCCCGAACGTGAGAAATTAGGGCAAGTGGGGATGTGAAGAAAAGGTCAATTTTTTTCAGGTTTTACTTATGTACCTATCTCGTAAACTTACAGTTCTACAATTTATTACTTCTATGTAAGTTTTTACTACTAAAGTATGTTACATACATTTTATGTAGCCCTCTACACTGTGTGTAGAGATTCCCTGGGTTAAATAATACCCAGGGAATCTCTACACATCGTTAAAATAACTAGGACACTTATATCTTCATTATGCCTTACGATGACAAGACCACCTTCAACCATACTTTTAATGAGGACCCATTCTTTGTCTGTTCTGTCTGTGTCTGTTCAACTAACGTGTCTGAACAGACACATAAGTTGCTGTGTTTTTGCTGTATCATTGTGATGTAATTTAATTATTCTTAGAACAACAGCTACACATTAATATTCAAACTATACTTAATGATTTTATCATTGCCGACAATCATATCAGCCCTTTTCCGCTTATTAAGTTTTTATTCAGTTCTTTTGTCATCTCAGGCGATGATATAATTACGTTAAGTAAGCTGGGTTTGATGTCTCGTATCTAAATGAATATCTGATACACTTTTAATTTCAAGTCTTAGAGGAACTGCTGATGACGATGTAAACAAAGCATTAAAAACTAATTTTTAAACTTTAACCAAATGGTTTGGTTATAGGTAAGTAGAGTTGGGTATTAGAAATTAATTATTAGTGTTTGGACTTGCTTTGGTGGAGAAAAATGTTCTCTTGCGTAGACGTAGAGACGTAGTTTGACTTTCGAAAAGTGTTTGTAAAAACCAAGTTGAATTTAAATTCATTTATTTTTCATTTTCATTTTGAGGAACCTCTTTCAGTTTTCTGAAAGAGGTGAAGTCTGCTTATCTAAAATGGCCAGCTTAATGTAAACAATTCTATACCTACCCCTCACATTGCTAGAGAAAAATAATGTGTTGCAGTGGTGATGTGAAAAGGTTTTTGGATACAACGGTCTTCACTTAGGTGGTCGATATAGGTCATTGTCCATACTCGTTAATATAATAAATATAGTCAGAGAATTCACTATGAACACCTGTAAGTCGTCAGCGTGGTCGTCAGTGTCCAAAACAAATAATCCGGTCTCCGTTTGCTTGTTTAAATCATTATAAAGAATTTTCAGGCACTTATTTAAAAAATAGAAGGTATTTATCTATGGCAATAGTGTACAATTTCTGTAGAAGTTTAAATAAAGATTTTTATTATTTTTACCCTTTCTCACGGTAATCAATTGCCCGGGGTAAAAAAAATCCTAGTCGTACCAGTGGTAGATATACATAATATATAATTCTTCTGTACGTGCGTTTGTCACCTTGCAGTTTTTATATGACGCTGCTTTTCCGCGCAAGGCGGCGTCTGCCGGATCTGCCAGTAAGTTATAAATATATGCCACGTGCCATCTAAATCTGCTCAATGTTTCCGCGTGATATACTCGTACGTACAGACAGATATACAGGACAATAGTTCCAAAAAATATGTTTTAGCTTCTGTGTCCAATGTCGATATCCAAGTGTAAGGCACTTCTCACACAACGCTATTTATGAGCTACGCGACTGCAACGCAACCCACAATTTCGCTGTATCTGACACTTTTGACTGACAGGAGACGCGTCTACGATGCGTGTTGTGTGAGAAGTGCCTAAATACCTACGTACTTGCTATATTCAAATTCAACAAAAATAACCAATATACCTAATTGTAAATGTTACTCCATCAATTATGTTATTATTAGTATAGATCAGCCCGGTATTATTTAGCCCGCATTGAATAATAATTATGTTGATCTTAGTACAGATTAAACAGAAATAATTTATGTTAAAACGTCAACCACACTTCAGTGATGCATTATTACCTACCTTTAACTTAACTTACAAAATGCAAGCAAACTTTTTTCATCGTTTATTAATTGGTTAGTATACTTTTCTTACAAACAAACTCATAAAACAAAAAATAGACCCGTTTTCTTTATATAAGTAAGAGGCTTATTTATGCAAAGCATGACCCAGATGTATTAAAACTGTTGAAGTGTTTACAGATCACCGTAGGATAGACTAAGATCATATCTCGTCCATTTATCGAAGGTCAGGAGTCCGATTTACCTACTTGTCACACGTAGATGCCATGTGATAGTCTCAAGTAGTTACCTGTCTGATAAAGAAGTACTTCTACTAAATTTAAATTCGTTGGCATGGAAAGTTTTTCCGAGAAAATATCAATGCTGCGGATATTTCAGGATAAAAAGTGGCTTATTTGTTGCTCTATAATCGCCATTATATTGCGAAAGTTCCATTAAAACCCCTCCAGTTCCGTAGATTGGAGCCGGTTACACTTTTTTAGAGGCGACCATCTCAGTCCTCAGGGGTAGCAACGCATCTGTGACCGAATTAGAACGAGACTCATTGAGTCTAGTTCTGGGTCGGTCATAAATAATATGGTTAGAAAGGTGAGCTAGGTACTTTACACTTCAAAATGTCGCAAGTAAAAATTGCTTACAATTTAGTTGTGAGCACAGGAATCTTTGTAGCGGAGAGTAGAGGTTCCATATTCCCAGCCACTCATCTCAGGTAGAGTCCCTGTTTGAGTCTCGTTGTAGGTTGATCATAGTTGTCATTAGATGTCTGTATTTTGTGGCAATAAACCATCTTTATTATTATTATTATTAGGTATTAGATTGCTACCTCAATGCCATAAAAAGCCTTAACCTTAGCTTATAAATAAATAAATATTAGGGGCATATTGACAACCTTTTTTTTGTTGACGAGGGGGAAACCTTCGAAAGGTACCCGGTGCCGTGGGAGTGACACAGGGTTATGTGGGGTTTTACCCACTAAAACCCCCCGGTGGCCTTCCTCTTCGATGCGTGGAGAACTCCGGGATCTCCAATAAACACAACCGGAGTCCTCTGAGCGCGGTGCCCTTGTGGTCGGGCTCAGCCCACGAGGGACTAATTGCCCCATCGCAGTTCTATATTGACAACCCTGTCGGTCAAAACATTGCACTACATTGCTTTCGTAGATAAATAAAGAAAGTATGTCATTAGGTTTCCCGCAAGATAAGATTGTCGGTGCGATTTCAAACTGATTACTGATTTCCTTATTATGCAACTCTTCGCGGTATTCTCATTGACGGATCGTTACCGACGGATTATGATGTAAATCTGTCTTATAATTTATAATAGACCTTGTCATCGTTGTAATGACCCTGATTACTGGGCAAAACGTCTCAGGTTCGAAATGTAAGAGCAGAAAAATTTTCCGCGGAAATAACTTTTTAAATTAATTACAGTTACCTCTATTAATTTTTTTTGGTTGCATCCGATACAAATAATGACCAATTGAATTTATTTTATTTTTGTTTAACAGCCTGATACCTGCGTAAAGTGAGAGTAAACCGAAAAAAATATAATTTTATTTGGTATAATCGGTTACTTTGCACGGTGCAACGATGGAACAAAGTCCGGACTAGGTCGTTGATACGAAAAAGACCACCAAAATTGTAATCGAAGTGTCATATCGTTTGGGCGATATGTTTAATTTTACGGATATCGTTTTCAAGACAGGTTTTTAGTCCTTTTAGAGTTTCGAAGTCAAAACGAACCCTTTTAATTAGATATATTAAAAGAAATATTGAAATAAAAATATTAATATGTGAATGAATCCTATTAATCATCAATGCCATGTAATAAGTAGGTATATTATTTATTGTGTGGTAGAGCCTAGAGTTTGCCTGAGGTAGTATCAACCTACCAACGCCGATTTGGTAGGTACATTTTACCATTTCTACCGTAACCGTAACAATTGTATTAACAGCAATTATGTTTTCGTTAGAACGGTTACATTTTATTCAAACCAACAATCTTAGTCCTCTATGATAGGCTACACATCTGTGGACGGATGAAAACAAGACTCATTAACAACAAACTAGCTAACAGTCTTACTTATTAACTACTAACTTAATAATTTTGATTTGTAAAACACTCAAATAAATATAGCAATGAGTGATCTATTGAATAGCAGCGATGTGTGGCATGTAACACCGCCCCATTATGGTCCATATACCCGTATCCAACGATGCAATATACGTTTACATTTTACTCCCAACGTGGTGATACCATATTTGAAGTTGGTCATAGCTCATAACTTTTTTATGATGGATATTATGGTAGCAATAAAGTTTTCGTTCATTTGATGTTATGGTTTATTTGTAGGTAGGAATCTAGGAATGATTAAGTCAATGGCATGTAGGTATACGAGAAGTCTTGCCATAGGGAGGCTTTGAGCAAAACGTCCCACTCGGAAAACGCCCCGGATGTGAAATGAGCGTCGACGATTGTGTAATTTGAAATTCAAACGCGTTGCTGACTACGAAGGAACTAGAGACTTTGGTTTGAAACTAGCTCTTCTAATTAAAAATATTTATAGTTAAAAATATTATTCTAATTAAAATATTTCATAAACAGATTTATTTATCTGATAAATTTCTCTCCTTTGGTCGTGAATGGTTATGATTTCTCACTTACATAATATATGTATATATGTAATAACAATAGGACCCTAGTCCGTAAGTGTGAGTTTCTTATCATCAATTGGCCAATAATAACTTCGAACAGGTCCGGAATTTGTGTCAAATTCCAAACCACTCGGTCCTTTCAATGTCACTTAATTTTATATCATAACAGTCAACAATGGCACCTGACCGAAATATGCGAATATTATGGCAGCATGATTGTATGTTAGAGCTGTTCCACATTGTCGACTGCACACGCGTACTTGAGCCGCTCAACTCGGCCTACTACTAGTTTAGTCGTGATTGAAAACATAGGTACCGATCGATTATTATTCTGACAAAAAAACTTGGTCAGATCATAGGTATTGCAATTATTCAAAATCCAACAAAATTTATACATTTAAGAGCACAAAATCTACAATTAAAATCGGTTTACTAAGTAGGTACAAAGTTATGAGGTTAACTCACATAAAGGATGAAATCGAATTGCCAACCTTATATTATAAATTTATAAAAAAATATTTTCATTATTTTACTAGGATAAACAACAGACATTCGTCATAATCGACTGCTTGCCTGCGATTGGTATGTAGCAGCTTCAACATTCGCTTATTTGGCCACTCATTGTGCACGAGATGGGTCGAATACAAAGCGGTAATATTGACCTTTGCATTGAGATGGTCCGCACTTCCGAATGAATAATGATTCAGCTTCCATTGTTTCCTCTAACACATGGTTGGACTCGCTTTTAAAACGCACCATCTTTCCCCGGTGAGTCATGTGATTTTGACACTTATGTCATCGCAAATACACCGTGTATATAATCAAAGCAGATCATTTTATATTTGTTCGGCATCTGCTTTCTTTAAGTTCCATCCTGGTTTTAGCGCTCGTACCTTTTAATATTCATTTTGAACACGTAGTTTTCAGACGACTTCTTTGTTAAGCTTTGTGGTAGCAATTTTTTTTTTCTTCTGAACTTGAACTTATTCATTTGGTTTCGACATTAAGCGAGCGATAATTAAGTTTTAATGTAGACTTAAGTGATATGGTTACGCTCACTGAGTTGTCTACGATTTTAATATGGATGTAGCAAAGAAATTCTTAAAATGGCCGTTTGACGAAATGTGAAAAGGAAAATGATCAGTTTGCGTAAAATGTTCAAATCGTGTAATGAAGACATTTCAAACGAATTTCATTTTTATTACAGAGTTGATTGATATTTCAACATAAGAAGTAGGTAACAAAAAGTCTAAATGGTCGATACATGGAAGTGGTCGACATATAGATGGTTTTCCCCTTAATTAAAGTAAGCGAACCTTTATGTATCAATGCTATTTTGTCTTTTAAAATGTTTAATGACTTCATAGACGTGCCAGTTCTCAATTTTTAATAGTGTATAATGAATTTTGTGATCAATGACGTACTCAAAATATTGTCTCGCGTGTCATTGGTTAACCAACTCTAAATCAATGTCGATAGGAATTTAATGAAATTCCCGTTTTCGTTATTCCCCTGCGACATGACCACGTGAACGATGATCAACAAACAGTTGTTTGCAAACAATACACGTAATCATATAGAAATGTGGGCGGTAGTTTTATGAGGCGAGGTTCAAAGCTGGCATAGAGCGGAGGTTACTTTATTATTTGTGATACTATAACACCTCGTAATACCTTATTTATTTTAATAGTCAGTTATTAGACGGTGCTGTCAACAATTTAAAATTGTGTGTTATATTTACACCTTAAATATTGTTGGTAATTGTTCGAATGGACGTCATGAATGTTTGTTTAAGGCTTATTGACGTGACAACGTCTTATAAATTGGTTTGCCGGGTGACACTTCAAGAAACTGCGTTACGCTCCGCTCACGTTATGCGCTCACAATGAGAGCGAGTGAGAGGCACGCGTCCCTTCCACTCGGGCATGGTTGGCCCGCCTAAGAGCGAGAGAGACAGACATAAAAATCACAATCGGCCTTTGCGTTCGGCAGCTTGATTACTTTGGAGGTAGATATTTTGGTAATGTATCCAATTATTACTTTGTTATTGACTTCTGGGACTATTTATAAATTTTAAATGTTACCTTTTTATAAATGTTTCCTGTATTCCTTCTTTATTTTTATTGATAAATTTCTGTAACTTTAAATACGATTTCATGACGTTTGTTTACTTTGATGATATTATTTGTCAATCATTCCATCAGTATTTTCTTAAGACGTTGTCACGTTCAACTATCGTCAGTAAACCGACTTTACAGACAACCAGTTTTTTTTATACTTAAGTACCTATTTAAAAAAAATATTTAATGTATTAAAAAATGTGAAGTAGGTATCTACTAAATTTGAAAATGGGTAAGTACTAGTAGTTTGTTAGTGACAGAACGAGGATAGGTTTGTCGTATTCCTAATGCAATTTTTTTGTGAAATACATCTGCGGTATAAGAAAACTTATAACAAAATAATTAATTTAAGTAAAAGTTTGGAATAGATGAAGATGTTTTTAGTAAATAGGATGAAGCAAAATATATGTAGGTAACCTGTACCTACCTAAGAAATGTGATCGAAACGATGAATATTTTACGAGTTTACAAATTAAACGATTCGGGTTGGTATTACTTTAAATAATTCTAATATTATACTGTCTGCGAGCTAAGTGCCTACTAAACATCAAGTAATTATAGTCAGCGTAAGAAACGAAAACGATACCTATTTAAAAATACGGATGGTTAGTCATTACAATATATTTCGCGAACTATTAACCACAAAAAATCATCAACTAATCATTGAAACCATTAATATGGTAATGAATCAATCGACTAATAAAAATAGGTGTTGGTAAGGAGTGTTTTATGGATAGTTTTTGTTTCATTAAAAGTTAAACACAAACTCAGTGTAAGATCGTAAATAACCAATTAATTATGTATATTGAAATAAAACATTTATGTAAATTGGCCGTTTATTAACCACTAATGTTTTAATAAACAGACGGTATATGGATCGTAATAAAACCACAAAGTGGTATGTTCCTTTTCATAAATAATCTATTACCTATTGTGAAAGCTTGTATACCTAGTACCTACCTAAATATTGAAATCATAAATTATTTAGTACTATAATTAAGGTATTATCAAACGTAAACACATAGGTAATATGTTTTGTATATTTTTAGTGTCTTAAATAATTATTTATTTATTCACTTTATGGTTTGTATACCAAAGTATATGTATATGCATAAAACCAATACAACATAGCATACACAATACAAAACCCAAGGTTTTACTGTTAGAAGAACATAGACAAGTAGAAGGGATAGAGGTATAAAATAGGTAGGGAATTCTATAGGCGGACTAGCTTTTGCCCGCGGCTTCGCCCGCGTGGAATTCGTTTATATCGCGAACCGGGGAAGTGGGGGAGAAAGTACGTCATCAACTATCTTCCTGGGAAAATTCATCAAAATCGTTGTTTTCATACAAACTTTCATCCCCTATTTCAAGCCTTTAGGGGTTGATTTTTAAAAAAAAATTAGCCTATGTGTGACTCTGGGTCTTCAAATATTTTCATTCCGAATTTCATCCAAATCGGACTGGTGGTTTAGTCGTGAAAACGTCACTGACAGACTTGCGCATTTATAATACTATATGTGTGTGCCCGCTACTTCGTACGCGCAGGAGTTTATTCCGCGTAACTCCAGATCCCGCGGGATTTCCAGGAAGACAGACTTGTTAGTTTTATATTAATGTTTGTTTAGAAGCTATTTATACCCCATACGCGAAGAAGGTTTTCCCGCGTAAATTCCGATCCCGCGGGATTTCTGAAAATATCCTACATGTTAATCTAAGTTGCCCTCTTTGTGTGTGCCCGCTACTTCGTACGCGCAGGAGTTTATTCCGCGTAACTCCAGATCCCGCGGGATTTCCGGGAAGACAGACTTGTTAGTTTTATATTAATGTTTGTTAGTTTTATATTAATGTTTGTTTAGAAGCTATTTATACCCCATACGCGAAGAAGGTTTTCCCGCGTAAATTCCGATCCCGCGGGATTTCTGGGATAAAAAATATCCTATATGTTAATCTAAGTTGCCCTCTATGCGTGTGCCCGCTACTTCGTACGCGCAGGAGTTTATTCCGCGTAACTCCAGATCCCGCGGGATTTCCGGGAAGACAGACTTGTTAGTTTTATATTAATGTTTGTTAGTTTTATATTAATGTTTGTTTAGAAGCTATTTATACCCCATACGTGAAGAAGGTTTTCCCGCGTAAATTCCGATCCCGCGGGATTTCTGGGATAAAAAATATCCTATATGTTAATCTAAGTTGCCCTCTATGTGTGTGCCAAATTTCATGAAAATCGGTTCAGTAGTTTTTGCGTGAAGGAGTAACAAAGCTATTTATACCCCATACGTGAAGAAGGTTTTCCCGCGTAAATTCCGATCCCGCGGGATTTCTGGGATAAAAAATATCCTATATGTTAATCTAAGTTGCCCTCTATGTGTGTGCCAAATTTCATGAAAATCGGTTCAGTAGTTTTTGCGTGAAGGAGTAACAAACAAACAAACAAACAAATACACAAACTTTCACATTTATAATATTATAATAGGACTAGCTTATGCCCGCAGCTTCGCCCGCGTGGTATTCGTTTAAGCTTCACCCCCTATTTCACTCCTTTAGGGGATGAATTTTGAAAAATCCTTTCTTAGCGGATGTCTACATCATGGTGGCTATCTGCATGCCAAATTTCAGCCCGATCCGTCCAGTGGTTTGGGCTGTGCGTTCAGTTGAATCAGTCGAAAATCATAAACTTTCATCCCCTATTTTATCCCCTTGGGGGTAGAATTGATCAAAATCCTTTCTTAGCGGTTGTCTACGTCATAATATCTACCTGCATGCCAAATTTCAGCCCGATCCATCCAGTGGTTTGGGCTGTGCGTTCAGTTCAATCAGTCGAAAATCACAAAATTTCATCCCTTATTTTATCCCCTTAGGGGTTGAATTTATCAAAATCCTTTCTTAGCGGATGTCTACGTCATAACATCTACCTGCATGCCAAGTTTCAGCTCGATCTGTCCAGTGGTTTGGGCTGTACGTTCAGTTCAATCAGTCGAAAATCATAAACTTTCATCCCCTATTTTATCCCCTTGGGGGTAGAATTGATCAAAATCCTTTCTTAGCGGTTGTCTACGTCATAATATCTACCTGCATGCCAAATTTCAGCCCGATCCGTTCAGTGGTTTGGGCTGTGCGTTGATAGATCACTATATAAGTCAGTCAGTCAGTCAGTCAGTCAGTCAGTCACCTTTGAGTTTTATAGATATAGATAGAAAAGATAGCAGTCACGTTGAAGGAGTCATGTTAGAAGGAAGAATTGTGAGAAGGAGTAAGAAGGGCAAGGTTTTTGGAGGAGCGAAGTAGATGATTATGGGATAGGTGACGAAATTCAAATTTGTCCCAAAGATAAGATGGGGTCAACGGATTAAACAACACTGAGTACAGAGTAAAAAGTATGTGAGCATTCCGGCGGATGGGGAGCCACTTGAGTTTATTACGAAAATCAGAAATAGGTATGGTCATATTTGCGAAGACCAAATATGAACCTAATGCATACTTGACTTTGAAAACAACTTCAAATCAACTACTTTTCAACCACCGATGTTAAAGACGACCGAATATGAAAGTTAAACTAACCAGTAAAATTTTTAGGAACTCAAAAAATATCTACCAAAGATCTTTGATTCCATATTATCATCATATCACTGTTCACTCTTATGCAACAAGTAAGAATATCACCATCGCCGTTTATATTTAAACGGTGAAAGACGGTACGGCGAAATTTTCCCATGAAAGCCGGCCCCATAAAGTTTCGTCATTATGGCTTTGGAGATCGCAAACGGCGTAGAATCTAACAAGGTATCTATTTGTAAGACCTATGATGAAGGCAGTATGATAAATGGTTGAAGCGAAGCCTCAACGGAATACTTTCTCTTGACTTCGCGGCAGTGTATGAGAACTTGAATTGTTTCCTGTGAGGATGTAAATAAACATGGGTAATATAAGTAAACAAAGTACGAAATTAAAGCCCTGCTTCGTGAAGTGACTTAGAGCTACGACGCCGTAGCTAATAAGGTCAGTGGAATAATCTGCTCCTTTGTCTCGTTGACAGAGCAATTCCACAGGGATGTTTGGGGCTTACCCACATTACCATAAAACGCAGGCTTCATGCAGGGCCTGTGCTACGCGCGGGTGCAAAGATCTAAAGCGAGCAAAATTCGAAAAACATCGGGAGCGAAACGGTATTGCAGTTTTGAAATAAATTGGCGATAATAAAGCAATGGTCAGTGATCACCATTAGGTAATCACCGTAATGGTCATCAATAAAACCAAAGACATCGTCGGCGTGTTGTTTGCCATGCGGAGCGGAGATTACCAAGACTTGGCTTAGAGATCTATAGGGTCGTACTCAATCTGCAATAATACACGTTAAAACATTTCACGAATAAATGGTAATAATATTTAGACAGGCAAATTATAAATTCTGCCAACACGCATATGCCAATTATAGACACGAATCATCAAAGGGTTTCATTTCACGAAGAAGGGGACAACGACAACTTAGACTCAATGCACGAAACAGGGCACACCATTTGACATAGGGTTCTTCAAGTGAATAGTAAAATGAGTTCTTCTTCAGGGCGGGCATTGCACTGGTGATTATCCTGGTGTTGCTCGTGTTCATAGGCGACGATGAGCACTTACCAGATAGCTCGTCTATTTTTACGTCAGCCCAATTGCAACCGAAAATGATCAAGGTTTATCCGATAAATGGTCTAAAAAACTGATGTCATATTTGAACAGTGTACGTATACCTACTTAATCGTTTTGTCTTAAGCCCAGTTGTACACAAAAACTTATTTTGGTCTCTGTTCTATAAGAGCCGGCGTCGCAGTTTGTTGTTGAGAGTTTGTCAGTTATATAATTGCAAATTCCGTCATAGCACGGAGAAGGCCGTGACCGTCGGAGCGTGCAATCGGCAGCTCGCTGGTCGCTGGTCGCTCGACTCTGCTTCAGGGGCGATACTGCGACGAAAAATTATCCGAGATCTTTACGTTCCGCTACCTCACTGATGCGCGTTTGGAATTCTACATAACAATTACCTAAAACGACGACATTCAGACGCGCCACCGACAAAATAAAAATTATCATGATTCTACCAACAGAATATGATAGGAACGATCGAGTAGGTACAATACTTGTAAGTTAATTAAAAATAACACCAACGATGCTGATTTCACTGCTATGCTTTGCCAACCAAATAACGGCGTCAGGTCTTCTCTCTCGATACTTTTACATTCAATATCTATATCTATACTTATAATAAATCTGTAGAGAGGTCAATTCTGTACATTAAATATATTTCCAAAATAACTATCAGGGGGTGATTAGGGATCGATACTGATGCCAAAAATGCAATCAGTAAAATTTTTGTCTGTCTGTCTGTCGGATGTATAACCGTTATAGAAACAAAAACTAGGTACTCGACGGATTTTAACGAAACTTGGTACAATTATTTTTCATACTCCCGCGCTGGTTATAGTATACTTTTCATCACGCTACAATCAATAGGAGCAGAGCAGTGAAGGGAAATGTTGGGGAAACGGGAGAAGTTACTCCATTTTTTAAGCTTCCGTCGCGTGTGCAACCTTAATGGTTAAAGCTACACAGAAATCATGTATGACGGAAATGTTCTCCTTAAAATTATATAAAAAATATTCCACGACAGCATAATATGTCTATCTTTTATGGTTGACTCACAATAACACGTGTAACTCCCGATAGCTTAGCAGTTCGAAGCTTTCTGATTAAGTATACCTATATTTTATCTACTCTTACGTTTATGACACTTAAGTGGGTGAAATAAAGGGGTGAAGTTTAAACGAAATTCACGCGGGCGAAGCCGCTGGCAAAAGCTAGTAATCTATATGGTGTCGGTGAGGTGTTAGAAACAAATTATACCAGGCACCAGCTAAGTACTCCATATTTGACCCTTTCAGCGCATCTATACTGGCATTCCCTAACAGGGTACTTGCTTTACGAAAAAAGGAAATGGTAGGCACCAGGTAACAGGTGGGTAGGTAGTAAACTTCCTTTAAAGTTTCCAAATTGCTATGAAACGGGTCGACGTTTTCCATTTTAGAAGGCTACGACTAGAGCTGCGGTGCTTGCTGGAAGGTGTTACCTAATAGCTAAAGCTCTAGCTTTAGCTATTAAAATAATAAACCAGTGTACAATTTCTTAAGAACCGACAACCCTGTGCGTTTAGTTATCAACATTGATCAAGTGTTAGCGTGCAAAAAATTACCCTACAATCCTACTGGCATGTCGATCCACTAATAGGATCTAATGAGGTGTTTCTTGGTATCGTGGTAGCTAGCTTATTGATATTATATCCCAGTTAAATAATAGGTACCTAATCTCGACTGTATTGTTGCCTGCGACGTTCCGTCAAAAGAATCGGTAGAGGTAACAATACCTATCATTGTAAAACCGACCGTATTTTTTGTATTAGATTTGTAGATAGAGAAATATTAATTGAGCTGCTTTTAATTTTTTGTTGTTATTTTTCCACACAGTTTGTTTCAATGAGGTACCCACTCAGTCGTTATTTTTGTTCTCGTAAATAACTACCTACTTCAAACGTAAATTAATGATAGCTTCGACAAAAAAAATGAATTACCTAGGTAGGTACAGCCTATTAAGTTGGTCCTATTGACGATTTTTTTCTATAATAAGTGGAATATTAGTACCTAGTAGGAAAATAAATCATAAATAATCATCCTCCATTATTTCTTGTCCTGCGCTTGAAAATTGTCCTGTTTTACCACTTACAAACCGATCAGTCTTTTACTTGTAAAAATATGCATCACCTAGTCACCATTTGAAAGGCTGTACGAGACAAAGTGTCCTCTATAAAATCATAACGTCTATAAGTCCCACGATGCCAAGAGGCATACGAAATAGGCTGAATCTTTATTGTTATGTATTGTCCCAACACTAATTTTGTGCCTACTTCTTTCTTAGATTCTTTTTGAAAACTGCTTCTTTTGTTTCAGCGATGTCGGCTGATGGGTCGACGACAGATATTCATGGGTTGCTCAACGATACTGGTAAGCTAACTTTTCAATAAAATAAAAGTATCTATAACTATTATGTGTGCCCCTAGAGAAAAGAGTGCAAGTCCACTTTTCTCGAAAATGATTTAAATATACAGAAATGATCAGAAAAAATTAATAATCTATGTACCTACATATGAGTGAAATCAGCTTTCTCGTAAGATACGAGAAAAATATAAGTTAGTATAAATAATGAAGTTAGAATTGCGAAAACCGCAAGGTCGGAATTCAGATTTAAGTGCATTTATTTTTTCTCAAATAAAGAGTCATTTTTTTACATAAGTGCCTAGATATAATATTTCCAATATTTTAATTTGTATTTTATTTACGAATACTATAATTTATACTTGACCTTTAAACATTGCTTCGTGAGTTGCGATCTTGCGATATGACATAAATTATCTACCTACCTAAATATTTTCACCAGAGTATATTAAAATTAAATTTTTGCAGAATTCAATTATTATTTCCTTGCATTACTTAATTAAGTAATAAGAAAACATTTGCGTCCCCTTTTTCACTTCTATTACCTACTTGTGTTTTATGTGGGTAGGTATGTGTAAAAGAGCACTACTCAACTGGAATCATGTAATATGACTAGGTATAAGTCGCTATCTTTTAACTTAATATTAGGTAAAAAGCAATACAATACCTAATAAGAAAGAGAAAAAATCGTTTACCCGTAAAAGATATCACTCATTTTAATTTATTGCCGTTTATAAATGTTCCACACGCTCACCGCTCATGTTCACCGCGCGGAGTGTTTTATGCGGCACCTGAAAAGTTGAGATTTTTGGAGATAAACCCTTTTCGCTAGAGGCACAGATATTATATATTTTATCTATGTAGTTTACGACATTTGTTAACAAAAATAAATTAGCAGAGCCATCTATCTTGCAATAAGCTAACTGTATTGGTAACGTACTATAGCTCAGTTCAAAAATGCTCCAACAGATGGCGCTGTATGAAACACGAAGTTCTCAGACTCAAGTTTTTCTAAAAGGTGGCGCTGTTCCCAAAAGCAACTTCACAATCATAAAGTACCTATACAATGTTTTGTAGATGGCGCTGCGACCAGATAAAATATTTGTATTGTACGTATTGTAATAATAGATGACTTTACTTACAAGAAGGCAAGAATTCACTAGGTGGCGTATGTCGCCTTGTTAGTTATACGATTGTAATGAAAATTAATATCCCTATACGTTCACACGGAACCGATAATTTTATTTCTCATTATAAATATCTAGCTATTATATAGCGTGATGGAGGAATTGACATAGGATTCTGATATTATTATGATATTCTGGTAATTTGTCTACCTATTTTAACTTTTTAACACGATACGATTCTTCTTTCTTATGCCTCCGAAGTAGGTAAGGATCTTTGATGTGGTGTTACTTTACTGTTTAAAAAGGCAACGGGACCTAGACGAGTTTTGATGTGATATAAAAATTTTGATGTTACCTGTTAAGAAACTTTTCTGGACATATTCTAGAGCAGAAGTTCTCAAACTTATGTCATCTACCGCCCACTTGGGTCAATAATTGTTTTTAGTACCCCTTATTTTTTTCTTTATCAAAAAAGACATAAAAAGAAAAGGTTGAAAAATATTCTTAGGTGCTCTATTATACTAGGTGCATATTATATTGTCTCGTTTACGCATGAAATTTTATTGAAATGAAATTCTTGAAAATTGATACTTATGTGCTTTGCACCTCGTGTCCGGAAATTCAAACTGAAACAATTTCCCTATTTCTTGTAGAAATTACTGAACTATATGTTCTTGTAGGTAGGTATTTCGCAAAGAATATAATAATTAATTCGGTAGTTATATCAACATAATATTATACATACATACCTACTTGATTTATTTATTTGATAAGGGTGCGTGAATCTGTGTGATGTACTCTTATGCTCCAACCGAATGGGTCTGTATGAGAGTATGAGCATAACGACTCAGACCTATTAAGATAAAAAACGTCATTAACAACGTTGTCCATTCATGCCATGGCATGTAGTAAATCGCAAATGACTGATAGTTAAGGTGTTCTGACGAGCAAATGACATCATCAGGTATTTTACGTCAGGTTTTTGCGAAACCTTGCTTCAACTTCGCTAATGGGCCAGGCTTGGGACTAGGGACATCTTAGCACTCCTTCACTGAAGGCAATAGCTTATAAGTAGTATTACAAAGTAATATTCTTTATTTGTATACCATTCCTAGGGGCCGGCACAGACAAGTAGGTAACTATATACAAACGGCAACTTTACAGTTATGCATAGCTAATTTATCTCTTCTACTCCAGGATCCAAGATCAGATCAGTACCTCTATTATGAGTTTTTAGACGCTAGCGACTATCGTTTAGAATTTGTATGAGAATCCGTACAGCGCCTCTAGCGGTTACTATACTGAACTAAAATTCTCATACAAATTCTATACGATAGTCGCTAGCGTGTACTTATAGTATTAAAAACTCATAATAGAGGCACAGAAGATTTGGGTAGAGAATAGTAGTAAGTAAAGTAAAAAGTAAGTAGGTAAGGATGTAACTACAGCTATCTTGACTGAAGAGCATTTGCATTCCCGTTTGTACCCTTGGACCCTAGTGTGAAAAATAAGGATGTGCATGTACTTCTTCATGGACGATAGAAACTATCGCTATAGTTTCGCATTAAGTATGATCAATGCGCTACAAATTATCTATCAGCTCATCAGTGTAGTCTTCGTTGTCAAGACTTGAAATGATCAAGAATCAACCAATCTGTCGAATCTTCTGGTGGCCTCTGGTACATTTATTACGAATGTCAGAAGCAAAGGAAATTATTTTTAATTAAGCTGCTTGTTTGTTGTCTGTTAACATACTTACATATTTAAATTTTGTTGATTTTAGATTATAATACAAACAGGTTACTTACGTATCAAGATATCAAAACATGTTTAAGTACCTAACATTGTATGGAAGATTAACATTAAGTATAAGTATAATATGGAATAAAGCTTCCGCTGCCGCCCATGTCAACTGTGATCGACTCACAAGACTCGAAAAGTCTCGTCCTAATTGGTTGCTACCTCTGAGGACTGAGATGGTCGCCTCTAAAAAACGGGTCCAGGGTTCGAATTCAAATTGCAGGCGGATATTGAATGATGTGTTTAATTTTTCATTTCTTTGTGTGTCTTCACTTCTTTTCTTTTTTGGAACTCTAATGTGAAGCTATACCTACGTATGTAGCCTTATTATTATTATGAAACATAAATAGGTAGGTAGGTGCGTAGCAAATGAACACACAGATTTATTTCTATCGAAACTGGAAATGTTTTTCTCCCCGCACTAACTATTACATCACATTGGTTTACGATTTTTTTTACACTGTGGCAAACCCGTGTATGATTCATGATTCATCAGATAGGTAACACGTCGTTCAGTGACGTTTCGTATCAAGCCTTATATGAAAATTCACTACCTATAACCTTACTCACTTGTACGTCACATCAAATTTTCCATTTCCATGGAAGTTTTTGTCGTATTGTTACGCAACTGACTGCGTCTAAGTACCTACCTACTTATTAATATTAAGTCGGTAAATGTGACTAATTTATCAAAGGTTTAACTGAGAAAATCGTAACATTTTTTGGTCCTTACCTAAATTCAAACCCTTAACCCAAAACATTATACTGTGTTGCCTGAACGGGTATTTCAATGTTGCCTTTCCTAAACAACATTTTATCAATTTATAATGAAGTGGGTAGAACGGGTTTTTAAGCAACATTTTGGGATAATGTAATAAGTTCCAAACCTTGGTGCATCAAAGGTAAACCGACGGTGGTGTGATATATTAAAAAATTATAAAGTCGTTGATAGCCAACGATTTGCCAGCCAAAAATCTGCAGTGAAAATCTTTAACCTAAGTGCGCCTCTTCGTGAAGCCTACGTGTATTTCTCAGGATGTACCTATGTACATTCGAAACAAATTAGTCAAATATCGTTTTCTCGAATATTTTCCATACATTGAAGAGTTTTAATAAAATTATTTTAATATTCTGATTTGCAATGAATAAAATTCATAACTAAGTATCTACTTATTTTGGCTGTAGCCTAGGTACAGCGCTATGATATACCTATCTATGCTAGATATGCGGGAACCTTTCTATGAAACTGTTTTATCACGATGAATATCAATTCGGATGTATCAACGATACACATCAGCTTATCCAACGATATCGTAAATCAGATCGTCGAATTTTCTGGGGTTTGTTGAATTACTGATATTGTAATAAGAAATGAGGAACAGTGCTGTGATATGAAATCTCGAAGTTTTATCGTGTTTTATTTTTGTACTAATGTAATTTTAACTTTATGGTGGTGCTAACAAATTAATACTAATATACTCAGTCTCGTTTCCACATCCCTATAAAGCGGAATTAGGGAATGCACATCCGAAATAATGCCTCACCTTGAGCTTTCCAGGTATGGGAGCGGGAGGGGAAAAAACAAATATTTCTGATCACAAATGAAACCTGGATACTTTCATTAAACTACCTTTAACAAATATTTGACTGGATTGCTATTAACTGCAGTAGGTCCTTTCTTACAATGAGAAATAACAGTATTTATTGTTTGAACACATACCTAAAACAAATCACTACTTGTATTGGCAATAGGGTATTGTTTTCTGACATTCTTGGCTAATTCTAATTCTAAATGCGGTATTATGTGGTGTGTAAGGGATTCTTTCCATCTAAGAGACTAAAGGTAGCCATTGACGATGCGTCCATTTGGAGTGCTTCTGAATGGAAAATTTCCATTTGGATGTGCCTTCATACATTTAGAAGCATTCCAAATGGAAGTATCGTCAACGGCTTCCAAAATTTCAAAGATTTCCTTATGGAGGTACAGTCACGTCCAATGATAAGTATACACGGGCAGATTTTCAAATAAATGTCCACTCTGAAAATTTCAAAAACAAATAGCCACTTAACATTTCATACTATATAACCACCAGATTTTCTCACAATAATGTATACTACAATGACACTATACACATGATGACACTATGACATGATACAATACACGATCACATGCAAAAATATGTATCCATTATGAATTTCAGTAATATTTAAACAATATTATTTCATTTCATGTATATAAACGATGCCTGTGATTTTTTGAAAATCTGCCCGTGTATACTTATCATTGCACGTGACCGTACTTCCATATGGAAGTCTTCCATTTGGAGGCATTCCGAATGGACGTGTCGTCAATGGCTACCTTAAGCCGACCTCCTATGTTCTATGCTGATGTTCTATGTTCTATGTGATATGCAGACGGACAAGGTTAGAACGCCCGGTCCATCTTTTCTGTAGAACTTGAGCATTTTTTTCGTGTCAAAGCAGGACGCTTAGTAAAGTGGACAGTAAAGTGGACAGCTGGACAGTGGACATACTAAGATACTACTCGCTAAACGTCCTCAGCAAAGTCCAGGTTGGGAACGTTTTTACTTCTGTTATGCTGCCGTTACGTAATAATACCGTTACGTATAGTAATGCCGTTACGTATAAATTTGATTTCTTTGTAAAAGCGAGACTTTTTGTTCCCGCTGGGGACAGCGAAAGTCGATATCCTGAAAGCGGTCCGTATGTTCATATTAACCATCAGTAACCATCCAGTACAAGTACCAAAGGCTTTCTTTCTCTTCTATTGCGTTTATTTGGTTGGCAACTCATCGGTGAGCTCTTTGGTGTAACTAAGCTCGATGAGCGAAGGTGATCATAGATCTGCTGGCTCTATTAATTTTTCGGTTATTACCAAAAATGGGTATTAGTGTAGTTACTTGAATCTATATGATTTTTTAAACGCACCAAAGCCTTCAAATGCAAAACAAGAGAATAGGTATGTTACAGAACTTCTTTTCAAATCTAGTACTCGTTAAACTAAGTAAAGAATGGAAGAAACAAAACGTGCAAAGAGAATAGTTAAGAACGTGTCCAAGAAATTAAAGCACATTACCTTATTTATTTATTCAATATGAGTGTTTTCCACGAGTTCACGTAATTACCTTATTCAGAGGAAAACACACTGGTCGGAACCGTGACAATCTCATTGACATGTAACACATTTTCCGGCATTTTCCTCTTCCGTTGTACTTCCTTAATCGATCACTTACACGACAAGAATATAGGGGAAGCCTCGAGTGTCGCTTGGAAATAAATAATATAAATGATAATATACTTAAACTGGTTTATATAATGCCTTTGAGCACTTTTATTTCCTAGGGGCTGTTTATTCACAATTCCATAAACATTTGTTTTAATTTTCTCGATATATCTTTTAGTAGATAAAGAAATTCAATTGTGGTGATTAATAAATAATTATTTTGAATGTTACCATACGATATTTAGTGGCTATCATATTTTTGTTTTATGAATGTTGTTTGAACTGAGAGGCTTAAATCCTCTATCTACGACCATTTAGATGATCGACCATTTAGATTTCGTTGCAAGTTCTTCTATTTTCATGTCTAAATCGGTGACCTTCTTTGCCATTTATATGTGGTTTTTGTGAATTGTGTTGTCATTTCTAGGTTAGGTATACTTACAGATACTAACGTTTCATATCCGTGACCAGTAGCAAATACATTTACGTAGGTATTTCATATAGAAACAAGCACTAGAAGCTTCTTGATAACTAAACGTTGGCCATTCAACAGCATAATTACACGCTATTCAAATAAAAATAACTGACATAAAATGAACTACATAATTATCACTTGCAATGTCTACTAAGTAGCTGTTATACAACGCGTCGTTATTGTATCAACAAAACGATTGAACACTTAACACTGATACTGCCGATTGCATAACATGTTATTTAACTTAAGGTAACTTTTGTTAAATATAAATAAGGAGTTTTCGAATCGACTGTTACATAATTTCGATATCAGTTTTACTAACACGCTTATCAGTGTTTCGCTTCCGACAACTGGTTGTTACGTCTGAAGCTTTACAATGTAATTTTATGGGGAAACTGTAGGATTAGGTTGGTAGCCTAAAGCATATTACATCAACTTAACTCTAAATCGATTTACTCAACTTATAGAATCGCATTGAATTATGAGACTTATTTCCTATTTTTACGGTTCAGTTTTAGAATTGGATTTAATATAATACAACAATAACAATGCCTTCGTGTGTGTGAAATCGTAGTTGAAAATTTAACCGTAACCTACGTTCATACATATAAGTCTCATATTTCATTGTTTTCCTATGAGCTAGTTAGGAGTCGAGTGTGAATTGAATTGGTTATACGTGCGGAGACCTTAACAATGGTTTTGATTTTACGAAATCGCTTTGGTAATAAGTACTAATCTAAAAACGAGTTAACACAGTTGAACTGTTGATTACTGTGGCGCTATGCGGGTTAGCAAATTTTAAGAATATAATTGCGAAACTTATGCGGGTTTTACTGACGTTTTTTGTTAATATCTTATTATACATTTCCAAAGCATATCTACGTCTAAAAGTCTAAAATTGCGTATAATATTTAAATCCAGGCGGATAGAGAAGGGTTAAGTAACTTCGAACCTCTAACGACTATTAGGTAAACAACAATCTTTGCAAAACAAGACAACCAGGTATAATTTAATTTTGTTGTTTCAATCAATTTACAGGAAAAACTTTTTGTAGTTTTTTTTTTGTTAAAATGGATGGATTTTTCTTTTTCAAAATTTATTTATAGTTGAAAAAATACGATTGGAAAGTCTCACAATCTAACCATAGCAATCAATAACCGCACCGGCAAATGAGGCACCGGTGAATGGGAATGTGAACAGTTAATACGTAAGTATTTCATCATTACAAACATAACAAGACTTTTTTCCAATGTTGTTTCCTGATGACACGCGATAAATTTTTAAACATGAAACCCATTAACGTGTCTCAAGGCTGAACCGGATTAGCCATAGCACGTGACTTCACAATCGTTTCGCGAATATTTCAAAGAATTCTGAAACACAGGTTTCACGAACTTTTTTTACGGTAAATTCGATTCATCGATAACAACTGCCGAGGACTCTATATCAAAAGACCTAAAAATATTTTATTTACATCGTTTGCTGGACAAAGTAGACAGTAATGGTGCCAGTTAATTTCTGGCGCATGTCACTTAAAAGAGCTCAGAGTAAAAGGTGTCAAACGTTTTTTAATTATTTAATAGTCAGGCGAATTTTAAGCACAATTAAATGTGTTTGGGTTAAAGTTGAAATGTTTGAGAGCCAAGCGGATATCCCGTTTCCTTCCTGAGGCAACAAAGCGTTGTTGATTGATTTGAAGTCACGCATGTCAATCCATGCCCACCTACCGTCAGGGTTACTTTTGTATTTTAAGTTTAGATAAAAATATTGTAGTAGTTACTGATTTAGAATTGATACAAAAAAATACCGACTTCAAAATCTTCCACTTTTCATTAACAAGTAATATAGCGTTTAAGAAAAAGACCGATTTTAACACCGACAGGTACTAAAATGAAAACATTATCGGTTTACCTACTTAGGTACGCATCAGAGATAACTCAAATTATATTCGTCAATGACGCTCAGTTATGAAACGAGGCGGCAAGTAGGAAGCAGTAGTAGCAGTCTTCGAATATAAAATTAATATTATTATCTAAAATTGGTTACCTCAGAATAAAGTTATGACACAGTAGGTACAGATACAGTCGAATAGACGTAGACCTCCTCATTTTTTGAAGTCAGTAATAAATTAGATGCATTATTTGGGATAACTCATAGCCCACATGTCAGTTCTCTCTTAATCAATAGGGCCACATGACAATCACCATTTTAGAATGTAAAAATTATCATTAAATCAGTTCACCCAGTAAAAGTTTATGAGATAACACACAAAAATGCAGAAAAATTGAGAATCCCGTTTTTTCAGTCTGGAGGCGATCCATAATATTATGAATATGAACCTCAATTATAAGTAAACTGTACGGCGCGGCGGCGCGGCGCGGCGTTCACGTTCGTTATGGAATTGGTTTTACTTGCATGCCACACAAATGTCGGCTTTCAGCCCCTGTGATTGAGGTAAGTATATTGCATATTGACGGCAAAAATTTAAAATGTCGTAAGAATTTTTTTTTACAAAGCACATACAATTTTTTATCGGGGAGAGAAAATTCCATATTCTAGGAGGAATACGTACCTAGATATTTTAGTAAGTAATATACTAATACATATACTAACTTACAGAATATGGAATTTGACACGTCTCACAGACGTATATTAGCAATCCAAATCAAAAGCAATGAAAAAACAAAAACAATAAAAAAATATTGAAACAAATGTTTATTATTCTTCAACACTAAGTCTATTACGTAGCGCTACTTCAAAGTTGGTCCTAAAATGTAATCATTTTGATCGTGTCGCTATGAATTTTGCTGATGTGATCCTTACCGTATTCACAGGTTTAAATAAAAGCTTGTGGTTATATAAAATGAAGTGGGCATTTATGTACTAAAATAGCAAAATTCAACGGACACTGTTAATTCTGCGCATCACTGCACAGTTATCTAACGGGATTGCCCATAACATTGTCATTAATTTCCCAGTTTAATTTATCGTTGGAGAGTGTTTATATCAGCAAAAAGAGACCACATTTTGTTGACTTTTTACGAGTATATTAATATCCGATAAACGAGCAGGCGAGTCAATCCTTGGGAAGAGGTCGTTATCAAAGAATGAAAGAAAATACAAGTAACTCATACCACTTTTTAAATATTTCTGCAAAGCTGTTGGTAGACAATGAATCTAGCATTGAAATTGCCATTTGCTTCCCTTATATTTTTATTTTGTTTCATAAAACTTAAATAGATATGTACCAATAAAACAGAAAACTAAAACGCTACATTTCTCTGGTGGCTGACTCAAGCGTACCTAGGAAATTATGCAATTCCAAACTGAGTGGTCGTGACGTTTGACAGTTGCACGTCTGAATACAGCCTTACAAGCGTAGGTACCCTTATCGTATTCCTCGTGTATGCGTTATGAATAAGTATAACCTTTGTTTAGCTCACGATACACGTGCAGCGGCGAGTGATGTTTTAGAAACAGTTACCAATTTCCCATTATTATTGTTACGTTACGCAAGCGGCAAGGTAACATGATTAGGTGGAGTAAACTATGATAGGTTTTTGTTTACTGAAAGCTAGAATAGGTTGGTTAATTGGGTAAAGGAATTAGGTTGAGAAATAATATAGGGTTTTATATTGTAATCTTAAATTAGGGAATGTCTTACTTATTTTCTTACTTAATTACCATATTGGTTGTACTAATATGGTAACTAAGCAGGGACGTATTGTCAGTTCTTGTTAAGATAATTATATATCTAACGTTCCTACTTCTGTTTTGGTCTAAGATTGAACCTTGACCTGACCTGACCCGGGTAGATAGCTCCTAGCAAGGCACCTTCACTTCGTTTCGGCCCTATCCTTTCATGTCTATTATGGTTTAGCCCTGGCGTCATGTGCTTACTGATAGCCTTGATGAAAAATTGATTTAATGACCAACTATAAGTTCCATTGAATAAAATTATTGGCATATTAAGATGCCCACTGATATAATACTAATAATGATAAGGCTAGTCCACAATTGAATCTATTAATAAATTTTTATTGAACACATCCTTGAGCAGATTCCGCATTATTAAGCAGACTTCACATTAAGCAGATTCCACATTGACCGGATTCCGCATTGAGCAGATACCGCACTAAGCAAAGTCCAGCTTAGCAATAATAAGTAACTGCTTCAAAGAGTTTTGGAAGTGAATATTCAAAGAATAACTTAATGACCATTAACGTCTTGTAATTTTAAACAACTTAGCACAGAAACAAACGAATTATTATTAGACTATACAGTAGTTACATTTTTAAACAAAGCTTAGTATGAAACTTGTACAGAATTAAACTATTTCACAGTTTATATCATGAAGCGTAAACTAAAAACAGGGTTTTAATAATAGTAGCAATGTTCAACCAATAGGTACGTATACGAGAATGGAATAATGAATAGAATACTACTAGGTATGCAATTAAGTTTAATTTATATAAACAGACATCACAGACATGATGCAAGAAAGAGAGGGACGATGTAGGCACTTACCTAGCAATGTAATTAAAAGTTTGTTTAAAGGTCAAGGAAACTTTGTCACTGTGATCAGTTCAATCAAAGTCCTCGGGTGTCCATGTACCATTGACAGTCTATCGAAATTGATTGACATGCTATGAAGACTATCAGAGGGCCAAAACGATAACCTCAGATATAAACTACATAATGACTACGATATTACTAGGTCAGCGGTGTCTAACGTAAAGAACAGAACACGCGATAATTATTCTAATTAGAATCATAAATCAATCCAGTAAGCTAGTTGGTAGTGCTAGTGACCATTGAGTGCGGAGCAAAGAGTTCCAAGTTGGAGACTCGTCCAAGTCGTCGTCGTCGAAGTGGATTTATGTGAAAGATTAATGTTTTTTCTCAGATCGTGGATGTTAGTTTAGTGAAGTATTATTTGTGTCGTAAGCGCCACAGGCAATCCTAGTGCGGAGTGTGTAAGCGTGTAAGTGAGAAGAAGTTGAACTTAGGTACAAAAACAAATATTTAACTAAAGCTTATTTTCTGTTTTCATTTTCTTTGATTATTTTTTAAATCTTTGTATTGAATAAATAAAAAAATCAGTCTCCAGATGATAAAGGTTGAGAGGCAGAGTCCAGATAAATGCCTCCTGATGTAGATATTATAATATTTATATTACGAGTACGCGTTTCCTTAAATCATCAATCTGCATGCACAGTAATTGTCATTTGTTATACGACTTTGACTGATTTCCTTTACGTAATATAACTACGAATTACAGATGGTTAAACATTATTAAGTAAGTCTTTGATTTGAAGTTACTTCGCAGCAAATGTTTATATTGAAATGATCAAAGTTAATTTAAATTAGTCTTATTGCACATTTAGGTATAAAAGGGTTTCAAATATTAAATTTGTCGACTATCTTTCATTGAACTAAGCTATCGTCTTGTAGGTATCCAGAAATAGAAATAGGAATAGCCGATGAATTTGAAATGTTCAAACTTCCTTTCGATTTTGATTTTACTGCTCTTTCCATTTTAAAGTTGTAGTAATTTAGTTGAATGCAGATGCACAAGATAAATGCGCAAAATCATAACTTCTAAACAACATAAACAAAGAAATGGCCCACATTACCGTCATTATCAAGGGACGTGTCGATAGTGTTTCTTTGTGTCTAATGGCTCATAAAAATGTAGCGGAAACAGCCACGACACGAGGAAATGTACTCCAGATTGCATAAGACAAGTGTCAAGCTCTGAACAACGTAAATTACCCACGTTAATGGTTACTCGTTATTGCATAACGAGACCAATGGACTGATCAATTGCTACAACGCAATACAGGACAATTGGAATGGAAAGAAACTGAGAAAATTCTCTATTGAAACTTTTTCATGAGAGCTATGTTTGTCCGCTCCGCAGTCGTCGCAGTCGCTGAGGAGTATCATCCATCCATCCATCAGCCTTTAAATATCTACTGTTAGACATAGACCTCTCCTAATAGGCGCCACTCTGACCGAGCCCTTTGAATCCAGCGGATGCTGAGGGGAGTAGGTATACCTACTAGGAATACTAGGATGTAATTGAGCGTTTTTACATGAGTATTGTATTATATTATGAAATTATATGCTATCTATTATAATACATCATAATTATCAATCAATTATTATGTAACAGCAATAATAACCCCTATTATGAAGCAGTAAATGGCTTGTGTATTGAATATCACTTGCGTACGATTTACGACCTCCCGTGAGGCCCGCATCGAGCATTCATCTTTAATTTTACAAAGTTATACATAACTGATGTGTACTACAAATGAGTAATCATACAGATGAACACGCATGCATACACATATACTCTACTTGTTTATGTATACGGGCTGAAATCATAACCTTATCATTGGTTACGTTGTAGGGGTAAAATGTGTGCATATAAACTATAGATTGGCAAATTTTATCATGTTGAAGATAACATTACATCTGGAGGACCGGAAATGTAAAAAAGGTATCCAGAACAATCTGACAAACTGATAAAATTGTAAGCTGTTATCAAAAAACTTCTTTCCGTGTTTTTTGGTCGACGATGCATTCGTAATGTAATGCGATTATCGGGGACCTTTATTATCACAAAAATGTTATGGGTTTACTGGTATAAATATAAAATATTGAGCTTATGTTTAGAAGGTGTGCTGAAGAATCATTCTCTGTTTCTCCTTATCAAGGATCTTTCCGAAACGGTAATACGTCGAGTAAGACTCTACATGACGTGCAGAACTCTTTTGATAAAATACTTATCTACTACCTACATAATAAAATAATTGACTAGAATTTAAAATTTTCCGCCGTCGGTCAAGTACCCTGGACACTGACCCCTTCGTCACATTCCGATCCGCCAGCGGTAACTGTGGTAACTGTGTGGTGGACCGGTAACTCTATAATGGCGCCAACAGTCAGTCACATGTCTAAACAATTGTACCTAAGTCACTGGTCTCTTGGTTTCTTGAGTCAAAAAAGTACCTTTTAATGGAATTAAAACCTACCTTTTAATGGACAACGTTGACCGATCTAGAATAAAGCTAATATTGTAGCGAGTAGGATAGTTAGTAAAATAAGTAGATTATGTAAGAACATTTTAGGTAAGGACTGTCTATTGTCATAATCCTGTATATAAGACTGTCTGTGAGTTAACCCTGTTAGCAGATGGTAGTAAAAGTCCAGTTAGAGATTTTATTTAAGGAGTCTTGGTTTAATTCCAGTACCTTCCTGCTTCACATGTGTTTCGTTTTACTTCGTATTAAATTTGAAATTGATTAGGAAATACAAAATATTTATTTATATAGATACCCACCTACAAAATGAGAAAATTATTTTTTTACTAATGTTATACATATAATTTCAATTAAAACAGCCTTCTAATTGAATCATCACGGTGTAGAAAACGTGAGCTGGATTATTATTTTATCAAAGCAATAAACAAACTAAGAAATAAATAACGTAAGAGGAAAGTTTCCAGGTTATTTATCAAGATAATGTTATGTTACACACAACTTACATAGTATTTGTTAGAGGTCGGTATTTATTAGAATTTAGAATACTGTTTGATAATTTTAATAATGTACAGCTTAATTAATTAATGTATAATTATTGTTTTACTATAAGGTTGATTAATTAAACAATATGATAAAGATACCATTACTGTAAATTGTGACCTTTTTATGATTAAAGAGATACTCTAATTGTAATGTATGAAATACGGCATGTAAATGTCCTCCAGATGTAATTTTAATCTGCACGATTTCATTTTGGATTTTACTAAGGAAGAAGAGAGGAGAAAGCGATAAGTCGTAGCTCACCACTCACAAGTCTCTCCTCGGAACCGAATGACTCCAGTAAGATCGTTTCAGCTAAACCGGCAGATTTCACGGAAAGACATTACACGGATTATCAGTAGTTAAATGACATATCAGATTATCCCTTCTTGTTACTAGGTACTCATTCACATATCTATATAGTCTTACATACGTTTGTTTACAACAACAAAGATAAATTAATAAGTCAAAGAAAATCAATATTAAGAAAATAGCTTTCAATATCCAATCTTTCCAATGTACGTCAAACACTACAAAGACGTACTCGTCTTTGAATAAAGATAAAAAAATACGTTACATAAATATGTTAACACGTTCGTTGTGTGATATTGAAATAAAGAACAAGGAAATCTGACTTCTACACAATTGGAAAAATCTATAAATAAAATCTCGAATGGAATCCATTAACACAATTTAGTAACTTCGTGGGTTGGATTTTATATGGAGTTTGAACAAATAAATATTAATAGGAAGTGCAAATGGAATTCCATCCAATTATATCAAAATAAATGCTTCCTACTTTTATAAAATAAAATTTTATAATTTAATACTTTAATTTAATGTATATTTTATTTTTATTCATAAAAAAATAATGAATGCTGCGGACACTGATTGATTTCTCAATAAATAGAGAGGATTTCACAAATAAGAATCAGGGCTACCAAAGCGAATAACTACATTTTTTTAAACATTACGAACTTTTACAAAAAATACTTGAACATCGACAACTAGAGATAACTCAAACATTACTCGTCAGATACGTCGGTAATTTATATGGGACCAGACACCAAGTAGTAACTTTCAAATTAAAATACTTCAAGAAAAGGAAGCGGTTCAATTGCATCTTTTTAATGCGTGTTAATTCGTGACTTTTTACTGGGTGAATAGATTTTTATAATATTTTTTATATTTGAAAGTTGGTTCTTGTCATCTGGTCCGAACAGCGGTCCTTTTTGAGTTATCTTCATAATGACGGTTATTTTCGTTAAATCAAACGTACAAGATGCGATCGAAAACAATATAACGCAATCGCTAACATTTTCACGTATTGTTTTCGAGTAAGATAACCCTCGGAAGAATACTGGCGATACGCAGAGATCAGCAGCTGAGGTCGTGTTATTAATATTACGCTTATCACGCCCCCCGGGGCTTGTAATAACACAACCAACTGTTTTTATCGAGGTTATTTTCGTCTTGTGTTCGAGTAAATATTTTGTGTGAACTTAATTAATTTAGGTCAAGTCTTAACCTTCTGTCTTCTTTTTTCTTCGTTCTTTAAATTTTTCTTACCTTGCCTTAAGATAAGGGTAAGTTGATTTCTTTGTTGCAGCTGATTTAGGATAACTACCACTCATATTAATCCCTATGAGTCTCATACATGATTGCAGGGTTACCTTCTTAAATTGTCTGGAGAATGTTTTTAATCTATTTCTGTCACATTCAGAAGAATACCTCCCTCGATTTTTATCGGTGCAAATAATTATGACCACATAGAAAGTCTTATAAGTCTAAAGCTGTAACTATGGCTGTAGTAACGATTTCTCCATACGCCCTTAGTATATATAGATACAAAATAACAAACAAATTATGAAGAACACAAAATATTATGCAACCGGTTCCGCACGAGACGCATGAGACGCTAGAAATGATACTTAGTTTAAGTACCGCGCAGGCAGTAGAGGATAAGTACTTACTTCTCTGGGTAAACTCTAGCGAGACTACTGTTTTACAACGTATTAGGCACAGATTTGACTTTTTCACTGATTTAACGACTGTTAATATATGCCTAAAGTACACAATCAAAAGCGAAAAGTTGTAAGAATATGGTATCACACTTATCTCCGGCGATAGGCACAATAATTGTTCACCTTCGACTTCGGACAATGAGGATTCTGGCTTACAATACTGAAACTTACTTTAGAGTGCCTTATCTCTAATCCTCTTAGTTTCATTATAGTTAAAACTGTAACCGAGTTGTACCGAGAGTCCTGTTTAAAGTTCTATGACATGCAACATTGTATGCGATAAGCGGATACTAGGAATCGAATAATATAAACATTAACAGTATAGAATTAATCATTGAAGTAATCCAATCCGATGTCGTGAACAGAAATAGGTACTCGTTACTGTGTTTTGACAAGATGGAAATCTTCTGGCGTATTACATGATGAGTCTCGTATGATAAACTATTTTATTCATATTAAGTTAATACTAAGTAAACATGCCAGATGTCATCGGTGGCCTTTTATTGCAAGAAACATAGTTACAAACAAAAACACTCTTATCTCACTGTGTTGAGTTCAATAACATGAGAATAGATAATCAGATTGATCTTTAATAATTCCATAGCTAAAATGGAAATGAACTTTCACATATTGGATAAGTAAATACTCGACGAACGAATTAATTGGCTGATAGCAAGTGACTTACAAAATTACCAACTAATATTCTAACACCATCTACTAACTGTACTAACCATCCTAGTCCCTTTGAGTCTAGTTCTAGGTCGGTCACAGTTGTTATAGGCGGCAGCGGAAGGGTGGTGCTGCATGCTAGTTTGCTATCTAAATTCCATAAAAAAACGTTGTCCAAACCAATAACCTTTGGTTAAGGGTCCTAGTACCAAACGCATCATTCATGCTTTGCCGCTTAAGGAATTAGATATTCAGAAAGGAAGAGCTAATTTGTTATTTGATTGAAACAAAGATCTATAAACTGAACTAACCGATCTAATATTGAAAAAGATGCTTAGCTTTGAAAGTTTATAGCGATGTTTTACATCATCAAAGCAAATTATTATTTGCAAAACACTGAATAACAGGATAAAAACTAAAATTTAAATTGAGATGATCGATTAATAAATAAATTGCTCGAAATGTTACACGATTTTCCTGGTTATTACTTAAGTCTCGATAAACAAACCATATTTTATGGGTGTTTTGGATATAAATTCGAACATTGCCATTAACATCTATAAGGTCGGTCAGTCACATTTATGCGATACCGCGAAACTACCATTTACAGGACGGCCACCGCAAATAATTTTGTTAAGTTTTCGATACATTTGTGCTTTTGAAGCTGTCAAAGCTCTGATAGTTTTTGGTCGCATATGAACCTCGAACCTTCAATTAGTCTCCCATACAATGTACAAAACGTTTGCAAGTATATGAGGTACCTCGGAAATGTTAATTTAAATGATCGCGATTTTTTGTACTATCTGAATTACACGTACCACGTCAAATTATTTTATGAAGAAGTAACTAATATTTATTATTTAGCAGACTATGGGACCTAGTCCAATGATCCAAGGTTCGGTCGCCCAAATGTAATGCTAATCACTTCAATTGATATTAATTTCAAATCTTTGAAATAAGCAACATTCTAAATCAGGATATTCGCAAGGATTGCAAGGTGATAAGGAAACTTGAAACGTGCTAAGATTTATAATTCAGACGTGAATCTTCTTTGGCATTTCGACGACGTGACATCTTGTTTCCTCATTTATTTATTTATTATTGTTTCCGTGTAATTAAACGTAACTCTCCGATTTCCGGTCACTTATATCTAATCGTATCTCTATCTATTTAGTTACAGTGAACAACTTATAATTTATCACGTAGGTAGTAAATCAGAACACCTTAATAAATCAAAGCAAAAATTTTTTCGCATGTAGGTAATCTTATAAGAACTATTTAATTTTTGTATTGCAACATTGTTTACACTGTCTTATTTTCAAATTGTATTCCTTTGCGGATTTATAATTACTGCACACAATGTTTAAAGTAAATTTTTCAACACACTTGCTCGTAAAGTTGCTATTTTTTCTTTAGTCTTACGCCCGGAATGCGGTTTATTACACACTAGTGCGTTTTACTTTTCATTGCCGCACTAGTGTTTTTCTTATTCAACTTTTTTTTAATATCCGTAAAGAGGTTGTTACCAAAAGATTTATTATTTTGTAAATAAATAAACTTGTACTTAGTCAAAATCTGATAAGATAAGATTATACTTCATCTAATTATCTATTAAAGCATTTAAAAAATACAATATTTTAAATCATTAATTACAGTAAATTCTTATTAGAAATACATAATTATTTAGTTTAATATATTGTGGCTGAATGGCGGTGTTCGGTGCCTCTGGACTTAACCTGCGCGCGCATAGTTATTCAACCAAAGATACGGCGCGCGAAAAATAAACCTCCGCGCCATTTTGTGCAACCATTTGTTCGTTTATAATTTGCTGATTTGTGACTGAAAAATGTCGATACCTAATTGTTTTTTTCCTCGCAAGTGTGTTGAAAAACGTCGTATGATACGCGTGTGCTTTGTTCATTACAGTCTTGGCTCTATTACAGCCCTCGCCTTGCGGCTCGGGCTGTGCAATACCGCCTCGACTATAATGACCAACTTCGCGCACTTGTATCATAATGTACTATTATCATCGTGGTTACATTCTATTTCTGTGTGTTATAAGAAAATGCCGATGTAATTTATTAAGTATATGCATTTAATTGTATTTCATAGTTGTTTGTGATTTATTTTTTATTTTTGTGTGTTTTATTGTTTTTAATTGCATTTTCAATGTCATTCATATTACCCACATTCCATGGTGATGGTTACATTATGTTTTGTTTTTTATGTTTTCTCATTTTTCACGCATATTTCTTTTTATTTCAGAATCAGATCTCACGGGCTTATCGCACGTCGGTAAGTGAACATTTTTTTCTTATTTACTTATCAATGTTTTTCATACTATTTGTGTTGTTCTATCATCTGACAAACACGTTGATATGTCATGTTTTGTTATTCATTTGACTAATTACGATGTGTATTGACTTATATTGTATCGTCTCATTTTACTATCGTGTTTCTAAAATACATCATTTTAATCTTAAATGTAAAATATTTTTATAAACTAGGATTCACTTTAATTAATTAGACATTTAAGAATGTTTTCATTGATACCAGATTCCCTAATAGTACGTTGATGTGACCTTCTAAATTTAAACGTCCTTTTTGCTAGCTATCATCGACTTCCATTATTAGTCTATGGATTTCATAATGTTATTTCGTATCTGGCCAAGCAGACGTTTCTTTTTAGATGCAACAGATTTTATTCATATCTCAGAGCGTTCTAAGCGACGTATTAAGATGAAAAATGCAACGGTTTTTAAGTTAGAACTAGAGTAATAGGTACAACCGTGATTCCTGGACAAACATACAGACGGGCATACAAAAATTCTAGATATTTTATCTGGTACCTCTATGAAGGACCTTTAACCTTTATACATTTTTGTCTGGATTATCTTCAATGCACAGACTACTAACATAAACCAGTTTCAATTTTATCATAGATATTTAGAGATTATTACTGATGTCCTCCACGTGTAAATAACTGAAAATGACCTCTTTTACATTATAATAGTAATATTAGTGTAATCATGATTTTAAGCAATGTTTATACATGACAATAAAAATTGGAATAAAGCCTCTATCATCGATAGCCTAAAGATAATTATTACAAGGTTGTGTTCTATTCTCGAATATGATCTGAGTCTTATTGAATGAATTACTTTCAGATATGATGTATTTTTATTGTCCATATCTCAGTTTATTGCTTTTAAATCTTATTACTCGCTATTAGTCGTAGTTATCATAGCCCATAAATCGGTTAATTTGTTGATGTCTATCTAAAACAATTAACCAGAGTGATTAATGGTATTTGCGGTTTTTTCTCGTGTCTTTACTAAGTGATGATTATAGGTTTTGATTGAATAGAAAATAAATATCCTTTTCTTTAAACGTAGCGTAGGTATCTCATACTTATTATAAAATTTGTCATCTCTACAGTACAGTCAATCGCAAAATTTTAATATACTTGTAGCTATCCCTTTATTTTTTTATCATAAAGACAATGTATTTGTTTTTGAACAAATTATTATTTTAAAATAAGATATGCCTTTTGATGATATAAATAAACAGTAAAACAAATAGATGACCACAACAACTACAGCTGTCTTCAAACAATTCGACGTTTTGACTGACAGACGCGCAAACAAATCGTTCGTAGTGTTCTTGTAAATATGTCTGCTACTACTCTTGATTCTCGTCAATCATTTCTGGCTTCTGCTGTTTACACTCCAGTTCCTAGGAAAAGAATGTTCATTGTGCCTCGTGCTTATTGCGTAGTTACATTAAAAGATAAATTAATTTTCATACATACGTCAGATGGAAAATCTTATTACAAGACAAAAATAGGAAGAATAAAGCTGCTGACGTCATAACACTCATACTCTCAGTTCATTACAACATTTTACGCGTACGGCTTTGTTCGTAATATATGTATATTGTTTGTTTAATCGTTTGATCTTCTTTAATAAAATAATTTACTGCTTTTTAAATTAACAGCCTTGACTAAGAGTTAGTTTAATTAACTAATTAGTTTTAATTCTTAAAAAATTCGGACATTTAAATTGATGTGACGTTCGACTTGTCACATACCAGGGATTTTAATGCAGCACTGCTTTCAGCCTCGCGGGATTTTTACATGATTCTCCAATGTAGATGTTATTATTATAATCGTGTTCGTAATTTTTTTCTTTAGAATCAATTTACACGTCTAACCATATCGTACGTGAGGATTTTAACTTGATTCAAGTACCTACATAATAAATCCCTTGCTGTAAACATTCAGAAATTGTCGATTGTTGTTCTAAAACATAAAATACATAAATGGTTATATTAAACCGGCCTTATTACAACAAGCATGCGTTTCAATTAAGGTCCATAAGGGTAATTGGTGTCGGTTGCCGGCAATGTGATTGTTCCACACGGTTCTATCAATGACTAAAATATGAACATTTCAATGTGAGATCAATTTATGAAATTAACCCGTGAACAGGTCAACGTGGAATGATTTTATCCTAAGGTAATTTTATATTCGGTAAAACACAAGTATAACAAAATTGTTACAAAAAATACCTAAATGAAGTTTGACTTATGAATAAAATTGTTTACATATTTGTGAGTATTGTTTGCTTCTGTTTTATTGTTCTAGGCATTTGTGGGGAGATTTTGTTTCTGTTGCTTTAGAGAAAATTAGTGGATGCGTACCTATCCACTAATTTTCTATAAATAGCAATTAGTGGATGCGTACCTATCCACTAATTTTTTAAAAATAGCAACGGCAATCACAGTTAATACAAAAAGGTGTAATTTACACCCACAAAATGGATTAAAATAAAATAAAAGTTATGCGTGTACAGCAGAGACAAAAGAGTACCTATACTATGTATATGATTATCTTCGATAGTCATCAATTTCATGTAAGATAAAAAAAGTAAAATAGGGCGACCGAAAATAATAAAGTGATAATTCTATCTAGATCATTGATTTCTTTACTTATAGGTATCAATTATTATATCAATGATATACAAGTTTGAACTTTGGAATACCAATGATCATAATCTTGCACGCACCTCTCGTTTTCAAAAAGGAGCTAAGGCTAAGGAACATAATAGTGAAGAAATCACGCAGCCATCAGTTGTCCATAATATTCTCAAAGGTTTGTAAGCTCTATCAATACACACGTGTCCATGGTAGATGGTAGATGTAGCCTGTACCCCTCACACTGTGGAAGTTCACTCAAACCCAGCTGTGTGCGTTGCAAATGAATATTTTTTCTCACTTAAGGATGAACTAACTGCGTTGAAAAACATCGTAACTAAGATGATATTAATATCAAACTTATCAGTAAAATAGAACATAAACGCATATAAAAATATCCGTAATTGTTTTGGCAGGTTTCCAGCACAGGATATCGAACTGCTCTTAGTTCACAAGGCAAACAATAAGATATATAATTTGTGATAGTGTGAGAAACAAAGACTAACCAAAATACACAACGACGCAAATGTGATTTGAGAATAAATAATACTTTACTTATGGGTTTATTGAACTTTTATTTAACCGTTAAAGTTCGCGGTCAATTTATTTAATTTAATGCTTCGTTTGTGGATTTCATAGAAATACTTAGGGAAGGGAAGTTTCCATGTTTTTAAATGTTAAGAACTATTTCGTTCTAATGAATAAAAATGTTTCTGTCTGTTATAAATTTCTTAGTAGATTAAACGCTATTTTTATTAGAAACAACAAATAGGAAATAGTTTATTTCTTTAAAGTTTTAATAATTTTGTTAACGTATTTTTTTATTTTTGGAATCATCATCAAACATAGATTTTCCCACATACCATGTACGTCCATACTGTGTACTACAATATGTATCTACATAGTACATTGTGCAGGCATCAATTAGTTACAATTGTATTACATGTGCGATAACGATAATGTGTATGACTCAAAACAAAAATACAAAACAATGTCTGCGCCACACTTCCGTCGGAGTGGTCCCGTAATAAATTGCACTAATTAGCGAAATGAATGTATCACATGATCATTTTCATAACTTTGTTTGTTTTACAACACTATTTATAGTTTTCCAACAATATATTGCGTTGAATCTTTTAGGTGACGTTACGTGGCTCAACTGAATACGAGTACGTAGGTAAATGAAGAATTACGTAAAAATATGGGTGTGTCCCTGAAATTAAAATCTGAAAAAATATTGGTAAAAACCCGACCTGCGTATTTATGTATTTACGCACATACATACGTACCGATCTTTACTCTTGTGTTTATATATAAATGATGGTCACCATTCAATGTGAAATAGAGGCGTGACAATGTTTAGATGTCTATCGTCTATTTTCATCGGTTCGGACAAATTTCACTTTGTCATTGTTATTAGGGTTGACTACTTTCGTTTTAATCATTCGTTGTTTAAACCTTTCTTAATTTGTTGTTAAAACGTTCTTACTTTTGATGATGGCTGACTGTTATAATTATCAGTTTGCTTAATAAGTATTTTTGGGATGTCAAATATTTTTCTTTCTTGAAAATGTTACAAACCAGGTTTCGCTTCGAGAACAACATTCTACTATTCCATAGAATTATCGTATTCTGACAGGGCTAGCAGGTATTTTCTTTGTCGTTACCTCTTGCTTAATTATTTCTTGGTGAACCATCCGCATCTGCAATATCTTTGGTGTTACTCCTTTGTCTCTGTTTTCCAGTGTGTCTTCTAATGTCGTCGTATCGATGATGACCGTTTAGATCATTTGCCTCGTTCACCGAATCTTTTCTCGGTAGTAAAAAATCTTATTAACCCGTACATTTGAAACTTTTCTTGAATTACGATGTATTAATTTTACCACATACAATTTATATTGTACTTTTTGACATTATCAAATCAAGATAGGTAGACTGTATCTTATCGTAATATTTGAAGTAGGTACCTACCTGTCTAGGTTTTTTTTACCTTCAGTAAAGCAAACATTTGCCTTCAGAGTATTAGTTAAAAATGTGGATATCAGCCCTATCTTCGACTGCCTTGAAGATGTCGAGATAGCATTTAACGTGCAAGACAAAGACCAGAGTTAGAATTTATCACCAAACATTAAACGTACGGAATTCTTTACGATAAATAACTTGAAGGTAACTGTTAGACAGATGTATTGTTGAACCGATTGTTTTTATAACTTTTTGCTTGTTTCGATATAAAAGTGTACCTAGAAAATACTGTATTTAGATAAAAAAAATAAAATCAGTTTATAAATGACAGGGAAATTACATAAATGGACATACATTAAACAATCCAAGCGTCGAATATAGAACTCATGCTTTCTTTGAAATCGATTAAAAGACGAAGAAAGAAGAAAGAGCATCTGTCTCCTGCGCTCAGCCGGAGCACAAGTTATTTGGCGGTTGACTCAATCAGACGTTGGTACATAGCTGGTACCCAGGCTTCAGCCCTACCATCATGCAAAATATCTTAAATCTCCTTAAAAAATCTTAATAGCTTTACACTATATTGTAACAGTTACAGCGCAGTATCCTCAGTTGTAAAATGAGGTTGATTACCATTACTCAATTTTATCTTTGAAAATTATGAAAAAATGTAATATCTAAAATGCATAATTGCGCAATATAAAGTAGGTCGCGGTTAAATGGAGGCCAGGCGTGAGTAAATCTTTACGATGATAATAAAATAAAACGTAAAAAACTTAACAGATTAAATTGCGTGTTAAATTCGTCAACAATCATTTCTATTTAAATGCCAATAAAATCTATAATCACAACACAACGCATTAATGGGTTTAATTTAGTTAATCGTTTGATAACAGTGATACGTCAAGTGGTTTGAACTCGAATCGACTCGGCTGGGTCCAAAATTGCAAATTCCACTAATAAGAAAAAATGGGTATGTTAGAAATAAATTACCACTTATTTCTAAGAGGGAAATTACTGTAAGGAAACCTGCACAAGAGTCAGTCATAATGCTTTTTAGTCCATAACGCGTCGTTGATTGACAGTTTCTACTACAGATTGTTTATCCTGGGTGGCTTGTCAATACGTTCGGCTGTTGACGTAATAGACGACGCTATTTTATATTTCGAATGCAAAATAAAATGTAGCAATAAAAATGGGAGTAATAAATTTTATACATGTGCGTACTTAATCGTTCTTGCGTGACGTCACGTGTTCTACTGACCTAAATTAGGTACATACAAGTTTGTAAGGACAGAATCATATGTATTTAGAATGCGTTGAGTTACCACGAATAATAATCGTATGTTACTGTAAAAGAGACACCGTTGTTTTACTGCGAATTATGTAACTGAAATCTTATAAATTAACCAACTATTATGTTGGCGATAAATAAATTAATAAATAAACTATGAAGATGATCATGTAGGTTGTAGGTATCATACGATAATCACAAACTTTTATATGACCTTAAGGCGATAAAAAATGCACTTTACTATTATTTCTAGCCGCTCCAATGCCTCTATGTATAGGTCAAATACCCAACAGGAAGAAAAACCAAGACATAAAACATCAGCAAGTATTTAATAAAAGTGAATTTATAGTACTTTTTGCGTGGATTTTACCATTGTAAAACAAAACATGATGAAATATCTGAAACAAAAATAAATTATAATCAAGTATTTTTTGTAAAATATAATCTGTCATTAAAATTTACGTAACGTTACATAACCCAGGTATCTGGATACAGACGTAATGTGAATTTCAAATGGACTAATTACCCATAAGGTCTTTTATTATTGCTTGAGTGTACTGAAACTTTTGTTAGCGGCTGTTGGCTTGAAAGCCATCACCTACCGCGTCGTGATCGGCAACATAATTATGTCGACACTTTTGATGTTGTTCATGTCCACAAACGACGGTGCGCGTCTGATCATTAGTCGGCTATTTACTTTAAAAATGCAGAGTCTACGCTCATGAATTAAAATCAAATACTTCCGCGAAATGACAATCGATTAATTTGAACATAAGACTCGAACCGGGTGGCCTATTTTCACAAATGATGTGCATATAAGTACTTTAACACTACTTCGGAGGAGGGGACAATCGCGAGGCAACCTGCACGTCTGACAGTCCTCGATAATGTCCTCAATAGTGCGTAAAGTGCAACATTTACGGGGTGTCTTACGTATACGACTGCGATACGAAGCGACGAATACGACGCGACGCTACGCAACACGACGCGATGCTACACGCGACAATGACAACGTCGCGTGTTGACGCAGACTGTCACATAGGACGCAAGTAGGGATACCGTTGATTTGATCGCGTACGTCAGAATCGCAACGTCGCGTCGCGTCGTATTCGTCGCTCACGTAGGACACCGCCTTAGTGTGGGTGGTGGATTTACATCGGTTCTCATCTTGTTCAAAGGAGACCCGTGTTCAGCAGTGGGTCAGATTTATGATGATTGCGACGATGATGTTAATGATGACTATCATATAAATGACGGTAGAATCAGTTGCGGTCTCTATTGCTGGTAATATTTGATTATCAAAATCTGCTACTCCAATATATTTCTCAGAAACATTAGCACAGACATGTAATGAAAGCGAATGTAAACCTGTATTGCGAAGCACGACAGTGAAAGTAAATTGTTCATTTCTTTTGGTACTTGCTCTGAAATTTAATAAAAATAGTAAATAATTGGGCTCATTTTTTGTCAATAATGATTTTAGTCGATGAGGAAATAATGATGTCTTAAAATTGTTTTCGGTCGAGTGTGTCTGCCCTTGTTTCAGCATATCTGGTACAATAAAATGTAATTAATTCATTTTAATACAATTTAAATTTCGCGAACACAAACATTAAATTTAAATATTTATAGGTAAAAAATTATAAACCAACCTGTGTTGAAAAGTAAACTGTGGAAAGATGAAATATCCAAATAAATAAAGAGCATATAAATTAAAATCTATGGATTAAAAAAACGAGTTGCATGTTAAATTAAAATACTGTTCTGTTTGTTCGATTTTGTTCTGTTCGATTTTCCGTATTACATTACAAAATAGTTCAAAATACCATCAAATCAATAGTATCGTACAAAATTTCAATACATCACGGCTTTTTCTGCGGATAATGGATAAGTTGAGTTATTCATTTGCAAAACAGGCGACATAAATCTTTAACACTGGAACCGAATGCAATTGTAAGAGTTATTTATGTAAAGTAGTTAAATAGGAACGGTCATGACCAATGCTAATGGCACATCAAAGAACTGAAATTTGTCCGCATTGACGTCAATTATGTGCTCTTTAATATTTTACTCGACGATCGGCTTCATTGTTTGGTAGACTTTGACTATTTAACTGTAAATAACTGTAAATTTACTATTTAACTGTACATAACTGTAAATTTACTATTTAACTGTAAATAACTGTACATTTTAAATTCAATAATTCCCCAAACTAAGCAAGTCCTGTAATAAGATCGACGATAATCAAACGCCTGAACATTTTTTTTAATGTAGCTAAGAACCATCTTGATCATATCCGCTTTCAAACAAAAAACATCGTATCTAATTCGGTTGAGACGTCTGAGAGCTATGGTCTCATGTAAACGGACAAACGGACACTGATATACACATCAAACGTAGCAAAAAACTAATTGAAGCCTGTACCAGTAATTTTGATAAAATTGTAATCAACCTGTGAATTCAAAATAATAAAAATGGGAATTTCCCTTACTTTGAATAATTTATATTATTATGCTTATCTATTGCTATCTGAAATCAATTGCAATTATCAGATTTCTGAGTTAAGATGAGCTCATTAGAGCTATAATGAGTCAGGTACAGGCGCCAGATAAGAAATAAAATACAGGTTTGTTTTTTGTACTAAAATCTTCGCAGCTGTTCATTTATATCCAGCTGTGTTTTAGTTTTGTTTGGATAAAGAAGTAGGTACTGCTGCTGCTAAAAGATTTCAAGACAAATTCATATTATACATTATTTTGTCTCAAGTAGTCAAAAGTTACCTGGGTCCACTTCATTTCAAGTATTATATTATTATAACCTAATTTCAAATAACACTTGAATAACCTTAAGTATGTAATTAGCATTTCAAAATACACTTTAAAGATTTTGAGGAAACTTTAAATGCTTTAAAATTTAATTCGCTATAAAATAAACAGTAATTTCAGTATGAATTAATTGTACATACAGTAGGTTGATATACTTGATATAAAACAAAGAAACATGATTGATACTTTCATATTTTCATTCTTTTCAAATTTCATCTTTGTTCAAAACGTCAATATTATTTCCAATTTTGCTACCTCTGTTTTTAAATACCGGCCAATGTCATTGGAAATAGAATCTAAATGCAAATCATTTTTTAAAAGCGGCATTTATATCTTTGATTGATATATTGAAATAAATTTGGAGCCGCTTCAGGTCAGGGATATATCCCCAATAATTTTCGGGCTGGATTTTAGACGGCCAAATAACTAAACTGCAAGGTTTTTTATTTATATTTCTGTACAATTCTCGTTTCAAGACTTAAATCGTCAAATAGATTTGAAAATCGATTTAAAAATCTATATATTATCAATCAGGACTTTAATCAAGAGATTTAATAGGGGTTTGTGCTGTGCAGCAGTTTTGAAACAGCTTGCGCAAAAATTGGGAACTGTTTATAATCTGTGACGTTTTGGTCGTCGTCAGCGTGGGTGGCTCACCTAACAATGTTATGAGGGTCACGAGTTCGACGCAATTAGACGCGCCTTTTCCTGTCATAATAACGAGCTACTCTAAAATGATTTTTAATCCTACCCAGCAGAATAGCGATTTTCGGTAATTAGTGGGCTGTAACGCGCAATTCGTATCGTCACAACAAACGAATTGTGCCAAGCACAAACAGGAGTTATGACGTTCCTATTTTGTCTGAGATTTTGTGGCATCAGTTTCATATTTGAAACGCAAATCTGTCAAGGCTACGTACCTATTACATCACATCTTTTTCTGAATTTCACGATGAAGAAATGTGTTAACGTGCTGAATTTATAATCTGTTGGAACTATTTTAATGTTTGTATTTACATGCTACACATGATTAAACCTTTATCATGTCAATGATAGCTTTAATATGTATAAAGTGAGTAGAGTCGTACAATTAATATTCTAAAATGAATATTAAATTTATGACTTCTCTTATATCTAAGCAGACTTCAGATATTTTTTCTCAAATATCATACAGACAGATCATTAACATTTTTATTACATGATTTATCTTTCGCTTGAACGTTGAATGTTTTGACGATCGATATGTGACGTCAGTTTACGTCACCAGATGCATATTTCTTTGCACAACCTTGACATATTACAACTTTATTACGAGACATACTAAGCGCGTTACCGCGACATTGTTTATGTTCGGGTCTGCATAGGGCTTATTTTGCAGGGGTAGGTTTAATCCAATTTACGATAGGCAATGTAACCGATAATTTATTTCGATTAGTATCAAGTCAGGCTTCTGTAGTAACCTTGGTAAGTTCACCGACATTGTAGGACGGACGCTGTTGTAGGTGGAGGTCTATGCATGTCTAATTTGTATTCTTTTGGTAGTGGTAGGTAGAGTAATATGTTATCCTACATACGTATAATATGAATGTTAAAGATGTTTTGAATGTTGATATTTGACCCAAATCGATTTTACGGTTAAAATCAAAAATCGGTGTTGTATTTTGCAGAGAGATGTATGAAATAATACTCATTATTGAGATTGGTGTAGGTGGTAATCGTAGTTTAGATAACAATGGAATGACGTGTTATATTAAACACATTAAAGATTATTGAGAGGAGTCATTTATTTCGTTAGTAACAGTTAATGTTTATCAAAAGTGCTTAAATTTTTCACACCATACCATCTATTTGTAGCTACTGAAGCGTGCTTGATTATTCCAAACTTCTCCAGTTGAATAGACAAAACATTTTTCGCCGTTAATGGATTCTAAACAACGCTATTAAGGTGACCGTAATACATTGCTCTTTTCAGTAATGTAAATGCTAAAATTAATCCTTACTAATATTATAAATGTGAAAGTGTGTTTGTTTGTTTGTGACTCTTTCACGTCGCAACATGGATATTATATGGTATGGTTTATGTGTGTGGGGATAGTTAGGAGGGTGGAGTGACGTAGGCTACTTTTTTCCGCACAAAAACATCTCATTCCCATGGGAAGATCGATGTTTTGTTAGTTGCTAGATATTTAGTTCCGGATGCTGTTAATAGATGGCGTTAGTAAAATTCATTTGCAAGTTCTGAATCACGCTGTCAAATACTATATGTAATTTACTGAAAATGAAATGATTTATTTCGAACTTGGTTATTACAAACACTTTTCGAATGTCACTCTACGCCATCGCTTCCACAAATCCCTACGATGAGTGGCCTTGGCCTTGGTACTGAAGTCATATGCAAATGTTATGGGCTTCTTTTTAGCTGAGATTCCTACGGGAGCGGGACCTACGCGGCTGTTACTACGGGTCCCGAAGCGAAGCGCGGGCGGTTCTCTAGTGGGAAATAAATTCTTACGCTTCGATGGATACATTGTTGTAACAATAGTTGTATTCTCTTTTATGCTACTGTACTTACTTAATTTAAAAATGATTGCACAAAGAGATAATTTTTCCAATATATATTATTTTCGGTATTAACGTTCCAAAAATAAATACTTACGGCCATCGAACACCATAACTGATAAGTAGGGCAACCATATTGACAGGTTAATTGAGTATTCTACATATTTTTACCCGAGGATTGACCTACTATCGGTCTCTTACATCCTTGAAGGTGGCCACGTCGTATTATTAAGGCCACTTATGATTAGTAGAAGTAAAACTATTACCACGGGCCATCTGGTGGAAACCCCAGTTGGTTTATATTACAAAACTCAGATACATAAAAGAGGAAAGTGGGTGTGATTTCTTTCTCTCTCTCTACCACTGAACAAAAAGGTCCTGATAGATTTCATACTTTTGTTTGTCAATGGCTACCTAACGAGCATGTTATGTGACGTTCAGTTGTCATTTGTCACCGTCGCTCATGTCCATCAGTTATATGCCAAGCATTACTGTCTACGAGAATGATAAAGAAAGAAAGTAAAGCCGGAAAACGATCAGTAGTTTGGCGGCTGATTCAAGCTAGTCTAGATACTCTAGATCTTTCGTAGCTTACCATAATTGTCTTATTGCAGCTTCATAACAAAAACATGGGATCAGGATATAATCAGTAAATTAAGATCGATCTGATAATTATCTACATCAACATAATTGAACTGTTTCAATTAATTGATAAGCATGAACCTATTAGGTTCATGTTGATAAGATAAACAGTCAAAAACAAAAACAGGGCGTGCAAAAAACAAGTTTATTATTGCAATTCCAGGAAAAAATACTATCTTTGTTTGTGTTTGTTTTACTAAGTAAATGGATAAGTACGTCAATTTTATGTTCTTACTGCGAAGATGTCAGATAAATTTGTGGTTTGTTTTTGTGGGGTTTCCGAAATACGCAGTTGCATGGGGAGTTTGTTTTAGCCGCGATGATTTGTCGTAAATCATTGTTACCGTGTAATTAGTACCTAATCTCTTATCTTATCTTGTTGTTCTAAAAATTTGGCTGGTATTCTTGTAAACACGCAGGATTGCTATTCCGAAGGTCCTGGGTTCGATTCCCAGCGAGGCGGAATTGTCAGAGACAGAGAGTTTAAATTTCCGTTCTCGGTCTGGGTGTGTGTTCTTGTCTTGTTGTCCATGGCGCCCTTGTGGGCGCAAGCGCTTGTGTTGTCACAAGGAATATTAGTGTGGTATATGATGAGTGTTATTACCAATTACATATACCTACTAACAAGGAATTTTAGTGTGGTTTGTGTACTGTTATTATTATAATAAAGAAATCTCAGCGCTGCGTTTTTAGCAAGTGACGTTTAAATGCTTAAAACGCACATAACTCCGAAAAGTTACGAACCCGGACCCTCCGAATAGGAGGCCGAATTCTTAACCACTCGGCCATCACCGCTATCAATTTATTAGTCATTCTATCAATTTATCTAAAATCCGAACGTAAAGATCGGAATGGACCCTTCTACTTATAAAGAAACAACAATATCCAAAGTTAAATCTGTAGGCGTTCTCATTGACAGAGTTCATGGAAGTAGTGAGCCAAATCCGAAATAATTAAATGCAGTGTTTTCGCCAAACTAATAAGTTTTATGTTTGTTATCATGGTACCTCGTCAGAGACGCTAACCAAATGTATCTGCTTCCACGAACCGATCACTGATTTACAGGTAGCTTCGTAAACGTTTTCCAATACAATTAAAACTACCACTATTTTACTTGTATTCAAAATGGTAACGTAATTTAGAGTAATAGAGCTTAAATTCGGTTGCGTTGGGATTTTTAGATATAAACAAAGAATAGCACATGCTCCTGTGCGTTGTTGTCTTGAAAAGTAATCAATAATCAAAATGGGCCTTTAAACTGTTTGATGTTATTACTTTTGTGTTTTCATTAAAAAAAGTCAGTTCCTTTGTATTTAAATTACAATATAATTAAATGTTTTATTATTCTTTAGTCCAGCGTTTGGTTTTTGCACGCAGGTACTTAATGAGTTGGTATGGTGCCTTTTTTGCGTTATCGGGTCATTGATTAAAATTTTTATTGAAAAAACACCTTGTATACAAAAACACGTCTGGGTAGGTTTACAATTATTACAATATTTAATAATACCTACTCTACGTATTTATCATTAGGTCTACTAGACGTTAGGGCTTTTGCTTGAAACGAATCAGCAACTTATTAACATCATTGTGTATGTTTCAAATCAATCCGCCCTTCTGTACATTTGATACATTTTATGCACTATTTCTGTGAACCACCTTCAAGGAACAAAAAAAAGCGGCAAAATTTTTAGACTATAATTTTTTCTTCCTTGTTGTATCGTCACGCCATTGAGTTTATTTAAATTCCGCGCCAAGAATCCAAAAATAGTCGGTAGTAAAAATAAACGCTTGGAACCTTACAGATATAATTTTAAATAACACGTTAATGTGACTAACCTCCCCATGGGCAATGGTATAAATTATAATGGTGTAAACAAACCAAACCGCATTTAGGCCTTGATTACTTAAAATAAAACGTTCATACTTGCCTATATCACAGTGAAACTTTCAGACAACACCCACGGAACACATGTATTCGTATTCGCGAATAACAAAGCGAAATACAAATTGCGTAAGACACGAAAAAAGATTACTTTTCCTTTAACACGATCACTACGGTGTTTGATGGTAATACTACTGCTTATAAATAATCACGAGAAAACGATTAAAATATTAATGACGCTAATAATAGTTCAGGGATATCTTCCGCATGCGAAAAAAATACTCTCGTACCTACTCGCTTGTAAAAAGAATTAGGTATGGTATAACGTATGATAGTCGACATTGACAGGTAGACTAAACAATTATGAAGAACACAAGTGGTCTTTAGCATTGACGCCTAGATGAAAGAAGACTGAAAGAGAAATGTTTTGTTGGCAAAATCTGCAGAAAGAAATGTTTGATATAACAAACGAACCAATGACCATATGGAAAATATCTTTAAAATATTAAATGTTAAAGTCTTTAGACTTCATCTCTCAACACGAGCCTTGCGAAACAAATCACCCTACAATTTATAGTGGCCAAAACGTGCCTCATTTTGGCCTTACGCTGAGTTAGATCTCTCAACGTAGAGTACACAAATAGACAATAGAAACGTTTACATTATTTCATTTAATATTCTAGAACTTATTTCAAATGCAAATAAACGCTTCTATAAGTTTCATTGACACAGATTTCTTGAGTTTATGTTTATGAACGATAGATAGACTGAGAAAAGACAATGTGAACCCCGTGAAGTAACTGCTGGCTTCAATCAGTCTGTGGTGGTCAATAAAATCGATGTAGGTCACACGTGGTTTAGGGAGTGGTGCATTTCGGTACTGAATTGCCTATGACGTCAACGGCGCCCTACAAACTAATGCCAATGATTATTATAGAACGATTTTTATAGAACGCATCCCGATGCATTCTAATTTTGTTGTCTTACAACATAGAATAGGTGTCTATAGAACAGTCTTGTCGATGTGTATTGGCTTGGAAACTTGTGACGCCACCCGTATTGGAGGAACGAAATCGATAGAACTATTACGAGTAGATTTAATAACATGGTAATCATGCTATACAACCACGATTTTTGAACAGTGATTTTTGTAAGAAGTTTAAGTAATTCAATTGATAAAAAAAAACTGAAAACTTTTAAGCATACCAACAGAAAAAAATACTTTGTATGTAATAATGTCTCCTCCTCAAGACATAGAATTATTGGAGGAAACAATTATCTTTCTAGTAGTAAGGTACAAAATATTATGATAGTATCAGAAGTGGAACCAATTCACTATACAAATGTTTGGAATACAGCTAGCTGCTCAAGAGCCCATCATCAAACTAGAGCACATATGGATTGTAATCAAACGAAAATAGTAATAAATGGGAACGCATTGGTAGCTATGATTGCGTAGGATCATTCGACGTTTATTGGATTAACCCGACTATTCTAATAGTTCTGCAGTGCGCATCTACGTCACGCAAACGCTGCGTTTTACCCGAACAACGTGAATAATATTATGAGACATGGTGTAATTGTATTTTCATCTCTTAATAGATAAAATTTAAGTAATTGCATTAGAATAATATTGTTTTTAGGTTCTACGGAATTTTATTCTTTAATGAGTCAAATTCCACATTTTATTTTATGATGGAAGTATACTTAGCTTTTACCATGGTCACGTGTAATGATAAGTATACACGATCAGATTTTCAAATAAATGTCCACTCTGAAAATTTCAAAAACAAATAGCCACTTATTAATATATAACCACCAGAGTTAGTCACAATAATGTATACAATGACATTACATTACATCCGTCTGAAGTAACACGGTATGAGTGCGTCTGACAGTTGTCAGAGTTGACGGACTTAACTGCTCTGTTTCTATTTATTTTTAATGTTTATGAAAAAAGTATTGACTTCAAAAAAGGAAGAGGTTCTCAATTCGACTGAACTTTTAATATGGTAATTTTTTTTCATGTCCTAAAATACAAAAAATTGCATAATGTTGATGCAAAACAATTATAATTATTATCATAATAAAATATCAACTTGTATTATGAATCAGTCACGTAAATTCCATTTTGATATCTACAAAGATAATAGTCATATCATAAATCTAATAGTATTTTTATACACAGATATAAACGAACGTACATTCCTTTCCCGTTCCTATTAACTGAGTTTGGCTCGTACTTTCGGAAAGTCATTAAAAAGGTCGCAACATCTGGATGTAGCCGCATTGTACCGCCCTTAGCATTTCATAGTGTTGATATATGTATTTAGCGCATGGTCGCCCCTTATGACGTCAATGCTGACATTTGGGCCTTGGGCGGTGTGGTAATCGTTTCTAGTCTAATGGTCTGTGTGAATTATTAGTACAACTAATTATTATGTGACGCCACGCTAGTGCACAGATTTATGATGTAAGCGTAACGGTAAGTAATTGTAAGACATAATGGATCACCCACACGACCTATATGTGTCCCGATACTCACATAAAACCGCTGTTAAGGACGGTTTTCAAATTAAAGATAAACAAGCTTGACAGGCATTTGAAGATGTATTTTACAATTTTCCAGTAGGTACATGTAAGCTGTTTCTTCTAACCATGTTTTAATTATTCAGAAGTGCGGATGTAAACCTTAAAAGCCTTTTAAAAGTGTTGACATAACGTAAACTGATGTTTATTCATTGTCCAATGATATGACCAAAATAGGAAAACATTCAGCACAATTTGATATACCTAAATTAATGTTTAAAGTTTAGAAAACATCAAGCCAAAACACCGATAATTTTATAAGTGTCATAAAAAACATCCGGCCTTGTGATATACTCACTAAATTCATTATAAAGAAAGTCTTTGACGCACCGCACGCAAAATTTTGTAAACATACGAGTAATTACGCTAGCGAGCCAAAGTGATCAGACGCATAAGAGTTACCCTGAGACGAGATTGCCCCCGATGTGTCAGTGGAGGACATAATTAACAAGAACCGTTTTACTGCGGAGCATTGACCGCAGACACAAACACACACAAAACATACAAACATAGACGCAGGTGAACAAACCCTCAAGCTTTTCGAATCGAATCAACATCGATTGAATCCACTCCTTTACTAATTTGATCCGCGAATACGTCTGAGTTTCCCGTACGTTTATTGCCTTATGCACTTTACTATATCGATACGAATTCGTGTCGATTATTCGATTGCATCTTCGATCTTATTGAATTTTATTTATATGCTTCCGTTATGCATATAGGACAAGCTGTGAATACAATTTTGTACTCATTCGATAAACGGTATTTAGGTGTTGATCTCATCATATTATTATTGAAGCATTAAATTAAAGTAGAAATAATATTAAACAAAATTTTCAACACATACAAAATAACATGTAATATTTCTGAAGATTTGTTGTAGCGTGGGTAAGAGTTGAAGCCTGTACACATATTTAACCTTTAAAATGAATCATAACCGTTAGTTTTCATTTCTCCATATTGACAATCTTTGAATTCAGAAGAAGTGCAGAAGATTATAACCCCTGACAATTTAAGAGGAGACAGCAAAGCAATAGAACTACATATATTTAAAAGGTGATGTGACACTTTTGTTTCTCTTGTTTCCCGCAATGTAGCGGTATTTGTACCTAAAATGGCATAGAACTCCTACTATGTTTCAACATTGTAGCATATCTACTTTGGAAATAGTTATAGAGATATCAGTATTTGGTATGAATACCACGGAGGGTGAATAAACCGACCACGTGTAACAAAAGGTGTTCCTTTTGTTTATGTACTTTAAGGATGACAAATGTAAATAAAAATAACTACGAACACTAAATATTCATGAGGCATTTGCAAACAAAGGATCACGTGTATCCTTGCAGTTTTAACGGATAAGTCACAATCTTCACGTGTAGCAGTAGGTGCTTCAGATAGGATCCAGATCTACTGAATTTCTTTTTTTATTCAAAAAGACCCAGCTGATAAATGTTGGTAAGAAGACACACCTGACGTTATTCGGTGTAAGCTATGACAGCAGGGTCTTATTAATGATAACAGGAAGTCGAAGGTAGTGGGTATGGTAGCTAGGTATTAACCTGCCCAGCTACTCCTTCTAAATCCAGCTAAAGATTTATACGGATCTCCTAATACCTTGTTTATCACCGACCGAATTCCGATGATACTTGCATAGTAGTAAAATATTTCGTCTAGACAGCAATTCCTGGTACCTAGAGGTAATAACGCGGATCCTTCCTAACATAACGGTAAACCCTAAAATGCTCAATTACGAAATGCTCATGAGCTCATAAATCAAATTCCAGTGTAAACATGAATGATGTAAATAATCTCGCCGCAGACGCGCAGTCTGATATGTTTTACAAATTTAATTTAATGTAGCTTCCCTGTTCTGTTTATAATATATAATATTATCCGCTTGTCTTTGTTGTGCTGTTTTCTTTATTATATACGCATGTATTTTACGAGCCACCTGGTAAGTCACAGTTGTTCATCAAAGATGTCACTGATGCGTTGTTGGCAAAGAAAAAAGGAAGATAAAAAAGATGAGAAATGAGCTACTGAGCCACCAGGTAAGAGATATTGAGTCACCAGAAACACAAAACACATCCCTATTAAGTTACAGTCCTATAAAGAAGAAGAGAGAAAGAAACAGCTGACACTCAAGCTCCCAGCTAGAAGATCTAAGGTCGTTTATTAGTAGACTCGAGCATCATGAACGCTCTTTTTCAGCATTATCTAATGCATTGTATTAATAAACCAACGCGGACGAACACAGATGCGTATACCGTAAATTTAATTTATAAAATAAGGCCATAAACATAAACTATGATTAATAGCTAAGTGCACCCTATTGATAGATGTGGTTTCAAATAAACCACACAGAATATGGCAGGCGCTTCCCTTCCTTATCGAAGTCGAACGCTTCCGTAAACAAACAAGGCAAGTTTTAATTTAGAATACATTACTGTTTATAGCCGGGAATTATTGTGACGAAAGAAACCTTATGTTATGAAATTAATGTGTTAATGAAGTAGCCATTGATGGGGTTAGTTATTATGTGCTGTATTACAATCATACGACAACGACCAATTAGTCACACGCATATAATTATTTCCTATGTCTTATGTTGCAGTTGACATTATTTATGACGAACAGGGGGGTTCAACTTCAAATCCTGGGTTTCTCTGATAATAGAACCCGTCATCCCAACACAAAGAGTTGTTTGAAACCGGAAGAGAAACGGCTTACATATTCTCAGTCATACTTACATAGGCTTAGAAACTCTAACAGTGGCGTATTATGTCAGTCTGAGATGAAAGAAAGTTGTTAAACCGTATGTCATTTTAACGATGGCATTTCTTAGAAACAAGGACTCAATGTAGTAACGATTTCTAAAAATGTTGTAGAGTAATTTGGACTGTATCACGTAGGGCTAAGTAAGTTAATAGAAAAAAAAGTTGTTAGTTTTCGTGTACCACTTTAATTTCAATTTTACTGCTCTATATTTCAAGTCAGAGAATTTTTACGATGTAACCGAAGGACCTCGCACGATATTAGCCCGACAGACAGTCTAATGTGGTTCTTTGAAAGTTTAATATATGATATAATTAGCTACCGTTGACGTCATATCCGTCTCTCACTTTTCACATAATCTAGACAGATAAACGGCCAGCGATTTTCTGTCTCGTTTCTTTATTTATATTTCACAGAGACAGATATGTATGTCATATTTAATCGAAACAAAATTCTCTGGATCGTTCGATGTATTTTGTCATACCTATAATATACTTTCCTATTTAAAATATCTAACATTGGTTAACTCTTTATTCTATTATTCATTACGTTTAATAATCCAAAGAGAAATAGAAAATCTAAACACTAAATATTGTTCAAAAGAAATGTGACTCTATTAGTTCAAGTGTCATTAGAAGTAATATTTTCCTTAACTTAAAGTAACTCAGCAGTTCCTAGAAAGCCCAGTTGAACTCGAGAAAGTGAGATTACCGTTACTGCCAGGCGCCAGTATTTATGTCGGTAAAAAGTTGTGACGAGACCTATATGACGCAGCAGAACCAATAAATATAAATATAGCCACTTACAAGAACATTTACACTTTATGAGACGGATATGCTGCGTATCTTTTTCATTATTAGTGAGTAGGTATCCATATATCTCCTAGGGAGTTCAAACAGGTACTTGAAGTGGAAGCACGATTACAAATGGTACAGGTAGTTTTATACCAAAGTTGTCAATAACTTCGAGAATACAAAAATTTTACTTATTGTATCGATACACATAATTTTGTATTTTTCATTTTGATGCACTAAAACATTTATTAAGGGTTGTCCTTATACCTCGTGTGAAAGCAGCAGAACTTGTACGGTTTCATATTTGCATTCGTTGGATTAGTTTTTGTAACACATGAAAATATTTCGCGAATTGTACTGGGAAAAATTATGAAGCTTTGCAAGTGTGGATGGACATGTTTTAACTCTTTATGTCGCGCGAACTACTTAATATTCGTATAGGTATTGCAAGTTGCAAGGTCTTTTAAAATGTCCATTATGAGCATAATTTGTTGTAAGCCATTATTTCTTTACACGTCGGTAATTGACGTTCCGTGAAACTGAACTTGACACTCATGGTAATTGGTCAATTATACACTAATCAACTATCCCTCACCGGATAATTTATACTTTTGTTATTTTAAAAATCTTAGTCACACAGTTTGACACAATGTAGGCACGTTGCTACGTTCGAGCCATATAAATGTAGTCATTATGTATTTCACATATTTATTTATCTTAGGAATATTGAAACGAAGTTACTAAGTTGCTTCGTACTTTGATACTATTCTTCTTGATACTATGCTTCTTACAAAAAAAATAACCAACTTAAACATCGACAAGCAACAACTGTCTTTCGGCTTCATCCGACCGACTCTAGACCTTTATTAAATTGTAGTGCTTTAATATACTTACTTAATAAAAACGTTAATAAACACACTAGTCGCCGATACAATTTTCGAAAGTTTCCCTCAATTTCTCTAGAATGCCATCAGCACATCCTGCATCATTCGACCACCCTTGGAATATTTTTTTCCAACAAAAAAAAAGAATTATCAAAATCCGCTTATAAACAACGAAAAATTTAAGAACACACATAAAAAAGCAAATATATGGTCGAATTGAGAACCTCCTTCTTTTTGAAGTCGGGTTAAAATTAAAAATAATAGTTGAAACTACATACCTATTATCTTTAAAAATGTACACTACGTATTATTCTTTCGCTGAGGCAGTTCTTACATACATACAAGATGTTGATTACTTCTTATTACGGGTGGCATTATGCTTTTAACCATCTTTTAACCAACTGTTCACCTGAACAGTGTACGACTGGGTAAGAATATTATGAAAACCATGTTTCCGAATGAATATCTACGTACTTTTATTTAATTGTCATTGCTATCCTTCTACTCCATTCGCGTTCAATATGGAATTAGAGTTCGAAATACAATAATTAAATACCACACAAATGCCAGGTTTTCGCCCCTGTGATCAAGGTTCATGGGAGATGGATGGCAAGAATTAAAATATCATAAGTAAATTTGTATAAAGCGGGGGGTGGAAGTTCCATAATACCGGTGATTCAAGTATAGATGTTGCTGCTGTGACGAGTCTCTTCTTAGAAAGTCAAATGTTAAGACCGAGGTATTTTGTGCAAGCAATCTTCTTTGCCTTCCTTTAAAATACTTCTATACCTATACGTAGGTAGTGTATTTGCGGACATAACATTGAAGAATTTGAAGGTCGCTTATAGATCAGTTATTGCCTACTCATAAATTAACATCGATTTTACCGACAGTAACAGTTTTGTAGAAGCTATATATGTATCTTTTAAATGTACATAATATATTCCGATATCGGTTGATATTGAGGTGACATTGCATAGCAACGAGTGATGACCCTGTTGATATTTATAATAAATTTTATATAAAATTTATATATGAACACACATAGTTACAAGATAATGATAGGGGGCATCTAAAACATGACAGAAAAGCAACGTTACTATGATTGCACTTTTATTATCATGGCCATGAAAAAAATGATAAGCAAATTATTACAGCGCAAGTACAGTAAAGTAAGTAAGAGACAATTTGTAATGGAGGTAAATAATTTAAAATTTATTGAGTTATGCACAATGTATGTGGTCAGTACAGAGTAAAATATTGTAATGTTTTTGAAGTATTCGTGATAGCAATGGAGCATGCAGCACCACCTAGAATTACTGCGATGGCAACTGTGAAGGACCTAGAACAAAACTTAAATTGGTAAAGTGGTAGTACCTACAGCTGTGATTCAAGCCTTTAATTTAGAATTGGAACTTAAGGTTAGTCCTATGGGATATTGTTAAGAACCTTGGTTGGACAGTGGTGCAGGGAATGTTAATGATAGACCTGTTAGAGGTTATTATTATTATTTATTATAGTAATTGTTCAGTTATAGAATATTACTACGGGTCTAGTCATTCAGCCACAAATGTATTGCTATCCTCGAAGATTAAAATCTCAGAAAAAATAATCGGATCAGGTTGATGTGCTAAAGTGGCCAAAATCTTACAAGTTATTTTCGTAAAATCTATATTTGGATAATTTTGATAAGAGGAGTGTGGGTCATATATTATCCCGTATTAAAGTAGCACACTTTATCATTATATGTACTTAAATCAAAGCAGATTAACATTCCCAAGGCGAAGATAGATTGAGTTACAAATATTTGTGTTTCAAGAACTAGGATTATATGTATAGGTAGATTACACTACCTAAACAATATCTAATTTTAAACTACGAAATTGTGATAAAGGTGTGAGAATGACAGTATCACAAAAGCTCTCACATTTAAGAAAATAAAAAGTCGCATTACAATTCATAGAAATTTATTATAATTCAGGCCACAAGCGCAAATGACAAAGAATGGCCGATGAAAACAAAATTAATTCAGATTTTCGAAGAACTGCAAATTCGGAACACGTCCGCCATATCTAGTTACCTTTAATAATAACCCTATTACAAACGAGGTGACCTGTAAAACGTTGGTTATACATTCGCGAAATCAGGATTCAGAATGATCTCATTAATTCAATCACTCCGTTCTTAAGGAGGGGAGAGCTAAACAATGTTTTTAGCAAAGTAGGAAATAGAAAAACGCGACTAGATAGTTTTCAAATTAACTCATTTGTGTACTAATATTCAGTCAACAAAGAAAAAAAAAATGATCCGGGAATGATACCTATGAATATTGTACGCCGACATATGCATACTGTTGCATGGACCGCTGTCATGGTTGAATTTAATGAGTATAAAATGTAAATAAAATACATAAATATCATTGCATAATAAAATCCACCCGCGTTAAGTTTAAAAGAATGTACTAAAAACTTACCATGGCCAATAAATGTGCAACAAAACATCATATCAAAAATTTAATTAATATATGCATGTAAAATTTAATCATCACCAAAGCTTAAGAATTGTGTTATTGATTGTTCTTTATTTATAGTCTATAGTTAGTGGTGAATTTAGCCGAAACGTTTGACGTAAGTCGGAACGAAAGTAGTAACCTGACCCATTTCTTTTGAGGTTTCCCAACGTAGTGACGTCAATGTGATATTAGGATAACAGCATAACAGTTACATTGGTCTACGCCGGAGGTAATGTTACGCAATAAGAATATATGGCACGCATTGGGAGTGATAAATGAGTGTTTTCAATCGAGTGAATGATCGATTTGAGGAGTTAGAATGTAATTGAATGTTTCGATGATGCTGTAATGTTTGGTAATGACGTGGAAAATGTTACTAATTTTACGACGTAGAATAGGGTTATTCATTAAGTACACATCCGTACGTAAGTTGCATGTGATTCAACTTTTTTATGTTAAACCCGACAAAAGAGCACAACGGAAAAAGCCGTCAGAAGAATATAGAAAGACGGAAAGAAAACAGAACTGATTGCCAGCTCCAAGTCGGAAAGCTAAATTAATTCGCGGTAGCCTCAAGCAAGAAGATGGTAGGTATCTGGGCAGTGACTCTACTGCCAATCGAGCAACTCATCGATTAAATTTTAATGACATGAAAGTTTAATGACGACAAAAACGAAAGTGAGTTTCGTTTTATTACAATTTAAAGTCATTCACGACTTATATCAGTTTTTGTGACCAGTACAGGCGTTTATTTTGACGGCGTTTTGTATATAAGTATATTTCGTTTATTTCATTGACATATCCAGAATATTCGCTACGATGTTTGGTCTTAAAATAATCTGCTAAGTGACTTTCATCTGTATACGCCACTTATAAGGTCGAACCGTTTGTCACGTTGCTTCTCTCCCAGACATACGATATAATTGAACGAAGTAAGAACACACAGTAATGTCTGGGTTATTATTACCTACGCTGTTTTGCAAAATATGCATTTTGGCTTCGGTTCAATCATATCCTCTGATATTGGAGCCAAATAATAAACACGATTTTGTCTCAAATAAACATCGAGAAATACGAAATTTGTCTTAAACCGTTTATGTTTCCCAGTTACGACGCTTTAAACGGTATATGAAATTTGTGGCTCACTGAAAATCTATAAATTACCAAAAACTGTTCAATCACTTCCTCCTTAAAATCTTTGTAAGGCATATTTGACGTATTTCTTACTGAAAAAACATTTAAACAAGATGCATGAAATAAATCTATAAAAACCCACCGTAAGTTAAACTTACGGTGGTCCAACTTGAATTCAGACAATTAAGGTCGCGGTCAGTAGAATTTCACCATTATCACGATAACAACCGATACCGTTAATGCCGACACCGTTGAGTCGTCTATGCTGATTGTTGTCATTAGATAAAGATCGTTATTAAGCCATCTCGGTGCCTTTCAGGCGGCAGGAGATTTTCCGAAACTCAGTAGGACACTGACCTCATGGAGTGCTTAATCTGGGACATCTTCGCAATAAGAGGAAATTTTCAAAAGTCTGACAGTGGCTGTAAAAGTCTTGATGCAAACCAACGGTAAAATTATGTATCTTTATTAATTTAATCAGCTCAGAAGTACGCAACGGTCGTATTACGATTATTGCTTCACTCATCCTATCATTTACCTTTCGATTGCTAAATTGATCAGTATCAGAAGCAAGTGCAATGAACAATTATGCAGAGGCTGATGATCTTACGGCTGGTTCATCTATTTTTAACTTTGCAACGGTTGTTGTTGTTTTGTTGTCAGTGTCTCGTTGTATAAATCAGGTCTCAAGACTTATATCTGTATAGAACGTTTTAAATATGTCAAATCTTAGACATTTATAAATCACATCCACTTTGTCCATTTCCAAAACATTTAAGGTACAAACTACATTTACTACGAACTAATACTTGATTTTCTGAAGAAAAGCATTTTAGTAATGAGGAGGTCTTCCTAGTTCACGTTGTTTACATGAACTGCAGAATGTTGAACATTAAGTTAGTAGGTACCTACTTGGTATTCGCTCAAAGTCATTGTCGTTGTGGTTTTGTTGCGGTACAATGTGGTGTGAACAGGATTTCAGAGAATCATCTTCGTGTTTATTTTTAAAAAATTTGACGTTATCATAATGCTGGTCTTCTATTTGACCTTCTATTGCGTTTCATGTTTGCAGGTTATTATCATTTACAGCTATTCGATTTAGTAGATGTTAATGGCTGTAAAGTAATTAATGTGTTTGGGGTTGGTGTTCCCTGAATTGGAAGAATTGAAATCACCGCGAGGTCGTTTTATGGGTCTTTGACCACAGACCGCTTCGTCTGTAAACATTTTTTATGTTTCAAGTTAATGAGTTCATACAAACCGATTTTCACGCAATTATTTTATGTAAGTAGGCACTTCTTGTAAATTAACTTTGCCAATTACGGAATTGGCAATGTTGTTAATGAATCATGTTCCATGCGGAAAACTGGACAGCACCTACCTCTTTCTTGTGCGTTTATCAGGTTTTTATCTGCCTGCCTACCAGTGCCATCTGCAAATTCTTATCTATTTAGAATGAAAAATTATAATTTTTAACTTTCTCAACTAACTCTTTGTCTTCCCTGATATTATTAACTTCTGTGGCGGGCGGCAGTTTCCCCGCAATTCAAATGGCCCGTTTTGTTCGTTAGCTAACATATAAAGCATACATAATGTTATATATTTTACTACGATAAAAAATAACGTAAGAACCTCGAACATCATAAGGGGTCAAGATTCTACGGGTCTCTGACTCTTGCCCTTGAAGTTTTTATAAGAATCAACGGTCTAGCGACCGGATGCCGTCTGACTAAATAACATTCCTTCGGGCGAAGTTATACGGTTTTATAAGTCATCAGCTGTTCTACTTATCATTCCCTCAATTTATACGTATTTTCAATTTGTCAAAGTCTGCTTCGCTAGAATACATTTGAATTTTAGGCAGGGAAGACTTGAGTTTAACAAGAAGTGAATCGAGAATCGTGGGTCGTAGTCGTGGGTTACTCCTGGATTTACCTATTGTTATAACACGGATGGCACTCTTGTTCTATACACGCCGGGCACCTACTATTGGACGCTCCTTGTGCCAGACTATTACACTATACTATTCAACGCGTATAGACACCTTGCTATTGCTGGTTATTGACGCGCCAGTCTACCTACCACGGTGCCGGTGAATGAGGAGAATGAGGTGCGGGGGGAGAAATAAAAGACTAGTTTGACGTTTCTGTTCTTGTCTAGCCCGCGCCTGTCTGCCGCCGCCCGTTACTATTTCACTATACACTATTCACTATACACTGTTGCCTCTTCCTATTTTCCTTCCTGTTTTCTTCCTGTTTTCTGGATCCCGAATGCCATCCGAATGCGATTTCGCACGGCGGGCTCGCTATATTTATACCCGATGGGGGCGTGGCTTCGAGCGCGTTCTAGAAAGTTCTTTATTTCTATCTCTTTCTCACAATACAGCTGTTTCTGTCTTACAATCTTGTTGTATTGCTATCTTGCTTAGACTATATGCTATCTCTTTCACTCCTAAATGAGGCCTATTTACACCTCGGAAGCAAGACCATATCGAAACCCCAATCCTATTTACACCTCGGAAGCAATACCATATTGAAACCCCTAAGAAAATAATTCTTATTTTCTTACATAATCTATTAGAAATCTATTACAAAATCTATTTACGCTATCGTACCTATTTACCTAACTATATAACTATCCTATGGGGTAAATAAAAGGCAAAAACGCGTATATTTATTAAAACAAACTATAAAGAACACAAGTAAAATAAGTAAAACTTATAACTATGAAAACACAATCAAATACCTATCTTATTCTATTCGCACTATTTACTTAATAAAACTATGTACACGCACTATCTGATTTCACTATAATTTCACACTATTTCGATCGTTCTGAACATTCCTCCCACCGTGAACCGCAGTACACACATCACAAGGTTCACTAATCACTCGCGGAAGAACGATCGTCCTGAGTAATCACTATAAGTTTTTTCACTGGTCTACGCAACACTCCACCTTTTGTTTGCACATCCACTGTTCGCACTATTCCGTCCCCTCCAGGGTACGTAGCTATGACTCGTCCTATGGGCCACACGTTTCTCGGCAGGGTGTTGTCCACGATGAGCACGATGTCGCCGTTGGTCAGCTGTTCGCCTCTCCCGTGAGGCTGGCGTCGTCGCTGCAGGTCAGGTAGGCACTCCTTGACCCACCGCTCCCAGAAGAGGTCCGCCAGGCGCTGGGACGCCCGCCAGTGTCCTCGGTGTATCAGGTCGCCGTCGATGAAGGTACCCGGCGCCGGGTTGAGGGCTGGACCCAGCAGCAGGAAGTGATTCGGCGTGAGTGCCTCGGGATCGTGGGGATCCACCGAGACGTGGGTGAGAGGTCGATTGTTGACGGTGAATTCGACCTCGGCGAGCAGTGTAGCGAGAACCTCCTCGCTCGGATGGCGGCCCGTCAGCGTGGCGTTGAGGGCGGTCTTCACGCTCCTCACCAGGCGTTCCCAGGCCCCGCCCATGAATGGGGCCCCAGGAGGTATGTAGCGCCAGCTGATGGCGCGGGTCGCGGCTTCGTGTGAGGTTGCTTCATCTATGGCTCGACGCAGTTCCCGGTCGGCTCCATGGAGGTTGGTCCCGTTGTCAGACCAGATCTCTGTCGGACAGTCACGGCGCGCGATGAACCGACGCAGCGCCATGATCGCGGATCCCGTCGTGAGTGATGGCGCGATCTCCAGGTGCACGGCGCGAGTGGTCAGACATGTGAACAGGGCCACATATCTTTTCTGGACTGCGCGACCGACGGTGACTGTCACTGGCCCGAAGTAATCCACCCCTGTAAAGGTAAAAGGTCTATTATGATGTGCTAACCTACAGAGCGGTAGATTACCCGTTGACGGCTCGGGCGGCGACCTCCTGCGCATGCGGCATAGTAGACATCTATGTATAATCATGCGGGCCACGGTTCGAATCCGAGTTATCCAATATTTCGTCCGACATTCGTTTATAGTGGCTTCGACTCCCGCGTGATGTAATCTTCTATGTACGTATTCTATGTATAATCTTGCTATGTGATGATCGCCGCTCATGACAGGAGGGTGCCGTGTCTGTTCGTCTATGTTCCGAGCCGCGTCTATCCTTGATTTAATCTTGATAATTCCATTCACTATTTCGACCGCTAGCGTGCGTAATAACCCCTTCTTGCTATTTTCTATGTGATGGAGCTCGCTATTAAATGAATCTCGCTGTGACACGCGTAGTAATAATTCTTCGGCCCGCTGTAGGTATTTCACGTCTATTTCTATATATTTTCTATCCGTCTGTACGTGAATTTTTCTATGACTATTTTTCACGGCCGGGGTTCTATTCTTGTTCCAAGTCGGGTTGTCACTATCCATCACGTCGGGGGGAAGTCGGGCCAAGTTGAGGTCAAAGCCTATCGTGTCTTCTCGTGGTCTCCAGATGATGCCCAGTGTGCGTTCTATCTTCTGATCGACGTTCAACGCGACGTCGGGTTGCGCCGCCCCTGGCGCCAACGCGTCGCACACTCGCTGACTGTTTGAGACCCACTGCCTCAACTCGTAGTTCGCTTCCTTGTGTATCGCTGCTATTCGACGTGCGGCCTCTATTGTTTCATCCTCATTGTCGTAACTGTTGAATAAGTCGTCGACGTAATGATTTCTAACTATTGCATCGTAGGACTGCGGATCTTGATCTCTATATCGCGCTGCGTTGATGTTCTTCACATAAATCGCTATTGCAGGCGAACACGATGCACCAAAAATGAGTGACGTCATTCTATATTCTTCCGGCGGCCTGTCGTCACGTCGATCGCCCCGCCACAAGTACCGAAGTGCGTCTCTATCTTCCGGCTTGACCTTAACTTGCATGAACATCTCCCTGATGTCGGCTGTCACTGCTATTTTTCGTTGACGGAATCTCATAAGCACACCCGGTAATGACTGTATGAGGTCCGGTCCCTTGAGCAAGTGGTCGTTCAGTGATACACCTCGAGTCTTGGCTGCGGCGTCGTGCACTATTCTTATTTTTCCCGGTTTCAGTGGGTTGACGACGGCGAAGTGCGGGAGGTACCAGGTTCGATTCGACGTCACGGCGGGTGCAAGCTCGGCGTATCCTTTTTCTATTAGCGCTTGCATCTGTTGACTATATTTTTCCTTTAACACTGGATCGCGGTCGAGTTTTCTTTCTATTGTACGCAGACGTTGTAGCGTATTTTCGTAATTATTCGGCAGGGAAACGTCACCTTTTTTCCATAATAACGGGGCTTGATAACTATTGTCTATTTTCACAACTCCCTCTTCCAGCTGTCGGAGCGCCTTCTGCTCCTCACTCGTCGACGGTTGCTTGGGTTCTATCATCATCATATCGGCGGTGAAGAATTCCCGAAGTTGCGCGTCCATGTTCTCTTCGCAGCTGGCGATGAAATTCACTCTATGTGCCCGTTGAGTACCGTAGGACCGAGCGCCATGCAGGACCCATCCCAGCGGAGTGAGTGACGCGACCGGTTGATGCTTGGAGCCCTTCCTGACCTCCTGGGATAGCAGCAGCTGCCAGTTGTCCTGACCTATTAATATTCGCGGCTTAGCTGGGCTATATCGAAGCGGCAGGTCCTCCAAATGTTTGCATCCATCTATATCTTTCTCCGTGATGGTCTGCGGTGCTATTTTGAGGTTCTTCATGGTCCTGGCCTGGATCCTGTAGGTACTATTCGACGTTCCTCGTATCTTCATTGTGACTCGACGCGATGCATGGGAGACACTCTGCTCCCCTATGGAGTCTATGCGCAGTGGCTGCAGCTGTCCACGAAGTCCAACTTGGTTAGCGATGTCCTCTTCTATTAATGTGACTGTTGATCCATCGTCTAGGAGCGCGTACGTGTCTGCTACTCCCACCGGTCCGGAGACGCGAACCGGAACTATTTTCAGATAGGCGGTGGATCCGGACACCCAGGTTGACGTCACCGTCTCGTTGGCCGCTTTTTCTATCTTGTTTCTATCACTATGTAGCAGCCGGTGATGCCAGTAGTTGCATCCGTCTATATCACATCGCTTCCTCTTGCAGCTGTGGTTTTTCGATCTATAGCGCAGGCACGCGAAACATAACCTCTTCTGTTTGGCTATGTCCCATCTATTTTCGACCGTCGCCTCCAACATTCGCTTGCACTTGACTGCATCGTGGTTTTCCTCGTTGCAAATGATGCACTTTTCTATTGTTTTCACTGCGTTGTACGTCCGCTGGCTTCTATTATGTCTATTATGTCCCGATGTAGCTTCGACGTACTGCTCCGGCTGTGCGTAGGGTCCGCAACGCGTTGCTTCCCGATCCAAGAAACGCGCCAATTTTTCCAAGTCCGCTTCCTCTTCCGGCTGCTCCGCCGCGTAATCGAACCAACGATATCGAATAGTCGGCGTGAATTTTTCTATTGTAGCCTTAGTTGCTTCCGGGTTGTAGAGGTAGTGGCGTTTCTTGAGCGCACGCAGTGTAGCCACGATGTTGCTGACGCGACTGGCGAACACACATATGTCACGTGGGTTGTCTGTGAGGCGCGGCAGGGCTCGTAGTTGCTCGATTTCCGATAGTGCTATGCAGTCCGGTCGACCGAAACGAGCTTCTAACGAGTTCACTATTTCTTCCGACTTCGCTCCGTAGAGCAATAAACTATTGACGGCTTCCTTCGCTCGTCCTGTGAGCGCACGACGTAATCTTGCTATGTTTTCTATTTCCGTGTTCATCTTCGCTGTTTCTATGTAGGCAGTCTTGAACGAGAGCCATTCTTGATGAGACCCGGAGAACGTCGGCAGCTCCATATATCTATAACTATTGCACGTATTGGTACGTGCGGCGAGGGCGATCGCTGACGCCAGGTCCGACAGATTCACTTGAGCTGGGTGCGTGGCGATGTCCTTCTTGCTATCACTATCACATTCGGCGGCGTGCTCCGTCCGCTTCCCTTGCGGCGGCTGGACGGCGGCAGTCGTGGTGGCGCGGGCTTCGGCAGGATCCGTCTCTTCGAGCCACTGGTTGACTCGCTTCGAAGCGGCGTCCGCGTCGGTGTGCACGCTGTCGTCGTCTTCACTATCAGACTCTTCTAATTCTATTGAGGCGAGGCGAGCGGCGGCGAGCTTGACTTTGAGTTCAAGCAGGTCTTCCTTGGCGCGGGCTATACGTAGCGCCTTCTCTTTCTTCTTCGACATAGCACTCTTGATGGTCGCGGGTTTGCTATTCTTCTTCATGGCAGCGTCGATGGCCTCCTTCGTGACCGCAGGCTCCGACGTGGCTGCAGTCGTTCCCGCCGACTGCTCGGTCGTCGTAGTGGCGGTGACGGTGTTGGTGCTTGTTGCCGTGGTACCCGACGACTGCTCCGATTCTTCCTCGACCGGCGTGGCCGTGCGTCCGCTTCGCGTGGTAGGCATGCTTGACTTGTCTTGACTATCTTGACTATCTTGACTATCCCTCTATCCGGCTATCGAAGGACCAGAAAATGTTCTATCCGGCTATCCGTCTATCCGGCTATCGAAGGACCAGAAAATGTTCTATACACGCCGGGCACCTACTATTGGACGCTCCTTGTGCCAGACTATTACACTATACTATTCAACGCGTATAGACACCTTGCTATTGCTGGTTATTGACGCGCCAGTCTACCTACCACGGTGCCGGTGAATGAGGAGAATGAGGTGCGGGGGGAGAAATAAAAGACTAGTTTGACGTTTCTGTTCTTGTCTAGCCCGCGCCTGTCTGCCGCCGCCCGTTACTATTTCACTATACACTATTCACTATACACTGTTGCCTCTTCCTATTTTCCTTCCTGTTTTCTTCCTGTTTTCTGGATCCCGAATGCCATCCGAATGCGATTTCGCACGGCGGGCTCGCTATATTTATACCCGATGGGGGCGTGGCTTCGAGCGCGTTCTAGAAAGTTCTTTATTTCTATCTCTTTCTCACAATACAGCTGTTTCTGTCTTACAATCTTGTTGTATTGCTATCTTGCTTAGACTATATGCTATCTCTTTCACTCCTAAATGAGGCCTATTTACACCTCGGAAGCAAGACCATATCGAAACCCCAATCCTATTTACACCTCGGAAGCAATACCATATTGAAACCCCTAAGAAAATAATTCTTATTTTCTTACATAATCTATTAGAAATCTATTACAAAATCTATTTACGCTATCGTACCTATTTACCTAACTATATAACTATCCTATGGGGTAAATAAAAGGCAAAAACGCGTATATTTATTAAAACAAACTATAAAGAACACAAGTAAAATAAGTAAAACTTATAACTATGAAAACACAATCAAATACCTATCTTATTCTATTCGCACTATTTACTTAATAAAACTATGTACACGCACTATCTGATTTCACTATAATTTCACACTATTTCGATCGTTCTGAACAACTCTCATTCATATTTTTGTTTTCTTGACTATTTTACAAAGTCAGAATTAAAAGTTTGAGTAGTCGAATCATGTACAGATAATAGCGAGACAAAGTTTCTGTTTTGTAGTTTAACTATTCATCACCAAAATAAAGTAGTAATATTTCTCCCTAGTTAATAAAAGCTATAAATCTTCAAACCGCAAGGAATCTCTCGTGCAAAGTAATACTCAATATTTGCTTTGGTGGAACCCGAGTAGAATTTATTACTGCATGTTAATGAATTGAACATCTCAGCTGATATTAGCATGTTAATGGACGCCCGATTTTTGATTTATGCTTTCAATAGTTTCAATTTACAATGTTCCTATAATTCATTTGGTAATTAATCTATTAAGATTGGAATTGGAATTTAACGAACAAGTAATATGAATGTATAATATCAGTTTGATTTCAAGAGATCTTACTAATATTGTACAAGCAAGAGATTTATATCATAACTAATACCTACCCGCCCACTCATAACAAAGTAGATTATGTTAACCGAATCATTAGAGTTGAAATACCCTAGGTATGTTTTTTTAATTGTGATCTTATATAAATCGGTTTATCTAACTACACTGCAAAATAAAAAAACATACAAATCGGTTAACTCGTTTCTGAGATTAGCGGAAAAAACCATTTTAAAAGCTATAAAAATCGTTTTTAAGCTATTGCATAGCTTTTATCGCGGGCCTTGGGCGCGGAGACCGAATGCAAAAATTTCGTAACGAAAATTTATTACACCCTACACACAGACATAGTTACTATGTCTATGCACCCACACATCGATAAATACCAGAACTTTTAACTGAGTTAACTAACTTTTACTTTATAACGGCTAAACCGATTTGGCTAATTTTAGTCTTGAAATATTCGTGGAAGTTCAGGGAAGGTTGCAGCGATGAGAAAATATGAAAAATTGCGAGCAAAATACTAAAAATGAAAATTTTAATTTCCCATACAAATCTTACCTGTCAAACGTTTGATTTTCGCCCCGTCGGTTCGGTGTTTTAAGAATAATTACATGTAGATCTGGATTAAATAAGGCGTTGGAATCGACAACATGTATTCATAATAGTCGAATTATCGCGTATTTAGATTTAAAACATACAAAATAATAACATGACATAAAATAATGACACTATATTAATGACTTGAGGGTGATAGAGACAGTGCCATACAGGCAAGGCAAACTGTAAGGCACTGTCTCTGTCACCCACACGTCATTCACGCGCCAAAAGATCGTTGTAGGACTTAAATGTCAAATGTCAATTTTCTTTTTAAAAAGAATTATTTTGTCAACTGAAATAGTTATTATGCTTTTGTTCAGAATATTTAAATCTTCTTTGCACAAATTAATGCATTATCCGTTTCTAATAAAGATTAAAATGTCTTGCACCTATAATGTGACGTTATGATGTACGTATTCTTAATAGCGGCTACAAACTCACGCCGAGAACCCCCGAGAACACCCGAGAAGCGTGAATGTGATCGGTTTCTCGCAGTCTCGTTCTCGGGCTCGCCTGTGCTCGGATCGGTGTCGGTATTTTTGCCCGCTTCAAAGGGTTTCTCGGGCGAGAAAAGAGAACCGTATTCACATTCTCGTTCGGTCTCAGTGGGACCGTTGTGTGTTTTTGTATTTAAAATTTACATTTCTAGTTAAAATTATCTACTGTCTGTGGTTACCAATTATTATTATTATTTTAGTACTTATATTAATTTATTTCTTATTTTAGTATTCACAAGATTATAGTATATTAATGCACACAAAACCAAAGCCGCTGCACTGACGTCCATTCCGGATGACGATCGAGGATGCGAATGAGAAGGTCGCATGAGTGTAGATGCTTTCTCGGTTCTCGCGCAAATTCGCGGCAAGATTTCTCTTCGAGACTTCTCGCGTGAGTCTGTTGGCGGTATAACAATTAGGCTTACGTCATTATTATGCGTCTCTTTCATTGATATTGCCTATGAAACACTGCAAAACAGTGAATATCTGTACTCGTATAATTTGTGTACCTACAAAGTATTTTAAATATGAATAAACAAAGTGCATTTATTAATGAAGAAAGTCACGAAAAAATTGTGAAAGAAAATGAGTTATTACTCTATATACATTTCGTTTTATTATTATTATCACAAATGCAGTATTATTTTTTGTTTTGTTAATTTATATATAATAATGATATGCAATAGCTTTACCGCGGCAGTCTCCGAGTGCCACACGTCTTTTTTTTTTAATGTTACTAAGTTAATGCTGACTGCAAGATTGTAATTGTAACACGAAAATCCTTCCAACGTGGCCGAAATGGAAATTTCCAAATCATTACGTAGCAACATGTGTGATGGTTCTACGTCAAAACGTACCTACCTATGTATAGTTATATGGACTCAAGTGCAAAATTCTGTACGGGGGTTATAGTAAATTAATAGGTATACATAATGTTTAATTAATCGTCTTTTGTTCATCAATGCCAACATACGTTTAGTATCACAATAACTTACTGCAAAGAAGTAGAACTCGGCTAAGGCAGATGTCCAACCGCCGGCCGGCAGCGAGTAGCTACAGGTAGGCTATTTTCTCGCCCAAGAAAGGGACTTAAATAGACATTGCGTGTGAACAAAAGAGATGCATAATTATGGGAGCAAGTACTCGCCGGCGATGTGAACATTCAGCGAGTACTCGCAAACGTATGGGTTTCTTTTGTTAACACGGAATGTCATATCTTTTGTACGTGTCTTGAGCGAGTAAATAAATAGCCGGGATTCACTCGCCGACTCGCCGGCGGTGGGAAACTTGCCTAAAGATCTTTATAGAGCATATTGCGTCACGATGCTATTGTGTACAGTTGTAAGACGAATCGTGGTGGTAAAGTTAACTTCCTATAGTTGATTCGGCGGGAGTATGGATTTGCCGGTCCCCGCTAAAAATTGCCGCCATCTAAAGCAGGTTTATCACGTATAATTAAGCAAAATTTACTGGAGGCACTTCATTTATCGCTGTCATTCTACAATGAACCTTAATCACTGTAGCGGAAAATTTGTGTTTGTGTGTGGGGTGCCATTAAAACGATTTCTATATCTAACGCGAATGAAGTATCTACCTAAGTATACACAGTTCAATTTAGCTTGTAGGCAAGATTTAGTTAGGGCATTTCAAATTCTTGCTGACAATTAGCAATGTATCTTAACCCCAGAGACGGAAGGCTGGTCTTTGTGTAGATGCAGTTAATACGAATACCATATCGAACGCGAATGCAGTAGGTATACCTAAATATTGGAAGTCCTAAAAACGGCCGTTCATGTTGGTCTAAAAACTGGGGTCATACTTACACTGGTAAACAGATCAGTAATAATTACGTAGTAATTATTAAGTAGTAATTACGATATGTAGGTACCTACTTCAAAGAAACCATATATTATAATACGATTTGACCAGGTAATTGGCATTCGGTTTCACTTTTGCTTAAAAAATAAGGAAGAATATTGTGTTTCGCAGAATTCCTATTACGGAAACTGCCGTGTTTTATGAAGTTTTATTACCTAATATGTATATTTTTAAATCAGTCAACTTTCCAATTATAAAAAATTGGTATCAATATGTAGGTGTTCTCAGAACGTGCTGTAAAAATTTTACGATAAGCGGTCAGATCTCGACCGCAGTTTCTTGACTCCGATCACTTACGACTGTTCAAACGGGCTATGTGCCACTTGCAAATTTAATCTGGTATTTTTCCGGATTGCAGCGATAAAAGTCCGAGGGAAAGGCTTCTCTTTGATTGCGGCGATAAGGATTGACATTCGCGGACGCGGCGTGCCCGCGTGAAGGAAAATCCCGTAGTCTTTGTTGCATATCGCATTTCATGTCGCACAGATTTGGCACTGATAGGATTTATCGAATGTGTCGTTTGTCAAATCCTTCCCAGTGCGTGTGTGAGTGTGCTCCACTTTTTTTAGGATAATTCGTTTATAAATTTATTTAAATCAACTGATTTTTGCCTACCTATTATTACCTATAAATAAATTTACTTATACATTTTTCAAAAGTATTGGTATACCTGTATCGCCTCCTAAATTCAAATGGAACTTACAATTTTTTTTTTATTAAAGCCGATATTTACTCTAGTAGTTTCATAATACCTGACATTTCTATATTTACAACAACCTACTTAAACCTACCTACCTTACTTAACTTACTACAACCTACTTAATAAGTACGACAAGTCGACAATTTCCAACTAGACCTCCATTGCAAATAACTAATGGTTCAGGAAACAGATAAGCTATTTTCCTACCAGTTGCTATGGGAAGTTACTCTAATTTCTCCATTACGTTTTACCGTTTTACTTCCTTTATCTTCCGTCTTTGGAACTAGTTATGGAGTAAAACTTGTTCAGAACTAGTAAAGGAGTCGAACGAAACTAATCTAGTTTCTTCAAGTTGTTTGGACATAAATAAATGTGGGGCAATCTAAAAGGAATGGGTGTAAATAAACACTTTACTGCCATGCCTACTAGTGACGTCATCACATGGGACTTTTTATTGTATCAGTAACTAGAGAAGTGTTCAAGTTCACATTTTTATTTATTTTATTTTAAAACACAAGCATTATTAATACGCAAAAATGAATAAAATACTACTAAATCAAAATCCCAACTCTACAAACGATTATGTAATGTTTGCTTTTGGAAGAAAATAAAGTGCAAAGTATTGGGATGAATTGCGAACGATTTAAATGTTGTAAAGAGAAAGCAATCTAACACTTCCAACACTTAAGCAATAAGATCGTGGGTAACAAGCAAGAACTTATTACAATAAAACATTATCGTAAGTCGGTTGGACAGAGTGAACATCTGTGTAAGCAGTAGGTAAGTAGCTACGTGATACGTCAACTATCTTGTATTGTGATGCTGATGGTGTAAAAGCAATTTTTGTGCAAAATAAATTCCATGTTACATCATGTTTCGTTATTAGATGGTTTCTAAAATTTTCAATTACACATTGATAGGCTACACATTGATTGCTACAGCTTCAACATTAGTGAAGCGGGGATTTCACTTTTGGCAGTCAAAGTCATCATCATCATCACCATCATCTTCGCAAGCCATAGCTTTCCAACTTTCCATCCTGACTCCTTTCCATGCTGGCCAAGTGCGGATTGGCAGATTTCACACACCTTTTAATTATTGCGAACTCTCTGGCATGCAGGTTTCCTCACGATGTTTTCCTTCACCATTACAGCAAGTAACATTTTAAATGCTTGAAACGCACGTAACTCCAAAAAGCCCCGGAATCCCAACCCCGACGACCCCTCCGAGTACAAAGGCAGAATTCTCAATCACTTACATAAATAATCTACAGTCCTACAACGATCTTTTGGCGCGTGAATGACGTGTGGGTGACAGAAACAGCGCCTCACAGGGAAGGCAAACTGTTAGGCGCTGTCTCTGTCACCCTCACGTCAACCACGCGCCAAAAGATCCTTGTAGGACTCTACCGCCCTGTAGTACCCATGTACCTTCGTCTAACAAAATGATAGATTTTAATATTGTTATAGATAACACTAGTTTCTACTAGTAAAACAGTCACTAACCGAATCTCGTTATCATAATTCTTATATCAGTGGTTAGACACAATCTTAAATACTTTACATAGGATTAAACAAATTCGTCTGCGAGACTTGCACTTCATCATGTTAGACGTGTGACACTAAATAAATAATCGGTTATTGTCTTAAACTGTCAGTGATAAATAACGATTGATCGCTGGTAATAAGCCTTTTGTTTTTATTTTCGTCACTTCAACCTTATCTGTATGTAGAAGCGGATGGAAGCGAAACGGTTATAGAACGTTATACAACGGCTTAACGAGGACCTAAGAAGAAGTCTCGAGTTGGACTTGTATTTGCTAAACTTTCATAGACGCTTTCATGCTTCTTAGAAAATTCAAGCTGTTCTTTGTTGTTATTGTAATGTATTCGTAACAACTTTTACCCTTGGCAGTGACCATTTATTTATTTCGTTAATCGACTATTCACACAAAAATTTTTACTTTATAAGACTAAGTATCAACTTTACATTTTATCCATGTTTTTATTATGTTGGTTGTTTAATATTATGTTGGTCCCGTTTTTAGTTTTAACATTTTATTTGGTTCCACAACCGCTAAGTAACAACCGTTTCATAAAACACACCTTGACGAATCGAATAGGTCACCATGACAAATGTGAAAGGCCTTAGTTTTAGCGGAATTGTACACGATACTTCCACACATACATAGACTCAATAGTCTTATAAAGCAACTGTTTTATGTGTGAGTAAGGCTAGACATAGATTAGTCAATCCCAACGAAAAGCACCATTGAAACATTATCTGTGGCTACAGCTGAAGTCTGACCAGATTAGAACACTTCCGTGAAGGAATTGAAGAAGTGGTCTACGTTTATAAATGTAAATTATCTAAATTATGTAAATCGTAAATTAAAGGTACAATATTATAAATGTACTTAAAGGTATAATATTGTAAAAGTACATTTCCGTATATTTGCAGGCGATTAAAATACTACAAATAAAAACAATGTAATATGGATACCTAGGTACTCAAGGTAGGTTTAAAGGTACAAAAATAAAATAATTAAATGATTTTAAGAAACACAACTGAGTTTAAGTGTGAGTCAAAAATCATTTACTTAATATTATTAAAAACATGAAAAAACTTAATAAGAAAGAAGACTTCTATGGGTTAAACCAATAAACAATTTCACATTATTCATAATTTGATACGTTATGTTTTTTCCAATGCAAATACAAAGATATTAATCATAGTAGATTTTTAATTGATTTGGAATGAGAACAGTTTTTTCTAGGTGCCCTTGCGTGTAGGCAATTCAAATACTTAATCGATGGATACTTCTAGTTCTGTAACATTTCATAGTCTATGGCGACGTCACGTGTCACGTTCCTATCATGTGGAGTGCGTGTGACATCCGTTACTGAATTAGTAATATAAAGCTCATTTTATTCGCAACAGTACAACCGACAACGTACTCATGTGAGTGTGAGTTTAAATGGCATGGATACACGAACGGAGTGTTAATACTGTCCGAATTGGTTGTCTTGTTACAAATTATTGTATTAAATTAATAACTTTTTTCTATACTTTACACATAATTAAGTCATTGTAATCTTATGATGACGATAAGTATGTTCTCTATTTTAATTAAGTAATTATGTGTAACATACAAAACATAGTTGAAATATAACCAATATGATTTTGAAATTAATGAAATAAGGTATGAGACGTAAAATGAAGCATCTATTTTCCATTTATCAGCAGTTACCTTGCATAGGAAAATAGGAAGTTTTCCTTGAATATAAAATGAACGTGCACATTGAAATGTATTTTCTAGAAAATAAAATTGACATGCTGTTTTCTCACAATAACATTGCATTATACATCGCGAGGAGTTTCTACAAAAGGTTCTAACCTAACCTGCTTAGCACTCGGGTCACGATTGTATTGACAGTTCATTCAATGTTCTCACTATTCATTGACTTACATCAGAAAGTGTTATGGAGTAACGTCATTCAGTCGTGGTCAACACTTAGGCATTAGGCACTTCTCACACTACGCTATTTATGAGGTACGCGACTGCAATGCAATCCAAAATTTGTATGTATCTGACACTTTTCACTGACAGGAGACGCGTCTACGATGCGACTCCTGTCAGTCAAAAGTGTCAGATCCATAGAATTTTGGGATTGCGTTATTTATTTATTTATTTATCTAGTCAATTAGAACGGTACATAACCACTTACACTAATTAACATGTCATAGTCATAGCATTATTTCAAAGTTAAATTAAATTAAATCATAAAATTACATAAAAACATTAACAAATTACAAATTATTAAATAATAATATAACAAATAAGTATCAAATTATTATATAAGTACTTGCAGTTGCGTTGCAGTCGCGTAGCTTATGAATAGCGTAATGTGAGAAGTGCCTTAGCCGCAATATTTGTTCTATTATATTCCAGATCTGTTTAGCGCATATAATAATGACCACCTAACGTCATTCAGTCGTTGTCAACACTTAGCCGACACTATTTGTTCCATCATATTCAAGACCTGTTTTTTGCATAGAATAATAATAATGAACTTTTGAAAAAAGAACAGCCGCAACTAACTAAATAAGTAAAGATAACTCAAAAGCTACTCGTCAGTTTACTCACCCAGTAAAATGTTATGAGGTAAAACACATAAAAACAGTCGAATTGAGAACATCTTCTTTTAATAACAGACTTCAAAAAAGTTCTTAACCTATCTATTTTATCTTTTTTGACATCATTTTATGGATACTCATCATGAATTTCTACCTATCAGTGTCACTTACTCCAACTTGATACGGTACAATATAGGTTATCAACTACCCTATTGCAATATGGAGTTTCCTATGATTTCATTTCGCTCAGTCAGCATTAGGTACTTGGTGCGTTATTATTTTCCTGCTCATTGTTTTGTCGCGACAAAATGTCTAGTGGCGCATGCGTAGACGTAAACGTGATTTAAAAACCCCGACCTTCCTAACCGACTATGGAGATGGCTTGGGTTATTACATGATGAATATATTCTGATGAGACTGATGTTGACATTGGTGTGTGATGGTGACATTGGCGTGGTGGAGTACTTATTGAGCAAGCATTGAGCAATTAATGGGTTGAAACCAAACAATTACTGTTCCAATGGATAAATAATTGGTACATAAATACCGCGTTGAGCTACACCTATACACTTAAGATTACTACTACCTAGGTTTAATAATAGCTCTTAATTACAATTGTACACAGAATGTCTCGAGTGTTCCTATTTACAATTTATTAAAATTCTGAGAAAAGGAGATTACGTAATCAGTATTAATTTTTCCTATTTTGCTACGAGTAATGGAGGAAAAGTTTACAGAGTATATAGTGGTATTACACATGATGAATTGAGGTCTAAGGAACTCCATTCATCCATGAGTCCTAGGTACTTAAGTACTAGATCCCTAGATGAGACTGGAGGCCATAGTGTATGGTAACTCCTGGTAGAATTTTGGGTAAACCACGTGAATCCCTATTGGTAAGTACTCCTGCACGTAGGCTTTTAACATTCTTAAAATTTGTGGTTTGAAATTTTAAGCATAGACAGAAATAAAGACACAAATAAAGGCAGGTGTACATTCCCAAACTGCAAAAACATTGATTGGAACTATAAGTTAACTTGAAAACTAAGTAGCACTTAGCTTATATAAAAGAGCTCTGCGGAACTACGTCGCACGTACCTAAACAATAGCAAATTACTGCTCCGGTTACCAACTTTAATTAGGCAGGACTTTCTGACTCTAATTAATAGACTTGGGTAAATTGACGGAATGGTACAGGTACAATTTAATGTTGGTGAGGATGTCCCAGGTGTTGCCAATGTTCATAGGTGACGGAGTTTACTGATCACTAGGGGATTATTTTAAGGGGACTGGTTTTCACGTTTGCTTATTTAGGCTTTACAAAATGTGAATAATTTAAAATCTTACATAACAAAACGGTATAGATGCAGTTAGGTATGGATATAACTTGTGATCCGCAAAAGGATACAAGATAGTTCTTATAGGAAATGATTGTAGGGATGGGAATATTTTAGTGTGAAATTTTAATGGTATTTTGCCGTTTTCGATAACGAATTGCCACTGAAATGTCGAATATAAGAACATTCTATACCTATTAATACCTAAGTATACTTAATAAAATATTGAAACTAGTATATAATGATACAGCATTTTTCTTAAGTTCAATACGTGAAATGTCGACAATTACATCAGCGGTTCTGCGAATACTTCAAATGTCGGGGCGTTCGTGAGCAGATTAGCTCACGTTCGTATCATACGTGTACCGCGTGCTCCCTTAGATTTGGTTGTATGTAATCAGTTATTACAGTCGAGAGAATTAGATAAAAGTCATGAAGTGCCTTCCTGATAATATCTACGGCTTAGTTCACAAGAGATTTGCGATCTTTGCCATCAGGTGTGATAGGAGGTGAGAATTAGTTCGATAAAGTACGAAACCTCATATCAACAGACGCCCGTATCTTCCTTGGTTCCAATTATTTCCAACAATTACGAACCATGACAAACTGAAATGATCATCTGAAGGGCTTTTGGAACATACGAACCTTAAGTTTTTATGGAGAAACATCAAGATTCCCAAAGTAAGTTTTTATACGTAGCAATTTAGGTTTAATTGCGATCATTTTAGTGTCTTTTGATGGTCGCTGTGCCGGTAACCCCTCTGTACCTACGGTATGGCAGTAAAGAACTTTATAGTCGAGAGTTGTGTACGTCAAACGAACATACAATTATAATTAGCTTTGTTGTTTAAACACGCTGAAATGTACACTGTACAGTGCAAAATTCGCGTTTCGAAATGCCAGATTAGTCGCTCACATCTAAACATTTCATTAGTTGTCTTTTGGTTTGTAAAGGTCCTTATGTCTAAATACCTAAGCATGGCTACAATAATGATTGTCACATCAAAAAACTCTTGGTCTCAAACATGTAAAAAATATAGGGTATTTCAACAAGAACTTTGTTTTTCAATTGCAACCACGAAACATCCATGATTGCAACAAACACCTTTGATGATTAGAATGAGGTTATAACGGGCTGGAGATAAGGAGTCCTCCATATCGATTTGTAGAATTCTATACGTTTCATTGGTTAATAGGAAATGTAACCGTTAGATAATAAATTCCATAAAGCAGGAAAACAGTTGTACATGCGCATAAATAATTGAACCAGTGGCAGAGCTAATGATACGAAAGCCAAAAGATTTACCCATGGAATTACCTATGTTTACAATTTCAAAACTTATTTTGAATAACTTATGTGAATAACCACATTTGAATTCAATTTATTAATTGTTACAGGGAAGACTTCCAAAGTTAAATGTCTGTTTTATTTTACAAATTCTGGATAATAAATTAGGTATACCTATTATCTCGTTGTGTCTCGCGATTTTTGCTGATACACGATGAACAAGGCACGGATAAATCATTGTGGTAACGTTGATGTACCTATAAGACCTTAATATTGCCTTATTCATTTTTAACACCTATGCTTGAGGAGTAAGAATTTTGATTACTATCGTTGCAAAGTGTAGATGATACCTAATCGCAGCACAAGAAGAGTTCTTGAGTCACGGGGAAAAGTTCATCACGACGATATTACAATCCCATGAAATTAAATTCCTGGATTGCACCATTCGGTACATTAACAAACCGCACATTCAAGTAGATACCTACCAGTGACTGACGCAGTCGCCTTGGCACAGATACTAGACAATTTCACATCTGTTGCTTCTAGCCGTTATAACCGTGATGGTATTTGAATATTTAATGCTCGAACAATAGGAAAGATACAATCATTGCACCTGCGAAGTAGGAAGGACTTGTCGGGTAAAAAGGTGATTTCTAAGGTTATAGATCATCTCTAAGGTTACGGAAATCGCTTCGAACGACTCTATTGTTCCTCGGTTGCATAATGGCAAAACCAGAACACTCTGGAGAATGTACGAGTATAAATAGTGCATAAGTCTGACCCGTTTTTCGTTTGGATTTGAAATTTGGAAGCAACTGGAGCGATGCTATTCAATTGCGATTTTAATCAGAATCATTGAGTTCCTTCTGTTTTAGTTTAGATTTTCAGTGATTTTATTCGATTAAGTTTTTGCTAGACCTAGAAATAGATTTACATATATGGTATAAGATACTTTTAAAGTGGATCTCTAATACGTTTGGGCAAAACATAGCACTTAACATCTATTTATACTTACATGTACTTATTTTTTCCATAAAGATGTTTTTCATGTAAGCGCGGAATATATGTATAATCGCCAGACAGCTACATTTTTATCATTGCAGTAGGTACTTCCCCAGCTAACACCGTCTGTCATTAAAATTTCTACTAAATTCTCAAAGAAACCACAATAGCTACTAAATATGAAGTGCTTAGATTCAAGGTGGTACACATTTTAAATTTTCTGGGACATAAAATTACCTTGTCTTATAAGACAAGCAAGAGTATGTTTTGTGGAGTATTTTATTAAAAAACTAGGAAAGTTCTTGATCCGAGAACGACCACATTTTTTCATTAGGTTGCAACAAACTTGCAAATAAATAATATAACATGAAATGCAAATTAAATAACATAAAATAATACTGGGAACAACAGACACTTAACACACATGAATTAGTATGCTATTTTATAATTTGTTGTGTAATAAATTTTAAAAAATTACTCTCTGCTCAACATTCGATCGTTATTCAGCCTGTTTAAGGGTTGTTTTACATTGATACTATGATGTGCCTAAGTACGTGTATCAGTGATACCTAAATGGATTTTTAAATTGGGATTTGACTTCAAATCTGGCAGTAATTAAGAAAATGCCTGTTGGATAAACTATTTGAGAATGTAAAAAAATGGGTATCTGATTACCTGATGATGATGATAGATGATAGATGTTTGAGATCCAATTTGCTTACTTTCAGTAAAAATATCACAAGCTTACAATTTACAATACTTACAACATAATCTGTTAAATAAATCTTGACCTATTCGTAAAATGCATGTTGTATTGTTCTTGCGTACAAAATCAACAATAATAGGTATTTATAAGTAAATCTTAAATAACAACAATGGACAATAGGGGTCTTATAGACATTTAATTGCGATAAGTAAGTCTACGTCTAACGTATCAGCAGACGGCTTGTGACTTGTGACTCACGGTCCATTATATTCAAATAGACCAAAGAGTTGATCGATTATTAACACTTGACAGAAGTTGGTCTCTCTACAAAGGACAGAACTCAGTAATTTAGGGTAATAAAATAATTGAAATGCTAAACACACTTTGTGTAGATTGAATACTGTAACACGTCAAAAGGTTTTGTTGTGTTACAGTATTCAATCTACAAAACTGTCTCTCTGACCATTCTGTCTGACCATTTTTACAATATTACGGATACTCACGATATGTATGTACCTTGGCATGTTCAGCCGTGACCACGATCCATGCAGGGTCGAAATATCGGTATACCAAGATACATATCGTGAGTACCCATATTATAGTAAACATTTGTACGAATGACAATGCAATACATACTTATTATGTCCTATAGCTAGGTCTGATTTCAGAGTAGGAGAGCCATAAGAGTTTTGAAATGAAACGGTGCAAATTGAGTTTGGGCTCGACTGATCTGTCTTCAGAATTTCTCGATGCTGAAGTCTGAAGATAGTTATGTTAAGTCTTGTGTGTGTGTTTATACTTACATATCTACTTTATAGGTTGATATAGGTTTATATGTCTTGCAAAAGTTTCTCTGTGATCAAATTATGAAGAAATCATGTTTATTGTCTGATTCATGACGACCTTTTAGCCCAGTTGTAAGGTTCATAATACATAGGATGCCTATCCTCGTATAAGGGCAGATAATAACTTCATTTTTAGAGACCGATAAATTATTATTACAGGTTAGAATAACTTTATTATTTAACATTCAACAAAAGGTTTCATCGATTAAAAATTCTTCACAGTCCACATATTATTCTTTAATCTTTACAATAGAAAGATATTTCATGAATAAATTAAAGAAACACATTACTAATGAAAATAAATCAAGTTTATTGAATGGTACAAAGTAGGTAAACATAGTAGGTAGATATGTACATATAACCGTTACACGCGTCGCAAGTACTAAATTGTTTCATTTTAAAGTAGGTAATTAACAAATTAATACCACTTTACAACTTTACAACACGAGTTATTGGTCTCGTGTGTACTGTATATATTACAGACTTCGTGTACGGAAGTAATTCCTCGTCGACCTTCAATTTCGCTAACGAGGTGAATAGAAACAAACTCACGATTACTGCTACAATTGATTAAACGTGGCTTTTGGAGTGCGAGTGAGTAAAAGCAGTGTCGTGTCTAAATTTGTTCGGTACTTGGTCAAGATCTGATAGGTACCTGCTGTTACTACGCAGTGGCTTGATTCACTCGCGGTATTGATTTTATACGTCGTCCGAAGAAAACGACAACCGTAACTGTAAAGAAGCGAATTGTTCACTCGAAACTATTCAGAGAGAGAAAAACCGCTTATTTTGGGATATGTAGTTACGTCAGTCATTTTCTCATCTGTAAAGAGTAGTTAGCTGTAGTGCTTTATGATCGGATGCATATATGACAAGGCATTTACTAGTCTTTTACGACATCTTTCTACGATCCATGGTCCATTACCCGTCCCCCGAATGTTATAAAAATGTTCGAATTTATATGATTTGTAAGGATTTCCACCAATCGATCTTTGCTAAATTCTGTGTTGCCAACTTACACGTGTAGGTGAATGTAGGTAGTTGGGGTCTTTCGTTCGATAGAGACGCAGCTTTAAACAGTATTAAGGGATGCGAGTAAATTATAAATTGTAGTCACAGCAAGCGGTAAATCCAATATATTGGTATCTGCTCAAATGGCCAATTCATTAATCAAACTGTTGGGTCGATTAAAATATAAAACCTGACGTATTGTATAAGAATTAAATTCAAATGTTATAAACCTGAGTAAATTATCGTTGATTTATTACAAAACGTGTCAGAGGTAATTAGAATTACCTACGTACCTCCCTCCTATTCAGATACAATCACATCATAAATTATATCCATTGCATATTGCTACCGCGACCGATCTTCGATTCTCTTAGCTACGCTACGATAAGCTGGTTCTAAATACAAAGTATTCAATCCATATAATATTTGTGGTAATTTAGGACTGTCTAGTATTATTCGTTATTATATAACTGTAATTAATTTCTAATTATTCCCTGGTTCGGTAAAGGAACTCATCTTGAAGAAACCTTACACATCGGAGAGTTCTTTATAATGTTCTCAAAGGTTTGTGAAGTCTACGATTCTTGGCTAGCGTAATGGACTATGGTCGGTACCTCCTCATATTGCTATAGGAACTTAACCTGAACCCATCAGTAGGATTTTCTATTAGGTATCTACTATCGGAGGTCTATCGTTAGTTAGTTTAAAATCATATTCGTCTCCACTTATGCTCAGCGGGATCGTGATCAAGAGTTTACCCAAATTAAGTTAAAAAAGGACATCACTGTAAGATATGCGGTTATTTAATGGCCTGTTACACTTCTAATTTTGAATTTAAAGTGTGTGGTTTCCTGTGTGGTACCCCTGGAATCCAGATACAGTATTCAATAGCATCATGAGCCACTTCAATCCACAGACAATAGAGATTATTGACATGTAAATACTATTGATTTACACGTCTCCACGTAAATGTCACATGCGTTAGCTAAAATAAAAGACAAATGCAAATGTATTCATTAAAACGTAATGATGTACCAGTATAGAGGAAGCTGTTGTGTAATCTGAGAAACTTTCCACGTCATACATGCATAGATTAAAGAACTCTAAAGAGGTCTTGTTGTATTCGTCGGACCATATATTGACATAAATATAATAATTACTTAGACAGTAATTAAAGTATGGTTATGTTACAGGGGGAACATACCTTCCCCGATTGCCTTAAGTATACGTGGGAACTTGTGGAGATAAAAGTCAAGTAAAGTATAGATAAAAATAAATACAAAACAAAACAAAAAAATATATAAACCACAGGAGTCTTTGTATCGCTGTTGGATGTACTACAGAAATGAAACACGACATGAGAACAAACAAAAGCGGATATGTAGGTATTAGTTTCATATATGCAGGTATTTGTAGCTAAGTATAAATAAATAATCAGTAATGTAATAATTTTGCCAAAGTAACTTTATCGACGATCTTCCCAAAATAGAAAGCGGTAGCCATCTGTAACCTGTTACACTATGCTATGGTACAGTAGGTATTCTTCGCAATCCTCTTTAAATTTTTGCGTACAAGTACTCTTATTCATGCAGTTTTACTCATTCAGGTCACTGGAAAGGTTTTCTCTTATTACAATGGGCAGTACTTCAAAACGAAGTCAGTATGTTAATGGGTTATTGGTTGACTAGAATTATGTCATCGAGTAATATATTATACCTACGCTTATACTATTCTCGAATCAAATGATCGCGTTAAAGTATTCCGGTCAAACAAATACAGCATTAAAACATTAATTAATAACAGCATTAGAATCCTCGCAAGGTTATGGGATGTAAAAAGCGTCTTGCGTTCTTCAAATCAAATACAATTGTTTGATGGAGGCAAAGGTTAAGGACACACTCCTCCTAATTAACACTCGTAGAGTCAACTTACTTTAATCATTCTGCGTTTCGGGGCGAAACACGTATGGCTGTTGGTGTATAAATATACCTTACACTTTTTTAGAGGCGACCATCTCAGTCCTCAGGGGTAGCAACGCATCTGTGACCGAATTGGAACAAGACTCACACTAATCATTACTAACTGGACAATACTCATATTAACTAACAGGACTAACTATCACTAACAGTCCCTGTCCTCACACTTATTAACAAACTAACCAACTAACATTCTAACACCAACTACTAGCTAATTGGACTAACCACCCTAGTCCCTAAATTGGGTCTTGTTCTAAGTCAGTCACAATTGCCATAGGCGGCAGCGGAAGGGTGGTGCTGCATGCTCGTTTGCTACCTTAATTCAATAAAAAAAAAATATTTTGTAGTTATCATACACTGTAGTAACGAATTCTTGTAGAGTAGATTAATACCTACATAGGTACCAACTTAATAACATTAGTTCTTTGACTACTGATTACTTTTTAATTTGTATGTGTGATATGACTGAGGTCCGGTATTATTCATTGATGCTTAAACCATGATGTGCACATTTTAACGTAAATTACGGACAAACCACTTTTTGGTAAATAGTCGCCTTACCTATGAACAACAGTTTCAACCAAGTTAATACATCATCGATGCTGGCCAAGAGAGAAGAAAAAAAAGGAAACTGAGCGGTAGCAGAAGGAAACTTAGTACCTACGAGGTAGGGACATCGAGGTATCGACCGTCGAGGTAACGTCATTCGAACTAGAGTACGATACCCGTAAGGTAGGTACCTACTAGTCTCTCAAGCCATATTTATGAAGCAATTTACATTAACATTCAGCAACGTGTATTGTAAAACATTCTACGTAGGTACACCCTTTTACGTGAATAGCTTCAGATCGTGCGTTTTTCAACAATATACGGTTACGAAACCACGAACTGTCGCAAACGTTGATAGCTGGCGCGACGTTACATTATTTATGCTTAGAAGGATAAGTCATGCACTGATTCTTTGGAACAGACGACATTCGGAACAATATGCATTGTTGGAATGCGAGTTCTCTATAGTAACGTCTAGCATGTTTAAATCATGTAGTCTTACAAATATCTAGTTTTCAATATCAAAAATCAATCTATTGACAAAAGCCTGAAAGACTGACGTAAAAGCAGACGTGCCATAGATGTTCAACGGTCATCGTAGTCTATAGACACGAGCAACACCAGCGGAGTCACCTATGCGACGCCGCAAGGAAAACTGTTTTTAGAGGTTTTTTATCATTATTACCTACATACATTTTAAGGCAATTGTTAATCAAGGCCATCTTACAGCTAAGGTGACGATCTCTTTTAGACAACCTTTTGAAAAGGGGAAATTTAATAACCCTACGTAGGGTAGCGGAGTAAGCAATGGTTTCATTAATTATTTATAGCATGCGTATTATTTAGATTGTTTGACACAAAAATCCTGCAACTTTCATTTAATTTTGACTCCGTACTAGACGTTCAAATTGTTCAAAAACGTGTAGCCAACCCATTTTAAAAACTGGCGACAATACTTTAGGTAAACAATAAAAATATCTCGATAAGAACGATTTTAATGGGGTAAAACTAATAATTCTAACAAAAAACGTCTTTTAAAATATTGTCGCATTAGGATAGAACATCTCATTTCTCGTGTTCAAACACCATTCATCCAAATACAAATAAGTTGCTTCACGGTAAAAATGTATTAAATTGCTGAAAAATAAAATATGTAGTAGAAAGATCGTAATCTTACATTGTAAACTAATGAATTTATGCCTTAACACTCATATTTTCGTCACGGATTACTTTTGAATGCTGTACTAAAATAGGATTACGGCTTAAAAATATGAACGCTATTTCATACCAGTTGTTTCTATAATAAACGATAAATCATGTTCATATTACCTAATCAAATATATTATCTGATAATGGCATTCTAAATATAGTTTGATAGTTTGATCCTAACAGATTTGTTGATAGCATTCCAGTGTTATTAATATAGCTTATCGGTTGGTCGGACTCATTGTCAGTTTACAATATTGCTAGTCAGAGTTAAAAATATTTAAAGATTTTCTCATAAGTGAATTCCAGATTCCACATCTGTACCAAAATACCTACCAACGAAACGAAAATGCCTATACGTACCTACTTTTCTAGTAACAGCTCTTGTTTCGCATTGGTAAACTTATGCCTTAGTAAACACTAAAAAAAATTAAGACGGGTTTATTTACTATGGCAGCTATTCTAATACAGCAACCACTGCACAAAATGGTATAATGATAATGGTAATGGTACAAATGGTATAAATGGTATAAGTTGATGGCCTCTGTCTTCAAAAGGTTCTTATTCAACGTGATAGAGGCGCCCTTTCTATTGACTGAAAGAATATAGAGACTCAATGAGTCTCGTTCTAATTCGGTCACAGATGCGTTGCTACCCCTGAGGACTGAGATGGTCGCCTCTAAAAAAGTGTAACCGGCTCCACACTTTCCTATCCGGAACACAATTGTTCTTAAAACAATTATTACACGGTAGGAATGGTACTAAGTACTTCTCCGGGTGAGCTCTAGGCCCTACCACCTGTAAAACTCACTTGTATCACTAATTGTTAGTAGCTTACACACCCAAGCACATTTCAAAAACTTAGTTTTGTTGATATTGGTTTATTTTAATGAAATAAGATACTACCTAAATAAACCGAAAACCGTACAATATTACGTATGCATTGTCTTATAAGTCGTACATATTTATTGTCTATCTTCCTCTGTATTTACCTAGCCTAGGGGTTTATCGTAGCTTTATTATTTTATTAACACTAATCAGACAGCCTTGGTTAAATTTTATTATACTTTTCAATAACAAGCACGGATTAATTTGATTATATGTATTAGTTATTTTATCACTTTTATAATCTATAGGTCTATTTATAGCAGCAATCCAGTAATTCGGAACATCAACCAGACTAGGTACTTATATGCTTAATCTGATTTGAAAATTAATACCTAAACAGATTCTAGACTACCTAGACGTTAATCAAAAGGGGAAGTACTTACGATGTCTACGGATTAAGATGTCTGGCTTATAAAAGTAATTTGTTTTTAGCTTTTTAGTCGGTACTCCTTTGACGAGAAATAAGAATAATATCACCAGTAAAGTCGGTAATTAGCATTGTCGCTCAGAAAAAACTAAAGAACAATAAATTGTGAACTATGTTTATTATGTTAGGTTTATGTATTAAATTATAAAACAGTCTTTGTTTTGCGCCTATTTTTTACATTGCCAAAGATTATGATGCGATTTGTTGAATTGGAAGTAGGAAGCATTTTTTGAGGCCAATCCAGACTAACAAGTACTAAGCTGTTGACATCGGAACTCCACCTTCGACGATTGGACTTTACATACAGTCAATCGTAAATTGTTTTGTTAGTGTCAAAAAGCTAAAGATATACAGGACTTTGCATAATCACTTAAAGTAAGAATCCATAAATCCTTTGCTACAGATCACTATGATATTGATCGTCATTGGACATACGAGTAAGAGAAACAGGTTACTATGTAGAATATACTACGTACAGAAACGACATTAAATAAAGAAAGGTAGACAAGTTATCATAATCATTGTTTTCCATAATTTCGTTTTGGTCTACTTTGAAGTTTTGGCACATCGACAACATGATTCACTTAATTCTTTTTCAGATTCTGTAGGAACTAGTTGCTTGCCAAAGCGTGATATCGATAAATTCATACAGACACATGAAAATATCTATTAATGAGACGAACATCTGTCTGGCGTTGAATTCAAACGTCATTCAATCTAATTTTAGTGCAGGAGATTGACGTATTCGTGATTGTGACGGGCCGAAAATATATGGGACTGGCACTGTTGATTTTTTATTTCTTCTATTGTGAAGATGTGTTGATTGATCTATAAGATTTTTTTATATCTTAAGGATAGAACGAAATACTGGTGTCATATATTTGTTTATTTTAAACATAGACACCTGTACACAATTTAAAAAAAACTTAATAGGATCTTGCATTTGATCTTGAGTGTGAAGATGGGCTTCACACTCTTCTTCGGTAATCAACAGAAGGAATAGGTAAATTTCAGTGAAAAAGAATTAGGTAAATGATTTGATAATGAAATTTTATTTACGTAATATTACGTAGTTTTAACCTAATAATATCAGCTAGAATAGAGAAGTAAAATTTAAACAACCCTAGAACAAAAGTACTTTAAACAATTAGATCTTGTTATTGAAAAGAAAACGTTTATTTTAAAGCAGTTGTCACTCATAAACGTAATGAGACTTATTTAACTAGTTTCGTAACCGGATTCAACATAACAAAAACTGGGTTTAACTTCAGTAATCATGAGATCATGACATAAAATAAGACTTGGCGTGATCTGAAAATGTCAATGCAGTAATGCCCGTAAATAATTATATTCGAGTACCTTCGTATATTTTATTTGTTCTTTTGCAAAAAGTCATTAGTAATTGGTATCTGAGTCATGACAAGAAGTTTATTCTGGCAATTAATGAAAGCCATTTTGAAAGTTTTCGTTAAATGACTAATGAAGGGACAGTATTTGTCCTTTACTTAATCCATCTATTCTACCATGAAAAAAGTACCTTTCTGCCAAAAGTTCTCCTTTTGTCTTCTTAAATAGAGAGTAAATTGACTCCATTTTCTCATTTAAAAGTGTACTTAGTACATTTCGTTTGGGTAACTGTTGCTCACAATTTACAATGTCAACGTAATACTGGTTTGAAAGTTCACTTAAAAGTATTTAGTTATCTCTTAGTTGAAAATGACGATATAACAAGTTCTGACTTTGCGTACAAGGTCAAATGAACACAATTTATGCCCAACGAGTTTTCGGCAACCCTATCAGAACTTCCCCTGAGAACTCTTGCAAGGTAATACTACAATAGCGTTGTTATGACAAGATCTTTGTTGTTTGCCTAATGTCAGCCTGTGAGGTGATGGAAAAGGACGTCGCTGTGAAGATGAAATAAAAATTGGTTCCAATGTATTGTATGTATTTAGTAGTAGAAGATCGTAATTTGTAAGTATTTGGCTGTTTGGGAAGAACATATCTCGTCTGTGGAAGTTAAAGCAACTAAGCAAGCTGTTTAGGTACGGCACTTTACTGACTGTAAATATCCATAAAGTCTTAACAAAAAAATCGATGTCATTGATGTCATTAACAACCCACAGTCACCGTGAAATTTGAATTCATGAAACTTTATCAAAGACAATTAACTTTTAAACATGATTCGACATTCTTACGTCCATTCTATTCGAATGGAACACGCGATTGCTGTATTAGTATTACCCGCAAAGTATCATTGCTATATAAAAACAGTATTTCACGGAATCCGAGGATATCATTAAACTACAATTTGCGTCGTAGTCTATCGTTAGTACTTATATTCCAGGTTTATTATATGGTTGTTAAAAGAATATAGTGTGAACGACCACAGAATAATTATTGACCTTTGTTTAGTCTAGAATTTAATAATATATTTGTTCTAGTCTTCAAGCAAAATGCAATGGAAGTCAAAATACGTTAGCAAAGTAATGATTACATTTATCGTCATTAGTACCTACGCATAAAATGTAGGTACTCAAAAAGTAGTTAGTTTTTGCTCATTTTGCGTAACAACCAACCAAGGTTATTTTACTTAAATACGGACACACCTATTTTAATATAAATTGGAAATCATTTGACACGTAAAGTATTAGGTAAATTGTAAATTAGTACCAAGCGGTCATAAATGGATAGGTTAAGCTCAGAAAAAACAATAACCTTAATGATAACCACATGTCATAATTTTATAAAATGTAATCTTATTTTCGTAATAATTTTATGAAAGGTAATCTTATTTTTATTAAATGGCAACACTACTCGACCCCGCCACTCTTTTGCGACAACTTCCGGTGAAAGGATTGAGAGTGGTGGGGTTGAAACAGCGTTTGGATTATTGAGTCAGGAGCTCGGCCAGTCGTTCGATAATCGTCGAGGTGATAAGTTGTCTAGTTGTTGAAACTATGCTAGTTGGCTAATAAGCAATTATATAATAATTGTTAAAAAGTGAAATAAAGTATTTACTGTGCTGAGAATTGGATTTTTTTCTGATATTTCAGAAGTGAGATGTAACTTCACGTCCCACACATGGCGGGCTAGGTTATTTAAGTTTTTCAGGTTATAATTGTCAGATGATAATATTGTGAGGCGTGGATGGCAAGTGAAGAGATGTGAAGATCATGCCATGGTAAAACTTAATAATTTTGAAGTTAAATGGCAAGTATCGGTATGAAGGATTTTCAAGTAAGACGGCGAGTATTGGTATGGCATAATTTTTATTTCATTACGTCCGAGGTGATATTTCAATGGTCTATAGAAATATGAATATTTCATTGCTTAAATTCTTGTGTAAACTGGATTGTGTGTGTGTGTCAAATAGTTTGTTAAACAATCTTGAGTGATTAATAGTAACATGAATCTCCGGTTATAATGGTTTAAGGCAGCACTGGTAGCGACTTTATTTTCTTTTGTTTTCTTTCGCTGAAAAAACAAATCATTCAAATACCTTGGTCGAAGCCAAAGTTGCAAGGCTTTGATTTAAGTGTAGTTTAACCAAGTGTCACACAATGAAAGATGGTAATAATTTACGTTCCCTTTTTTAAAATTTTATGAGGGTAAATTTGGGGTTAGATTACTAGGCTGCCTGAGGGTCAAGTACGATTTGAAGTATTGTGTTATAAGAAGTGAATTTGAGTAGAGTATGTAATAGTGACGAATATTAGTTCAGCTGATCGGCTCTTTGTGTTTTTTTTGTGAATTTGAATTTGAATATGTTTTCGTTCACAAAATTGTTAAAGAAAAAGGGGGTAAGGTACTATAAGGTCGTGGTCGTGCCTAAAAAGAAAAATAAACGTTAGATGTGATAGATTTTGTTATTCGATTATATATACATATATTATAGTATATAAATATATTTTCAATTGAAAACATGGTATGGTACCTATACAGTGCAGTAAGTTGCTTTTAATATACGTGTTCTTTCCTTTCGTGACATGTGTTAAATTCTTATCATTATAGCTTGGCAAGAATGAGTATCCTTTTAATGATTTTGGTGTGTGGTGATTTGAAGCGCCGCATATTGCTGAAAAGGGTTATTTTAAATAAAAACTCACAAAATAATTTGCTTTGTTGGTGCTCAACTGGACGAAGTATTCGATTTAACGAGTACAAAAATAATTAGCGTACAATTTCAAAAACTGAACGGTTTGGTTTTTCACTGGTAACGTAGTTCGAATTATAATCAAAAAAAAAAATGTTCAATTACAGTACAGCTTATTTGTTTACGTTGTTTTAAAAGTGAAACACAATAATAATTTTCCAAGTTTTGTTTACTATGTGACGTAATATTTTGAAGCTGTCTTAGTTTTCAGTTCAGCTTTCGAGGATGTACAGGTTATTTCAATGACGATCGGAAACAAGAGCAGCTCGCGCAGCATTACACGCGTGTTATGTGGAACGGCACGAAAGTTGCGTGCGAGGTGGAGTGCATTCGTGTGACATTGGACGACGAGGTTTGGCAACCATTGTTCCGGGAAAAGGGTAACCCATTATGCCTGTCTGGAGTTACTGCTGCGGATCTGACGGAATATAGCAGATGATCGGTATTGTTTGTTTTCTTAATTAATCAGTCGAGTTCATAAATGAGCTTTGGTTATTGATTGTTGGTTGTCGGAATACTGGTTATAACAGAATATTTAACAGGAAGAATAACTCAATATAACATATCTTCGGGACAACAAATTAATTGAATTAAAGTTTTTTTATAACATAAGGTAAACACCAGAATTACGGACAGTTTAAGAAACTTTTTCTAGTATTCTTGAAATTTTACCAATGTTGTGAAAGTTACAGTACTGAATATTCTTAAAGCGTAAAGTCCGGTCATTTTTTTTTTTAAATAATCAACTGTGTTACGCATGAGATACAGCAAAGCTGGTTGCAATTTATTTGAGAAATAAAGAAAAAAATCTAGTTTTTATCCAGTTATGAACATAACCTAGTTGTGGACATCCAATAATGAACATAATAAATCGGACTTTTACCAGTAATTTTGTTTTGCAAGTTTATTCTAGGCACAATACTTATACAACACATACAATTTATACAATTACATACAGTACAATACTTACGATTTATTTGCTGCTTCGGATAATTTTAACCTTTTTTTTTTACTGCTTCGATAGCGCCCAGCCCATTTGTTAAGGCGTATAATTTTCTTAGGAGACATTTTTTTTTAAACAAAAAAAAAAAATCTCTATCATTTTATATCACAGTCCATTACAGGATTTCTATAAAATATCCAATAATGGACACATATGTCCATTACTGGTACATATGCGAATTTTTATAAATTGCAAGGAATAATATTTAGTTAAACTAGTTAATAATCAGAATACATGAAAGTAAAATTAAGTTTCGACACTTGTCCATTATTGGAACTATTCAATTACAGCACATCAGTTATAAACATCATTAAAATATATAAAAAAAAAAACCATTTCCCGGAGTAAGAAACACTGTGCGTTGTTATCTTAATTTCATGGTTAATAAAAGAAATAAAACAGATTTTGATTAAAATACAACAATACTAGTTTCCAGACGAAACTTTTTTCTCACTACACCAACAAATTCCTTAAGAAAAGCTGCTAGTATCAATTGAGGATCACATGAACACTCACGTTATTTTGTCTATCTAACAAACCGAATTGAATCAAATTTTAAACTTAAAGAGCTCGATATCTATTGTACATATGTCACAGTGTTACGAATTAAAATAAAATATTTCATGTCCTTATTTTAAAGGATTAAGTACTTTATTTTTTGTCCATTACTGGTGCGTTTACGGATGGAATTACAACTAAAAGTACTCCATTAAGTTATTACTAGAGTTACCGTATGGGTTTTAAGGTAAAAAAGTAATCTGTTTACTATTATTTTGTCAATTGAGCTAAACCAAGTAGTCACAATTATTTATTTTTTTGAGTTATCTGAGTTTGAATATTAATGAAGTGAGAATTTTGATACAATGAAACTAAAATTATCAATAATGGGTCTTGAAGTTTATCAATCAGTTGTACCTAAATATTAAGATGAGAAAGTAATTATTTGTTTTGATAATTTTGAAGTACCTAACAAGTTACTAGGTATGTAACATTTGAGGTAGGTACCTACCGATCTGTGATATTGTCTCGAGGGGCATTTCATGACATAATTATATCATGATACTTGGCAGATTTAAGTTATACTTAGTGAGACGTCACAGAATCGATTTCTGAGTGAAGGCATTATATCCTGCAGTTAGTCATGATATGGACTAGTAATTTATTTGGACTATTTTATAATGATTCAGTGAATGGAATTTAATAGAAACTTCTATAAAATGTTCAGTATTAAATACTGATTTTTGAAATTATTACTAAATGATATAACAACGAATTACATGACATTATATTACTTTATTTTTTTTTTTTTAAATTTCACACTTATTATTTATTTATTGAATAAAATTCAATTTATTCATTAATTATAGCGATACAATATAGGTATTATTTATTATTATTATGAGAATTTATTAATACGACAATATTTATACGTCATTACATTTTGTTTTTAATTTACTTGGCAATGGAACAAGTTAAATGCAATTGAATTAATAGCTGATAATAATCTGAAATTGACGCTAAAGCATCCTCCTCTCTTTTAAGTTGCCGTGCCCGACAGGGTCCATGATACTAATGTAAATAATTATATTATACTTACCACCTATTGTACCTATCATGCGGGATCTTAAAATCCAGGCATGTACGCCCTTAGAAAAAAAAAAGGGAGGAAACTGGAGTTAAAATTACATTAAAATGCAAAGTAATAGATATACGCAGTGGGGTCCCCTGATAAGGACACCAGGATCTGATGATGGCATCTTAGAGAAATCGAGGGGACCTGTCGAAAATTTGTATGGACGACTAGTGTGTTTGTTCATGTTATCATAAGTACATTATAGCGCTACCATTTCATGAAGGTCTGGAGTCGATCTGATGAAGCCGAAAGACAGTTGAGGGAACTCCTCAACGATTTACTGCAATTATCTAGTGTTTGGGCTTGATTAATTTGTAGTGACGAGAACTTTACACTTCCATGTTGTATTGAGCGCCATCTGGCGAGAAGTTTTTAAGTTATCCCTGCTTATCAAGGTTGAAGTCGGTTATTTTTTTGGTAAAAAGGAATTATTTCGATACCTACTGTACAAATACGACACTATTAAATTGCATTTGATAGGGGCTACTCTCCGGTAATGCACAAACTGTTACACTGCTATTCTCCAAAGATGCAAATCATGCATATACATATGTTACATAAGACTTTTTATTGAGATCATCATTTACATCAATAATAAAAATATTTATTTACTGACTACTGATTTACTTTTAAAGCATTAAATGTGAGTTTAACTCGTAATTGCAATTTAATCTACATATGTATATTAAATGTATACCACCTATTTTGAGTTTTAGACGTTTTACGTGATATTTGGAAATAGAATATGGGTAATGATAGCATAGTTATACAAGCGAGAACCCCCAATAAAGAAAAACTAAAAGACGCTTCTATTTTATTATTTATGAGACTTTATTTTTGTGCGGGTCTTTTACTTACTTTTTAATTTTTGTATTGTTGTCAGTTGGGATTGAACGCGCTTTGAACGACTAAACAGTGGAGAACAAAGACGATCGCGGGATAATGATTGAGAGAACAATGATGTTCGCTGGATAATGATTGAGCGAGCAATGATGTTCGCTGGATAATGACTGAGCGAACAATGATGTTCGCTGGATAATGATTGAGCGAGCAATGATGTTCGCTGGATAATGATTGAGCGAGCAATGATGTTCGCTGGATAATGACTGAGCGAACAATGATGTTCGCTGGATAATGATTGAGCGAGCAATGATGCTCGCTGGACTGGAAGAAATTGGTCTGTATAGTTTTTAAATAATAATACGAGCAAACCACAATATCCATATTTATTACATGGTTTGAAGTTAAAGACAACAATTACATTTAATACAAATTTAGAACATATATGTTCGGAGTTGCACCGAACAGCTCATCGGTCGAGCGTTTTGCATGTTTGCATTTTAACTGCCGCGCGATCACTTGCCCTAGTTTTAAGTTAATCTTATAAGTAAAATAAGAGTTTTGAGTGAGTACGTGACCAGCAGCCACTCAGGCGCCTCGTATTCCTAACCATCTAACCATTTTACCAATTACCAATTTACCAGTTTAATATTAATGTCTAGTATAGTAACCATTTAACCAGTTGTGATATTTTGTCAATCTAGCTTAGTATACATAGTGTTAATTAAAACCATTCAAACCATTTACATCTTTCCCTATCTCTTCTAATAACACCTATTAGAAACTTTGGTAAAGGGATAGTCGTCCACACCATACCATACCAGAGACGCGCCCTTTACAATATATATTTTAAATACACCACAGAAATGAGTAAACTTTGATGTAAATAAGAGAGACTTAGACATGATTCTAGGGATTTAATGCATTTAGGTAAATGAAGTACTTGAATCGTAACATTTTTGATCTTATCATTATTTTTTTTGTTTTATATCTAAATATAAGAGTTGAATGGATGGAAAGCTAGTCAGAGGAATTTTCAGATTTTCAGATATGACGTCATACGATGACCAAGTTAGAGGTACGCCACCTACGACTCCACCAAGGAAGCGTAAGGACGCAAAACGGAGGAAAGTTAGAAGGAAAAGAACTAAACATGAAGTGGAGAAAAAAGATGTTCACTGGATACTGATTGAGCGAACAATGATGTTCGCTGGATAATGATTGAGCGAACAATGTTCGCTGGATAATGATTGAGCGAACAATGATGTACGCTGGATAATGATTGAGTGAGCAATGATGCTCGCTGGACTGTAAGAAATGAGTGAACTTTGATGTAAATACGAGAGATTCAGACAATTTGAATAGTAACATTTTTGATCAAACTTTTCATCATTATTTTTTTTTATATAAATAGGAGTTGAATGTATGGAAAGTTAGTTAGAGGAATTTTCAAATGATGTATGCATACTTAGTACAAAATCCATACTAATATTATAAATGTGAAAGTTTGTTTGTTTGTGGCTCTTTCACGTCGCAATGTGGCTATTATATTATGATATGGTTTATGTGTGTGGAGATAGTTGGGAGGGTGAAAGGTGCAGTAGGATACTTTTTTTTTCCGGGGTAAAACATCTCATTCCCACGGAAAGATCGATGTTTTGTTAGTTGCTAAATATTTTGTTCTGGTAGTTGTTAATAGATGGCGTTAGTAGATAGTAAGATTCATTTGCAACAGGTAATTTGCTGAAGTCATAGATACTATAAGTTGACCAGAAATATAAAAAAACCTCGCCATATTGCGGTAAACTCATGGAACTAATTTATTTTACTGGCAACGATTAGTTTCTAAACGTCAATCGTAAATTGCTTGTCAGTGAGTTTGAATGTCACAGTTTGTCTCGTGTTTGTCTTTTTACTGTGTTTGTCTTTTTACTTTGAGTTTCTATTTAGTTCTAAAATGACAAAAACTGTTCATATTCGTAAAAGAAAAGTGGTTTTCTATGCGCTAAAATAACATTTCGTATAAATAACATTTCCGATATAGTTGTCAAAATGACAATAATAATACGAGCGTTACTATAGTTACAGTTGGCTGTGCTGTTGCCATATAAAATTAAACTTTAGAGACCTCATGACAGGTTTTCTATTTTTCTGGTCAAGCAATAATAATATTCTCAATATTTCAATTTCAATATTTCATAGATACTAATACATCCTAATAAATTCAATTGCATTTTAAATTCGCGCTTGATAATTTGTTGTTTCGATTTTATATTGTTATATTGGAATGTAAAGGAATTAGAGTACTACAATAAGTACCTACGCTTTGATTTTGGTTTTGATTCACTTCGTGAATTGCTTTGGTTGACTGTTGTTGTTTTGGTTTAAAATAGAAATTAGTTTTATGGAAAAGTACTTTAGATATTTTATGAGATTTAATTTGTTAAGATTCAATAGATTTTAATTAGTTGTAGTCACTTATTTATCCACCAGAAAAATGTCATGTATCTTAAACAACTCATTGTTAATTCTCTTTGACCATGCGAGCGAATAATTGTATGTATAATTTAACAGTCACATGAAATCTTTTAAAATGTATAGAAGCTACCTTAATTATTTAAATTCAGACTAAAATATAGGTACTTCTATGAGATTATACTTGTTTAAATCAAAATTAAATTAAGATTTTATTCTATTCGCTTCAAAATAGTAATGAGTAACTTAAGTTAGTAAGTAATTTATTGGCAGAGTTCCTGATGTTTTTAGTGTGCCGGGAGGCTACACATTTCGTAGGATGGCCGAATGTCATAATTTTATAAAATGTAATCTTATTTTCGTAATAATTTTATGAAAGGTAATCTTATTTTTATTAAATGGCAACACTACTCGACCCCGCCACTCTTTTGCGACAACTTCCGGTGAAAGGATTGAGAGTGGTGGGGTTGAAACAGCGTTTGGATTATTGAGTCAGGAGCTCGGCCAGTCGTTCGATAATCGTCGAGGTGATAAGTTGTCTAGTTGTTGAAACTATGCTAGTTGGCTAATAAGCAATTATATAATAATTGTTAAAAAGTGAAATAAAGTATTTACTGTGCTGAGAATTGGATTTTTTTCTGATACACAGATTTCTCATTTGTGTTATCAATGCATATTTCGGCGTTAATAGTTTTCGTACTTTCAATATCAACTCCTCGTTTATGTATGCTCAAAATAACGTAACCTTAGTACGTTAGTACGTTTCGTTTCTGTACCCCTATTATGAGTTGTTGTAGTAAACGTAAAGGACGTAACTATTGCAGTTAACGTTTAGAATTTGTATGAGAATCCGTACAGCGCCTCTAGCGGTTACGATCGAATAGTCTAATACTGTAGTTACATTATGAGCTATTATGAGTTTTGGAAATGAAACTACAGCGGGTATCGTAAAGACGTGAGACGGTACAGTTTCCGTTACGTTATGTTGGCATCCATGAGTAATACCTCTCTCATTCTTTTATTATGATGTCAACAAGGATAGAACGAGACCCTGGCCAGCGAGCCAACATTTGTGAAATTAAAAAAACAAGTCTATGGATGCTCTATAACCCGACTAAATTAGGAAATGTGAAAGAAGAGTGGAATTAATGGCGGTTTGGTACCTTTTCAATTTAATTACATTAGCGTTCTGCGTCAGTCGCATTCAGTGTCAAACTGTGGTGTCAAAGTGTTGCTAACTTTGATGTTTTAAATATCTAGATGGGACATCGAATCCGCGAAAACGTGTCAAAAAATTGTGGCTAACTGTTAGCCACAATTTTTATATTTTTAGCAACTAGAAGTGAACGCAAAATAAAAATCACATTTAACAATTAATTACACGCAAATTTAAATGACAGGATATTTAGTTTAACCATTCAAACGAGCAGTGGTTCCCCTTGCCAAGTGAACTCGACGTGAATATTGCCCGCAGACTGAGCTCGCCAACGCTTATATAGACTTCATAGCTTCATACTGACAGGAAATACGTCACTCTTCTCCTAACAATATCATTACGCACACATTACGCACACATAGACAATAGACGAACGGGTAAAACATCGTCTGCACGCACACATGCTTGATAATGTTGCCTTGTTTTTTTTTTGTTTTCATTGTAGGGCGACGCTCAATCTAGACATTTAAAACATCAAAGGTTGCTAAATATTTTGTTGATCTCGCAAGTTCAAAATTTCATTATTTTCATCTCTGCGTTCGGTTGCGTGAATCATTTGCCAAGCAAAATAGTGCCTAGCCATGATTTTGTTTAAATATACAGCAATATTTAATGACATTTAATTTCGATAGTGACTTTTCACCTTAGAAAATAGCGTGAGTGCCGTAACTACTACGGGTAACGTAATTTACTATAGCATCTGTCAAATTTGTGACTCGTAATACCAAATTGTAAGTAAAACATGACCGCAAGTACTGTATTTAATAGAGTTATGCGCATTTACTATTAAAGCAGCGTTTTCACGATAGCATCAATAGTAACGTTTTTTTGCGTTTACTACAACAACTCATAATAGGGGTACTGTATTTTATTTTCGGTAAAACAGTAAAAGGAATTATCTGAACCTTTACAAGGGTAGTGTGTTAATTATAGTAATCTTTACAATTATGCAACTTCCTATAAAATAAATTTCCAACAGCGTCGCAAGCTTATGTCCGCTTCAATACAATATGGACATTGAATAGGTAGGTAATTAGGTACTAATAAGTTCCAGTTTCAACTTCAAAATTTTTTTTTAATATTGAGTCACAAATGGAAATGATGACACATTAAACAAGCATAATGTTCATTTTGACGTTTCAGACTAAAGTCAAAGACGCCGTAATAACTTGAAAAAATATTCAATAAATTAATTTTCTTCACAATAAATCTCATGTCACTCATTCATTTGCTACTGACGACGAAGGTGATTCACATATCGATCGACAGACGCAAACAGGATTAACCCGTGCAGTTACGCAACTATTCGAAAACGAAGCATCACAACATTCGCAGTTTGAAATTCGGTAACGATTTCTCCGAATGCTCACTACCAATTTTACGGGAAATCGATTGGTTGGATAAATTTGTTTGAATGACTAACGTTAGTCTGTCTATTGCCTTACGTTTCAATATATTTATAGGCTCTTAATAATTTAACAGCTGCTACGTGAGGCATTAAGAAAAAATTGTAGATTAGGTATCTAACAGAAAATTTTAATTTGGATATGAATAGGAAAAACAAAATGTCGAGACAAATCGTAACAAAGATAAATTATCATGGTAAGTAAATGTTGATGAAAATTTTAAATAACGGAATTATGAATGTCACAAAAATGTAAATAAAAATTGAACATGAATAAATTATACGTTCTTGACTGTTTATATTGACAGTCCGGTTAGCAATATTAGGGCTCATTTTCATTGGTCGATAACTCGGTCGATAAACAGCATGCGGGGAGTCCCCGAATACGGTATAACAACTAGTGAAAGTGCGTCGTCAATATGTAGTCGATATACAGCATGCGGGGACTCCCCGCATGCGGGCTCAACAACCAATGAAATTCGTCGGTTGGTGTAAAGCAAGCATAGTGCGTGCTGCGGAGGTTTAGTTTACGATTATTATTCGATGCGAAATAACGTTGCGCGAGAGCAATATGGCTGATCGTTTTACTGAAGGACAAATGCTTAAATTGGTAGAAACATACCGAGACTACCCATGTTTGTGGAATGTGACCAGTAATTTATATAAAAATCGAGATGCCAGAGATCTTTTTCTTCAGTGAAGCTAATAATTTCCTCTTAAGTATGTCGGAAATAGCTAAAATTGCTCCACACAACATTAATTGCTGTTCCATAGCAGGCACGTCTATTCAACTCCACAACTTCAAAACTACTGTCTCGGTGAGGAAATTCAAACATCCCGCATGCATCGACATAACAGAAATCTCCCGTACCCCGCATGCGAGTTCCATCGACTTATGAAAACGGTTACCGCAGTCGGGCCCTACGGCATGCTTTACAGAAATCTCCCGTACCCCGCATCCGAGTTCCATCGACTTATGAAAACGGTTACCGCATTCGGGCCCTACGGCATAATTTACAGAAATCTCCCGTATCCCGAACGCGGGCCCTAACGAACAATGAAAATGCGATTCCACTTCTGGGATATTTTTGTGACTTTTATACTGTAACATACATCTGGACCAATATGATTACATCATGTATTCATGTTATTTAAATATTACTTTTCACATTCACAAGTCCGGGGAGAGCGGTGACCACTTTACATCAGGTCAACACGTCTGTTCGTTTACCGGATACACAAAAAATGTTTGCATTTCAAATATATAACTTGAATAATTTCATTATTCAATGTTTTGTTATTCTTTTTGTTTCAATATAAAAAAGTAAAGTTTTTTCAGACTCAATTCATGTTTTTTAGAACAAATCGCTACTCTCTCTTAACATACCTACGTGAAGACAGATTGTGAAAGCAATATTTTTTATTCTTTTTTTTTCATGTGCATGCGCATATTAATTTATGTAAGTCAATAAAAGAGTAGATAAAGCTACTGATAATATATTAGTTACCGTCGTCCATAGTCATTTTATATACTGCCAAAATGGGGAAGCGTGGGGCCCCCATTACCGAATCACGTACCTACTTATAAAATATTTCACGGTCGAAATCGTGATAAATTAATGTGAAGTTTCCTGTGAATACCCTCAGTTTAATACTTACATTAACCTCTGAATTAGACGGCGCAAAATTTAAATATCAAATAATTATTACCTTTTGTTTTTACACTCATTTCGTGGTCGATGACATTAAGCCACAATGCCCACAATATATCCTTGAATAAGAAAATACATTACTGAATAATATCAGTAATTAAAAGAAGTAATTGGTATAAAGATGTTATTCCTGTCTTTATACTTGTAAAAACTTTTACTCCCTTTTACACACTCTATCGGAATGCCTTTGTTACGGGTCGAATGACGTATAATAGATACGATATGATTTTCTCTTCTCCTCCCTTCGATTGGGATCTCATATTAGCATTATTCAATCCCCCTATTTAAATTGTTGTTTGTTTGGCTTAAGTGTAGGTAATCCAGTCTATTTCAAGACTTGCATTCCGCGACACGTCGTACATGTGCTAGCTCCCTATTTGCTTTTATTCTGATCTTTCTTTAGTCATTCTAGTACGCGAAGAAGTTGTTTCCTTTCAAATTATCCACTGAGTCTATTTCGTTTAGTTGGTTGTGAGTCGGTTGCAGTTGATATGAATGGCAGCGGCAGGGTGGTGCTGCATGCCCTTTTGCTATTTTAGGTGCAGAGAATAACGCACCAAAAAGTTATTTTATTTTTTATAATCAGCTGAACGATTGTTGTTTAATATAATTATGATGTTATCTCTTATTCCAAAAACAATTTTCTTATTTTTTTCTTTGATGACTAATGATGATAATAATCCATGATGGCTAATATGGACTATAGGAATATTTTGAAAATACAGTAAAAATAAAATATGCTCCTGAAGTTATTTTCAATGTTTATGATCCAACTAAGACAAAATATATACGTACAATAGTAACCTAAATATGTCTGCTTTTAATTACTCAAGAGTTGTACAGAAGCAGTAATTTGCTTGTAAATTTGAATATTACGTCGATTTAAGCGAGCGTAGCATTTTTTCATTTAACACTTTTTATAATACACTGTTAGATAATATTCATGAAACATTAACCTTTGATTAGGCGCGCCAATAAACTAACATTGTTAGTCGCGCGGGGTCTGCAGTTACCCCAAATTGTTAGGTATGAAATAAGAAACATTTAAATTTGTAATCAACTTTAATTGTTTTTAATCTACTTACTTCTTATTAAATTTTTAGAAAAATAAAAAAAAATCTTAACAAGGTCTTTAAAACAATAAAAAATATGTTTTTCGTAAGTACTTATAAAAATTCAACAATTATCACAAATTTTCTTTGTATGATCGCCACAGATAAATTTGCTGCACTTATTGCACTTTGCGGTCGTTTTCCTGTCGCCTTTTCGTGGACGGATGTAGCACCTTACTCTTTTTGTTGAGTGCAATCCAGTTGTAGACGTTGAAGGAGTAGCAACTTCAGGTTCTGACAATCGCTTTTTCAAAGCACTAGGCAAGGACGGAACTATTGCTCGCGCTAATCTATGTGCTTTTACTAATTCTGTTGCTAATAACTTTAGAAAAATTCGTCTGTTTATGGTAGCCTCATTGTTGTTGAAGTTATAAATAACGAATGCATTTATAGCAGACACATTGAATAAATGAAAAAAGATAACCATAGGCCAACTCTTCGTCCGCCGAGCAACGTTATATGTGGAACACAGCTTGTCATTAGTGTCTACGCCACCCTTTGTTTTGTTATAAAATAAAATCATCTCCGGCTTCTTCAATTCTCCCTCGTATATGATGTCATCATGATGCATAGACGACAATAATACAACAGCTTTAGATTTTTTTGAGACATAGGAGCACAAAGTCAGTTCGTCATGAAAACCAAATAACGTTGAGTGTACTTCACGACGTCTGTCAGACAAAAATGCTTGTGGTATTTCTTTTTTATTTTTTCTCAACGTACCTACTATTGTCAATTTGTCTTTCAAAAGGTCTTTAGCTAAATCAACACTAGTGAAATAATTATCTATTGTAATATTACGTCCTGTATTCTTGATTGTTTCCGTCAATCGTTTGACGAGACTTTGTGTCATTAGGGATATTGTAGGGCCCGTCTGGCTGTTTTCCTACGTAAACTTCAAATTTCTGAAGATAGGCAGTCTTAGCATCAACCATTGCATAATGCTTTATTCCATATTTATTCGGCTTACTCGGCATATATACCAATCCTGAAAACTCTAAACGCAGGCAGTTGTACATCCACAGTGACATACTCCGACACCGTGTAGTGCTTTTTAAAATTTTCATTTAGAATGTCACAAAATTGACGAATCGGGGCCAGTTTATCTACAATTAGCCTAGATTGCCGAGAACGAGCATCATCAAAACGCAAGCAACGTAGAATAAATAAAAAACGTTTTGCTGACATTGTGTCTGAAAAAAATTCTATCCCAGTCCCATCATTTGCCCACAAATCTAAAAAAATTAAATGCGACGAACGTAGAACTCCGGACATTGCCAACAATCCAAAAAAAGCCAACATTTCTTCATAAGATATATCTTTGGCATCACGTTCCCTTTGGAATTTATGACGAACTGAAGATATATATTCATTTGTATGTTTCATTATCAATTCTATAATACTTTTATCAAAAAATAACAAAAAACAATCAGTCTTACTTTTGGCATCTCTTGCTGCTCCTTTAGAGCCTGGCAAATGAGTAACAATATTATGAGATCTTTGTCTTACTCTTTGGCTGGGAACAGATTTGTTCCATTTAGTACTATTATCTTTACCTAAAAAATACGTAGATGAATCAGATGGTGGTTGGGAGTAGGTTGATGTGGTTGGTTCTTCAGTATCACATAAATCTGAATCCGATTCATGCTCTGATTCCCAAAGTGTATCTGCGTCTCCTTCTAAGTACAACTCATTGTCAGTCTCATCGAAAGCTTCTTCTTCCTCTTCAAGAATTGCACTTATTTGTTCTGGTCGAAGACTCTGCCTATTTTGGGCCATGATGAAATAATTCTGCGAAAGGTAAATAGGTAACTGTTGATAAAAACTTAGTGAACTAAACAAGTAGTCGTAGTTTATACGCATAGAGAAAAAGCAAAACGTAATAGCGAGTGTTTACCAAGCAAACACATAAAAAATACAATTTTTTATTTTATATGAATCTATAATTGTCTAAAGAAGGGTAATTAACGTTATATATTTTTAAAATTGACAATATAAGGTGAAAAAAATGCTTAAAATCATAATATAAAAATATTTAGTTACCTAAATTTGAACTACACTATTAGTCGCGCGGGGTCGCCGCGACCCCAAGCCCCTCCGTGCAGCACGTGCGATCAACTCCGCGGCGCGAGCGACACTGAATCGAGTGGAGACTAAAGAGTTAGGAAGCTAGCAAAAAATTCGGGATGCCAGCGTTGTTAGCTAAAAAAATAACTTGACTTGAAGATCACTTGGGGTCGCGGCGACCCCGCGCGCCTAATTAAAGGTTAACATACTAAGAAACGGCATTCGCGTTTGAATATTTATCAATTTGCGTGTGATTACTAAGCGACCGGTTTAAATTAGGTAACCTACCTACGTATTAGAGCGAGTTGTTAAATTTGTTTTTGAGAAAGCAAGTTACTTATACAGCTTATGCTTTATCATGCCCATGTAGCCCGAAATAAAGATTATTATTATTATTATCATTCAGTTTGAACAGTCATACCTTCTTCAAGTCAACTTTGAGTATACTTAGACTTACTGAATCACTAACCCATTTGACTGTGTTTACATGTTGATTATTACCTACCTATTTCTTATTAAAGTTGATTATTGCCCATTTCTTTTTATTTGTCATTCACAACCCTGTCTTTGAACATCCTACACGTGTAAACCCTCCAGAACAAGGAGGAGTACAATTAGACGATTAAACTAACTTACCTGTAAGTGATGTTCAATCGTAATTGTACGAAGCTCCTTGTTCTGGAGGGACTCCCACCCTCCCTACATTTTATTAAAAATACCCCAATTTAAAGGGTTGTTCATGACTCTTTAAACTAATGACGTTTGACAGAGTGTTGACAGGTACGTTGGGAAGTGGCACAGAGTAAAAAATTTTTTCTTTTAGCTTTGAATATGTGATAGTTTTGGCGATACATGGACGTAAACTACACGTGTAAACCCTCCAGAACAAGGAGCTTCGTACAATTACGATTGAACATCACTTACAGGTAAGTTAGTTTAATCGTCTAATTATCATTCAGTTTGAACAGTCATACCTTCTTCAAGTCAACTTTGAGTATACTTAGACTTACTGAATCACTAACCCATTTGACTGTGTTTACATAAACTAATCTGTTTCGCATGTCTATTTAGTCAAAATTAATCTATGGCATTAAACAAGATTCAGAAATTCATCACAACTAAAACGACTGGGACTACGCTGACATGAAATAATATAATTTTTATAGGTAGGTACTTAATTTTAAACCACGTTTGTAAAGAATAATTTAGGATAGTGAAGTTCAGTTTATTTGCCCTTCAACAGTAGGTACTTGTGGAAGTCTATTATGGGGCCAATCTCCTTTATTCGCATAAAAAGATACAAAAAACTTACGGTTCTACAAGCAAATTTAACTTCTCTTTAGTTAGGGTAAGGTGGTAATTTGAATGGTTTAAAAAAGCTTAGCTTAAGTGTATCGGCCGAACAGACTGTTTAAATTAAGTAGGTACCTATGTCTGGTAATTTTAGCTTTCATTGCTAAAAGTAATTCGTCGAAATATGTATGAATTCGTAGTAAGTACTCATATTTCGGAAAAGGATGCATTTTTGGGTTTTTTCAATGTAAAAAAAAAACAATAACAACACAGTAAATCTTGGTGCTTACCATATTGGAATGTAAAAAAACAACGTAAATCGCAGTATTTTCGTTAATATAAATCATTTTTTACATTTCCAGCTTCAGAAATAACAATCTTATTAATACTACGGAATACAAACTTTTTGTCGCTGGGTGCAAATTAATCGTTCCTATTTACTACGGAAGTACTTACATACCCTTCATTGCACTGCACAAACTTTGTTCAAAAGATTTATTATTATTTTTAAACCATCTGACCGCTACGTCCGGACTCCGAGTATCAGTGAAAGTAAACAGACGTTTCAAAACAGGACGTTATCGCACTTAACTGTGCTTAATACATCTGTCAATGTTAAACTTAACGGATATGCCATACGTGATACGGTTCGTTAAATGAGGGCTGCCAATATAAATTAAAAATGGAGACATCCATTTTGTAATGTTAGCGCCAGACACTTACTATTACCTGTGCTATTACATATCATCGATTTCCTTGTTTATGTAATGTTATTTGTAAATATACTTAATTATAATAGTAATCTTTATTTTACACCGTTGAAGTTTTAAAATTTTCGTAGTATTGCTTGAGTAAGCACTTTTGTGAAATCTGGGTATCTGAATTATAAAAGTATTTTATATAACAGAAAGGACTTTGTCGATTGATAATTATTTTTTAATTATTTGTTCATGGTCTTGTTTCTTTTCTCATATATACCTAGTAATTTAATACCCACTTATTTCAATGCAAAAAAACTAGTCTTGATTGTTCTAATTGACTTGTTTTTTCTTTAATAGTTGTCGTGTGAAAATGTGTCCGGTCTCATAAGATAATCGATTTAGTAAGATGGAAACCTCACGTCAGATAACAAGTGTGCGAAGGCTAAATGATCTTAAGTGAAGACTCACCTTCCTAGAAGGTAGGTACATCACCTTTTAAGTTCGACTTTGTGCAAATTTAGAAATAACAACAATTTACCATTCGCTTCAATTGACAACCTTATTATATGTATAGCGAACATCAATGTCCGAATCGTTCAAATGACATCGATTCATCATTCAAAAGGTTGAATTGAAGTCACTCTCTCTAAGCAGATACAGCGCCTTACAGGTAAGGCAAACTGTAAGGCGCTGTCTCTGTCACCCACGCGCCAAAAAATGCTTGTACGACTATACTTAACTCACTTTACTCGTTGATTGCCTACAGATAAAATATAACCATAATTGTTTATTCAAGCTGCTACTCATTTCATAGTATTAGACAATATTTTAGGAGTAAAAAAATCGCCTTTTGTGTTTGATGTTTTTTTGCAAGTCATGATTCAGAATTCGTAAATTATTAAAATTACATATCTATTTAGCTAATCTAGGACAGTAACCCTGTACTAAATTTGTCGGTGCCATAAAATAAATTCGTCACTACACCGGTTGCGAATCTAATAAGGAAAAAGGAAATAAAGACTAATTGAATTTATATTTGTTAGTTGACACATTCTAAAAGTGGTATATAAAATAAAACATAGCAAGGTCACTTATATAATCTGTATTTGATATCACGCTTGCGAAAAAAAGATCAACCCAATTTTTGTAGTCTAAACTTCTCCAACTGAAGTAGAGACTCCGCTAAAATTCATCTTTGAGTCTAAGCGCATCTCATTTTTAGGGTTCCGTACCCAAAGGGTAAAACGGGACCCTATTACTGAGACTTCGCTGTCCGTCCGTCCGTCCGTCCGTCCGTCCGTCCGTCCGTCCGTCCGTCCGTCCGTCCGCCCGTCCGTCTGTCACCAGGCTGTATCTCATGAACCGTAATAGTTACACAGTTGAAATTTTCACAGATGATGTATTTCTGTTGCCGCTACAACAACAAATACTAAAACACTGAATAAATTAAATATTTGAGTCGAAATATGGCTTCGACGCTTCAGCGATAAATAAGTTACCTTTCGATCCAAGAGATGGCGTTGAATGTGGCTACAAAAAACTAAAGTAAATATTTAAGTGAGGCTTTCATCCAACAGACCAGATTTTTTTGGCGTTTTTATACATAATGGTACGGAACCCTTCGTGCGCGAGTCCAACTCGCACTTGGCCGATTTTTTCGTTGGTTATAGCCAATAACTTTTCTTTTACAACGTACCTATATAACCTTTATAAAATTTTCTTAACTTTTATAAAGTATCATTTTCACTCAAGATTAGGTCAACCTTGAAAGTGTCTCATTTTTCAATTCCAATTAGTTTCACTGAGCTAATTATACCAATTTTATCTGAGTCAAAAACAAATCAAATGACATATTGGCTTAACTACTCATATCCTATATCGTCATGTCCCACTTTTTATGAGTACAATGTTAGGGTCAAATCACACCGAGACGAGAGGCGACGCGACGCTGCGCGCAGTCTTTCAAAGAGCGGCTCAAAATAGAATTTTATTTTCTACACGAAAAGATACACATTTCATTGTGAGAATTCAGAATACGTTGCTTCATGCAGCGCTGAGTCTCGTGACGCCTCGCGGCGTAGCGCGGTGCATCGCTACGCAGCCGTGCATCGTCGGTACGCGCGGCGTGCAAGATTGCCTACTTTTACGATGCACCTCGCGCCATTGAGATGCGTCTCGCGGCGACGCGCGGCGCAGCGCGAAATCACTGGCCTCTTCCAGTATCGTTGCGTCGCGTCGCGTCTCGGTGTGAGCTGACCCTTACGTTCAACGAAAATTTATGATATTTTTTTAAACAATGTGGTAATTAGCAAATTTGTTTTATACCTCATACTTTGACGTGGGATGCCTGAATCATTACAAAGGCAGTAAATTATAAAATTCAAGATTTTCTTAAAGTCTGTTTTATATACGCTAGGGATTGTTATTTTATAGCTTACTGTCTATATCTCCGATATTTAGATATATGTATCTTCACTATAATATAATAAACAATCTCATAAGAGCAAAACCAGTAAAATGAGAAGTTTTCTCGATAGAAAAAAAAATTAAAGTTAGGTCCAAATAGGTCGATTTTCAAGTTTACTACAAAAGTTTTAATAATTAGTTGATGAAAATATTTTTAAAACATAGTAAATAATCAAAGCTAAGTTTTCATAAGAATGAAAAACTCAAAAACCGAAACAGTTTTCAAATAAAAAATTAAAATGGAATTCTCACTTACGTCTTAAAGCTAAAATAAAACATTGCTATCTCACTATTTTGCCTTTAAATGAAATCATTCCATCTCTGTTTTTGAGCTCCGCTCATTCGGTTTTACGTATTTCGGTTGTAGCCCCTTAAGGTATTATATAAAGGTTACACTAATTAGTATGGCAACGAGATTGATAGTGAGAACGTTTCGATTTTATTATCAATCAACGTGTTCCACGTTTCGGACAGAAATGGTTTATTCATGTAGATAATGTTAAGTGTTGATACTGAGGATGACGAAATGTCACGTGTAGCGTGATGTGCAGCCAGCAGCCACGGGTTGACGGGTTGAACTGAGACTGAACATTCATCAGCAAAGTAAATATTAAACATAATATTCTAATACGTATGAAGATGCACAGAACAGGGTTGTAATTAATGCTTGTATGACTGACATAGGCCCATTGTAGGATTTGAGATCGGAAACGAATTAAGTACACGACCTTAGGCGCATTGGTTACCATAGTTCAATTTAATCCTTTAATCCTTTAATCCTTCCCTTTCAATCATGGTGTAGGGTAAAGGACCCAGTAGTCAGCCTTTTAGCGGTTTTTCAAATTTGAATCGCCTGGTTCTTTTTACTAATAAAGGTATTAATTAAAATATAGGGGTAAGTGAATGCGCCATTTATTCAAGTTTTTATAAAATGTATAAAATCTCGAAATTGTTTAAAATAGTAAGAAAAAATTAATAAAAACAAAAACAAGTCCTTTTTCTCCAGTGCTCAGCCTGCAAAATCGAGTAGTCGGCCACCTTGTACCCAGTGCTCTTAAGTTATAACATAATCTTACCTTAAAATGCTTATTTTTAGTACATTAAATAAAAATTAAATATAAGTTTATATCTACAGATATAAGTTAATATAAGTTTATATCTACAGATATAAACTTATATTTATTTAGTCCGGGCATCACGCAAAAACTACTTATGGAAATATGACATGGTTTACGGAGTTATATTGATTTGAGTTCAACATAAAAAAATATATTATACGTTTTGATTCTCTTGAGACGCCGCTTGGAACCTGAGATATAATTAATATTTGTTACATGGCGGACGTATCCTGCGTCATCAACTAGTAATCAAATACAACTAATGTAATAGATAATCTGAATCAAAGGCAATAATTAAATATCAATAAATGATCACATATAACTTAACCAACAAAACTAAACTAAATATTAAGTAAATTATGAAATACTTGGATAATCCAATTTAAAAAAATCACAAGGCATCTACGAGTAAAAATCATCCGAGTAATTACCTATTTCATATTATGAATTACCTATTTCATATTATGAAATAGGTAATTACTCAGATGATAAAATTAAATTACAAAATTCATATAGCTGCCTTCGAGGGCATATAAAACTAGTACTCGGCAATTTGCAACTCCACTTAGTTTTGGGAGGCCGACTACTGGTATTTTATAAAAATGGGTGATTTCTAGTGCTCAGCCAGGGGTGGCTGAGTACTGAAACAATAGAAAAAAAGTGAAACCAGTAGTCGGCCGCGTTAATTTCTTTGTATATTGCATAAAACCGCATTACTTTAAGCTAAAAGAACCCAGAGATTACTTATAGGTACACTCATTTTATTAGAGAATTGCATGTTAAAACTTCAAATTACATGAAATACCTAATTACCTTTTTCGCGAGCACTGTACATTACGAAAATAATGGCCGTCTTGGCACTTGAGCACTTTTTGGTCGATCGCGTCGACTTAAGTGTAAATTAGGTACTCTTTGCAACTCAATCGTACGCAGACAAACGTAAACGGTATCGATCAATAAAAAAACAACGATCCAAAATAACTTGTTATTACTGGTTAAAATGAATATGTGCATTATTTATTCAACATAGAAGTCAGAAAAGGCTGACTACTGGAGAGGGGCTGTCTTCTGGTGTCGTTACCCTAGTAACCGTTCGCGGCGGTACCTACTTGATAATTATTATCAAAATTCTTTATTTACAATACGATACTTCTTTATTACTGCCTAGAAACACTCCACTTCACTGGCTCACTGCTACACCCAGTTACGAAGGCGCACCCTCCAACCCTTATCTTGTTCGTAACATTACAAGAGAGACAGATGACAGCCACTCCCTATGCTGGTACATGAGACAATGCGTATATCTATGAAATAAACAGAAACGTTCCACCTAGGTCCAGTTCTTAGCGAAAATTTTAAAATTATTTTAAATTTCTATTCTCAGTCTGGATCTGTTTGCTTGTCTTTGTATGAGTGTGAATACCTGAGATGCTAAGAATATGGAAATGTCACTCCCCGCTAAAATCAAATTTATTATCACAGGGACGGAAAGCCGGCATTTGTGTACGACACAATTAAAAACGTTTCGAAAATATCGAACGCGAAAGTAGTATAGCGTTTCTGGGCAGAACGTAGCCACTCTCACGAGTAGGAAGTGATAAGTGATCTACCATTATACTTAGTTATTTTATTGTTCAGCAAAATGTCCCACGAGCAGGGGAAGTGGTCTTGGGTTGGCGATTTGAAACATCAACGCATAATTAATCTGTAGCGTAATTTATAACATTCGCATTAATTTCGTGTTACAACTGCAAAAACAATATCAGTTGTGCTTTCTTACCCTACGTGGTGCTGGTGTTATGTTACTAAATGTCATTCCATTCGCAAACAAATTAAGAAACATCACGTTTATAACACTTTTAGTGATTGAGCACACGTGATAGGCAATTATCACTATTTTACAAACACGTGCTTGGGGGTAATTTCTATGATAGTTATTTTGTAATATTCACTTAGTGGCCAGTGTTTTGTAATCTTGCGTCTACTGCGAAATGATCGTGTTATTAAACAAAAATTTGATGTCACAATTTGGAAATAAAAAAGAAAGTTACAAATTAATAACTTATTGCTTTAATCTTGAGAGAATAAGTTTTAAAAAACTTTATGTCAAAGTCCTTATTTCCCATGACTGAAAAAGAAATCTTTTAAATGCCTTGAAATAGGTAAAGGTACTTTTATTAGTCTTTGATAAAATACACATACCTACTGGGTTTTTGTTGATTGACTTTTAAAAGGGAAGGGAATAAAATAAAACTAAAACATTTATGTTCATTTCGTTGATTGCAAAAAACCGAACCCCATTTGAAAGGGTGAAGGGTGATTGAACCCTACCCGGTGATGGCTGGCACCAGGGCAGCGCCCTCACGACTGAAATACTCACTTCAAAATAGCTACCCCTTTTAATACATTTAGTATCCTACGTATATTCTGTTATTATGACAAGAATTTTATAAAGAAAGATACATAGGATTTATAAAAGATGTTATGGAATAACTAATCTGCGTAGTCGTTAAATTCTTTCGTGTATTTTCAAAGTCTTCACATAACGTCGAACCTTAATTACCGCAAGCACGAAAATTCTAAGTATATTGGTAATAGAAACTCAAGTTTACGTACTCAATTTCGCTTTTCTTACAGATATATCTGTATTGTGTGTCTTTAACTAAAGAAAAATCTTCTTTCCTGAATGTCTATTACTGTCTGCGCTGCCAAAACAAAGAACTTTAACCATAAATTAGAAAATAGTTACTACAACTTTAATTTCCATGTAGGGAATTTTTTTTAAAGTTTCACTGCACGTTTATAAAGTTACTCTCAACTTAGTCTACTGGTTTAAAATTGTCTATTTGTCAATCAAAATAATTTGCAAACCCATCCGATTGGTAATATAACTATATTGACAATTGACAACTTCCATATTTCACGAGACATTGAAATTCCGAACCATTGTAATGTATGCAAGAAGTTTTATGTAGGAAACCTTCGGACGGCATATCCTCATGACTAAGTTTTTCACTAATCTGCACTGAACATGGAATATACACCAGTAATTAAGGCATACAAGGAAATAATTATATCAGTATCAGTATATTGACGTCAGTGATTGATACCTACATTTAGTTTTAACAAAGTTCTCTTAGTAAGTATATACTCGTTTTGTTTGCGGTTTGCCACGAAGCCCTATAGATTAACCTCAATGGTCTCGAATTACAATAAAAACTTATACAATGTACATAAAAAGACTAAGAGATATTATATCATAACCTGTTAATGTTTTCCCTTCCTAGTTATTAAGCTTAGTTCTACTGCATAGTAGTCTGTATGTCAATACACATCACAAATGGACAAGACGCTTGATTATGGTTACCGTTGCCTTATAGGTCATGCTTTTCATGATTCCAAGCTCAGAATTCCAAGCCCTAAGCCGCAACGCTCAAAGCAAAACGCTGCGAGCGACAGCCTCGAGCGCGTAAACTAATTTATAACGTGTGCTCACAGTTCAATTTAGCTTGTACGCAAAATTTATTTATGGCATTTGCCGTCAATCTACAATGAACCTTAATCACAAGGGCGCAAAGCTGGCAATTGGGCGCAATCAAAACTGATTCAATTTTGAACGCGAATGCAGTGAAGGCTGTATAACTACGTTGCAAGATTTACTAGATGGTACTAGTTCCTGAGCTCATGAAACTAAAGTTCAAACTCAATATTTTTAGATTGCAACAGCTTAAAATAGTGACTATTAGGTTTATTTATTTATTTATTTATTTCTTCGGAAAACTTACAGCTATTACAATAAATAAGTTAAGTTGAGTAGTAAAAGGAAAGCCAATTACAAGTTTTCACAGATAGGTAATACACTAGAAATATTAATCTAAAGGATTAAGTATAGATATACAGATATATACAATAGATATACAAATGACAACAAATTTTAAAGAACAATATAGATGAGAATAATAGAAAGGAGTAGAAAGAATGCTTAATAATTATATTATTATTAGGTTAGTAACAATAACTCTGTCTTACATTAAGTATAATATGGAATATAAAAATAAAAATAATTTTATAAACTAGTTTAATACCGATAACTGTTCTGTTACCTACGTTGTCTACAATGACTCACTTTAACCTTATCAGGCAGAACATAAAGACCAACGATTATTTTCAAAGCATCGGTTGTTCAGTTGGCAACACTGATTCGCTTATAAGGTACTATTAAAGGTCCTATAAACCAGAGACTACTCTTTGAGTGGGTACAAGCCGTTTGCGAGTTAGCACGTTTAATTACTTTGAGAATATTATACAGATAATTACGAAGGTAACCTTACGATGTTTACCTTTACGATTAAAGCAAATGATACTCAATAACGTACGGCTTCAAATTGTAGTAGGTAGGGAGATACCGGCTCGAATACGACACTGGCCACCGTCGAAGGTAAAACTTTTAACTGCTATCATTATGTGTTATACGTACGTTATACCACCTACATTAGGTCTCATTCACACTTGGTGTTGATACGATTCATTTTATGAGTAAATAGGAAAGTATACCTTAGGTTTAATTTAAACACTTTCTTTAATCGATTACTTACTTAAGTTAATTCTAGTTAATTCTGGCTATCCTATAAAAATCAAATCTTTATTAAATTTTTAAGTAACTTAATTCGTTGATGTTTGTACGAGGAAAATAATATATGAAAATGTATTAGTTGAGTTATTTTATTACAGCAATAGACCTGATAATTTTTTATATATTCCTCAGTTTGTCAGACAAAAATACCCTCCGTTTGTTCTAGGCCTCTTAATTTATAAACTGATATCAGATCGGGATTTGAAGCAGCTTCAAACACAAAAAATATTGTTTAATGTACCTATTCATTCTACTACTACCAATACATAAGTTTTAGCCTTGCTTATACATTCAAGCACGCACGTACCTATCATCCATTAAAAACTTTACTGAACAAACCTCACACCCTTGGTTTGCAGGAGCTGAACAAAAACGCGGATATATCAGAGCTAAGCAAAATGCATTACCGCATCGCATAAAACAAGTTGTATTGATTTATGCATGTGTAACGCGATACCGCTTGTGTGTAGATTTACCATGTGTGCTGTAGTACCGCGGATAGTTTACTTGTTTTTGTTAGGTACACTGACCTCTATTATAAAGAGTTTTTAAGGGTCGATTCAGACATCAGTGAAGTCTCAGTTCCGTCACAGTTCCGGCAAATCTTTCATACATTCTCGGCATTGTCAGCACTGACACTGCACTGACAATGCCGAGAATGTATGAAAGATTTGACGGAACTGTGACGGTACGGTGACTTCACTGATATGTGTGAATCGTCCGTGAATCCCGGCGCAGAAGAAGGGGTAAAGTTAGTTGACCTGCCTGTCTGTGTGTCTATCTGCGCCAACGTAGCTCCTGAATAGATGAACCGATTTATTGTGGTTTTAAAAAATCGAAAGCAAGTTTTACTAGCCGTCGTTTCAGCTATGTTTGGTATAAATCGGGCCAGCAGTTTAAAGGGTAGGTATCAGGTCTTTTCCAAAATGATGTAAGGCATTTTTTGGCATAAAATTGAAATATTGGCGTAAAATTGGATAAGTTTTATTGACTTTTTAACACAATATAACAAATAAAACCTGCATTTGCAATGACAATTTTACGGTTACGAACAACAAATATTATCCCTTCGCCTTAAGAAATTCCACTTTCATCTTCAGAACTCATATAATCATCGACACCATAAGTATTTTCTACTGATAAAATTAAATTTTATTTAATTTCCCCAATGATTTTATCATCAGAACCAATTCACAAATAGCGAAGTTTTAAGGTGCGAAACAATTAACTTACTTTACTGTGGCTAAAAAATACTCGTTTTCGAATATATCGAGACAATCTGTTCAAAATCCTACTTGGATTTTATATATTGAATCTACGTACAACACCTGTCGGTAGTACCGTACAAACACCTGTCACTCACTAGCGCCATCTACTTCTTACTACAATTTTTAAACCTTGAACATTCTTTTCTGGTTGTGAATTTATCGATGTAATATCGTTGGATAATTACACTGGTATGTACTTATAGTGTAGATGTAGATATCACTTACAGCACGTCTAATATTGTAAAAGATATATTATTTGTCGAAACTAACAGAATGCAACAGTCATTTGAACTGTTAGATTAACTAATGCAGATTGTAATGTGATGAGAATAAAAATAGAGCCGTTCAAATTATTTTCTCGTAGCACATTGTCGAACAGTAAATATTGTGTTTGACAGAACACAGGTCTCTCCGCATCATTTGGGGAGCTAGAGCATACCCTTCCACGCTGCTCCAATTTAGGTTACTTACTATGGATGCTACGTAACCATAACAACCGGAATCAACAGATTTACGTACAGTCTGAACTACAGAAACGAACAACGACAAAAAAGCCATTCTGCCGACCTTGACCTTTCATGAACATACTATCAAAGAAATATAATAAAATGTAACGTGAATTCGTTTCTAGAATAAGAACAGGTGTATCCCAGAATGAGTTAGCAACAGAATGGCCTACGTGGTTAATACCACGACGTCAGTATTCTCAGCATGCGTGAATAGAGCCTTTATTGGATGGAAGAAGGTTACACGTGGAAAGTATAGTTGACACAGCATGAATCAGTGGCGCCAATGTTGCCTAGCGACATGCACTGGTTTGTTTGCTTTTCTATAAGCTATATGAAATAGATTTATTTTATGCAGTTGATAAACGAGCAGATGAACCACCTGATGGTAAAAGTCAACGTCGTCCATGGACGTCAGAAAAACCAAAGGTATCACCGATGAGTTGTCGACCAAAAAAAGAAAGGAGAAAGAAAGAAAGTTCTAAGCCACCAGCCGGTACATAAATGCTAAGGTTTGAGCAGACCAGAGCTTTTTTGACATGGTTAATTATTTATTGCTTTGTATTGATTTACAAAAATATTTTTCTTATTATGTCATTCAATTACGTAGTAGGTAGGTACCTATAAATTAAGTCTAATAAAATTAAACCTAGGAAGCCCTATAAAAACGTATCACTTGTTTTTGAACTTATTGACACGACTGATTATAATAAAAATATTTTATGCTAATATAAAATGAGGTATTTTACATAAAACGCTCCATCAGGTAAGTACATCCTGGTTTGCATTCAACAGGTGTGTTGAATACCATCTGGACTTAATCAAAAAGATGGTCTTAAAATAAAAAGAAAGGAATCCATTTCCTGTTTTTGATTACCTTAAAAACATAACTTTATAAGCGATTACTTTTAAAATGGTGTTGATATTTTTGATATGATGTTAATAATAAGTTTAAAGTAGGTTACACATGTACTAAACGACGGAAAGTAGGTAATATGAATAAAATAATATTACGTAAGGGTGTTCTAGACCCAAATTATTTTGGTGACCTTACTCAGCACGCTGACAATGCTGAATGCTGCAATGCTGAATTGAATTGAATAAAGACATTGGTACACGATCCACAGCTATTGATACAGGTGGGAACACTGATTTGCTGGTGACTAAGAAACAAATTGCACAAACTCATTAAATTAAAAATGATAAGTAATAATTGTGTTTCATTTATTGTTTTATTCTGTTTTTATTATTTGTTCTTTTGCATTGGAATTGTTAGCTTTAGATCATTTACGCATAAATATTTACATGGCCGATTTTAAAATTATATTTACCGTGAGATTGGCGTCAGATCAGTGTATCCAAGGATCAATAACCGGAGTAGGAATCGCTTTATCACAAGCGAGGAGGGAACGATATCCTGAAAATATGCCATACATTTCGGTACACGATAAGGAACAAGTTAATGTTTAGGTATTATTATTAGTGCAAGTAAATAAAAATTATTAAGAAATTGAACCGACAAAAAAATATTTCCAGAATTGGGTTGGAGAACGGGATTGGCGGACTCAAACTGTACTTGCTTAAAGTAAAGTCAAAGAATCAATTAAAACCACGTTTAATCAGCTAAATTAATGTGTGTTGTTTCTTTCTCTGGTCTGATAACTTTTGGTGCCTTTTAGTCGTGTGAAAATTAGCTAGTATTCCGTTTTCAATAACCTCTTATTACTGACGTATTAGGTACTGACGTTTAAAAGTCCACATTTGCTTAGCAGATTATTTAAGCTAGTAAGTAAGTCCCTTTAGAAGAGAATAAGGACGTTGTGCATTCTCGTATGTACTCGTAGAAAGAAGTGTTACTTTGGTTTGTGATCAAAACAGGATTTGATTGTTGTAGTTGTATTAGATCCAGGATTCTATGCATGTCTCAGGGAGTTGTATGACCGCTCGCGGCAGGTCAGACACGTGTATAAGGCCGATGCACTTCGTGCACCTGTGTGGATAGTTGGGAAGTCATCAGCACGTAACTGGATCTTGGACAGCGGTGTCAGATGTGCGCTAAATATGGACTGTTTTGACTGAAGACTCGCAGATGATACCGCTGATAGTGCACGTGAACACGTTATTCACGCCATTCGATGCCTTGAGATTGAAGATGATAAAGTATGTTGCTAAGTGGATTTTGCTTCCGGTTTAATGTGTGTAACCCGTTTAACTACTTTGCTGTTAAGAATCTAAGTTATGTAAATTTATGATATATTTCTCTTTTATTTTAATGTTTACAGGCATCTATTCTGATGATGGATCGTTGCCAACACGTGAGGAATAATGCGAGTCCATTAAATTTTGTTTGCCTTAAAACAGGCACTGTTTTGATTAAAAAGCGTGCCAAAATTAACAGAAAAACTATAATGGCTAAAGATACTAATAATTGCTTTTTACAAAAAAAAAATAACCGACTTCAACTTTGATAAGCAGAGATAACTCAAAAACTACTCGCCAGATAGCGCTCAATTCAACATGTAAGCGTAAAGTTCTCGTCACTACAAATTAATCAAGCCCAAATACTAGATAACTGCAGTAAACCGTTAAGGACGAGTTCCCTCGACTGTTTTTCGGCTTCATCAGATCGACTCCAGATCTTCATGAAATGGTAGCGCTTTAATGTACTTATGATAACACGAACAAACACACTTGTCGTCCATACAATTTTCGAACGTTCCCCTCGATTTCTCTGAGATGCCATCATCAGATCCTGGTGTCCTTACCAGGGGACCCCACTGCATATATCTACTTTACAACACAAAAAGAATTATCAAAATCGGCCCATAAACGACGAAAAAATCGCTGAACACCCATAAAAAAAAGCATATAATATACGGTCGAATTGAGAACCTCCTTCTTTTTTGAAGTCGGTTAAAAAGTTTAGGACACCTTTAGTCCTACCTATAACATTTCAGATTTTCAAAATTTAGATTAAATTAGAATTTTAAACTGTATTACCGCCTGTCATTTTAAATTTAAACAAACACAAACTCTGAAATCTTTCCCTAATTTACAAGGAACAACTTAGATAATTCAGCTGTTCAAAGTGATTTTGCCTAGGCTTTTGTCGAGAAATATTATATTATATTGTAACAAAACTGGGTCAACCATGGTCACCACCCAAACATGTTAAGAATCTGGTTTGAGTTGTACCGGGTCAGCCTTCAGTCTTATCAGGCAGTTCTAACAATCACCTAACGACAATTCTAATGCTTTCTGTGAACTTCACCGGAAGCTATCCAGATGTCAAGCACTTCTTAAAGAGTGTAATAAAAATTTCGGACGTTCCGAAAAAATTCATAGTTATAGGTACTTACCATTACCCACTTCAGAAATCCTACTAATAATTATTATAAATGCGAAAGTTTGTAAGGATGTGAGTGTGTGTTTGTGGGTTTGTTACTCTTTCACACAAAAACTACTGAACGGATTTTCATGAAACTTTGCAGTTATATAGCTTAGATATCGGAATAACATAATTTGTTAAAGTTTATAGAGATTTTTGAAGGGACTGGTTTCCCGAAGCGAAGCGAGGGCGGATTTACTAGTAATATAATATACCTATGTATCTTTCTTCTATCTATTCTTTGTAATAATTATACTTATGTAGATACTGTTACTTACCGTTTTCTTCACTTACTTTTGGATACGTTCCTTCGCATACTCTTGTACCCTTATCTTCTGGTCTTCATTTTGTCAATGCCATCAGCCTCGATGGGTACCTATCATGAATATCATCGACTGTTAGTCAAATCAGTTCAGTCGAATATAACTTGACATCACATAACAATGTGTTAATGATCTTTTTTATGTTTAAATATTTTAGGAATAAGGTTGTAAGTACAATAAGTATATTTTGTTAGTAACATTAGTCTGTGTTTAGCTCGACCTCGTTTCAAAACTCGGTTTCCCACGACCGTTTGGTTTTGTTAAAGCGTGCACAAAACGACTCCCTATTCGGAACATGACCCCATTAGGACTGTATGGTGTTGTCTCGCTCCCACTGTGCGTTTGAGTGTCGAATATCGATAATATTGTTTATAGAAGCTCGATTTGGAATAGCTGTACAGTTATGAACAATTTTATCTGATCTTAGGAAATGAGACGAGTTGATTAACTTCGGTTAAACTGCAAAGAGTATTAAAGCAGGTAAAGAATGAGCCCTGAACCAAGACAAAAGGTGAATGGAGGCAAAAGATAAAAGAAGGTGAAGGACTATTTAGGAAGTTCAAAAATTATATCTCCAAAATATTGTTGGTGTGTTTACTGTTAAATATAGATTAGGTGTTGCATTTGTTTATTACATGGTAACCCTAATGCCTTGTCAACTGTTATAATGTCACTGTCACTCTGTCTCTCTCTCTTCTTGCTCCGTGAACCTGTACCGGCATATAATAATAACCTCACTCTGTAAAACATAATAATTGTAATATCAGTATCAGTGTTCATTAAAATAAATAGTGTCAAGAATACCACTGGAAATGAGACTTATTATTTCCAAACATCCAAAACATCTTAGGCTTGGTATAGGTACGCAGATTCCACTGGATTGGACGTCTCGTGATCTCGTGTCGCTTCGTTCAATTCAATAGTTTCAACATTTACAATTTAATATAACGACAATATTTCCCTAATAATAGTTATTACAACGATTCCACTGATAGCGGTAAATACTTACCTAACTGCTGACTGCTGCTGAGTACATAAAACATATTGATTGAGTATCGTTCAGACTTCGGAGACTTCATATTTCAATGATATCATATCCTGTACAATTCAGTGATTCAGTGAGGTCAGTTCACACGAGCATATATTCTAGTCTTTATGAGTAAGAACATAAAGTAGAAATTGGTATTTGCTTGTAACTTCCAAAAGCGGAACGTTACAGCAGAATACAGTTTTACTTGTACGATGGTTACAGCTTTTAATTCTAACTAGTGAGTGAATGACTTAGGGCATGTTTCATCACTTCCTGATAAAGTGTCAAATAGTTACCTGATAGATAACACTATGTAACAGAAAAAGGCTGTTGATAACTTTTTTCTGTTCCTGTAACGTTAATTCTGATCCTGCGGGAATTTCGGGATAAAAAGTAGCCTATATATTGCTCCAGAACTTCCTCTATCTCCCAATGGAAGTCTCATAAAATTTAAGCCCACACCTACGCGTATAGGAGTTTTTCCCGCGTGATTCCTGATCCCGCCGGGATTCCGGGATAAAAGTAGTCTATATGTTACTTCACAACTTCCTCTATTTCCCAGTGAAAGTCCCATAATAATCAAAGCTAGTGAGTCTGCGCAAAAGAGTTTTTTCCGCGTGAATCCTGATCCCGCGGGAATTCCGGGATGAAAAGTAGATTATATGTTGCTCCACAACCTCCTCTATCTCCCAATGAAAGTCCCATAAAAATCTAAGCCCGCGACTTGGCGCATAAGAGTTCTTCCCGCGTCATTCCTGATCCCGCCGGAATTCCGGGTTTATCCCGTAGCCTAAATGTTGCTCATGAATATCCGCTATCTTCCAGTGAAAGTTCCATAAAAATTTAAACTCGCGACATAGGATATGTATATTTACAGTGGTTTTTTGCACGTGAATCCTGATCACGCGGGAATTCCGGGATAAAAAATAGCCTAAATGTTGCTCAGGCATCTCCGCTATCTTTCAGTGAAAATCCCATAAAAATCCGTTCAGCCGATCCGGAGATTAGCGCGCGCAAACAGACAAACAGACAAAATTTTTTTAGTAAAAAAATTTTTTTTTACATTCATGTTCTAGTACTGTTTCTTAACCCCCCTATATATATTTTGTTTTTTCAATTTCGCAAAAAAGCAGACACGACTTTTCTACGCTCTTATTATATCCTATCCTACTAATATTATTATAAACGCGAAAGTTTGTAAGGATGTATGTGTGTGTGTGTGTTTGTTGCTCTTTCACGCAAAAACTACTGAACGGATTTTCACGAAACTTTGCAGTTATATAGCTTAGACATCGGAATAACATAATTTGTTAAAATTTATAGAAATTTTTGAAGGGACTGGTTTCCCGAAGCGAAGCGAGGGCGGATTTACTAGTAGATTTATAATATTTTATTGAGTTGTAAATAAAAAAGTAGATTCTGTTACGATACAATATTAAATCAATGCCACATTTAAACGGTTCTGAGTCGCCAATCAATACTGGCAAGGCAATGCTGTGCTTTTGGGGAATTACGCGGTCGATATTTTGTGTTATTCATAATCCATGCACTCGTAACGGTTATACAAATACACCTATTCTATAGCCGAGAATCTGGAATTGCCAATACCCGCTAGAAAGGAATATATTACGTGTACTCACAGTCCAATTTAGCATGTTACAAAATTTACTTCAGACACTAAATAAGAAATATGTGAAGTTTGTTAGGAACGGGTAATTAAACATAATTAATTAAAGTGATATCTGAACCGTCAATCTTCATCTGATGGCGTGACAGCTACAATTTGACAGTTGTAATTAATTACTGTACGTATGTACAGTAATTATAGTTGTAATTACGACTATAATTACTGTACGTATGTACAGTAATTATAGTCGTAATTATAATTACAGTACTTACGTACATACTGTACGTATGTACTGTAATTATACGTACGTACGTAAGTACTTACGTACATACTGTATGTATGTACTGTAATTATAATTATTTTAATTGTTGATTATTGCTTATGTCATCGCTCTAGAATTAAATAGCGGTCGTGGCTCGCAGTTTGAATTGGGTGAATGTTTTCATCACAATTCTAGTTATCCTGCCTGGTATTGATAAATTTCGATTTGTTTGAGGAATCTAGCCGGAGTCCTCTTTAGATCACCTAATTTTTTTGACTAAACATGACAAAATTTATACCTAACAGTTTCGCGTAGAGTAGGTACTCTGTGTTATACCACAGAGTAACAATTAAATAGCACTTTATGAGACGCTAAGGCTTGTTTGTTGTTTGTTTGTTGTATCTGTGTTGCACGTTTTCAATATTTCAAATGCAAACATAAGGAAAAATAATAAATTGAAAGTAAAAAAATGTTTTACTTTGAATAATATTATGTTACAAAAGTTGGACAGGAAAAGTTGGTAGATAAACATGCCTAAGTACTACCTACAATAATCCACTAAGTTTTGACTTACCTATCCTCTTTTGCGGTTTCGCCATTAAAGTGATAATATAATTTTATAAATAATATATAGCTGGTTATGGTTATTATACGATGGATGTAACTGTCAGGGTTATTTACATAGCGTCATAATTTTATATTTCCAATGTGAACATAGTTATCGTTATAGACATAAAATTTGAGAAACTTTAATTAAAATTGCGAAAATTTACAGTGTGTACACTACTCTAAGCAAATTTTTTTCCGTTACGAAGAATAGACCAACAATCATTCAAGTTAGAATAGGGGGAAGTGGGGAAGATTCATATAAGGGGCAACAAGGGATTCTACAGTTTAACGTTTTTTATGTCATTATCGATGCGATTTGTCAATAACAGGAAATACCAATACACATACACAAAAATACATACAAATATATACCCGATTCTTAGTTATAATTCTTAGCAGTTAAGCATCTTTGATTATGTATCAAAATCCAAGTCACCCTTGCAAAGTAACTAGGAACTAGGTACTCGTCGTATACCGTCACTTGAAGCCAATAAAACATCATTCTTTATCAAGTTGAAGGTTGCAAAGTGTTGCGGTAATCTGTACGTAATTACATATAATAATAGAAAAAAACTTCAGTTTAAACCAGTATTCACCACTACAAACCTACAAGTAATATTATATTACACAATACCTCGAGATAAAATTAATTAGTTTATTGATTTCAAAAGAATGTAATTATTGACTTACATGTAAATATGTACCTATAACTTATTATAAAAATAGTCTATGTATTTTGCTTCAAGCATAATTTATTGTATTCTATAAATACAGAAAAATCACTTAACTTTTGAATTTTTAGCTTTGAAAGTACTCAAACTTTTGAATACTTTGATGTATATCTGATGTGTTACCGACTACTTAGTTAAAAAGGGAGAATGGTGGAAAAGATAATTCATCAAAATCATTGCAAACACTTTTATCAATCAAAACGGGATTTTGTTACCTCTCAATGTTGGCCGTTGTGAGGCTCTTCGATGTTGGCTCATAATTCGGTACCTTACTGTAACAGTATGTAGTGAGAAAATGAGGAAATTTGATTCAAGATCATCGTCATACTATTGTCCTATTACTCTACATAATTCTTATTTATTTACCACAAACTGCAGTTGTAGGTCCATAGAAACAAACGTGTTAACAACATTCAATTTTGGTACGTACGTATATGCTTATCCTCCCATATTCGTAGATCCAATAATTTTAATAACATAAAATGAAAAGTCGTAATTAGGAAGACGAAGTACAAATTTTATTTATTTACTTATGTTAACTTTATTAACCATGATATAAAAATATTATAGGTTTTATATATGGCGAGCTTAATGTTAGTTGCATTCTCTATCAGCTACCCATTGGGCCTAGCCGAAATGCACGAAGAGCGGTATTATAAAAATATTTATTTCTTATTAGGTTTTACCATTTTTTTTATAAATTATAAAGGAGTTAAGCTCCCACTTGATTAAGACGTCAATATTGTGAACAAACACCGAGACTAGCAATTTAATTCAGTATTTATTTAAATATCTCTTCAATTCGCTCGACAATCTTCCACAAACTAAGCTACAGGATTGTCCTATAAATAACTTCACTATGACTTAATTTACCTCGACAGTTCTGCTCTATAAGGCAGCAGTCCATAAATCGTTATTTTGGTGGTCGACCACTACATCGCTAATAAAAATAATAGACAACAAATTTTTATTGACTGCAGTTTTTATGAATATGACCCTTATAACATATGAAGTTTATTACTTCAATAGCCTTGTTCTTGAAATATTTCAGTCTCTTATTAACTTTATTTGTCAGATGACTTTGCACGGGAAGGCTATTTGGGTACTATACTATGTCGCCGTATGTATGATCAACATAAGATACATAATATTCATTGCTGCATATAACAATATGTGCATTTTGTGGAACTATTGTACACAATTCTCAAAATTGTACATTGTTATGTTGTATACCTCATTTCCCAAGCTATAAAGTATTGTATAGGTACCTGGACAAATGATCAAATGGACATATTCATCTCCTAGTAAATTAATAGGTAGGTAACATGTAAAGTTTGTAAAATAATTGCTATCAGGGAACTACACAATAAATTGTAAACCAAAATTCCTTAAAACTTGAAATCGAAGTTTAAACAAAATTTTGGCCCTAAAGCAATCGATGATTTAGCTAGGCCAAAGCTCAGAATAAAAGTCTTTTAGCGTAAGTTAGGAATGACCTCTTATGACTAACTTCGTTATTAATTACCTTCTTTTCTGGAAAGAAGATTCTTCCGATATTAGCATTTCAGTGATAAGTTCCTAATTTTAATTTCCTTTTGTTCCAGATGCCCCGAATGATGCGAATTACATGATTGGTGGAGTCGTCATTGCCATGGCCCTTGTAGGGCTCATCATAGTGCTGCTGGCTCTCACTATCAAGTAAGTAAGAAATTCCTATGAATTAAATGATTTTTCTTAAAGAATTATCATTGTTACCTATTGCAAGATCGATTGTGAACATTTCCTTGCGTTTGCCATTACGATTACGTAGTTCTCATTACGAAATAATCTCAGAATTGTGACCATAGATGCCATAGAAGCCGTTACAGATTATACTTACTTATTATTGAACAAAGAATAAACTCAATCGATCTTGGATAGGTATTTCAGAGGTCATAACTGGAAGATGGAGTACCATCACAAGTATGTGATGAGAGCAAAACTCGTAAAACTCATAAAGATATAATAAAAATCGCAAACAAATAGGCACTTGTGGTTTACGAGTAATGAAATGGGGAACGTAATGTTAACAGAGAACTTTAGAAGACTAGAGGGTTTGGTAAACCGAGTTGATATATTTATTGTAGGTATATGAATATGAAGCAGGTCATTTTATGAATATACGATTAATAATAATATTATAAATAAAGATACAGTAGTCGACTACTAACATTGCTAGGTATACAGAATCTTTTCGACAACTATGTTGTTCTTTTAATTCGAAATGTATCAATTTTCAATCCTTCGAAACATTATTTCTAATAGAGTAGGTATACATACCAAATGAGGATTATATAAGAATTTATCTACAACTACATAATATAGATAATCCATACTAATATTATAAATGCAAAAGTCTGTCTGTCTGTGACATTTTCACGGCTAATACACCGGTCCGATTTGGATGACATTCGGAATCAAGATAGTTGAAGACCCAGAGTCACACATAGGCTACTTTTTTTCAAAAATCAATTCCTAAAAGCTTGAAATAGGGGATAAAAGTTTGTATGAAAAATCCCGTTTCGCGGTATAAATGAATTCCACGCGGGCGAAGCCGCGGGCAGAAGCTAGTTTTATATAAATCAACCTGAAACCACAGACTGACGCGATAAATCAAAGATATTGTAGTTGAATTTGTGCCAATTGAGTTTAACCCACGTCTTTAATTGCGTTAAAATTTCATGGACAAACTGCGAGCAAGATAAATAGAAATAATTTACCAAATGTTTATTGACTTCTCTATATCTAGCCTTAATTAAAACAAATATAACTAAATGGACTATTTGAAATGTTTTCCGATTAATTCGTAATTCGAAATAACTTTATAAACGGTGATTAAATCGCATTTGTAAATGACGTTTCAAATTCCATCTTTTAGGTTCAAGTCAACATGTAAGAAATCATAAATTCATAATAAGCTAGTATTTCACTGCAGCGAATCCGGGATTTGGTTTGGATTATCTACTCGGCATAAAGCCATTGCGAAATTAATAAAATAAATGATATTAAAAGAAATAAATGAAAAAAATAAGGAGGTAAATTAAGAAATTAATTACGCACAAATTTGAAAACATCTTCTACAACAACAATAACAGTATCCCTCCTCTGTCCATTGTTTTGAAACAGTAGCTTAGTAGTAGCAGTAGTAGTATCAGTAGTAGTAGTTAATGCCGAAGGGTTTTGCTTTAGAACAGCAAAGGAGGTTGGGAGTAAAAACAACGCGGAATTAAATACTTTATAAAATAAACCCAAGCAATTACAGAATTACTGGGATTCACAAGAATAATAAATAATTGATAACACACCAATTAAAGTGAATTCCAACGCAAAGAACAAAAAAATGTTCACGCATACCGATAACACATAGTTGCTACACGAGCTGTTATTGTCATGTAATGCTAGAAGTTACAAATACCTGATGTGAACTGAACCCTGATAATATAAATTGCGAACGGAGCTAGCATATCAGAAATGTTAGCCTATGACATAATATGTTTAATGTTGTGGTTTGTATCATAGTACCGTTGAAACGTATACATTGGGCGTTTTTCCATTAGCGCCGGTGCCGGCGCCGAGCCGGTGCCGGAGAAGCAAAACTGTATGAAAATGTATGGCTCGATTTTCCACTTACCGGCGCCGGCGCCGGCCCGGCAATGAGTCCCGCCGGCGCCGTCGCCGGCTGGTTGTCAAAAGAGAGTAGAAGGGCAGTGCCGAGCGTGTGTTGTATGCGCAGCACTGGCTGACATGCCTAAAAATCCAAAAGCGCCAGGAAGTATCCTTCTTCTTAATTTTCAGATACAAATTCTCCAACAAATAGTTAAATGTTTCTTTGGTCATGCGAAAATAGTTGAAGAAATTTCTGGGGTCCCTTTTCAACTTTTCAAATAGGGTATATGCTCCTTCTAAATATCTGACTTTCAATATTGGATGAATCCAGAATTCGACGTCTCTGTGTCGGTATTGGCGTCGTAGATATAAAAGATATAACAAATATAGTCGACGGCTTGAAGATACCATTGTTATATTTATCTACGCGTTGTACTTTGCGTGTTGTCGTGCTGAAGTCCGTGTCAGTACTGTACCACTCACCGGCCATAAGCCGGCATCGACACCGGCGCAGTGGAAAAACGAAGACCCGGCGCCGGTGCTGTGCCGGCGCCGGGCCGGTGCCGGACCGGCTAATGGAAAAACGCCCATTAGGTCAACGTTTCTCAAACTTCTTTTCTCGATTTGTGATATTCTACTTGTTATCATGTAGAATCAAAAAAATCATTAGTTTGATGGCAGTGCAATGTTTTAAATCACTTGTATTGCAGTTCCAGGTGTTAATTAACGGCATAATACTAAATACAACATGAATATTTTAACCACCGTTATTTGTCTTATACGAATCTGTCTTTCTATAAGTACTTTTCAGTTGGAAATTTAATGTATGTACCCAACAAATTTAATTCTTTGCGACTGCGGTCAGTTGTTTCGCTAATGAATTAACAGCTGTACCTACCTATTAATTCAAAATTAACATATTTAAATGTTTATATAATTATTTTAATCATGAAAGATTAAAATAAAATGGACTTTAAATTATAAATAACACGTACGTATATTTACAATAAGCAAGCCGGGTACAGTAGGTATTAAAGTTCCTACCCGGCATTGTATTTTCTCGGCTCAGCTATCATTTGAGAAACACTGCATGAGATAAAATAAAGCTTGTTATGCCTTTTAAAGCACATTGCATACAGGTATAAAACACCTTTGTTACGACTAGGTAATACGATGATCATAACAATAATAGGATTAGTTTTAGGTATTCTTTACTTTCTAATTGTTTTACTATTATTGTAATTTCTTACATCTGCTAGTATCAAATAAATATGTGTTTTTGTGAGTTAGGACGTGTAACGACATTTACTATGCCATCTTGAAATTCCATCTCGTTGGCTATTAAATATACGAGGTGTGAGTTATGAATGAAAGTATGACATTTTATCAAGCTAAGATCATCAAATGACAAATTTGTCAAGTTCGTCACAATTTTTTTTACCGCTTAATATTTTCTTCTAGGTGGCACTTCGTCTTGCAATTTACTTTTGGCAATGTGACAAGCGTTTGCAATTCCTTGCATTCCCAGTCGCTAATGTAATTTCCTGCTGTTTCCTAACTGTATGTATTTAAGAACTTGTACATAATACAATTGCTAGTGAGTAACTATCATTCAGCCGCTGTAAGTCTAGCCGCTATAACACGGCGTAGACGAGACTATGATCTAATAGACTCACCTTTACGCATTTGGCAAAGGAGATTTCTCACCCGGCTTGCCTGGGGAACAGTTATGCTCCGATTGTTCTATATTTGGAACTGGTAGAGCAAACAATGTAGTCTTTCATGGCGTAGTTATAACCGTGGTGTTATAAAACTCGTCGCATAAGAAAGTCGTCACACTTAATTTAGTTCAACAATTAAATAATCGGTGGATCATAGGGTTTTTCCCGTTGGCTTCCATTCCCGTTCTCACCCGTCCCACTAGACCCCGAAAACGATTAATTTGATTTTAGACATTGTGCAGGTATTTCAAAATTGGCTTTCTTCTTCTTCTATTTATGATTGGTAGACAAAAAGTCGTTTCACGGATTACATCGAAAGCAAATCTTCCAAAATAATCAAATTGGTCTTTAAATCCACCGCATAGTAGCGGATTTCTCCAATATTACTTCAGTGTACAGGCATCGCTACTCTGGAACTCCTTACCCACTGAGTTGAGGAAGGTATCCACCAAGTTCTAAGAAACGACTCCGAGAACATTTTCTAAATTCCACCCTTAATTGATATTTAAGTGTATTCCACCAGTTTGTAACGTATTGTGCAGAAATATGTATGTATTTTATTGTACTATGTATATATTGTATTGTGTATATATTAAATAGTATATATTATATTGTGTGGTATATATAGGTATATATTTTTTATTATGTATTATTTAGGTAAGGTATGTTATAGTATATTCTATATAGGTAATAATTATTCATTTATTTTGCAAGCATTATCTTCTTCCTTCGTATTTCTCTTTTTTACAGTTCATACACCTACTATCTGCCTTTTCAACATCTACCCAGGGCTGACTGGTAGAGAATGCCATCATGCATTAAGTTTTTGCCCTTGTATACCCTAGAATAAGGTGTTACTAAATAAATAAATAAATAAATCCTTATCCTTACTAATATTATAAATGTGAAAGTGTGTTTGTTTGTTTGTTTGTTTGTTTGTTTGTTTGTGACGCTTTCACGTCGCAACAAAGCTATTATATGGTAAGGTTTATGTGTGTGGGGATAGTTAGGAGGGTGGAGAGTGACGTAGGCTACTTTTTACCGCGTAAAAACATCCCATTCCCATGGGAAGATCGATGTTTTGTTAGTTGCTAGATATTTATTTTCGGAGTTGTTAATAGATGGCGGTAATAAAATTCATTTGCAAGTTCTGAATTACGCTATCAAATACTACATGTAATTTACTTAAGTCATAGGCAAATGTAATAGGCTACTTTAGCTCTGCCTCGAGAACTCCCCGCTCCGGCTGTATTCAGTGTACCGCCCGCCCGCTGGCACTATCCTGTTGACTGATGTCCGCAAGTTGCTCAGCCAACAGGATAGTGCCAGCGGACCAGAGGGACCTTCGAGTCGAGAGCCTGGACGACTTCATCGAGAGATTGGCACGCAACATGTTCGGGCGTGTCGACGCGTCGCGGTTCCCACATCTGCAGGACCTGGCGCCGCTCCACGCCCGTCCACCGGACCGCTGGGCCTTCCCGCGCGACTTGCTGGTTGCGCGGGACGGGCATAGCACTGACTGATACTGGGGCTTCGTAAGTCGTCGCCCGGCGCTGATCGGCTCCTGCTGGGCTTCCCACCAGCGGGATTCACCCGGTAGGGCCTCGATCGCCTGGGCGGCGCGAAGATGAACCCCATCCCGTTTAAGACTCTGTGGCCTGTAAAAAGGCCGCCACTCACCGGACTTGACCTATTGGTTAACCACAGATGGATAACCAAGGGCCTTAGGGCCCAACCCAAGGACCGGCCCGTTTTAACGGGCCGCGAGAGACACCCCCAAAGGGGAACTAACTGTCCCGAGGGCTCCACACACCTCAGACAGGATGGAGTGAAGAGAGCGAGTAGTAGGCTACTTTTTAGCCTAAATTCCTACGGGAGCGAGACCTACGCGGCTGTTACCTACGGGTCCCGAAGCGAAGCGCGGGCGGTTCTCTAGTAATTAATAGTTTTGTTAGTCGCTTTGTGGAGTTGGTCTGCAACTCCTATGGCCGTCTTACTGTTTACTGAAAACTGACTAAAGGCCACGAATAAACTCTAAATGACCGTGAAATAGTGTCCAAATTCATGTTGTAAAATTCCAGTTTTCTTTCGTCTGAATACGTTTCAATCATAGGTCAATACGGACGGACTCTCTCAGTATATCAGAATACTGCAGCTGCCGACTGCAGCGCCAAAGCCGTTAGTTCCCTGGTTCCCTGTGTTTCCAATCAGTGCAAAACCAAAATCGTGAGTTCGTGACCCCATACATTGTTGTGATCGTTTAAAATATGTATTCGATGATGTAATTGGCGAAACTGACTCGTATCATACAGTTGGAGACTAATCTTTAGCTCAAGGTAATAGAACGGCGACTGACGGCGAGTTGCAGAGTGGCGGAACTCGAAGGATTTGTTTTATCGCTTGCATTTGTGACTGTGACTCAGGTAAATACGACTTCGAGTTTTGAAGGATTTCTCAGTAATCATTTAAAAGAAGTTATTTTCATATTTATGAAGATTTAATTTTTCTCAAATACAAAATACAAATCTCAAATACAAAAGAAGGGACGGTAATGAAAAAAATGAGGTTTGCTTCCTCTCTCGTTTCTTATCCGGTTTCTTACCACTCGATGAGTTGTCTGTCCATTTGTCAGAATTTTAAACAAATAAAAAGTGGAAAAATAAGTGTAAAAAAATAAGAAACCACTTGGGGTTATAAGCCGTTTTGCCTTGATAGCAGCTCATTATAATACAAGAAATTCTTGTATATTATATAGTGTATATTATGTAGGGTATGTACTTGAATTTACATATCACTTTTGTTAAGTTGCTCATACATAATATTATGTTATTGTTGCTAATATTGAGTTTCAAATAATAAAGCAAGCAAGTAAATAATGATTTAAGTTGGAGGATAACATTACCTATCTTGGTAAATCCGTGTTTAACTTAGATACTTTATAGGGAAAATGTAATTTCATTTTCATATTTAACATGGCTTTTAATAATAATGGCACTTCTTAAGAATCCCATAATAAAATTAACACCTCTTGTATAAGTAATAGTTACATAGCAAAATCGATTTTATTTTATATACTAAAACATCTCAATTTTACGCATAATATCCACTCAATGGTAATGTACATAAATTTGACCTTCTATATATTTTTTGAGCAACTAAACCCTTTTTCGTTGTAAAAACAAATATTTGAAATATTTGAATATACTTGTCACTTGCTTGTAAAGTTTCACAACTACCTTTACTACTAACTAGGTATGTCATTTTCTTATCTTTGTACAAAAAAGATAGCTATTATTACTATATAATTTGTTAAAGATTTTGTCCTTACTAAAAGCCGTTCCATGCAAAGTACCTAAAAATTTGCATCAAAAACTGACACATATTAAAAAAAATAAAAATTCTACCTACAAGCCATATTTTTATCACTGCCATAATTATATTGCTTTAGGAAGTGACGAATGCTATTATTGAAGGTACTTTGAAAAAAGTAGTTAGTTCAAATCAAATGACAATTGACTAGTTTCCTAGTCCTCTGTTCGGAATGTAAAACGTCTTTGTGTTGTGTGTGAAAACGGGCAGGCTTGCCGCAACTACGTACGCATTTGACGCAGATACAATAAATCTGAAGTGATACTGATAGATTCAGACGAAGGTGTTTACTGAAAACGCCGAGAGATTCGCAAACATTTACCACTTTCTGTCTTGTGCGCTGAAATATTTCGACTATGATGCTGGTTCTCAGTATCATCAAACGTTCCTTCAGGAAGTTGCTGAAGAAAATGTGAGTGATTATTTCTTTATTTCTATTGTAGATATATTATTATGAAATCGTCTGTAATTTAAATTTATTGTTGTAATCGATCTCAATTCACATCGTAAAAAGTTTTGAATACCTGACATATTATAACTTTAATGTGTGTATTTGTATGAATATAAGTGGTGTGATAGCTTCTGACGATTTATCGATTTATCGTTTTTTTGTTTGAGGAAATTTTTTAAAGTATTTTAAAACGTAACTTCTAAAATAACTTTTTTTTTTACTTTATATAAGTTAATGCTTGACTACACCTACTACCTGATGGAAAGCAGCAACGTAGTCATGGGTGGTAAAGCGCACTAACTTAGAAGCCTATTCACTCTTTTCTTGAAGAATTAAAATGAAGGGTAGAGGTTATGCCATCTTCTTAAGCCTTTACTTTATTTTTATAATTATATTGAGATTTTTCGAATTAGGTAGATATATAAACATCTTTGTATTATTTAAATTTGCCGATATCCAACCTAATAGGATATAGTAGATATTATCGAGTTGAGACTAGTTTATTGGAATGTGCTAAATTGTTTCCAAGTCAAGACTACGTATGTGATAATTAATTAAATTATATGTCACATTGCCTGTTTTAAATAATGATCATGTTTTATATTATTGTGGATCGGACTGTAGGCTAAATTTTATGGAAGCAAATTTTAATTCATGATAAAACAGGCCGATATTTTTCTATGAGTAGGTACTTTTCATTTAGTAATAATTAGTATGTCCTTAGTAATTGAGGATTTCCGCGTTAGAATTAAATATAATCGTTGTCATAATTAACCTTGTGACAGAACAGAACCACTAACAATAAACAGTTCAAAACTCTTCTGGTATTGAATTGACCTGGGAACTTTTCAGTCCTTGCGTCTCGATACTCTCGATCTCACTAGGTCGTGTGAATTGTGCTACTATGAATCTTAAGTGATGGTTTTAAAGATCATGTGCAGCGCATTCGTGAGATGAAACTTGCGTGAGATATTTTGAGAATTAACAAGTTTCTGTGTACAAAGACACTCGATGGAGTTGTGACGTATTTCTGGTTATGTGACATTGACAACATTGTGCTTGTAAACATAATGTTTTCTCTTATCGTTTCTCTTTTGAAAGCTTCTAGTTTCGTCATTAGGTCATTACGCGCGAATTGAATGAGATACCTACCTACTTACAATAACTTTTTGGACAAATTAATCCTTATATATCGTAATGTAGGTCAAGGTTATCCAAAGTTGATCATCCAATCGCCATGAAATTCCACCGTTCCGTATTTAAATATACTCCATAGAAAAGTTTATATGAACAAAATAAATAAACGCCTTAAAATAGCTTAATAATCCGTTGCGAGTATAAAGATGGCGCTTGATAATATATATGTAATTTGAAAAATTTTGCAGACATACATATAATATTATGTGAACCAAAGAGATAAAACAAAATTTGATGGTCAACTTACATATGTCAGTGAAAGGCATCCAAATGTGTTTAGTTGTTTTTAATATCAGGAACAAATGCACAGGCAAACAGATAAAATTCGCTAACATCCATTTCATCAAATGGACCTTCTTTTATAGGGACAACAATAAAGTCCAGCATCTTTCTTTATACTTAAAACCTTCTTAATCTCAAGTGGCCAAACAAGTTTAATACAATTAATGAACGAAGAAGTAGTTAACGTATCTACCTACATACTCTTGCCAGACGATCTTATTACAGTTGAGATGTTTTTCTTTAATTTCTTATTAATATTTTGTCAAAGATCCTAAGGGTGTATTTTAATGCCAACGTATTAGATACAAAGCCATAGCTCTCTTGGACATTTGTAAGTTATTGGAACAGTTCAATAAAACAATACATCTTTCAATAACATTTCTTCAACATTATTCTATTGTAGCATTTATTTTGTAACTCCACGGTAAGTAGATATTGTTATAAAAACGTATTCTAAATCGGTTGATAGTTTTTACCCGACTTATGACGAAGCCAAGTGGAGGTTTTATGATTTGAACCCAAATACCTACATAATAATTAGATATGCAATTTGTTCGTCTGTTCCCACGGCATTTTAAAAATACTTAGGTATCATAATTTGATAAATCTTTGGATGCATCTTGATTGTCCGCTTGTGATGTCACACTAAATTTAATACGATGCCCCATAGGGAACTTTATAATATTGTTGAAGTATCAATTGGAAGACACAATTATATCATATTTTTTTTCACGACAATTGAAAACTTAACTACAATCCCACCTGCTGGTAAATGGCGTAGCATTGCATAGATATAGATTATGACGTAATTGATAATACTGTTACGTGTCAGGACTACTGGGTTCGAGAAAATGCCAAAATGTACCACAAAGACTTTATTTGTACTCGTAGATACACAAATTACACGACGTACACAGTACACACTAAAACACTCTGCACGTAGGTACTAGTAAACACACTCGTCGAACACTGTATCGCTCGTAGAAATCACTGGTATCTTCCTGGTTTCGCTTCCGAAACTAGAATGTCCGCACTTGATCGATCGCCCCTTTTTATACCACTCACGCACCATTCACGCCAATCCAGAACTTTCTCGCTAATTCCGGACGGACCCGATTCGTATAAAATTCGAGAACGTTCCTTGCAACCGAGTTTCGTCCGTATGACTATTGCCGTAATGGTCGAAGCGTCGTGCGTACGGGCAAGCGCGCTATTGTTCTATTGTTGACTCGACATGTTTATGGCCCCTATTTTTTATTGTTTTGCGAGGTGATACGCCAGGGCTGTCACATTGCCCCCCTCTTAGACATGCTCGTCCCGAGCATTATTCGATCCATGAAATGGTGCCAATCTGTCCACGTGCACGATCTTCGGCTTTCGTCTGTCCCCCTGTCTGATCCGGTAGGTCACGTCGTTAATCTTCGTGACAACTGTGTAAGGGCCTTCCCATCGTGCTTGTAGCTTCGGAGACTTCCCTTTCCTCCGCAGTGGATTGTGCAACCATACAGAATCTCCCTTCTTGAAACCATGTTTCCGAGCATCGCGATCGTACCGGGTTTTCATCTTTTCGCTGGTCTTCAAACATTGCTCCCTTACAAGATCATGTGTCTCGTCCAATTGTTCCCGTAAGTCCGCGATGTATTCAACGGTTGGTTTCGGGGCATCTGGCGGTGTTCCGGTAAGCAAATCCATCGGCAGACGCATTTCTCTTCCGAAGTTAACTTTAGCCGGTGTAAATCCCGTAGACTCGTGTATGGCAGACCGATATGACATCAGGAACAGAGGAATGTACCGATCCCAGTCTCGCTGATGTTCCTCGACGACCTTGGCCAAGTGATTTTCCAACGTTTGGTTGAATCTCTCCACCATGCCGTCAGATTGAGGATGCGCCGGTGTGGTACGTGTCTTATTTATTCCCAAAAGTTCACACATCTCCTGGAATAACGTCGACTCGAAGTTCCTGCCTTGGTCGCTGTGTAACTCCAATGGTACACCAAAGCGGCATACTACCTCCTGGACAAGTTTCTTGGCCACGGTCTTCGCCTCTTGGTTCGGAGTTGCAAACGCTTCCGGCCATTTACTGAAGTAGTCTTGAACCACTATGATGAATCTATTCCCGTCTTCCGTCTGAGGGAATGGCCCAGCAACGTCTATGGCGATTCTCTCCCAAGGGGCTCCGACGTTGTACAGCTGTAGTTTCCCTTTGGATCTAGTGCGGGGCCCTTTCACTGAAGCGCACACTGTACACTTTCTGCACCAATCTTCAACGTCCTCTCGACATCGCACCCAATAAAAGCGTTCTCGTATCTTTACGAGGGTCTTCTTGATGCCGAGGTGCCCGCCAGAAGTGCCATCGTGTACGAGCTTCAGCAAATCAGCCACTTTACTCCTGGGGATAACCATTTGCAGGGTTCTTTCCTTTCCGTTGAGTGATTCCCAACTCCGGTAAAGCACGCCATTCTCCAATATAAGGCTGTCCCATTGAGCCCAGTATGCCTTAGTCGTCGCGCTTGATGCTGACACATCACTCCACAGGGGCCTCTGTCCTTTGGCTTTTATTCCATGATCAGGCTGAGGTCTTTGTCTTCCTTCTGAGCTTGGCTTACTTGCTCCGTTCCCCAAGACTCGTCTAGGTCCTGCATCCTTATCACCCTGACCTCTTCTTTAGCCTCATGCTTGATGCAATGTCGACATTCGTCGGAGCATGGGCGTCGTGACAGGGCGTCGGCGTTCGAATGAGCTCTTCCGTTACGATGCTCTATTACGAAGTTGAACTCTTGAAGCTGTTCGATCCACCTCGCGACCTGGCCTTCCGGGTTCTTGAATTGCAGAAGCCACCTCAGAGCAGCGTGGTCCGTTCTTATTGTGAACTCGCGTCCCAACAAATACTTGTTGAAGTGCTGAAGGGTCTTCACCACAGCCAGTAATTCTCGCCGAGTCACACAATAATTTCTTTCCGGTTTCGAAAGGGTCTTGCTAAAGTACGCAATGACCACCTGCTGGCCGTCCTGGTCTTGGGATAATACTCCTCCGATGCCAGTATTGCTAGCGTCCGTGTCCACTATGAATCTCCCTTCTCTTCTGGGATAGCCAAGAATCGGAGCCAAGCACAAACGTTCCTTTAAGCGAACAAACGCATCTTCGCAATCGGAATCCCAACTGAAGATTCTCTTGTCCTCCGTGAGACGGTGTAATGGCTTGGCTATCTCTGAGAAGTTCTTCACAAACCGACGGTAATAGGCACATAACCCCAAGAACGCTCTTACATCGGTCTTGTTCTTTGGTGTCGGCCATTCTTGAACAGCTCTTATCTTGTCTGGATCAGTTCGAACACCTTCGTCCGATATGATGTGTCCCAAAAATGATACTTCCTTCTTGAAGAAGTCACATTTCTTCGGATTGAGCTTTAGGTTGGACTCACGGAATCGTCTGAATACCTTCTCCAGATTTCGCATGTGTTCCACGAAGTTTCGTCCCATGACTATGACGTCATCGAGGTATACCAGACAAGCGTCCCCCAAAAGTCCGACCAACACTCGCTCCATGAGACGCTCAAAAGTGGCAGGAGCGTTACATAGCCCAAAAGGCATTACGCGGAACTGCCACAAGCCATTTCCGGTTCCTGTGGTAAAGGCAGTCTTCTCCTTGTCTTCTGGCCGTACTTCGACCTGCCAGTAACCACTCTTCAGGTCGACCGTCGAAAACCACTCCATTCCACCAAGCATATCCAATGTGTCGTCAATCCGAGGCAGAGGGTAGCTGTCCTTCTTGGTAACGTTGTTGAGCATTCTGTAGTCGACACAGAATCTAGTACTGCCATCCTTCTTTTTCACGAGTACCACAGGTGAACACCAAGGGCTAGTTGATGGCTCGATCACCTTGCTGCGCGCCATGTCCTTTATCATTTCCGCAACTTCGTTTTCCTTTGCCAATGGTACTCGTCTTGGTCTTTGCTTGATCGGTGGAGTAGTACCAGTATCTATTGGGTGAGTGACAAGATTTGTTCTTCCAAGGTCGCTATCTCCTCTGGTAAAGATGTCCTTATAGTCCATCAACAACTTTGCTGCCCGAGTGTATTCTTCAGTGCTCAAATTCCTCCTGGTCGCCTCCAGCAAAGATGTCATATGATCCGTTGATCCAGGTTTGTCCGAATATTCTTGGACCTTCCTTAAGCTGTCCACGGCTTCACATCGGCCGATAACCGTATTCTTCGCGAGATGTATCGGCATGTTGCTAAGATTGATGACTTTTAACTTAGCGTCGCGTTTGGTCATGAGCAGTGTCCTTGCCGTGATCCAACTGGGATGATCTCCATAGTCTTCCACTACGACACATCGATCCAGCTTTATCTCTTCTGGAAACCTAATCTGGACCAAGGTTTCCGATCTGGGTGCCAGCTTCACTGTCCTCAAACAGTACACTGCTCCTGAAGATGAACCCTCCAAGAAGACTTCTTGATCCTTGAAGCTTAACACTCCTCTAGCTATATCAACTATACAGTGATGTGTCCGTAGAAAGTCCAGTCCGATAATGCAGTCGTCAGTTATATTCGCTACTAAAACAGACTGCGTGTAAATGTCACTTCCAAGTTTCAATCTTGCTTCCGTAACTCCTAGGACGGTCACTGGCTGGCCTGTCGCTGTCTGCAGATTGCATGATGGTCGTCCATTTTCCCACATGATAGTCCGCTTCAGTAGTTCCGGTCGAACGATGGATTTCGATGCTCCCGTGTCAATAGTAAAGCGACAGGGTATGCCATTTATCTCCCCAGTCGTTACAAGGCTGTTCCCGTCACAAGCTTGTGATACCAATACAGTAGGGGCTCGACGAAGTCCAGCCGCTGCCCGTCCCGTGGCGCTGACGCCTTTTAATTTTAGCAGCTCCTGGGTGTCAACTTGGGTAGCCGTCGACACCGATTTCGTTTGCTTCCGAGTCCGGCAGTTAATCCTTATATGTCCTCGTTCACCGCATCCGTAGCAGATAGGCCCAGTACGAGGTTGAATAGCCGCCACAACTTCGCGCACCTTACAACTCTTGTAGTCGCTTCGTACCGCTTCCACTTCAAGGGCATGCGCTAAAGCTGCTTCCAATGTGGCGTGATGACCCAAGCGCACCGTTGCTCTCACTTCGGGATCCCGTATACCGCTGACAAACGCCTCTAATACTTTGTCTTCTACCGGTGTGGAACTCGAAGCATAGGCTCGACGTACGAGGCGCTCGATCTCCGTAGCCCATTGCTGCAGTCCTTCGCTCGACTTCTGTACTCGGTCTTTAAGTTGCGCGCGGTACACGTGCTCCAGGTGCTTTTCCCCGTAACGAGCTTCCAAGGCCTTAAATAGCGACTCCAAGGTGCGTCGCTCGGCGGGCAGGTTCTCAAGGACCAGCAGTGCCTCCCCTCGTAGAGCTAAGGTAAGTGCCGCCAACGAGTGCTCGTCTTCCCAGCCATTCCCATTTGCAACTACCTCGAACTGGTGCCTGAACGCCGTCCACGAGGTCGTGCCGTCGAAACTTGGGACCTTAAATTTCGGGGCCCCAGAGCATGAACTCGTTGCTGCCGTGCCCATAACCCTTATTTTCTGCAGCTTATTGTCCAAATCTACGAGCCTAGTTTCGTGGAAGTTACCGACGCACTGAGGCTGTTGATTGATGCGTCATGGCTTTTGAGGGCTTGGTCGTGCTCGGCTGTACGCACCTTAACCAATTCCAGGTCCTCCTTCACGACGTTCAATTCTCCCTGGAAACCATCCAGCTTTGCGTCGATTGCCTCCATGGTTTTGCGCTGGCCCTCCAATTTACTTTCCAGGCTCTTCATGGCTTCGCGCTGGCTCCGCTGTATGGCTTCCATCGCTTCGCGCTGGCTTTGCTGTAAGGCGGCTAATAAGGAGGCCATATCCAATGCACTCGGTGTCGGTGCTGATGCAGCTGATGAAGGTTCAGCAGTGGTCTCCGTTTCCGTTCGGTCACGCCCGGGCGACTCCATCCGCGCGGCATCCAATGCCGTCTGCCGTCGCGTACGAATCCCGTCTCCACTTTGCGGTACTACAGGCATCCCACTTCTGACACCAATTGTTACGTGTCAGGACTACTGGGTTCGAGAAAATGCCAAAATGTACCACAAAGACTTTATTTGTACTCGTAGATACACAAATTACACGACGTACACAGTACACACTAAAACACTCTGCACGTAGGTACTAGTAAACACACTCGTCGAACACTGTATCGCTCGTAGAAATCACTGGTATCTTCCTGGTTTCGCTTCCGAAACTAGAATGTCCGCACTTGATCGATCGCCCCTTTTTATACCACTCACGCACCATTCACGCCAATCCAGAACTTTCTCGCTAATTCCGGACGGACCCGATTCGTATAAAATTCGAGAACGTTCCTTGCAACCGAGTTTCGTCCGTATGACTATTGCCGTAATGGTCGAAGCGTCGTGCGTACGGGCAAGCGCGCTATTGTTCTATTGTTGACTCGACATGTTTATGGCCCCTATTTTTTATTGTTTTGCGAGGTGATACGCCAGGGCTGTCACAATACATAGTTTGTTGGGTAATAGTTCTCATAATACGGATGGACCGTTAATTAAAAACAACCGGTGAAAACAATGAGATACCAAGGTCTGCATATGGTTTGGACTGCCGCCAGTTGTTCTGCATCTGAAATTTACAGAACCGTAACAATAACTATCTGTAAATATATTAGTCTCTTCCATAGCATTTATCCTTGGCAGTGACGACACAATACTTAAGTCGCCGAGAATATATTATGGAATTGCCATTCCCCGCTACGTATGCTCTCGGTTCAGTTTAGCTTGGAAATAGAATTATTACTTAAGGCATTTTAAATTCTCGTCGTCAATTTACAGTGAACCTAAATTAAAGGGGCGGAAAGTTGGCATTTGATTGGGTTGTCATTAAATTTAAACGAATTTCATATATAATCCGAACGAAGTATATTGTTATCACTAGGTTGCGTTATTGAAATTTCACCATGTCGAAAGTTGTAGGCTTGTAGGCAATAGACAATTTCTGACAATTATTTTAAAAGACACTTGTGGTTGTTGTTTTAAATAGAAGGTCCAAACATCCAATTTTCAATTTACCTACCTACATACATTTTAGTTGCGAGTTGTGAGTAAAAACTCTTTGTAATTTTTTGAAGTTTTTATTGAAGATTCAATCTAAAATTAAATATCTCAAAATTTAATATTTAATATAATCCAATCATTGAATACGACTATTCTTGGATAGAATAGCACTCGCAGCTGAAGTGATATTAAGGACGATTAAAGGGATTTAAACTTACTTATGAAACCAATATAATATTATGAATAATTAGACTGTGATAAATATTAAGACAGAAATAGGTAGGTACCTAATACATATTGAGTAATTCTAAGAAAATCTCTTGGTAAGTCTAATCTGTGTGGCGTATAAAGGCTATGCTAATCCACACTTGCTAAACAGAAGTATGTCATTGACTTCATGAACTTATGGCCTTAATGAGAGGGTTATTAGACAAAACTTGTTTCCAAGTTTACATTTAATCGGTTATTGTTTATGATTGTGACAACGATTAAGAAGAAGATGATGAGCGGAAACGAAATGTGTACATAATATTTACATTTTAATCACCATTATTTGAAGAATTTAAAATGAAAGGGCATACTGACCATCTACAGTACTTTTAATGATGACTTACTAAAATAGTAAGTAATAAATAAGAATGTTAATAACGCTTATCATATGGCTTTGGTTACCAATAGTGTCAAAGATTTATCAGTACTATTACACTTATTAATATTTCAACAATAAAATTGTTTAAAACACATCATAATTCCAAATTTTAGTTTTTGTACACGAAGTATCAAGCGGAAAGCTGTTTCCAATGTTGGCTAGAGGTCTTGCAACATGAAAACATACAAATGTTTTATTTGTTTTCCTTGGCAACCGCAAATCGGTCACGTTCACAACAAAGAGCGGATCAATCACGGGATTTGTTTAGTCTCGGTTCTGCAAATCAAGTCAACGATATGTGCCTGTCAAATTCCTCGACCACATGAGTTGTGATTCTAGGAAACTGCAAATTACAATTCCTGTTATCTGTATTCCATACAGCTACATAAACAGTATCAAAAATCATTTTCGTGGTATCTACAGCCGCAAAATATACGATTTGATGATATTTTCTAGCTACCTTGCTGTATCTATTGACTTTTTGTTAGATTACAATATCTAAACAAAACTTAGATTATACTTCTTTGCTCTGCGGGGTTTCTATTTCTGTTTTAATAGAATTCAACCTTATTGACTAAATACATGTAACAAGATTTTAACCACTTCTGTGAATTGAGATTCCCTTCGAAATTTGATCCAATATCCGACTATAATGCACACATACATATGAAAGCAAAATGAGCTGCTCAAAATAAGATTAACATTTAACTTGTGTTGCCCTAAACCCTAATACGTAGATAAGTACATCATTCATTGGAAGATTTTATATTATATTTTTCATCAAAATGAAGTTTCATCAACATTAACATAGATTGATGAAACTTCATTTTGATGAAAAATATAATAATCACTTATAATATTATTATTATTCTGTTAATTCTGTATACAAGATTCTGTATGATTTTAAACCATTTCTCTTGCCGGCATATGCCAGATGTCAGAATCATTTGCCTTTGCAATTGGACCTTTAATGACAGGAAATCGTCAACTGTGTGTGGTCCAGTTTTCAAGACTGACACATGACGCTGAATCACGACAAATTAAACTTCACAGATAATTTCCGATGTATGGACAATATTATTTCCTCCAAATAAGCTTCCTGTAATTTGCGCTATGGATAAAGTTTCTATATTCTTAACCACCTTGTAGACTTCATGATAATGTTTTCCACTTACATACTTTTTTGGAACTAATTTCCTACTATGTGGAGTCTTAGTCAAAATAGTAGATATGTATTTCAATTCAGTTACTGCTCTCTGAAGCGAAGTTTGAATCCCTCTGTTTAGTTTAGATCAAGCGATTCAAATATGAATGCCGAAATTTTCATTGTGTAATGCAAGCGTGTGCGTTTGTTTGGATTCCGAGCCTTCCTTCTGTTACTCTGGCGCTTATGCCAGATGGCAGGCGAATAAGAAAATTTCTCCGAAAAGTAAGGACATATTTCAAGATTTCTCCTGGATAACATTACCGTAATACGTCCTTACCTTTATCTTCGATCTTGCCTCCGTATTGATTTTATACGAATAAGGCTGTTATAGGTCAACAAAATCCTTATTGACTGTGTTCTGCCGACTAGTTGGTAATGTTAACAAGTAAAACGAATACCTCTAATAATTTGAATCACAATTTAGGTACCTTGATATTAAACTTACATTGTGGTGAGTTGATTATGAGTGCACTTATGTCGTTCATATTAGAAATACCCTATTGACTCTCATCAACTCTGACGTCAACGCTACGGTCAGACTTGATCGCCAGAATAATAAATTCATCGACTGCACACTTTTTATAAAGCTATTATTCAATTTTTTTATTTGACCTTACTGGATTATTCATTCCAAATAACAAATAACATCATACAATTAAGAAATACGTAATAAATTGTGGAAAATATTTGTTGGAAAAAATTTCAGTGATCGAAGTCAAATGGATAACCTTTGTTGACGTAAATGGGAGTAGTATCTTCCAGTTACTATGTGCACGACTTAAAAACATCACGCGCGATAAATATGTCTAGCTATTTCATCATGGCCGTTCGATACTCATTAATTTTGTAGTAGAGAAACGTCTGGCGACAAATGTACCAGCTTTCTTTTCGGTAGCTCAATTAGGTATTATAACTACCTATGTGGTAAAAAATTTTGGTCTAATCGACTTGGCAAGTTTTAAACCTAATTAAGAGGACCAAAATCATTAATAAAATTAGGATCCGCTTTGGAAGCAATCACAATGTGATCTTTTAAATAAATGGACAATAGGTATCTATTTTTAAAGATAAAAAGGCTAAAGAAATAACATGGAATCAAATATTCTTGTTGTATTTAAATGAATACAAACAGGCATATTTAGTATCTGCCTTGGTAACAATCGCACGTTGATATTTAAGATGAACTCGATATTCGACCAAGGTTTCTTTATCGCCCAATAGCGTGGTCGAGTCTGGCACGCATGTATATTAATTGAATCGGTTACTTTACGCTTTCAATGTTTGAGATAAAGACATCTGCGTATATTATGAACAACAGAATCTCATTACACACGCAATCCAAATTGAATAGGATTTGTTCTTTATAGCTGACTATTAAGTTCAGAAACTTTTTCGTTAGAAATTAATATTAACTTTGGCACAGTAAAATCTTTTGTTCTTTATAGCTGACTATTAAGTTCAGAAACTTTTTCGTTAGAAATTAATATTAACTTTGGCACAGTAAAATCTTGCTTCCCATCTTTATCCTCCAGACGGTTCTCAAGGGTAACAACTTATAATGGCTCACTACCTGTGTTTTTTATCCCATATTCGAGTCAAAGGCCCAAAGGCTCCGCTGTGTTAGAGCGAACTAAGGGCGTTGCACCTTCCCGCTCTCCCTTGCCCTGCAGCCCTACTTTGTCTTTACGAGTTGAAAGCGTGGAATACGCACCTCCTTTACAACAAACGCATGTATGTGTTTGGCTGAAAGAGATGCAATGCCATATTGCGTTTCGTCTGCTTCGTCCATAGACACAGATGTGCGTGAACTTACTATACTATAAACTGTTATACTTACATTTATACACACTGGACTTTGAACTCGGCTTATGGTGAAATGCAGGACATCACCCTCACATTTATCATCTACAAAATCAATACTGGGTTCGAGCATTGGTGGAATTTCTTAAAGCTTTAGATTAGGTTATCCGTTGAAATGGGGGCGTGTTCTCTGTTGACTTACGTTGTAATTAAAGTGGGTACCTACTGATATAAGCAGAGATTCTAAGAATAGCTTATCTACTTGTTGCTTTTGATCGATGTATTCTGAATCTGCTGATAGATTTGTTATGTTATTATGTAAGATTATGTTTTCTGTTATGAACTCCAACGTGTGATCTTTGACGCAAGAATATCTGAATTTAAATATCACTCACAGCCGTCACAGCAAAACCCGAATCGATTGGATCACGTTATAAAGACTTTAAACGTGTGCGAATTAATTTTATGGCTTGGGCAAGCGGGACTAACCAAGTAACCAACGGTCGGATGCGTCATTACCATTACGATATGAGAGCGACCGACGAAATCGCCACCGGTCGTAGTTTTTCGCGGAAAACGGCCACATCGTCAAACCCTCCCCCCTCTCCCCTGCATCCGCGCTGGCGCCGCGTCAGACGCGAGGATATAAAAGCCATGCGCGCCCCTCCACTTCAACTCAGACGCATGGAGTACTCCGTAGAGGTCGTTTGGCACGAGCGAGCGCTTTGCTAGGCACCTGCCGGCCACTTACGATAACATTCTAGTCACCGCGCAGCTGAGCAGCAGCTCGCGTAACGCGGTCTACCGCGCGTTCCTACGAGCAGTGATATGTGCAATAGCTCTACTTACAAATTATAAATAATTGTGATAATTTATTTAAATTAGTTATTAGTTACGCGCGTCGTCTAGACCGTGACACGGCTGTGAGTGAAAACTGTGAAATTGAAATGTTGTGACTGTCCGACTGGAACGTGTTACCTGTGATCCAGCCCAGTGTGTTCAGTTATTCTTGCGTTGAAGGACCGTTTGCCACGATGGTTGGAAACAACAATACTATGATGGCGATTCGTATCGTCCACAGCAAGCTGCGTAAGCGTGAGGAGCATTCTGCTTCGGTGCACCCTGCCGAAGCGGTGCTCCAAGCTTCGCCGCAATTACCGCCTGAGCCTGTTGCCTTCCGTCAGCAGCCCTTGTGGCAGTTCCCGCCGCCGCTGCCTCCGCCTTACGTCTATCCTCACGATCAGGTTAGTTACCAAAACATTACGTACAACAACATTACATGACACGCTCATTAACATCTCGCCTCGAGAATGGAACCAGTCGCAATATTTATACTTGACCCAAATGCTATTTTAATTCAACACGCTACCAGCATTATTTTGTCGTTAAGTTACCATCTGCTACTGCGGTACAAACAAACAACAACAAAGCGCCTCTATTTAAAAGTAAGCCATAAAACAGTCGCCGAAGCCGAAATCGGCCAGGAATAGATTACAAACAAACAATATGGAAAGTTAGCGTGGTATTAAGACTCAAAAGAAATCGTGACTGGTGCGACCCACGTCCCCGCCACGCGAGAGAGAGTTGGTTTAAACGGCATGGCCACGATATCTAAGTGCGAAATAATAATTTAAATGTCGGGACACGCTCACGAAGTAGAAAGCTGCACAAGGCGAGCATGTTGTAACCGTTCGACCTTCTTTCTTTGTGGCAATGCCAGTCTGCAACAAAAGACGCTAATGCAAGCTGTACTCTTAAAATTGCAGCATTTGAAACAGTTTAACCTCGTTAACACGGTCTGCTAACTTGAATCCCGAGACCTACATACTGAACCGTTTCGTCGTCACGTTATGTTTGCAATAAACGTTCAGCCATATTGAGACGGCACCAGGAAACGAAGAATGCTAATGTGCCTTTGAATAGCGTATTCAAGGCTCGCTTCATACTCACATGGCCTAGGTCATTCCGCCGAATTCGATAAAATGAAAGAATGAAAAAAAATTACATGAATTGGATTATTTTTATTTTTGATTAATTTCCACTATAATTACTTAAATCTGAATGCAGTTGTACCCGAAATATTTTAAATAGTTTATTAAATAATAAATAAACAAATAACGGTAGAGACTCAAAAACCACGGTAAGGACATGTTAATTGAAAATAACAGTATATCTAATATATATGTATTAGAAGTGGTCGAAAATGAGATAAACAAATGTATAAAAAATATTATTATTATTATTTTAATACGAAACAGCAAATTGACTTCAGTGACGGTAAGGACTTGTAAGCTACGGTAGGGACGTAGGGAATCTCATTGAATATTGAAAAGTATTTTATTGAAAAAGTATTTATTTGGAGGTGTATTACAATATTCTTACATCTAATAAGCCTCAATTCTTGGAGCGTTATTTGGGTATAATCATAAAACTTGTTCTTTAATGTGCATTTTCTTCTAGTACTCTTCATTAGTTTTATTCTTTTTTTTTAGTTTTATTTGAATATATTCAACAGAACTTCTTTGCTTTAATTTTTTCTCTAAAATACGAGATAAAAAAGAATCCACTACTTAAGCTCGCTTAAACTTTAATCATCACAGTATTCTTAATGTAATAATAAATAATCAGTCTTTTTATTGCCTGTATCATTTGGCCTTAATCACAAAACATTTCTTCATTAAAAATAATCTTTGGACAAAACTTAAGAAATCCAATACAAACAAAAATATCCTTAAGGGGCCTATACCACCGAAACTAGCGCTATCCTCATTTTATTTTTTTAATTTAAAATCGGATCAAATTTAAACCATCTAAAACCAGTCGCTATCGCTAGTAAATTAACTGTTGTACTTTTGGAACTACATTTCATAATTTTGCATTTGATAAATTATAAGAATTATTCTTATAGTAATTATGAAAAATGATTCCAAAAATAGGTACTACAGGTAATTTACTAGCGACTTCTTGTTTTAGAATAAAACGTATAATGTTAGGTTACTGAGCTAGCTTTCTAAAAAGCTAAATGATCAATATTTTGAAACTGAAAATTAAGATTATGATCAATATTGGGTTCAGGTAAGATAGCTTTAACGCAACACAGGGGTACTAAATCCCTTTTTCGAGTTTTTGGCCATCCAAATCCACCTGGTACTTTCTTAAGCACTGAAACTGAGACACTATCGCCATATACTCCAATTACTCGTGCTATTTGATGCTTTTTTGCCCGTTCAGTCTTTTTCATCAAAATCCAGTCAGCTACTTTGCAACTGCTTATAACAGATGTAGTATTATTAGAACTATAAGTATCATTATGGAAAACTGTATTTTCTTTAAGTGAATCTAAAATGTGTATATTAGTTGCAGGTAACAAATCATCAAAATCTAAATTAATAGACGTGCTAGATTTGGATGTGGATGGTTCACATGGCATAACATTAGTAATATTGCTTGCATCACTCAACACTGTACCTGTTTTTATAACTTGTTCATTATTAGGAGTAAGAAATCCAAAAGGAACGTTAGCACTCATACCTTTTGCTGCAGCCAACAATGACACTTCGACAGGTTCCAACACATCAGGTACACTGAAGAAACTTAAATGTGCACCATGTTCGCATTCCACATAGGTGGGACAAATAAAACAACTGAATTTTCTAAGCGTTAAATTAGGACCGCAAAAAATATCCCAGAGAACTTGGTGCACATTAAGAGTTCCTTTGAAAGAAGGTAAATTTTGTGGTAAACTGTTAGCTTTTTCATTGATTGCGTTTTCACCAACTACTTCTATTTTCACATTTCCTATATTTTGTAGCAAAATATTATAAAAGTCCTCAAAGGTCCCGATATCCTGGCCAAAGTTCACAAGACCGTCGGCAGTTCTTTTGATAACAGCCCCAACTCCATCCGCTGCACCCTTTCCGTGGCCGGATTCGCTATAATTCCATGTAATTTTATTTAAAAAACCACAGTAATCTTTTTGGATTCGGTTAATTATGAAAAATATTTTTTTATTTCTATACTGACTGCTTGGTGAGTCAGTAAGTATATGAATTGTGTCTATTAGACCATTGTTCTGGTGCAGGTAGTCTAATATCGGCTTCATGTGTGCCCAAATGGCGGCAGCGTCATGTCGACAATTTTGACTTATGGTACAAAACGCTTGAGTAATCTTTTTTCCAGTCCGTTCTTCGTGAAAGTACAGTACTGAAGTATGTAGAGCAACTTGACGACGGCTGCCGCCGAAATGCATAGACTGCACTTCCTCGTGGTACTTTAAATCATAATTTTCTGACCAGTCCATGTGTATCACTGCTTCCTGCAAACCCAACGAATTTTTTACCATTTTTATTTCTTTATATTGCTTTTCTATAGTAAAAACATGTTTCAAAAATCCTGTTAAGTTCTGTTCTAATTTTTTTATCAACTCAATTGGTGTAATTCTGTCATTTTTCTTTGTCGTTATTAGTTTTACTTTTTGACATTCCGGAACCGGTTCTCTAATTTTTGTCCAGTAACTGTACTCTATTGTATCTTCGTTATTAAACTCATTATATATCATACCCTTATCTTGACATTCTTCACACTTCCTTAGCAAACAATTTTCCGTCCTGGGTGTACAACAAACACTGTTTACCATGTCAACCTCATTACTTTCATTAATAATCTTTGCTTTGTGCAGAGCTTGGATCATTAGCTTCATATTAACATGCGTATGACAAGAACACGTGTCTCTATCATTGTTTTTGGGAAACACGACCCAAAATGGTCTGTATTTACAAAAAGTTGAATAACTTACTCTCACATTGTGGCTCGTAATAAACTTTTTATATAAATTTTTTAAACTCATTAGCAAATATCTTTTTGCTTTTCTTACGTGGTGTCGACTTATGAATTCTTTCTTTCCTGCGGCTTGCCTACTATTGTTATCTTCCTCATAAAATTCCTTTATTTCGTCTATTATATTTTTAACGCATAATTGCTTAGTTTTAGTTTGAATTTGCCTGCTTTTCTCTTTTTTCAATCTACTAATTCTCACCTTATACCTATTATTACAATTTTGAAGTCTTTTAATTCTCTCTTCATACAATTTTAATTGTGACTTTAGTTTTACCACCAATTTTTTCAATCTAAACTCCTGATTAGATATAGGCGTACTTGGAGATGTGATTTTTATTTCTTCTAGCGGATCATCTTCGATTGTGTCGATATTAACGTTATTATCATTTCTTTCTTCGATATTTACCTCGTGTGGCATGGCATTCTTTTTTTTCACTTCTCTCGAATTTCTCTTGTTTATCCTCCATTTCATCCTCATCCTTCTCTTTTCCCTTTCTGTCATTTCCGCTATATTTTTAAGCTTTTTCTGCTGTCTCCTTCTTTTGTACCGTTCTTTTTCTTTTTCTAGCATTTCGGCATATTTTTCAGGATTATTTAATTTTATGTATTCATATCGCTTCTTTTTATTAAGTTTCTTTCTTTCTTTCTCTTTGGTATTAATTTTTGCCATTTTTCCGCTGTGAATTAGAAATAGTTATTTCTAATTATTATTTTAATAGTTGCTTTTTGCCTTTTTATATATTTAATCGTCATACATTTTAAAGGATTACTTATAAACCGGTGTTTTGGGGATATGTATGGACGTAAGCTGATAAATTCTGAGATAATAAATTTTTAGTTGTTTAAAATCATGTGAAAGTACTTCAATAACACTTTTTTATTTTCACAATCCTAGACTTTTGGGCATTTGGAATTAATGGTTAAAAATTCATGGCCATCAATATTCAAACCATAAATATAACTTGCCAATTTAACCAACTAGCCACTCCAAACCTCTGGAAATGGATAAATAAAAAATGTGTTATGTATGAAGAAAACATTTTCAGCTTTTAAACAAATAACAGCAGATTTTAATCAACTGTAAAGTAAATTATCACAGAAACTACCAACTTTCTTTCGAACATTGGTAGTGTGAACTTTGGTGCATATTAGATCTACTTTCTTTTTTCTTTTTCACCTAGCAGGAGTAGCAGGAATACGTCGAATTACAAGTAACCCTGAATAACATCAATTTGTCAGATTTCGGAAAAATAATGGAAAGTGTATTCGAAAGAATAATCTTTACCATTATTTTAGTTTAAACATCAAAGTCATTACCGTATCTAACTATGTCCCTACCGTAGCCGCGATTTTACTCCGGTAAGGACGGTGCCGGCAATGACATTCGGAACATTTTATAAAAAAAAATGCATATAACGACATATTTAGATTTCCAAAAATGCATAATAGGTTTATGGCGTTAATAGTTACGTTTCTGTACACAAATTGAATAAATACAATATTTATTTACCTCTGTATTTTACGACGTTGCGGTGAGGACACTTTTTGATTTTACGAGAAAGAACACGTGTCACTCTCAGCAATTCGACACAACTGCCACGTTCGATGCTCGTCGACGGAATGAGGGGCGCCCACGTCCCGGGCGGGGAGTCAATTTAGTGCGGATAAAATACGTTGGCTACTTTAAAAATCGTATAATTGTGCGTGATTCGGTAAGGACCAATTTTTGATACATTTAAATGTTACCGCCAAAAGAACAGTGTTGTTATGTATTAGTAACTAGCTTAAAGTTAATTATGATATTTACAAAGTATATAGATACTGAAAATATGAATATTCAATGGTTTTTGTTAGGCGTTTTTTTAGTAAGCTGAAAAGAAACTTCAAATCGTGCTTTGTTACATATGATTTTGTGCTTTCTGAAGTGCAATATTGAGTAAATTTCATAAATTATATTAGCTGAAGTAGTGAAATTCGGAGTCATAAATAAGTAAGGTGTTCTTTAGGATAAACCAACATAAAATTCTAAAAAGAAAGAGAAATATGGAATCTATTTAGGCATTACATGTTTTTTGGCTGTTCTCGGAAATGCCCCCTTCGTGTTTCCTAGATTTATCCAATGAAAAAACTAGTTAGTTATACTGGCATACGTAACTCGATCGTAATCAAAACATTGGGAATAATATAAGAGGTTCTGACATCAAGCCGTTCTGAAATGGCCTTAGCTTTATACGGTTGGCAACCGTTTCTAAATATAGCTCGGCTGCAGTTTAACTGGAAATCGTTTCAACATCGGGGCAAATGCACCTAATGCATCGGGGACGTTAACGGAACCACTAAATCGGGCTCAGATCTTTGGGGTCAACAAACTTATTCCAGACGCAGTCAAAGAACCGGTTATAATATATTTTCTTTTCTTTCTAGGACAACTTGATGCAGCCCATTGGCAACGAACGCGCGAGTTTTCGCAGTCTTCGCAAGAACATCGGCGGTCGTTGGAAACGACTGGTGAAGAAGAAGCCCGAACAGGAAGTCTACACGATCCCGCCCGAGCTAAAGCCGCAGCTAAAACAAATCTACGTGTATTAACCGCCTCTACATCATACGTATTCTAGCAGCTCAGAAGCAGGTCTCTTCGATGCTGGTCAGGCAAATGACCTCAACCAACAACTCCCTGGTTGTAATCATAATCATATCTTTACTCGAATATCAAAATTTAAAAATAATTTAAAAGTTTCTAACTGCACGGGCGACTAGCCCTTTTCTTACATATCGTTTCGACCAATTAATTTTAATGACCAATATTCTATTGTAAATCTTCTTTCATTCGCCCTTCATTGTGATGTCAAGCCTAGATATGTATTATTAAGTATTAGAACACTTATGTTTGTGTTGTTTCGTTGCCGATATCTGAATGTTGAAAGCATGAGTGATAGTCAAATGAATTTAGTTTAATTTTAATTTAACGTTATGAATGGATTTAGGAAATGCGGTCGCGCATAATAGTGACGAAAATCCAATAATTATGATAGAGGAACGCGATGCCTTGATAACTGTAATATTGACTAGGGCATTTGTAGCTGATTAACTTATTCTAGACATGATCGTATCCTAGGCGAACTTCGATCAAATAGTTTCGTGAAGCCTATTAATATACGTGTACTGTACTGTGTGGATATTAAGAACACCTTGTTTGATGCAGTATTTTATATCATCGTTTTGTGTTGTGAGTGAGACTGATACATGGTACAATTTTAACGTAACGTGACCAACAAATGAAATATTTTCTAATATTGTCATTTAATTTAATCCTCCACCGTCCAACTTTACTCGTGGACTTGCATTTGTCAGGATTACGCACTTTACATGGACGCAGACGGACTGTGTTTGCTGTATTTTTCAAATGTCGAGTCATATCAAATGTTATCAATTATCAATCTTTGTATTTGTAAACGTTGCGTTGAAGCTAAACACGCTGTAGTGTAATTTTCAGATTTTCGCCCGGTCTTTACCTGCTGTGATATTTATGAAAATATTAAGTGAAAAATAAATTGTTTATCAATGGAACTTTCGTTTTTGTGTAACCTGGTCAATTACTCAGGGAAGACCGACGGTCGAGAATTTCGATTGCTCATATTGAGCTAGATATTTTGAGGATTTAAGTTTGTAGCTAATAGGTACAATAAATTCAGCCATTATTGTATATTTTCGTTAACACTGTAGGTATACAGCATACCGTACTGTTATAAAGGTATATTTTAACAGCGTGCAAAGTTACTTTTGTTTAAAACTATAATCTGTCATTGACATTGAAAAATAAATTCCATCGTGATAATTTATGCATTTTCTTTCCTCTTTTCTACTAGTTTAAAATATATTATTGGTTCAACAACATCGGAACCGAATAACTTCATCGATACTTCCTACCTACTTATTTTTAATATAAGAAAACCTCGACACTATTTGCTTTTAAACAAACAATATAAGTAAGTATGAAGAAGATACGCACATTATTGAGGAAATTACGAATACATACGTATAAAATTAAGATGGAAAAATAAAAGTTTAAAGTCATAAGTAGTAAGTAAAAAATCAGAATTGACGCAAAACATACATCACAAATTCGTAGATATCCACGTACTTGTGCACTTAGGTATGAATGCAATGCTGTAGGTAACATTTCATCAATGTTACCTACTGCATTGCGTGACTGCAATACTAGAGATCATTGCCCTATGTTTTGTATTATTCAAAACAATAATATTATGATTTTGTGATAAAATCAATTGCGTAAAATTATTAAAAGACATTTTATTTTGTTATATAAACAAGGACCAAAAATAGACATTTTCAAAAACTGAAAAATATTTCGAATCACACGCCATCTAGTGTTAATTTAAATAAATATTTTGATAGAAGTGTCATCTGTAATACACCACAAGAAACATTTTTTTAGTAGAGCCATCTAGCGTATAAAGTATGAATGAATATTAAGTGCCATCTATGAAAACCTTTTTGAACTAAATTGTAAATGTTCTTTTGAAGTTAACATTATAGTTTTTAGTTTATTCACAAGATGTCAGTGTTATTGTAATATTTTTTGCATGTGTTATTTAAACTATTTATATTTACCTGCAAAATTTATTTTATTGTTTGTAATTATTTTATTTGTTATTTATTTCTTGGTCTTTTTAGTAATAGGCAAGTATATTTTTTTCAGTAAGTAAGTACTTACTAAAATTATTATATACGTGTACACAAATACAAGTCTTGGAAATGTGAAAACTGTTTCATTTTCTTTTTATAACTTTAATTAATCTAAAGTCTTAAGCAAATAAATAAATGATACCTATATCTACTTACATTCATCAGGTATCAGCGTCAGGCATCATAATTACAGGCATAAGCGCCTCTCTAAGTACTCGTAAGTATCATTTTTCCACTGCGATCACAGTAGGCATTAGCCAAGCGTGGTGACCTGGTGACAGCCACAAAATATACCTACCTAAAGCACCGGCTCCCGGTCCCCGGCACCGCTATTCTTTTCTACGGTAGCGGCCACGCGGTATCGGTGGAGCAGGGGGTGCTAAGAATCTCCGGCAGAGATCAGGCTACCAAAACCAACTTGGTGACTTCTGCTCCTGGCAACATAAATCGGGCGCTTTAAGTATAACGGGTACTCACGATATTTATTATTTATGCCGATATTTCGACCCAATTACATGGATCATGGTCACGCCATTCTAGGTTTTGAATTAATAAAAAAATAATTTTTGAAGTGAAAACTTTAGCATCGTTGTGAATGGAAAGTCGATGAAACGAAAAAGCGACAGTAAAAAAGAGACAGAAAGTGAGATAGGAAGAATATACCTACACGTTTTGCAGCGCCATGTATCTGTTAGACCAGGGATGTTACGGAGCTTCGACTGCGGTTCCGATATGTCGGAACTTCCGATTGGTATTACACCTTCGGTTCCGACTTCGGTTTCGATACTTTTGAATCGGAGGTTCAAATCGGAGGTCGAAGCATAAAACAAATAGCAACAGCGGCCTCCATCCACCGCTGCATCGGTACAAACAGGTTGTATCGATGCAGCGTTGTACATGTTGCGCCGGAAACCCCCTCTCACCGCCCTCACGTACGATCTATCGGTGACTATTTTTTTACTAATTTTAACGTGCCTGACACGGAAAGTTATTCCTTTTGTTTTTTGCTAGTTGGTAAGCAAGTAGGTATCAGTAATAATCATCTATTTTGTTTATAAACAAAGAAACCTAAATCAAGCCTTACCTATCTGGAATTATTTTATTCAAGAGTCTGCAGTAACGGCAAACTGCAAATTAAGTAGATATGTTTCAAGTTGTATTCAAGGAAGGGTGGTACTCTTTGTCTCTATGGTGATCTCGTTAAGAAATAGATTGGACGGAGATAAAGCTTCAAAGCTTTTATTTATAAAATACTAGCTGACCCGTCAAACGTTGTTTTGCCAAAAAATGTTAAGGGTGAACAACCCTTATCACTTAGTGGTATGAAAAATAGATAGTAGCCAATTCTCAGACCTACTGAATATAAAATTTGGTAAAAATCGGTAAAGCCCTTTCGGAGGAGTAAGGTAACATTGTGACACAGGAATTTTATATTAGATATATAAGATAATACACTATTTAGAGTCAATTCATTTCATTAGATATGTTATTTTTTGTTTTGTTGTCTAAATTTATCATTTCCTAATTAAAATTAAAAAGGCTCACACTATATTTTTTTTGTCCTTAAGTAAGACATTTCTTTTCTGACGCCACCTCCGACTCTGCCTCCGCTTCCGACTCCGACTCCGTTAAATCAAATTTAAAAACTCCAACTCCAACTTCGGTTCCGATATAATCACCTCCGTTACATCCCTGCTGTAGACTTTAGAACAACTTGATTTGGTGGTAGCTTCGATAAGTTAATACTTACGCATATGGCTCTAGATCACTGTATTTCTCTTTTATCAACTAGTTAATTGAGTAACATCAATCACTGTTAAATTGTTAATTGCACGTTACAATTAACAGAGTTAATCGTAACTCGAAATTCTTTAAATTATATCTATTAAAGATTATACAATCTATACTTATAATAGAACTGTAACTAATCCAAGTTTGTGTAGGCCTGTAGGCAGGTCCAAGGCTGAACGGATTGTTATGAGACTTTCACTGGCAGACACTTTAGCTGAATGAATGATTAAAATGACGCATGACTAATTTATAACCTATTCATCTAGGTCAGATCCATCTTTCATCGCGAGAAATGGATCTATTCTCGCGGGACGAGACGTACGAGTTAGTAAGTATGAAAATTCTATCACAAGGTTAATATACCTACAATTTATATTAAAATATTGTAGTTATTATTATTGTTATAACAGCATCAGTGTCACGATTGCAATAAAATAAATAGGTACTTAACAATTTTCGCAAGTAAAAATATTAATGCATGTTATACTCGTATAGGTATTAACCCACAAGATGGACGGAACTGATTAAATTTAATCATCTATCTTTGAATTGTTCCATTACAGAATGTGCGCGCCATGAATAGGATGAGATGGAGAAGACTCGCTAAAGCAGTATTTAACCAATACCGAAGACTATTCATGACCACGATCACTCCGTCAGGAATGTAACGACTAAGAAGAAGATATAAATTCCTAAAGGACTTACTTTAATTTGGTCAGTTGGAATATTTTTACATTATCTTCCTCTCTTTAAAGTACCTAATTCTGTCTGCAACCTTTACATGCTTTCTGTTAAACCGATTTAGATGATAAGAAGACATTTGGTTTTGAGATAAGCAGTTCGGGAACTCGAACAGGACATAATATGAGTTTTTATATAATACAATCTGGTTACGTCAATATCATTCTAAAAAACATACAGACGAATTGAGAACCTTCTCCTTTTTTTGAAGTCGGTTTAAATTTTTTTTTTTTATGGAATTAAGGTAGCAAACGAGCATGCAGCACCACCCTTCCGCTGCCGCCCATGGCAATTGTGACCGACTTAGAACAAGACCCAATTTAGGGACTAGGGTGGTTAGTCCAATTAGTAGATGGTGTTAGAATGTTAGTTGGTTAGTTTGTTAATAAGTGTGAGGACAGGGACTGTTAGGGATAGGTTAGTCCTGTTAGTTAATATTAGTATTGTCCAGTTAGTAATGATTAGTGTGAGTCTTGTTCCAATTCGGTCACAGATGCGTTGCTACCCCTGAGGACAGATGGTCGCCTCTAAAAAAGTAATACGGTACGCTTCCCATCCCTTATTCCCTACCATAGACATGCAAGCATAGACAAAACGCGCGGCGCGAGAGCCTACGCCGCAGCGTACGCGCCACCTATGTAGTGTGCCAAAAATAGTTGCGAAATCGCGCTCGTTGAGTTACGACTATCGCTCCACGAAAGGACTAGTACTCCCGTTTGTTTGTTTGTGTTGGTGATTCTACCCCCATAAATTTCCGCTGAGGGCACTGTGCTCCATCCATAACTCTTCGCTCACCAAATTTTTCGTGCCTTCCGCGAGTGCATTGAGACGGTGTGCCGTGTGGTTGCTGGGTTCCCGAAGGAGAGAGTGCTCCAAGCTGTACTCTGGTGAGGTTTGTGTTGCATGTCCATTCTGTTCCTTCCATCCTTTCGCCTCTCTTCTCTTATAAAGAGAAATAGCACACTTGGTAACGGCGGTAGACTAAAAAATTACTTTCATAAGTGTCTTGAAAAAATACCCACATGTATACAATTATTATTTGATTTTGACTTTGACTAACAGTTTTGTTGCGTGTCGTGTGTATCGTGCATATATCGTGTCGTTATAACAAGTGACATTTAAATGCTTAAAACACACATAGCTCCGAAAAGTTACAAGTGTTTGCCCTAGGACTTTAACCCGGACCCACCGATTAGGAGGCCGCATTTTTATCTAATAGTCTATCACTGCTACTATTTAAACTAATTTTACCAATAAAATTTTATCTGGCATCTGTCATATCACAAGTATAATATGTAGTTCACCTAGGACCTAGGTGATCACGGTCATTTCTTTTGCTCGTGGTCATAATTAGTGAACGTTCGCTTAGAAAGGATATTGTCATATTCACATCTAAGGGGGATAACAATTTTGTTTGAAAATCTGTCAACAGTAGGTACGTCTACGCGGGCCAAGCTGCAGGCATTAGCTGGTTAATATAATATAACCTATGAGCCGTACAGTACTGTTAGTCAATTATGTAAACCTGTTTTGTCATGAAACGTCAACAACACTAACCTGCAAACCAAGCAGGCCTAACGCCTTGATTGACACGTCTACTTAGCGTAATAATGTAACTCTAATGGCCCTTGAGATACAACGGGCCTTATTTATGTAACAACTAACCGCGCCAGAGACTGCCGCTGAAATACAGAGTTAAATGGACGTGGACGTAACCAACGACTCAGCTAACGACCAACAACCATATTAATTTCATAAAAACAGTGACAACCATCCAGTCTCAAAAACCACGTTGTCTGTTGTGTTCCGTTCCGGCATGCACCATTAGATATTTAAAATGATGTGTGTAACTATTAGAAATTATTAAAGGCACTTGAAGGCAAGTGAAGGAAAACTTTGCGAAAAAATTTACATATCAGGGAATTTTCCGTAACGGTCTCTAAGAAATATGAATTCTGAAAATCGGCTCTCGGTCAAGTTGACATACTTTCATCACCTGTTATACGCCTCATGTGAGAGGAGGCCCTTGCTTAGTTGTGGGAAAGCTAAAGGTTCCCTTTCCCTAAGACTGCTCATTTATGAGAGTTTATACGAAAAATAATTGTTCATCCTTCATTTAATACCAAGAAGACGCAATATTAGGCCTGTGTCGCTATTTATCTTGCGTTTAATAGTACTGAATAATATCACTAGTTATACGGACTTCATCATCCAGTAATCTTGCAAAGGGTTGCGGTGGCGGGGTCGCGACATGCGGGCTGTTGAATTAAACTGGCTGGTATAATAGCTGATTTTGTGTTTTATTTACCGGTCTTTTTAGTGTAATAAGTTGCTTCGCTATGTAAGCCAGCAACACTCAGTTATAACTGACACAACACCGCGGTCTATGACCGCTTCTAAGAATAGGCGAATCATACAACCTGTTAGCACTTAGCAAATGATAATAACATGAATATCGACTTCGTGAAATTGCTACAAAGTAATCAATTTACCGACAAACGTGTTATTCGGTTAATGCGTTTTTAGTCTCTGATTGTCACCTTGTTCCAATTTGTGTGTTTTGTTAATGGATTAGAACAATTTGTCACAGAATTTAGGGCACCCTTGTATCCAGTGGATAGAATGGTAGCTGATATGATCAATACGGTGACATACAACCGATTAGAAGTGATAAGTGTTGTTATGCAAGAATCTACCAATACACGAGCGAACATAAAAGCTGCTAACAACCAAATTGGAGAGTTTTTACAAACATTTTTTAAAGTGTCGGTTTAAAAATATTATTTTATACTTAAGTTTCCGTGCAAATTACATATTTTCTCAGAGAAAACGTCTTCAATTCACTTTATGACACATTAAATTTTCATTTTCTTATGAACTACTCACATCTATAGTCTAAAAGTGCTAAAAGTTTTAAGACTTCATTTCACTTCCATCAGTTTATGAATTGCTACATTGCGATGTAAAAATCTAATGTCACTTTTTGATACTTACTTTTACTTTAAATCATTTACATACACAATAGTCAAAGTCAAACTGTTTATTTCATCTGGGAATTTACAAATTCACTTATGAACGTCAATTTTTTTTATTCTACCACCGTTTTGGAAAAGTGCTTGAGGAGAAAAAAACGGCGAAAAAAAACTCCTCCGCATCTTTAAAAAAAAAAATTACAATATTACTTAATTGATACAGGTAAGCACTAAAAAGCGGAGCTTGTTGCAGAGCTGGTAACTTCCATGCCTTTTTGTCATTTAAATATTCCTGTATACTATAGTAGCTCTTGTCTACGAGTTGTGCTTTTACATGCTTCTTAAACAACTCTGAAGGTAGGTCACGGATTGCCTTTGGGACTTTATTATAGAAGTGTACACCAAGCCTTTACATATATTATTATGAGCCTTAGGTATCTTTAAACAGAACTTTTAGTTTTTGAAAACATAGCCAGTTTTTGCTCTCTATTTATAACATGAGATATTGTTTAAAAATGTCCTTACATAAACAGACTCCTTTTCGATTTTAAAAGTTTTTATACTCTATTTCTGATATTTTAAGCGTGTCTAACATAGCCAAAAGGCAATCACAGTGTTTTGGGCACAACATATTTTACACTGACCATCACTGTCAGCAATAACATAATATTTTTCAGTTACACATATTTCTGCACAATGCCTCCACATTCGTGACCTAGAACCTTTCATCCTGCGTCAGACAACGGCATCAGGAACTATTCCTCGTTAGAGGAAGGCAGTGCTTTGTGCGGTTTGCTGCGCTGAAGCCTTGCGGATGAAAGCCGTAGGGAAAATGAGTAACGTTGGAGGAGGATTTATTCTTTTCTATTTTATATAAATTTCACCGTTTATATACGGATTCATATTAAAAAATCTCAACCATTCTACACTAGGACCGCGTGGTGGAGTAGGTATACTTTAGGGATCTGAATGATGAGGAGAGATCCGTTCTTAGTAGTGTCCATTAAATCGACTAGTAGGTACGTCCATATCGCCTAGAAAAAGACTCGATATCGACTATTTTCAAAGTAGTAAAATTCGATATCTATCTACTTAACAAACGCATAACATGAACTCAATACCCAATAAAATTCGTGTTACTGATCCAATCGTTTCCATATTTGTGTTGTGAAATGACATTGTCAAACAGTGTCTAAATTGAAAACTACATTTTACCAACATACGGTCACGATACCCAGTTTGGTACGTCACGCCAATCCCCCGTGTTGGGACAGACACTAGAGGGCGCCGCTAGACAGAGGGAACTGCGCGCCCTTGTGCCAACTACCTTAGTGTACAAACTCCACACTTGTGTGTCTAGATAGGATTTTTAAACGATTTAAAACAGGAAGTTCTAAATTTGACTGTGTGTTTTATGTATGTTACTTCGTAACTTTATTCTAAGTGAAGTAATTTTGATGATTTTTTATAATCACAAGGTAGTTCTTTGTGTTTGGTTCATATAAATTTGAGCGACATCTGGCGTGAAGTTCTTGAGTTTTCTGTTGTTGTCGAAGTTGCAGTCGATTATTTTTTTGTCAAAAGTTAAATAAAAAATTGGAACATTTTTTTATTGAATTAAGATAGCAAACGAGCATGCAGCACCACCTTCCGCTGCCGCCCGACCAGACCCAGACGCCGACCCAGAACTAGACTCAATGAGTCTCGTTCTAATTCGGTCACAGATGCGTTGCTACCCCTGAGGACTGAGATGGTCGCCTCTAATAAGGGTCGGGCCACATTGATCGACGGCGATCGACGGTTTGTCCATACAAAAAGAGCGTAAAGTATGGAAAGCCGTACGCGTCCTTTCGCATCGACGAGCCGAACGGCTTTCCATACTTTACGCTCTTTTTGTATGGACAAACCGTCGATCGCCGTCGATCAATGTGGCCCGACCCTAAAGTGTAACCGGCTCCACACCTTCCTATCCGGAACACAATTGTTCTTAAAACAATTATTACACGGTAAGAATGGTACTAAGTACCGTGGTGGGCGGTGGTACTTCCCCGGGTGAGCTCTAGGCCCTACCACCTGCACAAAATATGAGACATTTGTCATGTGTTAAACAATTGATATGAAACAAATACCTATTACAAACAATATTATCTACTCCGATCTTACTATATCGAATTCACCAATAAAATTGCTTTTCCTGCTCGTTGTGAAAATTACATCGCAACTGGTCAAGCTGATACGGATATTGGCGGAAATAAAAGGAACTTGAAGCAACCCATGTGTGTAGGTACTAAGGTAGTATTGTGATGGAAGTTCGTTTTATATTAAATTTACACGCACGTGACAAATGTTGGTGGTACCTGGCTTTACCTCAAAACGTGCGGTGGCGGTGGTTTCATAAAGTATTTTTAATTTCCCAAATGCCATAACTCTGTGGCCTTTCTCCATTCTTTGAAGTTGCGTACCTTGACAAGACGAGTATTAAAATGTCTCATTTCTTGTAAACGTACAGTAAACCTACATTTCCACACCCCTTTACGATGTTTATATGTAGTAACAGTTGCACTTAGCAGGTTTCCGACCGTACCTGCCTCTAGCGAGAAAATTGGATGCTTTCGTTACTGCTAAAGTTTTAAGACTTCTATTGTAATAAGCATAAAACGTGACTTACAATTGATACAGCTACTGAAATGACTTGGATATTCTTGCGATGATATTTGCGATACTCACACCTGTGGATATTGAATTGGTTGTGTTGTCTTCATTTTAAGCTTTTATTTCAGGTTGGTAGATACCTGTGAGTACTATAGTACCAATAAACACACGTTGTTTTAATATTGCCTTTGTATTGAATGCTCCATCTTATCAGGTTGAACTGAACTTTGGAATATTATTTATTAAGTTATGTTTATATTTTTTATCGAAGACTAAATTCCCACCTGATATTGAAGTATTCACAGTTGATCCTTGATACTATGTATTCACTCTTGATTTGAAGACACCCACAATTGCGATTCAATCAACACCGACGCTGGCAATTGATTGAAGTATTTCGTGTAAGTAGGTATAATAAATGTTGAACCAAAGCCCGTCAGCTTTACTGCCTTTTTTAATTTATTTAAACGAGCAACAGACAGTTTAAAATCAAGTATAGATATAAATTATCCCAAAAACAGAGCTTCTCATTTGTAATACACTGCATTAAATGTTAATTTAATTTCGAAACGAACGCAATGTGGGCGTAATCACAATTGTGTTTTGAATTTTCACTAAATGACTTGTAGTACTAGAGAAGCGTTAATATAAATGTGTATTTAAACATATTTAGCTAGAATATAGGTTCTATGTGATTTTCAGTGTTGGTACCTAATTAATCGTTTCGTAAAGCTAAGAGCCGATAAAAGTAGGTACTTATCTACACTTTGTTAGAAAAGACTATTTCAGTTTTTACAGGCCGTAACGCATCTATTACCGAATAAGGACTACAATCTTACTAAAAATTACTAACTGGATTACGACCAACGAAATGTAACAGGACTATTTTTATTACTCAGAATCTTTCCAAGTAAGTCCTCATACTTATTAAAAACTAATTTACTGATGTCCCCGTTTGATTCCCTTCTAGGTCGGTCACAGTAATTGTCATGGGCGGCGGCAGCGGAAGGGTTATACTGCATGCCGGTTGCTGCCTTATTTCCATAAAAACATCCCAATACGGCTAAGAATTGTTATTAGCCTAAAGACAGACCGTCTATTTTTTAAACTGAATTTGGGGCTATTTTTTGTATATTAAATTATAGTATCTCGTTTGCGATCAGACAGATCAGCTGCAGTGCCGTACAGGTGCCGAAATTAAATGTATAAATCTGCATTCGCGTTAAGTCCACCGTGTGATTACCGTAGTTATTTCTAATTCGATTCAGTTCAACTAAGCCATTACTTGTACCCCTTTGCTTTGGTTCAATTGGCTACGACCCATGAATGACCCACTACTGAGCACGGGTCTCTCCTCACTATTGAGGCGGCCTAGAGCATACTCCATCCCACCTAAGTTAATAACCAACCTAGACTCGGAAGTTTCCATGCTGCCCGAAGGTCTTCGACATGGCTTATCTGCTGCTATCTATCGATAAAAACCAAGACGGACGGCTTTACATGCCCTCTGAAGCACGAGAACACTCAAGAAACTTTGCCACTGACGGTCACCCATTTGGCCACCGTATTTCGTTAAATAATGAGAGTTAATTTATTCTTGTTTCGCTGCATTCTATGGTTTTGGTTTGATCCTATTTAAAACAAACAGGAAAATGATAGACAAAAATGAAAAAAAAAAAACCATTAATAGTTATTCTTAGACCCCAAACATTTTTTATTTTACAAACAATATGCATTTTACTTTTAATTGCAACTTTTATTGGAACGAAGTTTCTCATCGCACGGCGCGGATGGAGGCCAGAAAATTAAAAGTGTAAATTATTTATGTGACGGCAATAGGCATAAAGGTATGCTATTGGCTAGTTCAGTCATAGGTGCGTACTTATTGGTCAATCAGCTTTATTAATCGTGGGCAATAAGTAGTCAGCCAGCTGTCAGGTCAGGTAAGGTATGTCAGATGTTCAAATTTTAAAGTGCAACAATATAACTTCGTTCCATCTGAGTGACCTACCTAGTACCAATTAAAGTGTGTTAGAACTTTACTCCGCATTCGTTAAGGAATTCGTTTTAATTTCATGCCATACAAATGCCCATTTTCCGCCCCTGTGATTAAAGTTCATTGTATTTAGACGGCGAGAATTTAAAATGCCTTAAATAAATTTTGTTTAAAAGCTAAACTGAACTCTAAGCACAAGTGATAAAGTTGCTTTTAGAGTGGAGCGTCAATTCCATATCCTCGGCGACGCAAGTACAAGTAGGTATTTTGTTATTATGTACATGATTGTAATTGGAACAAGTCTCCAGGCTAAAATAAAGGCAGTTGTAGCGCTGCCTTCTTACGTCGAGGAAGAATATTAAAGTAAGACGTACTGGATGTGACAAAACATCACCATGACAACTGTGAACTGTGATCGAATTATAACAAGACTCAAATAGGGACTATTTGCAAATGGATCGATAGTAGGTTTTCATTACATTAACAAATAAACTGAATTTGACATCGACAACATCGATGAAATTAGAACATCACCAACGCAGTTGAAGTCAATCAAATATGCATTATTAGGGATAGCTCGAAAAATACTTGTCAAATGATGCCCATTTTAAATGGGACTAGACGGCAAGCAATAACTTTCGAATGTAAAAAGAATTATCACAATTGGTGCACGCAGTACGAAGTTAAGAGGTAACACACATAAAAAACAGCAAAATTGAGAACCGTCCCGTTTCTTGATTATGAGCAAAAGATAACTTTGGCTCGTATAAGGTCGCTTGAATAGAAATCCGGCACATTAATTTATTATAACACTGAATAATTTATTATTGCGCTATGCGACCTGCAAAACAAAATTTTTAGCAAATTACTCACTGAGTAATAATTCATTTCTAGTAATCTATCATCTTTGGTTTGCTATGCGTGGCCAACAATCGCCGTTTAAATGAACAAGGGTCTTCATTGGGCTCCTTGGTTCAAATTAAATAGGTTTAGTGAGGACATCGGGGTGTGTACGAGATTGCGAAAGTTTCAAGAAAATGTCCCTTCCTTGCCTAACTTGTCTGAATATTATAGTTGGAGGGTAGAACAATATTCTTTTCGGACAATATGAAACTCATTAAATAGTTACTGCAGCCTATTGACCTGTATTATTTTATGTTACAATACAATGTGGGATTATTTATAAGAGTCTCGACCTGCCGACCAATAGAACTGCAATAGATCTGTTCTACATAAAGCCACAAAATAATTTTTATTAGCCCGATGGACTAACAAGCATCATTTTTAACCCCAACACTTTTGTCCGAACTGTCAATAGCCCTAATGCTGTTGAAAAGCTAAAGTTATTTGAAACATTTTAAAAGGTTATCATTGACAACGCAGTTAAAGTTAAAACTATTATAATACTGGGCAAACTTATAATAGGTACTATGATATTCGTACATAAATATGCTTATTTCGACCCCAATGGCGCAATGGTTAACATGCTGGATTGCTGTTCCAAAGAACCTGTGTTCGATTTTTAGCGAGGAGGAATTTTGTTTGTTGAGCTTATTATTATTATAATTAGTTTTCTCCGTTCTCGGTCTGGTTATGTGTCCTTGTCAAGTGTGTTCTCCATGGCACCCAAGACAAATAATCCTAGTATGGGGCTATGAACATGTAACGTTATTTGTTTGTATCATGTATTTATTAATTTAAATTTTTATTGACAAGATTTTCTTTATTCAGCTACAACCCATAAACGATTTTGCTTCTATGAAATTTCTTCTATTTCCATGAAAAATAAATACCTCCTACATAACAGCAACATGAAATTACTATTTCAACTAGAACTGAATAATTTAAATTATCACAATCAGAGATGCAGACGGCAACCATCAAACACAGTCAAAAGATACGTTTCCTCGAATATATTCTCAGAACGAGGTGTACTTTACCTTAGGTATCTTGCTTTAAAATTCAACACATTCGTAAGTTATTATTATGGAATATGTTTGCAATATCTCAAATTTGTTCTATCAGAGCTTGTGAAATTTAAAACCGTGCGGGATAGCTTTCAGCGAACTTGTCATAAAATATTGTCTGCAAAACTATTTCCAGAAGATTCTAAGAGAGGAAAGCGTGAAAGAATATCGTGAGAATTTCCCGGTAAAATCAGTAATGTGATTTGGGATTCTTATAGAATAGCGAACGGAACAAGACGTGTAACAAATAAAACAACGGCCGGTATCTGTTATCCGTTCAAGTTACAATCAATATTAATATTTAATGAAACAATAGAGATCCCAAAAGTAATTGAAGTGACTCCAAAAGTATTTTTTCGAACTTCGAATTATTTAAACGAAAGAAAGAAACGGAAAAGAAACACAAGAGAGAGAGAAAGCTACCACCAAGCATTCGGGATTTAACTGGATAATCTAAGTTCCTCTGAAAGGGAGGACGCGTAATCTTGTCCTTTTGTTCGTTCTTTTGTCAACCACATAGCACACGGCAACGATTAAGGGAGGTCAGTTTGGACTCCAAGATGATAAAAGCACCTTACCCAAACCTCCTATACCACCTTTCCATAAAGATCGTGGGAGAAACAACGCCGGGCGAATTTGAATCTTGGTTCATCTATAAAAACAATCAACACTTAACAATCTTAACCTGATTAAAGAAAAGTATTTTATGTTCCGGAATTGGAACAGTTCGTTCGCAGATCGGCATCCATTTTATTCAACGCTCCGTTCACGGTCTCCGAGGGACGCAAAGTGCAGCACTAAATTTTATGGACGACTCGCTTTTGTTTTGTTTAGTACTACAATACAACTCGATATTGTCAGTGAACGGAATTGAACACGCTTTTATGATTGTTCATCTTAATTTTTTATTATTTTTATGATTTATCTGAGTAATAGGGGAGTTGAGTAATTTCATAGAAATAGGTCAGTGAGGTGGAATACGGACTGTATCTATCTATGTGATCCGAGCCCAGCAGTGGGACATATTTGAAAGGAAACTACATGATTTTAATATCAAAATTAGTCTTTATTCGATCTTTCTTCTCAAACATTAATTTAGCGAATACACGACACAAAATTACGTATAATACCCTTTTAAATTAGCTTATTATATCGAAATTCATTGAATTGAATTATTAATATAATTACAAATTAACTCTTATTATGTAAAACGCTTAGAATAAAATATCATTACCTTATTAATTGGAAGGTGACCCACGCACACGCACACAACTCAAACACTTAAAACACTTTTTGTGACTGACTCAATCGGCTGCCGAGAACAGAATGCCCGAGCTCTGGTGTCATGGCGGCACGAAGTGAATTGATTAGTATCTACCCACATTTCCGAGAATGATTGGAGGTAGTTTCGCTAATATTACAATTAATGTGGGTAGTAAACTTGGGGTACTTTAATATAACCTAACAGCTCGGCCATCCTGCTTCGGCGGGTCCTCCCGCCTTAATCGTGCGAATTTATGAATTACAATAATAAATGATTATAGAAACAAGATAAAAAAAAATGCACATTTTAAATAAGTATTAAAATTGTATACATATGAGAAGAGAGGAAAAAAAAAACTTGTATATTTGAACAATTAATTATAAAAAAAACAATACTTAGCCAATTTTAATTGCATTCGTTAATTTTGCAAAAATAACATTGTAGATATAATTAAAAATAACAAAGAACAACAATATTTTATTATTTGAGCATTAAAATGTAAACATATTTAAGTAAATCTTCATTCAATTGATTGGTGTTGTATAACATCTGAATAGTGAATTGCAAGTAGAATTTAATTTATTTAGTACCTTAATATATCTACCTTAAAGCTAACTTAATATAATTAGTATATTTATTTTTATGATTCTTTACATTTGAAAAATAAATCAATTTATTGTTTTATTATGGTTATTCATGAATATTGACTTATTAATTGTAGAAGACGTACATACGTCTACCCTTTTCATTGCTCATCATCTTGCTCAGAGCTGCTAGAATCGAAAGTTTTGTTGAAATTAAGCCATGGTTTAATTTTATCGATAGCTATAACATTCTCATACTTTCGACCGTGTTTGCGCGTCAATGGTGTATCTTCGACAAGAAATCTATCGTTATCCAAAATTTTACAAATACGATAGGGACCCTGATACTTAGGAACTAACTTTTTAGATTGTCCGTCACTAGGAACCTCTCTTTTTATGCTTATTAAATCGCCTACGGCATAAGGGTGTGTTGATTTACGCTTGGCATCAAATTTTAGTTTATCTTTAGCTTGTTGATCACTAATTCTTCTACTACTTTCGGATCTTATTTCCATCAAGCTATCTAGGGGTAATTTATCGTGAAGTGACTCGTTAATTACTTCATGTAGGACGTTTTCTGTTCTGCTGTTAATTTTAAAACCGAATAATAGTTCAGATGGACTCTTTCCGGTAGTCTTATGAACTGTTGTGTTTAATCCCATCTGAATATCTTGGACATGCTCATCCCAACGCTTATCGTCGTGACCATGGTTTTTAGCGGCTAAGGCTTCGAGAATCGTGCGGTTGAACCTCTCCACTTGGCCGTTAGCCCTAGGAGTAGCAACGGCATTAAGGATGTGTTTTATACCGTAATCCTTTGTAAATTTACGGAAATGATTGCTAGTAAAGGTCGTACCTTGATCAGTGATAAGACGACTTGGAGTACCAAAATAGCTGATGTGTTCACGTAGTGTTTTAATTGTTGTCATACTTTTTGTATTTCTGACCGGTTTAATATTTATGTATTTAGTAAATCCATCAATTATTACAAGAAGATACGAATTACCGTTGCTACTCCGAATGAAGGGCCCTAGGTGGTCTGCGTGTATTGTATGGAATGGTACATTAACTTTGGGTATGGGGTGTAGTTCACCTTGCTGCTTGCCACTCACTCCCTTATGGTGGGAGCACTCAAGACACGATTGTACGTACTTTTTTACAAATCTTCGCATTTTTTGGAACCAAAAGGACTGTTTAATGCGAGCCAGTGTTTTCTCGAAGCCGAAATGACCTATGTCGTCATGGTTCATCTTGACTATCTGCCAGCGAACCCCCTTAGGAACGACCCAACGTAACTCATCACCCACTACGCGATAGATTTTGCCATTCTTTAATTTATAATTTTTCGTTATTTCTATGATGTTTTCAGTTTGAGGGTCGCTTAAGACATTTTTAATTCTTACTATCTCTTCGTCATTAGATTGTACTGTACTAATCCAATCTTCACTCCCAACACTGAGTACGTCTAACACATGGGATTCTTCAAGGGCAATATCTACCGGGTTCCTGCTTAATGCATCAGCATGGCTCATGCGTGAGCCAGCCCGATATTCAATCTCGCAGTCAAATTCCTGTAGTTGGACCCACCACCTAGCAATGCGGGGAACAAGGTCACGTTTGATTAAAGTGGTTCTCAACGCATTACAGTCCGTCAGGATCTTAAAAGGGATTCCTATCAGGTAGACTCTAAACCGGGCTAGTGACGCGACAACAGCTAAGGTCTCGAGCTCAAATGAATGAAGTCTTTGCTCCTCCGGTGTAGTCTTACGACTGAAATACGAAACCGGTTTAAATGGGCCTTCTTCGCTTCTTTGAAGAAGAATACCAGCGATCCCGAATTTACTGGCATCGGTATGAACCTGTGTTTCCCGGGAAGGGTCATAAAGAGCAAGCAGGGGTCTTTGAACAAGTGCATTCTTCAATGTATCGAATGATTCCTGTTGGTCTGTTTGCCATTTCCAGTCGGAATTCTTTCTCAGTAGATCGGTTAATGGTCTCGCTATAACTGCAAAACCCTGTACGAACCTTCTGAAGAAGCTGGCAAGGCCAATAAATTGGCGGACCTCATGAACGTTCTTAGGAACGGGAAAATCCGACACGGCTTTAGTCTTTCTCGCTCCCGGTTTTACACCCTCGGCGCTCACTTCGAAACCCAAGAATTCTATTTTGGCACAAAAGAAATTACACTTGTTCAGCTTTAAGGTTAAGCCACCCTTACGTAAAAGTTCTAAGACTTCTTTTAAACGGGATAGGCCCTCGTCAAAAGTCCGCGAAGGGATTAGTATATCGTCCATGTAGACCAGGGCAAATTTAACCTTCGCTTCGGAGAGGATTTTGTTAATGGTCCTTTGGAAAACAGAGGGGGCGTTAACAAGACCGAAAGGCATCCTGTTGTATTCGAACAATCCATCCGGCGTAACGAATGCCGTTTTATCACGGGAAGATTCTAAAATGGGTATTTGATAGTAGCCGGATGCCAAGTCTAGGGAAGTAAACAGACAATTGCCCGCGAGTTGGTCAAGTTGATCCTCAATGCGAGGCAACGGGTAATGATCTTTCTTAGTCCGACGGTTTAGCGCACGGTAATCTATACAGAGCCTTCTTTCCCCAGATTTCTTTTTTACCAATACCACAGGACTCGCATATGACGAAGAAGACTCCCTTACAATACCCGCATTTAACATTTCCTGTACCATCTCACGAACAAGAACCCGCTCACCCTGCGACATCCGGTAGGGGCGATAAACCACAGGTTCACAGTCTGTGAGCTCTATGGTCATTTCCCCAGCGGAAGTGTATCCTAAGTCAGTCAGTCCGGAAGAAAAACAGTGGCTATAGTCTTTGAGCACATTTAGTAACTCGAGCCGCTGGCTCTCTGTTAGCTGTGTACCGCAACGTAAATCGTCGTTTACGGTCTTTTCATCAAATGTTACTATATTTACATCAAGTCTGTTTGCTAACGGATGTGACCGTGTAAGCAAAGTACCTGCCTGTAAGCATAAAGTATCTCCACTAATGTTTTGTATCAGAACTCTGCCTTGACCACGAACAAGATTGTAACTGCCAGGGAATAAATAAAATTCATGACCGGCTATGCCCCGAATGGAACCATTGACATAAATATCCCCCGTAAAATTGGACTGGGTTTCGACAGCGACTACTTGTGTCCTATGTACAGGCAAGTCTGTATCGTGACAAACATGCAATGAGAGCTTATCAGCTGGAGCTACTTGAAACAGAATTTGGTCAGCTGTCTTGGTTATAATAATATGAGGTAACTCTGTAAAGGAGTGACCTAGCAAAATAGGATATTTAAGAACATGATCATCCACAACAAATATATCAATATTTTCATCAATACCTTGAATCGAAATATCTACATTTGACCTTCCCAGTGGCTTGATACAGTGACCGCCAATTCCTCTCATTACAGGCAAATTATCGGTTTGCAATTTTAAATTGAGAATGGAAGCATCTGATTTTCTTACGAGCGTGCACTGACTTCCTAAATCTACGTAGCAAATAAGATTGAAACCATTTACAATTATCGGCAATATATATTTATCATTGGAATCGATTGGGCCCTCCAGTTTAGCCACCTGTTTCTCTTGTTTAGCAACATCATCTTTATCTTTATTAAATGGATTGCTTCTGCAATAAATATCTACATGACCATTCCTACCGCATTTGACACACTTTGACATCGGTTTAGTGCAGCGAAAACTTTTATGACCCTCCTCGTTACAATTATGGCATTTTATAGTTTTTATCGGATTATCAGACGGTGTTTTAGACGTTGACGTAAAAGATTTTCTGTCTTGCTTATGTGTATCCCTACTGGGTCCAACTTTAACCGTTTTAAAATATCTGAGAACATGTTCAGGCTCGCGAAACTGTACCGCTTGTGCGCCCACACGAACAGTACGGTCCTCAACACCCGCCAAGAGGCAATCTACAGCTTTACGTCCTTTAATCCCACATCTATTTAACAAATTCATTTTCCCGTAATAGTATTGTTCGAGAGATTCACCATAACGCGCTTTCTTGGCCAACATAACACTTAACAATTCAGCGTAATCGTCTCTAGGGGGGAACGACTCAATAAGCTTTCTCTTCCACTCACTCCACGAATAACGTACGGTGTCAAGACCACGATACCAGATCTTAGCGGTGCCGGTTAATTTGGGCAGTGCAAAGTGTATTATTTCTTTGTCGCTCCACCCATATATCTCGGCACATTCTTCTACTTTAGTTAACCAATTTAAGATTGATTGTTCTTTAGCCATCGGGTCAAACTCGGGAACTACGTTGGTCAAGGAAAGCTTATCGGTCGTTTGCCCCTTCACACTTTTTAAAATATCTAAGAATTTATCCAGAATAGTTTCTGTTGAGCCTTTTAAGTCATTATTAGTTACTTCCTTACGAAGGGCATTACGCAGTTTATGTCGGGTTTTAGAGCCATCAGACGAGGAGCTTGAACGCCGCCTTGAAAGCACTTCTCTGTTTGACTTATGTCGATTATAGTAATCGTGATCAGAGATACTTTCAGAGCGGTTCCTCCCTCTCCTCTTTACTCTGCGAATAGACTCATCACTAGAACTTGATCTTTTACGTCGCCGCCGAGAATGACGTATTAAATCGGAATTATCTCGCGTTCTTTTATGCGTTAGACATGGACTTTTACAACTTGGTCTCTTACGCCCTCTACTTCGAGAACGGCTTAAATTGCGTCGACTTAATACATCACGCCTTTTACACATTACTTGATTACTTGAGCGTCGGTGTCGAGACTCCCCGTCTATCAGACGTTGCCTCGACAACCCTTCACATGAACTGCTCGAACTTAATTTATTATGAGATAAACGATTGTGGCTTTGCCTACCTTGTAGACTCCCTTCCACTCCCTCGCTTTGATGCCGCGACCGCGACCGTGACCGCCTTATAGCACTGCTCTGTCCCGCATCCCGGTCCTTATTGCACTCCTCGATTGTGATTGTGGCGCCGTTATCATCGTCTACATTGTTATCATCCATGTTCCTGGAACTTGCAGACATTATCTTCCATTAACCTTTTGTAATATTATATTATATTATATTATATTATATTATATTATATTATATTATATTATATTATATTATATTATATTATATTATATTATATTATATTATATTATATTATATTATATTATATTATATTATATTATATTATATTATATTATATTATATTATATTATATTATATTATATTATATTATTACTATTATACTATTACTATTACCACGATATTAATACCATTTAACTTTAATAGATAAACTCTTAATTAAAGCGAAAGCAAAGTAAGCGTAACATAAATGAAATTCAATGGATAAGGGGTAAACACAAAAAAAGAAATACCAAATTACCACTTTTAAATTTTGTACAAATATTTGATAATTTAATTTGGTACCTGATGATATTTTAAATGAATACTTCGTATAGTAATGCGAACTTTATACTACACTACGTTTAAACGTGCTGCTATTCTTTTTATTTGTATAAAATGAAGTAAAAGAAAGAAAAACGCTTACCTCCCCAAATAATGTCGAAAATGAATAGCAATATAGAACAAAGGAAAAGAAAAAAAAGAGAAAAAAAAATGAAAAGGGGTAGAGCAATAATTCAGTAACAATTTATCTTAAAAGCATTTCCCTTTTTTTGCGTAAATTTTACGATGGCCTATTTATATGGACGTGATTATACAAATGTTCTACGGAAATAACATTTGCATATCCGCACTTCTGAATTGAAAGGAAACTACATGATTTTAATATCAAAATTAGTCTTTATTCGATCTTTCTTCTCAAACATTAATTTAGCGAATACACGACACAAAATTACGTATAATACCCTTTTAAATTAGCTTATTATATCGAAATTCATTGAATTGAATTATTAATATAATTACAAATTAACTCTTATTATGTAAAACGCTTAGAATAAAATATCATTACCTTATTAATTGGAAGGTGACCCACGCACACGCACACAACTCAAACACTTAAAACACTTTTTGTGACTGACTCAATCGGCTGCCGAGAACAGAATGCCCGAGCTCTGGTGTCATGGCGGCACGAAGTGAATTGATTAGTATCTACCCACATTTCCGAGAATGATTGGAGGTAGTTTCGCTAATATTACAATTAATGTGGGTAGTAAACTTGGGGTACTTTAATATAACCTAACATATTATACAGATTGCAATGACGAATATTGTCATTTTATGTAGATGTTCTTTCTTCCATGTATTTGTCTTCACTTTATACACTTCCGATGGTTGATGATTGACGCCTTTCGCCTCTGAAATCGATCGTAAAATATTTTGGTTTTATTTTTAATATTGGAAAGCCAAGTAACAAGCCGACTTCATTCCATCTTTATAATTAGTTGAGGTGGTCTGGGATTGATTCCCAGACGGATAAGTGCTTATATGACACGTAGATGTCTCTATTCGTTGCGATGACTTATAGCTGGGGAGCCGAAGAGGGGAATCTGGGATTTATTCGAGCGCGTCAGATTAAGGTACAGGGGATATCTTGTACCCAGTTAAGTACCTCCACCAAATATGAGCCTCATATATAATTGTTCGATTTTTTTTGCACATTATATTAATGGTAGCGAGTTTGCGTCATATCGAAATCGTCAGATTATTGAATGAGAGCTTTTTTTAGGTTCACTTAACACCCCCTTAGAAAATCTGACGTGCTCGATTAGATTTTTTCTCTCTCATTTTCAACCCTTACGTATGGTCACCCCCATCAAACAAACGATCAGATTAACATAGTACATTATTAAAAATACTTAGAACATTGATGCTATCAATATCTGAAGCGCTCGAGTATGTCCACATGGACATTGTTTTTTTACATATTTAAAAGTGTAAAGCCGCTTCCCCCACCGATGAAAAGGTATACATTATATAACATTTTTTTCTTCTTATCATCTAAGCTTTGCAACCCAATAGGTCTCTTTGACGCTCGAGTAAATCCACATTTAGCATCGTCGGCTCCCGTACCATTATGTATAGAACATGCCACTCGCAACTCAAGAAATCCTAATGCGGAGACATGAGTGTGTAATCACTTATTATTTACCGGTTTTATAAAACCTAACAAATAAACTACTCAGCAACAATAAGTTCAGTATTTCAGATCGACGTTATTCAACACATCCGCGCTTCAGTCTCCTGTGGGAATTTCACTACCGCACCACATTTTATGGATTGCTAGCTGATGCCAGAAGCATGAATCTATTTTACAAATTTCATCAAGTAAGAAAATGAATGATTCTTTTCTTTGTCGTGTTCTCTTGTCGTGGTAGTAAAATACGTTTGCTGTGGAGAGATGTTATGCGTGTCACGAGAAATTCCCACTTGTTTCAGTTGTTAGTGAGTCTGGTAAACTGATGTAAATGACCACCAACTGCTGACTTTACTTGGTCCATTACATGAGCTAGCTTCGGTGCGGCTTGATGCCTTCTACTTTGCCCTGAATAACGAGCCTTTCTTTTGAGTTATTCCTTTGCCACGAGACGTGATATGCGACAGCTTTGAGTAAGTTCTCTTTTGCTGCGTCTTGACTTAACAAGCAATGATAGTCAAGTGGTTTGAATGTAGAACTTTCGAACAGAGCCCTGAGACAGACCAGTGGTCATTTAAAAAAATGATTTTCTTAGAATTTCACTATCATAAACCTCGGCGAAGGACAACATTGTGAAGGAAAGTGTTCACAACAGTTGTCCATTATATACTCGAAGGATAGTAAAGTCCTCTGTGAGAGGAGACTCGTGCCCAACAGTGGGACAGTTAGATAACTAATAAGTATTCACCTTGGTTGTTTACATACGAAAAATAATCTCTCGTCACAATAATCTATCTATCTATCTATCTATCTATCTATCTATCAGACTATCGAAGTCCACTGCTGGACAAAGGCCTCCCCTAATTGGCGCCACTCCAACTGGTCCTGAGCCCTCTGAATCCAACGGTTTCCCGCTGTCTTCTTCAGGTCATCAGTCCACCTTGTCGGGGGGCGTCCTATGCTCCTTTTACCAAGACGTGGTCGCCATTCGAGGACCTTTCTGCACCATCGGCCATCCGTCCTTCGAACGATCTGGCCTGCCCATTGCCACTTCAGCCGGCTAACTCTGAGAGCTATGTCGGTAACCTTCGTTTGACTACGAATTTCATCGTTGCGAATCCTATCTCGTAGCGAAATATCTAACATAGCCCTCTCCATAGCGCGCTGTGTGACTTTGAGCCTTTTAATGAGGCCAACTGTAAAAGACTACACAACCGTCACAAAATAAACAAAATCATAATTTACCTTACCATAAGACGTTAGAATGGCGTTGAGCAAATAAAAGAAAAAAAAGCATAGAAGAACCCACACTTTCTCGTTATATAAACAAAACATTCGAAATTGGTTTCAAAGATAAAATCTGGAAGTTATTCAAAGCTTTTAAAACTATCCGGTCGTACCACGTCTGTCGTTCTTTAGACCTCTCCTGAGACACCGTCGTAGTAAAGTTTACGATCTTTCGTATTTTTCTTTAGCACTCATTACTTCTTTAAGTTTAGCAGTCGATGTTTCTATTCAACTTGAATATATGTGTAACTTTCAAATGGGTAACACTTAGTAAGAAATAATTTGAAGCGATTTTCCTTAAAATTTAATCGTTATGCTATGTCAATTCATGGGTTGCGTAATAAATTCTCCATCAATTTGCACTGGAGCAACGTTGTGTTCTAGGTCTATTTAGTTGAGGAGAGACTCGTTCTTAGTAGAGGTGATCCACTACTAAGAACCCATTAATTATTGAAGCCTAGAAAAGAATTAACCTAATGTATCATTAAGTTCGTCTCAGTTCAGTTAATAAATTGGCAATTACGACTGACAAAACATTTCATGTCATCTAGTTTATTTACCTAAACTCAAATGCAAAGAGTCGCCCATACCCTAAAACTAGAAAGCGTACTTTCCAGTAATAGTAAATATATTATAGTAACTAGCTTCCGCCCGCAGGCTTCGCCCGCCTAGAATTCGTTTACACTTCACTCCCCTATTTCACCCCTTCCGGGTGGAATTTCCAAGAATCCTCTCTTAGTGCTCCCCTACACTCCCCAAGGAACATATGTACATGCCAAATTTCAGTTTCTTCCGTTCAGTATTTTCGGCTGTGCGTTGTCTGTCAGTCAATCACCAGTAACGCGTTCTGCGATCACTGCGATCTGGAATTCGTTATAATTACATAGCACATAAATGGCAGCTTTAGGGTGCGGTTCCACTGAGGCGGAGCGGAGCGGAGCAGTGCGCGATTCACCAATCACATGGCTTGAAATCCACACGAAGCACAATGAGCGGAGATTTCAAGCCATGTGATTGGTGAATCGCGCATAGCTCCGCTCCGCTCCGCCTCAGTGGAACCGCACCCTTAAGGTACGGTAAGGTAAGGGCCCGAATGGCGCAATGGTTAACACGCCGGATCGCTGTTTCGACGGTCCTGGGTTCGATTCCCAGCGAGGAGGAAATTTGAATGATGAATTAGAATTTCCCTTCTCGGCCTGGGTGTGTGTCCTTGTCTTGTGTGTTGTCCATGGTACCCACGACACAGGGAATTCTAGTGTGGGGCTATGAGTGTGTAGCGTTATTTATTTATTTAAGGTGTATTTAAAAAAACAGCAGGATTTAAAATGCCTTTAGTAAATTTTGCTTACAAGCTGAATTGAACTGTGAGCACAGGTAATTCGTTTGGTTTTTGCGGCGAGTGGCAATTCCATTTGCTTGACGACTCAAGTATAGATATAAATGAACTGCTCAATATCATTCGCCCGTATCCATGTAGATTTTATTTAGAAGCAAGACCGTTTCGACGACTTTTCCCTTAGGAGCACCCTGTATAGCAGTAAAGTTTACTGCTCGTTGTGTTGCGTATTGTTTTCTTACCCACATAGTATTGTATGTTATCACAAAGATAAAAGTTAATGTGCTTACGAAATGGCTTGGTATGTGCGGGTTATTATCGAGCTAATTCTTTATTTATTACTACGCTTACAGTCTCTAGAGCATGATTTGTCTTGTGGGTTCAAGGTACTTTCAGACATAAATTTTTCAGAAAGAATTTTTTACTTTTAATACTCAGTGAATTCTCAACTACTATAATACGCAATTTCCTTAAGACGACGGCGATGATACTTGCCAATAACATTTGAATTTCATTGGTAAGATTTCAAAGATTTCAAAAATCTAGCGACTTAGCTAGGTTACTTTAATAGCAAAACACCTATTGCTAAAGTGAGGTTGATTTAGATTAGATGAATAACCCCAAAATATTAATAATTAAATTGGCGATAGTATACTCCAAATTATGGTAGGTATGACCATACAATGCATGACAAGTATCTATTTTTAAAATTTTCGCGGGAGAACATTACAAAAGTGCAACTTTGCAAAGTAATAAATTAGTATAATAATAATAAATGTTCGTACATTTTGGAACTCCTATGACAATAAAGTCTGAAAAGATCGCAATCACTGTTAAGAGCACTCTCAAGAAAATGGACGTAATGACGACAAAGACTAGAATCTGGGAATAAAAAATGTTCCGGCCACTTGCCACTTGCCAGCGTGTAAACGCGGCACTGAGTTGGAAAGCAGTGTAAACGCGCCGCACAGGGACGCGCGAGAGCATCGTGTTCGGCCATTTTGAAACCAGCGAGACGAGTCAGTGCGAAATGATCAGTTGGCGCGTGCGGTGCACTAAATTTATTTCTCTATACCTAAGCAAGTATAACCATAATAACCAGTACGTATCAACTCTATGTAATCTAAATGTAACCAGGGCTTGTGGATTAAACTCCTGTGAATAATAACGTCTTCTTATTTACCGCCAACAAGTGGCGACCGTGACAGGACCAGACCTGCAACCTGCAACAAAGACGAAGTATTGCGTCATCCTCGCCGGGGGGCAGACTTCGTGTTCAGCGGCCAGAACCAAGTCCTTCGGCGGCTCGGCGATCAAGAATTCGACTGCCATAGACGCATCTGGGCCATCTGATAAAACAAAACTTACAGGGCCTTTAAATGTTGAAGAGATCAATAATTCAACAAAAATGTTATTAAAATTTAGTCAAGCTGAGTCCTTCTGTAATGAGGTAAACACCATCAAAAAAGGTTTAGACTTGAGTCACAAGAGCAAACTGTTGCCTCTGACGCCATTTATAGATTCAGACGGTTTAATTCGCGTTGGGGGTAGATTAAGCCAATCTGACAGTCATTATGACAAGAAGCATCCAATTTTATTGGATGCCAAGCATCATTTAACCAAAATAATTATGGAGCATGAGCATCTCCGTTTATTTCATTCAGGGCCTCAATTATTGCTTGCTTCGATTCGGGAGAAATTCTGGCCGCTCGGAGGAAGGAACTTAGCCCGATCTATAGTAAAGAAATGTTCTGTTTGCACTCGCTTTAGAGGGCAAACGGTCCAACCCATCATGGGTGATCTTCCTGGGGTAAGAGTCAAGCCTGATTTTCCTTTCAATACATGTGGGATAGACTTTGCTGGTCCTTTCATGATAGCATCAAAAAGGGGTAGAGGTAGCCGTGTAACAAAGGCTTATTTGTGTTTAATTGTATGCCTAGCAACCAAGGCTTTACATTTAGAAGTTGTCAGTGACCTTACAACAGATGCCTTCATATTGTGTCTTCGCAGGTTTATATCACGCCGAGGTAAACCTCATACAATCTACTGCGACAACGGAAAAAACTTTGTCGGAGCCAGCAATGAGCTAGGGAGAGTGATACGGTCGAGCCGTCAATCAGTATCGGACTACGCAGCGACTGAAGAAATTAGGTTCGTTTTCAGTCCTGCTTATTCTCCACATTTTGGTGGAATTTGGGAGGCAGGAGTCAAATCTGCCAAGGCATTATTAAAACGCGTAGCTGGTAGGACCTCCCTTACTTTTGAGGAGTTGGCAACGCTCTTTACACAGATAGAGGCTATTCTTAACTCTCGACCTATCTGTCCTCTTACCTCCGACCCTACCGACCTAACTCCTTTAACCCCGGGTCACTTTCTTATTGGACGCCCCCTATTGTCAACACCGTCGCTGCCTGTCAATGTAACCGTGCCGAATAGGTATCAGCGCATCGAACAAGCAAGACAGCATTTTTGGAAAAGATGGCATTTAGAATATATGGCCGAGTTACAGAACCGCACCAAATGGCGCAGACATCACGCACCGCTTCGGGAAGGGGACCTCGTCATCCTCAAAGAAGACAACGTGATGCCGCTTCAGTGGAGAATGGGCCGGGTGTCGAAGCTTCACCCAGGGCCCGATGGTGTCAGCAGAGTAGCAGACATCCACACCAGCACCGGCACAACCAGGCGAGCGGTCAACAAGCTCTGCCTACTGCGGTCGCCTGAGTAAGAAGTTAAAAGGCCACACAGCCTTTCAACGCCGCGGAGGATGTTCCGGCCACTTGCCACTTGCCAGCGTGTAAACGCGGCACTGAGTTGGAAAGCAGTGTAAACGCGCCGCACAGGGACGCGCGAGAGCATCGTGTTCGGCCATTTTGAAACCAGCGAGACGAGTCAGTGCGAAATGATCAGTTGGCGCGTGCGGTGCACTAAATTTATTTCTCTATACCTAAGCAAGTATAACCATAATAACCAGTACGTATCAACTCTATGTAATCTAAATGTAACCAGGGCTTGTGGATTAAACTCCTGTGAATAATAACGTCTTCTTATTTACCGCCAACAAAAAATATTAGCTTTATGAATTAGAGTGATGAAAACAGGCATTATTGTTATCGCGTTATTATATGTGTCTTAAGTAATTAGTTTTTACTGTTACTTGAGTACAATCAATATTTTAATCTGTTTCTTGATAAAATTGGTACGACGTGATGATATTTTACAATAATGATTGGAACCGACACGTCGCTTTTACGTACCCTCCGAAGCACGTAAACGCTCAAGAACATTTTTTCGATTTCAGATCTTGGCTGTGAGTGCTTTAGTCTTTAAAAATAATGCGTGTGAATTTAATGTCACTTGTTTCGGTGTGGGAAAACATAGTCAAGAAACCTACCCACCTGGTATTTCTATTTAATGTTCTCAAAGATCTGATAATGCCATTCAAACTGAATTTGGCTAGCAGGGATTAGTGAAGATCTGAACAACGATGCCATCTTTACACCATTTTTCAACATATTATACCTATTTAAGAATACCTACTGGCATTATTTCTACAAACATTCATTCATGAAACTGTTCAAGCGTCGAATAAAGGTAATAAATATAGCAATTGTCTGTAACAAGTTCCACTCGGCCTGACGAGTTATCGGAAGCTATTTATTCATTTACCATTGGAAGCATCGCGATGTCTCGCTGTGCATCGCAATTAACGCCGGCAGCTAAGTGTTGAGCGTCGTGTAATTGGCGCCTGTTTTGAATCTGTGGCATTTCATTACAATATTGCAAATAAAGAAAACGTTTGTCCAATTATTTTTCCGAGTTGAAGTTGATCGTTTCAGCTGAATCTTTTAATTTTTTTACTCAAAATATTTATTAAGTGCTTATTAAGTGCGATACAATAATTGAGGTAAATTAGATACCAATAGAGTTGTTAGACTAATGAAAAATTAATGATAGGTGATAAATAGTGTTGTTAGCCTAACGACAAAATAATGATAGCTTGTTGGATTGAAAGAGCGGTTTTTTGTAAGGGATTAAATACGAAGATCAATTGCAATACAAGTAGGTATTCATGTTAGGTAACAATTACCAATTACTTGATTTCAGTAACATGGAAAAATAGTGTATACCAGAAAGTTCTCAATAATGTTTTCAGCCTTTAGTCACCCCTCGAATTTAGCCATTTCGTTGAAATGTAACCTGGAAGAATATTCATAATAAATGGATAAAAACTGTTGACAATTTCTTGGTAAATTAGCTTCATCTGAAAATATTATAACATTTGGAATATTTTTAAAACAATGTATGATTTTTTAATTTACCAGAACATTCTAATCAGTTTTTCGTTAAAAGATATTTATTCGAAAGATTGTTTGAACTTTAGACAGTTCCCCTAAAGATACACGCGGAAGAACACAATACCCGTACATTATTGAAGATAATTGTTAGGAGTGCCCTCAAGTATTCCGTTAAGAAAATAGGAAAATCCGTGCCCCTTTGAAGCTATCCTTGAATGCACGCCCTGCGATAATTCCCTTCTTTGAAGCGCTCCATTCAATAGAGAAGTCGAGCCCTTGGTTAAACATCGCAAATGAAAAGCCATGGGGAATGTTTTAAGTAATTGAAGAATCAAAAGTGTTCAATATTGTACAAAGGGCCGACAATTGGAATTTTACACAGAATTACATCGCATTGTAAGGCTTTGGCGGCCTCTGTTAGGCGTTGCTGAATGTTGACAATTAATTGACTGAAGTGGTTTCTTTTTGATTTCGATTTGTGATTTAGGTTACGAGGTCGTGGTTAAGGTAACTTTTATAATTGGCCAAATTTTTTTATAGATCTATTGTTTCAACCATTGTCTTGTTCATTCTAGTAATGAAGTGAGTTTTGAAGTAATTTGATATAGATATTGATTGATATTGTTTTTATGTTCTCTTATTTTATCTACCTACCTCACTTGGAGAGAATGCCATTAAGCAGTGAGTTACATATCAATAAAAAATATCATTTTGTGTCATTCAACATAAAATAGGTAATAAAAAGAAACCATTTTATAAACCCAAAATTTTATCGTTATTCTGGAAGATTCGTGTTTTTCCGCAGGCGCGGCATCCTTTATATTATTGAAGGGACTATATCTAAAATCTATAATAAATCTACGTTCAAATGAATGCATTTCGATCGGCCCTCGAGCGTTAATGCACTCTTTTGATACTGCTTAGTCAATCGGAATGATATCCTATTGTTAAACATCAATGTAATGCTATTGACCCACTGTTGCATGTTAAAGAGATGCGATTAAAGAAAACATATCTCAATATTATTAATCTCAATATTATAAATTAACGTCAAATGAGTATGGTGAACGGCACGGCACGGTGAAATATCGTATAAGTACAGTGCACTCCCTCAAAAAAGTATCAAATACGAGAGATAAAAAAATTAACTAAGTCGTTATTCCAACGGCTACTTTCAAAATTCAATATCACAATTTCGCAATACGTATACCACAACACGCCGGTGTCGTTAAAATATTTAATGACTGCAAAGATAAGGATTGAAAAATGTTCTCGTTTTTCGCTCATCAAGAACTTATCAGACCGATGGATTAGTTCCCGTGATAGAAAATTTTTGCGCATGGTTTGGTAAAAAAATTGCTAGCACATCTGTGTACATATTGTTTCCCGACGTACCCATTAATGGGAATGCCATAGCTTGCCATGGGAAATGAGGTAACAACTGGCGATATTTTTGCAGTACATGAATAGCAGTAGGTTTAGGAGCTGCTGCTAAAGTCAACAACAGACGCTTCACTGATGAGACCATTGATGTACTTTAGTACATAGTATCTCAATGGATGGGACTATTAGAAATTGAAATGTCTGGGGCAAACAACATAAATTATTAGTGTATTAACTTTTTCTTTTATTATCCTTTTATTACATATATTACAATTTTCCTGTCCGGGTGTATGTAACTGAACTCGTCGTGAACGGTTGAACCGATTTTGATGACTTTTTTGTGTTTTAGAGTCTGGGTGCTTTAGATTCACAATTGAAACCGATGGGTGGCGCTGCTCCCGAAATAAAGTAAGAATATCAGCCAAAATATTGCTGAAAATGAAGTGGTGCCGTATAAAAAAATAAAACATGCATTTGATGAGTATTTTCTTAAGGTATTCAATAGGTAGAATAATATAAATTATTGAAAATGCCGCAAGTTTCCTGTAATAACTTATCGACTTTTTGTTCTTCATATAAATGTTACTGACATGCCTTGATGCTGCAAGGAAAACAAAACAATTATTGTATACTTTCGTCGCCTTCTAGATATAAGGATCGATACTTTTAAATGAGTGTTTATTTAATAGGTGTTTTCCAGGATTTAGTCCACGCGGAAGGGTTTTAACAAACTTTCAACCCTTGTTTGTTCCATGAAGGCTGAAGCATAGCGAAGTATGACAAAATTCATTCTTAGCTGATGTCTGTTTATTCATAAACTACTTTTCTACCAAAATTCACCTTTACGGATAAACTCGTACGAGTTTAATCGGTAAATGAGTGAGTGAAAACACTTTTCTTATAAATAATGTTACACTAGAACTAAATAATTTCCCGATTCACAGCGTATATCGACCCAAAACTAGATACTTGTAAGACGATTAAGTATTTCTTATTTCGACTATCTGAAATGGATTTGGTGAATTGATAATACACAGAGCAGGATATTCTTCCAAGTATCTATTGTATTAATAAAAAGATATGTCAAATAACTAGGAGCATTTATATTACTTCATAACATGTAATACCTGGATTACTCGAGCCAATTTCCGTAGAACATTCAAGATACTTGTATACTAAGGTACACCTACAAAGGCGACAGTAAAACGTTATGACGAGATACGCAGCGAATTTGTACGGGCAAAACTTATTGGGAAATTCTGTTACGCACACTTTTGATCAAAACTCGACCTTATTGTGAGACAGTTAAAAAGTTTTATAGGACAAATTTAAGTCGTTCCAAAGGTACGTATAAGCTGGTTTGAACTCACACATGTTACATTGGAAGGGCTAAACTTTTTACAGCTTGAACATTGTAGGAAAGTCGATAAGACCCCTATAATCGCATTGAGATTGTGAGTTTGCGAAGTAATCTAGATTCACAAGTTTTCATATTTTATGATGACACGCACAGTTCATAACTTCTTTCTAGAGGATATCATCGTTAACAACGTGTTGATTTTCGTAGAACAGAACTTTGCAGACAGTTTTTACTTGTTTGAATAAGAGTAAGATGCTCGTAATAATTAAGACACGGTATGTTGTCAAATATTCACTAGATGCATATTAAAACAATTTAAAAAAACATACAGACGGATTGAAAACCTCCTTTTTTTGAAGTCGGTTAAATATAGAATAAGTGTAGTTTTAACGGGTACTTACGATTTTAATAATTTATGCCAGTACCATCATAGTAATATAATAAATCTATGAGTACCATGGTCACGGCGAGACGGAGGCGGCGGGGGAAACTGTTGACTGTTGACAATTGATAGACGTTAATGACTGTCACGCGGTGACGCTAATTTTGCGCTATTGTCGTACAAGGATCTTTTGGCGCGTGGGTGACGTGTGGGTGACACAGACAGTGCCTTACAGTTTGTCTTACCTGTAAGGCGCTGTCTCTGTTACCCTCACGTCATCCACGTGCCTAAAGATCCCTGTCAAGTACGACTTGTACTTTGCGGTAGCTGGATGTCGTTATTTTATATAACCCGCTATCAGTACGTAGTTATTTTGATAAATTTTATATATTATTATAATTAAATAAGTTAGTTACCAGTCTGTTTCCGCAAAAGCACGTGATCTGCTTGCCGATGGCCAACAGTGATTGTGGCCGGTGGCTAATTTGCGCGAGTTTTACACAGCTCCACAGTTAAATCGGGCTTTGAACCAAAGTAGAACCCGATCTAGGATAACCAAAAACAGGTAATTTATATAAAATTATCTCAATGCAATAACTGAGCTCAATTGCAAATTGTAAGGAATTATTATAAATTGTCGGCAATCTGACTGAATATCATCACGGTAAGTCATCGGCCTACTTAGCTGCTTGCCAAATGGACACAATTACGACAATTTACTGTATATTAAAACCGAATGACAGATTGTTATTGTTAGTTCGAGTTCTGTTATTGCAATTATTGTAATCGCTTTCGCAATATACATTTGCCAGGGAAGTTTATTGTTCCACAATCTGCTTTAAAATGGGGACATTATACGATGTGCTCTTAGTTTGGAGATTTTATGTTGGATTGTACTATTCATTTCATAGTAAGAAAGAGCCTTATTCTGTCTCACTGTATAAATAGATCTTGCATTTCGTAATTTTGCTGTAGGTACTAAACCAATTAAAATAAGCAGACTTATCCTCAAAGTTTATAATTTCTTCCTTAGAGATGTAATTTGACTGAGAAGAATGAATTTAATTTAAAATATACAATTTATCAGTTTAGAACGGCCGACTAAATAATTATTATGATCCTATCGTGCAAATAGTCTTAAGTTAGGGGTCCGGGATATATGACAAATAAATGTGTGGTTTCGCGGTATACTTTATATCTAAATACATTTATAGCACATGCGCATGTTACTTATGTTAGTGGCGAACTAAGCATGATGTAGCCTTTATTTATTTAAAGCATTTCAACCTCTGCGATTCCGTATCAATCAGCCAAAACTCTGAATTGTCTTTATAAATGGCATCGACTATGTGAGCCATACGTATACATAAACAAAAATATTTTCGAGCAATAGGCGATGAGATAGCAACTTGAACGAAATATGCTTTACGCATGGACTGACAGGTAAATAAAAATATTTCTTACTGCGTTGAAATAAGAGCGGTAACTGTGATGACATTCACAAAGGTCTCAAACGAGCTTAGCGCTTGTGAGTTCTAAACCCGGTTTACGGCCTGTGCTTCCCATAAAAATGTTATGACATGCTTCATTATATAAAAACGGGGTAAAACATTGACAAGCTGTGTTTTATATGGCAATAATACCCTCGGTAAATTTATGCAAATATCCCGTATAGGGTATTGATTTCGACGGAGTTTTTAGGTTAAGCGGCTGATCTTATGTCTCAAGTTTTCATGACGGTATGCCAAAATGGTACTCTGGAAGAACTTTTCTATTTAGAGTGTAGATTCTAGGCGATAAGTGCTTTTTGATGTAAGGGCTCAAGAACAGGTTATTGCTAGTAAAAATGATAAAACTTGTTCCATGGTACTGAGGTTAATGCTTTTATGGTATCTACATGTAAATGTTACCAGCTAAACCCGATTTCAGGATAAAATAGTTTTGCCTAGACTAAACTAGTTCGTCCTAAGCCCGATAGGATAAACCGGTTTAGTCTACAATTATTTTAGAACAATAAAATTAGTTTGGCCTAGGCAAAACTAGTTATCCTAAATCTGGTTTGGCCGGCAACATATACTACTTCATAATATTGAATACATGTTTATGATTTTTTTAATTAAGTAGTTTTAAACAAATACTAAATTATTAACGACACTACGCGAAAATGTTGCTTTGGTATTATACTTAAATATTAATTGGCGGTAATTGCAACAAATTCAGAACAATTATAGATTTTTAATCCATCGAATAAGAAACAGTTATATTAATTTTAAATAACTGTTTAAGCTAATTAATGTCCCGTGTTCCGGCACGCCAGTTTGAATGGTGAGTGGCGCCAAAGATGAGCGCCCCACAAGTTGGGCCCGAGTCCCGGGCAACCGTCGGCGGAGCAGCGGAAGTGTGCGAATGCGTCCCCGCAGCTCCGCCGGAAGACGGTGAGGAGGAACACCGCTGGTTTTTAGCCGGTAAGAGTCCGGCATAACCCGACAGCGCCCCCCGCGCCTGTCGGGTATCCATGAGGATTTTCCAGCGTCAACAAAAAAAAAAAAAAAAAAAGGATCGAAGTTTTAATTGTTCACGAAAAATATTATGCTTCTAAAATAAATTCACCTTATTGTTTACTTTGTTTTAAAAAATATTTTCGTGTATTCAATATTTTCTCAATTATATGTGAGAATTTAATCGAGCCCGCTCTTAACTCCTTCAAAGCCTATTTAAGACCTCAAAACACTTAAGTATCACGTATAGTTTAATAGTAAAACGTATAATAATTAGGGCGCAATTCAGTTTGGAGTTTAAATAAGTAATTATGTTAACATGTTTTATGAATTAAAATTTTGGATAGTTTATTTTTTTTAGCTATTTATTATTTAAATAAATATAACCTTTTTAATTTCGCAAAGATTCTTTCAAATGGCTAAGAACAACTGACAAAAAACATACCTCAATAGTACTTTAAAAGTCTCCGATGTTACACCAAAATATTGGCATGATTAATAAGCATATTAAGATAATAAAAGTATTATTAATATTTTACATTAATGCAAATTAATAATCGATTTTCACATATATAAATTCTAGACAACATTATCTGACCTGTATTCGAATGCAATCGCTGAATTACGACCAAAAGCTCAATATTTCATTGTTATCATAATAAGCAGCCGCTATTAATAGTACTGAAATATCACACAATCGAACTTCAATGCTTGCCAAAGCCATTTCCATAACTCGCGTAGCTAGTCTTAACATCATAGATTTCGCTACGTCGTAGCTACGTAGCACTGCTACGAACCGGTATAAATATTTCAGTACAGGAAATTATGCTCCCAACGATACTATGCCCCCACACCATTTGAATAGGAAAGTGCTATAGTGTGTGTTAAAGCTGGCTAGATCCTAAATTATGTATTTCGGTAGAGCCTTTATTGAAAATTCTCTATTATCTATCGATGTCATAGAGACTGTGGACTAGATCGGAATGTTATAGCTGAATTGGATAACAATATTACATTTGTTTTTTTAGAATCGGTTTTCGAATTTTTTTCTGTCACTTTAATTTAATTATTGGAACATAATGTCGACATATAATTTTCATAATATACAATATCTTACTGTAATTGATACAGGCTATATTTGCAAGGGGACGTGGGTTGGATTCCCGACCTAGGAAGACATATTATGTGTGACAAATAAACGTTTGTCCTCGGGTCATGGGTCTTAAGGATTTGTTATTTGCGTAACAATCAGCTTAGATTCAATTTCCGTCGACTCATATGAAAGTACCTCGACTGCTTAAGAGCATTATTGCCACTTAAAACTACTTTTTAACAGTTAATTTTAAATATTAATTTACAGTAGTATCTAACAACAAATGGCATCCATACGACGTGTGAATACTGAATGCGGTGTTTCATTATGTATTTATATGCCGTTGATACGGAAATTGCAGTTTTGTAATATTCACGAGCGTACCGGGATTAATGTTAGAGTTGTAAGTTACGACATTACAGCGATTACACGTTCTAAACATTTAAATACGGACTAGTAACTTTTGATTTTGCTGCTATTTAATTTATGTATGGTTTAATAACATATTTAATATCGCTCTTGAATATCGTGGTAAAGTAATCTTTGTTGCAAATACTTAGTTAGATTATAATTAGTTAGAATTTGTAGTTGTTCGATTGAAATTGAAAGAATTACTTACATTCTGGTGTTATATTATTTTAGAGTGCCTTAAAAAGAACATTAAAATGCTTGATCAATAGTGGACTGACCAAAGAAAAGAACACATTCAATTTTCAAAAATTTTGATTACATCAATCTTTGTCAAGTCAACGCAAGTTATTAAGTTAATGGTAACCTTGTGGACACTTTATAGATTTGTTATAAGTAGGTATTCACGCGTAAAAACCTGAGCACTAAAAATTTTAACAATTTAATACACAAGATAATGGGTATTTGATTTCCAACATTTCCAACCACGAGCAAGTAGATAGTATAGATACCTTATTTTGTATTATTTATCTAAAATTGGTTAAGCTTTTAACTTGGACTACCGCGCAGAGTGCATAAAACTCTGGGGAGAGTGTTAGTAAGTTCGTTTGAATGATTCGACACCTCCCTTGAGGTTTGAACCCTTTCAACCCTTACGAAGGGGTTAGGTATGAAATTATTCTTTACGATACCAATGTTTTAAAATATCTTTACATTGTTCTTAGTGAGTTTGTGTTGAACGTCAGTTTAATAATGCATGTATTTTTTTTCGCGTTTATATTACGGTTCTTTGAACTTGCCCCGCAGATATGAATTGCTATTTCGTTAAAAAAGAGAATACTGTGTATGGTAAAATTGGTAAAATATGAATAGTTTGATAAATTTTCAGGATTAAATTATCGTTTTATTGGTACCTAATAATTGGTAACTAACAGCCACAGTATACGAAATAACTTGAGTTACAACCAAATTATGAATTCATAAATTCAATAATAAAATAACTATACGTGCCTACATGGGAGATAATTAGGACATTACTACGACCAGTTGATTGACCAAGCATTAGCGGGCACGGTCAGTAGTTGGAAAGATGATCATTACGTGGCAGAAAGCTCTTGAGCGACTCCTTGCTTTGGGTGGTACACAAAGTAAAAAAGACATATTCTCATAGAACAAACTACCTCTCCACTGACCTACAAATCTAATAACCTTTCCATGGAATAGTGTGTTAAAAGCCTTCTCTCCTCATAGGAAAGACCCATGTTCAGTAGTGGGCTATTATCGGCTTGAAGTTATAAGATCCATTAAAAATATTTTATGACATAAAATACCAAAATGTGATTTCGTACCTGTGTTTATACTACTGAAAACAAATATTATTACATATTTCGCATGAACGAAACCTATTAAGTCAAAGTAGCCAGTTCACATGAAAACTGGCACATTGCAACAGAACTGTTATGCACCATATAATTTTGTTTACTTAATTCCTTTCGTAGCGTGATTGAAGCCAGTATTTCTTAACCATGTTTATGAAGTAATTGGAAAATATTTTAAAGCTCTGGAAAATAGCTTTCTGGTAAAATGACACTGTGATTTATTTAAATGTTAGAATTAACTTGTTATTTAAATAAATGGTTAAAGTAGCATGAAAGTCCTTGTTTTCTCTGCGATAAATGAATATTTGCTAGCTTAAAGATTTTTATTAGAATTCACACATCTAGATTAGCCAGCTAGCGGAGTGATTTGAACCAAGGACATTTTAACCAAGTCCTTCGTTTGAACCTTGGACTCCCGAACTGGGAATCTGGGTTAAAATACGGCACGCATATCTAATTCTCCAAAGAAATGCCTATTAGGATTTAATTATCACTTGTTTTGGGTTGTAATGTCGATGACACAGTTTTTTCTAAAATATCTTCAGCTATATGGAAAAAATAAATAAATTTCTAAAGAGTACATAATTTCAATGAAACGACGTTTAGTTATCTGAACAACCAAAAAAATTTACCAAAAAATGTTAGGCAAATACAACGAAAACACCAAGCACATTTAACTGAGAAAGTATTAAAGTAGGTGTGCTATATTGGCGTAAGAGGGAAATAGCTGTTGAAAAGGCGAGAAAGCCCGCAAGCTCACGACACCTTCCGCCACTTCCAATCAAAGGCCACATTAAAAATTAAAAAGTCGTTACATTAATGAATCGTATCAGATTTTCCCGTCGTCTCTAGGCATATTCTGCACGTCTTCGGGTCTAAAGCATCTTCTAAGCACTCCTTTGTTCATACTCGAGTCCAAAGCATGCATATGAAATTTTTTGTTGTTTTCAGACGCTTTTCAGACGGTTTGCTACGTTCACTTTCGCGAATATGTCTTGAGTTTGCGCGATTATTATTCATGGAATGGATTTTAACTACGTTCCCTCGTACTTTAATTTCACGTCTTGAATCCTTGCATATTCAAGAGATGAGTGCATGAAAAGGAATGAATTTGCGTTTTGTTAAAATAAATGGTATTAATGTTTGACATTTGCGTAACTTTTGCGGGTTGAAAAGCGTTTTCGTGAACCCGAGATTCAGTCAAATTTCTTAAGAGAACAAACAGGTATTCAATGATGGAAACTTTTTGCAAACCTTCAGTATCGAAAGCGGCGTCAGCTTGTGTCAAATAAGTGTAGTTGGTTACAGCACCAGGTAAACTTTTTTGATGTACTCTTGTTTCGGTGGATGAAATGCACAAATGGTCTAACTGATGTAAATGTTTAGTAAATGCTCATCACATAATATTTTTGCTATGGCGGAATTATGATACCTTTAAATGCAAAAAAATTATATTATTGCATTTAAAATTTAATATAGGTATCTCTTACATTGCGTTTCCATTCCCGGGTCTACTGGAAGAGTTTTCTTAAAGAAATAAGCAGACCCTATGTACAATATTACTTATATTGATTCTTATGTACCTAGTGTATAGTGTACATAAAAAGTTCAATAAATAAATAAATATTGCCAGATGAACCGTACCGCATCTTTCGCGACTATTTTGCACTTACTTCCTAGCTTTTCTATTAAAGTAAGAACAATGTACAATAAGGACAAAGGTTTATTGTAAGTTGTTGTAAGAATCTCGGCTATGCCAGGAATGTTCAACGACTCAAACATTAGCATAGATTACGCTGCAACTGTTATTCGTTATTCCAACAATCGCTGTAATTCATTTCATAACAGCTGTTGTACTTAACAGTGATCGATTAATTTTTGTTGTCATCGTGAGTAGTTCAGTAGAAAAATCGTGGGTAGTAAATTTTTTAACATTTAACTATCTTTTTACAAAGAATAACTTTAATCTCGATAAGTACTTATAGGTAAAGTAAAAACTACTCGCCAGATGTCACTTACAATCAAAATACCTCCTTTTAGTACGTGTACAATACATAATACCTAATTTATCTATTTTCTGTCTATTCTATCCTAGACTTCCAAGAATAAAATATTGGTACGTTGAAGGACTACATCACAATGGAATCTCACGCCGCATATCTTTTGATTCGCGTAATAGAGAGATTTAAGAGGTCGTACGTTAGTAGCTCTGAAAAAGATGGTGTAGGATGACAAAAAATAAAGGGATCGAGCACAAAGGCAGGTCTTAATAAGGATAAGAAAAGAACGAATGGGACCCGGTTCATATTCAGAAATCGCTACCGCAAACCCTGTGTTATTGTGAAGCAGACGTAAGTATGGAGTTACGGGAATGTTTCAGCATTCCACATGTGCTTTGGGAATTATTTTTGTGAGTTTGGAAATGCTTGCTTCGATAAACTAGTGTCTTTGTGGGTGTGTTCATTTTGAAAAATATTGTAAGTAGAGATTTAAGATTTGGTATACTTATTGAAACAAAGTTTATGGGGAAGAAACAATGAGCTAATTTTTTTATTATGGCTAAACTGCCAGTGCCGGGTGACAACTTTAGGAAGAACTTCTTTTTTACAATGCGCTATTTAGCAAAAAAACGTTTTAAATAAACTTGACATCAAAAAGTAGTAAAATGACTATCAATCAAAAGAATCTAATCTAAATAACTAAATCTAAATCACGCTATCGAAGTTAGCAAACAACATAGCTCGCATATATACTATTTATGACAGTTATACAACTCAAAAAGTAGTTGTCAGATGTCGCTTAAATTTATATTGGGCAACGAGACAAGCACCAGTCTTCAAATATGAAATGAAACATCATAATCGGTTCACCCAGTGAGATACATTAAGAAATTCAATCGAATTTTTTTTTTTTTTTTTTTCTGACCTGAAGAAAAGGAATAGGTCGACCCTCCGGACAACGGGGGAGGGAGGTGGTGAATGCTCAAGCACACCAGAGCAGCCGGCTGCTCTGGCGTGAGGGACTCACGACAAGCATTCGCTTGTATAACCTACGTGCCTTACCCCCTAAACACCACCTGAGGTTGGCTTTGGTCGCATGACCTCTAAGCCTTCATCGAAAGCGACCCTCGCCTGGAGATGACGGGGCGCAAGCGTCACTCCCTATGGAGCGTACGCTAAGACAGGGCCCTACTGGGCTCTAGATTGAATGTAACATTATTATCGAGATAATAATGTTAGTGATAAGTATAGAGAGGGAATCGATTTCCAACCGATATCTCCCTGAACGACGAGAATAATGCTTGATCTATTATGTAATTATTTAAGGGAGCTAAGAAGTCCCTCGTGCTCAGCGAGAGCCAGGAGGCGCTCTTGAGCGGAAGTAGCTGCTCGCAGTTTGCGGGCAAGAGTAGTGATCTCTGATAAGTCGACGTTCTTAATGACGTCAGAGATTAGATTGATGTCCTCTTCCAAGGAGGGCTTATTAGCCTTCTTAGGTTGAGGAGGGGCGGTAGATCCCGTCTGTTTAGAAGCAGAACGGAATGAAGAATAAGGCCGCGTGGGCTTAGTCTCAGGAGAGGGACGCCTCCATGAGAGGGGCGGGGTAGGCCCTTGAGGGGCTTGATTTTTCCTTAAGGGAGGGAAGTTAGCGTCCGTCATTTTCGGCGGACGTTTTTTACCGCTTGTTGGTTGTTTGTTTGCAACCTTACGCGGGGCGGGACGGGGGGCGTTCGGACAGCCGCGGTAGTTAGCCGGGTGGCCCGTTTGGCCGCATAGGACGCACGCCGGGGGCGTGGTTATATCTTTTACGCACTCAATAGTGCGGTGGGGAAGGAGGCACTTAACGCACCTCGGTGAAGCCGTGCAATGCGCCGCTGCGTGGCCGTACAGCTGGCAGCGATGACATTGACCGGGATAACCTCTACGGTTAGGGGGTTCAACCCGAATATTAGAGAGTCCACACACAGTGCGGTTTTCTTTAAATAATTCCCTAGCTTGGGGGTTATTGGTCAATATGACCAGGGCTAACGGGAATTGTTTCCCGGTGCGGCTGTGCATTTTGTGCACTGCCTCAACCGGGAACCCCTGCGATAATAGGTCCTGGAGGACAAGCTCATTGGCGAGCTCAAAGGGAATGCCGCGTAAAACGGCTCGTACTTTACGCTCCTCAGGGAGGGCGAAAGTGTGATAAGGGATTCCTTTGTCTATGAAGATTTGAAGGAGGAGCTTGTAATGCTCTAGATTTGGGAAGGAGATGTTAATACCATCACTGGTGTTATAGGCCTTGGTAATTTGCACTTTATTATCAGTGCACAACTGTGTTACCTCAGTCCATCGGGTTTTATCCCGAAGAAGAATTGGAGGAGTGGGCTTAGTAGCCGGAGTGATAGGGGCGCAGTTAGAAGTGGACTTCTTCTGCAAGGATTTTTTCATCTGTTCAGGGAGACGGGCTGGGGCATTGTCGTCCGAAGACATTAGTTCAGGTGAACTCGAGCCCTTCTTTGACTTTTTAGGGGATGCAGTTTTGCCATCCTTGGGGGCAGATTTGCCACCCTTGGAGGCAGATTTGCCACCCTTGGAGGCCTTAGAGGCCTTTTGTTTGCGCTTCTTGCGCGAAACGACCTTGAAACCAGTTTCAAGGTCTTCTTCTTGGGAACCGCGTATGGTCGTATTAGAGTCAGACGACTCAACACGCCGTTTGCGGGAACTAGAGACCGAGGAGCAGTCCGAGAACGCATCCTCTTCTTTGGGCTGCCTTATAAAGGCTTCATCTGGGAGGGGGACGTAAGTTCCCTCAGATTTTTGACATCTGGCATAATACTGGAGGTTTTCCCTGATTAAAGCAGGGTCCCATGTGGGATTAGCCTCTTGTAAGTTTTCGACCGCTAAGTCTAAACATGGAGGATTTTCGCCGGGATTACCGGAAATCGCACGAAGGAGACGATCCATACCTATGGTAATGGAGAAGGGACTTGGAAGGATGGTAATCTGTATTGGACTAAACCAACTTAAAAAGACCCTGAAACGATACACGAGTACACAATACAGTAAAATAACAATAAGTGTGATTGGTTGCGTTGGCACCGTTAGGTATCAGCCAATCAGAGCGTAATAGTAAGGAGCGATCTCACCGAGTGTCCTGCTCTCGCACTGAGAGCGAGAGGTCCGGAGGGAGCGAGACAGCAGACGTACAGGGACATCCGCTCGTCACGGCTGCCGAAATGGAACTGTGAATCGAATTTAAAACCTCCTCCTTTTTATAATATGTCGGTTAGTAATTCATAGAAAAATATTTTCTCCTAGCCTCATATAGACGTATAATAACCCCATACATACATTTTTTATAATGCCGAATGAATTATTTTGCATACTTAATCAAATTATGAGTCTCTAGCTCAGTGGGAAAGGAGTAAAAATTCAATTATAGAATTCCACTGGACATACAAGACAGCAAAATAATTAAAGCGCAATAATTTAATAATGATAATAAAAGCATTTTATGAACACATAAAAGCTTTTTATTGTGTGCGTTTTCAAGAAATTTTTAATTGGAATTGTTTAGTACGAAGATTTATTGCGAGAAGGCATGGTGAACGAATGACATATTTAAATTTTTGTTTTATTCGTTTTGAATCCTGGACAAAGATTGTTAAAAGGAATAAAATATGTTTTTCATAACTCAGTGTGAGTGTGCTTATTATTTAGATTTTTCAAAAATAAATCATTCTTTTCTCTTTCGAATATTACATAATTGTAGGTACATAGATAGATATTTATCTTCTGGTTACTTATGTAATTTCTAAAAACACGATTTACCAAAATAAACACAAAGCTCAGTCACCTGATATTAATCTAATTTTAATAAAGCAGTTTTGGACTAAGAAGCTCAAATTACTAAAATTATTACCCTCAGTATTATTCATTACAGCAGGACCTAATAGTAATACATTTTTTGTGTTTTATATGTAGTGTCGAAAAGTCTGAAAAAATGTCTGGAAGTGGGTAACCCCCCGCTACCCGCGGACGCTTTATCTGAAAACACATTGACAATACCTTTGGGGTCACTAAAGTCCTTGGACTGGTGCTTATTTACCGTCAGGGAGTTCATCATCTCTTTAATCGGCCATCTATATACATAGTATAGCCCTTTCAACTCATCCAAGAAAGTAAACGCAGAGAGCAAAATCTGGACATTGGGTAAAGTACTCCAGTATTTCGTACAAAACAGTGCTGCCTAGTATAACTGCAATGCTCTGTACTTCCCTTAACCTAGCCTTAATCCTGCAACAATAAGGTAGCCGTTCCGGAGCACAATAAGCTCAATGGTAAGAGCGAAGCCGAAGAAGCATGCTACTAATTAATTTTGCTTTTGTTAACGGCGGAAAGACGTAATGACTGGCTTTAGTGTCACGAACTACTAATGCTCAGTGTGCCTTTCTATTTTAGGTAGAACTACTGACTGCAACATTCCATATTTGATTTTAGGAATGGAATGGAACGCAAGCTGGGTAGGTGAATTTCTCGACCGTACTTGCCGTCGGGATTAAGAGTTAATATTGAGCTTATTTTTGGCTTCACTACATGATGGTCCACTATTGAGAAAGAGTCTCTATTTACCTCAGTATCAGTCACCTATTCCACTTTTTCTTGCTTGAGTTGTCCAAATGAATTGTCGTGTTCGGTTTGGGCGCTTTAGACACTTAATTTTTTATTTTTTTCTTAGCTGTTTTTTCTTGGTCATAGATGCTCTATCTGTAGGTTAGATGTCTTTGGTATTTTTTTGTTTATTTCTAGGTATCAAGTATTAGTTAAACCTCTTTTGAAAGTATTCCCCCTTAAGAAGAAATTTATAAGCTTACTTAATTCCATGAAGTGAACGTGAGAAGCAGAATTTTTTAAACGCTTTCAAGCTAAGAAGAGCAAATTAAATTGTTGTTGCTGTTGTTATCTTTTAAATAACAGTCCCTAAGCTACCCGTATGGCTTTCAGACTGCATATGAACTTCTGAAATAATGATGAATGAACTTCTAACAGTTACTTTCTACAGCAACCTTTTCGTTGTGGCAGTCTCATAAAATCTAAGGCTTCAATGACGAAGTGAAACCTTCCAATACGCGCTAATAGGTTGAATTGAACTAGAACCTCGAAAGCGCCTTAAACAATACTTGTAAAGTCATGTTTGCCTTCGCCCGTTATTAGGTAAGGCAATCTAACTGCAAACAAAAGTACATATATCTTGCTATGCGAGGATGTTAATTAAGTTGGTAGCAAATACAGACAGCAAACAGATTTAATTAATGGGGCACGACCGTGTCTAGAAATTAACGGGATCTTGTCAACTGTAAATGGGAATGTCGTGATTCTACGATGTTGTTACACCGTACACGCTTGTATTCATGCAAAAACTATTCATAGTGAAGTAGTCCTTTCAGTCCAGTGTTGGTTATTAAATAAAACCAGTCTTGTGCGAATCAACCTTGCGTTGGGAAAGGTTCTGTGTTCTAATTTTATCGAGGAGTAATTAGAATAACGATACAATACCAAACTAAAGAAAGATGCGCTCTGCGTCGTCTTTTGTGACACGCATAGCAATGGACAGGATCAACTTTCTACTGGATAGGTTAAGGTTATACGATGTCTGTCAGTCAGACCCAGGTTTTTATTAAGTAGACAACCTCTTTTACCAGCAAGGATAAAATTTTCTAGAAAGTTCCAATGAATTTCTGTTAAAAATCTCTTCTGGTCTCTCAAATCTGGCCATGAATCAACGGTACGTACCGCACGCCGCAGCTCCCGTGATTTGTTGGCTCGTTGCCGGCTACGTGAAGTCGATACCTGTCGACTGGCCGGGATACAGACATTGTTACTCAGAATATATTATGTTTTACGTGCAGTAATTCACCATCGTTTCGTCGCTGCAAATCCTTGCGTTAAGAAATTCTCATGGATAACAATTTAAGTATTGGTATCCAACAGGCTTTGCCATGTCAAAAAAAAAATGAGTTCCTTTAGTTTCTTTTGATGAGGACTACAGGTGTATGTGACATGACTGTCATTGGCTTCTTCTTGGTCACAAACACAATAGTTGCAGACAAACTCTGTATCCTGTCTAAGTACATTGGAAGACTTCAGCTTCTCGCGTGATAGGAAATTCATAATTACAAGAATCTTCTGGTCTCAAATTACAATTCAAACGTAGTTTATTTTGTCATATCATATTTAATAATAAAACTAGTTTTCACCCGTGACTTCACCCGCGCTTTTTTCAGTTATCCCCCTTTTTATTAGGTTCATCGAAGCAAAGCGAGGGCAGTGACTGGTTACCATAAAAAGTGACTCACGGTGCTTCCTCTCTGACTAATAACAACAACTAGCAAGTGAAACAAGTTAACGTAAGAAGTTGCAAATTCTGCGGAGTAATAATCTTTTGGACGAGTCCATTGAGCAGCGAAAAGGGGTGCGCCAGTAGGTACTAGTAACTTTACGCGGAGGGGACAGTAAGCATCTCATAAAACTCGACTTCACTCTCAGGGGACATGGATTTTTTGAGAAGTACGTTATAAACTTGGCGTTACCCCAATTAGGGAGTTTTTAATTAAATAGTTTATTTCGTCTAGAATTATTAACAACCCTACTCTACCATTAAAATTTAACTGGCTGATTTTTGTTTACGAGCGTAGCCCAATGCGTATTGGACCATGCATATTCCAGGGTTCCGTCATTACGGAACTATTGAAAATTATTCCTTTGAATTAGTATTAAGACAAACACTCATACGTTTAAATAAAAGCCTTGTTACGCCGATTCCTATTTAAATTTTTTAAAGCGAGAGTAATTGAACAAACACTTCCTTTGTTTTTCGTCGTAGTTCGATAAACGTCATCTAGATCGATAACACGATATGCATGATAATAATGAGTAAATGAATTAACTTAAATAAATACGAGAAAGAAATTGAGAAAAACTTTATACAACGTGGTTACCACCATACAACAATAAATTTAATTTTAAGTACCTAATGATTACCTAAGCACCCAAAAATTTTTTCAATCAAATACCTCCTTTACTTTAGCCACAGCAATTTTTTTTTTCAATATTCAAAATTTCAACACACTGTATCTATTATTATTGTAATAGCAGAAGATTGTTGCCGCTCTTGTCAAAAGTGAGTGACTGATGTTTAGATAGGCTGTTCTATATTTCCCTGTATTTTATGCTATTTAGTTTGTTTGAAAATAACATTTTTGTAAATAAGATGTTAGGCGTTTTTTACTTAATGTAGTATGTTCCTTGCATGAAGCAGGGCTCGTGGTTTCCTTTATTGTTGTATGGTGGTATCCACCTTGTATAAATATCATTCATCATTTATTATGTTTACCATTATAACATTATCACTATTTAAAATTATTCTTAACTTTTTAACTTATACTATTTAATGCTAGATTACACTCCCATCTGAAGGTAAATTGTTACTAAATTTTGATGGTTAACTCAGTAATTTATAAAATACCTATTTACACTGGACAAAATTATGAAACTAAGTAATTTATAAGAAATGTTTGAGTCCTGTCGTGATTGATACGCGAATTTATTAAGGGTAGATACCGAATGTACCTACTCGTACCTATTTTACTGCGGTACGCTAAAAATGTCACCCTAACACGCATTTCAGCCCTACACCACAATTCGGGCGGCGATGCGCAACGTCTGAAGAGCAAACGTATTTATTTGCCATGTTTTTGCGACAACTTGATAGTTCCGATGTTTTGTTAATAACCCACCGATCATCTGTTTACCTTGTTGCGTGACAAAAAGATAAAGTTTTATGAGCTTATGTATGTATGTAAAACTATTTATTTAAGTATGTTTGTTCGTTTGGCCATCGACACAAAACGTTTAGTCGATTTTGATTATGATTACAACAAGCGATTCGTTTTTAGAAACATAACTTTAAACGGGATAAAATTTAGTCAGTATTTTAAAAAAGTGTAAAGGTTTTTCTAATGATTTTTACTTTTGAATGGTAATTGAGCTTAATGCTTTAAGATTGATTGATAAAACATTTTAGATTTTCGGCTTCGCTAGGAAGTCAAGTTTAAAGTTTATCTTTGTCGTGTTATTTCGTATCACTAATGCTTGAAAAGTCTTTGATTAATTGGATAATTGTTGTTATCTTTATAGACTTGTTTTTTTAAGTTAATTTATTAAATTCCGTCGAACGTGTCCTGTGATTTGTCATCATTGAGCCTACTGTAGGAATTAACGTGAGAAATCAGGATTGAGGTTATTTTAAGTTTCTTAACGACTTCGTAAAACTAAAATAGTAAACTAAAATAACCGCAAGTAATATATTAGATAACAATCAATGTACCGTAGTGGGTGCAGTTCGAAATATTAAGTTTACTATAATAATTCCGGTGCCACTTTATTATTTTTTAATACTTCAAAAGTATTTTTTATTCGAACAAAGATCGCCTACATTAGTATCAAAAATATCCGAATTTTACCTCTCCAATCCCCAAGCTTTCAGTTTTTGGCAATAAATCCGCCTTGACAAAAAACACCCCCGTTCAGGAAATATTGGAATGGGCGGAAATCGTGCGTCTGCGTTGTCCACTGCCCATTTTCAGGTCCGTTTGTCACGTGATTGTTATTGTTTTGCGAGTTTTATCTGCGGAGTTTTTTGATGTTGTAGGTTGCAGTTTTGTAATGATGGTGTTACTTGTAGCGGTTTTGTGGATGGACTAGGACAGAGATTGACGGGGATGGTATTGGGGATAGATGAGGACAATGACGGGGACGGGAACAGACGGAGACGCTAATGGGGATAGTGACGTAGACGCTGACGGGGACAGACAGGGTTATACGGGAAAAGACGAGAATACTGAGGTGGATACTGACAGGGACAGACGGGGACCCTCACGGAGACAATGACGGGGACGCTAACGGGGATATAGATATGGACGCCGACGGGGACAGACGTGGTCAGTCTGGGACAGACAGAGATACTGACGTCGACGCAGATGGCGAAAAGTTGTGGACGTGAAGAAGGTCTTAGACGTTGATGGGGACAGGGACAACCATGGGGCGAAAAGAATAACGGATGAGAAGTATTATTATTGCTGACGAAGATTTGAGATTCAATGTATTATTTTTAATGTCAATTGATGAAACGTTAAAAAGGGTAAATTCTTCTACAAATACATTAAAAAATTAAAAAAACATCATAACGTAACGTAAAATACAATGTCATGGAAGAAAAATTAAACTAAACTCGCACAATATTTTCCTCGTGAACAGTTCGCAACTCCGTTGTTACAGTTTGTATCAAGTTCGCGTAACGTCTATGTGCAAAATGAGTTATCTCTGTACGCAGGCAAACGTTGAAATATGTACGCTAAGTTCATATTTAACAATATGTGTTCACTGAATTAGTTTTAAACTTCGGTAAACAAAACTTTGGAACATGTTACGGCGGTTTTTGCGAGGGTTATACATAGAGAATATTATCTTAATTATTATGTAAAGAAATTTTGTAATGTTATTTGTGATGTTTTCCACTACCTGGTTCAATGTTAAGCTATGATGGTGTTACATGTTATGTGCTAGTTGTAAAATTCGTACTTCATGTCAAAAGTATTTTTTAAGTGCTTTAAAATATTCAAATTATCGCTTAAGGGTGTTGTAATTGAGCTCTTCGAATAATTTATCCTTTCGATATTTGTGTCGTCAATAACTCTCTCCATTTCGCATTGAAGTAGAACGAACGAAACTTCTTGCTATCTAGGTATGTGAACATCTATTGATAGGTATTGTAATAAAATATCTTAACTTCTCATAAACATTGAAAACCTACCTACTATAGGTTTTCCAGCAATACGTATAAGTTGTACTACCTATCAAATACACACCTTACTACAATGTTCAAACTCAATACGTTATGATACGAGATCGAACCAGGAAATATTCGGATTGCAATAAAAACATTCGTCTATATGCAGCGAGGATGCAGCGACGCGAAAAATATTGGAATCCGTCCAATAAGTCGGAGTAATGAAAACAAGTTTACAGTGGAAGCACCTAAGACTGTTTCCGGATGAAATCCCCGCACGTCGCGAGACAATGGATGTTTGTTGGCAGCCGGCAGGGCGATCCGGACAACTCATTTTACGGTCGACGTCATCAAACTGATCGGGTTTATCGGAATCAATGGACTCGAAACTTAACTCGACACATATCCGGAATACTTTACGGATTCTACTTTGTTGCCGGTTCGTATTGCAGTGAATTGAGTTATTTACTTAATTTGCGAATGTGTCATTATATTATTTGATGATAAGAATTTTTGAGCAGATAATTTTGCCGGACAACTCATTTCTCGGTCGACGTCATCAAACTGATCGGGTTTATCGGAATCAATGGACTCGAAACTTAACTCGACACATATCCGGAATACTTTACGGATTCTACTTTGTTGCCGGTTCGTATTGCAGTGAATTGAGTTATTTACTTAATTTGCGAATGCGTCACTATATTATTTGATGATAAGAATTTTTGAGCAGATAATTTTGCCGGACAACTCATTTCTCGGTCGACGTCATCAAACTGATCGGGTTTATCGGAATCAATGGAATCGAAACTTAACTCGACACATATCCGGAATACTTTACGGATTCTACTTTGTTGCCGGTTCGTGTTGCAGTGAATTGAGTTATTTACTTAATTTGCGAATGTGTCATTATAATACTTGATGATAAGAATTTTTGAGGTGATAATTTTGTAATTTTGACAGCTGCACAACAGCTATGCTTAATAATAATTTACAATATTATTTAAGCAAGCTGTTTTTTGCAAAAATCGTTGAACCTTTTGTGAATATCTACTGCAACGGGGGTAGCTTGCTCGCATCGGTATTTCTACCTGTGTATGATGTGGGAGTCATAAAGAGGAGAGTACACAGGCTTTTATAAGTTAGTGTGTTTCACGTCTTAGATCTCATCGCCACTTACTATTGATTTGATTGTGGTTAAGCATTAACGTATAAAACAAAATCTTAGTTGACTAACCAACAACCAACCAACTCGACCCACACCCTCCCACAACAACGAATTCAAAATGAGAAGATTCTCAATTACCTACTCAATTCAACCATAATTTTTACCTTTGTTTCCTGTTATCATTGAACTGGTTTTGATATATCCGGCGTTTGATATATCTGTAATTTCCTCTTATTACGAGAGAATTTCCAAGCAAACCTAAAGTTAATCTACACCATCATATTATCGTACGTTACGATTGTGGATTGTTGCAAAATAGATCATTACATTTTTAAGCAGTCACTATGCCATCTCGATCATGGGGTACTTGTTGGATATTATGCTAATTCGACGAAGTTCTTGAAAACGGTCCAATCCACAAACATAACGTAGTGATAAAATCGCGATATAGGTAAGTTCAATCCATAGTTCATTCATTCATTCCTTCTTAGTATTTATTGGATACCATTCAACAAACTTGATCGAAGTGGATGACTAAGTCATAACTAAAAATAATAGTGATAGTAGAGTTGTAATATTTTGTAGTACTTAAAATAAAATACTAGTAGGTACCTAAATATGCATCCTGCGGTCATATTATCATTATTCGCTCAATTTCGGCCTAACTGTGGTTTGGAACGGCTATACCTAGGACCTCCAATTAAAATGAAAGATGCAATGGCACCTTCGAAGTTTTCTGGTTGAAAAGCACGTCGCGAGACAAGGGATATTTGTTGGCAACTGGCGCGAGCGATCCGTACTACTCATTTTACGCTTCACGTCGTCAATCCGATTTTTCATTCGGAATCAATGGACTCGAAAGTTAACTCGATGTATCCGCTGTAAAACTTACCCCGTTGTCGCTACTTATTTTATTTATCGAAGTACAAATTTGTATTTTAAAGTTTAAACGATTACATTGGTCGTTCAACAAACGCGTGTTTTGGTCGGATGCCTTGCAATGGGTGAACAGTGCAAAGACAAAATATTTCAGTATTTATTCATAGCATTTTTGGATCGCACACACGTCACAAGGTGACGTTACTAAGCCTGAATCACGTTATCGCTGAATTCTACACCGCCCATATATTATGTTCGCATCGCATACTAGTTCCGACAGTAATTCAATTAACGCTCAGCTATTCCCCAATGATGACGCCTCGCGTGGCGGGAGATCTCCTGTCGCCAAATGCATTAAGTCATAATTTATTACCTATAGTCAGTTCTTTGCTGTCCTTGAATGCCGCAGCAAGGTCGGGAGGAGACACCAAGGAAAGAGTCGCTAAGACTGCAGTCACTGATTCCTGTCGTGTGACATGCTACTTGCTGTGAATAAAATCGCTGCAAGTAGATTTGAGAATGTATAATAATTATAGTTTAGAATGTTCATATTTTAATATGTTGTTTCTAGCCCTTTTACGTTCAATACTCTGTAGCTTAACTAGCAGTGTCTCAGCTTATTTCGATTAGAAGTCAAAGCTAACAATTTTGTTAGAAAAAAACTTTACTTGGGTCTTGATTGCTTAAGATTCCTTAATTAATTTCAAAAGAATGTTTTTTTTTTTTTGATCCCATTAGGAGAGCGAGATCTGTTCAGTAGTTTTCATGCTATCCCTAATAATTAGCATTTTGACTTTGCTAATGATGTTCTGATTTTATTACTTGTCTTGAAGAAGGTTTTGTTGGTATTTTTTTTTCTATTTCTAGTTGGCGGTACGTAGGCGTCTCCGTGTAACCGCAGGCTAACTAATGTAATGAAACAAAATGGGAGGAAAGGAAAAATACTCGCAATATCTTGAGGCAACGGGCCGTGACTAACTTTTTAAGCAAATGTATTTTTAAATTGTCGCCGTCTCGTCTTTGCATGAGTTCGCTCAATTAGGGATGCCTCTAAAAGTAATTAAGAGCTCGCGATAAAGGTTACATTTCTCTGTAGATAAAGTTTTAAATAGAACATTTATATCGAGAACACCGATGAATTACGCGATACGTTAATACCTCACTGCCATGCCATATCACGTTTCAAAATTACTAGACTAGTACGCTTCACTTCAGGAACCACGTTTTTTATAGACTGATTCAAATAAAATAAATATAAATAACTCGATACACAACTAAAGACGTCATCCAAATCGCTTAATCTAATCCTGAGACTAGCACATACAAATTAACAAAGAGATCAAAATTCTAGCAATTGTTGTTTAGGGTTATTGCACTCTACACACAAATTACGTTAAAAACTGACAATAGATCTAACAAGCAACTTGGTGTTATGTGACCACCACCGTGCATGGAATAATAGGAATTCGGCCTCCTGTTCGGAGGGTCCGGGTTCGAATCCCAGGGCACGCACCTTTTCGGAGTTGATGTGCGTTTTACACCTTTAATTTTCATTTGCTATAAACGGTGAAGGAAAACATGATGAGAATACCTGCATGCCGTAGCGTTTGCAAGACTACAGGTGCGTCAAGCCACTCTGTACTTGGCTAGCGTGGTAGACTATGGCCTTAACCTTCTCATTCTGAGAAGAGACCCGTGCTAAATAGTGGGCCGTGATGGGCTGAGATGAGACGATGATGTTTTTAATAAAAATAACAACACAAATCTTATTGATAAACTTAGCAGAAGCAATTTCCAAAACATTGCATTCAGCAACTAAACTCTATGCAGCGGTAAATAATGTCATAATAACAAAGTCCACAACAGCTTACATTGAGACTGACGGCTTACAGTGAGATAGATAAACGGCTGAATTCTGGGTAACTGACAGACGGATAGACACTGTCGTTGCAAAATGTGAACTTGCAAATCATGTTACTTCGAACTAAATCTGAGTGATGTTGACTTGCAATTGACACACACTTGTCTGCACTTCGTTGAAATAAGATTGTACATTTGCCCGTCCCGAAAGTATTCGTGATGCAATATACTTCGGCTTGTATGCCTTAAACATTGTAGCTTGTTTAATAGAATCTCTTCGATAGGCACATAAAATCAAAATGGAGGAGTCAATTGCAACATCAAAAGCCTCACGGTGTCAATTCGTTAGGGGTTAGATTTATTAGATAGGGAAGAATTTGAGGGCAGAAATTGTCATGCAAGGAAATAATTATTGTTTAACAACTGTTTGAAATCAGGAGCTCAAAGTCTAGTTATGATCTGCTAGAAAGGCATCCCTGGTTCCCACGTTCGGTTCCTGACCGGGCAGACATGTGTTTGTTTTTGGGTCGTGTGTGTTAAATGTCTTATTTATGTTGTCTATGTCACTGTTATAGGTTATTCTGGTGTGAGGGAATACATTTTAAAGTGTTTTTGTTTTCTTTTTAAGCTATTGCATAGCTTTTATCGCGGGCCTTGGGCGCGGGGACCGAATGCAAAAATTTCGTAACGAAAATTTATTACACCCTACACACAGACATAGTTACTATATCTATGCACCCACACATCGATAAATACCAGAACTTTTAACTGAGTTAACTAACTTTTACTTTATAACGGCTAAACCGATTCGGCTAATTTTAGTCTTGAAATATTCGTGGAAGTTCAGGGAAGGTTGCAGCGATGAGAAAATATGAAAAATTGCGAGCAAAATACTAAAAATGAAAATTTTAATTTCCCATACAAATCTTACCTGTCAAACATTTGATTTTCGCCCCGTCGGTTCGGTGTTTTAAGAATAATTACATGTAGATCTGGATTAAATAAGGCGTTGGAATCGACAACATGTATTCATAATAGTCGAATTATCGCGTATTTAGATTTAAAACATACAAAATAATAACATGACATAAAATAATGACACTATATTAATGACTTGAGGGTGATAGAGACAGTGCCATACAGGCAAGGCAAACTGTAAGGCACTGTCTCTGTCACCCACACGTCATTCACGCGCCAAAAGATCGTTGTAGGACTTAAATGTCAAATGTCAATTTTCTTTTTAAAAAGAATTATTTTGTCAACTGAAATAGTTCTTATGCTTTTGTTCAGAATATTTAAATCTTCTTTGCACAAATTAATGCATTATCCGTTTCTAATAAAGATTAAAATGTCTTGCACCTATAGTGTGACGTTATGATGTACGTATTCTTAATAGCGGCTACAAACTCACGCCGAGAAACCCCGAGAACACCCGAGAAGCGTGAATGTGATCGGTTTCTCGCAGTCTCGTTCTCGGGCTCGCCTGTGCTCGGATCGGTGTCGGTATTTGTACGAGTATTGAATTTAAATTTAATTTATTAGTTAATTTTTTGTTTTGTTAATTTATATATGTATAATGCTATGCAATAGCTTTACCGCGGCAGTCTCCGAGTGCCACACGTCTTTTTTTTTTTATTTCTCTACTTTTTTATATCACTTGCATTTTGCACCGTTCATATAACAAAAATGTCACAGGAGCAACAGATTCAGTTTTCATGGATAAAAGTTCGCACGTAGTGGCACTCTTATGCATACCTTATCTAGCATAATTTTATTATTATTTACATACCAATTTTTGCACAAGTTTTACCTAATCTTATTTTAAGTGAATTCTCTGTATAAAATATAGAATAAAATAAATTTACGATAAATAGGTTTTTGAATGGTAAATCTCCATATAGAATTACGCCTCATAATTTCAAATGTGGATATTAAGGGATAGGTTTCGCTAAGCGAAGCGAGGACGGGTAGGTACCTATACTAGTTTTAGAATATAAATCTTGAATAGATAGGAGCGTGATGATCTCAGATTGAAGAGCGTTTTAAGTGCTTTCAGTGAACTACTTGTCTTGATAGTGCTTGTAAGGCAAGGAGTGTAATGCTTTGTTCTCTCGGCAATCAACTAGAACTTAGCAACTACTCAATACTAAATATTTTACACAAAATGTATTAGTAGGTACTACAATATTTAATTTAATATTTATAAAGGACTTAAAATATAACACTGTGATCTTAAAAAGGATACCGGTAACAAAGACAAGGTACTTATTATTAATTATTATTAGTCATTGTTAATTAAATCCACGTTCATTAGGTTTATTACTTTCAATTTAGTAAAAGTAACTGAAGTTACGAAATTAAGAAAAGTTACTAAATTGAAATAACTCAAATAACAACAGCAACAACAAAATAAAAATTCTTAAACAAACTTTAAACAGTAATATTTCAAACTGAACGTACCTAATTCGCTTGTTTTACTTAACCAAAGTAAAAACTGAAGCATTAAATTGCCAAAACCGGAAAAGATCAAAATGGTGAATAAATCAGTTGGACCACAGCGATATATTTTAATGGCTACATCAAACAGAACGCTGTAATGCCAACATTATACAAATTCGAAGTACTAATTAGGACATTAAGTGTTTTGTAAACACTAATGCTGTCTGTATTTGTACAACTACCTTAATTAATGTAATAGAGTGACCGTTTTCGAATCAATTTGATATTTATAGCGATGCGATGTGCAACAACAGGATAACTTACAGTCCCTGGTACTGGCAAATTAACCAACTAACATTCTAACACCATCTACTAACTGGACTTACATACTAGTACCTAAATTGTGTCTGGTTCTAGCCGTTCTAGGTCAGTCACAGTTGTCATGGGCGGCAGCGGAAGTGTGGTGCTGCCTGGTCGTTTGCTACATTAATGGCTTATAACTTGACGAATTCACAAAAAAATCGATTCAGTTCTGCTACCCAGAATTAAATACGAAGCTTTCAATTTTACTCGTTTAATTTATTAGACTAAGGCATTCCTGATTCCTTACAACGTAATCCGTTTTCCGTTTTTGCTTATACTCGCACAAATATTTATTGCGAGATGCAAAGACGAAGCTTAGCCCTCTCAGAAGACAAACGATCCTGTTCCTCTTACTTTCTTACATGACAAAGACAAAACTTTGCAAGACGCCATCTTGGAAATATTTCTGTTGTGTAACTTTAATCCGAAGCCAGCTTCCAACACGGCGGAATGTTCTAATCTGCGTCCTGATTGCGGTGTTTTGTTAATCTAACTATTATATTTTATAAACATATCATATTTTAGTACTGGCTAAAGCCAGATGTGGTCATGTGTTGGTCGATAGTTAGTTTTTGGTAGCTGAGATGTAAATAACCAACAAGAAGAGACACAGTAGCTTCGGTTTGTTCTCAACCACGTCCAAAATGAAGCAGTATTATCTACTGTAGAAGATTTTTTATGGACTTCAGAAGCAAACGAGCTTCCGTTGCCATTCATGATAACTGTGACAGTCCTAAAATAGGGACCCTAATCGGGATTAAGATGGTTATCCTAATTAACAGAGGGTTTTATTAAGAATCCATTCTTTAGTAACGTAAACTATAAAGAAGGCAAGTTAAGACCAACAGTATTTTATTCCTAAACCTATACCTATTTTTGCAATACCTTCTTTTATTTATTTTTGCATCAAAGTACTACTATTACACTTTGATAATGTTACACTTTCAAAGTGTTCCATAACATAAACCAACAAGCTAAAGTACGAAGTCGATTTCCATCAGTCCCACTAATGGCTCTATCATTATGAAAATGGACATGGATCTTTGACTCACATAAAATGTCACCCCAATCAACAGTAAGTGAACAACAAATTAGCGGTGTCCAGTGCAATAAAATAATAATCCGCTAATCGATCGTAGAGAACCCTTCTCGGGTGACCAGTCTCAATAAATACTACGCTATGGAGATAGAGAGGCTAGATAGGCCTGTATTTTTATTAAAATGTTCATTGCTACCAACTTAGCAACTAACAGAGGCTTCGCCGATGGCTTTGCAACTAATAATTGCTTTTTACAAAAAAAATAACCGACTTCAACCTTGATAAGCAGAGATAACTCAAAAACTACTCGCCAGATGGCGCTCAATTCAACATGTAAGTGTAAAGTTCTCGTCACTACAAATTAATCAAGCACAAACACTAGATAACTGCAGTAAATGGTTGAAGAGTTCCCTCGACTGTCTTTCGGCTTCATCAGATCGACTCCAGACCTTCATGAAATGGTAGCACTTTAATGTACTTATGATAACATGAACAAACACACTAGTTGTCCATACAATTTTCGAAAGTTCCCCTCGATTTCTCTAAGATGCCATCATCAGATCCTGGTGTCCTTATCAGGGGACCCCACTGCGAATATCTACTTTACAACAAAAAAAAAATTATCAAAATCGGCCCATAAACGACGAAAAAATCGCTGAACGTACATAAAAAAAAGCATATATACGGTCGAATTGAGAACCTCCTTCTTTTTTGAAGTCGGTTAAAAAGTGATATCGCTAGAATATACGTATACGTTTGACATTTTTTGCTATTTATAAATTAACATCATTTTACCTACTACTATTTAAGAACACGTTTCTGTCTAATGGGAAGTGGCGACGTACTCTTGATTTATAAAGGCATAGTAGCTAGCACGGATAATCGATCATTGAGTTTTGAGTATGAGAATGTGCCATATGAATTTAACTGGATTATATATACTCTATCGTGCGAAATCTAAACGAAATGACAGTACGGGAATGAATGGTCAGTACGTGGATAAATTTTGAATTAACTAAATATATATTTAATGACACAATAACTCTAAACAATAGTACCTATGTGTACCTCTATGAATACTCACAGTACAACAAACATTTTAATAATTGTACATAGCTCTTGACGTATTGAAATAGCATGGTTGTTCTCAAAGACTAGTCCTACGTTTTGTAAATGAAAAGATATGTCATAAAATATGTGTGTATTTTACTATAGGCCTTAGTTGCCTGATAATAAAGTTATTTGAATTTGAATTGAATTTGAATACAAATATTATAAGATATTAAAAATAATTTCCTCAATAAAAGCGCTGTCACAAAGCGTAGGTACCTCTGCCCAATGTCCTTTAGCCCATCTAGTTTGTTTACATCAGCGCATTTTGTTCAATTAACTTGAGGCGCTGAGGATGTCCTTAATAGATGTTTTATGTGTTCTAATGGCGGACGACGGCGGGCAAACAAGCGCTATTCGTTTAATAAGTCTTAATTGGTGTCGTGGATAGCACGCACTGTTTGTGTGTAGCAAATACAGCGAGAGTTTTACTGTTATTTTAAAATGTTTTATACCTACAGGTAAAACATGGCCCGGAAACGGTTGCGTTCTTCGAATACTTATTTGCAAAACAGACAATACATTTTTTTGAACCAAATTCTTTATCGCATGTTATGGATGAAGGCTAAAAGAGAATTTGAGTAAGATTTTTTCTGCCTAAAAGATATAAAGATACGACTGCCTTACTATGATTTCAGTTTTAAAATAATAATTGGTGATGTACAAAGTGTATAAAGTGTTACTATATTGTATCGTATCGATGCTAGCTCCATATGCAGGCCCATATCAATCATACAGGAGGAAATCCTAGGATAAGCTGAGATTTTATTTTTTCTTACCTTATTTCCCAAAAATACCGCATTACACGTCAATTGTGAGAACAATATTTCTACAATACGAGTAGAATATACAATAAACGAAGCTTTGGATGTCTGTAACCCACTGTGTATTATTAAAAAGTATATTGTCTCCGAACGGCGCTGAATATTTAATAAATGGCGACATAATGATATTTCTCCAGAATACAAAAGAGAAAAAAGGGCACGTTATCTTGAAAATGCTACGTCACTTGGAAGACAGTCTTCCGCATAATTTATTAAAATCTTATTAAAAGTGTCACCGAAGATAAAGCTTTTGTATTAAAAAGACTCTATTAGCTACGTCCTTCAGTTTTATTAACTTTTTAATCTTTGTAACAATAACGAACTAACTCGCTGAGCATGTTGGCTGCTTTAGTTACCAATTTTTAACAAGCAGAGTTTTAGGGAAATTTTGTACCAAGTATTAAATTGTTTTTCAGTAATAAAACGATAAATATTAGGTTATTCGAGCACAAACTTTTGATACTGATGAGGTGTTGAAACTTTGTAGGATTTTCCTTGTGAAGGAAGTGCAGAATCGCCTGCAAATATTGCCATGAAGAAACTTTTTGTGCCTACAACAGCTACAGAACAGTGGATATTATGGTGATAATGGATTGCTGTAAGTTCTTCAATGACCCAAATGGCGCAATGGTTAACAGCTCGTCGAATCGCTATTCAGATCTATTTTATTCTTGTCTTTTATGTTGTCCATGGTACCCACGCCACAGGGAATCTGAGTGTGGGGCTATGAATGTGTAGCGTTATTAATTATTTAGTGAGTGTTATATATATATATATATATTGAATAAGTGTGTATTTTTACTAGCAATTTAGTATTTGTGCGTGCAATCGGTCATTTGACTAGATTTTGTTTCACAAGGAAACAAACTATAATTAACTTAAAAAAAATAACAATAATGAGTACTTATAAATTATTTTATTATTATCGAAACACTTAAGTCTAATTAATTATGAGTATCTGTAAGGTATTGTATTTACATCATCAATAAACGATCTTACTTATTAGGCATGCGCTTAATTCTGAAAAAAAGATAAAGAACTTAGACAAAATAAACGAACCCGGCTTATAAAATCTGTTTTGCCCTGTGTGACAATGTACATTGTTTTTGTATTTCCATAGAAAATGTATTTGCTTTCACGCCTTATTAATTATAACATAGTCTTCTTAGTAAATCGAAGATTGTTCACGCAACCTTATTAACATAGCCTTTAACTTAGTATCTAGTATATTATATTACTCTTGTAAGTCAGGCCTGCATTGTGATAGATCCAATTATAGTGTGGCCCAACGTCCGTGTACACTACGTAGTATTTCGGATCGCACTCCACTTTGGGTAGACTGACGCCACATTTAGAGAGCACACCACGCAGGAACCAGCTGATTTGGTGGTCTACTTGTAATGTGGGGACTACCAGACCGCCTCCGCTGTCACCGTTCCTAGGGTTTACATCTAAGAGAAAGACAGAACAATGAATTTATCTTTGAACAAAAAATAACAGACTTCTAAATTGATACGCATAGGTAACTCAAAAAGTACCCGTCAGATGACGGTTGAATTTTTTATATGACACCGCATAAAGGATTATTTAAATTGGTCTACTTTGTAAAAAGTTATGTGAGGTCTAACATAAAAAATTGGCCAAGTCTGAGTCAGACTCGCCCATGAAGGGTTCCGTAGCAGCAAATAACAAAATATTAAAAAAATATATTCGAGTTGATTAAATGAAATGTAAATTGCGGTTAATGATTTATGACGTATTAAAAAACTATTAACAAGATCTCGTTCAAACCAATTTTCGATGGAAGTTTACATAGTAATATAGATACATCATATATTTTTTTTAGTTTTATCACTCTCTTATTTTAGAAGTTACAGGGGGGGGGGAGACATACATTGTACCACCTTGGGAGTGCCTCTCGCGCAAAATATTCAATATCATTTTTGAAGACCTATTCATACCCCACATGTATGGGTTCGATGAAAAAAATTTTTGAGTTTTAGTTCTAAGTAAGTATGGGAAACCCTACAATTTTTTTGCTGTACGAACAGAAGTTATAGGTACAATATAATACAAAAAACTTGTTTGTATTTAGTTTAAAACTTATTTAAAAGAAATGATCGATCTAGTTAAACAATAGCGTGTTGGCAGATGGTAAAATATCCTGATCGCTTCTGTGCCTCGGAGGGCATTCCGACACTAGAGTAGCCACTATCCTTTATATTCCTACAAGCATTTTTGGCCCGTGGGTGACAGAGACAGGGCCTTACAGTGTAAGGCAAACTGTAAGGCGCTGTCTCTGTCACGCACGCGCCAAAAGATGCTTTTGGGACTGTACACCAAATGCAACAAGTAAACTAGCCACCAACTTTATTTTATTTGATGTGATTTGCCTGTCAATCTACACTTGACAAGCGTGGTAGACTATGGCCTTAACTTTCTTATCCTGAGAAGAGACTTGTGCTCAATAGTGGGCCATGATGGATGGAGATGATGATGCAGAAGTAAATGTTGCTTATAAGCTGATATGAACTGTGAACACTTACCAGAAGTAGGTCCGAAGCCAGCGCAGAACGTAAACTCATTCAATAAGCTTGTGTAAACATTTGGTGCATATGCAAGACACGTGGTGTCGTTCTGTACCATTATATTCGTAGCTCTCAATGTGTCAGAAAGTTTATTGTGTTCTGTTGTTCCAAAACCAACCACCTGAAAAACGGCTTTATAAGCGATACGATTCGCAAATCCAACGGAAACCGAGGCTAAAATTTCTGTTAAATTTAGCGATGAAGATTTATCATAGAAAGCTTACATTACAATTTATTATTATAAGGAAATGGTAATATAAAACTGAGGAGATTGTAATATAAAACTTACCACAGCTTCTCTTCCAAATAAAGACGTTTTGTCATAAACCGGCCCCCAAATACATATCGGTTGTACGTATTCAGTGAATACGAACCTTTTTACGATTATAATAGCGAGATCTGATGTTGCCAAGGCAACGTTGTATCCTGGATGCAAGATGGTTCGCTCGGGCTGCAATATTTTCAAAATTATGTCAAAAGTTAAAAAAATATCCACATCCGTAGCAGATCCATCCATAGTGGTTAATGAAACATTAAATACCAATGAGTTACAAAAGCCCGTGAAGGCAACATAATTTTTTTTAAGACATTATTTTGTAACTGGAAAAACATTATGATACTTACAATAAAAGTTTGCCTCCCGGGGTGATTAACATTTTTAAGGTCGGTGACACCTGCTGTAACTATTAGTTGATTCGCTGGTAGAAAATTGCCATTGAAGTAGAGGCAGTGTCCAGCTGAAAAAAGAAAGTATATTGTTACCTAAGTGTGCTCTAAGTTAGCAAAGGGAGGTCTTCCACCAGGCAACTCAATCCACAGTCAGCGCATCAGTGATTCTTTTGGTGTTACTGATATCCATGAATTCTGCAGGTTTCCTCACGATGCCGACGTTTTACTTCACTCAAGCGATTGATTTTATTAATTAAATTCTAATAAGCACATATTTTTTAATTAAAGTTGCGCGATTTAATGTTGTTTGTTGAATGCTAAGTAAAGGAAGATTTCCCGACAGGGCAAACGACATGCCTCGGGGCGTTTTGCATGTATTATATGCAAGTGGTATAGAAATCATCGACGGGCGTGATTCAGCTTTTGTGACGTCATCGTGTGACATGCATGCGATTTCGCTACAAGTGTTTATTCAGTACCTGTCAATACAGCTATCGAGGATATAATGTTCCCTCCACATTGGTATATTCTTTCCTTTCCTGGTTCCTGGACAAATATGGCCACATGCCACGGCCAGTCTCCGTCCGCGGCCTCAGTCCTCAAAGAAGTCAGTTCAGAGCGGTTAAGAGAACGTCTTCCGCAGACATGACGATATTTGGTGTCATCCTTTTTAGTCACATTCAATGACGCGATTGTTTTTGATATCTGAAACAAATAGCTGATTTTATATATTATAGTCTTACAAGGATCGTTTGGCGTGTGGGTGACAGAAACACTGCGTTACAATTTGCCTTACCTGTAAGGCGTTGTCTCTGTCACCCACGCGCCAAAAGATCCTTGTACGACTGTAAAACCAGTGTGACTTATGGTCCTACATAACTTGTACTACGATCTATTATGATTTGGTGAAGACTAGCATTATGGTGAGCTTAAGACAAGAAAGGCGATGCATTATGATTTAGATAGAAATTAATACGGATTTGTCAGTTGTAATATTGAAGTCTACATTTTAATTCGCAGTCTACAACCTGAGATGAAATATAGTTTGTGGGGGAAACGTCTGCCAGGTCAGCTAGTATTTAATAATAAACAAATTTAATGTCCCCCCCAAATAAAATTGAAAAAAATCGTGAAATAAAATACAAAATAACATATTTATTTTTGGTAAGGTATTCAGCCACAAAGTCGAGTTAGTGGAACGAATAAAATATGACGTGGAATAAATATAATACGCCTCTAACAATTCAAAATATTCTTAACCGAATGTATCGAAATTTCACAGGACCCGAAGTCGGCTCGCAAATTGCAAGCGCGGGGTTGTTATTCCCCTTCAAAGAGATATTCGCGCGATAATCAAAGGGATTCTCTTGTCAACGTCTACTTGTTATGCGGATGCAAGTAAATTGGACTTATAAACTTTAGCAATGGAAACAGGCGATGTTACGTGACATATATGAAGATAAACGTGTTAGGTAATAAAGTTGTACTATCTACTTCTTTGCCTTGAAATATTATCGAGATAAATATAGAAGTGGTGATATATTTAGTCACCGAATTAAATTTTATAAGAATAAAACTGCTTACAACTTTATTGTTGTCAAACTCACATATTTTAACTGTTCACTAATCAGTGTCGGTATAAGTGTACGTACATGAAGATTAAAAAAACTATTAAAGAGGTTTTTTAGTCCAACAACAATTTAATGTTAACATAACATTATTTTTAATGCGATTTTCACTAATATTTATTTATAGTATGTGAGTATGCTCGGGATAAAATAGGATGTTTGACATAATTAAATCGGTTCACAAATAATGAGTCAATGATGAATAGAGACTAGATCATTACATTACCTTAATTGACGCGTCACACAGGGTAACATTGTTGAAACGGAATTCAGTAACAACTGGCAATGTTGGATTTGGATCGTTGATGTAAACGTAGAAATAGTAGGCCTTCGGCAGTACTCCGATCGGTTTTATTGTGAAATCGTGAAACTCATTCCTTACTAGCACTGTGCTGTTTACTGTAGACTGAAATGGAAATAACACTTATTATAACTAGTTTTTGCCCGCAGTTTCGCCCGCTTGAGACAAACAACTTCAGAATACCTGTAAGGAGCACGGGGGAAATTGAACGCTGAAAAATGAGAATGAAAAGTCTCACGGACACACATAAAGAGGTACTTTCGCATTAAGTATTAAGTAGGGATGATGGTTGAATTATTTTTTGTTTTAATAATTGTAAAACATACGCTGATTGTTAAATAAATAGGAGGGATATCACAAACAGATACAAGAACAAAAATTTACCAACAACGGGAACAAAACCCGGGACCCTTCGCTTCGGTTAAAAACTGAAGTAGCGTCCGCCTTTGTGGATGAGTCATTAACGTAACAGAACTTAGTAATCAAATAAAATATTAAACTTACACCATAAAGGATGACCTGTTGTTTAAAACTAATTTCAAACTCCGGGTCCACAACTTGTTGGTACAAACCAAGGTTAATCTGAGCTCGCCATAGTGTATCCGTCACCTTGTCAAAATACAACACGCCTAGACCACATGGGTCATACCTTGTCAACACGGGCCCTTGGATCGACATCGAGTTCACAAAAGTTACAGTTAGAATTAACAAAAGTAACCGCATTTCATTCACATTAACCATCGTGAAAAGTAACTTGTTTAAAACTAACTCTAGTAAGTCTTATGAAATAATACGAAAATACTAATTATTTTGTGACAATTATTCGTATTTTACTGTCTACTTTATCACTGGGAATTAACTTAAACAATATTTTTATTTTGTTATGTTTATCATAAAAATATTATAATATACAGGGTGTGTATTCACTAACACGCTTAGAACGATTTTAATTAAAAAATCCAGTCGATTTTCTTTATATAAGTGAAAGTTTTGAATCATTATTTGTTTAATACATTTTAACATACATTAACTTCGTAGTAATAATGGTAATCGGGTTATTATTCAATTACTCACTTTATGTAACAAAGAAATAAAACAATGGTAAAGAATTTATGTCACCAGACTTGATACGAACCGACCTTAACTAAATATGTTACTAGACTGTAATTATGTGATTAACCATTGAATATTTTAGCTGAAAGTCACATGGAGTAAGGGGTTCTGATAAGAGACATTTTCAAATTGGTTCTGTACCTAGTGTAAATAAATGACAAATAATTAGACAAGCCGCCTGATGGTAAGTTACCGTTAGGCCGCGGCCTCGAATTTTGCGGGCAGCGGGGCGGCGGCGGCGGCGGCGCGGGCAACGCAGGCTAGTTCTCGAAACTCGCGGCGGCGCTATAGCGGCGTAGTGTTGTGTCGCTGAGATATTTGTTTTATTCGCGAACGAAATGTCTGAACAACGGAGACAACATCTTTTCGATTCAAATTTATTTCTTACACTCGTTTTATTGTGGGCAAATGAAGAAGTGAATACCTACTATAGGACAAGAAAAATAAAAGGCGAGTTACAAATACAAATTGTGAAGAACAGAGACAATGTCCCGACAAATAAATAACAAAGTAATAATTAGATTAATTATCAAAATACCTAACTCCAAAGTAATCAATATAATCTTAAAACATTTACAATTTCAGTTAAAAGAGAAAGTAAAAGTATTAACAATTGTAAAATAACATAAAAGAACAAGCCATAAAGAAAGGCAAGGATATTAAAGGAAGTGAACAAGGAAGAAGATAAAGAGGATAAAGATGACAGACAAGGAGTAAAGAAGTAAATAAAATAAATATTACGTATACGACACCTAAATAAATTGCACAACACTACAATGCGATTGCGCGGGCTGTCATCGTGTGCGTTACCCTAGCAAGAACAGCGAGAGGGATATGAACTATCAAAATAAAATCCTATCCTACTCCTACTAATATTATAAATGCGTAAGTTTGTAAGGATGTATGTGAATGAGTGAGTGTGTGTGTGTGTGTTTGTTGCTCTTTCACGCAAAAACTACTGAACGGATTTTCACGAAACTTTGCAGTAATATAGCTTAGACATTGGAATAACATAATTTGTTAAAATTTATAGAGATTTTTGAAGGGACTGGTTCCCCGAAGCGAAGCGAGGGCGGGTTTACTAGTATCCCTATATACGAGTACATTGAGCGTACGGTATAGAGTACTATAGAGTATCGTAGTCGATATTATCAAGTCTTAAATTTTAAATGGAAAGTTATCTGTGATTTTGAATTATACACGGTATAAATAAAAGAACTTTTTGTGTTCGAATATACTTAGGATTTTTTTTTCTAAATCTACATCAACGTTAAATATGAGCAGACCCGCCATTCTGACGCACACGACGCGAGAGCGGTCACCGCTTGACGTTGTCAACCACCGCTCGTTACCCGCTCCTACACCGCCGCCGCGCCGCAGTTTTCGAGGGTCGGTCCATTTGATAACATGCAAAACATCTTGCGCGCCCGCGCCGCCGCCGCCGCCGCGCCGCTGCCCGCAAGATTCGAGGCCGCGGCCTTACCTATGTACATTAGCAACAAGAGTTGTTGTATTACATTGTTGGTCAAGAAAAAAATTAAAAAAAATTAAATTGCGTGTACTTATGTACGCGCGTAAGAAGTTATACTTCTTTGGCATCATTAAATAATAAATATTCAACGTTAATAATTTCATAATATTTAGTATTAATTATACTAAAAAAAATTGGTTGTCTGTAAAGTCGGTTTACTGACGATAGTGACAACGTCTTAAGAAAATACTGATGGAATGGTAGCATAATCACTAATAGTCATCCTAAACTATCTTTGAATACTTAGTTATAATTTATTTACTGTTATATTGCAGTTAAAAACGTTTATTAAATATTTTACCAAAAAGACTAGTCGTTGCATACCGTATAACGAAACATTAATCTTTAGCTAGTCTGTGCATATTTTGTCATGTCAATGTGCCACAAACAAGTCAAAACAAACCTGGCTGGTTATAAATAATTTCGATAAAAAGCAAAAGCAAAACGTCAGAGTTACATTGACAAAGGCCAATGAGTGGTTTAGCCGGCAACTTCATACTGTTAATCGCGCCTAACTTCATACTGTTAATTTTTGTGTTACAGATGCGCGCGCATCGTAAAATTTCACTCTCATGATTTTTCCATAACGCGCCTAAAGAAGTATAACCTCAAAAATAAATGACAATAAATATTGGTTCTCAAACCATATTCAATGGGTGACTGGATTTAAAGGACAACTTTCTGTGACACTGACGCATCAAGCGAGATATAAACATGAAAATAAAGACATTTTTAACATATATTTGTCGAATAATTACCAAAAAAATTAACCACTTTTCAATTATAATACGGACCATTCTCGGACAAAACCAAAGGGGTTATACAGTAAACAGCTTTGATTTGTATGTTACATCACGCCATACATCTACTTGTGACGTCACGGAATGTTTGATTGCACCTACTGGTTAATATGTTCTGATTGTTTTGTTTGTGAATTTATAAACACTCTGTATACTATCAGTGCTGACCATTCACCGGCAGGTCATGACTTCGATATTCTTTGAATCTTTATCTATTCAGCGGTTTATGTAAATATTTCTATGAAATATGAGATGAAGCTTGTTATACTTAATATTGTTTGACATCCCCTTGTGTTTTCCAGGTAGGTATGTTTGTAATAATTTCAGACGAGAATATTCACACTTTTTTTAGTGAGATTTTTTATAAGTCGTGTTTCAGTTTTTGAACTTATTTTTTGTTAAATTGCATAGATTATGAAATTCAATAATTAAACATTTGCATTGGTACCCATACCTACCTATTAGAATTCTGTGTCGCGATAGGCTTATATTGAGTATGGTAAATGTTAAAAGTTTGCATTATTTAGTCTGTGCATGCCACATCACTAGTTGTATGGCACAACACTATTTTGTTATTCATTCCCGCCCGCCAATTTTGTTCATGTTCTTTCTGTTGTGTGCGAGGCAGTGAAATAAATAGAAGTGATTATAAAGAATTCTTACAAGTTTTCATTATTAAAAGCCCTAATCCTAATAGCTTATACAACAGAAGCTAAACATTATTAGAACCCCTGACCCGAAAACAAATCAGAACAAACAAACCGCAATCAGAATCGAACCCGGGACCAGAATCGATAGGTTCACTATAAACAAATCTACATGGTTGTTACGAAAACAAATCATAGGACATTTGCATATGAAAAACAAAAACGGAATAATATACAAGTAGGTAGGTATATTTACAGACAGTAGATTTTCATTGCTATAAATCTGTTCTATAAACACAAAAAAGTTCATTCTTTTTAAAAATTCCAAAGTTATGTTTGATTTCAATAATGAATTGCGGGGTATTGAACAATATATGAGTATAAAGCATACCGAGCGGGCCAGCCGAGGGCTAAATTCAACATTGTTAAGGTTTGCAAGTCAAAGTATGCATAACATTTTCACTTTCATGTTCACACTCGCGTTATTTTTTGAAGCTATAATTAAAATCATGCGAATGGCATCGCTTATGAAGCTCAATTGTCCTATGCTTTGAAATTGTTTTCCCGAAAGGATAACGTACGTTTGAGCCCTACGATCATCCCAGAACACTTACTAAGATAAAGGTCTATGCAATCTGGTCTTTTCTCACAATTCATTTGCGTTCTTATGACGAAAGGACGCGGGATAAATGCCCCTACCGAGACAGCTTCAGGAAGCATGCTTGAAAATCAAACGGATGTTGATTTTTGAGCATTCTCAAAATAAGCATATTCATTACCAGCAACGCCTAGAGATATGCTGCTTATAAGCAACTGCTCATTACTAGCACGAAAACATTCCACTAATAAGCGTTTGTTAGTAGCTTATGGGACTTAAGGTCACAGTCTGTAAAATTAGGGAAAATTAATCGGTCAAACTTCGCATAGGTACTTTCAAGAATAGGTAATGGAGAATTCTCAAGTGTGCATGTTTTCTCCTAATGTTTAGGTACTTAGTTATATTAAGCCCTACTGTCGCTGTTAAAGCACTATTCTGTTTTAACGCGTTTTATAATTCATTAATCTTGAACCCGTGGTTTATGATACCTATGCATAGTTTACGTTTTAGTAACATTAATAACGAATAACTAACGAAGTTAGGTTGCGTTATTGTTTAAATAAATTACATTTATGAAAAATACAGTTACAAGAACGTGAAGTAAATGTCAGTTAAGTAATTAAATTTTGTGCCAGCCTACCACCTAGGACATAGAGATAATTATGAATTCTACTTCAGGTGTTAACTAAAAATTGGATATTCTCACACCGAAGGCGAACGTTAAAATTATACAAGTACTAGTAAATCCGCCCTCGCTTCGCTTCCAGTCCCTTCAAAAATCTCTATAAATTTTAACAAATTATGTTATTCCGATGTCTAAGCTATATTACTGCAATGTTTCATGAAAATCCGTTCAGTAGTTTTTGCGTGAAAGAGTAACAAACACACACACACACTCACTCACTCACTCACATACATCCTTACAAACTTTCGCATTTATAATATTAGTAGGAAGTAGGATAATTCGTAAGTGACTTATATGTTACTCTGGCGTTTTATAAAGAGATTGATGTTTAAAATCATGGATATTGATGGTTTAAAAAAAATTGTAAAAAAATTGTTACAATAACACCTTTTACAATGAAGAAGGATACATAAAATAAAAATACTGCGTAAACAGGTGACTCCTCTATTTTATAACTGATCATTGTCTATATTTGTGACTGTTTAATCAATACGATTTATATTTTTATATCTTCGCTGCGAAATAATATTTATTACATATTTAAGAAAAGCTAAGGTTTATCAACCCCAGTATCGATAAATACTTCGCATCCTACTTCGATAAACAACTTGATTTTTTTTATTTCTCGATCGCATGTAGACGTTATTTTGCTGCTTTTGCGTAACTTACAAAATGTCATATTATTTAAAAGAATTAATTATAAATTAAATTTAAAATACTCAACAAAAAGTAATTGAACAATACAAACCATAAAAACTTCTACAAAACGTTGCAATACTGGCATATTCTGTACAATTCGGTACAGTGTAAGCGCATTCCGTTTTTAATAAGTTTATTACGGGAGAGCCACTAACGAACGGTTGCAGGGACGCAAATTGACAATAAATAACAAATGGACGATGGAGCCACCCCTTTGTCTATAAATCTGTTTGGTATGCTTATTATAATTATAGTACTTGCAATTTATCACAATTCTGTCTGGTTGTGGAAGGGAGTTTCATGTTAAAGCGGATGAGTAAAAAACAAAGGAATAATTTGGATTATATACTTGTGTAATTGTGTGTATAAAATTCGTTTTAATGTGCTTTATTTTTGTTAAGATAGGAACCCTTTTTATTAGAAGATTTAATAACCTTAAATTTTCAGTGCAAGATAAGTATTAAAGATAGGTATTTGATATTAATCCTATTTTTTATTAGTTTCAATACGTATAATATTACAGGACATTATTTTATTACAGGATACCTAAGGCACATTTTCTAAAATAATTTATGTAAAGACAGCTCACGATTACAAACAGTTTCCCTAAAATAACTTGAAGCCGAATAAGTAAGCGAAAAAACGAGATACAAATTAAAATAACACTCAATAAATGTGAACAAATGAACACCGTGATAGTAACATGTGCCCACAGTAATTAAAACAAATAAAAATCATTAAAGTGTAACGATAATGGAACCATGCGCCACTCATTACACACAGCTGAATAAATTAATTAAAAGGACAGTGTGCCACAGAGTAAGCGATTGTGCTGAAATGTAATTGTAACAAATTGATTCATCATTTATGTACATAACAAATATTACAAATCCCGGTATTGACATAACTAATGTTACAAGTTCTACTTCCGGCACCCCGATATAACCCAACATTAATTATTAATTACAATAATTATATAGTTGTGTGTATAATAATTCTGTGTATAATAATTTATTCCTACGATTTATTAATAAATTCATTTATTGTTTGAGATTATATAAGTGCTATTGACTTCCGATTTAATTGTAAAGTGGGGTTGAGGGTAGGATATAAATATGGCGAACTAAGGTAGTGCAGGGCATTACTTTTGTAACAGTTGTAAGGCGAAGTTCTGCCCGAATGTATACTTGTAAAATTAATTGGTAATTAAATATAAAGTGTAGAGAATAATGTGTATGCGTTGTAATAAACAATGTGTAAAGATGCTGCTGAAGTTTATTTTTGGGAAATAACCTATCGATAGGGAAGTTCATCGTCCTTGCTGCAGCCAGTGTGATAGCCATCATCACACTTCAGAAGTGGGGATATTTTCCTTTACAGCCCATATTATCTTGGTCAAAGGAACGGAGATTTTTTTTTGACACGCCATCCATGTCTACCAAAGTAATCGCTGGCATGCGGCGGGGACTTCTTGTGATCCAAGGAACAAAGAAACGAACAGGTACGTCATATTCATTTTGTCTTAATCAAAGGAAGTGGTGTATTTCTTAGAAGGTTATAAAACCTTATGACAGTTCTTAAATATATTGAATGTTTTGGTTAGTGGTTGCTGACCCGTTTCAGATTATTATTTCACAAAACTTTAAGATAAAATTACCTAACGATAGGTATATCTACACGACAACACAAAGCACTTGTAAGTATTCACATGGAAAATAATAGTAATAATAATAATTGTCTTGTTGCTATCTAAAGTGAAATAACAACAACAAAATCCTCTTTATTATACGCCAAAACATATTACATGATCACATTATCACACAGAGATTAGTACAACAGGCGGCCTTATCACTAAATAGCGATCTCTTCTAGACAACCTATTAAGCTGAATACATAAATAACTTTGGAAACAGGGTAGGGTGTACAAGCCGTTATCTTGCATAATAAATAAATCTGTGTGACTACTATATAAGAAAAGTGACTACATGGCAGATCTGTGTGACCACTATGAAAATTCTGTGCGTCTACTTGGCAGATTTTTACGGCTACTATAAAAATACTGTGTGTTTACATGGTGAATCTGTGTGGCTAGTATGAAAATGCTGTAGAACTGCATGGAGATCTATGTGGCTACTAAAGAAATGCTGTGTGTCCCCATAGTTAGGTTGTAGGACTATTGGCAGATCTGTGTGACTTCTATGAGAATTCTGTGCGTCTACTTGGCAGATTTGTATGGCTACTATGAAAATGCTGTAGAACTGCACGATAGATCAATGAGGTTACTAAAGAAATGCTGTGTGTCCCCACAATCAGGTTGTAAGGCTATTATGAAAGTAGTATAACCTTTATCATATAAAAAAGCTTTAAGTTTTAACTAATCTCCGGGATTAGTGTTTCAAGTATTGAATTGACTATTCACTTTATTGAAGAAGACTAAGTTTTTAAGCATTGCTCTACGACAAACAAAATATTACGGATAAATGGTTACAAACGTAAACAACAACTTTCTCGAAGCAAAGCAAGGACAGAATGTAATAGTAGGAAAGCAAAGATACAATTTTTTTTGTTTATCTCCTTATCATCTTCCCAAAGGTACTCTGGAAGAAATCGCAATTTTGCTATAGCCTTTTGTGCAAAAGTTATATATTGCAATATTTTTATTCCGGTTTGTTGTCATGGTGTGCAATAAATTATAATAAATAAATAGATAAAAATAAAATGCGAAACAGATTAACCTACAAAGGATTAAAAGAAACAAGCGCTCAATAGTAAGTTGCAATAAGTTTTTATTGTACATGCGATAATGTTATTTTTTTGTTTAATAATTTTGCGAATTAACTAGACTTCTTTCAACATACATTCTGATAGTTCTAATGACAACATACGTACATAATATACTTTTGACATAATCATGATCTGGTAGCACCACGGGTAGCACGCTCAGGATTCACCGCAGCCAAAAAATCCTCATTACCGACTTGCTTTACAATAACATATGTATATACGCCGAGTATTGTATATGTTAACATATCTATGTATTATATGTATGTATGTAAATATGTATCTTATATTTGGTATCTATTGACGAAACCTTATAGCTATGGCTAATTGGCTCTTTCTCATGAAAGAGGGAATTTGACAAAATAGTCATATTATTTATTGATACATAGGTCATGAATATTAAATGAGTAATTCAAGTCAAATAATGCTATGTATGCCGAAATAAAATTAATACACGGTATATTTCATGGTCTTGATTAGAGTTACCATATTTATTGAAGGAAATTTTGGGTTCAATCCAATTATGCTCTTGGTTTATTAATTTATTTATGTATCGTTATTCACAATAATATTCAAACTCGATCAACCTAATACATAGACTCGTTTGTGATATACCTACTTACATTTTCAATTAATTGGTTTATTACTTACAACGCATGTTTTAAGTGTTAAATATTCAACACAATTATTGTCATCACGTATTATCTCTTAAATTATGCCAATTGATAATTTTATCAAGTAAATACCTTAATTAATTTCGTCACAATCATTTCATAATAATGATTTACTAAGATATGATTTTTACTGTGTTTATAAGAAATTTATACGAAATACACTTAACGCATTAGGACGTAGCACCTGTACCTAATGTTAGTGATAATATTTTGTTATAAATAAATAAAAAGTAATAAGTAATTAGGTATATACGCAATTGAATGTTAATGCTGTAAATAATATTTCAATAAAATAATTGTTTATTTATGTTCCTATATTAATTCAAACGTTATATTTAGGTACAACACAATGAAACAAAAATTTAAAACAAACAAGATTTATTTATATGTAGTTAGGTAATAACCTCGCTGATATAACATACATAATAACTTTAGCTTTATTTTCCATAGACCATTAAGTATTGGCTTATTTATTCCACTTATATCACCTCGTTATATTATTCATTTGTTAAGGTTCTTCAACAATACATTATTAGAATTTAATTTATAGGAGGTTAAAACTTACTGATTAGGCATATTAGTGCAGTGTGACCATTTCCCTTACCTACAGCAGTACACATCACTCATTAGTCATAAATAAAATGATTACATGGAATATTATATAGAATAAATAGATGCTACTATTTATGCTTATTAAACATACGTAAAACAAAAAAATAATAATAATTGAAAATCTTAATTTACCTACAATAGAATATCATCAGTACTTTACGATCTCATGTAAGTACACCAATACAATCATTTCGATTACATACAATGCATTAAAACACGAAAGATAAAAATTACTTCTTCATGGGCATTTATTAATCAATTATTAATCCTACTAATATTATAAATGCGAAAGTTTGTAAGGATGTATGTGTGTGTGTGTGTGTTTGTTGCTCTTTCATGCAAAAACTACTGAATGGATTTCAGAAACTTTGCAGTAACATAGCGTAGACATCGGAATAACATAATTTGTTAAAATTTATAGAGATTTTTGAAGGGACTGGTTTCCCGAAGCGAAGCGAGGGCGGGTTTACTAGTTTATCATAAGAGAAAAAAAAACTAACCCTAATTTTATAATTTTATTTGATAGGGTCTTTATTACGTCGCCTTGTTATTAATTCCATATATTAAACTCCACGGATATAACCATAAATAATATATATCCATAAATAACCATTAAACTCCATATATGTATTTGCCGTAGGATTATATAAATATCTTTCACCAATCATAACATGCACCAACCACACGTTCACATTTATTACACACACGTTCATATGTACTATTATTACTAGTTCACATAATTATATATTACAGCCATCATATATAACGTCATGGATAAATATTTTTTTGGAAATAGTTAAAAATATATTTGTTTGCGTTTTCCCGTTTGACGTCCTAGCATTTATGAGAAAACGGAGTCGGTTCGCATAAGAATTTGAATTTGCTTCTAAATGGTCGCTCCTAGTTTTTAACGTTCGTCTTATTGTACATATCTAGTTACTCGATTCACAAAATTAAAACATTACATACTTCTGACATGTCTTCCTCAACAAAATACGAACAAAATACTTACGAATGTATATTATAAAGGCTTGAGTGGAAATGATTTTTGGGAAAAACAGGATTAATTGAAACCATTTATCCTATGTTATATAAACAAATACAGTATAATTGAATTAAAAAGCTGTGTGAAATACATTCAAAGCTGTGTGAATGGAATTTAAAGCTGTGTGAATTAAATAAAAAGCTGTGTGAATTAAATTAAAAGCTGTGTGAATTAAATTAAAAGCTGTGTGAATTAAATTAAAAGCTGTGTGAATTAAATTAAAAGCTGTGTGAATTAAACTCAAAGCTGTGTGAATTAAACTCAAAGCTGTGTGAATCAAACTTAAAGCTGTGTGAAATAAAACCAAATTTGTGTAAGTTACATTAATAGCAATGGGATAAAATAAATAAATACAGTTTGACTTTCTATCCTGTACGTACTTAATAAAACTTTAACTGATCGGTTTCTGTACATGGCAACAAATTTAAAAATTCATAATAATATGTGTGTGTCTTTATTTATTTACCATTTTGTCTATTTGCCTGTAGGTTTGTGCACACTAATCCTCTAGAATTGCTTATCCGATTTGAATGCACTTTTCAGATTTCTATTTTGATGGGCTTCACTTAACATTAGACTGTAAAAAATCAAGTTCTGTGTTGGAAGAAAAATATAAACAGTATATAAAAATTGTATAAACAGAAAAAAATGCGATTGAGTAGAATACAAACGTTACCAAAGAAAAATAAATATTATTTTATTTAACTTTTATTGACAAAAACGCCCGATTATTATTTATTACTTAGTACAAATGGCGAACTTCTACGTGACAAGATTGTCATTCAATCTCCATTAAATTTGCAGTAATTACAAGAACCAGTTACTCGTTCGGTGTTTCAATTTCAGATGCTGCCGTAGACCAGTGACAAATCGGGACGCGAGCAGACTAGCAATGATGACCTAATGATGACCGCCGTGAGACACGACAGTTGCAGGATGGCCGAGTGTTACAAGTTCTACTTCCGGCACCCCGATATAACCCAACATTAATTATTAATTACAATAATTATATAGTTGTGTGTATAATAATTCTGTGTATAATAATTTATTCCTACGATTTATTAATAAATTCATTTATTGTTTGAGATTATATAAGTGCTATTGACTTCCGATTTAATTGTAAAGTGGGGTTGAGGGTAGGATATAAATATGGCGAACTAAGGTAGTGCAGGGCATTACTTTTGTAACAGTTGTAAGGCGAAGTTCTGCCCGAATGTATACTTGTAAAATTAATTGGTAATTAAATATAAAGTGTAGAGAATAATGTGTATGCGTTGTAATAAACAATGTGTAAAGATGCTGCTGAAGTTTATTTTTGGGAAATAACCTATCGATAGGGAAGTTCATCGTCCTTGCTGCAGCCAGTGTGATAGCCATCATCACACTAACTTTAAAAAAACTTCAACGTCTATAAATAGAGATAACTCATAAACTACTCGTCTGATGTTGCTTAAATTAAAATAAGACCACACGGCTAGCACCAGCTTTTAACTATTAAATAATTATCATTCACCCAGCAAAAAGTTATGAGAAATACAGTCGACTTGAGAACCTCTTCCTTTTTCTGAAGTCGGTTAAAATAGTACACAAACCAATAAAACTTACTCTACATACGCTATATATGCGTTTGACACGATATTACATGAACCTTGAAAGAGTTCTGTAATGATGTGGCGCTTGAAAATACGGTACAATGTCGAGTGTAAAATTTTGTGTGTAAATATGTATTTAAATTGCATTTACTTTAACAATTCATTGACATTTGATTATACCGAAAAACATCCATAATAAGTACATATTTGCCGGGAGATGCAGCGTATAATTGAATTTCTCTTTTATAACTAGTAGCTCAATAACAAACTGCTGCCGACCTACACTACTATACTTAAAACTAAAATATATTACTGGACTTAGTCTTGCTGCCGCGTCCGAGTGGAAATTGAATTTTACCAGCCAGAAAGACCCGTATTCAGAAGAAAGTTAGAACTACAGAGAGTTCACGCTGTATAGCTTGTAGTTGATGATATCAGGCGTTACTTTGCAGAAAGATATTGTTGTTAATTAAAAGAATATTACCTGAAGTCTGCAAATCATGTTCAGAAGAGTAGATCATACTCATAATCTAGATACATCATGTTTTATATTTATGCTCGAATAACGAATAGATGAGTTACTAAATGATAAATTATTGCCGTCACTAATGGAATTAGAATGAGATTGGTAACATTAAACACATTACCGATGAGTCGTCAGTCAAAACAGAAGAAAGACAAAATGAAGAAACTACTGACTCTCAAGAAAGCTCTCAGTTGGAACAAGACAAGTTTGGCTTCATTAAAAGTTCGAAATGTGCTGATTTTTCTAACGAATTGAATCCTTTCTAGCTAATAAAGTACTTCCACACATTAGGTAAATTGCCTTGTTAAATAGGAGTAAATAGAAGATGGTCATATTCCCTCAACTACAAAAGGGCTGATGGTTTTTAATCATTTGATTGGATTTTCTTCAATCATAACTAAAACAACGTTGACAACCATAGGTGAAACAAAAACCTCTCGAAAAAAAGACATAGCACCCAATGCTACAGGCTACAGGGCCATAGATAAACAGACAGAATTGCAGATATATGTATATGTTAACTTACAACATTCGAGTATTCCTCGTTTTGCTTCAGGAATCTAAACATTAGAGTTTCACATTGAAAGTTTTTATACGTGTCTCAAGCTAGTAAAACAATAGAGGATACATTTCTCAAAGAAATTTCCTTACACAATATTATCGCTGAAGTGACTTCAATAAAGAAGATATTATACTAGGACAAGTCCTCAATACTAAGCAATAAAGCTGCAAAACTTATTATTAAATTGTGAAGTTTGTAGGGTACCTTTGTCTTTCTGTAAGCAGTAATATCTTTGTGTCAATTTCAGAACACATTATCGAGTTGGGCCTACTTTTAATTAAAAGTTTTTGTTTAACGAAACGCCTGTTTTCATCCCTTTCCCGCCTTTAAGTCCAAACCAAAAATTTTCGTGATTAAAACTTTTAAGGAGCCGGCATCCACTCGGACATGACTAACAGAAAATATGTAAAATATGAAGTTATTTCTTAAATTTACCAGTTTCGTTATTATCTATTTAAAGTTTATTTATACGAGCCACTCTAAGTATTTATTTTGTTTATAGCCACAATTATCTTATATCCTATCCTACTTCCTATCCTACTAATATCCTACTAATATTATAAATGCGAAAGTTTGTAAGGATGTATGTGTGTGTGTGTGTGTGTGTGTGTTTGTTGCTCTTTCACGCAAAAACTACTGAATGGATTTTCATGAAACTTTGCAGTAATATAGCTTAGATATAGGAATAACATAATTTGTTAAAATTTATAGAGATTTTTGGAGGGACTGGTTTCCCGAAGCGAAGCGAGGGCGGATTTACTAGTTATGTATAATGGAAATCTGTGAGCAAAATTTTAGCTTTCTTGTCCAATAAATTACCTCATTTTATTAAAATGAAACTATTTAATTAACAGCTTATAATAATGGGAAAATAAGCTGATGTAGTGTTTCTCAAAAACAAATTGCAATATAACGTCACTTATTTCTTCACAACCTTTCACAACAACGTTGTTAAGAAACAATAGTCTACGAAAAATGTTCATACAACACAATTTGCAGACAGTTCGCTGTTTGTCTAATTAAATGGATGTAACTAAAGTTCACCGCCCTACGTTCTCTGAAAATACACCATTTTTTTATATATTCGTGTGTTCTCCCGCAGCAAGGTATTTCAACTATCCAAACACTCAACTTATCTCTTTAATTTGAGAGAAACCGTGGAACGACCCTGTTGAATTTTTAAATAAGGTCCCTTAACGCATTCACGGCGAATTTAATGTAAGTACATTGCTGGGAGAAATGTTTATTTAAAACAGTAAAAGTTATGTTGATATTGTAACATGTTTACAGTAACGTTAGTAGTATTACAAGTAGTCAATAGGAAATAATAATTACTCGTGCCGTTAGACCGTTTTAAGAAATGCAGACGGCATAGCAGCTATTAAACCATGCTAAATGTCTCTAAAGCCAAAAGCCAAAGCTATAAGTCTGTTCGGTCTTTAGAAGTTATAAGGCCACTCGGTTTTCGGGAGCTAATAAGTCTAATCGGTCTTTGGGGGCTATACGTCCAGTCGGTGTTTGGGAGCTAATTCCATCGCTGAATTTGGATATAAGGTTTTCATCCTTACTTTCATTCCTGAAGAATGTTCTTCGCTTCGGGAAATTTATTACTTAATCCAATTTCATTATCCATTTAGCATAATGTATCTTGCAGTGCATTGTAATTCTAATTTTATGTTCCAGTTTATTATCAGGTTAAAGGCGATCACCTTAGAAGCAGTTTTACAGCGCTCATAAAAGAATTTTGCGACAAAGTCATTTATGTTCCAGTACTGATGTTTCGACAGTGTAAAAATTGCTATAAACTGTAGTTCTGAGAATATATTATTCATAAAATAATATCTTTAAACAACTTTACTGTATATTTTACGATAATTTTGTTTCTACATGACATTGTCTTTTTGATAATCTTTCTAGACCAAACCAAACGATGCTAAAATTATTTTTTTAACAAGCTGAAGTTATTCGCTTCAACTTCTTCATTTAAATGGCTTCAAGTTATTAGCGACGCCCTGCAGAACATAAGCCGTTCGTCGAGTCCCCTGAGCATACTTCAATACGCTGCTTTAAGGCATATAATATTGGAAAAGCAATAAAATGTGATACTGGATGCACAACACAAGGATATAAATTTTTGCCGGCCGAAGACTATCGTCGTAACTTAATGACGGTTATTGGTAATTTTATTATGAAACTAGTAGTGCCCGCGACTTCGTTCGTGCATAGGGGTTTTTCCCGTCTGAATTAAAAAGTAGCCTATACTTTGCTCTACAACCTCTTCTATCACCCAGTAAAAAGTCTCATAAAAATATTTCGGCCGTTTCTAAGATTAGCGTGCACAAACATACGATCAGTTACAGTTTTATTATATGTATAGATAGATATAGATATAGATTGAAGCAGCAAACAAGCACCCTCGCTCTGCCACCCATGACAACTGTCACCGACACAGAACAAGACTCGAATGGGGACTAGGATTAGCCTAATTTGTACATGGTTTTAGAATCCAATTAATTGGTTAGTTTTGCAGTCTATATGGGGATTGGGGCAGGGACTGTTAGTGATAGTTAGTACTATTAGGAGTTGTTAGTAATAGTAACGGTCCAATTAGTAGTTGTTGATAGTCTTATTCCATTTTGCATAATTAGGTTACTGATGCGTTGGTACTCTTGAAGACTGAAATGGTCGTCTCTAAAAAGTTTAATTGGCTTATTGTAGAACTGTTGTGTGAAACTTCTATCGTTCCTATAGTGACGTAAATTTTGTCACCAAATATTTGATAGTTCATAAAATATACATTCGAGTGCTTATTTCAAAAATCATCAAACCATACCTAATTTTAACAACGCAGAAGTTAATTCTGTCGTAGCGTATTATTTTGAAATGTGACATTCTCAGCTGGATTTCCGATATAAGGCTCGAATGTGTAAAACACGGATTTTATGTTATTATAATCGGTATTAAAAAATTCTTAATGTAATGATGTGGTAATTACATACATTAAGAAAAAATCAAAATTCAGAAGCTTAGTAGTAAGTAAGTTCTTATTTTTGATGACAATAAAGATTTGCGAGCGTCTTTAAACGATGAGGGTTCTGGAGGTAATCATAATTTTGGTCAAAATGCACCAGATAAAATTGTAATCTGTATGAATAGATTTTGCCCATATCTGCTTATGAATAATGTTAAATACTTTCTATACTATTTCATTCTACGAGAAACTAAAACTCTCGTATGAATATCATAGATTCTTGCACTACTCACCATATTTTACGTAGAAAGATGGCCACAAAGCTTCATATTCGAGCGGTTGGAACTAACCAAGTTCTATGCACTATTCATTGGCGCATGACCCTGCATTAAATTAGTCGATAACAAACTGCTATTGTGGCGAATTCTCAGGAATACCTTATTGGACACAATGATCTACGAGTATGGTAAATTATTCAATGAATGCATTTGTATTTTGATTGTTTTATGAGCTTTTTACTAAGGAGCATTTTAGTATTATGTAGGAGTAGTAGATAGAGTATGGACGAGACAATAATTTAGCATACCTACTTTACCACGCTTGAGTGGCCAATATGTGTGACTATTAGTGATTGACTATTGAGATTGTTTTATTGTAGTAGCTCATGAGTTATGTAGAACCAAAAACCGAAATATCTACTTACAACTTTTTCTTACAATAACGGTTTAAAATCTCTTGCCTGAGTAAATGAAAGTTAGAAGCATTCATCCGCTTCAGTGATTATAAAAAGGCCATAAACAGGCGCCATGACATTTTAAAATGTTAACATGACGTCATGGTCGAATACCTTACACCTGCCACGAGGCAAAGAATATTTTGTTAATTTCTAATTAATGGTGTAGTAAAGACATAAGGTAGGAAATTATAAATTCATATTAAAGGTAGGTTAATTGATTCAATAAGTCCGCCAATCCGCATTTGGCCAACGTGGTATATAGCTTTAACCTTCTGATTTGAGAAGAGACCCGTGCTCAATAATGGGCCATGATGGGTTGAGTTGAGATTGAAGGTGAATGTATGTTTTTTAAAGTAGGTAATGTGCGTTCTACGGTCATTACATTCTTCACTATTATTCTTTGAAGGTTTTTTTTACAAATACCCTTAATACTATAAACGTATTCGTAAGTTAAATTAATGTTATGTTTCGTTAACGAATTCAAGAACATTCTACAAGTAAGTAAGTACAATTCATTCTACATTCTACAAGTAAGTAAGTAAGTAAGTAAGAACATTCTACTTTACACATCATTCTAATTTAACAAATCAAAACTTATTAATTTACCAATTGGACTACGTGATCGTATTACAATGGAAAGACATCAATTGGAATTTGAGCTGATGAACTGAAAATTATTATTAATTAAATGTACCTAAATATTGTTACCAGCAATGAAATACGAGTATTATGATATTAAGAAGGCTAAAATGCATAGTATTTGTAAATCTGTGATATTTTTAGTGAGAAAGTAAATAAATATTTTCACTAATGATCCGAATGAGAGATGAATTAATAAATCAAATTATATTAATAAGGATTCGTTTGATATTGCTTTATCGTTTTTTATTATTTTCGTAAATGGTCGCGAATATTAACAATTTAACAATCAATTGATACGAAAATTAAGCGATGAAATATTTTGAGATGAAAATAAAGGGTGTTAGATATGTACATATGTCATGTGTTAGTCCTAAGGCGTCAGTTGTCGAGTTAATAAGTGAGCTATTAACAGTTGATGTATCGACTGTCACCACTAGTTTATTGCTTTAGTCTTTGTCCCGCTCCGGAAGTTTTCGGGGGGCAAATGCCGATGACACAGTAGATAATTCGTGCAGTAATTTATCATTTGACTAAGCCCAATGATACGGTAAATCAATATAAATATCAATAGGTATACATAGTAGTCGGGAGAGGCCGTAGGTAATACCAACCCAGCCAATTAGTTACATAGTATTATACATAGTAGGTACCTAATGTAAACTTAGTAATATTTCTGGCATGTATGCTTAGTATTGTTCTTTTCATTAAATATTTATATTATTTTTTATATTTTTTATATTATATTTAGTATTATTTTATTGTATAATGTCGTAACTTATGGATTTTGATACGAAAACCTCATAACTCTCAACTTGAAGACTCAGACACCGATGGACAGTAGTGAATGTATGTAAATGTGAAGTAAATTTTGCTTACAAGATAAGGTAAGGGCCTAGAGCTCACTCGGGGAAGTACCACCGCCCGCCACGGTACTTAATGCCATTCCTACCGTGTAATAATGGTTTTAAGAACAATTGTGTTCCGGATAGGAAGGTGTGGAGCCGGTTATACTTTTATACAGGTGACCATCTCAGTCCTCAGGGGTAGCAACGCATCTGTGACCGAAATAGAACGAGACTCATACTAACAATAACTAACTGGACTTTTACTAACATTAACTAACACGACTAATTATCACTAACAGTCTCTGTCCTCACACTTATTAACAAACTAACCAACTAATATTCTAACACCATCTACTAACTGGACTAACTATTCTAGTCCCTTTTAGTCTAGTTCTAAGTCGGTCACAGTTGTCATGGGCGGCAGCGGAAGGCTGGGGCTGCATGCTCGTTTGCTATCTTAATTCCATAAAAACAAAAAAAAATAGTACTGTGAGCACAGGTAGTAAATTTGTAATTTTGGGGAGTGGTAATTCCATACCCTAGGCGACTCAGGTATAGCCACTTGTGTGGTTTGTTATAGCCACTTGTTGGTGTGCTGACATGAACATACAGTTGTATTGAAGTCACTCAAACTCAAGCTGCATTGCTATTCCCGAGAACTATGTTTGTTTGTTCACTTCTCGTAGTTAATCGCAAGCGAAGCCTCTTATTGCGAGATGTCTGAAACATGCATGATAGTATATCAGTAGTAGCTGCAGTTATATGTATATTGTTTGTTGTCGGTATTTGTGTTAATGACCGCTAAATGAAGAAATTCCTGAGTATTTCCGCGGTAAGTTGAAGACATGCACACATGCGGCTGTAGCGCATTAATTCTCCACTACTTATTAAGTACAGGTTTCATCTCATTATTAAATAGGCATAGAGCATACTCCACCACGCTGCTGAAGTGCGGATTGGTGGAGGGGTTAATAGTCAACTTAGTAGCGAAAGTTTAAATGTCACTAGAAGGCCTCCGACATGGCTGAACGACTGCTATCTATCGATGAAAACCAGGACTGACGGCTTTACATGCCCTCTGAAGCACGGAAGCGCTCAAGGAATTTTGCCACCTGCCAATTACCGACCGCGCACGCTGTTGCTTAACTTTGTGGATATAGGCATGTCATAATACTATTTCTGCACTAAATTACCTATTTTATGTGAATAATAAAGCTTTAGCAAGCATTGGAATATAACAAGGTTACAAAAATACGTGCCACGAATACGCGCGAACACAACAATTGGGATATAATTTGACTACATCAAAGAGACGAAGTCTTTGATATACCTAAAGTGCTTTTGTTACCGATCACACATGAATGATTCTTCTTTTCGCTAAACCATAATTTGCATTACATAGATTGCTGAGGGGATAAGATATTTACATAGGATATTTTGCGGGAAATTTTATTACCTATAGGCTTTGTTCAATGATGTTTTAAATATCTAGATTGAGCGTCGCCCTACAATGAAAACAAAAAACGAGGCAACATTCTCAAGCATGTGTGCGTGCAGGCGATGTTTTACCCGTTCATTTATTGTCTATGTGTGCGTAATGATATAAAAATTGTGGCTAACAGTTAGCCACAATTTTTTGACACGTTTTCGCGGATTCGAAGTTCCATCTAGATGTATAAAACATCAAAGGATTTGTTATATAAATTCTAATACCTAACATATAAAGTTTTTTCGAATTATTGTCCGTCCGTCTGTTGGTGAAACCGTTTCAAATGACATGTGTTAACAGTCATAGATTTTTTTTGAGCCGTACGCTAAAACCTATTTAGCGCTCACAAACATAAGTCCCTGCAATATTTATCTAAATTCCGCGTGTTATGAGTAGAATGGAAGGATGAGACGTCACAAAGAACTCAAGTCCGAAGACAGCCCTTTATCTTTTAGTATTGCCATAATTCTATCGTCTGTCTTCATTCTATTAGATACATTAAAATACCCACCAGAGCCCCAATTTTGGGAATTTATAAGAAGAACATTTATTTCAAAGTACTTAAAGTAACATGTGTAAATATTAATAAAATTAAATGTACACTTATATTACAACTTATTATAATTATAACTTATTAAAATTAAATGTACACTTATATTATAACTTATTGCTACACTAAGCACTAAGAAAAAGGTTCGCCCTCAGTATTTGCTATGTTAGCAAGCCACCACATCAACTGGTTTTCTGGTATAAAGCTTCAACAGTGTCTCGATTGAATAATTTGACATTTTGACATATTTTGTATACGGAATGTGCCAAAAATTTGTCGAAAACTATTCAATTTTGTATACGGAACGTGCCAAAATGTGTCAAACTATTCAGTCGAGTCGAGACGCTATTGAGGCATTTACAAATTAGCAGAATCAGGGCCCAGGTTGATACCAAACTTGTTAGTACTAAGTATTTGGTTTTGGTACCTACCAATGTTTAGGTATTTAAGTAAACGGTCAATGTGACGCATGGATGTCATGACCACATTTGTCTCACACATAATTTCGAACTTGGAAGTATCTCTACGTATCTTAATATTATTACTCGTACTATGTGGTATACCACAAAATATTTGTCGGCTGTACCAAAAAGCATAGCTGAACGTAACGCACCAAAAAACAAACTACGTTAAATAACACTGGAAAATTTGTTTCATTCACTTTCAGGTGTGTACAAACAAGTGACGCACAAGTGAATGTCAAGCGTACTACAATTTAAAAATACGTTTCGAATGAATAGACTGTGCTAAGCCGTGTACAAAAAACAAAACACGATATATAAATAAAATTGACGTAGCGAAAGGATTGTTCAGAGCTTGCGGTTGCACTACGAGTATATTCCTGTGTCACGCGCTTGCGTGCGACGAAATTTTTATGTCCGCATCCGAATTCGGTCTCTTGCTCTACTGACCCTATTTGTTTCTTTCTGTTCAGAAAAACCTTTCAAATTTCAACTTTATTCCCGGTTAATAAGATTTGAATATATAGTTTCAAACAGCCAACCTTTATTGCGTAGTAACACGAACGAGCTCAGGTGTGGAATGCTTTTACGTGGAAACAAACGAATGGTTGTTGTTATGCCAAGCCAACACTTGTGACGTACTGATAGGTAAGTATAAGTTTTCTTACATAAATAGCCGAAAAATTGATCATCGTCACCTGCAGATATTAAACAACACAAAGAAGCAATCGATTATTTAATTTCGTTATTAAGCCATAGATTGACAGACAGACACAAATATGCAACGTCAAACTTGTAACACCCCTCTTTTTGCGTCGGTGGCTAAAACAAAAACAAATGATTTTAAAATTTTTGTCTGTCCCTTAGTCCGGATTAATCCCAGGAACGGCTAAACCTATTTTCAAGCACTTTCGTTGCTCAGTGTCTTTCAGGTTAGGTACTTTTTATCCAATAATTCCCGGGGGATAGGGACAACGCGGGAAAATCTCCCACGTGCGAATGAATTCGTGGGCACAGGTCGGCAATAAAAACCTAAACTAAATAATATGAAATATTATACAATATTATGGTAAAATTTTCACTCTTTTTGAAACAACTTAATTTATTTAATAAAAGTTTCGTCAAAATAATTATGTGAGAACATAATAAAAAAGTTTATAATTGTGACATGGCACGCCCAAATTTTTTCGTGTCTGTTTTATTCACTACCTAATTACAATAGATTCACTTACTATCTACGTTTAAACGGTTATAACAAGTCTGTAACAGACTTTATAAGTGATGGTTAACAAGGAAACAAAGTGACTGTTCTGAAATTTACCTTTACGTGTGTGATAGACTTTCGTACTTACGAGTCTTACGACGTAGTTAATAAGAACTATTAAAACTATCTATTTGAAAAAAACCTGCGAGGGTAACACTTCAACTATTATTTTTACAGGTGTTGGTACAAAATGACCCTATCGCATGCGATTACGCCATACCAGGTTTAATTGGATAATTAAAAATTACTTTTTCTGACAGACGGAATACATTATTACACTTTGTGATTAATGTTGATATACGATAAATACGCTGCCTTAAGGAGTACCAAATGGGTAACATTAGAAATATAACAGGAAATACGGCGAATTTTGGTTATTTATAAGTTGTGGACAAAGGGTATTTAGCGATTTTCAACCTTATTAACTGTTGAATTACAGACGTAGGTATACAGAAATAATACTACTTAATAAAAAAGATATTTTTTTAATTTTACGTAATTCGTCGGTTATTTTTAAATATTGTGATTTTTACACAAGTTAATTCTCAATAATTATGAAAAAAAAAACTTCAAATCCAATTTGAACTCGCGTGAGATAGGGCACCCTTCCAGGAATATTTTCCATTTCCTGTAAAAAATAACGTATGTAGCAATTTTTTTTGTGGTTATTGTGTTTCTTAAAGTTAAAGTTGGTGATTAAATAAGGAATAAGTAGTACCTACATCTCATAATCATTCCTTACTTAATGCCTTTTGAATTATTGTGTAATATATTTATGTGTATAATATACGAACACCTACATTTATTTTTGTTCCTTGCATACGTTAGGTATAAGCCTCATTTATAATTCCAACTAAATTAACCACTATTCACACACGTCATCAAGTATTTGTTAGATAACGTTGTTATAACTTTACTACGTTTCTCCCTAATAGATACGTGAGTGATCTTATTACCTTTCCGTAAGTACCCTTAATTAACAATATCGGAAGTGACATCGTTACATCAAACGACATTTGCTCTGTGCCATTGTGACGGGCTCAAAGTGGAGTATTTATTTTAGCGAATAGGACCAGTTAGATGCGTCCGATTGGCCGGGATTTAGTCGAAAATTGCCCAAATGAAAGCTCAATGAACGCGTCAGAGTAACTCGCCGGACGCATTTGTCCACGTCCGGATTGTCCGCATTGCCGTACGATAGTGTTGTACGATCAAGGCTTCTTTTATCGATTTTTTTCTCTTTTTATTAACCCCCGGCAAAAATGATTTAAGGCAGGTTGGTTTTGACTTGCAACACCACCCATCTTCTGCCACCCTTACAACACCCAAATGGAACAAGACTCAAATTGGGATTAGGATAGTCAGTTTAGTTCGTAGATAGTGACACAACATTACAAGATTAGTTGGTTCATTGGTCGGTTTGTTAGTAAATTATGAGGTTGGGGTAGAATCGTATAAGATTTGATGTCTCCGTGAAATGCATTTTAATTTATTAAATTTTAAGTTTTTCGGTGATAGCTTAGGCTTTTTAATTGTGGGACCTCTAAAGAATGTTTAACTTTTACAATATATCCGATTAGTCGCAAAGTTATTTAAGAGGTGCTTAATAACACTCATAGTCATAGCCGTCATGGTGAGACACGAGCCAAGCTTCCGAATTCTGTAGGAAATTATATTTTTTTAAGATATTTATTATAAATCAACAACTATTCTCTTTAGTGAAAAAACCATGGTATAACCTGCTAAAATTTGTTTTGTTTTTCTTAGAGATACCAGCCAATTTGATGACAAATATTATGGTAACATCTTGGTCATTCTTGGTATTCTATGTCCGAATATGACGATTATTGATTAAAGATTTTTTGGAACTGAATGGAGAGAAAAAACGAAACGGAAACAGTTATTTTTATCGATAACTGACGATCAAACAATCAAATGCTGCTTGCCTGCCCAGCGTTCGGAAATTCGGGACATGAAATAGACGTCCAGATGCCCTCATGCCTGTTATTATGCACTTGGACTAATTGACACTTTTCTATGTAAACTGTACGAGTTTACATAAAATCTAATCCATCTCTTAATAAACTTGTAATGGACTCAAATACGTGAAACAGTATTTTTTATTTTTATAGATTTAGACAATATTTGACGTAATTATAACATTCATTTAGGGAGCGGATTTAGGATTCCACGTTGTGCAATTACCCATAATTAAGTTGATCAAAGATATTATCATGCGTGTCAGCGGAAGGTGGTGCTACTCATTTGATACCTTAATTCCATAAAAAATCTATCATTTCGCTTTTTTATAGAATTAAGGTAGCAAACAAAAATGTAGCACCACCCTTGCGGTGCTGCCTATGACAACTGTTACCGACCCTGAACAAGACTCAAATTAGGGATTAAGATGGTTAGTTTCTTAATAAATGTGAAAACAAGAACCTGCCCTGATAGTTGACTTATGTAATAGTCATGTTAGTAGGCAAAATTGTTAGTATGAGTCTCGTTCTAATTCGCTTCAGCAAAATTAATTATTTGGCCAACAAGCATTGAAGCTTAAGATCTAACTAACTTATAGAAAGAGTAAAAACTCACAGATCATCAGAATCATACACAAAATTAATTTTCTAAATCAAAATCTAAGCGCATTCAATCAAACAAAAATACCAAACAGTTTATTATATTATTTTAGTGTAGATAGTATAGAATAAAAATGTTGACAAAAACCAAATTATAGTCCATCGACTAACAATGTGAGGTTATGTGGTGTGAAAAAAGCGGAATATATTTTGTAAGCCTGTTTATTAGGCATCCGACCGGCATTGTTTATTTGTTTCGATCAAATAAACCTGGCTATTTTGTGTCGTTGTGAAAAATAAAGCAATTTTTTCACACAATATTATATTGTGTCAGTAATCAACAAAGAAGTAAATGAGTCAAATTATAAGGCTTGCTAATTAGGTATTACCGAAACAGAACAAAGAAGAAGGAAGAGGAAAAAGAAAACTTTTTGATAATGAACTTTTCAGTTCTGAAAATATCTACAACAAGATTACATTCCACGGCTACGTGAAGCAAACAAGCGAACAAGCGTAGAAGTTGCCGAAACTAGCAAATCATGGCAATGTACCTAATGGTACTTTATATGGCTGTATATCGAGGGATTAAAAATTTAAGTACCAGTTTTCTGCATATTGGGGCAGCCTACATTTCTGACCCCTATCCTATTTCGGCCACCCAGAATGTTATAAAGACAACAGAGCCGCCTAGTTGAGATGGGGTTTCATATTAAGATTGTATTAAGAATATTTATTCTCTGACTATCACATTTTTGAGCTCGGATATCCTCTCTAAAAATTATTGCTGATGTTTATTTGTATGAACTGATCGAACGTTAGGCAGGTGTCCAACCGCTGGTGAGTAGCGAGTAGCTATGGGCTATTTACTTGCACAAGACAAGGAGTTAAATATCGCTTAATTATCTTAGTCTTGAGAGAGTAAATAGCCGGGATTCACTCATCGACTCTCTGGCGGTGAAACACCTGCCTTAGTAGTAAAAGAAGCAAATAACTTGTTAAATATGTCGTAGGAACCTCTGATTTGATCGCTAACCTCACCATGGCTGATCCGATCACTCACTCGCTAGGCCTTCGTAATTATAAGAGACCTGCTATCTTTTTAGTAGGTAGCTACAACCTAACTATGTGTGACGTCAACTCCAACGTCAATTTTTATTCCCAACGACTTAATATACCACACGATCCTTAAAATAAATGAGGTCATCTCACCACTAACACCGAACTTTTTCGGGCCCCCTTCAGCTTTCGTACGCCCATTAAAGCAAACGTGTTTGTTTGAGCCTCGTGTTATAACCAGGATTCCCTAGTAATCCCGCTCAAACCTGTTTATTTATATTAAAAAGATTTTTGTTGTTATTGTACATATGTATAATCCCAACAATGAAGCGCTTAAAGCCAGAATGGTGGTCGCGTCGCGATCGGCAGTTGGTAGGTTACGATTAGTTGCAAAATATCTTGAGCGCTTCCGTGCTTATTAGGGTACAGAAAGCCATCAGTTCCCGTGGTTACCATTAAGGGGCAGTCTTTGGGTAACATAAAACCGATACATGAATTGGACATCAAACTCACGATTTTACTCTGGAGCAGCGTGGTGGAGTACCTTCTAGGTCTTCTCAATGAGGAGCGAGCAGTGCCTTGTACTATGATATTAATGGGTAGAAGCCAATGCAATGGTTTGGCAATAAACGGTGTAAAAACAAAGCATCGTACACACACTAAAACGAGTTCAAACGTTTCTTTGTTACCTACTTGTGTTTTTTATGCCCATAATAATGAAAAAAAGGAAAGTTCGTTCATTAAAATATGTAAAGTACATTGGTGGGAGCAAATATAATTATTTGATTTCCAGGTTTTAACGATTTATTTTAATAGAGCTGTTGTAATACTGAGAGGTTATAAATGTTGTAAAGAGTCTCCAGAGCAACAGTGAAATGGCTTTTACTAAGTTAGTGCTTTACCATCCAAGACTATCACCACTTATTAGTATCAGGTAGAATTTCAGTCAAGTATTGACTTATGATATAAAAATCTCTTTAAATATCTACAAGTTACATAACATTTTGCGTTTATAATTATAAACGAATAGGTTTATTCAAACCAATAATTGAGAGCAGTCCACCAAACACAACTATTCGTTTGTCAAAATCAATGCATACATAAAGTAGCTGTTCAGTTGGTTTACAAAACGCACAGCGTTGAATTGTTTATGCTCATTCAAATGGTACACGAAATTTTTCATTTCATTATACTGGCCACCGTTTCGAAGTGATGAAGTTGATTGTTTTAAAAAGATCCGCATAATTCCGTCCAAAATTAATATTAGGTATTAAAAACAGAATGGTAAAGCAAACGAAAATGAATATTTAGAAAAAAATCATTTAATTAAACCCCTAGTACACAGCGTGTTTAAAAACGCGCTGACGACGCACTTATACGGCCATCAAAGGTGATTCGAACGCGCTCATACGTGCGTTTGTATCGCGTTCAACGCGCGTTTGCATCTACAAAAACGCAGACGACTCGCGTTCTAGAAAAGCGCGTCGTCTGCGCGTTTAAAATACGCCATGTAGTTCAAATGTTGTGAAGCCCTGATTTGGAACGAAGTTACATTGTTGCAGTTTAACTTGAGACTTTGAACATCTGACATACCTCACCTGACAGCTGGCTTACCTGACCTAACAGCTAACACTTTTTATAGCACAGCGTGACTTAAACCCGCATTTACGCCACACTTAGCTGTGACTTAAACTGTTGAACTCCAACGACATCTATGCATGTCGAGAATGCATAGTACCGCTTATACAGGGTGTTCCGTTATGAATGGATAATACGGCACCTGCGTGTAGAGGGCATCATGCCGGTTCAGATAAATAAATGTTATGTTCAGCAAAAGTCCTTCCGTTTCCGAGATATTCGACATTTTCAACATTTTCAAAATTGTTCCACCCTTCGCCATTCTTTTTGGCGCCAGGACTATAAATGAAGACATTTTTTGAATCTGTTGTTTGTATCGTACTCCTGGATAGATGTGCTATCGAATATCATCAATTATTTTTATATCAAAAGCACAGATTCTTTTTAAATTAAGATTTAACACCAATTTAACGTTTTTTCATATTCCATTCCTGGCTTTTACTCTGCCGTGGTTCAAAAAAAATGTAAGGTGGCTTGAATGCCAAATTAAAAAAAAACTAGCCCATTTCACCCAGATTCCGAAATGGTATGTTACAGGGTATGGTTCACCTTTAGATTTTAAATTATTTCCTTTTAAAATAAGGTAGACCCCATTTTTATGTTATTACAAATTAATTCCAAAATTTGGTTTGTTACCTTAATCAGTTTTAAAACCATCCAAATTCACTTGACTGTCCCTTATTTGTCAAGAGAGCTAAATTTGTGCCCTAATTTAAGAGATTTAAGTCAAAAATACTTCACTACCTACTGAATACGTAAATCCCTTAAAATGTTAGTTTCAGTAACCAAATAAAACAATCAAATGATAATTTCCATTGATAAGTATTTTTACCGACTTCAAAAAGGAGGAGGTTTTCAATTTGTATCAGGTGTTCTTTCCTATGTGTGTTACCTCAGAACTTCGAACTGGGTGAACCGATGTCGATAATTCTTTCGGCATTCGAAAGGTAGAGACTGCTGTCTGGTCCCATAAAGTTACCTAGTACCTATCATTTAGTCGGTTATAAATTTAAGCGCCACCTGGCGAGTGGTTTTTATGTTATATCGATTTTGAAGTCGGTATTTTTTTTTGTTAAAAGTTAGTTATTTCGAATAAGTTTTCAAAGAGGCTATTTGCTCTCTTTAATCTCGTGGTACCAGACTAACCAGATTTAGTCTTATTCTAGTGGTATCAGGCTTAAAAATTATTGTATTTACTAATAATGGTGAATCAAGAGAATTTGGAGGTTTTGAAGCTAATTAAGGTAACAAACCAAATTTTGGAATTAACTTGTAATATCATAAAAATGGGGTCGACCTCGTTTTAAAAGGAAATAATTTAAAATCGATAGGTGGACCATACCCTGTAACATACCATTTCGGAATCTGGGTGAAATGGGCTAGTTTTTTTTTAATTTGGCATTAAAGCCACCATACCTTTTTTTTTAACCAGGGCAGAGTAAAAGCCAAGAATGAAATATGAAAAAACGTTAAATTGGTGTTAAATCTTAATTTAAAAAGAATCTGTGCTTTTGTTATAAAAATAATTGATGACATTCGATAGCACATCTATCCAGGAGTACTATACAAAAAACAGATATAAAAAATGTCTTCATTTGTAGTCCTGGCGCCAAAAAGAATGGCGAAGGGTGGAACAATTTTGAAAATGTTGAAAATGTCGAATATCTCGGAAACGGAAGGACTTTTACTGAACATAATATTTATTCATCTGAACCGGCATGATGCCCTCTACACGTAGGTTCCGTATTATCCATTCGTTACGGGACACCCTGTATACCTGGAATCCAAAGGGTATACCCCATTTTTTCATTGCATATGGCGCTAACTTCACACCGTGCAAAAATGAATCTATATATCTATATTCATAATTTCGTGCAGTTCTTGCCTGAATAATAAAACATAAAAAAACAAAGATTTTGAGTCGACAACATATATCTGCAAAATTCTTATTGTCCAGTTTTGTTAAATTGTAATTGTTCTGAGAGACAAATCGCAGTCGCCATATTTGACACTAGCGAAACGTCACTGACACCTGATTGCTGTGTTGCCAACTTAGCGCTTACTGCTAATTTTGTGTGAACTTGTAGAAAACTTTAAATTTAAATATTAATAAATTCGTGATAATTCCTTTCGTATTTTTTTATCTGACTCTTCATGTTACACTTTATAATTCTCTTTTGCACCATAAAACAAAAATAACATCATCGCAACTTAAAAAGTGTTTTAACTCTGTAACAACTTAAAAAGATATTTATGTTATCTATATGAAATTAAAGTATTAAATCATAACTATAATGAAAATAACCTGTTTATACTTTAATCATATTACACATTTATTATTTCCCAACCTGTGTTCCCAACATTACAATCGCTATAATAATTTACATTCATGCCATTACCCAATGTCATCTTTTTCTTCTTTTCTTGCTAACCTGCCAGTTACTCATATGTCAATACCTCCTTTCATACAAAATCAGATACTTTTATCAAAATTAATAAATTAAATTAGAAAATCATGACATAACTATTATCTATTGTAACTACAATTATGCGGGTTTATGTCATTCGTGCTATAAAATATTATACGATACTCGTTCGTAATGTTGCATTTTTGAACGGCGTATATCGCACTCGCTTCGCTCGTGCGCTAACTTCACGCCGTTCAAAAATGGGCAACTTTACGCACCGTATCGTAATGTACTAATCTATTGGTTGTAATAAATAAAACTCATTGACCAATATGCGCGCATCTTTGATTGGGCTTACCCGGCATACATTGTAATTTCCATAGAAACACCTTACGCTTTTCATTTTGTAGCTTCCATAACTTCGTTCCAATAAAGCAAAACCAACTATGGAATCACGAGAACCATTGAAGTAATGTAAATCGAATAAGACAATCTCAGTGCAGTAATCATTGGAAAGTAATCTTTGAGTGTTGTTTGTGAATTGGCTTATCATGATGAGTGCGCAGAGAAATAGCTTGTTACACAGTGTTCCTTCATAGCTAAGGGAAGAAACATTGAATACGTGGTTAAGATGTTTCCATTACATCTAATTTTCGATTTCGTGTGAAATTTGCCAGTCTACCCTTTTTAAACACTTTTACTAGCTTGGCTTGTACGTATGCATGTGTGTAATGGAAACTTTCAGTCTAATTTCACCAACTTCAAGAAGTCTGATTAACTTGAAAATCAAGATCAAGAGCCGATGAAAATGCAATGTTATGATAAACTTGGCCAAACATGGCTCAGAATGAGTTACTTCGGTCTGACAAGTAAACTCCTCAACGGCTAGCGACAGAGTGATTATTTTCATTGCTTTGTATTTATACTTCAGCTAGTTTTGAATAGGGATCTTTTTACTTTTTCAAATTATTAAGCTTTGAGCCCGATTTGTCTTTGTACTTCTCGTATGATGCATATTATAGTTTAAAATAAATAAATAAATGTTATTATTTGACAGGAAATTCAATCCGGGAGTCTACCTAATCTGTTATTCTTAAATAAATTGTGGACTTGTTTGTGGAGTTGACAATAAGATAAAAAAGTGATGAATGAACGTTATTGAATGAATGAAACCGCAATTACAGCGGTTCTTGTTAAACAATTCATACAAGATGACTTCGCTTAGAACCGACAAAAAACCTTTCAAGCGTTTGTTAGCTGAGTTTGGACAAAGCTTTCTACGTCCAATCGGCCCAAATGGACACACAAATAGTTGAAAGGCCCGTATGAGGTCATTATTCGCTGTGTAACCCAACAAAAGTGTCACAATGGGAGACGACGTACATTTGTCTACATCCTTAGGGCACGTTGATTTCGGTAGGAATATATTAGGACGAGAATGGGCTTTTTCATGGAATCAACGAAGACGGATTATTTTAGTCGGAGTTGTGGCGTGATAAAGTTTCGGCATTAAACGTCCGTCTCTAATAGTGGGATGTAGAAAGCCGGATCGATTGCAAAATTTCGATGTATTCATTCAGTTTTTTCAATTCAGTCGCACCTGCTAATGTGCCAATCCAATTCGCGGTTTAAAACTGACCTGTTTTTATTGTTGTATTGGTTTTAAACTATATTTTATTTTTACCGATGCGATGAAGCTAATAGGAGCGCTATGATTTTAACCCGTGTATTTTAACTAGATAAGTACTTAATAAAATTGAAATATTCAAATATGCCTTTTTAGTGGTACTTTCTATATATATAACTATGTACGTGTGCAGACTTTGGATACATTTTTATCTTGGAAAAATAATTTGCTTTGGCGGGAAAAAGAATTTAATTTTACATGACAATTCTCTGTAAAGTTTGGTAAAAGGCGGGAAAAGAGATTAAATTTTGCTTTCCAATTCTGTGTAAAGTTTAGTAACTCTTGTTTTGATAGCTTTGTTCAAGTATTACAATAAATGAATGTCTTCTTGATAAAGAATAAGAAAAAATGGTCCCTAAAATATGATAAAAATACTAAAGTAAGGTAATGCCTGAAATAAACGACTAGCAATGTTTCAGGTGCATGTACCTATGGGCTCAGGTTTACCGAGCCGAAGCGTGGGCGGGTTACTACAATTTATAAACTTCTTTCTACCATCACTCGTACGAACCGCTACGGTCTTCTTAAAGCTAGGCAGATAATATTATTATTGAAATTGGACTTGAAGAGTCAGTATGAAGGGTCAAGTATAATTCAATTTTTTTTCAATTATACAGTACCTATTGTTTGATCTTGTTTTTTGGTAAACACCGTTTTTATATACTTAAATGGTTTATTTGAGTCTCGATAAACACCATAGGATACTGTCTAAAATGCTACTAACCCACAAATGTGTAATTATCATCACTTAAAATAATAAATGCAAAAGTAACTCTGTCTGTCTATTAGACTTTGACGCGTAAACCACGGATTCAATGAAATTCGGTGCAGAAATAAAATTAACCTTGGGAAATAAAAACGGTTATCTTTAATTGCAAAAAACGGAGACGAAGGGCTTAAAATAGGAGATGAAAATTTGTATGGAAATTCGTCGTTGTCAAATATAAAACCATGAAGCCTTCACTTTAGAACGAACATTGATATTTTTATTCCGAGGAAACAAACCCTATAGTTAATTTTAACGGTGCTTTAAGTTTTTCAACTTCCGCGCGGGCGAAGTCGCGGGCTGAATCTAGTGAGTAACATAAAATAAAGAAAGAAAACATAATAAAACTTGCTCTTATGTCCTCCTACAGTAAAATATAGTTTATATCCTACTTCCTACTAATATTATAAATGCGAAAGTTTGTAAGAATGTATGTGAGTGAGTGAGTGTGTGTGTGTGTGTGTTTGTTGCTCTTTCACACAAAAACTACTGAACGGATTTTCATGAAACTTTGCAGTAATATAAATTAGACATCGGAATAACATAATTTGTTGAAATTTATAGAGATTTTTGAAGGGACTGGTTTCCCGAAGCGAAGCGAGGGCGGATTTACTAGTATAGTATATAGTGTAATCTTATCGCTGTAGTAGTGATTTCTACCAGACCAACTTAGAATGCAGGACTGGAGGGCAAGGTAAAGGCTACCGCATTAAAACCGATTAAAGTCTGTTCATGCAAAATGCGTTGCTTAGATCTGGGAAAAACTGATCTCTTATAACTAAATTTTTACAAAAAAACACAGATTTAGACATCGAAAAGACCTAAATCAAAAAAATACACGTAGAATGTCGCTCTTTATATGGGACTAACGATAAAAATTACAGTTGAATTAAGAACCTCCTTCTTTTTGTTAAAGTCGATAAATTTTAGCGATTCAATAAAAAACCTTCTGAAATTTTCTATTCCTCTCTAAAATCCTAGAAAAGTATTTTCAACAATGGATAGTAATTCGGCCTAGATAACGGCAAGGAATCGAAAGTTTAAAAAACCTTCCGTCGGCCGAGTTTCAATCTTACGCTCCATTATCCCTCTACGGTCAGCGCATATGGAAATTGGACGAGGAGCGAAATATTGTGTTCCGGAAAATATCCTACTTCTAACAAAGTAGCGGCGTTTAGATGACATTTTTATCAATAACCATTGAAGTGACATTCTTATTTTTGCATTAAGCGTGTTCAGTGCCTATGAAACTTGATTTTCTGGTTTTTTCGAATCTTTGATTATGCGAGCTGATTATTTAAAATATGTAGTTACCGTAACTTTCAAATAAGGGAATGAGCTTCCCTCTAAGATAGGATCTTCAAAAAGATGTTAAAAGTGTTCTTTTTCAGGGCAGGCTTAGCACTGGTAACTCTCCTGGTTAATTGTGTTTAAAGGCAACAATGACAACTTACGATCAGGTTGCTTGTGTGCCATTATGTTAGACCTGTAGGCTATGAAAAAGGCAAATCATTGTCACATGCCTATATACATTGCCGTATAGATCAGTGCACTAGAATGACTTTCAACAGGGAGAGATGGTGAGAGATTCCTAGATGAGTGGTATCAGAGGTTTGAACCTAGCTACTGATGGCCAAGCCCGTTCTGATAAGAACGTATCGACTGTAAGATACCTACTGTCTTATCGGTTGGGAAGTCGGTAAAATTGACTATCGAAAGGAACCTGATGGTAACCACTTATGATGACTTGTCAGCTTCACTGGCAATTGATATAAAGCTCATTTTAACAGACGGAAATATTTCAGCACAAATAAAGTAAGATGGAATCGAAAGATAAAATCTTCAATCGTCTTCAATCTTGTGATCCATTATCCCTCCACGGTCAGCGCTTATGGAGATTGGACGAGGAGCGAAAATATTGTATTCCAGGACTGCTCGTTGTGCCAATTTCTAATAAAATTTGGTCCATTGCGTTCTACTTCGATATCGAATTCGTTTTAATTGCATCCTACACAAATTCAATCTTTCCGCTATACCAGCTATATAGGAAAAGCCAATACAATTTCAAGTTTAGATATCTAAGCAAAATCTTTATAATATTCGCGAAAGGTTGAGGTTTTTGAATACATAATATTATGAAGTTTGGCATAGAGCTTGTCTACAGTTAGTAGATGCCCATCTGGTTACTATGAATTTTGTCATATTCTACCCCTAGGGGGTTAAGTAGGCGGGAAAGATTTTTGCCAATTTTATAGTAGATACAACGAAAATTGGCATTTAGTATTATGTTAAGGAATAATGAAATAAACAGCTAGTCTATGTTTTTTTTAAGTCTAATAAGTACTAAAATAGAGTCACAAAATATTATTTACGATGATTATCCTAAAGGTGTAGACGTACAGGTTTAAATAGGTTAACCTTTTATACGTGTGTGAAAATTTCAGGCTGAAAAATGATTGTAACTTTTCGACGAAAATCACAACGGAGTCGGCGTTTAATTGAAACCAATTTTCAGTGTTGTTGTAAAATTATCTCCTTTCGTATAATTATATAAATATTGAGAGTATTTTATTCATTTTCATTATGTTATTCTGAATTCGACAGGCGGCGACCGTCATATTAATTTAAAAATTGAAACGTGAATCAATATTATTTCGTGTTTACGACTTAGTTTAAATATTTTTTATTTAAATTACAGCATTCGGTTTAGATAGGTAGGTACCTCAAGAAGTAGTACATCAAGAAGACGTCAGTCGCAAGTTGAAATAGTATCCACTCTAATTTCACGAACTGACGAGTTATAAAAGCACAGTCATATGAATCATAGACTGTGCAGAAATCTATTATTTTTATAAAATAATGCATAAGTCATATATGAAAGAATAAATAAAACGTTGTAATATTCTATGCACATTACCATACGCTTCACGACGTGGTATGTCGTCTACGATTATGTAAGTCAAAGTGTCAATGTATAAATAGGCAAAATCAATAAGGGGGAAAAATTGCATTTTCGAGACAAAAATATTTTGCTGTGTATGTAAATGTAGCGAAAGAATTTTGGATATTTTTATTGTTGAGGTTTCAGTTTTTAAGTAGCGTAAGCGGGCTTGAAAAGTTGTCCTACTGTTTTGTTTTCATATATCTTTTAATATTGTATACTGTACCATGGACCCAAACAAAAACATTGAGATATTATGTACTAAAGTACTCAATGAACAAAAACGACATTCTCATACATTTGTAAACAGAGATTTTAGAAAAAGTAACTGTAATACCTACAGTAAAACGGCTGAGGGTAAGTGATTACTAAAACTGAATAATAAAACTGTCAATGTTGGTATTGTTGATTAAATTAAGTTCAGTTCTAAAAGTTAATATTGAAGGCTAAATATTCAACGAGTGAACTTAAGATGAAACTCAAACGTTAAAAGACATTTTGCGCTCCCAATTTCAAACGAGGAAGACTCATCTATTTTCTTAAACGAGCGAGGAGATAACAAAGAGGTTTCCGATAAGAAAGCGCCGAAAAGCCTACCAAAGTGTATTTGTGACTCCCTCCCTTCACTTTTTAAACAGTAGGTAATATATGCAGTAGATATAACCTAAAAACCGGCCAAATCACAATGGGAGACGCGCGGAGTAGTCGATGGTTTTTTTATATTATTTTCTGTTATAGCGGTTGCATTAATAAAATAATATATATTTTGTGACACTTACAATATTCTACAATTGATAATTAACTTGCCTTGGTCTCTGTTTAAACGTCTACTTATTTTGTTTCTAAAGAAGAGATGTTTTAGAGTCGTTTTTAAGAAAGAGATGTGATGACGAGGAAAGTTTCAGGTGTTCCAACAAAATGTTATTTGGCCATGGCCAGTGCGCAGGCTATAGGCTATCTTTGGGAATTAACCTGATGATTAATAAAATTTAAGTTTATTTAACTTGCTCTTTATAATAATGCAGCAAATTTAAAAACCGGCCAAGTGCGAGTCGGACTCGCGCACGAAGGGTTCCGTACCATTATGTATAAAAACGTCAAAAAAATCTGGCCTGTTGTATGAAAGCCTCATGTAAATATTTAATTGTTTTATTTTAGCCACATATTACGCACAACGCCATCTCTTGGACCGAAAGTAACTAAACTATCGCTGAGGCGTCGAAAGTATGGGCGGCCACTTAAATATTTATTTTATTCTGTTTTTTAGTATTTGTTGTTGTAGCGGCAACAAAAATACATCGTCTGTGAAAATTTCAACTGTGTAACTATTACGGTTCACGAGATACAGTCTGGTGACAGACGGACGGACGGACAGCGAAGTCTCAGTAACAGGGTCCCGTTTTACCCTTTGGGTACGGAACTCTAAAAAGCAAATTATAATTTACTAGAGAACCGCCCGCGCTTCGCTTCGGGACCCGTAGGTAACAGCCGCGTAGGTCCCGCTCCCGTAGGAATTTAGGCTAAAAAGTAGCCTACTACTCGCTCTCTTCACTCCACCCTGTCTGAGGTGTGTGGAGCCCTCGGGACAGTTAGTTCCCCTTTGGGGGTGTCTCTCGCGGCCCGTTAAAACGGGCCGGTTCTTGGGCTGGGCCCTAAGGCCCTTCGTTGTCCATCTGTGGTTAACCAATAGGTCAAGTCCGGTGAGTGGTGGCCTTTTTACAGGCCACAGAGTCTTAAACGGGATGGGGTTCATCTTCGCGCCGCCCAGGCGATCGAGGCCCTACCGGGTGAATCCCGCTGGTGGGAAGCCCTGCAGGAGCCGATCAGCGCCGGGCGACGACTTACGAAGCCCCAGTATCAGTCAGTGCTAGGCCCGTCCCGCGCAACCAGCAAGTCGCGCGGGAAGGCCCAGCGGTCCGGTGGACGGGTGTGGAGCGGCGCCAGGTCCTGCAGATGCGGGAACCGCGACGCGTCGACACGCCCGAACATTTTGTGTGCCAATCTCTCGATGAAGTCGTCCAGGCTCTCGACTCGAAGGTCCCTCTGGTCCGCACTATCCTGTTGGCTGAGCAACTTGCGGACATCAGCCAACAGGATAGTGCCAGCGGGCGGGCGGTACATTGAATACAGCCGGAGCGGGGAGTTCTCGAGGCAGAGCTAAAGTAGCCTATTACATTTGCCTATGACTTAAGTAAATTACATGTAGTATTTGATAGCGTAATTCAGAACTTGCAAATGAATTTTATTACCGCCATCTATTAACAACTCCGAAAATAAATATCTAGCAACTAACAAAACATCGATCTTCCCATGGGAATGGGATGTTTTTCCGCGATAAAAAGTAGCCTACGTCACTCTCCACCCTCCTAACTATCCCCACACACATAAACCTTACCATATAATAGCTTTGTTGCGACGTGAAAGCGTCACAAACAAACAAACAAACAAACAAACACACTTTCACATTTATAATATTAGTAAGGATAAGGATAATACCAATGTTATAACACACATATTAAGAGTTTCCTATTAATATTTAACACGAACAAAATGATTCGCGAAATAAAACCGCGTTGCGGTACGATTGTATAAACCGACACTGTTCATTACAAGGTGAATGGCGAATTAACCTGGTGTATTCGATTTAAAATATTACTTACTAGCTTTTGCCCGCGGCTTCGCCCGCGTGGAATTCGTTTATATCGTGAACCGGGGAAGTGGGGAAGGGGGTACATCATCAACTATCTTCCTGGGAAAATTCATCGAAATCGGTCTGGCGGTTTAGATTTTTCATACAAACTTTCATCCCCTATTTAAAGCCTTTAGGGGTTGATTTTTGAAAAAAAAGTAGCCTATGTGTGACTCTGGGCCTTCAACTATTTTCATTCCGAATTTCATCCAAATCGGACCGGTGGTTTAGCCGTGAAAACGTCACAGACAGACAGACAGACAGACAGACAGACAGACAGACAGACAGACAGACAGACTTTCCCATTTATAATATTAGTATGGATAATAATAAATAAATCCGGATATAACCGGATATAACAACAAACAAATCAGCCGGAAAACCGATATTTCAGGTAATTGTTCAGATATAGGTAAACGTTTTGCGTTGCTCCGGATAACCAAACTCAATTCAGTAAACTCCATCAGTTTGTAATTAATGAAACGGCGACGGTATATGGAGTTTCCATGCAATAGTGGAGCAGATTCTAACATCATTTTACGTGCCACTTTGCATTTGTATTTGATTATTATTGAATAGATATTAACTAGAAGTGACGTTGATTGGCGCGGACGAGGGTTATGTTTTGCTGATCTAAATATCTGTGGCTCTAGTGAAAAAGGGTATAAGTCCGATTTTGACGAAAATGAGTTAATTATACCAAAATGTTCAGAAAAAAATGATCTACCGATTCGTGAAATCAGATCTTGCTTATCTTTAAAAATAAAGAAGTTAGCAATGTGAAAAAGGGGTTAACTAACACTAAAAATATTGCAAAAGTAGGGTATAAGTGCATTCAAATTTCTTTACAGAGAACTATGATTTTTTTATTTTGTGTCTTTTGATCTAAATAAACATATATTTTCAGAGCTTCATTTTATTTGGTGAATACCGGTACAAGTACACTTGTTCCTTAAAAATTGTTAAGTGAGTAACGATATCACTTGATGTAAATCCGTTTTCACCAAAATAAAAGATAAAAATCCCGATTAAGTCTTTTGATATCCGTTTTCACGTATGAAATATTTATATTAATAAAAGCGATTTGACATAAGTTAAACTATACCAAAAAGGCGCTGCCATTTTTCGTGAGAAAAGAAATAACTGATTGATACGGGGTACGGTACATAGGGGCGAGAATGAGATAGAACAAGTAGAGACTACTGAAGAAGAAGTATGGAGCGAATCTCATGAATTCCTTGAAGATGATCAAGATGATTGTTTGTCAAGACCTGCAGAAGGTGAACAAGCGTCCGAAAAAACAAGTCGTGATAATCAACAGAGATTGATGAAGAGAGCTCCTGGTAGACCACGAATATTGCGTACAGGTAGTGTAGGCCGTTCGAGAAAGATTTATTGAATTACTGCAGTTACAGAACCAAACATTTCTGTTGATGAAAATGAAGTTGAAGATTTTGTAGGTTCAGCTGAAATTAGTTTGAAGAATGCACTAAAGAGTGTTAATAAATCTGAATGGGAAGAAGCCATTTTACCTGAAGTCAGAAGCCTAGTTCAGAAAGGTACATGGGAGTTAGTTAGAAGACCGCAGAATAGGAATTTCGTTGGCTGTCGTTAAGATTTGATGACGAAGCAAAATATCGACAAGTCTTAGAAGAAGAAGGCGAGGTTTTGTAGCTCAAGGTTTTAGCCAGCGGTATGGAGTCGACTATGAGAAAACCTTTGCTGACCTTTTGTTGAAGGCACTCGCAGTTGAATTGAACTTGGGAATACGCCAATTAGACATTAATACTGCTTACTTAAATGGATTCCTGGACGAGGAGATATTATGGAGTTACCAGAATTATTATTAAGAGAAAGTTTAGTTACCTACGCTTATGAATCGAGAGGGAGAAGATCCAATGGTCAAGAAACGCGCGCAGGCCATGCTTTTAGAATTGGATAGTGGTTGCGATTCATGCATATTGCGAAAATCGTTGTATAGCTTGAAGCAAGCTGGAAGTCAATGGAATCTCAAGCTCAGCAAGGAATTGACTGATATGGAGTTGAAGCAGAGTCTTAATGAATCGTGTCTATATTTTAAACTTGATCCTATCCTATCCTACTTCCTACTAATATTATAAATGCGAAAGTTTGTAAGGATGTATGTGAGTGAGTGAGTGTGTGTGTGTGTTTGTTGCTCTTTCACGCAAAAACTACTGAACGGATTTTCATGAAACTTTGCAGTAATATAGCTTAGACATTGGAATAACATAATTTGTTAAAATTTATAGAGATTTTTGAAGGGACTGGTTCCCCGAAGCGAAGCGAGGGCGGATTTACTAGTGATAATATATATTTATTCGTATTGGTGTACGTCGACGATATTTTGATCGCAAGTCAAGGAAGGGGTTTAATCACGAAGTTTAAAAATGAGTTTTCGAAAGAGTTTGATTTGAAAGACTATGGTGAAGTAAAATATAATATGTTAGAAATAGATATTCAAAGACATGACAACGTCATTGTTTTGCCACAACAAATTATGTTGAAAATTTGTTGAAACGTTTTTGCATGGAAAATTGCAATAAATGTGCTACTCCTATGGAGATAAATTCCAAACAGAAAGAAGAGAAAAGTGGAGATGAGCGCAGCGAAGCATGGCCTTATCGAGAGCTAATAGGTATTTGAATTACCTAGCGAAAGCAACAAGACCTGATATTGCTAATGCGGTGAGTAAACTTAGCTAGAAGATGACAAATCCCGAAAAATTCGACTGGAAATTTGCGAAGCGTGTGTTGCGTTATCTGAAGAGAACATTTATGAAGGGGGCATTTATTGTAGGTGGTGGCTGTATATCGTGGCAATCTCGAAAGCAGCGTAGCTTAGCTATTTCAACGTACGAGACAGAGTATGTTAGCCTATCCGAAAGTATGAAGGAGGCTGTGTATCTCAACAGCTTGGTGAAGGAACTAAAAATCATGAGGTACGCTGTTCATGTCGATAACCAAGGGGCTATAATTATTCTTAGCTCAAGACCCTGTGTTTCATACACGTTGCACGTATTAGATACCATTACGTGAGGGAAGTTTTGAAGGAGAAAAACGACATTGAGTTGAGACATGTACCTACCCACTGGATCCATGTTAGCTGATGTGCTTACTAAGCCGTTATCTAGTGTTAAACATTACAAGTGTTTAGATGGCTTAGGTGTTAAGATCAACTGAGTTCTCTTTTGGATATCTTTAAATTTAAATTTATAGGGGCGTGTCGAATATACGAACTTATTGGTGTTTTGTATATGAGTTTTGCTAGATAGTTGTTTGATAAATAAATTTTTGTTTGTTTTCTAATTGTTTTCCTGATTTAAAAATGAACTGTGTCACAGGCACCTCTTAAAACACTTTTTACTAAAAAAAAAACAAACATAATAAAACTACATAAAATGGATATAACTTACACAAAAGGTTCGCGTAAGTCTACATGCGCCTTTACGGCACGTCTAATAACTATGTGAAAAAGGACACAAGTTATTTTTTTTGGATTTTTTTTAAATTTGATCGTGTCAATGAAAAGTATACATTCAATTCATTGTTTTGAATTACTCCAATTATAAATATCTGATTTTGTTTCTTAATTATCACACAAATAATTCCAAATGCGTATCCTTTTTCACTTATGTGAATTAACTTTTTTTGTATGTGAAAAGGGGTATTACTTCTTTTATACCCTTGTGTCGTTCGTTTTGTGGTAAGTATAAGTCGCTATTTTGAAAACTATTCAGATTATGTAAAAATTAATGCCAGAATAAGAAAGAGCATACATTTTTTACCTATATAACACATCACATGTATTTAGATTGACAGCTGTTTAAATGCCACACGTACTTAAACAAGTAATTTGGTGCGCGCGGGGCGTTTTTTGCGTCTCCTGTAAAGTTACGTTTTTAGACTTATACCCTTTTTCACTAGAGCCACAGATATACACATTACTTTGTGATACTCTAGAGATATTAACATCAAAAGTTATGTGCGTATTAGAAATGAATTCACAGCTTCGGCGATAAAAACATCGTACGGAAATCTGCACACATTTGAGATCTCTTTTATGTCAGCAAAATTAAAGTGTATGAAATTTATTTATCTGTGCTGCTTATGAGGCACTCGTTAGACCTGAGTCCAGAAGTGGGACTGTCATGGGTTCCGAAGTGAATAGCTTAAAATATTTTTCAAAGTGTGGAAGAAACCTTTTCGAAGTTCTTTTTATAGTAGGCACAAGGATACCAGGATGAGTATCTTCTTACCACGACTATGTTTTACAAAAAAAAAAACTAGCTGGTGCCTCGCGGTTGCACCCACGTGAAATTGATGTTTCATTTATCTCTTTTTTATCTTTTAAGGCAGAATCCTCTCTTGGTATTAACCTTCACTCCCCAAGGAACATACATGCCAAATTTCAGCTTCTTGTGTTCAGTAGTTTCAACTGTGCGTTGCCTGTGAATCAGTCATTCGGACACGCAAGAATTTTATTTAATGATGATAATGTTCTAAAGAAATAAATGTGTATCTGTGGGGTCTTAAATATTGCGAGTCACTTGCCTCTTTATCGGGCAACTGCGTGTTGGTGATACTTTTATTATTACTGACGTCGATAAGCAATGTTGGCTGGTCTGCCAGTCTTCAGTCTATGCTTGAGTCGCCAAGGATATGGAATGCCATTCCCTGCTAAAAACAACTTTATTGCAAAATTTACTTAAGGCACGTAATTTTTTTTTATAGCCTAAGCAGGCAAGCGAGCAGACGGGTCACCTGATGGTAAGTGATCACCGTCGCCCATGGCAACACCAGGGGCGCCACCAACGCGTTGCTGGCCTCGCAAGAAGCGATAGACCCGCTTCTTGAAGGACCCCATGTCATAGCACTGTGGGAATACTGAGGGATGAAGTTCGTTCCACAGTTTACACGTACGCGGCAGAAAATGACGTGAAAACCGAACTATGGACGAACACCAGGTATCCAGGTGGTGTTGTTGGAACCTGGCTTTATTCCGTGAAGTGCGGTGGCGGAAGTTAACCGCAAGTATTAAGCTAAACAGTTCCTCAGAACATTCCCCGTTATACAGACGGTAGAAGACACAGAGAGAGCCCACATCTCTCCGCAGTTCGAGTGGATCTAAATCGTCTGTGAGCTTGGGATCGTCGACAAGATGAATAGCTCGCCGTTGGATACGGTTAAAAGGGTCCACTTGACAAGCTGGGGCCCCAGCCCAAAGGTGGGAGTAGTACTCCATGTGAGGTCGGACTTGTGCTTTATAAAGCAACATCCTGTGCTCAGTCATGAAGTACCGCTTAGCTCTGTAGAGCACTCCTAACTTCTTCTTTTAAAATTCTCGCCGTCAATCTACAATGAATCTTAACGAAGAATACTTATGCTTTTTACTATAAAAACCACTTACTACACCTCATTTGCATGACCGATAACTAGGTAATTTCTTAACTATCTCATGCAGTTTGCAGTTGAATAAAGCAAAATGTAAGTTTGAACTAAATTCTCCCTGCATGTACCTATATAGAGCTTGCGAGGTTACGAGTATGAATTTGCCGCTTCAATTAGTTCTATCTCCTCGTACGCTTATAGAGCGGAAACTGTGCCGGAATAATGTAGTCTATCGGCTTAATATTGCCAACTTTGCTCTGAATAACTTTGACGATTGTAAAATACTAAACGAATTCACCTAGTTGCTTGTTAGTACTTGTGCTTTGGCCAAGAGATCGGATGCAATTCGTGTATTTAAATTCATGTTTTTTAAGTCTATAAAACAACCATAACGTTCTTACGTGGCGATTTGACAGAAAATCAGATTTGTTATAGGTATGGTTATAATCGACGGTTTTCTATGATACTAAAAGTATCAAATCCCATCATCTCAACCCATCACGGCTAGCACGGGTCTCTTCTCAGAATGAAAAGGTTAAGGCCATAGTCCACCACGCTTGCCAAGTGCGGATTAGCAGACTTCACACACCTTTGAGTTTTTGCGAACTCTCAGGCATGCAGGTTTCACTGCAACAATTCGATATTAAATAATAACTACCTTTTTACAAAAAAAACCGACTTCAGTAGTCATAACTCGCTCAAAATTTAGGACTAGACGACATGTATTAGCTTTCGATAAAAAAAATATTTAAACCGGTTGAGTCGGTGAATGACGTCACTAGGACGTTGTCTATGTTACGTTGTCATTTTACCGCTCTCTAGGAAACTTAACTTCGTTTTCATAGAGAACATTCTAGGGGCGTCATTCACCACGAAATTACGGCCGTTATAATATAACGGCACCGCTATCCCAGGAAAGCAAAGCTTTAAACAAATAAAAAATACAGTTGAATTGAGAACCACTTTCATTTTTTTAATTCCGTTAAAACTAAACCATTTTTGTAAGATTTGTATCATAAAAAATTGTACCTTTAATTTGTCTGTAGGACCAGATTTAGCAATGTTATCATGTGACTTTAATATAGTAATACTATTTACTATGTACATCTTGTAAAGCCTGCAAAATGGTATAGCGAATTTTTAAATAGCTCAGTGTATGTTTTTATAATAAGGTCCCAAAGACGACACGTGACATGCCTGACGATTATATTCAAACGAGCAAATACGCTACATATAAGTACTTTGTTCTTAAAAGATGTGCTTGGGTTTCTTACACAGAAATAATCACTTTTTCATCTTAAATAAAATCTATCTTATTTATGTTCACTGGATATATTAATAAAAATATACATAATATGAAGGGTGTCTAGAGGTCCAATAGAAGTCATAACGATTATTTTTAGATTTTTTTTGTCTACCTGTAGGTTTGTCAAGTCAACGCATTACTTAAACCGACTAAATTAAATTTAATACGATTTTCATTCTTATGTTGCTGGAGGTCTAAATTTCAAATAAGTAGATAGTACCTGGTTGACCGAGCTTTGCTCGGTTGAAAATTATATTTAGTATGAATCGCAAGAAATACGAGGAATTCCGCCATCTATTCAGGAGTCAAATCATACAACTGTTCACTGAGCACAAAATTCATTTTACTTATGTTACAGCCAAAGGATCTCAACAGCGTGTTTCACAAAGTTGTACAGCGCCATCTAGTTTCATACTACTGAAATTTCAACACGTTACAAACAGTACCTCATAGAAGTTAACTGTGTGAGCGAATTAATTGCATTTTAAATAGGTACATACTTAATTAGATAAATTCATTGAACTTTCCTTCGTACTTTTCGCAGGCTTAGGCAGTCCCCGACTGAAATTTTTATTTGCGATAAAATGTATTGAATGTTTATGATAATTAAACAACATAAATAAATATACTTTTAGTTTAATGAGCAAGTTGTTAGGCGTACTTAAAATTTTATTGATTCTATTTACAACAATAGTAATTTCATCGATCTGACCATTATTTATTTAAAACTTTATTAAAATATATTATTAAATCGATAATAACAAAACTAACATTTATTTACAAATATTCTCGTAAATATCACAAACGCACGTTAAACTATCACTACGCGTCCTGCGAGGTCAAGCGAGATAATCGCACTGATTTTTAATTTTATTCAAACAGAAAATAGGTAGGTATAACGCAAAAATAGCGCTTCAACGTAAGAATGAATATTAAAAATATATTCGAGCGCCATCTAGTTTCATACTACTGAAACAAACAAACCGTATCTCATAGAAGTTATCCTAATGTTTCATAGATGGCGTCAGTTCAACACGTTACAAACAGTACCTCATAGAAGTTATCCTAATGTTTCATAGATGACGTCAGTATGATGTTTTTAAAATCTCTTTATCTCGGGAACCGAGCTTTTCTCGAACCTGGGACCTTGATAAATCGATTCCTTGAGCCGAAAACCCCCTAATCTGTAACTTTCATGAAAATCTTTGCAGCCGTTTCCGAGATCGTGATTATATATATAGGTATAAATAAATAAATAAATAAATAAATATACAAGAATTGCTCGTTTAAAGATATTAGATAAAGTAGTTAATGCAATTATGAGTAAGGGTAGAAAAGCATAGCATTGCAACAACAGCTTTATTTAGTAGCTACAGCAATTTAGCAAAATATTGGTAGGTACCATATTGGCGAAATGTTTTTTTAGATAGGGACCCGCATTGTCAGTAATTTTCGTAAGTTATCATTAAAAGGCGCTGAACCGGTTTCTGAATCATTCTAGCGATATTACCATGTTTATTTATGTTTCATGCATGTGTCGTCATGAGAGACCCTATAAGTAAGCAACGTTAGGAGTTGGACGGCGGTAGCATGTGCTGTGAGATGTGGTAAAGATTTTTTGTTTTGATCGTGTTGTTATGGATAGTTGGTTAAGCTTAGTTGGAGGTCTTCGATAAGTGTTGACTCATAGCCTGGCAAGCTGCCGATCCTAAGTAGTCGGCAAAGTTAAGCAACTGTGCGTAGGATGGGTTACCACTAGTGGCTAAAATATCTTGAGCTCTTCCGTGCTTCGAAGGCCATGTAAAACCGTCGGCCTCTTTGTTATCGATGGATAGCAGTCGTTAAGCCATGTTGGAGGCCTTTGGGCGGCATGAAAACTTCCGATACTTGGGTTGACCACTAACCCCTCTATCAATCCGCACTGGAGTAGCGTGGTAGAATATGCTCGAAGCCTCCTTAATAATGCTCGTGTAGTGGGCTATTAATGGGTTGCAGCCAAGTGTTGACATTCGAGTTGACTTGAGCATTCACAGCTTATCTTATCTTAATCAATAGCGTATAGTCGCCTGTAACGTATTAGCGTGGTTGGATTCCATCAGCCATCATGCAGTGACACCCTTCTAGTTACCAGGCTATCATGATAATTAAACGGTTGACTCCGGCCTGATCCCCCAAACTGGGTAGGGTCAGATCACCTATTCGCGAATTCGCAAGTTCCTTTAGTTTGTTGTTTATTACGTGCTGAAATATTAATGACTTACACAGTTTGAATTTTTGTCTTCATAAAAAAACTTAAAATCAAAAAACTTAAAATAAAAAACTTAAAAATTATTATTTTTTCATTTTTTAGATGAGTTATTCACAGACCACAACAAAAGATAAATATACATGGAAAAAGATTTAAAAAAGTAAAGAGAAGAGTAAGAGAAAAGTAACAAACTTTTTAATGTTGAATTCGATTATTTTTTTTGGAAATAGTTAGTTATTTTGAAGTGAGTTAAAAAGGAAGATATAGCAACTTCTAACTGCTTCGATTTGTACATTACTTATAGCACCACCCTTATGTACCTTATGTATGTGTAATGTCGTTTTTTATAATCAATCGGCTAAAAAGTCTAACTCTGCCTATTTTATCAATTTCCAAAATAAATCACTAGATGCTTAGAAAAAAAATTCAGTGAGACTGAAAGAGACTAACTATACTCCGACTTTTAATTCGATTCCTAAATTGACGGAAGCTAATGTCACTTTTCGAAATAATGTTGCCAGCTTTTCAATAATAGTGATAACTCACACGATTGACGATCGATTTTTTGATTATTCGATTTTTCTTTCCTCATTATGTCTATTATAATGTGTTTTAATAAAATATAATAAAAAATCAGAGAACAAGAGGGAAAGTTTATTAATATTTAAAATTACATAGTAAACGAAAAATATTAAGCACCGGTACATGCATGCTTTTAGTACTACATGCACTAAAAGCGCTTAACAATTAAAAATGTAGGGAAAAATTGATAATTAATAGTTTCTTTATGTGTAGTTATTGATCCTGTCCTGTATTAACTTCATACAGTATTTTAGGGATTTGCTAAATTATGTGAAATGATTAAGTATAATCCGATTAATATTTTTATCAAATCGAATCATTCAGTACTATTTTTGTGATTTGTACTGGAAATGTCATTTTACGAATCGAATTAAAAGTCGGAGGATAGGTATTGATATAACTAACACTTCATAATTTTTCATTTAAAACATTTTATTCTCCTCATTCCAGCTTGGCAACTCCACTAAATGGACGTAAACAGGCGAAATTACCCTACTTAGGTTCTTAAATAACTTAAACAAAAAATTGAGGTATTTTGTTGGTAGATACCTACTTACCTACAAATACAGAACTAAAATTATTGTTACAAAAGTAGGTAGGTACCTACCTATCTACCTATTTAGATACAAGGAAAGGAAGTTACGTGTAAATCAATATTCTTAAAAAGGTAAATACCTAGCTTGTCCGCTTAAAATGTATAAAATATAAGTACAATAAGATTAACTTTATAGTTCAAAGGCATAATAATAAGAAAGAAACCGAGGTAGCAAAAAATAAAACAAATTTAAGACACGAAACAAGTTTCGATTACATTGAAAAAAATCACCACAAATCATCGTTGTGGTCCACCACACCACCCGCTGGTATACCTATATTTCACTTTGTTAAAGGTTTTTTTTGTCACATCAATTTACTTGATAATAAAAACCAAATAACGGCTCCCGATATTTGGATTGAATAACAAATCGTGTTGTATTCGAGCGTGAAAATAATGTAAACAAACACCATTCAAAGCACCTATCACGTGGCGCGCACCTCTAGTTCTGTATGAAATGGTACGATTATGCTACAAAAATGTCAAAAAGCAAAAGCACGTAGGTCTAGGGGCGGCGACCGCGGCTCGTGGGGGGAGAGGGGGGGCGAAGGGGAGCGAAGCCGACAGTTTCTCGCCGACCACCGCGCCGCGAGCACGCTTTGTGATGCACCCCGCGCTTTGACGCGATGGCCTCGTCTGCGAGCGGCAACATCGTCGTCGAGTGGTTGCGATCGCTCCACTTGGGCCGATACGCGGAGAGTTTTATCGACAACGGTTACGACGACTTGGAAATATGCAAGCAAGTCGGCGAACCCGACCTGGACGCGATCGGCGTCCTGAACCCTGCTCATCGGCAGAGGTTGCTGCACTCTGTTCGAAGTTTGAGAGAAGAAGGTGCAGCGGCTGTTTACTTCACCTTGGAGGAGGCTGCCGCTGCTCGGGACCCCTGCCGATGTGAAGAGGAGGCCCGGAAGGAACAGGCGACCGCTACGGTGGAGCCGGCGAAGTATGCCGACGAGTACGAGGAAGGAAAAGCAGAGTTGGTGAAGATACCTCGCATTCAATTAAAGCGGCTTCTCCGCGAACGCCTGGCTCAAGATGGGATCCGGCTAGCCTTGCAGCCATATTCAACCACGGTCAGTGTCATTGTGAGATGCGGGCATTGCTTCTAATGGGTGCCTGTGGTTGTGTGAAAGTGACAAGCATTGAAAAATGATTCAATGTTTGATACGTGAAGTGCGTCGTGATACAAAAAGTTTTGAATATCACGCGAGGCATCCGCGTAGAGGCAGTGCCCGCGTCTTGTTATTTCTTTAAAGCGAGTCTGTGTGTGGCGGTCTCGGCCGCTTCGGGCGGATCGGCTTCGGACGTGTTGCTATAAAGTTTGTTGCGTGCGTGATTTCCCTCGAGATGAGGAGTTTGCGCGCCTTCCCTCTCGTGAGAAGATTGTAATCGCGTGCCTTCCGGCTCTAAATTGGGTTTTACGATAAATCGCACAGCCTGTTTTAGCTCCCGAGGCGTTAATTAGTAATACCACTTGTTCAGACACGAAACAAATATCTCAATCTCGGGGTAAATAACGTTTAACAAACACAAATAGAAATCCGAGAAAGTTAAGGTAATAAAAGTTCAAGCAGGATATTCATAAAGTACCTGCGAAACTGCACGCGGGAAGGAAGGCTAAATTGCAGAAATTAAAGTTTAGTAAACATTATCAGTCATCATAAATTTCAAAGAATCCATATCTTATCGGTAAAGGAAGGTACGTACCTACGATTTGTTTACTTACGATTCTTACGAATCACTTTTGTTAGACAACTTAAGTATTTAATAAATGAACGATTTTCATTGCAAATGAGTCATTAAAATACCAATATGATTGATGATAAAATTGCCCGAAAACGTGGCAAGTCTACATCTATAAAAACCTATGATACCAGTTATTTAAAAATGTACCTACATAATGTTAGTACAAAAATAATAAAAAAATTCCGAAATATTCTAACATAAGAAAAGTACTCTTAATGACAGAGAAATAAGCGAAATACCAAATTAATCAGCTGTTGCTGAAACGTCTTCATCAAATGGGTGGAAATGCTTAGTTGATATTTTAATTGAGGTGTTATTAATTATTCACCGGGTAGTAATTAAGAGGGCGGAATATTGCTTGTAAGGCACACCCTTTGAGTTAAACCCAACATTTGTCTGTTTTGAAATATCTTTCCGTAAACTTATCGCTCAACGATTCTTCACTGGCAAGAAGATAACGATTTGAATTGGAACTTCGCATGAAATATGCTATTTCCACGTCGGTAGATTTGTTTACGATAGCGGGTTTGTAGCTTTCGTAGCATATCATAATATTTTGTATAGTAGGTAACGCATAACTATTCCTATATCTATTTAGTTTGGCTATCCTTCTTAGGTACTTACTTACTCGCCATAATAAATCTTTTCTTCGGTTTTATGAAGAAAGGTTGTTATGCAAAAAATTCAACGGTACTCTGTTCTTGCCTTCTTTCCCGGTTCGTTTCCCGAGTAATTCAATAATCCAAGCTTCGTTCTAAACTTAATTAAAAAAGATACCTACTTGTAGGTTCAATTGGCGGAAAAATATTTCAGATAAATAAGAGGCAGTTATGCGAGCAACAAGAAAAAAAAAATCATTTCTGATGTTATATCATCAGTTGAATAACAAAAAGTCAGAAAGTATTATAGAACGTACCTAATAAAAAGTCACTGGTACCCATAATACCGAAGGCATCACCGACATGTAACCAAGACCAAGACGTGTGACCCATTACCATATTTGGTTCGAAAGGAGTTAGAAAATAGTATGTAACGGTGGAAGAAGGATAAAACTGCCGTCAAGTCTGACAAATAATTATATCAATTTATTATTGTGTTCCTGAACATGAGTCATGTTTGCTTTAATATATCATACTTATTTAACATTTTTCACAGATACTTATTAAACATCCGTTATCCTTTTTAAAATCACAGTTATCAGTTTCATATGTGTTTGTTTAGCTCGTATTTGTTCATTTCAGACAAGTTACGTACTTAAAAAATATCTCAAGTTTATACCTTAAAACTAAATACATTATACACAACAAACTAGTTTGAACTTGTTAAAACCTGCCATAAACTGAAAATATAGTCAATGAGCCAACAAAGTAGCCCGAGCGGTGTAGTTATCCCGTGGCCATTACAACTTGCTCAATGCACGTTCCACCTGATCCTACTCGTTTCTTTTTACTAGCGCAACTTCTTTGTTTCTAGGAATAAGGAACAATGGTCTGTTTCTAATAAAACTTATGCAGCCTGTGAAACCTAGGTCATATTGTTTGGAAATTATTCAAATTACGTGCGATAACTTTGGGTTTTGACCTGTCTCTGTGTGTGTCACAATCATGTGTGATTGTCAATAGGGGCAGGTACATGATAAATGATTAGAAAGAAACATAACTGAAAACTGCATCAGCACCGGGACGGATTTCATTATCCTCGCAATTCATAACTGTGTCATTGCTAAGCTCGGGTATCCTTTCATCATTATGAAACCTCTTACATTTAACCCCTTACATAATATTGTATACTCCACCACGCCGTTCAAGTACTGCAGATTTCACGAATCTTTTAGAATATATCGGAGAACTCACAGGTCCACAGGTTTCAATATGATTTTTTATTTCTCCATGGCACCTGATATTTTCCCATTAATTGAGCATTTATGAAAATATGATATACGCGCAGGATTGACTCTAATCCGAATGTTCTTAAAACCTACTTGGCTATCAAAGCTTAAACTAAACATTTATGTGTCGTGGGTGTTCATGGTGTTTTATTTGTGGTACTTAAATGCTATTTGCGGGTTGAGATTGTGATGATAATGGTGATTTAATTTTTACTTCAGCCAGGAATCGAAATTAAGACCCGTCAGTTCGCAGGAAGGTTTACTGCGATCCAATTTACGATGTCGTCGTTGTACCTCTTTAATGAAGGCGTCATAATACCTTACTATCTTATATATTTTCTCTCATATATCACTTTTTGGGGGTCTTTGAAGCCTTTAAAAGTGTTATGCTTCACGCCTAACTTTGAACAAGTATTAATGTTCGTGCACAATTGAACTGCCTTTGTTTTACAAGAAACACGTGGAAAGGATTGCGTCCGGGATGGAATGGAAAACGATTACGGGCTCAGAAATGTTTCCTGTAACCTCTAGCTTCCATAACTTGTGGTTTGTGTGGGCTTTCTGACTGCGTATTTTCACGCAGTAACATTAAAATTTCGTTTCAGTCTTTCACAGATTTTTATTGAACATAAAACAAATAAACCATTGAAACGTTGCAGCTTTTCTCAACTATAGTTTAGAAGAGTACCGGTAAAAAGAATCTGTATTTATAAACGTTACGGTTATTCCATTGTATACATAGATATAGATGCATGTAGGAATACTTTTATATCGATATGGTTTTTTTTATCTTTTTCAGTTCACATCGTTCAGTTCATAATAGCGAAAAAGATAATTTTATCTGACGTAAAAATACCAACGTAATTATAGAATCGTCTGGCGGCGTATAAGTTGGGATCAGCGACAGTACCTAACAATAACCCAATCTACAGACAGGATGTGCTTTTATGAATGAATTTGATTTCAATTATGAATATCCTCTACCCAAATCGAATTGGGAGTCGAGAGGCGATGAGCCTACAGTAATTACCTATGATGATTTTTTACCGGTTTCGTGCTTCGTGTCAAACCTGTTCTGACTCACTAAATATGCTTAGGCTGGTTACGCATAGCGCGGTGTAATGCCAAGCCGCGTTTCATTTAAATTATGCAGTTATAAATTTTATACGTCAATATTATTTTACTCTAAAATATCTTTTATATCCTTAACTCAGCTGTTTGCTTATTGAGCAAGTTTTATTATGCTTGATTTAATAATCATTGATCAAATCACATTTACTCCCTCTTATCCTTCCAAATCGATAATACGCATATTGTTTTTGAAACGATAACAATGTATTTCAATTATTTTAATAATTCGACTTCAATCTACCGTTCAGTTAGACAACACAATTTATGACGTATTTTATTAGCTAACTAGCTTCCGCCCGCAGGCTTCGCCCGCCTGGAATTCGTTTAAACTTCACCCCCCTATTTCACCCCTTCGGGGTAGAATTTCTAAAAATCCTCTTTAAGTGCTCCCCTACCCTTCCCAAGGAACATACATGCTAAATTTCAGCTTCTTCCGTTCAGTAGTTTCGGCTGTGTGTTGTCTGTCAGTCAATCACTCAGTAACGCAAGAGGAAACTGGATACCTAATATAAGTTAGTAGAAACTTTTGAACAGCTTCACCTGTTTTAAACTTAATTTCATTCAACAATTGCAAATCAACGGTAGGAAAAACAAACCTTGAAATTGATCGTCCTAAAGACGCCTAACATAAACATTAGTTATTATATTACCTTTCTACCACCAATGCTATTTCTACCACCAATCAAGATTACGATTCCTTCGATATGTATCGTCTAGTTGATTTTTTGAAACGAAGTGACGTTATCTTTATCGGCTGCCAGCTTATCTATCCGTTATCCTGTCGATTGTAATAGTTATATTCTGACAGTATATCAGATTCCGATGAGTCATATTATGAGACGATACAGTGCTTTATTGATTTAAGTGTCGATATTTTATTGGATAGCTTCGATCTAAAGCATTATGTGCTAACAAAAGGACACTTTTCTCCCCTCAATTCACATGAAATGTATTTTCCCGCCTTTCCAAAATTTTTATTCTGATTTTCTAGATACGACGAGGGATTTGTACATGTGCTGTAATTATTCAAGTAATCTTACTAAAATGCATCTATTATTTAGAATGTGATGCATTTCTCTGAAATTTACAATTTACTTTTTAGTAAATACGTTAAAAATTATATCCCAAAAGTTATGATTGACTTAATTGATTGATTAAAATAAATATTTTTTTGAAAATTGTGTTGTCTTTCTTTAATTTTCACAAACATTTAATTCATAAATGGCATCTTATTTAATATTTAATGTAACTCTATTCACAGTTTTAAACAAAATTATATCACATTCACCATTCACTGAACTTGTAATTTAACGCTTACAAAAGTCTAATATGCGATCACTGAATCTACCCCATGGCTACCTGGAGCATTGCTTTTGTCCCGAACAATGCCGTTAGCTTGGCAACATTTTTTGCCACTATTATCTCTGTGTACATTTAGTCCAATTTCAACTTTATAACTTTCTGAGTAAAGCTCATTTAAAACGCCTTCATCGCGTCAATTTGCAATAGAATACCATCTACTGAATTATTGCCGGAATTGATAATAAAGGGATTGACAAATTCCGTTCTGGTATCAGTTTCCGACTATTAGCCATTAATGTCGTGTTAACGCCTTTTGTGCTGCATCCGGTGTCAAATAATTAATCGTGTTTACCGAAAGCTGCAGTTTCGTTCCTGGTTGTAAATTAATAGCTGTGACAGATTCCACCCACGCATCGGCTATTAGGCGCAACCTAACGACAGATTTCAAATGTCCGATTGTCTTGACTGAAGATTGTTGTTAAGAATTGTGATACTTTTGTAGTAAGTTAACGCGGTTGGCACTTTGTGGCTGTTTTGGGAAGTTCCTTTGATTACCGCGTAACAATAAAAAACAAATGAAAATGAATTGAATGAATTCTCAATTAAGTAGACTTTTTTAAGGAAGTTGCCATTGACTGCAATTCTATTGTTTTAATGTTCGTATCAAAAAATAGAAATCGATTGTCAAATCAAACATCGTTAACGTAAAGGTCCCAATGGAAATGATTTTGACTTTGACTGAGATAAATTTTTATTTTGCTTTATTTTTTTATATTGTTATCAAAATAACAACTTATTTCTTCGAAGAAATTATTATTGTAAGTGCTCGTGTAGTAAATATCCACTTAGAATAGATTTTGTCATATTTTGTCATATAAATAATATAAATAAATAAATAAATATCCACCCCAAAGGGTGCAAATTGAAAGTTTGTTTGAAAATCACTTTAAGACACTTCTGCGCGAGCCAGGTTGCGAGGAATAACTAGTATGTAATAAAAATATTTCTTGCTTTAAAAATTCTAAATGTAGCAGCAAAAATTTCTCAGCATTTCACCATCGATCTCCAACATAAAGAAAACATCCTTCAAGATTTGCGAGGCTGCAGCGAAGGCATAAAAACCCCTTTATTTTTACAACTTGAGCAATAGTAGTTTTGGAAACGACCGCTAGTAAGGTTGCTTTTCTATAGTGGTTCAGAATACGAAATAGGCATTGCGCCCCTGGGGAGCCGACCTTACATTAAGAAAATACGGACTTTCACTGCTCCCGTGTAGACGGTTACGAAAGCACTGGACTGCCTTACTATTTACTTAGCTCGAGAAGTTGGTTTTGTGTTGAGAACAAGGCAAGTTCTCAATATACCAATGTATCCATCTGTCTTGTAAACGGAGCAGAAGTAGGTATATCTTGGTGTATCTTAGTTAAAGTAGATTTTAGTGGCTGAATTTTCATTTTTGGATTAACGAATACTGTTCTAAATAAAACTATAATATTGAGTATTCATTTTACTACAATAAATCGATTATAAATTGAAGTATCTTTGTCCCTATGATGATATGATATTTACCACCCCAATCTATATACAAAACAATTTAAATTATATAATTATTAAAAAGGCATAGATGTAATTATTCGCCCATTTAAGCCAAATATTTTCACTAACTTTAGCTCAATTATTTTTTGTTCTACTTTAAAGCCTATAATTAAGTTTCCATTAATTACTTTCGCACACAAACAGCAAACGTTCAATGAATTACCACCGACCAATTAATTGATTTGTGAATTCTCCAAATTGGTTTATTTGCTGTTAATTTGTATGAAATTGACATGATGGCACTTAGTCAATAATAGTCGTTTTTATCTCAATTACCACAATAATCTCGTTTGATTTAGTAATGTAAATGATGGATATGATTTGAAATAATTTCTGTCTTCAACTAAGTAATTACCATCCGTTCGCTTTGGGACACCTCTAGCTTAGTACACAAACACACGAAATTACATTTACTAGATTTTGTAATTCTGTGCTTAACTGGTAAAGAATACGTTGAGCATTAAGTACATCTCTTACACCATCGTGACATCTTGTCCTCAATCTTAAACTTAATAAACAACAAGTTTATTCAAGTATCAATCACGCAATTTATCCTAGATTCAGTTTCCGCAGTGCATCACATTCCATTATGATCCATCGTTTCCGTCTAATTCCGCAACAGAAGGGTCGCGGATGTAACGGATTATATACACATTAACGCTCCTAATGGATCTGGCTCCATTTCAATTTGTTCCAATTTACCAACTGCTTGAGCGCCTTCCAATATTTCGTTTATTATTGATTTTTTCTTGAAAACAAATTGGGAAAATATACGAGTTAGGCTTGTGTGTTTGTGTCTCCTCCATCCTACGTCCATTCCTCCATACTACGGACAAAAATGACGGACTATAAAGTAGTCTGTATAGTTCACTCGAGGACTGTTGAATATGTCCAATGTATAACACGGATAATACAAATCTTTGTCAACCCTTCTAGCTATCCATTAATAGAAGGTCTACGTATATCCCTATCTCTTAAGAAACCTTTTCCTTAGTAGCTTTAGTAGCTTAATAGTAGTTTTTAACCGATTTCATAATATAATTCGTTACGTATCTATAGTTCTTCATAATATTAAAGTCTGTTCCGTTTTTGTTAAAATTAACGCTTAAATAAATTTTTAGAGGCCCGAGCCCCTTCGGTGCAACTGGTTAATTACTCTCAGCAGGCTTCAGTACCTATGTACTTTTATTTCATTTTAAGTTGTCGCCGTCTTATTTTATCGTACCCGCGTATTTTGCTAAAATATACTTAATATAGGATACACAGAAATAAATTACATTTTGTTTTAATAATTTTGGTCGTATCTGAATAAAGAAATTGAAAGACGACATTTCTGAGTTCGAATTAAAAGCGCAAATCTGATTGGATAAAAATTCTCGACAGTCTTAATTAAAATGAAGATACTTGAACAATTCGGAGAAATAAGCCGAGTCTCAGACGAGTTTATTTTATTTGTTTTAAATTATGGGTAAGTTCGGGGAAGGCGTAAAATTATCGTATGACATAGTGACATCTGATTCCCGATGGGACATATTTATTTGGTTTCAGATGTGTTGTTTATATCTATTGATTGACTGTTTGCCCTCTGTATTTTGGTAACAGACGTCAATTATCACATTCTAAGCACAGAAAATGAGTGTATGTTTGCAAGCGAAGCGATGGCGTCTACTAGTAAAATATATAAGATTAAAATCGGTTAAGTCGTCTGTGAATATCCTAGTAATAGCTTTTCTTTAATGCCTTCCATGTTCAAATAAAATTAAAAACAGGACTTGTTAATCTGTTTTTAGCGATGGTTACTATAATGCAATCCACGTTCCATCAAGAGTGTGTACAACGATGTAACGTACAAAAAAGTTAACTGAACTATGGGCTGACCGTCCTGCGATTTTAAAATTCTCGCCCGACATTTTATTTGCATTTATACTGTTGAACTCTCCACGCGAACTTAATTCGATAATAATTGTTTCGAAACGAAGTGTTCAAAAGTTAATAACTGTTCAATAGACCTCAGTTTAACAAGGCAGCTTATTTTTAAAAGAGTTTTTAACACTTTCAACAAATTGAACAAGCTAATTAGAATTCTACGTTTGATCCACCTCATATAATCAACATAACTTTGTACAAATATGAGCTCTCAAACCCATCTGTATTCTTTCTATACAGAGTATAATAACTAATGTTTACTTTAATTAACATTGTGCTCAAACCCGTGTTTGCTCCGCGGGGTCTAATATTAGCTCGGTTGGGTTTTTCTACCTGTTTCGTCGCTTTGTTATAGTGAATGTGTGCGAAGTCACGCAGAGCAAGGCGCTCCTTGGCATTCGGTCGATGTCTTGCGTTTTATGTGCGCCTGGTAACTATTTCTGAATCTTTGGGTTTTATTTCTTCCTCTTGAATTTTATTTTATATTTGAAGAAGCCTTACACTCCCATATTAATATTTTAAAGTAATAAACGTCCGCTTACTATCTTTTCATGATTAATCCTGTAGGTATTACACTCTCAACTTGTCACCACCTCCATGAGTTGACTGGTAGACATTAGGCATGATGTCCACCCATTGAAATATTTATAGATGGTTTCAATAAGGAATGAAATGAAAACATAAATAAATAATTCATATACCGATTTAGATGTACCTAATACATCACATCTAAATTAATGAAATACAGATATAGGACATTTTTTATCCCAATAATATGTAAGTAAAGTCTCGAGCAAAAAAATATAATTGAGCAAAAAGGCCGTGGCAGGTTAAGGGAACATCTTGTGCCTTAATAGCTTTTCCGCTTAATTTTTTTTCTGATGATAGGTCTCAACGTTAGTATGTGCTATACTAAATTTCAGCATTCTGCTCTTCTTATTTTTTAAGAAATTAAATAAATAAAAAATAATAATTTTCATGAATATTTCTGCTTTAATGGAACGAATAATTTCGTGCTTCATACATATAGTACACTTAGCTAAGACAAATAATATGTCACTATGAGCCACATGACATTTCATATAAAAAAATAAAAATACATGTGTTGACATTTTTCAAAAATTTTTTTTTATTACTTATAAGATAGAGACACCTCCAATTTTTTTACTTATGATAGCAATTTTAATCAACTTTAACATATATTTAATTCAAGCTTCTAGCATTGGTGCATCATAACAAAAGAAACGCTCGACTCAATCGTACTCGTCACTATTTTCATTAATTACAACACTTAAGCCATTTTTGAATAGATTGCTTAATTTCTCGGCTGGTCTTGGTATTTTATTAGGGTTCCGTACCCAAAGGGTAAAACGGGACCCTATTACTGAGACTTCGCTGTCCGTCCGTCCGTCCGTCCGTCCGTCTGTCACCAGGCTGTATCTCATGGACCGAAATAGTTACACAGTTGAAATTTTCACAGATGGTGTATTTCTGTAGCCGCTACAACAACAAATACTAAAAAACAGAATAAAATAAATATTTAAGTGGGGCTTTCATACAACAGACCACAATTTTTGGCGTTTTTATACATATCCAATGGTACGGAACCCTTCGTGCGCGAGTCCGACTCGCACTTGGCCGATTTTTTAAAAACCTTATTATCGCATTGCATCATTTTGTTTGCATCGCTATGGCAAAAAGAATACACTAGACGACTCTACGACAGTAATGATTATACAAAGAATGAATGAAAAAAGAGACGAAGAGAATGTTTTAATTAGACAAGTCCAAGAACATGGATGGCTCCGAAAAAAATTGCCATTACAACAAATAAATAGTACAGAAATCATTGATTTTCCGGAATTGACAGAAGCCGGACAGGTATGTGGGACTCGAACCCACTAAAACCACACGGTGTCGACGCCTGCCGCTTTGGTGCCGGGACAGTGTGCTACTTTCGCTCCACTCTGTCCCAGCGCGGCGGCCGCTATAGTGGCGGCCTCAGCACGGCAGGAATTGACAGAACAACAACTAATTATTTTTTACAGGTGTATAGCAAATGGGGCAAGCTATTTCGTATTTAGGTGAAATGATTCTGGAGGATGGAACTATCAACATGCAATTCGTAAAAGACCAATCTAACGTATTAAAAATGCAGGTCCGGTCCAGACACAGTCATGTCCAAAATACGTTTTTTTTATGGAATTAAGATAGCAAACGAGCATGCAGCACCACCTTCCGCTACCGCCCATGACAACTGTGACCGACCTAGAACTAGACTCTGAGTCTCGTTCTTATTCGGTCACAGATGCGTTGCTACCCCTGAGGACTGAGATGGTCGCCTCTAAAAAAGTGTAACCGGCTCCACACCTTCCTATCCGGAACACAATTGTTCTTAAAACAATTATTACACGGTAGGAACGGTACTAAGTACCGTGGCGGGCGGTGGTACTTCCCCGGGAGAGCTCTAGGCCCTACCACCTAAAACGTTATCGTTATCGTTGTTTTGTCGAATATATACCAAATTGCAATGAAATTGACGGTATTAAGAGTTTCTTCTGTGAGTGTGCTTGCGGTTTACGTACAGTCAGCTGCTGCTCCCATATTGCTGCAATCGTGTATTATTTATCACATGGTAGGTTTTTAAATAAAATACCAAGACCAGCCGAGAAACTAAGCAATCTATTCAAAAATGGCCTAAGTGTTGTAATTAATGAAAATAGTGACGAGGACGATTGAGTCGAGCGTTTCTTTTGTTATGATGCACCAATGCTAGAAGCTTGAATTAAATATATGTTATAGTTGATTAAAATTGCTATCATAAGTAAAAAAATTGGAGGTGTCTCTATCTTATAACTAATAAAAAAAAATTTTGAAAAATGTCAACACATGTATTTTTATTTTTTTATATGAAATGTCATGCGGCTCATAGTGACATATTATGTGTCTTAGCTAAGTGTACTATATGTATGAAGCACGAAATTATTCGTTCCATTAAAGCAGAAATATTCATGAAAATTATTATTTTTTATTTATTTAATTTCTTAGAAAATAAGAAGAGCAGAATGCTGAAATTTAGTATAGCACATACTAACGTTGTGACCTATCATCAGAAAAAAAATTAAGCGGAAAAGCTATTAAGGCACAAGATGTTCCCTTAACCTGCCATGGCCTTTGCGTAAGTGTTTCTCCAACTGCAACCATTGATGATTGAGGAACAGGTTTAACCGTTTAATGCAGCTACCAGAATGATTATTGCTCGTAGGCCTTAAAAGTGCAAAAAGGTTGAAAAGTAACAATCACAAAACGAGATTGACGTTTTAGCGTAGCAACGTAGCACAAAAAGACTAATTAAATTTTGATAGTAACGGCCACTTTCCCAACTTCCGACCACGTCCAAAGTTACTGTGTCAATCGGATTATGTTCGCTTCGATGTGTTAATTACTTTAATTGTAAAGCGATGAGGGAACAGTGAAGTAATCTCTAAAATCTACAAGTTTATCAAGCCTATGATCTCACACCTAAAAATTTTTACGACACCCATAAAATTTCTCTCCCGAGTGAAGCTCAAATTTTATACTCTGGTACTAATGAGCTGTCATATAACCCTAGCGCATTGACCAAATTAAGATTATCAAGTTAAATTATTTTTACTATTCTTACTTTTTGTATAATTTGTCAACCAATTATAATGCAACAAAAAAACAAAGAGTTTATTTAGCACACACAATATTGTTCCGATTCGCTTGTAATTTGAGAGAAGACAAAGATTGTATTTAATTCAAATTCAAATATTTATTTCTTCGAAGTAGGTTTTTACAAACGATCGAATGTTACTGTGCCTCTAATTGTAAAAATCATGTACTAATTTGAAGTAAATTATCATTCACCTGGGTGGAGGACAACATAAAAGGCCAGAAATCATCAGGAGGACCATTATGAGTCATGATGATTATGATGATAATACCCTTTTAGCAAATAGGGAAACTTACAGAATACCTTGAACATAACACACCTGAGTGATCGTGGGATTCGTGGGGTTAGACATTTGTGATATTTCGTAAGATCTTCCCAATGTCCGAAACTCTATCTATTTTGATTGTGTAATAATGTGTAATGTGCCTTTCAATACACTACATTCGCCCACAATATTGTGCAACTAAAGAAACGATTTGTTGATTAATAACGACAAAATATCTCATGAATAATATCGCTTCATCCCACTTTGATGTAATCTAATATCCAATTCATCAATGTCTATGTCTTTTAATATAGCTTTGAGACGGCGCGGCGGTGTCTTATCTTAAATTTATAGATAAGATAGCGGAGGGTAATGATCTTATTAAGCTAATTTCTTCTCAGAATAGTTGCTATAATTAGCCTGATAAGATAAAATTACGTCGACAAAGTTTTATCATTATAAAACCGACATCATTGTATCTAAGATTGTCTTGTGATAAGTTAAAGATTTTAATAATACATTTATAATACGTATCTTTAAACAAGTTTAGGAAAGGAAATAAATCTTTGAATATATTATCTGTGTGCAACAATAATTTAAATAAACCTATTTAGATGATGATTTACCTACCTACTAATTTAAAGCATGCTTTATGATAACTAGCTCCTGTTATATATCATAACATTGAATCAGACTTTAAAACAAAATCCAATAATCAAAAATCAAGCGTTTGCCAATTATCAAATAGATAGAGGATTCTTGGTTTTTAAACTACGTCAGCTGTGTCGTCGGTGAAGCTAGGGAACTAAAGTTATTACAAGTAAGCATGACCTTTTATGCGCCAACCAACAAAGAGTATCAAAGTTAAAATTTAATAAGGAAAAATCCAGGATGCTACCAGATCAAAGTTGTCGAGGTGTACAAAGTTTGCCGTGTTCGAATGTTTGTCCTACGTACACTTCATCGACCGAAAGTTAGCAAACTCGGTTGCACTTGTACTCCTTAGGAAGATTAGCATGGGTTCTTGTTCTGGAAAATTTCAAGTTGCCTTAACTAAAAATGTAACTAGAATAATCATTTGATAACTTAATGGCACGAGCTACGTTTGTGTATTTTTTCAACTAAATTGCTTCTTAGAAAGTCGCTTAAGAGGTCTGTGAAAATGTTTAACCCAATAATCAATTGTGTAATTTCTCATAAGTATACAATTTTATTAGTTGTTCATGAATGGAATAAAAAAGTTCTCTTCACAAGTTTAGATCTTATTTTCGATACGGTAAAAAGGGTATCGTGTTACGGCTTGTTTTATAAAACTTTGACCAACTAAGGTTTGAATAACTAATTTAGTGGGTTTGTAGTCTAAAATGTTACGACAAAATAAATTCCTATTGAGTAAAAAAATGTACAAAGAAGACATAGTCAAACAATCTCCAGCTTGAAAAATTCAGAAAAATGGTTCAGCCACTTTGCTTGCAAAGTGTTGGGACTTGGATTCGAGTCTCGGTTGCGGCAGACAGCTAGGTGACAAGTGAATGTATGTTCTGATGGGTGTTACTTGTTTTGTATTGTCCACGCATGAAAAATAACATGAGGGTACGAAAGTAAGTCCAGAATTTCCAGATTCTTTCACCTATCATAGTCTAGTTAGTCAAGAGATTTGAGTACGTGAATCCGGGATTTCCAAATTTGCATCCAGTGTGATTATTCTGCACTTACTGCAAAACTACTGCTAACCATGTCCATGATAATGAGCGCGAAGTATTTTTTGCAGCTGTTTACAAGTAAACTCGTTCTGAGTTTTTATATTTCCTATTTCGTTCGGCGGGAACTTAATCTTGCCAGTAAGAATTTAAATAAATGCCTTAATGGTCCAGAGTAAGATATAAGGTACAGAATCTTCGGATTTATTCGTCTTGATTACGTCGACTCCATCTATGTGTGTACGTACATGTGCGTTTATTATTGTTTACGATTCGATTACAGCCTTCTCGGGCTCAGTTGTTTGTGATTCGTACCTATTTGTCCATACCATTCGCGGTACTGGGAGTACTGTTGGTGTCGTTTCGTTATTATTGATTACTGATTTCAGTCCAGTTTAATATGTTTTGCCTAGGTGTATGTGAAGGTAGTTTACGGCATTAAGATGGGCGCATGTTCAATCCAGTGTTCTATTTATGGATTAGTTCTACCCATGAATGGCCCACGACTAAGCACGGGTCCCGCCCTCAAAGCTGAAGAGGCTTAGAATATAATAATACACCTCGCTGATCTAGTGAGGACTGGTGGAGATTTATTTATGGATTATATTGCTTCAAAAGCTAGAAGTGTACGAATACGGGAGAATATTACAGCCAACCTCAGGTATTACACCCAACAAAGGCTCACATTGGAGACAACTGGGGCATACGGCGCTGACGTCTTTACCATGAATTCATAAAATATTTTCAACGACAAATAGAGTACTTATTCGCGAGCAAAATATTCCCTGCCCCAAAATTCTGACCAACTTGGTTTTCTACCTAAAATATACCAATATTTCCATGCCTTTCATGAACATCACGCTTCTGAGAGCACGTATGTACACAAGCCCACGTGTTTTGACGTACATTCTTTCAGTCAAATCTCGGCTGGCTTTTCCTATGTGGGTCAAATCGTATCCATGGATTTTAAACGGCATTGGTTGTGTTCAAAAGATCGGCGGAAAATCCGAGTGCAAAGTATTTGTATTTCAAAATATGGTCTAGTTCCTGATTTTTGAATATTTATTTTGATCGTTTTATGAGTCCTATTTGTTTATCCATTTCCATTCTATTTGTTCCATTTTTTGAAAAATGTTGCACGAACCACGTAATGATGATATCCTTTCGCGTAATGACGGCGTAAATATGTTGACGATAAACATTACGCATGATAAATATAAACTTATATCTGAACGTATTATTACGTCGGCATTAGTCAGCCGGTGCGCTGTACTGGGGTGATAGCGACCATTTAACTTAATGTCCTACGGAGAAAATGAAAGCTAGTTTTATTGTCAAACATTAAAAAGGCATTATTTTACATTTCAAACTTTATTTATTGTTTGTTTAACGATGTTTTTAATTTTGTTCAATAACTTTTGACAAGGATTCAACCGCTCTTTTACCATTAAGCGCTGGTCAACCTCATCTGTTGTTGATCATCCTATTTTGTCGATGGTATCCATCTTAAATTTAGAATTGAAATTGGTACAATCAAGATTTTTTTTACTCTATGATTAGAAGTGGCTGGAAAATTCGTTATCAAATTCATTTTTATGCTACTGATTGACAAAATACATTGCGATACGAGTTTCTTTAATCCTTAATGTATTCCCAAGTAAGTATACAGATGGATAAATAAACTGTTTTATTTTTGGCCCATCAAGGAACATAAACCTAAATAAGAAGAAACAAACAGGGTATCTGTATATTACCGAATAAGTCCTTCGTATATAGCCGCAATATAATAAGCAGCAGCGGCAGCCTTTCCTTACATAGTTTATTTAAAAATCATTATAATTCTTTTCTTCAGTATTTCTAATTACAGTGTATGAGAATAAAGCCACGTCATTTAGTAGGAATTTAAATAGGTACTTAGGAATAACTCGTAAGCCATTGGCGATGTGAGTGGTAAAGAATCTCAAGTGGTTGGTTTCTCTTTATTTTTATTAGTTGTAGCGATAACATAAACAGTAGCTGTAGACTGTCTAGTCATTAAATGACAGTTTGTTTGTTTAGTTCTTGATGGATATAGGTAACGATATGACAGACAGCCCATCGAAGTATCAACCCATTTGGAGGCATGGGCGTGTTACCGCCAAGACTAGCGGCACTACTTTTTCTCGGATTTTATTTTGAAACCCACATCGCTTGTACATTGTTATGTAGACAATGGTAGTAGGTAAGTTCAAAATCTCAAAATAAGGAGTTAACAGTTATTAGTAATAATAATATTTAAGCTTTAACTAACTTTTTACAAAAAAAAAAAACTACTTTAATAACTCAAAAATCCCCCATCAGATGTCGATCATTATATGGAATTAAACTCTGGCCTTACTTTTGTTTTAAGTTTCTTCTGTTTCAAGAAAAATATTTGAATAAAAATGGAGAACATTGAAGGGCTACTAATTGCCAAAAGACAATAAACGAGTACCCACTTAACACACGCCGCCCATACCAGCACTTCAATTTAACAACAAGAAAGAAAGTAACTTTTATACAAACCATTTGACCCGTTTTAAATTTGTCGCTACTGACATTAAATTTATTGAGCCAGTGTCGTGTAAATAAACCAGCGCTTCAGCTTTTCAACTTTAGTGATTACAACTTTCTTTTTATACCTCATTACACGGATGCCTTTTTTCTTAAATAGCTGGTTTTACTTGAGGTATTTTTCATTTTGTTCGTTTACTTGTTTCATTTGCATTCAACTCGAGGTACGGTTTTTGCATAGCTGTTGCCTCAGGAAAGTTACGCATGCAATGCTATTAACGATGGTTTTGTTGGTTTCAACTGTGTTTTTAGGGTTCCGTACCCAAAGGGTAAAACGGGAACTTACTGAGACTTCGCGGTCCGTCCGTCCGTCCGTCCGTCTGTCACCAGGCTGTATCTCATGAACCGTAATAGTTACACAGTTGAAATTTTCACAGATGATGTATTTCTGTTGCCGCTACAACAACAAATACTAAAAAACAGAATAAAATAAATATTTAAGTGGACACCCATACAATTGACGCATCAGCGATAGTTAGTTACGTTTTGGTCCAAGAGATGGCGTTGTGGGTATATGTGTCTACAATAAAACAATTTATTATTTAAGTGAGGTACGGAACCCTTCGTGCGCGAGTCCGACTTGCACTTGGCCGATTTTTGTTATTGATTCGGAAATGACACATCGATGTGTTCAAGTAGCTACCACCAGCGATCGTAATTTGCAATTGCAATTAAACCCTTGCCCTTAAGGAACTCCGTGGCCCTTAAGGCACTTTAAATGTAATTGTACTTCAAGTAACTGTTCCACTGCTGGGAAAGAGTCTACTCTTACAAAGGAGAAGTCTTTAAAGAGATACAGGCACTTAAGAGGCACTGCGCTGGCCAGTTTTGCAACCATTAAGGTTTCCGCAGGATATTGTACTTCACCGAAGCAAATGACGATGATTTTCCTACACATTTTTTTTTATTTTGTGCGCAGGATTCAAAATCAAGCTTTCAGTGTGGGAATTCAACGTTTAAACTACTTGGCTATCACGACACACACTAAGTATCGCAACACACATTACAATATTACATATTATTAATTAACTTCATTAACTATACTAGGGATTGATTGTAGGTCCTGTACCCACCTACATATTACGTACATAATATTATTATACATAAACAATATTGAATTATCGTAAGCAATTCTTCTTCTATGTCGTTGTCTTCATTGCTGAAGGTCGTGTCTAGCTTGAAAGTGTTGGTCACTTGGTGCACTATGCTTCTCCATGATGTTCTTACTGTCCTCGGCGGTATTTAGGGCTTGGGTTATCGGCAGGCCTGTGAGGGTCTATATTAGGTCGAACCAGCGGGTAGGGTAAGCAATTATACATATATTTTTAAATTGTTAACAATTAAAAATTAATCGTACCTTTACGATGTAGAATATATTTTACTTTTTAGTTTTGTCTTCTTTAGCGAACCAGTAGGTATATGGATCTTAGAGCCAGATGTTGTAATACCTACAAATACAGAAATATAATAACAATAATAATGATTACATTGTTATTCACTACCAGTCCTTGGTACTTGGGGTTCGTTCAACGTTCGAGTCCAACGTATCGAAGATTTATTTATAAGAGTTCTCAATCAAACATTCCCGACCTTCTAAGAAACCGCTTTAAATAAACGGGTCTTTGTTTTGGCTTCTTAGGTGGCTTTGGTCGTATTTACGCCGGCTTGTTAGTTTATACAATGCAAACAAAGGGAATAATATCTAAGTCAATATTAGATAGCTAATTTAAAGCACAGTTGTATCGAAATAGAGTTATTATATCAGTAGTTTGTGCCTTTGTGGTAAACAGTTTATACAGGCCAATACAAATATATTTGTATTTTAGTGGTGAATGTCATGTTGCGGTGTAATTAAGGACTGTTTGCGTTAAATTTTTGTGGTTTTTATGATTTGAATTTATCAGTCCTGTTACAATTTTTGACAGGCGATCATTTCAATCGTCAAGGGTGGCAGGCAAAACCAAAAGCAAAAACTAACAGGTCTTACTAATATGGCCAAGTCCTGATACCTACTAACGAACTGACCAACCATCGTTCATTCTGCTGACTGGATAACATTGAAATCTTGAATTGAGTCTCTTTCAGTATCTGGTGTGTTCAGGTGGGGACCTGCATGGTTTGTTATTTTAAATTGTTATTTAAAAAAAACTGTACGGCATGTTAAAGGGTGATTAGTTATTCGCATTAGGGTTAAGTTATTAGGTACAACAACTTAAAGGATTGACAAAATACAAAACTATACAATAGCATCTGCAAAGCGTAATGGTTATCTTGTCAGACTGCTTTTTGAAGGGTCCTGATGGGATTTCGAGTAACTTGTTGTCTTTATGTATTGTCTAAGATATCCACGATACAGGTGCGGGAATCCTAGTGTGGCGCTATGTCTTCAGTATTCTTTTGAAAACTGAGTGTGTCTTAGTCATAGATTTCCCCAAGCGCAACGAGATAGATATTACATCAAAAAGCTTCAATTCTGTTGTAGGTAACGTAGCTCATCTTTTATCAATAAAAAGATAATGCACAATATCCCGAGCCATTTAGTCCTATTCGAATATCACACGGAAAACCTTTTATGGAATAAAAGTGAATAACGCGCCCGCGGGTGCGGCTCAAATTGGCAACAATAGGGAAATTAATAAACGGGTTAAATTTTTCATTTGCACACCGTTTCACCGCATAGAAGATAGAATTCGCACTTCCTGTTGGCTTTACATTTTGCAGCGCGGCATATGGTTGTGTGTGCTTTAGTTTTTAACGGTATTTTAGAGGTGTTCATTTCTGTAGTAGTGTTTATTTATAACTATACTTTACATTAGAGGATTTTATAATGATTTTTACACTGTCATAATTATAGGTCCCCAAATAAGTTGGAAACTTTTCTCATCATTATTAATCTGTGTTCATCACTGTCGTCTTTCAACGTTTCATTGAAGTGTAATAATACTGTACTATAACATTTCTATACTAATATTATAAAGTTGAACAGTTTGTTTAATCGATCTAATCTTGGAAACTGAAAACTTTTTGTTTTGGATAGTCTGTTTATTGAAAAAGGCTATGGGCTACAATAACATCTCGCTACGAACTAGATAGGTAGACTGACAGTTTATAACTTAATGAAACGTTCTAAAGTTTGAAATATCCATACAAAAGTTTGTATGAATATAAAAATATTTTAATTTTGAATTATTAAATATTTATAAGCAGTATTATTAGCGTAAGCAAAACTAGAAGTTCTGTGTAACTCGATTTAATATTAATATCTGGAGTAGTTACAAGAATGTTACATAATTAATCGGTATTACGTATTTATAAGTAACAAATCACAAAATTAATAATGTAAGTATCTTAATTAAGGCCTCATTAAAGTCCAGTTCTTAGTGACCTTAGTGTCTTCAACTTTTAATTTGACCTATGCTATTAGGTTACCGCACTGCAAAGTAGGTACAGTTACCGGTAATATAGGTAGAGATACCGGCGAGATATTGCCACCCTCCGGTGGGGTTGTAATTAACTTAATTAGTAATTCCTAAGTTTTTACAAAAAAATTATCGACTTCAAAATCGATAAGTAGAGATAACTTAAAAACTACCCGTTATATGTCGCTAATGGGGATTGAGAACATCCCTGTTTTTCGAAGTCGCATAAAAAAGTTATTATAATGGTGGATGTGACCAACATAACTGGTAAAAGCTGATAATTGCAATATTAAATTAATAAACCAATTAACTGCTGCTTCGGACTTTGTACCCGTAATTTTAGTCTGAATTTTCCCGCGCTTCGTTTTAACCATTGAATTTTGTAGTTTCAAACTGTACAAATTTGAATAGTGAATTTTATAATTGATGTGCCGTAAACTTTTGCTCTTGTTACATTACAAAATTTGTTAAATTATTTTGAAATCAATGAGCTGTTTATTGCTATTTATGGCATAACATTGAATTTTAATTTTTGCTAATTAGGTGAAGTACCTACTTATGAATAGTTATGAATATGAATAAAATTGATAGGATAGTGATGGGTTTTTTTTCAGCTGCGTACTTATGCGTAATATGAAATATTTATTCTTGGGACTTTACGAAACGCAAACACCCCTGCATTAGGATTTCTGAATTCGCGGGTGGCACAGACCACACAAATTAGATGATTCAAAACACCCACGACCCGAGAACAAACATTAAGGCACTTCTCACACAACGCTATTCATGAGCTACGCGACTGCAACGCAATCCAACGAGTTGTGTGAGAAGTGCCTAATCGGTCACATAAACGTCTGGTCCGGCCGGTAATCGAACCCGAGACTCGTTCCCGTTCAGGGTCGTTACCGACTGGGCTGTGGGTTCATGTGAAGGTACCCATAACAGGCTAGGATTTAAATACTGCCCTTTTTATTGTTAAATGTATTAGTTTAACAGCTAAATGTTTCTACTGCTAGTTGCTAAATTACATAATTTGGCAGTCTCGGCCTCACGGTGACCATCATCATCACCATCCATGCAATTGGGTCGAAATATTAGTATAAATAATAAATATCGTGAGTACCCCTTACCGTTAAAATTTTTGGACTCCACGATGATAAAAGTTTAAAATCTTATAATTTGGCAGCTGTCCGAAGCTGTCAGAATTTTACAATGTTTAATCGCCTTGAACAGAGCCCAGGGTTCATTTCCCAGCCTCGTTACGAAATCTCGCTGTTCTCGATCTGGGCGTGTGTCCTCTCTTTGTGTGTTGTCCATGGCACAAACAACGCGAGGGAATTCTTGTGTGAGTCTGAGTGATAAGCGTTTTATTACTATAGGTATACCTACATTTCACTATAGTTCTGTTCATCAAGGTAATTTTTCTTCTTAAAAAGGCAAGAAAACTAAACGACTATTGTTTTTCAACGCCCCTCATGCATTTTTATACCTCCGTACGTTGAAACATTAAACACCAGACCCTACTTCGGAATGCAAAAACTACGTTTTTATGCAAATGTGTGAATTATTCTCTTTGTTTAATTAAGTGACTTATTTATAACTTAAACCTTTCTATTTATTTACCCAAACGTATTGTATAGAAACAGCGATAGCCAAATGAATTGGATGATGAAATTCTTAAGAGGGGCATCTTTCACTTCGAAAAAGGAAAATCTGCATATCTGACAGTTCTACACAATTTTTTCAGATGTGTGAAGTCTAAGTATGAAACTGGGTGGTACAATATCCAGCCACCTCTGACAACGGGGAAATCCGTTGTTTAGCAGGGTAAACCAAGCAAGCCTTCACCGTGACTTATAATACCTACTCTAAAAAATCGAAAAATGCTTATTTCATGTTCCAATTTCCTTTGCAAGTTGTTGTTGTATTAATCGGCTCTCTCTCTCACATCGAATCGAAAGGAGTGAGAGGGAGACAAAATAGATAAAAATGAATTTACGTACACAATACGAATCCTGGGTAATATAATACGGGTCGGGTCCATCGTGAATTCTGGTACGCCGTCAAAGGTTAAACTGTTCAAGTCTCGTGTTACTGGTATGAATGGGACGATAAAGCCTCAAAGTTAATAGCTGGCGTGGGCAGGCCACGCAAGTACAGACAGGTTTTTTATGTTTATATTCGTCAAACAAGGCGCCTCCGGGCGATGCGTCTCAGCGGGTACCAGGGCCGCATAGGTTCACGATTCACTTAATTTATTACGTATCTGTAAATTGTCTCCAAGTTTTTTTGCTTTGCTTTCCAATTTGTTTGTCGAGTCCGGATTGATAAGTCCGCTTTGTCCAATTAAGTTGGTCGATCCTTCCGCTGTATATGGCGAGCGATTACCTTCGACGATTTTTTGGTACCTTCCCAGGAACCATAAACAGCGTTATAGGCTTACAAATGATCTACTTTACGACGTAATTTTAAGGTTGTTTTGAACAGACTTTATGACGCTACGGTCAAGACAAACGTACCTGCTGAACTAACGATAAAATTGTAGGTGGTAAAACAAACCTCAGCATTTACTAAAGGTATTTTATGCATTCGTTAATAGAGTTTTTGTTATAGATTAAAACGACAAATCACATATTTTTTGTATTTTTACACGATGCTAAATTAACACTTGAGTAAATTAACAGCTCACAAATTATTGCCTTGTGCGAATACCATTTGAAAAATCCTCAATTTAATTGAAAATTATAGATGGTTATATAATATTATAGATAGTCACGATTATGGGTTATAAAAAAATAACATGTAAAGTATGTCATAAAAAGTTCAATGGAATTATGCATAGAATTCCCTTGTTTGTCGGTAGATTTTAAACCAATTTTCACATCAGAAAAGTTTATAAAAATACGCTTTAAACTTTTATCTAACAAATTGTGCCACAATTTTAGCATAAAAAGTTAGTTGCACGGCCACTAAAGGGTTTGCAGATTCGCAGCTCCAAAATAAAAATAGTGCAACTCACATCTGTGGTGAAACATGTGAACCCATCCATTTTATCGCTGTTACAGTGTCAAAGTTGCGTCGAGCGCTATATTTTTATAGGAGTGACACCTGTTATAACTAGGCACTACACCGTACCTAACGGCGGATACATGAAAGAGTAGTTTCCCCGTTGCAATGTGAAAGCTCGAAAATTGTTCATATTTTGTAGCCGTCAAGAGTTTTTTAGATGGTGAAGCGCTCTTAGCCTGGCGCCTGCGTCGATCTTAAGATCAACGAGTTAAGGGGCTACAACCGTAATACGTAAAACCGAATGAGCGGAGCTCAAAAACGGAGATGGAATAATTTCATTTATAGGCAAATAGTGAGTTAGCAATGTTTAATTTTTGGCTTTAATATTATTGACGTAAGTGCCAATTGCATTTTAATTTTTTATTTGAAAACTCGGTTTCATTCTTATGAAAACTTAGCTTTGATTATTTACTATGTTTTTAAAATATTTTCATCAACTAATTATTAAAACTTTTGTAGTAAACTTGAAAACCACCACTATTTGGACCTAACTTTAATTTTTTTTTCTATCGAGGAAACTTCTCATTTTAATGGTTTTGTTCTTATGTGATTGTTTATTATATAGTGAAGATACATATATTTAAATATGGGAGATATCGATAGTAAGCTTTAAAAATAATCTTAGATCTAAAACTAACATATTTCGGATTTAGCTATCCTCTTATCAAGCTGGCGCCATCGGTTGTTGGATGGGTGACAAATGGTCAAACTTGGGTGCTTGTGAGTTTCAGATGGCGTGTAAAGTGTACGGTCCTGGTTGTTGAACCAGACCTTATTATTGTTAACGGATTCCATGATAATTATAAATGACTGCATTTTATTTTAATAAAATCCACAGCTCAATTAATTGCAAACATAAAACACACATTATCTGATCTTACAGTCGAATTATAAACAAAACAAAAAATCCAAGAGCATCACAGTCTTGTAATGACTGAAAAATCAGCTAGCAGATATGTATATGTATCAATAATATTAATCTGCTAGTTGTTAATACTTAAAGGCCTATACGACATAAGTAGTGCATAATATATAAGGTTCACGTCTCGATTTCACCTACGATCTCTTTCAAAAAGTATTTTTTTTAGGATCATCGTAAATATTCCAGGTCCTAATGGCAGTATACTTCAGAATGGAGTAAAGTCACGGGCCCGACTGTTGATCACATTGACAAATCTGATTAAAAGTTCTAATGGCACCCTTAGAAGAAGAAATTTTTGTACATACCTACGCAGTAATATCCGCAGCTCAAATCAGACTCGTTTTAATTATTCCAATAAAACGGGTATAACTTTTTTGATGGACTCGGAATATAACTTCGTTATAATTAATGAGAGGGACGGTTTTGTCGCAAATTGTCTAACGCCATTCTCTAGAATTTAATTTATGTTCATTTCTGCCTAAGTAGGCATGTTTTGTAATGTAATGTATAGTGTAATGTTTTGTATTATTTTATAATGCTAGTAGTGACATAGTGTTATATCTTATCAAATTGTTAAAACTTGGAACTTTAAATATGATTGTTATTCCAAGGTGCCTATAAGAGGGATCTGATGACATAGCCGGGGTATTACCCTAGTGTTATGGACTCTACAAATGTAAATATAGTTAATAGGTATAGAATCGTAAGGACACTCATTCATCTCGAAATATAGAAAATCTATGAGATAACCGCTAAGAACGTTTTGGAATATTTGGGGGTAAAAGAGGAGTTATAACGCTACACACTCAAGTTGAGAGCGCGTTTGTAATTTCGTCGATTTTATTGAAGAAACTGAAAATATATTTTTGGAATTCCAGTCCTACCCTCGAGAAAGAGCTAGTTCCTTACATTTCATTACAATAAGTTTGTCACAAGCTGATAACAAAAGTCGACTCTAAGTTTCAATAGAGGCTATCTCCTGAATCACCACTAAATTCAGTCCCTAAAGTGACGCATCCACCAATAAACTGAGTGGAGTCGGAGCGGGGTAGTATTGTCTTTTTACCGCTACCAGGGAACAATGCGCGCTGTTACGTTTGGTCAACAAAAGGCCTCAACAGGGCTTTTTTGTCGACAACCCGCTAAATTAAACAGGGAAGCTGATTTTGTTTTACTCTTGCGTTTAAACGCGCGCGTTTGTTTTCGAAGAGGGCATTTTTGCGATTTTAAACGGAGTTATTTTCGATTTTTATAACAACAATCGCTTGAATCGTTTAAACTGTTTTTATTTTAAGTACCAGAGGTTGAGTAAAAGTCATTGTTGAGTTGAGTAGAAAATGTACTGTTATTGGGTCTTGGAGTTTAGGCTAAGCAGGTTTTTTGCTTTCGACTTACCTTGCCGGCAACGCCGCGTCTTCATTGGCGACAAATACTAAACCTGGGAAGACAAAGTTAAGTCCAGTTAAAAAATAATTAAAGAGCCAATTTCATGGTAGGAACTTACTTACTTTTTTCTTTGGTTGACTACAACTACTAACGGTGCAAAGTAAAAGCTTAATAATAGACCGTCGTCATTAAAGTGCCTTGAATGTAGATCATTCAGATAACTCGCTTCTCTGTCTATCAGCTTATAAGACACTTATGTATTGTTACACTGTAAAAATATTACATCGCAAACAAAACTATAAATACTACTGACGATATCGGTTCAACGCTCACCATTGCATGTTAACAATCGCAGCTGAAGGATTACGCTATCGTCGCGTGAAAACGACGGTACGGACTTTATAGTACCTAATGATTTATTTGTTTTACGCTCCCAAATAACTTGTAAAAAGAATTAGGGTGGAAAGTATGACAAATAACTTTAAGATAGGGCCTTGAGTACGTATTAGTTCACGACACCATGAATACAGTTTTAAAGAGTGTCTATAAATGAAATTGATGATTATTTTATTTTGTGAAGATAATGGTTCATGGTTACGTTAGGGTTTCGTGTGTGGTGCTGAAATCAATATCCCACGTAAACTATAAACTATCCGATTGCCGAGAGATCAGAAAACGAAAAAGAGAGAGAAACCCCATTTGTCAAAGCGCCACAATTCCAGGGTACCGCGCTCACCGTTAGTAAAAGTGTGGGGATTCTGGGTGTTGACATTTCGAGCGACGTGCAGTATCGGTGTCACTTGGAAACTAAGGCCAAGTTGGCCTCCAAAAAGCTTGGCGTCCTAAACCGGGCGAAGCAGTACTTCACTGCGGGGCACTTGTTGATGCTTTATAAAGCTCAAGTCAGGCCTCACATGGAGTACTGTTCTCACCTGTGGGCAGGGGCGCCACAATACCAGCTTAGCCCATTTGACGCCATACAAAAGCGCGCAGTCCGAGTTGTCAACAACCCACGAAATTACTCACAGGTTAGAACATCTGAGTCTTAGGAGAGACATTGGATGTCTCTGCGTATTCTACCGACTTTACAATGGTGAGTGCTCCGAGGAATTGTTCGATTTGGTGCCAACTTCCCCCTTCCACCATCGCACCACTCGCCGAAGATTGAAGTTTCATCCACATCGCTTGGATTCGTGGCGAACGACTACGGTCCGTTTTTCTCGATCGTATTTGCCGCGAACTTGCAAGCTGTGGAATGAGCTTCCGTCTGAGGTATTCCCAAAGCGCTTTGACATGGGGCTCTTCAAGAAAGGTGTAAAAAGAGTTCTCCTTCAGGGCCGGCGTTGCACTGGTGATTCCCCTGGTGTTGCTCGTGTTGATGGGCGACGATGACCACTTACCATCAGGTGGCTCGTCTGCTCTTACGTCTGCCCTTCAGGCTATATAAAAAAAAAAGATCAATATTTTTTATCAGATAAATGCCCGTTCTTGCGACGTTTAGCGTTTAAAAATCTAAGCTGTGTCAATTGCAACACGAAATACTGCTTAAAAATGTATCTACTTAATCGATTTATTTCTAGTGAAATCCGTAATAAAAGATTCGTGAATGATCCTAAAGTACTTCCGGTTTTTCAATAGATATAATGGAACTAGAAAGAAAACGTCGAAAGGATAAAGAATGATTTAATGCGCTCAACTTAGTGTTGTGTGACTTATGGCTATATGCAATCTTTTCCTTTTACACAATAAATTTACCCTTTTGACCCTTGAAAGGTTTCAATATTCGCGCTCACTTCGATCGCCCGAGGCCCGCGTGTCTGTCCGTGGCCGCCTAATTGTTTGCGAACACGATTTTATCTGGATTACAATGGTACATGATCCGGGATCCCTTGTCATTAGGCCTTGTGAAACACTTATTAGTCGCAGGAACAAATACAGTAGTGACTTGTGATATACGTTGATGTTACTTCTGATTATAAAGATATTCTCTTGCAACTTACGTTAGTATGTCTAACCCTGGTGATTGTCAATGTGTGTAGTATTTTATGTAGTAGTTGTAACTGGTACGCTTTTTTCGCTCATAATATGTATGTTTAGTCTGAGGTGTCCCGTGATAGACTGTCGAGGGAACTCTTCAACGATTTACAGCAGTTATCTTGGGTTTGGGCTTGATTATTTTGTAGTGACGCAACACCTATTATGGATAGGTTTAATGGAGCGCCATCTTTCGAGTAGTTTTTAGTTATCTCTGCTTGTAGATGTTGAAGTCGTTTTTTTTTGAAGTTATACTTCTTTAGGCGCGTTATGGAAAAATCATGAGAGTGAAATTTTACGATGCGCGCGCATCTGTAACACAAAAATTAACAGTATGAAGAAATTAACAGTATGAAGTTAGGCGCGATTAACAGTATGAAGTTGCCGGCTAAACCACTCATTGGCCTTTGTCAATGTAACTCTGACGTTTTGCTTTTGCTTTTTATCGAAATTATTTATAACCAGCCAGGTTTGTTTTGACTTGTTTGTGGCACATTGACATGACATAATATGCACAGACTAGCTAAAGATTAATGTTTCGTTATACGGTATGCAACGACTAGTCTTTTTGGTAAAATATTTAATAAAGGTTTTTAACTGCAATATAACAGTAGGTAAATAAATTATAACTAAGTATTCAAAGATAGTTTAGGATGACTATTAGTGATTATGCTACCATTCCATCAGTATTTTCTTAAGACGTTGTCACGTTCAACTATCGTCAGTAAACCGACTTTACAGACAACCAATTTTTTTTAGTATAATTAATACTAAATATTATGAAATTATTAACGTTGAATATTTATTATTTAATGATGCCAAAGAAGTATAACTTCTTACGCGCGTACATAAGTACACGCAATTTAATTTTTTTTTGTAAAAAGCAATTATATTATTGTTGTTCCAACACTTACGCACTCATAGACAAATGGCGATGAAGCAAGCCCGCCATTTTCATAACCTGCAAGAAGCCGAAGCTACGAGTACGTCATCTTTGAGTGTAAGGACCATAGAAGAAATTTTGTGGTCTGACCCTGTTGATTGTCAGTGTGTGCACTGTTTCCATTTAGTTGTAACTGGTACGCTTTTTTCGCTCATGTGTTAGTCTGAGGTGTCTCGTGATATAGTGACAAGGAATTTCAAACGAAAAAGACGTAACCGTTACAGTTAACATTTTTAATGTCGGCGATGATAAAATTTTAAAATTATAAATAAATAAATAAATACAAAAAATCCACTTTGCACATCTATGGTATGCATGTACGGTGGTGCATCTTCAATTGGGACGCGGATAAATGTTTCTTTATTGTCAAATTCAAAATTCAAATTCAAAATATTTATTTGCATGAACAAGGGTAGGTGTACAGATATACATTATAATTTATTAAATCCGCCAAGTTCCGCCTGTTAAGGCATGCAAAAATGTTAGTTATAATATTTAGGATAGTTCAATTTCTTATTCTATGTTTTAAGTAAATTACATTAATAAATAAATAAGTTAATTACATCCTTACTAATATTATAAATGTGAAAGTGTGTTTGTTTGTTTGTGGCTCTTTCACGTCCCAACATGGCTATTATATGGTATGGTTTATGTGTGTGGGGATAGTTAGGGGGGTGGAGAGTGACGTAGGCTACTTTTTACCGCGGAAAAACATCTCATTTTCATTTTGTTAGTTGCTAGATATTTGTTCCGGAGTTGTTAATAGATGGCGTTAGTAAAGTTCATTTGCAAGTTATGAATAACGCTATCAAATACTACATGTAATTTATTTAAGTCATAGGCAAATGTTATAGGCTACTTTTTAGCCGAGATTACACCGGGAGCGGGACCTACGCGGCTGTTACCTACGGGTCCCGAAGCGAAGCGCGGGCGGTTCTCTAGTCATGTCATAAATTTTAGAGTAAGATTGCATCAGATTATATTAGATTATAGTATGTATTATATTAAATTAAATTACATTAGAAGTCATTCAATTCCATTCAATTACATTACATTACAATACAATATACTACAATACAATACAATACAATACAATACAATACAATACAATACAATATAATACAATACAATACAATACAATACAATACAATACAATACAATACAATACAATACAATATACTACAATACAATACAATACAATACAATACAAGACAATACAATATAATACACTACATTACAATACAATACAATACACTTGTTTAAAATAAATCTCATTAGTTTCTATTTAATGTCAATATTAAGTAGACTGAATTTTGAGAGAATAATCACGGTAACCCGGTAACCGTTTTTCTTGTCATTTGTCACATTACTTTTGACAGTTCGGAAACTTATGAGTACGAAACATGATACTCAAACATAATTTTATTTACTTGCTTACAAATTGTTCATTAATGCGAGTGCTCCCATTAACTTGTGAAATTTAATATCGGGTCTTTTCATAAGTTGTGGTTTTGAGGCTCACAATATTGACGTGCCACTATAAACTACAGTTTTAAATGTGGGTATTGTTTAATTTTGGCGTTATTTTATACGACGCTTGTCAGTTGCTTTGATAAGGTCAGTTACCATATTAAGAAAGTTCTTTATTTATCGGCTGTGCTGTGACAGCTAAGAGTTTTGAATGTTGGATTTCGAGCAGTGGGACTTAGGTTTGAGTCCTGAACGTTCATAGTTCGTACCTCTCATTATAAAAAAAAATGTCCTTGTTAACATCGAATTACATATTATATTGCTTTTGTGAAGAAATCTAAACACTAAGAGTTCTCTATACTGAAAGCCATCTAAAATCTGAAAGTTCTCTATACTGTAGCCAAATTAACCCGACATTATACCGAGGATATCCCGGACGTCAGCCTGTATGAGATTAGAGAGGCCCTCAAACAGCTTAAAAACAACAAGGCACCGGGAGATGACGGAATCACAACAGAGCTGCTAAGAGCTGGAGGGAAACCCCTCCTGGTGGCGCTCCAGAAGTTGTTCGATTCCGTTATCAATACTGGAACTACCCCGGAAGCGTGGAGCAGAAGTGTAGTGATCCTGTTCTATAAAAAGGGCGATAAGACCCTTTTGAAGAACTATAGGCCCATTGCACTTCTGAGCCACGTTTACAAGCTGTTTTCGAGGGTGCTCACTAATCGTATTGCACGCAGGCTTGACGACTTCCAGCCTCCCGAACAAGCAGGATTCCGAAAAGGCTACAGTACCATGGGCCACATACATACGCTGCGGCAGATAATACAGAAGACCGAGGAGTATAATCTGCCGCTATGTGTTGCCTATGTGGACTATGAGAAAGCCTTCGATTCTATCGAGACCTGGGCGGTACTAAGTTCTCTCCAGCGGTGCCGGATTGACTATCGGTATATCGAGGTGTTAAAATGTTTATACGCGTCAGCCACCATGTCCGTCAGAGTACACAACACAGTGACGAACCCTATCCAACTGCAGAGGGGTGTCAGGCAAGGGGATGTTTTGTCCCCAAAACTGTTCACCTCTGCGTTGGAAGACATGTTCAAGCTGTTGGAGTGGAAACGACGTGGCGTTAACATCAATGGCGAATACATAACACATCTTCGATATGCCGACGACCTAGTCATTCTGGCGAGTTCCATGGAAGAACTTAGTACTATGCTCGGGGACTTGAACAGCGCCTCACAACGGGTAGGTCTTAAGATGAACATGGACAAGACGAAAATCATGTCGAATGTCCATGTCACACCTGTACCGGTTGTTGTTGATGGCGCTGCTCTCGAAGTTGTTGACGAGTACATTTACCTGGGACAAATGATCCAAATGGGTAAGTCCAACTTCGAGAAAGAAGTCACTCGTAGAATCCAACTCGGATGGGCTGCGTTCGGGAAACTGCGTCATATCTTGTCGTCCAAAATACCTCAGTGCCTGAAGTCGAAGGTTTTCGAGCAGTGTGTGTTGCCAGTGATGACATACGGCTCCGAGACGTGGTGCTTCACTATTGGTCTGATGCACAAGCTCAGAGTCGCTCAGCGGGCTATGGAGAGGGCTATGCTCGGTATTTCTCTGCGTGATCGAATCAGAAATGATGAGATCCGTAGACGAACACGGTTAACCGACATAGTCCAAAGAATTAGCCGGCTGAAGTGGCAATGGGCCGGCCATATAACATCAAAAGTGTCTAGGGATCAAGCATTTTTATGCGGATTTCTTGAGATTGAGATGTGGCTTTGTAATAAATTTATGATTTTATAAATTTATATGGATCCTTTTTGGTGCATTTCATAATTTGAATCAGGAACTGTCAATCAAATTCGAGTAAAAGATGAAAATCAGCTGTCAATATTTTCCCTATAAAAACATATTACAACGCATTGAAGACATTATTAGTGCTACTGTTTCCCTACTACTGATTAAAACCAACGTTATTATGGAGCGGCGACGTCATTTAAGCAGGGAAGAAATGCTCAGAGCCGTGGGAATGATAGAAGCTGGTTCCCGGCAACGTACTGTGGCTTTAGCTCTGAATACAAGTCAGAGTGTTATCAGTCGACTTTGGACACGTTACCGAAGCACTGGTACCGTGGCTGAGCGCCATGGAGGACGGTATCGCTGCACCACACGGAGACAAGACCGATACATTCAAATCTTAACTCGAAGAGCTCCAACAATAACCGCCATGATGTTAGCCGTGAGGCTTCATCACTCTTCAGGGAACTTAATTAGCGACCAAACAGTCGGAAACCACTTGCATGAAGTGAACCTTCATTCCCGAAGACCGCTACGGGTACCACCTATAGCAATGCACAATCGTAGGATTCGATATCAATGGGCTCTTGAACACAGAAATTGGGCAGAAGAACAATGGCGTTTCGTGTGCTTTTCTGATGAGTCTCGTTTTGGTATGAGACCGGATACAAGACGTATACGACACTGGAGAACCCCTGGACGCCAACAGCGATTAAAATCCTGCCAGGAAGTCCATCCTTATAGTGGTGGAACCATCATGGTATGGGCGGGTATTTGGATCGGCGGAAGAACTGAGTTGATTTGGATCAGAGGCAACCTCAACGCTCAAATTTATGCTGAGACGATTGTATCAGACGTCATCGTTCCTCTACAAGTGCAAATCGGTCCCTTATTTCAGTTAATGCATGATAATGCACGACCGCACACCGCAAGAGTTGTAAGACAGACTCTCGCCGCAGCTAACATCAATGTCCTGCCCTGGCCTGCTCAGTCGCCCTTGAAAGACTTGAACCCGATTGAGCATGCATGGGATATGCTACAGAGAAGAGCTCTGCCGAATATGGAGGGTATCCAGTGGCAAGAAGACCTTTTTTTGTTGTTGCAACGAACATGGGCGGCCATTCCACAGCGTGATTTGGATGAACTCATTTTGAGTATGCCAAACCGATGTTCTTGTGTTGTTAGTGTTCGCGGTAGAAACACGGATTATTAATTGTTTAAGTTACCCAATAAAATTTTAAAGAAAACTGTTATTTCAGTCTTTTTTTCGAACTTTAATGTTAGTGGTTCAAATGTCAAAAATCCCTTTATTAGGAAAATGGCAAATTTCTTTATTAATGCAAAGGTGACTTGGTTTATCGTTACTGTGACAAACGAAAACACTTTATTTGATGAATCCTTAAAGAAAATTTTAATTAATATCAATCAGGAGAAAAGTTATTGCAAAAATATATGTTGATCCCTAGACACTTTTGATGTGTGTAGTTCGGAGGACCGACAACCGTTGGGGAAGAAAGGTCCTCGAATGGAGACCGCGTCTTGGAAGAAGGAACATAGGGCGCCCCCCGACCAGGTGGACTGACGACCTGAAGAAGACGGCGGGCATCCGCTGGATTCAACGGGCTCAGGACCGGTTAGAGTGGCGCCAATTAGGGGAGGCCTACGTCCAACAGTGGACATCGAAAGGCTGATGGATGGGATGGATGAAGAGTTCTCTATAAAATAAAATTTCTCTAAGGTGTGTGAAGCCTACCAATCCACATTTGGCCAGCGAGGGTATATTGGACACACTGTGAGAAATCTGCAACCAACAGTGAAACAGAAGTTGTGAAAAAAAGACTAAAGGATAAAAGGAACTCAACAGTATTATTTTCACCAAAATTACTAATACCATTATTTAATTTTCATTAATAGCAAACCGTATAATGTACGTGTTAATCGGTTTAACTGATAAGGGTATGTTTTCAATGATGTTTTGATACAAGTTAGAAATAATTATTTATAGCTTATTTAATCAAACTTTAGATGGATTAGTTACTATAACTTAATTAGGAAGTAACCTATTATCCTAAAATTATAAATAACTAGAGAACCGCCCGCGCTTCGCTTCGGGACCCGTACCTAGGTAACAGACGCGTAGGTCCCGTTCCCGTAGAAATCTCGGTTAAAAAGTAGCCTTTAATTATGATCTGGAACATCAAATATAACGTTTGCCTATGGCTTAAGTAAATTATATGTAGTATTTGATAGCGTGATTAATCTTGCAAATTGCAAATGAACTAACGCCATTTATTAACAACATTCGGAACTAAATATCTAGCAACTAACAAAATATCGATCTTTCCATGGGAATGAGATGTTTTTCCGCAGTAAAAAGTAGCCTACGTCGCTCTTCACACCCCTAACTATCCCCACGCACATAAACCATACCATATAATAGGCAAGTTGCGACGTGAAAGCGTCACAAACAAACAAACACATTTTCACATTTATAATATTAGTACGGAGTACGGATATCCCGGAGGACACGATTCAATATACACCCTATAAAGTACGGAAATTCTCTAGGAATTCTTGCCATTAATGGTCACCCATCCAACTACTGACCGCGCCACCTACATATTACCCTTCTTGGTCAATCATGAATGTTTGACGTTTAACGCCGGGCTAAAAGCGTTATGCCAGGTTCACAGGGTAAGTCACTATAAACCCGAATTTACAAAAAAGCACAGTGAATTAACTTCAAGCCAAACTTATCATAATTAATCCTTGTCATTAGTCTTACTTTTATAAATTAAATTTTGCTTTATTTTACGTCATGAAAGTATTATGGAGTTTTACTATGAAGCTTCGTAATCTCGGTTCATCCCAAAGTTTATTATTTGCACCAGCTAGTCTTTAGTTACGAGATTAGCGAGCGGACTGATGATAAGGGCGCGGACACACTGCGCGAGAAAGACAATTTCGTTTAACGACAGCGTTTTTCAAAATTGGGTGAGTACCTAATGTTTCGGAAATCAAAAAGCAATCTAATAGTTTCCCAGGTCAAAATTTAAAAATAAATCGACTATTTAGATATGAACTAAGCACATTTTTTTCCAATTAAAATACGTGGATGCTTGCGTTGTGAGAAACATCAACAATAATTGTATTCATGATATCATTTTAGCTAGATGAGTCATATCGTTATTACACTGCGGATAAATCTTAATTTTGTATGGACTTAAAAAATATCATTATCTTAACAAAAAGTTTAGTTATGTCACTGTTGCGAATATTAGCATTCTATACAAAATAGCTGACTGATTAGACGGTTAAACAAAATAACGTGTTATATTGCAAAAGGGTACTTACTTACTGTCTTATTGTAACTGTTTAGTGTGACTTGGGCTTACAGGATTCAGTGGGTCGCAAATCCCTGGAAGTTTCCGCTGCCTTGACCTGGGGATTTTTAATTATGTCATTAAAGCGGTGTGCGCGTGCAACAACTGATTAACTAGTTTTATCGCTTTAAGGGCACGCTTCGCCATAATTTATAAGGTTCTGAGGCTTAGCGTAGGAAACTTATGTAATATGTACCGTGAGGTGGGGAAAATGACGCGTTTGAACAAGTTAATGTGCCGGGAATGCTGCTTAGGGACAAAACTTACGCTTGGAATAAATAACCTACTTACGGTTGCGGCAATGATTTTATATGCGAGCCAACACTTTGATATTAAAATGTATTATGTATGTCCTTAGTGTGTGATATTTTAAAAGAAAATTACGGTCGATTATTAGGCCTTTGACTGCCTCTATTTCTCGATGTTTATCCTGCCGGAACGATGTTCGGAAGGTCCTAAGTTCGAGGTGAGCGAGGTAAGAGCGAGGCGAAAATTAAAATGATGAGATTTATTTCTGGTTTCGGTGTGGGTGTGTGCTTTTATCTTGTGTGTTCATGGCACCCACGACACAAAGATAAAAGAAGCTTTGTTTGGTCCACTGGTTAAATAACAGAATTGATCTACGCCACAAGTCTTGAATTATTCAACAGGAAAACACTTTTAAGGATATCGTTTAGGACAGGCACAATTTTTGGCACCAACTGCAAACTATCGTATTCATTGTCCTATTCATCGATTGGAAAATGAATAAATTTAGTAACAAAAAAATACTGTTTTTGGTTTAAGTCATTAGGTATTTTGTCTAAAAATACTATATCTAGTAATAATATACTACAAGTACCTATATAAGATATTTATCTATTTAATTTAATATGAGAGTTTGTACCTATAGTTAAAAATATAAGGAACGAATACGTCTATGTTATTTTCATGGATATACTTACATAGGTAGGTATGGCTTTAGTGCCTTGGTCCGTTCCTTTATGGCTACGAAAGTATGAAATAAAAACAAACAGCCTAACATATATTATACCTACTTCAAAAGAACCAAATTTCATTGATGAAATAAAATCAATAAAATCGAGCGGTAACGAATCTCTCGACTGATTGGAAACGACTTATAAAATCAATAGCTTCAGTTAAATCGACATAATCAAATAAAAAACTGAAAGGATACGAACCGATTTCAACCAATTCTATATTCGAAACGGCGGCAAATTTAATAGGGACGGATTTTATTTATTCTGGAAATATTTTAATATTTCGATCAATGGAAAGGGAATAGTAATAAAAATATTATTTCATTGAACTTTCAATAAACAAGCGATTTCATGATTTAATCGTGAATGAATTATCGGTCGATTGCGTCTCGAACTTTGTTATAACTTGTAATCGGCTTTAAATCAACTAAATCTTTTGTCGAAGTTCTTTCGTTCTTATTACTTTTATAAACTGCTTTGATGAATTATTTAGTTTAGTATCTTTTAATAGTTTTCATGTAATGTTGCGTTGTGTTAGTGCGTAGTGTTCCCTAGAGAAACGCATGGTCGTAAAGTTTGTCAGTTCATTAAGGCTTCAACCGAATGACAGAGTAATAAGCACGGGTCACTGATGATGAGTGAATGAGAACTGGGTTAGAGCATACCGTACCACGCTTCTCCAATGCGAGTTCGTAGGGATGGGCCGGTCAATCTAAGCAATGAAAGTTTTCATGGTCGTCGATATGGGTTAACGAGTATCTAACGTTAACAATCGGAATCGATGGCTTTATCTTTATGTGCCAAAGAGTTAATATTAGCGGTCACCCATCCAACTAATGACCGCGACCGCTCTGCCACTTTTTATCGACGCATTGGGTATGGTATGATATAGGTACTTCTTTCTTTCTTGTGCTTCTTGAACATAGATACAGTTATGAGATGTAATACCTACATAATGTCATTAAACATAAAATTCGGAGATTTAAGGATCCCTTGTTGTAACTTTGTTAATGGCCATAATCAGGTTCCTTCCTATAACAAAGTTACCGTTAAAAGTTATATGGAAAGACTTATGTTGTTTGTTTCAAAATGCGACTTATTCCGGATTTCAAAGTTGGAACACATACCTACATTCGTTACGACGAGGAATCTTTGCCAGATTCCACTGTCACCGTTAGTCCTTCCTCGGTCGTATTTACTGCTGGCAGTTAACCAATGCGGGCTAAACGAATGCATCAAGCTTAAGTTTAACAATAATTTTATGTGTATTGTTAATTTAGTCAAACGTGTTTGTTAGTCAAACATTGTTGATGTTATTTTTAGCTGATATTCCAACAAACCGCACATGTTTCTTTGTCAGTAAAAGGAGATCCGCCAAATCCCATACAAAAAAAACCCAGGCCCAGCGCTAAAGCAATGTATGTCAGTTTTTAGAGTAAATATAGTAAAAACATTATATATATTCGGTTTTGCTAAATTCACATGCTAACATATTTTTTTTGCCCATTGAATTTTCACAGGCGCTCTATGTAAAAAATATATTTTTAAGTGAAACGTCATTATTCATTGTACAATACCATTATAATACTGAGATTATGGCATATATATTTATATATATATATATATATATAAGCATGTATATTTATATTGAAATAACTTTTATTTGCAATTTTTCATAGTCCATTATTTTCCACTTTTTCATAGTTTCGAACTTCTAGGTAATTTTTTCATAGTTAATTTTTTTGTAAATAAAAATATAACTGCAAATGAAAAATATGTAAATATAATATAATGTATACATGCTTATATGCCATAATCACAGTATAACAATGGTATAGTACAATGAATATAATGACGTTTCTCTTAAAAATGTATTTTTTACATAGAGCGCCTATGAAAATTCAACGGGCAAAAAAAATGTGTTAGCATTTGAATTTAAGAAAACCGAATACATACAATATTACTATATTTTCTCTAGAAACTGAGATACATTGCTTTGGCGCCGGGCCTGGGTCAATTTTGGCGGATCCCCTTTAATAAAAAATGGCTTCAAAATCAACAAATAAAAATAACTCAAACACTATTCGTTAGATGTCGCTCTTTAAATGGGAATTGAGTCGCCCAGTTAAACGTTGTTGGGTAACACAAATAGAAAACGGTAAAAAATATGAAAAATATGTGTATTGTTTTAAATTCCAATTTTCATAATGTATGCTTTAATATCGACGAAATTTCGACCAAATTCTCAACCCATATTCTACCCGAGGGATGGAATATGTTCAAATGCGTTTTTTACCAACGTCTTATAAACAACTTCTCTGCTAAACTTCATACTTATACGTCAAGCTGCTTTCGATATTTGCCAATGAGTGAGTAACCTTTCTCTTTTGTATCTATAGTATTTAGATCAGATAAAAAATTAATAAGTACATAGTATGAAAAAAAATCTCGTGCGCTGACGGCAAAAAGTAATGCAAGAATAATTTATAAAAAGCGGGTTCTGTTATTCTTTGTTAATGTTCTGTCGAAGTAAACTATATGTTTAAATTGTTATGAAAAAGTTTTCATATTTAGAACTTTATGAACAGCTTTTTTACTTAGTAACTTTACAAAGCAACTTCATAATATATTTACATTATTGCTTTTTACAAAAAAATAACCGACTTCAACCTCGATAAACAGAGATAACTCAAAAACTACTCGCCAGATGGCGCTTAATTCGACATGTAGGTGTAAAGTTCTCGTCACTACAAATTAATCAAGCCCAAACACTAGATAACTACAGTAAATCGTTGAGGAGTTCCCTCGACTGACTTTCGGCTTCATCAGATCGACTCCAGACCTTCATGAAATTGTAGCGCTTTCATGTACTTATGAAAACATTAACAAATACACTAGTCGTCCCTACAATTTTCGAAAGTTGCCCTCGATTTCTCCGAGATGCCATCATCAGATCCTGGTGATTCTTTTAAAAGGACCCCACTGCGCATATCTACTTTACAACAAAAAAAGAATTATCAAAATCGGCCCATAAACGACGAAAAAATCGCTGAACAAACATAAAAAAAAAAGCATATATACGGTCGAATTGAGAACCTCCTTCTTTTTTGAAGTCGGTTAAAAATATTATATGACTTCTTCTGGGCTTAAACCACAAACGCATACATTATGCAGACATTGATGTATGTAATGAAACATTGAAGGTATAAAAAACTGAATGGCTAATAAAAATAATCACTTAACGCAAGAACACATGCTGGCCAGGTGAACACACACCTGCTGCTACGAAACTTAATACGCGACGCTAATTTTGAATTACTTTTTTTTTAATAATTTTGCAACCCGAGACCTCATGAGACTCCGACGACAGATGAGCTACTTAGCCTGCGCTATATTGAATTAAAGCATTGTTTCTCAAGTCGTGAGCCGCAGATAATATAAGTCGGATAAAAGTTACAAAATAGTCCGCGAAGGATTTAAAACTTTTGTCTGTTTTAAGTATTATTCCCTAGATAATTTCGTGGTTTACGATTTTTCACCTTAAAAAGTTTCATTAAAATTCATAAATTTACATGTTTTTACTAAGCTATATCTGAACTATAGTCCCTGGTGTTAAAAATGAAATAACATTGAATTCTGCTCACAAAACCACAGAACTAAAAGGAACTATAAAATCAAAACATCGTTGTAATTTCTTATTTATTAACATTATATCGTCCGTGTTTAGAATTCTGCGTGGAAATATTTAAATTTGAAACATATTTAGAACTTGATGACCCAATAGCACGGAGTGTATTGTGAAATGTAAATACACAATGCTGACTTTCAGGTTTCTAAAATATGTTTTTTCCAGAGTGTTTTATGGCTATTCCAGTTTGGACGTGACCAATTTTTATTCGCCAGGTTGGGTTTATGTGTATGTGTATGTGTGTAACGCATTGGCCATATAACGCCAGGTGCATTACGCCAGTTTGCTAATTCCATATCAATAAATACACTTTTATTAGAGGGAGGATGCACTTGGTCGAATTCCCTTTTCCACACGTTTCACTTCACGTGAATGTAGTATCGCAGAGTTCTCCGAATTGCGTTGCAAGGTTTCTTTCGTGCGAATAAAAAAAATAACAACATTATCTAGGCGCCCTTTGTTGCCGCTTTCAAATGACAGTCATTTATTTTTGACAAGTAAGATTAACTGAGGAGAGTGCCACCACTGCCACTAGCTATCACGGCTTCACGGCGTTGAGTTTAACTTTTTACGTGATACACACAGTTGTTGATTTTTTGTTTTATGACAATGTTTAGACCGTTTTTCTTAAAGGGACTGTTTTTGTTATAGGGTAACGTTTTGTGATGATTAATGAGGGTCATATACTGGACCTCATTTCAGCATTTCGCCTGGCAATTTCGTATTTTGAGATTTAAAAATGCAAAATATCTTACTTAGGAAAATAATATGTAAGGATGGTATACTGCAATAATATTGAAATTATTATCATCTACCTGCCTATAACTTGTCTTTCTAGAAAGCGTAAAGACGTCTTATCCCTACGGAATAAGAGATAAACTCCAGGTATAGAACTTCTAATAGGCCAGTAAATAAAGTTTTGACTGCTTTTTGCGATGTAAGATAAAATTGGTACAGATAAGGTCGCGGTAAATATGAGGCAATTTAACGCGAAGTGTCGTAACTTCTTATATTAAAATATTTTTATGATAAACTTTTGACCACAGATAAAAAATAATGTTTACGACATATAGGTTTCAGAAATAACAGAAATGACTCTTAATATACCTAAGAAGTGTCTGTTTCTACATTAAAACCCATCACATAGGTAATAAATACGTCAAAATGATTAAGAAATTATCATCATCGGTTGATGACATGATACTGCAATATTTATATCTCGAATATTTCATGATTAGGTACGAAGCTTCTTTGATTGTTGCCCGTAATATTTACAAAAATGTTCCTCGTCGTGGACTTAAACCCTCACATTGAAAGGGAAAAAAATGTTGATAAAAACTACTTACATGGAGTAGTAAAATACAAAAAATTGTAGTGCACTTTATTTATTTATTTATTTATTTATTTATTTATTTATTTATTTATTTATTTATTTATTTATTTATTTATTTATTTATTTATTTATTTATTTATTTATTTATAGTACACCAACATAATAAGCATCCATTAATACAATCAAAAATCACATTCTAATAAGATAATTTCTTAATGCTATTACAATTATAGGTGTAGACAACATGCAATTTATAAGTAACAGATTTCATAGAATACAATAAAATATATAAACGTTAAATTACAAAACATTGAATAAGAAGTTATAATATTCTAGATCAAAGTAAATACTAAGACTACAATTTTTAATCGAACTTATTTTGAATTCATTACAAAATTTACAAAATTTATAATATTAGGTACCATGTCAACAATTAAAAATCTAAAGATAATTAGTTTATTATGTCATAATTAAAATAATGTTATTCAGATCAAATTGTTCCATGTCGATAATAAATATAAAACTAATCAAATAACGTTTAAAATTGAAAACTTATATACTTAATTATTAATTTCAAAATAAGTGAAAACATGTTATTACAACAAACTTTTCTTGAACTTGACAATCTTACTATCAAAAAGATCAATGTCCTTGGTTTTGGAAATACTATTAAACGATCGTACAATTCTGTTGATGGGAGCGTTTAGACCTAAATTTGATTTACATGTGTTTTGAGAAAAGAGGTTGTAATTCCTCGATATTCTTGGAATCCGTGATGGGAATGTAAAAGACAGGAGCGAGAGGATATCGGGAGCGTCTAGTTGGCTGTTAACAAGTTTGTAGAGAAAGACTAAGTCGAGCGTACGTCTTCTGTCTGCTAGTGATGACAAGTGGAAGTAATTTAATCTTTCCTCATAACTTGTAATGTCATTAGTAAGATTTAGCGAATACGTCAAATGCCATAGAAATCTCTTTTGCAAACGCTCTAGTCTCTTGATATAAATGTCATAAAAGGGATTCCAAATCACACTGCCATATTCTAAAATGCTCCGAACTAATGAATTAAATAGTAATATTTTTATTTTTGGCGATTTTAAGTCCCTGCAGTTTCGGAGGATAAATCCTAGGTTTTTAAAACCTCTAGTACATATGTGTTCTATATGAATGTTAAAAAATAATTTACTGTCCAGAATAATCCCTAAGTCTCTGATAGTATCTACTGTATCTAAAGGAATTGACTTAATTTTATAGGTGTAGTTGAAAGATACTTTTTTTCTTGTGAATTGCATTAAATGACATTTGGAGCAGTTCAAGTCCATGCTATTCACTTTGCGTTGAAACATCACTTAATGTTCATGTGCAGCTATCGGAGGTCAAGTTAGCAAAAGATAATAAACTAATAGTTTGAAAAACTAAATCATGCTTGTATAAAGCATTGATAATGCAAAGAAATAAATGTAGTCAGTGCGCCGTGAACTACTATCGAGGAGTTTCTCTGTCATAATATTGGATTGCCATCGGCCTTTGATCTTTGTAAAAACTTTCGAGACAATCATACTTCTTGAAGTTGGTGTACATTACATATTACAATATAATTAATTAAAAACAATTAAAATTTCATAAAAGAATTAAATTTACTTCAAATCAAACTCATTAATTACATGACATAATTTATTATGATATAAAAGCTTGTCTCGAGATTTACTTCTGTACTGACTTCAATTTACAGATTTTATAAAATATTTACTTTTTTTCTAAGATTTACTTATCTATATCAAATCAAGTTAGATACATACAATTAAATCTTGTGTGAAGTGTAAGATAAATTAAACATTAAGTGCTTTCAACCTACAGTTACCGCTCTTTTATAATTTAAAAAGTGTAGTTGTTTACTTATTCAGTGTACGCTGTGGACGCGCCGGCTGTTGCAACTTGGAGTGAATGAAAAATTCAGTCAACCCCGCTGAAAGCGGCACCGAACCAATAGTACTCGTAGATTTATTTATTTTTACCTTTCCCGGGAAAGTAGTGTACTACCTACTAACTATTTATATAAAAGAACTTGTCGTAAATCCTCATTATTTTAACATGAGCTTTAATTTTTAGTATCGAGTTTATTAATGTTGAAATTTATTTCCAGTAACCATTAAAATAATACAATATATTTTTTATGAAAGTAAGCTTGCAAACGAGCATTGGTGACAAACAGCAAATAAGAACAATATCAAGGTACTCCGTACGCATTCGACATGGAATTTGTTTCAATGGAAACCCACAGAAACTGTCAGCTTTCTGCCCATGTGATTAAGATTCATTGTAGATTGACGGCGACAGTTTAAAATGTCGTAAGTAAATTTGTCCTAAGAACTAACTCATGAATTAAATTTGATTTTGGCGAGCATTGACAATTCCATATCCTAGGCGACTCAAGTGTATACTGGGCCGTGATGCTACCCGGGCGAATTAATGAAGGACACCCAAGTCTTAATTTAACAAGTTCTATGTAATAAGTAAATATTCATGTATTCATAAAACCGCCTGAGGATTACATGAAACAACATTCAAGTCGTTCTCGACGACGCGACTGTTTCCAATACATTTTGGATAAGTGTTAATTTAACATGCTTAGTTTGAGTGGCTGGTAAAAGATTTAACATTACAACCATATTTCCGCCAGCGTTTTTACGGTTTACGGCGGTAAGGCGATTTTACGGTGGGATAGTTTCCAAAAATCTTTCTCACTGCTCACTTCCGTGATTAAGGAACTTACTTACTTGAGTCAACCGATAAGCAATTATTTAGGTATTTGTTCTTTCCACCTATCTCATATTTCATATTCTCTTCTCTATTCTTTCTTGACACAGTCCGGTCATGTCCGTGGGCACGTTCAATTATAAGTAGGTATAAGTAAAAAATTGTACGCACATAGAACTGAAAATAGAGTAAATAATTCGATAGATGAAATGAGTTAATTTTACAAATGAATGATAAAAACCGTATTAATTTAATATCTTTTCATTTGTCGGCTGTCAACATAAAAAAGATTTCCACATGTGAGATTGTGAACGTTTATTTGTTTAGTAACAGAACGACACAACCGTGTGTCAGTCAGAAGGAAAAGAAAACTTTCATTTTTACGCCGTCTAACGGATTCAATATCGACGCGGCTTGAATGAGTTCGGGGGTGGAAAATCGTTAATCATCCCTTTGTTGGATTTTTGTTACGGCCTAACTCGTTGCTCGCTTGTTTGGCCGCCATTTTTCCTTTCGAGTGAAAGTGGGCCCGTAGTCTTGACGGATTGTTTTTGTACACCTAGTTCGAGAGATACCTAGCCGTTTTCGTTATTGTTTTTGGATTCTCTCTGTGATATCTCGTTTTGAGTGCGCTTTCTGTGAGGGTCTATTCCAAAGCGGATTTTGAATTCGAATTTTATGTCCTCGATGTATCTACAATACATCGTACATGAGATTTTTTTAAAAGATAAAGAAGTTATTATTATAATTTAATTAGATTTTAGAGCAACTATCTACCTACTTTTTCCTTATTTACTTTTTCTTAGTGGACAAAGCAATGGAAATTCCGCTAAAAATAGTTTAGATGAACAAGAAATGGTTCATCGCTGGTTTTTCGGCTGCTTTAAAAACATTCTTATAAAAACAGCTTTTATATAGATTGTGTGTTCGAGATTACAATACGCAAGTCAGCATTAATTTAAGTACTTAATGGCATCATTTTCAGTGCATTAAATAAAAAGCCTACTCCATTATCTTATATACAAAATAGTCCCGTAATCATTGATTGACAACATAAATAATATATTGGTCCGTACCTACTACATCTTGTGGCCGTGTTCATTTGTACAAGAACATCTTAACGCAATCCCCGTAGGTTATCAACAACCCTCGGCTATCACCGTTGGAGCAATTAGTTAAGAAACAAACGACGGCTCGGTCAGGGGGTATCGACACCCCCTGTTCACGCTTTGGGCCGAAATCGGCAAGAAATAAATATTTCCGCCGTGTCAACTTGTTCTTACTTTGGGAAACAATTTGCTCATGGAATTGGTTTTACACAAAAGATTAAGTTGTTGCTTACGAGCTTGATTTTTTGCTTACTACTCGATTGATCATTTCTTGTAGGTATAACTTGTATTATATTTCTTATAAAATCAGGCTTTGATTATACTTTCTAGATGGAGAGTTACAAAAAAGCGTGCGAAAAGTAGTAAAGTACTAATGCAACTAAAAGTAGTTTAACATTATGGATGCCAAATAAATGTCCCAATGTTATAAACATTTATTTACAAATTCACATAATAAACATTTACCGTCATCATAACCCAAGACTCCTCTTATATTCAGAATCATATAAGACCGCCGTAGTTTCCAGTTGGCTTTGCGCCAACTTGAATAGATATTTGATATTCCGCTCGTCGCTCATACCTTGTCTAGCCCACACCAAACAACTGTGTCAACACTCAGATAATTCGGTCGCTCTGAGAGGAATGTTTTCTTATCTTTGGTTCGCGACCGATCGTGTTCTTTGACGAACTTGTAATGGCCAATCGCTGATTAGACGTTTCAAGTTCAGTGCGGTTTTAAATGGCTCAAGTTTGAGACTAATTGAGGTTCTCATTGAATGGTTCAATTGGCTCTGTTGAAAACTTTCAGTGGATTTTCTCTCTACAATGTAGGTATAAATTAGTTTAGTTAAAATTAGATTTGTTTTGACTTATTATAATAAGAAAACATGAATATTATGACAGATAAAAATATGCAGATGTAGATACAAAATGCATATCAATAAGTATAATGCAAACGAATGTTCTGAAAAAATCATTAAATTAATTTGGGTTTAAGCTGGTTTTTTCCTCATGTTCTAATTAATGCCTTAATGCAGTCACCAATATTAAAAAAGTTATTATTACTATTATCGCGTATAATATACTAAAAACTAACAGTAATATCGCAGGTAGTATCGTAGTATTGTGATAGTAGTACGCGAGGTCATAGCCCCCGGCCAAGTTCAAAGCCTCGCCGCTAAAGGTTGTGTTCAGCAATTCCATTCGCGTTTTTTAATCTGTGTGGGGTAGCCAAATCTGTGTACTATCTGCGTACACCATTGAAATACTGGCCTTTACATACAGGTTTCGGGATGAAATGTTACATTTGGGATTTACGTAGGTTTTTTTACATCGGAACATAGAAGATGGGTACACAGATGTAGGTATTAGAGATTTATTGTACGGTATAGGTAAATGCAAAAAATATTAAAATGAAAAATTGATGTAATAGACAAGCCTAGCAGAAGAGGTTTAACTATGTAATGATATTAGAAACGGCAAGAGTTTTTATGGGTTGCTTTGGGGATAATTACTACCTACTTTCTTTAAAGTTTTCTTCATAACCATAGTACCTACCATACATAACCTACGTTCAATACATATACAATACAAAAATATAAATAAACAATACAAGCAAAAAACCAACACCTACAATAGTCATATTACCTACCTACTTTACATACCTAATTAATTACGTTATATTTAGGTACATGTTTTATAATATTTATATTGAATTAAGCATAGGGATTTGTATTAAGCATTCTTGTAGACATTGAGGGTTATAACGAATAACAATAGCTTAAAAACGGTTTTAGTTGGCTAACCCTCGTCTAGATAGGTTAATGGTACCAGAGTACGTTTAGAAAAGTAGGTTACCTGTATACAAAAGTATGAACCGAGGCATGTATGTGTGCGTGTCTCGTATGTACGCAACGTAGCCAGCGGGAGAACGCACACAAAGATTTTCGTACAGTTGACTTACTTCTTAAATGCCCACTCTTTATCTTAGAAACTAATTGCAACATCGGAAACCATTCAGCTTTTTGGATTGACTTTTCAATTTTCATTTGGCATAACTATTTTTATTTTAACTAGCCTGTGTGGGTTTATCTACCGATTAATAACAACAACTTTTATACACAGTCTAAATTAAATCCGAGCTTTGCGGTTCAAAATATCTCCGATAAATATTACTGACATAACACGGCAACTCATGCTTTTCTTGAGGCGTTATAAATCTTATTTACATCAGTCTGTATTGTCACCTCACAGCGTTCGATGCATCTGGGCCAGCTTAGTCACTCTTCTACGATATAAATGTCATATTGCAGCGTGAATTGTGAAAGCAAACGAAACTAGAGTTCAACAAGGATTTGACGGATACTTATTGAGAAAATACAACACATTTCTGGTAGAAAATTCAACTGATTTTATCATACACATTCGTTTATTAACACAACAAGTAATCAGATGAAACCTATTGGACATATTACCTGTTAAACATTACTATGATTATTAGTCGATCATGACTAGGTAATTTAGACAATATCAGTACCAAAGATGTCACCGATGAATTGGCCAAGAAAGAGAGAAGAGGAAAGAAAGATGAACTGAGTCTCAAGTCTCAAGCCTAAATTACCTTTGGGTATAAACTGGAGAGTCCAGTGAGAAAAGCCAAAACATGAACACCCCAAAAACCGTTTTGTGTTAAACCATACGATAAAACTGTATCCTTGTCTACTGTATGTTTTACTTAAAGCTACAAACGCCGAAGCTACAAACGGTGAAGGAAAAACATCGTGAGGAAACCTGCATGCCGGAGAGTTCGCAAAACTCAAAGGTGTGTGAAGTCTGCCAATCCGCATTTGGCCAGCGTGGTGGACTATGGCCTTAACCTTTCCATTCTGAGAAGAGGCCCGTACTCAATAGTGGCCGTGATGGGTTGATGAATGAATGATAAATGAATGACTTAAAGTAGAAACAAACTCCCAATAGCGAGGTAATAATAATTTACTTTATATAAGTGTACGTTTTATCTGGTTTTTCATTGACTGTACCGTTAAATTTATCTGCTCATTTAATAATGCATTTACCAACTCTCGCAGCGTATGAATTAATATTAACGATTGGCTATTTTATTTTTAATTGCAATAAAAGCAAATGTAATGTTTGTTTTCATACGTTAAACCGCCATAATCCCAATTTCGTATGAAACGAGATAATATGGAATGAGCCATTATTGTTCTGTTATTTGTTGCGAGGCCTTTGATACTATATTACTAGTTATTTCTCTTATCGTTTTTCATAATAGGATGTAAATTTATTAAAAGTGTCGGCAGGTAACAAATGGTCATGTCGGACAGCAATATACTGTTGTTTTATAACCTGGCATATTTTTCCATAGTGCATGGAGTATATTGGTAATAATGTATAGATAAACAACTTAATTTTCCCTTAAATTAATAAAATTCCTTGCACTAGAATTCCTATAGATATCGCAAGTAGTTGGCTCGATTTCCGAAAATTGAAATAATGCTTAAACTTTTGAAAACTTTCATAAAGATTTGCAGGATTCGTTAAACAAAATACGCAAAATGAATTTCTATTGATCAATCCTAACAGTAGGTACGTCCCCGACAACACTCCATTAGGCACTAAAATCAACAGAGAAAATAAATAACCCATAACTTTATTCTGTCAACTCATTACTTATGTCATTTTAAATGACAGTTTACAACAGTTTAAGTAGTAAAGAACTGGAACAACATCGATTTAAATGTTTTGTAAGAAAATGTTATTCGATTTACGAATGTGTCAATAGTTACAATTCTCGGACAAGTTGATTTGTGTACTTGTTGGGCATTATTCAATAGATTGCGATTAAATTTACGTGTAGTGGCTATCAATTTAAATAACAGTTTTACAACACTAGCTAGTTTTGATTGACTTAAAATAAAAGTTAATTAATAGTAATTTTATTTCATAATATTTTGTACGTAATTTCAACACTTACTCCGCTAGGCCTTTATTGGTAGATATTATTTATATAACCTACTATTTAAAAACATTTTTATGAACTTAAGGATCAGCACTTAAGTTCCTTGTAAAATCTATACTACAAGGCAAGGGCGACGCTGGCTTTTGCACCATCTTCTTAATCACAATAGTCTGGAGTCATCTTCTTGTGGTGCCTCAAACTTTCACAAAGTGTACCTTACACGTTCTACATTTAGCTGTACCACATTCATCTTTCGCCATTGCCAATGTAAAAAAATTTTGATCCAGGTAAAAACTATAGCCAAAAATTGCAAATCTATCCAACTTTTTCCACTACTTCCCGAGTTCGTTTTTCAATTGTCCATCAGGTTGCGGCAGTTTTTAATCGTTTCCACGCGTAACCGCGACCGATGGTCCCGACGTTTGCAATTGGTTTCTGTTTTTCATTCGCCACTGCTATCGAGCATTTGTTTTACTCCAATTATACGTCGTGATTCGAGACACCTTTTTTAATCCTCGATTAACTTTGCTACCGCGCGAAACCACGATTTAAAAATTGAATTCTCTCGCCATTGCAATTTGAGTCGGCAATTAAACTTTCGTGATAGTTTCGGATTCCAGAGTTAAAGTTTTAATCGTCTAACGCGGATTGTATTGTGTACGATTAAGACCGGTTCCATTGGAATTGTTGGACTTTGTAAAGACACGTAAAACTTCATTGTTAATGATAGCCACAGTACAAAAAAGTCCAAATACGTTCCGAAAAATGTTCAGATGTTGCAAAATGTAAGCTATATGGAATTCGATATTTAAACTTTTATGGTAGTTCTGAATTCCAGAGTGTTTTTCAATTGGCATCGTGGATTGTGGCAGTTTTTAATTGTGTTCGCACGTCACCGCGGGCTGTATTCTCGGCATTTACAGTTTTAACGAAACACTGGAGGATTTCCAATCGAGCAATTGTTTTAATAAGTGTTTTTGGTTTCAAAACAAAATAATTGTAATTATGTTTTTATTTCAAGTCGTAGAAGTAAATTTTTGTACATGACAGAGATTTTTTTGTGATTAATTTCCTACGTTTAAGTATTTAGTTGCATTAGTAAATTGGGTTTAAATTTTGTTTTTTTTTTCTGCACGCAATTGAGCTGCGTTCTCAGCATTCGTGGATTTATTACAACACTGGTGCAAATTTATCGTTAAGCGATTGGTTTAATCCAAATAAATTACATTGGACACTGATATTTCTTGATTGCCAGTTTTATTATGTACCTAGATAGGTAACCATATTATCAAGGACCGAAATTACCACTGTGCGTAGGTATTACAACATAGTCTCAATGCTTTTATTTGTATCGAAATTACCTCTGTGCGTAGGTATTACAACATAGTCTCAATGCTTTTGTTTTGTAGATAGGTACAAATAAAAGCATTGAGACTACCTACCTACCTACGCACAGTAATACCTACGCACAGTGGTAATTTCGGTCCTTGATAATATGGTTTAATGGAATTGAAATTATTACGCAGCTAAATAAAATTAGCTTTCTTTTAGATAAGCGCGTAATCGAAAGGTACTACCTACTCATATTCAATATATAAATACCATAAACAAACAAATAGGTACACTCGTCAAACTACTTATACCTACTCTATTATTCTTTTTAGGGTTCCGTACCCAAAGGGTAAAACGGGACCCTATTACTGAGACTTCGCTGTCCGTCCGTCCGTCCGTCTGTCACCAGGCTGTATCTGATGAACCGTAATAATTACACAGTTGAAATTTTCACAGATGATGTATTTCTGTTGCCGCTACAACAACAAATACTAAAATACTGAATAAAATAAATATTTAAGTGGGCGCCCATACTTTCAACGCATCAGCGATAGTTTACAATAAAACAATTTAAATATTTAAGTGAGGCTTTTATACAACAGATCAGATTTTTTTGGCGTTTTTATACATTACCCTTCGTGCGCGAGCCCGACTCGCAGTTGGCCGGTTTTTAATTTAATTTTTATGTACTTAAAACATTTACTCCCGCTCTAGCACCAATCTATAACATCTTACTATTTGTACCTATATTAAATTTTTGTATACCTAATGTTTTTTATTACTCCCAAATATTGTTTTGTATTGTCTCGACTATGTATGGAAATATAATACTTTCTTTTAGTATTGTGATTTATTACGTGATGAAAGCGTACTGACCTAATGGAAACAGCAGTTGTACCTTATAATATACATATGTCTACCGACTAAGATTTAATTGGAAACGCACGGAAAATAATTTAAAACTCTCTAGGTATTTTTTTCTGAACTAATAAGCCATCTGAGCAAAATTTCATAACAAAATAAATTCTATAAGGCAAAGTAATTTTAAATAATTTACTTTTAAGTTAGAAATGCTTTAAGTTACCGCCAGGCAGTCACGCTGGAATTAGGTTATCCTTGATTGGCGTTTTACTCTTATAGTTTTTATACATTTCCGCGGGTAACCTACATTTAATCTAAACGTGCGAAACAATGACATTTTAATAACTTAAAATACTCTTTAGCCATTTACTGAGTCGTTATAAAAATATTAAAAAACGAGCATACACATGCAACTATACCATTACGTTATAAAGTCTACGAAAAAAATCTTTGTATTTTAATTGAACCCTTAAGACAACTCCTATGACACGTGGTTTTATCTGTCCCCTTATCAAAGGTCTCACAGTTATATCTTCAATTACACAAAAGGCCATAGGGCTCTCCGAAATTAGGAGGCCTTTTCTGGGGCTCACCAAATCATCTAAAGTATGACGGGATAGCGTATTGCCAGGTCTTTCCAACTAGATATTTTACCCTAATAACGGCCGACAGAACTTCAATACTAGACAGTTCTACGAACATGTACCTACGTTAGTTAGCCTGCAATATTAGCTACCCTGTTCATAGACAAACAGACACCATGTCAGGCCAAACGTTCGATACGTCCCACAGGGGAATTCCAGAACGCATCAACTAGCGTGCCTATCGAACGTCAATCATGAGTTATATCTAATAATCTACGATAGGTAGTTATGATGGACATTAAAGAAAGATTTTTCCTGCAGTGTGATATTAAATCTAAGCATTTTAAGTGAATTGCTCCTTTGCAAAATGTTTGTCAGTATGAAAGTTACTTTCAGTCAATTTTTACGAGCTGAATTTTAACTATTTCGACTAATCATGAATTAGAATTTTTATTTCATTGCACACGACACGCGTGGAATCTCTAAAATTGCTTGATTAATAAAGAAGAAATTTGGCGCGAATGTCGCATAAGTATTCAATGTTAGCTAAGAACGGAATTTGTGGTATTCTACCCTTGAGGAGAGTAAATAGGAGTTGAAATTGAACAGTACTCCTACGCAAAGAAAAACTAAAACTGTTAAAAAATAAGAAGACATAAATTAAAAATATATATATAAAAAAACGTTTAATAATAAGCGTTTTATAATAAGCGCACCGTGCAAGTAGAAATAATTTTTTGTTATTAGAATCGATGTCGAATACTAATTGACTTACTCCAACAATTAATATACTCCAAGACACTTATTGAACCTACTGTAAAATGTCATATTGTTGTTTATTTCAAAACTAGCCCATAAAAGCAACGTCAGAAGTCAATCGCATACATATTCCATTTGGAATCGATTCTCGATAAAATAATCAAAGTAGGGATGGTGTGGTCAGTCCATCGTTTCAATTACTTAATGGAACCCTTTTTCGTTGATTTAACCTTTGCATTTTTATCGGACCCAGGCCAACGATGCACCAATCAGCATAAAGCGATTGGCTTCGTTTTCTTACATATTTATGTTTAACAATACTGGGTTTGTTTATGAAGCTAACAAAAGAATGATCACTCTTTATACATAGTCATAATGCAATTAAAATGCATAATTATAATATTATTGTGATTACATAACCAATTCATGTGACATAGTTTGAATTACTTATAAATAACAATATATTATGTAGAACTTATTATTATGTATGTGATTATTTACAAATATTATTATTGATTTTTAAGTCTTGATCAATGTTCTTCAGTCTTTAGTCTTGAACAATACAAATGGTAGATATAACAAACTTTATTTATGTTTAGACTTTGATAATCCTGTACTAAGATAATGCTAAGAAATGTTACCTATTTAATAAATTTTCAATAAAATCTAGCGAACATATTTTGTAATTTAACTTTTTTGGAACTACATCTGAAGATAAGATATCTTCAAGTAATTGATCAAAATCAAGGCCTGATCAAGTGGCCGACATGCGCGTCCGACTCGAATCTTGATAAAGTAATTGATGCTATGATATGAATTCTTTGAATGTCTATCATTTTCGTCTTGCCAACTTTGTAACGATCAATCTTAGACGTGGTCAATTGGTCGTAGTAGAAATAATCTGTTCATTTTGTTACACCGATCAGCTTTGTCAAGAGTTTTTGCTAATCTCTTCGTGCAGTGGCTTAATGAGCTGACTATTAGACTGGTATCGTAAGTTATTACAGCTGTTTATAGATAAATAATGCTACTAATAGATATCTATCTTATTTGAAGATGTTCATTTTTCATAAATCCCTTTTAAAAAGCTGAAGTATAAAAAGTCAGATGTGTAATAAGTATGATTCCTAGCGAAGTCTTCCTTCCTTTCCCGTCTCTTTCCGCAGTCTTTTACCACCAATCTTAAATAAGTTTTATAACAATAAAAACGCTGACAAACTCATAACCTTCTTGGATCACGGTATAAATCAAACACTCAGCTATGTGTCTATGTACGCGTGTGTGTATGTATGTGTGTATGTACGCCCCCCCGACCAGGTGGTCTGACGACCTACAGAAGACGGCGGGCATCCGCTGGATGCAGAAGGCGCAGGACCGGTCTGAGTGGCGCAAGTTAGGGGAGGCCTATGTTCAGCAGTGGACGCAAAAAGGCTGATGGATGGATGGATGGATACCTATGTGTCACGAATGTCTGCCTCTGCCCCAACCAGGGGTCGAACGCGGGACCCATCGCTTCCCACGCAGTAATCTCCAATGTCAACTACGCTAGGTACAATTTTGTAATTCGTAGCATACAAAAGCCTACGAGATGGATCGTAAAAGTAGGTCAACTCATTTGTCACGTAATACGTGTAATCATTTAGCCTGATACTGTAAGGAGTAATAAAAATTCATGTTAAAAATATGCGTTGAATACAAACGAGACATTTCAGAGTTAAGACAAATTTGAACCGCAAGGAATAGTAACTTTAGGGTTACGTACGAAGTTTGACCATTAGGAAAATATACGCGTGAGTCTATTAGGAAATATGGAGTTCCGAGGCTCTCCCACAGAATAACTGTTTATATTCGTATCGTGCATGGGATTACCAGATTGCTTGCCATTTTTGGGACACTTTTACTAGGGTAACGTGGTCGGGCCGAGGAAATAAATATCTGAAAAAATAAACCACTGATATCAATAGGTTTATTAACCAATTTCAAAAAAGGAGGAGGTTCTCAACATTTATATTTCTTTATGTGTGTTTACTGAGTAGACCGATTTTGATGCTGCCTGTTGGATCCTGTGCTTGTCGTATAGGCCCATGAAAATTTAAGCGACATCTAACGAGTAGTTTTTAGTTACTAGTGGATGTTGAAGTCGGTTTTATTGTAAAAAAGTCAGTTATGATTATTGTCATGATTTTCAAGATACTCGAGAGAACCACTTAAAATGGCTGAAGCCTTTGGGATGACAGAACGGAACATTCATGTCCATACATATGAATGCTCACAAACACAATATCCGTCTCTTGCTAGACCCGGGTCAAGACGCAACATTTCGAGACAATCTCCGGAATTTCCGGCCATCTGGCTACCATAATCGCGTGAGAGCTGTATACTTCCTAATCGTAACATAGTTTATTAAAGTTTATTAGAAACATTCAGTTCCCAAAATAATAATTCACGCAAAAGTTGAAATTTGTTTGTGGTTAATAATATTGAAAATAATGTTTATTTTGTACAAGAAAAGGTACCCTAGTATCACTAAACGTGTTGAAAGAAATACTATTACTAACATTCGCTTTCGAGATCGTTTTAACTGTAGAAATATATTTTTGTAACCTATATGATTTATTTTCATGAAACTAATTTGCTGATGGTAGGTATAGTTTACAAACAAGTCGACATTATATAACCTGAGTTAGTTTAATAAAACAATCAACAACCAATGAACATTTTCCTTCGCAGTTCAATTTATCAAGTTAAGAAACAGGCTTCAAGTAAAATAACATCGAGATTAAAATCGTCAATCATCTTACATCAAATTGTTATCCCCTGCTCCATATTCGATCGGATATTTGCCTAGCAAGTCGGCAATTGATCGGTTCAAAAGATGAAGTTAATGCCCCTGTTCCTATATGTTCAGGGCCGTTACAAAAAGGGGTTCTGATTATTCCGATATTGAGACACGAGATTGCCTTCTCAGCGGCGTTATGACGGTGCGTTTATAGACTTGCGTGGTTGTGACCTGAATTTGTAAATTTACGATCGTATTTTTTATTTCGCGTTCTAGTCAAGGTGGATAGTAAAAGTAAGTTTTGCTAGCAAAACCTTTAGCTAGGTAAAAACCTTTTGATGGCTCAATATACGACACGGGTCTCATAATTGACGAGGTCTGTAGTATGCATCATCATGCCGCTCTACTGCGGATTTTGTCCAACCTAAGTGTCGGGAAAATTTAATAACGCTATAAAATTATAATAATTGAATATATTAGGTACTTATGTCCATAGATGTTAAGCCTTTGTTTGTGTTGTTTCAAATTAGGTAGAATATTTTTTTATTAATAAAAATGTCATTTTGTTACAGGTAAGCACGAGTTTTTTCCTGCTTGGAAGTTCCTAAGACCAGGTAAAATTTAAATTTTATTAAAAAAATACAATAATTAGGTAGGTATGCATTTCAATATCTAAGTAACTATTGCAAATATTTATTTTTGACATAATAAATCAAATCAGCAAAAAAAAAAACCAATTGAATATTGATCTCCTTTTTGTTTTTCTGTATATTTTTGCACCTTTTGAAAAGATTTGGTGGTTGGTGTTACGGACGAAAGTGTTGATTTGTGTTATTTATAGTCCAGTTAGTAACGTACTAATTGTTATTTGAGTCTTGTTGCTACCCCTGAGGGCTGAGATGGCCGCTAAAAAAATGTATCCGGCTCCTCGCCTTTCTATCCGAAACACAATCATGTTAATCACGACGGTAAAAGTGGTACTAAGTAACGTGGCGGGCGGTGGTACTTCCCCGAGTGAAGTTTAGGCTACTACTACCTAATATTGATGGCAAAGTAAACGGTAGTGACCACTGACCACTAGAGGGCATGTCTAGGTACTCATAACAAAGCGCTGCATACATACGTGCCTACATACATGCATAAGTAGGTACGTTACTCATATGTGCGTGAGTATAATTACCTACAAGCTTCAAGCTACAATATGAGAATACCTACAAGACTTATTATTACTCTCATAAAAGCTTTGTACTAACATTATAAGTAGACCCGCTTTCTTAACAATGCAGGGAAAATCTCGACCTGATGGGAATAATACAAAGAATTAGTAATAAGGCATATAAGAAGGGAATTGATTGAATTTCTAGTTCCTGTGATACACGAGAGCGAATCATTATAGCCATGCAATGTACAGGAACAACGTAAAGGAAAAATTAAAATTTTAATTTACAGTTATTTTATACGTAAATTATTCGGTCGATTTTAGAAGGAATCTGGTATGTAGATTGTAGACACGAGTTTTAATAGCATCTTACCAATGGGCATGAGTACCTTCCTACTGAGTAACGTCGAGATTAAATTGGGTGGTACAAAGCCCAGCAACTTACAACAAGACTTTGTGGCCATAATCATATCTGTTGGTCAGCAGGGTGTACAACAAGTAGGCTTAGATCCTTGGAAGGTGGAGTCTTTTATGTCTTGTACTGCGAAGGATCGGAATAGTCTGCCGTCGTCGGTGTCTCTGCCTGCGTATGATGTGGGAGTTTTCTTACTTAGTAACGTACGTCCAATACATCTTGGACTTTATCGCAGCTTACAAACAGGTGGAAATACAGTAACTTTTTAAAAGTAAACAAAAAAATTAATTACTTTATTTATTTTACAAAGTAAAAATATTTAAAGGGAGTTAATACTAAAATAATGGCATAAGCTATTTATTATCATTGTTTTTTAATGTAATTTTGATTCTTTGTCTTTTAATATTGATAGGTAGGTATAAGATATTTATTTTGTATCGAAACCTTCTCATGCTATCAATATTTCTACAAACACGAGAGAAAATAAACGATATTACGTTTCTAGTGAGATTCACACGGTAAAAACATCTCGGCTTTTCGTAAAAAGCTTCCGCATTCTTCTATTTGCAGTAAAACGGGAAAATGCTTAACTGATTCAAGTGAAGAAGATAGGCTATGTCTTGAATTGCAATATAAAAATATAAGTAAATGAATGTAGTTACAAAATAATCATAAAAGCTTTAATTTTAATTAAAAATGAATAATTTATTTTAACAATAACGTTCAAAACTAATGTAAGAACAAAACTTTTAATTTGGAAATTTGGAAAATATTTGTACTCGGTTGGAACGAAGTTATATTTTTGCAGTTTAACTCTGACACTTGAACCTCTGACAGACCTCATCTGACAGCTGACTTACCTGACGTGACAACAGGCACCTTAGTATTACCTGATAAAAATTAGTTAAATTATTTCGTGTTCAGGTACAACGTGTCTGACGAAAAACGTAGGCGACCCTATCATAGTTCTAAAGTTGCAGATCCTAGGGAATCTATTCAAGCGAAACATTCATATGTCATAGAACAAAAGGGGCGGCGATAAAATGGATAACATCGAGCCACTGAGTAATTTCCCGTCAGTCAAACATCATCTGCTATCTTGCGAGGATAAACATACGTATGTACCTATCTATGTCTATGTATCTTATTCGCTTTATGAACGAAATACGTTTCACGCTGCTCTTGTAACATATAAGGGATTCGAATGAATGATTTTGGCTAACTGTTTGGCTTTGGCTTTATTTTAAAACGTTTATAATCAACCATAAATTATCACCATCATCACAACTCATAACCATTGCTGGTCACTGGTTTTCTATCAGAATGTGAAGATTACACATGTCTACTCTCGTTGGCCAAGTGCGGATTGGCGGACTCCCCACCAATTTGACCGAAATAAAGATGTACCTAATAAAATTGTAAGTACCCGTTACAGTAAAAAAATTAATATGCCTTGCACTTCATGATTTTCATGTTATGACTATGATCAAAATACTTCACAAAAATCAGTACCTAGTATCTAGTTACTTGCCAATTGTTAGTCAATACCGAAATTGGTATCAGTAATAAATTGGTGACTTCTCAAATAGGTATACCTACAACAAATCCTATTACGAGCACGGCTATGAAGCGTTTGATAGGGTAGCGAAAAAATAAGGCGAAACGAAACGCCTTTGAATTTAAGCTCCTTCCACTTAACACGACAACTGCTTCGTTCTCTAAACGTTTGATTTCGGAATAAATAAGTATAATATATTGTTGAGTAAAACTGAAGTACAGAAAAAGCGGCAAGTGCTTAATTATATGCAGTACTTTTTTTATTGTCACGCTATTCGCCGAGCAAACGGTTTCATTAAACAAAGCGCAAAGGACCTTTCTGCTTTGTTACACTCTTAGGTGAATTACTCAAGTAATAAAAAAATTAAAAATTCTGTCACTATGTATAATAACACCCTTATTATTTTTTATGCGTCTAAAATAAATATTAAACGGAGAAGCTTCCTTATTTTAAAATTGTAATTTTTTTCTGTCTGCGATCTACCACAAAAAATATTAATAATCTCATTATCCCCCAAATCAATACATTTTCCTATGTCTTAGCTGTCACGATTTCAAGAGGTTAGGATTTCAAATACTTTAAACTGAAAGGGTGAGGCACGCACCAGCATAGCGAAATGGTGGCGCAAGAAGTCACCGTCAAAATCATCGAACCAAATCTTCAACTCAAATCAAACCGAAATCATCGATTCGATTACTTCACAATCAGTACTTTTCCATGTACCTAATTATCATTAAGATTTTTTCCGTAACTAAATGTCTGGAGTATTAGGAAAATAATGTTGGATTTCTCGAGGTTAGTAAAATATTTCGCTAATACCGAAATTGACTCTTAAATAAAATACCAATAAAAATTTAACCCAATAAGAAATATAAAACAAGCATAAAAATATAATGGAACGACTGCGAAAAAAAATTAACGGCATAAATGTATATAAGTAGGTATTAATAAATTTCTTTAAGGTATACTTGGCTTAGCTTTCGTTATTATTTTTTATTCACATATCACTACAATGTACCTTAATCAAGTAATTACCTTCACTGATTTAAAATTCAAATTTCCTAAAGTTTCTATATCACTAGTCACGGCCTATTCCGATCTAATACCAAAAAACTAATACCATTTGGTATTAGTTTATTATCCCAGTGAATTTTTATTCCGAACGAATACCATTCAAAAGAAGGGCCTTTTCCGATCGAATACCAAAAAACTAATACCAATCCCAGTGAATTTTTACAATTATCTCTTTAATCAGTCAATCATGAAAGCACCTCAGAGATCGTTTCCACTGTTTAACATTTACCGGAGTAATATCGGATAGATTGACGGTCGATACAAGTAAATAAATTATAATTTTAAATAGGCCATAAAAATATGTTTAAATAGGTACGTTTGTGCGATTTTGTTCGATATTTATGACTCTAGTTGTCCCACTTGACGGTCGAAACCCCGCCGTTATTTATTATGTAAAAGGGTTTCTTCACATTGACTTTAATGAATGTTTCTTTTTCTTTTTGCTTCACATCCTTAATATAAAATTTAACTATACACTTCTCCTTCTTGCAAATATTAATTTTAACATCATGTCATTGTGTGTGCATTATTTTTAAAACGTACAAACTATTACTCCATAAAATAGTATAAATCTTATGAAGGTTTTGTATCATTTTGGATACGTAACAAATAAAGGTTTTAATTAATTGTAATTTTATTTTAGGTTTTTAATAATAAATCTTTAACCATATGTAGTAAGTTTATCGATATGTTTTGCTCGTTACAGTTGAAACCGCAATATAATCGAAATACAGTACCGAAAGCTTCCATTTTACAACGAACGTCATCCGTCATCAGGCAATGAGGGTAAAGGCGTGTGAATTCGCCGCTAGAGGCGCTAGTGCAGAGTGAGGTCTGGCTGTCAGTGCCACAAACTTATTTGACCCGGTAAGAAGGGCGCTACTGTCTTTGTTTTTGTCTGACAACAGTATAACATTTGCATTAGTTCCAATTTTGGCCACCGGGTCAGATAAGTTTGTGGCACGGTCACTTCTCACTTGTCTGAATATCACTTGTCACTGTTTATGTATGGGTGGGCTTTGACAGCAGGAGCTCACTCGTAGGTGACGCCAACTGATGAGTACAAAAACGGCGACCCTCATTGTCATCCGTCTATTAAGGTAGCCATTGACGAAGCGTCCATATGGAAGTGCCTCCATACATTTAGAAGCATTCCAAATGGACGTATCGTGAACGGCTTCCAAAATTTCAAAGATTTCCTTTGGAGGTACTTCCATATGGATGTCTTCCATTTGGAAGCATTCAATGGCTACCGTTAGAATTGCCTGTGGACACATACTATAATTATGATAATATCGGTTTCTTTAATAGACGTAGTTCAGAATATTATGGCCCAAATATTTTCGTTCTGTTTAACATGATCGACAGGCCCAAACACGTTTGGATAAACATGTTGCAAATGATCGGCTAATCTTCCATCTCTGTCGTTTCTATTATCCACGTCTGCCGTTTCGCTCGGTCTCACCCCTGAGCCACTCATGTTTATAATAACTATGCAAATTGGGCCATTTCAATATTGCGCTCGAACAGGACGAACCGACGAGCACGGCTTATTGTAAATATTGTAATTGAGTTCCCGGCTTTTTCGTTGAAGTGTCCAGCTTAATGCGGTTAAATATTGCAAATTCGCATTGCATTCTTCATTCGTTCGTTATACATTTGCTTTCCTGTTCCGTATGAATAAATGTAGCTGATTGCCTGCGCTAATCCAATGATGCTTTTTTGGGTTATTTCAAGCAGTTAAGGTAGTTTCTTATCGATTCTCTTAGTTTATTTTATTGTTAGTAGTTTGATTAGTTTTGTGTTAACTAAGAAGCTATTTTGCTGTTTGGAGATAATGGTAATGGTGTAATACCTACAGTTGATTAATTATTCCGACGAAATTGTTGACGTCGAAGTTTAATAATATGGATCTTGTAGTAGTGTATTTTAACATACCTACTACATGGTGTTGCTCCCGCACTTACAAATCATTTATCTGTGGCATAATAAATATATTGAACGTGACCACCGATATTAGCCGGTTGGTGGATCTGTAATCGTTTGTCCAATAATCAACGAGTATCAACAACATTATGTGGTTGGCTACTCTGCGATCCATCGACAATTCATCTATAGTCATAGACACCGTCTGCTTTATTTATGGTAGTACATAATTAAAATTATTTCTCCGCAAGTAAACATCCGTCAGAAATAATAAGATTAAATGAAAAGTGATGATGTATCCATACATTTTGAGGATCCTGGATGCACATTTGTTATCCATTTTGGTTCATTATTGTTCCCACAATAATTGAAAATAAGTTTTTTCTCTAGAGACTTTTTATAGGTATTGATACCATACTGCATGCAGTACTTGTATTGTTAACATGAGCTCATATTTTCCTTGATTAAGACTGCACCCAGCCTACATTCCAATGTAGGGCTGATGTTATTTACCCAGTTGCCTGATCAGCACTGTGGAGATTACTTGTTAGGTATAAAGTTAGTCCATACTTATATAAATTTTCTATTAGCGATAAATATTAGGGTTATTAAGTCTAGTGTAGCTTAACTTAGAGTTATACAGTAGTTAAGTTGTTCTTATAGGTAATGTTGAGTAGTAAATAAATAGGTACATACTAAGTATAGTATTGTTCCTCAGTACTATACCATAGTATAAGTAAGGTGTTAGTTATATCTAATATACAAAGTTTTAGTTATAGTTTTGGGCCCATAGTTTAAGATAATAGTTTATACTCCAATGGTTTAGGATTGAGATAGTAGGATGTAGGTTCCATAGTCCGGTAGGTATAAGATTTAGTCTTTTCTGAGTTTAGGTTTTATTCTTGTTTATAAGAAAACTTTTACATAAGGTAAAAAGTTTTTTTTTTCGGTTACCTCGGCTATGTCGGCTAACTGGGTTAGCCTCTTTTGTTCGAAGGGGGGTATTGTAGTAGTGTATTTTAACATACCTACTACATGGTGTTGCTCCCGCACTTACAAATCATTTATCTGTGGCATAATAAATATATTGAACGTGACCACCGATATTAGCCGGTTGGTGGATCTGTAATCGTTTGTCCAATAATCAACGAGTATCAACAACATTATGTGGTTGGCTACTCTGCGATCCATCGACAATTCATCTATAGTCATAGACACCGTCTGCTTTATTTATGGTAGTACATAATTAAAATTATTTCTCCGCAAGTAAACATCCGTCAGAAATAATAAGATTATGTTTGTTTGTTATGTATTACAAGGAATATTTATTTATTTATGTAAATTTAAATAAACCTAATATCCTTAATTATATAAGGCGAATTCTGGATCGGTTGTCTGTGGCACTCTGCAACTTTTTGTCACTCTTGTCGATGGAATCGATCTAGCTGTGATCCGGTTAGCGATGGGTCAGTCTGGTTTTTGCGTGGGTCCGGGACGCACACCTGGCCCACCGCCGACTCATGTAAAGGGGTCACGCTGCTGCCTGACGCCATTTTCTGATAGTAATGTGGTAGACTGGACACCACGTTTTTTTTGTAACGCGCTTCACGCGTGATGTAAAGCTCGGTTCGCGATCCGCGCCCGCCATGCTGACGCCTCGTTACGTGGAGAGAATCAGGTGAGACATATCACCACTGCGACCACCATCGTCACGCCACGCATGCCTCGCCTCGAACACGCAGTTGCCAGCCGTGTGGCCAGCTCCGCCTGCGCTCACTGATCTTCCGGATTGGAGGCCAACCATCGAAGACGACGGCGCGCACCGCCAGCTTCTGCCAGCACCTTGGCCGCGTCGACGGTCACGCTCGCCACGTGCCTAACCTGTACATGCGCACGCGCACGCCACGTGGAATCCCAAGGACTTCCACCTGCTTGCCTGCCCTGACGGCCCACAGGTTCCGGGTAACGGCTGCTTCGAGCTTCGGAATCACGGGACACCGTCGGACGACGCCCAGGATAACCCCCGAGGTCCCGTGGGAGAGCTGACACTAGTGTGCGGATTACCTTCCCGTCCATGGTACCATGCGTGAGTTGACTTTTATTATCTATTCTGGCCAGAATCTGTAGAATCAGTGCGCGACGTAATATTTCAGGCACCGATGCCACTTGCCACGTAGACATTCTTTTTTTTTCTCAATATTTAACCTAACTTCTATTACATGATTGTTCATTTGCGGGCCGAGCCGCCATGTATCCGCGATTATCTAATATAGTGAGTAATATCCAAATCTAATTCTTTTTATTCTAAACAAACCTCCCACAGGATAAGTCAACAAGAGGTCCTTGAACCAATGGTCCAATGCTTAATCTACCGAGAACTGAAGGACACTCCATTTCTATTTTATTTTAGTGTAATTAACTTGTTCGCGTAGTCTTTTTGATAGGTCACCATACCTGTAGTGAATTTACATAGCACATTTAAATTAACACACATTCATCCTAAAATAAATATTCAGACATTTTCCTTTCAATCCTTTTTTTTTTATACGCGACAATCTCTTTTAGTCCATAGTAAATTTTACTGTTAAGTGATCATAATTATAAAACTGTCTATATCATCCAAAACATAGAAATATCTATAAGCGTTAATTTGAGATTCTTATTCTATTTCACCAACGTACGATTTCGTGAATACTTCGAAGCATGTTCATGTCGCCTGCATTCATTATAAGTTTGGATCTCAGTTCGGTTTGCAAGATCTGATAGGCGTCTGCTCTAAATCTATCACTCACAGGTGCAACTTTGCTTTGAGACATAATGTATACAGGTAGGTATGTACCTAATCAATTTTTAATTATAGCAAAACTTTATCATTCCAACCCCTTTTCATAGTCCGATTCGTAACTCGCGTCGATCCTAAGTGATCGACAAAGTTAAGCAAGTGTTATCACGGTCGGTATTTGTTTAGCTGACTGCTAGTGGCAAATGTTCTTACGTGCTTCCATTTTTTCGAAGGGCACGTTAACCCATTGGTCCTGGTTGTAATCGATAGAACCTATGTTGGAGATCTTCGTCCGGCATGAGAACTCATTGGATTGGCCACTTACCCCTCCACCAATCCGCATTAGAGTAGCGTGGTGGATTATGCTCTGGGCCTCCTTAATGACGAGAAGAGACACATGCTCACTAGCGAGTTAATGGGTTGAAGCCAATAGCTATAGCCAAAGTATATAAATTTGCAAGTACTGAATATTGGTAGGTTTATAAATCCTCGTATTTTCCGATATAGAACGGTATATTTGCGTGCTATGCATTCTTTACTAGTTGAAATCTGGAAGTTGTTCTCGAGATCTGATAGGTTTTGCTCCAAATCCGTCTCTCACGGCCCCAACTATCTTAGATTTCCGATAGTTGGTTAGAGCAGGTTAATGCAACTCAAAATTGGTTTTACTATCATTATCTTTGGTATTTTAAGGGCTGTCAGATAATGGCAATCGATTAGATTACTAAACAGATATTAAAATTTATATTATTGGACTGTATTGGGATTTATGTAATCTCATTCAAGTTATAATTGTGAAATAACTAAATTTATTTTTCTGTATATATTTTATTAATTTTATAAGCTTTATATCTATACTGTCGGATTTAACTGCGAGTTCCATCTTTACGTAACGTTATCTGCAATAAGTATTTCATTAATACGTACTGTTTAGAAGCATCGACCACGGTACAGCTGGTATAATATAAATGTACGTACGTAAAGGGAACACTCATTATTTTTATTTGCAAATTTCTACCGTAGGTACCTATATTATAACGCAATATTTTACTTCATAGAATAGATAAGCTAATACTATTTTTTCTGTTAATTTCACTTATTTTACGATTCACTTTATATTATGTAAAACGATAAAATTTGGCGTGTCACTATATTGTATTGAAGTATTGTAAACATTTCGACAACCCTAATTTCAGGTTTGGTTGATAGGGCTATTTATTGTTGTCAGAACAATAGCAGGGACTTGCGAAACAAGCTTAATAAAAGACCGTCCTCGACTCAGATACCAGTAAATATCTCAGAGTCGACTTCCGTGTCAGCTCAATATTTAGGTGCTTAGAACTTGTAATTAAATATTTTACAGAATCTGGTTTGAATCAGATATAATCTGTTGATTATAGAGTTCGGTTACATTATGGCTAGCCGGCTTGAACCATTGGCTCATTACTGGGCATTATTTTGCCGATCTTTTAGGGTCGACATAAGCCGTCGGGGTTATGAGCGCTGGAATGTGTGTAGTGTAATAATGATCATCAATTTACAATTTGCTATGGTGACAGAAAACATCGGAAGGAAATCTGTGAGTTTTTCTAATGATGTCTCTTCGACTTCTTACTTCGAAGCTCACCGGAGACACGGTTATGACATCGATGTCGAAAAGAGATTGCCAGTCCCTGTTAAAAACGAATTTATTACGTGTGCTCAAAGTTTAAATCAGCTTATAAGCAAAATTACTTAAGGCAAATTCTGGCCGCCAATCTACACTAAACCTTAGTCTAAGGCACTTCTCACATTACGCTATTCATTAGCTACGCGACTGCAACGCAATCCCAAAATTCTATGTATCTGAGACTTTTGACTGACAGGAGTCGCATCGTAGGTAGACGCGTCTCCTGTCAGTGAAAAGTGTCACATACATACAAATTTTGGATTGGGTTGCAGTCGCGTACCTCATAAATAGCGTTGTCTGAGAAGTGCCTAAGAGGTGGAAAAATGGCATTGATATCGGTTGCCATTACAACAAATTCCGAATCACGAACAGAGTAGGTTATGTAGTTGTAGGTATAGGTACCTATAGCTGTTAAGCTCTCAACAAGAATATGATCAGACGTTTGGTTGTTGATTTGAGAAAGAAGGTGGTATTCAGCCAAGCTGGCTTCACAATAATGTCATATTACTTCAGAAATACGTTAGACGTAATTGAAACATGTTAGTCGAATCGTCGTATTATCGTATCACACTTGTTGAGACGGACTAAATACGTCCATTTCTGGGTCGTTATTGTAGAAAATAATCGTATGTCCCCCAAATGGACAACAGTGAAAGTAAATTAGTAATTTACGAAGTTGCTTCATTCCGAGCAATTAGATCCAATGGTATTTTCATTTACTGCAAGATAGACGGAATTACTGAGCAGCGTTAGTGTTGATAATGGTGCAAAGTTTTGAAGATAAATCCACATGTTAGAGTTTTGGGCTCACATTACCGTCAAATTAAAGCATCGCGTTTTCCCTTGATACTCGTAATAGTTCCGAGAAAAACACCTTGGTTTTTAGTGCTTTATCAATCCTACTAATATTATAAATGTGAAAGTTTGTAAGGATGTATGTGAGTGAGTGAGTGAGTGTGTGTGTGTGTGTTTGTTGCTCTTTCACGCAAAAACTACTGAACGGATTTTCATGAAACTTTGCAGTAATATAGCTTAGACATCGGAATAACATAATTTGTTAAAATTTATAGAGATTTTTGAAGGGATTGGTTTCCCGAAGCGAACCGAGGGCGGATTTACTAGTAGACTATAATATTCTATGAGGTTTTTTAATGTAAATCCCAATGGCAACGAAATTGTTGAAGTAGATTTTATTATCATTATTTACAACTGTTTGCTTTAGAATATATGGTCTGACTTTTTAATGTAATATTATATTACGCAGAAACAAGCCTTTTTCAAAACCTTAGAGAATAAAATTAGTAAAACAAGCAATTTACACAACGCATGACGAAATTACGAATAAATGTTCCTAACATTTGTTTCTGATTTATAACTTGAAAATTGTGTTTCCAAGGCAAAAAAATCTGGATTTCTAAAACAAAACAAGATTTTTATTTCTCAGTATAAAAAACCTGGGCGTTTCACAATGGTTAAACTTGTGACTTGGGGACTTGTAGCTGTACAGGGATATCTAGCGTTAAATTAGTTAAACGAGGGGTCGCACTTCCAACATTAGAATACGCTGGGCCAACGGAGCCGTGTATAATTTAAAAGCTTACCTGCTTACATTACTTTATGTTATCATCTAAAGGTCAATCCCCACTGGTCTTGATTTTTTCATGGAAAAAGGTACTAACTAGCAGTTGAGCCACCTGATTATTTGGTCATCTTTGCCTTCATGGCCAACGATGCCATTAGTAAAGTGATTGGATTGGCAGTAAATAAAGAAAGAAGAAGAAATAAAGCCCTGGCTCTCAAGTGGTGGTGGTGGTGGAAAAAATGGTAGCTAGACAGCCCGGCTTCAGTCCTACCATCAAGACTTTTGGTATTCTTACGATAATTTGGTCCTCTTGTATGTTTGGGATCCAGATTCTAAGACTCCTCAATACAGCCAAAATATCTTTGTATTAAGATTTCCGTAGGCCGTGTGTATTATAATAATGTTTCAAATGCCCGAGAACATTGTTTAAGGCAAGTGATTCAGTTTTAAGTAGGTGTTGTCTTAGTTACATAGTTTACCACTAGTGACAAAATTTCGTGTATAATCATGGGATTACTATTTGCTTTCGATTTCAAATAAACTCATCTGGTTCGATTGTTATCGTTAGAGAGATTACCTATGGCACGATAAGCTCTTTAAATATTTCAAGAAGTATGATGGACAGTTCTTGACCTCTTCAGGTAAACTTGTGCTTTGCAAAGTTCAAGTACCGATGAAGTTATAACGTAGTAAGGGTTAAACTAGGAACTTGTCGCCTGTATCTATATGTATTTTTTTTCGATACGCTTAAAACATGTTTATAGTAAGTCAATTTTACACATGCCAATACAGGTCTATTTTTGTGATAGGGAGCCAGTTTTCACACCCTCATTGTCCGTTTATCCGTTTTCGATTGACTAGTACGAATGTTCGGTCATGCATCGAAAATTCTGATGGCTATTCGGCTAGTCCTTTGTCTGGGTATAAAAAAGGGAATTCAAAGATTGGGGCGATGTGGAACTAGCCTTATCACACAAAACACCCCTCGTGCTGGCAAGTTGTGAAAACATGCCTTTGATCTTATATTGTTCACGTGACCAGACCCCAAATTTGTTTAGAACTACCCCTGGAGATAGGTATTTTACTGACGTCAGATTGTACACTCGACCACGCAGTTAAAACTTTTACCATGTCCATTATGTATCTTTTCGGCGCGTTATGTTTATTTTCGTACTTCGCTGTTAGAGAACCGCCCGCGCTTCGCTTCGGGACCCGTAGGTAACACCCGCGTAGGTCCCGCTCCCGTAGGAATTTAGGCTAAAAAGTAGCCTACTACTCGCTCTCTTCACTCCACCCTGTCTGAGGTGTGTGGAGCCCTCGGGACAGTTAGTTCCCCTTTGGGGATGTCTCTCGCGGCCTGTTAAAACGGGCCAGTCCTTGGGTTGGGCCCTAAGGCCCTTGGTTGTCCATCTGTGGTTAACCAATAGGTCAAGTCCGGTGAGTGGTGACCTTTTTACAGGCCACAGAGTCTTAAACGGGATGGGGTTCATCTTCGCGCTGCCCAGGCGATCGAGCCCCTACCGGGTGAATCCCGCTGGTGGGAAGCCCAGCAGGAGCCGATCAGCGTCGGGCGACGACTTACGAAGCCCCACTATCAGTCAGTGCTAGGCCCGTCCCGCGCAACCAGCAAGTCGCGCGGGAAGGCCCAGCGGTCCGGTGGACGGGTGTGGAGCGGCACCAGGTCCTGCAGATGCGGGAACCGCGACGCGTCGACACGCCCGAACATGTTGCGTGCCAATCGCTCGATGAAGTCGTCCAGGCTCTCGACTCGAAGGTCCCTCTGGATGACGGCGTTCCTGACGTACCTCGGCGCACCAGTCAGCCGGCGGAGCACAATCGCCTGAACTGCGCGCATCCTCTTGCGCTGCGGTTCGCTGGCGAGCGCGTACCACGCCGTTGCCGCGTACGTGAGGCGGGGTCTGATGTACGTCTTGTAGACCCCGAGCTTCAGTCCGACAGGGAGGCTCGAGGAGAGCACTGGTTTCTGCCATCGCACTTCTAGAATTCGCGACGGCTTTCGTAACCTGTGGCTTCATCGAGAGTCTTCCGTCGATTTTGCCCAAGTATTTGGGCTGTGGGGCCCATTGGATATCTTGTCCATGAAGCTCCAGAGTAGGGTCCCGCCTGTTGAGGTATCCTCCTATGTTCACAGCCGGCGTCTTCCCGACATTCACCGACAGTCTCCACGCGGCGAGCCATTCGGGGAGGGCATCAAGCGCACGCTGCATCTTGACAATGGCATGGGTTCTATTCAGCGACGTGGTGATGTACGCCACGTCATCGGCATACAGGGAAAGCGACGCCCCCCCTGCCGCCGGGATGTCGTCGGTGTAGCAGGCGTAGCAGACCGGGGACAGGCAACTCCCTTGCGGGACGCCGGCTGCGATCGGACGCTCGGTGGATTCGGCGTCTTCAACCACTACTCTGAAGCTTCTATTTTCGAGGAAACTGGAGATCATCTTAACGGCACTCCGGGGCGCCGACGGCTGCGAGATCTTGTAGAGAAAGCCGTCGTGCCAAACACGGTCGAACGCCTTTTCCATGTCGAGGAATACTGCACACACGCGTTCTCTCTTATTCAGAGCCGCGGTAACGGTGTGCAACACACTCGACAGTGTAGCCGTGCTGTTCAGCGGCATCAAAAAGTAGCCTTCCACTTCTGTTGGCAGCTAGGCTATTCCACCCCGGATGCTTGCAGTTCCAGTCGCCCGCGCCCACCACCGGTGTCGGCGAGTCCAGCAACTTGCGGACATCAGCCAACAGGATAGTGCCAGCGGGCGGGCGGTACACTGAACACAGCCGGAGCGGGGAGTTCTCGAGGCAGAGCTAAAGTAGCCTATTACATTTGCCTATGACTTAAGTAAATTACATGTAGTATTTGATAGCGTAATTCAGAACTTGCAAATGAATTTTGTTAACGCCATCTATTGGCAACTCCGAAAATAAATATCTAGTTACTAACAAAACATCGATCTTCCCATGGGAATGGGATGTTTTTCCGCGGTAAAAAGTAGCCTACGTCACTCTCCACCCTCCTAACTATCCCCACACACATAAACCTTACCATATAATAGCTTTGTTGCGACGTGAAAGCGTCACAAACAAACAAACAAACACACTTTCACATTTATAATATTAGTAAGGATTCTTTGTCCGTTAACCCTATTTTTTACCAAAGTGATAAGTGATATGAAACGGACGTAAAAAATAGTCAAATAGAAATTACCAACAGTGACGAAAAAGTAAAAGATAACATAAAGAACGTAATTTGGCGTTTGCACTAAGATAAATATTTAGTTTTATTTGAAGGTTCTTTTACTGCATTACAGCCAGATGTTTAAGTTTAGTTTTTTACATTTAGTTTTTGACATTATTCCTATCTCGGATTAGTTGAACTTAGTGAGGCCGCAGACCGGCACCACATATTACTCGCAACATATATTGACAGCGTCAAAATTATTGCTATACATTTACGCGGCGACAAACGTATTGAGTATATGCACATCGGAAGCACAATTGTAGCGTCTAGTTGTATTGTCTTTCATTTTCGTAACGTCATTGTTGACATTTTTGAAGAACGGCGCCACATAAAACGAACGTGTTCGTTCTTCAATTGTTGTAGCGCGAAAAATGCCTCGCCACCAACTGCACCTACTACAAATGTGTCCTTGATGTGCGGGCTTACATGCAAATATAGGGGGGCGATATATATGTCGCGTTTCAAATGCGGCGCTACAATTAATGTAATACAAATGTTTTTCTGGTGTGCGGCGGCACTTAATAATTTTATGATTTTAGTACACGAAGACATAAATAGGTAACGTGCCTTTCAGCTTCTAGCGTTTAGTAGTTTCGGCAGTGCGTTGTTTGTCAGTCACTCAGTAGCTGTAGAGTTTACATAGGTATGCAACACAACTTGCAATATTTGCTATGATGTGTTTATTTAAGATGAACCAAAAGCTTTATAGCTAATTGAATAGTACCCAATTAATTCAAATAATCTTTAAGTGCTTAAGTAGCCAAATATCTTCTTAGTACGTCAAGTTCAACAATAATACACTTACAACTAAACGATGCCCTTTATAATTCTCATTAGAAATTATTCATAAGGCTTAATACTGTATTAATGTTTGGGAGGTTCGGAACATGCTTATAATTCAAAGCCCGGAATTAATAAGCGTTTTAGATTAAGCTTCCATTCACGCGAAACGTGTGCTCATAATCTTTTTGTTTGAGGATAATATTATACCTATAGTAGTCTAAAGCATATGACATAATTATGTTACATAAGCTACACATATAATTGTATATAATTTAGGTATTAGTATTCCCTGTGTTCCTGGCGGCTTGCGCCAAGTCTTCATAAGTAATAGTGACAAAGTTAAGCAACTGCGGGCGCGGGCGGTAGTTGGATGGGTGACCGCTAGTGGAAAAATTTCTTAAGCGCTTCCGTGCTTCGAGGGGCACGTAAATCCGTCAGTCTCAGTTGTTATCGGTAGATATTGGGTTACTTGGGTTGTTGGGTACAATACTTGGGTTGACTAATAAACCCTCCACTTTTTGCGTTGTTTTAAAACTTATTGTTGGGCTTCTCTAATTGGACCCTTTCTGATTATTATTATGAAATCTTGTGAAACCCATTTTCAAGTATTTTTGCAATTTCTTTACGCAACATAACAAACAAGGAATAATCATTTTTCATTCCTGCGTCATGCTTTGTAAGCATGTCGACAAAATATAGTGCAGAACTGCAGACATTAAACGTGTTATAAAACTTGTAAGACGTTAAGCGACTTAGCATAATACTGCAAGAATTTATGTTTACCTTGCTCAAAATACATTTGACATGTACGCAAAATCAGGTGACCATTCCTTAAAGATTAAGACGTCTAATCGCATTGTCTTGCGATAAAGCGCTGAGGGGAGATAAAGTGCCTTTACAAGGGCTTACTTCAAACTTGGGTCGCCATTGTGAGGTGCATATTAAACGGGACGCTCTTACCCCCTCCTAGCACGGAGTTCAAGTTTTCCTTCGTAAGCAGTTCGGAGGTTGAAGACTGTTGCCTATTTTTTCCTCTTACGATGTATTTCGGTGCGCTGTTCGTGAAATAAGTGCCTCTTTATTCAGATTTAGTATTTTCACTAACTTTTGGCCCTCTGCCTGCATTTTTTAAAAATAACCAAATCTTAAAGTAAGAGAATTTAGAATGAAGCAAGGGCTCTTATCTATTTTTATTTAACTTCACGAGCCTTAGATGATTGAAACTAATCTATTTGACGATCTCATAAACTGTCTACTCCGTTCGCATTCGATACGGAATTTATGTATAATGGCAACCTTTTTTTTATGGAATTAAGATAGCAAACGAGCACCCTTCCGCTGCTGCCCATAACAACTGTGACCGACTTAGAACTAGACTCACTTAGGACTAGGATGGTTAGTCCAGTTAGTAGATGTTAGTAGATTACACAAATGCCAGCTTTCCATCTCTGACTTTGAGGTTCATTGTGGATTGACGGCGAGAATTTAAAATGCCTTAAGTAAATTTTGTTTGCAAGCTAAATTTTACTGTGAGCACGCGTAATAAATTTGTTTTAATGGGGAGTGGCAATTCCATAGGCATTCTCTGCGACTCAAATAGAAATGCTTCTATCGTGACAGATAAAATATTTAATCTTGGATGCTCATCATCTAGTTATGGTTATTAAGTGTTATTTGTTCTGTTCATTTCACGCGCGGCAGAATGACTGTGTAAAGTGTTTATTTATGTAATTTTACCTGTGCAAAATATTTATGTAAATGAAATATAAAGACGTACAGAAGTACAACTTTAAACAAATGTTTTGCCTTGGTCAAGTAAAAACAAGAGCCATTTGTAAACCGACTAATAAGCTGGCGGTGGCAATCGAATATTCATACATGTAACGAGGAGTTATTAACGGAACAGAAAGCCACTCCTCAGGAGAACTTAATTATGCAGATGGCGATATGTACTCGTAGTTGTGGAATGCCTACGTTGCTTGAAATGTAAAGGCGTTTTAGGTCGATTCTATCTATCGAATAATGTCTGAGATGTTTACTCGAGATCGATTGCACTCGTTATTTTTTACTTCACTCCAAATATTAAGACACAAAAGTTTCTATGCAGTTTGGTATATTGCATATTGAATATTCATTAGTCATTTTTTGATTCTACCGCCATTTCGCAGATGCATTATATTCTTCATAACCATTATCTTACATGATCTTATAATTAATTATCCACATCGATTTTTAAATTTTTAATTAAATTACTTAGAAATATTTTCACATCTGCTACGTTTCGTAAATATTTAAGTCATACAAGTGTCTATGTAATTTAGTATCATAATATATCAGGGTACCTACCTCTATAATTTTATTCTTCTTTTTAGAATTTTTGCACTTGCTACGTATCTTACTTTTAATTTACTTTGTTATTATATTGATAACATCGTTGGTCAACTTCTTTTTCTTTCACTTGCTGCAGATATAGCGATATACAGGTGTATTAATGATAAAAATTCGTCTAAAAATGCGGACCTAATTTTTAATGATTTCCAAGATCCATTTCCAATTTCATACCATCAGCATTCAATCTGTCAAAGCTGTCATCTCTCCATAATCAAATAACTTGCAGATGGTTCCCTGGCAATCATTACTTGTCAATACAGCTCAAACATCAATATGGCGGCTTTACTACCTTTCCTCTTGAAAGACCGACGTGTCTGATAAAGGACTCGGCGCACTGAAACGTGTTTTTTTTGAAGTAAGGCCAGAAAATTCTAGAAGACCGACACGAGTCACACGAGAGTCTATTCAACACACATGTTCAATTTTCACATATACAGACAAGTCTTACCTTTGATCTTGTTACTTAAGTATCACGCGACAAACCAAGGACATTGCCAAGAATCTGGCTCGAAGGACCATAAATAAAATAGCGTATTATTTGTTAACCTTGTAATGAACAAAGTTACGTGCTTATAGCACCCTATAATTTTGTAAATAGACTTCCACCGGAGGCTGAATGATATAACCTAACGACATTAATTTGTAGGTGTAGGTAAAGTGAATATTGGTATTAGCGATACAAACACATAAAAAGTGAACGAATTTCATTCTGGCACGCAAAATGTTCATTATGTCAAAAAAGTCGTGGAATCGATTCGTTTCTGGGGCGGTCATCGTGGTGCTGATAAATAAGTACAAACGATAAGCGTCGAAGGCGTTGAGTTTGGATGGCTGGCTTCCAGTAGCAAATTGTTGTGTCTTCGTGCTTTGGAAGGCACACTCTTTTGGTTATATCTTATTCTAAAGGGCTGTAACGTACAATAACTTTCACAATTTAAGTACAGGCATTAAGAATGTAAGATACATTCTGAGTCATAAAATATATAACTTATCTTTTAACATATTTTAGTCAGTCTGGTCAGTCATAAAAGGAAATATACAAAATGCAATAAAAGATTTCAAGGGTACTACGGTCCTATTTATGTTGGTCAAGATACATTCCTTCTTTAGATTAGGCATAGAATTTCATATAGAAATATAGAAATAATATTATAAATGTGAAAGTGTGTTTGTTTGTTTGTGACTCTTTCACGTCGCAACATGGCTATTATATGGTATGGTTTATGTGTGTGGGGATAGTTAGGAGGGTGGAGAGTGACGTAGGCTACTTTTTACCGCGGAAAAACATCTCATTCCCATGGGAAGATCGATGTAGATATTTATTTCCGGAGTTGTTAATAGATGGCGTTAGTAAAATTCATTTGCAAGTTTTGAATCACGCTATCAAATACTACATGTAGTTTACTTAAGTCATAGGCAAATGTTACAGACTACTTTTTAGCAGAGATTCCTACGGGAGTGGGACCTACGCGGCTGTTACCTACGGGTACCGAAGCGAAGCGCGGGCGGTTCTCTAGTTTCATATAGAAATGTTAACTTAAACCCACAAGAATTAATTCATTACTGAAACCGAATCTACCTGCTTGATCAGATTTGCTCGAAAGCAAGAAAATAAACTCAGTTCCCGCGAAGTCCACAGCGCAGTGTAGAATCTGATACACGATAGCCACCTACGTTGAAAGTACACGTTTTTTATTTTTCATTTATTCGACCAAGCTTGAACAAAAAAGTAATCTATGAATCGTTCCCCAACAGCAAGTTTTCATCCGTGGATATGCTAAGCTTTACCACAAAAGCGTAGGGTTGAAAATCGAACGGTTTGCATTTGTTCCTGTGTCGTGTGGTAGTTATTGTAATACGATATAGTTGACCATGAAAGCCAGTGTCGATGAGCTTTTCGTATAAGATTACACAGAGTTTGCGGTTTGTGGAGACGCCACGAGTTGTGGTTACCGCCTTCTCACGGTATGAGCTGTTACTAGTTCCAGTGTCTAATCCTAATACCGTGTACTGTAGGTCTGTGCATGACAATGACCCGACATGCGACGTGGCCACGTGACGATGTCATGACAAAATGTCGGCAAGTATGTTCAATTTTCTTTATGTGTTGTCCTCCTCTGTTTCAAACTCTTGACAAAGAGGTGGTGGTCCTCTACTGATTAAAGTTAGTGTGAACACCATTGTGTTACTTGTATATTGCAGCTTCCACACGTATCGCCCTGTAACTCTACTGGTGGCACTGTGAACACATTAGTGTTGCGCTGCGGAGTCGCAACAATAAATAAAACTTACTTCAAAAAAGGCGGAAGTTCTTAACTTTACTGTATTTTTTATATGTTATACTGGGTAAACCCATTTTAATAATTCTTAATTGCTAGTTGCTTGTGGTCCCACATAGCGACATCTGACTGGTAGTAAATATGAGTTATCGCTTATGATTATTTTGGTGCCGGTTATTTTGTTGTAAAAACTTAGTTTTCTCCAGTAAACAGCGTTTGCTGGTATTCGTTGCGTCGTATGTACCTACCTACTATTTCTGTGCGAATTGAGGTAGGCATACTTTTAAAAACTGCTCTGGCCAAGTACCTAGATGTCGCTATAGATTCGCATTCGAATTACCACTCCCCTCTAAAATAAAATTTATTACGTGAGCTTACAGTTAAATATTTACTTAAGGCATTTTAATTTTTCGCCACCAATCTACAATGAACCTTAATCACAAGGGCGAAAAACTGGAAGTAGGTATACCTAGTTCTACATCGGGGCTCCGTTCATTTTGACAATAAAACTGTATGTAAAATAATAAGATAATGTATTGTGATTCTCGATAAAGCGTCATAATTAATTCACTATTTAACTAATTGAGGCATTTAATTTAATTTTAAGCAAAAATTGGTGTTTTAATTATTTTTACATAAATGATATTTGTCGAACGTAGGAATTACTTATTTTTATGCATAGTTCTTTATTTATTTAGGTTATTTTCCTACTAGATGAGCAACTTACAAAAATCTACTTTAATATTTTAAGTGTCTACACGAAATGATAGATTCAATAATCTTCCAATTATTTTTTATAAAACGTAGATAAACGTTATAAAACAACCTTACATATTTATATCATATCACATTTCTTGAACCTCTCCATCAAAAACCCATTTTTATATTCTTTACCTTCACTATCTAATACTCAGACAAAAGACATAATGTGCCCCGAAATGGTTATAGCACTATTATGCTGCTTACTCTCGCAAGCCACATTTTACACATAATATTCGCCATTTTCCCTCGGACGTACCTACATTATTCCTCCGGGTGTGTTAAATCAAGTAGTATGGTCTAAGATATACCGAGATTGTATGCAGTGTGGTTGGCCTTTAATTTATTCGTTTCCAAAGCAGTGCATCAGCAAAGAGTTTTCGCTTCTGCCTCAGTGGGCGGAACCCACCATTGTGACAAAATAAAGTCTACTTGTAGGGTTGACACTCGTTCATTGTTAAACAGTTACAAAAATGTCGAAAAAGATTTTATAAATTTTAATTAATTAAAACTTGTCCCAACACAGATATTAGGTAATATCAGTGATTTAATAATGTCGATAATGAAGGATCCATAAAGTTAACTAAAAACTTTTTTCTCTGTATTTGTTTCAGTTTAAATTATTTGGAACTAAATATCTAACATAAAAAGTTTTAAGTCCAACCATCACAATTAATTTTGTGTTAAATAATGTAACTTTCCGATGTAAACATTTTAATATAACAACCATTAGACTTAATTTTCATTTTTAACACGCCAAAACATAAAATACAAATAAATGAAAAACATAGTTGGCAGCCCTACATATCACACAATACTACTGGCGTTTCAACAGTCACGAAAACGCGACCTTATTCCCGGAAGCACAATAGCGGTAATCCCGCAAATAAGCCAACCAGATGGTATAAAACGATACCGCTGAATAATCAACGCTTAAAACGTCTCGAAAGGGAAGATACGTTAACGTTATATGAATAACAAAACGACAGAGATATATTTCAACTTAATTCTTATTACTTGTTACCAACAATGGCGTATAAATTCGAGTTAATGCCATTATGTACGAGCCCTGAGTCGCTAGTTTTTACGACTGCTTACTTGGTAATTGTCAATTTATTCCGTTTATTGGGATTTTGTAAAAGACCTTTTATATAGGACTTTTTTGTTATAGGACTGTTTTCATTTCATTGGTTACTTAATGAAATATAACTAAACGTTTTATTTTTCAAGATTTATGTGCCTCCTTTTATGTCTGCGTGAAATATTTCAGCCCTATTTATTTTCGTCTGCCTAAAATTTTACATTTCATTTCGAAAGCATTCATTAAATCTGTGGATTAATTAATAAACTAACCAACAGACAAAAAAAGTTGCGGGTTTCAATCAAATAACTTCCACATAATATGGATGAGTCACTTTATTGATGTTTACAACCGCAACGCGAGCCTCGGAAGGATTACAACCCAACAACCTTACGAAGTTACGACAGATAACACAGGAAATATTATACTCGTATTAACATAAAGAAAAACCAAAACCGATTTGACACGTGAAAGTTATCATACTCAGGTGGTCATACGCATACGACCGGACGTATTTCGCGGTCGAGGCGCTCAATTTTCCGCGAGAGCGCGCCACCAAAGCTTGATACGGTCCGACACGGTGACAGACAACGATTAATTACTTTCGCCAGTCGAATTGCTAGGGCTTCCTTACAACTGGTTTGTGTTACAGTATACCGTTTTTGCACGCGAAACTTTCGCAACAGGACATGTTGCGAGTGTTGAGGGGAGGCGCTCAGCTGACGCGGTTTTGTGTGGTTATTGTTTCATTATGAATGAGTGCTGTTGATCAATGTATAAGTGACTAGCTTCTGCCCGCAGCTTCGCCCGCGTAATTCATTTATATTCCGAAATCGCGCTTTACGGGTTGATTTTTGAAAAAAAGTAGCCTATGCCTATGTGTGACTCTGGGTCTTCGACTATTTTTATTCCGAATTTAATTCAAATCGGACCGCGGTGGTTTAGCCGTGAAAACGTCACAGACAGACAGACAAAATTTCGCATTTGTAATATTAGTATGGATGTGTGTGAACGTAAGTTAATGATATTTGAGATTTTTTTATTGAAGGCTTTGAAGGTTAAGGTTGATACTAACGATTTTAAATATTCTTTTACTGATGTCGGTACGTCAAATAACTTAAAATGGCAAATACCCGTTTGCACTTAAAATTTTACTTTACAGGTTTATGTGTTTGATCTTAACTATACAGCATATGGTTTATAAAATATTTTTAGTTACACACAGGAAAGGACGAGAACTAATAAAAATTTATCTAATGATTAGGATCGATAATCGGTCTAGCGATTTTATAATTGGTCTATAGCCAAGCAATTATCTTTATTTATGTTCACCGTGCAAGTCTTATGCAAATGTTAAAATTATAGTAGAACAACTTATTAAAAAAAGCATTGCAGTATTGCCGTTCTTAGATCATGAATGGGATATATTATGTATAATCACTAGAAGCGGATCCATCATGCCTGGTCGCCTTCCCACGCGAAACTCGTTTTTGTTTGAGCATGATTGAAATAAAAACTGAATAATGACTTAGTACGAGTGTTTCTTAATGTAGCTTTAATGGAGAACTTGAATGGTTAGCTCTTTGAGTAGAGAAGTAGTAGTCTATCAAACGTTTGTTTGTAATGTCGACTCCATGACCCGGGAACAAAACTTTACGTGGTATTAACGGAGTGTTCTAAGGAGTTATTTGAAAATGCAATTAGAGTTCTTCAGGTTTGGTGTTATATTGGTGAACCCGTGGAGTAGCTCATGTCCATAGGTTGATAAAAGCGAAAGGACGGATAATTACATAGTACATATATATAGGTATAACGGTAGTTTATAGTTAGTAGGCGGAGTCAGGAACTGATTTTATCATTTTTCATCTCTAAGGGAAACTTTGTTTTAAAATCAGTCACAATCAGTAGGTAGGTAAGTACATTATATTCCTACAGAACAGTTTACAGAAACACAAAAGTGTATGAAGTACCTACGTACATACATGACCAATCCTCATTCATTATGAGGGAGAACCACGATCCCAACTTTCTCACTCTGAGAAGAGATCCGTGTAAATAATGGCGAATGCTGACGGATCTACAACTCAAATTCATTCCGATATTGTCATAATCTCGTCTCTCTATTTGCATTAGCGGCCTTGTCATCAATATTTGTAAAGAGAAACACATAAAAATTGTAGGAACGTAATAAATTAAGAGTAGGTATAATTATTTTAACATTTGCCATTCAAATTACTAAGTAAGCGAAGACAAACTTTGAGACTACGGTGGAATTTAACTAGCTTCATGGGTTTAGTATTCTTGTCATGAATATTACATTATACCACTTAGATGTCTTCTACTTTCGTCACGAGTTGTAACTAGTTGTACAATTACTATACAAAACTTAATTTAACAATACAATAAGATAACCCGTAATAGTAGCTATTGTATTAATCAATAAGACCTTATTGTTATATGTACACCAAGATATTTGGTAGGTACACATTAGAAGTTTAGACAATAGAAAATCTTATAGCTAAGAACGATCTGTTTAAGACAATAAATAGGTACATAAGATATCAATTAATACAGGGAGATACAGAACTATGAATAATAATTATTAAGTTTCTCCCGGGATAAAACTTAGCCTATATGTTGCTCCACAGCCTCTTCTATCCCGCATTGAAAGTCCTATAAAAATCTGTTCAGCTGTTTCTGACATAAGCGTGCACAAACACACAGTAAACAAACGTACAGTTGTATTATATGTATAGATAGATAGATGCTAGTAGTAGTTAGTTGTTGTTAGTAATAGCCCAGTTAGTAAATAATTATAAGTAAGAGCGTTGTTCTAAAAGCTTTTTCCTTTATGTGTATACCTCCAGCGATACACGAAAATTGCGTGTATTCCCGGTTCCTTGTAAAATGATTTAGTACCAGCCGCTATCAGTTGTAACACTTAAGGAGCGGTTCATTAAGCGCATCGCTCCAAAGCATCGAATGATTCGTCCGGCACTTTGCCAAGCGTTCTCATAGCTACATCGGTGATTTACAGCCTACAGGCTAACTAACCATCGCTGATTTTACCGACAATTCAAATAGCATTATATTATGCCCCTTTTCATGACTTAAATTAATAATGATCAATACACGACTGTTGAAATACATGGATATTTTCCCATTACTGAGGAGCTTTGAGCATACCCCCCACGCTACGACATCTCTATATAAATCTTCTTCTATACATAATATATTAAAACTGTAACAGATCGCTGTCTGTCCATGGCAAATATTTGCAATAGAATTCAAAACAAAGTTTTTCAATTTTGTTTGTTTTTCTGTATGTTTGTGCACGCTAATCTCAGAAACGGCTGAACATATTTTTATGGGACCTTTACTGGGAGATAGAGGAGGTTATCGAGCACGTATCATCATAAGCATAACTAACACATTGTGAGTTAAATATTTCTTTATAAAATAATTATTTATAAAATAGACAAATACCTATTTCTTTATAACATTCTGCCAAAAGACTAATGACACCGTTAACAATAGTCTACATTTAGTGAATCTCATTTATCGGATTGCTCCGATGTATCGAATGGTTCAAGCGGCAGAATGCCAGCCAAGCGGTTTTCCCAAACTCCAATGTGTGTGAAGTTCGCCAATCTGCGCCTGTCCGGCGTGGTTGACTAAGACCTGTGTCCTTCATTGTGAGAGTAGACCTGTGATCAGCAGTGGCCAAGTGATGGTTTGCGATAATAATGTTGAATAGTAGTATTAGAAAGCCTGTTTAACAGACATTGTGAGATGATATTTTATTTCAAGTCACTGAATATAAGAACCTGCCAAAACCTAGCAGGTATATCTACCATTATGTTTGATGCGACGTACTTCCTCCGAACTAAATGGATGCCAATCAATAAAAGGTATAATTAGCTAAAACTGTTACAGTTAAAATGATAAGAAAATATTTATTTTACTAACCTTCATCACAAATTATGTAGATTGTAAGTGATAAGGTGTGTACGTTACGTAGGTATTGCGATGTATAGATTCTCAAAGCTCGGGCACCGTTATTAACAAAATGTAAAGCTTTGTTTGCCGAATGCTTCACGCCGGAATTCGCTTGTTCACGCGTTGAAGGCGTTAATTTTCACCGCTACACACACCGAGCGCTGCGAGCCACAGTAAATTGACAGTATTGTCACATTTAAAATGTTTTTATTGATTAAAACAAGAAATACGATACGTCGCTAGGGCCCTTTAGCTTGAACCATTTTTTTATTGATATTTAAACTTTATATTAGACTTTGTGTGTGCAAAACATACATAAAAACATACTGATATTTCGCATCTACTAATATGTTACTGCAACATCAGAAATTTTTTGGAAAATATTTCATAAAGAAAGTCTTACGAAATTAACCTGCAAAAAGTTCTGAATGCGCCCAATGTCGGTGATTTATTTACGTCTTACGTTCGACGCGGGGCGTTGCGACGTGTCGGTTAAACTAATAGCTTCAATTCTATCTCATTACCACCTCCTAAATAAAATCGCACTCATTTGTCATTCCCTACACACGAAATTGACACATTAAAAGTCGCAATCAATCAAAAAATTCACCGTGACACGTAATATCATCCGGCTTGCCGTTCTAAACAAGACCATGAGGTATCAAAATAGGTTCCATTTTTGACTAAACATGTTTATTCAAATTCAGAGGGGACCGTTCAAACCAAATCACTCTAGAATTGACAGCTGGTGTTCGGCGTTGGCTTGATTTTATTGACAAGCTAATTCATTAGCCAACTCGGTTGGGGTAACACCTCCTTAAGTAGCTTGGACAGTTAAAAATAAATAGTACTTTACATCCACCTAGAAACGGTTCATGTTTCAAAAACAGAAATTTAAGTGGATTATGCAAGAGTTAAAAGCGTTTTGTTTAAATATGTGAACTCAAAGTTTGCAGTACTCTGACAACGAGAGTATTTGATACAATAATTGCCAAATTTTCCAATTGGTTTAATTGTTAATGTTACGTCTATAGTAAAGATTTTCAAATGAAATCTGTCATTCGTAAGTGATAATTTCTAAGGGCATTTTAAGGGATGCTAACGAATTGTTGTTAATAATGGGTTAGAAGAAATCTATGAACAGAATATCACTGGCTCAAAACAGAACTTTCCCACACTTCAAGGTATCAGGTACCTATCAGGATTTCTCCTTCAATACAATGACACTCGAATGTTTCAATCGCTGAGGATCTGAAGCTAAACTTCTGAACTACCAAAAGGAGTTAAAAATTTTTTTCGTATAAGGTAGTGCTTGACAACGATCTCACCTGATGGAAAGTGGCGATGAATTGCTCAATGTTGAGGGCGGGTATACACGAAAGTGTAACCGTGTAACTCAAATCAGTTCAAAGGAAGAGGTTAGTTAGTTACGTGTGGTCCAGTGGGAGTTACCGTGGGAGTGCTGTAAGTTGCATGTTGAAATACATCTGAATTTGTTCTACATGTTCAACCTGTCTGTAGGTATAAGATAAGAACAGGTATTACATTAATTAAAAATACTAAGTTCTATAGAGTTACTGAGTGACTGACAAACCACGCTCAACCGAAATTAATGAACGCAAGAATCTGAAATTTGGCATGTATGTTCTAGATGTCGTGGTCTTAAGAGGATCGTACCAAAGTTAGTAGGAATACTAAGTACATGTGTGAATGGAAATGCATTGATAAACGGACCTGTGCTTTAGCGTGAAGTACCGTTTTCCTGCATGCTCTGAAGTCTCTTTAAAGCTAGTTAAGCTTTACGAAGTGACCTCGATTGGACTGTTGAAGGAACTCAGATCGATACGTGATCTACAAGTTGCCTCTTATGGTACTTGAAAACATATAAAAATGGTATAAAGTACATAAGGAATGTTAAAATAATTTACTTTCTTCTTATGTGCAACAGAATCGTAAAAACCAAGTCTTAAGCACTTAGGTACTTAACTACTGTACGATGGTGCTTTAAAAAATTAACTATCCGAGGTGCACCTGGACGGCGCATTAACCAGTCACTCCGGTAGTAAATGGCCCTCGTTAGCCAATGAAGACGTTAATGTATTAGTGCGCTAAAGCGATTTTCTCTCCCACTCACATTTTATGCAATTGAAAGGGAGGAAATTAAAAATGTTTTTGCCTTAAATTAAATCTTATTGTATCATGCTTTGGGACTAGGAGAATAACAAAGGCATAATGCAAATTAAAAATGAAGTCGCGTACTTGTGTTCGGCAAAGCAAAACACGGAACATACCGTAATCCTCAAGTTGTTCGGGTCACCAAATGTACTTTACATTAACGTAACAGGGTTAAGTTTAGGTAGGTAAGTAGACATTTATATTGTTAAAAGTGGTTTAAATGTTTTTTTTTTCTAACAAATGGGCCTCATGTTTCGCTGATGGAAATAATCGCGAGAAAACTTTCAAACCTGAGAGTTCTCTGTAATGTCCAAAAAAGAGTGTGAAGTCCGCCAATCAGCCCTTGGCCAGTGTATAGGACTATTTAACGTTCTTGGATCCAAAATCTGTGCCCAGCAGTGGGACTTTCATAGATTGCGATGAGAAGCAACAGATGGTTGCATATTAAAGTAAGTGTTTGACGACTCGCATGGCACAATGGTTACTATTCCGGACCGTTGTACGAAGGGTCCAATCTTTTCTGTTTTGTCCGGGTGTATTCTTGTATCTTGTCCATAGCACCCATAGCTAGCCACAGGAAACGACAATGTCATGTGGGCTGCAGCATAGTTCTTTACAAATAGTCAAATGATGTTTATTATGGAGGTTAGATCGAGCAAACTGTATGTTTAAAATTATTAGAATTGCGTTGAGGAGGCCTAGAGCATACTTGTTCCACCACGCTGCTTCAGTGTGGGATGGTTTTTAAGCTATTGTATAGCTTTTATCGCGGGCCTTGAGCGCGGGGACCGAATTCAAAAATTTCGTAACGAAAATTTATTACACCCTACACACAGACATAGTTACTATGTCTATGCACCCACACATCGATAAATACCAGAACTTTTAACTGAGTTAACTAACTTTTACTTTATAACAGCTAAACCGATTTGGCTAATTTTAGTCTTGAAATATTCGTGGAAGTTCAGGGAAGGTTGCAGCGATGAGAAAATATGAAAAATTGCGAGCAAAATACTAAAAATATAAATTTTAATTTCCCATACAAATCTTACCTGTCAAACATTTGATTTTCGCCCCGTCGGTTCGGTGTTTTAAGAATAATTACATGTAGATCTGGATTAAATAAGGCGTTGGAATCGACAACATGTATTCATAATAGTCGAATTATCGCGTATTTAGGTTTAAAACATACAAAATAATAACATGACATAAAATAATGACACTATATTAATGACTTGAGGGTGATAGAGACAGTGCCATACAGGCAAGGCAAACTGTAAGGCACTGTCTCTGTCACCCACACGTCATTCACGCGCCAAAAGATCGTTGTAGGACTTAAATGTCAAATGTCAATTTTCTTTTTAAAAAGAATTATTTTGTCAAATGAAATAGTTCTTATGCTTTTGTTCAGAATATTTAAATCTTCTTTGCACAAATTAATGCATTACTTATCCGTTTCTAATAAAGATTAAAATGTCTTGCACCTATAATGTGACGTTATGATGTACGTATTCTTAATAGCGGCTACAAACTCACGCCGAGAACCCCCGAGAACACCCGAGAAGCGTGAATGTGATCGGTTTCTCGCAGTCTCGTTCTCGGGCTCGCCTGTGCTCGGATCGGTGTCGGTATTTTGTTTTGTTAATTTATATATAATGATATGCAATAGCTTTACCGCGGCAGTCTCCGAGTGCCACACGTCTTTTTTTTTTTCAGTATTAGTTACTGGTGTCCGTGCGTTTTTATGCATTTGGTTAGTTTGTTTGCTCTTTTTTTATGTTTTTACTTTTTAACATATGTAAATGCTCCAGATTTAAAATAATACTAATTCGCTAGTAATTAGTAGAGATGTGTGGTTTTTCAATTTAGGTTGGGGCCTTGCGTCTGCGTTGATCTATTTCTTGTTCAATAATATGGTAGTCCCTATGGCTGATGGCTGTAGACAGGTTGTACCTAATCGTTGATCGTCGCAGTGCTGGCCGTTTTTGCCTCATTAATTAGCTCGCTGATGGCATCCTCGCTAACATCGGTGTAGTAAATGCACGAGACAGTGTGCCTGGTTATGGCAACTACTGCATGTGATACGCTATCGTGCAATTTCCTTTTTTTTGTGTGGGATGGTTAGTGGCCAATCCAAGTGTCAGAAGTTTTCATACCGCCCTAAAGCCTCCGACGTGGCTTAACGACAGCCATCTATTTATAACTACTAAGGCAGGCTTTACGTTTCCTCCAAAACATGGAAGCGCCCAAAAGTTTTTTGCCACTAGCGGTTTGAAAATGTCATTCTTATTTAATATGAAAGTGAATTTTCGACGAGGAAGTAAAGTTTATATGTCATAAAATGATGAATGAGGTTTCATGTGTTACATTTAAATTTTTATTAAAACTTCCTGGTAATTTTTCTTCTCCTTTTCATAAGATGTCACAAATTTATTAGACGTAATGGATAAAAATAATTTCTAAGTCTCTTCTAATCATCAAGTTATTTGAATTAAGAGTAGTTTATGGTGTATCTGTATTTGTTGCGTTTATTTATGGAGTTAAGGTAACAAATCAGCATGCAGTACTACCCTTTCTCTGCCCCCTGAGAACTTTGAACAACCCAGAACAAGACTCAATGCAGGACAAGGATAGTTAGTCCACTTAGAAGACGGTGTTACGACGTTAGTTGGTTAGTTTATTAGTTTGGAGACTGAGACGGAGAAGTTCAGTTACAGGTATTTCGTGCTTTTAGATTCTGTTAGTAAAAGTCTAGTCCTAAAATAGTCATATACCTATGTGTTCCCACACTAAAGACTAGAATGTATTCACCTATTAGTACGTTAGTAGTGTTCAAACACTTACGATTGAAAAGATTTAACAAATTTTCATTTCCGTCCAGCAGAATTTCTCCGACGGTTTTACAGCATGAAAAATAGACATACCATTTCATAACGAGCCTAACACGACACGTGGCGACTGAGACCGCATTATAAGCACGGACACGGCGCGACACGTATTTCCGATTAAAGCACTGTGTATTACCCCCATCTTACCTCATCCTGTCACCCCTCCATTTTTCATGTATAGACGTGGCGTTCTCATCCGCTCTTCAATGCACTTGATTTGCGAAGCACGTACTCACAGCTGCTTTCTGTACGCAAAAATCAACTATATTCCCTGGTGATATGCGTCATCACGAGGTGTTCAATAGCGTATAGGGGCGGTGGGTTTGCGACAACGCGCAACTCACCTTATTTGGTGGAGTAAATCGAATAGTCAGAGCTTCGTGTTTGATCGTCGTTAGCAATAATACCAAGTTCAACTTGTCTAGTCGCATTCCAAGTGGCTCGATTGATTTAAATGTCCACGTTGACTTGTGTTTGGTTCTGTTTGAAATTACTTCTGTACATAGCCTTTGAGCTCTTGAATATTGAATAGGTAAGTAGGTACCTACTATGTTGTAGCAAATATATTGCCTTCGCTTAGCTTAGAGTTACCTAAGTATTTGGTGCAAGTAAATCAAAGGATGGAATTCAAATGATCACTGTTGGAGAATTTCTTAATACAGAACTGAAATTGCTGTTCCTAAACTTTTCTTCAAAATTGAAGGAATTTTTTGGCGTAGTACGAATTATGAGCTGTATATTCAGAAGATTATCAATTCGGGCGGTTGATGATCATACCAGCTCGTTAGAAGATTTTGTAGTCGTTTATTTTTATTTTATTTTAAATTTACAATTATGTTTCCGTTGCAAAGGTGTGGATCTGGTTGTACTTTTTAGCGGTGACTGTTTTAGTCCTTAAGGGTAGCAACACGCTTGTGACAAATATAGATAAAGTCCTCAAATCCACTGACGAATTGATTAATTTACGTTGGTCAAAGCATCCTAGTCTTAGTTAAAGTCTGGTTCTGGATAAGTCACAGTTACATATATCATGGGCAGTAACGGCAGATTTTTGCTGCATGCTCGTTAGCTGTATTAAATCAATAAAACATATTAAAATATTTAAAGAAATTGGTTTTTCATACCCATTTGTTAATCGATGCGACCCAAACTTTCATAATACTTTAATCTGCATGGTACCGAGATTTGTTTCGGAAATTGTAGGATTTACAAGAGCTCGAAAGGCCGACCGTTGTTCCGCAAACCTTTTGTTTCATATTTCGGTTATTTTTCTCGATAGAATGGATTGTTCTTGATTCTTGTGTTTTTTTACTGTTTACGATTGAGATTGTTCAATGGAAGTACTGTAAGATGCCGGAAACAATGACCTGTGTTAAAAAAATGATTGCGGTATAATAATGCCGTGCTTACTGAAGATTAATAATGATTTATTTTTATAGTTTTAACTACTTGAGTACACTTTTTATTACTTCCGATGAATTAATATCTAATGTTAGAAAATCACGAAAAGTTAATTTAATGTCCTCTAAGTCCACGGCACAAACGATATCATACCTACAAGATTATACATACATAGTTATTTTTAGAAAGTATAAATTAACAATACATTAATGAAAAGTAAGTTAATGTTGACAAACAAATATTTTTTGCACGTTTTAGCTAACATTATTAAGACATTAAGATAAGGCAGTGACATTTTAGTTTCATTAGTAAGTAACATTGCGGGCAAAGAGGCGATAAAAGCTATAGAGTGGCCTTTTGTGCTGAGATTGGTATGGCACTTCGAAAGTTAAGCCATAACTTAGAATTCATAACTTTTCTGTTTTTATTTAACTATCAGTTGTCCGTCAAATAAATATTTAGGGAAGAATATTTAAGGTGCAACAATTTTACCTATCAAAAAATTAATTGATTTAATTAATACACCTACACATTATTGTGAATCTGTGATTAGAAAACCAGCTCCAATGCAATATGTGCTTATACCATAGGCTTATTACATTTGTCTAATGTTACGCTGAGAAAAAATATAATCTATAGCGAACTTCCGTTATAACTGTTTCAAGAGCTCTTCAGCTTACTCTATGACCTCATATAAAATCCTCTATCATAAAGTGCAATCAGAGAATTTATAATGAATTAACAACGCAATAATATATAAAGCAGCGATACGTGCGGTTCTTCATTAGCAAGAGCCGCAGTAAACATAATTATCGGGCCATAACAGAAGTTCTTTAACCTACAAAACCCGATCGTTTTTATTATACGATAAACGTTTATATTTACAACTGCGTAATATTTAAATAACGGCCACTTAAAAAAACAACGCGTGTGGTCAGCCATCTTGATTTCTGCGTTGTCATGGTAACGGGGTATCGTTTTTGTGGCTCTAGGGTCGGCTCGGCTCCCTAGTCGCTAAAACTTCTGTAACTAATTGTACTGGAGAGGTTTGAAGCTTACATTTTTGATGTGACTTGTGAGTTAGACCCAATGTTTGCCATTAGTCCCTCGAGGTTGTGTGACCCCAAGTCGTCTAATTTTGTTTGTTCAAATAATTGTCGATCTGCCATGTCAATAGTACAAATTGGACACCCGGTCCCAAATCAAATGTATCTGTTGTTATGTCACATAGAGTGACAATTGGAGTGATTGTACTGTTTTGTTTAGTACCTACATTGTTTGAGTTTAGTGAAGTTTAAGCTGTATTGTCTGACGTAGCTCTGGCGCTTGTTTATTATTTTTAAAGTTAAACTTATGCTATCTGATCCAAAACTACTCAGGAAAAACATTACCATGTTAGTTAAAAAAATAACCCTTCTCATTGTAATTGCAATTTAAATCAATGTACCCAACAAGTATCGTAAACATATTTTCCGGAATTATTTATTTTTGAAAAGTATTTTCTACTAATTAGAATAATTCATGCTTACATATATTTTTAACACTTTTTTTTGAAATATCGAATGTCATTGGTACCTTCGAAGTAGATGAAAGTTACAACATTGAGGCAAGTTATATTATCAATATGGCATTAAAATGATATCATTGTTATTGGTACACCCACCCCTATAAGTTTACCGCATTGCGCGTACCTTAGCCTAATAACCAACTCAGAACGCAAACTAAATAAATCAACACTAGTCAGAACTATTGCCAGATAAGGCGAGGTGTTCATTAAGAGAACGAAATAACTTTGTTCTGACAAATGGTTGTGGCAAAATTATAACTATTGCAAGCCGGTGAAAGTTTACTGGGTTGTATTGATTTACAATATAATTAAACCAAAAACGCATACCTTTGCAAAATTTAAGCATATTTAGAGTAAGCAAAGGACGATCCTATCAGTAAAGCATTCGCTTCTAGATCCATTCCATCTGTGATAATTCTTTAAACATTAATAAAAAGTAAGTGCTGGTGATGTGGTATAGGAATCCCAAGATAAGCCGCTCATTACTCTATTCTATATTGTAATAAATATTTAAATATGTTGTAACACAACACTTCCTCTGTTGATTTACGTGTTCAATCGGGAAGTATCATCAACAATTATTTAAATTCACGTACCGTTGTGTCGAAGCATATCCGACAGTCAACTAACCGACAAGAAACAATATTGATACGAAAGCCATCATATTTCATATCCATGTGATTGATATCCGACGGCTCAGATGTTTCTGGTATCAGATTCAATTTATTGGTTTATCGGTGATATGAAGGTTGCTGCTGTTCGTTAAGAAGTAAATAACGTTAACTAATAAGTATAGTTATTTTATTATATCAACTTCCAGAGTGGTTTTAAAAATAAGTATTCCTACCTACCTATATCTGATTTTTGAAATAAAAATAATAGTGTTGTGCATATAATTGAGAACATGACATACCCGAAAATGCTTTCAATTATGCTAAAAAATGGTGCCGAAAGGATCCAGGAAAAGTGTATAGTTAGATGTCGAAATATAAAAACTAGTTTAATGCAAAACAATTCATACGTATAAATTTTGAAAGCAATAATGTTTGAAAGCAATAGCTTTCTATACTTTTACTTTTTTGAAATTGCAACAGACTACGTTTTCAAAATAAGAACGTTTTTCTAATAATATTATACGTACTATGGGACAATGTAATTTAGGTAGGTCTACTACAATGAAAGCCACGTATAACCTGTGCTATGCATATGACTATTAGCAATAGTTGAAACCGTTGTAGAAGCAAACCCACTCCTATTCCCCACACAGTCGTGTTTATTGAATACAATTGCTCGCCTCGCTGGTGGCTACCTGAGGTCATCGGGTCAACACGGGAAAGTTTAAATTGTTCTCGTTGCGAGCACCTCGCATTCCGTGTGAGATATCGAGTGAGACAATGAAAAATACATTCGATATTGAATATTAAACACATGAGCATATGTTACAACACATTAGAATTATTTTAGCTTGAGAAAATTTGTATTTTCTACTCTGCGCCATTCCCTTTCGTTCATTGTCTGTCTTATTTTTGTGTCGCCTAATTACAGGAAGACGACAAACATCTATTCATCCTGTGTAATCACTCAAATCAGATTCGTGTTGGACTGTTATTTTTTACAAACCATTATAAAACATAATTTACTTCTAGTGCTGTTCTAATCTTCTTTTGGGTTGCCTGGAAGAAATCGCTTTAAAGCGATAAGACCGCCCATTGTTTGTGTTTCTTTCTTGTGCTTTTATATTTGTGTAAGCAACACCTTAGAGCTTAGACCTTAATATACCATAATAACAATACGTTCTATAGCACGGGGAACAATAAGTAATTCCTGATTTAACTATCTCGACTTGCCACTGAGTGCAATGATCTCGACTCCCGCTGTCACACTATTTTATAGCCAGAACTAGAGTTTTCTAGATGGTGATAACAGATGGCGATACTAGCGGTTGTCAACAAACTATCGCGGTATTTGACTGTTTAACCCACTAAGACTAAATACCGCTAACATTTGTATTCTGGTTTTTGGTGTACAAACAATAAAGTGTTAATAAATAAATAAAAATAAAACATAGATTAAGCATACACTGACGTTTGTACCTACTATATCACGCCATTGCGTAAACTGAAGACTAAAACTTAATCATTAACTTCCCAGCCGTTCGCTTCACGTAATCGGAAGATAACATTGAACATAACATAGCCGTCAACCATTGTGTTGACAAAAGTTGAATGTATAAATATCATCAATCATTTTAATCCGGACAAGTTAAACTATCTGTAACAGACGCAACAATAACAACTTTGGTATACAAAGATACAAGTTTTGTAACAAACTTTATCAACATTAGTAAACTCGCTTTCGTTTCGCTTCAGGAATCTTATTTCTTACGTTTACAAATATACAATATGTTCACTTCCGAAAAGGCGATTGTCATACTTTTAAGCGGTGTATTAAGATGACGCATGTCCCAGTTTTTAAGTACCGTAAAACGGGGATTATAGGAATGGCGGGGTAAATAGGAACAAAAGTCTACATTTCTAAACGTTCTGTGCTAGGCAATACTATTGAAGAGACATCAACACTTTTTTAAATTTTTAACTAGCTGATATATTTTGCTAATGGCAACACTGTGCTATGAAGCCAGCCAATCAGGTTTTATTAAAGAAAAAACGATTCAAAGTGAGGCTGTTATGGACACGTGAATATTGTGCTTTTTAACTTTAAGTTTTTAACAAGTTATACTGAAAAATAGTGGTCAAATTGATATAATCTGGTTCATATTACTAAACTGTTGTTTGAAGAAACGTAAAGGTAAGTAAATAATTGCATAATTCAATTAAAAATATTAGTTTTACAATAATGCAAATTTTTAGCTTATTTTGGGGTTAATGGTAACGTGAAGGGGGAAATTTGGCACATGAACAGCTGTAATTGGAACAACACGGGGGTTATTTGGTTTTAATAAGAGGTAAATTGGAATTGTTAAATAGGGTTGTCAAAAATCAAAACCTAAACAATACAGTAGAATAAGTAGGTACCTACCTAACATAATAGTAAATGAATACACCTACCTACATTTTTTCTCTTAATTTCTAAATTTGACTATAACTATAATACATAACTATTATTCTAAATATAATATGTAATTGTAATACAATAAAAAAACTGCATTATGTTATTTTGGTTAACCATTATTTACTCCAACATTTAAGTGGGTACTTGGGACACGAATCTGAGTTTCCGATACTTTTTATTACTTGTTTTTTTTTACTTTTTTTCATTCAGCTTATAAAATATAGATATTACAACTGTTTTTGATCATAAATTATGTCTGTTTTTCAGAATACCTCGCAATTACGTAGCCAAACCAGGGGCTAGGCGTTATAAAAAATACGACAAATTAGTGATAAAACAAGCTCTAGACGAGCTGGCAATGACATTAAACATTTAATATTTATAGGTAGGTGTAGAATAATTCAAAGAAGAGAAGAGACTGATTATAAATTAATTTCGAGCCAAATGTGATAATTATTTTTGTTACCTATGTTCAATAAATATATGACACAAAAGGTATTTTTTTTACTAAACACATATTTTATGGTTGCAATTAGTGTGCTTAAGTAGATACATATCTTCCTACTATGGTAGGTACCTACCTACCTACATTTACTTAGGAAAAAATTTGGCAGCCCTTGTAAAAAATCCTATTAACCCTTCTCCTGAACCTATTATCCCCGTTGGGGGTAAAATGGAATCCGATAGGGTTTTTGATGAATTTCTTATGTTTTAACAATAATTTGGGAATATAAACCTACTCAACATCTAAAATACCTTACCACACATTCTTAAATATACCCTGAATTATGTCATATGTTACGGAAGGAGGTTTAAATACAAGTTGAAATTAAAGATTGGACCTATTTACCCCGTTTTACGGTAAGATCATCGTCGCAACCTATAACTATCCCACTGTTGGGCACAGGTATCTTCTCAGAATGAGAAGATTAAGGCCATACTCCACCACGCTGGGCAAGAACGGATTAGGAGTAAGATATTCAGCATTACCTAAGTTGCCTAGTTTACCTAGTTTATTAACTAGTTTTAGCGTCATAAACGTACAAGCATACAGAAAAACAGACTGATAAAAATCTACAAATAATCATTTTGGCTCCTATTGATCCTCCTACATACATACGTAGGTAAACCAATTACACTTTATGATAGGTCTGGAATAGTAGATTGTATAACAAGGGAGCAAAGTAGTATTTTTACGGCGAGGGCGCTTTTTTGAATCCAGAGCGAAGTGAGGGATTCTAGAGGAGAATCGAATTCAAAGTAGGTACGTCGCCCGAGCCAAAAATATTTGCTCTCGAGTGATACACTCTACTTTTCATCACCCCTATGAGAAAATAAAAGGCGCCTCAAATTCAGGAATTATACTTTCACAGTCACTTAAAGAACTCATTTTTCAAAATAAAACCATGAATTTCTAACAATTCGAACTCAATTCAAAAAGTGCGCGGAAAAGATAATTGCGGCGCACTTAATTCAAAAAGTATTTAAATAAAGAGGATGAAAAACTCATTCCCGCCCGCTAAAAGTTTCTAATAGAAAACATCAACTTTGAGCGCACTTAAAGGCGAACCAAGTTGCCTTTTTCGAATAGGTGGGATGAAAAATATTTTGTGGGTACAAGTGATCTAGGAAAATTTTAGGCACTAGTCTTAATGCAAGAATGCGACTCGATTTCCTTACTGAGCAACCCATGACGTCAGCAAATGACAGGAAGAGGGTAACGTCAGCACATCCATCACGCGAATATAATGAGCTACATCCAGCGCCCATTACTTATTTGGTAACAGTCGTCATTGCGTCTGTGTGGTACAAATGATTTTTCTCCAAGTAGCGATTTTATATTAAATTAAAGGAGATGTTTCAAATCCGGCCCACAATATGTAAAGTACCTCGAAAAATTGAGAAAAATTCATGGAATTTGAGAAAAATAAAGATAAACTGCTTAAATGCATACTTTTCTGGTACAAAAATTGTATTTATCATTCACTTTTATCACGTTTCAACATGGCGTCTTGCCAATTTGTCATTGATCATAGATCACGAACTGTCTACTGTCACCTCAACATGACAGAAATGTGGGTACATATGTCAAACTTCAATCAAATCAACCAACGTGACATGTGATGACAGCTTACCGCCATGACAGATTTTAGTTTTTGTGTTGCAATTTTACGTGTACATTTTTGTGTTGTACCACCAAACTAAAGCAATTTAAAGGAATTGGATGATTGAAAACTGTTTTAATTGTGTTTCTCCATTTTTGAGTATGGTGTATAAAGTGGTGGCCGGGGCTCCATACATTTTGAAACATCTCCTTTGCAAATAACGTTAAAGTATAAGTAGTTTTTAATTATTAGGAAAGCCATATACACTATGAAATTTATCAATAGGTTACATTACATATTAGATTATTGATTGGTTATAATATGTAAAACCAACCTACTTACAACTAGATCCAAATAAGGACTAGGATAGTTAGTCACATTAGCAGAGGGTGTTCGAACATTAGGTATTTGGTTATTTTCATTGTAAAATATGAAAACTGAGACTGGGATTGTAAGTTATAGTTAGTCATGTTAGTTAGCAATAGTCCTGTTAGTATTTAATTCTCGTTATAATTCGTTCACAGATGTGTTGATACTCTTGAGGACTAAGAAGGTCGCGAATAAAAAGTGTATCATTTCTGTCAAGACTATGTTTCTGCTAAACAGCAAACGCTAATCGCTTATACTTTAGAATGATACTAAAGCGGTCGTGTCCAATTACATGGAAACGCGTTCTTCGCCGGCATAATTCGTCTGAGATCACTGTAATTTCGTATTCCTAATATTCTATAACTAGAGGTCGCTCAACGCTGCGCTTCTGTGGCAGCATAAAATATGTAATTTTAACACTTAGCCGTAAAATGGCCCTGTTATGAACAAATTGGTGCAGGAGAGAACAAAAATTATTATGAAGAAAAAATAAATTATTGCTTATAAAAAATGATTGTCATGTCCTATACATTACTTAGAAGTCGTTTTTCGGTACGGAAAAATCTTTATTAAAATTGCATTCTTCATATAAAGTGGACCACATCTTAACACATCTTATCGGTAGAGGCCATAAATTCTGATCGAAAAACCCAAACGTTTTAATAAAAACCATATTAAGACTCAACAAAAGATAACAGTCAGATAAAAATATTATAAATACGTAAGTATTTTCGGTCGCAATTAAGGATCAATGGAACCGCTAAACGTTATGCGTACAATGCTTATCGCATCAAACATTATAATTACCTCTATTCAAACACATGCTGTCTGGCTTTAAAAGGTAAAACTTGAATTTGATTATGCAAATGCTTTTAAGCTGTTGATTAACTCGTATATAAATACATTACAACGTAAACACGACGTTGTCATCACCAGTTCCAAAGAAATGGAACTAAAATGTTCATTTGTTATTTTAAAAGATAAAATTATGCTCAGCATTTTTTTCAAAGATGTTGAAAGTTAGTTTCACTTAGAGTCGTCACATGAACTCCATTATTCTCGTTTGAAGATCGCAATTTATAGTAACTTATTTATTTCTAAAAGCGCGTTAGTTGATGCAAAAAACCTCTATCCCAATTAATTATCCTAAAACGATTATTTTGTTTCTCAGAGGATGTTGCTATTTCCAGATCCATTATTTACAGTCGCAAGTAACATAAATATGACAATGCCCTTTTATACTCTCTTATTAATATTAATACAACAATTAACTCATGCGGTACGTTTGTCTGTAGCTTTACGAGGCGATGACATATTGAATGGCCTTATTTTTTGTTGTCTGGAAGTATAATTGACATCTGCATCGATTGTGAGTTATTCAACTCACTTTTCCCATGCATTCTATTTTTTGTAGTAATTTTATGTCCTTGAGATTTATATTTTGTTCAAGCTCCTATAATTTTCTTTCATCACTTACAATTTTTAAGTTTCTTACATTTTACTTTCATAATCTACTATCACTAATAAATATTCTTTAAGATTGTACATTCTGCCTGATCTTTTGTTCTTACTTCGGAAGTTACTTTTAGTCTCTCTGTTCTGTTTATTCTGTACAATAGTAGGTAATTAAAGTGACGTCCTTAGCTGCCTTAAGCTAGACGCGGTTTCCATTGTCGACTTCAGTAGTTGTCAGGACGACAGATCTATTCATTAGAAATTCTTTTCTTTGGGTTTCGTTTTTGATGGGCATAGTTTACAAAGCCATCTACGTAGTTAGTATAAGGATATCTTAACCGTATGGAGGAGTTTTGTGGCTATAATTTACGGTACTTATATAAGTTTATGTTTTGTGTTCAAGGGTAAGCTTGATCAACGGAGCTTAATGGTTGAGTTATTGTTAGAATTAAAACAAACATCAAAAGAAGGCATGCGTCTATTTACCTGTATCTTTACAAAAATCCCATTTCTGTATAGAATAGACAAAGGTAATAAAATAAAACCACAGTGATGGAAAGGTAAAAATAATACCGATTAGCAAAGCCAAAGGTAATGTACGTTACAACAAAACATTTAATGAACCATTGTTGAATTTCGGAGCTAAGCACTTTAAATCAGTCGGGCTTCTAGGATTAGAAGCCGTTGTGATATAACGTGACACCCCCTCGCAGCACGCAGAGGTGTATGTTGACACGTCAGTAATTATGGAAATAATAATAATTATTATTACTTTAAAGCATTTTCAAAACTTAATGATAACATTTAATATAATAACATAACGTTTAATATAATAACATTACAAAGTAGCCGTTACTCGTTGTATATCAGTGTACCTTACACTAATATACTTGATGGTAGCCGTTTAGCAGGTATAATTTTGTCAGCAATTTTGTATCCGTACTAATTAACACTAATGACGACAAATAAAATTGTCACAGTTCTACCAACACTTAAAGGTTTATTAGGTTTGATAAATAGTTATCTTAGAAAAATAGGACGTAAATTAAGAATGTAAATAAGTACAGTTGAAATTCTTTAAAGAAAACAAAATAAATAAAGTAAAAAGGATTGTTATTGTTATGCAACAAATTATTATTGCCTTATTAATGGTGACCATATGTGAAGAAAGTGCAAACGGGGTGCAGTAACTCCATCAAGACGCGAAAGGTCATCACCCGTCTGTCTCGTCATAATCCAAGCCGAATTAACATTTAGACTAGGTTTATGTAAATAGCTCAAAACTACTAAGGTCTTGGAACGAGATTTTTAAAATACAAGCGCGTTTCTCAAAGCGTATTATTTTTATTCATAAGTTGAGGGATGTTACTCATTTTTGAATTTCATTAATTTTGGTTATTAGATTCGTTCTCTCACTCTAAATTATTTTGTCTTGTTTCATTCTAAACTCGATAAAAATGGCGTCTCTAACTGGCACTGTATTGTTAAGCCATTGACTGCATCCAGCCAATTAATTCGCTGGTTAAGTTCAACCCTTTGTATTAACCCCGCCTATTCGACATATCCCACTTTTATAATAAGCAGGAAAGAAGCATTGTTTTTAGCTTTAGGTAAAATTCCACCCCCTTACATCGATTTTATATAAGCTTCTAAAAGTCCTTGTTTCCTCTTATCGACATCCGTTGCATGTGGTTTTATTTGCGGTTTCGTTAACTTAGAAATAAATTGTCAACAAAAACGTCAAGCTACTTTTTAAAGAAATAATGACAACATCACTTATAATTACTATACCTCTAAATATTGATTATGTGTAAGTAAGTATGTTTTTGAATTGCGGTTGAAAACTACATGTAATTTATTGTACATTGAAAACTTATTGGTTTAGGTCTGTTGGTTCCACTATTCAGTTCCACTAGTGGGTCCATGAGGACTTATAAGTACTAGTGGTTCCCCTTCTGATATAGGGGGTCCATCGGGATTTTTGAATCCTGTTGGTTCCCCTGCCAATCGTTTGCAAATAATTTTTATTCTTATTAACTGTTACTGACGAATATCTTTATCATTAAACTACGTATTAGCATTTAGTGGAGTGCCGTAAGACATAAAAATGGTAAAACCTCCCTCGGAATGCAGGGACTATGAATGAATCTTCAGAAAAACTGTTGGACTGTATTTAAAAACGCACAAATAAAAAATTAAAAAATACCCGATCTTTTTTTTTATCTTTATTTGTATGTTTGTTACCCCATAACTTCGTGTTGGGTAACCATCCTTACACATTATTCAAGTTAATTCAAAACTACTCCTCGGATGTCGCTCAAATTTATATGGGACTACACCTAAAGCACCAGCTTTCAAGGAAATAAATCATCAAATTCGGTTTACCCAACACGAAGTTATGGGGTCACAAACATACCTACCAACAAAGATCAAAAAAAAGATCGGGTAATTATTTTTATTTTTTATTTATGCATTTTGAAATAAACAGTTTTTATGAAGGTTCATTCATAGTCTCTGGATTCCGAGGTTTAAATCTAACGGCACTCCACTAATTACATTTCATTTTCTCCTTGGGGCGACATTAGGATTTTCTAAAAAAACAAATAACGGTCGATAAAACAATAGAACAATGATGACTATCATTCAGTAACAGTTAATAAGAGTAAAAATTAATTGCAAACGATTGGGAGGGGAACCAACAGGATTCAAAAATCCTGATGGACCCCCTATATCAGAAGGGGAACCACTAGTACTTATAAGTCCTCATGGACCCACTAGGGGAACTGAACAGTGGAACCAACAGACCTAAACCAAAATATTGACATATAGTCAAATGGTTACCATAGAAAAGCACTTCCACTACAAATAGTGACTAAGTATGTAATTAAAAGATTGGGGCAACCCTCGAGATTCCTACTGGAGATTCTTTACAGGACAAATGGCTTTCCTGGTCGCTGGCCACGCGAATTGCTTGTCGCATTGTAACTTCAGTTAAAAATAAAATACATGTTCCTTGGTGCGTGGACTGAATGGCTGTTCAGCTTTATAGCGGCATTCCTAAAAACAGAACGATTCGAATCCAATTTCAAAAGTATTGGGTAATACGCGCCAAATGATTGCGCCCCGTTTTCCACCGTAATGATTTTTATTCATATCGTTTTAAATGATTGAAATATAATTGAAAATCATATTTTGTGGTAAACAAATATTTTTCTCGCGAATTTTATCAATATTTTAAAACGTACCGATTTTTAAAATGGGATATCGGAGAGCATGATACTGAAAAGTTTTAATATTAGGTACCTACACTAGAAACTAAAAGTTATAATTATTGATGATCCTATATAGGTACATTGCAAATGAAAACATTATTTGATAATAGGACGAAAATATAGTGCTGATTTTCCGCGTTTATCATTACAGCTACGATGCGATTAGAGTAACGAGATGAGGTCTGTGAAGACTGGCGTATTCGTTAAATTCCCGACACTGACAGGTTCTGAACACAGTCGAATTGTGTAAACGATTGCTGTACCTACATATAATAAATCCTTTGAATGACTCTTTTTAATGCCGACGGAAAGAAGCTGGAAGGATTAAAATTTGCTGTTAGATACTCGTTACAATACCGACTAATGTGAAACTCTTATCTGTGACCATTGATACGACCAGTGCTATGAACTTTTATTGGACTCATAAAGTAAAACAATGTTGCCTACAGCCTAGTACTGACTTTAATAAAATCTTCAGTAACTGTATCAACAAATTAAACACATTAAAACGTTATAATCGTAAACAAATAAAGTATCTAAATCTATCGCATATTATTGCTTTCGATACCGATGCAACATTGTTGAAAACTAGTTCAATCAGTTGCGTCTTTACATTAAGCAGCCATAAAGTGAATAAGATAAAAACTTAGAACGATATATTTAAAGAATGTGATCTATAATACTTCTACTAATCTAATCATATAATCCTTCTAATATTATAAATGTGAAAGTTTGTATGTTTGCCTGTTTGGTCCTCAATCACGGATGAATGGATGAAGATGAAATTTGGTACACGGATAATTTATAACCCAGAATAACACATAGGATACTTTTTATTCCGAATCGAACTTAAAACTCATCATTGAAGTTTCCGACTCGCTAGGAACTGAATCCAGGACCCATCGAACAACAGTTCGTCAATGTAACCATTGCGCCACACGGGTCGTCAATTGATTTTAACTTACTTATTTATAGAAATTGGTTGTGTAGTTTAATAACAAATTGATTAAATATCCAGATTAAAAGCGCTTATAGCCCGACAGCTTGTAATGATCGTAATTGATCGATCGAGTTAGCAACTGCTGGCGCGTTAGTTGGATGGGTGACCGCTTATGGCAAATCTTAAATAATTGCGAACTTTAGGAAATACGTCAAGTCGTCCCGATCCAGTTTGCTTCTTCTGTGCAATTAAGGCCTTTTAAAATTATAGATGCAAAAATAACAATACTAATCATGATGCAACATGTAACGTTTGGATTCCCTTTTTAAAACTTGCCATAGTAACCAAAAAAAAATATCATCGTTAAAATTTTCACCATGCTGGGACTTGAATCCAGGACGGACGTTAGTTCTTTAGTAAAATAAATTATTACAAAATAAATTAATTCAAGTATTTTGAACTTTTAAAATTACACCCTTTACAAAATGTACCTAATAAAAATACTTTTTAATTCGAATGTATGTAAATTTTTGTTAACATAATAAATGTCAATTAGGTATAGACTAAAATATCGATAAATCTGTAAACTAGTTATTTTAGTATGAGCTATGCGAGAACGAAGTTTCACCCTTACATACCATAGCATTGAAAAAGGCCCGTCATGTTATGTGCTTGACGTGCATTGACAGCATATAGCCTTACTAGATAACGCGAGAAGTGAGGACCTACCTTTATATTCATGAGACTTTGCATAGGTGTTTGTTTTGCTTTGCTTTTTGATTTCGCGCTCGACCGTACACTGTAGCTACTCGTAGGTATATTTAGTGGGACTATTCGTTTAAATTCGTATTAGATTTAAATGGGTTCTGTAACAAAAACCTTTCCTATGAATTAACGCATCTGTCTGTTCATTGGCGACAAGTTTTTTTGAAAATTTCGGGCAACCTTAAAAATATAAAATTGTTGCGTTAAATCAATTAAGAACATTAAAAGACATACCTAAGACTCGAACATTTTTTATAACTTTTAAATACTGTTTGTTGTCGTTTCCTGCATTTTATTAAATACATATTCATCTCTTAAGATGTTTATTCCTGTGAATTTATATTGTTGGATAAGTAAATTTATTTTTCCACCATAAGAAAATAATGACGCTCAAACCTATTGTGTCACAGTGTTACACATTTGAGTGTGACTCAACAGGAATAACCCCCTCGCCTGACATCCTCGACAAAATAGGTCGTACTGAAAGCCAGCAGCGATTGCTACGCACCCCTACGTCAACTAAAATACTGCAATAACAAAGTTGCTTAACAAACAATACGGGGTACATGTACCTAGATATACTTTAACACTGCAGAACCCTAAAGGGTATAAAAAGGTGAAAAACACGGAATTGCGGGGAACAAAAGCGAATAAAGGACGCGTTTAATCCTGTCCAGTCGTCATTTCGACGGAGGGGGAGGAAAATTGAATTTATTATGGCTTGTATTTGAGTGACGTGTTATTTCACACGGTAGAGCGGAATTGAATCAGACGGCACCGGATACGGTAGTGAACTGACTGAAGTGCTGGGTGACGGATTTGTAGTGATAAGGATATTCAGTACTCTAGTATGTAGCTAGAGAAAAAGGGAAAGGAAGAGGATAGAAAAATAAAGATTTATTAACATGCGGTTCAGTAAGAGATATTGTGACAACATTCTTAAAACAACATATAAAGATATAAATTTATGTAAATATATAAACTATATTAAAACAAAAATACAAACATACAAGTGAAAATATTGGAGCGGTAGTTACTCCAATTTAATTTTGAAATTCTAGGTATGAAAAGTACTGAGTAGGTACTATTTCCAAGAAGAAAAACTAACTGTGGACATATTCGTGTTAAAACAATTTTTTTTTTAAACTTTTTAATATAATAATAGCTCGCTCCCGTTCCGAACTGCAGGGTTAAAGAGAAAATAAAAATTAAATTAAAAATTTAAAAAACCCCCGACACAAACATTTAAAAAGTAAAAAATAATATCTCTAAAAATAATACGTCGCGTTGGGGGACCGCTCCTAACTACTCATTATCTACGATTTTTTTCATAAGTATCACATGCCTACCTACTTAGTCCTTTACCCAAGACTTATCATATTTTATCAATATTTTATCAATATTTTATCAATATTTTTTTGTGTTAAAGTTAGAAGTAAATGGAGCGGTCCCCCAACGCGACGTATTATTTTTAGAGATATTATTTTTTACTTTTTAAATGTTTGTGTCGGGGGTTTTTTAAATTTTTAATTTAATTTTTATTTTATACTTTTTATAGGTAAGAATATTCTCGATTAAGTCATAAATATTCTCTTACTGTGCCCTTTCATTTGAGACCCCACACGAGTATACTTGCATACATTCGGCTATTCTTCCCCGCTTTTACCCCCCATAACTTTTAAACGGCTCAACCGATTTTCATAAAACATATTTTAAAATATGCGCCCGTAAGTTCCCTTTAATACAAAAAAAAACTAAATTGAAATCGCTTCATCCGTTTGGGAGCTATGATGCCACAAAGAGACAGAATGAAAATTCTTCCCCCCTTTCAGCCCCAATAACTTTTAAACGGCTCAACCGATTTTCATCAAACATATCTAAAAATACGCGCCCGTAAGTCCCCTTTAATACAAAGAAAACTAAATTGAAATCGCTTCATCCGTTCGGGAGCTATGATGCCACAAAGAGACAGAATGAAAATTCTTCCCCCCTTTCAGCCCCAATAACTTTTAAACGGCTCAACCGATTTTCATCAAACATATCTAAAAACACGCGCCCGTAAGTCCCCTTTAATACAAAGAAAACTAAATTGAAATCGCTTCATCCGTTCGGGAGCTATGATGCCACAGACAGACAGACAGACACACAGACACACACACACACACACAGACACGTCAAACTTATAACACCCCTCTTTTTGCGTCGGGGGTTAATAATGCTTGGATTGGCAGGATTAATTAACTTGTCAAAATAATCCGTTTCCATTACTCTACGAGGGGAAGTCGATAAAATTCTCAAAATGATAATATGTCAGCGCCACGGTGCATTGTAATTAAAATTAAATGTACACAGGTTTTATTTTGAAGGTAAATTAAATAGTCAACTAATCAATTTAATCAACTCTGTTATTATAGGGACTTTTAAGAAACGAGTTGACCGCTTCCTTCACTGTGGGCAAGGCACCGTTTTTGGTATTATCAATATCCATGGACGATGGATATTGATGGATGGATGGATAAAGTGAAGAATCTGCTTGTTTATTTCATAAATATAAAAAAATATTGACCGAGCACATTTTTATGGAAATTGTTCTAAATTAATGCACTTTCCCATTTGCGTTAGATTGTGTCTGTAGCTTAGTTGGTACCTACTGAACTTGCCCACGGTACTATTAGTCTCATGTTCGACATCCTGGTATTTTAATAAGCCGTTCTTATGACGCAAATGTTTGTAATACCTACCGAACTTGTGCGAAGAAGAAATGCGAAGAAAAATGCATGGTATGATATAAGGTTTACACCTATGCTAAACTGTAGAGTAAGAGTGAGTTAGTGTAAGCATTCTAACCATTTATTTTCCTGCTATTAAATAAAAAAAGAATGGGATATAATGCCAGGTAGAAGGTACCTTCACATTATTTCAAACTATTATGGCCCCTACAGCCGCTGTGCAGCCGCAAGCACGGGCAACTTTGTCCCAATAACGGTATTCGAAAGATCCAATAACAAAATTAAGGTTGGAAATGGCATCCAACGGTTCGCTAATTTACATGCTCAGCGCGGACGTGTAACTACCTCGACCCAAATTATTCCAAATAAGGTTCTGTAAAATTTTTATTTTATTTCATATTTAGGTATGATTCAGGTATGATTCATGATAACATTGGATTGGTCACATGACATGCTTTTTGTAAGATAACAGACAAATGTTTCAATTATTTTAGTAAATAAATAAATAAATAAATACTTGTGTTTTGTGATATGTGATTATAATCACTCACGACATCGAGACAAAGACAAAGGCATCATCTATGCGCTACCGACCATGAAAGTAGCGGAAGACCCTCATTATTGGTTCTATAATAAACAAAATTTATTGCTCTAGTATTTGCTATCAAAGCAAAACATGTAATTATGTAAGTCACTGCTCTGTAAAGTACATAATATGTACACAAATATTACACAATCCAAAAAACAAATATACACAATAGATAGCCGCCAGGGGCTCTAAGCGCTGTTGACTCATTAAAATGCATTGAAATGCATTAAAGCTGTGACCCTCAATATTTGTAATACGCAGCATGCAACAGCTACTGAGTGAAACAATAGAGATAAAGACCATTTCAGAGAGCGATATTTAAATAAAAGCACCTTCTCTCAAACAAATTACAATAATATCTCGGACGATTCGACTATTGCCCCTTTAAAAGGCATCGGCAGCGGGTTCGTTTGAAATCTAGCGTAGAAGCGATTCGTGGCCATACCAGGCAACATCTTGATACCACGCTGACAATTCAATACCGTGTTCTGAGATAAGCCCCATTACAAATATTACCTGACAGTATGAGCGACACAGCACATAAAAATCTTTGTGGGGAGTCGCAGCCCGAATGGAATGTAATCGAATCCAATATTGGACGTGGATTATAAAGTTGGAAATTGTCCAGTCGTTTTCAGTTTAGTAGCTACCTATGAGTGGGTTTTATGGTTTAGTAGTTGAGATAGAGCGTTATGGACATTTCGATAGGAGTGCGACGTTTGTCACTCGCTCCAGAAAATATAAAACGCCCAAGCGCGATCGTAACTGCTCAATACGTTTTATAGATGCAGATAATGATCCATCGACGAATTGTTTGAAATAATGGTGTTTGATTTCGATTTATTTATTTACGAGTTCAGATCTTGTCTTGTGTTTCTCAATTTGAGTCATGTTGAAACAAGATTCAGTTGGATCAACTTTCTCTGCCGTCTTAATGTCAGAAATATAAGCATATGAAGGACACAAGCATAGTCAAGTGACTTCCTTGTAGGAGCTTTTGTCTTTGTTCACAAAGACAATGGAGACAACGATGAAAAAACGGGAATGTAGAACTAAAATTTTAATTTTGCAGGCTGTAATTGTGGAGCAGTAGATTCTCTCGCAACTGGGAAAGCCTTTTGCGCTAAAGTACAAATGTTTGAGATGTAGAATTAAATGTAAAAAATTTAAATGTAGACGATACAATTATTTAAAAATTGTCATTGCTTGCAGAGCTTTAAGTAATTTAAAATTTTCTTTTTCCAGGTAAGAGGCGATCCTCCAAAGCGGGCACAGGATTCACCTTGGTAAACGTCATGGTTTATAAAAGGATGCGCTCTGAAAGCGTCATTAAGTTTTGAGACGAAAAGTACCCGTTCGTTATAAATGCTGTGTCGTCGAATGCCACGCTGCATCAATTGCAGGATCATCGTATGTGCATTTACTCAAGCGATCGTAAAATTGAATGGTCTTAAACCGGTTATGACTTTATGAGAGGTTAGAATAAGGAGAATAGACTAGACGTAGGAAAATTAATCTCCTTATTATATTAAGTTAAGGACCTACTTTTTGAAATGAACACAACTTCTAAAATTCTGAGCGTTTTTAATGAAATTTGTAACATTGTCCAAATTAAATTAAATGTTAATTATTTACTGACGTTAACTTTAAACTAATTTAGATAGATCTACTACATTTTAACAGCACTACATAAACTTGAAAACACTTCGTTAAGATCAAGAGTTAGAATTAAACATTGTCCTGGAATTATCAGTTCATTACGATCTTCAGAAACAAACAATGGTTTGAATACGGGTTTATTACCTCCAACCCTATGTTTATGCTTTACTTATTAACATCTAAATCGATAAACTGGCACCATCTACTCGTTACTGAAAAAGGTGGGAAAGTATGGTACGACGTTGACTAATGACTTTATGTCAAGGTTAACCCTCCTATTACATATTTAATTTATATTTTCGTCAATTTGCGGTAACAAATTTAACAATCTCACGAAGTTCTGTTGGACATATTATACCTTCTGTTATCCAATCTGTTTTTAATCTTGTGTGTCCAATTCGAGCTTCCTTTTTTGCCCAACCATTATTGGTCCTTCTAGCTATAAAGGTAGTTTATTGATACATTAGTCGTGTAATTGTGACAGAACATGAGAATTTGTAGGTAAAATTCACCATTAAGAGACAATTGAACCCTTACGCACGAGGTCTCTCGTTTATGTATTCACCCCTGAACGTATAGCTCTAGCTACTCAACTATATCCCGTGGGATAGGGCAAGTGGAGTCGAGGGCTAGATTTTTACTGATATTAGAGTCTGTGACGTGACTACGTAGAAGCATATCCTACACTAGCTTATGCCCGCAGCTTCGCCCGCGTGGAATTCGTTTAAGCTTCACCCCCTATTTCACTCCTTTAGGGGATGAATTTTGAAAAATCCTTTCTTAGCGGATGTCTACATCGTAGTGGCTATCTGCATGCCAAATTTCAGCCCGATCGGTCCAGTAGTTTGGGCTGTGCGTTGATAGATCACTATGTCAGTCAGTCACCTTTGAGTTTTATAGATATAGATATATATTTAGATAGCTATCTTTACTGTGTACAAAAGTGGTCGAAACATTTAGATTACTTAGGTATAACTCTACAAAAAGTGCCTGAGCTAATTCTCTAAAGTTACTTCGTTACGCCCGCGTGGAATTCGTTTAAACTTCACCCCCCCTATTTAACCCTTCTAGGAGATGAATTTTGAAAAATCCTTTCTTAGCAAATGTCTACATCATGGTGGCTATCTGCATACCAAATTTCAGCCCGATCCGTCCAGTGGTTTGGGCTGTGCGTTCAGTTGAATCAGTCGAAAATCATAAACTTTCATCCCCTATTTTATCCCCTTGGGGGTAGAATTGATCAAAATCCTTTCTTAGCGGTTGTCTACGTCATAATATCTACCTGCATGCCAAATTTCAGCCCGATCTATCCAGTGGTTTGGGCTGTGCGTTCAGTTCAATCAGTCGAAAATCACAAACTTTCATCCCTTATTTTATCCCCTTAGGGGTTGAATTGATCAAAATCCTTTCTTAGCGGATGTCTACGTCATAACATCTACCTGCATGCCAAGTTTCAGCTCGTTCCGTCCAGTGGTTTGGGCTGTACGTTCAGTTCAATCAGTCGAAAATCATAAACTTTCATCCCCTATTTTATCCCCTTGGGGGTAGAATTGATCAAAATCCTTTCTTAGCGGTTGTCTACGTCATAATATCTACCTGCATGCCAAATTTCAGCCCGATCCGTTCAGTGGTTTGGGCTGTGCGTTGATAGATCACTATATAAGTCAGTCAGTCAGTCAGTCACCTTTGAGTTTTATAGATATATATAGAATATAGATAGATAGGTAAGTGTTCAATATGTAAGATATATTTCTTAACTAGTAAACCCGCCCTCGTTTCGCTCCGGGGAACCAGTCCCTTCTAAAATCTCTATAAATTTTAACAAATTATGTTATTCCGATGTCTAAGCTATGTACTGTATAGTTTCATGATAATCTGTCCAGTAGTTTTGCGTGAAAAACCCACACACTCACTCACTCACATCCTTACAAACTTTCGCATTTATAATATTAGTAGGAAGTAGGATATTAGGATGTCTCTAATTATAACATTTAAAATAATGTCCTTCTGGCAGTAATTGCGCTACAAGTACCATTTACTAAATTTAAGTATGTAACATAACATAAAGTACTCTTTAAGTTAAGCAAATATTTATATCAATGTTTGAACATTTATGTTAGTATGCATTTTCTGTTACAAAAAGAATTCTATGGGCCAAAATATGCAGCAAAATCTGCATCGGAAACAGCTCATTAGAGTTTGAGTCGATGTTCTGACGGACATACAGGCAAGCATGATGTGCGTAACAAGTGGGGCCTAGATGAAGCATAAATGCTCGTGTAGGGTAAACTCACCTTTGATGTACGCCGCCTAGCCCGGTGGTCTAAGTCGGTTTTATTTCTACAACGTGGGGCATTCGACTTCCGTTCCGTTCCATTCATTTAATCACCGTGCGGATATTATGCTAATAACCGTTTATTGCCTTTAAATACAGGTGCAGAAATATTGTGTGTTAGTTGTACCCGTTTGTGGACACAGTTCTTTTCTTCATAGTTTATTTTCTTTTTATCTACAAAGGAACTATTTGCTTCAGTTCATTTTATTGGGTCTTCATAATCTTTTAGTTAACGTAATGATAACAAAAATTCTGTCCCCGCAACAAGGTATTATGGCTAAACCTTTTTTATGCAGCTTGTAGGATTTATTTTCAGTATATTCTTACAGCACACAAAGTAGGTACTAAAATTTTAATTGTAATTGCGACATTAAAAAAATGTGATAACTATAAATATACTTTTAACATTTGCACGTCCTACGAATAAAATGTAGGCTAGCAAGGCAAAATAATCCATTTATTTTACGTATTTTTGCTATTTCCCCACCAAGTACCAATCTTAGGCGCCGATAAGTGGATTTTCCCCGACCGCGAATACGAGAGCCACAACAATATTATTGTTACTCATGACAAGCTCTCGAGTCAAGCCGAGTGATCAAAGATTTTAACTTTCTCACGTAAACGGTTTGAAACTTATTTTATTTGTTGATTATAAATAGGCGTCTCCCGAAGCGACTGCCAATCGTAATCGTCTGTAAGAGGATTTCGTTGAGCCGCGATTACAAGAGTCATAACAATGTTATTATTTCTCGCGACAACTTCTCCAGTCAAGCTGATTGATCGTACATTTTCATTCTTTGTGAGAATATTGAACAGTCTATATTTGTACCTTTACGGAGTATTTCATATTCTATTTCTATCGTTACCATGTTGAATGTTTTTAGCTGAAAAACTTAACTTGGGCTTTAATTTTGTGAGGTATTTGTAATTTAACCCATTTTATAATAGATTTAGATACTAATGTCAATATATCGTTACAGGTTATTAGTGATTCAAATCCTTATAAATATCTGTAATCAATCATAACCATCCATTTTAATGTATTATTTTGAATCTCGCGATTTTATTGCTACTAAACCTATAAAACCTACCATAAAAAATAAATTAAAGGCATAAGAAAAAAAATGTTTCTGTGGGCCGATTCGATGCTTTAGCTGGGAAAGAATGCGAAAAATACATCATTAAGGAACATCCAATCTTATTTGTCGGTTCGCCAAGCTCTCGCGTCATAATCCAAGTGATTAATCATGATACTAAAATGCAAATGGCTGTCGAATGTCAATTTGTGACATACAATTAAAGTCTTAAAAGGGGCGACATCACTTTCATAAATAACATTGAATTATCTACCTGTTAAACAAAAAAATATAACAGGTATTTTACGAACGTATTTTAGCTACAAAACTTAAAGTATTAAATTCATGTGTGCAGTTGAAGTAGAATGTACCGCTGGAAACAGGGTAAACGACAGTGTAGTATATTTGATAGGGATTCGGTTCTAAAATGAGGATTGCTAGATCAATACGTAGTGAAAGTTAAAACAGATACTCGTAAATGTTTGTTCGCGGATTGCGGTTCCCACGTTTCATTTATGAATATTCCACCATCTTCAATACATGGATTCCTAGTATGACATTTTGAATAAAGCGTGTATTTATGATATGACAATTTGACGTAATACAAATTTTTGCCAACTATAGTAAACATCCATTATTACAGACAGTAGATTAGGATTGAAGTTGATGCAAAAATAGCGTTTCAGAACCAAGCAAGATATTTAAGCGTAAAATAAAACATGTTTTGCATAAAGTTGTCACTAACACAAGCATCAACTGTAAAAGAAATTGGCAAAAGACGAGAAATATTTCGAACTCGAGGAAAACATTTCAAACACCCCTATTCAACACTAAAATCCGTATTTGGGGCTACAATTCCAATATCTGTCAATTGACAATGTCTCGTGAATCGTAATGCGATTTTAAAATAACCATACAAAAAATAATGAAATGCGCCCCATTCAATTTTATGAAGCATATTTTGTTTCTGTTCCAGTCGCAAGTCGGTCGACCCTCGGCCACTCGTCACATAAAGACATCACTATATTTAAGCCCCTTTCCGTGGGGATTTAATCGGGATAATACATGTGTCGCATCTTATTACCAATCTCAGATTGTGGCGAGAGCAAACAGGTTGCGGGACCGTTCCGATTCGAGTCAACACGATATCACTTACTAGACCTTTCCTCGGTGTATTTGTATTGACAAATTCTTTTTTCCTCTTTTGGCGTGCACTCACAAAGGATAGGATTATTTATTTATGAATACATCTATACTCGTTGTGTTCGATTAGGATGAATCGATGTTTTACAATGCGTGCGTAAACGTGTGAATGAGTTACATCACTTAGCTATCGTAACATGTAGGATTTGGATGGATAACCGTTATTCAACTGTTTTTTGGTACATCAAAGCAAGTCAACAATCGAGGTTTTTATTAGGTAGCAGCCATTTAAGCTATGTTGGAAGCATTTTGGGACAAAAAACTTCTGAACTTTGAATCCGCTGACAATTTTAAAAATTTGTTTCATTTGTACTTTTGTAGCATCTATCTACATTTAGCTACATTTTGGTTTGTTAAAAAGCGCGTTGGGGTCAGTCAGCGGCGGTTACAAATGACACGTCCCTCAGGCGTTGGAATATCTAACTATATGAGACTTTTTGTATAGACGGAGAATTTATTTGAGGTCAGGTTAAATATTCATGGGCTCCAATTCTCCTTGTACTTGGTGCTCAACACAAGTATTCTCCTTGTGCTTGGTTTGCTAACATATTATATTTATGAAAGTATTGTATACTTTGCTTAAACGACGACACTCGTGTTTTTATAGATGCTGTCTATAACAAAGTAGACCCATATTATATATAATTAAACTGTTGCTTATGTAGAATTAAATATAATGAACGCTCACGGGGTTTAAACTTGAAGATGTTTAATAAAAGTACATTACATAATTAAAATTTAAGAGTTCTCTGTAAAAATATACAGACCTGGATTTTAGTTTTTCAAAAGGACATAATTATAAAGTAACTTGATGCGTAACATCTAATAGTAAAAAGATAAAAATTCCTTCCGGACAACATATTTTTAGAGTAAATGAAAGATCGTTAGCGCTGTAAAATTCGAAATGACTTCTGATGCGTTGTAAAACACGTCAATCTTTATTGCGTCGTTCTGTAACAGTGACAAATGTAATAAATAACGCAGGGAGGCCTCGTAAAAACGTATGCGTATGCAGTTGTCAGCGTACCGTTTGGTTTAATGCAGCCGTGAATTAGTTGCTTTAGGTAGTTGCTAGAATGAAAGCGAGAGTTAATAATGAGAGATATACCTACTGCCACAATATCTCACCTTCACCATGGGTTGACTGGGAGAGAATGCCACTAGGCATTAAGCCCGCCCATTGTAAAAAAACCTGTTTTCAGGTCTTACAAAAAGTTTAAATAAATAAATAAAGAAAATAATGAATGAATTAATGAATATGAATGAAGAATTAAGAATGAATGACTAAGTAGGAAGAAAATGATGAACCTTGAATACCAATGACAGGAAAGATATCACCGACTTTGAAAACCAAACAGGCAACAGGGGACCCGCATTACAAGGGGCTCATCGACATTGCGACTAAAACACGGGGGGAAATTGAGAGGTGCAAGTTAAAGTCTTTAACCTGTGAATCTTACAGGTTTATCGTCCATTGGTTGGCAGCAGTATGCATCACGAGCAGTAGAAATTAGCTGAAACTCACGAAGGCTCTGAATTTTGCTCTTACATCTAAACCATACACGAAGTTCAAAATATTTAAAACTAGTAAATCCGCCCTCGCTTCGCTTCGGGGAACCAGTCCCTTCAAAAATCTCTATAAATTTTAACAAATTATGTTATTCCGATGTCTAAGCTATATTACTGCAAAGTTTTATGAAAATCCGTTCAGTAGTTTTTGCGTGAAAGAGTAACAAACCCACACACACACTCACTCACTCACTGACTCATATGTACAAGTACATCCTTACAAACTTTCGCATTTATAATATTAGTAGGATCTCCATTGATTTTTATTTGCTAAACTACCATGAGTTTGTTATTTTTATTATGGTATACACTGTACACAATATACAGCAACAAGTATCTAAACAAAATGGAACTCTACTTTTAATTGTTGCGAACCAACGATTGAGAAATTATTTATCGAACCACTGAGCTATATAAGCAGAGAATCTACGAAAAGTACCAAAAGAATTCCGAATTTCAATTCGATTATTCAGAAACGAGACAGGAATATCATTTTCTTACGCCAACCCTCGATGCACGTAGCGTATAAACCAGCTCTGAATTTTGCAGATCGTTTGTTATATCCGTGAGATTGTTATGCGTGTTATTGTAGTGTTAATACTTGTTTCATATTCATGTTTTCAGAAAGGCTATTAAGTGCTATACACCAAACAGTACTAATCTGCATGACTCTGCATGAGGCCTCTGCATGAGGCTCTCATATAAATGCTTGTAGAGAAGTATAGCTAATTTTTCTTGTGGTTACGTTTTTGTGATTCTTAAAAAGCAAGAGATCTTCTTGAAAATTGCATGGTTTATAACCATTCCCTTAAGTAATAATGTTTGGATAAGTTAGTGTAGGTAAGGTTAGAATTACAAGTAAGGCTTAAAGTTAAGGCTTAAACTTTTGGTAGTTTCTAGGCAACTGCTTTAATGACTCCACTATTTCGATGGTTGTGATGGATGTAAATTTAGGTACTTGAATGTGATAAAATTCATTCTTAGCGGACGTCTATTATCTAAAAACTACCTCTTTGCCGAAGAGATAATAATATATTTAATATATTATATTATATTATATTATATATTATATTATATAATATTATATAATATATTATAATATTATATAATATATTATATAATATATTATATAATATATTATATTATATAATATATTATATTATATTTTAATATATTTAATATATTATTATCTCTTCGGCAAAGTATTTGATATACCTAAAGCCATTAGTATCTCAATGCCTAAAGCTTTAGTACATAGGTAGTATCTCAATGCCTAAAGCGACTTGGCATACGACTCGAATATTAAACTTTGAAGTGGAAATATTCACGTTCACACACGTTTATCGCACCTCTCTGTCAGTACAGCAAGTGTCGAAACTTTCAAATAAATAAAGAATGTAGCAAAGCAGGCGTTATGATGATACCTATTTTTGTTTTCGTTTGCCGCATGACAAATGTTCCTCAAGCGAGGGTTGCGATGGACCGTTTCTAATTAATTTGGTTTATCGTATAACGCAATTAATAATGTCGAGATATTTATTGGAGCTCGTTTTAGAATCATGGATCAAGTTTGGATTATGATGATGTCAGAGAGTTCAGAGACTTAATGTTTTATGGGCCAAGCTTGGTTATAACGGTGGTGCTGTTACTTTGTATGACCGAATAAAATGCCCTTTTGTGTTATCTATAGATTTCTTAGGAAGCGTTACTCACGAAAATTACATTTCTGCTTAGCCAAGAATGGGGTTAGATTCGTCTATGCTAGACATATGTCTATATATGTGTCTTATCTGATTGTTGGTCAGTTTTAGGAGATCGTTATACAATTTATGGTGAAGTCTAAACAGCTTTTCAATAGTATGAAGTGATTTTATTTTTAAAGTGTCAATGACGATATAAAGCTTGTCAAATATAGAAATTCGCTATTAACACTCAGTAATAAAAAAGTTGTCAAGCGTGAGTTGACATGAAAAGGCGCGAAATTTAAATTACATTGGCTGTAGCCAGCCATAGCATAGTGAAGTTAGTATTCTGTAAAATACACCAAACTGATTTAATACAATTCTATTAATCTGTTTTAAATACTTTCTGTGGCTTTTGATCAAAAACTGTAAAGCTATTAAATCCTTTAAAGAAATCGAAGAACACTCTACGTAATCGTTCCGCGTGAAGAATGTTTTAATTGACTATAAATTAATTCGTTAGTAAAGTTTTTCGGCGTGTTTGTGATAACGGAGAGATTAAGAGATTTATTGGTGTTCTTAACACTTGATTGCCAGTTTATAGCGTCGGCCCTGCTTTCTGTATCGTTTCTTTCGATGCAGTTATTACAGATTTATAACAATTAAATTGGAAAATTTATTTCATTAATTCAATTAAGCGAGTTGTATTCCGCCGAGTTTATAAGTTATAGACACGTATTGTTTGAATTTAAATGAATACTAGACACTTTTCACTAGGTGCATAATAAATAACATTTTACAAACAAATAACAAATTTCAACATTGACAAGTTGGTGCAGATAACTCAAAAGTAGGTACTCGCCAGATGTCGCTAAACTTTAAATTAACTTTAAATAATTAAACTTAACAAACACTACCCTACTCCTATATGGTACTATGTACAAAGTAACACACATAAAAAATACATTAGAATTTTGAACCTCCTCCTTTTTTAAGTCAGTTAAAAAGTGATTATTGACATTAGTATGCAAATTTTTATACTTACCCTTAGTTTATCCACCAAAAGAGTAGACAAGACAATCCACTTACAAGTAGGTAGCGGTCACCGTTGCGAATGTATACCAGCCACTCCAAATTTAATTTGATTTGATATTGAAAAGCAATAAATCTTTTAACAACATTGACCTTTACTAGAGCCGCAAAGTAAAGCCACGATTTGCGCAAAGAAAAACTTATTCTACTTAAGTATAAAAGTAGAGCATTTCAGTCGGGTAAGAGAACCGTAACCATAACCTAAAAACTACTTTATTACTCAGCCGCGAAAAAATAAAAATCGAATAAAATCCCAGGTAATATATAACTAAGCTTATTTTCCTGAACGGATTCACGATTCATGCGGCGTAAGACAGTCTTCTGACGTGTGATTTATTCCTTTTATCTTTGAGCAGTCGGGATTTCATTTCATTCATCTGAGATAAGCCCTACCTGCGTGAATAAATCCTTCGGCGATTGTTTGAGCGATGAAATTGTAATGGCGCTCGCTTTTGTTGGCTCCCTATGATTTGTGTTTAATTTTACATATGAATTATAGTTTTAGAGGTGATAACGAAACAAAATTTCAAGTATTCCCTTCAGTACAATGAAGGGATTAGGAGCTTTCGCTTGTATCATAACATATTGTAACACCCATCTAAGGATAAAACCAGCGTATAGCCAGTTTAATTAAGTATTAAAAAATATGCTGTTGACCAACACTTTTCTTTTCTTCCTATGGGAAAATATAAAACGTAAATAAGGGAAAAAAAATTCCCACTACCGACGCACACATTTTTGTACGCACATTCAAAAGCAATCTGGTTCTTGTACGTGCTCGTACTTAATCAACGGTAAGTGCGTATAATTGAGTCGGATCACCGATTTCAGAAGCCGAAAATTTACCAAAAACAAAACTGCTTAAATCCACATGAACGTTCGGCAAAGGAATTAACCAATAAGGAAAAAAGGTATAAGCGCCCTGAAAGCTCCCTCGAGCTTAATGATGCTTAAATATGTGGAAGGCAATAAAACATCGTAAACATTGTTAAAACGGAATGAGATCGAGAAACCGATAAAAGCCACTCGAGTTTACAATAAGTCTCTCGAGTATCGATTTATTCATCGACTCGCCTGCCGTCCCATGAGAAATTTTGAGCGCCAATATCCTGTATTGTCGCGACAACCGCTTAACACTTGAAATATTTCAATACTTACAGTCGTTTGAAATTATTCGATTGTTTAGTTTAGATTGAAAATTTAAAGTTTCTAACGTTGTTCAACTAGATTATTCGGGTATTATACATACCTTATATTATTTATTTCATCGTTTATACTCACACTCTCTGACATTTGTTCTGTAACATTTTTATGTTATGAAGAAATGCCCATTAGAACGAATTTTATATTGTAGTATTTAAGCATGGTAGGTAAGAGCGATCGTATTTAAAAGAACTTACAAACCGTAATTGATTTAGAAGGCACACTTCGACAGGAGATTTCCTTTATCATTGGTTTTGCTCGTTCAAGTAAAAATATTTTCTTATAAAAAATTAAATATGAGGTTTTAATAGACTGTGTACAGTTACCAGAAACAATTATTATACTGTGAAAATGTGTACTAAGTAGGTATATAAACGCCAGCCCAATGTAAACTGGTTAATATACCTAATTTTAACAAAACCAAAACCGTCTTCAATATTGATCAGTAATATAAAAATATATAGATACTATATGAAACTCCTAGGTTCGTGCCGAAAAGCTTTGAGAAACGATAGATTTCCTGAGATTCAAACAACTGTTCCTGAATGTGCTAAAAAGTATTTAATTGCACCACAAAACAATACGTAAAAGAAAACATAATTATGATATTTTGATCAATATTTTCCTTTCTATACAAAGGAATTTTAGTGTAAATGCTTATATTATTTCGATACACTTACGTAGCTATGAAAGCTGGCCTTTCACGCTTGTCGTACCGCAACGTCCGCAACACAATATACCGATTTATACCGAATTAGTCTGATTTTAGTTTTAACACGCACATGATAGCATGGTGTAATCATAAATTATAATAATATCCTTGTTTTAACACAAAACTCTTACCAATAACTTGTTATACAGAAAATTTGAACATATTTCGTTTGTCCCTTTTGTCTGCCCATGATAAATTGTGGTCGATGACTGTATTCAAACTGAAATTATGTTTTATTAAAATTTATCCAGAATAATATACGTAAGTGTAAAAATTAAAAATATTAGACACATAAAAATAGAATTGGATAAAGTATTCGTAATAAATTTACACCTGTAGCAATTTGTAGCGTTGGATATTTCTATAAGTAATTGAGAATCGGAACAAAAATAAAATGCAAAATCAGACAGATTCAATAAAACATTTACATTATATTATTAAAAACCGTAGAAGCAAGGAAGAGTTTATATGAGCTTTTAAGAGCTAGAACCACAAAAATTAACACTCAGAGCGTATCCTCGATCTTTGAGAACCACTGTACTAACCAATGGCTACTTCGGTACCGCAGTTAATAACTTATTAAAAGTTATTCGGTACTTCCAGCAACATTCCACGAGTCTTTACTCACTAATGTAAACTTTAAGCCACAGAGAGCTACACTAAGCTTAACTTCAAAGACACGCGTTGCTTCTTAGTTGACTTGAGAGTCATGAGTGCTCATCTAACGAGCACAACAAGAGTAAAGAGTATCTAGTACTACTCAAGGAGTTGCATCATTCAATAAACTGGCCAACAGGACTTGGAAAATGTTACACGTATTAGATTTTAGTGCCCGTCTATGCGATTCATCGGCCTATTTAAAATCCGCCTCTAAAATCAATGAAGTACTGGTTCGTTCTAAACAATTATTTTTGTGATGGATATTCGATTTATCGTGGAAAGCTTTAGGCTATATAACATCACGCTACGACAAACAGTATCGGGACAACAAGTTTCTTGAAGAGATGCCAGGGCGTGTACTAGTTGATGTATAATAATTTCTAATTCCGCCAGCCGGCTATAATCATAGTAGCAGTGAGCCCATAAAACACATCTCGCTACACGACCGCTAGTTGCCATAATGTGGCTTTCTAGCGGTTTTTAACGTTTTGTTTCACTATTTAAAAACGCATTAATGGCATTGTAAGTCAGTGGTAAATAATTTTCTTATATTTTATCGGTAAATCGCTTTTACTTAAGATTTACCTAAACCTGATTTTCAAACATAATCTAATTCGTTATTACAATCAACTGATTCTCCAAAACAGTTGAAACTCCTGTTATGATTTCTTTTGCCCCGATTCCAAATAACAATTATTATCATAGTGTTTACTTTAACATTGGCGGAATTTCGAATAAACATAAAATTCATGAAAATAAACTTACCAATCTATTTTTGTTAGATGGGAAATATACAGCTATATCTATAATAGTGTGGATCTCTTATTAGCAGTAAGGAATAGATTCGCTACATAAGTTTTTGCGAAATACACCGACCTTTTTCTTTTTCCTTTCAAATTAATTTTGTATACCTACATCTTTACAATTTAAGATATGATTTGGAGGAAAGTTGTTCTTTTATTACATCCCGATATTATACCAGATTATAATTATTGTACACAGATACTTCGATCAATAAAATTATACCAATTAGATGTCTGCTCAGTGTTAAAAAACCGTCCACAAAAGTAAGATCCCACTTCATTATTCTTATTTTGTTTTGTGCCAAATGATCGTAAGTATAAAATATTTATTTTAATTATTTGTGAGTTTACTGTTAAGTAACATGGTAGCAATTGAAAGTAAAACTTTTGTCTTATTTCGTTAGTAAACAGATAAAACTGTGCAGGTGAGATATTAATTACGCGGACGTTTTTTAATTTCAATTTTGTAGGTGAGCCGTTATATTGTTGGTATTGTTGATCGAAGTAGATAATACATTAATGGAGTCTTCATCGTTAAATCAATTCAATATTATTTGATAACTACGCACAGCAAGATGAAAGATAATAAATAACCATTGTTAGATGCATTTGAAATTCGAAGTATGCACTAAAGCAGCCGCGGTTGCATTTATGATATTATTTATTTATTATAATTAAAACAGATCCTATCTCAGTTAATGCGGCCTTTAAATCTCTAAGGTTTTCTTAAGCTTATGTTGTGGGCATCGGGTAGCTAGTTCAATTCATGAGAATTTAGAGTACTATGATATATGTTTAGTTGCATAATTGCCTAAGAAGGTACACATTCAAACGCGATAATAATTGCCTATTGCATTTCCTTATTGTAGATCTATACTGTGACAACCCTGGCGCATCTACTTCGGAAACAATAAACAATAGGGGCCATAAACATTTCGAGCAAACAATAGGAACAATAGAGCGCGGCTATCTCGAAACTACGCGCACGACGCTTCGCCATTACGGCAATAGTCATAAGGGCGAAAGTCGGTTGCAAGGAACATACTCGAATCTTATTCGAATCGGGTCCGGAATTAGCGGGAATGTTCTAGATTGGCGTGAATAGTAGGTGAGTGGTATAAAAAAGGGCACTCGGTCAACACCGCACACAACCGCGGACATTCTAGTTTCGGAAGCGAAACCAGGAAGATACTAGCGATACCTACGAGCGATACCAGTGAGAAGTGAAGTGATTTCTACGAGCGATATAGTGTTCGACAAGTGTGTTTACGAGTACCTACGTGCAGTGTTTTGGTGTGTACTGTGTACATAGTGTAATTTGTGTATCTACGAGTACAATTAAGTCTTTGTGGTACATTTTGGCATTTTCTCGAACCCAGTACTCCTGACACGTAACAATACTTTTGCCTTGCATTCTATTTCCTAATTGGCTAGAGAAATAGATGAAGCAAAAATATCTTCACAGAGTGAGAAGTATAATCGCCTCATAGTTTTCAATGAAAAATGTACAATCAGCTCCCAAAGTACAATACATTATTTCAGTTTACATAAATGAGCCATGTCTATAGACAAAGTAGAGTAGACAAATGACAGTTTGGCCTATAGACAAAATATAAAATATATAGGAGGGCTATTAAATATATAGCTAAATAGATTTGTTAATTACAAACCTAAATAATTATAGTCAACCGATTCTTGACTATTCAAGACGAAATCGTGTATCGTTTGTAAACTAGACCACACGTAATCCTCAAGATTTCCATTTATAACAACGCTAATCCTAGCCGTCAGTAACCTGGCTGATCCTCGTACGTTTTTAGACTCACCGCTTCGCTTTAATTAGTTAAGGATTGCGGCATATGCGGTTTCATTCCTATGCCTCAATACTATCGTAAATCGGTGAAAGGATTACTTGGGTAGCGGTAAGACCAATTTGGATTTAACCCTTTAAACGACAACATTTTATGAGTATTTCCTCAATGATTGATTCGTTTTATTTTCCTGGAGACTGAATTGTGATGGTATTTTGGGGTTATTTAGGTACTATTTTTGGATGTGGAAAGGAAAATAAAATTAGCTTTTAGTAACGAATTGATGTGATATTATGCAGAATATTATGCAAATGGATAAAATATGCGCATAAAAATAGTGTCTGTGAAATCATAGATCGTTATAACTTAAGTCTTAATGGAATCAATTGGAATTTAAACGAACTTGAGCAATTCCTACTTATACGTATATTATTTTCTATATAATATTTGATCTTCACAAATAAGGCTGTGTATTAAAATATCGTTCCGAAATGATGTGGAATTCGGTTCGCCTTCGACGAAATGCTCACATTTTATATCCTCGTCATTGAAATAAATATTGGTATGTTGGCAAAAATGTCTCCGTATGAAATAGCGATAATTTAATACACTATCTATCTCAACAATCTTTTTATTTTCTCTTTTTTTGAAATCATGATTCACCTCATCATAAAAAATTGTGTAACAATATTATTATATTCTTGCGTATTTTGTCTGTAATCAAGTGGTATACAAGTATCCAGTGGACAATTTTTTACCAAATAATATTATGGACACCGCAACTTAACACCAGCGTACAAAAGAGTTTTGTTAAAATATTTATTCAACGCAAATACATTGGGTATGAAGTTGTCGGCATGTCGGAAGTCGGCAGAGGGTCAGGTCATTAGTGGCACAATTCTCGATAAGATAGCCGCTTTCGGCCCGTTTGTGCTTATCGCATCTCTAAATAATTTGTGTCCCTTATGTACAGCTGAGCCTCTAGGCATCAGGCTCTGGTTGTATCTTTATAAGGGTTTTATGAGATAGTGCACGCACCCTTTTTACGTATGAGAAACACAATACGTAGAAACTTTAAGAGCGAAGTTCTACAGGGTTATTTACTTTGCCCCAAAAATTATCACTTATATTTTATTAATAGTTTTTAGTGTCAATGCTTTGAGCAATGTTTGGCGGTTTAAAACCTTGAAAATTTTTATATAAAAAAAATATGGGCCAGTTCATGCTCTTCCCTATACTTAAATGAACAGTTTCGTGTAAGTTACAGTTAACGTTAAAATAAGTTGTGATAATGTATCTTGCTCAGGCACGAATTAAATTATAAAATATTTACAAAATATCCCGCATAAGTATTTTGAAAGGCAGATAGATGTAATTTCAGCAATTGGAAGACTTCAGAAAAGACATTTAAATGTCACAGCCAAAATGTTTTACCTTTGATAGTATACAAGGATTTTGATGTCGATCGTTTGAACAGCGAATGTAAAATAAATAAAGTTATTACGAATCAGTTTTTATACAAGCCTTCATACTTCGTAATACGACTATTGCGTTGAGAACCTAAAGTAGCTCAGTTTACAGCTGTATTGTTTCAGAAATACGACCCGAAATGGTTATTGTTCAAAAGGCTTTTATTGTATTGTTTTGATAGATTGTAATGCCTTTACTAATGATCAATTAATACTGGTATGCCTATTATATAATGTAATATGATCGGTTGGCATTTTAGCACGTAAAAGGTTTAAGTCTATTCTTAGAATTTATATTGCTGATAGATATTAAAATAATAGAATACCAACTGGATACTAAAGTAGCAAGTATGAGAGTTTCATATCATAGTTTTGTGTATGAAACAATGCCAATTAGGTAGGCGCCTTACTAATGAGGACGTTCTATCTGTCGTCCAAGACATTAATTGTTTTTAGCTATTTTATTATCAATATTGGGTTGGCCAACAAATCTGCAATGTGTTGCTATATTTTGCAAAAATGGCTTCACAAAACATCATCATTTATTAAAATCGCAATCCTCGTAATAAAATAAAAACGCGAGACCTCAATTACAGCAATGGTTAAAATTGGATGTTAGGTACTAAATAGCCGGTAGTTGAAAAGAAAATGTTGTTTCAGTATATTTTGAACACTAGTATTCGTTATCACATTAAGGTTTTCAATGTACAAAAATTCACAATGCAATATTCGGATCACCAAAGCATGTTTGCAGCTTAAACTTTCATTTTAATATAAATTATTTTCGAAGAAATTTTTACTTTTCCCTCGGAATTTTCATTTAAAATATCTCTTACTTAACAAATAGTTCTTGGATTCGGACATTACAGCATTTTAAAAGAACTGCGTTATATTGTTAAATGAAAAATTAAAATGCATTTGGCGTTAACACTGTCAATTGTGAACTTTTGAATAAAATGTGAAGTAGTCGAATTTAATGAAAGATGATCATGTTTGAAATTAAGCAATGTAGGCAACATTGCTCCTAAAAATCCTACGCTGTTCTCTTCTCGCATTATAATAATTTACATTGAATTTCTACACACATACACGTGATTGAAAATGTCTATGTTCATCGCTAATGACGCGTGCGTCCGGATGTAAGTGATTTTTCAAAATTCGAACAACGCCTGGCCTATTCAGATGGGTTGAATTGGTTGTAATTTTGTGTTATTACCCTAATGAGCTTTTAATATTGGAACACCTTTGTTCCTCGAACCAGGGGACGTCTTACTCCGGAATCGCTTAATGATTTAAACGAAATTCAGATTGTATCATGGCGAGCAGCGGCGATTAAAGTAATTGAAATGGAGTGGAGTTTTAAATGATAAGAAATATTTTAACAAGAAAATTTCCTAATTATTGCCATTATAACTACTTATATTAATACTTTCATTTAATTTTTATGTTTTGTGGTCTCCTGTAACAAAGTTTGCTTCGTTAATTTTATTGCGGGTGAATACGACTGCGAATGCTCCTTGACTTCACTACTTCTTGTCACCTAAATTATATTACTAGACTGTTGGCTTCGTCGAATTAAATAATAAATTATTGTCAGTCTATCTTTTTGTAATAACTGTGACTTACTTCACTACAAGTTAATATTCTTATGGCCTTCCTATCTTCAAGTTCGCTCGTAATAAAATATACCATTAAAGATGATCCACGCATCTCTCGCATACCCGCAACTCCATAAATTCTGTTGACCACTTACAATAAACTATACGTCTATGATTGATGTTCCCTTTTTAATTATTATTCCTTACGACGATGAATAATTTTTTAATATCCTCCTTATGTGCCGATTGCACTAATAATTCCTGCTAAAGGCGAATTCCTAAAAAATCGATGAAAAGATGCTATTTTTACACTTATATCAATTATAGTTATAATTGTCTAATGGACACTTAAACTTCATCTTACACCTGTCCTCACTAAGAACTCTTAGATCCCTCATTACGTAAGGTTTCAAGAATCTAACAGTGTGTGTACGTGCCTTTGCCGGCCATTCATTGCCATTTACTTTGATGCTGCATTGATCCCGCTTCCGACACGTACGCGTTACGTGTGGTCCAAGTTTGACGTGATCGCGGTTATCAAAATACATACTTGTGTTTTTTACCAATTGTTGCTTTTACCAATTTGAAGCAGTAGCGAATTTAGGAGCGGTGGCGAGCGGTGATAATAGCCTAGTTAAAAATTCGGCCTTTCTACTCTAGGGGTCCGGGTCCGAGGCCAAGATCCCAGTTCACGTACTTTTGAGTGTTATGTGCGTTTTAAGCATTTAAATGTCACTCATTGTAACGATGAAAGAAAACATCGAGAGGAAACCTGCCTGCCGGAGGGTTCGCAAAACTCAAATATGTCTGAAGTCCGTCAATCTGCACTTGGTTAGCGTTGTGGACTATGGCCTTAATTTTCTCATTCTAAGAAGAGGCTCGTGCTTAGCAGCGGGACATTTTCAGCCTTTCTCTTTTAACTTACGTCGCCGTCCACCATACTTAGAGCACGTAGATCAATCCCTTTTGTTGTAGAGTAAGATCAAAGAGCATTATTTCGGTAAATGAGCTACGACGAGACATGTAATTGACGAGGCTGACTATTTACTACCAACACAAAACGCTGTTTTAACACAAATTAGTATTTGCAAACTATGAATTGGCTTAAGTTTAGTCTATGCTTTGTGTTATTAATGATAATATGGTTATGTGTCTCTGCTCGGGAAATTATTTGCGTATTTGGTTTTCTTTAGGATTTCGTGATTATAGATTCATGAAATTGCAATGTATCTACAATCTGATATATATAAAAATATATAGGTAGGTACTATAACATTATTTAGGTACGCACTAAAATCGCCTCATTAAATCCCCAACCCACTCAGGAGCCTACTGAAAGGATAGGAATAAGGAGTGCCTTTGTAAAAACTATTACATTTATTATTTTGGATTCCTTGTCAATATTTTATAAAGTAAATTTTTATTTAGTAAATTTTTGATACACAGAAATAAAAAGAGAAAATAAACGGTTTTAACGTTGGTAGGTATATTTTATGCATGATGAGGATTGAATATTTTATATCATTACTTTTTTTTAATAAGTCAATAAACCCTAAATTTCGAAGTTGTTTTGCTCCTTCAAGTCAAATAATGAACAAAACAACTTAGCTTACAATTTTAAAGGTAGTTATTGTTTTAGTGTCCTTTTACTTTAAATCATCAATAAGTATAACTCCATTAGTTACAAAACGCTTTATAGTTACTCTTGAGGACAAAGCTCACTGCGTAAAGCTGTACTTCAAACTTCAGTTGTAAAAGCTGTCCAATAAAATGGAAACCTTTTCCGGTTGTTTCCTTGTTCTCATAACTTTGTCGTTGTGTGATATTGCAACAGAGACATCTTGCGATCGTTTCACAAACCATTACTAACTTCTTGTTGAACTTTGAAAGGCTTTGGCTGAACTATTTCACTTTGCGTTGATAAAAAAATCTTCTCTTTAAGGTAATAATAAAATAAGATCGCAATTGCGTGGAACATTTCTTGAAAATTTTGGATGTCGACATTTTCTATTTTCGAGACGGTAAATATTTTATGGAATGTTTTCTGTTCGTTGGTCGAATCTTGAAATTGAATTGAAACTGTATTGTCAAAATTTCGGAAATGTTTGACATTTTTTTATTCTTGATTATTTTTATTTTTACCACGTATCTATACTTTTCATATTGGAAAAAAGTGTGGGAAAAGTCGAATGAAAAAAAAGTACTCTAATTAGCACAAGTATACTAAATGCTGGTTATATGTAGATCCTTTGCAGCCCTGTTCTTAACTTATTACATTTATGACTACGTTCGTGTGAATCGATTAATAAACGTTCACAATACTGGCTCTCGAGTGACATGAGTGAATGTTTAGAAAATCTATCTTCAGTAGAACATCTAGCTGCAAATTTCGCGTAATACTATTTTAGCAAGCACGCTTTTAGATGCAACTGTTAGTATCATAAATGTTAGTTAAGCTGTTCCATACATTACTTTTTAATACATTAGCTTGTTCGTGTCGTTGTTGCAAGTATGGGAACACATTTAATGGCTACGTGAGGAATATTTTATCTATAGTTTGCGTTTTGTGTTAACCAATACGTTAAGTACGATTTTTACTCGGTATTTGTATCATCTACGTAATTATAAAGTAGTTAAAGTTACTGGCCATTTTTTTCTTTCTTTTTCTAAAAGGACAAAGTATCGGTAATACCTTGATTTCCGTAATCAAATCAAAAATGAAAATCAAACTTTATTATCAGGCAACTAAGGTCCATAGTAAAATGCAGACAAAAAAAAATATAATTACCACGAGCTTAGGTGACAGCTTATTTGAAACAAATATAATTATTCCTTTAAAAAAATATTGTTAAATTTATTCTGTTTTGTATAACGTGTACGACCCGTTAACGTCAAACAAAAATAAATAAAGTCTCACATTCGATTCGAATATCAATTTTTAGGTGATAACTAGGTACACGTAAACCATAGAACAATAACCTTTCGAAATGTGTTATTTAATCGAGTGATAACACTTAGCTACGACATGTGATACACGAGCTAAATAATTCGTAGTTACCGCGCTGTGACACTACTGATTACATATATACCTTCTATAGGTACATGTAAGAACTAAATTGTTGTTTTGTGGCGTTGTGAAAAACATACTCATGAACTACTAGGCACCGATATCATTTATATAGATTTGTATGGCATTTTACCAGGACTTCAGAAGAATGAAAATAATCAAAAGCAGTAATTTTGCTCTTTCTACAATTAGGGGAAGTCCGGGAGAGTTGAACCGCTTTTTTTTAAAGTATCATATTTTCTAAGTAAGGAGGCTTAGTGATTCAATTATAATAATAAACGATAGCTTATTTATTTAAGTTTACTTATGCGTATTTAGATTTTCCATATTATATTACTGAAATATGTTATACACATTTTAATAAAAAATGGGATATGATTCAACTCTCCCCACCCTATGGGACACTTGAACCGGGGTCTGGGGAGAGTTGACCACTGCTTTTTAAAGGTACAAAATACAAAATAAAAACATTTTACAGCTTAAATCACAAGTTTATTAACCAAAAGATTACAAAATGAAATGAGATTCTAACGAAACACAGTCACACACTCTTCTCATAAGGATAAATAAACAATACTTTGACATACTCTTAAGCATTCCATAGGCATCATAATTATTAAACATTTTATTAATAAAATTAAATATTTAACGTTTCTCTAATAAAACTTCTTACTCTTTCTTGATATTTCTTACCATTTTGTTTCAATTATATACTTATTCTTATCATTTAGCATCATTAGTTAGCCTTAATTAGGACTACTTTCAGTCAGCTGGTAACCAAAAATTTGATCAATGTTATTCTTTAAGATGCACCGTCCTTTACCTCACGTATAGCATTTTCTAATTCTGTAATGATATAAGTATATTTTTCTTTTCGGTATTTTTTCGGATGGTTTGTATTGAAATTATATATTTCATTCAATTAGTCTGCAATAAAATATAAAATTACACATAAAAACAAACAAAATACAAATAAGACTTGTTGTATTAAGGTTCCCGAATTGTTTTTAAATTTCGTCAAAAAGTTTAAAATTTATATATCTGTAAAGTAAAACTCCAAATATCTTCATACAAATACTATACATGGGAGACATGAACCACTGAGCATATCTCCCGCACCCGTCATGGTGCAACTCTCCCGCATATACTACTTTGACATTAAATTCTACCCACAGAAAAAACAATCAACGTAATCGAAACAACACTTAGCACACGTCAAACTATAATAATCAGGCAATAAAATAGTAATATCACTCAATACTCACCTTTATAAACACGGCCGCAATATCAAAACTACAAAAAAATTTAAAATCTACTCCGCCATAACAAAAACACCTTTTCGAATCTGACAGCCAAACAAACCGGCCATTGTTAAAAATGGCGCCGTGCTTGTCATTGGCCTCCCGCGCCCTATCAATGACCGTCTTGACGTTTCATTAGCGCAAAATTTAAGTCGAGTTTTAAAAGGTGGTTCAACTCTCCCATCTGGGCAAGTCTCCCGGATTCCCCCTACTTAAGCCACTTCTGGAAAAAAGACTCAATGCCGTTTCATTAAGATACATTTTATGATAACGCCAATTTAGTACTTCTCTGGGACCCTCCGCGTGGTGTCCCCGGAGTGACACTTGTCTTGTCATCATTTCCTGCATCTTTTGTTGACCGTGCGATTTAGAGCCCTCTAATGACCTGTCCACTGTTTGGACTTCCCAATTGTACGGTCCTATAATGATGGCATTGAATCAACTGGCTTTTTTTGTTTACAATCATGGTGATTATATGCAGGTTGTATAATGTTGTTTATTTTTAAAGAGGAATATAAGGTGACAAAACTCTGAAATGATTATTATTTTATATATTTTATATCACTTTGCTATGATTTTTCCTTAATCGTGCATTTAAACCACTTTGGTTAATTCACAATAATTAACTTTGGTTAATAAACCTCCAACAGATGTACCAAATTTTTAAGGAAAATGTGTGAGTGACGAAGAAAATATAATATGGATGATACCCAATTGCTTTTAGCTTTGTACTTAGTCGTTAGCCGATTTAAAACTTTTGATTTGTTCTGCTAATCAATATAAGGCAAATATCGTAAATATTACACTATTTAGATACTATTCGATCCATAAAAGACAAATAGTAGGTATATTATGTCAAATATTACCTATACAAACCACGACAAACGGTCGCTATGCGACCCCCCACAATCGCCATCATTATTTTGCTTTAACCATCATGTTTTTAATAAAAATTGACAGCTACATAAAGCTAAGTGTCCCAGGAAGCGGTGACAACGGCAAGTGTTGATCTGACATCTCGGTGGAGGGTCAGGAGTCACGACGTGACATCTGTTCTGTTTCAAATTGGCACGGTTCGTAGTAATTTCTTTATAGAAGTCTGTTTATATAGCCACTATATTCGGATATTTGCTTGATTTGCATTACGTTGTCTAATCACGTTTTAAAGTATACAATTGAACAAGCTGTGCATCTGGGATTGAATATAAGACTTCATATCTCTTGAATTTTTTTTTTACTTCCAGCACACCGATTCTTTTTTATGCCTTTTATCTTTCTTTCCTTTTTCTTGGGATGAACCTACCTAACGCATCGGTTTTGCCTTTTGTGTTTTTCTATTGGGTATATTTTGAGGCGAGCGTCTCCTTATACTGAGCAAAGAGTATATTCGTTCTTTGAACTCTTTTTATTATTCAACATGCTGATTTAGCGCTATACAATAGACAACATAGATATTTAATAAAATATACACGTTAAAAATGTACTTACACACCTGATGTTAATTAAATTCAATGCATAGGAAATTCAGCATCAACGTCCATAACAAATCGATTCGCTTTGTTCTGAATCGTGTCAAACCTTTAAAATTTAATTAACCACCTGTTCGTAGACGGAGAGTAGTAGTTTTGTCCCGTTCTGTTCTACGGGGAAAAGCGAGAAGAATTCATTAGAAAGGAAAAAATTCAAAGGAAACGGCGATGGTGCGCGCTTCCGCCGGTTGTGGGTAAATTTGTCCTTAAACGTTCTTACTAATTACGCGACAGTAACAACAATTACTTGTTCCGCCTTTGTCTCTGCTGCCCTGGTAATAACATGGTGATAAGATGCGTGTGAAAAGATAAAATAGTTTTTACGACTTTTTAATTGAAAGTTTCTCGACCTTTGTCATGCGGGTAAATTTCTAAAGTAGTATTTTAACGTAAGAGCTCAGGAAATCCATTATCTGTCAAATTAAGGTAGCATTAACTTTTAAAGGCCCTTGAATTGAGACCACGTCATGTCAAAGTGACCTGATGATTTGAAGACGTAAGCTGGATTGAAACCGACTAAGGTGATGCAATGGAGATCGAGTAAGTCTGTGTATTTATACGACGCAGCAGGTCCCATCGCTTTGGCCGTTGTTTTTCAGACTCCATGAATAGAGAATTTGACTTGGGTTCAGGAACACAATAATATGTACCCTTACATTTAAAACCTCATTACTTAAATACATTCATTAAGTTTTAGCTAGAAATAAAATGGCGATGTTTAATATAATTGCTTACTTAGAGAATGCTAACTAATACTTAATAACACCCTTTAACTAATTTAACCATCGTACACTTGACTTGAGTCTTTTTTTGGTTGGTCACAGTTGTCATGGGTTAATGCCGAATGGTAGTTCTGCGAGATCATTGGCTATCTTAAATCCACAAAAATTTTAAATTCTATTTTCTTCGTTCCATATTAATGGATTAGATTATTGGTTATTGTCTTGTTTTTGAATGTGATACATGAGAGAAAAAAAATCAATGCGATTACAAACGTTTCTCAGTAACATCAAAACACATTTGTTTCCATTCTCCTTTAGACAAAATAACAAGTTTGTAGATATAGCAGAGTGGCTTATCGCATTATTATACAGAAGACGCCCTTGATTCTTCGCCGGTGAATTACATAAGCAACATTGCCTTGCGAATCCGTCTAGTTCAGCGATATGTTAAACATTATGTTACGTAATGACTGGAAGCTCGGGAGATGTTTTATATTATACTGACTTACGTGTAATAATAATCCGTGTATCGGTTATTACATATCTAATCGACCTAAGAAAAGAAGGAGTTTCTCAATTCGACTGTATTTTTGTCGTTTGTGTGTTGTGTTACCTCTTAAATTTGCACCGGGTGAACCGATTTTGAATTTTATTTTATATTTGAGTTGTTTGATTAAAAGAAATGGACGTCGGCTCAAACTAGTTAGTAGCAAGTTTGCTTAATGTCTAATTCTATACTAACACTACGTGATTCCATGCATTTTATTTCTTCGAAAATAAGTAAGGTGTGGCGGCCCTGGAATCTTCTTGCTCTATACTAGACGTTGCTTCACTACAACATCATCTAATACAGTCGTAATTTTGCCGTGACGAACCACACAGTGTTTATTATTTTCTGACATGTTTACACAATGTACATCTGAACATCACAGAATACATAATATTTTCTTTCACTTTAATAATAATAAATCTAAGGCCGTTGCTACCTAGATTAAATGAGGCGTATACGGCGCGTTGTGGCAATTTGGCAACAACCGCTATTCCGTTGCGGCAATAAGACGGTTGTTCCCGTGGAAATATAGCTCGGACAGGAGTATTTGCGTTAAATGAATCAAATATAACCGTTTGGGAAAATGTTCTTCCTAAGGCTCTCGAACTGCGTTATGTGTCTTTTATATCACTTTCCGAGACAAAACGAAACAGAAGACTTTATACACTTTTGATTACTTCGTGTCTATGAGTTTTGATGTCTCAATTTTTTTATGTTTCACGCATAACCTCGCCATAACATAAATGTTGTTGACTGAATCCATCGTCTAACCCCAACTTCATAACCAACCTCTCTAAAACCTGAATTGCATTAAAATTTTCAATGTTGATTTATGAACAAGATTTCCCTTACGGCAGTTAGGAATTTTATTACAATACCTTAGATACTTAAGTCAGGTAACATGCCCATTCATTCATTCCAACTACTATATTATATTTAGACTGCAACTAAGCGGTAACTACATTCAGTGGAGCTTAATTAAGTAACATTCCGTAATGCCCAAATACTTGGCAGCCACAGTACAATCTACTTAGACCAAACCGAAGTCAGCGCGCGCGATGCCAAGTCTTTAAGTTGCCTTCTAAGTGTATTGACACGAATTTAGTCACTTGCGGTTCCAAATTTCGATGTAACCAGTGAACCTACCTACTTTTACATCGTAACGTTAAATATTGCATTCTCCTTTTTCGGTTTTATTTTAGCTAATCAAAGCTCTTATGAATTTAGTAACTTCGGAAAGCATAAGGTGAGGTCGTATACTCGCGACAGACACTTTTTGTGAAAATTATTATTACCACTTAGTAATTTGGTAAGTAAAAAACAAATTAAATTTTACCCCTAAGCTTATAACTGCTTCCATAGTAAACTTTGGTATAATATACTATTTCTATATTAACTTCACAGCGAAGTCTCTTCACGTGAAAACGACTCGTCTTCCTCGGGATGCTGAATTTTATTAATTTTTCTTATTATAGCTTAGAGATTTACATATTCAAGGAGGCGTCATAGTTGAGCGTCGCATTTACAATACAACCTGGCGGTAAGTAGGTACAGTTACCTTTTTTACAAGCGGTGGGTAGAAAACATACAGCTGTGTTGCTACCAGGCATACAGTAATTGGACACAGACCCAAATTAGAAAGAGACCCTTATTAACAAGTATTACCTGGACTATTTCTAACATCTAATAACAATTTCCTTACATTCTAACTATTCTTAAGATTCATAATCTAAGACCAAGTGTCTGCTACTGTCGTAGTTCCGATCTTAGTTTTGTTTTCGGTTTATTTCATGCTCATTTGCCATCTAAACTTCATAAAAAAGTAACAAGTTCCTCTGAACTATATATTTAATGCCCTAAATGATTATTATATTTATCCCAGCTTCAAAGCCGTAAATGACAGTAATTTTATCCCAGCTGTGATCCAGTCAACATAAAACCGCCCATTGGACTGTTACACTTAACCTTAGCCAAGTGACCACATAACTACAAAAGCACGTGGATATAGCCGTGGGCGAATCCTTGTTTTGCAACAACGGGCGTTTCTAGACTAATTCTAGGCTACAGTTGCAATTGATTGATGTGTTACGGCCAATAATTACAGCGCAATTGTCGAAGTGAACAAGACGTAAAACAGTAAACTGGACTAGTAGTTGATTGAATAATTTATAGCCGTGCTTAATCTTTGCTTAAGAAATTATAGACTACCTTCTGAGACTAATAAATACCAAGCAATAATAGCTATAAATCATACAGGGGAACTTCACGCTTAAGCAACTCTGTAAGATAGTGTATGGTTTAGAAATTAACTTAAATTCTGCTTCGATAAGGGAAAACACCGCGACGAAGGAATTTCTGAGAAAGCTTTACAAATTGAAAATATGTATGAAATCTATTAACTCATGTTTGTATCATTTCTATATTAATTATACGGTGAAACTGAACCAACAACTGAAACAATTAGTTTCAGAAGATTTTCAGTTGAACATGATTAGGAATTGGCAAATAATAGTAACCGTTTGGAATAGATTACAGGAGTGGTTATTATGGGTACTCTCAGATTACTAAAATTATTAAAATTAAAAGTAAAAAAAACCGGCCAAGTGCGAGATGGACTCGCGCACGAAGGGTTCCGTACCATTATGTATAAAACGCCAAAAAAATCTGGCCTTTTGTATGAGAACCTCACTTAAATATTTACTGAGTTTTTGTAACCACATATTAGCCACAAGCTACGCCATCTCTTGGACCGACTGGTAACTAAAAGCATGGACTACATATTAGCCACAAGCAACGCCATCTCGTGGACCGACTGGTAACTAAAAGCATGGACTACATATTAGCCACAAGTAACGCCATCTCGTGGACCGACTGGTAACTAAAAGCATGGACTACATATTAGCCACAAGTAACGCCATCTCTTCGACCGTAAGGTAACTAATATCGCTGAGGCGTCGAAAATATTATTTATTAACTTAAATATTTATTTTATTCTGTTTTTTAGTATTTGTTGTTGTAGCGGCAACAGAAATACATCATCTGTGAAAATTTCAGCTGTGTAACTATTACGGTTCATGAGATACAGCCTGGTGACAGACGGACGGACGGACGGACGGACGGACGGACAGCGAAGTCTCAGTAATAGGGTCCCGTTTTACCCTTTGGGTACGGAACCCTAATTAATGTCCAATAAATTACGAAACTTCATCACTCATAGTTACATCGGCTCAAATTGTCACTAGACATATAGGTCATCATTATTGTTTTGCTATGTTAACCACATTAATTTGTAAAGGCAGTAAGGCAGATATTCAAAATGTCAACCTATAGTGCTTTAGCTTAAAAGCCTAAGCCCATTATCATGGAAGTTCTTCCAGTCCTGAGTAGAATTACTCGCAAGTTTGTTATAGTTGCCAACTCACAGCTAAACTAAGTTAAAACATTTGGCACAGCTTTAGTTAACCCACCTAGACTGCGCGGAGATTTTATAGGTGAACATTGTCTTATGAAGTGTTGAATTTTTATCTGTTTGGCAGGAAAAGACAAGTTTTATGAAACATCCCGTCCACCCATAAGTATGTAGATATGAAATTGAAATTACTATGATTATGAAAGAATCTATTCACAGCCCTTAGAGTGATGTCCTTAAATGTGTGTGCAAGAACATAGGTAATTTACCAATAGAAACACATCCACTTGAAATAAAAACATATTAATTCCATCCATGCGAAACAATCGAAAACGCTTAGCCCATACTATCCAGGTTAAAGTCGTTCCATCCGTTCAAGAGCGGTCTTAACCGAAATAGTTTCGACGAACGCCTGCCTCAGAAGTGCTCCGAACCCGCTCAAGAATGCGCGCTTACGGGTATGCTAAACACTTCACACGTACGTACGACTATAATAACACAGGGACAATACATCAAAGTCAGCCGAGCTAGTAATGGTAGTACTTACATTGCAACACAGCGCTCGAGTTATATTTGCTTTGAAGCTTTCATAGAACAGTCTCATGTATGAATATGATTCATAACTGATCGTGAAACTTTAAGGGGTGTATGCATTAGAGTCATGCTTGGACGGGGTACTAGTGATAAGGCTGCAACCATTCTTAACTCACTAACTAAAACGAAGATAGAATTCCTCTGATTTTTTATTGCCGATCAGAGAAGGAATTCGTACCAAGATATAGGATTTTAATCAACTGAAGACAGTGACGCGCCAAGAAATGAGTTTAACGTTATTATTGTGTACATCTATGTATTTATTACTATAAATCGTGACGCTATTTCAAAAAATTCAATATTTGTGTAAGTCAATTACTCGTAATAATGTATACTTAAAACTTAATAAGTAACTTCCTTTTGAATTTTGAAGTTGTATAAAAATACTTCATAATGTCATAGTGGTGTTTGTAGTGTCACAGTAGTTTATCGATAGCGTACTGTGTAAACTTCAACGTAAAATATTAATTCCTTCGCTTTTCATTTCCTTTTCGTTTCCAGTAACCGGTTTATGCCATTGACCTATCAATTGTTCTGCCCTAAACAATATGTTCTGCATATTTCACGTTTTGTTCGACGCTACCGTTATTGTTTAGTATTCTACGCTTCTTTTAAATTTGTATTTGTTCAGAAAGCACTACCGATTTTTCAAACAGATTGTTTTATTCTTGTTGCTTTCGACAGGACTTGTTGATTGTTTGAAACGTAGCGCTTAATCAAATGAGAGAAGCATTTCTATATTGCTTTCTTTATTGCAAATTCAAAAAAATATTTAGTGTTTTCATAATATATTTATTTTTCAAATTGTTTTATGAGTAAATTTGGGTATACGCAACTCATTTTTCTTAATACAAAATGTTTTAGTACAAGGTAGGTAGTCCTATTTTTTTATTCTCAGTAACTCAAGTTTAGACATTGCTGGTTAAGTAAGAAAGAAGTTGGATCAAAGAAAGCATTGATTCCCTCTGTTAGCCGAAGCACCACTACTCGTTGGTGCTTCTCAATATGATACGGTACTTACAACCGAATGCTATAACTGGAACCTTAATAATCACACGTAACATTTACTGTATTGGTCCAGCAAATACAGGGGCGGATAAATATAGCCTACGAGTGTATCTGGTCAATTAATCATTATCTGCTCTAATTAATAACGAGTTTAACTATATTCGATATGACAGTGTCCATTAAAAGTGCAATAAATAACTACGGGCAAACTGTGGAATAACCGCGTTATTAGTACTGGTATCTTTAGGTTAATGTGACCATTGTTATTTAAAACAACGCTCATATAACAAAAATATGAGCGTTGTTTAGCGCAACTATAACGTAACTAACTATAACGTAAACTACAACTGATGAAAGTAAGTAACCAGCCGACAAAATTACGATGTCAATTACTGTACCTAGTTTACTGTCGTTTGTTCAAGAATTTTTGTCTTTGGAACTGAAAATCCAAAAAGTAATTTTTTTATTCGCGTACTTAGATATAATTATATTATGTACTTACCCAGTCTGTTCTGTAAAGAGTAGGTACGGAAGAGAAAAAAAAAACATAATTTTATAATTATTACCAATACGGCACCTATTTATATTAAAAAAACTACCTCAAATCAAGCCCTGAAGGATACATACTGATTTAAGGATTTTTTTATGGAATTAATATAGCAAACAAGCATGCAGCACCACCCTTCCGCTGCCGCCCATAACAACTGTGACCGACCTAGAACTAGACTCAAAGGGACTAGGATGGTTAATCCAGTTAGTAGATGTTGTTAGAATATTAGTTGGTTTGTTTGTTAATAAGTGTGAGGACAGGGACTGTTAGTGCTAATTAGTCCTGTTAGTTACTTAATGTTAGTAATAGTCCAGATAGTTATTGTTAGTATGAGTCTCGTTCTAATTCGGTCACAGATGCGTTGCTACCCCTGAGGACTGAGATGGTCGCCTCTAAAAAAGTGTAACCGGCTCCACACCGTGTGTGTGTATCCGGAACACAGATCACAATCAGACATTTTTCTTTGTATCGATAAAAATATCAAGGAAAGAACAATCACACAAACCAAAATTCGATAAAAATTAACTATGATATGACAACAACACATTTCTAGCCCATACACATTACTTCCTCGGCTGGGAATCATAAACAGTGCCATTTAGTAGACAAGGTCACCAACTTGGTGAAAACAAACAACATCGTTAATAATAGTTGATTTTGATCAAAACTTTCATATCTCTGTAATCATAATTTTAACTACATATATTTGCTTAGTAGTTCAGAAAAGTTAACTATGATGGATGAATGGGCAAACATAACAAGTTGAATAAATATATGCTTACACACATACCCTCTTAATAGAATTCTCTGTATCATATATACTACAGAATATCTAAATAACGTCACTTATACGATCAGCCCGGACGGCAATCGAACCCAGGACCCTTCACTTCCTAGACAGGATCACTAAAAACTAGGATATTGGTTCGGTGTTCGAAATACATAATGTAGTATGAAATTCCCATTTTTATATTGGATGTATAGACTGCTAAAAAGCGTAGATATCTGTAACAGTATTACAGTACCTATCCATCGCTTTCGATTGTCGCGCCGTAAAATATGCCTATCAGTCATCGATGTAATGCCTCAGCTCGTATGACCTATCATCAACATCACGTACAAAACAATTTCAGTCTGTCACAGTCCTAGATTATTAGCTCTGATATCAACCGTGCAATTATCAGTCATATCACGGCCGGTGTAATTTGTGCTTCTGACTGTACAGCGCTCTTGCGTTGTAGACAAATAAACTGTCTTTATTATTGAAATAGGTTTGGATTAGTGAATGTGGGAAAGGAAATAATTATGTTCAGTGATGTTGGTCCGTACCGTGCGATGTTAAATATTGTTTGTATATTTGAATGGTTGTTATTGTAACACAATGTTTGTATATGTAGTGTCAATATTATGAAGGATTGAATTGTCGTTAGACATCGAGTCGTCCCTTGTAGAATATAGCTTTGATCTAGATTCATATAATTTCCTTTTATAATAATACCTGTACTTTAAAAAGAAGATATACCTGTATACAATGTGGATACCACCATACAACAATAAATGAAACCACGAGCCCTGCTTCATGTAAGGAACATATATTACATTTAGTAAAAAACGCCAAACATCTTATTTACAAAAAAGTTTTTTTTTTTTCAAACAAATTAAATAGCATAAAAATACAGAAAAAAATAGATCAGCCTATCTAAACATCGGTCACTCAAATTTGACAAGAGTGACAACAATCTTCTGCTATTACATTAATAATAGATACAGCGTGTTGAAATTTTGAATATTGAAAAAAAAATTGCTGTGGCTAAAGTAAAAGAGGTATTTGATTGAAATATTTTTTGGGAGCTTAGGTGATCATTAGGTATCGTTTGGCAACCCCGGGAAGAACTGCTCTGTGTGTGGCCGCACAGAGCCGTTAGAGATGGGTCCGTACGGGACATCGCGCTTGGATATCTTAGAAATTATGTAGAGAGATTTTGATATGTTAGTACAGATTATGCTGATATATGTAAGTATGTTGATTTTCATCACGTGTCTCACATTAATAATGCGTCTCCTCTGTTTTAGTTTTGGCGAGAAACGCAATAGGTATAGGTATAGGTGGTAGATATAGATGGTAGATAGGTGGTAGAGCCTAGAGTTCGCCCGGGGTAGTACCACCGCCCGCCAAGGTACTCAGTACCATTCCTACCCTCATAATAATTGTTTTTAAGAGCAATTGTGTTCCGGATAGGAAGGTGTGGAGCCGGTTCACTTTTTTAGAGGCGACCATCATTCTGTCCTCAGGGGTAGCAACGCACCTGTGACCGAATTGGAACAAGACTCACACTAATCATTACTAACTGGACAAAACTAATATTAACTAACAGGACTAACTATCACTAACAGTCCCTGTCCTCACACTTTTTAACAAACTAACCAACTAACATTCTAACACCATCTACTAATTGGACTAACCACCCTAGTCCCTAAATTGGGTCTTGTTCTAAGTCGGTCACAATTGCCATGGGCGGCAGCGGAAGGGTGGTGCTGCATGCTCGTTTGCTACCTTAATTCAATAAAAAAAAGGGCAGTTACTTTTGGTACCTATCCATCCATAGGCGATCTGACCATGAAAATGTAGACAATTTATAAATAAACTTTGCAACAATTCTTGACAAAAGGACAATAATATTATTCACATAACCTGGACATACCTAAATAAAAAATATATCCGGAATAACTCGAATCTACCAAACTCTAGACCTAGTATAAAATCAAATAGTTTCGATGAATTAGGTAGAAAGCGGTCTGGCGTTATATTCTAAGTTGTTCTATTTATAGACGCATTAGAAAAAACGAGATACTTCACTGAGAGCGTGCCATATTTGAAAGCTTTATTTAAACTAAATGCGTTTCGAGATAAGGAATCCCAAACAGAATCCCACTTGAACATAATCCATCATGTCCGTACACGATCGAACAACCTCATGAATATTTTAATTGCAAACTCACATATTAACAATAAGAATACACGCAATTTGTAGTCATTGAAAAACACAGCAGCACCTATTACGATTTAAATGCAGTATTGTTGAATTACAAGGTGAATAAAAGAGCTATGTATAACTTTTAAAAACAACAAAAAACTTTTACTACAAATGAACTGATTCAAAACTACGTACATTTAGTTTTTCTTATTCTGTTATGTTCATTTATTTTTGCTTAAATTCATTAAACTCCAACGACATGCATGCATGTCACGAATGCATAGTACCTATTATATACCTGGAATCCAATTGACTGTCTTCAATTGATTGATTAATTATTTCATTTAACTTAATATAAGTAATTGTGCATAATATTATTAACGTGAATAAATTTTTGTGTTAGTGAGTGTGTTAACATAATGTATCGTCTGTAAGTACGCTCAGTTGTATAATTACTTACATGATGTTAATGTTTCTCAGTAAGTGATTTTTGTAATCTTATGAGAAATAAAAGATCTTAAACCGTAAACCGTTAAAAAATATTTAGATACTTCGTAAATATGAGCAAAAATGAAAAAGCATCGGTCAGCAAAGTATCGGTGATGGCTTTAGTATTACCATGTCCATGGAAGACATTAACCATTTATCACCAGATGACTCATTTTGACGTCATGGCTATGAACATAAAAAGATTTGATTTGGTTATAGTTGTTCCTCAAAAATTTACAACGCATAGGTACAAAATTGTTGACCGCGCATTAAGTCGCAATTTATGCAAACAATTAATAAGAAACTTTTGGAATATTACGATGTGACATTGGAACTGAGCTCTCGTGATGCACGCAATATAGGTACATAATTATTATAAGAACGCTTTTCTCTTTGTCTCATGAACGTATACGCGCAAAATTTAACAATGATTCGATTATTCGTTAGAAGGCACTATTGCTTTAGCTATACACACTACTGGCCAGAGTTCCACAAAATTGATCTATTCTTTGAAGGACATCTAGTGTTCATGAATTATTTATGTAATGAAAGTAGGTACGTTAATCTTATTTTCTAAGAAAAATGTTACGACCTTTACGTGGGAAGTGTCCTTTTGTTCTGACCGGACAATTTTCCATTGGGTGCTTCTATAAAAGAATTCTTAAGTTGGACTGTAGTATCTAATAATAAGATTAAAATTTGACATCTAAGCATTTCCGTACATTGTCCATGTAAATTTGAATATAAATCAAGTTTATAATATAAGGTTAGACGATTGTTGAGAAGTTAGAAGTTATTGCAGTTAACTATGGGCCGTAACCAATGTGTAGGTGTTATTCATTGTGTATTTATTTACCCTTAAGGTATAATCTCATATAATTTTCTGTCGTGTTGTAACGTGCATTTGTTTAACGGTAAACACTTGAAAAGGCGCACAAAATTGAAAGTGATTATATTTTATACCATCAGATATTAAATTTAATTTTAAAAGAACCATTAATAATGGATGTTGTTTGACCAAAGTTTCAAAGTTTATTCTTAAACGAGGAAAATATGTACCTACCTACTGACTAATTCTTTAAACCATGTGAAGTTATGTCACTTTATATTAAAGCTGGTTGAGATTAAACAAGACTAAAGTTATGTGAAGATTAGCTTTGAATACATTAGTGTAATAGGTTTAGCGATTTCTAAAATAAGAGCGTAAGTACAAAACATTATGGCTTCCATTGCGATAATAAGACCCCAATAAAAAGTTTTTTTTATAAATCTTCTATGTATAAACAGCAATCAATTTCATATTTATTATATATTATGTCAGTATTGTACAATTAAATTATACATTGATTGTTCATTTGTTTTTAACCACATCCAAACCACCACGTATAGCTTTAAGGAGCTATCAAGAACGACTTTTACCTATCAACTGTGAAGCTAGACGGTATCGTACGTGACGTAATAAACTTTCCCGGGAGCTTATCCGTAAATATCGCAACATGCGTAAATAGCGTACGAGGCGCGCGTAAATCTTCCCAACGGTCGTAACTCGTAAAGCACCGCTGGATTATACGTCAAAGTATTGATTGCATTATGTCGTCCAAATGCGACCGCAGTGGCGCTCCGAATCCGATTTCAATTATTCACCCGACACTGACGTAATGTATTTTTAATCAATCGCTGCACTCGGAATTCTTTCATTCTCGCCTTTACGACGAAAAATAACAACGGATATCGAGTAGTCAAAAAATGGTCAGGTATGAATCTGACTGGGTGAATAGTGTTGTCTGATTCGTACAGGATAATGTGTCGTATCATTGTCATCGGTTTTTTTTTCATTCCTTTAATATGGAAATCGATTATGATTCTCGTATGGGTTTTCGTATAAACTAGACATAAACCAGGCTCAGGTTGAAGGAATACTACTTATAAGATTTTTACGTTTAAAACTTACAAAATGTCTACCTTCAGCAATGACTTTATATTATGATGTGTTAAGTACTTGACAAAAGTTTTTTTTTGTTTCATAATTTTCGGTACATGCAATATTTCGTAACTCCAAAGTTAAGAACAAAAATCGAAAACTTTTGTAACACCTGTGTCCCTGAATGATTGACCGACCGAAGGAACTTCAAATAACTTTCTACTTTGTTTTCCTATCCAATTCATTCAGAAGAAGCCCTCATGAAGTAGGATATAACAGATCGACAAACAGACAGACGAGCGACAGATGCAATTTTGAAATTTTCCTAGAACTGTCGAAGTGTCCAGACTAATTTTCGGAAAAATTAAACCGTATATCAGACTTTCACTGAAAGATAGAGGAGATTGTGGAGTAACATAAGCTACTTGTAATACCGAAACTTTCGCGCGATCGGGATTTATGCGGGAAAAACTCCCACGCGCGAACAAAGCCAACAATATTATTTTTATGAAACCATATAAAAGTTTTAATTTAATTATCAATTGCTCGGTGAAGGAAAACATCGTAAAGAAGGACACCTGAGAGTTCTCCATGTCTTCAACGGTGTGTAAGTACCTAAAGTCTGCCAATCCCCACTTGGCCAGCGTGGTGGACTAGGCTTGTACTCACATTTAAATGGAGCGGCGGTACAGTTGTGGGTTGCGATATCTTTAAAATGCGTAAAATCCGTATTTATTACTCATCTTCATAAAACCCTATGCTTAATAAAGTGATACGTATAACGGAGAAATGATGCAATAGTTCACCTTACAGTATTATTGTACTGAAAGTATGATAGGAACTGAGGAATGAGTTTCCTGTTATGAGTATATATTGCACTCGCTGAACGTTTTTCGTTTCTGTAGGTACGGTATATTTGAATTTTTATGAGGTAACGATACGTACGATAAATTATTTGATATTTTTGTACGTAGGTACTAGTCAATTTAAAATATCGTATTATAATGAACATAATATTAGTTATAGGCTAAATGTAGAGAATACTTCTCAAAATATAGGCATAATTATTAAAATGTACTTTTTTAGATAAAAGTACCTAAGCCAAAGACTATACCTTCATTTATTTGCGATCTCCTATAGACAATATTTTGGAAAATAAGTATCGGTAGGCATATTTTATTTTAGCCAAGTTTAATGAAACGCGTGGAAGATTCCTTAAATTTTCGTTTAAAATAGGCACAACAGAAAATACAAACGGAAATCTAAAAAACAAAAATAGGTTACGTTAATTTGACATTTCTGTCCTAACATTTAAACAGTAATTACCCATCTAACGTTACCCTGGGGGTGTTTTACCAAAACGTAATTTACGCCGGCCAAAACCGAGGGGTGTCTCACAAAAAACGGGCGTCATCTACATGTCGGTTGCATCGACGACGCGACTCATTTCTGAGAAGACAAATTACGGAATCCGTGGCAGCCAAGCGCGGAAAAAATGCGGCAATTAACGTAGAGAGAGATCGTCGGGATACCACGCACTATTTCGGTGAACGATCATTTCGCTCGTTATACTCAGTTGTTTACGATACGACGCTTTGTCGTCAACTCGGCATCGACAAATAACCCGAATTAATACAACGGAACACGACATCAAAAGAAATTTGCTTAAAGGTCTAAAGGTACAACGAGAACCATAACTCATTCTTTCTCATTAAAAGTTAAGAACGCATTCAATACCGAGGTAACAAATGATCGGTACCTATATAAACGTGGTAGCTGGTTCGAGCGCGTTCGTTTAAACCTCGCGGAATTTATAACCCTGAAACCGGTCGGAAAGTAAACTGTAAAAACGAGAGGCACTTTGCGCTTGCAATTCCAATAAAATAATAAAGCAATGAAAAATAAAATCCCAATCCGCAGGGTGCATGCTCCGAGCGTGGAAAGCTTCGGATTACAATTTCCGTTTCATTCGTTAGCGCAGATAATTGTCTGGATAACTTATAGTAGATGAACTGGGTATTATGGACTTAATAGCCGGTTAGTAATCAAAGTCACCGGTGACTGTAATGCTGAGTTATCTAACCGTTGTCAATTAATTGTGGAGGCAAAATGCTGTGTAACATAATCAGTTATTTATCACTGCTGTGACAGAGAGCGTCGTTTGTCACTGGTTTCGCCCACGGCGCCACATCTTGGACATTCGTCACATCTAAATATGATTCGAGAACCATAATGGTTCTTAATACTATCATCTCAAGGTGTCAAATTCAATGCACATTCAATAGTTAATGTGATGACAGTTGAGATCGGCGGCTTATCTGATTTCATATTCCGGAGAGACTTATTTTTAAATCCGCCTAAAACAAACTTTATCGGGTATTTCAATCTGTCACTGATCCGTATTTGGAAATGGTGCTTAAATTATATTTCGGTAACATTTAAATTACGAAGCCACGCAGTGATAAAATCGCAATCATTTTCGTAACATATTCATCGAGTGTTATCGGAGAAAAGTCTGAGACTAATAAAGTGCTTGATTTATACGACAATAATTTACGTCAAAAAAACAATCAGTGCATCTGTCTTACGACGAAAAGAATGCATGCAGTCGGCGGTTCAATCGGGCGGCGAAAGCTCAGTAAAGGGACGAAACCGTACAAGAGCTTTTGAGGCCTCTATTCAAATTAGCTTAATGCGTTTAGTACAAAGAGACCCGATAAGCTTCGAGAAGTTTGTTCGCTTTGGAGTGCAATCAAATTCCGAACCTGCCGTTTAGAACATTCGGCTGTTTTAAACTTCAAAGTTTAAGCTTCCGTCAGTACATTTTCTATCCCATGAGTATGTATGTATGATATTCATACGTATGTTACTAGGAACCCTTTACTTAACTTTCATTTGGAACTGACTTCGGCTCTATTATTGAAATTTATAAATTCATCTATACCATTATTTATCTATAAGCCACGATGTGTTTCCACATGTCCCTTGAACAATTTCTGTGTGTTTTGTGTTTGGCAATAAACTCGATTTAATTATAGTAAAATTATCACAGTTCGGTAGCATGTCCCTTGAACAATTTCTGTGTGTTTTTTTGGTTTGGCAATAAACTTGATTTAATTATAGTAAAATTATCACAGTTCGGTAACACTAAATTACTAGTAGTATCTGACATTGATGAGCAAAATCAATGTAGTGCCATCGTTATAAAGCGGCGAAATCATACAATGTCCCGTATGTGTGAGGAATAAATTTACTTACCATTGAGATAGCAAACAGCGCTAAGCTCAAGTGTGAACTGCCTTCCTACCTTGATTAAGTAGTTAACAATGCTAAGTGAATTACGTGATCGTCGACGCCAAACAGCTACCTGGCTTTGTATGATTGTACGTGAATAGACGTAACTCTATGTGCTGCTAATATTATATCACAAAGATTGTCATGGATAACCAATGTGGAAACATACAGTTACAGTTCATATCTTTATCTAATATCTTTAAACGAGCAATTCTTGTATATTTATTTATATATATATAATCACGATCTCGGAAACGGCTGCAAAGATTTTCATGAAAGTTACAGATTAGGGGGTTTTCGGCTCAAGGAATCGATTTATCAAGGTCCCAGGTTCGAGAAAAGCTCGGTTCCCGAGATAAAGAGATTTTAAAAACATCATACTGACGCCATCTATGAAACATTAGGATAACTTCTTTGAGGTACTGTTTGTAAACATCATACTGACGCCATCTATGAAACATTAGGATAACTTCTATGAGGTACTGTTTGTAACGTGTTGAAATTTCAGTAGTATGAAACTAGATGGCGCTGTAATCTCTATGTGGGCAAATGGATATTTATCGTATCGATATTTTTCAAATGTATCGATATATATCACCCAAGAAATATCGATATTTTTTAATGTATCATTTCGATTTGGGAAAGTTGTAGGTCTCGTCAAGACCTACATTTCCAATGACAGATGTCAAACTTCGAACCGAGATATCCCGGCAACGGCTGCTGCTGGAGCACTGGTGTCTTTGGGAAAGTTGTAGGTCTCGTCAAGATCTACATTTCCAATGACAGCTGTCAAACTTCGAACCGAGATATCCCGGCAACGGCTGCTCCTGGAGCACTGGTGTCTTTGGGAAAGTTGTAGGTCTCGTCAAGACCTACATTTCCAATGACAGCTGTCAAACTTCGAACCGAGATATCCCGGCAACGGCTGCTCTTGGAGCACTGGTGTCTTTGGGAAAGTTGTAGGTCTGGTTGAGACCTACATTTCCAATGACAGCTGTCAAACTTCGAACCGAGATATCCCGGCAACGGCTGCTCCTGGAGCACTGGTGTCTTTGGGAAAGTTGTAGGTCTGGTTGAGACCTACATTTCGGATGACAGCTGTCAAACTTCGAACCGAGATATCCCGGCAACGGCTGCTCCTGGAGCACTGGTGTCTTTGGGAAAGTTGTAGGTCTCGTCAAGACCTACATTTCCAATGACAGCTGTCAAACTTCGAACCGAGATATCCCGGCAACGGCTGCTCCTGGAGCACTGGTGTCTTTGGGAAAGTTGTAGGTCTGGTTGAGACCTACATTTCCAATGACAGCTGTCAAACTTCGAACCGAGATATCCCGGCAACGGCTGCTCCTGGAGCACTGGTGTCTTTGGGAAAGTTGTAGGTCTCGTCAAGACCTACATTTCCAATGACAGCTGTCAAACTTCGAACCGAGATATCCCGGCAACGGCTGCTCCTGGAGCACTGGTGTCTTTGGGAAAGTTGTAGGTCTGGTTGAGACCTACATTTCCAATGACAGCTGTCAAACTTCGAACCGAGATATCCCGGCAACGGCTGCTCCTGGAGCACTGGTGTCTTTGGGAAAGTTGTAGGTCTCGTCAAGACCTACATTTCCAATGACAGCTGTCAAACTTCGAACCGAGATATCCCGGCAACGGCTGCTCCTGGAGCACTGGTGTCTTTGGGAAAGTTGTAGGTCTCGTCAAGACCTACATTTCCAATGACAGCTGTCAAACTTCGAACCGAGATATCCCGGCAACGGCTGCTCCTGGAGCACTGGTGTCTTTGGGAAAGTTGTAGGTCTGGTTGAGACCTACATTTCGGATGACAGCTGTCAAAATTATTAACGTTGAATATTTATTATTAATGATGCCAAAGAAGTATAACTTCTTACGTGCGTACATAAGTACACGCAATTCTTTTTAAACTCATATTATGTCGGAAAGATCGAAGAACATTATTCATATTTTATCAGTATGCGATTCATACTAAATATAATTTTCAACCGAGCAAAGCTCGGTCAACCAGGTACTATCAGTTAAGTGTTTTGATGTGTTTTTAACACTGAGTAGATCATCTAAGATAGCATCATATTATATAACGTCAGCAATGAAAAAGCTTCACCCATGTTATTAAATAACGAAAAATTTAACGATGCGCTGGGGGCCTAGAAAGAATTGGAATTTGCGTTTTGGGTTCGAAACAACTCAAATGAGATTTTAGTCCTAGGACTAGAACTAGACTACTACATCGGTGTTTACTTCCCTACCTGCCTTGCAACAGCGTGATAGTACTTAAGCAATTAAAATTCGTCACACATTCGATATATACAATCGATAAAATACAAATAATACCTACGTGAACTACTTTTCCCTACTGAGAAATAAAACAATATACTGATAAATCGCCAAAATCCAAACCTTCACCAAGTGTTCCAAATTCGAGCTTTGTGTGTCAAATTCTGTTATTAGCTTTCATCACTGGAATTTAGATGAAAAAAAGGGTTTGAGTTCCCTTCGAGTTCCGGCGCAGACAGTCGTCTCAACGATGACAAATCTCGAAATAGACAACAGATGTAGGTATCGTTTGCAACCATTCGTCGTCGCACAACACGCGCGCTCGACCGTTGACAGATTGGACGTTTTAAATTTAGAACTATGTTTTATTTGGATTTCCGAATGAAATATCGACTGTCGAACTCATTTCCAAATTTTATTCGTGACTGTACAAATGAGACGTCGTATAAAGGTAGGTTAAGGTGTCGGTTAATTACGGCAAAGTGTTAATGGTTTTATGACCCTAATGAATCCAAACGCCGTAATAAGCTTCAAAGCCTATACGTTAGTTCTAAAGCATTAGTTCACATTAAAGCTCCATTTAAATTAATAGACGCTTGCTACGAGTATTATAAACGTTGCAAATTATTATTAATTTGGAGCTTAATTGATTTTGTGGACACCAGCACAGACTATATAAAATATTATACGTTCAGTTTGTAAGCATAAGAGTGATGGAGTTAAATTTTACGGTAAACATTTAATCTTATTTTTACACACGTGGCAATCTATCAAACCGTAAACACTGTCAAAACTAGTAACGCGCTAGCCTCTAGCCAAAAATTGATGAACAATCGAAAAAAAAACCAATAACAGGCTGACAATATTCGGAAATCGAATAAAAATCCAATTTTTCGAGCGCAGTTCACCAATGACAGAGCCTGGCTCCGAGATATAGATCGGAATATTTACGGTCATGTTCGTGGTCCCGCTTGAATGTGTAGCACGCGTTATCATGCATTTTTATAATACACGATGCGACATTTGAGAAGGATTTTACTCATTCGATATTAAACTGGAACAGTTGTATTAAATTTAAATTCAAATTTAATTATGCAGAATTATTCAATTTGACTAGTGCAGTACAGTACACCTATACATTTACTTGATCTGCCGAACACAATAATGCTTTGGTGTATTTTACACATGTGAAGTATTTATTTGCCTTATCATTTTTTTGCATGTTCTATAATAATAATGACAAGTGTAATCGTTCTTGTCACAATTGATTATTATGAATGAGTTGTCCGAAGAAGTACATGTCTCATAATTTTGTTCCATGACTGTGTCACATATAAAATGTACGCTTATGGATGGACGATATTAACTACTCATCCAATGTTTTTAGGTGAAGAGTGATGGAAGTCGTCAGTCGTATCGTAATGTACAAAATTTCACAACCACGCCAGTTGTCAGTCGTCACCCACGCGCGATATTCAAATGCTTTTGTCCAAGCGACCCGTGGTTTATGGTGAACAGAAAATGCCCGAGGCTCAGTGTGTAACAAGAAGTGCACAGCAATACAATAACTCGTTCTCTTACAATGTAGATAACATATCTAATAGTGACGGTGGTTATAAACATGGACAAGGGAGTGATTCCGCATCGTGCGTAAATGTAAATCTCAAACACTGCATACACCTGATGGTTAGACAAGAATATTAATTTAAATTTGATTACAAAATCTTGGACGATTTGTGGTATAGTAAATAAATCATAGTATGAAATAAATACGTCCATCAGAACAAGATTGATATTTATGCGAGCTATCTTTAAAATCTAAGAGTTCAGTATAAATTTATAAATTCTCACGTCATGTGACGTTGTTCATAATATAAATAGCATTTTACAGCTAATATAAATCGTGGGATTGCAAACACTATCGTTACAACATAAGCGTTACAACATCTACCGAGACGATCATATCAGGAGCCCGGTTTACATTAAAACTCCGTCTAATATATGGTTCTCCTTCCAAGTGAGTTTAAGAAAGTAATTCGTCATTGTCAATCCGTTCGCTTGCTCAATTAAACAGAAGATTGGCGCATGAATTTGAAACGTTTGGAGTTTTTTCCGCTTCTATTTCATTTATGTAAGATTAGATGAGATCCAAAGGGCCTAAAATTTTTCTAAACTTGAGAGCCACTAAAGAAAACAACAACACATCACAGAAAGTTAGCAATATGAATATCGTCTATCAATCATTAAAAGTTTTCTTAAGAATGTACTCAGTTACAAAATAAATCTTACGGAAAACTCCGTTGTTATATCTTATTGAGTATATGAAACATTTACGAGATAGAGTAGAACATTTTATTATCTTCAGACTACTGCAGACACGCATCATCTATGACATCAAAACTCAATATCCGTCCGATACATTTGTTATGGATTTCACATTTGCTTCCAGCATTAAGTGCTGTGCCAAGCTATTTGTTCGGGATAATATTTTGAAATATAACATTTAAGACGACTTTCCAATATTTGTTGTAGCATTAAAGTTTACAACTCAGCGTTACAGTAGGTATAGTATTTCACTCTTTATCATTCGCGTTACCACATTTAGGAACAAATTATTAACCATAGGTCTAGTAAAGATTGATTTGTGTACTGTTTGTGTAGCAAATACTGGGGGTTTACATCCGTGAATTCAGTGAAATAATAGTGTTCGTGCCGTCATACGACATTTTTATTGCATATTATTAACAATATTTATTACATATCGTTAACAATATTTATCCACCACTCGACAAAGCTATAAACATAAAGCTGCTCGAACTCGCAATAGTACCATAACACCTGTGATTTAAAGTAGTGCATTTACATTATACATTAAATTTGTATTAACTTCAGAAGTGCAATTTAAACGTTATTGGTATCATTATCGTAACTTTCGGTTTATATCGTAGAAACGTGTTAACTTAAACTACTTAGATCATATGCCTTCATAATAGTTAAAATAAGCCTTCAGGTCCATTAAGTTGAATTCCCATTAAGTTGAATTCTCTGAATGTTGAATTCCCGTTAAGTTGAATCCCATTACGTTGAATTCCATTAAGTTGAATCCCATAGGTACCATGTCAATATTTCATTATGTTAAGTTTATTCGAGTCCGTCTCATTAATCTAACTAGGAAAACCTGTATTATCGAAATTTGTAAAATAAACTAAAAAACAATAATCATTTTATATTGGTTCAAAATTTCAACAGTATTTCTAAGTGGTCCTACCAATTTGCCACATGTGGCATGACCGTCTACCAGAATGAAGAATCGTCCTTCCGGGAGACACTGTCGCCCATAAATTCTATTTGTACAGAAGCGCACTAAATTGTCCCAGTGGCCGAAAGTGCCGGAGTTATTGAGGAAGATGGATGAGCCGACCCGTTCAGTGGCCCTTTTAGTTTAACCCGACCAGCGAATTTTGGTGCAATTTTAAATATAATAATTTAATGTATTAGTTAAAAAAAGTTAACTTGATGTTGATGATTAGATTAGACGATGTGCAAAGTACAAGAAAAAAAATTGAACAAATATAAAATATCATTAACTCTAATGTTCTAATGATTGTTAGTATTACCATTCTAGTGGAATATAATACTTCAGAAAACATGATATTTTCTTAAGTTTAAATCAAAATAAAAAGTAGTAAGACACAGACAGCGTCTAAATTGAAATAATCAATAAAACAGTTTAAACAACTAAAGATAAAGGCAATGCATGAATGAACTGCACTGTAACGGATTTAGCAAAATAAGGGGGGCAGGTGATACTGTCGTACATAAATCCTCTTTGGACTGTCGCATCGCCTCTGCGGCAAGGCACGCGGAACCTCGTCTTATTGTGGTAGCGCTTGTTTTGTTCCCATCGACTTGCTTCGTTATTTTAGTGCTGCTATCTAATTATAAAACTATTTCAACCATCATTCAATGTGCACTCTCATGTTAACACATTTCGACCTTTAATTCACCAATAACTCTATTCTCTTAAACAAATATCTGATATACTAAGATTTTATTCTGAAATATTTCCACAACATTGTTCAGACTTGTTTTGGAATATAAATTACAATAGTTCACAACGAGGAAAATATGTTAGCAAATAATACAATATTCGCGAACAAAGTTACTTTGTTTCGTTTTAACAAGCGATTTCATGTGAATAATGGAACACAGAAAATAAAGAACACCGAATATTGGAACGGACAGTTACGATATTTAAAACGAAGAATGTAGGTTATTTTCTTTGGGTACGAATATAAGATTGATCTAAGAATCCAATGAAAGTTAAATAGCGCCGTATTATCCATTGTATTCTTAGCGTTCCTGTTTTGTTCATGCCTCGCAGCGTGCATTGCTATTTTAGATTCGTGATCTCTTAATAGTACTCGCAATGCCGATACTGGCTACTGAATAAACTTGCCTCACAAATCTTTGTTTGGAAGAGACGACAGTTAAAGCATTGTTCGTCTCGTTTTATTTTCTTCCACCTATTTTAGTTCTCTTTATTACCTAAAATATTTCTTCACTGTTATTTAACAGTGCAACTAGCTTTTGAACTTTTTACTCATAACAATAATGTAGCCTTTAATATTGAAGTCCTGTAATCGTTTATTAAGATTATTTATTATAATTTAACGCTTTCAATTCTTCACGTTTCTAATTAGTTAACTACAAAGCTAGTGTAAATCTGGGCATATGACTTAAGATTGAAATATCAGCCTAATTAATATTACTTTTACTTATTAACGTTCATTTTACCGACCATATTAATTCAGGCGGATTCAATTTAACTGCCAAGCTCTTAGCGTTTTCTTGTTTCCAGTATTCATTGATGTGACAACGTATCTAGCTTTTTGCTGTTGATTGAATTACTATACTACGCCCATAAATACCTCAGGAACGTTGAACTCGTCTGAATACAATGGGAAGAATGAGCTCTTCAAGAACTGGACTGCCAACTGGTGTAATTTCAGTTATCTCTAGCTATGTACCTTAGGAATTAATTTTTGTATCTCCTCTGCTATGACCAATTATGTCTCTGGCTTTGTGGTAATTTGTTGTTTGTGGTAATTGTGTACTTCTCTATTTCGGACTTTAAATGATTCTTCATAATTATATTTTTTATCATGTACTTTTAGCTATTTACATATTTAATTAATTGAAGTACGATTTTTATTCATGCAAATTACATAAATTATTTTTTAGAGATTTTTCAAAATTGCAGTAATTCAGTCGTTTTTTCATTATTGCCCGAAATTTTTAGCTGGAATGATTCTGAATATTCTTTTTAGATAAATAATAAACAGGTAATGTGGCATTCTTTGTAACAAATCAAAATAATGGGGTTAATTTCTTTATCAAAATTCATTGGTCAAGATGTCATTTATAGTTTTACCATGAAATAGCTCTTTAAAAATACTTAGGAAACCAGTCACGCACATACATCCTGAATAATCGTCCCATTCAAGTGCCTGTAAAACTTACAGTAAGAATTTATTAATTGGCCACTTCGTGTGTTTGGTATTTGCTTCCACGAGGTAGAAAACTGAAATTTCGTAACAGAATTTTAAACCTTATTGCTATGATCATACGGAAGGAAAATTAGAACAGGTGGAAAAGTAAATTAAGGTTGAGTTACTCGCAGGACTGTACTTCGAGAATAGGTTTGTTATGACTCATATTCGGCCTCGTTTATGGATTGGAGTAGCGTTTTGATTAACGCTATATTGTTATGCAGCTGGTTCTTTGTACCAAAATGTCGATACGCTAATAAATTATGAAATGATTCTAGGTGCATTCAGGTGCATTAGATGTACATTCTTGTGCACTGTACATATTTCAATTATTTATAAGCAGATCGAAGAAAACGAGTTGTAGCATGTATCACACAACCAGATGATAAGGATATGGAAGTATGAAATGTAGGGCACACTTTAGTAATTGCTTAACACTGGAATTTCATTATTTTAAATAGATGATCTTTATGGTTCATTTCATCAATATTACCTACTCAGCTTAGAGAGTTGTGATTTGGTTAAAATTTTATAAAATATATAGTAAGCTAGTTCATGAGCTAATTTACTCGATTATATGCTTCCTTTAATGCACACTAAACGTCTTCAAAGCTTCCGTAGATAAAAATTCTATGAGCACTTCGACGCTGGGATGCTTCGCTTTTGGAAACCTTATAATTTGCAGTGTTGTTTACTAAAATAATTGTGTTCAATAAATGTTATAGACCACGAATAAAAACCATAGTCTCAATACACGTACTCGTAGTCTCAATGTTATAAAGTATTAAGCTTACTTATATAATATATATTATACTCGTATGTAAGTTTAAATGTGATGTTAGACTATCTTAAACAATAAATAAATCATTCGCTATTCTATGCTCACCATAGATCTAGGCTTATGATCGTCAAGCATCGTGTGCACGCAATTATCACCCTACTGTTCGGTAAATTGTGCTTTCATAGGACGCGCATAAATTGTACGTACTAAAGCTATCACCGCGCATTTATTCTCGAATCAGATTAATGCAACGTGTATTCTAACATGAGAATACCATCTACTTACTGCAGTGCGTCGAGGACAAGTTTTATAGTCCCTTTTAAGTTTAAAGTCGACCGCATCGTTGATGGATATAAATTATCGATTAAGCCTTTTATTGCTTATCATATCCATTTTCTGCATTAATCATAGTATGGGAATACGACATTTAATTTTACCCTTATTGCTTTTTGAAGCAGTTTTACTCGTGCCAAGGACGACACATTTACATTTAGATTGTTGCGATACAAGCTTTGGTGTTCCATGTTACAGGTGTAAATTCTTGCAGAGTGCCAATGTTGTATTGGAATTTTATTATCCACTTATACAGACTGTACTTATTCCAAGGCATAAAAGCTTAAAGAGGAACATTAACGAAAATTGGCTTGGTACTAAAAATATTATGTTATACTCTGTTTTACAATTGCATGTGTTCAAATCCTGTGTTAGGTATTACGAGTAGATGAGAACGGAAAATTTTAATATGGTATATGTCTCGATTGCACGTATATCAGTAAAATTTAATTTTGTCTGGGCTTTGAAATATTGGTATTCGAACTATAAATTTCACTGTCAACCAACCCACAGCTAATGGTTTAAATTCTTGTATTTTGGCCAAAATGTGGTCACATAAACTAAGGAGCAATAATTTTTTCTACAATGCGACTTGAATGTGCAAATTATACGTACTTAACGCCTACTGCATAAATAACTGGTTTGTCGTTATTACATAATGTCAACTGAAAATAAGCACAATTTTTTAGTTAAATGAGCCAAAAATATTCTAATTAAAAATCAACAAAAGTTCATAAGAAAACTTGTGTCCAATGATAAACAAGGCAGGATCATCTGGTAGATGCGTATTTGTCCAACAACTAACAATGTTACAAATACATTAAATGTGTAGCGAAAATATGAATAAATTTAGATAGAAACACAAAACGCCCCGCAGTGCATTAACGACTTAACCGTTTAGTTGAACTAGGAAACTCATTTACTACCCATTACTGCGAGCAACTACTGTAAGCAGATTAAAATGCATGCCAAAAGTTAAAATTTGTGTACCGGACGCGGTCTTCAATTAAACTTGTTACAGCTGGTAACTTTTACTTTAAAAGACATACATTATTGAAATTAGATCCGACGGAGTCGTTAATTTTATCTCATAGTTAAGTTTATTACAATTGTTCGTCTTAATTGCACCAGTTCTGGGGTTTTGTTGATAGGAAGGCTGCCTTCAAAGTACATCATTATTTTGTAATAACCTAGCTTTAGGCCTAATCAAAACATAGGGAAGGAAATTCCAACCTTATCCAGGAAGATATCTGGCTTAATTTGAATTAAATCTAGTTATGATTCTGGTTTGTCAAAAGTGTCACGTTCTTCACTTATACTTATCTACCACAGAGAAACATGATGTTTTACCCTGTAACGTTTCATATGGATAGGGACAGTATTCATATTTACGACTGATTCTAGATTTCTTTTCACACCAGCACCATAACACTTAGTAGTAGTGTTATAGTTCCTAACAATAACACACATACTCTCTGTTTCTGGTTATACAAAAAAAAACATTCAAACGAATGGGCTTTTATCACTATTTACTGTATTAGATAACATTCCCTTGAATGGGTTATTGATTTATTCCAATGTTTATAGCATAAAGCGGTATAGGAACCTCTTTCCTCTGAAATTTTATGTTGATTACCTAAGTTCGTATTGTTTTGTTTTCGTAAACGCAGCATCTGTCGTTGGCAAACCATGCAATGGACTCGTTTCTATGCTTCAAACGAGTGTCTCGGTCCTAAATATACCATTTAAATTCAACAGCAGTAACCATCTCTTTTTCCGACCATCATAGCCTATTTATTGTTCTCCTTTATGGCGATTCCTTGACTGTTTCTCGATTCCACATACTTTAAATTGTTCGAATGACAGCTTTATTTTGTATGCCGCCTTGTTGGAATTACAAATTAAAACAAATTGGAGTGAATTCCGCTTTTTGGTTGGCGTGTTGTAACAGATCATAAAGAGGTTTCAACGTTGTTAAGCTTTTTGAGTATAAAGTTTCTTAGAAAGTGACAGTGACACGATTAGTGAAGCTTACAAGACACTAGAGTCCTACAACGATCTTTTGGCGCGTGGATTGACGTATGGGTGACAGAGACAGCGCCTTACAGGTAAGGCAAACTGTAACGCGCTGTCTCTATCACCCTCACGTCAGTCATGCGCCAAAAGATCCTTGTAGGACTATAGGGTTAAGACAAGTCTTGTCAAACAATTGACTTAACTAACTTAACGTTAAATAGACCTTACGACTATAGTAATAAATACAGGAATTGGAGAGTTAACGGAAGTGAAGTTTTATCACTTTCGATATCGATCGGTATAGATTTAGAAACCTAATCCTTTACAGCGAACAATAAGGTAATCCCTAAAAGCCCCTCATTGAGAGATAACGTTAATGAATTTCTTTCATTGAGTTTTCACAAAGGCGACGGATCTCGCTTAGATGTGAATCGGCCACGATTTTAAGAGAAAAAAATAAACAAACCACTGCCGCATCAAATTGCGCGGAGTGAGTGCGAAGCGAGGTCCCGCGAGCACTTTCTCATGCAAAAGTCGAACGGTTACTTGAATTCTTAGCTGAAGCACTTGTCGGTTTTACGAGCGTAGAGCGATTTAATCCACTTAAAACGCAGAGCACAAACTCGGAGCCGACAAAGCTCTCAGCCGCTCTCATTTAAAAATGGAAATAAACCCCCGGCCATCTTTGACTCGACGCGAGACCGCTGGTTGAATTCTAAGTGCGCTTCTCCACTGGCTAGCTGCCGATTCTTTTCAATTTGACGGACCGTATCCCGTTGGTACGGAAGAACTGTATCTTCGTTAAGTCTTCTTAGCTCCATAGACACTGTAACTTAATTAAGATGCTTTCAAAGCTTAAGAATGTTCAACTCATTCGTATTGTTCCATAAATTCTTAGTCCAAACTAAGTGATTGGCGTTGTAAAAACGTTGGAAAATATACGAACTGTATGTACTGATTCATGTCTCTAACTTCCTTGTTTCTCTTCAGGAAATCCATACTCTGACGAATTCTCTAAAATCTAATTTAAAAAAAACATGTTTGTACACAATGTAACCTCAAGGCTATATATCATTATGTATCCGTGGAAACTACATCCAAGTCAGTTAAGCTGAACAAATCGACATAAAATCCAGTGAATTTGGTTTCACCAATCTGAATGGATACATATAAGTTGGCTCGTCGAACCAAGGGGAATTAATAATAATACTTTAAATAAAAATGAAATGGAATTTTATTTACAAGAACAAATTTTGTGGCAGGATAGATTTGCAATCATTTTGCAATGGTGTTTCGGAGACACAATGTTTATCTAGGGGAAACAAGGAACATAACTCGCCCGCGGTCCATGTCTTTGGTTTTCAAGTCTTAATGAAAGAGTTCGTTTACGGTCGAGATTATTTTGCTTTTGTTTATTTTGTTACTCCCTGGCCTTCCGCGGCGGTCGACTTAACTTGCTCCCCCGGTGTTATTAACTTTGATTTTCTGCGCAACATCGCAAACATTTTACTTAAGCGCTTTCATGGTGTTCCTGGGACTTGTTTAAAGTGTAGCTGCCATGTCGTGTTGTAATTTACTTTTGCATTCGTTATCTTCATTTCGATGGGATTATTAATTAGCTATTAATATCGCATACCCTTTCTACTGTTACATTAACTACAAACACTAACATTTTTCTTTTATTCCTAACAGTATGTTGGCTATTTTTCCATTTTATATTTTTATCCAACAACTAAATTGCTACATACTTATCATTACTCATTTATAAACTTATTAAAACAACTGCGAACTGCGACATTTTTTCCACATAAAATGTGTTCCTAAATATGCCTCGCCAATTAAGAAAAACAATCTCCCTTTCCCGTCCCTTTGTTTCGCCTACCCTGCACTACCTATTAAGACCTACGTACTATAACACTATCTGTGTTATAGTCGCACCACTGTTGTTTGCAAATTGGTGTCTAGGGGTGTGTACAATGCTCGTTGTCACGTTAAGTGTAGGTATAGCGAACCGTGTTTGAATCTTGAATGCTATTATTACGAAGGTCTATTCTAACATACGCAATATTAAGATTTACGATTTATCTCATTGCGCGTACATTTTTTACCTTTGTTAATTATTTTTCTTATTCATCATTTGCTTAACTCATTCTTAATTGATAATCACTTCAAACATATTATGATTCGTTGATTTATGATTTAAAAATGAATATCTTCTGTTGCCAGACACCCCCTTCTACTTCTTTACTCGCGAAGACTTTCGACGTTGAAATAATTGATATGACATAAAGCTTTAACTGCTCCAAAATTGCCCAATTAGACCTGCAACACTTTAATTGCGTATAGTCAAACAACCCCGAATTCTTCGCCAGCTTAAAGCTCTCGTTTTAACTGTTTGACTCAAATATAAACGAGTAAAATGTGACATGGTAAAATTAAATGAACGAATAAATTTTCAGTTTAAGCAATATCGAAAATTAAATGAAGGGTGATCACTAATGGCCAAGCATTTTACGGTTTCAAAATTCACGTCTGGACGTGTCTGTCTGTTACTATTAATTTTATTAGTTTTCGTTTATTAACATTAAATAAAACGTTTTTCAGTATTTTGGTGTGTTCCACCGTCAAAAACTTCGATTTAAATTTTTTTCTGTAACGATAATATTCCTTACTTCAGTTTCACTCGTTGGTAGTACAACAAGTCAGTGGTTGAGACCTGATGATTTTAATTACCTCCATTCCATTTTTTCCTTCACGTTTTAACGGAAATTGCGTGGAAGGAAGGGAGCTTGAGGGAATGGGTTTGAACGTAACTAACAATTACTGATTTAATTTTCACTTGTTACATTGCCATTGTTATGGTGGTTGTATGGATTGTTACGCTCAGACCAACTGTTCCGTTGTTGAGACCGTTGTCTGCTTCCTTTTACTTTTAAAAAGTTTTTAATAACCAATAAGGATGTTTTAGACAGACTACTTTATTTGGCTAAGAATATTTTACGTTACCTTGCTTCAAAAGAAAAATAACATTATTTACAGTTTCGCAGAATTAAGTTAAACTTGGTAGTTATATTCTAGAAAATAATTTAAAAAAAATATCTTATAATTATTCTAAACATATTTATTATATACACTTTCTCATTCTAATTCATTATTACCTTACAATGGTGTATAAATGATGAGTGAAGGCATCTTTCATGTTCAATTTCATTTATTATTGTTTCAAAGCCTCATTTTTATTTTCTTCTTTTAACAGGATGGCGACCGGGGATATCTGGAAGGTCTCGCATCACGCTACGCTGATCTCTTCTCGACCCACTACGGCGACGTCCTCGACCACCTCGAGGAGTTGAGGAGACACGAATGGGATGAAATGTCACCAAGAATGAGAGTCCTGGGCGGCCCCGGAACTCCTCAAACCCCCCCATCGGCAAGTCCTGGTTCCTTAGCTCTGAACAACTTGACCACGTCGCATTCCCAGCCTATCTACGTGCCTGGAAAGTACTCGGTAAGTTTTTCATAGCTATTGGACTTACATATTACTAGTTTAGTTGTAAGTTTATTTGTGTTGGTTTCAAATGGAGAAGAAGCCGTATCTACGTAGTTTTATTTCGTGGATATGGAAGAATGTGAATGAAATTCTTCGTTCCGTAGACACTGTAGCTCCTGGATATCTTGGTAAGATCTACAGCTGCATTTGCAGTCGCTCTTAAAGTAGATGTGTGTGCGCACGTATGTTACTCTTTAGGGAAATTCTGCAATACTTCAATTATAAACATTGCTCGTACATATCCATTAAATAAATACAACGTTTACTTTAATTCTGGCAATATCAGGGCATATTTAGAGTTGAGAGATTGTTGGAAGAAATTTTCTTCCTTTGTCGAAGATATCCTCCTTGGCGTGGACGCTTAAGTGAGGCCGCAGACCGGCACCACATATTACTCGCAACATATATTTACAGCGTCAAAATTATTGCTATACATTTACGCGGCGACAAACGTATTGAGTATATGCACATCGGAAGCACAATTGTAGCGTCTAGTTGTATTGTCTTTCATTTTCGTAACGTCATTGTTGACATTTTTGAAGCACGGTGCCACATAAAACAAACGTGTTCGATCTTCAATTCTTGTAGCGCGAAAAATGCCTCGCCACCAACTGCACCTACTACAAATGTGTCCTTGATGTGCGGGTTTACATGCAAATATAGGGGGCGATATATATGTTGCGTTTCAAATGCGGCGCTACAATTAATGTAATACAAATGTATCTCTGGTGTGCGGCCGCACTAAGTGATATAATACTAAAACTAAGAACACACCGAATCTAAAATATTATATACTTAGTTGCATGCAACAAAGATCCAGTTATTTCTGCAAAAACAAAAAGATAAGATCCATAATGCCCTTAAGCGGTACTCGAAAATTTTGTTTTTATAAATCTTACATTGGCCTAAGCATGCCTTCACCCGCATCGCGTTTGTTTTTCTTAGTAATTTGAGAACCGTGGATCGATCGTCGTAAAACAATGTCTTTAATTTGATACCCCTTATTACCCTCGGGCAGATGAAAGCAATATTTATTGAAATAAGATCTTTGCCAAATTTTGATTGTAGAACATCTAAAACTGAATATTGGTTTGCTAAATATAATTTACCGTTTTGATGTGGAATACATTTGAATAATGGGTACGCTCAGTTGAAATATGTCTCGATTTTTTCCATATCAATACGATCAGACAGGCGAACCAATACCAGTCGTTGGATAGACCGTAAAGTAAGATACATATAATAATTAGCCTTGCGGATACCGTCAAGCGGTTTGGTTGGAAACTATTTACGCTTAAGTTGGATGGAGCTTTGCTTTGCTGCTGGAATTTGTTGAAGTGACTGTGTTATTATTTGAAGAAGTTCTGTATATATATATGTATATATGTTATTTGTGTTAGTTTAAGCTTTATTTATTCATAAATACTGCTGGTTCAAATGCGACACGTTCTTAGTTGCCAAAAGCATTATTTACTGTTAACTTTTTATGAAGTTTATTATCTATGGTTATTTAAGATAATTTTGTATCTATACGTATATTATACATATACATTTCACGGCTGCTCCATGCTTTCACGCTTGATGTCATTAGTCATTATATGCATGCTGTGAATCAATTTTGTCAATCGGTGGCGCCTCATTCACATCGATTTGAATGAAATAGTAAGGATCTAAAAAAAACAAATATTTAATCAACTTTATATTTTTTAAGTTTACGCTCTGTTCTTTCGTTTCGATATAGGCTGGCAATTTGTCGTGGATTCATTTATTATTAATTTATTACTTACATACCTCGATGTATTGTTGATCATGTCATGACGTGAAAAAAGCAACCATATCCAATTACAATAAAGTGTCTTCCGCCTATTTATTCAAATATTGTGAAAGATAACATTTAAAAAAAATTATCTCAAGTTTTTCGAGTCAGAAGTTATATGGGTTTCCGTTTGTTTTTCAATTCATAAAGCATGGTGTGTTAGATGCATTCGATGTCCATTGGTGACGGTAACTACTTACGTTCTTAAATGGTTCATCAGTAATTAAAGAAGTTAGATGTAAGATAAGCAATGAAAATCGTACCCGAAATAGCACAAGAGAATGCCCAATTGAAATTAGTTCTAGAATATTGCAAAGCAGTTATCGGCCAGATAGATTGTAATGAGTCAATTCCGTTCGTATCCTAGCAATAGAATGTTACTATTATTCGATTGGGGCAAGCGGTTAATTAAATAGCAACAATAGTGCCAATCTCTAAGTGTTGGAATGTTAAATGCAATTCGAAATCCATTTGTTATTTAGTTTCTGTCAAGGGCTATAAACATTTTATTACGGAAACTATTGGAAATGCGCTTTAAGATAATGACGAAAAGACGTAAAAGGTTAACGAATCTTGGTTATTTTAGGAGCTTTAAAAGGTTAGTAAATCAAGTTATTGCATAAAATGATTATTCAAATTGTAAAGATTTTTATTTACCTCATGTTTCAAATGTAATTCGTAATATTCTTGGTTTTGAGATAATTCAAACGACCCAGAAATCATTCAATCCGAATAGTTTTGAAATCCTTAACTTCCTTGAACTTTGTGAGTTACATTATAATAGGTTTTTTTAGTAATAAGGGAATAAACACTGCAAATACTGATGAATTATGAATTGAGGTGTGAGAACTTGACAATGTTCTTAGCGAGATACCTAATACTAATTTAATGCTACACTTTTTCGTGCATGCAGCTTTCGATCATCGATAAATATGACGTTAACACGTTAAAAATAAGAGTTATTATTTGCATAGAACCTATTAACGGGATATTTACTTACAGCCGTCAAGCTGTCTCACGGATAAAGAAGAGGATGAGATCTACGGCTTCGGGTACGGGGTCTTCGGGAAGCAGATGCTGCAACGGCAGCAGCAGCAAAAACAGTTGCTGCTAGCGCAACCTACGCAGCCCCTGATACACAACCAGCAACATAACTACCAGAGGTACTTAATGTTTAAGTTTTCACCGACTTCAGAACAGCGGGAGGTTCTACATTCGATGTTTTATTTGTGTAACCGCATAACTTGCAGAATCAACGCACACAGTCTAGTATGTATATAAAATACGCCTTTCTCAGCAAATCGCTTTACATAACCGTATTTCATCCACACTTTATTGATTTCGCATAAAATAAATCAGATAGGAGCAAAATATACAGTGTCATCTTTAGCGGTAAAGCTCTGTACACACTGTCAAAACAAGATGTCCCTTGGCGCGTACTAGGTACTATAATTATAACCAATGACGTGTTTTTGTTCAATAATTTTTACGGTTTAAATGGATAAACATAGTAATAAATATGGTATAGAGTATAATATACCTACTACTTACTTGATGTGTATTTTAAAACTACCAATTTTTTTTAAGTACCTATTACTGAAACCTAAATACAACTAACTGGTCGATCACATTTGACATTTTGTACTTTCCTTAAATAAAGCATGTAAGAATGCTCATTCTATGAAATCCAGGGCGTAAAAGCTGTAATAAACAGATTTAATAACTAATAAGGTTATATTTAACTTTGAATTAAAAATGGCCGCCGTTTTTATGCACTCTGCTGAATATTGTATTGCAAATGGTTTTGAATATCTTTTAGAAGTACTGAGCTATATAATTCGTACATAAAGAATAAGTAGTAGGTTATAGTACGCAAGCAAGTAACCAGCAGTATCGCCCTCAAGCCCCCAAAGAAAACCTTAGTGTGCGTTCTACATAGTTCTTAGCTGCGTAGGTACCTTCATTGCGGGACAATCGCATGCCTACAAACAAACCATGCTAGTACCATTGTTTGAACATAACCTATTTCACCTATTTGTTTTTTATATTTCACCAATTTGATTCCGTCAGTATTCAATTGGCGGCAGCTACTGTTCTTCGAAACTTAAACGTATTGCAATTGCAATTTCAGAAAGTTAATTAGCGAATTTCGCGCTCCCTTCAGTTAGCAATCAGTCTCTTTGATTTAACCGCTTATTGGTAATATGATTACTGAATGTACATCTAGTTTATCGGATATCGACATTGAAGTAAAGTCAAGTATGCAACACGCCTAAGCCAAAGACGTGTCATCCGTTTGAATTTGTGTCATCGTTAGACGACGAATAAATTTCAATTGTGTAAACGAGCAGTAGGCGTGTTTATAAACATATTGATTCGATAGACTGAACGTAAGAAGCTCCGTATCGGAACTGACAATCACTATCGGAGGCGTGAATGTCGGTTCGTCTGCACAATAACCACAAATCAAAGTAATGTGTTTACTCCTACGCATATTAATTGTACACACATTGAAACGAACGGTTGTATGTCTTGTTTGGTTATAGCTCCCGTCGGTCGTAAACTGATAGACAAAGAATATTCATAGATGTTACGAGTATGTTATCGATATGGTGATTTTAACCATCATCAAACAATCTTGTGATGTTAATTCAGTTGTTGATTATTATTTATTTAATATGTGGTGCTTGATATTTCTATAATCGTACCTGGGCTTCCATATTCACAGGGTTTTTTCTGTTCACATAGAATTACGAAATTTTACAATAAATAAATTCCTGTAATTATACATACCTATACTTTAAAAATTTCAGAGAGAATGGCGTAAAATTGCACTTTAAAATAGGCATTGGATGGGTAAAGACGTATTAAGTAATTAGCAAATATCAGCTGTATCTTTAATTATGCCTGTTGATAACATTTGAAAAATTGCCTCAATTCCTCATGGTAATCAGAATTAGATTTGGACAACATTGAGAACAATTTTGTTTTTTTTTTTTAAACTTTTTTTCCAAACTAATTGATAACCGGCAATACTGACTGTCAGAATCCTGCATCAGGGTTTTCATTTGAAAAGAAAAAACAAATACCAAATCCTTTTTAGGAGTCGTTTTGAAACTGCAAAATAACTGATAAGGATAAGTATGTTTTTCATTAAAGAATCTTCGCTATTACAGAGTTTAAGTAATTTTAAAATTTAGGTAAACTGTGTCAGATATGAATGTGATAGTACTTTTAATAACTAAAATTAGATGAAAATACGCCAAAAATAATTAAATTTACTACGTCCCTTATTCTGTTTCAGGAACTCGATATAATCTCAATATATTCCCGATCACAAGGCGAGTTTGGTAGGTCGTAAATTATTTTCATTGGAACAGGTGTACGCGTTAGATACTTTGCGCTGCATGTTTAAGGGATAATCTAAATTGAAATCAGACGTTTGATTTTGCGACAGCGGTTTTCTGAGCCTGCGAGAATGGTGAGAATACCTTTTAAACATATTAATCATGTCTTTAATTGCGTAAGTAGCAGGATATTTCTTTAATAGAAAAAACAATTTGTCTTAAATTGCCAACATGGTTTCTTTAATCTGTTAATGAGTCACCCAGGCACACCAAAGGCTAGGTAATCGACCAGGGGTCTCATTAATTCGACAAAATTTGTGTAGCTGAGCTATTAATGGTTAATCACCGCCGCTCATGAACATAAGCAATTCCAAGGTATCGCCAATGTATTTAATTTGACAGAGATTTAAGACAGAATAGAAAATAAAGAATTGGGCATCAGTAAAAGTTTGATAGTTTAAAACTTCAAAAGGGCATTGTATTGAATTTTATACGTTTTGTCAGATATATCATGATTAAAAATACTACATGTCATCTACATTAAAACACCAAAAGTCAATCGTAAAAGCAACATAACCCATTACATTAATATGTCAGTCTGCTATTATGTCGACGAATTTAGAACCTCAAAACAGTTAGGTATGCATTGTAACTTCCATACATATTCATGCAGATAAATCCTTACGACAGATTTAAACCCTTGTTACGACAACAATGGCAAATGATCAAAACTAGATCAGGTCTTGAATATCCAGACCTCAGCACTAAACGACTATAAATAACGCTTGAGCACACGATATGGTATATTAAAGCTGGTACAGAATAAGGACAATTCCTCATTGTAGGAAGCGATATAAATTTCAATTAACATGGCCAGCAACTACGGGAATAATTATTTCATGTGAAAGCAGGCATTGTTGCTTTCAGTTGGAATATACTATTATTCTATCCTTATCGAGTATCTAAGCCAAGCATCAAATAAATCAGTTAAGATACGGAGTCTGCATATCGAAAGAGGAAATGTGATTGGATCAGAGAGCGATTTCAGCTAATGATTTTGTTTAAGAGAGAATTTGCCTGATATTTGTGTATCTTGTGGAGGTTCAGTGCCGGATTGCAATGTCCTTGTTGAACGTTGTTGTCCTTGTTTTGTTTTTGAACGCGTCTTATTTTGGCAATTTTACGACGATAAAGATAAGTTAAAAGTTAATAAACCTACGTTTAAAACCTTTCCAAAAGCCTAGAGCTAACTATTACTCTTTTATAATTAATAGGCTACAGTATTTTGTAAAATTTATCCATGAATTAATTTACTCAATTCAAATGGACGTAAAATCGGTCTAAATTTTGAATTTAACCATAATTTATTTATGAATAATGTTAATATTTGCATTACCCGTAAAATGTGATATTTAAGTAATGAATTTATATTCTGTTAATATTAATATTGATAAAATACCTAATTGTTGGACACTCTTTCTCCTCTAATAATCACATCGAGCTTGTATTATGAAATACCTACTTTCGTAGTGTCTTCACCAATCTTAAGACGGGAATATGCACAACTACGAAACTCTGTAACTTATGTAAGGATGACTCGTGGAAAACCAAAGAGAGGATAAAAAGGCATAGGAAAAGATTCCACTTTATGTTCCATATAGGACGAGAGCAGAGTGATATGGCACACCTCAAGAGAAACTCTTAATTCACTGATTCCTGATAGACGCTCAAGAGTACAATATACTCGAGCTGTGCCATTCATGAAATGCAGAGATAGCCTGCACCTTTCAGCCTACACGACTCGAAGCTAATTAGATTTTCTCTTAGATTGAGTTCTTTTTAGAACTGTCAAATTAATGCACACCATCTTTTAAAAATTAATCGATAGTGTTGAAATGTTAATTGAAGGTTCTACCAGTACCCAATAATAATATGAAATGTAAAAAGAATATAATAATAATATAAGCTACCAGTTGTTTAGAATATGCCAAAAATCGGCCAATCGTGTTTGAATATTGCACACTCGTTTTTTTCATTTTTCACGTATTAGAATTTAATCAAACTCGTAAAGTATAAGGAAAACATCGCACTTAATTTGCGCACTTGAGAGTGAGAGTTCTCCATTATGTTCTCCAATTAGTTTCAACGCCACGATTCCGCACTATGGTTATGTGCTAGACTATGGCATGCGTCCTCATACATTGTGTCACAGACCCGTGCCCAGCAATTTGAAACTTATGCAATGGTTTTGTAATTAAATCCCAAGAATATTATTCCCAGTTACTAAGAACTACACATATTTGCATCGTCTTTTTTCCAAACATTCGGCTCATTCATAAAATCAGCCTCTGTAACCTGCTGCAAAACGCCCACAGAGTCGTGTTGTCGGATGCTAATTAAATCTTCTTACAAGCTGGTTAGCCTAATGAATTACCTCGTAAAAAGCCACCATATCGCGTGTTCGTAGTTTCTTGTACTTACTATTCGCAACTAGCGCCTACCCACGACTGCGCGTCTAGTGTCAGTTTATTTGTGAAGATTGTACCTGTAGATTTGTGGGGCTTATTTATTAAATGTTTTTCATTCCACTTCAAGCGATGAATAGCTAAATCCAATGCACTTCGACAAACCAAACTGTAAACACTTTTTGTTCATGAATTGATTTTGACTAATGTAGTAATGGCTATCGGAGCAGCTGCGACTATTGACCTTAATCCCATAGTAGCCGACCTCTGCAAGATGGTAGAGCTGAAACTCTACTGGCCAGCTAACTGATCTTGTTACCGCTTGGACTTGGGCGCTAAATTTTTTTCTGTCCCCTTTAGTGTTGCTTATGTTAACGGGTGACGGTGACCACTTACAATCAAGTGACTCGTCTGCCCGTTTATCGCTTATAAGATAAAGAAATTATTGAAATCATACAAAAATATTTTAAAGGCCTATCAGACATAAGGTTTCAATTCGAAAATTCAATTCTAACGAACCCACACATGTAAATACTAGTAGAATTTTCACAAATTGTATTTCATTGACTTAAAAGGACAGCGTTGACGACAAGTGATGAATGTATAGGTACTAGATTTAATCAGATCTTGTTTAACACGTGTTTGATAAAGGTGATTTTAATGCCAGAAACTATCATTGGTATTACAGAGATACTAGTCAAATCTAAACAATTTAGTCATAGCGACTTTGCTTGCGCAAAGATAAAAAACAAATTTTTCAACCAAAGCGAAACCCCTTAGATACAAAAATCTGTATTTAACGGAATCCTCATACAAATTTAATGTTTTGTGTCAAAGTAGTTTAGCCATAAATCAATCAGGAAATATATTTTTAGATTGATAAGAGGAAGTTCTATCGAACATTTTCCTCCCCTGACTAATACGCACATGACTGGTTTTCTTTTTAAGTTTTTACCTTCATTCAAAACATTCTTCGACGTAGTTTAAAATTTATTAGCCATTTAATTTTAAGTACACTTAAAATTTAACTCCGTCACGGGCGTTAGTTACTTGAGTATATAAATATAGGCGTAATATTCACAAGTCACGCGTACACAGGTCCACTCAAAATAAATACGCCGCTGACATGGGTTTACGGACAAGAAAATTAACAATAAATTTCGGGCTTTATCGGCCCAATAAATTGCTTTTTAATCATCGTAATGTTGCAACTTACGGCTGTTCATAACCAGTTACAAAGTTGTAAGTTTTCAATGCGCTCAAATTTATTTTCGTGTAAGTACGTCACATCGCTCATACGTGGCAGTTAACCGCCTTTATGTTACCGCGCCGGGATAATTGCTTTTAAAACAAACTAAACCAATATCACAGTTGTTTAAACCGGTACCAATTTAAACCGAACCAACATCGGACTTAGCAGAACAAGAGGTTAGATAGTACGAACATAACGAAGTACCGCGCATTTGAGCAGGCACTTAGATAAATCCCAGAGAGTTGTGGCGCGTCCATACTGTTGCAATGGCCGACTGAATGGGCCATTTGACATGTGATTCTGCATACAAGTGTGCAAGACAAATGAATATTATTTGGCATTGCCCTATAGCGATTTGTGTGCACTGTCTGTGAAATAAAATAATCAGCATTCTGTAAAGAATTTTCTTTATGTGAGCTATCGTTGATGTTTAAAGGTGAAAGTGGTTTTTATTATTATGCTGTAATAAAACTTAGGTTTAAAATGAATTAAATAATACGAAATGGTTTAAAATCGTACAACACTTTTTTTTAACTTTCTGTTGTATGGAATAATTTATACCCGCATACCTCTTGCATTTACACAGCCTTTCTGTTCGCTGTAAATATATTTATGGCTAGATTGGAGACAGCAAGACTATCAATTTAGGTTTTTCTTTGGTTCGTCAATATAAAACAAAATTAAACAATATTTGTGTTAAAATGATACATACCGTTTTGTATTATAATGTAGAAAACAACTTCATTTGTCACCGCGACACCGCACCGGTTCAATTGTTTTAGTTGTCTTTTTTAATTAGTAAATTGTTAAGTTTCAGTGTCTTTTTTATTTGATTATGTTTAAAATGAAATACCTACTCATTTTAATTTCTGATTGATGTTGGAAATAAAAAGTAATAATTTTGGTTCACACTATAAAAAAGTTAGCAGTTAAGTATGGACATTCTTCTTATGACATAGAAGATAAGCACGATTTTGTCTTGTTAGCGCCATATGTAAACTATTCCATTTATTTGGCTCAGAGCAAACTGCATCCGCGCTTGTTACGCTAACATTGCACCTGTGCCTAACTCCAAGAACCAAATGTTACATAATATGAGTTGTTATAATACCTGGTGACATTATAATCTAATATCTTTAAACGAGCAATTCTTGTATATTTATTTATTTATTTTCACGATCTCGGAAACGGCTGCAAAGATTTTCATGAAAGTCACAGATTAGGGGGTTTTCGGCTCAAGGAATCGATTTATCAAGGTCCCAGGTTCGAGAAAAGCTCGGTTCCCGAGATAAAGAGATTTTAAAAACATCATACTGACGCCATCTATGAAACATTAGGATAACTTCTTTGAGGTACTGTTTTCTAATATCTTTAAACGAGCAATTCTTGTATATTTATTTATTTATTTTCACGATCTCGGAAACGGCTGCAAAGATTTTCATGAAAGTCACAGATTAGGGGGTTTTCGGCTCAAGGAATCGATTTATCAAGGTCCCAGGTTCGAGAAAAGCTCGGTTCCCGAGATAAAGAGATTTTAAAAACATCATACTGACGCCATCTATGAAACATTAGGATAACTTCTTTGAGGTACTGTTTGTAAACATCATACTGACCTGGAGCACTGGTGTCTTTGGGAAAGTTGTAGGTCTGGTTGAGACCTACATTTCCAATGACAGCTGTCAAACTTCGAACCGAGATATCCCGGCAACGGCTGCTTCTGGAGCACTGGTGTCTTTGGGAAAGTTGTAGGTCTGGTTGAGATCTACATTTCGGATGACAGCTGTCAAACTTCGAACCGAGATATCCCGGCAACGGCTGCTCCTGGAGCACTGGTGTCTTTGGGAAAGTTGTAGGTCTCGTCAAGACCTACATTTCCAATGACAGCTGTCAAACTTCGAACCGAGATATCCCGGCAACGGCTGCTCCTGGAGCACTGGTGTCTTTGGGAAAGTTGTAGGTCTGGTTGAGACCTACATTTCCAATGACAGCTGTCAAACTTCGAACCGAGATATCCCGGCAACGGCTGCTCCTGGAGCACTGGTGTCTTTGGGAAAGTTGTAGGTCTCGTCAAGACCTACATTTCCAATGACAGCTGTCAAACTTCGAACCGAGATATCCCGGCAACGGCTGCTCCTGGAGCACTGGTGTCTTTGGGAAAGTTGTAGGTCTCGTCAAGACCTACATTTCCAATGACAGCTGTCAAACTTCGAACCGAGATATCCCGGCAACGGCTGCTCCTGGAGCACTGGTGTCTTTGGGAAAGTTGTAGGTCTGGTTGAGACCTACATTTCCAATGACAGCTGTCAAACTTCGAACCGAGATATCCCGGCAACGGCTGCTTCTGGAGCACTGGTGTCTTTGGGAAAGTTGTAGGTCTGGTTGAGATCTACATTTCGGATGACAGCTGTCAAACTTCGAACCGAGATATCCCGGCAACGGCTGCTCCTGGAGCACTGGTGTCTTTGGGAAAGTTGTAGGTCTCGTCAAGACCTACATTTCCAATGACAGCTGTCAAACTTCGAACCGAGATATCCCGGCAACGGCTGCTCCTGGAGCACTGGTGTCTTTGGGAAAGTTGTAGGTCTGGTTGAGACCTACATTTCCAATGACAGCTGTCAAACTTCGAACCGAGATATCCCGGCAACGGCTGCTCCTGGAGCACTGGTGTCTTTGGGAAAGTTGTAGGTCTCGTCAAGACCTACATTTCCAATGACAGCTGTCAAACTTCGAACCGAGATATCCCGGCAACGGCTGCTCCTGGAGCACTGGTGTCTTTGGGAAAGTTGTAGGTCTGGTTGAGACCTACATTTCCAATGACAGCTGTCAAACTTCGAACCGAGATATCCCGGCAACGGCTGCTCCTGGAGCACTGGTGTCTTTGGGAAAGTTGTAGGTCTCGTCAAGACCTACATTTCCAATGACAGCTGTCAAACTTCGAACCGAGATATCCCGGCAACGGCTGCTCCTGGAGCACTGGTGTCTTTGGGAAAGTTGTAGGTCTCGTCAAGACCTACATTTCCAATGACAGCTGTCAAACTTCGAACGGAGATATCCCGGCAACGGCTGCTCCTGGAGCACTGGTGTCTTTGGGAAAGTTGTAGGTCTGGTTGAGACCTACATTTCGGATGACAGCTGTCAAAATTATTAACGTTGAATATTTATTATTAATGATGCCAAAGAAGTATAACTTCTTACGTGCGTACATAAGTACACGCAATTCTTTTTAAACTCATATTATGTCGGAAAGATCGAAGAACATTATTCATATTTTATCAGTATGCGATTCATACTAAATATAATTTTCAACCGAGCAAAGCTCGGTCAACCAGGTACTATATTATTATGTTTCATAGGAGGCATTTGCGACCCGTGGTACTGCTTGCATTTGACTGTTTGATAATTTCATTGTAAGTATCACTCTATTATTAATTGGGTGACTCTTTTTATTTGTATATTTTTACTTCTTTGTTGACTGTTATCGCTTCATCATTTACTTACATTACTTAACATTGGTCCTATATTCTACGAAACATTTCCAACAAGAACAGAATATTCTTTGAAGTCAGTTGCACAACAAAAATTGTCCACATTCCAATTTCTTTCATATTATAGAACTTTATTGGCTGGGCTTTGTCGTCAATGAATAGACGGGCTCTCTGTCCAATTGTCCATGTCCCATAGTGAGTTGTTGTAAGACTCAGCTACAGATTTTGATTTACCTAATTCTTATAATATGTATTACAGGAAAGAACAGTATGCTGACACCGTTCCTATTTTATGAAATGGTATTTTTGAGGTAATACTTAGAAATACGTTTAATAATATTGGAATAAGATGGAGAGAAAATCATATTCATTTAAAATTCATACAAAAAGCATTCTTATGATTCTTATGAGGAAAGATTTACATAAACTATATTTATCTGGAAAATGTGTTTTTGGGAACGTGTTTGATAATAATATAGCTAATAATTATAGCTGTAAGTAAGTAAAAGCTTTATCTATCAACATTTAAAAAACAAACATAGGTATCTCTTGCCGCTTTTTCTTAACCGCAAAGATTCATTAAATCTTTTTATATTTTCGAAAAGTACTTACTGTACGAGTGCTGTAAACATTATCTCCGTGAAAATTTTATGTCATTTCATTGTGGAAAAAAATATATTTTTCAAACATAATGGAGCACAAATATGTACTTAATTAGATATGAAACATAGTTCTACGGAATGCCTTTTGCCTTTTGGGATTATTTTGCATAATAAAATTGCTGATTGTATTTGATCCTTTGCTCACGCCTTTACTTTGTGCAACGCGCATCTCGGTTCCCTATCTCTCGGTCGGTTCGAGCAGCTTGTTAGGGGCCGTCCATTAATCACGTGAGGCTTGAAAGGGGGGGGAGGGGCTCCATAAAAAATCACGAAAAATCACAAGGGGGGAGGGGGGGTAAAGTAATATATCACGTGTATTTATTTTTTCGGCAACCGCGAGATACTCAACGGAAAAGCGGCGTTACATATATTTATTTCTTCGTCAAACGGGTACAAAATCGAAAACGGCTTGTAGTGTGGTGTGACCTTTGATTTGCCGTTGCCAGGCAACCGTCCGCCGGCGCCGGATTCAGCTTGCCAGTGTCAGTTATTGTGTTGTTTTAACACTGGTTGTTTTAACAATTATTATACAGGGTGGCCAAAAAGTCGTGGATCAAACTCAACGACCGGTTAGCTGGGGCCATTCGCTGCAAAAAACTGTTCTACAGAAGGTCTCTATCATCAACCCTTGAAAAGTAATAACTGATTTTGTATTTTTTAAGGAAATGAACTTTTTCAATGTAAATGTTACTACAATTCGATAAATTCACATCCTGTATCATTTTTGTTTATTTAATATGATGCAACTGAGTAGTCTGTTCATAAGACACAGCTTTGTATCGCTGTGTATGTCTTGAGTTGGAAAAAATAACGCGTTTTAATAATCTTTATTTTCCTTCGTCGTAACTTTTCTTTTACATCGGACCCCACTGTGAAAAAAAAATTCTACCGAAAAGTGACCCAGTTATCACAAGTAACAGTGCATTTAATGGGGATTCTAAAAAGGTATAACACATGGCTATGTGTAAAGTAAATTTCTTTCTAGGATCCTGAAATTAAAACAACAACGACTGTGAACTTGTATTTTTAAATAAATAAACACCTTTTTTTACAGTAAATGTTCGAAATTCCGGCCTCTGGCCGCAATACATAATCTGCACCTTCTAATAAAATTTCTCCGTAGCCTGCGGAATGCACCTCTAAAAAACAGAAGAAAATAAATATTTAAGTGGTTTTAAGTAGTTTTAGTATCTAGTAGATAGTTTAGTTACCTTTCGGTCCAAGAGATGGCGTTTAGACAATTAAATATTTAAGTGAGGCTTTCATACAACAGACCAGATTTTTTTGTCGTTTTTATACATAATGGTACGGAACCCTTCGTGCGCGAGTCCGACTCGCACTTGGCCGATTTTTTTCCAACTCAAGACATACACAGCGATACAAAGCTGTGTCTTATGAACAGACTACTCAGTTGTATCATATTAAATAAACAAAAATTATACAGGATGTGAATTTATCGAATTGTAGTAAGATTTACATTGAAAAAGTTCATTTCCTTAAAAAATACAAAATCAGTTATAAGTTTTCAAGGGTTGATGATAGAGACCACCTGTAGAACAGTTTTTTGCAGCGAATGGCCCCAGCTAACCGGTCGTTGCGTTTAATCCATGACGTTTTGGCCACCCTGTAGAAAATTCATATACTGGAATATTAATTTTCTATAATACAATTTGATGATACTTAATACTTATAAATACCAGTATAAATACCAATATTATAAATGCGAAAATCTGTCTGTCTATCTGTCTGTGACGTTTTCACGGCTAAACCACTGGTCCGATTTGGATGAAATTCGGAATGAAAGCGTCACACAGTCACACAAAGGCTACTTTTTTTTCAAAAATAAAGGCCTAAAGGATTGAAATAAGGGATGAAAGTTTGTATGAAAAATCTACACCGCATGAATGATTTCGATGAATTTTCCCAGGAAGATAGTTGATGACGTACCCACTTTCCCCGGTTCGCGATATAAACGAATTCCACGCGGGCGAAGCCGCGGGCAAAAGCTAGTTTTATATAATTATATTAAAAAAATATTCTTTTGAGGTACGAAAAAATACACGTGATAAGGGCGGGGGGAGGGGGGGTAGCCTTAAATCTCACCATGTATCACCAAGGGGTTAAAAAATGCCAAAAAAACATCACGTGATTAATGGACGGCCCCTTAGCTGCGTCTGTCGCATAGTGTTAATTGTCTAACTTAAAGATATTCCGGATACGACACACATTTTTTATGACTTGGGATCGCGAAAGCTATGTGTGTATAGAGCTAGAACAGATTTTAAACTATGGTCGCTCTAATCGTCGACAATCACAGCTACGGAGTTAATAACAAAACTGAGTTCATCGGTGACAAGTAATAAAATAAGAACATCATTAACAAAGTCGATGTTAGGTAAATAAGCATTATTAGAGATACCTCAAAACCTACTTGTAACAATATGATCTATAAACGGGTCCACATAACAAGCATCAGCTTTCAAATATAAATAGAATCCGCCAACTAGGTAAAAAGTTATGAGGTACTTACTACTTTAAAGGCAATTAGTTTATTATTTGAAATTCATTATCTACCGCAGTAAATCTCAATTACTAGTCTCCCAAAGTGGCGTAAATGTCAATGCATTATATATGCTCCCCTAAATTATCTAAGGTATCAATTATGTCTTGTTGATCAACGTTCAGTATTTCACGCTCGTGGCGTGGTAATTGACTGGGAGACATGCCGATTTAATGTATGTCAATGTACCAGATCGCGACGCCATATCCCCTGATAATTGACTGGTACTCTCTGTTTTACCGAATTCACTGTCGAAAATATCAACTTAGATATCGCTATATATTGGTAATGCTTACAACTCTGACCATGTTCTTGGAATTATATTCAATTCAGTTTACACCTCTGATCAAATCAGAGGTTATGGATCAAAGCCTGTTTTCTCAGTATCTGTTTTAACTTGCTTGTTATGCGATTTGATTTTGGCTTTTGGCTGTATTTATGTAGATGACGTAGAATATTGACCCTTATCCCATGCTATATTATATTTTAGGAGGTGATAGAGCCGTCCCCTATGGTTGGTATAAGTGTTTCTCCTAAGTTTCTCGATAATACCTTCTCGGTATTCCAGCCAGGAGACTACGAACTAATAATCTTTTTTTCTTCGCCTTTTCTTGACTTTCAACGTGTCAGAACTGCCTTTAGTATTACTAATATCCATGCACAATGACTATGATTTATAGTTTTTATTTTGTATATTGTTCCTAAACTTTGATTTAAAAACTTCATCCTACGGTTCATTTAAATTGGTGCTCTTACAATTTCAATTGCATCAAACTAAATTGGTTCTAAAATCAATATTCATTGCGTGCATCGTTGCATGACCAATATGATACAGCTCTATTTGATTTATCGCCCTTTGAGGGCTCGATGGAAACTATTATTGATTTCGATATTTTTTGTTTCCGCCTACCTGTATCAATACTTGTAATAAAACGGGACGAAATCCATACGATCCGTTGAACATTTTTTGGAAATGTATTTTTTGGACGTTTTGTTTGTTTAACTGTTTTACTAGGCGGAAACGAATTAACAGGTTTAGATGATATGTGATATACCCACCTAGTAAGTATTTATAGTTCATTGTCTGAGAAAAGCCTATTTTAGAGAATAGCCTAAAAAAAAAGTAACTAATAGTTTTATATGTATCTGTACAGCAACAACCTATTCACTCTTTTCTTGAAGTCTACCACATCAAAATCAATACGATAACACGGGCAAGCTATTATAATCTTTCACTTCTTAAACCCTACCAAAGTAACAATAATCGAATTACTAAACAGGAGGATTCAAGGAGGTTAAATATTCTTTTGTACGTCAGTGAATGTTTCAATCAATGTAACATTTTCCAAAACCAATAACAAGGCATTGAATTCCGCGAATGTAAACGTTTCAGTGAAATCAACGCTGGAAGCGAAAATTACGCCTGTTTATTAAGTGCGGATTGCTGAAATATCAATTCTGTACATCACTTGTTTCACCTAGAATAGACAGCTGCTAGCTGTAAACTATGATTTTAGAATAGAGAGGTTATCTTTGTGTCGCTTAGATTAATTTGATTTTTCATAACTTCTTTTAACTTTGAATACACAGCATTAAATTGTTAACTGTGACTTTAAAAAAAAATAAAGTTGTTTTTTGGTTTTTGAACTTTAGGATATTAAAAATTTTCTACGTTCTAAAATTGCCCACCTTCCTACTTATAAAAGTTATATTTTATAAACTTGCTTTGTTATATATTATAATGTATTCATTCTATGTGAGTTAATAAACATAAGTACCACCATAAGAAACTAATTTTATTTCTTTCAGAGCATCTCAAAATTACTTTCTGTGTTTATACAAATACCTAGAGCTACTTGACACGTCTATAGATAGGTGACGCAGCATTACTTATGTATTATCACAAAATATTATATCATTTTGTTTTAATTATTTTATTAAACAAGAATATTTGGTATTTTTACTTCTAATTTCAATAAAAGTATAACGCTGATCAAATGCCAATTCCACCCTTAACACATTAACATTATCATTAAATGGCGCTTATCGTTCCAAATTGATCCTTATCATTAAATTACTCATTCCCGGCAATGATCATTAGCGAAGGTATTGAAAGTCGATGGCTATTAATTTCCCATTGAGGAATAAATATTCCGTGTGTTCGAAGATTTTATCTTATCTCATTACCCGTTAATCGTGAACTGAAATATTTATGACCAATTCAAAAACTATATTTGTCAGATAAAGGCCGTATTAATTGCTTATGGGATTAAATTTAAAGCCAGCTTAAATTGCCTTAAAAAGCAGAAATCTTTGTCTTCATATATTTTCACGTTTACACCAAGTATAATTTCATATCTAGTGTTCCTAACCTAGGCCACTCACATGCGTGCGAACATTTGTATACTGTAAGAATGTTTGTGACTGTGGAAGAAGAGTTTTCGTAACACGCAAATTATATTTTCATCACACCTATTCGAAAAAGACGACTTGGTTCGGACATAAGGGGTTCCAAAGTTGCTGTTTTCTATTCAGCGGGCGGGAATGAATTTTCATACAACTTTTCCTGCCGGCTAGATCTTTTCCGTCCTATTTTGAATTTAGAACATTTTAGTATTTTGCGCTAAAGAAATCGAACGCAAATATTGTTTGAATAAAGAATGTCTGGTACGACGCGAGGGCCCCGCCAGCTGAATAATAAAAAAAGAAATCAAATTAAGATTTCGTTTTCAAATTAAAATTAAGTTTTCGTGCATTTTTACGTATTATTTTCTATTATTTTCTATATTATATATATTATTTTCTCATAGTGGGTGATGAAAAGTAGAGTGTATCACTCGGGTGCAAGTATATTTTTGGCTCGGGCGACGTACTTTGAATCCCTCGCTACGTTCGGGATTCTACTAAAGAATCCCTCGCTACGCTCGGGATTCTACTCTAGAATCCCTCACTTCGCTCTGGATTCAAAAAACGCCCTCGCCGAAAAAATATTACTTTGCACCCTTGTCATACAATCTACTATTTCATCACACCTATTCGAAAAAGACGACTTGGTTCGGACTTACGGGGTTCCAAAGTTGCTGTTTTCTATTCAGCGGGCGGGAATGAATTTTCATACAACTTTCCTGCCCGACTAGATCTTTTCCGTCCTATTTTGAATTTAGAATATTTTAGTATTTTGCGCTAAAGAAATCGAACGCAAATATTGTTTGAATAAAGAATGCCTGGTACGACACGAGGGCCCCGCCAGCTGAATCTGCTGAATAATAAAAAAAAGAAATCAAATTAAGATTTCGTTTTCAAATTAAAATTAAGTTTTCGTGCATTTTTACGTATTATTTTCTATTATTTTCTATTATATATATATATTATTTTCTCATAGTGGGTGATGAAAAGTAGAGTTAATTGATTCAGGCGTTACTTTGCGGAACTCCATTATTACAGATTAGATGTTAATCTACTTTGCAACAATCCGCGAGCAAACTCGTATGTATGATGGTGTATACCTTCATGCAAGTAGCACCTCCCTCCCTCCCACATAGGAACATGCAACGAACAAAGAATGTATACACCAACATACACACCACCACCAACACGTGTTTCGCCCCAAAACAGGGCATCATCAGGGTAAGTAGACTCTACGACGGTCGGTCACAAAGTGAGGCTCTGGCCCGAGCGGTCATACGACAGATAAGGGCGGGTTGGAAGGGTATAAAAGACGACCGCTCGGGCCAGAGCCTCACTTTGTGACCGACCGTCGTAGAGTCTACTTACCCTGATGATGCCCTGTTTTGGGGCGAAACACGTGTTGGTGGTGGTGTGTATGTTGGTGTATACATTCTTTGTTCGTTGCATGTTCCTATGTGGGAGGGAGGGAGGTGCTACTTGCATGAAGGTATACACCATCATACATACGAGTTTGCTCGCGGATTGTTGCAAAGTAGATTAACATCTAATCTGTAAAAGTAGAGTGTATCACTCGGGTGCAAGTATATTTTTGGCTCGGGCGACGTACTTTGAATCCCTCGCTACGTTCGGGATTCTACTAAAGAATCCCTCACTTCGCTCTGGATTCAAAAAACGCCCTCGCCGAAAAAATATTACTTTGCACCCTTGTCATACAATCTACTATTATGCATCAATAAATCTTAATCTACTTAAATATTCTTAAATTATACCACAATGTTTATTTTGCACACAATAGTATTCACCGTGCTTTGTTATTATAGTTTTACTAGCTGTTGCCCGCGGCTCCGCCCGCGTGGAACTCAGTGTGTCACAAAGTTATTCCTGCGTTAATCCCGACCCCACACATATTAAGACACACTCCACACATCTTAAGAACAGTTGATTTTTTACTACATACGTTTTAGTCATACCGTACAAAAATCCGTTATGTAGATCTTGAGAAAATCGATAAAAAGACTTTAAGATATAAACGTCGGGGTTTTTTCATTCCAAACTATTATATTTTTAAACTACATTGGTAGTTTTTCATTCGGGTGCCAAAACATAAAGACCAGCTAAAGCGATGCTGACCCTCGAAAAAGCAACATAAAGTTGATCATGAGAAAAAAGCCGGTTCGATTCCCGATATAATATGTATAGATATCCCGATATATAGATATTAATGAGCCCGCGACTTCATTCGCTCATGGAAGCTTTTCCCGCGTAAATCTCGATCCCGCGGGAAGTCCGGAACAAAAAGTAGCTTAAGTATATAATGCTCCATAACCTCCTCTACCTCCCACTGAAAGTCCCATAAACATCTGAACCCACGACCGCATTCCCGGGTATGAGTTTTTACCGCGTGAATCCTAATCCCGCGGGAATTCAGGGATAAACAGTACCCTATATGTTGCTTCAAAACTTCCTCAATCTCCCAGTAAAGGTCGCATAAAAATTTAAGCCCGCAACTACGCGCAGGAGTTTATTCCGCGTAACTCCAGATCCCGCGGGATTTCCGGGAAGACAGACTTGTTAGTTTTATATTAACAGTACCCTATATGTTGCTTCAAAACTTCCTCAATCTCCTAGTAAAGGTCGCATAAAAATTTAAGCCCGCAACTACGCGCAGGAGTTTATTCCGCGTAACTCCAGATCCCGCGGGATTTCCGGGAAGACAGACTTGTTAGTTTTATATTAATGTTTGTTTAGAAGCTATTTATACCCCATACGCGAAGAAGGTTTTCCCGCGTAAATTCCGATCCCGCGGGATTTCTGGGATAAAAAATATCCTATATGTTAATCTAAGTTGCCCTCTATGTGTGTGCCAAATTTCATGAAAATCGGTTCAGTAGTTTTTGCGTGAAGGAGTAACAAACAAACAAACAAATACACAAACTTTCACATTTATAATATTAGTAGGAAATAGGATGAACTACCGTTTTCCTCTGCAGTGAATAGAAATCTCATTTTCGCAACAACAATACTTCATAGTAAGCCAAAATGCATTGGCCAATTAGGTCGGTTGTTACTTTGTTTTACTCATAGTAAGCTGACTGTTATTATGATTTCAACAACATAATACATATTCCTATAATATCTACAGTAACATGAGCGTAAAAATATTAATTAAACATTTATATTACTACTAGCTGGCCTGGCAGATGTTCTAAGCGGCGTATAAAGATAAAACATGACCAATTTATAAGTTAGACGTCCAGCATCTTGCTGCGAAAGCCGCATCAGTAGTTTTTGTTTGGTAACCGGACAAACCTACAAATTTTCCGTTATTGTTATTTTTATCTTAATGTGCGTCCAGACACAAAAGTTTAAATTTATTATAAGTATTTAATGGATTAGAATGAAGAATTTCACGTTACGTTCTGTATTTTCATATGATTATCATTAAAATATTAACGATATTTTCGGTGAAAAAACAGATATACATCTATATAACTCATATTGCTCACGTAATCTCTAGTCTAAGAATATCCACTCAGGCGTTCAATCCTGGAGAAACCTGTGCAAGCTCTATGAATCCATTATGCTTCGGTTGTCGGATCGATTTTAATTGCATCCAGATAATCGGCTTTCTGTTCCCATAGGAACTTAATCTTATAGATACTATTACTATCTCGTAAACCAGGCTACCAAGATGCCAATTCTGAATCTCGTAATCTATCAAGATTTTTTTTATTAAATCTGTAGAACAATTATAATTGCACTTACGGGACATGCATTGGGGTCTTCAGTTTCTATAATTTAGATTTTTTTAAAGATATTGTCATGAAATAATAAAACTATTATAGAACCCGTTATTAACGAGAAGAACGAATCGAAAATAAATCAATGAAAGTTATGTTCACCGTTCAAATTAATTATTCCGTTGCTCATCTCCAACTTAGTACGTAATATTTTTTTATTTGTTGCAGTTGTCTCAGTCCACGGTCGGCGTATTTCTACGAATTTCCTCCTAGTGGTACGTTTATTTTCGTCATGTAATTAGTTTTAAATTTTATATCGATTCTTTTTGCAGCACGCAAAAATTTCTTTTCATCCCACCTATTCGAAATGGACGACTTGGTTCACCTTTAAGTGCGCCCAAAGTTGATGTTTACTACCTATAAGAAACTTTTAGCGGGCAGTAATGAGTATTTAATCCTCTTTATTTAAATATGTGCGCCGCAATTATCTTTTCCACTTCTTGAATTTTTTAACACCTTAGTGTTCGGATTGTTAGAAATTGATGGTTTTGTTTTCAAATGAATTCTTTAAGTGACAGTGAAAGTATAATTCCTGAATATGAGGTGCCTTTTATATTCTCATAGTGGGGGATGAAAAGTAGAGTGTGTCACTCGGGAGCAAATATTTTTGGCTAGGGCGAAGTACTTTGAATTTCTCGCTACGTTCAGGATTCTACTCTAGAATCCCTCACTTCGCTCTGGATTCAAAAAAAACGCCCTCGCCGTAAAAATATTACTTTGCTCCCTTGTTCTACCTTATATTTATTTGAGCGAAGCATCTCATTTGTCTCTACTTCCACTGCAATTTATGTTGAATTTATTATCTAAGCAAAATGTATCCAAAATCGATATGTTTAAACTGATGTTTTTAAAAAATAGATTATACTACAGACAGTTAACTTTCATTTCGTACAAAGTTGTTAAATATAGTATGATTTATAAAAAATAACGTAAATGCGTATATTTTAAGTCACAAGTTCTATTCGATTATAATGATGTTTTTACTTTGTTCTCTTCATAATACATTAAATTACAATAATAATATACGGTTCATCTTTTCATTTTCTTTCCGTGCCTTTTTTCTATTTTCGTTAATGAAGTTTGGTGCTATTTTAACATTGTTACAGATAACTGCCTCGGCACTGCCAAGAAAAAGGTGACTACATTTTCAAGACTGCTTCGCGGACTCAAGTCTCATAGGAAAGAAAAGCATGGCTCTTGTTCTCCAAAACATTCGCACAGTCCGCGACAAGTAGTGCCACCTCAACGAGTAAGTTGTGATTTAATCAGATTATTTTGCATTTACTTACTAAATAATCTGTTTGTACCATTTAATTTTACCAAATCATTATCGTGGACAACAAGATTAAATATTTTTTGGTTTAACACTTTCATCAATTCATTAGGATTAGGGGCATAATAAATGCTAACTGAGACAGAGTAGTTTCTTTCGTGTTAAAAGATTTTTATCAATCGTTTAATTATTTAAGATCCTTTAGATAATATCGTGCCTATTGGAGTGTTAGACGAATTATGATAATTAATAATCTTGGTCAGGGACTTTTAAGTAAGTAATAAATTTCGTTTTCAGTCAACTCACCCACAAATGTATAACATTACATAACATTTTATAAAATTTATTTATTAGATAAAACAATTTACTAGCTATAGATTTAGGTATAGGAAATGTTTGTTAAGGTATGATGAATGATTTAGGTGGTGGCGTTATTTTGTAATGTTTATTAAACAGATTTCCAATAGGAGTGACAAGTTTTGCTGTCGCATTGCACCTGGTTTATGCATGAAACACAAACCATAGTTCACCTAGCACAGTAACCTTCATGGTTATTGATGTACATATACCTAACAATCTAGTAATAGAAATATATTTAGTGTGTGTGTTGTTGCTTTAAAGAGTGTGTTTATTAATGTCTGTTCTTCTACAACTGAGGTAGCTTATAAAGTTATCTTAATGAAGAAATGTAGATATAGTTGACTTTTAGGTAAGTTATTGTAGAATGATTCTTAATTTATGTATAAGTTACGAAATAAAACGATAGTTCGATGGGTTAGTAGATTATAATAGGTATAATGTTAATTTACGCTTAGATGTATTAATATATGGATGCTTGTTTGTTTTTCAATAATACTGACTTTATTTAATTTAAACACTAGTAATAATAACCCATTAGATATGACGTACATAGTAAATCGAGTGATTTTGGATGCATAGATTTCTAAAAAAATGTGCCCAAACGAAACAAACTACTTACTTACCCTGCGACGAGATTGTCAAATATAGGGAGAAATACAGTTACATAATAAAAATAATATAAAACGGGGAAGACAAGTGGTTTCATCGTGGAATCAAGTGAGTCTGCAGAAAGCGTCCTCGGTGAAGAGATAGTCGTGAATGCGTCGGAAAGGGATGTAGCTACAGAAAACGCGATTTCTCGCTACACACAACAACGGTGTGTAACCGAATCTTAGTGCAAGTACGTAGGCGCCCGCTCGTGGCGGCTGCCTCCTTTTTTCATGCATTCCCTTTACCCCCATCCGCCATTATGTAGATCCGGCGCGACGCCGGTCTTTCTTTGACATGCACTCGGAGCAATTAGTATGACGCGTCTCGCAACCCGTGCTAGTTTATGCATACTGTTATGCGTGCTTGCATATGCGTATAATGAAAATTACAACGGCCATTGTCGCTCCATACAGTTGTTAATGCACACCCCGGCTCTAGACTAACTACCCTGCCAACCTCTGTCTCGTATATTTTGCCGAATATTGCCATATAACCATTATTTGTGGCTGTTGGTCCGGACCGCCCGACAACTCATTTCAAATTCTCATCACGTTGATGATCTCTATTTTCGTAATGATGCACACGGTGTCGGTTTTGTAAATATCCCAATTTTATACGATGGATTACAACCGCTGGGATGTGGTTCGGTGATTCGAAATTTCAAGGGATGCACAGCTTTGTACTTTAAAATACCTACCTTTCTTATTCAGTTTCATTTTCATGTCTCTCCAATATAGGCACTATGAATTTCTATATAATTTATTTGACTTCAAATTATGAGTTATGAATAATAATGTCGCGACGATATTGAAGTAGAAGCTCCTAATGAAATTAATGCAGATAAAGACAAAAGTGGCCCGAGAGAGCTCATAAATATTCTTTGTATCTTGAAGAGCGAAGTGATTACATACGCATATAATAGAAGGAGCTATAATAATATGAAGAACAATTCCGAAGCCCTCGTTAGATACGCAACTCATCTTGGCGGAATTAAGTGCTACATTTTTCCACGTCCACCTATATTTATTAATCTCCTGAGTAGGAAGGGGGGTACGTCACCGCATGCCTTTTGAGAAATGACGGCTGCCAAAGTTAAGTCGGTTCAGCCAAGGCGACGGCGCTCGGGCGCTTGAGTTATGACCGTTTGTGTGGAGAACGGATAAAGACCATTAGGGCGCGGTATAATCCTTATCGGGCAACTTGCACTTAGGATTAGCCCTGTCAGAAGTTGCTTTTTTCGTCTGTTGGCCGAGCCGTGTCCGGTTGTGATTAGCGGATTAAGGGAATGTTTTTATACTAGGGTGCCGGGGTAGCAATAATTTTATATTACTCTGTTTTGGTTTACCTTAATTTAGAAATTTATCTCCTCGCCCACTTGTATCCAGTTTATACACATTTGAGTAGGCATTTGTATAAGTAAAATGTTTTATGGCAAGTAATATTCTTTAAAATACGATGTAATTACTCACTTACCTACAACCGAACATTAAGTTGTGTTCGAAACTTTGATCGTCAAACTCTCGTATATTTTCCTTAAAGTTTGGCACCTTGCCTTACTAGCATTAACGTCTTGTGGGATACTGTTGCTACTATTCAAGCATTATGGGTTTGTAGATCCACGATATCGGTAATAAAAATTTACTTATATTGGTATACAGCGGTAGCTTCGCTAACATTCTGACGGTCGTAAATACGTAATGTCTGCTATCGATAATATTGTATCGCATTTTGTTACGGTAGCATGTTTTGTTTTATAACCAAGAACTACCTGCTGTAATTTGATTTGTGATTTGATATCCATTCGTATATTTGCTTTTGGGAATAACTTTAGAATTTTTTGATGAAGTTTAATATAAATTCACAACAGTAAGAAATAAATGTCCATTTCGTGTACATGTGCGACTGTTAGGTATTACCTACTTGCCATCAGTTTACTCGTTACTTATACCTATTTGGCTTTTAACTTACACTTATTGAAAATCAGAAAAAAATGTAAAGTAATACCTATATTTTTTTATTTGAAAAGTTATCTTTTAACTTCTGGTCATCGAACGTATTCATTTACATTGTATACGTTGATCTCTGGTATGATGATACAGTCGTCTAGTGTAGTAAGCCGCTTCGTACACAAGGCGACGCAAATATTCGATACACACGATTTTAATCTTCAAGCGACTACTGCCATATAAATTACAAATATCGGCGACGCGACTATGGACTAATGGACGCGATTTGTGTGGCGGTAGTCAATTGAAGACTAAAATCGTTGCATTGCCTTGTATACGAAGGGCCTAACACGACTAGATGTTACAAGTCGCGGTCGATCCCAGTTGTTCGATAATTCAATAATGTCAACTCAATATATCACTGAAAGACAAAAGCTGGTCGGGCTTCAAGTACTTTAATGCACTTCGGTTAAGTTTTATGCTTTGTATGGAATTTCATTTTCATTAATGTATATCTACTAATCAAAAGTTACGTTTATTAACCTCTGTAAAACTTCAACTTTGAGGCTCAATGTAAACAAAAATTCAAAGTCAAGGATTTACTACAGTGATGTTAATAGTGTACTCGGTGAATCGAGTTGAATCTTAAGAGGATTGTAGACTTTGGTGTGAAGTACTATAACGGAATGAATTGATTGCTTCACAAAGGTTACCAGTAATGCCAAGTTTCCACAGAATGAAGAACGAGATTGATTGAAGCCTAATGTAATAAATTGTTTATAATCGTTCGTAATAGTACCGTGTTAAATCGGTTATTCATTCATTGGTTGTATTCGAATATAAATCGATTTCGAATATACTAGAATTATGTTGTGCTATATAATTGGCTTTAACCTATTAAAGTCCACTGCTGAGTACGGGGTTCTTCTCAAGCCTGAGGAGGCCTTGAGCATACTCCATCATGCTACACCAATGCCCAGGGTTGAGATAGTGGTGAACTCAAGAATCAAAATTTGTTATGCCACCCAAAGGCTTCTGACTTGGCCTAATGATTGCCTTTGAATAAAAAAACCGGGTCTGTTTACCTGTTCCTCTAAAGCACGAAAATGCTTATGATTTTTTTTACCGCTAGCGGTGACACACAACTAACGATTTGCACGATGTTGCTTAGCTAGTCGATTACTTAGGATCGACACTAGCCGCCGGAATACGAACGCTGAATTTTTTGCTCGAATATAAATATTTTTGTTAAAAAACAGGTCACGTAAGTAAAACGTAATAAAAGTAAAGAGTCGAATTCATCGAGTACAATACATTAATACTATAGACTTGAATTGAATTTTTAGTTTATTGGACCGTGAATATTTGAATACTTGCAAGCGTATCTTTTGTCACAATGTTTCTAGCGAATAAAAAGTTTCGTAACTTCAAAACTGATTCGAAAATGCGATTGTAATGATGGATAAAACTGTTATCGATATTAATAGATTTTCATCGATTTTTGATCTCATAATCGTACATATTATATTATTTTATACATCAATGATTATTATATTTTAATTGTGTTTGTTTATGACCGTTATAACATTAGATACAAGACGTTAAATAAAATTTTCGTAAATCTTCAGTTACTTATTAGGAATAATGCAAAAAGTGTAAAATTCACGATATTATGTCCAAATTAAACATAATTCATAATACCAAAGTGTAAAAATAGCCCAATAAATAAGTATTCAAAGTAAAATTATAGGAATAAACTAAATCCTTGTATAAGCAAATGCAGAACATCCCTACTTCGTATTAAAGTTTGCTGCTAAAGTTGTATAGTTGACTTGGTAGATTTATCATGTTTACAGTGGTAATATTTTCAGAGCTGTGCTTCTGACACAGATTACTTTCTTTGTGAGTTTGTGACGTGAGTTTATTTAGTTCAGCCGTGTTCTGCATTGCATATTATACGAATAATAACCTGTATTATGTCATTTGGACATGAAATACTTTATTAACGGATACACGACACGCGGAAACAATTAAGTTTATACGAACGCTTTGTGATAAATATTTAAGCCTCTTTAAATATGGTTTTAAATGACATGTATGTGCTGTTAGTTTTTCTTGAGAATTTTTATTTTCTTTTTCTTTTTTTGGCACTAACATTATTTTCTACCTAACTTATATCTATATTTCAGTGTTGGCTGATACTCTATACTTGTATTTTATTTCAATTGATTTATTTCACATTTTACGCGCATTTCTGTGAATGAAAAGTTACTGAGTAGGTAGGTAGGTATACGAGATACACAGTTTGTACATTGACTCTACTCTCCAGCAGTGGCCTTTAGATAAAATTCAAATGGTTTCGTTTGATCTAGTACCTACCTACTGAATAAAACTAATTGGATGTTACGGCTTAAGGTTGTCATTATAATATATCTTTGATTAATTATAATAGGTGGATAATTGGTCCACCACACCACATTGATATAGCCTTCGAATAGAAATATAGTCAAACTACTGGGAATACACAATATATTGTGTTACGTATATGTGAAAGCATCAAAACATCGCTTATTTAACGATCTAGTCACTAATTCAGTATTCCATAAATGAGAGATTTAGGCTGGCGTGAACATAGCTTACGCGGTTTATTAGCGGTCACCCATCTAACCTCCTACCATGCCGACACTGCTATATTGTCGATCATTTACAATCCAAGTCAACAGACAGCTTCAATTGGTAAATACAGTAAACAAATTAAGAATAACAAACAAGTCGTACAAAGCGCTGACAGACATACATAAGCGATGCATACAAAACGTTTTCATTAATCATCTTCACTTAACGAAAAAAGCTAAGGATGTTTGCATCACAATGAGAGCTATGTAGGAACGAATCAATTAATCATAGCTCATACAAAGCTCGCCCATTAACTTCGGACTTGATAAGGGCATAATGTGAATAGACGACAATAGGCGATTCTATAATGCGACAAAACCCGGAACTGAAATTGGGGTCTCTTAAATTTACGGTGCCGTTATCAAACGCGCATACATTGTCACTTCAATGTGTTTCGGTCTTCCCTTTTCCGTGACTTTTCATTTCCTTTGTCGTTTTCCAGCTTTCAATTCGTTGGAGCAGTGTTAAACTTTTAATTGTAATTGTGAAACGATGAACGTTCTCTTACATCACGTAGGTATTTGTTCCGTCTCCTGACCAATTACTGTTGTAACTAATCCTGATAGTCTTATTTTGTATTTATTAGGACTGAATGTAATCTGTTTCATATGTAGTATTACAATTTTAGTATCCTTAAGTTGTAGTAGATTTTAAGTCCTCTTTGATTAGTCGTGGTTTAGTTTAGTTGATTTTGATGTTAATTTAGTTTCTGTGATATTTTGTAGGAATATAAGACAATTTAGTTGGCATAGTTCATGTTAACTTCGTCGCAGTAAGAGGTTCATTTTTCACAGAAATTTCAGGTTCATAGTCTCTTTAAAAATTGTATTTTCTATATGTATCAGCATTAATTTGTTACCTTATTTCTCACAAGATACTAAATTATTAGTTTTATACTTTTATAATTGCTATTCGTTTCTTTAATAACAATGAGTCCGAAAGTTAAAGTTTTCCTTACGTCGCTGTTAATTTATCAGACCGCTTGCAACCGTGATTTGTACGAAAGTTTTAACAGTATCAAGAAAGTTGCCGCTCTATTTGTGGTTAATATTTATAAGAAAAATGACTAGTCGACGCTTGATAAATGACTAAAATTCTGTCCAACTTCGCCTCAAGTTTGATGATTTTTATAACTTTCTACTTTATCTTGTTTTGGAAACTAATATTAGCTCCGTGTTAGTTTTGTCGCATAGTTTATAGGTGTTATGAAACACATGTTACAGATAAGATACATTTCCTTATATTCAAATAAATTTTGTAGTCTATTAATAGATGGTCAAAAATGAACTATTATTTATTTCATTATACATACATGTATTAATACTTTTTTCAATGAAAGGATAAGAGATATTTGATAATGATGTTTACAAAGTGTTGATGTCAGTATACTATGTATAGGTTTGTTAATAATATCGTGAATAATCTTAAAAAAATACACGTGTTTTTATTAGTGTATTAGAAGTTATATAAATTACATCAACAAAATAATGCGTAAACCAGAGTAAAATATAACTAGTGAACTTCATATTCGATGCGTTTACTTAAAAATTAAATTTACTTCGAAAATAATTTCAAGGAAATCCGATTCGTTCAACATTTCGTTCCAATATTTGTTATTTTTACTCAGGACGTTTATAATAATGTGTGTGATCGTAAAAAAAACCTATTTAAAAATCACAAAGGGTAGGCACAAGAAGGTAGGCATAAGGGTGTCAAAAGAAAAAACTACAGTTAACATCAAATTTTCAGAATGTTTCTTCTTTTTTCCAGCGTAATTTTCAACGATGTTTAAGTTAATATAATTGGTCGTCTTTTGGATATACTTACACTCTCAGGGCTTATAGTAGCTAATATTAACTTTTCTCAGGTCGACACTCCGGACAGCGTGCTTCAAAGTGGCCTAGGCCTGGGCCCCGGCCCAGATACGGCTCTGAGGTCCATGGTTGACCCCAGAGACTATGATCGCCTCCGCTTCTTTCAAATGAGTGCCGCCCAACCAAACACCTTCGAAGAAACGATACATAGGGTGAGCTGCTCGTTTCCCTGCTGTTAATTACGCAAAAATATGTTGGTGTTGTATGCTATTGTCAACGCTGTCAGAAATAATGGCAACGTCAAGAATTGTTCTTGCCTGGCATCATTTAACTGAGCTGTCAATGAGGGTAACCGCGTGTGAATTTTCCGCTAGAGGCGCTAGTGAAAAGTGAGGTCTGTCTGTCACTTTTCGCTTGTCTGAATGTCATTTGTCACTGTTTATGTATGGGCGGGCTTTGACAGCAGGACCTCACCTCGCCGGTGGCGCCAACTGGTGAGCACAAAAACGGCGGCCCTCATTGTTGCCACTGCCAAAATACTAACCGTAATTGTGTTTGTTTTTTTTTAAACAAGATTACGCATTTTGTATTTGTTTTCATATTTGGTAATGATAAATTAAAAACTTGAGTGATTGTTTTCCAAATTAATTTAGATCATTATAAATATTGTTTCCTAAATAATCGGGTTTATAAAGTATACAACACACATATTAACTGAAATTATCAGCAGGAAAACTTTCTGTTATGCTCTGGATGGCAAAGCTTTTAAATTCAATATGGGATTGATACAAGTCATTCCTATAATACAATGACTTAACTAAAATAATGCTATAAGCTTTTCAATGTTTGCATTTTATCGTGTCATTTTACAATCTTTCTACTTTGCTTCTGTTTTTAAACGTTTTTCAAATTCCAAATTGGGTATTATTGTATTTTGGATGGTTATTTTGTAACTTATTTAATTTTTTATCTGTATTTTGCCAACAGAGCCGTAACAGAAACAATCAAAATTCTAAATTTTTCTGCCACACTTTTGGTAAACTTTTGGAATGTTCAAAGAATAGGAGGTGGATCTTTCTTTTTGGCTGATTTCAAATTTATGAAAAAATATTTTTGATCGATCATTTTCATGTGTATGTTGTTAGAATGCCGTTTTAACAGCACGCTGTATTTCGCACAGTTCGGTAGTTCCTGCACGCATTGCACGATCAAAGACAATAATGAATCGGGGAACGCATGTTTGCATGATGCTCGATTATTTTGTTATTGATTGTCAAGCTATACGAGTAACTTACCTGCTGTAACAGAATCGTCGTTATTGTTTACTTCAATTCGTTAAGCAATGTTTTTGTATTATTTTATTATATCTATTGCTTATAAGATTTAGTTCGTAATATGATTCATAAAACAATACTTATCTAGATTAGGAACCTTTGAATAGCAATTTTGATTATACTCGAGTTCATCAACTATGATAATAATTACCACACATTACTGTGTTATTTTTTATTTTGTCAATAATTTTTACATGGCTTACAAAACAATTGTTCTTATAATATTTATACGAGAAATTAATTTTTAGCGAGTGAAGTATAATATATCTATATTAAGGGAATTTTAAAAATATGTGTTATTTAGATATTGTTGGGCTTTCTTAAATATTTGTAGATTTCGAAATTATCATCATTCATTCATCTTCTTCATTTAGTTTGTGGTCGTTTTTTCGTGTTAGAATTTTTGGCTTATAGTGCATTTTCAGCAATTTTGAAACATAATTCAAATGTAAAACAAATGTCACCTAATCATAATTTTGTTACAGTTAAAAGTTCAGGAAGCAATGAAGAAGAAAGACAAATTGGCGAGAGAACAGGAAGAGGTAATAATAATAACTAACCTATCGTTTATTGTAATATTTTACACATTTTTATGTTCTTTTTATTTATGGAATTATAAAATATTTCTAATATTACTCATGAACGTATTGCCTATTGTTTATTTCAAAGAGATCGACAAATTCCTATCTCGCGTGCCATCGAAATTTTCTTTAATGAATATTATTGGGAATACAATTATGGCCCCTTCCTTAATTTGAGGAGCTCAATAGCAGTTATTAGTCGATTTGTCTCGTTATAAATTGATTTGATGAGGCAATAATATATTTTCGATCCTTCAGTGGTAATTGGTAGGTTGCTGGCTACTTTTTTTTTATTATAACAAACCTTTTCATACGTAAATAAAATTTAATAGTTCTATTTAAGTAGTAAATAAATCCTAAATAACAACAGTAAGCATCTCAGTATCAATGCGAAACATTCTCAAAATAATTACGATTCGATTCGTATTAATACCCCTAGTGAGTAGTTTCGCATCTGTCGTAAGTTCTCTGGCATTACACAAAAGTCCCTCGCTATTTACACTTACAAACGTAGGAATAGCACACTCACACATACTCAAAACTAATCTGATGCGAGTCGCAGAACCTGTAATCTTGCGACTCGCGTTGCGAAGCGAGCCTCTGGCTAATCGCACCCTAATCTCAAGCTAAGCCTATTAGAGGCAGTTGTATCGCTTCCCTGCAAAACTTTGGAAGCCCTTCACCGCGCATTTCGTTTACTCGTAAAACTATGCCAAGAACATACCAAAAAGTTTTAAGACTCAGTCATGTTAAATTAAAAAGAACTTAATCACAACGGCTTAAGACTCATTCTACGATGGCAGGGTTTTGCAAATATTATTTTATTGATTTGCAGGCCTGTACTGCCATTCTTCGACAAGGAATATTGAAATTTTATAGCGGTTGTAAAGAATGTAACCGACTCGCGGTGACCTCAAATTCGGCTGATTTAAAATTAATCACAAAATCGATGAAGGCAGTAATCCGTTTATTGCCGTATAAAACATTGTCATAATCCATGGATCCGAGGAAACAATCAAAAGGGGCTATTTGGGAACAGAATGTAATTTATTGTACTATCGCTGAACATTATTCTGGTGACATTGTCTGCAGGAAAATTGTACATCCTGGGAACTCGTGCAATGATTTTTCCTCTATAGAACAATGTTGCTAAGTAATTAAGTTTTAAACTAATTGAAAGTGTGAACTAAAATTGATATTGTGTTAAGTTTAAAATTTCCCAAAAACATAATGATAATTTAATCATTCGCCTAAACGATATCTCTAAAGCAATCGTAGAACAGCAGAAATACTTCATTTGAATGTTATTTCAGAAAGGGTGCCAAGTATACAAAATTTCTTGAAATTTTATTATTATTGACTAATAAAATTTTACATCGTGAAAGTACTATAAAATTTCAAAACCGTTAGAAATTACTCCTGCAAGTATTATTTTACGAGTCATGTCTATTCGCTAACTGTCTAACGATTCAACAACTATTCAAAAGTTCCTCTATAGGCCATTAACCGTCATTGCCAAGAAGCTATTCGGCTCCGAGTGTTCAACGACATGAAATCTCATTTGCTTCGAGCTTCACAAATCCCTTACTTGTAGGTGTACCATGACTTTATTTGGACAGACCACAATTTTTATATCAGTGACATAATATGTTATCATTATCAAATAACAATAATTGTAACTAAATTATGTAACTGTTTTATTCCAAAATGTAGGTATTTGTTAAATCAATTACCTACTTCACTAAAAATATCACACTACTCCAATCTATTGTTTGTGCTAAAATTTAGTTAATGGACTCTTTTTTATTAGGACAATAGAAATTTGACCACTTCTACCGTTATACATTTATTTTATTCATTTATTTATATTGTCAAAATAATGAAAATTCTAAATCATCTGCACCGAATATCATAAAAATGATGCTTCATTCAAAATATTACGTATAATACTAAAATCTTGCGTGATGGCCCTAACCTTTTTTGTCCTTTACCTTATATATGGTAACCCTACTGCCATGTACTCGCCACATCGCGCGTCGCTTGGAAACAAAACGTGCATAAATTAACTTAATGTTCAATACTTTTCTACTTACGTGGAAGCGGTCTTTTTATTGCGCCCCCTGGATATTTATTGTCTTGCTCGAATTCAAAAAAGTAAGCTTCGTAAAAAATACGCTAAGTTTCCTTCGGTTGTTTATCACTTAGGAGATCGTAAATAGGATTGTACAAATGCAATGATTGTGGTTGTAAATTATTTTTTTCTTACAATAAAAGTTTGGGTCCTTTTATATTACGTGTATGAATAATAGTCACCATGACTGTAATCGGTTTTTTATTTTGACAAATAAGACCTCCAACGTTTAAGTAATAAGAAAAATGTTGGTTAAAAACCCGGTTTGTTGTTTTATTATTGTTGATTAAATTCAATATTTGTTTTATCTGTATTATTACTTTTATCTTTTGTTCACTTTCGGGATTAACAGAAATCAAAATATGGTCCCCAGTAAATTATGTCTTTTATCCGATTGGCTGCTTGCTGACTATGCTATTATCACATTATAGGGAAACGCTATTATCTTAATCATACTTTCTCACATTACTTACGTTTATAAATCTACGTAATATAAATTACTAATAGGTTTTTCCATCCATCCATCCATCCATCAGCCTTTTAATGTCCACTGTTGGACGTAGGCCTCCCCTAACTGGTGCCACACCAACCGATCCTGAGCCCTTTGAATCCAGCGGATGCCCGCCGTCTTCTTCAGGTCAGTCCACCTGGTCTGGGGCGCCCTACGCTCTTTTTTCCAAGACGCGGTCTCCACTCGAGGACCTTCGAGAAAGGTCCACGAATGGGTCCTCGAATAGGTTTTTGTCCATACTAATATTATAAATGTGAAAGTGTGTTTGTTTATTTGTTACTCTTTCACGTCGCAACATAGCTATTATTATGGTATGGTTTATGTTTGTGAAGATAGTAAAGAGGGTGGAGAGTAACGTAAGCTACTTTTTCCATGGTAAAACATCTCATTCCCATCGGAAGATGGATTTTTAAAAAGACACTTGAAATGTGCCTTTTTCATGCTATCTATTTTTTTAATTTCATTCTTAATGCTACTACAATGGTAGTACAATATACAAACTCTATGTTGAAATATGTTATCCAACAGTCAACCAATTATTTATTTTTCTTAAAACTTTTAGCAACTTCTGCCGGCTTTAATTGTTTGTATTTCATTTTGTTTCAGATTCTTAGAGACATTAGACATGGTCTCATGAATATGGGGAGAGATGGCGTGAGGGGCCCTTTTGGAGGTATGTGTGTTTTAATATTTGATGTTGTGTCTCGATGTTAAAGATGACGAAATAATATTTTTAGACGTTATCTTAACTAAATTGATATGCGATTTTAAATTAATTGTATAATATGTATTATTTATCACGTTAAGTCACTGATGTATTAATATAAAGACAATTTCCATTAAGGCAACAGTCGTGTATTGCTTCTAAAGAGTTATTTTGAAGTTAATAATAATAATTATAATCATGTTCCTAATTTTTTAAACCTCTTTTCTTGATTCAGATACATTTACCACCTTAGATTTATATCGCAACTCTATTTAAATACCTGTTTACAGTTGAATATTGCAACAGTAGAAAAAATATTTACTTTGGAATGGACATGACGTCTAACATTTCAGCAATAACTTAAGCACAGTAACGAAAGTACAAAAAATTTCCTTAGAGCCTATAGAAAGTGGTGACCACTTTTCATCACCCCACCTTCTTCCTTTTGCCAATTTTTTAACAAAATAACAGCACTATTTGAATTACAAAAACGTAAGCCAATAAATCGTCATCCAACGTAAAGTTTGCACAAGTGTGGCTTAGGACTATACAAATATTTGAATTTTATCGGCTTTGTGGACTATTCGAATACCAATATATACTAGATTGGATAGCAAAGTGGCAGCATAGGGTTTATTTAGTGTTCAAAGCTTATATCTTATTTCTACTGTTTGCCTATAATTTAATTTGAAAACAGATTCTTAATCTTACTGTGAACTTTAACTCCGTTTCTTTAATAATGTATGTATGCTATCAATTTTGTTAAGATACTGTCTGCGTGTAAATATTATTTCGGCTTGATCGTTCCATATTTCGGTCGTATTTTATGTTTTGATGTGTAAGCGTTAATGTTATTGAAACAATGATTAATGATTTCAAAAAGAAAACATCAAAATTTTTCAAAAATACTTTATAAAGAAAACCTGATCATTGTTTGAAACATATTGGTTGGTCATTGTCTAGTTGCTTTTGGTATTTTGACAAATTATTTCGCTTCAAGTTATTAGAGTTATTTTTGCTTTGTCTGATAAGCAAAATATAATAATAATTTACGATTTTGTATAAAAACAGACCACAGCTACATTTAGTTTCAAGAAAGTCATAGATTTCATTTTGTTTATCGAACGATGTGTTTAATCTTCGCCTGAACAACTTATTTGGATATATGCGCTTTTGTGTTTGCGATAATCGTTATGAAGTTATTCGTCAAAGTCAAAATATCGAAGCCTCTAGAGTTGAAATTATGATTTATATTGGCCCGTAAATTTTAAGCATGTTGCTTGCACGATGTTTTGACACTTAATTTATTGGTCAACTTTGCGGAATGCTTATTTTTGATAAAGCCATTGATTTATCGTTCGATATCATATTATACGTATACGGTTTGCTTTCGATGTGCATCTTTCATCAATCATTTTATAATTTTTTTATGTAAATGTGGTTCGGATGTCTTACGAAAAGTGAAGACCCACTGTGATCATGGCGTGAGATTGCTAAAAAAGAATTCATCATACGAAAGTCGAGTATTAATTAAATGTAAATTAATATAATAAATTCAGTGAACCCATCTCTATTCATCAAGATGTTTAATTTGCGACAAAGTGCTGAATGCATGTTGTTTACAATGATTTGCATCAACCACGCACGGCTTTCCGATGTTCGTACACAGCTTGCTGCAGTGTTGTCAGTGAAACTGCCACTATGTGGGAGGTCGTTAACGGTAAATTTTTTTGCATTATGTTGGCACGTACATTTTTATTTGCATAAATCGTGGCTTAGTTTCAAAAAGCTAATCCAAGGCTCGTTTACAGACGACACGTACATGTATGACGACGAAGCGAGAGGTCTATCCGGAAGAGGTCACTGGTATGACGAGCCACCGTATGAGAGTGATCCTGAAGACTTTCTCATGGGTGGTGGAGCTCCGGCGGCATCGTTTCAAAATGGGCGAGTTTGTTTCACCCTAAACCTTCGAAACGAACCGAGAGGAGAGGGGGTAATATCGCTCAGAAGCGCTGGAGACATAAGCTTAGCGAGAGCCCCGCGAAGAGGATTAATAATTCCACAGAGCGGCCCCTACCCGACCACTGTGATCCCCTTGCGAACACCGAGAGATCGGGAAAGCGGGGATTACGCCGCATCTGACATCCAATCTATAGGTTCGAGGTTGTCTGGCATTTCGCTGGAATCCAGTCGCTCGGAACGGGATTCACGGAGAGGTTACAGGCAAATGTCAGGCTATCGGATAGGAATAGATCCCTTATCACCAGCTTCCTCGGATTACGAAGATCAAGAGAGCGAAACGGATTCGCAACACATAGCTACAGTGCATAAGGTAATGTTATTGCAATTTAATGGAAATTGAATGAAAGAAAATAAATCTTGCTGCGAATAAAAGTTTCTTTTGATTTTCTCTTCCCGATTAACGTATTTTATCCCTCGTTCCAGTCAGCTGAAGAATGCGAAGGGGTATCCAATTTAGCTGGCAAAGTGCGGGGTTTAAGACAAGATGTTCAAAGAAAAATCTCAAGATTAAGGCAAGAGAGAGGACCAGAGGGTTCGGATAGGCGGACGAGTGGCGATCAAGCGTTCCCATGTTCTAATAGTTCTTTTGAAAGTCTTCCCAGCGGATCAGGCAGTAGTGAGTGGATTTATTGATTTGTCTGTGTTATTATATTATAAACGTTTGTAAATAAGAATGTCTTTCCTTTCTCTGCACCATAACGCCCTATATGTCACTTACAGTTAGGGTCGGTCTTGTACATACCTACTATAAATCTCGTCTCACCAACCCATCCCTACTAACTTGAGAAGGTACTTTCAAATAACATCACTCCAGAGCCATACAAAGATATACATATTCAGGTATTTTATTTTTATGTGGCAGGAATAGACGTAGCGTATAATCTAGGCCTTTAAGTTTACAAATATTTATGTACAGGCACACAAGCATTGGTTCGCGCCGGTAGTAATCACTCCTCTCTCTCGGCAGAAGAAAACATAGAATTAAGTCCGGCCGGGCGGAGTTTACTCGTTCCGCAAATGCTGTGTCGAGCTCGAGCACTCGTCGATTACGTCCCCAATATTTACGAGAAAGATGCCTTGAGATACAAGGTAAGATATCTTAATACTACATCTTACTTTTAGTTAAGAAAGTTAACAACTTCTAATGCCATGTACTTTGTTATCAGAAGGGGGACATCATCGAAGTCATCAACATGAATGCTTCGGGGATCTGGAGGGGCGTTCTCAACAACAAAGTCGGGAACTTCAAGTTTGCTAACGTAGAAGTACTTTCTGAAAGAGACAACACGAGATCAAGGACCAAATGGTGCAAAAGCCGCGAGCGTCTTTGGGAAACGCGACCAAGGACAGTCGAGGAATTATTAAGGAGGATAGATTTGCCGGAATATACAGTAGCTTTTGAAAGGAATGGATATGAGGATATTGAATTATTCAAAGAAATCGAACCCTCTGATTTAGACTATTTGGGAATTATGACACCTGAACATCGTACACGTATTCTTGCCGCTGTACAACTGCTGCACCAGCTTGAATGTGAGTGATTGATATTTATTGAAATAATAACAGTGTAATTATAGGTTTGTCACACTGTTATATTACGAACAATGCAATGATAACACAGAAAATTGCACGACAAACTATTCATGATACTCGAACCCGTGCGTAATTGTATGGCAACCACACAGCTTGGACGTTTTGCTTAGAACGATATAATACTAATGATACATATGTGAGTATAAATACTTGAAACATAATGTTCAAAATTCATTTTAGAACTGCGAGCCTTAAAACATTGAATTTATAAATATTTTTTAAAATTCTTGTAAAAACAATCGACTTCAGAAACAATTTTAAGAAAATTAACAGTTTTTATTTCATTTATCTGCTATGTAAAACTAATCAAAACATTGTCTACTGACGCTACATTCATAATTTAAAATTCTAAGCTTTTTATTCCGATCTATATTCCATATTTCACTATTGTTAGTTCAACTTAATCACTTGCACAAATTAATTATTCGTCTTGAGCCCTCTTTATTAAGTCTGTGGTTTCAAGAATCTTAATACCCTCAATTTACGTAAACGCATATTTAAATCACAATCTTAATGTAGATCATTAATGTCTCGATTAAAAATTTTATGTCAGACATTTTCATTACATTAGTAATTACCCACTATCATTTATCGTGAAATGTTTGCATTAAAAGTATTCATTTCTTTAGTACTGTCCCAAATTATATTGAGAACATACCTAAAGGATAATTTGCAATGTCTATTTTCTTTTTAAGCTTTATAAGGGAACTTTTTACATCGATTTATAATTAAATTTCTTGTGATAAGATAAAGTTTCTTAAAAACGCAAAGCATCTTAAAATAACCAAATTTTTAAGCCCAACTAATGAAAAGGACAGTCATGGTTACATAAAGTTACTTGATTCCCTGAAAATCTGATTTTATAATTTTTGGAAGTCCTTCCACATGTCAGTTCGATCTCAACGTTATATCATTTCGGGTCAGGTGGCGAAGGCGATGGCGAGGTTGAAGGAGGCGGTTCTAGCTCGGAGGGCGGGGAGTCCCCGTTCGGCCGGCGTCAGTTTCCCCGCGATTCCGGCTGCTATGAAGGTGGCGGAGTAGGTGGTGTTCGAGTACGTACCTCACCGCTCGTCCACAGAACTGATGAGCCTTCGCACAGGCCTCCAGAGCCGGCGCCTCAGGCCAAACGTTCGGTTCGCCGTCGTCCGCCCGACGACGCCGAATGCGATCGCATCGAGCGCTACCCCGGAACGGCGGGAGAGAGGACTGCTCCTCGCAGCGTAGGTCTCCCCGGCGGAGCTAGGGATGATACTTGCGAGTCGGATCATAAGTTGAACGTGGTGAAATTTGTCGCGGGCGGCGAGCCGTGCGCGTCGGAGAAGAGCAGTGATTCCGGTGTGAGTAGTTCGTCGTTGAGTTCTGCGCATCCGCACCGTCCCTGAGCTAGGCCCGCCGCGCCCGCGCTGGCGTAGGCGCTGGCGCGGGCGCGTGCGCAGGCCGCGCAACCGCCCGCACACACTGACACGCCCCCTATGCAATAATCTTACAGATGTTTCGCTTTTTAATAGAAGGTCGCAATAATCTTACCGATAAATGTTTTGCTTTTTAATATATAGGTTCATCATTATGTTATAAATGCCTCCTGCTCAGAAATAATGAACGTATTCTCCAGATAGTGTGAAGTACACCATATTTGTTTAATAAGTTACCTAAAAGCTCAGAACAGGCCAAATTTTACAGCCTGATTTAAATACAGTAATGGTATTGTCAAAAAATTTAATGCAAAGTCAATCTTGATTTCGCTAATTTAGAATGTTTTAAAATGTAAATTAAAAGAAATATAATTTATCTAAGATATTCAGATCTAAGACCTTTTTGTTTATCATGTTGTGTCGTGCTATACAAATAATTCTTTTTTTGTTATCTAAAAAAACAAACTTGGTGCATAAAATTTTCATAATTGTAAAACATTCAGTAGTAAACTGCATTTTTTTAACTTTTTTCATTATCAAAAATGTTAAATCCCTTTGAAGCTAATTCGAATTAAAGTGGACGTTTTAGATAATGTGTACGGATCTTAGGGCGTTGTAACTTGACATGACTTGATATACCTCATATTTTGACAGTACCGAACTGTAAAGAAAAAGACGAAAGTAGCGTGGCATTTATACATAAACTAACAATAAATTTTCATTGATATTGTCCGTCATAAGGACACCAATTTGCATATTATTTTATTACTATTTTTACTAAGCGATTCACATTTTTCAGTTTATCTACATCAGTTTTGGGAATATCATAAAGCTCAATTGGAAGCGAAATCTTTAGATTAGATATAAGACTGAAAACTTCCTTTTTACTTGTTTATAGGTGTAGTATCTACCTACTTTCCGTCAAAAGGGGGCATAAATTAAAATTTTGGTGTGGGTGCAATTACATCAAATATGGACTTAATGTAGGATGAGTTTTAGGTTTTTTTTTTCCTTTGGATGTTGTTAGGATCGTGTGATTCTTTTCCGAAATGAGTATAGTAAGTGCGAACGTCGCCTTTTGAGATCTATCACTAGATATTTCTAGAAATAATTAATCGTATTGACTGTATACATAATAATAGAAATTTGTAATTTTGGTGGTCAGTGTCAATAAGTACCTACTTTTTGACGTATTAAATCCCTATATATTTATCAACAGTAGCTAAACAAATTTGAATGTTATTAGATTAAATAAAATATACCGACAATCTGTTACATAAATTTATTACTCGAAGGGACATGCTGTGACTCTAAATTTAGTTAATAATTTATGTCGCTTGTTACAATTTCAGATTGGTGTTAAATTGAAATAGCTTTGTAGTAACATTCCGTTATAAATTTTAAGGCATATCATGGTTGGCGCCAATTAATATCTATAGTTTTAGTTGCTTTGACAATCTATTTATTCTCTGTTTAAATTGCTAATGGCGCATACCCAATTTATTATAAGCAATAAACACGTTTATTATTACACCACTTACCTATTTATTTTCTTTGAAATAAGATGGTCCTAACTTTTCAGTTATTTTGCATGAAATACAACTTATGTATAGCAAAATAAAGTATATAATTCAAGTGTTTTAATATGATTATATGTCATATAGTGTGTCATATAACTACAATTTATTTATTTTAGTAGCTCAGTTTAAGCAGAGAATAAAATAAACAGTATATTTAATTTGTAGCGAAGGCAGAATCAGTTATTCTGGTAACTGAGGCGTTCAAAGCGCCACTTTCGATAGCAATAATTGTAAATAATTACATAGATAGGTTAATTATTATGCGTTGAGACTTTTGTAATTTTTTAAGAGAGCTTTATGCGGTATACCCGCATGTATATATGGATAGTTTAGGCAGCATTTGGTGTGAAATTTTGAATTTCAACACGTTCTTCCTTGTCATAAAATTAGGCGTTTTAATCTCACTGTCATTAATGTCATAAAAACTTCTATAAAAGATAGATGAAAGTGAAATAACGTTGTGACAAACTGAAAATAAAGAAATCAATGCGCACTTAGCATTAAAGATACTTGACTTAAAAAAGGTGCATTTATGATAGATTTTCCGAAATTTTTTAAGTTAGCTTTTGTAAATTTCATATTTCTGTCGAAAAATTCGGCTTCTCAATAATGCACGTGTATAAATAGATACCTTATACTATTTTCTAAATCATAAACTTACGCTAGATTAGCGTTCCTCAGAAAATCGTTATTGCAAATCAAAATGATTCGTTAAAAATTATTAAAATTGTTGTACTTAGTTTAATTATTCCACTTTTATAATTTTAAGTTGTTACTGCCAATCAAAACAGAAACTGCCAATAGATGTCAAATATTTGAAATAGGAACAGAAATATCATTCATGACATTTTATGTGTGTACACATTTGAAACAGAAATCAAAAGGTTTAGTAAAAAATAATTAAATTATATCATGTCATTTAATTTAGTATTATTCTTTTCTATAGTACCTATAACGATTATACAGAGAGAAGCAAAATTGATTTAAAATCACATCATAACAATGAAATACCGATACTGTTTAAATGTGTACACAATTACATACAGAAGTGCTTTCAGTCGCAAGTGTACAATGAACAATTGCATCCTTCGGTGTTCACTTTTGTAAATTTTGTAAAAACCGTATTAATTCACTTTTTGACTACAATCGAGAACTAGTCCGAATATAAATGTATATAGATAAATGTTTGTTACTTGTATATTGTAGATAGAATATATTTCTTTTGACGATTATTGTATATTCAATAACTAATTAAATCTTTATTGGAAATTAATGTTAAAACGTTTAATTATTTATGACGAAATTAATATTATGTTTTGACGCTCAGGTAGATCTTTATAATTCTTTGCATTTCAAGTTATTTGTAAGAATGTGATTACGATACTTAATTAAATACATAGTTCAATATGATTTATTTCCTTTGCCTTGTGTTAGCCACAGTCTGTGTACTGTTTGTAGCCATATTTATATTTTTTTAAAACGGACATTACTTGTAAGTTTACAACTCTACAAACATGAATTCTAAATAAATAAATCCAAAAATTTATGTGTGGGCGTCGTTTTATTTCATTCTCCGGTTCGTTATTTACAACATGCGTGTTGATACACGCGGGAAATAAAAATATACATCAGTCACCTACATTTTGAAATCCGCTCATAGAAACATTTTTATACCGGAAACTACTTCTCAATGAATTTGATCACATATCAAACTAGCAACTGAATTACCTAATAAGTTTTAAAATAATTTTCTATATTATGTAGAAGAAAATTGATATTAGACAACTCTAAAATTTTTATCGTAATAACCCGTAATTTAAAGTGGCAGAATTCACATTCAAGAATCGTTGGAGTTTTCCAAGTTTCCTGGAAGATAAATTTTCTTCACCAAAGCAATCGATAATGAATTTCTACAACTTACGTCACTTATACGTTACGATTTCTCGATCGAAATTACGTTTCGAGAACCAATGGTCAAGTGGATTTTCCTAAATATTCCATAAGCAAATACCAGTTACCTAAGTATTAACTTAACCATTAGATACATTCATTTGAATAGATATCAAAGTAAACGTGAACTTATGCATCAATACGAATCTGTCTAATAAAGCACTGACCAACACAACGACAAGAAAATGAACATTGACATTTAGCACACTCACTTATCAAAATTAAACCGAACATATTAAGAACCTCATATTAAAGTCAAAATGACGAATAGTCCTCCGCCTTACACACAATAATAGGAGCACAATCCATGTGGTTGACTTTGTTTTATTTATTTTGTTCAAGGTAAAAATATCACTCCTAAACCACTAAATTGATTGCAATGAAATCGGTACAGATGTAGAGTTAAGAGTTGTGCGAAATGATCGATTGCTATTTCACCTAAACCATAAAAACTAACCATAAAAATGCATGTCATTTCTCTTGCGTCGTATTCTTCATTACTCAAGGTCGTGTCCAGAATGAAATGGTCGTTTCCCTTCAACTTTGCCTACCACCATCAGCTTGTCAAGATCGTCTGGTTTGCGGCGGGAAATGTGACCAAAATACCCCAGTATTTTTTGGTAGCATGTCATTATTTGAAACAAAATAAATTACATACATTTGTATTAATAATACCTCTACATACTTTTTTTTCTAGATAAGTAGTGAATAAGTATGAATCATCATCAAAACATCCTATTTCTATTATTTTTTTGTCGTAGGTAAATTTAAATAGGCTTAGGTACACGCATTGAATAGACTGATCTTCCGTGCACACGACTCAAACACGTATTGCAAATATACCAATTTAGTACGTCCAGAAATAACAATACCCCTCCATTAAATCGGCGAAGTGCTGTCTCCTTCCAGTAGCCGTATTTAAGTCATTCATTATTGTCCAACGAATTAAATGGACTGTGACGTCGTTTGTACTAAATACAGACCAGCTATTGGACAGATATTCCTCAGAGTTTGATATGCACCTATGCTCTTTTATTACCATACTTAAATTTTTATTATTATGGCATTAAGTCAATTATGATATTATACCAGATGACTAATATAGCGCAATTGTTTCTATGCCAGCTGGTATCCATTCAAAAGTTATTCTTACATAAGTACCTACAGCAATATTACAATAAAAATATTATTACAAAAACATTCCATGAAAAAAAGCTTCACGTTTTCACTATTTAAAAGTTATCTGTGCCTCTATTATGAGTTTTTAATACTATAGTTTACTATACACGCTAGCGTCTATCGTTTAGAATTTGTATGAGAATCCGTACAGCGCCTCTAGCGGTTACGATACTGAACTACAATTCTCATACAAATTCTAAACGTTACTTAACTGCAATAGTAACGTCCTTTACGTTTACTACAACAACTCATAATAGAGGCACTGATCTTATGAAAGACTAACTATAATATAAGACTCCTAATTTAATCACGCAAGCTGCTACTAGCTTAAGAAGTAAAGCTGACACTATATACCTACAGTTGTCATCGCTACATAGCTTAAAATTAATTTCTTGAGAAAAATGTATGTATAAGTTATTTCTTCTCGTAAACGGATCTATGGTTCTATACATAGAACTTCGCAGTGCAGACGAAACGCGTAGATCTCGGTTATTTCAGCGTATCTTATTATAATAACCGACTATAACTGGAACATAATCAATGCTCTCGAATAATGTCAATTTGCTACGGTATCAGGCGTGTTATTAAGTTAGCAATAATTGCATTTTGCTGTTTTGTTGAATGATGCAGAGTAGATAGGTATTTTAAGTGCAAACGTATACTTATGAATTGATTGGCATATTTGTTATATGCTTTCGAAATTGTAGGGGCGGCTACTTAGTGCGTTTGTTAATGCTTTCACTAAGTACTTTACAGCATTACAATTTTAGTAAAGGTCTGGAGTCGATCTGATGATAGAGCCGAAAGACAACTCAAGGATTATAGCAGTTACCTTGTGTTTGGGCTTGATTAATTTGTTGACGAGAACTTTACATCTAGATGTGTTGAATTGAGCGCCATACTATGCCTACTTATTATCTATGTATAAGTAAGATTGTTGTCAACCACTACCTCATACAAAAAAACAATGTTTGTTTTCTAGTACCTAGTGAAATGTGGCTGGCTAGGTTTAGTTATACTATTGCGGCTTTTTTTGTGGAAGGTCAAACTAAATAATATCTGTAATTATTACTCAGTATATAAAATATGGATTTTTAAACTGAAAATTATGAGATTAAGGTATTTATTTCCAGCTCTTCGCTATTATTTTTAAGTATAGTTAACATCACTTCGTTCTGCACAGTAAAACGTGAATAATTACCCGTATTTTTCTTTCAAACCCTATATTTAACAACCCTTTACAGAAACGTTAATTTATCGCCTATATTTAGTAAAATTGGATAATTATGTTTATGGTACTTTAAGACATAACTAGCTATTACTGAATGTAAAAATATGACAACACAATAATTTTGAGTAGGTACCTACTTTTTTATTTTATGGTTAACTTGGATGTTCAATTATTTTTGTGGCAAATATAATGGGTAGGTATAGTTTTAATGGAATGGTAAGTTTCATTTTCACCATAAGAATTACCATTGCATTGTCAGCTGAAAAGGAAACCGGAGTCTCGCTTTGTTGCTGACTCTTCGATACTGTAACTGAAACACGCCTGAAACATTTCGAGATTAATTTTAGAACTGAGATTGTAGAAGGTAGGTTTGAAGCTAGGGGAATAAATCAATTTTCCCATCAGGCTACTATCGTGAGGATTAGGTGCTTACATTTCAAACATTACATTACAACGACACGGCAACTGACCAAATAAAACAAAAGCATTCAATTATGATCCGTATGTTTTGGTTTTTACAGCTGTATTCTTGAAAAACGTTCTTCTATCCACTCACTCCTGGCCAACTCCGAACCGCAACCAAGTACAGAATCGGATATCAACCGTAATAACCAAGACATAACGACAACTAACTGAATGTTGTCGTTCAAGTTGGTCCGTTGCCGGGTCGTTATAATGTGCGCAGTCCTTTAAAATGGTAAGTATCCAGCGACGTCCAACAGATGGGATCGTTAGCTTTAGCTTTATCAAAACTGACTTTGCACGTTAGGTTCAATGGAGTACTTTACACGTCCATAACTATGACCGAAGACAAACTTCTGAGCAATCCTCGTCAAAAGCTAGTCAAAGTAACGCATGTAATAAGATTAGGTACCCAGATATTGCACGGATTACTTAGATAATCTGCTGTTTGATGGATTTATGGTCATCCGTGTAAGTCGAGCATTAGTCGCTATTGAAATCAGATATGCACAGCATGTTATTGCATATGATCTTTATTGGTATTGTAATCAGGTCCTACTTATACCTAATTAGGGTGCGCGAAAAATGAGGCAATCATAATCGGCTAATTGAGGTGATTTTAATTCAGCTATCTCTATCAGTCGCATGCATACGTTCCAATATTATGTTTGCACCCATAATTAAATCAACCTTATCGAAACGGATCAAAAAGTACAGCTCAACGCACCTTTTAAAGATAAACCTACCCTTCTTCTCTATGAAAGAGACATAATAATTCTATCACCTTTAGAAACGATGGTAGACTCAAAAAAATACGTGCTTAAGTATATTGTCGAAACATCTACACGAATCAATGATTTTAACTTTGACTGACTTAATAGGGAAAATATCTGTGAGTTAAATATTTTTTCTTCTTCACATGCTTTTTGAACGAACATTAGCGTAGATTACTACAGGAGTATAATATTCTTTTAATGCTAATTAGCTCAGCAATGAGCGTAATGAGCCAACTATATCCTCTGTTCTGGCGAGAGGCCAGCCATCCTCAGATGCTAAATGGAGCTTACAGGTATAGTTGAAACAGATTAATTATGCAGTAATATCCTTAAGATTTTGGTAATCGTCTTAGTGCTGATTGCGGGGAATAGTTTTATTGTAAGTACCTACTTATTATACTTACCTATGTATCTCTAAGTAGGAAGTTGTCATTAAATAAATATCAAAAAAGACAACTAGAAATAAAATTTCAATTCAAAAGCAACCTAAAATAAATTAAAAATAAAATTGAACGCATCTAAGTGACATCTATTTGGTAATTGATAAACCAATTGAACGATCTATTTTTCTCCCATTTACTTTTAATCCCCTTTGCTATGTTTCGGGAAACGATTTCTGTCCAAATTACCATTGAGCTTATTTATTTTTAAACAAACGTCCAATTCTCATTGGGTTTGCACAATTTTAAACTTTCGTATAAAACTTACAAACTAAATACATATTAACCCATTTTTTCAAGACTGTCCAAAATTCCATGTATTGGGTTCACTTTAAAGAATAGAATACTCCCATCTCTCATTGGAATATCATGAAACACGAAATAGAGAACAGTTCTTATAGCATCGTCTTCGTGTGTGCTAGTAACAGTAATAAAGTCACAAAAAATTACTAGCCTTGCGTATTGACTACTTGGATAAACCTCGCCTACGAAACTACAAATAAGCCCCGGACCTCAACCATGCAGCTTCGCCGTTCCTGGTTTGCCTACTGGCTACGGTAAAGGCGAGACAGCGCGGCAGTGCTTAGATTTGCTGGCAGTTATCGAGTTACCAAAAACTTCTGAAGCTAAAGACATATCATACTTGGACAATCAAGACCGTCGACAAGGCAAGGTAAACTGGAGAAGAGATCGGTAAAGACACAGGTATAATTAGACTATTATTCTGAAGCCCTCAGAATGGATTAGGATACCATAAGGCTTAAATCAGGAAACATCTTCTACCTCCAAAGTTATAGAAAGTTTGTTAAGAAAAAATTACAAAGTCGATAATTTTACTCGTAGGAGCTTAACAATAATATTACAGTTTATTCGTACGACTTAGTCCACGTCAAGAGTGAAGAAATGTTCATAACGCACACGTAATTATGCAAGTTCATAAATTATAACTCGTGATTTCTGTTCCCGTAGAAAATAAGTCCAGGTAGGGTTCTCGTCATCAGTCTACGCCAAAATGAACTCTGAGTGAATTGTAAAACGGAATATTTTCGCATAACGGCACTATAACTTAAGTATTAAATGTAAGGGTGTGTGTTGTACTCTCTTCAATTTTCAATTTATACGAACTTATAAATCTTCTTGATTGCCTGGCGTCTTCGAAAACAGTGATTTTTTATCATTGTCATAATATTATTATATTTTTATTAAGTTACTATATCCCTTGTTAAGGGCGCATTCAAGTAGAACGCTGGTTACCGGCGCCGATCTGCCAGCGCTTATCGGCGCTTATCGGCGCAGGTAGTCTCTATACTTTGTGCCGTACCAGCGCCGATAAGCGCGTAATAAAAAAGAGGCGTTGAGGGTGGGTATGCACTACAAAGCTCTAAGTAAGATAAGTCTATATTATGGAATACCTTAAAATTAAAAGTTTAGGTCAGCTTATGGTAAAATAAGTATTATGCGGGACTTAAAATTGCAACCCATGAGGTTTTTTTTGTAATTATTATAAAAACATGGAATTATATTATGTATTTTAAGCATCTAAGTGAGACTTACGCCCCGACTGAGTATTTAAATTTATAGAATTACACGAAAAACGTGTTATTTAAATTAAAGATTTGCTTAATGTACCTATCAAAGCACTGATTGGACATAAAGTTAAACTTAACTGTGTAAATAGTGATGCTAATAATTGGTTACTTAATGTATATCAAACAGGATGTGGCCTTAATTACGTCTCAGTACACGTTCCGTGCCTACAAAATACAAATATATCGATATAACAACATACGTTTCGATTTAACCAAACCGAATATCGTAATTAACTGCCAGGTTTCGGCATAAATAAATAGTGGCGGCTTACATATTGAAGTTTATTAAACTGTACGTTCCGAGTCAGCAGGCTTTACACTTATGTGGTTTGTACTATGTACTCACATGTGTTATATGGATGATATTTATATAGCCAAATTTTATTTTTATTGTTTACTTTTTTCTATCAATGTTCAAACAAGGGCTTTGACGGCATTAATAAATACCCAAATACTTTTTCTCAAATTTCTTTCGTATTCAGATATCGATATAGTTTTATTACCTATACTTTAAACTTAAGGAAACGTTAACAACATAATCATAAAATAAGTGCAAAATATGATTTTTAATTTTAAGTGAGCGATTTTTTAAATCGATCATATAAGACTAATATTATATTTGACTGTACGAGTATATTTTAAATCTTCGTTCAACTGGAAGAGTCTTTACGTTAAGTGCAGTTTTAAAGACGACATAATCGTTTCACTAAGTGTCCGTTGGAAACGGCTGGAGGTTAGACGTTTTATGAGCTAAAGATAATGGAGCTGGTGTTTGGTTCTAGAACGGTTGAATATTTCATAAAGTTTTTATGGACAATGCAGTCAATGAATTGGAAAACACTTCCGATAGTCTTTTATCTTAGTTTAACTGCGCTAATGCAGAAGGTAGTCGAGTGACAGTGATGAGAGTTTAAGAGACATGCTTTGGAGGCCTTGGTAAGATGGTCCTGGATGATATCACAAGTAGTAGTCGTTATGACACGTTGGTGGTTATTTTTATCCTAAGACCTTTGGCGAAGGGAGATCTCCCGCCAGGCGGGACGACATGTCTGGGGGGCGGCCGAGGCCCCGAGTGAATGTACTCGAGGCGTGGTAGGTACATATATAGGCGGGCGATTGTCAAATCTTCGATAGCGCGATTCAGGCTTCGGTGATGTCACCATGTGACTTGTGCGCGGTGTCGCCACAGACCTATTATACTGTAGATCAGTCATGGATCATCCTTACGAATTTTTACTAATTATTAATTAATTATTAAACAATCACTCAAAATTAGTGGTTGTTCTCAAATTTCTTGGCTAGAAGCGTTGAAGGATAACACAATCATATTGAAATGGTCTAGAATGTTGACTCCAAGATTATGCTGGAAGAAGAGAAAGACAGAGGTCAAGCCATAACCTTTCGAGTTCTCGTAGGTATAGTTTATTTTATCAAATTTACGTAATAAAGATTACTTACCTAATTACTATTAATAATCTCCCGTGATGCTCATTTGCCTAGTTACCTTCTTCTTGCTTAAATGACCTCTTTTCTTTTTTTCTTCTTCCTCTTTGGTGTGTTTGATGGATGTTTAGGTACTTATCGTCTGAAAATAGTCGTAATTTGTTTTAGTAATACGAAAACAGCATGAATAATTAAACTCATCTCATAATTGGCAAGCATAATTCAAATCTTAGTCTGAAACTTATACATGCAAATGAGAGATTCACCAATCATCTTACCTTGTAGCTCTGACGAATTGCTCGTTTAATCTTTGTTAGCGAATAAGAATAAGGCACGGGCAACACTGTTGACAGTGAACGACTAGCGTACGTACATAATAAAAGCTAGCACTCTCATGCCCCCGTACTAGGATTCACCATGTTAGCATGGACAAAACAAATAGCACATCACAAAGACTCACTACTGATGGGTGAACGCTAGTGAAAAATATTTCTTGAGCATTTCCATGCTTTGGAAAGCGGAGTGAGTCGGAGGTCTTTGGGAGCCATGAATACTTCTGGTACTTAGGTTTGCTACTAACCCCTCCGCCAATCCGTACTGGAGCTGCGTAGTGGAAGTATGTTCTAAGCCTCCTTAATGATGAGAAGAGACCCGTGCTTAGTGGGCAATTAATGAGTTGCAGCCGCCACTCATTATCAGACTATAAACAATTGTGACACAGTTGGCTGGGTCAGGAATCAAACCCTGGACCTCTCGCGTCGCGAAAAGAGCCACTACCAACCGCGCTATGGGACAATAAAAATAGAGCGCCAAACATTCGTTACGGACTCTAATATATTAGCAGAGACGCTTCCTGACCGGCCATCCGATTATGTACGATTAAACTCAAAATTAGCGGCGTAATACATCGGCTGTTCTGTACAAGACCATTCCTATTTATACGTGTGTTCTAACATTTTTTTCTTGAGGTTTTTCATCTTATCATTATTTTTGTCATCATTGAATTTCTGTCAATTACTTCCAACGTAAAATTTATCGCTTTAAATACAATTCTGTATGGAATTTAATATTATCCTGACATCTAACTCATATACTTAATTATTTTTTCACAGCCTCATACCATTACTAATGACTGGAATATAGGAATGGGAAGAAAGAAAACAAATTGTTCGACGTGTTTGGATTTACATGTTCAGTAGGTATTAAACGCACATATAAGATAATGTTCAGTTCTGGTTATTATTAAATCAATCATTACCCCTAACGGATTGATTACTTCAAAATAGAAGGATGGAAGTGTCCATATGATTACTTGGATGAGTTGATCCCGACTGATCGATGTCTGGCGTGATCCGACTTCTAACGTTATAGGGTGGCCTATCTTCGATCTATCATTGGGTACAAACCTCACGTATTACAATGTAGGTAGGCCACTCTGTTGAATCTTTAATTAAAATCATTGCCACTTTAAAGCTTTTGAATTGCATTTACGTCCCCGGAATTTTTTTTTGTGTTCTGTTTTTTCCTTGTATTGTAGGTTTAAAAAGGAGTAGATTTCAATCCATTCGGATACTGGGAAGTCCGATATTTTCCCGATATTGCCGTACAATTAGATTTTAGGTTTTCTCCGAATTTTTGGCACCAATTATTTTAAACTTATGTACCTGTTAATTTGAAGTAAATTTTACCTAATGCATTTATTCATTAGAAGGTCCTCTAAAACATTTTTTATTATTAGTTACGGTTCGATTCCATTAACCTAGTAAATATTAATCAAAGTTTGTATTTATGAAATAAAATATTAATAAATGTATATTTTTTATGTAAATAGTCGGCACAGTAGCATCTACTGGTCAGTGATAATCGCCCATGGACATTCTACAACAATCTACCACGCCATTTATTAGCCATAGGCAATCTACTTGGCGTTTCTACCCAAGAAAGGAAAAAGTAGTGACTCAAGTTTCCAGCCATGACAATTCCTTTAGTTGCTTCCAAAGAAGAGGGTGGTAGCTAGCCACAACATGAGGATAATACAAATCTTGTAAAATTATGAACAAATTAAAAATAATAATTATATAGTTACTTACTAAAAGAGTTATAAAATACGAATGGCTTATTCTTCAAATATTATTGAAGTAGATGTTTATTTTAAATTATTCAAGTCATATTAACTCGTTCAAAGTATAGTTATTCCGTTTCACTGAACGTACAATCAAATCAGGCACAACTAGCCGTCGTCGAGGGGTCAATAACGTCACCATCACTGCGTACTCAAGTCACAATGCACACTAGACTCGCAGATTGCTAATCGATTCTGAGATTCGATTCCAGAGTGTTGTGACAATTAGTCAATTAAAAGCAATTTCATTTCTAATAATATCATCCGATATCTACAACCGATTGTATATTTTTTCTTTTCATATCAGATTTTCGTCCTCTCTATATTTTTTAATATTGGGAAATATTTTATGTTCTATCATCAATAATTACATAGCGCATGCGATGAAAGACATTTCATGGAAGCGCAAAGCTTGATCTAGAAGTTGAAGGACCTTTCGCCACCTGAATAATTTATCTCCTAGGCATTAATGTTGAATCAAGAATGATTTGGGCTCTACCTTGCAGATACTACTGTTATGAAAAATATTGAGTTCTACTCGTGAATCAAATATTTTTTTGATCGTAGCGTCCAAGTATATTTCTTGACGGCATCTGGTACTATTCTTTCTTGACAAATTACTGTAATTTTCAATACAACTCAATTTCTTCCGAAATATTGGATTCGTGATGAACTTTCAATAAATCTGCTGGAATACGCTTAAAATTAATGAGAAATGAATCACAGATGACGAAAATCCATCATCAAACGCATATATTAAGTGGATGTTGTTCAATTCTGACATGACAGTTCATCTGATGCGCCGACTATTACTGGATAATTGAACTGAGGACAGTTGAGTGGTACTAGGCATATCACTATGATACCGATGTCAACTGCATACTTACAATCACAACTCGATGTATGAGTGCACTTGCCGTAATCGATTTCTCGGATAAAACTTATATGTTCGTTGTCATATTAACCTGTATCTATAGCTCAGATCTATAGGTACATATTAATAAATCTCTAACTGATTTATGTCTTTCTCTGTTACCGAGGTATTTATTTATTAGTGAATTTCTGAATTTTAGTAAATGTTTCGCCTTTTATCACTTTTTTCTGAATGAATGATGAAAAAACGTTTTAAAAATTTTTTGAAAATCCACATCATAAAGGGATATAGGTGAAGAAAAAAATTTAATAAATTCCCAAGCATCAGCTAGTGATGAGATATTAGACTTATCTCTAAATCCTGTTATTACCTGTTTATTATTTAAAAACCATAAAATCCACTAATTTATTGAGCGAACTTCAAAAAAAAAAAAGAATCCGATTAATGATAATTTCAAATAAACGCACATCAAACATTGATGCCCTCTTTGTCTTCCAAATATACGAGTATTATGTCTGATGTCTGTACTGTTCTGAATATGAAATTCAGAGATAACCATTTGATATAATAAAATGATTATACTATTAAATTAATAAAGATAACTTTAACTTTACTTTTGCTTAGAAATCTAAATTTAATTTCTGAAATAATCTAAAAACAGCTCGGACCCTTATCCAATAATCTTTTAGACGTCAGATTTGAGAAGAATAACTTATGAAATTACTCAACTTGAATTGTTAGGACATTAATACTGACTGAGTAAAACTCGAGTTGTAGGTACCAAAAAAGGGAGTAAGTAACGAGATATCTTGAGTTTTAACTTGGTAAATTTTTCATAACTCCATCCCACCAGCGACCCGTGGAAAAATTCAGCGGTAAACGTTTGGGTAGCCCTATTCCATTTAATTTTATGGTCGGCGCGAAATGTAACGTGTCTCCCGGTCCCTTATTTTATTGTTTGTATTTTTCCGCACACAGCTTATGCCCTTTGCTTTTTGGTATTCATAAAATTATATAGAAGCATTTATGTGTTAATCAGCACCATTATTCGCGTTGATGTTCCCATAGATGTTAATTCTTATAAAGGTTCGTGATACGAACAATTTAAGGACAACTGTTAAATGTAGCACTTGAAAAAAAATATTTTCATTTCTGAGGCGGCAGGTGAAAATATTGGAAAAATACATTGAGATATTATGTACTAAAGTACTAGAGAAGACACCGCAAAGAAATTTTATTCGCCAGTCAGTTGCGGTGAATGCACCTCAACTCTCTCATTCGCTTGCCAGCTCGCATGCGCGTAAAACGTCTGAGACCTGTCAGTGAATCTTTAAAACTAGCGTGAACAATGCCCAATTGTGTATTACGTAATTACCGCAATAACTCCAGGAACTCAAATAAATGCACAGGAGTAACTTTTCATCGGTTAGTAACCATATTTCACTATTTTCAAATAAATACGAAAAATTATTTAACGTCTGCCATATTGTGTCCTTCTCATAGACTAACAACGTCCAGTAGTGATAGTAGGTACAATTAATTTGTTGACATCACATTAAACACAATATTATCAGTTTTACACGCTGACATTCATGTCTCTGTAATGTTTTAATTCTTAAAAGACTATACTTTGTCCGCGGTTCCGTCTGCCTAGCATAATCATAATCTATATTTTTCACCCCATAGATAGTTCAAAACTAATTGACAAATTTTACCATCTTAGAAGCGAATATCTCACAAAATATTAAGACTGTAGTTACTACTCCATTCACAGTACACGTTCTGTCTAATACCAAACAAAATAAAAAAGAGTGGATCAACAAAAGCACTGTCAAGTTCAGTAAAAATGCGCGATATAACCAAATTCCTCGCGGGAAAAGCCACGGACGAAAAACTAGTACTGTATAAAGGACTGAGGATAACATTTTAATTTCGTGTTTTACTATACTTAAATAATTCTTTTTTGTTTTTCTTGTTTTTTTATAATTAAAACATTTGTTTTTGTTTATTTATTAAAAATTTATAAAAATATATTTTGTTTTAATTAATTCTTGTATCCTCTCTTGTAAGTGAGGCCTTTTTCAATTCGTTATTATTATTATTGGTTATTATTGTGTATCTCCAAAATTAGTTTGACGGGTCCTAAATAATTATTGTTATTGCAAAAAATGTTTTTTTTTGTATACGAATAGACGGTCTATACTAATGTTTATCCATGCATTTAGTAAAAAGTGGTTATTTCAATGTTATAAACAGACACCCCAAATTTTAATTAGTTACTTGTTTAGACTTTTTGTAAAATAAAGAAATTTATTGATGTTTGTACTTAATAAATGTAGAACGTGTACACTTTACAGTAGAACTGAGTTTTGGGGGATAAAATATTCACAATAATACTTAATTTTAATTTTTTGTTTCATTCAAACTGATGAACCAGATAGGTAAAAAACATGTAAAAACCCCACACTGACCGTTCTGTGTCATAAATGTCATAATCTATATTCCGTCGTCATAGTGACCGAGTAATGAATGAAACGACCTACAGTCCTACAAGCATCTTTTGGCGCGTGCGTGACAGAGACAGCGTCATACAGGTAAGGTAAACTGTAAGGCGCTGTCTTTGTCACCCACGCGCCAAAAGATGCTTGTAGGACTATTATGTATTTTATTAAGCGTATTAAGCGCTGCGGTTTAAAATGATAGATTAGACTGAATGATTTTTTGTAGCGCTGCAGCGACGGATAGCTTTAAACCGAGAAAAGGAACATGACTTTTGTTTGACGTAGCTTCTCTAGTTTACATAGTAACTCAATGGAAAAATATAAAACATTCTCTAAAAGGCGCCCTTAAAATTTTTCACCCTTTACTTTATTGTTTGCAACTTTACAAAGCTCGCTGTTGAGCTGCAGAATAAAGGATCGCTCATTGTCAGCACGCACGCTGCACGTTCCTGACGCCTCGTTAACGGAACCTACATGTGTTGTTATTTGAAATCTAATATATTTTTTAGGAAAATATATCGCGGGAAACTTTTTCACGAGCTTTACGTTAGGTGGCCTCGTGTGGACAAATGCTTTTGAATCTTTTGAATTCTATTGTTTTTTTTATCTTTTAAATTGTCTATGCTATTAATTTTTTTAAACTTATTGCTTGGAACACTAGGAACTTTCTCATGTCGACATTAACTTTCATTAATTTTGAATTGAGATTAGTCGTATTCGTCACAGGTTTTGTTTTTAAGGTACAAGATTTACTTTCGATTACATTGTTTCAACCTGTTATTTTAATTTAAGAAACAAAACAAATACAAGATACTGCTCTCAAGCCAGCGGCTGGAATATAAGTAGCCTTTTGGCGGTTGACTAAGCATACGGGTAGCTAGCCAGCCGGACTACATACCTACAAGCAAGCCTAGACTTCCTTAAGGACTAAACTAAACGGTGCGGAATATAGTGACGTCTGAAAGTAGTACGGAGTGCCGTAATCTCTTTCAGTGTTTAGTGTTTAGTGTGACCCGCTGACAGGTAAATTTAAGTTAATAGATTAACTTAAAGGCCAACTCAAAATTTTAGGAAGGCTTCAAGGTGCAATGTCTGAAATCAGCTATTGATACATTGCACGAGAAATAAGAGAAGTACAACGTATGTCAAAATTAAAAAAAAACACCCAGATAGTCCTTCGAAAAGAAGTACAAAGTTATTGTATTTTCGTATTTCATTTATTTACCTGACTTTTGCAATACAGACAAAGGTCAAAAAGCATTCAACAAAGGGTTTAATCAGGTGTGTGGCAGCTAGCCAGCCGGTAAAAGCGTTGAGTTAGCCGCATCGTCAAGCAGAAACTTTCGCAGAAACCACTCTCAACGTCAGTTCGTTCAATGGCTCATCTTGCAGTCGCTATCCTTTTAAAATGCTGAAAAATGTTATTATGCTACCTATGTGTTACGTCACTTTGTTGTTTTATTCTACGTTATTTTTACCCGATAAATGAAGGAGGAGTTTTTTTTTAAATTAGCCTCATGGTTTTAATTTTTTCGAGTGTGTTAAAAAACCTGCAGCTTATCGTGAAGTCCTGTTTAAATCTGACCGTCATTTGACGAGAAATTTTTCAGTTACATCAAGTTTTATAATGAATGCCCTAATGATGCGTATTTGATTGACTTCAATTACGTTGCAGATGTTTTCATTTTATTTCTTAAAAAATAATAATAAAAGTGTTCAAGTCAGTTTTATTAGTTTTTATTTATGGAGTCCAAGGAGTAAGTACCTTCCGTCCTACCGTCAACAATTTCGACTAAATAAACAGACATCAATATTTAAAATAACTTATTAGTGAACTCATATTGAATTTTCGTTAGTTACTGGGAATGCTTTCTTGCACTTAACATGCATTACCAAGTGTTAATTGAAGAACAACGAAGTACTTTTATCATCTCCCGTTCAACGTAGGTACAACATATTCACGTAACACGTTCAACATATTCTTTAAAAATATTTACCAAAGTTAATATCATTGACTTGAAAACATATTATTCTACGTTTTTATTCCAAAATAGAGTAATTTAAGGTAATAAAGATAATTTGAGATGAGGTAAGTCATTAAAAATGTATTAGGTACTATCACTCATTGTTACATTCAATATAATATCTATAAATGAAAAGCCTTCAGCCTTCTTGTTCAATAAGGTAAGATTAAAGTAATAGGTATAGAGCAGTATTAAGTTGACTTCTCGCTTGAAGTAAAGATAGACCTTACTACAAGTTTAAGTAAAGCCCATTAACCAATTACAGTAGCACTAGGTTTCGAGACAATATTCCGCCGGCGGTGGGGAAAGTTATAATTAGGAAAATGACGTTTGCAATTTTAACTGTTTTAATGAACTTGGGCTCGAGAACTTTGGTTTTATAGCTTTGTTACAACAGGTAGCTCCGAGTGAAAAAGATTTAAGTTTTGTATCATCATAACAATACATATCACGAGGTTTTAAACTTTTTATTTATAACGTACGTTAAACTGGAAATTGTCTATCTTATTATGAGTAATGTATGTCTGTCACCCTGTGATACTCGATGTTCTTAGAACTATTCCGAATAAAATCCTCCTCCTCGAAATGATTCACCAATGCTGGGGGTCGTGACCTCATCATTGGGTGTTAGAGAGGAGCCTCTTCTTTATTATAGACCTCGCTCTGTCTTCCCCGGTCTTGTGCAATGTGTATAAATAAATAAATAACGCTACACACTCATAGCCCCACACTAGGATTCTCTGTGTCGTGGGTGCCATGGACAACACACAAGACAAGGACACACACCCAGACCGAGAACGGAAATTCAAATTTATCATTCAAATTTCCGTCTCGCTGGGAATCGAACCCAGGAACAGCAATCCGGCGTGTTAACCATTGCACCATCAAGTTAAGTATCAAGTTGTATAGCATCGGCAACTTTTGTGTCGAGAGTGGTGCGGATCTGATCTCACCAGCGCATCCGCGGACTTCTGCCTCTAGGTGTTGCCGACAACCTTTCCGGTCACAATTAGCTTCTCCAGGTTGTTATCGGTTTTGCGTCCGAATAAAATAAAGTAATATATTTCAATCAAAAACATAATATCGTTATGAACTTACCATTTTGATTATTAACCATGGAAAATTGAAGAAAAATCTTATTTGATTGCTTAAAGTTGTCATTGTAGTTAAGCATGTTTACAAATAAAAAATGTATGAAATAAAAGAGAAAATATTTTGTTTAGAGTATATATGATATTGGCCACTACTGAGCCGCGGGTTCCTTTACATCATTGAGGTCTAGAGCCTCTAGCACGCTGTTCCAGTGCGGATTGGTCAAGAAGTCAATGGCCAACTCAAGTATTGTGCATCTTTTGTCACCTGGATGTCCCCGACATGGCTTTAGCTATCTAACGATAAAAATCGGAATCAACGGCTTTAGGCTGTAAACTACATGATAGTTATCCAATCATTTACCGATCGCATTCGCTGTTGGCTGTTTTATAAATTAAGGTAGCAAACGAGCAGGCAGCACCAATTTTTCGCTGTCGCCCGTGAAAGCCGTGACCGACCTAGAACAGGGATCAATTAGTGGGAGTCTCATTCTATTTCGGTCACAGACGCGTTGCTGCCCTTGAGGACTGAGATAGTCGCCTCTAAAAAATGTAACCGGCTCCACATCTTTCTATCTAGAACACAATTGCTGTTAAAGTAATTATTATAACGGTAGAAATGGTATTAAGTATTTTGGCGGGCTATAGTTCTTCTCCGGGTAAACTCTATACGCTTAACATTTATCAAAATTGGTAGATACTGTACATATCTACGCAAATTTTTTAGTGTTGTTACTTTACTTCCGTGGCAAATATCTTCAACAAATCAAATCAAAATTTATTACTCTACTCAGCTTTAAACTACTCGTATGTTGCGGAATATCTCGACAACTCTTCGTAGATTAAGTTATCAATCTAGCTGTGAAGTGCAAGTGAAACTCAGTTATTCAATTTAGTGTAATTTAGTTAACACCAGAGCACTTTGGGACTTCTAATGTTGTAAGTGAGTTATGTTTTAGGTTTTGCGTACAAAATGCACAGTTCAAGCGCTTATGACGGGTTTGTATCGAAGTTAAAACTTCGCTACTGACAAAATAGCGACACTGTTTGGTAAGAAACTTTTAGCACTGTTCAAAATATGTGTCTATTTGGAGACTTGAGGAATTTGGGAATCTAACAAAGAATCCTTTTCAGCAATCTTTGTTGTTAAAGTTATTTAACTGTTAGTTTTATTCCGACCAGATCAACCTATGTAACATCGTAAGTCCTGTCTGAAAGATTAAAGGCCGTGTGCGATGTAAGTCCGGTCAGATAGATTTATAACTCCGAGTTTTGTGAGTCCGATCCGATAGATTTAAAACCATCAAATTTATATATCCCTGGCGATACATTTATACTTCCGGTCCGATACAAGCCCTCAGTTTTATAATTCTGGTGTTATAGAATTTGTAGCAACCTTAATTTTGTAAGTGTAGGTGAGAAGGTACATAATCATTATGTTATATAAAAAACATTTGCAATTCTTAACTAGGTACATGGTGCCGAAGTTATGCATATTAATTTGTATGCGTATTTTTTTAAAACGGGATACAACTTTTGCTTCCTGTGTAATTTGAAGATTAACGAAACCTGATAAGCTGTAAAAGCGAATGAGGTTACGTTAAGAGTTAATTTTGCTGCGTCCAAAACGTCCTGTCGACACTATAATTTTTTATTCCACACTGACTCGTTCGGAACATTTCAAAAAGCCAGAACAAAACGAAGGGTTTGAAATGTTTCAAAGTAAGGTAGAAATTATTGAGGAGCAAGACCCCGCAGAGCAAATGTAATGATCCCAGCGGATTCTAATTACGGCAGGTGCATTGTGTCAACCCCTTTATTGCATTATCTCGCACGTTGCTAACGCTCCTTATTATGCGATCGCTGTAGGTGGTCCGTATGCGGGCATTACGCAACGTCTAATGCGATTCTCCCGGTTTTGTGTTCTTAATGATTAGTCTTTTTAAGCTATTGCATAGCTTTTATCGCGGGCCTTGGGCGCGGGGACCGAATGCAAAAATTTCGTAACGAAAATTTATTACACCCTACACACAGACATAGTTACTGTGTCTATGCACCCACACATCGATAAATACCAGAACTTTTAACTGAGTTAACTAACTTTTACTTTATAACGGCTAAACCGATTTGGCTAATTTTAGTCTTGAAATATTCGTGGAAGTTCAGGGAAGGTTGCAGCGATGAGAAAATATGAAAAATTGCGAGGGAAATACTAAAAATAATGAAAATTTTAATTTCCCATACAAATCTTACCTGTCAAACATTTGATTTTCGCCCCGTCGGTTCGGTGTTTTAAGAATAATTACATGTAGATCTGGATTAAATAAGGCGTTGGAATCGACAACATGTATTCATAATAGTCGAATTATCGCGTATTTAGATTTAAAACATACAAAATAATAACATGACATAAAATAATGACACTATATTAATGACTTGAGGGTGATAGAGACAGTGCCATACAGGCAAGGCAAACTGTAAGGCACTGTCTCTGTCACCCACACGTCATTCACGCGCCAAAAGATCGTTGTAGGACTTAAATGTCAAATGTCAATTTTCTTTTTAAAAAGAATTATTTTGTCAACTGAAATAGTTCTTATGCTTTTGTTCAGAATATTTAAATCTTGTTTGCACAAATTAATGCATTATCCGTTTCTAATAAAGAGTAAAATGTCTTGCACCTATAATGTGACGTTATGATGTACGTATTCTTAATAGCGGCTACAAACTCACGCCGAGAACCCCCGAGAACACCCGAGAAGCGTGAATGTGATCGGTTTCTCGCAGGCTCGTTCTCGGGCTCGCCTGTGCTCGGATCGGTGTCGGTATTTTTGCCCGCTTCAAAGGGTTTCTCGGGCGAGAAAAGAGAACCGTATTCACATTCTCGTTCGGTCTCAGTGGGACCGTTGTGTGTTTTTGTATTTAAAATTTACATTTCCAGTTAAAATTATCTACTGTCTGTGGTTACCAATTATTATTATTATTTTAGTACTTATATTAATTTATTTCTTATTTTAGTATTCACAAGATTATAGTATATTAATGCACACAAAACCAAAGCCGCTGCACTGACGTCCATTCCGGATGACGATCGAGAATGCGAATGAGAAGGTCGCATGAGTGTAGATGCTTTCTCGGTTCTCGCGCAAATTCGCGGCAAGATTTCTCTTCGAGACTTCTCGCGTGAGTCTGTTGGCGGTATAACAATTAGGCTTACGTCATTATTATGCGTCTCTTTCAGTGGTATTGCCTATGAAACACTACAAAACAGTGAATATCTGTACTCGTATAATTTGTGTACCTACAAAGTATTTTAAATATGAATAAACAAAGTGCATTTATTAATGATGAAAGTCACGAAAAAATAGTGAAAGAAAATGAGTTAGTACTCTATATACATACATTTTATTATTATTATCACAAAAGCAGTATTATTTTTTGTTTTGTTAATTTATATATAATGCTATGCAATAGCTTTACCGCGGCAGTCTCCGAGTGCCACACGTCTTTTTTTATCCTTCATCGCTTTGTAATACTTCATTAAGGTATTTTAAGGTCACAAATAGATGTCCTGGATTTTATTTTTGTTTGTTAAAGTTGTATAAATTAAAAGTCACAATACAGCGAAATGAATGCAAGATTAAAAGAATCAGCGTGTAACAAGCCGTTAGCCAGCAACCGGCGCATTGGAGCTGACAATGAGCGTTGCATTCCTTTATTTTCACTGCTAACGCTCAGTTGTGAGGAAAACAAACACTAGAGGGCAACTGATCCGAGCACACCCGGCCCGTCTATAAAACTCAATGGAAACGAACCAATTGCTGACGAACTTTCGCGGGGGTCAGTATCGGACTTATGACATGTTATGAAAATGAGTTTAATGTTACGCAGACTAGTTAAGTTAGTAGTTAGTTAAGCAGACTATAAATACATAGTCTGCTTAAAATTAATGATTAAAATAAAATCTAGAGATGGATCCCTAAGTACATTTTACTTTAATCTTACATTTTTTTACAAAAAGAGAGTCGATAGGAAGAAATTAACATCCTTATATTTTTTTATTGCACTTCCAAAATTCGTGATCATCAATAAAAAAATATACCTACAAGCTAATCGACGCTTACTATCATTCATTTGATAGGACGTAACATGGCATTTGAAATGCGAACGTTCATATTATAAATTGTGTTTAAGAAGGAATGAATTACGATGGTATTTAATTTAGTCTCTAATATTAATTAATATTTGACACTCTAATTCCTAAACTAGTATTACTACGTTGTTGAATAACCTTATTTTAAATACAGAAAAGTTGTAAGGCTTTCCAAAAGTCTCAAATTCAAAGTTTCAAATCTGCCTAGCAAGTTGAAAGCTTATTAATATTGCCAAAGTATTTCAGTTAACAATGTGACAGCTGAATTAACTTCGGCGCTTATTTTCTGTTTAACTGAAAATTAAATTAACTTTCTCGGTCTCTATGGATATATGTTTAATGAATTGCATGGCACTTCTCAACAGTTCGTTTCTGAACTAAGTTTGCTATAAATTGCTTGTAATTAATTTAATAAATCTAATAGACATGTGTAATTGTTACTATTAGTTTTGATTCTTTAAGTAGTGCAACAAAGTGGTAAAGTTACTCATTAGACGTTATATTATTCAATATGTACTTAAGTCTTATGGACGTACTTCAGTTTTATAGTGAAGATATTGTGAATTTTGTACATGGTATGAAGGTAATACCATCTTTTGAAAGTTTGCTTGGAGCAAAACTGCTAATATTACCTATTTTGCACATGGCTGGCTCATGGCACTGGCTTGGATGTCTTCTGATTAAGAGTCTTCTTATTGCTGAAGAATGGATGGGGATTTGACGCAAGATCCTGTTTGAGGGCTGTTGGATTTATACCACCCACTCAGATGCCGATGATACCTTCTCATGTAAAAGTAGAGTTGTTCACTCGCCTGGACAACAAACTAGAAACTCAAATAAAACATCGTTTTTTATTTATTTTTGTGTATTTCAGTCGCAGTAACGGGGAGGTAGAATAATATGGGGCCCATCGCTTTTACTGGCTAGCAACGCATCGGTGATGTCATGGCAATTGGCAACAACTTTCCATTAGAAAGCTAGTGGCTTGCCAGGTATTTACATAAAAATACTCGACATTCTGTCTCCGAAATAACTTCAGGCCTTGAAGTTGTTATGGTGCCCACACGCTACGTTGACCACAAAATTTAAGGTAATTCACCGAATACCTTTTTCCTCGTTCGCAAAAAAGTTTAATAAAGAAAATTGGTCCGTGTTTGTCTGTACCGTATGATCTTTATCTTGGAGCGTGTTGCAGGAATAAACACGGACGTAAATTCTGGAGGTAATTTGCATAAAGATTTAACTTATTGTTTTGTTTCGCGACTGAAGTGACCATGAGGCCGGCGCCTGTCAACTCTGCTATTTTATTACGTATTTATTACATTCTTAAACTGAAATTTACTTTTATTCGTTATGAAATTAAACAATATGTTGTTGCTTATTAGTAAGCAATTATAGAGATCAAATTATGAGCGTTACCACTACCTGAATATTCATATTAACGTGATTCAAATACCTAACACATGACAGACCTATAAAAGACTGCAATATTTTTCGCTGTATTTCAAAAGGATCCAATTAGGTACACATTTAAGAGGAAGGGATCGACAGATCGATGATTATGTTAAAAAGTAACTCTTACTAACAAACACTAAAATTTGCTAACTTTTACCAATATTCCAAGCCGTATACCCAATAATTAATTTGTTAATAAATAAACGAAAATGGTTATGGAGCGAAAGAGTAGATTATCTATTATACTAATATAATACCTACAGCTGAAGAATTGTATTGTTTGATGACCTGATTAATCTTAAGTAGTTTTATGTATTGTATGTTGTCATGAGTACGTAAAATCTCCTTGGAAGTTCTTGCCGCTTCTTCTTCCAAGACCACTCACCATAGGGAATTGGTTGGTACGATAGCGTAGTTTGACTTTCAAAAAGTGTTTGTAAAAACCAAGTTGGAATTAAATAAAAAAAATCCAAAACGCTAATCTGTGGAACTGACAGTCTGATTTGAATGAAACATTTTATTTTCCGAAGCAAATCGAGAATGGATTTAAGTTATTACTCAAAATAAGATGTGATCAATCAAATGAAGGAAGTAATATCACTAACTAAAATTGTTTTGATTCAAAACTGGTCAAATTTCTGCAGCTCTATTAATTCCGGGATTCACATTTTGATTAGTTTAATTACCCGCTACCGACTCCGTGACTAATTACGCGTTAAAATTAGGTGAGTCTGGAATAGATAGTAGTTGGTCTTAAGTAGGGCTGCCAAAACTAGTTCGGCTTGGAGTTTACTGGTTAGAATAGTATATCCAAGCTACGAGTTTAACACCGAAATATTCGCGTAGTCACCGTAACTCGCTCAAATTATTACTTTTTAAATCTTGAACAAGTAACGTCACTAACTCTTAGTAACAAAAATATTATTCATATTATAATTTATTTCGAAACGCCCACATGCTCAATCCTAGTACTTGATTAAGTTGAATTATTTAGTTAGGTAAAAAATGGCGTTGTTTGTATGCTCTTTTTGACAGGTGGTAACCCTACGCAGGTATTGTTACAAACAGAGACGAAATTGTCAGATTTACTTAACTTTCTTTCATAAGAATGACAATTTAAAAAATACAGAAATAACATACTAAAATAATTATGTTTACCAAGAGGTCGAACGAATTATATGGAGCGTACACAATAGCGGCTTCGGCCGGCAGTAGGAATGATAGGTGAATGGGTGATCGCTAGTAGCAAGATTTCTTAAATGTGTCCGTACTTCTGACGCTACATAAAACAATCGTTCCCGGTCTTTATCAATAAAAAATGTCATTCGATAACCCGTGTCCAAATGCTTTCGGTGGTATAAAAACTTTTTACACTCGCAGCTTAGTGAAGTTTGCTCTAGGTCTTCTCAGTTATGAGAAAAGATATTATGTGCGCTGTAGTGAGTTAGTGTGCTGAATACAAAGTCATATTATAGTATCAGTACAAAATAATAATCCCTCGTCGTACCACTGGTGGTACGAGTTGGTGGTTCGGTGATGACAATAACGTATTGACACTTAACGAAAATCACTTGTCCGATCTATTTCCGATTTAAATCTGAGTCCGGCCCTTATTGTCAGGAGAGGTAGCATGAAGGTTTTGCTGCATTCACGTTTGAAAATAACTATACTACAACAGTAGAAATAATATTGATATTGAAGTAAATCACAGACGGACGTCACGAGTCTCTAATCACTCTTGCCGTATTTACAATACAGGCAAATAAAACAACGCTCGTGCGTAAATATGTTTAACAGTATTATTTTAAAATACGCGAAGCGAATCGCTCCACAAGGGACGGGATAATCCAGGTAACAAACTGAGGTTCCGTTAAACGAGATTGTCTGTAAAAAATAATAAGCCTGACGCCGGACGATTGACAGGGTGTAATAAATTTAGGGCCAAAAAGGTTCACTCTCATATCAAGAATACGCACTCCACAAAAAGATATCCGTCACGCGAGTTACGTCACTACGGAGTGGGACACACTGCCGACTTGCGGAAAGAACAATAAAATTTGGTAGCCAACTTTGAAAATAGATACGTAATATAGAATTTTGTGTCGTTTTTTAATACCTGATCAATGTTTAAAGTAGTCGAATATATTGGTCACGACTAACCTATAGAATAAACCAAAAACGAAAAAAAACTTCTTATATTACAATTATTAACAATAATGTGATATAACAATCTACTTCTTCTTATGTAAAAAAATGAATGTTTGTCTGTATGTCCTTTATAGAATCGTAAATTGCATAAATAAGCATTTGATTATGTGATAATTTTTAGCAAAGTTGTTGTGCATGAGCACACGAAGTTTTCCGAGTTAGTACGTTCAATTTTCGACAGATGATGTCCAGCTAGTATTTATGTGATAAATGGCCCTGGACACACTGTACAGTAACATAGTATAATGAGACAAATAGGAATCTTGCCACCCATTGTAACCCGTCGTACTTAATATAGCCCGCAAAGCCACCACACAAGACTTAGGTAATGCCTCAGGTTATCCGTACATGTTCAATAGGTGAGGAAAAATTCATTTACTTAGACTTCAGCATGATTGGAGCCCTTCATATACATAGGTCCACCGTGGCCCAACGTAGTAGTCTTAGCTGTCAGGTAGGTACCGTTTAGAAATCAAAATCCAACAGCATGACGAATGCGTTGATAACGCTGACGATAATTATTGATGTTGACGTTATCATCGTCAAAAAAAATACAAAAAATAAAAGAAAACGAATTACATAACACCGACACATAAATTAAATTTTTTCTTGTAACGTTTTGCGTAACACGATGTTTTGTTTTACACACTTACATTCTCTGTGTAACAGTTTTAAAATATAGTCAGGGCTCACGCACAACACGAGCGATGCACACCGCACACGATATAATTATTATTCCTCTCATTATGAGGTAATTACCATTAAATGCGCCCCATGCATTATTTATAGCCGATCAACGAGACATCCATATCAAAAATATTGAATTTAGAGCGTCGAACACGATTTTTGTTTTAAAGTATTTATGCTCATTTACATTAAGTGACTGCATTAGGCTCGCTGATGGTATTGAACTGTATAAAATTTATTCATCAAGTTTTTTCTGTTAAAGATATGAATGATATGAAATTGTTCTCTCAATTCAACGTTTAGTTTGTTGGCTTGATGTCTTTGCCTTTTTGTGCTGACCTTTTTCTTCCTAACCGTTTCATTTTACCTACATAATGTTTTGTTTTACGTTTCCTCTTTAACACACGTTCATTTCTGTATAAGTATGGAATCATTTTACATAATGTAACATCTAATTAGTTCAACTAAGTAGAGCCTCCATCAGTCAAGATTCATTTTTGAATCAATATGAAACACTAAAGTTATTACTTAATTAAATAAGCTAGACGGGAAAATGCATTTTAATTTAGCTTTACTAAAATAAACAAAGCAAAACCCGCTCCCATGCGCAAAAAGTAGTCTCAAAAGTTTGACTTCTTAGAAAAATATGTTGCAGACGGGCAACTTAAAAGAATTTTAATGCATTATTTCTTTAGTGCAAGTTTAATTTACGGACAAAACTTAGACAAGCAGCTGTTTCACCGCAAGCGATTGTGCTGGTTACATTCCCTGTATTTAGAGTTATTACAACATTGTAAATATAATGTTATTGTATCTAAATATTATGTAGTAATGTCTAGGAAAAATGGTTAGGTACAATTAATCTTCAAAGACCAAAAAATTACAAAAAATTCGAGAATTAGTAGATTAAAACAAAAACATCGCACCTAGAGCAAGATTGCACGTAAATGACGAGACGGGTATTTTTGAACATACCACTGTTAGAATTTTGGTCACTGGTAGAATTTTGGTCAAGTTTCAGGGTACCAAATCACCATCGCATAGTAGTGAGGCCAGAGCCTTGCCGTATAAACAGCAAACAACAAGCTCTCAAACTCTAATGAGCGACAGAGTGCAATTTCTTGTAGCTACTACACTGCACCGGTGATCGCATATGACAGTTTCTTGTTTTTGAAGTTCCCTATTAAATTTAGATTAGAATAGATGTTCCATTAACCGGGATCTGCTAAACCTTCTTGCTATAACATAATTATGTCTTTGTACGTAACTTTTAAACAAACATCATTTTGGTACGTGATATTGTCGGTTCCGGTTGTAATCGTTAGATGTCGATTAGCTATTAAAGACCACCTGGCCGATAAAACTTGTTTCAAAATAAAAATTATAACTCAAAAAAACCGACCTCAACATGAACAAGCAGAAAACTCAAAAAATACCCGGCAAATATCGCTAAAGTTAAATACCTAGGACTACAAGACAATAATTACCAGCGTTCGAATAAAAAAAGAAGACTCAGTAAAAACCTATGAGAAAACGAATAATACATAAAAATCAAATATACGTTAACGGTAACTCAAAAATACGCACTAGATGTTGCTTTTTATATGGGACAACGAAAAGATGACAATGATTTGGTTTGAAATAAAATCATTAAATGATTTAATACCGCTCATGTATTTCTGCTTGGCCCAACGTTAGCTGATAGAGAATGCGATTAGCATTAAGCTCGCCTTTTGTTCCGTTATATTGTTTATAGTGGTCAATTAAGTTTAAATAAATAAATAAAAAGAATTTTCAAAATCAGTTCACCCTTATAATTAATTGTTGTCCAACTCTAGACCTCCTCCTTTTTTGAAGTCAGTTAAACAAAATAGGAGAATAGAGAATAGAGGAGATACAACCTATATGGCACATAGCACATACCCAGGGAGGCGGTTGAAAGTCCGTTTTTGGTCTGGGTGAGTGTTATTGTAAATAAGTAATGAATACTCTAGAAAACTTATTTATTCTGGAGGAAATACCGCAAAATATAAATAAAATGATTAATTTCATTCCAGTAAGATATTAATGGATTGTTAGTATAGCTGGGCTAAAGGTTGAGGAATTAGGATCGGTATAAATAAACAATGCGACGGGAAAGGTTACACTGGGTCGTGCTATTTTAAGGTCCAAATTGAATTACTCATCTTATTTTTATTTCACCTATTTTGTATGGCTCGTGTGAACTTAGTTTATCAAATTATTATTTATTGAAATAATGTAACAATAATAAATTATGACAATAACCTATCGGCTACAATGATTTTTCATGAATTAATTATTATAAGTACTTGATAAAAATTATGTTACGTAAATATTCTCCATTTATTGTAGAATGTAATGGAGTGAAATGTTTTAATTATTTTAGCATTAACAATAAAATTATATTCATGATTTTGTACAGTGTGCTAAATATTTTTGCATTTAAGAATGATAATGAATCAGCAGAATAAATCACTTCTACCATTGGAATATGGTCTGCATTGAAAAATACATTTCTTTTAAATTCTAGACTTTATCGATAAATAGTCATTCAATCGCGTGAGAGTTTTTAGCGTCAATCCTATTCTCATAAGATTTCTAGAATAAAATATAGCAGATATTTTAACTACCTTGTAAATTCTCTTGTTATCAATGATTAATTATTATCAAAATCACACAATTACATTTTTACTATGTCTATGTTTGTTTACTGAATGTCGCGTAACTTTTCTTTGTAGGTAGGTACTAGGTACAATACAAAAAATACTCTTTGTTGATCATCAGTTTTAACAAAAATTACAAGATATAACAGAAAGAAAACAATCGGCGGACTTATTGCTAAGCAGCAATTTCTTCGAGAAAACCTAAATAAATAGGTGAAAATTAATGACGACAGAGACTTTTAGTTAGGGTGTACGAATATTAACTTTGAAATAAGAATAATATCCTGTTTACCACACACAATTCACACCAAACTAGTACAAGGTACTCGTACATGAGGCGGTGATTGCACATGAATCGCTTATCATCGATTACACGACACATCGGAAACCGCACGTTGTCGCAATAAATCAGCCAGGGTCGGGCCGAGCCAATACGTTACCCCTCGGGCGACCTCTGTCACGCCTCTTGGTTTCCTAAAACTGTGTGCTTTTGTTCTTTGACGGGCCTTGTTGGGTTGTTTCTTTTGAAGGTTCGAAGATCACGAAGTTGATAGTTGTAAACTTGTTGTTATAAATTTAAATTATCTACTGACTCATACGGGAGTAATGTGATGCAGTACCTATGCTCAAGTTTTAAAGGAGAGAGATTCTTCTAGAAGAAAAGTAGTTCAATAATGGATACACTCCATTTCAAATCTTAAAACTATTTTTGAAAATTTTTGTACGTGTCCCACAAGTCTGTGATGATTTATTTTAAATGGTTTGTTCAAATTAACCCAACATTTTACCTAAGTGTTTATTTTGTTTAATGTTATGAAAGACGAGAACTTAAAATCCTTAATGATCAAACAATGGATCAAAAAAACTATGAGTAGCACCAATGATATTAAATATTGATTACTTACCGATATGTAAATGAACTAGATTGATACGAAGAGCACAACCCTAAGATTTTGTCATGTACTTATCAACGGAGTTTACAATAATCCTGAAAAGATCTGATCATAAGCCCAGGAGTAGAACGACTTACAAAGATATAGGCCGTGAATAGCTAATAACCTGATTATATCTCCCCACCGCTGCACTGCCCTATATTGTGGATTTGTCCACAAGCCGTAAATCAGAGAGGGATTCACCTTGTTCTGCTCAGCCTCAGGGCGCGCGCTGTCATGGTCGCAGCAATTGTTTTCTCCTTTCTATCTATTTTGAACTAGATTTTCTTACGCTATTACTTCATTAGGCTCTCAGTTTTGTAGGTTATGTTATAAACTGGGAACCATTCACAACCCTAGTGCATAAATTTTGGATGATATACAGATTTGTTGAGTCGTAGGCGCATAGACTTATAGTATCTACTCTGTTTGATCTGGTCAACATTGGCAGGGTTTACATTTAAATGTGTTATGTAACAAATTTTAAAGTCACTCTGAAAGAAACTTAGCATAGAAACCCTTTTCCTCCTATGCATCTAGTAACTTAATTTTAATAGAGACACTTTTTAAAACGTTTACATAACATGTTATTGTCGATGATAAAGTATGGAATGTCTTTGCGGCTCTTGTTAAAGCAGTCTTATTATGTGCATTACTCGGTCTCAGTTTATAGATTTGATTCTGATAGCAATGTTGGTTGGTGTATGTTTCTGAGAATTCTCTTTTACCAGTTCCAGAAAACTGGTTTTACTATAGAACGAAGGGTGCAACCCGTGCAACATTGTAAGAAAATATTTAAATTGGCATCCGTTAAATTCGATTATAATTTTACATTTTACGCGACAATTAGGATCTCTTTATGGATCAATCAGAAAATGGTTTATGTTGAACACTATCTTGCGTAGCAGAGGTTGTTAAATATAAATGTAGGTCTTTTTGAATATTAAAAGTTTCTCTTTGAAATAGTTACAAGTAAAAACACAGAGAGCGATGACGCGACATCAGACATATGTAAATATCCACTTGGCCGAGAACCAAACCCGGGGTTCCTCGTTCTATGGGCTGTATTAGCAACCGGGTAATCAACACTCGTAATAAAAATGTAACTGATGTATGTTTGTACATTTATTAATATTTGAAAAAGAAGTAGGTACTTTTGAAACACTTGAAACAGCCAATAGAAGCCATCTTTATTACTTTAAGAACTTTTGTCTGTATGTTTGTTCGGCTATCTCACAAATACTATTAAAGAAATTTGGCGCAGTTTTCACAAACGTATTACTAGAACTAACTTAAAAACTAGTGTATGTTTCATAATATTAAAACAATGAAAACTTGAGACATAAATAATATATGACAGGACTACTCTGCTTGCTAGTAGGTATACACAATAAAAAAAAATACGGCCAATAGGTACAGAAATAAATTTCGAGAAATAGCAGTTATCAGTTTCCTTAAAGTTGTCGGTTTATACACGAAGGGTGTCCTGATGGCCGTCAACAATATGAAACCATTCGTGAGCCATTCGGATAATCCTTATCGACCGGCCTCGTACTGGGGTTCATATGTCTTGCTGCGTCCTGTTGAAAATAATACAGTTCGTTTTTGGATTCATTATTATATCACGTTATAACGATGAAATACATTTTAAATAAACGCTAGTTAAAAAAAATTGGCGTTTAAGTGATTTGGAGGGCATGTAAAGTCGCTAACTCCTGCTGTTATTGTTAGATAGTAGTCGTTGACGACGGACGGTAGCCTTAGAAGAGCTAAAGAGCTTGTGACACATGAGTAATTTCTCTACTTATTTTCCACCTTCCACTTATCCCCCCTTTCCAAATTCACACTAAAGTAGCAAGGTAAAGTAGGTATACTCCAACCCTTCTTCAGGAGAAATCGTTTACCATCATGCTTATCTGCTCATTTATCGCTTATTTGCATATGAAGAAAATCCTTTTAAATCAATTTCTTATATCATTCTTCCAGTACAAAATATTCCGGATGTCACAGAAAGCTTTAAAATAAACATTTGTGTGAGAAATAGAGCCGTCAGTAGGCTGGCATCTTCCATCGCATGCGATTAACGGTACAAAGACGTCGCCCCAAGTACACTACACTTGCGTTGATCACCAGTATTAGACCTTCCTCCCCGCTCGCATAATATCAGATAATAATAGATAAAGGGGTGGCTGAAAGGATAATCGTGGCTCTACTTGAATTGGTCTTGTTTACCTGAATTGCTTGTAAACCATATTTAGAACGTAGATCCGAAGGTGTCTGGAAAGGATAAAGTTTATTGATAAAAATAAATATGCCTATTTTTTAGAATGAAATAATATTGAAGAAGGAATTTAATGAAGCGGAACGGTCATTCGTTTTTGCTGTTATATTTTGCTGCTTTTTCTACTGAGAATGGTTACAGTAGGTACTTTTTCAAGTTTTACTCACGTTTTATTTTCTAAAAATATATTTTATTTTATTAACATCAATTAAAGGTATTTTTATTTTATAAATCTTTCTCGTTTTTTACATTTATCTAAACATGGTTTTCGAATATCTATGTGTTATTACAGTATGATATATAATGGTACATTATGTACTAATTATAATTTAATTAATTATAATGTAATGTAATGTAATTTATGGTACATCATTCATTGTAATAGCTAAATTCTGTCAATTTTAAAATTTCAATTGAAATCAAATGAAATGAAATATTAAAAGCGGGCCCCGAAAAATCACACGCAAATGACGCAAGGAAAACATACGGTTGGAGTCAGTTCTATTTTCTTTAGCTGAATGATTTATTTGCATTTGAGAGACGGGAGCTGTCATCGGGCACAGTTTATGCAGGACTGACCCATGTATATAATAACTATGCAAATTATTCCGATACCGTCCCCCAATCGACCCAGCTTGGTAAATTGAATTTGTAACTCTGATTAAAACCATCCTTTGATATGCCGATTTGTGAAAAGCATGGACGCCGGATTTTTAATAAACACACGTCCAATACGTCGATGTTCTGCGATCAATTTGCATAAAAATGGGCACGGGTAAATTAAGAATTCCAAATTTAATATGAAAATAATAAATGACCATCAGAAAATATGCCGCCATACTTTTGTTATTGCGTGAGTATGCAAAAGTTGATTTTAACAATGTTTTTGTCACAGGATATAAACGAATAAATGAATCGTGATTTGGTATGGTGGATTTAAGTATGGTATGGTAGATGGCAGAGTAAGATCAGTGACATCTCAAAAAAACACTGTCGTTTATTTAGACAAAATGCAAAAAAATGTTTCTATTAAAATCGTCCTTTCCCACGATACCGGATTTTATCCCGAAGGGTACAACACTAACGTAGCAGTTTCCAAAAATATACCTTAATGGAAAGCATCGCTTATTACACCTTTGTGCCGAATTTTAGGAACAGACTGGTACATTAATGAAAGATGAGTATTGCACACGTACAAACATAGTTTTCAATTTCGGAATGTATGACTCGTTCCCCTATTTCGAGCGATAGAAGTTATAATCAACAATACGCCACCCTCTTTTTTTGATACACACGGGATTTCCTTTCAATAATTTTACGTGCTATTACTTTTTTAATAATTAATACATTAAAAGAGTTTTCCTATTTGAGCTTTCTGCTTCACTGGATTTCCTGTATTAAAATAATACCTGTTAGTGCATAGATTAATCGGAATTTCATGTAACGAATGTTGTTGTATCCACGTTTAATGGTTTTATCATGAGAGTGGATTATTAAAATTTTCCCTGAGGAATAATAATAATGTCATAAAAATCGGTTGAATAGCTTTATTGAATTGGTAGATTTTAGATATATATTGTTATATGCCTGTCTGATTTAAATGAATTAAGGGTCTTGTGTTAAAAAATTATTTGTCAAATTCAAGTGCGCAAAAAATGGCCAAACAAATGATATATCGCTTTGATGACCTCTAAAAGCACCTTTGAAGCGAGGCATTCCGGGTTCAATTACCGGCGGAGGGATACTCAGATTGATGTGACAAATAAATGTTTATTTTTGTATCGTGAGTGCAAATGTTGTTATATTTCCATTACACCCGCGACTCACGGAATCCTGGTACAGGGGTATGAGTATGTCATTTATATATCTTATCGCTCGGTACTAGGACAGAAGAAAAATTGTATAAGATTTTTCACCATCACTTCTACATACACGCGCCAGTTGTCAGATATTATATATAAATAATGCATTGTAATCATCATGTCGAAAAAAAGTAATTGTGATAGTGTCGTAGAAGACAGTAGATTACAATGACGCAAGGGAAGCTTCAAAGTTATAAAATTTGACGCTTCCCTTGCGTCATACAGCAATATAAATTCATTCTAACCGAGTTTACCATGACACTCACGTATTTTTATTTAAAATCTATAGTAATAATATAAAGCTGGAGAGTTTGTTTGTTTGCTTGTTTGAATGTGTCAATCTCAGGAACTACTGGTTTGAATTGAAAAATTCAGTTTAATATACCATTTATTGAGCGAAGTTATATAACATCACGCTAAGATCAATAGGAGAGGCACAACATTTTTTCTAATTTTAAGCGAGGATGTCTACTTGTACGAAATAAAACAAAGGTTGCATAATTTTTATAACAAATATTATACTGTTTAAGCAGCTCATAGAGTGTTGTTCGACAAATTACATGCCCGTGTGTCAATTCTGCGTCACGCACATTCCTATGCGATTATACTAATGCCGTTTTGATTAAAATGCAGCGCGCTTGCCTTTTTCAATATTGAATTTTACGCTGAGTCTGGTTTTAAATCCTTTAATGTCGAAAATAAATGGATTGTTTCATACAAATTGAAGAGACAGTTCATCAATTCACGCGCGATAAGTCGGGTCTTTTATATTGAAAGGACTTAGCAATGTCGAGTCGACTAAATTATCGTCACGATTTATTGTTGCTTCACTTTCGCATTTACCTTTTCTAAGAGCTGGCAATTATAATGTGGACTGATTTATTGGTCAAGCAGTGATAGACAATAGGTTTGGAAGGCATACGTTATTAGAAAAAATACGTTATTAGAACTTAACTATTATCACTTGTTTCGGAGGAAAAAATATTAGAAAACACGTATGTACACCTTAGAGTTCTCCAAAATAAGTATGTTCTTTAAGGTGTGTGAACTTGTCTAATCCGCACTTGATAGTTGATGACCTCTACTACACCCATTGCGAATAGATAAGACCCAAGTCTAGCGGTGTTATAGTTATTAGTTGCAACGATGATGGTAATTTGGTAATTGACTTGGTCAGACTCTGAAGTACCAGTTGCATTCCAAACGTACTGCCTACTGGGTTTCTCATAACGAGTTTTCCTCCACGACACCCAAAATACATACATAGTTTACCGGCAGTTCGTCTTCAATTTCAGATAGAGGTACAACTTGCAATTTAAATACGATCTAATCGGACGCACCATAAATCGAAACCCGGGTTTACATTTAATAAACATTAACATGACGAATTCACTTGATTTTATTACAAATTAGATTTAGAAAAATGGTTCTGATGCCATTCCAGCCCATGGTCCCATACTTCAATGAACTTTGTCTTTACCACGAACATTAAAATGGTAAATTCTCATTAGACAACCGGCAATATATAACTATTGTTATTATCATTTAATCTGTCCGCTTGTGCCACAATACAGGTAACCCTTTACCCAAATCACTCAAAGTACTTTACAACCCGGGTCCCGCGTAACTTCGCCCAGGAATGGGTTAAACGAGCATTTGATTTACCTGGATTATTTATAACTCAAATAACTTCTAACTACCTATTCATTGTGGGATACTGAGTGATCGAAGTAAGCAAATAGTTATACTTGTTTATTTAAACTTGCACAACAAAATCTTCAAGAAAACGAATTAAAACAAATAAAAATAAAACAACAATAAAAATCAAACATACAGTATTTAATCCAAGGGAATCAAAATGATCTTCATGACTGGTACTGATAAGAACAATCTTGGCCGTCTCTTAATTTTGCACAATACAATTTGCTTCGTCAGATCAATAATTTAACTTAAGTCATCTTAAATCACCAATATTATTATTTCATTGTAATTCATAATTGCAGTTACTAGACTAATGATTAGAACTAGATAATTCCAGATTTTGTAAGTTATTTGGTCACTCGAAAACTGCTCGCTTTCGAGTGACCAAATTGTACATTATGCTGATACCTATTCTTATTTTGGTTTTCTTTTCTTTCTTTCTCGGCTGGAAAAGAATCCTTGACGCTTTTAGTATCACTGATGTCTTAAGCGACGATGTCCAAGTACCTATGTGTTGGTATTAGTTCCTCTAGATAGGAAAAAGTTTATTTCACTGATAGATTTTTTTAGGGTTTCTTTTTCATTGTCTTTTAGTTATCTAGGTTATTAATTACGATAGTTTCATCAGCGTTTATTAGGCACTTTGGAACGCGGAAGCGCTTTAGAAATTTAACTACTCTTATACAAGCTTATATTATCTTATATTATCCATCCAATCGACTGCGCCTACAGTTACCAACAAATTACTCACGATATAAAGCACCAAGATGTGAGTGCAAGAGCTATGACTGATACAGAACTGAACGATACTCAGGATAATCTGATGTTTGTCAAATAGGTCGGAGGCACGATAAGTTGCGCAATGAATAATTTGAAGCGTCATCATGAACTCTTAGAATCATTGAGTTAATTTGAATACTGCTTAGAATCTCAGAATCAAAATAGATCTGATGCGAAACGTAGCAGAAGATTATAAATTTGCTGATATTCAGTTCTGCAATTCATGAGGTGTTAGCTTATAAAATATCCAGGATCGCTGGTTGTTGATTTTTAAGTTGCTTTATTTTAGAACTACCGTTTTAGAAGGGTCAAGGATACATGGCAATGTAGGTATATGTATATATCTAGTATTGTTATGTATTTATTATATTAATAAATGGATGTGGGTATCACATTGTATTAATCTTATTCTGTATTTTGTCATCCAACTTTGAGTCAACGTTTTTAAACTTAAAATTGATTTTCTTGTCGAAAATACTTTAAATTAAATTAGGATTGATACACAAGAAGTTAGCGACTTGTAAAGCGAAGAGCAGCTTGTCGTAAGCTCTATTTTGCATACAGCCCTAATTTACATATTCTTGATAGTTCAGTGCGATAAGTGCGTATTGTTCTTGATTACGGGCGTAACGTTCCGCCTCCATTTATAGGTCATCTGAATGATATGCTTGTCATATTCATTGTTAATTGGATTCTTTAGAAACCTCTGTTATGTCATTATAAACAAGATGTTGTGGTATTAACTTATTTCCTAAGAACATCTAACCAGATATTATTTCCTTTTCATTTCTGTTCAAAAACTCGCTCTCGTAGGTAACGTCTCTCTTTTAAAACTATTTCAATCCTATTTATATCATAAAATCATGTTTTTAATAATAAAAGATAAGGATAAGTTTAACTATTTATTCTAATAAAAGAAAAACACCAGTAAACGTAAAATACAAAAGAGAATGAGAACAAGAATCTCCGATACACGTAAAACATATTTGTTTCCGCCAAACGTAAATGTTTCGAGTTTACTCTAAACTAGACAGTATTTCTCGCGCAAAGCGTTAATGCGTGGAAGTGAAATATGAATAACAAAAGTATAAAGACATCTGCTCTTGCGAGGGAAAGAGCAGAATTTAATATTAAATTAAGGTGTTACGTGGAAATCGAGGTAGGGCCAGAGGTGAGAATAAATCCACGTGATATACGAGCCCCGGACTGGGTGACACGTTTGAGGTAGCATTTTTAGGTTTACACTTTTCTATACGATTTCTAGTCTGTTATGAATGTTGTTATGTATTTATGTGTTTCGTTTCCGTTACTTAATTCTTACAAGTGAAAGAATTTGTTGGTAGAATACGACGCATCTGTTTCACTTTCAGTATACTGAGTGTTCCGTGTTGTGTACTGCTTATGCCTACTGTTTCTTACATAAATATTTTACTAATAAAGTAGGGCGATGAGTGACAAGGTGGCTTGTCACTCATAGCGAAGGCTAGTGATAAATAAGATAGCAATTACTCAATTAGGTCAATCTGGTCAATCAAAATTACACATTACCGGCCAAGAAAGACGCGGGCGCATTATCTAGCTCTACAGCTGCAACATGCATTACATATTATATATTAATTTTATCGCCGTATTTGAAAAATAGTGACGTGGTTTATATGTATTTTCCTGCGTATAAGCAATGCCAGGATAAATCCAAGTGTTGCAGAAAGCAGTGTTTTCTTATAATATGACGGAAACATCGAGCCCTTTTTCAGTGAGATAAGCCACGAACAAGATTTCAAAATCCCTTAAATATGAATGGCTATAAATCTTGGTTCTAAATTCTATCATAGACGTCAAACATCGGTAGATAATTTTACCTGGAAACATTATTAACTGCAAATAGTTCAATAATGCAATTACCGGACTCAAATTCATTCCGCATTTGAGAATGCAATGCAGATTGTTGAATGTTCTCACTTCGATAATATCAAATATTTAGGGTCTGTTTCACAATGTATGGATAAAGTACCAAATAGCTATGCAACACATAAATTATTTGGAAGATAAAAGTTCCGAATAAGAAACTTCGCGTTTCACAATCATATTTTATCCTACACACAGTTATCCGAAACATAAGGGAGATTGCGGTGGCAACACCAAATTCGTGCGTTCCGTTTTTGTTTGTCTTTTTTTTACGAACAAATAAAGTTACTAAATTCTATAGAAAAACAGAGAAAATTTTGGTGGTCATATAATATTACTTGTAACGGAACGGGTTGTCATTTGACGAACTGTCATTTTTACATGTTATTTTTGTTTGTTATTGTTAGGTATACCTAATTGAGTATTTTAGTTCGGTGCCTTCGGCTTGACCTTTCGCGTATTAATTCTCCCTGAGTAGTTAGTGTATATTGTTTTTGTGATTCGAAAGTGGCATCAAAAAATGTCGACGCAAAAACGTGAAAGAAGCGTCAATTTTAGCCGGGAAGAAGTCGAGCTTCTAACTTCGCTTGTTGCTGAACATAAAAATGTTCTAGAAAATAAAAAGAGTGACTCAGTCACCTGGCAGGAGAAAGAGCAGTGCTGGAAGACGCTGGAGACGGTATTTAATAGCACAAGTGGGCTAAACTTTCGCAGTGCTAAAACTTTGAAAGCTAAATACGAAGGCTTAAAGAGGGCTACAAGAAAAAAGTCTGCCTTTATACGTGCTGAAACCTATCGTACAGGAGGTGGCCCTAGTACTGCTCCTCCTCTTACTCCTGTCGAGGAAAAAGTTAAAGACATGATATTGTTGTCTGTCGAAGGAATTGAAAGTCAATTTGACTCCGATCGCATTGGTAAGATATACAAAACAAATTACTTTATTTTCTCTCACAAATGAAACAATATTACATACATTTGTAAATTATAGTAGGTACAAATCATTTAGTTTCGTTTCGTTTATTACAGTACATATATATTTTAAATTATTGTACAGTATTGTAATCATTGTACAGTAATACCTTGACTAGTCAACCTGTCTATTTAATCGTGTTTGAATGAATGCCCTTTATGTTTCAGATTCTACACAGCAAATTCCATCAAAACAAGGAATTATTGAAATTATGGACTTACAAAAAGTTGATGTAATTTTAGAAAGTGAATCTAACCATTCAGTTGAGGCAGACATTTGTACACGAAAGGAAGATTCTGATGAGGAACAACTTCCAAAAACAAAAATAAGTAAGTAATGCTTCAAATTGTTATGCCTCAGAGTTGTTGTTAAGCTGATACAGTAGGACTTTACCTTTTATGTTTAACTTCAGGTGAATGTGGTAGTGCTACGCCCAAGAAAGTGACAATCGAGAATTGGACCAACTGGAAGCCAAAATCTCTGCGTTCCAAAAAACATCCTGCTTTATGTAAGTTCTTTGTATTAAAGTATGTTGATATTAAAGTGGATTTATTTTATTATTATTATCAGCCTATCACAGTCCACTGGTGGACATAGGGTTTTGCCCCTAGTCACCATGCTAGGAGGCGGGTTGGTGACTGCAGTATTTGTAGAGACTATGTTGTCTTCACGGGAGGCGTTGCTGCCCACCTCTCGGATTAGCCCTATGCTGATTTATTGCTCAGTGACAAATATATACTCGTATTATTATAAATGGTTATTCATTGGAGCGATATCACTTTAGGCATCATGATTCTATAATTTCTATTAAAATGAATGAGATAATCATATATCTAAACATTGCACTCTCGACTAAGGGTTTATTCGCCTTCTTCGATACCCACAAGCAAATATTGGGTGGTACTACTCTTCTCTGCTGCCACCACACGGCTAACCAATCAATCTATTTTCAGCTACTCCCAAGATGAAAAGGCCATTTGAAAAAGTTGCAGAATCAAAATTAGAGATTGCAGATCTGCAAAAGAAGATTCTAGAGGAAGAGCTTCTAAATAAGAGAAAGCAATGGGCATTTGAAGAGGAAGAAAGAGAGCATAAGAGAGAATTATGGGCCATAGAAAAAAATATATTGTTAAATAAACTAGAAAAATAATAAATTTTGTGCCGGGACCAGGGATGTATTGTAATAATAAAAATTTGTTAAATAAATGCATTGAATTTTTATTTCATTTATCTCAAAAATGTTGTAATCGTTAAAATATTATAGTAATAAAGCAAAATAATCACTGATAAGATTACTTCGCACCCTTGCATTTCCCACATTTTCAGTTCCGCTTTGATAAAAAACATCATCTGGTTCATCTACTTGTTGTAGCAGTTCAAAATGTTCATCTCGCATATCAATAGCAATATTGTGCAACACTGCACATGCCACTATTACCGCTTGTACACGAGATACATGAAGCAAAATCTTTTTGGACAAAATGGGGAACCGATTTTTCCAAACACCATATGTCCTTTCCACCACATTTCTGCTTCGTATTTGTGATTCATTATAAAGCTGTTCAGCTGGGGTCATGGGGTTTTGGAGAGGAGTTAGTAGGTATGAAGTATTTTCATAGCCTTTATCACCAACAATCAAAAGGTTACCAAATTCCCCATTTATCAGTCTTTGTCTTATGAATGAATTGTTGAAAATTGTTTGGTCATGTGCTGCTCCTGGCCATCTAGCCACTATGTCTAAAATCTTCAACTTTGCACTCACTACAGTTTGAACATTAAAAGAAAACTGTGACTTTCTGTCTCTCCATTCTTCTGCGTTGTCTCCACCTAAAATAACAAAATTTATATTATAAAAACTAGAAACAATATTTGAATAAATAACAAAGTACAAACTAATAGCACCTTCATAGTTTATTTGATGTTATGTTTTTATAAGGTTATTATTAGATCTTTTACCTGGAGATTTTATAGGAACATGGGTACAATCAATAGCGCCAATGAGTCTTGGAAATTTAGCTATGTTGTAAAACTCTTGCTGTATTTTTCGAGTATCGGTTGGAAATTTAATAAACTCAGGACGAAACTGTGCAATAGCCTGTGAAACCAAGCTGACAATGCGACTGGCAGAAGCTTTGCTGACACCAGAGAAATCACCGACTACTGTGAGAAAACTTCCTGTTGCATAATATCTCAAAGTCAACAGTAGACGAGTAATCGGCATTATTGCATGATTTCTGAAATAAACATGGGTTAGATTAAGTACATACATAACGAATTCGTTGGTTAAACAAATAGAGTCCTATTCCTACTTAATTTGTCTAGCCCCGGAAAACTAGACACAAAGCAAATCTATTGTAAAGTGGATCCATTAGGATCCAGCAAGGCCCAACAGGTAGCTAAACCAAAAATTGCGGGTTTTATGTATTGTATCTAGGTATTTACCTTTCTGTAGGAGCAGAAATTGTTTCTTCAATCATTGAATAAACAAACATCACGGCTTCTTTAGTAAGTCTGAACCGTGTCCTAAAGTCCGTTTCGTCCAATGTTTCCATATAGTTAGTTCTATACTGAAATAAAGGATTCCTGCGCGGTGTTGTGATGCGATCAAAATATTCATCAAACTCATCTTCAAGAGTTTCAAAAACGTCCATCATATTGTTACAAGTTCGAAATATTATTGAAACTATAATATTGAAAGTATTGAAACACAACGTTTTCTTGTCTGACATCTGTCAAACACAAATCTCTCATAGAATATACACTTATGTTTCAGATAAATTGTGCTATTTGCCACTTCATCGGCCACATAACTTATGATGGACTTTATGTGACACATAGCGCTATGTGACAGTCGTGAAACGCAACAATCGTGTTTATCCTACAAATAAGTAACAAATAGCTTATTTGGAACTTATGTAGAACTTATCCGTACATTGTGAAACAGGCCCTTAGTATTCAACGGTTGTTTCATCGCTGACGGGTGGCGATGTAATAATGGTAGGTATTATTAAGCTGAAGTTCACTTTTTATTCATAACTATTATCTAATAATAACTCTTTTAAGCTCTTGTTGGAACAGATTTTCAAGAATTTTGAAGATCAAGACAAAGTTTGAATTCATTAAACGAATAAAACTCAAAAAAATATATCGATAACATAATTGGCAACCAATTTTAAATCATATTATGTTGTTTCGCTGATATTTTTGTGTCGTACGTATCGTTCGTAGCATGATGCCTTTCTCGACAAATCCAGCACAGCACAATCCAGCACAAAAATAATTGTTCAAATCGAACCTGTAGATAGTTCCTGAAATTACCCTGTTCAAACAAACAATCATACTCTTCAGCTTTATAATTGTTAGTTTAAAATTATATGATTAAAATAGTTTACACTCCTCAAATTTATGTAGATAACAAATGCAAACTATACTATTCACCGGAATTACAGTTTTGGCACACATAATGTTGGCTGCTACTGGCATGAATAACCATAACGCATTCCAATCTTGTGACAACATTATGTAAATCGGTAAATTAAACCAAATAATGGAACTGTCTTTCTCTTCAATTTGTTTCGTATACCTTCATTCTATTAAATGTGGTGCTATATATTGAACATGTATTTCTCTTTACGATCTTTACAGAGATATCTTTTATAGAATAAGGTAAGAAAGCTGCCCATGAAAATTGCTCTAAGATAGTTATTACTGAGTTAATTTGTTAGTATGAGTAAGGAAGGCATTGAAAATAAAACGAGCCATTTTATGATAATATAAAATCTTTGAAAGACGGCGCCGGCCATCTGCCTTTTTTATTTAAAAAATAAATAAGTTTTGAGGGTACTGACATTTTACAAAAATATTATATTCCTCTTTATTATCACGATAAGAAATCATTTTAAATTAAAGAATCATTTTTGTTATAAAAATATTCTATGTTCTTTCTTAAAGTCAACTTTATATTAAAACTAGTAAATCCGCCCTCGCTTCGCTTCGGGGAACCAGTCCCTTCAAAAATCCCTATAAATTTTAACAAATTATGTTATTCCGATGTCTAAGCTATATTACTGCAAAGTTTCATGAAAATCCGTTCAGTAGTTTTTGCGTGAAAGAGCAACAAACACACACACACACACTCACTCACTTACTCACATACTTACATCCTTACAAACTTTCGCATTTATAATATTAGTAGGATTTGTACCAAACATTGAAATTATTACAATGGTTTAGGTTTCTTAGACAGACAGGTAGACAGAGTTAATTTTGCAATTATAATATTAGTTACTAGTTACGAGTATTGTTAGTTATTATCAGATAAATATTGCACAAATGATAATGTAATATGTCGGGGTAAGCCTGTAGTGTTGCACCGTACTTATGAATAAAACATTCAGCTCGTAGTTCAATTTTCCGCTGCTTTACACTGACCCGTTGATGCTTTCTGACTTCCTAGTATACGATCATAAAAATCTTTCTCTCTCTATGTAGTTCGTGGTACTAGGACTGTATAGTCTTTGATGGGTAATAGCAATGGAAAATTTATTCACAAAATTGCGAATCCAGCGCCTTTTAATTTGACACTCGATTTGGTGAAGGAAAACATCGCAGATACTTAAGAGGTTTCCATAAGGTTTTCAAAAGTGTGTAAAGTCAGCCAATTTGTACTAAACCTGCGTGGTCTTAAGCTTAAATTAAACTTAACTGTTTTCACTGTGAATACTCAATTTCAGCAGTGAGAGGAAATACTAATAGAATGGAGACATGGATTACAAATGAATACAAAAGATGGTTAAACAGTTTTGAATAGATTAAAACATAATAATGTGTAGAAGGATTTTTACTACTTTGCTACTGTTACGCAGTAGCGATAGTCTGCGAATTACAATAAAAGATAAATAAATAAAAACAAAGTCCCAAACGCGTAGAAATTAAATTCGAATTTCAAACTCCTATTCCCCATAAAACACCCCATTCCCTCGGATTCCTTTTATTCTAAACTACTTATGCCGTTCACTTGTCTACTGAAACTAAATATGTTTACATAGCCAAAGTCAAAGAAAAATAGAGAGAGCATTCACTTTGAAGTCTTATAAACCTGATGGCAATATAGAAACACAACGAACTTGTATTTCGTGTTACTTTTATTCGACTTAATATATTTTAGCTCGGGAAATACGGTGGGAATATGAACAGATTAAAAATACACTTTTCTTCGTGTGTGGTTCTGAACGAAATAGTCGTTTGATTTTCAATAAACGCAGCTTAAAGAGCTGCAATTTCGTCATCCCTACCGGGTAGTTATTACTTTCGAAAAATTTTTAACTTCCCGCTAAGAAAATTGAAAACATTATCAGCTGTCAGCGTTATGAGGTCCCGAGAAGCTATTCAATAATAACCGCGGTGGTGTTTGTAGACTGTATATATGTGTGTGTTTGAATTTGTGTGCGTCTGTGTATGTGAGCCTCTCGTTTTTGGATTTTAGATTTTACTCAAAAATGGATGCCGAACCAAAGTCCTTCAAAATCAGTAGATCTCTTCGGGGGATATCGTTGTCTAGACATGAAATAAACCGTTTTTTCAACATTACTTCCCGATTTCCTTAATTATAATTTAGCGCGAATTTTCGCGCCAAACTACTTCCAAGAAATTCATAAGCCACCGCAATATAATCGTTAAAACATCACCAAGGGTGATGTCTGGCTTTATCGCTAGACCATCACTAAGCACCACCATCACCGCCAAGCCCACACCAACCCTTCATCTCGCCACCATACCTGATACCATCGCCACCGGCATTCCACCGTCAAGCTTAACCTCCCCTAGCTACATCCCAGCGTCAACAACCGTATACCGATACAACCATACAACAACCGTACTACGGCCACATTTAAAACTTCTACTACACCGTAATCAGCTGTGGCTGTATTTTTGTCATTCAAACGCAAGCGCCACTACACTCTGGGAACTCCATTAAGTCAAGTAGAAGTGTCGCTAAACATGCTTCACTTTACGACCGTTTAGCGGCTCAGGAGATCTACGTGAGATACATTATGCGCTTACGTCATTAGACTTAACCACCATCTTCTTAATATCCGCAAAATGTTTCCTTAGAAGCCCATAATTTCATACTCATTTTAACGACTTTCGTACATAAACTAAGGTCATAAAAATGGATGAGGAGGAGTATTAAAAAACGAGTACAGGTTAAAAATATTGAATTTTCACGAGAAATTCATATTTTTGTCATTTTGGGACAGAGGACTTCATCCATTTTAAGTTCAAGGTAGTCTCCTTTGCTCCTCATGCATCATGTTTACCTGTCCCTTCAGTTGGTGGTGGATTGACTCTTTACCATCAGGTTTAAATATGACATGCATTGATGGAGAGAGTCTATCCAAATAGCAAATCAGCTAGGACTTTGCAAATCTTTAAATTTATAGGTATTTAAATTTTCTTTTAAAATTATCCTCTGAATAATGCAGAATGTTCCGATGCAAAAGATTTTAATAAATAAATGTTAAAAAGTTAGAATGCTTATATTATTTACTGACTCAGAATATTTCTAGCGTAATTAATTGAAACTTTTGAAATTAAATGCTAATCAACTGACATTCTTTATTTTATCATGTGTGTTTACAATGCACTGTACGATGTAAGGTTGCATCAGGAATCAATTAAAATGCAAGCAGTTGCCTCAATAAGCGCCGGCGCTAAAACCTGTTCGCTTCGATCTCTGCTAATAACTAGCCAGCTGCCAGTATACATAGCGCCTCTCTATTTACAACCCTTTGTGGAAGCAGACAGGTTCAACCCATTAGCTTCCACGACGCGCGAACTATTCGAATTAATTAAATTTAATTGTGCAGAAACGCGAGCGTGTCGGGTTGAAGTCACGTTAATGCGAAATTAAATTTATTTGTATGCACTAATCTTGCTTCGTAAATACCGTCAGTGGTTTGGTTGCATTTCTGTTGTTATGAAAATTAAATAATTTATTTATTATTTCCCAAAAAAACGTTCTAAAAGAATTGTATTAATGCAAGGATTTGATTTTCTAACCCGACTGATGATTCATGGAAAAGAAGTACACCACATAAAAATATTACGATGTAGGTATGTAACTTACAAAATAATAATTGTTTAATTAGGTATACAAATGGTTTAAAGTCGAAGGAAATTACTATTTTACGCATATTTGCTCACATCTTACTCCATTGCGTTATTTTAACGTACTTAGTTGACCTGATCATTAAAAAAAATGTCCACGGTGGCCCGGACACACAACTGACATAATTATTATATTGATCCTTCACATAAATATGTCCCCTTCATATAAATATGCCGGGATTGTCAGTCAAATTCAAAATCATAAGTTCACTTTTTCACTTTAATTTTGTAGGTACCTACGAGTGTAAAATAGATAGGTAGCACTATAAGCACCGAACCGCAAAAATGTTTCGGCTTCCTCCCTCGATCGTTGGAGTACAACAATTTTCCTAAAAGAGACGTAATTAATTCGAAATTTACCAGTATTCTTTACAAAACAGAAAATGTTTTAGTTCTATCATTTCCGGATAATTAGCCATTTGAGTCGCCGCTTTGAAATGGGCTGTGGCTCGATGAGATTAATTGGTTGCTATTTAGTAATAAATTTGTTAGCTGGGAGTCATTAGCGACTCTAGAGAAATACCAGTCTAGTAATTTGTATTACAACACCTTACAATTTACCGTTTGATAGGCTATTGTGAAAATCATTTACAAACAAGCGATACGCGCAATATTTTAATTCTTGAACGATATTTCAATTTTCAGAAATAATGATATTGCCATCTTTGATTGGCCCACAGGAAATGGGTGTTTCTTCATAACTATAAAAGACTATACCTTACCGAGTCTACTTCTCAGCGTGGTTAGGTGGGAAAATATCAATACCTAGACTTATGTAATGTAATGAATTAAAATTCTGGTTTCACATATTATGTATTTAATAAAATTATTCGTAATATCTTTCTCACGTACAGACTCTGAATAAATATAATAAATTTTGGCTATGAAACCCAAACATGTCGAAAATGACTTTATTGTTATTGCCAAAACCTTTACTGTATCTACAAATAGGATACGAATATTGGGATAAGTAAAACAAGAACATTAATAGAACATAATAAATAATGATTCTTACGAGGCATTTAATGTTTACAAATACTTGTACAAAATAAAGTTTTCTTACATAAATGTGTTCAGGATTATTCTTCACGTTTATTGTGTAGGTACTACAGTTTGATCTATAAGGAGAATAAACATCCGACAAACATGTTGACGACCAGAAATTGATTGTAACTTATACCGTCGCTTAAAGACCTTGGGGTCATCAAATTGTGACCAGCCTAACATCCTAAATTCAGACATCAGATTTATTTTGGAAGAGGAATGGCAGCAATTAAGACGACTTAAAACTTTCTCATGGCCATCCGAACTATCGAGACTTAACTGGGTGGTACAGAGTCCAGAGATCGCTGAGAAGGAATCAGGGAGTGTATTTAATCTACTCCATAGTCCAGTATTTTGCACCTCTATTTGAAAGAACTTGGCTCAAACTCAAGATGAATGTAACGACTTAAACATCAGTTCATAAGCTTCACAAAATAGTGAACAGAGAACAGAAGATTTGATATATGTTTTAGGATATTTATTGGCTATCACGTAAAAGGTTAGCAAAAACTTAGCACATAAACCGTCTGCATATAGAGGTGATTACAATTTAGTATGAAGTGCTCGCGCCAGACTTTTTTACTTAAACCTCGTAATTAAATTTCAACTAGCGGATGAAATTCAGTAGTGCGTTCCGAGTTATTACTCTTGCCGTGTTTATTCCTGTTTGGTAATGAATAGGAGGTTTTTCGAGGGTGGCGCGATTCCAACTAAAAATACTGCGGCGCTAGCAATCAACGCTGCCATACTGTTGTGGTATTTGCGTTGACGGTAATAGGTGCTGAATTTGCATGCGGTTACAAATTTAGCGGTACACACAAATTTATGTAATGTGGGTTTGTAGTGGTGATTCTACATGCATATTACTTTACGTATTATTAAACTCAATACTGTATTTATTTCTGCTATTAGTAAAGCGTGAAATTAGTTCGTGAAATGCATAATTTTGTTCATCTCATTATTCATTGAGTATTTTGTGACGTATACATATAAACAATTCTGTGTGACTGGCAGGTAAGCACACCCAGGGTAGGAACCGTTTTTAGATTTGGAAATAAAATATTTGCTATTCTTGACATCAGTAGTTACATAATTTAACAAAGTCGCCCTCCGCCTTTGTCTGTGCCTTTCTAAGGCACTTCTCACATTACGCTATTTATTAGCTACGCGACTTCGACGCAATCCCAAAATTCTATGTATCTGACACTTTTGACTGACAGGAATCGCATCGTAGACGCGTCTCCTGTGAGTGAAAAGTGTCAGATACATACAAATTTTGGATTGCGTTGCAGTCGCGTAGCTCATAAATAGCGTTGTGTGAGAAATGCCTAAGTCTTCTTCTTTTAAGCAACGGATTTTGATGCGGTTTTCATCATTAGGTAGAGTTTTTCTCAAGGAAGGTTTATATATACAGTTTATGTACCTACATTTTTATTTGCTATGCCAGATTATGTAGTTTTTCTTGTAACGCTCAGCGAAGCGAGGACGGGTCACTAGTAAACTTATAAAAAGGTCTGAATCTTTCCTTACTTTGCCCGTGTTCAAGTTTAGTATGGAGAAAGTTGATAACTTTAGATCTCTAAGTTAGTGGATATTTAAATGTAAAATACTTACTTTTGCACTTAATGTTAAATTGGTATCAAATGCATGCAAAAACTTAAAATAAAATAATATTTTTGGATCAAAGTAATTGTTTTTAGTTCTTAATTGCCAGAAGATTTTATAAAATTTGTTTGTACTTTAAATCAAAACAAATCAAACGTTCTTTTACACTTATGAAAGTTCTCTGTCTTGCGGTGGCATGAATGAAAATCAGTCACTTGGAGGATAAGAGTTTCAATAATAAAACCATCAATGAGTAAAAAATTTAGTGCATTTCTGTAATACAGTTAATGTATGTACCATGTCTTACTGTCGTTCGAAGTTCTCAAAGGGGTTTGATTCCCAGTAAATCATAAATTTAAATGATGAGTTTAAATTTCGGTTTTTGGTTTGAGTACAGGTAAATTACAAGAAGACAAGAATCTTACACAAAAATCGTGTGGAAATATTAATGTTTAGGTACCTATACCAATTCAAAAATATTTATATTCACAGACATTATTTTTTATTAAACAAATTATTACGTCTATCAGTTTCTCCAAAATGGCTTAGTCGGCTGCTCGTAACGTGTTAAAGCACTTTTTACTTATTTACTTTTCTTATTTTTGTTTCAGATTTTAAATAACTTCGTTAAAATTTTAATTTATTTTAACTGTCCAAGGATGTACCTAATACTCATTTGACGAGGGAGTGTCTATTGACAAGAAAAAGACTGCGTGCCTCATTCCGTGGTGTTTCATTCCGTATAAGAATGCCAATTCATTGTAATGAACTACACGCATCGTCATCTCGGAGGCAATTCTAAAGTCTGAGCACGTTGCAAGGGATGAACTTCATTCACTATCCCGGGGAGCAATTTTTGTTGTGTACCACCGATGCCTATTAGTTTAGACAGAAGAGAAGGACTTAAGAAATACGAGTATAGGTAAATAACTAATTGTTATCATGCAGGTTAGGTAAAATATCAATGCTAAGCTAAGCTTGGTTAAGTTAAGTAAATTATTTTTACTGTATTTTTTATCATTGATTTTTTTATGAAGATTATTCTTAATATTTTTGGGATGACAGTGTTGCGCCTCAAATAAATATTGTTTTCTTCTTCTATATTCTTTCATTCTAATTAAAGTTGAAGGAGTGGATTTCTGTATAGAAGAAAATTATTATTTGGAGTACCTATTTAATAACGGAAAATATTATATTATTACATTTATCAATGTTTTTTAGATTTTTCTGTTTTTGATTTGTTTGAATGTACGTTTTTTTTATACATTTCATAAATCATTGTCAATCTAAAACATGTTTGTTTGTTCAATTTAAATGTACTTTTTATGTAATTTAAATTTTATCGGCTAGTTATTGATTGAAAAATAGAAATGACATCATGACATACTGGGCTGATACTGATTTCCTCAAGCTTGGATAGTCCTAACAAACAAAAGAAAGGTCCCTTTGAAATTCATAAATTACACACGACTCCCAGCTATCTCGCCATATTGTAATACCGAAATGAGAATTCTCGTCTTCAAACATAACATTTTTCGATTTTGCCTCTTCAAAGAACCCATTACCGTTCCCAAAAGAGTTTCTTCCTCATAACAATTGATAAGGATCCAATGCAATTTCTCTTTGTTTTCAACATGTAATGAAAATTACAATGGAAATCTTAAAATGATCGAAGGGGTGGACGTATAGGGCGATGGGGCTTTTTATGAGGCAATAATATGGGGAGTTGTTTTGCTTAAGCCACCATTAGTTCGACTAATAACCGGTAGGGGGAATGGGATGAGGGAGCTACGATTGTAGAATTACAATTGGATAGAAAGGAAAGAACTTGTGGCGATCTTCACAAATGCAAACAATGTGTTTTATTTTATTATTTTGGCCAGTTTCACCGGTTACTGGTAAAGTGACAGATAGTTATCTGATACATCCACCGAAAATAGACTATCTACTAGCCACATGATGAGATCCATCTGTTCGGCAAGCTTAAAAAATACTAAACAAAAATAATGACTTCAATAAAACTATCATCATCGCAACCCGTAACTGTCTACCGCTCGGCTCCCCTTACAATATTACATGTACCTATAGGTTCTCTTCAACGTTTGACGTTCTTCAACTTCACGTAACTTGAAAACATTGTTTTTCGATGTTTTCGTTCACCGAAGAAAACAATGTTTTTACTATAACGCACATAAGTTTAAAAATTAGTGGTGTATGCAGGATTCGAACTCAAATCCTAAACAAACTAAAACCACTCCATCCTCTCAATTATAAAAATTGAGATTATTCGCCCGACAGACAAAGTCACTGAAAACTGAAAACGAAGAAAGTTTTTTTATATTTTCTATTTCAGCAGTCATAAAATATTATATGCACATCATCACGTATAAGGTATCGTTAAAAACAAATTCATTGCACTATCTACTAGGTTATAACCCTTAAATGTTCCGATACAGAACCCACAGATTACAACAACCCCGAGTACAACATTATCATAATATTTACGGAAACCACATTGCTTCCGCGCATTTTACGGCCTGCCTATTCTATCTTAATATTTCCTCTATGGCCCCTGTACCTGATCAAATTATCATACATAACTGGTATTGTGAACTGAATTGGTCATTACGGTGTAATGTAGTTTGTTTAAACACGCCTTTCCGACGCAAGTTTAGAGGGTTGGACTAATTTATTGCTCTTGCTGATAAATTTCCCTAATGGATACCGCTCACGAGTGAATTTCGCTCAGATTATATGACATCGTTTTGTATGGTCGTAAGTTGTAATTATGCTTACAGTATGGAGGAATAAATAAGAGTTGTATTGTCCGTCTGTCCAACTATTAGAATAGAATGGGGGCAGTGTTTTATATCGTTTCTATCCAATAATCAGTAACTCATTATTACTTATGGCTCAAAAGGTATTCGTGCACTGTTACTGTTTACTTCTGCTTATTACAGAAATTATTTTAATCGATAGATTTGGTTGCGGTTTTGACTAATGTAGCATAGCAATTTTGTAGCATAAATTACAGTATTAAAGTTGTTATATCAGGTGATTGGTAATCAAAAAATGTATGGTATGTATAAGTCCCCCGCTAAACATTTCAAGCATACTAGACCAAAGGTTTTCCGAGGCAGTTACTCTTCTGACAAAATAAAGAATGGTATTCTTCTTCATAGCTACAATACGACAGTCACTACAAATGCACAATACAAGCGACGATACTTTCTCGGCAAAGATATGTATTACGGTGGCCATTTATTTTCACTTGTCATGACTTGTAACACGTCTTACTAATGTTCACGATATGGATGATACTCACGTACTTAGCTAATATAACTGTAAGGTAAGCAACAAACTGTCGACAATGCGATTAATATAAAGAAGTTTATTAATAATAAACGTGTGTTTGTAGTTACGGACGCACTTACGAAGTTATACTTCTTTGGCGTAATAGAGCAAAAATACCTAAAGATTCCATCCCGTATGTTGCACCTCTTAACTAATTTTATCAACGATACTAATTTCAGATAAACCCATCATGTCGTTTTTTACCCGACTGCATGATGCAACGGAGGGTAATGTGTTCCTCAGTCTACGTATAGTCAGTGTATGAATGTATGTTACTTTGTGGATCTTTAGAGATCAAACGCGCGAGTCGATTTTGATGATAGGTATAAACGTCTATCGATTCATCTCAATCTTGCGAGTGTCACTAAGCACGTGACATTAACAATAATATTTATGGCATAAATCTTAGGGTGCGTACAGATTATGTAACATGTTATGTAACTTCTGTTTTATAACACGTCCACACTATCTAACATTGTTGTCTAACAATGAAACATGTAACAAGACCGTACACATTAAAATAACATTGTTATATAACAGTGTTATATAACAATTCAATGCGTGTCATTTCTTAAAATATAGCATATAACATTGTTGCACAAACTAATAACATGTTATATAACTTGTTTTTGTAACACATATCGTCCACATTAAAAAAACATTTTACCTATTTAACTATGTTTTATAACATGTTTTGTTATATAGTCTGTACGCACCATAATGTAACAAAAGAAATACACAACCTACCTTGCACAAAAGTATTCAGTAACAGTCGAAAAACAAAACTAACTTTTCGAATTGTGATGGGTCGGCCCTGGCCCTTATCAACCCACCTCCTTGGCAAAATAATGTTATCTATAAGGGTCGCACATGTATGGTGCGCCTAAATGGGTTCTTACACAACTACTATACATACGTTTTCTGGGAAATTGAGGATATTTCGGGCCTAACTACTTATTATTCCGAAAGGGATCTAGATGTTGTAAGAATTTTCATACTTAAGACCCCCTGTGGCGTTGAGAACTTGAAAATTATTGTTATTGTCAGGCTGTATTAGACGCGCAAGAAATTTTAAGTAACACAACAAAAATATTGCAATGGATTTTCATTGGTGTCACTCAACTGTCAGTATGTAGTATGTTGTGAACTTGTGAATTATTTGTGAACTTGTAAGTCTTCATTGGTATAATTATTATTAAACTTCAAAGATGTCTGACTGGAATTTAAACTTTCTTTTCTAAGAATAATAAATTCTATGATAAGTAAATAAAAATGACTAAAAATAAAATTATTCACAATTATTTATATTTTAATTAAGTTGGAATAAATTTGAAAGCATTATGTTTAAAATGTCGATTTAATTAATGAATTCAATAAGGACTGATCTATTCTTGAACAACCTTTATTATACATAGTTTTTTTAGTCAATTGTTGATACTACAGCTTATTTAATTGCTAATTGTTTGTTCTTTTACTTTTGCCACTTAATTCAGTTTCTTAAAAAATTGAGGTCTATTTCTTTATGAAACATAATTGGCGCATTAAAATTTAAGTAAGTTTATTTATTAGGTAGTACAACTAAATAAAAAAAACTTCTTTCTGCCTTTATGACCAACCCTTATGAAACTGCATTTGCTTATAATAAATATTCATAAATTCACGATGCCTGCAGTCATGCTTACTTCCTACTACCATAATAAGTCACTGTTTACGGGGCTGTCACTAAAACAGGCAAATCAAAGTATCGTTGCACTTACAATTAGTTGAACAAACTCACGCGATTCAATAAAAACAAAACAGCTCGTGACATGACACACGCAAGCGTCAACTGAACCTTGCACCCTCTTTCACCCTTGCACCCTCGTTTCCTTGCAGTGAAACGCTGCTATTATTAAATTTCACGCCTTTTGTTCATTCGCTATCGTCTTGAAGAAAAATGCAACTGTTTCGCTCCCGTTCCGATAACGAAGAAAAAGGGCCCACATTTATCAGTAGCGTAAATATGCTAAGTGTCGCGGTATGAGCTTCCCCACTTCCTGAGGTAAACGGCGGCTGTAATAACGGATTGCGAGTCTAGACGCGAGACAAAGTCGCTCCTAGTCCTAGTCCTTGAGACTTGTGTTCATTGTGTTAGGCGTAGCGGACGCTTAGCGGTTAATTGAAATATTATAAGCTTTGTACTTATGTTATGTCTGTTTTGACTTGAGAGCTAGAAATTTCTTCCTGTCTTTACTATCGGTGAAGCATTACGGATGCCGTTGGTGTTAGTGCCGTAGTGTTTAATGATGTCCACAGGTGACTGCGACCATTTACCACCAGATGGCTTGTTTGTCGGCTACTTACATAAGGAAATATTATATTTTTTGGGTCTATCGTTTGGTACAATTTAAATTCGTTTCCTGTTAATTAAATCACAAACTGTCATTCTGAAATAATCAAACCTTACCTTACATAAAAAATCTAATATTTTATTAATTTTTACCGATAATCAGTTCTACTCGTATATTTAAACATCCGTTTAATTAAAAAATTAAATGAAAAGTATCTACTTAATTATAACGGGTTAAATATCCAAAACCCGCTCGTTTACGTAACCTAGCCACACCCGTAGAGCGTCATGCGTGTTTGGCCTCCAAGATTGATGGCAGGTTCACATGACACAGCCCTGCGCTGCGCCCTTTGACGACTTCACTAACGGTTATTTATGGAGTGGCTTTTACGGTTAATCTGCCGAAATCCACGTCCTCGAATTTAAATCCCCTTTTAAATTTTACTATTTGAATTCGTTAATGGACAGTTCGGAGAGGTAATGCAGCGTTGTGAATAAAATACATCGAAGGAACCATCCATCGTTGAACTCAACAATCTTTGTTTATGGTGCCCTTTTCTACGTTAATTCCATTAATAAATCTCCCATTATAGGCTCTTATGAGCGTTATTATGCGTAGTACTACGAGCGTTATTTGTAGATGTAAATTCGCAAATAATGTGAATAACATCATACGTTTACTTCTTACACTTGCATTTCAGGATGAATTCACATTGGATTTAGTAACCTTGCGGTGACAGCGGTCAAGACCATCGTCGCAGCCTTTATCCTCAGTAGACTTTTTATTACAATTTTTATTACAACCATAGGTACACATGAATAACGGCCATGGACTACCAACATTTTAGGATTAACCCTGAAATATCAGCGGTCCCTGGCTTCCTCGTTAGCAATATCTTAGGAGTTTTAGGTCCATGGTTAACATGCGTTATAATTAAATGATGTTGAAATTAAATGATGAAATTAATTGCTCGTTTTTTACGGACAACGCGTTTTTTGCAATGGTGCCTAAGGATATAATATTTATTTCTATAAAAAGTCATTCCCTATAAATGCTATACAACTTGACCTCACGTTCCCCTTTTAACCCCTGAATTAGGCACAAAGCATTTACTCAGAATAACCTTTAATTTATTTTACATTAAGATTGATGGCGGGTTTACATGACCAACCCTTTGATGACTTAACTAACCGTTACTTATGGGGTGGCGTTAAAACGTCCAACCGCTTATATTTTGCACAATTTCAGACCAATATTAATATTTTAACTATCCTTAAACCATAGTAAGGTCATCTGTACTGTCATCTGTAACGCAAAATATTACTAAACTATAGCAAAGATTCTGAAAAAAAGCATTTGAAAAAATATTTATTAGTTGTGTTTAGAAGAGCATGTTTATGAAGGCCTAGCATCTAAACTAAAATAATTCACAAAACTCACACATGAAAATATCGTTTAAAATAATATGTAATTGTAAGTTTATTTACCTAATAAGCAATAATAATTTAATTTTGGTATCTATCATTCCTATCCATTTACTTACGGATGAGATATAGATACTTATTTACAGATGAAGAACTAAAGAAAACCAAATCTGGGTGCGAAGCTAGCACATCATTCAACTATGTTAACTATAAACTTTAAGAAACTAGTCATAATTTAATCAACGGCCTATTACGACACACGATAGCTCTTCGCTTTGATTAGATATTTCCAATCAACGAAACAAAGTTATTTTAATACAACAACCTCACTTCTAAGGTTTTATTTTATAAATAGATTAAAGCTAGATTCCTTGAATATCAATAGGTATTGTTGTTAATATGAGTCTATTTCATAGAACAATGTTATCATAACATGTAGGTATTATCATAACTTAGCAATTTAATTCGTTGAAGTGCTTTTCATATTCCCTTAAACCGCTTCTATAAACTCGAGAAATTATGGTTAATATTCCAAAAGGGCCCGGCGAAGAGCCCCTGAGATGGTTCTAAAAATGTCGCTTTTCTCATGGCTTACTGATATTAACCCCTGCTCCATAAAGATCAGTAAGTATGTAGACGATATTGTTGCGATGGTACAAAATTAGAAACATAAGATCTTTATTTTGTTTTTGTTTCTTAATTTCAAATATGAATTGTGTTTTTTAATCTAAATCTTTATGTGTAGTAACTTGCCAACGCTTAGGGTAAGGATGATTAATTTTTAATAATAGCAGTATCCCAAAAGGCTCCATCTTTAAGGCATTATCATTTTTTTATATTTTTCCCAGACACATTGAATCTTATCGAATTATTATTGCTGCCAAAACGTTTATTTATCTCACATTAAACTCTTTGGTATCTACGTAATTACAAACTACTGTACCTAACTAATTAATTTTACTAAGTCAAATCTTTTACAATTATTTGCGCAATTTGACCCCAGTTAAGTCTAGAATTACTTAGAATATGGCTAGTTATAATTATTATACAACAATATTACCTATATTATGTATATCTGCGCCCTTCAATGACAGTTCCGTTATTGGCAGAGTAGATTCGCCGACACTTTCCCTTTACGAATGTCATAGTTTATTACGCGTCCCCCTGTTCGAAAGTACTTTTGCTATTGGAACACATATTGTTATTGCAACTTAGATATCAAACAATTTTGAATCGTTACATCGAAGCATTAGGTTCAGTTTTCATTGTACGCTCACGAAGATTGTATGGGACCGAAGCGGCACTGTAGTGCTAATTAGGGATGTGACAATGTTTATTTCTTTCATCAAATATACAGAGTGCTTGTAACCGCCAAATGAAATCTAATCACGGTATATTAATATTCCAAGGCGGTAGTGCAAATATTCAACGGCACAAGGGGTATTTTTATTGAGATTGAAGTAGCAAACGGCCTGAATAGTTTTTTCTTAATAGTGTGGCCACATTGTAGTTACAAAATATTTTAAGAAGTTACTAGTTAGTTAAATAAAAAACTATGAAGATAAAAGTTATATAAATAAAGCTACGTTACTAAGTTACGTTACTATTGCATTAAGGGACGTTAGAAAAACAAAGTTATCCTTCAAGCATAACATTTTATCTTATTGATCATTAGCCCTGATCATGGCCTGATAATGCATTTTTCGAAGCGAAGAATATTTCGAAGCAAAGCTCAATTTCAGTTTTGAATCAACTTGTTTCATTTCAAATATTCCTTTTTGTGTATCAACGAATGTTTGCGGTGAATGTCTAATGGTAATTACCGAGTGACACTGTCCTAATTACTCGTACCAAGTTTCGCTACCGAGCTACGCATTCCTTTGGTCTCATGCATCTTCACGTCTAATTGTTTCTCAATAGGCAATATTAGACCTTAGTGTGGTTACAAAGTGAGCGTATTCAACACGCATGCCATTTTCATACCATTCTAGTGTATTATTAACATGCAAGCTTACACGAACTTATCAACGCGTCTACGTGAGTGGTGTTTTCGAACAACAAAAAAGGTTTAAACAGACTCTTTAACTCGTCGCTCTGTGTTATCAATTCAGCAATCTGATCTTTAGCATTGATCTGGTGTTTGAAAGCAGACGTGTTTGAAGTGTAATCATTATTACAGATTACAATTAGATCTGGTGTATTTTTCCCGTAATTTTTTAATGATTGCATCTGCAGGCATGGAAATGCCTTGGCCAAAAATGCTCTAATAACATTTTCTGGAGACCCGCTCGCAGGAGCATTTCTGGGGATATAATTTTAATCTTTAATCATACAGCGGTTTTATCATCTCTGTTTGTAAGTAGTTAAGCGGATTAATAAAGCATCTTCGATCACCTTGCCTGTAGGTATATAAAATTTAACCGGCGAGTGTGTGAGGTGCCTTCAATCCAGCAAGCCAAACCCCTATTTGCAATGAGCGTTTTGTAGCAATTCAGTTTGTTAAGTGGAACTTGGTCTTTCGTAATTTTATTAATCGTGTGGGTATAATGTGCCATTCGAACTAAACTGTGGAGTTACAATACTCGTGTTATTGGGTTTTTACTTTACAAGATGCATCCATTATTGGAACGAGGTTCTTTATCGCATGGTATGGATGGAAACTAGAAAATTAAAAGTGTAAGATTTCTGGGTATCAGAAATTGGAAAGGATATTAGGATACAATAGGTGAGCCCAGTCACGTTTGTTTATTGGTTAGTTTTATTACTGCAGCCAATAAGATGCCCGATTTCACATCAGGTATTTCAGATGATTGCGACTATCAAACGCATTTTTGTTATGTATAATTGTCATAATAGAAATAAAACTCCACTGACCATAATAATAGGTATTATTGTTATTCACAATTTTAGTATAGAAACCAGAGCCCAAAATACTTGAGCAGTGGCCAAGAAGACAGTTTTTCCCATTCCGTGTAGTATAAACAAATATTGTTTAACTGGTTACTTAACCCAATAGTCTTAACTAGTCTTTTCTCGCGGCTGCGGTCTGCGTGAGGGTCTTAAATTAACTAAACACTGTGGTCCCGACAAATCGACTATCGGAAAATAATTAACCTTAAATGTTTTCCAGTGACTCAAACTATCTCCATACCTAACATCTAGGTATATCGCTTCAGCACCCAGATTCACTTATACATTTTTAATAGTCCTATGCTCTACAAACCAAGGTGTTACTTTATAAAAAGGTCTCAGTTTCCATTACCCAAAATATGTACATAATAAACAAAATGCTTAGCTTGGTAATTTTCAAACGGAACATAGATAAATTTTGAAGAATAAAAAACGCTGCCATTACACAAAATATTTGTGTTGTTTATAATAATTAACTCCATAAAACTTCATAAACAATAGAATTCAAAAACCATGTCAAGTTGTTTGTTTATTTTCGCATTGCAAAGAGTTAAATGGAGTTAGCTTTGTAAGTCAAGGGTACTGTGGAAGGAGAGGCAGGTAATCAAATGGAAAATATAATTTACAGTTTTAAAAATGTCTCGGTTTTTACGGTAAACTTAAAACTTTTATTTCTGACAACACTCTGTTCGTATTCGATATGGAATTCGTTTTTTATTCGATTAAGGTGCATTGTGGATTGACTCCAAGAATTTAAATTGCCTTAATTAATTTTTCTTACAAGCTAAATTAAACTGTGAGCAGAGGTAAAAGATACATTTGATTTTAGTGGGGAGTGGTAATTCCAACATTGAGGTACTACTTCAGTACATAGTATTTCAATTAATTCCAAATTCTCGACGTCTCAAGTACTTATAGGTAGCAAACCCGCCTTTTCTTCACTTCGCAAACCAGTCCCTTAGTAGCCACGTGGAAAAATCCGTAAATCCATTTCTGAGATCAGCGCGAACAAAACCAGAGACAATATTCCTAGGTAACAAACTTTTGGGTTCTATTACGATTTACGTTAATAAAAACCCTCTGTGACAGTCTTTCTAGATTTCTTTCATAAATAGAGAAAGTGATTAAATTCAGATTTATTATACATATAGGTACGAGCCATGCCCGCTACTTGACCTTCACACTACAAGTATTTTGTATTTACACAATTCAGGTAAGGTTAGCAATCATAGAAATTTTCTACCATATTCTTTAAATAGCGTCGTGTTTTGGATGGGCGCTTGAGGGCCAGTGTTCCCTTTCTATTATCTTTCTTCCTCCTTGGCTGACCAGACATCGGTGATAATTTGTTGTTAACGCTATTTATGGTGTACCATGGGCGACGATGACCACTAACCTATGATGGCTGGATCAAGGAATCGGAACTTGCTAATAACGGTCACTCATCGAAAAATATTCTTGAAGTTGGTAACCTTGGTCTATTAGTTTCGATTGCAATGAATACCTATATGAAAAATGAAAAAATACAGAATGAATACTTCATTTACTCATAACGTAAAACCGATAGCTTGATTATAAATTGCTTTACATTTAGATTTCCAATCAAATCGCGTTCAACGTTTTATAAATATTTTCAATTTTCCTTTCAAACAGGCATAATTTATAAATGGTTACGTAAAATAAATCACCGTTTATCCCTTGTCACGTAACGAATGCATTAATCAAACAAAACAGTCCGCTAGATAACAAAATATCTTCAAACAGAGAAACGGATAATGCTTGTGAAGGCGTGCCGATGAACTATGGTCTCAACTTCCCAAACGGCTCAACTGACCCTCGTCCACCATTACATTAGGACCTTATCCAACTTAATTCGTTAATAGTATTTATTTACTTTGAAACGGTTCTAAGTAAGATCGCTCGCCACTGCAGTGAGACCTTGTGGGTTTAAGGCAGACAACACAATAGTCCTAGTGGCTAATATGAGCTTTTAACTTCTGTGCGCGATATAACATTTCGATAGCGTCCAAGTTAGATTGGATCTTGTGATAACTGGCGAGTTGATTTTACTGTATAGTGGTATGTTTGGTCGGGTTAATTTGTGTGGGTGTGGTCCAGTGGGTGTCGCAGTAATCTCTGTTATTAATCGTTATCGAGAACTCGCTTGTTAGAGATATGCCTCATCAAAGTTATACAGTTTATTTAACGTTTACACTATACTGTAACAGTAGTTGAGGCGTAGAGTAAATTTTTAGGTGTCTATATCGATGATATTCAAATGTGTTTAAATGTGAAATTGAATTGGAATAAAAACTAAAAAAAAACTGAAAGATTTATTTATGTTTATATCTCTATTAAATTATGGCAATTAATAGATGTTGTATCAAGTGTAAATAGAGATTAGTTTACGTACCTAATTTATTTTCCAAATGAAACCAGTTATAGGTGTATGTGATTTTTTTATAAATTTGCAAAGTTAATAATATCGAAATCAAAATATTGACAAAAAGAAAATCCATTTTATTAATAATGTATTTTGTATTTAACAATCGAAAAATATATAATAATATGAAATAGTTTCAACGCTTAAAACAACCAAAAAATCTCCTACCTATATAAATAAAATGCGGAACCTATCTACTAAAAATTTAAAATTCACTAAAACTGAAGCTATACCGAAATCACTCAAGCCAAACTGTGTCAATGAATAAATCGATGGACTCAAGCGGGTCCCCTCTTATCACATATACCTATCAGACAGGCGATACTTGAGTACTTTCCCATAATATTAACGTTTACCTCACGTATCAAATACCTTTGCTTTGACATAAGAAACTTTAATAGTGTTGCATACAGTTTATTTTACTTTAAAACTGAATGTTGACATTTGTGTGATATAAGTATTATTTGTAGTTTTTATCAACACCTGGCAAATGAGCTTAGATGGGAGTCCCGATAAATAAGACAGAAAATAATGAGTGGCAATTTATTTAAATAAAAAGGATGCGTTTTGTTATTATGTGTTACTTTTAATGGCGAAAAAAGTTATTTACATACGAGAAATTGCCATAGGGTAAGTTTTTACTTAAATTTAGTTATTGCTTTGAACTATAATTTTTGTTATTTTCAACTTTACTTCAGTTTATTTGCATCAAGTAATCAACGAGCAAAATACTGTCAATAGGAATACTAACAGCGCGTCCCAAAAAAATTAATTCCATTGAACAAAACCTCGAATCAATATGCAAAAAGGTCACGCACAGAATAAAATTTTAATTATTTACATTCATCCCCCGAATCGCTGAGTGTGTGCGCATGTATTTTCATTTTTTACGACACATCAAAAGAAACTGAGACCGCGTAATTTTATGATAATGGAGGGGTGGTCGGGGGTAACGAAGGCTTTTAAATTTACGGTAAGCCCCCGAAGCATTTAGTACTGGAGAGATCTATCATTTCACGAATTTGTGTATTTATTTACCTCATAAATAAATAATTTTCTGACGATTTGCTAGTTTTATATTTACCTTCTGATGATTGAAATTCTGGCAGGTAATAAAAAATTGGTTAAAATTTTTTTGACTCGTGATTTCATACTCAATTCATGCTAACTAGACTAACTATCTTAGTTCCTAAGTTTTTTTTTTTTTTTTTTTATGGAATTAAGATAGCAAACGAGCATGCAGTACCACCCTTCCCCTGCCGCCCATAACAGCTGTGACCGACCTAGAACTAGACTCAAAGGGACTAGGATGGTTAGTCCAGTTAGTAGATGGTGTTAGAATATTAGTTGGTTAGTTTGTTAATAAGTGCGAGGACAGGGTATGTTAGTGATAATTAGTCCTGTTAGTTAATGTTAGTAATAGTCCAGTTAGTTATTGTTAGTATGAGTCTTGTTCTAATTCGGTCACAGATGCGTTGCTACCCCTGAGGTCTGAGATGGTCGCCTCTAAAAAAAGTGAAACCGGCTCGAGACTTGTTTTATGACGGTCACACTTGTCATGGGCGGCAGCGGAAGGGTGGTGCTGCCTACTCGTTTGCTATTTAATTCCATAAAAGGTTTATCTTAACATAGCTAGTTATCAGTGTACCACATGCGTTTTTACTTTACGAAGTTGTTCTTGGATCATATTATGTTTAAAAATTAATATTCAATAATAAGTAATAGTTTATTTCAACTATTCAACAATTTTAAGGTTTACCTGTGCGCTTTTCCCATCAGTGTTTCATCTCTCAGGTTTGGCTAGCACATAGTTAAGTTTGGCAAATATATAATGATTCAGGTACCCACGATATGTACGTCAATATTTCTACCTAGTTGCAACTGCACTGGGTACTGGGTGTTACTGTTTTGCAATTGGACATAAAGTTACAAACATGCGAAGTATTGCAAAAAAATAATAAATAAATATTCACGACACTTCCAGTCCTTACGCTTCCATATTAGGCTCTATGATGAGCTGATGTTTTACGGCTTATAATGCTTAAACTCTTGTAGGTAATTACTATGCGTAACTATAAAGACGAAAGAGACAAAGTCAAAGTAAGTGTTGAAGTCAAATGCCGCTGTTAAAATATATTCCTCGATATAAATATTTTTAGCAACAAAGTGTTTCTTGACAATTTAGTGTTATCAATTTACGAAGGGAGTTTGGTACTAAAACTGTTTAGGAGCGAAATAAAACGTAGATCAGAGCTTTATTTACGTCGTTTTAAGACGGTGGATGGATAGGAGAGACGAAGTGAAAAGTGGTTAGGCGAAGCGGGGAGATGGTTGTAGCTGTAGCGTACATGCACATTTACTTCTTACTTCTACTTATCTATCTACTTATCTCAACCCATCATGGTCCACTATTGAGCACGGGTCTCTTCTTAGAACGAGAAGATTAAGGCCATAGCCCACCATGCTGGCCAAGTGCGGATTGGTGGACTTCACACACCTTTGAGTTTTGTCAACTCTCCAGTATACAGGTTTCCTCACGTGTTTTCCTTGTATGTTGTAGCAAGTGACATTTAAATGCTTAAAACTGGGATTCAAATCCGGACCCTCCGAATAGGACGCCGAATTCTTAACCACAAGGCTATCACTACTAAGTACAATTAATATAGATTCTCAATCAAAAATTTAATTTTTGAACAGATAAAACCTTTATTTGAGCGAATAAAATATACGTATACCTACTCTGACTCAAGGCTTGGCTTGGTTTGTATGTTAAATGATGCAGGCATATTATATTTTCTTTATCATCTCATCATATTCTGTACTATTTTCTAATTTTATCTTAAGGTTCTAAAAAGGTTTTTAAAATCATTTCTATTTTTTTGCACGCAGTACACCATTCTCCGGTATAACGACATTTTAATAACTTTCATGCAAATCAGCGGCCACTAGAGACTTAATATTGGACTGATCATCGTCTGCAGATCAAATTGAAAAGGCAACGTCGAGAGAGGTCCCACTTGACGAAGGTCTTTCTTTCACGAGGACCCTACTTACCCGAGCTTTGATATGGGAGCTGACAAACCGAGATATTCGAAAAAAGTCATTACGGGATAACCTGTCTGTGAGGCGAGGGATCAATACGAAATCTCGGACGAAAATGTTGGTCGCCAGAAATAGTGAATCATCTTGAGACTTGCCAAACTAAGCAATCTGGCCAAATTGACTTGTTTATTCATTCTGGACGGATTTCGTAAGAAATACGAGCGGCGCATACTTGAGTGTGCACTTTTGAAACAGGTTGGGAACGTGGTTAATTTTATAAAGTATTCAGGAAAATTATTACAGAGTTATACCTAGCATAAAATTTTATATACCTTCATATTATTTTTCGTCCAAGATTCTTTTCAACATTAAAATCCCAATTTAAAATAACGCATTCGCCGTTATCACACTAGGATTGTATATGTATTTCAATTAATGTAAGTTGCAGGATACCTGTATCTTGCAAATGGTTCAAGATCATTTTTCTTTAAGCTGTCTCAACGTCAAATTTTGATATTATTCTGACTAGCTCCCTGTCTACTGACAAAGATGAAACGAGCTAAACATGAGTTTGAAATAAGTAGTGAGTAGGTAATAGTGTTGTCTGTAACTGTGAGAGAGACAAAACCTCTTTGGGTGTGGCTTGCCACTTCTTCTTCCAAGAACACATACCGTAGGGATTTATTGAAGCAATGTCGTAGTTTGACTTTCGAAAATTTTCAAAAAGTCTCTCTTAGTGCTACGCTACAGTCGCCATAATCTATTAACATAGTTATCAGAAGTTTTATTTGAGAACTCGACAAATGGATCAAGTCGCTAGCATTATGATAATGGCACGAGGGATGAATCCTATCGCTGATACCGCTGTCAGCGATATCTTCGCCCTTCTCATTAAATTCCTTGCAGCTTTCAATGTATCAGATAAGTCGAGTTTCGATAGCATCATCAATTCTACGTGTTTCCTTCTTAAACAAACTTTTCGGAATTGATTTTCTCATACTGAGAATCCGGAACGAAGAATGGTATTTTCTTGCATGCCTTTAATCTTATTTGTAAGTATACTGTAAATTTGAAGAATCTATACTAATATTATAAAGCTGAAGAGTTTGTTTGTTTGTTTGTTTGTTTGGTTGAACGCGCTAATCTCAGGAACTACTGGTTCGAATTGAATTTTTTTTTTGTGTTGAATAGACCTTTTATCGAGGAAGGTAGGCTATATAACATCACGCTGCAACAATTAGGAGCGAAGAAATAATGGAAAATGTGGAAAAAACGGGGAAAATTATTCATTCTCGAGGGCTTTCGTTGCATGCGTTGCGAAAACGATTCAAGATACCAAAAATATATGTATGAAAGAATTATTCCTCTTGAAATGATCGAAAAAAATGTCCACGACAGTATATGTCTATCTTTTAAGATTAACACACTAGAACCGTTTTTATGGTAATCAAATTTGGTCGAACCCACTGCCATACCAAACTTGCCGCGTTTCCAAGTTTAATATGAATTAATCTTGCTGTGATCCTTTGCTACTTTGCTATTATTTTGTCGTAAGCTGTATTTCTAAGTTTAATTTAATTTAACCTGAATTAATTTTGGTGATAGTTTATTATCTTCCCGAAATTCCTACGGGAGCGGGACCTACGCGGTTGATACTTACGGGTCCCGAAGCGAAGCGAGGGCGGTTCGCTAGTAAGAAATAAGGTTAATAAATAAATGTGTAAAAATACTAGCTTCCCCCCATCTCATCATCTCTTACACTCTGCTTTCTTACACTGCCGTAGGAACATGCATGCCAAACAGCTTCTTGTGTTCAGTGGTTTCGGCTGTGCGTTGTCTGTCGTTCACTTAGTAACGGAAGACTTTTATTGTATAAAATACTCCCTCGTTTCGCTTCGGGAAACTTGTTGCTCCGGTTCTATTGGTGGTAGCGTGATGTTACATACCATTCCTCAATAAATGGACCATTCAAAACAAAAATATTTTTTTAAATTCGAGCCAATAATTCCAGAGATTAGCGCGTTCAAACAAACGAACAAACATTTCCGCTTCATATTATTAGTACACAATTATTAATCCTAAGCTCAAAACAAACATTACCTAAACGTTCTTTTATGCTTTATAATGCATAAGTGGAATTTGCATTTAAATTGCACGAAATTAAAAAAAAAAATATCTTCAACAATAATAGGTAGGACTTATTTATGCTTTTCATGGATAGGCGTCAATCATTTATAGCATTATTAAATGAATTGACAAGTGAGGAAGGCAGAATGTATTACCGTACTTGCACTTTCGTTCTAAAGCTAGTTATTTTAAAGGAGTGGAAGCCGCGTTTATCCAGTCAATAGTAAACTGTGAAATTTTCAACCGTTTGTTATCTCCGGGCAAACATTGACTTAGATCCAATCGCTTTGATTGCATTACAGTTAGGTGCCTTTAATGTACACACTGCTGTTGTGTGCTGTTTTGATGTTTAAATATTCAAACAACAATGTTTGTTTACTGTTGCTGTAGGTATAGAAACAAGGTGTAACTTACTTGTATATCGGCATACGATTTACTATTTTTTGTTGCCTCAAAACTTGACTGTTTATTCTGACTTTTATGTTTTTTTATTTGAATTGTGGTGCTTGTTCTCTGTTCTATACTAATAGAACCGAACCCATATGAGCGACATGTGAGGGGTACTTTTTGAGTTATCTCAGCTAGATTTTGAAGTCGGTTATTTGTTTAACGTTAAATTATTCTTTAAAAAAATTACCGTTCCTTTTTCCTTTTGCAGAACTTCTGAGAAATAATTGTTTTTAATATTTTTTCTACATATAAAAATATATTAAAATGTATAAGTAATCGGTTAAACCACGACCAAGGCTGTGTGTCAGTTGTTCAGTAGTGCCCGCAGACACTTGGCTCACAATTTGCACTAAATTTCATAATTTGAGTTATTTCGTGGGCTTCTAACATTTGAGTTGTTTATGGACTCTAGGTCATGCCTTGAGGTAATTTCTTGGCGAAGCGACTAGGAGTCACGGTGTGCGTCGGCGTGCAATGTAAGTTACTGGTTTCAATAAATTAATAGCCTGCTGTAAGGCATGATCTTTCGTCGTAGTAAAAGAAATCTAATACCTCGACCGCGCTGCTCAAGGTTGGATTGCTTTAAGGGTTAATTGCCATCATCTTTCTTTATAATACTCATGTACAAGACATGGTAAACTTTAACGATTGGTGATTGGAGTATTGTGTAACTGTTTTGTAATAAATTAACTATATTATTTATGAAATATCATTATTTTACTATACCAAAACATGAACTATTATATGAATAGTTTAATGAAAATGTAGCACTTGTTATTCTGGCAAACCTCTTCGGTTCTAAACCTCTATGAAATAGACTTGAAGTACCAACAATGGAAATAAAATTTACGTCACCGACAGCGAAAATACTCATAAAAATACAAAATGAAAGCTTTTTTTAATTCGCTAGAGGTGGCGGAACTCAGTTACATCTAAAGTGGCTTAGACAATCTACACGAACTTGTGTCAGTCTTCAAAACAAACAACACATCGGTTAACTGAATTCAAATATACTCGTACTACTTCTTGTATTAATTCTAACTGAAGCTGACTTCAAATGTATAGTTTATATCAACATTTACATAACTAAGTTTAAATGTGTGGAGGTGGAACTTTTCTAGTACTAGTGAACGCCCTCCGTTTGATTTGGGAAATTTAAATATTTTCCCCTTATTGCAAAATATTTAATTATTTATCGTTCCACACTTATTGGGCGAAGCGTGATGTTATATAGCCAAAACACTTCCTAGATTGGTGGGCTGGCAAATATCATAAAAATGATATAATTTTTCTATTTGAACCAGTAGTTTCTGAATTACTCCGTTCTAACAAACGCGCTCTTCGCCTTTATTAGGTATAGGTGAGTGTACACCAGAAATGAAATATATTCATACTTAACCAAATATACGAGCATACGACACGATACGATACGGTTCAATACGGGCACAAGGACAACAGCGATATTGTCAATTGCCCTCAAAGCTAATTGCCTGCCTGTCGTGATTTTAGATGTCAATTTAAAAAATCCAATCTGCAAATCTTTACCTCCTTATAATAAAAATGAAACTAACTAGTAGATAATTATATGTCAGTCATCATCACATAGAGATATTTGAGAATAAATGTATGAATGGCCCTTTAATTACATACAAACAAACGAACAGTAAGACAAAAATTCTAAAAATAATATTTTTGATGTCTGTTGACTCGATGTATGTAGACCATTCATAATATTTCCCGAATATGTTACATTATATTTTATCATATAATATGTCTAGTGTAATTTATAGTGATAAACATAAAAATTTTTAGGACAACGAGACGATGCAAGAAGAAATTGTAACATATTTATTTTAATGTCTCATTAGAATTGAGCTTTTCACTACAGTACATCAGCGGATCAACTGATATACACAAAACAAAGGATTTGATGACGAATCTTGTTATTACAGCAATTATTCTCTTAGATACATAAATTTTATACCAGAATTGCTCAGTCTTATCGCACTTTGCCCCAGATCTTGATAACCCTACAACTTTATAGCAGCTTTTATATTCGACGTTGATCACTCAGTTTTAATTAACAAGTTCATTACGTATTCCGCCCTCTGAATAAAAATAAATCCAACCGTCTTCCTAATCAACTTTCCTTTTGTCATTTTTACTGAAGTCATAAATGGTTAACGAGTGCCTTCGATTTGTTTACTTCGTTACCGAAATATTTATTTTGTTACTGTTGTTTTATAACACAGCATATCACACAGCCATAAGATAATTCTGGAGTAGGTTGTTATCTTCATAAGTTTCTTTGTGAGGAGAAGAGAGAGATCAAAGCCCTCCCGAAGTTAATAAATAAGCAGACCGGCTATTCAGTTGAAAAAACGTTTTCATTGTATAGTTCCCTGTGTCGTGGGTGTCATGGACTTGCAACACATAAGAAAAAAAATTAAACTCATCAGTCAAATTTGTGCCTCACAATCGAACCTAAGACAGGTATGATAATCATTGCTCCATTCAGATCGTAACGTCCTATTTGGCATCACAACTGCATTAAAATCGCCATACAACAGTAAAGTCACTTCAGTAGCAGAATATAAAAAAACAATAAAAAAAGAGAGATTCATTATTTAAGATTCAATACCATTAAGAGTAAGTAAGTATAAGCCATGAATTATGACGAAGCCGAGTGAGTAATAATACCATCAGTCGGAACTCCGTGACAGTGGCAAATAGAAAAATAGCTGTAACCTAGCATCATTAGTTGGCCGCTCGCCCTCCGACCGGAGTCCCCTCGTGGGACAGTGGGACGTGATAACGTCCCTCTGTCCCTCGACGCTGCGAGTTGGTTTTACTGACGGGCCAGAAAACACGCGAGAGAAAGAAAAAATTGAATCACACGTTAGAATATCTCGTAGCAATTCATTGCTTTTATTTATTGTCACTCAGGAATAATACTTTGCACCAATACCATAGAAAACAGTATCCAAAATCATCAGTAAACAAAAATGAACATTGTCACTCTGCCGTAAGTTTATACCTTACTGACTGTACTTTCGTATTATTATGTAGCCATTGCTTTGTGATGTCGCTATTTTTATCAAATATGTTTGCAGTTTTATTCGGTGTCTTTATGGCCTCGTTTGCACACATTGATTAATACATGACGACTGATAAATATGAAAGACGGGATTTTACAGATCATCTATTTAACATACTATAGAAGGTTATTGTAGGTGTAAATTTATATTGCTCTATCCGATATTATTGCCGTTGTTTTCTGCTAAGGAATTAACTTATACTTTATTTGTTTCTATATTTATAGTAGGTAACCCACCTTTGCTTCGCTTCATGCAAAATGTATAGACGGGATTACTTAAATTGGCGTATTTTTTGATTTGCGATTCATTTTGTATGAAATTATTCTTTAAGTTATGTTAACAAAAATTTTCTACAATTTATAACCAAAAACGCGTCCAATCTAGGTACACATTCTTCAATTAGTGCTGTTTCATGACGTCCAGTCTTAACCTGAGAGAGGAAGAAATATTTATTAAAGAAAAGTGTAATGGGAAAACTTCACTGAATCAATCGCAAATTCAAAATAATTTATTTGACATAATTCCTGGTATTCATATTGATTCGCCTTTAAAAATATTTTTCACCAACCTTTAAACGCAGAAAATGTTGACAAGGAAGGAGTAATAGCAACTTTTTTTTACGCCCACATTTTTTCAACCAATATTGTTCGAAACATCGCCTTGCAACTTTTATTGTACCAGAGTAATCCCAACGCAGAAGTACCAAAGGGCACGAATAATATCACCGGCAGGTCGTAAATAGCATTTATGTAGTACCAGGAGATATTTCTTCGCCAATATTCGAACCCTCGTCCCATGAGATAGGTACAGACGCAGACAATTTGACCACTACACCTTCCTATCCTTATTTTACTCCGTGTATTAATATGGGCACATAAAACATGTTTAGGGTAACGTCAGGGTCATTTTGGCACCCAGTTATGTTGAGGTAATAAGACGTAAAATGTCGTAAAGAGCCATAAATGTTTGCAAGTCATGAAATATCCAGTTATTATTTTGACGACTTTATCTTGGAAAAAAAACCAATGTACTTGTCATATTTATAAAATGAGTTTTTTAAATTATTTTATACTTTTTAAAGGGAACCCAGATTTTATGTCGGGGGTTTTTTTAATTTTTAAATTACCTATTGTTCGTCTCCAATGTGATGTCCATAAGTTTGTTTTATGAATGTCCGTGGGCGACGATAATTTCTTTCTAATAAATAATTTTTCGATACATATTAAGATTATTTAAACTTTGAAATCAATACTTTGTAGTTTTATTGTACTTTCAATTTTTTTTTCAAAGATTTGTAACTATTCATTTGCTCTGTATAACAAACAACTAAAATTTTCAATTATCTGCTGGCCATATTAAGTAACCTAACATAAGCCACTAACCGACATTACGTGATATAGAACTTAAACGTTATTTTGAAACCCTGGGAGATCTTCATAAAATGGTTAGTTACTAAACAGTTAACATTCCTACGCGTTGTAAGGTTCATTAGAAAGAGCTTTGAGGTTTTTAAACGTAATTAGAAATGTTAATGCCGTTGAACCCTTTTCAAGCAAAGCTTTTATGTAACGTTGATAAAAATTATAATTAAATCATGAACATTGCGAGTTGAATAGTATTAAATAAACTAAAGAACTTTACTTTTTTTGGTGATTAACTTCGCAAACATATTTACAAATATTTTTTATTCATTGATGTTCCATTGGATTCTTAATTTTTTTTAATTATTGATATACCTAAGCATAGTTGACAGCTGATAGATTGAATCATAATCATAGCTTTTAGAAATTATCGAGTTACGCAGATCTATAGAAATTATTTATCAACTAAAGATGTGTCCTGTCCAGTGAGTTTGTTAACTGTACTACGTACTACCTACCCAGACAGGCTAACTTACACAAGAGTAAAATTTACTAGAACTTCAAACCTATCCAATAACTGATATAATAAATTAAGCTTTTTTAATGGATTTCAGCTAAAATTTATGCTTAATCAGCATAATTTATGATTTTTCAGCTAAAATTAATGAATTTGACCCACTCAAACCGGAAAGTTCTGTTAATAAAATTGTTAGTAATAGCATTATCAATGAAATTATTATAAAAGTCTCTTTCTAATTCGACCATAAATGTGTCGCTACCCTAACTACTAAATTGGTTGCATCTAAAAACGTCTAAACAAGTTTAACCGTAACACAATTGCTGGTAAAACATTCAACACTAGAAATGGAAGCAACCGAATTGTCTCCAAAGCAGAGATTTACGTATCGTTAGTACTATCATTATTTAGTTCACGAGGCAGCTGCGACCCTGTGTCATATGGACACCTCGGGCCACCAGTAAAAGCAATATGTTTCAAAACAAACAATCACAACTCCGCCATAGTGATGCGGCTGTCAGCGCTGCAGTTAAATTAATTCTGAGCAGGGATTAAATTTACCCGCGCGTGGGCCTTAATTTATTGACCGCGCCCTCTTAATGAGCTTTCCAATTTTTGACGCTTTATATTTATTTAAAGTCAGCTTTGAAAGCGATTTTGGTTGTATATTATGTTTAATGAGTGTAACTGATATTGTTTTAGTATCTATACAGTTTTTTAATCGTTACTTGGCAGTATAATCACATCACACAGTATGATCACAATAATTGTGATCGTGTTTTATTACATTGCCTGGTTGCTATGAAGTTTGCTACGTACTCGTATGTAGATATGTTGCCACATGTTGCCACAATAACAAAAAATACTCACACTTACGGCTCCGTACTGGGACTTCCTGTGTTTGTACCCCCACAGTGCTACATTATATTATCAGACATCACAAAAAACTCAAAATACTCAGCAACCCATGAGGTCAAGGTTAGGAAGCGTGTTCATACACCATCACCCATCATATTAAGGTGGAATATCGTGTTTAGTGCATGACCGAGGTATCCCGTCTTATTCTTCTTGATAGATAGTACAGTAAGTGCACTTTTCTAACTATAATATGTGTCCAACTAATGACAAGACATTAAATAATAAATCTTTAACATTTCAGATTTATTAGCAGCTAATAACCGCAATTGCTTAATAAGCGATAAAATATAGCCCGCTATAAAATATAGGTGTAGATCCTTTAACAACTGAAAGGGATAGATAAAACTGATTTATCTGTATGTTTAATTTGTGCTCGGAATTAATTTAATTGCGCTGTTGACAGTCCAACGGTTGCGGTGAGCCTTGATTGGCCGTTATAAACTACTTATCAAATGCTTAGGCGCTTTGCCCACGGAGCAACTATTGCAGAAACTGGCAACTGGCAACTAACTGGCAACTAACTGTTTACATACATTTCGATTGGACTGCGCACACACAGCAACTCGAGTTTCGCGTTCCGCCAATCGTCAACAGTTTTCAGTTGCTGTAATAGTTTACTAGGTCAGTTCCTAATTGCCGCAACTAGCAACTGTTTAATATTATACCGTTTTTTAAAGTTGCCGGTTTCCGCTACTGTCAATCGCAAATCAATCAATCAAGTTGCTCACAAATTGCTATAAAATTGCGGCAACCGTAAACGTTGTAGCAACTATCAACTTTACAGGAAACTTTTAAAAAGTTGATAGTTGCCTCAACTTGAGTTGCTCCGTGGGCGAAGCGCCTTAGTATGACTGAAATAATATTAATATTGGATTAAAAGTATGCCGCGGTAATTAATGGGTAAGTTATAATGCAATACTAGTGAATTTGAGTAACATTTTTAAGAGGGAACTTGCTCAGTTTTAACTCCATGGAAACAATGAGTTAGATTTTATTTTATTTTTTGACTGTTTAATAATGTATAAGTTTAAGCGTCATGATGCTAGTGTGATGACATTTTTTAACTTTTTATCGTAAGTTAAATTCTGATGTATGTACATAGGTAAGTGGCAATTGACTCCACGTAAATAATATCGTTAATTTCAAATGCGTAAAACAATTCCGTTAATCTTAGAAACGCCTTAACTTATTTAAATGCGGTTTCAGTGTTGAATTGTATGAAGTTTTAGGTAGGATTTTGGGTACATTTTAATTAAAAAAATAAAAGAAAATATTTCAATTTAAATCATACTATACAATACTATAATTATTTTACAATTTTATACATAATTTATTTCACAAATAATCCAAGAACTCATATTCTAATTAGATATTATAAATGTTACGTGTTTATAAAACCCGCCTTAACATTTTTCCAATACAGGTAGTAAAATTTGTCTCTCAGAGTGAATTTAAGCGAGGGCGGGTTTATTACTTGTAAATAAATAACATTTATTCGTCGCTTCCAATGTACATCCATTTTTATTAGTTTACATTGATTAGGTACTTTAAATACAGTTACACATTTTATTAACTCTACATGTCTACAATAGTTAATATTAATAAATAAACGCTCACACGCACACCCCCGCAAACTGACGAAAGACTGGACATAAACTAATAACACCTATTCCAAATATATCATTCATTTATAATAAAACTGGTTGATGCCTGCGGCTTCGCCCGCGTAAAAGTATTTTTAAACAGATTTTCATGCTTAAGTTTTCGTTTAGGAGTCAGCTTGGAACCGAACCTAGGACACTTCGAACTAAACTTTATTTATTTATGTCTTTATATGCTTCGACAGGAAATCAAATCCAGAAACATTATTTCGGCATGGCAGAATTGTCGAAACTACGCACTGAAAATTGAAGACTACAGTTATGTTCATAAAAATAAGTTCGTTCCTTCGCGTCGTCGATTTAAAATAAACAGGTACCCTCGGTCCCAACCACGTTTGCAATTTCAATTTAATTCGCCCCTCGCTATTCCTTTTTACGGCGGCAGTCCTACTTCTTATAAACATTTATTAAAATCCCTCTTTAAATACGGTTGTACTAGGATTGTAAGATACAAAATAATGTACACCATGGATTAGCTAAGGAACAGGTATTGTAGGTTTTAATTAAATTAAGAAAAAGAAAGAAAGAAGAAAGAAAACATATTTATAAAGCAAGTAACATAGTGGTTTAAAAATTGATCTTCCACTCAAGGGAACTGGGTTCAAATCCAAATAGACCTGCGGTGGAAGTTATGTTGATATATGAAGTTATTTTATACTTGTTGTGGCAGAGTATTTTACCAGCTACAATTCCTCTTAAATCAACCATAAAATCTTTATACGCCAAGCCAAACCAATAATGTGGTTATGTACAGTAGAACCAAAGTTATAATGCGCGTACAAATCTTCGCCAGTGGTCGCGTTTCCGGAAACAACCGAATTATTGAATCGTAAGAGCCCTAACCAATGCTCTTGCATTTAGCATCTTGTGCGATAGAAATAGGAGTCAATATCAATCGATAACAAGTTCGAACGGTCGGCGGCGGTCGACGGGCGCCGCCGGTGAGTTGAACGTCAGTCAGTTGTCATAATATATAGAGAATATATAGAGCTGATATTACACACCCTCCTTGGTTTTGTTTTCAGAGGTAAGTTTAAACATACATACATACAGGGTACATATAATATATTTTTAACTCGTCATTTTAATAAAATTCAAATAGAATACACATAAAAAGCTTACATAAATTTGATAGAATGTTACAACTCCGCCCATTTCATCTTCTTTCAGATCGAATCCTTCCAGAATGGATAAATTTAAACGTGGGAAGCCGCTTAACTCACAAGCACGGCAAATAGTATTTAATGTGTACCTTTATTTCTTAAACGAAGCTAATGTATTCAAAAACGACCATGAGGGTTATTTTAAAAAAGTTCAGGAGCGTGTGACAAAATGTACAGGAATTTCACGCCGAACTTTGACTAATATATTGAACGAAAAAAGGCAAAATCAATCAATGAAATTTTCCACACCGAAAAAAGGAAAACCTAAAAGTAGGTTTCGGATGGGACTTGATGATTTCGACTATTGTGTAATTCGAAATATGATATACAATTTTCAGTTGACGCTCAAAGAACTCCCAACTGTAAATAATTTGAGAAAAAAGTTAATCGAAGCTATTAATTTCAAAGGCTGTGTAGAGACTTTAAGGCTCATCTTGAAAGACATGGGGTTTAGGTTTCTGAAAACTGATACCAACCGACGGTTACTTATGGAAAAGCCAGATATACGTTTAAAAAGGATCAAATATCTCCGAGAAATACAACAGCTGAGAAATGCTGGTAGAAACATAGTATTTATGGACGAGTCATACGTGCATACATTGCATACTAAAGGTAAAACTTGGCAAGACAGCAGCAAAAAAGGTATTAAACAACCCATTTCTAAAGGAGAGCGAATTATTATTGTACATGCAGGCAATGAAAAAGGCTTCGTCTCAGGGGCTTTAATGTTACATAAATGTGTCGACTCAGAAGGTGACTATCATAAAGAAATAAACGCCGAACGTTATCAAACTTGGCTACGCAATCAGTTGATTCCCAACTTGCCTCCTAATAGTGTGTTGGTAATTGATAACGCCCCATATCATAATAAGCTGTCTGTAAAACCACCAAACTCAAATACACCCAAACCACAAATGATTGCGTGGTTACAACAACACAATGTTCCTCATGACCCAAATAAACTCAAACCTGAATTGTACGAAATTATAAAAAGACACAAAGAACAATACACAGAATTTGCCATTGACCGTATAATGGAGGAGCATGGGCATAAAATTGTACGATTGCCACCATATCATTTGGGCGCAAATAAAACAACACGTTGCCAAAAGAAATATTGCAATGAACGTTACGTCAGTTAAAGAAGATATTTTAGAAAAAATCAACAATATAGGTTCGGAAGAATGGAAAAAAGTTCGTGATCATGCCCTTAAATGCGAAGATGAGTATAGGAAATATGAGTCAAGAATCGATAGTTATTCAGATGAAATGATTATTTACATAGGAGATAGCAGTGATATAAGTGAAATTGGAGACCTTGATGAAAATTCCGATGACTCTATGATGTCAGGAATAGAGAATCTCCCTGATTCTGATTAAATATTAACCTATGTTCTGTTATACGATTCTGATTAAATAAAACTTTTTTTTCCTAATACTTATACCTAAATCTTCTTTTCATTTAAACCTTCTTTTTTCCATCGTTAAATCGTCGTCGTCGCTTTCCTATGTGGGTCATGCGTGAAATCTCGTTACTGATAAATCAATATTAATTTATCTCTTTTACCACAAAAAAAATATATATTAAATTATGCATGAAGTAAATGTACTTTCCACTCTATATAAATATCATCTGACAACGCTTCGGAAATACGACCGATCCCGAACAATGGCGAAGAATGCTATGCGCATTCTCACTTTGGTTCTACTGTATTTTATTTGAAACGAATCGGTGACGCTTGTGACGTAATTGTTGACAATGTCACTCACTGCCAATCAATTAAATGTTCGACTGTTTTTCGCCTTCATCAGATCGACTTCAGACCTTCATGAAATTGTAGTGCTTTAATATAGTACCTACTTAATGGAAACATTAACAAACACACTAGTCGCCCCTACAATTTTCGAAAGTTTCGCTCGATTTCTCAAAAATGCCATCACCTGATCCTAGTGTCCTTATTAACGGAACACTCTTGAAATATCTACTTTCCAACAAAAAAAGAATTAGGTATATATTATACGATTGAATTGAGAACATCATTCTTTTTTGAAGTTGGTTAAAAATAAACTGTACCTACTGTAACGGTTATTGAATCAATTACTTTCATAATAGGTGGAAAAGCGAAAACATGCATAGCGTGTTCAATCAGCGAAAACAAACAAATTCTTATATCAACGATTTCCTACCAGCGCTATAAAATATAGTTTCATAAACAATAAGTGAATTTTCTCGGTAAGTTTTGTAAATATAAATACTGCCACACTAAGCTCCTTTTACACAAACAGTGCTCGGCTCGCGTTTCTCTTTACACTTTTAACCGCTAAAATATTGTTTCTGGCAAACGCGATACTGCCGAGTCAGCACACGCTTGGATTGCGCGTCTTCAGAATAATAACTGGAAGAGCCATGGACGCTAAGAGACGTAACAAATTGGGCAGCCTATAATATTAATTAAGTATACACTAGTACAGATGTGCAGCTCCAAACCGTAAAGTCTCTCGGAAAAAAGAATAACATTATTAATGTTGCTTTGCCGCTTAAAACATTGGAGGAGATAGAAGCAAGGAAGCTTTAAAAAAAACCCACTTTACATCTCCAAGTAATAAAATGAGAACATGATCTACTTAATATTAGTCGATTAAATATAGGTACATTATTAGGAATTATTAGGAAACACAAAAACTACTCGCCTGATATCGCAACCAAAATGCTACAGTTTACAAAAGAAAATATTGTGATGAAACTTTTTTATTTCAGAGTTGCCCATTACGTTGTTGAAACTGTATTACGAATGGCATTTGGCTACTAAATCCAAGCTCTCAAAATGCTCTCAAATTAGCTTAGTGCTTTAAAACACAGAGGTATTAGCGCTCGATTGAGGTGGACAACCCTAAAATATCATGAACAATATTTAGCCATGACCATATCTATTAATTTTATATCCTTGTGCAATACACTATTTTCCCACAGAGAATAGGTATAATCCCACGCCTTGTATATTGGTCCGGGCAATATCAAGTTAGTGTTGCTAAACCGACGTTTGTTCCCAATCCTCAATATTGTGATAGCTGTTATATTTTAGGGCAAGTTATATTTTAACTTCTAGGAAATTAAAACGAACCGGAGCGATTTACTGATCAATGTTTTTAACTTACCTATCAATGTCTGTAATTTAATAACAATGACTAAAGGGAAATTAAATAAGTCTAAACATGACAACGATTGTTTTGACTTTTTGTATGCTTGTACATTTGTTTTCAGAATTAAATAATAGAAATAATATTGTCAATTATTTTGAAACGATTTTCATTCAGGAAGATTATTCCTATTTAGCTAGAGGAACATCGATTATTAGTTTGTTTTATTATAACCAATTCACAAAAAAGATAGGTCAACGAGACATTCAAAAGCGAATTGTAGGCTGGTTATAACGTTACACACTAATAACTCTCCACAAAGGTTTCTCGTATCCCGAATGTCATGGACAATTCACAGAGACAATAAAAATAACTGGTGAATTTTACCTTAGCTACGGATCAAACCTACCATAGTCTACATAATGATTTAAAAAATGATTTTCTAATGTATAGTAACTTTAGTCAGTGTTGTTAGCTGTTGAGAAGTTGTTTTCTCCAATCGTGCTTGTCATGAATATGCGCTATCATCAGAACTGATCCAAAATACAAAATTTCAAATCCGTGAGTAATTATTATGTAGGTACATACTGGTTTTACTGTTTGCCGGATTTGCACCGAACAAACACGCAAACATTGCAAGTTGTTTATTAAATAACGCTACATGCTCAATCATAGTCCCAAACTAGGATTCCCTGTGTCAACAGCGCCATAGACAACATACAAGTACAACTCAAGAATACATACTAAGACCAAGAACGAAAAAACGCATCATTAAAATTTTCGTCCGGCTAAGAATCGAACCCAGGACCCCAAAGAACCCTTTTAACACCGATCCAGCGTGGTAACCATTGCTGACACAGGACATATTATGTAGTAAAAACTTGTAACGACTAGTATTTTCACCGAGATATAAGTATCGGTGAAAATACAAGTCTATAGTGACAATACTCGTCCACAAACTAGGCAATGAAAACCGAGCCGTTGGTTAATCAATCAAGAGCTGTTCGCTCGAAATACAATTATGAACTTAGGGCATGTCGCTGGTGTACACCGACAGCTCAGATGATACAAGTGATTAATTGGCATTGCCCTTCAGTTTTTATCAATTCGCATTTGAGTAATGGAGTAAGCTCAATACAATTTGATTGATTAGTGAAAATTAAGTTGTTCGGCAAATTCTGCTCCTTTATTTACAAGGAAATAAGAGGATATTGTGCACGTATTTTCGAAAATTTTTGTGAGAGTATATAGATATCAATAGGTCTGAAGAGATTGAAGAATATATTATTCATGTGCCCCATAATGTGGTTGTGTAAGTATTTAGGATATAAATTTGTAAAATGCAAGTTGAGCAATTCTTGTAAAAAGATTTAAATCAATTTATTAACAGGAATAATTTCAGGTTTATTATTTGTATTAAACCTCTTTTTATACTCTAAGCCAAAAGATGAACTATGAATGCAAATGAAGGTGGTGGGAATCTGTATGTTTCATTATCAAATTAGATAGTTAAATTCATTTTCAAATTAATTTATTTCTAGATTTCTACAATTCTCAAATAATGTAAATTGATTATAGTATCTTCTTATGAGACTGCGCCATCTAGTAGCGAAAGTAAGCGAAATTAACGCTTTAATTAACTTATTACGGAGAGGAATCAATCCGATTTGACACTATCCATCAGTACAGAGTAGACACACGCCAGTTAATCAATCAAATGTCCTCCGTTTGATATAAGGACTTGTCGTCTATATTATTAGCCGTATTGGAGAGGCCCTATACTCGTAGCAGTAGATGAAAATGTTTTAAGAGTCAACCCTAAATACTCGACGAACGGTATCGTAATTACGTTATTAATTAAATTATTAACATTTATTTCCTAATATTTGAATTCTTAAACGTTAGACTAAATAAATACATAGTACAAATATATTATTTACTTAATAATAAGCATTAAGAAAAAATAAAAATTATCGCCGACCAAAATCATAAGTATCAGTATCGCTGCTCATTACATTAAAATTTATAGGCTTCCAATGCAATAAACTCCGTCACGTAAAATACAAAATACATTACCACTTGCCGATTGATTCGAATCATATTTCTCCGAAATTGGAGAGATAAGGCGTCATATTTCAAGTACCTAACACGACGCAATGTGTGATACTCTCCTCTCGTCGTCACGTTCCAACGTCATTTTTCATGCTCCGTGACATTCGAAACGTTCGGGAAAAAACAAAAGTGTCATTTCATTCGTTGTCACTTTTGAATGGGAGACGCCACAGTCTACTGCAATTATTCAACTTTGATCTAATGATTTTATGATATACTCACGGTTTTGTTTAAACTGTGTTTTACTGTGACAAAATACCGACTCACGAGCCCTATGGACGTCCTCGAGAGGATTACTCACGTCAGTCAGTAATCAACAAGCCAGTGATGACAAATTATGACTACGAGTATAATCTAAGGTTTAATTGGATCACGTTCGAGATGAGTATAGGACTGAGTGAAGGGTTTTCTAGCTGCTTTATTTATGAGAGCGACTGATGATATTAAAACCGCAATATGAAAGTTCTCAGGTAATAGTAAAAGTTTAGTAGACGTTCTGTCCAGGAGAGTATTAGTTATTATGAGTTACTTATACCTTCTATAAATGTTGTCGCACTATTTCAGAAAAGTATTGTAACTGGGTAATCTAGTTAGTCCAGAGCAGATTCGAGAAACAAGTGACATGCTAAAAGACACACACCAGTAGGTTACTTAAAGAAGAAATAGGGGCGTATATTAATCAGAGATATAGGTTAAAGAAGAAATAAACTTAAATTAAAGCTTTTATATTTTACCTATAATGTATTTTAAATAAACAATGTTGAAAGTCGTTAATTTTCGGTTTCTGTCCTATAAATTTTAAAGCAATAAATTAGTATATCATGTTGAAAATGTTTTTTTTTTAAATTTTGTGTCTACATATATCAATTTATAGATTATGTTCAACAAAAGGTAGATTGTTATAGTTATCCTTAAATAAATATTTAACAAATATAACATTAAGATCTATACTAATCCTTCTGGTCAGTGGGCTAACTATATTTATACTTAGTTATTTCAAGCGGCAGTAAAACATAGGTACTCTAAATCGTTATATTGTAGAGCTTCATTATTAAAATATTTTATTGAGCAGATTAATTTCGAATTCCCGATAGAAGGAAACCGAATTAACTGCAAAAAGTGTTGGAATTTCGTTAATTAGTTACCCTTTAATTTATGAAGGTATACCTAAAACCGGTACTAAAAATACCGGATATCTTCATGTCCGGAGCTATACAATAAAAAAATTTACGACATCACACAAACCGTGACCTGAGCATATATGCGTTGGAATTTATCGCCGGACCAATTGAATTTATTGTCAAAACTAAAAGTTTTATCGTCGGGATTTACATGCGCGAGAGGAGTTTTAACGATCGCATTTTGCATTACGGACTTTTATAACGATGCGATTATTTGTGAATTGAAATTCGATCCATAGATATATAAAAATAACAAACGATATGGCCTGGGTTAAAGGTTAAAGTATAAACTATGGTAACAAAATGGTTAAAACCATAGGGTACATCAAAAGAGTAAAGATTAATGCTTCCATATAAATGGAGCATAGTGGAGTCAAGTATTGAATTGTAAATTATTAGCACTTATTCTGTAACTTTTAACAAACAAGTTACTGACTTCAGAATCATTAAGAATAGAGAACTCAAAAAGTACTGGTCAGATGTCGCTTCAATTTAAATGGAACCATAAGACAGTAGCAGCTTTTGATTAAAAAGAATAAAAAATGGATAAAACTCAGTAAAAAATTATGAGGTAACGATCATATATTAAATGCCCATTATTAGTTACTACAATCAAAAAACTTCCCGACAGATGTCGTTCAAAACAGAGCAGTAGCTTTCGAACAATAAAAGATCAAATCAAAATCTGTTCACCCATGCAGCAAAAAGTTGTGAGTTTACTCATAAAAAATACAGTCGAATTGAGAAACTCCTCCTTTTTCTGGAGCTGGATAAAAAGTAGGACTGGAACTGGATAACTTACATTGTCAGATTAGTTCGCCTTGAAATAAGTCATATGTAGATGCAGTGCTACAAAGCAATAAGTGGAATACCTGAAGGGCAACGGCCAGATAATTATAATCTGTTATTGCTTACAACAGATCATATTACAGTATCTGTAACTATATTGTAGCATTTTAATAAACAATAATTGATATGTCGCAGCAAAATTAAAACGGAGATTAAATTAGATTATGCCCGTGGGAATTTAATCGAATTTTCGTTTTCATTATTTTGTTGCGACATACATAGACCATTATCTAATTTTTAGTAATAAGTTGAAAAAGCTATTATGATAAAGTTATATTATTTTGTATATTTAATTTATTTGAGTAAAGTTTCAAGGAGCCGTCGTCTAATAGAAATAAGTATGAAAAACTAGAAACGCGCTGTTTCGAGTAATAGTCCTAAGTAAATTGTAAATGAAAAGGCATAGGAAAGGTACAGGCTGAAACCCTACATTCTGGCCAAGTGTAGATTGGTGGACTTCTCACACCATTGCAACCAACAGAATTTTCAGGTAAGAAGTATTCAAGTGACAAAATTGAATTCAAATGCGCATGTATGTAAGTTTTAAAAATTAAAGCTGCGTTGCGATATTCAAAATATTCAGCTCTCACTGTTAACGCGAAGTATTGTATAGAATTGAACTCAGTTGTGTTGTGAGTGTAGAAAATTATTCATAGCATTGACACAGCACTAGAAAATCCTGTTGTCTACAGCTCACTAAACCCACCCTCATTGAATTAAGCAGCCACCACTAGGTTAAAGTGGTACGCGCACGGAATGCCTTATATAATACTTTGGAACTTGCTACTTAGAAAATAAAATGAGAGAAAAATTCTGTAACAATTTTTGTATAGGCTTTGATTAGTTCAAGGATTAAGACGAAGGTCTAGCAAGGTTTAGCAAAATGAAGGTTGAATGGAATGAAGGTTTAGCAAAATGAGATAAAAATCAAGAAAGCTCTCGAGATCTTCTGAAATGTGTAAATGTGAGACCGGCAACTGATAAGTATAATGACTAAACTAATTTACGCCAGGGCATTAATATGTTTCCTGACACTGTGATTCAGGGGATAGTCGTTTAACTAATGGGCTAAAGCACAGCCTTTTCACTAGAAATTGGTATTCATTTGATCACGAATATGCATCCAAAAGCAATATTGGCACCTAATATTTGCTTCTGCGGCCCAAATTTATAGTCTATAGTAGGTAAATCAATTTAGCCTCATTAAACAGCAATTAGTAAACATCAATCAAATCTAAAATTCGGACGCACCGTACAAAATTCTTCTTTCACCAAATGATATCTTTTTAATGTAATAGGTAAATCTTTCAAAGAGAAATTAAATTAAAATCTGATATTTCTAAAGCCTCGCGAACCACAATCCGGAGCACTTAACCGAATTTCGTTGAATGTGTAAAGTCTGTATATAAGTAATACCTTAATTCACGGTATGTTCATTAAAGCTGTACTCTTGTTTCACCTGCAAGCCGTTTGAGCAGAACAGGTCAGGGCTCAAAGCGGTGTTTGTTCACTCGCTCAGGCTCTGCTGTTACTCAAATTAGTTATGCAGTCGAGTTTTATTAAACCTGCCCAACTGAGAAGAACTAATTGTTCTCCGGTTCTGTTTTATGTTATATCTACGAGTGTTTTAAGTACGTGGGTAGTGGTGAAAGCACGTTTATTAGACTTGAGTATTTATTGTGGTGGTTGTTAGGATATTAATTTCTGCTTTTATAATATTGTTCTTTCGTCCGTGTGACATACGAACTGAATTGTTCTTAAACACTTGGAAATACATAAAATAATTAAGGTTGAATTTTAAACCAATAGAGTAACTTCGAGTGGCTTGAAATAAGCTTGCACCTACTTAACATCTTATTTAAATTACCTGTCCCGTAGAACTGGTCTAAAGAAATTAAAATAAAACTGGTATTCTATTGTGCTTCAATGAACACAATAACTTGCTGTATGTTGCGAATTGCGGACATAGTTTCAACTAAAACAATGCCAAACTATTTCAGAACTCTGCTATGCTAGCTTTTACCGTAACTTTGAAGCAGTAATGACGTGGTAATAATACACTTAAAGACTAGGTATACTTATTATTTTATGTACGTATAAAAGGTAAGTTTTAAATACTTGTGTATTTCATTTAACTAAGTCACTTTTGTTAGGTAAATAAATTTCACAGGTATAGAATTTGGCTTTCGAGAAATGGAACTATCTATGGACCGTCTTTCAAGTGATTTATTAAAACATTCTTGGGCATTGTCATTGTTTAGAACTGTTGGCACCAACACTTTTCGATTCAAACCTTAAATAAAATTGCAAACGCAATCATTTATAAACATAATTATATAATTACAACAATAATTCTACTCAACTGGTAATTGCGTAGACAATTATAAATCTTTGTATATTTGTATCTATGATATTTTATCGTTAATGACAGGGATGTTATGAAACTTTGTACCGTAATTAAAGGGCTGAAATATCCGAAATATAATAAAGGAACCAGTGTTCCGCTCAGAAAATATAATTGTTGAAGTTTTTTGAATTTAAAACATAAAATTGTTTAAGCGTTTTATTTTTTGAGCCTAGACCTATAAGTACAAAGAACTTTTTTATTTCATTTGTTTGTTCCACAACTGTGGTGATCTAGCTGTAAATATTAATATGATTGTGCAATTTTGTTAGTCTCCACTGAATGATTAAGCGCTGATAACCGAGTGAGTTAAGCGTTGGACTTCCGAACTTGAGTTCCAGGGTAAGAACCCCAGCAGGCACCTGTAGTATTTTTAATCATGTGCATATTATAATTGATTTATTACTTGCTTCGGTGAAGGAAAACATCGGGAGAAGACCTGCACACCAGAGAGTACGCCATAATGTTCTCAAAATGCGTATTGAGTCTGTCAATACATAATCAAGTTATGAGTATGAGTAGAAACCAGTGCCCAGCAATAGGATAGTTATGGGTAGAGATGATAACGATGACTAGTTAAATAAAAAATATACCTATACGAAATTGTATCCGAAGCTGTGGGATATACCTACCTACCTATGGATTGGGAACAACTCTTCCAACAGTTTAGTAATCCTATTACTACTTCGTTTCCGAAGCGCACGGGCAGTCACGATTTCATGAAATGAATTAACGTAATTAATTTCTAATCACTAAAGTACCTACACCAATTCAGGTGATTATCGACGGGAAATTATTAGTAAGAAGTCGTCAAATTTTTTTTTTATTCGAGTAAGTAGACAAAACCAGTAGAGTTTATTACTAAAAGCCTGTAGTATAATACCAATTTACTAGCGATCGGTAGGTACCAGAATTGCACGGGTAGTAAGTATGTAGTAATAATGAGTGACCAAGAAGGGCGCGGTGTGTGATTGATCTTCTTCAATCAATCCCGTCGTCGTGTGATCCGCGCGCGTAGTTTTTATTTTGCGATAACTCCTAATTAATTTGAATTGTATGGTGTAAAGAATTATCATAATGTGTATGAAATGCTTTAGGTGACTGTGTTGCGTTGCGTGTACACACGTCACATTGTTAAACGTAAAATAGTTGTAGAGTGATTCGATAGTTATATAGGTATAGATTTTATAGACTGAATAGACTATTTAGGATTTAATCAGATTGTACGCGATTTTTTCTTACATTTTTTTGGTGTTTGTTTTATTTTAATCGACGATTTACAAAGAAAAAAGATATCAAATTTTAATAACCTCATTGAAACGAGGGATAATTTACGATTCTTTTATATTTTGTATCAGTAATCTAAAGTTCTTAATGATAGTAACAAATGTGTTTCAATTCTACAAAATGCTTATACACACATACCGAATATATAATCTTAGTCTTAATTGCGAAATACTCGAGTCCAACAGTACCACATTTATGAGCTGTGCTGTGACGACGATATCTGATGAACGATCTCTGCAATGAGCCAACTACAGTCGTATAGTCGAGAATTGTTATCAAACGTAAGATATTGCCTTAATTGTTGCAAAGGCGGAGTTGTATTATCTTCTGTCGTAAACAGCAAATACCTACATAGACTTAATTACTTCAATAATGTCTAAATATAATTAGTTTCACTGGCGTAGCTTATGGTAAATAAGTGGATACTTAATCAAGGATACGATAAAAAAATTTGGTCGTTAAAATTTTTGATGGACTGATAATGGATTTAAAAATTAAATAATGGAAAAATTAAGTTAAATTATGATGTAAAATGTTGACATAGAATAAAGCAAATTAAAGGATCATTACGTCCCAAACTTTAACTGGAATGAATCATTAAGTGAAATAACGGTATTGAAAATTTGGTCGTAATTGTGCCGTGACCGCCGATCCAATAACTGCATACCTTCACGCCAATACGCCACCTCACACAAAGACCAACATTGCGTGCGCAGTTTTGACAGTAGGATACCTACACATACCTCCAACCATGCCATTAAAATACACCGAGTTTACAACTCAAACCAAGGTATTTATTACGTCAAACCGAACTATTTATCGATTCGTACATTCAGCTATTACTCACGCACAGGAAAATGCTATCCTATACGATTTCATTATAATAAATCTTCCAGTTCCGAGTTATATGTACCTAAAGTTTTGCGTTGAACGAGACTAAAGTAAGGAGATAATGAACCCCGGACAGGCTATTCTTTACGCTCGATTTGATTCTATAATCGAATTGCAACTTCACGATTTGTTGCCATAAAGTTCTTAATTGTTTGTAAACGACTCTTTGATCAACGACTAGTATTTGATAATTCTGTCAGATAATTTGTGAGATAATTGACCCATTACTTAAGAGGGTGATAAGTCCGTAACATAGATTTCCTATTAGATCTCTCTGTGCGATTGATGATTCATGAGACTTAAAACTAAGTAGAAACATTAGCATTATATAGAAATAGTTATACGATATTGACCTGTCTGGTTATCGTAAATTATTATTAGAATTATTATTATCTATCTAACCCGATTGATGTTGCCCTGCGACATACAATGTGTCTAAGTGTCTCAGGTTTGCGGCATATTAGGTACGAAGAAATAAATTAAATATGCACCACTTTTTAAGTTATATCTTCTGTAATTAAGGAAACCGAATCATTTATTTGAATTTTTCTTGTCATGCGTCGAGACATAGACAAAGAAAATCTTTAATTATTTTTTTCAAATATTTCCTTCCAGTGTTACATATTTATTAAAGTAGAAATTACAATGACGTAACAGCAAAAACTGACACACAAAAAATACAGCCGAATTGAGACCATAGAGATAGGAATATACTGAGACCCGCAATTTTTGAAGTCGTTACAAAATTGTTGTACGTCATAATATATTATATTATAAATATATTTTATGACGTACAATATTCATCAGTAGTAAATTCAATATTTGAAGACACCACAACAAACTTTCTCAATTAGTTAGCGATTTTGCCCACCGCATGACCAAGGTTCTCTGTAAAATTCGCCATAATCTTGCAAAAGCGAAAATTATTGCTCCTATTAACTTCTTGTCGTAAATCGCAGAATTCTTGGAAACAATTACTTGAAGAATGCCCGGCAGTATCTAGAGAAATATCTTTGAGTTTAAGTACTATTGTTTATTGACCCTTTGGCTTTATTGAGGTTTGTTTGTTCTCTATGGGTCTGTAATGTTAATTTATTTGGTTGACCGCCTTCTATTAGTCTTAGGCGGCCCCTAGACGGTCAATTATATTGTACAATATTGCAAATTGTGCAATATAATTGACCGTTTAGGGTTAATATTGAGGATTGCGCAATTATTGTTCGAAAGTTTGAGCGAGTTTAATTTTTATTGCACCATATTTTTCCATTGCATCGTGTAGGGTCAGTATTGCACAATATTTTTCAGTCTGTGGTTCGTCGTCACGAGGAGTAGATACAAGCGCGCATTCAAAATGGCGGAAAAAGAGAATCCAAAACTTAAGGAAAGAGAGTTTATATGCGAATGTATCCAATTGTACAGAGAATTGCCGTCTCTGTGGAATGTCAAGTGCACACGGGATCAATACTATTCTCCGACTGAACACGAAAACATTGTGCAGTTCGTATTATTGTGCAATATAATTGCTCGTTTGGATTCAGAGCGCCTTTCAATCTTATTGTACAATAAAAGTATTGTACAATGTTATTGTAGGTCTAGGGGCCGCCTTACACTCGTATGGGAGACATTGATATAGGTGAAACCTAATATTTGCTCTGTTACAATAATATTTTCCCCCTATTTTATTTTGTTCTTAGGCCTTTAAATGTTAACATATGAAAAGAAATCTTAAGCATAGTAAGTAGTTTTTTGTAGGTACCACGAACCAAAATCTTTAGTAGATTATTTATTGTAGTTATTGACAGATTAGGAGGCTTTGGGCAAAACGTCCCACTTGGAAAACGTCCCGTGGGACGTTTTTGTCCGTTGATTTAATTTAATATTTTTCTTTGGGCTAAACGTCCCACTTATAAGAATATACCTACAGAAATTCTATTGTTCGCATCTTACTTGAATAAATTAATAAATAACGTTATTATACACAATTATGTAAGGTTTTTAATTTTAAATATGTTAAGCTATGTAGGAATCTGAATTACATGGATTGGCCACTAATTCCATTCTCCACCAATCCCCACTGGAGAGGCGTGGTGGCGTATACCCAGGCCTCCTTAATTACGACTAGCAACCAATGAACTTTTAACCAAAGGTTCTTGCGAGCAACCCTACTCAGCAGTGGACCATTAATGAGTTGAAGCCACAACAGCAGATTTACGGTCAGACGCTAGGATTCTTTGTATCGTGGGCGCTATGACAAACTCACAAAACCAAAACATACAGCCAGACCGAGAAACGAAATTTATGCTCATCATTAAAATCGTTCTGGATATCGAACTTAGACCCTTCGAACCGTGGTCCAGCGTGTTATCGAGATATTTATATTGAAATAGCGTGTTTAAAGAATCGTAAAACATTTTATGACGGAGCTTTTGTACGCGTATAAACATAATGGTGGCATAATAATATGAGCTAACAAAATCATAAATCTGGATTTCATAAAATATTTTTTACGATTTTTTCTATTAGGGTGGGCGCAAATATAAAAGTGTTTTTATAATGCGTATGGTGCAATGGTCACTTTGGTGTTATCCAAAGGGTCATAGGTTGTATTCCGAGTAAGACGGGAATCTGTATGATGAGTTTTAATTTGTTTCACGCGTCAAGCGTTGTTATTTTCGAAACTCCATTGTGATCAATTGAAAATTAATCTACCTTGCAACAATCTCCGAGCAAGTACCTACAATGTATGATGGTGTATCATATTTTCATGCAAGTAGAACCTCTCTCCCTCCGACATAGGAGCATGCAGTAAAATAAAAAAATAATAACATCATACGACCCGAATGACGCAATGCTTAACACGCCGGATCGCAGACCCGAGGGTTCTGGGTTCGATTCCCAGCTAGGCGGAAATTTCAATGATAAGTTTAAACCACTCTCTGTCTGGGTGTGTGTTCTTGTCTTATGTGTTATTCATGGCACCCACGACACATGGAATCCCAGTGTGAGGTAATTTATATACCTATGAGTCTGTAGCATTATTTATTTATTTATCACACATACGTGCTTAGGTACCTACTCGCGGATTGTGGTAGATCAATATTTAATCTATTTTATTAATGGCAAACATATACCTAATCTAATTATATGTACTGTAATTATTTTTAATACGTATACACCAACATCCTTTTGTTACGTAAAGATTAGTTTCTACACAATAAGCGCGCCCACTTCCAACAATGCAGAATTACAGTCTCTATTATTTTCTATTACGCATTTATGTACAGTGTTGGCTGAACGTGTTTCTCATCTGGGGCCCGGTATTAAGATAGTTTAGTTCGGTCGTTCGGATGCAACTTTCCTTGCTATTGTTCTGGATCAAGAGTTTATTATTGAATAGAGGTGAACGCGTACAAGCGTAAGCCCGAAAATGCCCTGCGAGAAACAGTAGCTATTTTTAAACGAATAATTGTCTTCAGACTGATGTAATCATATTCGATTATAATGATTGTGTTATGAGTAAAACGTACCAGGTGAAATTGTAATCTGTCTAACGTGTACCTTTGTTTGATTATAAGTGTTCCTATATGCAGAATATCGCATATTTTTGGTAATTTTAAAGAGGGTGGTTTTATTGAAGTTTATTATTTTTTTATAATCAATATAATTTGACTATGTAATTAGTATTCAAACACCGAATTAATTGTTACAACTTAAATTGAAACCCTGATTGTCGATAAAAAAATTTAAGTGTAACTCCGACTACTTTTAAATAAGTAGGTTATTTTAAAATTTACTATTAACGCATTAAGTATGTATTTAACCAAAATTTAACTTTTAACAGCATACCTACATCCATTTCATAAACATAAACTGTAGTAAAATGGCTTTGTAACAATATAACTCGTACACGCAATAAAAAGTGCCATTTCTAACAGCACTTCAGCCTGTGGTTTGCATCGCAGTTGGATAGTCGAAAGTTGCATTGTTGCATCACGCGTGTATCACCATGCATCATCCAGCGTTATTGCTTTAATACGGTTACAGCTGACATCTGCTAGGGCGTAATGGTCTCGCCAAATTGATGGCATTAACGGCAAATTCGATACAATCCATGGTTTTCGGCACGTAGCTATTGTCCCGATTTGACTCCGAAAGAGATTTATTATTTATCACTGTTGTATTAAACATTCGTGTGGATTTCTGTATCACATTGTGAGAGGAGCCGAGTCGTTGGAACAGTTGTGGGTGCGATGATGATAAAAATAGTAAGATAGTACCTACAGAGGGTCTTAATTTTAATGGGCTCGTTTTTTTATATTTTTCTGTATGTTTGTACACACTAATCTAGAATCTAGTTTTTCACTGAGAAATAGAGGGGGTTGTGGAGCTACTATTGTAGTCTACTTTTTAACCCGGAGTTCCCGCTGGCACAACTAGTATATTTATGTACCTATATTTTTTAATATTGAACCCAAACGATTATGTTTGTATTTAGTCCTTTTTTGAAGAACTTTTTGGTGAATTTAAGGCATAGGTATCTTCTACCAGCAACCATTGGTGTAATTTTAATGTGAGTAAGGTTAGCCCATTTGTAAAAGACACATTTTAAACGTGTAAGACGTTGTTTTATATTATAATATTGTATTATAATCTTGTAAATAACGGCTTCTTTTCTTCACTAATAGACAATAAATATTCACTTCAGCTTTTCCCCAAGTCAAATAGTTTGCTCCAAGTTTTAGATGTCGAGACGAAAAACACATTGAACGGGAAACTCCCGTACAACTATGTAAGCTCCATTAATCAGCTGTGTTTAAACTCCAATAAGAAGGGGCGGGAATTTTAATTAATTTGAATGTTTTCTATTAAGATTTACGAGGCGTTTTACGTAGTTTTATTCCGCTTCACCTAATTAGTCTTATTGGTAGACGAAAGGTTATTTGTTTATGTTTTGTGTCGTAATTTCTAATTTATTCTAACAACCCGTTTACTAGAACCAATTTATAATAAGAATTAAATAAAAATTGTACCGTACATAAATGACTCCTCATTTTTATGTATATCATGATACTTTAATTCACAAAAATTCACATAATATTTTCAAATCCGACTGGCATATACTGAGACTAGCGCGTTCAAGTTAACAAAAACTGAAACTTATCGTCCTAACACCTTAACAAGAGAGAGAGAGAGTTCTAATCTTATTTTGATAATTCTAACAAATTTTTTTTTGATGAAGAAAATTGAACGGTGAAGAATATTGTTTGGAAACTTGCCCATGTGTAAGTTCTTCGTAAAGTTCTCAAAGCCGAACTTGTCATTTATCGTGAGAGAAGACCCGAACCTAGCATTGAGCTAGGTGTAAGTTGTAATGATAAAATATGATTGATGAATACCTAATTAATCACCTGTATAATGATGTGATAAGAAGATAGATTAGTTGAAAGTATAGTTTTCAACTATACCTACTATACTATACTAGTCAGTGCGCAGTAGTAGGAATACGTTTAACTGAGGTCTCTATTGTTATCGATAAGCACCCGTTTAGTTATGTCAGAGGCCTGAGTTTCAGATGTATAAGTTGGAAACTACCATAACTAGGCCTCCTAGCTTCTACCTAATGCTACGAACTTTCCTGTTAATGGATGAAGATCTTGTGGTCTAAAAGCCGAAATAAAGTTAGATCATTTTACATTTTAATGTAACCACGTAGTTCGTACTCATAGATAACGTTCAATCAAAAAGTACAGCAACAGTCACTTCAAAACTCTTATTCACACTTCATTTAAAACATTTATTTTTAAACCTAGATATTTTTATTTCTACCCGTTTCTAACCAAAGTAAAATCGCTGAAAATTGTATAAACAAAATGTAAAATTGTCACGAGTGTAAAACATTCCATTGCATTGTTTTGCACTTGCTAAACGAGGTGTAACATTGTAAAACAAATTCGCATATCGAGTTATGTATATCAAAGCCAACGCATTGAGATGAAAGTATTGAAAAATCTTTCAAAACATTATTTATTATATGCGACAGAAAATGATCTGAATACAATGAAACATTATAATTACAAGCATTCATTTGATTTTTTTACGGAATTAAGACGGCAAACGAGCATGCAGCACCACCCTTCCGCTGCCGCCTATAACAACCGTGACCGATCCATGTAGAACTAGACTCAATGGGACTAGGATATAAGTTAGAATATTAGTTTGTTAATAAGTGTGAAGACAGGGACAGTTAGTGATAACTAGTCCTCTCCGCTCTCGTCTTCTATCGATTTATCTTCACATTTTAAAGTATTAGTCCATTTTAAAATTTTATTGTTTAGTCAACGCGTAAATAATTGATCGTTTAAGATTAGTCGTTTAAGAGATTGGTCCGTACAAACTTACAGTCAGATAAAATTTAAAAATCATTGTTTTGGGTTCTGTTGCGCTAATGAAGGCCTCCAATATACCTCATATTTTTTAAGCTAATAAAATTATCATAAATCATTCATGTACCTACAGTCCGCGTCAATTACAGATTATAAATTTATTACATCGTATCAGTTACTTATTATACGCTTAAATTTTTGAAAAAATACGCTACCAATAAAACGCCACATTTAGTAACTTGGGCCATAGTATCGAAAGTCGAATATAGTATGTACAAAGATAGCAGCGGTTCATCCGATTGTGAAATGTTTACGATTATTCGGAAGCTGTTTGCGGTGACAAATATTGCACATGCATTAGTTTAAAAACCATTGTTTTGGGCTATCTTGCGCTCATAAAGGTCCATGGTTTAATAGTGTTTTATATTAGTTATCATAAACCTACAGACTGCAATTAGTAAGAAATTAATACGTTAATAATTTTTTGAAAAAATACGCTATGTATAAAACGCCAAGTTTAGTAACTTGGGCCATATCGAAAGTCGAATACAGTATGTAGTACAAAGATAGCAGCGGTTCATCCGATTGTGAAATGTTTACGATCTTTCGGAAGCTGTTTGCGGCGACAAATATTGCACATGCATAAATTTAGTTTTGCATTGAACAAAGTCGAAAACGATTCCGGTCGCAATAATGTACGGTGGGCAAATCCGATAAATGAATTTCAAAACGGTAATTTATAGCAGACGTAAAACCATGTATGCCATATCTTCAGAGTTAAAATCATTAATATTATTAATGATTACGATGTGGACCAACGGATCGTTAATCATTTAATAAAGTTGTGTGTGTTATGTGTGTTATTTGTACTTAATTTTTTAATTGTGCGATTTAAATTTTGGGAATAATCTTATTATCAAAATATTGACCAAAGGTCTTTCATATTCTTTTTTTGGTGTGTATACCTGTATACCTCTACCCCTTCTATTTGTCGAGGTAATTTTTTCTTAAGTCTTAGGTTGTCTGGAAGAAATCGCTGTAGAGATAAATTGTGCTTTCATTGTAACATTGTTCATGTACCTATTCATGTTATGGTATACAAACAATAAAATGTATAAATAAATAATTAAATAATATTGTGCAGCTATAATTCTGAATTATTAAATATACTATTTTGAGGTTTATTTACAAATCGGAAGCACATAAAGCACACAAGACGACAAAGTGGAGCGACTTTATGAAACTACTACTCTCTTAACACTTAGTCTTGACGAAACTACAAAAGTGACACAAAGTTCACTTTTTAGTCGTCTTCGCGTAGTTGAAGTTTTCACTTACTTGTTTGGACGTTTCATTTTTTCTGCCCGTTAAGTTATTTATATTTCCTGTTTCGTAACACAGGTTTAAAGATTATAATTAATTTGTTGAACATTTTACATCATACTTCTCACGCTTCCCTAAAGGTCGATTTACATCAGACGAGCGAATGCTCATTCTATCCCCACTATATCAAATTATTTTAGTGTAAACAGGCGTAGAGCATTCTTTCGTTGTTCTTAGTGTGGTCGTAAAGATTCTATGGAATATTCTAAGAATGCTCGCGCGCTCGATGTAAACGGCGCTAGAGCGCGCGAACAGTTGCTTAGAGCGTTCTTGCGTGTTCGGACGTGCTCGCGCCCCTGAGCGGTTTCTTCAAAGCGTTCTTGTGTTCTAGCGATTGTTTGGTTCTGAGATACATATCTTATCGATTAAATTATGGATTGGTCTCAAGAAAATCTCAAAATCACTGCTAGTCTGTCATATGCAGTTATGCAGTAATCGAGTCTCTAAAATTCGTACTTGATTTCCGAATTTTGTCGCTGATCAGAGATAGTAAATGATCAAAATCCTCTGGCGCCATTCTACAAAAGTTTTGGAATTGACCACTTTCTTCTTGTTTTTGCATATCCGTCATTGTTTCACCTACATTATCCAGTGTCCTTCGTTGCATTAAATTTGTAACCCACCAACGTCTCTTCCTTCTTTTATTTTTGAGTTTTTGCGACAAAATAATAAATGTAGCACTTGCAATTATGATATCGCTGTCAGAGTTAGACATAGCGAAGCGCTACCAATACCAACCACAGAATTGACACGAATGAGCAAAGAACATTCGTTCAGATGATCTAGCTTTCGTTTACAGTAAAATGAAAGAATGCTCTTATTCTAGCTCTAGCTCTTTGTTCGTTTGATGTAAACGCTGAATACGAGTTTTCGTTTACACTAAAATATCACGAAAGAATGCTCTTGTTCTAGCTCTAGCTCTGTGTTCGTTTGATGTAAATCGACCTTAAGATAGGTACAGAATTGTAACCATGAGTAAGGGTAAGATTTCTTTATTTCATTCAAAATAAATTAATGACGTATTATTATTTAAAGCATGTTTATGATCCCTCAGATGGTTTTTCATGTTCAAATGTTTAAGATTAGGTATAAGGTGTATAAATTGGAGCAATATTTTTCACAATTTAATTTTGGTAGACCATTTACATGTTTCCGGGAATACTCCAAAGTAAAGCTTGTTCCCTGTTAATATGACCCATCAAAATGACGCTCAATATTTTGCAATCTTGTCCCCTTATTTTTCCAAGGAATCCCTCACACGAAGTAAGAACGTCAAAGTCGCAATAAATTACAAAGCGCGGGGATGGCTCAAATGAATTTGCCATTCAATCTCACGCTACATTCTCTTTTAATCTGTTTAAACGGCGACAAATTTACTGCTACAGATTTTCATTTAATGTCCCCAATGCTTTTCGTTTCTTTTTAATACTCCAAACGCTGACACATTTTGTTTCTTCTCCTAAAACACTTTTTTATTTGCCAATAAAGCGAAAAGGTTAAGCGCATCTGTTTTCAGCCTTGGAATTGTAACTGCACGCTTCTGCGAATTGAACTTTCGCTCGCTTCACTTTGATGTCCGCATTCGGAGAAATTGAAATTAAATCAAAATGGTTGTTTGTTATGATGGATTCTTGCTTGCACTTTGCAATATAGCGTTTTTCTTCATTGTATTAGTAGAAAAAATATATAATCTAAAACACTTATTAATCTAAGTTTTTAAATAGGTCCGTTCATTTAAAATACTAAAAATGGCACCGAGATTTAAATACTTACGTAACGTGTACTAAAAGAACGTAGTAAAACGTCTTGACAGATTTGGATTCAATTTATTGTATATCAATGTCTAATGTCCATTTAATAATCCTATGTACCTGACAGTGATAGGTATTGAAAACGAAACAAAATAAGTTTCCCGAATATATTGCTCTTACATTATTGACTCTGCTGATTTTAACCAACATTCAAACAAGCTAAACATATCAATGCGTTTTGACACATGTAATAGGACATTGGATGGACACACCCGTATATCGACTACTTGCTTTTATTGTGTTATTATTGACTTCGTTAATATGATCGTTTCAATTCACTGTAGACGTTACCCGCATGTATTACGATGTCGTTGTATTGATCATATTTTGTTATGACGTACGAAATTGTCGACGGTGTTATGTTTGCACATCTCAATAGTTTCTGATATTGCTTCAAGCAAATAAATTATACGATAACTCAGATAGCATTACATTCATAGAACGCGAATGCACGCACTTTAGTATCAGCTCTGCTCTGATGACATTATTATAATTATAAATGCTAATGCTGTACGACGTCTCATACATTCCGTTATTATGTTTAGCATCCATATCCTTCAGTTCTCTTTTTGTCGAGAGCGCTAGTTCTCTTTCGAGAGAGAACTACTCAAAAAGGCAATTATCTGAATATAACTGCTTAATTTCGCGCGTCAATGATGTAACTACCTATCCAGCTTTTTTTAACTTACAGAACTATAATATCTTTGGCTTCAATAGATTTATGGCAATGTAGATTTGTGGAAACGTTAATGGCCGAGAAGTATCAGATTTTATGACTTGGAAAAGCTCGTCTAAGCTCGAAACGGGGCCAATAGTTTAAAGTACCTTCCGAAGAAAGGAAGCACTCAAGAATTTTTTTTTACTATATCACAACTAGTTCGACACTGTATTATAGCCATAATCATCGGCTCTGTATCTGTATTATAGTAATAATCGTTTGCATCAGCAGCATAATTATTGGCAGACATCACACGCCCACATGAATAAATAAGTAAAGAACAGAATGAAAGCTTCATACTAGATGTCTGAAACGAAACCACTACTACATGCACACGTTTGTGTGCGTACCCTGTCACGTACAAGGCGCGGGGGGCGAGGACCGGCCCCGGCTGGGGGCAAACTGGTTTAAACCAGCTCGGTTGGGGTGCGAAAATTAGGGCTGCCAACGAATCGTTTTTTTATGAATCGAATTAATCGAATAATTTAAAATTATATAGTGAACGAAAAATATTAAACACTGGTGCATGCATGCTTTTAGTATATACATACATGTACTAAAAGCGCTTAACAATTAAAAATCTAGGGAATAATTAATATTAATCATATTTTTATATGTAGTTATTCATCCTATAATAACTTCGTACAGTATTTTATCGATTTACTAAATTATGCGAAACAATTATAATCCAATTAATATTTTTATGAAATTGAATCCATTTGAGTCTAGGTTAATCACTATTTTTGTGATAATAAAAAACGGTAATACTGGAAATGTCATTTTACTGAATCGTATTAAAAGTCAGAGTATAGTAAACCCAACTTAAGATTCAAATGAAGAGAGGCGCTGTCGGACGCATTTGAGCAATCAAAGCACACTAGTAACTGACAGATGAATGACCACAACGTACTTATGAATGACTTTTCGTTAGTTCCAATTTTTGCCATTTCAGAGTTAAGTTGGGCGCACTGTACAAACTGATCAGACAGCAGACAAACGTCAAGATTGTCAGCAATACCGAAACGAGCGAGGACCGATTTTGAAAGGACGGACTTATTATTTCTAAAGATGCCACGCACTGTTTGCACTGTTTGTTTTAACAATACGACCAAAATACAAGATATTTCTTTCTTTCGATATCCGAAGGATTTAGTCAGGTAAATAATCTGTATCAATGTACCTATACTTACACTAAGTTTAAATTTATTTTAGCTCTGACAATCTATAGTATATCTAATGTTTAGTAAGCAGTGGGTTTTTGGGGCGATAAATTGATCCTAGCCTGTGTCCTAGCTAGGTTTCATTTTTAGAAAACGTCGTTGATATGCGTTTGATCCGCAAAATATAACTAGATTTTTTTACAATGACAATTAAAATGACAATTTTGTTATTTTCGTCACTATGGAAACTCATACTAGGGTTGACTATAACAGGATTTACCAAAAGAAAATACCGTCACAGTCACCGCCAATAAAGTCACTGGTTATTTGGTACTAATAATAAAAATGTAACTGGGTCTTGCCTGTACATAAGAGATATATGAGAAAAAATGTATGAAGAGGCTTAATATTCCAAAACAAGCTATACATTTTATAGCTAAGAAACCGTAGATATTTTAATCACATCGCTCTATTTATAAGATAGTCCCATACATATTTTTTTTGTATTTTATCGGATTCTCATAAAATTAGCCAATAACTATGAGATACTAAATAGGGTGATCATGCCTAAAATCGCCATGAAATGAAATAAGTTGAGGTATGATTACATATTTTACTTTCGTGTTTTATTTCAGAAGACGCAACTGGCTTACAACTGTGGGTCGAGATGATCTTATAGAGAGACATGGAGATCATAGGATATGTGAAGAGCATTTCGAAACAAAATTTATTATATTTTCGAAATACAGAAAAAGAAAATATTTAAGTGAAGACGCATTTCCGTCATTAAAAATCCCATCAGATGTCGGTGCAAGTACAAGTTCATCTTCAACTTGTACAGATTTATTTCACCCCCAAAACGCAGTCAGTACTGAGGATACTGAAGTGAACATAATCAGAGATCAAACTACTCGGTATGCTCAAACGGATGTTTTGGTCCCTCATGATAAAAACACTGTATATGAAAGTAGGGCAACTCAGACGGCTCTTCAATTATCAGCAAATAGTCCACGAAAGAGAAAATTACAAATACAACTAAAAGAAGCGAAAAAATCTAAAAGTATTGATTTGAATTGTGTAACAAAAGAAGATTTTTTAAAATTATGTGACAAATTTATGAGTAAAGGCATAGCGCAGCTTATAAAATGGCAAATAGATCTGAAAGCAGGACATAGTGGAAACCGGTACAGCGTAGCCTTTAAATTCTTTGCTCTAAACCTCCATTATTCAGGTCCGTTTGCCTATCGATTTTTAGCTAATTCTTTATGTTTACCTTCTCGGCCTATTTTGCAAAAGCTCGTCATGCCCATAGGGACAAAGACTGATGCACGACTACTCAACGCTTTGAGAATAAAAGTCAGCAAAATGTCTACGCAGGAAAAAATATGCAGCGTTTGTGTAGATTGCATGTCCCTAAAATCAGGCTTGCATTACGATAGTGCAAATGACAGAATTGTGGGACTTCACGAAATTAACGGGATACAAACCCCAGAAGCGGCTAAATACGTTATCGTAATAATGATTCGGGGTATCATGCACAAGTGGAAGCAACCGGTTGCCTATTCGTTTTTGGCCAAATGTAAAAATTATCCAGAAATTAATGATTGGATTGATGAAGTTATAACTGCATTATTAGACATTGGTCTAGATATACGTGTATTTGTTACAGACCAAGGCTCAGATTTTGTAAGTGCAGCAAAAGCGCGTTGTATAACTTCTAACAATACATATTTTGAGGTAAAAGGTCATAAAATATATTATGTGTTCGACGTTCCGCACCTTATAAAATGCATTCGTAACAATCTTTTAACTTGCAATTTCATTTTCGATAATAAAGTGGCCAAATTTTCTGATATTATAAATATGTATGCGCAAGATAAGACGAAAGGTCTCAGGTTAGCACCAAAGCTAACCCAGTTGCATTTAAACCCCAATGGCTTTCAAAAAATGCGTGTTAAATTAGCAGTTCAACTTTTAAGCAACACTGTTGCAGCAGCTATAAAAACATATGTTGATTTAAATAAAATGCAATCATCTTCATTAGACACTGCGGATTTTATAGATAAAATTAATAGATTATTTGACATTTTAAATTCAAGCACACTAAAATCGCCTGCCAAATTCAAAAGAGCTTTCCGCGGAGGCACTTTTCAAATTGATTTTTTACAGGAAATGTTAATTTTTTTTAAGCAATTGAAATTAGTGAAAATCAACACAGGGACTGACGTAACGAACACCATGAATTTTATTACTGGATTTCAAGTGACCATAAATTCAGTTTTGCAACTTTTCGTAGATTTAAAATTCGAAGGCTATGAATTTCTGTTAACGAGGCGTTTAAATCAAGATGCGCTTGAAAATTTTTTTGGAAAAGTAAGACAAGCAGGGGGGAATTGTCAAGAGCCAACTTGTCGACAAGTCAGTAATACATTCAAAAAAATATTTGTTTCTAATATTTTAAAAACTCCGATAGGTACTAACTGTGATGAAGATTTTGATTCCCTGCTTATGAAAGTTGAAGATTATAATGTTCATTATAAAGATTTATCATCAGATATTTCAAGTACTCCATATAGCCTCACAACTATTGATGATGAAACGAAAGACTACAAATTAGATTTGCCTGAAAAAAATGCCCTTGTATATGTAGCAGGTTATTTATATAAAAAAAGACGTGTGGCACTCGGAGACTGCCGCGGTAAAGCTATTGCATAGCATTATATATAAATTAACAAAACAAAAAATAATACTGCATTTGTGATAATAATAATAAAATGAATGTATATAGAGTAATAACTCATTTTCTTTCACAATTTTTTCGTGACTTTCTTCATTAATAAATGCACTTTGTTTATTCATATTTAAAACACTTTGTACACAAATTATACGAGTACAGATATTCACTGTTTTACAGTGGGCCAAGAAAGTGGTGTACCAGTTTTCATTTAGTTGCCTAGTTATCAAAAGTTACATCAAAGTTCATAGGCAATATCACTGAAAGAGACGCATAATAATGACGTAAGCCTAATTGTTAAGAATACGTACCTACATCATAACGACACATTATAGGTGCAAGACATTTTAATCTTTATTAGAAACGGATAATGCATTAATTTGTGCAAAGAAGATTTAAATATTCTGAACAAAAGCATAAGAACTATTTCAGTTGACAAAATAATTATTTTTAAAAAGAAAATTGACATTTGACATTTAAGTCCTATGCCGCCTCTACACATAGGCCAGCGCATTCGCCAACGCGCTGGCGGTGCGCTTGCCAACGTGCTTGTGAGTTAATCCACACATTGGAAGGTCGTTCAGTATGCTTTGGTTCGGGCCAATGTGCGGACGGATCAAAAAATGGATGTTGAGTTGGTAACAGCTGCAGCTGTATATTTATTCACAGCTTATAATTACTACGTAAAAGTGTACAAGAAAAGGGTGATACTTTCATATTTATAATATTAAAATAATAATAAAGTACGATGCTCTTACTTTGAAGTAAAATATCGTAAGGAAAACGGAATGTCCAAGAACCTTATTTATTTAGCATTTTTAATACTTACAACATTTTTATTTTTATGGTACTTATTTTTTGGATTCCATAGGCAATTTTCACTCTGATAGAGCTCAATAAATTTAAAAGTTTCATTATTACTCATATTATACGCCATTTTGTTACGTTAGGTGTTAATACGCCACAAGAAGAAAATATGCACTCTTGATCGCTGCTCCGGACAAACTGATCGCGCGGCCAATGTGTGGATGGTGCACCAAGCTTGCGACAAGTGTTCTTTGATGATACCGACACCGCGCGGCAAGCTCGCAAGCGCGCCGGCCAACGTTCAAATGCCTACCGCCAACGTTCCAACGCCCGTTCTACACATTGGGAGCCAACGCACTTGCCAACGTGTTGGCCTATGTGTAGAGGCAGCATTACAACGATCTTTTGGCGCGTGCGTGAATGACGTGTGGGTGACAGAGACAGTGCCTTACAGTTTGCCTTGCCTGTATGGCACTGTCTCTATCACCCTCAAGTCATTAATATAGTGTCATTATTTTATGTCATGTTATTATTTTGTATGTTTTAAATCTAAATACGCGATAATTCGACTATTATGAATACATGTTGTCGATTCCAACGCCTTATTTAATCCAGATCTACATGTAATTATTCTTAAAACACCGAACCGACGGGGCGAAAATCAAATGTTTGACAGGTAAGATTTGTATGGGAAATTAAAATTTTCATTTTTTTAGTATTTACCTCGCAATTTTTCATATTTTCTCATCGCTGCAACCTTCCCTGAACTTCCACGAATATTTCAAGACTAAAATTAGCCAAATCGGTTTAGCCGTTATAAAGTAAAAGTTAGTTAACTCAGTTAAAAGTTCTGGTATTTATCGATGTGTGGGTGCATAGACATAGTAACTATGTCTGTGTGCAGGGTGTAATAAATTTTCGTTACGAAATTTTTGAATTCGGTCCCCGCGCTTAAGGCCCGCGATAAAACTCAATCGACATCATTGTAACGAAATAGAATCATATATCAAAAGATCAGAAAATGCTATTAATATGAGCAGAGATTCTATTTTCTGTCACTATAAAGACTTCAATGAAACTCATGTTCAGTCTGGATTTTTAATTATTCCTCCAAATAATTTTGTGCAATTTATCAAATTAATGGATGACAAAATTCGATCATTTTTTAATGTAAACCACACAATTATAAACGTGGGACAAGAAATTCTCAAGTACATAGATGATTGTGCTTTTGAGATGCCATGTCCATGTTTTCCAATAGACTATTTGAAACAATTATTTATTAGATTTAGGATTCACCATACAATAAAACAAAATAATATAATACTAAAATCCAAGCAAAACAGGAACAAAAAGATATTGAGAATTGCAAATTTGTAGTCTACAATAAAGTAAAAATTTGAATGGCATTTTGCTGCTGGCGCTTCGATTATCTCTTCCATTTCAAGTTTTAGTTAATGTTGGTAGCTTTTAATGAAAAAAATAAAATGCATAAGGTTATTAATAGTAACCTTTTAAAAATGTACGTGACTATTTTTTAGAAGTTAAAATTTATTTATTTATTTACGTAAACTTTATTGACCACAATAAATTTACTTGATGCTAATTGCATTCTCTACCAGCTAACCATTGGGCCAAGCCGAAATGCGCGAAGAGCGGTATTATCGAAAATGGGTTGGTTTAAGGATAACTTTCCTTAAAAGTTATTCATATGTGATGGGCGGGCTAATTTTTCCTAATTTTCGTTACAGTTCAACTAATTTATACAATTTTCAAAAATTATACACTAAAACTTTTCTCGTGTAGCCTTTTCTCCATTGGTGAAAACTGTTTAATCTTTGTATTATAATAAGTATATTATAGATATGTCGAAGACAGTAAATCTATGATACTTGTTTGTTGCTATTTAGTCTGTGGTATGCGCGGATCGAAAGTGAATTGATAATCTGTGACGAAACGTCAGGTAGTATTAGCTTGGGTAAGTTTGACAGAACCGGCGATGACAGATGACGGGACGAAACGTCAGTCTAGTGCGAGGAGCGGGGCGAGGGACGCCAAATGTGACAGTTAGGAAAAAGCCGGGTCGCCGGGTTCTGGTCCAACTTATCTCGTTTCGTAAATACAGAGTGTAATGCATGAAAGTGACTGTTAAATGGTAGTGGAAAGTCCAACAGAGATAGCCTACTCGTTATCAGAAGTGGGATTGCAACGCGACGCCCCACATGACAATCCGCAAGGCCAAGACACAGTTCTGAGTGAGAATGTCTGGCGGTCTCTTTTGGAACAACAGAATCACGCACGAGCCTGGTTAACAACCTCTGACATATGTATCTCCGATGAAAATGAATGTATCCGGCAAGTTTCGTTACCCGGGAAATAACAATTTAAAGTTTCAATTCGTCAATTCAATTCAAGTGCGTCATTAACCCTCTACCGCATATGGCACCATATATGAGGGTTAAGTTCATAACAAGAACGAACTGCTTGCAAGTTATAACAAGCAGCAAGCGGTGATTTGAGTGTAGTTGTAGTTAAAGCTGTTAAAGAAATATGTTTCAATCAGTCAATGATAATAATTGATACGTCATAATATTATGTACCTAGTTTGTGTTTCGTTGTGGTACCTATTATACAGTGCAGAATAGTCTTTGTCATATTATTGTGAAGGTATCAAAGTGTAACGGGGAAGTATCAACAAATTCTTTGAATATTGTGCAATGCCATTGTTGAGTGTGTGTATACTACATGAGCCCAAAGGGTCTGCATCATGAGCCTGCAGTGCTGACCTGCAAGGGTGCTCCTGGAGTCGGACTTGGATGTATGATGCTTCGAGCGTTGATATACTACGCAGTTGGATAGCAGGTATCTCCGTATCGTTTTTAGTTCATAGTAGTTCATTTTCATTTCTAATGATAATAGTTTGTTGCCAGAACACTGGTTATGACAGATTATTTAACAGAAAGAATATCCCAATAATTAAAGTCTCTGGGACAACAAATTAATTGAATTAAAGCTTTTAAAAGTTTGTTAATAACACAATATGATAGAATTACAACTAAAAGTACTTCATTAGTTATTGCTGGAGTTATCTAATGGGTTTTAAGGTAAAGGACACATTAATGGAACATAAAAGAAATTTTTGTGTTAATAAACAAGGTAGTGAATATCCATTTAAATTAATAACGAGATAATCTGTTTACTATTACTTTGTTGAATGGTGATAGTGTTCCCTATCAGTTTACAAGTTATTTGTAGTATTGATTTTGAGATAATAACAAAATCTAAGTTAATCTTAATCTAATGAGAATTAGGTATGTCAGAATGATACTAAATTATCAATATTGAGTTCTAAGTATTAAAATGAGGAAGTTATTATTTGATTTCATAACTTGGAAGAAACAAGTTACTAGATATGTAACATTTGAGATAACTACTTGTGGTATTATCTCATGAGGTTTTTCATGATATATTTTGCAGATTTAAGTTACAGTGAGACGGCCACGGAATAAATTTCTTAGTTAAAACAATCTGTAAAAAAAAAAAAATGGATTGCAGTAGTCATGATATGGACTAGGCAGTTATTTGGACTCTTTGATAATGACTCATTGAAATAGATTGGAGAGAAACTTCAGGTAATAAGTTTTCAGCAGAAATTGACTCCGTATTAAGTATTCACTTTTGAATTCTTGATTAATGGCTTAAATTACTGGTTTACTTTTATGCACTGGATAATTGACGTCAGTTGACAGTATAGACAGCATTATAGTGACATAGTGGTCAACTAATAAGACTTCTTTATTTTTTTTAGAGTTTTATTAAATTTCAGTCAACTTGTCGAACGGAACTTTCGAAATTGTAATTGAACGGTTTTGTTACTTTGAAAAATGCATAGCCCTTATATGAGCACTGGATAGAAGTGTTCTGTACTGTTATTGGTGGGTGCCAGTAGACAGTTTCGCATCGGGATGGACGTTGCAATCAGTTAAGAGCTATGTATACGGTTGTTATTTTGAGAGAAGTACATGATTGTACTTGAGTACCGTTCGATAAGTCAGTTTAGTTGAGAAATGATAACTTTTTTTAAGAAAAGTAGCTTTTATGAGAAATGTTGTTTGTTTTGGATTAATCTTTGGCAACCATTTAATTTATTTTGAGTACGAGCTGTTATGTTTTGAATTAATGTAAAGTAAAAGCTACGAGATTAAATAAGGAGAAAGTCCACTAGTTAATTTGATATGGGAGATATTGTTTAACCAGTATGTTTGTTTGACATTATCATTGTTTTTAACCTAGTACGATTTAATGGTGGGTTTTGATAACCATGACATTGTAATTGAAGTGCCTGAAGGTCAAGCTGTTGAATTTGATGTGACGATCAGTAATGAGGAAGTTAAGGCAGATGGGCCTAGTGTTGGTCAACGCGGCTTTGGGTATTCTTTAAAGTCATTATTATTATTTACTATTTGATAAAACAGGGCACGGGTAACAATTATTCCTGTAAGGCCACTGTAACCATTCCTGATCTATTGTGGCCACCTCATTGCAATTATATCTGGTCTCCTGCACCTACGGTCTGGACAAACCGTAGGATGGTTTTGGGATCCAGGTCTTTAATTTGGTCAGCTGTAATTAAATACCCTCTCAATATAAGACCCCTGCAGTGAGTGATTGCTAAGTATATTCACAGAGGATATAGATGGAAGTTTCCTCCATCGTACAACAGAATCTACAAGTTGCAGTATGGAATCTCAGTCCGGCTTAGGCTGAGCCCTAGATAGCAAAGTGATGATTTTGTTGACTTGAAAAGTTATTTGATAATGATGGTGTTTTTGAAGTTGACTTAATAACCTTCAGACATTCCGGTTCATGGGTGAAACGTGACAATACTGTGCTGTATGTAAATGGTGTAAATACTGGTTTGACAATAGCTCATTGTTTTGGAATACTGTTTAGTCACATGAGATGGACATGTTGACAGGTTTGAAACTAACTTTGAACCAAGTTGGACTGAGACGAGATGTTTAGGAACGCGATTATTGTTTTTGGAAATTGATATTGATGAAGTCAGATAGAGACGAAATTTGAGTTTTGAGATACTTACCCATTTTTTTTGATTTCTTTAAAATTAACATTGATCAAGCCGGATAGAGACAATATTTTAAGGCTTTAAAGTAAGACCAGGAGCGACTCAAGTTTTGCTATGTTGGTGCTTTTAGATACCCAGATAAAAAAAAATGCAAGGGAAAATGAATATCAATTTGTGCTATGGATAAATAATGCATTGCAGATATGCTGTGTTTACTTTATATGTTTGCTTTGTTTTGTAACTAGTGACCGCCTGGTGGAAATTTGGCCTCCTGTTTTGGGGTCTGGAGTTGAATGCGCAATGCTCAGGCAGAGCATGTATTACTACTGTTTGTGTGCATTTTAATGATTAGTTGAGATGATGATGACCTTGTTTTGAAAGATTTAATAACTTTCAGGCAAATTATCAAACAAAGCTTATTGAAATTATTACTTCTTAAATGTTACTGTTGCTTTTACACATTGCATGGCTTTTGTGTGGACATTGGATACACATGTTCCTTATGGATGTGATGTAGTTGATGATGGGATGGACATCATCAGCTGTAACAATTGACATCATCAGCTGGAAAGAGGCTACATAATTGTACCCTTATACTGGTCAGAGGTACGAGGGTTATACTATAATGAGACTATAGAACTATGAACAATATTTACTAGATATCTGAACTGGGTTAGTTGATGATTGGATGGAGATCATCAGCTGTGATACTGCAATATTGCAAGTCTAATCGGAAAGAAGTTATCAGCTAAAGTTAACATCTTGAGGCCAATTGTATGTCATGAGTTATTGTAGAATCTTTAAAACTGGATTTAGATGTAGAATTATGGTAAAGTGAACCATAAATTTTGTATTTACATTAATTGAATTATGTAACTGGACAGAAGTTACGCGAATTATTTAATTATGGTAGAGTAAACCATAAATGATTGTGTCTGCATTTATTTAATTTAGTAACTGGACAGAAGTTACGCGAATTAATTAATTATGGTAGAGTGAACCATAAATTTTGTATTTGCATTAATTGAATTAAGTAACTGGATAGAAGTTACACGAATTAAATAATTATGGTGGACTGAACCATAAATTTTTGAATATGCTATTTTTGTACTAGAAGGCAGTACAAAATTGAGTAACTGGATGGAAGTTACAGGAATGAAATAATTATGGTGGACTGAACCATAAATTTTGTATATGCTATTTTTGTACTAGAAGGCAGTACAAAATTGAGTAACTGGATGGAAGTTACACAAATGAAATAATTATGGTGGACTGAACCATAAATTTTGGTGTATGTTATTTTTGTACTAGAAGGCAGTACAAAATTAAGTAACTGGATGGAAGTTACGCGAATTAATTAATTATGGTGGAATGAACCATAACTTGTTGTTTGTTTTTTTTTCTACTAGGAGGTAGTACAAAATTAAGTAACTGGATGGAAGTTACGCGAAATTATTTAATTATGGTGGAATGAACCATAACTTGTTGTTGTTTTTTTTTACACTAGAAGATAGTACAAAATTAAGTAACTGGATAGAAGTTACGTGAAGTTGTTTAATTATGGTGGAGTGAACCATAAATCTTTGTGCTTGCTTCTTTGTAACGGAAAGCAGTACAAAATTAAATAACTGGATGGAAGTTACGCGATCAAATTAATTATAGTGGAGTTGTTGTTTTGGTACCAGATAGAGGTGCAAAATAATGTAACGGGACTATAGATAACAGATTTAACTGATTGCGATAGACAGATGTTTTGCCACTTAGAGGTATTGAGAGAATATGCCGTAGGAAATTGGAGGTCAGAATACTTTGATCTCGAGCTCGATTGTAGAACGAAGGAATACTAACTTTAAAGCAACCTGCTGGGGGTTACCATGGGGTTGAAATAGTTAGGTGATGTAAATGAAAGGAACCGAGATAATTGTTTGAATAATGTTAACAAGCTGTTTACTTTGGTTTATCGTTGCAGCTTATCCTTTAATAGAAATTATGATGTTATTGTTGTTGAATTATGCTATGCCACATAAATTTAGCTTTATGGTTACAATCAACCATGTGTTAAGTTAAGCGAGGTAAAAATGATGTTCTCTTCATTAACTCGGTCAGGTAGGCCGAGTGGTAAAAACGGTAGTTAGGGTTAAAAAAAAATGTAACAAAGTTTTTGAAATCCACTCGCAGCTTGTAGCAGCAGTAGTCATTTTTGATGTTAAAGATTTTGAGTTTTGTTTTGGTTTGTAGTAATTGAAAATTGCGGATCGAGCAATTGTGATGGCGATCATAACGGAATGGAGCATCCTGCATCACCCAGGGACGGGTGATATGTCAGCGACGGCCGTGTCGAAGACAGTAAATCTATGATACTTGTTTGTTGCTATTTAGTCTGTGGTATGCGCGGATCGAAAGTGAATTGATAATCTGTGACGAAACGTCAGGTAGTATTAGCTTGGGTAAGTTTGACAGAACCGGCGATGACAGATGACGGGACGAAACGTCAGTCTAGTGCGAGGAGCGGGGCGAGGGACGCCAAATGTGACAGTTAGGAAAAAGCCGGGTCGCCGGGTTCTGGTCCAACTTATCTCGTTTCGTAAATACAGAGTGTAATGCATGAAAGTGACTGTTAAATGGTAGTGGAAAGTCCAACAGAGATAGCCTACTCGTTAGATAAATAAAATGTTTGGCTTCGAATTTTCTTCTTATTTAGTATTTTCTAACAATCAGGTATCAGTACCATACCTATTTAATTTTCAAACAAATTGTTAGGTTAACCATTATTCATCTTTCAAAGCTACACCGTGGTTTATATTTTTAAGTAGTCCAATAACTCAAAGACTTGCCTAATATCGGCTGGTTTAACGCATGGAAACATACATAATACATACAAAACATTTTTTATAAATTAATATTTATTAAATACAAAAAAAACGTTAAAGGTTTTTTATCTTAGCAAAAACTACTGTAAAAAAATATTCACTTCAAATTGAATGACACGCTTAAATTATTCTGTATAGTCGTGTCATCGCTGACTCTCGCTCGGTACACACTTGACCGTTTTATATTAACCGAGTGACAGCCCTATAAAAATAGGTAAGAATTTTGACGTTTACTAGGAAGCTTGCATTCTGTTCTTTACTTATTTATTCATGTGACACGCCTTTGAGAACGTTATGGAAAATTTCTATATCGTTGCCATAACAACCAATAGGTACTCGCAAACTGTGGAACGTTTAAGAAACTCTGTTCAAGCCGAGGTGTTAACAGAGACGAGTGTTAATCATACTAGCATGGTCTCCAGCCGGCATGCGTGAGAATGCAAACAAATTGTCATATTCCACGTATCATACCATACGGATGACATAATTAAGAATCCCCAGTCCTTATACGTACTAAAGAACTGGCCAAATAACATTCTTAAGAAAACCCTTTGCTAACTAGAATAACCGTGCTTGTATCTTGAGTCTTGTTCGGTGTCGGTCACAGTTGTCAGGAGCGCCAGTAGAATGATGCTGCATGCTTGTTTGCTATCTTAGATTCATAAAAAAACTGTATGTCATCTTCTATTACGAGCTCGAGAATTGCGTCGAGAAAATACTAGTTAGTTTAGGGAGTAGATACCCATATTTGAAACTATTGCACACATATTTATCGTGCCTTTTTCATTTAAAGTCGATTTAATTATTCGTATTTCGTTTATTCGTTGTTTGTAACTAGCCTATTTTTTACGTAATGCTTATACTATTTTAATTATTTTGATATTATTGAGATAAATGTTACTTCACAGTTTGCTCAAAATTGGCTATGTAGTTTTTGTATGAAACAGTAAAAAACATACATTCATACATCCTGACAAAATTTCGCGTTTATAATGTTTGTAGCTTTTCGTTTATTAACTTGAGTGTGTGTGCGTGTGTATAAATTTGCAGACTTGTATTAGTGGGAAACATTATTACTAATATATACGCAGTAATTTAACCTATTCGTGATAGCAATGTGCTATACAAAAACATGAAAATGAGTTGCGGTCCATCAATCATTACCAAACAAAATTAAACGTCACACGCGTGCATGCTGGACGATTGTGAACAAAGAGTAGAGGCACGACAGAGGTTACGTACCTAAATATAATTAATTTTTAATAAATGCGAGAAATTTTCTTGAATGATCTGTCTTCTTCCTGTTTCCTTAACTGTAAGTAGTAATAATAATAAAAGCATTAATTTCTTTTCCACTAGGGTCATGAACTTAGGATCAGTGACCAAGGTAAAGGTAATATTACCTATTATTAATATTATTATTATTCAGTTAAAAGGTAAATTCAAATTTAAAAATTCCAATTTCATAATATAAATCCTGAGAGATCTTTAAAATATTCACGAGTACGAAACAGAAAAATAAATTATATTCACAAACTCTGCATAATAAAACATGGCGCATACACAGTGCCTGCATCAAACATAATATATTTAGAATTTTAGTGCATGTATGTAGGTACTAAAAGCATGCAGTCACCAGTGTTTAATATTTTTAGTTTACTATAATATAGTTTTAAATTAATAACCTTTTCTGATTGTTCTCTGATTTTAAATTATATTTTATTTACACACATTATTATAGACATATTGAGAAAATATATCAGAATAATCTATTAGAGAGCTACTCTGTGCATATCCGATTCAACGTCGCGACTCATTCATTAATACAGCATTTGTCTCGCAAGAGACAGAATTCCTTCCTCATCCAGTTATTAACATTGTATCAGTATAATTATTTCCAGTCTCCTTCACAGCTTTGACGGGACATAATCAAATCAGCGACATAAAAGGCCGTGGGCGTACCTACACTTAGTTAAATTCACACTTAATGTTGTTTCTAAAGATAGAATAAGCGTTAATGTTGACTTGAATTATTTTTATCGCCTTGGGAGTTTTCGATTGTAATTGACTGGAAAAAAACTTTACTATTCTATTGTTACTATATTTTCTGATGTATTTGTTTTAAAATGTTCATGTCACAGGATTGGGCAGGACATAAAAGAGGAATGAGATCGGTATGCATGTTTCTTATTTTTTTAACTTACTACTGCACCTTGTTGTCGTATTTACTTCGTTTTTACTCCACACTCAAAGATTTTGACAAAAAAGTCCCAGATCGCCGTATGCTTTCTTTTACACTATTGTTACCCTATTCTCAGCTTTAAAGACTTACATAACTTCAATACTTACTATGAAACTAAGCGATGGAGAGGTGAACAGTAAAAATAATTTTAGTATTAAAATCAGAATTAAACACCCGAGCTTAGCAGATGTTGACTGCCCTAGCTGACTATAACCTTTGTTTAAACTATGTAGTCTTTAAGATAAGATTTTGTTTAAAGACTAGAAAACTTTTCTATTTCAGTTTTACAGCGAACTCTCGCTTTACTCCTGGAGCAACACTGTAACTTTTGACGGTACTCCACAAAGTTAGTTAAGTATAGTTCGCACCACACATTAGCGGTTTTAAAAGAGCAGTTGAACTGTAATGTTAGTGGAAAGCCATTGAGGGAGTATCCCACATGACACGCGAAATAGTTTGACGAGGAATAGTTCGAGTTACATTATTTTAATGTCGCCTTGTTGCTGTAAAATCAACTGATTTATTGTTCGAGTACTTACGCATGTTATCATCAATATCTGGTGGTTAAAAGTAGAAACTAGTAAGTTTTAGCCGTCTTAAGACAACTTAGTAAAGGTATCTATTAACCCTAAACGAGACCAGTGGGATACACTCACCAAGTATTCGGCCATTAACGCCTTAAATCCAAAATTACGCTGAAAAACAACTATCTTAAAAAAGTGAGTTTACATCACGAATAACAAAATCCAGATTGAGTTTCCAAAAACAGGCATGTGAAATTTTGTAATTTGTCAAAAACTGGAACCATAAAGGCGATCGCACCGCATGACAGGGCAGTCCATAAATGGGGATTAACCGCCCGGCGTTGACACGCTATTATGTCTGCCCATAAATACTGCACTACGAATTCACCGCCTAAACCGTTTGGGAAGATAATAAAGCAACTTTGTAAACCAAATGGACATGATTTTTAACGCATCTTCTTTATTATTATTGCACTTTATATCTTTAACTATCGATTTTCATATAAGGCCCTTGGTATGGAAATTTTAAGAGAAATAAAATGAATACAGGAATACCTACAAAGAATATTTTACTGGGTAAGGATTAATTTACCAAAGGACTAAAGGTCACTGCGATCAAAATGTAAGTCTATTGTCAAATCCATAGTACTTTTTTCATGGGCTGACAATAGCAAACAAGCATGCAGCATGATCTTTCCGCTGTCGCTCATAACACCTGTGAATGACTGAGAATAAGATTCAAATCGGGAAATGTATAGATCTATTGATGGGCAGAGAAAGTTCTTAAGAATGAAGAATAATTTAGTGATATTTTATTGATAACTTTTCTTGTTTTAATCAGACCGCGCGCCGTCAAAGATACCTATTTTGTTACGGCGACTAGTTCTTCCGTACGCCGTGAGAGGGCAGCTGGGACAGATTGGAGGATTTGGCACCTGTCTGTCATATTTTTTGTTTCTTTAATTTTCTGCATGCGTACTAGAAATTATTATTTTCTGAATAAAAGTGTAAATTCCTGAGTTGAAATTGAATTGTACTTAAAATATTGTTGAATGTTTGCATTTATTCATGGATTAGTGACCTACTCAAACTTTGCTGGTTTGCGACATCGCGTTATTGTACGCTGCCATCATATCTGTAATTATTTTGTAAAATTTTAGTTACATAGCTACTTGCTCTCAGAGCGCTCGCTCACATTCGAACAAATATGCGAACCCACAAGTGTAGAATGAACAAATTGGTGGTATTCCAAGCTGTCAAAGGTGTAAAAATTCGTGCTATAATTTTTGTATAAACACAATAACTACCGCCCTTTTGTCCACGATAAAGTTATCTACTATAGTACCTCGTTTTTTTCATAATTAAATCATAGACACCGCACCGGTTGGACTGATATGGTGTATTTTTTATCCATCAAACAACAAGCTGCGCGTAAATATTTGCAAGTAATTACTTAATAGTTATGAGCCAAAACGCATCCAGCGTGCGTGTTCAATGTGGTAGGTAACTGCTGATCCGAGTAAATTAATTACGTAGCCCATTTACGACCAACATTGTCCGATAATTTTAATTGATATTAGTTGATTTACTACGGTTATAATAGCTCATTTCGAATGGGACCATTATCGTACCTTGTGATTACTTGGCCCATGACTAGAATTCCGCTGATTTACGTTTATAATAATTATATGAATGTCTTGCTCTCCCGCTGTCTTGAACTACCTAAGCATATTGTTGTTTTGTTTTTCTGCTTTTTTGCTTTGTGGTGCACAGCCAGCCACAAAGAAATTCAAACGGTTATCTAAGATATATTATATTAGCCTTTCATAAAAATTTAACTTTCTCAACAAACATTCTTATTGCTTAAAACTTCAGAGGACTATCGAAGGGATTTTATGCCTATAACAACTGTAAGCAGCCAGATCAGCAGGAGGTGGTGATGGCAAGACGAGGTCAGATTTGGCATGCTGGTGAGGCGAGGCGTTAACTGGAGAGGTACTATAGAGAGGAGCGGTACTTTAGTGGAGAGGAGGTGTGATTTAGAGTAGAGGAGAGGAGAGATCTGATGATAAGGAGGAAGGTTTTACTTTCAGGTTTTATATTAAAATGTTACTGGCCAGCGAGCAGGGCATAATATTTAAAAATGGAACGACGACACCATAGGAAGACTTTATTGAAGAATGAAATGGATCTGAAGACGTATCACGAGTATTTTACTTTGCCGTTTTATACTACAATTAAGTATATAACATACCTACGAGTACCTCGATGATAAATTAGTGAAGTAGCCAATGAGCATGTTGCACCACCCTTCTGCTGCCGCCCTTGACTGCTACCGACCTGGAACAAGACTCAATTTAAGGACTGGGATGGTTAGTCCAGTTAGTAGGTGGTGTTAGAATATTAGTTGGTTAGTTAATTAATAAGTGTGAGGACAGGGACTGTTAGTGATGGTGAGTCCTGTTAGGTATTGTTAGCAATAGTCCAGTTAGTAGGTGTGTAAGAGTCGTGTTCTAATTCAGTCACAGATGTGTTGCTACTCCTGGAGACTGATATAGTCACCTCGAGAAAAGGTGTTACGTTACGTACGGATTTCTATATATAAAAAGAAAGCTTTAGTTGAGTAAGACGCCTAGAATCTCGGTAGGAGCAACGAGATAGAAGGCAAACGTTGCGTCAACAAACAGGTTGGCGAAACACGTTGAATATTGGATCCGGGATGAGAGTGAGGATGTCACTTGTTTGGCCGGGTGTACCTTGCTTGTTTGGAGAGCAAACGTTCTCCAGTAGCTAGTTCAGTGGGCCCATACAAATTTAATAGCAGTTGAGAATAGTAACTAAATTTGCATAATGTTAGTGAATGTAGGTATGTTTTATAATAATTAAAACTGTTCAAGTATTTCTTTGTATATTTACAGTCGTAATATATGTATATATATATATGTATATTAAATATAATCTTCTTCAAAACACAAAAGTTTTAAAAAGAGCAGAAGGAAGAATGAAGAAAATTAAGTGAAAGATGAGAAAAGATGGATAAAGAAATCATCGCAACAATGTTTTTGCGGATATTATTTGTTTTCCTTTCTCTCCAACTTACTTACCTACTATAATTTACCGAGGCGCAACAAGAACACTTAAGTAAAAAATAAGAAACGAAAACATTATCGGGAACCAATTAAAGAAAACGTACGCGCGCCTCATCAACACTAATCCCGAAAGCGATTAAACAAAATCAAAGTAATGACTCGAGAACAAATCCAAATAAAATATTTAATTGGGGATCTCATCGGCTGTATCTTTCTGTAATTGAAAAACGCGAATCTTCTTAGTTTATCTTAATTTAACAATCTAAACAAGCCGGAGGAAAACATCGCGGGGAAAGCTATCTATCTTAGTCTGAGGAATGGGAAAAGGAATGGAAGACCATCTCATTAATTTTGTTAAGTAAATTGACCGGTATCTCATCAGGGGACATGGTTTTTGAATAAAAAATACGTCCCTTTCCGGCGAGAAATTTAAAAGTCGTTGGTGTTTCTTGTAATGGAAATCTACTAAATAAAAGAATCGAATAACTACTTAGTTGAAAACAAGATTTCTTTATATACCTTTGACGCGATATGAAATAAAGTGATCCATGACATCGCAATCTAAAAAAAAATTAAGGCCCTTCTCACACTACGCTATTTATAAGCTACGCGACTCCGACACGACGACGACATTTCGTTGTCATACACGCGTCGTAGACGCGTCGCATGCACAAGATCCTAGTCGCTTCCAAATAGCGTTGTGTGAGAAAGGCCTAACACGTATTTATGTCGAACATTGACTACGATAATATGAAACGCTCTGACCTTTATTCTTCCAATAAATTTATTACGTCTCTTAATATTCACTGTCATAATTCAACATACTCGACATACGCTTAATATAAAACATTTGGCAAGAATATGTCTGTCTAGCCATTATCTAGAAGTTCTTGTGAATTCAGAGAAAACAATTATTTTCTTGTTTTCTCAATACTTATTCTACGTTACAGTTTGATTGTTTAGGTATAATTAAGTGAAAGATAGATAGATTTAATAACTTTGGGATTATTATTGGGCGGTCTCAAGTACAGAAGATCTTATCCACCACCGAAGTAAGTGGACTCGAACCTACAACCTACACTTTATAATTTTTGCAATTAGAAGAGTAAGTACTTAAGAATTAGGACTCAACGAACCAACGCTCAAATCCAAGAACGTTCGTCCTTGCTTAAATCATTTACTGTCACCGTTTCCAAAACGATAACACAAATATAATAGATAAAGGCTCCTTTACTCTAAAAGGTGATTGCAGATCTCATTGATATTTCCTCCACGCCTCCCCTTTGCCGTGCACTGCGGAAATCATACTATTATTATGCACATACAAATTCCTCGCGAGCTTATATGAGATGCGGACAAATACGCCTCTTTGGATTTGCTCTAGTTCATGTGAAATGCAGTGTTGACTTCAGTCAGGAAGAATTAAAATCCACGGAAAATTACAGCCTGGATTACATTACATTCGGACCAATTCACCTTGCGTGAAAGACACCTTTATAAACTCACCATCAAGAACCTACAACTTTAAATGCCTATTCACGGAATCTGGTGAGCACGGCAAACGTGTGGTAGGTATGCGACTGATACAACATTCTACTACAAAAGGTTAGGTTAGGTTAGTAAAAACATTTTAGATGAAGTCACCTTTCAAAGAAATGTAAACTAAATCATAAATAATTTTAAATAAGGCATTTTTCATTTCATTAAGTACATACATTAAATCACTACAATTTCACGAAGATCTGGAGTCGATCTGATGAAACCGAAAGACACTCGAGGGAGCTAGTTTTTGAGTTTTCTCTGCTTGTCGATGTTGAAGTCAGTTTTTTTGTGTAAGAAGGTCTATATAGGAGGCCTTCAGGTGGCATAAAATTTTCCAAGTACCACGGTAAAGTATGTTCTAGGCCTCCTTAAATATAAGTAGAACTCCGCGTAATTACAATAGAATTCAATATTAGTACGTATAAGTGCAATCTATTATTACTTACTAACACTTTATGTACCTATATAAAATATATACATAAAGTGTAACACTTAAAGTACTAACACTTTATGTACCTATATAAAATATATACATAAAGTGTAACACTTAAAGTACTAACACTTTATGTACCTATATAAAATATATACATAAAGTGTTAGGTATATTATAAAGTTTAGGTATATTCATAAGATAGTAGGTAATTGTTCTTAAATTCCGAGAAATCGTGTGTTATTTTATTTCAATGGTAATATTTATTTGAAACAAAACGTGTCTATTAACACGAAAACACCTACATGAAAATCTTACTTTAACCTATGCACCTACCTATATTAAAATTTATTTTACTATTATTATACTACTATTATTATATACTATTTATTTACTACCTATATAATAATTTTCAAGCTCTCTTTACATTTAGCAGAAACATTTTTTAAGTATTTTATCACAACCCAAGTTTACTGTTTTTCATAGCAACTATGAAGCCAAATAATTAGTAACAGAATCCTTATGAATTCGTCTGCCCTAACCAAGGACATGTCCTATAGAGTTGTCCTTATGTCGTGGCCACACAATATAGGTACATTATAGCACGTAATGAGCGATTTTTTTTACTTGTGTCGCTATAATATACATTTTAGATTTTTTAAGTCTATGTACAATACACATAATATGTAGGTACGTCAAAGAAAACTTTGCCGATAAAGGTTAAAATAATTTTTAAGTCCTGTATGTGGAGTAAACTGAATAAATAATGAAACATTCAGAATAAATTTTAAATATTTAAATACCACTATTTTGTAGTTTATTATCCAAAATTAAATGAGACTTAGTCAAACATAATGTAGAATAAATGTCTGGTTTTCTTTTCCACGCGAAGCGCCTGTCAAATTTAAAGTGGCAAAATATGTAGAGTTGAAACATCAATTAGGAGGTTGGTAAGCGCACGTATTTAGTGGTAAGTAAAATTAATAAAAGAAATGCAATATATAGGTATATTGTTTTATTTAGATGCTAAAGAATTTTTAACATATTTGTTGATCGTTGCGTTACCAAACAACAAACAAACAGCGGGGAACCGGCTTTATGTAGGGAAACCGCGATAAACTTGACCCTCCCAATGGTTTGCGGAAGGCGGGCAGGATAAATGGCGTCAATTTTAAAGTGGGCACGATGAGTATTGATGTAAGGATTATGGTTAGAAAAAAACCCTGTTTGATAACGTTACATTAAAAATGAAGGTCTATTCTTAATTAATTAAAAATGCATTCACTCGATTCAAACGACAGGCTACAGGTCATCCATAGATACTATTCAGAATAATATTATAAGTGCAAAAGTCTATCTATCTGTGTGTGACGCTTTCACGGCTAAACCACCCGCCCTATTTGGAGGAAATTCCAAATTTAATGAAAATAGTTGAAGACTCAGAGGCACACAAACAATACTTTTATTTCAAAAATCAACCCATAAAGGATGGAAACAGGCGATGGAAGTTTGTATGAAAAACAAACAAAAGCTTTCAAAAAGCAACTACTTACGGTTCGAAATAGGAGATGAAAATTAAATAAATGAATTCCATGCGAGCGAAGCCGTGGGCGGCTAGCTAGTTTCCAATAAAAGCTATATCTATGCAAGATTAATATATCTTCATAATCTAAAACACATTCAGTTTCGTATTCCATGTTCTACCTCACCGTCCACTATCGTAATTATTTTTGTGAAATTATCCGCTTGGCTGTACATTTTCCAAATGAAAGATATATCTGCAATTAGAAATAAACTACGCCACAATGCAATTACAAATATTCCGCGCTCACTTTGTTGAATGAAATATCTAATTTCTAGGACAATTTAAGTTGAAAATAGTTTCGCATTTCATAACTCGTTTGGTAGGTAATTAAATATACATATCTCTATAATTCAACTTTGTAAAAAAATTGTCGAGAGATAGAAGGTAATTATTATTCTGATTTGGTCTGTACCTATAGGTCATATTGAAAATATATACCATATTGAAAATATAATACAAATATATATCATATTGAAAATATAATACTTTGTCGAGTAGGCCTTGTTAAGCAGAGTTATCAAGTGTTTGAATGTGTGCCAAATTATCTTATAAACAAAACTCCAATACCTTATCCCAGCGCACATAATATGTCATGCCTTTCAAAATGGCTAGGAGTTGTAACTCATGAGTTAACGACTGTTAACTTTACTAAACTGTTAAGTAGAAGTAACGTAATTACTTTAGGCCTGCTAAATAACACTATGTGTTTAGCCACTATAGAAGTTTAGAGGTAACAAAACAAAAATAAAAACCGAATAAATTGATCCTATCGCCTATCGCGACCAATATGCGAACAATTCGTACATTTCAATGAAATATCTGAAACAATTACACGTAGAACAATACGCACGATTCAAAACAATTTGAATTTTCAGCAGCACACTGAAACGTCCGTGACGTACGTGTGCGGAACGAAATTGGAATAGTTCGTGAAGTGTAACAAGTGAATGAGGAATAACGTGGCCCTTAAATGACCCAATAAAACAGCAATACAAGGTTAATCGTTCGTGAACCATCGATAAACGAATCGATTTAAGTTAGCGCCCCGCAGGAGATGACTCAGCGACTGGAAGTTTAAATTGCCGGAGGTATTTCAAGGAGTCGCAAACCTATCGCGACTAACTTTGAGGGAGTCGCTATATGCAACTGGATATTTTTCAGGAAATATAAATATTTTGGATAAAAGGGCCGTGTAAAATCATATATTTCAATTTGAAATGATAAAACATTGTAATGTTAGTATCTACTATTATTGTTACGCTTGAATCTGTATTTATTATATTCCCATTTAATATTTGTTCGTAAATTGGAAAAATTACAACAGAATAGGTAGGTATATTGCATTGATTTTTTTTGCGACATTTCCCACCCAATATTAGACAATCACAGATTGACAAACAATTATCAATATTATATCTCAATTACGTAAAAGCCAGCTACAGAAACAAACTTCAAATATTAACACAATTATTTTCAACTAAGTTTAACCAATCCAATAGAACATAGAACATAACAAATGGATTCCCAAATTGACAGTTCCATCATAGTCAAAATTAAATAAAAGCATCCGTCAGTCTTAGTTTCATCCGATCTCAACCGTTTCACCCTTGACGAGTGTCACGAATCTCTTATTCATTTAACTGATGAAGAAATGAAAAGTTCTATCCGGCTGATTCCGGTCGATGTTTACACAGCTCTGCAAAACTAAAGCCTTTTACTCCGCTCCGCAGTCACGATCTAACGAGACTGGTCCGTGTCAATAGATAGATATCGGCTTAAATACCGTGGGCTTAGATCAAACGCTTCGGGCGCTTGTGTAAACTTATTATTAAATATTTAAGATACTTAGATAATTTCTTCGTGATGCGATTTGGAGTTTTGAAATTGATTTTAAGTTTAATACCGTGAAATATGTCCTCTCTTTTCATCTGCGTCAGTAATGTTAAAATGAGTGGTTAACCAGCGACTTAATATAGGATTAATCGGGCTTTATATTGGAACATCATTATATTGGAGATCGTAGATAGGAGTGTGAACTTATTTTCCACTCAGTAACACAGTATCCATTATCGGCAACACTTCACATTGATTAACAAGCCTCACATCGAATTGTATCCGTGACAGCTCAGCACTGCTCTCGTTTTGCAAGCGGATTTGCGTTTGGATTTATACGTACCTAAGTCGGAATTTACTGTCAAAAACGTTGGCGAACATTCCTTCCGAATTCAAAGGACTTTATAGTACGGGATTCTCTCATCCATCTCTATTTGTCGCTTGTATGTGGAATGTTGTCAAAGAAGAACTATTTAGCATTAATTTAAATTATCATCATCATCATCTCAACCCATCATGATCCACTATTGAGCACGGATCTCTTTTCAGAACGAGAATGTTAAGGCCATAGCCCACCATGCTGGCCCAGTGGGGATCGGCGGACTTTACTTAATATGTTATTATTTAACGACTTTAAGCTTCTTTCTATTATTATTGATGAAGCTGGCTGTACAAATCGACATACTTCATATGCTTTTGAAAATAATTATGGATAATTTTAAAGTATATTTTCTGAAGACAATTTCCTTAAAAACAAGAGATGTGTACTTTCTATTACAAATAATATTGTACCGATTAAAATTTATGCATTTTGAACAAGCATTTTTCATTTAGGAGACATCATTCAAACTACTAAGTGCCTATACTATAATTGGTACCAATTATTTCTTTATTCAAAAACATGTTGGCTGAAAGAGTCCAACGTGTGTCCCGAACACAAGTCTGTAGGTCTGGCAGGAAGCCACGAGGCTCGTTTATATATCTTCGTGTTTTGACGCGCGTTCTGACGACGATGAAACGGCGAAGTGGCGAAAGAAATCCCCGAATCGCAGTTGCAATTCGTAAAGCCATTCGCTTGTTTTCGAAACACTGATACTCACATAGCAAGGGAATGCTTGAATTTATGGAGTTGGAAACGTTTCCCCGTTTTTTATTCATTTCGGAAATGTTTACAGAACTTCTGGCGACTAAGTTCATAAATGTTTTCGGAAGTTCAAACGACAAAGTTTGTAAAACGTGTCTGAATGAAATCCGCTACATGAATCCTCGTTGGAATTATGTTCGAACCGTGTTTCATGATTTCTTATTATGCCTATCTAACTGAAATTCTATCGAGAAGTGTAATTATTCAATGCTGTAAAAACTGTATGCCTACATTCTAGTTATTTGCACATGATAAGTTGAGTAAAATATTAATATAATCGTAATGCAATGTTTGTGACCTTTTTATATCTAGGTATACAACTTAACTGATTGAAAATTATTTATAATTGCTCGGCCAGAACATTGGTTTCTACGAGTAGGTACATTATACTTTTAAACTCCTTTTAAGAGTTTTAAGATATTATACCATATATCTAAGGCCTGAAATTTTTATATTTTTTGCTATTCTATGTTATTACATGTTATCACAAAAATACCAAAATACCTAAATTTCTGTTAGGTGCTCAGCAAGGTATCTATCTACACTTCGGCCAGGAGACGTTGAATTGGACTCAATGAGCCCTAATATAACATAACATAATATAACATAGGGGTACTTCTTAAATATCCAAACTCCATACCAAGTTGCTACATAATTTTACCCACAAATCTAGGAGATCCGAGTTCTATTTAAATTAGCTTGTAGTTAAATGTACATATATTTCCGCGTCATATGTATGTATGTACGTATATTCGTGTTTTCAATGCCATTAGGTATATAAAAAATCCTGGTACTAGGACACGTGTGAGTAAGCGATAATTCATAGCATTTATTATTCAATGAAATAGCCACGAACTAGATTACCTACAGACTTGACCTACACAATTGTACACTAGAGTAACTCAAGAATAAATAGAATAAACAAGTTAGATAAGACTTCGATGCGCTCCAATAAATAAAATAAAGAGCGTTCGAGCACTCAGGATCTAATTTAGTAAAGTGACACTATGTGAAATAATTTCAAGAGCTATTTTTGCTGATACGAAACTAATAACGACATTTTACAGATAGAAAAGTTTGCAAGAGTGGCCGCATAAAAATAATTATTTCTTTTTGGCCAGCAAAGCATTGATGTTGTCTTTAGTTATTGATGTTCATGACGACGATAGCTACTTATACTCAGGGTAAATGCGAATCATCTTTTAGAAGAACAAGTGACTCCTTACCATCAAGGAGCTCGTTTGTTCAATATTTTTGCAAAATAACTTTAAACAAAAATCCGATTTCAACAGTAAAATAAGAACGTCATCGACGTAGTCGAATTCAACTAAATATTAATCATTTGACATAACTCAAAAATTACTCAGATGTTGCTTAGCTTTCGAATACAAATAAAATATTATAATAATTTCACTCATTCAATACACATAAAAATACAGTCAATTTGAAAACCTCCTTTTTTAAAGTCGGTAAATACTCATTACGCAAAACATAATATAGGTAACGCGTAACAATACTATCAACATATTACATATTATATAACGTCATGGCAGCTTGCGTACAGGTGTCCCACAGGCCCTGCATACGTGTGGAGAGTGTGTGGAATTACACGACCTAATTCCTCCATCACACATCGCGGCACACGGCAAGCATCCTTTCATAGCGCACATTTCGCGCGAAGGAAACTTTACCATTTGTGATTCGCATTGCGAAGGATTGCAATAACAGAATAACGGAATTTGTCTTGGTGTTTCTGGTGGTGTAAGGTTTAAGGTTTGAAGTGGACTTTGATCCAAGTGTATTCGAATGTTTAAGTGTTCTCTTGTAAACGTTACCAACGTTACTACAAGCGAAGACCTAGTGTAGTATAGAAATTTAGGTAAAGTCTATATAGTAAAATGTTATAACATAATAATAAACGATTTATTACCCAAATATTGAATTTCGTGAAATATTAAATACTATAAAAAATATTTGATAAAATAATACTAGTGGTATAATAAAAAAATTAGGTGCTACATAATTTGTAGTTTAAGTGTAATTAAACAATATTGATACTTGTCACGAAATCCCACGAAACCACTAGAGGTGACTCGGTGACAAACGATCGGTACTAATGTTAATAGAATTAACTGCACTGTACTGATTAATTGCTCTGTGGTTAAATGGCGGTTGTTTGTTAACGGATATTAATTAATGCTGATATAACAATTTACGGACGTAAGGAAATTAACATATATGACAGTATTGAGATGTTTAAAGAACTAATAGGGTAACAGTTTCAGGCCTACGTGTCTAGGTCTAGGGTAACAGTGTCAGACCTACGTCTACCAAATCACATTGCTCCGTTGCTCTGTTTAGACGCGAAAGAAGTGCAAAAAAACATCGCATGTACGTATATAATATTAGTGTGGATTAACTGCATATTTGTTAAAGACAGTGTCGTTTATTTAAATATCTTAGCAAAATAACATATGTATGTAGTCATTGGCATATTACTGATTTATTAATATCGTTAATATGAAAAGATCGCAGACCGATGGACTTTGAATACCTATATTTTTTCATTATTATTATAATGTGAACGGCGTAGAAAACTTCGTTAGCATAATTCAGGCTCGACTTGGTGTTACTGTATTTTGCCATCATAACATATTAATATTTTATATTCCTTTTATAAACGATTTTGTAAATTACATAAGCATCGTAAAAAACTAATATTTTCCCTTAATTGTAAGTAAAATGTACCTACAGTTTAAATTGATTTTCCCACAACTACGCGCATAGCCTTAGATACCTTCAATCATAATTTGAAAACCCTGACCCCTTTTATGAAATAATCGCACGTTTGTTGGTTGTGAATGCGACTCCAACGTTCGCCTTTCAATAATGTATGAGTTTCAGACGACAAAGTATGAAGACAAACACGAGTTTGGGGGTTCATTTGCACGTACCAATAGAATTGCAGTTCACGTGCTCGGGAGGTGAGCGGAGCAGTGCTTAAGATCAGCGATTGTGTGAAAGTACCTTTAGAAAAATGATGTAAGTACCTATATCGTAAGATCTATGTATACCTATTATCTATGCATCTGTCAATATAAATAAAATTGAACGGCCTGTTTGTGATTTCAAAATAACAGTGTTTTTTTCCAGTGCATACAGGTATTTGATGATTGACATTGTACTAAGGAACAAACAAAAGATTTAAAAAAAATTGTCAGCATGTTTGTCCGAACTAATCTCTGAAACGTCTGAATGATTTTTATGGAACTTCCACTGGGAGATAGAGAAGGTTGTGGAGCAAGTCATATAGGCTCCTTTTTATCGCGGGATTCACGCGAGAAAAATGCCTAGGCGCGAACAAAGTCGTGGGCTCACCTCATTAATATAGTAATAATAATAAAGTAGATGACCACTTGGTCTAGTTGATAGTGACCAATGAAGCGTGTGGTCCAAAGTTCGGTTTCCCCCCAAGTACAAAATTTACTAGACAGCTGTAGGTAGATGTTACATGACGTATTATTTTGCTGTCCATGCCACCCGCAACACGGTAATTCTAAGGCGAAGCACAGTGCAGATGGAAGCGAGAAGACGAACAGTGTAAGATTTCTGCGTGAAGAAAATGGGAATGTATTCTAATAAGTATATTCTATTGGCTTAGCCCACTTTTCGATACACGCTCATTGGTCAATCAGTTTTATTAATTGCAGCCAATATAGTCAGCTGTCAGTTGAGGTGTCACATGTTTAAGTGTCACAGTTAAAGTTCATCAATTATGTATTATTGGTTCTTCGTTTCAACCGAGTGTTATTAGACATTGAGGCATTTTTTATCGATTATGATAACTAAATATTTTATTAACAATGAAAAAACATATAGGTACATTATTATTTATCAAGTATCATCAAAAATTATTGTTTAATTTTGTACGTAGTACCTAATCAATTGGGTATTATTCTGTCAAACAACAACTATAACTACAACCAACAACAACTTATATACCGTATTGATTTTTCAATTTATTCCTCCGTTCCCGCTACCGCCTATTTCATATCGCGCCAATACAAAACTTGGTCTCTGAGCAGTCGCGACGAAACGTGCCTTGCATCTCTAATGTCGGAAAGCGGATTGAATGAAAGTACTGTTCAGGAAGATGAAAAAAAAATAACGAACATCAGGTGAACGACGAACACAATGCTTTTCAAACCCAAGAACAGTTGTCTCTTCAGCCAAATTGAATAAGTTTCCTACAGTGCACTGTTATTGGGCATTCCATCGAGGATTCCAACGGAATGGAGATTTAAATCTAATATGTCGGAGACATGTTGTTCTGAGAGTTTTTATTAAAGCAATATCTGAATAACTTAACCATAGCGATGGTACGGGGATGTGTTATGTAGACTAGTTACCTGCCCTCGCTTCGCTTTCGGTGTTTTTTATCTATACATATGACAAGTCTGTAAATGGTCGCTGTTTTTATATTGTAAAAAAATATTAGAGGTTTTAATAACGAACTTATACAATGATTTTATGTGTTTGTCTGTTTTTCTGTTTGCGTGTGAAAACTTACCTTCTTATGTCCTAGATACACATTTATTTAAAAAATATATTTTCCCGTTATATTAATTGAATTGCGAAAACGCACTCTTATTTTCGTTTTTGGCCGGCAATACGTTGGTTGCGTCCCCTAATGTTCCTGGGCGACGGTGATCAGTTACCATCAGGTGACCCCTCTGCTCGTATGTCTGTTTAGGCTTTTTTTTATTGAATTAAGGTAGCAAACAAGCATGCAGCACCACCCTTCCGCTGCCGCCCATGGCAATTGTGACCGACTTAAAACAAGACCCAATTTAGGGACTAGGGTGACTAGGGGGACTAGGGTCCAATTAGTAGATGGTGTTAGAGTGTTAGTTGGTTAGTTTGGTAATAAGTGTGAGGAAGGAGGAGGAAGTGTGAGGTTTAGGCTATACTAAAAATACCGTCAACAAAATATATTCTCAAATATCTTCCACACATCACATTATCAGGAACAGTTTCATAAAATAAATTACTATAAACCAAATTATGTTAACGTTTCGATAGAGCAAATAGTTTACACTGGATATTATTAAACGGTAAATTATCGGCTGTCATTTCGATGGTATGAATATACCTAAATCAGAAACTCATTGATATAAAATTACATTAAGAACCAGTCATTTGCATGCAGTTGCCTGTTAAATAGTTACCAGTTAAATAGTCACAGTAATTCAGTTTGAGGTAAAATACATAATTATGAGAAGCACATTCATAATATTACGTTTAAATAAAAACATACCACTTTATGGTACTGTTACGTGTCAGGAGTACTGGGGTTCGAGAAAATGCCAAAATGTACCACAAAGACTTTATTGTACTCGTAGATACACAATACACACTGTACACAGTACACACCACAACACTATGCACGTATATAGGTACTCGTAAACACACTCGTCGAACACTGTATCGCTCGTAGAAATCACTTCGCTTCTCACTGGTATCGCTCGTAGGTATCGCTGGTATCTTCCTGGTTTCGCTTCCGAAACTAGAATGTCCGCACTTGATCGATCGCCCCTTTTTATACCCCTCACGCACCATTCACGCCAATCCAGAACTTTCTCGCTAATTCCGCGGACCCGCCCGAACAAGATTCGAGAACGTTCCTTGCAACCGACTTTCGCCCGTATGACTATTGCCGTAGTGGTCGAAGCGTCGTGCGCGTGCGTACTTTCGAGACGGCCGTCCATTGTTCTATTGTTTCGCCTGGCATATTTATGGCCCCTATTGTTTATTGTTTTGCGAGGTGATACGCCAGGGCTGTCACATTGCCCCCCTCTTAGTCATGCTCGTCCCGAGCATTATTCGATCCATGAAATGGTGCCAATCTGTCCACGTGCACGATCTTCGGCTTTCTTCTGTCCCCCTGTCTGATCCGGTAGGTCACGTCGTTAATCTTCGTGACAACTGTGTAAGGGCCTTCCCATCGTGCTTGTAGCTTCGGAGACTTCCCTTTCCTCCGCAGTGGATTGTGCAACCATACAGATTCTCCCTCCTTGAAACCATGTTTCCGAGCATCGCGATCGTACCGGGTTTTCATCTTTTCGCTGGTCTTCAAACATTGCTCCCTTACAAGATCATGTGTCTCGTCCAATTGTTCCCGTAAGTCCGCGATGTATTCAACGGTTGGTTTCGGGGCATCTGGCGGTGTTCCGGTAAGCAAATCCATCGGCAGACGCATTTCTCTTCCGAAGTTAACTTTAGCCGGTGTAAATCCCGTAGATTCGTGTATGGCAGACCGATATGACATCAGGAACAGAGGAATGTACCGATCCCAGTCTCGCTGATGTTCCTCGACGACCTTGGCCAAGTGATTTTCCAACGTTTGGTTGAATCTCTCCACCATGCCGTCAGATTGAGGATGCGCCGGTGTGGTACGTGTCTTATTTATTCCCAAAAGTTCACACATCTCCTGGAATAACGTCGACTCGAAGTTCCTGCCTTGGTCGCTGTGTAACTCCAATGGTACACCAAAGCGGCATACTACCTCCTGGACAAGTTTCTTGGCCACGGTCTTCGCCTCTTGGTTCGGAGTTGCAAACGCTTCCGGCCATTTACTGAAGTAGTCTTGAACCACTATGATGAATCTATTCCCGTCTTCCGTCTGAGGGAATGGCCCAGCAACGTCTATGGCGATTCTCTCCCAAGGGGCTCCGACGTTGTACAGCTGTAGTTTCCCTTTGGATCTAGTGCGGGGCCCTTTCACTGAAGCGCACACTGTACACTTTCTGCACCAATCTTCAACGTCCTCTCGACATCGCACCCAATAAAAGCGTTCTCGTATCTTTACGAGGGTCTTCTTGATGCCGAGGTGCCCGCCAGAAGTGCCATCGTGTACGAGCTTCAGCAAATCAGCCACTTTACTTCTAGGGATAACCATTTGCAGGGTTCGTTCCCTTCCATTGAGTGACTCCCAGATCCGGTAAAGCACGCCATTCTCCAATATAAGGCTGTCCCATTGAGCCCAATAAGCCTTGGTCGTTGGGCTTGATGCTGACACATCACTCCACAGAGGCCTCTGTCCTTTGGCTTTCCATTCCATGATGAGGCTGAGGTCTCTGTCTTCCTTCTGAGCTTGGCTTACTTGTTCCGTTCCCCAAGACTCGTCTAGGTCCTGCATCCTTATCACCCTGACCTCTTCTTTAGCCTCATGCTTGATGCAATGTCGACATTCTTCGGAGCATGGGCGTCGTGATAGGGCATCGGCATTCGAATGAGCTCTTCCGTTGCGATGCTCTATTACGAAGTTGAACTCTTGAAGCTGTTCGATCCACCTCGCGACCTGGCCTTCCGGGTTCTTGAATTGCAGAAGCCACCTCAGAGCAGCGTGGTCCGTCCTTATTGTGAACTCGCGTCCCAACAAATACTTGTTGAAGTGCTGAAGGGTCTTCACCACAGCCAGTAATTCTCGCCGAGTCACACAATAATTTCTTTCCGGTTTCGAAAGGGTCTTGCTAAAGTACGCAATGACCACCTGCTGGCCGTCCTGTTCTTGCGATAACACCCCTCCGATGCCAGTATTGCTAGCGTCCGTGTCTACTGTGAATCTCCCTTCTCTTCTGGGGTAGCCAAGAATCGGAGCCGAGCACAGACGTTCCTTTAAGCGAACAAACGCATCTTCGCAATCGGAATCCCAACTGAAGATTCTCTTGTCCTCCGTGAGACGATGTAACGGCTTGGCTATCTCGGAGAAGTTCTTCACAAACCGACGGTAATAGGCGCATAGTCCCAAGAACGCTCTTACATCGGTCTTGTTCTTTGGGGTCGGCCATTCTTGAACAGCTCTTATCTTGTCCGGATCAGTTTGAACACCTTCGTCCGATATGATGTGTCCCAAGAATGATACTTCCTTCTTGAAGAAGTCACATTTCTTTGGATTGAGCTTTAGGTTGGACTCCCGGAATCGTCTGAATACCTTCTCCAGATTCCGCTTGTGTTCCGCGAAGTTTCGTCCCATGACTATGACGTCATCGAGGTACACCAGACAAGCGTCCCCCAAAAGTCCCACCAATACTCGCTCCATGAGACGCTCAAAAGTGGCAGGAGCGTTACATAATCCAAAAGGCATTACGCGAAACTGCCACAAGCCATTTCCGGTTCCGGTGGTAAAGGCGGTCTTCTCTTTGTCTTCTGGCCGGACTTCTACTTGCCAGTAACCACTCTTCAGGTCGACCGTCGAAAACCACTTCATTCCACCAAGCATATCCAATGTGTCGTCAATCCGAGGCAGAGGGTAGCTGTCCTTCTTGGTAACGGTGTTAAGCATCCTGTAGTCGACACAGAATCTAGTACTGCCATCCTTCTTCTTCACGAGTACCACAGGTGAACACCAAGGGCTAGTTGACGGCTCGATCACCTTGCTGCGCACCATGTCCTCGATCATTTCTGCAACTTCGTGTTCCTTTGCCAATGGTACTCGTCTCGGTCTTTGCTTGATCGGTGAAGTATTGCCGGTATCTATTGGGTGAGTGACAAGATTTGTTCTTCCAAGGTCGCTATCTCCTCTGGTAAAAATATCCTTGTAGTCCATCAACAACTTTGCTGCCTGAGTGTATTCTTCAGAGCTCAAATTCCTCCTAGTCGCCTCCAGCAAAGATGTCATGTGATCCGTTGATCGAGGTTTGTCTGAGTTTTCTTGGACCTTCCTCAAGCTGTCCACGGCTTCACATCGGCCAATAACCGTATTCTTTGCGAGGTATATCGGCATGCTGCTAAGATTGATGACCTTTAACTTGGCGTCACGTTTGGTCATGAGCAGTGTCCTTGCCGTGATCCAACTAGGATGATCTCCGTAGTCTTCTACTATGACACATCGATCCAGCTTTATCTCTTCTGGAAACCTAATCTGGACCAAGGTTTCCGATCTGGGTGCCAGCTTCACTGTCCTCAAACAGTACACTGCTCCTGAACATGAACCCTCCAAGAAGACTTCTTGATCTGGGAAGCTTAACACTCCTTTCGCTATGTCAACTATGCAGTGATGTGCCCGTAGAAAGTCCAGTCCGATAATGCAGTCGTCAGTTATATTCGCTACTAAAACAGACTGCGTGTAAATGTCATTTCCGAGTTTCAGTCTTGCTTCCGTAACTCCTAGGACGGTCACTGGCTGGCCTGTCGCTGTCTGCAGATTGCATGATGGTCGTCCATTTTTCCACATGATAGTCCGCTTGAGTAGTTCCGGTCGAACGATGGATTTCGATGCTCCCGTGTCAATCGTAAAGCGACAGAGTATGCCGTTTATTTCTCCAGTTGTTACGAGGCTGTTCCCGTCACAAGCTTGTGATACCAAGACAGTAGGGGCTCGACGAAGTCCAGCCAGTGCCCGCCCCGCGGCGCTGGCGCCTCTTAGTTTAACGGCTCCTGGGTGTCGACTTGGGTAGCCGTCGACACCGATTTCGGTTGCTTCCGAGTCCGGCAGTTAATCCTTATATGGCCTCGTTCGCCGCATCCGTAACAGATAGGTCCGGTACGAGGTTGAATCGCTGCTACGACTTCGCGCACCTTACAGCCTTTATAGTCGCTTCGTACCGCTTCTACTTCAAGGGCGTGCGCTAAAGCTGCTTCCAAGGTTGCGTGATGACCCAAGCGCACCGTTGCTCTCACTTCGGGATCCCGTATACCGCTGACGAAGGCCTCTAACACTTTGTCTTCGACGGGTGTGGAACTCGACGCGTAGGCTCGGCGTACGAGGCGCTCGATCTCCGTGGCCCACTGCTGCAGTCCTTCACTCGACTTCTGTGACCGGTCTTTGAGTTGAGCGCGGTACACGTGTTCAAGGTGCTTTTCCCCGTATCGAGCTTCTAAGGCCTTAAATAGCGACTCCAAGGTGCGTCGCTCGGCGGGCAGGTTCTCAAGCACCAGCAGTGCCTCTCCTCGTAGAGCTAGGGTGAGCGCCGCCAACGAATGCTCGTCTTCCCAGCCATTCCCACTTGCAACTACCTCGAACTGGTGCCTAAACGCTGTCCACGAGGTCGTGCCGTCGAAACTTGGGACCTTAAATTTTGGGGCCCCAGAGCATGAACTCGTTGCTGCCGTGCCCATAATCCTTATTTTCTGCAGCTTATTGTCCAAATCCACGAGCCTAGTTTCGTGGAAGTTCACTGACGCACTGAGGCTGTTGATCGACGCGTCATGGCTTTTGAGGGCTTGGTCGTGCTCGGATGTACGCGCCTTTACCAATTCCAGGTCCTCTTTCACGATGTTCAAATCTCCCTGGAAACTATCCAGCTTTGCATTGATTGTCCCTAGGCCCGCCTCCATGGTTTTGCGCTGGCTCTTCATGTCTTCGCGCTGGCTCTTTATGTCTTCGCGCAGGCTCTCGATTGCTTCGCGTTGGCTCCGCTGTATGGCTTCCAACGCTTCGCGCTGGCTCTGTTGTAAGGCGGCTAATAGGGAGGCCATATCGAATGTACTTGGTGTCGGCGCTGATGCAGCTGATGTAGTCGGTGGTCCAGCGGTGGTCTCCGTTTCCATGCGGTCACGACCCGGCGACTCCATCCGCGCGGCATCCAATGCCGTCTGCCGTCGCGTACGAATCCCTTCTTCACTTTGCGGTACTACAGGCATTCCGCTTCTGTCACCAATTGTTACGTGTCAGGAGTACTGGGGTTCGAGAAAATGCCAAAATGTACCACAAAGACTTTATTGTACTCGTAGATACACAATACACACTGTACACAGTACACACCACAACACTATGCACGTATATAGGTACTCGTAAACACACTCGTCGAACACTGTATCGCTCGTAGAAATCACTTCGCTTCTCACTGGTATCGCTCGTAGGTATCGCTGGTATCTTCCTGGTTTCGCTTCCGAAACTAGAATGTCCGCACTTGATCGATCGCCCCTTTTTATACCCCTCACGCACCATTCACGCCAATCCAGAACTTTCTCGCTAATTCCGCGGACCCGCCCGAACAAGATTCGAGAACGTTCCTTGCAACCGACTTTCGCCCGTATGACTATTGCCGTAGTGGTCGAAGCGTCGTGCGCGTGCGTACTTTCGAGACGGCCGTCCATTGTTCTATTGTTTCGCCTGGCATATTTATGGCCCCTATTGTTTATTGTTTTGCGAGGTGATACGCCAGGGCTGTCACAGTACATACCTAAGTGATTATTACCATCCACTGACATCAGCAATACCAAAAGCATCATCGATATATGGCAGCCAAGAAAGAAAGAAAAGAAAAAATATATGTAACGAGAGTGATGTCGCAATTTAAAAAAAAGAAAATTACCTGTATGCCTCAATGGTCACAATGTAGGACTGCTGCCATTCAGAGCCCTGGGTTCGATTCCCAGCGAGATAGAAAAAATGAAGGTGATGATGATTGACTCAAGCAAGAGTGTGGTAGGTAGTCAGCTGGGCGTCAATCCTACCACCCAACAGGGGTAGACTTTCGACGGCTCTTTTTCGCCTTCATTGATTCTCTTGCTTAGTTTAATTTTGTTGTATATCCCGCCAACTTTGAATATGACATTAGAATTGACATTTTATATTGTATATAGAAAAATAAAATCACTGTTTCAACGGTATGATGTAACAGGTTTACTCTAAGGAGGTGAAATCAGGAATGAAAGTCTGTTTCAAAATCCGTTTAAAAAACAATGCGCGGGCCAAACCGCGGACTAGTTAATTATAGGCTTACACTCTTATAATCCTGTACCTACGTACTAGAATTTCCTTTGTTGTGGGTGGCATGAACATTCCCACAAATGAGACTTCGTAGGACTCGTACTCAGCCCGTAAACAAATATGTACCTACTCGTTTGTGTCACGTAAATTCTAATAAAGCGAGCAGCAAGCACTCCCAATAATGATGCATTGACCACAAACTAACCAACCGAATCGAAATATAAATGTAGATAGTATGAGAAACATTATTTTAATATGACCAATCGCTAACACAAACTTTCTTTTCTATATTGAATTAGATCTGTCGCAGATTAAAGTAAATTGAACAAGGTATTATTACGGTGGATATATAAAAGCGCCTGTTTTATGTATAAAAGTTTAATAAATAAATAAAGGTACATGACTTCTAATGCCAACATCGATTCTTGAGAAAAGTTTGTTGTAACTTTAATACTTTTACTCGGGTGGTTCGTGTCTAACATGGTAATGTATGGAAGCCTCCTAGACATTTTACTCTACTGGGTGACGCGTAGGCGGGTAATGTATTATGTTGCTTTCAACCTGCGATTTTGTTTTGCCATTGAGTCAATTTTCATTTTTAAGACAATCTAAAGAATGTCTCAGTTTGACCTGTATAGATGTACATACATATGTATGTATATTTGTGCGCGATTATCTCGCGTTTGGTTGAACTGATTTTGATGCGGTTTTCAGCATAGGTGGTATTTGTGAGACTTAGGAGAAGGATTTAGGTATATTTACCGCGTTTAACTGAACCGATTTTTACTTTTCGGCGTTAAAGTCGGTTCTATTTTGTTAAAAGTTATTAGTTATGCTACTTCAATGCAAGGTTATAAAAAAATTTGTGCTAAGAGCCCTAGCACACGGCGTATATTTTAACGCGCTAAATTTTAAGGCTTCTTCAGTCCTCACGATTCTAAGGATTCTAGAAAGACAACATTAATGGGTTGAAACCAGCAGAACATCGTCTATTTTTAACCGACTTCAAAAAAGAAGGAGGTTCTCAATTCGACCGTATATATGCTTTTTTTTTATGTACGTTCAGCGATTATTTCGTCGTTTATGGGCCGATTTTGATAATTCTTTTTTTGTTGTAAAGTAGATATGCGCAGTGGGGTCCCCTGATAAGGAAACCAGGATCTGATGATGGCATCTCAGAGAAATCGAGGGGAACTTTCGAAAATTGTATGGACAACTAGTGTGTTTGTTCATGTTATCATAAGTACATTAAAGCGCTACCATTTCATGAAAATCTGGAGTCGATCTGATGAAGCCAAAAGACAGTCGAGGGAACTCCTCAACGATTTACTGCAGTTATCTAGTGTTTGGGCTTCATTAATTTGTAGTGACGAGAACTTTACACTTACATGTTGAATTGAGCGCCATCTGGCGAGTAGTTTTTGAGTTATCTCTACTTATCAAGATTGAAGTCGGTTATTTTTTTTTTGTAAAAAGCAATTATTTAATATAGTCGCAAGCAAAATTCTTATCATTAAATTTATTTTTAGTTCGCAAACCTAGATATCAACTGAACTAATTACAAGAGTCATAACGAATATAATAAAACTGAGTTTGTAATGTAGGACGGAGTGCGTTCCGTTGTACGCCGCGTGTGTCCTGGCGTCATGCGTCCGGGGAATCTCATAACTTATTCATTACAAACGCAATAAACTTAGTAATGTTGAAGTTGAAAACATAAGTTTATGATATTAGGTATTAAAATCCTATCACTAAGTAGGTATAAGTAGTATTTTTCGAAGAGTAGGCACTATACCTCAGTCACCGCGAATATAGAATTGCCACCCCCAGCAAAACTACATTTACGTATGCTGTAGGGAATGCAATCTCGCGAGATTGGGGCTCAGGCGAGATCTCGTGAGTTTATAAATGTCAATCTCGCGAGATCTCGCCAATTTCGAGATCTCGCGAGATTGGCAGTTTTTGGTGGTTGTTCTGCAAATAATCATTATATTTGAATTAATTTGGAAAAAGTAATGAGAATTCAAGATATTTTGAAATATAAATAAATTTAACTAATTTTTCCAATAAATTATATATCTAATTATATTTTTTCATAAACTTTATCAAATTGGCAATAAAATAAACAATCTTTTTTCTCTTCTAACATCAAACAACTTTAAAAAATACATATATATAAATCATTTTATAACAAAGCAACAATAAGTTAAAACAAAAATAACAAATTCATTAACAAAGTTGAGTTGACTATTAGACTGAGAGATTATTATAAATTAAAGAAAACTTTACCCACTCAGGAATCTATTAAAAAGGGACAGATTAACTAACAATATATACCAATCAAGTTGAATGTTTTTTTAGTTTACGTCAACACCATTATCAAGAATAATTTTGATAGTAGCTTTACAGTACATAATGTATTTGATTTGCTGCTATTCCCTGAAGGCATTATTTTTAGAATTTCTTGTCTACAATAGGCATTTTTTGTTTAGTTTACTTTAATTTTTAGATGATCACCCTGGTTCACAATTAGAATAAGCTAGTTTAATGCTCGTTAATCTCGCGAGATCTCGCCCATTTTACGGCCGAGATCAATCTCGCTAAAAAGGGCCGAGATCTCGCGAGAACGAGATTGCATTCCCTAGTGTGCTGACATCGCTGTGTGATTATTTAAGAATTAATTCCGCAATATTAAAAAATAAATAAACTTTCAGATACAGCGCCGATGGCCTAGCACCTGTCTCTATATTCAAACGAAACTTGAAGCCCAAAGTTGTCATATTTCTGAATCTGAAATAATGTTTATATGGTTAAATATTCCTACCATTTTCTAATGATGTTAGCCTCGTACGCAATTATTATCACTTAGGTCTTAATCTCAAGTTATCGCCTCTTTTTACCGCCACTTTCATCTGTCACAACATCTTTCGTCCTGTGCTTATTTTCTTTCATTTTGTTATAAATTGTTATACATTTATACTTTGTCCCCGTTCGAACTACAGTCTGTGTAAACCGTCCATACAGAAAAAAAATCATAAATTAAGCGAAAATGGTAACTGTTTATTTCCAATATAAACGGAATAGAAATTAACATATTCAATGGCCTCTACAAAAACAATGTATTAATTTGTTCGCACTTCGTTTGAACTTGTTAATAAAACACGCCGAAGTGGTTCGCGTCGACTCTTAAAAGAATAAAACAAAGCCAATGCAAGGAAATGTTTTATTCATAGTTTCAGAAACGGCAATTATTGTAGTAAAGGTTTCCGCGAAAACATTTCATAAAAAGCCCTAGCGCTAGTAAGCTCATAACAGAGTTGTGGAAATTATACCCCAATGTAACGGCATTGCCATTTCCCTTACACCAACAAGGGTTTTCACGATTCCATTTCGTGTTCCCTCGGCCTATAACTGAAGCATTATTGGAAGAATCAAAGGATAAATTTGTTGATTTAAGGCCGAATACAGACGGCTGAAAGTTAAGCCACTTTCTAATTAATATTTAAGTTTTCAGCGAGCAAAATACAGAAATAACATCACTGGACTAATTTTATAGAGGTTTCTGTTTTCTATATTTTTGCCTATTGAAGCATCACAAATAAGATACCTATATGTTTAAACCTATACATAAACCAGAGAATTTAATGTAGCTTGGTGGCTTTTTACCTAATATATCTGTGTTTTAATGTATCTAGATAGATTGCGTCCTCAATCTAAGACGAAGGATTTTTTCCCGCCGCCGCTGCGGCGCTTATTTGCAAATGAACATATTATTTCAAAATTTTGATTGTAAGAAGTGAATGAAATGAAAAATAATACACAAATAAGACCATTCAATCCACTAAAATCCATTGCAAAGATACATTGATAGATCTACGCATGAAACCCAAACATCAAAAGATAAAACTTTAATTTCAGCGCCGAGTAGAATCAAATTGAGGAAAATGGCCATTAAATAACAACTCATTCGTATTGCGTATTTACTGTTCATTTAAATTATTTTTACACGATGAACACTCCGTAGATATTCATCAAAAGAGCAATTTTTACAGTCAAGGACCATACAAACCTGCTGTTTAATTGATAACTTATAAAGGAATATCTACGTTTGCTTGCGCCGATTATATTTGTGAAAACTTTATGCAATAAAAAATTTAACGTAAAATAGTTTATCGAAAACCAGGCGAAGTATAATATATAGAGCCAGAAATTAAATCTGATTATCAAATTAACATTTAGTTCTTGTATGTATTTCTTTAGAACCCTGGGTAGGCAGGTAAAGAATGTCAATTGGCATTAAGTTTGCCGTATTAACCTAGCTAAAAAATAATAAACGATATCTTTTATGGCATTTCACTGCCAATTATGTTGTATATCGAAAATACAACTGTTAATTAGTAAAGTCACGACGTAACAGCGATGCAATGCTTGCGGATGTACACAACAGCAACAAAAGCCTTCTGCTTATAATAAAATTGTTGCTTATTAGCGAACCGGCACGTTGTACCGCGAACTAAGCTTTACATACGTGTCCTGTACGAGAGCTCATCAAAGAATAATATACCGTCATGGTGTAGTATGTACAACGAATTCGTGTTCCTGCATAATTAACATGTAGGGTGAGTGTGATTTTTTTAAACTCAAAAGTACTTCAGCATATCAATTTTATTCCGCATGCAGACACCTGAAGTGTTGTTACTCATTTATATTTTCTTTTTCGGCGAGACCAGCTCCTTTGAGTCTTTGAGGTTGTTGTCCTGATATTTTCTTTTGTACTTTTAAGGCTCTTTTTGAGTACGCGTCACAGAAACCATAATGAGAAACGCTTTGTTTATTTCGCCTACTTGTACGTTTCTATGGGAATAAAATTTGGGTATTATCGGGTATATTGGAAATATTAGGGTCCGTCTTATGTATCAAGACAAGTCTTCAGAATAGGTGGGATAAAAAATCAGAAGGTTTTGAATTATTGATTTTACTATCAATCTTACCTTTTAGCAGAATTGTATAATTTAATTCTGAACAGGCCGAGCTTGGAAATTTTTTGAATTGATTATTCTGTTTCTTTTTTAAATTTTCCTTTAACTAAATTGTATTTAAAATATTATTTGATCTTATAGTTAAAATATATACCTATTATAATAACTGTTTTAGATAATTTGTATCTAGTTAATTTAAAATTTCTTATCCATCTTATTTCTTACCCACCAAAGCTACAAGGGAGAGCATGGAATGTGCCTGTTAAATGCTGGAGACATAACTCAAACAAAGCTCACTGTAAGTGGCTATAAAAGTGATAAAATATCTATTTAACTTTTTCTCGTCGGGTTTTTCCGCAGTTGGTCGAGCGTTGTTTCCTTTGCGGGAAATTTTGTACTGGCCAATTACAGTTTACGAGACAAAAGATAAATGAAAATAACTTTTACTAACCCTTAAATTACCGAAAATATTTAAACTTACATAAAAAATAATTACTTTTTTACTGTTTACACCTTTGTTTTTATTTTTGTGTTATTATCCGGCAAACGAGCATGGAGCCACCTGAGACTTTAATCCTGCTAATTTATAAATACTTAATTTGTGCAGTATTTTAATAGTTTGACACATTATGTGTTCAGAATCTGTCGAAAACGTGTCAAGCTATTCAAATCGACGCAGTTAAAGCTTGCTTAAATTTGCTTCGTATTTAAATAGTTTGACATTATTTCGTAAACCAAGTCCCGGAAACATGTCAAACTATTCAAACACGAGTCACGACGCAATTGAAACATTTGTAAATCAAAAGAATTGGCCCCAGATTTATTTATTTATTTATTTGAGATAACAACAGCCATACAATTTATCTTACACACATGCTTATGTTATTCTATGAATTAGGCCAATTAAAGTTATCTACGTTTTATATAAAACAATTATGTAATGTACCAAGCTATATCATACCTCTGTTTGATATAAACAAGACTAAAATAAGTTCTAGGATAGTAAGACTAGTATTAATAAATTACATATTGGCATTCTAATGGTGCGCACAGACTATGGAACAAAACATGCTATAAAACATAGTTAAATAACATATTTTACAAATGTGGACGTTATGTTTTACAAAAACAAGTTATACAACATGTTACTAGTTTTTGCAACAATGTTTTATGCTATATTTTATGAAATGACACGCATTGAATTGTTATATAACATTGTTATACAACAATGTTGTTTTAATGTGTACGGTCTTGTAACATGTTTCATTGTTAGACAACAAAGCTAAATAGTGTGGGCGTGTAATAAAACAAAAGTTATACAACATGTTGCACAATCTGTAGGCATCATAAGGCAAATAACTAAATTTAATTATAAACTGAGTAATACAGATTTAATAAATGAGAGAAAAACATGTTTAGTATCAACGAAGGGATCTGTGTTGTTGAACATTTTATTGAATGTTTTAAGCAATCTTGACATCGCGGCATTTTTTTTATACAAGGTGCAGTGAGTGGGAACAGCGAATAGTGGTGTGTGGCGAGTGCGGCGCGTTGGCACCTGCAGAGATACCAGCTCAACAAGCTCAGGGCAGTCCAGGCGACCTCGTACCACGTCATACAATAGGCCCATATCTAACATTGTGCGTCTTTCTTCAAGTGATAACAGTCCATAATGACGACAATTAGTAATATACGATGAGGTTGTAGAAAGTCTAAATTTAAAATTTAAGTGTTTAATAAACTTTTTCTGTAATTTTTCTACTAAATTTTTGTGAGTTGAATAAAACGGAGACCATATAGGGCTTGCATATTCCAAAATACTTCTAACGTACGCATAATAAATAATTTTGATGCTAGTAATTGATTTGAATGGTTTGCATGTGCGCATAACAAACCCCAAGTTACGAAATGATTTGTTTGTGATTTTTAAAATATGTTCGGAAAAAAGCATTTTCGAGTCTAACCAGACTCCAAGATCTCTAACTAAATTTGTCCGAATGATTATAAAATTATTGAAAGTATAGTTGTACGTAATAGGTACTTTTTTGCGTGTGAAGCTAATAATTTGACATTTCTCAATACTGAGAGTAACTTTATTCTCATTATAGTATGAGATTAAGTTATTTAAATCATCTTGTAAAAGCAAACAATCAGAAATAGTATTAACCTTTAAAAATATTTTTTTGTCGTCAGCATATAACAAATGTTTAGCGTTCTTAACGCAACTGTGAATATCATAAATGTATGCGTTATAAAGAAGAGGGCCGAGATGGGAGCCTTGGGGTACCCCCGAGGGCACTTTAATGAAGTCTGACTTAAAGCCACCCAGTACAACTGCCTGAGAACGATTACTTAGATAGGATTTTATCCACCTTAACAAATCACCATGTATTCCAAGTGATAAAAGTTTATTTAAAAGAATATTATGATCGACTCGATCAAACGCCTTCTCGAAGTCTGTGTATATCACGTCGACTTGTCCACCACCTTCCATATTCTTTAAGACATAATCGGTAAAAATAGCGAGATTAGATACTGTAGAACGACCTTTAATAAAGCCGTGCTGAGTTGAGGAGATGCCTTTTATTATAACAGAGTATAAGTGGTCATATACTACTTTTTCAAAAACTTTAGCGATAGTGTTAAGGATAGAAATAGGCCGATAATTGCTAATACGTGATTTGGATCCCTTTTTATGGACAGGAATAATATTAGCTTTTTTCCAAATTGTAGGGAACGTACATTCTTCTAAAGACCGGCGAAATAACATTGAAATAGGTAAGGTTAGGCTTTTTGCACATTTAGAGAAAAAAATAGGAGGTATTCCGTCACAACCAGCACCTTTGGATTTGTCCAAATTGATAAGTACTTTTTTAACCGAGGCATAAGTAAAATAAATGCATCCCAAAGTCGCATTGGAGGGTGATATATTAAATGAATTTCCACTACATGAACTTATATTTGTATTTGTATTTGAGGGCAAGGGATTTACAAAAACACTTTGAAAGTATCTATTGAATGCGGAACAAATATCTTGGCCATTAGTGAAGTTATTATCATGTTCATCAGAAAAACTATTAGGGTAATCTGAACAACCCCTTTTTGCTTTAACATAACTCCAAAAATATTTAGGACAGCGTTTAATATTGATTTCAGTATTGGCCGTGAAATGATTAAAACATTCACTTTGTTTCCTCTTCACTCTATCTCTTAGAAGAGAGAATTCGTCATAATCACGTGGGTTTCCAAAACGTTTCCATCTTTTATGAAGTTTAAATTTTTCTTTGATGGCTTTTATTAAAGGTGTAGTATACCATACAGGATAATGTGATTTACTCTGAAAGCAATTTATAACAGGAACAAAATTTTTAAAGCAGTCATAAAGTATGTTGTAAAATGCATCGACGGAATTGTCTATTGTATCACAAGTAAGGACCTCGTACCAATTTATTGTGCTAAGATAGTCATTAATTATATCATAATTAGCCTTGCGAAAGTTATAACGTGGAGTACGGTTTTCGGTCAAGGGTTTAAAGTATAGGTCAAGAAGGGTCATACATAAGGAGGGATGATGTTTATCTTCAGTCAGAATAGGCCATAACGGTTTTTCAACTGATAAATGAATATCACAAAAACACAGGTCAAGTATTTTACCTGCTGTATTTGAGATTAAATTGTATTGATTCCACCCTAAATAATATAAATCTTGGACAAAATCTGACGCGCATGTCTGTATGTCTGACGTGCATTGTGATGAAACTGTATAATTATCAGTCGCCCAATTAATACAAGGCAAGTTAAAATCACCTACTAGTAAATAATTGTCATCGGTGAAAATATTAAGTAAATTAAATATATTTTCCTTTAGGTGATCAATTCGCATAGGTAACTCGCGCCGGTCAGGCGGAATGTAAGTTAAGATTATGTTTAAATCGCGCGAACCATGTAATGGACGAGCCGGTATACATACACAAATAGATTCAACGGAGTCGCAGGCCCACTCACTGCGCAGCGAGGCACATAGTTCCTTGCGCGTACATACCATAACTCCGCCGCCGGTTGATTTGTTAAATAAATCTAAATTCCTATCTCGACGAAAAACGTCATAACGGGAGTCGCACAATTCTCCGTTTAAAATGTCATCCTGTAACCATGTCTCTGTCAACAACAAAAGGTCATAATCGTTTAATAAAATATTATTGTAAAATTCTAGACATTTTGTTCTGAGCCCACGTACGTTCTGATAATAAATTTTTAAACTGTTTTTATTATTTACTGTATTAGACGCCATTGTAGTATAACGAAAAACAAACAAAAAATATCAAACTATAATTAAATTTAATAATGTTCATATAAATGTAGTATAACAACGGACGTGGACACTTAAGTTGCAGATAATACATAAAAAAGGATGCCATTTTATACGAAGAATTGAATAGTTGATGTGTGCCAGTTAAATATTGCATTGTACGCTTGATTTCAAAACAAAGGCAAACAATAATTGTGGAATGCAGGTAGTGCGAGATATACGCGGTTACACCGACATCGGTCGAGTGCGAATGAGTCAATTTATTTACAGGGATATAACAAGTAATTAATGTATGGGATAAGAAGATGTCATAATAGTCTTTAGGTAGCAAAACTAAAGATGAATGAGTTATTATGATTCCTTCGTTGATACAAACGTAACATAATATTATGAAAGTTTTAACTTTTAACAGAACCTTATATCTTCGATTACAAACAGCATACAAAACGGTTAATTGTAAAGTATTTGTAACAATCCACCGTATATAATAAATTAAGCAAATCTTTACACTTTTTAGTCATTTAATTTTATTTATGTCATTTATGTTACTAATTAAAAACATGGGGGATGAATCATCCTTACGTACAAAAATTTTACAATTACGTACCCAGACATATTTATAATTGTGTAGTTTTGCAGACTCGCGAGCTTTTTTATACAGTATTTTAAAATCTGGGATTAAGTGCTCATTTACATATATATTCCTCGACACACAGGTCAACCCAATATCTCTCGTGGTTAAACTTTTCTTCCTTCGAATACCTGAAATGAGTTTGTCCTTAAGTTGCTGAGAGCGCAAACGGATAATGATGTTTTTCGGCCGTTCCTTTGAAAAAGTGGGGACTCGATGGGAGAAAATGATATCATCCGACGATAGGTCGACGCCAGCATGCTTGGCTAATGCATAAATGTAATCTTGTATATTTTCTTGTGGAGACACTGGCACTCCTGAGATTTCCAGGTTAAGCAGACGTTCGCGTTGTTGACTTACTAGGTATTCATGACGTAAGCACTCGCATTGTGATTTCACAGAATTCAATTCTTCTTGCGATAATTTACAGTTATTTATCTCCAGAGTTAATCCATCAACTTGTTTACGTAAAACCTCGTATTGCTCCGATTGAAAATTGAGATTATCTTCTATAGCACTTATCTGATTCTTTGTAAGAATTTGTTCCTTGACCAAATTGTCCGTAGTTAGTTTGATGTTATATAATTCTTCCTTAATTTCAGAGATAATTTCAGTTTTGATGCTTTGCATGTCTTCTCTATTAGATTGCTTTAGCTCCAAAACGAGGCTCATCATATCCTTTCTAAATGTAGAAAGATCATTTTTTAATTCTGAGATATCATCAGTTTGTTTACGTTTCGCCGTTCTCGTTTCTGTATCTATTAACTGTGGAAGATCGGTGAGGGAACCGGAATTACTTGATCCACTGCGCGATTTACTCAATGAGCGTTGTGCAGTCATTATTAATTTGTTTTAACTGTTACACTGATGAACAAGCGACCGAGATAAATGTAGCTTCTTGTTACGCTTGTACACTAATTGATATTGTAAAACGATTGCGGTGAGGTCCAAAATACTTAATTTAGTATGTCACAGTACGTACTTGTTTTCACACTAATAATTGTTATAGCTCAGTACACCTTGCACACGTCCGGCGCGGGCGCCGGCAAACGACAACTGGATGGTAAGTTGTTACTGCTACTCATAAACATAAGTACGAGTATGACCAAAAGGCCATCAGCCTTTGGTGATACTTATGTTAACATGCACCGGTGACTTGGTGTGTTGTGTTGTCTATCAAGAAAGAAGGAAGAGAAAAGAAAGAACATACTAGCTGTGAAACCGACCGGAACATTAACCGCCGTTGGGCGGCTGGCTCAAGCAAAACGGGAGAGGACGAAAGATAAAAAAAAATATTATTTGTTGTATAAATATGAGATTAAAAATTAAGAGAAATAAAAGAATTATCAAAAAGAAATCAAGAAAATAAAATGACCGTCATGGCATTATAATTACATTAATAGATGCTCCCAATAATAGATTAATTCAAATACCTAACTTTAATTTTTAAGACATGTATTGGTTAGAATAATTTTATTATACATATTATTTAACTAGTACATATAAATGCAGAAAATAAGCAATATTGAGAGAAAACATGCTTAAGTGACACAAGTATACCAACAAGTGATAAGTGTAGTAAATTGTTTCTAGTAGAAGTTGTTCAACAGCTAAGTTGGTGTAATTAACTCACAAAATTTACACAATAATTTTGTCAGTGCAGGCAAAGTTGCTGCGAAGTGCTGAGTTAACCGTCTGCTCTACGGGATCCACTTTGCATGTAATTGGTTTCGATATTTGTGGAGCAATAAATGTTTTACTGTTAGAATAACTTGACTATAATATACTTTGAAACTCATATTGTAATTCATTCAAACGGTGATTGTGACTGATTAGTGAGTTGGGGATTCCCTGTTCGATTTTTTATTTTTGAACACGTTATGTAAGTAGCCCATTGATATTTTTGTGATCGATTATTAAGCTCATTTTTGAGTCAACAGTATAGACTTTAGAGAATGCCTTACGTGGTAAACCAAACCAGCCAAAACTTGACAAGAACCAACCTAATGGTAAAAATAGAATGAATTCTATGATGTTTAGCGCAATCAAAATACTTCCACATCATAATAAATAATCTTTTATTTTATTCCCTCACATTACATTTCTTTCTCTATATGATATATTATACAATATATAAATTATATACTACATATCAAACCGCGGCCGCGGTCATGAATTTCTTTGTGTGCTCAAAAATTTCACGCTCTCAGAAAATCCGTTGCGGTAGAAGAAATTGTGCAGTATAAATCACCTGGTTACAACCGTGAGACACCGTTTATCAACTTGAGTCCTTTAATAACTTCACTTGGATTGTATTTCTTTTGTTCCTCTCGTACCTGCTGTTCCGGCCGTCCAGGGGATTTCCTCTTCAAAAGACCGGATCAATTTTTGTAGTAGCGTTTATTTCGAATTATTGCGTATTACAATGATAGCGTATAGAAATTATTAGCATAGGAAGAAAAATATCGGTAGCGTAGGAAGAAGCGTATGAAGCGTATTAACGGCGAAATTTTCAGTTTCACCGTCGAGTGGGGAGATGTCCAGTGGTGGCCGGCGGTCGCTCATTGGTTGGCCGCTGCGATGACGTGATCGTCGACGAATCAGCAACCGGCACGGTGGTCACCTGTGTTGGTCAGCTCGGTGGTGGTGGTCATCGCTGCCACAGAGTAGCGTAGCGCGCAGAGATGTTTTAGTTGCTCAATCCACAGACTACTTGATGCGCGAACATGCCCCCGGCCTTGGAAGGTCCAACTTCCAATGAAGTTGAGAAGTCATCAGGAAACATGATTTCAAAAATGCACATCGTGGGATTCCTGGAGACTGCTTTCAGGTGCACCTTGCATGCTTGGAGACGATACCGAAGGTGTCCTCGCTGGTTGTGTTGACCTCATCATCAGCTAGGGTCGTCAGGTTGGTCAGTGCTGGCGCTCTCAGTGGTTAGCCAGTCAGTCAGCAGGTAAACTCAGAGGCGTGGAAGATCTGTGAAAATGGGACTAAGAAGACGGGAGTTGAGGATAGGTAGGTATAGGTATATAGATTAGTGCTTAACCTGTGCTAAACCTATTCAATGTAGAATGCGCGTTACCCCGTAATCTTATTAAATGATGGATACATAATGTGACCCCAGCTTCCTAGAAACCACCGAAATATAAGTAATGTAGGAACTGTGCGAATATAAAAATAATTAAAACAAGCGATTTTATTTGATACGGTTTAAATAAATCAATGTATAACATGTAGAAACTATGTAGGTTCATAATTAGGTACATGAGTGCGGCGTAATTTAAGAAATTCAAAGAAAGCAGTTGTTAGAAAAAGTACTCGTATTATACCTATCACGATAACGTAAAACAATTTTATAAAACAAGTGACACCATGTGTCTGTAGAATAGTCACTGACATGTTCCAGATGAACTGCTCGAGATGCGATAGTAAATAAAAATAATTAACAGGCGTAAGTATTTATAAGGTTGTGCCCTTACCTTTGCGGTTTAAATGAAAACTATACCTAAATGTTTGACGATATCAACACAGGCTGAAGAAGTAAAATATAGCGTATAACATAGTTTGCGTTCCAGAAAGTACACAAAATATTAGTATTAGTACACAAAAATTATAATAGAAAATTTAGAGAAAAGTTAAATCAATGTCCGCAAGGAATTAATAGAAGGATAATAGAATGATTGGCAACATCAGAAATAATAACTATATACATACATCGACTTGTATGTAACCTTTACATGTTACTAGTGTATTGTGTTCACGTATATATATGTATACTATTTCATGTAGGTATGTTTTGTTTCATCTTGAGTTTATTTAGCTTCATGTATCATTCTAATTCTATTTTAGCCTTTATTATTTGTATATACTTGTATATTGGTTTATTATTTATGTTTAGGTTGTTATTTATTTTATTGTTAGTGTACTGTTTTTAGATAATTAAGTATTAATAAGTGCGAACGATGTGAGTGTAATAATGCGACTTAACAGAAAATCAACAACCGTTGCAGGCGTTATTGAAATGCAATAGATTAATTTAAACGAATTAATATCTATATGTTAATTTGTGACGTGGAGAAGAAGTTACCCAACGCATGAGGTGTCGCCTTGATGAAGATACGTGAGAAGAACCTACTGTCGTTATAGCGCATCGTAGTGTCGACGAAATGTTCTGTCAAGCACGTTCTTCATCATTGCGCATGACGACGATTGATTTGGGTTCATTTATATCAGATAAATTTTAAATAGTGATTGCGTAAATAATATAAGAAAATAAAACGAAAAAGGAAATAGAATTTTAATATGGATAATTAATTATTGCGCGTATTAAGTAATTGGACCCGAAATAGTCCAACCGAGATGCGTATCTTTTAGGAAAGGACCACTAGGTAATCTTATTTTATTAGACTTTAATAATTCCCAGAATTTGTCAGCGCCTATTAATAAATCTATAGCACGGGAATCATAAAACTGTGAATCCGCTAGTTGGACATAATCTGGTACGATCACCTGTGCGCATTGTTTAGAAACAGCTGGCATGGACGATGCTATGTTCGGCAAAACAAAACATTTTAAATGTGTAGTAAAATTGTTGTTGATACGCGACTTCAATGTAATGTCACAGGCTTGGGTTGTCTGTGTCTTCGAGCTTCCTACACCTTGTATTTGTATTTTAGATTTAGTTAATTCAGTGTTCAGTTTATTGCAAAAAGATTTTGTAATGAAGCATCGTTGACTGCCACTGTCGAGTAAGGCGCGCGCTATATGATTGTTACCGTCCGCATCTGCTATTTCAACTAACGCCGTTGACAACAAAACAGGTTTCACACAGGAAGATGGTGCGTATTGTAAATTATCTATGTGTGCCTTGTTTACCTGAATGAATTGCATCGGTTCATTGATAACGTTAGCGTTTGACTCGGGAGCCGGCGCAGGAGACGCGGAGGGGTGTGATGAGGATTGCACTGTCGCTGCAGGCCGGTCATCAGTCAAATGCGATGAATGACTTGAGACGGACTCAATGTTGTATAAGTTATTCGGATGAATTAGCGTATTGTGTTTGTAATTACATAATCGGCACGGTCCAAATCTGCAATCATTCACGTTATGTCCTGGTCGTAAACAGTTAGCGCATAGTGTATAAGTATTTATTAGTGATAGTTTCGATTGTAAATCTAAATTCATAAATTTCTGACATGAATAAAGTGGATGATGTGCGTTGCAAGCTACACAACTCGTTTTAAAATGATAGTCGCGGGACTGAGACTTGTGTGTAGAAATGTTGCATTGGATGTCTGATTTTGTGTGTGTACTAGTGTTTGTGTGATGTTGTTTGCCATGTGAAACTAACAATGTTTCCAATACGTCAGCTCTGTCTTTTAAAAATTTAAATAAATGTTCAATTTTAAGTTTAGATTTTAGATCGCCAGTGCTAGAAAATAGTGAACTTTTGTGCTGTTCCCACTCACGCTCGGTAGTCGGATCTAGTTTTGATACGATAATGTATATGACCAGTGTATCCCAGGAGTCTGTGGGCTCACCGAGGATTTTTAAAGCGCGTAAGTTTTTCAAAACCGTATCAATAAGCTTTCTTAACAACACCGGAGACTCTTTACTTAGCGTTTGTAAGTTAAATAGTGATTTCACATGGTTGTGTATTAGTAACCTAGAATTATTGTATCTATTTAATAGCAATTCCCAAGCGACTTCATAGTTATCACTAGAGAATTCCAAAGAATCAATAACAAGTTCTGCGCTGCCTTTAAGAGAGGATTTTAAATAATGGAATTTTTGTATATTGCTAATGTCATTAGAATTGTGTACCAAGGATAAAAATGTGTCGCGAAACTCAAGCCAGTGTTCATAGGAACCGTCAAAGGTAGGCATAATTATTGTAGGTAATTTAACTGCGTTGTTAGGTTTATTACTATCGCATTGGTGAGAATTATTTGAAGCGCTGTTTTTTGTATACATGCATTCCGCTTGTGCTAATACACTGTAGTAATTGTTTTCAAATAATTCTCTCTCCGTGAGCTGTTCGTCTAGATCAGTGTCAGAAACATATTCTTCTATTTGAGTCTGTATGTTACTGTACTCCACGAATAGATTTTTAACAGCCTGCATGCGTAAATTGAGGTCTACTAGTTTTTGATCATTTAAACTAGTCTCGGAACTTAATGAATTAAAATAATTAGTAAATTTCATAAACCTACCCTGAATGATACCGCGTTTTTTAATAAGATCGCGAATTTTTATGTCTTCACTAGCTCGGTAGGGAGATTTGTCACGGGATTTCCCGCTAGTTTCTGACTGAGATAGGCTCATTTCGGTGGCAATAGAAATCTGGAGTACTTACGGTTTGAACCTAACGCGTAGACACAGGTACTAGCTGCGGCACTCTGTATCGCAGGATCACAGCCGAACGGGTAACTCGCATTCACCGAAACACTGAAATCAGTTTGAAGCGCAGGATTAACACAAAGAAGACTGGATAGGGCTGGGAATAGGGTGGCTGACTGACCGTACCTTAGCGCTTTATTCGTGGTAAGCAGTGTCACCATATATCTCCAGGCTGCGTTTGGGTCTTCTGGTTGTATTGTTTGTTGCAAATTCCAGCAGTGAGCAAATCCAGGGGATGAAAACTTCGTCTTCGTATTTGAATGAACCGTTGATAGGTCGCCTTTTGAAGATTCTGGCTCCGTTATGGCTTAATCTTCTTGAAATTTGGCGTCGAAGGACCAATGTTCCGGCCGTCCAGGGGATTTCCTCTTCAAAAGACCGGATCAATTTTTGTAGTAGCGTTTATTTCGAATTATTGCGTATTACAATGATAGCGTATAGAAATTGTTAGCATAGGAAGAAAAATATCGGTAGCGTAGGAAGAAGCGTATGAAGCGTATTAACGGCGAAATTTTCAGTTTCACCGTCGAGTGGGGAGATGTCCAGTGGTGGCCGGCGGTCGCTCATTGGTTGGCCGCTGCGATGACGTGATCGTCGACGAATCAGCAACCGGCACGGTGGTCACCTGTGTTGGTCAGCTCGGTGGTGGTGGTCATCGCTGCCACAGAGTAGCGTAGCGCGCAGAGATGTTTTAGTTGCTCAATCCACAGACTACTTGATGCGCGAACACCTGCTATAGCAAAATATGCTTCTTTTAAATTGTGTAATATAAAGTGTTTAATTCACTATACCCTTTTTACTTTTGTATCTGAGACTTTTGAAAATAAAAGACGTCCATACAGTCGTCATTTTAGAGTAAGATCATAAAAAATATAATATAAAAATTGACAGTAGGTACTATCAGCATCACATTACCACGATTACATTTAACTCGATCATTATTATCATAATGAACAAATAATAACCTTGATAGTCTATATACTTAATGCTCATTTGACGCCTTTCATGTGGATAAAGATAACAATCGAATGGGATTCAATTTGAATGACGTTTGTTAAATTTTTATGCTACTTAACTAAAAATTTTCCTGACAATAATTAGGTACATGTGCATAAAAGAATACCAAGTGAACAATAGACATGGATCCCGTGAGCTGCTCAAATACCTACTGAAACCATGTTCATTTTCAGTTTCGTTTCATAATGCAACCAATTCAATTGATTTTCAATCCGTTGGTCATTTATCTCAATTTCGCTCAGATAAAGAGCGTCCGTAGCTGAATGTGTGTCGAAAATAGTGGCCTCGAAAAAATACTAGCCACGTTTATTTCTACGCAAAATTCGTTGAAAAAATATTGTTTTTCATTATTTTTAATTATCTGTGGAGAAGTAGTTAGGTATTAGGATTTTAGTCAACAAAGAACACTTCTCCATATGGCTAACCGTATGGCTAACACGGAGATTTTTAGTATCGACATAATTAGGTAGGTAGGTACTTTAATTTTGGTATATGGTTATTTATATCAATGATTGTAAGTAAAAAAAGAAATAGGCATAAGAAATCGTTACGAGCGAAAATTAGTACGACAGTCAAAATTTGACAAAATTTTCCTTCTTTTCACGTAACTGTCTTTGATAAAACTTAAAGCATAATATTTATAATAACAATAGATTTTAATTACGTATCTAACATGGTAAACCCCAAATTCTTAAAAAAATAACACGTAAAGTTGGAATATTTTTTTCTCATTAATTCTGTGGTATGGTTTTACAAAAGATAAAAATAAAAGTTAACTTTATATTAAATTTTTTTAAGTATAATGAATTTTAATTCACATTAAAACTAAAAATAAAGTAGATGTGAAATAAGTGCGTAAAATTACATTTACACAATTCTGTAACGTCGTTCAAAAGGGTTGAAATAGGGAATGCTTGATCATATTTACCTCGTTATATTTTGATACGAAACAAGATCTCAGGATAGGGCGTTTAGGTCTTTCGTTATTACGAGATAACCGGTCGAGACGGGTCAAATGGAGAACGGATATGAAACAAGGGATGGTCGATCCACAGTTATAGCTAGGTGTTGAATATGGATGAACGATTATGGCGAGAATTTCGTGGATGGTTTTTTATTTTAAAAGTTTCTTTATATCCCTGAAGGCCAGCGGTAAGGGGACGTGTTACACCGATATGAAGATAATAATATTTTTTTGCTATTTCATTTTGTGTAAAGACGTTCATACCTTATAGTGTTTAAAATTGTTCAAGGCCGCTCTTAATATCTTATGCCTAATTACCATGAATCTATAATGGAATAGGATTTTTAATTTTGAAAACTTTGTAGGTCATAGAGGTTCGATGAACAGCAGTTATTGTAAGTAACAAGTTAATTTACACTTCAAAAGAAACAAGCCTACAATCCAGACCTTTCACGAAGGACAAACGGGATAACAAAGCAAAAATACACAAGCGCGGTCAGCCAACAAATCGAAATGAAGCGGCGACGATCGCGGGGAAAATACCAAAAACATATTTCACAGCGTCACGTACCAACGTAATATTGCCGACAATCATAAAATGAAACATCATAAGAGGAATAAAAACTGAAAAGAGGCTGTAACGAGGCTGCCGGGGGCCCAACAAATCGGTGGTCATCAGTCAGTGTTATGGGCCCGGAAGCTCCCATCCGAAAGATAAGTCGCGTTTTCATTGTGTGAGATAACACCCCGATCGATTTATTATAAATTGAGTCCCGGATTCTTATTAGAACACACCTCGTGTGATATAAACAAAATACTTATTTTCAGAGTTCTGTAGGCAAAACGGAGAAACAATTTTGTTTCCGCACTGATATACCTATTATTCCCTGTACTACAGCATCCATATTATTATATCAATGTAACATTCTCAAAATTAAATAGTTAAAGTATAGAAACTTCAATATAGATTGATACATAGATTATAACAGCCGTAAGGTATCTTGATCTAATCGAAGAACAAAGTAAAACCCGGATAGTCGCCTCGAAGGGATACTTGCCTCAGTTCCAAATGCACTATGATGCACTTATTGAAAGTGTTAGCGGTTGATTATAATCAAAAGTACTCTCTTAATAGGTCTCAATGCCATATAAACCTTCCAAATAGGCTCACGTATTTTGTCCGTGTGAGCAAATATCTTCCGCGGCTTAGCTTTTAAGAGCGTTGAACTTATATTTATTATTAGTGATTATACCAATGCTAAATACAATACAGGGTGACCAAGTTTTTTATAGAATTTTTTAAGTGGAAAATGCATAACTTTGAATAACATGGGGGTGATTCGGGTACCCCTAGGAGTGCTATGTCATGGTCTCGATAATATTTTTTGGAACAACCGATATAGTTAAATCCTTAAAATAAACAATGAAGTTTTTTATTTATATACCAACGACCAACCTGTACGTAATCTATTTTTGTGATAATTTTACAAATATGCACTATTCAAGAAAGAAAATGTTCAATTCTAACCAGTAGTTGTAGTATTAAAATAATATTTAAAATTTTAACTTAAGATGAAAGACAATAAAAACATTGTATTCATTTGTGAATTTAATATTTTCTTTGTCAACGTAACTCAATAACGAATGTAACTTTCAGTCAAGTTTATTAAACATTTGTAAGGAGTAAGCTTAATTCGTTCATTACAAACTTTTTATGCGAGTCGTACCATACTTAATATTCTTTTGTTTACGAAGGATCATGTCTTACATATAAGGGATCTTGGGGTTCTTGGACAACATACGAAAATGTTCTCGAGAGTATACATATTGAAGTAACTTGAAGCAATATCCACAATATTACGGCATCTGATTGCTTTCTGTTTTTGCTTTCGAACCGTATTTGGATGAAGGTACATGGATACGATTAAGAATTCATAATGCTTACCAATTTACGAATATTTGTAGCACGTACTCTAAACCTGAGTCAATTGTGCAGGTTTTTGGTTGCAAGGTTTTTAGATTGTAGCAGAAATAGATAAGCTCTTAAACAAAACAATGACTTTGACTTTTTTTTGACAGTCATGCTCAGTGCTTATTACTTTGCATTTCATTAAACTATTATGATCTACACGATGGATATAGTAATTCAGGTAGATCGGCGTAAAAGATATACGTCACGACACAATCTGAAACGTAGCTAGGGTACCTACTAGTTCATTAAATAAACTTCAGGATACAACCTCCCAGTCTTCAGTATTAATTGTTCTAAAGCAGTTCAACCAATATTTTGCATTCTTTTATTTAGGAGGTATAGAAAGATGTTGAGTTACTGATGCCCAAAATAATTTCAGGGAGTAGGTAGTATATAACACAAATCTACGTTAATATAAGAGCGTATTTTTGATGACTTCGGCTCGTATACCCTCACTGTAATCCTTTGTAAAAATAAACGTTGTTTGTTCATTCGCGTTTTTAACAAATATTTACGGTCACCGGGCATCGCAGTCGTAAACGTATGTCAGGCTTTAAGGGCGATGTTTAAATAAATACCAACAGCAAATCCAGTATACCTTGTTTACTGAGTTAATACGAACGGTTCATGCGATTATGACCATTATACATACATACATATCCGGTTCTGACGCGTTTATTTGCATTTTTATGATTTCGACGCGAGTGTACGCACGTATTCAGGCAGGTATCGTCGTGTGATAAATTCAGTTCTCATTTGTATAAAATTAAAATGGAATTTTTGCGTGTAGTAAACGGAAATTTTGATAAACCCAATATGAATTACTTATGTTCGAGACTGTACATTCAATACCGTCAGTAGTTGAATATGTGAACATTTGCAGTGTTTCGATCGAATATAAAAAGAATGATATATGAAAATCGGATCTCCCAGTTAAAAGTTTTGATATAACACCAATGCAAAAATAGTACCTATTACTTAGTATTAGTAAAACACGGCACGTAGCACCTTCAAAATTAGATTACCAGCCATTACAATTTAATTTTCATTTCCAAGAAACTATTACACCAGGAAACAATAACAGATTGGCGCGGTCGTCATGATTCTACCATTAATATCTTGCCGTGGGCCACATTGCTCCAATTTGTTCAATTCTGAAGTTTAAACAAACTTTGTTAGAGAACTTTGCATGATTCCCGTGATTAAATCGATTTCGGATTGCCGGTAAACGGGTTTCCGAAACTGCCGATTCGTCGTTACGACTAAACGGCTTCGAAGTTCCTGTAGGTATATTTTAAATTCCGATTTTATTTCGTACCAAATCAATTTTATGTCGGCCTTTAATATTTGCCTCGAAATTCTTTGACAGAAACTTCGCGGGAGCTATCGGGTTGGGATTTTTTACTATTCGATTTTTAAAGTTCATGAAATATTCAAGTATAATTCAATCTACATGCTTTAGCGACTTTTAGATGAATAATACAAAGAATTGGTTAACTTCGAATCACGTTCACATTATAATGTTTTTGGGGGTCCGCTATGGGTTAATTTACAGAAATATATTTTATTAAGTGAACATAAATAATTAATGCAATCTGTTTTTATAGGTAATATAAAATATTAACTAACTAATCTTACTCTGCAAAATAATTGATCAAACACAAAGTTTTATTCAATAGATTAAGAGAAACTTTTCACTTCAATGTACACGGCCGAATAGCCATACTTTACTAAACAGCTAATGTTTGAACATAAAACCTCAAAACTTATCCTCTTAAAGTTTTCCAACATCCAAGTTATTGCGGTTAAAACATCATTATTCACATATCAAAAGCCACATGTAAATGCCAAGTTAACGTGTGGTGCGATAGCTCTTATCCTCCAAGAGATCATAATGAAACCGCAATGTCTAACACAATGATGAAATTTAACAGAGTCTGCCGACTTAAGCAAACTACATAAACCCATATAACTTTGATCATTACCTTGCGCTGAAGACATTTGAACTCTTGAATTAGAATCAACTTGAACCGACTCACTAATAAAAGACATGTCGATTTACTCTCTCTTCGAGTTTGGATCACGCTCTCAGACTAGAATCAACTCTATTGAACGACTGTGTTTCTCAATCTCACTAGACAATTTATATTAAGGAAGATTTAACAAAAACTGAATGGTGAGATGGTTTGCTGAAAAAGAAAAAAGAAGAGTGCAGATAAATAAAATGTATCCCTTTCATCATCATCGCAACCCATAAGTATCCCACTGCTGGGCACAGGTGTCTTCTCAAACTATGAAGATTAATTTAATCTAAATATGCATAGAGTTTTATGTTCGTGGATTCTTCAATATTTAGAATTATAGCGTAAGATATAATAATATTATATAATTACCCTTAAGTCATATATACAGACATTGCCAATGCAAAAGTGTTTTAAATCACAATCATCCTGTACTCCTTTTCTTACAATCCGATTGTATACTTGTAACTAGGATTTATGTATCAGATGCAATATCCATTTAACGGCTTAAGAAGCGTTTAACCGAGCTAAATATATTACACTGCAATGGTGAATTTTACGACTGACAATTTAGCTGGGGCAAAATATTTTTCCAGGTAACAAATTTACCGTTTAGTAGCTACCTACGCTCTTAAAAGTAAAGGAGGAGGCACTGGGAACATAAATTTTAGCATCCAATTGAAGCTAACTTGTAACAGCTCTAAGCGATACTTTACAAGTTTCATTCACTCTGTGTTAGTTTTCATTTAGCAAAGTTTGTCTAAATTAATAGTGGCTTATAAATGTTATTTAATTTGGTTTCGTTTAAATAAAATTGAGTCTTTAAAACAAATTTGTTAAATTTAACCACAAAAGCAAGTAAGAATGTAACGTAATAGAATGAATGGCATGTTTGAGGTGCTCAAAAGAAGGCCTGGTATTCATCAGCTACAAGGATAAATTCTGATGGTAAGTAGCCACTTCAGTAACACCAAGGGCAACACCGATGTGTTGTCGGCTGATAGGGAAAAAAGAAAAATAGAGAAAAGAAAACGTTTTATAAATAATCATTATAGCGTCACTAAAACCAAATTCGAAAAACAAGATAATAACAGGACTGCCGCGAAAAAGTCAAGAAAAGGTAGGCTGTGAGGAACTTAAAGTAACTGGAAAATAAACGCTCAGAAGAAGTAAAATTCCTGAATTTTCATCGTAACTAACACCAACCTATTGCCAAACTGGGTCTCCAATTATAAAAAAAAAGTCATCGTCCATCAGCCTGATGAAATGCGCCTTGACACATTTCAATACACCATTTCATTCACATCAGAATATTTCGGTGGAGCTTTATCAACTATCCTAACAAACATTTTGTTCATTAAAGCAAGTGATATTTTCAATAAGAATCAAATAATTACGTTCCACGATGAACTTTTTCTTAATATTGTGACTTTAAATGTAAAATATTGTCGTACAACGATCTTTTGGCGGGTGGATGACGTGTGGGTGACAGAGACAGTGCCTTACAATTTGCCATACCCGTAAGGCGCTGTCTCTGTCCCCCACACGTCAACCACGCGCCAAAAGATTCTAATACGACTGTATCTCATTTATATTTTTGTTAAACATAACGTTCATAGTAAACTTTTAAAATGCAAGGGGCAATCACTCATTCACTGAATCACTTACAATTCATAAGCGTCTGAATACTTATGAATATTAAAGAATTTAATTAATGAATTATTTGAAATGATTCAAAGTTAACTTGTTATTTATAGTAGTAATCTAGAGGATTACTTTGTATATATACTATAATTATATACACACAATTTATATACAATATATAGTAGTATGTTAATATTGTAGTATTTCCCGATCGTTATAATAATAAAACATGTAGGTAGCTATTTTAATAATCAGATACATAGAAGATGTAATTTTACATTTTAAATAAAATAATGTTACACAGTTATATTATCACTCAAAAGAATTTCTTCTAGGCAGCCCAAAAAGTACCCAAGTGAAAAACAATGTGGAGTTATAATTCATGCTTGCATTATTATTAAAAAATTCAATATCCAAAAAGTTCAGTATCCACCTATTTCTGTTCAAAAGATAATTAATAACCCTATGCCAGGGCGACAGCTAGCGCAGATAATAAATTGATAGAGGTCACTTTTTAACCCTTCCAGTGCGGGCCCTAAAAGAAATCCTAACAACTCTCGAATTCATCAACTCTATCCCTCTCCAACAATTATCTAACACATCATAAATCTACCTGTAATAAGGACAGAAGACTTTAAATAACCAACTATTTTGGTAATAAGAATTGCTTACTGTGTAGAAAACTGGAGGTAGAACCGCCAGCAGGCAAACAGTCCACGTCACGTCGCCGGGCGTGAGACTCGCGACGTGACATTTTGCACCGACTACACGAATTAGCTCAGTCTGAACCAGCGAGGAATTCTTTCCGTGCTAGATAGGTCTGTCACATCTAAAATTGTTGATATAAATGCTAGAATTTTGACTTGTGAATCGAGGTATTGCGACTCACGTAACGCTAACATTTTAAAATATTTTTAGCGCTTCTAGACGAGATATTTATTTTTATTGCTTCTTTCGATTTTGGTGAACAGAAAAAAATGAATAAATGTAAACAATGAAAGTAATCTTTTGTCATACCTTGCATGAATTAATAGATACTGACTGTATTACATTATATTCATTTCGTCTTTCCATTAATAGAGCTAAAAATAACATAATATAAAAAATTACGGTTTAAAATAATTTTAATAGTTAAGAAATACTTGATGTTCGTAAGGGTAGCAGAAGGTCGACAGGCTAGAGAATAACACGAGTCAAATTACAGAGCAAACTCAAATCCAGTGCAAAAGCAAAGCGATAAAATCCAAACACAAAAGAGCCGAAACGTACGACATTAAACGAGGCGAGCAGACGAATGATACACAACTGTCATGAAGGTCGTGACCGCCTGGTAGCTGGCTCGAATAATTTTAATGACGTCCTTTAGGTTTTTGTATTGATATTTCTTACTTTTTGTAAGATAACGTTAAAATGTTATCTTTATTCTTAATATCCATAATACGTTATTTTCTTTTTATATTAATTTATTTTATGGAAAGTTACAAATTAATATCCTGTAATAAAAATATCTGATACCACTCACCAATCTTTAACAGACTTCAAAAAAGAAGGACGTTCTCAATTTTCGTCCTTTATGATACCAGTAGGACAACCCAGTATGACTACCGAGAATCACCCTTATGAGCCGCTTTAGATATTTTTTTTAAAGTAGATATTCCAAGGTTGGTCCCATGGTTAAGACATTCTGGTGATAGCATCCCAAAGAAATCGAAGGGAAATTTCGAAAATTGTAGAGGCGACGAGTGCGTTTCTTAATGTTTTCATTAATCCCTTGAATAAAAAATCTACAAACGCTAATTCAAATGTCACTGTCACGTACAGATCTCCTTAGTTAGGTATCCGGATCTAGTGGCGAACTTGCGGATATCGAGTGCAAGTTTCACTACGTGACATTGCGGTTACGACTTCAACTAGTTAGAACACAGCGTAGACGCGGGGTAGTCTCTATCTATGGGACGGGATAAGGAGCTTAGGAGAATGTGTCAAGTTTTCTCTTTGAAGTTTATCTGTTTGTTTTAATGTTGTTCCGTTTTTGCATCTAAGATAAGAGAATTGAGGGGTTTCTGCGACCAAACGTCAGTGCAAGAGAAAGGAAATAAGGTAATAAGAGAAAACCCACGAAATAGAAATTGTTCACCAACATAATGAGAATATTAACTTTATTTAAAAAAACGGACTTAAACTTCGACTAGTACAGGTAATTCAGAATCCACTCGCCAGATTTCGCTATATTTTATAACAGCCAACACGACGAGAACCTACCAGCTTTAGATAAAAAAATACAATTATCGGAACACTTAATTAAAAGTTACGAGGTAACAACCGTAAATTAACACACACACATTATTTAGGATAACTTATAAACCTAACCTAACCACCTCTCAAAAAAAATAAAATCGGTATAGTAAATAGTTTAGTGGTTTAGTGATTAGCCGACAAATCAGCAGACGAGTTTCTTGATCTTAAGAGATTAATGTTATCCGTGACTTCAGTAATATCAGACGCAGCACCGTTACATCCAGCTGTTGTCATTTTATCAACAAAATTGTATTTTACTTAAAGTTTCATGTTAAATTAAAGCCCAAATAAGTTCGTGTCTCAAATCGCTTTATTATATTTTATAACGAACAATACCTAGTAATGTTGGTTATTATTGAATGAATAATAGTGGAACCGATTGTAAATGTAAAATTATTGTATGCAATATTGTACTGCATATTCAAATTTAAAAAGTTAAGCGGTCTTTATTCAGTTTTTCAACACTTCAACGTTTATGCTAATCTAACCCACAACGCCACAGCTGACTCCGCTAGGAGTGCCAACAAAGGCCTAAAATTATGAAGAGCGTTGGCGAGAATAAAAAGATAATTACATTCGCAGACAAAATTATATCCCCCGCTAGGAATATTACGAGGCCCCGTTTCTTTTTACAAAGAGCCAAGTTCCCCGCAACATTAGTTCGGCGAGTTAGCGGGTTTCGTCCGAAAGTGGTAATATTTTCCGACGATAAATTTTAAATGCCCCCATTTTACGTGCACTTTCTCTTAGTTTGTTAGATTACAGTCTCCCGCCGAAATTTATTACATCTGTGCCTTGTAATATTTTAATGACGGATGTTTTGTTGCGGATATAAAATGGGGAATAACCTTGTTTAAAATTTTATTATTGCCATTGGCAGTTTGAGTGCTTAAATGTTAACAGGGTTTAATATCTAGAACGTTAAACGGTTAAGCTTTGTTTGCATTCAATCATCGCGTTGATTTCCCTGAAGGTTAATCAAACCTACTATAGTTTTACCATAGCCGAATAAAATATACCTACATATTACTGTTTATCGTACATTTCAGCCTAGTGAGGACTTTCAAACGAAGTCAGTCAATGAAGACAACCCTAAGATGGTTAACCGCAGACGTTTGGGATGAGACCATTTACCGACTCTCTAAGGCAAAGGCAAGACGTTAAATAAATACTGTCATTCATCAGTATTTGCCTGGGAATATCTTAAATAATATCCAACTAGAATGATACTTGTATTAATTTAATGAGGTAAATAGAAACTTCGTCTTTCCCTTGTATTATGGACGACAGTATTTACTTGAAGTGTAGTCTTCGCTTAACAATTTTCGAAAGAACACGTAAAGGTCTAAAGCCTAAAGGCTAAGTTAAATCTGTATTATATAACAGCGAAAAATCACTCACTCATCACGCAAAATCGAAAAACGCATAAATATGAAAATTAGCAGGGAGGTAGTTTATACTTTGTAAACGACAGCTAAAAACGATTTTTTTCATAAAAAATCGGTCAAAAGTACCTACTTCCAAGCGGGCGTAGCCGTGGGTAACAGTCTGTACCTACATTATAAAATTATAGAGACCAATGAAAATATATCATTTTGTCATAATAGTATGGGTTGTGTAGGTAACAATTCTGACGAAGAACTCAATGTAGTGAAATGATTTACAAAATAATTGGGAAAAACTACAGGTAGGTTAATGATAAAGTTGGTATTTAAAATAATAAACTAATGATTAAATATAATTAAGAGTAAGATTATTATTTTAAAATTTAATGACATTTTAAATTGTTTCTCTCAGTTGAAATAAAATAATCCGCTTATTTTATACGTGGTGAAACATACCTCTTTTCTATGGTTTCACAAACCAAGTAGAAAAAACAAATTATGCGAATGTAATTCTGTTCCACGTTTGTTAGTCATTCATGAAGCCCGAGAAATGCAGACTTACAGACTTTTTTTATTTGGGTAATTGATAGGGAATGAATTACAACATGAATCGTAACACTTGTTGCTATAAAATTATTAGTTGGATATTAGGTATACTTATTTCTGAAACTTTTGTTTTCAAGACTGAATTTTGTAAATTTATAGGCACTAAAAACTAGTTAATAAACAGAACAATAATTGATACCTTAATAAAAGATATTTTAGAAAAAATATTTTTACCGCAATAGTTCTGAAAGCAATATAATACCTTTATAGGTATATTTTTTAACTTTTTTATTTGTTAATTGTTTGGTTATAGGTATAATGAACACCTTAAACAATTTAAATAGAGTTTTTGCTGGCCTATTAGAGTAGATAATCTTGGTATACCGAGATAACTGATTGTTTTTTAATTTTTTTTTAATGTCGTGCCGTTTTTATCGTCGTTCGTGTCGTTTTTTTTACTTTTGATAGAAATGTTAGTCATGATTTCTGGTACTTACACTCCTTTTTTTCATAGTTTTTCTATTCATAGTGCCTAATTTACTTTCATCATATAATTTTAATCACGCTAAATTACCTCCTCTATCCACGTGCTAAGTTGCGCAGCATTTCATTTCATAAATTCAACAAAATATACTCTTCTTCTTAGTTTTAAACGATTGGACGGCGTTGTCGTTGTAATTTTCATAAAAATGCAAATTACCTACTACGTATCGCTTCGGACGGTTTCTTCATTAAATGTAAATTCTTCATAGCACTCCTTAAATTATTCCAGCTTATTAGGTTGAACAGTTACGTATCGGCGGTAGTACAAACAATTTTGTTTTACTGGAAATCGATCAAGTTCGACTTGAAGCTTTTATGGGAAAAAGTATTTCATAAAGTTGGTGTAAAGAAATAGTACTTGAGTCGCCGAGTATATAGAATTGCCACTTCCGGTTTAAATAAACTTATTACTTGTGCTCATAGGTCACTTTATCTTATAAGCAAAATTTGCTTAAGGCATGTTAAATTCTCGCCGTCAATCCTCAATAAACCTTAATCACAGGGGCGGAAAGCTGGTATTTGGGAGGGATACAATCAAAACAAGTCCCATAGCGAATGCAAACGAAATATAGACTGTGGGTATCTATCCTTATCCTTAAGTTGCAAATCTAATTATTCATCTATCTTTGTTTAAAACAAGAAGTTTCGATGGTCTTATCAATAACCGTTAAGATTGAGAATTAGAAAGCTGAAATTCTAGATACAAACTTCCTTTACAATAGGTATAGATAGACACAATTGTAAAATTTAGACCGTCTTTACCACAGTATAAGAACTATGGTCTTTACTCCTTAGCCAAGGGGAATCACTAAGATCGAAGCTTCCAGGACGCACAACTTTTTCCAGTCGGATAATACAATATGTATATCAAACCCGAAACATTATAGGTACCTACCTACAGATAAACTCGAAAATATTTATTTATCAAAAATGTACGTATAATTACTCATAATAACACTACATAATATATTACAGATTACACAAAAATATCAATGTTGTATAAATATGAATAGTTATATTAATTACTCTATTTGATATATTTAATTTCTGATGACAAGTATTCAAACATTATACAAACAAGTGCATACAAGAATCATCCACATAAGGTCTATTTTCCTATGCAACGCGGCGTGTAAATAATTTACGCTTTAGTTTGGGAAACTTCGCATATACATGAAATGTCTGCCTGTTTAGAGAGAATTTTCCACTTTCCAACTTGGCTCAGGTATTCTAGACTCAAAGCGGGGTTAATGTCCGTTTTAAGTGGCTACTATTTTGTGCTTTGCTGCGAGCCTAGTCTGAATATTTGAGGAATAAAGATTTGGAATAGACAAATGAATACTACGCGAAATAGATGCATTTCACTGATTTTTTTTTATAATATACATTTTAATATCGTAGACTACGCGTAATATTCTATGACATATTGACATAGACGTGCTGATAACAAATACATATATAACGTATCTATTTAGTACTTCAAATATTAAAGACTTCAACATTGAAAAGTATTAAAATGAGAACGGTAATAACATAGTCTCTGTAAATTAACCACACATTAAAATGTTTCTTTAAAAATACAAGTCAGATCCCACTCTAAATGGGTCTACACGAAAAGCTCTATCCTGCAGGTATAAAAAGAATAATCAAAATTGGTTTCCAAGGAAAAAAGTTATGGACATAATTATCTTTTTTTTGCAAACCGATTCAATAAAAATAAACCTTAAATGTTACCCCAAGTATAACTGCGTTAATGAATACACGATACATCGATCAGCTCCACTTTTAATTTTGTATTATTTTTATAGAAGTGTCTCTCAATAACAAAAGTAAGACTATGTTTATACCATAATTATATATGTATACTCCACGTACCTTCCAGATAACACACCTGGCGATATTCCTTGCAGCGCTGTTTCAACGTACGAAAATTACCTAAATTAAAATAAAAGTTTACACAAGCTGCATACGGGGATAGATAAAGTACAATAACAAGAGACTACAACGCAGTCTTATCTCGTGGAGGTGGCGCCACCTGGATCCAGTTAATTGCTCAGGACGTTAACTGGGTTTAAGTTAAATATTAGTAAGCGGTGATACTGTGAACGCAGTGGGTTAAAACTTACGCCTTTACAGTACAACGAGTCACTATTACAAATACGAACTTTTTCGAAATATGCAAGCATACCTCAAATGGGAAGTCTTATGCGAATTAAAAATAGCAGTGGTAATAGTTAAGTAGTTTTAGTATAGGATTTAAAAACTGACACTTATATTCTGCACTCGCTTCGACGTATCAAAAAAGATTTACAGATATATCTAATAAAAAATTAAAATTGTTCTTCGGTAAAGTAAAACATCCAAAGAAAACGTGCACATCTGCGAGTTCTTAAAGTTCATAAAGGTGTTGTGAAGTCACCACCACGCTGTTCAAATGCATTTCCAATGGATTTGGTGGGCTAAAGCTGCTTAGTGCTTAAATTACCAGAATGAGTCCGAGCTCTGTTTTGTTACAATAAGTAGTAATAATAATAAATAATTATGATGATAAACTAATAAAAACATAAATAATATGGTCAAACGATAAATAATAATAATAAATTCTTGTCGTCTAGAAAACCCCAAACTCTCTCAGGTCGTACGAATTAAATCCATGCATTGTTTAATGTAATAAACTTCACACAATCACGTTAGCGTATTTGCTACACGTCTACACCTGAGCTAATTGGGATCGCGTTAAACGGATTTAAGTTTTGACCTCGAAGTTAGCTTCGTACGTGGACCGGGTGGTGTATTAGTCTGGTTAATATTAGACTAATTTTATTTATTGTTAAACTTTGCAATCAAGACGCTGAGCTCGTATAATTTAAGGAAATAGAGGAAGCCTTGTTATTAATTTTATGTAGTTAACAAAGTTCTGACAGGACTCTTTTAAATTAGGGAGTCAAAATTGTTGATTAAAAAATGTAACAGATGAGTGGTAGAAATTAATTTTGATATAGTTAGGTACAATAGCTATAATGCAAAAAATATAAACAGTTTTATCCTCAACTTCTAGCAAGTCTTCTGAGTCTAAAACATTTGTTTTTTGCAAGTTCGTAATTATTTTAACTGAAATAATACCTCATAGCAATTTTTGGGTATTTATTTCTGTTAGTTAATGAATCTTTTACGAAAATACATACCTACCCATTCCCATTTTCCTCCATTAGGTACTTACATTTAATACGCAGGTATCAATCGATTTAAGTTTTATTATATCATGCATGTATATACTTGTAGACCTAGTCAAAATCATCGAAAGATTTATCTAACTTTCATACGAGATTATGCAAAGTTAAGCCGGCTTGTTTGTTTCACGTGCGCACCGGCTAATTGCAAGCGCATTAACCGGATTTAAGTCGGACCAGGTTACACTGTTTAGCGAATCCACTCGCTCCAGAATATCCACACGACAAAAACTTGTATTGTTTGTACATGTGGTTTAAATATATCTATAGTACAGATTTTGGAACTTGAAACATTTTTTTTTCTAAATTGATGACTATTGTCTTGCCTGACGGTAGTCTGATGGTAAGTCGCAATGTAGGTACAAATGATAAAGGACACCTTTAGTTAGGAACTAAATCAAAACTCTTGATTTAAAACACACACTTTTTAGAGCCAACCATCTCAGTCTTCAAGGATATCAACACATCTGTGACCGAACTAGAATGAGAGTCATACCAACAATTACTAGGTATATATGGACTATTAATAACATCTACATAGGTAGGTACATATTAACAAGACTAACTATCACGACCTTTCCTCACACTTACTGACAAACTAATCAACTAATATTCTAACACCATCTGATAACTGGACTAACCGTCCTAGTCCCTAAATTAAGTCTTCTTCTAGGTCGGCACAGTTGTCAATGGTGGCAGCGGAAGGATGATGCATGCTCGTTTACTATCTCAGTCCTCAGGGGTATCAACGCATCTGTGACCGAGTTAGAACGAGACTCATACTAAGAATAACTAACTGGACTATTACTAACATTAACTAAAAGGACTAATTATCACTAACAGTCCCTGTCCTCGCACTTATTAACAAACTAATATTCTAACACCATCTACTAACTGGACTAATCATCCTAGTCCCTTTGAGTCTAGTCGGTAGTAGTCGGTAGTAGGTCGGTCACAGTTGTTATGGGCGGCAGCGGAAGGGTGGTGCTGCATGCTTGTTTGCTATCTTAATTCCATAAATAAATCTTATTTCCATAAATAAACGCACCTTTTACCTAAATGAAAGGGACCACCGACGCAGCCATGTTATTAAAAACACACACACATTATTTTAAGCACAGGACGGTCTTTCTGCCTCCCGCCTGGTGAGGTGTCATGCCTTGGACCGGAAGATGTATACTACAGCTGTATATAAAATTTTGATAGCGTGATTCAGGTTTGACGTAACGGGTGTGCTATGTCGCCTAACACGAGCGTAAAGAATGTATTATAAGGTAACTGACCCAAGGTGCAGTAAGCAATAGCTTTGTATCCGATATTCCGTTCACTTGCTTACCACGACAAGTCATAATTGACTTAATGCAAGCGCGTTCACCGGATTTAAGTCGAACGGGTTAAGTCAATGACTGCACTCGGGATTATGTGCAACATTGTAACGTTCAAAGGTACGAGTAATATTTGTTGTAACACTTTTTGCCCGTAATATTTTTCTATTATTACTTTCTTCTTGGTGGAACTAAAGTTTTGCTTGAGTGCTAGACCCTCCTGCATTTTACGTCGTGACTATTTTCAAGATTATTTCCTAGTTCTCCCACAAACTATAAAAACTTCCATAAAAAAGCTCATGGTTTCACTCCATCCAAAGGTAATTAAGGCTAATTAAGCCTATTAGTTATAGTTTTCTGATTATAATATTGAAACCTACAAGGAAATTACGACGTTACATTCTCGTCCTTAATAGGTAAGTAAATAGATGAGGAGTATCCCTGTGGGTATGCACAGATAGACTCATGTGTATCAGTCTGAAGCAATTAGATCATTACCGCTCTATATCAACAGTTCATGATGCGTGACATGCACTGATAAATGTATTAACCACAACTAACGTTACTGCTTGGTACAAAGGAATACTTGATAATCAGTTGGACACATACACCACTCCATTAATGGTCCAGTACATAAGTGGGTACATTAAGTCATTGTAATATTGAGTCTCTATAGGCCAGGGGTCGGAGTTCATCATCAAGTTAGTAATGATTCAGACGTTGCAGAACTTAAATTCGGTAAAAATGAATAGAAATAGAAAATTCTGAAATAGTCTACCAACCCTCTCACTGCGAAGGCTAAAGTAATACGGTCCGGGTAAAGAACGAACTCACGTTTAGAGAAGAAACTCGTGCCCAGCAATAAGGTAGATGAGAAGCAATAATTTTTATCTTACTTAACAGATTTGAATTACTTAATTATAATTGCCACGCATTACTTTTTTAAATTTTTCTTATTAAATACTTCTCGAGCAGACGTCGAGCTGAACGGTCGCATTAAGTTAACTAGTGTACTTTGTAATAAAATCCTATACTGCGTCGTACCTATGCCCGACGGCATAACGTTTCTCTAAGTGTATTTCAGTCGTACCACGTTTTAACATAACCTAAAAGCTTTAATCAAATTAAGTTAAACTGTGTAAACCCAATTTAAATCATGAAGACACGTATTGAACGCCCACTGTGTTTTATTTTTCACCTTGCAACCTGATGATCGGAGCATTATACCACCATCCTGACAAATGTCTCGGAGACACTAGTCAGGATGGTGGTACAATGCTCCGATTATCAGGTTGTAAGGTGAAAAATAAAACACAGTGGGCGTTCAAATGTCTTTCTTAATGATTTAAATTGCGTTTCAGGTTACACAGTTCGATTTAATTTAATTAAAGCCTTTAAAGGTTAAGTTAAAACGTGGTACGACTGAAATACACTTAGAGAAACGTTATGCCGTCGGGCATAGGTACGACGCAGTATAGGATTTTATTACAAAGTACACTAGTTAACTTAATGCGACCGTTCAGCTCGACGTCTGCTCGAGAAGTCCCCGCTCTTCGTAGCCGACTCCACAGGTGCCCTCTGTTGGGTTCCCACTCCGATATCCCATCGAGACACGTTTACAATTCGTACAGTGTTGCCATTTAAATTACAGTTCCGGATTTACGTTTTATTCAAAGTTAATTTTAATAGTTGTATTTTATTTTAGTACAGATCTATACCTACTCTATTTCTAAATTTTTACCCTAAGGTTATGTCAAAGAAATCGCTTTTTAGGGTTCCGTACCCAAATGGTAAACCGGGACCCTATAACTGAGACTTCGCTGTCAGTCCGTCCGTCCGTCCGTCTGTCACCAGGCTGTAAGTATCTCATGAACCGTAATAGTTACACTGTTGAAATTTTCACAGATGATGTATTTCTGTTGCCGCTATAAATATAGAATAAAATAAATATTTAAGTGGGCGCCCATACATTGGACGCCTCAGCGAGGATTAGTTACCTTTCGGTCCAAGAGATGGCGTTGTGCGTAATATGTGGCTACAGTAAAACAATTAAATATTTAAGTGAGGCTTTCCTACAACAGACCAGATTTTTTTAACCGACTTCAAAAAAGAAGGAGGTTCTCAATTCGACCGTATATATGCTTTTTTTTATGTTTGTTCAGCGATTTTTTCGTCGTTTATGGGCCGATTTTGATAATTCTTTTTTTGTTGTAAAGTAGATATGCGCAGTGGGGTCCTTTTAAAAGGATCACCAGGATCTGATGATGGCATCTCGGAGAAATCGAGGGCAACTTTCGAAAATTGTAGGGACGACTAGTGTGTTTGTTAATGTTTTCATAAGTACATGAAAGCGCTACAATTTCTTGAAGGTCTGGAGTCGATCTGATGAAGCCGAAAGACAGTCGAGGGAACTCCTCAACGATTTACTGCAGTTATCTAGTGTTTGAGCTTGATTAATTTGTAGTGACGAGAACTTTACACCTACATGTTGAATTAAGCGCCATCTGGCGAGTAGTTTTTGAGTTATGTCTGCTTATCGAGGTTGAAGTCGGTTATTTTTTTGGTAAAAAGCAATAATTGGCGTTTTTATACATAATGGTACGGAACCCTTCGTGCGCGAGTCCAACTCGCACTTGGCCGGTTTTTCATTAGCGATGATATCGCCTATTATTGTAATATTTTGTATAAATTCAATTATATTCTTAGCATGTACATAATGTACGAAGCGAATTAATAAATATTTCAAAAGTAACACACTGAATGATTATGTAATTTTCGCAACACTATGTAAAATTTTCCGTTTATCTTAGGCTTGTTTAGGATTAAAGGATTCTATTTTTCGCATGAGAGGGAAATCGTGTTGAGATATTAATTATTAATTTTGTAAGCATATATATATATATAAGGTGTTACACGGTCCTTTGCTGTTCTAGAGAAAACGCCGCTTAGCTTTTATTAGTGTCATTAAATTTTCATTAGGATTCAAAGTTAATTTTCGTTTCATTTCCTTGGAAAATTGCTCTTAAGAGAAATTCTACGGTGTATTTGTACACGCTGTCTGAGATTATTAAAATGGACCTGTTTTGACTAAAAATATTTCTGCTTACTTTTTTAACTTTTCAATTTAATCCAAGTTTGAAAAAAACATTATCCCGTAATATCCAAAACGTTATCAATGTGTTGAGTTTTTCAGAATTTCTTACTCAAATTACGACAAACGGAAACCTATTATCGTGCCATCGTTGCCTCTTGTACATAAATGTATCTGTGAAACACGTGGTCTTGAATGAATAAAGGTAGACAGTAGACACACTTTTAAATTTATTAATTGTAGATTTCGTGTTACTGCGCCGCTATCACAACAACTAATAAAAAGTTTAATCCCAAAGGATCCCTATACAACGAATATATCCATGAAAATTTTTACAACATATTGAACAACGTACAGGGTAATTAAACCGTTAAAATCCAATTAAACTTTACTACGTTTACAGAACCTATACACGAACACCTACGTTCCAAACTCCAGTTGTGTTTTAACAATAAGTATAAGACCCAACAATTGCAAAGTTTTCATCCGATACGAGTGGATCTAAATATTCCGATATTGGCATTTAATGATCCAATCGGCGGCGCCGGATATCGTCTCTCAAATTACCCAATGACCGCTTGTACGTAATCCATCGCTACCGCACTTCACGCCCGCGCCCTCCACACGCTACTCGTGTACAGTCGGATACAGAAATCGTTAAGGCTTTAATAAATATACCAGTTTTTACTTATTAATTTATGTTGTATTCTTATCGTTGATTCTTATCTACCATTTCTAAATATGGTAACATAATTTTAGGTATCAGTGGCTTCGCTTGAGAAACAAACTGTAAGAAATTCGGGAAAAATAAAACACGCCATTGTATTACTTATAACTTATAATTTATATAAGTTATAAGATTAACTGATCGACTGACGATGCCAGCCTATACTATACACTTCTTTTCTTGCTACCACTACTATACTATACTACTATAGGTACTATGCGTGAGTATATTTTATCAAACCAATAACAAAAAAGTTTACCAGTGTCTTCAGTTAACTACGTTAAAATGACACTTGATGCCGACTGCTGACACATACTTAGATTGCTGACTAAATCCTTTTTTACAAAGAAGTTTGTGTGTCATTGTACTTTTCATATGTACTCCATACTGGACGCTAATGTCCAAGCAGCAAAGCTGTCTAATTATGTCCAATTTCGTTCAGTGCTATTTGACGCGTGTGAATTGAAGATGAATGGACAAGCTTAACGCGTCGAGTTAATGGTGAGTATGGAATTCTAGTGGATGCGCAGTCATTTCATTCGTGTGACAAACAATTTATATACAAAATACATTGTATCGTACCTATTGTATTTTGTATATTGGGGTTGAAATGAAATAAAATTTTGCAGAAAGATATATGACGAAATTTACATTTCAGTGTGAAAAAATTCAAAATTTGTGGTAACCAACATTCTACCCTTTACCATTAATATTTGCGGAACTGGAAGAGCAATTCTGACGCGAAAAGTAACGGAAAAGAATCCATTTTAAATTTTTATCTAAACTGTCACCCCTAGAATACGTAATTTAAGTTTGAACGTAAAATCTTTCCTGCGAAAAAAAATTCACGACTCCCAGCTACTACGGTTTGATGAAGTCACGTAACTCCTCGAAGGTTTTTATATCTTAGTTGACTTAATAATCAGCTTTGTCAATGTAAAATAAATTGTTAACGATGCCGCTGTATCTATAAGATTAGTTTTCTTTTGCAGAATAAAAGTATTTTAAATATTCGAACTGTATGATATTGTGTGTTTTTACTTTTATTTAAGCAATCTTATACCTAGACGCCATCTTCCGTGCACAGAGGTGCAAAATATTTTTTACGTCCGTCACAACTTTTTCCAAAACTTTGCCAAGAAGAATTTTTTTTTAAGTAAATCAAAATTCAGTTTCATACATAGATTTAGAATAAACTGACGTTTAGAATAATATATCTACGGTTTCAGCTAATAAAATTGTATGAGAACTTTGTTAAAGTTGAAAACATTTTTGGGTCCATCAATCTAATTTTTTACAGATGAAATTTGTATTTAAGAATATTATAAGACGCATAGAATGCAGCAAGCAACCGAAAGCAGACTGGGGCGAAATTTATTACGCATATCGAGGAAAGCACGCGTTCGCGACGAAACATCGTTGGCCTTAGACAATTTTAAAACCGAAAGCGGTTCGTTGAAAATAGGACCGTAAAAATTCAAAGTAAGGTATAGTTTTATCTGAGACGAGTACCGGGAGTGTACGAACAAAAAAGTAACGTTACAAATATTTACAGGTATGTGTGTAACGCTTGTTTTTGTTTTACCAGTCTGGTTTCGTTGTTCAAGATTACGCGCAAAATTTGCAAAATGTTACCGGCGCTGCTGTTAAAAGTTGTTTGTTGTTACCACGAGTTGGGTAAGCACGATAATCTAGCTGAGAAAAGAGCAATATTTTTCTTTTAATACCTTTTGATAGTACGTCATTAAAGTTGATACAAATATGCTAACATTTTCAACATAAGAGTTTAAAAACGGGTATAAGAGTTTAATAGAAACATTCCAACATTTTCAAGATAAAATTTCATATTGTTGGTCAGTATCCTTAACATTACTTATATTTTTTGATTTTCGTCATAACAATTAATGATGCTGTTTGTCTTTCACGTGTGCGAAGTCGCGGGCAAAAACATGTACCTACCTATGTTCTTAATATTGATGATCTTCACCGTAGATACATACTAGGTATCTAATATTGCTTATATTATGCTTTATTCCCAGTTGATTATAAAATCAGGGAGAAAAAAAAAATGAGAGAAATTGTGACACCATTTTATACTGATTGACGACCCATGTGACGCAATGGTTACCATGCCGGATCGCCGTTCATAGGATCCTGGATTCGATTCCCAGCGAGGCGGAGATTTGAACGGTGTGTTTAAATTTCCGTTCTTGGTCTGGGTATGAGTTCTTATCTTTTGTGTTAATTGTCCACGGTGCTTCGACACAGGTAATTTTATCTTTATTATTGTTACCTTGGAAATAAACATGACATATTTAAGCTATTTCTGTGTTTACCAAAAATATCGTGCCCAAAATTACACAAATCCCTACTTGAATAAAATCGCTGATACCTGCTAGCAGTAAGGTAGTGATATACCTAATCATTAGATATCCTAACTAGTTTTCTCATTAATTTGTCGATGCAAGAACAATTTCCTTTTGTATCAGGACTTAGAATATTATACAAACGTGTTGAAGTCATGTAAGACTAGAACCAAGCATGTCGAACAAAGTAGCCTTATCTAAACCACTACCTAGTCCATACTTTCACCATAAACTCTAGAGCCCTGTTACATTAACTGGTTCCTCGCAATTTAACTTTATACATTACCGGGGATATAAAGCTATACAGAGTGTAGGTTCTCAGCAAACCTTCAAGCTATGTTACGTAAGTTTGAGAAATCGCTTACTGGAAAGTATTTGGTAGCATGAATAGTGCTTTCGTTGAACAGGGATTGACACGAATTTTGCGTTAAGTTCATTTCGCATTCAAAGAAGCCTCTAAAACATAAAAGAATCAGAATAAATTATTGTATACGATTAACTGAAGTAGTATTTTTATTTAATGTATAAAATTTACGCCTTGTATGTATCCTGTGCGATTATTTACTTTAGTGGTTTTTGAACAAAACTTTAGCCCTTATTTAACCACTTTACATACGGAAATCTGTTTTTAACCCACGATACAAAAAGAAGGATGTTATACGTTTGACTTGTCTGTGTGTTTGTGTATCTGTCTCGTGGCGTCATTGCTCTCAAAGGGATTCACCGATTTCAATGCGGTGTTTTTCATTCGAAAGACGATTTCCTTACGGTAGTACGTATCAGCTATGTTTGGTAGAAATGGTTCCAGTAGTTTAATAAAAACAGCTATTTTCCAAAATGATGTGAAGTATTTGGCATTTCAGAAAATTTAGATGCGTGCAATGAAAATTATTGATGGAGGAAAGCTAATTGACATCAATGAAGTAGTAATTTATGTTTTTATTATAGTTCACTCGTACTATAGGTACTATACGAGGCTGTACGTCGCCTAGTTTTTTTTTAATTACAGTTATTCGCTGATGTTTCCTACGTGAATAAATGATGCTGATTCAGCCCGATAAATTTTGAGAAATTCCAAAAATCGGGAGAAAAGTTATCAAAACAATTTGGTTTTCTAAAATAACTCCTCAATCAGTTTCATCACCTAACCAGCCTTTTTTTTCAAACTTACGACTGCTGCTAAGCGCTTGAAATCGGTTAATAGTTATTTATGATATGTCGTTCACCAAAAATTTTGTAAAAAGACTATTTTTTCAACATCACTTCGAGATTTCATGACCACAATGCAGCGGAAAGTTATTTAACCTTTACCACTTAAATCGTCTATATATCTACACCTACTGACTTGTCACAAAATCAAGTAAGTATGAAATCTTAAACTTATATTATTACAACACACCTTGTTAGATTCTACAGTCTAGACGATGCTTATACACCTAACACCTGAAATAATATTGGCAACTTAAAAACAACAAAGTGTAGGTAAACGAAAACGCAGCATTTGAATATTCACTGCTCTGCAAGTAAAATACCGCGCCGGCGAACAGATGAGAAGACTGAAGAACTGTAAACCAAAAAACACGAAGAAACGCGGAACTTTTGCATAGTGCCAGTTCTCACAGCAGAGACATAGGTACTAGTTTCTACAGATACAATGGGACTGAACAATTTACATTGTCCTTTATGGGCTTCTACAGTTCTTTAAAGGCTATCATTTTTATTAGGCAAAGACTTTGATGTATCAATCCTATCACCTCCATTTTATATAGGTAATAGGTATATCGAGAATATTATTTAATGAACTCAAAGCTTTTTTTAAGTAGCAAACGAGTACCATCAACCTTCACTGTGATCGACCAAGATAAAGTCTCAGATGAGGACTAGAATTAGTCCAGTTAGCTGACAGTGTCAAAACATTTATTGATTATTTTGTTAGTAAGTAATTGTTATTAGTATGCTGTTAAAACGGGTTATTCACATTGGCTCCCATTCCCGTTCTCACCCGTCCTACCTAATAGATTCCGATTTCGCACCAACTCTGTCGACTGCGATTTTTATCGACAGGCTTCAACAGAAATGACATTATCGTCCAGTATTCCGGGCCCAACAGCCAGCAAGTATGGACGTCTTCACTCGAAGGTCTCCAACGATGCTTCGACTGCTGTCATGATAACAACCGGGACCGACGACACGCGCATCGAAACAGATGCGCACCGCTTCGAACAATTTAAATTCAGAAATGAACTTAAACTCAACAGACTTAGACTACATTATCGAAGCACAGGAAAGCAAAAGGATTTAACCCAACTGTTGTAAGCTGCTTAGCGCGGAAATTCACAAAATAACACAACGTGCAAATTAGTATTTAGGTACCTCCTAAGCACTATTTTAAAGACTAAACTTAATCGGATTTCTGTCAGCAGTAATTACGATAGCCTTCATCTAATATAGGTATGTATACCTAAACGTTGACACACACACACCACAAACGTAGGGGTATTATGATTTTTTACATTCATTTTTACGTAAACCCACATTGACCTGTGAACCACCTGAGAACAATAATTATCAGATCTGTGCGAGATAAATGCTCAATTAAATCAGGAACTTCGGCTCGACTCACGTTAAGCCATGAGTTTGGTATGCCGCGACGCGAGCTGTATGTACTGCAACTTTTGATTTGCGTTATTATCCGCTTAAAACTCAAGATAGGTACCTATTTACTTATTTACAACACTCATTACACTTTAATGCGTTTATAATTGAAATATTATGTCAATTTCCGAATGTAGATAAAACATGTTTTCCGAAACGAAGCGGGCGGTTTACTAGTATCAAATAATTGGGAAGTTATTATAAAATATAAAGAAAAGCTAAAATTTAAAGGTTGACGTAGATGAGGAATATCTAGTACCTACCTCTTAACCACTTTAGGTGTAGGTAAATAAAGCTGATGAAACATTACCTAAGCTCCTAGTCGTATTATTAAATTTAATATCAATAACACGCTTGATGAGGCCCCGCCCTCACCCTTCCAAGAACTAATTAATTAAGGTTAAATACTGAATTTCTTAATCAAATTTGTTCCGATGTAATCCTCAAACCATTATCGCGGTAACTTCGGAAATCTCTAGGAAAATTATTTTAGTACTACTTAGTTATTGAAATTCTAAACAGTGTAAGTATTTGTTATTGTAATTTGTTTAGTAAGTAAGCTTTTAACAATGTAATGAATGTAATCTATTGGGAAATTACACTGTTTTGAAGAACCTCAGACTTTTCATAACGATAAATAATTTACCTATACTCATTAAAGCCTAATAGGAAAAAAGTCGACGATCCATCTTTTTGGTTTTTTATGCAGCTTGATGACTAAGTCATACACGAATCTGTTGATGGAAAGCGGTCACCCTCGCCATGGACATCGGTAACACCAAAGGCAAATAAAAACCCACCACGTACCTACGTAATTATTCACCACTACGCACTAGCTTGAAAGTAAGCGAAGAACTCGCATGCGTAGATTTAAAATTATTGATCACAACTATTGTAAATAAATTTGAAATTATACATACCGACTTCGGACTTCCAATTGCCCAATCTACCTTAATAATTTAAATGTCTCGTGCAAAATGGCGGCTAATAACAGAAAAACGTTCATAAATGTACCGGATAAATACTTACTTACATGATTAAAATATCATTTTGAGTTTAAATTTTCGTTCTTATGTGTAAACGAAGGCGACTTCCCAATTTTATTAACGTAGTAATGTTATATCTAAAACGTTTTTAATATCAAGAATCTCTACTAACGGATGTAGTATCGAGGTGGAAGTCATATTTTTACATAAACTCTCGTCCCCAAAGTGCGTTTGAGTAAGGTCCGCAAACAAGACAATATTACCTTAGGCGTCATAAATAATAACACAATTAGAATTAGCTGCCCCCAACACTTGATTTAGAGGCGCCGAGAGATTTATATTTGTCTGAACTATAGGTATTTGAACTGCTAATTCATTATGGCTCATAAAATTACTATTAAAGGTATTTATGCTTGGAGAATTCATAATTTGATAAGCGTTGGAGGGATCAAGATTATAATAGCATTTTCTTATTTCTTTCTTGGTGATAAATGCAAATATTTGACGTATTTTTTATATTTAGATGGGAGGGTAAAACTTGTCATCAACCTATTTAAATAAAAAGTAATTTAGCAAATAATAAGTTTTATTCGAAAACATAAAAAGTACTATTAAGTAGATACTTACATTATATAAGATTGAACATCATAAAATGAAACTGCACAACAAAAAAACTGTCGATAGTACGGAATAAAGATTTTTTTTGCCGTCGAAGATAATTAATTATCTGATGACTGGAACAATAGGAAAAATAAAAATTCTTTATTACTGCAATAGAATCTAAATTTAACACAATCATTTTTAGTTTTTTTTTTGTCGGTTTGTCTGTGGTTTTGTTTCAATTGGTTAACAAATAAAAAAGTTAACTTTACGTATCCGTTTATTAAATCACGCCTAACCAATTCTGAATGTGGTTAATAAGGCTAAGCGTCCACAGGTCGGTATCGTACGCATCGGACGCATCGCATCAAACGGATCGTAGTATTCTTTGTATAGAAAGTCACACAAGTGCGTCCACTGATCCGCATTGTACGGATCGCATATCGGCAATGCCGACGCCGATGCTTCGAGAGGCAACTTTTGTAATTTACGATGCGTGCCGATGACGTCATATGGAATGCCGATCAGTGGACGCGCCCCATGCGCTGAAATAAAACTGGTGTCGGCAATCCGAATGCTGGTACTTGCGTCGGCAATGCGATCGCTGCCGATACCGTGGACGCAGTATGAAAAAATCATGCGGTTGATACGATCGGCCCGATGCGTACGATACCGACCAGTGGACGCTTAGCTTAAGATATTGGTAAAATAATATTATATTATTGTTTTATTTAAGTCTATAATTTCTTATATCTAATACATTAATATTCCCTGTTAAATATTTGTACGCAAGCTTATTAAACGAGTAGGTATTATTTCATTAGCATTGTTTCTTTCTTAGGAGTCCCACAATCCAAATTATACGAGGGTTGGCGTTAAAGGGACCGTATATCGCGCCATAAATTGCCGACAATAAAATCGCTACATTGCCCTTTTGTATAGAAACTAGATGTGTTACTTTTAATGTATTTCGAAGAAAATAAGTTATAATTATAAACAACAACTTTTACGTGAACTATTTACAATTTTTATATAACAAATGTGTAATAATGTCCCTGTTGAAAAAAATAGAGACACTAAAACGATACACTAAAATCAATAAGGTATACCTAAACAATGAACACAAAATTTTTTGTGTTGTAGTAAATATAAAGATACTGTAATAAATACACAAAATAATTTATTTATTATATACATATTATTATAGTATAGTCATTTTATTGACCCAAGTGTGGTGCATCTCGTTTATTTTTCACTTATGTTAATCGATAAAAATGAGGTCGATCAATCGAGAGAAGTTTACAAACATTAAAGGCATAAATCGATGTCTTGCTGGCCAAATAACTGTTACAAAAAAAACGACTTCAAATCTGGTAATTTTATATCGACATGTAACTAAAGGAAAACTTTATTATCAACGTGGTCAAAGTCGGTGATTTTGAAATGATATAGCTAGTCAAGCAGATTTCCGAGAAAATAAAATTTTCATCACCCCTATTCGAAAAAGACGACTTGGTTCGGACATAAGGGGTTCCAAAGTTGCTGTTTTCTATTCAGCGGGCCGGAATGAATTTTCATACAAATTTTCCTGCCGGCTAGATCTTTTCCGTCCTATTTTGAATTTAGAACATTTTAGTATTTTGCGCTAAAGAAATCGAACACAAATATTGTTTGAATAAAGAATGTCTGGTTCGACGCGAGGGCCCCGCCAGCTGAATAATAAAAAAAGAAATCAAATTAAGATCGCTCGAACTATTTCCCGCGTTTTCGTGCATTTTTACGTATTGTTAGAAATTTTGTTTTGTTTTGAAAAAATGAGTTCTTCCAACGATAGTGAAAGTATCCTCCTGATAGTATAAAAACTGAAGCGAGTAATGTGATGAATAGTTTATTACCTGCGAAATCCCGGGAAAAATATTTGAAAGCCTATGATAATTTTTTGGAATGGAGAAATGCAAGAGGCGCCAAGAATTTTTCAGAAACTGTGTTTTTGGCGTACTTCCAGAACTTAGCCAAAACTAAAAAACCTTCCACCCTTTGGAGTATCTACTCAATGCTTAAATCAACAGTCAGTTCTAATAACGATATAAAACTGGACACATATTCGAAATTAATAGCATATCTGAAGAGGATGTCTGATGGATTTAAACCTAAAAAATCCAAAGTGTTCACAGTCAAAAATGTGGAGACTTTTCTTAATGAGGCACCCGACGAAATCTTTCTTGCCGTAAAAGTAAGTAACTATGTATATGGTGGAGTGGACTATTATAGTAAAATATAGCCATAGTGTTTTAAATAGCTGAATAATAAAAAAAGAAATCAAATTAAGATTTCGTTTTCAAATTAAAATTAAGTTTTCGTGCATTTTTACGTATTATTTTCTATTATATATATATATTATTTTCTCATAGTGGGTGATGAAAAGTAGAGTGTATCACTCGGGTGCAAGTATATTTTTGGCTCGGGCGACGTACTTTGAATCCCTCGCTACGTTCGGGATTCTACTAAAGAATCCCTCGCTACGCTCGGGATTCTACTCTAGAATCCCTCACTTCGCTCTGGATTCAAAAAACGCCCTCGCCGAAAAAATATTACTTTGCACCCTTGTCATACAATCTACTATATTATCACTGAATATTCTAGCCTTGCGGGAGAAATTCAGTTCCAGTCTTACAATATATTATTGTTATCGCCCTGCTGAATAAGCAAAAGGGAAATAAGGCAGAAGGAGCGGAGGGGCGGGTCAATTTAATTAATGCTTACGTTTAATTGTCGCTGAAATTGACGGAGACGAACCCTCAGAGGTTACTACGAGAAAAAATGTCTAAGAAAATATCATATCTCAATATATTATGTACTTCACCTTAATGGTATTTACCTAATAATTCCCCACATTCCCTTAGCCTTTAAGATTTTTTTCTCATACCTAGGTAGGTATAATATTAGACTTTGTTTTTAAATGGTTATCTTTTTTCGCTTGAGAAAGAATTGAAAATAGTAGATTGTATGACAAGGGTGCAAAGTAATATTTTTTCGGCGAGGGCGTTTTTTGAATCCAGAGCGAAGTGAGGGATTCTAGAGTAGAATCCCGAGCGTAGCGAGGGATTCTTTAGTAGAATCCCGAACGTAGCGAGGGATTCAAAGTACGTCGCCCGAGCCAAAAATATACTTGCACCCGAGTGATACACTCTACTTTTCATCACCCACTATGAGAAAATAATATATAAATATATAATACAAAATAATACGTAAAAATGCACGAAAACTTAATTTTAATTTGAAAACGAAATCTTAATTTGATTTCTTTTTTTATTATTCAGCTGGCGGGGCCCTCGCGTCGTACCAGACATTCTTTATTCAAACAATATTTTTGCGTTCGATTTCTTTAGCGCAAAATACTAAAATGTTCTAAATTCAAAATAGGACGGAAAAGATCTAGCCGGCAGGAAAAGTTGTATGAAAATTCATTCCCGCCCGCTGAATAGAAAACAGCAACTTTGGAACCCCGTAAGTCCGAACCAAGTCGTCTTTTTCGAATAGGTGTGATGAAAAAGAACATTAAATGCTGTATCACACACCAGTATTATTAAGCCATGTCGAAGGCCTTCAAAGGTTATAAAAACTACCGATAGGTAATCGGGTTGGCCAGGCCACTGACTTCTCCACCAATCTACACTGGAAACTACGATGATAAGTAGGCATCCTTACTGAGTGGACCATTAATAGGTTGAAGCCAAATAAATATATTATTTAATTACTATAACGCAAATTAAGCCCGATCTTTTATCGACACAAATTAAAATAGCTATTTATAGCAATTAAACAGGGCTACACGTATTAAATGGATGAGTCTCAGTAAATTAATTTCTAATTACCCAATATTTTACTATTTGAGGTACGAAAATCATTTTTCACGGAAAACGTTTATGAAACGTTTATCTTGAATCTGTAATAATTTAAAGAGGATTGGTTTACGTTTTATTTTATTGAAACAAGATTACTTAGGGGATTAATTTGGTAATTATATTGTTTGCCCTCTGTTCCTTATAACAGTTAAGTTTAATATTAATGTTGATATAACTTCTCGAAGTCCGTATGTTAGCAATGTTAGCATGTAGGTTACTGCTAGTGTAACTGAAGATGCATACCAAACTACAGACATTTGTATGACCTTTTCAATACAAGAGGCAAGTTGACTAAAATGGACTCCGTAAAAGTTAATACCTTCTTACTAGCTGTTGCCCGCGGCTACGCCCGCAAGGACGTACTTACCCTCTTTTGACTCAGTTACGACATGAATAGTCAAAGTCAAAGTCAAAGTTCCCAGCCAGCTTTAATATTGCTGCAAATTAATCTGATGTGTACCGATAAAGATATAAAATATCTGATAAAGATGTAAGTTTTATATTTGATGTATGTATGTTAGTCTTTAAGGTATATATTTTATGGGTCTTTGTTACCTGATTTAAAGAAATAAATAAATAAAAATAAAGAATTCAATCGAATTGAGACTCTTCTCCTTTTTTTAAAGTCACATAAAAATAAAATAAAAATCGGAACAAAAGTTTTTCCGTCATACAAAACGCATTTATTTACCTATAGACTAGAGATTTTCAATATCAGTAAGAGATGTCCTGGAAACAAAACAGAGAAGATTTATTAAAAATCAACTACGACTGGAATTTCTACCTTGAATATTTATTTTATTTATGAATAAAAATAACTGACTGACAGACAACGCACAGAGTTAAAAGAATGTACCCAAACGAATGAAATTTTATAAAAGTTCCGAATATACATAGTTAGTGTGAAGAAGCAAGAAGAAAGTTAATTTGATTTTTTATTTATTTAAAGAAGTAAAATAGGCGCTATAAATATTACAAGTATAAAACAAAGTTGTGGCCGTCAGCTAATTATAATGAAGAACAAATGTATTTCCAAAGTTCGATTTAAAACAAATTTGCATATTAAAAACATCTTCTTAACACCTCGGAAACAATTCTTGTTCTTAAGAAATAGCTCAGGGAGTGCTTAGAGATGATAAGTAACTTTCACCTCAAAATCTGAATATAAATGCAAATGCCGTCTGATCCATACTTTCAATCCCGCGGCTTCTTTTGAGAGATTATTATAATTTCGTCCGAATCCTTTCAGCCAGAGTTACGGTTTCACGAATTGCACGAATAAATATTTAAGCACGATTCGAAGTTAGTTAATATCTTTGGTAAGTCTGATTTGGATTTTAACGCTTCTTACTGTGTTCGGCTACGGCTGTCGTCGGTTGTTTCTGTGTTTAAAACTGAAACAGTTTAATGCTAAATTAAATTATATTCTGATGTTTTCGTTCTTGGTAACTGACTTTGTGTTATTTATTTGGCCACTGAAATATTAATAGAATAAATGCACAGATACGAGTAGGTAGGTACCTACTATTGAAACCTATGCTGTGTCTGGATTTGTTTTTATTTGTGAACTAGTTCACTCGACAGACGTTTTCTTCCAATATAGGTAACTGTTATTATATCTCAGATTCTAATTAGTGTATTCAGATGAAACACGCAACATTTTAAAGTTAGATCTCCAGTAATAGGTACCTGCGATAAATACATCTTCAGCCGGTTTTAAACAATATTTTGTATAGTCCTACAAGCATCTTTTGGCGCGTGGGTGACAAAAACAGCGCCATACAGTTTGCCTTACCTGTAAGGCGCTGTCTCTACCACCCACAAGTACAGATAAACAAAAATTCTAAAATAATATTTTTGGCTTTTACCTATTTTTTCTCAAATACCACTTAAATACAGACATAACTGTATACGTATTGTTGCTATATTAATTAAATTTTGGTACGACTTTTTTAACTTCTCAGATAAATTTACTACATTACTATTCAGATAAATGTTACACCGATGCTCTTGCATGGTGATAATTATTCAACTGAATTTGAAATTGTACTATAATGGACAGAATCGTATAAAGTGTATCGTTTACACTTGATAAAAAAGAGAAATAATTAGAATTAACCTAATTATGTGGATATAGATACTGATCTTATTTTTTTCACATTTATAAGCTCTTCATAAATTTCAGACGGGGACAAGCCATTTCACATACCAACTAAAATTTAACATGAAAATCATTTAATAATATTTAGGTATGTATAGAATTAAAAATATTACATTTTATATTGAGTTTCATTGCTTCCTTTTTAGCGCAACTCCTCGCACTAGCCCCTTTTAACATAAAAAAACACACAAAAAATCCCACAAAGCACCCCAGTGGTTCAAATTGCATATTCGGTCCCCATTTGAAAAATAGTTCTTTTTCGCGTGCCACGAAGTAACGATAACGGTTTAAAGGAGTGACGCGTGAATAATGCCCTACATGTGATCGAGTTGAAATGGATAAAACGGATAAGAAAAAAAGGAATAAATGAACCGGGTGTCACCTAGAGGAGATTCGAAAAAGCTCGTTATTCTGATAAATTGCGCCGCTCAGTTTATTTGGCCCAGGATATTCTGTCCCGTCTCGCTTCCGAAGACAAATTTGATAAATACGTCTTTCGTAATGTTGTCTTTTGAAATTGCTTTTTGTTACTAATGACTAAGTTTAATGTTTTTGAAGGCAGAATCGGTAAAAATTTGGAAAACGAAATTTTGATCTATATGTATGAGGGTCTGTGCAGTAGGTATGTTAAGAATCTTTGTGTACGTTAGATACTTAATTTTCGTTATCTGACTGAAAAATTTAAAAATAATTTAATAGTATAACAATCAGTGATCTGACACCCATGTAGGTAGTAAGTTCTAAACTATAGGGTGTTTTAACAAGAACTTTTGATGAAATTTTGAGAATGATAGTTTTGACATTTAGTTTTTCGACGTATTCTTAGTAGATGCATTGGGAATTATTACAATGAATTAAATTTCGCTCGAAATTCCCATTAAAATAATCAAAACCTACTATGAAAATGGTGGTTCTGATAGAGTGACATTTCGTAAAATTCGTGATATTTTCGGACTACATAATAAACATACCATGTTACATATCATGTTGTCGACGTTTTATTTGTTGCTATTGAAAAACAAAGTTCTTGTTGAAACATCCTATACAAGGCGTAATGTGACACTCTCTGTCTTTGGTTTAGCGAGTACTTTTGGTACCTATTTTAGGTACCTATTAGCTTCTCAGGTATATACTCGTACCTCCATAATTACCTATCCAGGCGATATTTTTCATTATTATTATTACAGGTTTTAGTAAAGTAAGAATGCAATTGATAAATGTATAAGTGGTTTTCGGATGGTTTATGCGTATTTATTAACTTTTGTTTTTTGTTTGTATGTTGTCTCCCAAACGAGATATTGTTGTTTCCGAAATCCTAATTATTACACAATTCGTCATTATTGCATTCCACTCAATTTCAGAATATCAAAATAGAGCACAGTCGTTGTTCTATTGTTGACGAATATACGTTTAAAATGACATATGAGTAATTATAAACAGCACCCATTTGAGGCCATAAAGCACAGACGCTATTACTCTGAGCGTTTATTTCCTGCGATGCCACTGAGCACTTTAATTAATTGTTTAGTCTGAGTCGTTCAAAACACTAGCTTCTCAATGTGGGTGACTTGTATGTGACTGTCTTCCTTGCCAAGCCAACGTAATAAATTTTATTAATAAATAACAAAATCATCATCATCATCTCAACCCACTATTAAACACGGGTATCTTCTCAGAATGAGAAGCTTAAGACCATAGTCCACAACACTGACCAAGTACACATTGAAGGACTTCACACACCTTTAAGTTTTTACGAACTCTCCGGCATGCATGTTTCCTCACGATGTTTTCTTTCACCGTTTGTAGCAAGTGATATTTGAATGCGTAAAACGCACATAACTCCAAAAAGTCCAAAAGGTGCATGCCCTGAGATTCGAACTCGGACTAACCGAATAGGAGGCCGAATTCTTAACCACTAGGCTATCACCGCTGATAATAAAATACCGACTTTTATTTACTGGGATAACGTGATTTTAAGATCTTTGTTACAATTTTGCATTCATCGATACATACTAAACGAGGAATATTTGGTTTTTTCGTACAAGATTACAAAATTTTGTTTTATTTATCAAATTTTTCTGTCTAAATGTTGGGTTGGCTTAAAAATATAAAAAAGAACATAGCCGACTCCTGCAGTAAGCCATTATTGGATTAAAGCCCATCCATGTTTTTCAAGAATATTGCATGAAAGCTGGCTTTGAAATCATTTGTGGTCAAATATGACTACAAATAAATCTGCAAGAATAAATAATCAATCTAAATCTATTATAGTCAATTCATGAAAATGTTTTCTACCAGTGTAGACATTCGCTTAAGTTACATCAGACATTAGGCATAATGTAACAACTCTTAATACAAAGTACCACACATAACTCAAATTCTTGTGTAAAATGTTTTCCCGACAAAACATGTATTTTGTCTGTAAAAATCGAAAGATTTTAAAAGTTTTTCTTGGTTTACAATCACACTATACGAATCCAAGCAATTTAGTTGCTGTCGAACCATTCACGACACTACCATATCCAATACTTACCGGATAATGACGTCATCTGTTAAAGTAAATAAAATACGTACTGTATCCATCTGGGATTTACTATACTCCTCTTTCTATAAACCAAACTCGAAACCTCAGGACGAAAAAAGGAATTAGAGTAGGAACATTGTATTTGATTATGGTTTTTACGTCGCTGTATTAAGGTATATTTTTCTCTAAATAACATTCAGAAGTTTGTCCAAGTTTACTGTCAAAGGTATGCGTTACTCTGTAGCTTTATTACAATTTAAGCGATGTAACAAATTGTAAAACGTGCAAACGGGGAGTCTGCACACGAGTGTTTTCTATTTGGTTCTTTGATCAAACTGGACGACTTCTGACATGATCCCCATTAAGGCATCTTGCTTGGAGCTAACGAGTAAGCAGATATTGTTGTACAAGTACAATTTACGGTAGCTATTAAGTATAATAAAATTGTATGATAAAGAAGAGAAGAGGCATCAAATTCTGCAAGCATCTCTAATTTCCAGAAATTTTCCGCGTATTGCAATTTAACTATCACTTGCTTCAGTGAAAGAAAACATTGTGAGGAAGCCTGCACACTTAATTATTGAGTTCACCATAATGTGTGAAGTTCACCAATCCGCACTTGGTCAGCATAGTGGATGGCCTGGCAGGAAGCTTTGTTATGTCGTAGTCTAAGGCACTTCTCACATTACGCTATTTATTAGCTACGCGACTCGACGCAATCCCAAAATTCTATGTATCTGACGCGTCTACGATGCGACTCCTGTCAGTCAAAAGTGTCAGATACATACAAATTTTGGATTGCGTTGCAGTCGCGTAGCTCATAAATAGCGTTGTGTGAGAAGTGCTTTAATGTACCATAATAGTACCTCTTACTTAAACGCGCGTTACAAAATGCGCGCTAAAAAGCGCTAAATATACATATGGGTAAGTTCGCCGATCGTTCAAACGTTGTAAGTAAAACAAGTCTTAAATAATCTTGGGGATTTAAATCACCCTTCTGTACGTTCAAGTTTGGTTTATTTCGCCTGTTTACATTCAGAGCCGCTGGCGCTGGTGCGAAACGGATGTATTGAGGAAACTTGTTTTAAGATCAAATTAAGGTGCTGACACACATAAGTGGATACTTAATATCGGATAGCTTTTATATACCTATTTTTGGGAATTTTGCCTCAGTGTTCCTTCGTAACTGATATACAGATATAGACTCAAGCTTAATGTAATGTAGGCATGGTAAGGTATGCAGGAAACTTTAGATTGATTTTCTTGTAGATTGTTATACTTAAGATACGATTCAACCAGTGTACAGCACTGTGCGGTACCACTGTAATGCACAGGAAATTATTTGATTGCATTTTTCTTATATATATGTATTTTTATTGTTCAGATAGAATGATTTCTTTATTTTTTTTTATTCTCATTTATTAATCAATTAATTAATATAAATACTATGAAACTATAAACACAAAACTTAATGTACGAGTTTTAACATAATTAAAAAATATATATATTTTGAAACCTGATCTCATCAAATTGTTGAACTCGTGTTAAATCACTTAGAAAATCATAAAATTATCAGGCCATATATTTTTAAACAATTACTTACCATCTAAAAATATGATTAGGTACATACTTACGCTGGGTAGAAATTTGGGTACCTAATTCGAGCCGCCGGGCCGCAAAATTCAGAGTGTCCCCTCGAATGAGGTTAAACGCTTGCTAGCTTCGGGAGAACAAACCATTTAACACTAACAAGCATTTCAATTAACATACTCGTTAAATAAAACCCAAGGCGGAATTTTGATTACGCGACCGTATCGGGCCCGTCGGCCCTTACGAAACCTCGTTATATCTCGAAGGCTTTAAACGTTTAATATTCCATCAAGAAACCCGCTGAACCGTTGTAAGGCATCCAAGATGCAAAATCCTTTGGGAAAGTATTAGAAAAATATAAGAGACTGATAAAGCTCATCGTTAAGAAATCCCGTCCTCCCAAGGGTGTCCGACGTTGCGAGATATTTCACGGTATTTTAACAATTTTAACGAGCTCGCATATTTACTTCTATGCACGGTAATATCGTACTTGCTACACTATCGCCATGTAGCGAATTTTGAGTTAGTTAAACAGCGTCAGTTGCTGAGTACAGAGGATCGATAGCAAAGATTTATGTAATATCGATAGTGCTTACTAATGTATTTAAGTAGATATACAAAACGAGACGTTATGAAGCCTATACAATATTGATTTTTTTTTTATCATTCATCGACAAAAAAAATTTCAAGACATCCGTCAAACTAAATGTATTCCCGAACCGAGAAATTATTGGGTAAATACATATGATTTCGGTCACGTGACCAAAAGATTATAAGATCCTATAAAATCTAGAGTATATAATGAATCTAGATGATAATCTTTAGGCTGGTGAGCAACATTTACCACTAGACTGAAATGATAACCGAGTGGTTGAAAAATTGGAATCCCGAATGAGTTTGGGTTTCAAACCTGAATTCAATTTTAATTTAAGAAAAGAACGCATCATTTTTAAGTATCATTTAGGTTTCGGTGAAAGAAAAATCCTGAACAAACTCGCTTACTCGATTACTATACAAACAGTCCTTAAACCTAGTGTAATATTATATTCCTATTATGCTAACATACGTGGAGCGTTTATTCGCTTTGTCATGGCCTCTTGGGTTGTCGAGGGATGACAAGTGCCTTGGTTAGTTGGCTATTTCACTACTTAGGCTCTTGGCTCTTAAAATGGTTCATAAATTATAACTGAGGCGACAAATACTGAAGGTTCCCGTACCCTTTTCAATTATATTATAAGTCCGTCTCATTATTAATTATTATTATTATACCTAGGTACTCTTATCTAAATGATGGTTCACTTAAGTTAGTGTTTAATTTTGAAACTTTCGGGTGCCTTTAAATAAAGGGAAAATTTCAAAATTTAAAACAACGTATATATAGGGTGACTGGTAATACATACGTCGTATTCCCTGGAAGGGGTTGTAGATTGGGTCACAAGCAACCGATTTTGTCATGTCATGTCCTATCCAAATATTTTTCTAAGCTACATTGAGAACCTCAGTCTCGAAGCGCTGTATATAATTACCGCGTTTTGCGCAGAAATAGCTGAATTAAAGGAGCTGTGCATTTCGGGAGAACTTTCGACAAATAAACTGCACATAGCCAAGAAGATAAAAATAGATTCACCAGAGCGAACTCAGCTTTGTTTTAAACAACTGTTTGTAGAATTTCCGCTTCGTGTATCTTTTGTTTATTCGCTGGCAAAAGCAGTTTGACTTAGGCGGTGTCCTACGTGAGCGACGAAAACAACGCGACGTGACGTTGCGAACGCGACGAACGCGATCAAATCAACGGTATCCCTACTTGCGTCCTATGTGACAGTCTGCGACGACAGGCGACGTTGTCATTGTCGCGTGTAGCATCACGTCGTGTTGCGTAGCGCCGCGTCGTATTCGTCGCTCTCGTAGGACACCCCGCGACAGCGCTGCGACCCTTGCGACATAGGATCGCATGACGTGGGCAGGTTCAAGATTGTATGAAATTGCTTTGTTTAATTCACACGCGGGATATTTTTTGGTCGCTATAACGACATTGATATTCGCATTGATATTATTGTTTGTCGCAGCAACCTTTTTTATAGCAAAATATGCTTATACTACTCAGCCCTAGAAGAAACATACCTATTTTTGAAGTTCCTACAGAGCAACCTTAAGTTATCGCAACGACTTTAGTCATGCGACATTGTGTCGCAATAGTGTCGCATACTTACCTATCGCAAGTGTAATCGAACTCTAGTTTTGGTGAATGATATAAAAGTTATGAAATAAATTTAATAATGTTTAATTAAAGTGATATAAACTCTACCTTCACCGTAATAATAAGATAACGTGCATTGAATTCATAATTCAAGGTATTTCAAACTTACTGCGCTAACCAAGTGGCAAATATTATATACCTAATCATGATCATTTCTTAGCATCATATAATCTCTTTTGATTTGTTTCGTCAAACGACGTTTTTAAAACATATATTTCTATCAATACATTATTTTTCTTTTCAGTTTCTTTTAATATCAGTTACCAATAGAGAATTAATTATACGGAAAATCTAATGATAGATAATACAACAACAAAACCCGGATTCAAAAAGGTTACTTTTTTAATTAGGTAGAGCTTAATTTACAGTGGTAACAGTTACACGGGTAAAATTCTTACATTATTTTAGGATTGTATAAATAAAAAGCTCCGAATACCTCATAATTTCTCTCACACATAGGTATTTCATGAGCGGACAGTGATCAGTTATAGCTTTATTATACTTACAAAGAATTTGTTAGTGTAACGTCAACAAAATCAAACCTTCAGTTTCTGAGTTGTTTAAATAAACCTTTTATCACTGAGTAACTAAAGGGTCACTGGTGAGCCATAAATATGAAGGCATAACTATGCGTGAATAATTTAGCAGGGTACAGGGCCAAAGTAAACATTGTTTTTATAAAATAGCTACTACTGAACGCACTCCCTTCACTTCGGGAAATTCTAAAAATAAATTCATAATGTAAGCATTGGTACATAAGTACCTATGTCTCCTATAGACGGTCGCCTTCAAATGAACTGTTACACTGCCTGTTAGTGGTGGGCGATTATGAGACATACCTACTAATGGAATCATTCGATTATGAAGATGTCTCGAGATATCTCGATTATAACCATTAGTTATTACTAATCTCGCTTGCCGTTAGTAATTACTAATGTAAGAGAATACCAACTGAAAGGAAGCATTCAATTATGATTTTTACGTATTGGTTATTGTGGTCGTATACCTACTTACTTAAAAGACTGTACCTATCCACTCCGAACCGAGACCAAGTATAGAATAGAAATTCAACCGTAATAACAATGACACATTAATCATAATTGAATCAATCAATGAATTGTAAATCCTATAAAATAATACATAAATTAATATGTATGTTATTAACGCTATTACAACAATACATACCTAATGTTTATGAGTATACGAATGGAGTATAAAGTCATAAGTCGAAAAATACAACAAAAGAAACAAATTAAGTACACAAAATTACGCTACTGTTACTTTTAGAGTAGAACTAATGAAAACGAATGATCGCCTTAATACTATTTTGAGCGAGATATGAATGATGAAAGATTAATGATACAAATTAGTTACTAATACGTTCGATTAGGAAAATAAAATGAGTTACTAAATTTACTAATCCATAATCGAATTCAAGCGTTAGTAACTAACGCATATTTCGATTATGGAAATGACTCATGATCGCCCATCACTACTGCCTGTTTATCGGAGGGGAACGAGGCAGCGGAGCGGAGAAACGGAGAGGGGAAGAGGAGCGGGGCGGGGAAACGAGTGCGAGCCCGGACCGCGCCCCGCAGTGTGCCCGCGTAGTCTGACAAGTACATTTGTTACGGTCGTAACGGTCGTAGTTGACAACAATGGATCAAAAACTTATCGATACTATGAAAAAGTTTCCGTGCCTTTGGAACACGTCTTCGGAATTTTACAAATGCAATGAAACAAAAGATGCTGCGTGGAACCAAGTAGTCATTGAAACCAACATATCGGATGGTAAGAATGTTATATAATATCTTTATTCTATAGTACCTTCAAGTAGGCGTATGTTGACTTATTTTTATTTTTATTAAATATTGATACACACCGCGTAGACACAGATGAGAGATAACAGAAAGCAAGCTGCTTATATATGTACCTACCTCGTTTTGTTGAAGTTATGGTTTAAACGGTGTTCATATAGGGAATATAAATGAAAATAGCTTCTTTGACTGTTAAGACACTATATTTCGTTAATTTTAAAGTACAATGCAAATATTATGTAGTGTAGTGACGCATGGCGTGATTGGCGTGGGTCCGTCCGCGAACTGGCGTAACGATCGAGAGCGAGTAGTGATGCGAAGTGAAGCTATGCGCGAACGCCAACCGGTGAATCATTCGCGGGCGGTCCCCCCTTCACCCCCGCGGTCCGCTCATGTCATAGGCATGTACAAACGGAAATAACAAAAATAAAATGTAGGATTTATTATCATTAAATTTAACGTTATTTAGTAACTGTTGAACTTGTTCTAATAATTAATAATGACATCAAAATATTGGGGAGGTAGGTAATGATAATAATAGAAAGAAAATTGTTCAGTTTTGCGTATAGTGAATATTGACACAGTATTTGCAACTGATCTAATGAAAACGCACCATAACATGTTACAGTAATTAAATAGCTCAAATAACTACCATTAACTTAAAAAATAAGATTATCTAATCTCTTTAAAGGGGCAATTCTTGTTTAAATAAATAATCTTAATCTCGAAAACGGCTCCAACGATTTTCATGAAATTCAGTATGCAAGGGGTTTTGGGGGCAATAATCGATCTATCTAGGTTTTATTTTAAGAAACCTATTATTATTTATTTTTAGAAAATGACAAATAATAAATAATTAGGATGATTTTAAACATAATTTGTTGCTCATTTCTCTTTAATTCTATTACTTGTTGTGTGATCTATATATGTTTTTTTTTTATTTAACAGAAGGATACCCAAATGATAGTTTACTGACTATAGAATCTTTTCAAAATTCTAGAATCTTGCCATGGAACCTTCCTCTGATCATTGAAAAATGAACAATAAATACATTTCGCCAACTTGATAACCATCGTTACTAGAATGTTGGGTTTCTGTAATATCATCAACTGATATGACTGATATGACAATAATGCTTGCTCCATGTTATTTTCAATATTGTTTATATAATCAGGTTGCCTTTGAATTAAAATTCTCTCCTACCGTTGCAAATGACTGGCCGGTTTGCCAAATACCTAAAAAAACAATTTATATGTGCATATTTTATTTTTTATATAAATAAACCATAGAATACATTGTGACTGTTGACTGTTTCAGTGAGAACCGCAAAGTCGCGATGGAAACAACTTAGAGATAATCATCGAGATGCCTTAAAAAGACAAAATGCAACAAGGAGTGGACAGGCTAGAAAACAACGAAAAGAATGGAAATATCAGAAGGCCATGTCATTTCTGCTGCCTTACATGAGTTACAGAGACGGATCAACAAATTTTGCGCCCTTGGACGATTCAGAAAGCGAAACTTCAAATCCCACAAATACCATTGATGAGAGTTTACGGTATTCATACAATTTGTTGCCGTCATATTCAAATAATCTTCCTTCTGTCGATGTTTCTAATAATTCAACAGCTCTTGGGCCTCTCCCATCTACATCAAAAAAAAGAAAGAACGACGAAGTTGTAGATCCTTTGAAAATAAAACAAGAACGCAGTGAACTATTAGAACAAGAACAGATAGAAGATAAAAACATGATGTTAGCCATTGATAAATACGATGAAATAGACTTATTTTTTTTAAATTTAGCTGCGTCGACGAAAAAACTACCGTATTATTTACAACTTCAAATTAAAAAATCCTGCTTTAATGCGGTAATGTCAGCTGAAGAAAGTAATCTTCAACATAAGTGGTATGGTTATTCTACAGGATCAACACCTACACCCGAAAATATGAACACTAGTATCGATACTCCTACTACTTCAAATAATATCGACACTAGTATCGATAACTAGAAAACTAGGGAGTTTTCTGAAATTTTTTATAAAGAAGGATGTCCAATTTTTACCAGATCATGAATAGAGGTGAAAAATATCTTAATTCAGCTAACATCTTTGCAAATAAAACACGCTTAAAAGAAACGCTGAAAATCAAATTATTTGACTATTTCTACACGCTAAAGAAAGGAAAAGTTAAAAGAATTATATTATGTTTTGAACCCAACTCAACTCAATCAATGCATTCATGCAGTATGGCAGTATGATTTGAGTACCCAACTGGAACATTTTTTTTGACATTTGACACTGACGCCGCCATGACCGAAATTCGTTCAAGAGAACATTATTATTATCTTTGATTTATTATAGGTACGTATAGTTAGCCAACGAAATGTTTTGGATAGAAAAGAAATCTTTTGAAAATAAAAGAACTTGATGTGAGAAAGAGGCTTTTTCTTTTTCTTCCTCTCCACTTTAGTGAATCCGTCTTTGTCCAGCTGGCCAATGGGCACCGTACTACGAGGAACTTCGTTACGCCCGGTTTCACTATTCCTCTCTGCCCTTCTGTACCCGATTTTCGGGTTGCTGACGGGTTACGGCTGCGGCATAAGTTACATTGAGGTGTTGATGTAACTATGCTAGGCGACACCTTCGCGGGGAAGGCGAGGGACGGGCGACGCACACGTCATCGTTACCTCGTGCGGTGAATGAATCAAGATAAACATTAAACATCTAATAAGTATAATTGGTCGGTTGTAGGTAGGTACGAAACTAAAGTTGACAGTGATTTCAAGGACTTCAAAGTCATCAATTATTTATCATCGAACAAATTAGTAAGAATTCCTTTTAAAGCATGAAACTGCGAGCGTTGTTATTTTTCACGATTTAAGTATGGGAAGTGGGCGTTGTTTTTTAATACTTATACAGATGTTGATGATCAATTTAATTCTTAGATAATTTTGATGAAAATATGTCAAGCCTCCTAAAAGTTTGTCAGGAGTTTTAGATTGTAAGGACAAATAAACGATTATTTCGTATGAAACCAATTCTTGAGTGGTTATTTTGGCCATAAACACCCACTTAATTATTTTTAAACAGATAGACTATGCTACATATTTTGGTACCTTAGCGACATTTCGTTTGAAAATAATAACGTCTAAGTGTCTCATCTCAAAAGATTTAATTTCGCAGATCATTATACGAAACAATAGGAAAAATATTAATTGCATCCAGTTTATCCTTAGAAAGAATAAGAAATGAAGCTTACTTTTTAGCTTCTCCGAAAATTTTACGCTGGTTAAGGATCTTAAGTGCTTATAGTCCATTTGGTGAACTCGTAACGGGTTCATCGTCATTTGCAGTTAAATAACAAAAGGATTTAAACGGCTGTCTCACCATCAGCGAAGCGAGGTTTTTGATTTGAAAACGATTGTAAAATTTCTGAATTGAAAATGGTATTTATTACCCGGTCTAATACTAGCTAACGAAGAACATAATCTTTTTAAAATATTCCTTAATTATTTAATCGTATTGAATGCAATTTTTTTGTAATTTTTTACATTATTTTTAAATATCTACTGAAATAACATTTTAATAGAATAAATTAATAAGAAGTAAAAAATATATAAATAATTCTAGTAAAAACTTCTTTTTATATCTTATGTTAAATTTTGATTGATTGACTGAAAAACAACCAGTTAATAACTGAGTATAACTGTTTGTTTTTAATGAAGTACTCGTATTACTAAATGTCCCTAATTCCTAATAGTGTAATTCAAATAAACTCCACGTAGCGGCATTGATCAATTTTAGTTTTGTTACAACCATGCGCCAATTTAAAATTCAGAGTGTAGGTATGAATAGAAATCGCATCAATATTCAAATGAATATTTGAAACTCACACGAATCGCTATCAGATATGTTGCTAGTCATCACTCATATTTATAACTGGTTTGTTTAGAGTACCATACAGGAGCTCGCAAAATAAACTATTACATAGCTCCTCTAAACCTCTGACGAGACGTTTTAAACTTTCATCTCTTTGTCCTTTGAAAACCCGTAAATAATTTAATAGCTGTAGGCTGTAGGTAAAAAGAGAATAACCTTGTGAGTGAGGACACGGGTATTTCTTGGGGAACTCGTCATAAATATTGTATGAAGAGATTCTGCACGATGTCCATAGAACAGCAAACGTGTTTCATCTAGCATTTGTTTTAGTTCGGAAAGTCGGAATAGTTTTTTTATTTATTCCGCTTTATTGTTTATCTATTGTTTTGAGGATCCCAGTTGATTTATGTGAGCTTCGACGTGCATCGAAGGGTCGTGTTATTGTTTTTCGCTGTCAAATATGACTGTGATAAAATACAGCATCTGCAGTAGCTGACGTATTAATGGATTCGTTATTGAAACGTTTGTTTCAATTCTTCAGCTACAATTTCACACAGTTCTCTCATTTTCAGCACATTCTAGAAAGCTTAATGAATTATTATTTTGAAAACTTCGTACCTGTTTTTAAGGATTTGCAACAGAACTGTGATCAGCAAATACTCAAATGAAGATGAAATAATTAAGTTAGCAGAGTGTGTTACATATTAATAATAATTCTTAAAACGTTTGAGGAATAGCTTGTTCCGTTAGCTGATGTTAGTAATAGTCCAGTTAGTAATTGTATTTTGTTTGATGCTAATAAGGTGTACGAGCTAATACAATTGTAGGTACCTAATATTTTTTTTCTGTTATATATTAATCACTCCAAGTAATAAATAAGCAAAATAGCAGCGTACCTAAGTCTCAAACGGCATATATAAAAGCTGTTTAATTTATCGTTCTTGCTTGTACCCTGGCAACAACAATCATAATCAACTGGTCGGTCAACTTTTAGTTGATTCGTGTGATTTGAAAAAATTATAACAGCATGTCTGTTACATAGAATTGCAGCGCTTCAAATTAGCATGCGCGGTTTGTGGGCCGAGTGAGCTGCAGTTGACAAAAATGTAGCCGAACGGAGATTTTTCGCGATGGACCTTTTAGGACAAGTGGCAGTCGTTATTTCGTGACGTATGTTGCAACAATGGCGGTGGGATACGAGCTCGTAGAAGGTCACTGCCGATTCTATGCCGATAATTTCGAACCATTCAGTGTGATAAAGAAGGATAAGTAAGGAGTTGTTTCAATATTATTTTTCCCTATCTGAATCAATGCAAAAGATTTAACTCCGAAAATATTTGCAATAGTTAGTATCCCGCTCGAGCGTACCTACATGCAAACGATTTAATAATTTTATTATATTATAACTTTTATTTATATCAAAGCAAGATAAGAAAGAATTAATAATTTAGGTATTTAAATGACACGTGCGGTTACACATCACTTAAATATTTTTACGGCACCACTCTCGTCAAAGCGTTTTCAAAAATGCGTTTGTAAAAATACGCCTTAAATAAAAAATATTATGAAGGATTAATACCTCTCGAATACCGAAGTGGTGCCGAGCCCCACTATGACCGCACCCGCATCACGAGTGCCGTTGACAGACCGATGTCCAATGCTACCCAACCATTATTTTTTTTCGCTCACGTCATTCGCAAAGCGTTAAAGTAGAATGTAAAACATGGAAATGGGAAGTCGAAAATTTTTATTTTCGTATCGTTTCGCATCAAATTGCCAGCACTAGTCGCTGCGTCTGACAACGTTGCTCTGAATGTTATTTTTAATGTATATTTTTCATTCAACGCATTTTAAATTCCGTTTCGATATGTGTTTCGCAATAGTATGATCTAAGCTTCAAATTTTTGTTCAACTGCTCGTTTGAAACTATACGCACGAAAATACTGAGGTACCTAACAATTCCCATAAGTGCTTACAGCCCGGCGCGGCGGCTGGCTTCGATCTTAAATCAGTCATTTAATTCTAAGTTAAACATAGCTAAGGTATTAGGTAGTTCGTTCGCATTCGATATGGAATTCGTTTTAATTTAAACTCACGCAAATGCCAGCTTTTCGCCGATATGATTAAGGTTCATTGTAGATTGGCGGCGATAATGTAAAATGCCTGAAGTAAATTTTTCTTACAAGCAACATTGAACTGTGAGCACAGGTAATAAAGTTGTTTTTAGCGGGGAGATTCAATTCCATATCCTTGTCAACTCAAATAGATGATTGGCTAGTACGAAAAAAATTGTGCTTCGCCGGAAAAGTAGGACCCTACATAAATAATTCGGATTGTGATTATTAGAAATTAGTTCCATAGCTATATTGGACGCCTTTGGTATGGCAACTTTCGGCACTTAAGTTAAACACTTAAACTCATGATTCAAACTACCTAGCTGGGAAACTGAACCTAGGAACCTTGAAATGATGACCTAGTACGATAGCAATTGGGGCGTACGGGTGATATTGTACCTACAAGTACAAGATATACCTAGGTATATCATTATGCTAAGGCTACACCAGCATCGTAACGGAGTTATTACAGAGTTATTATGGGAAACATAAATTCATAATTCATACATCCCGGATGGCGCAATGGTTAACATGGTCCTGGGTTCGATTCCCAGCGAGGCGGAAATTTGAATGATGAATTTGAATTGCCGTTCTCGGTCTGGGTGTGTGTCCTTGTCTTGTATTGTCCATGGCACCCACGACACAGGGAATCCGAGTCCCACAATCAGATTCCCTATGTCTGAGCTATGAGTGTGAAGCGTTATTTATTTATTTATAATAAATGAAATTAAAAGTAATTGAAAACTTTTAAAAGTGTAACTTCTTAATTCTCCATATTACCGCGGCAATTAACGTGTTATGACGCGGATGTATCCGTAGTATTACGAAACCCAAGTTCTTTAATTCTTTATCGTTGAAAGAATTTCATAAATACAGACACTCAACGCTAAGGTCAGAGATCGTTCTACCCGAAATTAATTTATTAACTTTTATATTTTCATCACAGAGAATTGTTTCGCAACTTTCAGCGACTTTCAAATTAGTTTTAGGGATTTTTATGCTCAAGCGAGCCGGGTGCTTTACAGAAACATAATTGTTTTTAGCTTAAACTACTTTTCAGATTATATAAATTTGTACATTCCGTGAATTCAACTGTATTTTTGTGAAATTGTAATGTAACGAAATTTTTTAACGCAAAATGAAACGACCTCGCTTTCCAAGCAAGCATACGAGCTTAAATCAATTATATTCAAGACCATCAAATACGCATTACTAGGTACAACTCAAAAACTACTCGTCAGAACTCACTCAAATTCAAATGGAACCCTGCAACAAGCGACAGCTTTTGAATACAAATCGAATATCAAAATCGATATACCCACTTACAGCGAACAAAAATGTAATCAGTTAATACATGAAAATACAAAATTTGAGCTGCGTCCTTAAATTAAAGTCAGTTAATAAAAAATGCATCTTAACACATCACAGCTTAACTTGGAACAGCCTCAGGTGTTAAATAACTTATTCACGAACGAACAGTGTAGTATTGATACAACTGCGCAATAAACTCGCGTGTTAAGACTGAGTTGTGAAGAAAACTAGACCCCAGGGTGCTAGATTGATGGGCCCGAGTGCCCCCAGGTGATTTACCGATAGATTGCTTCGCAAACTGTTCGAAACGAACGCTCTATGACTAGGGCTATCACTTATCAATATCAATAAATCAGCTATATTAATAATGAAACTGCATTAAATTTTATACGTATAGGATTTTTTGGTATCTTCTATATCTATACATATAATAAAACTGTAACTGATCACTGTATGTGCACGCTAATTCAGAAACTGCTGAATGGATTTTATGGGACTTTCACTGGGAGACAGAGGAAGCTGAGGAGCAACATATAGGCTACTTTTTATCCTCCGGGGAGTTCTCTCGGCATCGAAGTTCACGCGGGAAAAACTCCTATGTACGAACAAAATCGCGGGCACAACTAGTCATTGAATGAACTTTGGCTGTTTGTTATTATTGTTTTTTTGGGAATTTTTATCTATTTGGCTGTCTCTATATGTGTCTCTTTGTCTGTCTCTAGAGCATCGCACGTTAGTCCTTGAAAAGATTTCAATGATGCGAATCCGGGATAGGTATTTTTATCTCGGCCAACCGATAAATTCCCGGGGGATGTCAAAAAATATAGAATTTTTATGAAAGGGTAAAATCTACCAAAGCAAAGCAAAAGTATGTGACTGCACTACGTTTATTAAACGTAATTTGTAAGTTACATCATTGTATGTCAAATAAAACTTCTTGATAATCAACTTCTTGATATTCAAATTATTTATTTTCTTAAATTTTAAAATAAATATTTAGAAAAATATTTTCCAATATTTTTGATAGCCCTATTCAGGCAAAGCTTTCATAATAACCGTCCACGACGATCTCTCAAACATGGGATACAAGTCCGAATCGCTTACGAACGTCTATTTTTCAGTATTATTTTATTATTAGGTATTTCTTAGTGGTTCTTTCCTAGTCCCGATTCGACCTTATTCTAGGTTGGTCACAGTTGAAATCGTGGTGCTACATGCTCGTTCGCTATCTTAATTGCCTAACTACCTAAGTAACAAAAAAAAGGAGATATATAACAAAATAATTTATTATTCCTCACTTTACATGTTTATAAAGTTTTATTTAATATTGTCTTGGTTTATTAATATGCCACGCAATAAACTGGAATGAAATAACTCCTCCGTGAAAATCAATCCCGCATCAGACTCGCAAATATAATGTAACGAACATATTCTACGTATGAATTTTGAGACGTAACTTGCGCTGATGAAAATGAGATCACTTGGGAAATCAGGAGGTGAATTCGAGTATCTTCAAACTCAAGGTGGGTTTGCTAAAATTGTGGCTCCAAAATTTACTCCTTTCTATTATTTTTGCGCCTTGGCTCGGAAATCAACGCCACGTCATTTCAATTTATCTTTTGTGGAGACATTAGAGTAATGGGGATATGTGTAGGTAATATTTCTGCGTTATTAAGGAAGCGTATAAGACTGGTAGGTAAACAGTTGATAAATACAACTGTAATTTTTGTACTGGCTGGATTAATCGTTAGAATTGCGGGAACAAAGCGTCTAACAACAAACTCAGTGACTTAACTATGCAGGATCGCCGTTCAAAGAGTTCTAAGTTTGATTCCCAGCGAGGTGCAAATTTTTATGTAGTATTTTTACGTCTCGTAAGCATGAGATTGATGTCTGTTTTCAAGGCATAAATGAATAAACTATTTGTAAAAAATACTTGGAATTAGACAAATGTAACTATCAAGGAATCCCCATAAACGTCGAATTGACGATACTGCAGACTCGCTAACAATAGCGACAATGCACTATTTTATCCCATAAAAGCGTCCGCTTTGCGAAAATACGTGTACTTCTGGTCGTTGTTAGGTAAACATTGCTGGGATCGGTAATTCGCCGGTGCACAAAGCAAAAACAAGGGAATGTGAGCATTCCGGTACACTGGCCAAATGACCGGCTGTTGTTGCAGCACGCACATTCACACGCCTTTGCCTTGGACAACTGACGTTTAATTTAGGTTTAGATTAAATGTCACTAAACATAGTAGTAGGTATATTTGTGATCATAGGATATAATTAAATGGAATGTTTATTATTATAGTTTGGCTCACGAGCAGTGGCATTAGATCTAAAAATAGTATTTTCTCTTATTTCATCAAAAACATAACTGACAACGATATCCATACGCTTAAGGCATTTTAATAACGAGTGCCTTTTACATTATATGTGCGTTTGACAGTTTCCCTTGGGTTTCCTGAAATTCCGTCAACAGATACTGACTTGATGGCAATGAAACTACCTCGGAAGTAAGCTCGTTTGAAAATATAGTCATCAGTAATTCTACAATGAATTCCTCATTAAATTACTTTGCACGTAGGTAATTTATGTCAAATTAGTTTATGCCCTTCAAAACGTACCTAATTAATTAATCAATCTTGGGGCAAGGTCGTGCCCCCGCCAAAAGGAGCTGATATAATTTTTATTTTTAAGCAAATACGTTTTTTAATATTATAACACAATATCACCCAAAATGTCCTTTTTGGGGTAAAATAGTTTGTAAAAATTTGTACGCTGGTTGTACCGGCAAAGTATGCTGGGATCTTTAAATCTCTTTGCCACTTACATAATTGTACCCATACTTGAACAAATACATTATTAATTCACTCATTCATTCATTAGACCAAATAGCCTTTCATCCGTCAATATAATAAAATGTAGTCAGTTTAACAAAACGTTATTCATCAAATCGGATGATGAATAGTGGATACGTCGAATGCATTCGATATTCAAATAAAGCCGAGCTAGCATCCTCGTCGGGATGTCTCCGAGTGAAATGGTCTCACCCTCAAGCTACAATCAATTGTAACTTGCACGACAAATCGTAAGGCGAATAAGCCAGAGTTTGCACAATCAGTTACAAGTTGCGGAACAGATCGTATACTCTGGCTTTATAAAGTTGTTGACAGTTGCCCGTGTAGTTTGCTTCTTGACTGAAGTTTGAGTTCTTATTAAAGTACGTATTTAGCTGAGAATATTATTCTTACAAAGTTTGGATACGTCTACTCATTTGAGTTACATTATTGTGACGGCTAATTAACCAAAAGTTATATAACCTTGTATTCCGCCAAGCGCTTTACCTGTATGTTTTATATAACTATAAAGTAAGTACCTACTCACTTATATGTATTTAGGTAAATGTATAGCCTGCAATCAAGATTTTCATGTTGAGTTGTTGCTTATCTCAAAACCTGTCGATTGGGAACCAAATAATGTGGTGTTGGGCTTGTTTTTGCACAGTCCAACAATTACTTTTATTTAGCATTTTTTTCATAAGTAGTAGTTTTTATATTCCTAAGTGTTTTAGTATTCTTATTTTAAAGCTTTGCAATGTTTTTAGCTATCAAACGATGCAAGCCCAAATTTTATGTACAATCGTATAACACCAATCAAACCTACGAAACCACATACATACTTTTCTAAACGTTTCTCTGTGGATAGGCCAGACGTGTTAAGTACCGAAAGCAATTACAATAAAAAACATGCTCGTAGTTTAAATCATTCTAGGTAAAATATTCAAGTCATTTTATTAGTAAAGTAATATTATTCTGATGTGAAACGACCAGAGATCGACTCCCCTATAACCTTATAAGAGGGGAAGTCGGAGTTTATACAACAGTATGAATAGTAAGTTCCTACTGTACGAAGTTTCAATTGCGTGTATCGTGGCTTTGTTCAAGGAGGATCGGAGTTCCGAATGCCAATTAAATGCAAAACCATCTTATTTCTTCAATAGGACTTTTAATACTAAACATTTGGGAAGTATTCAACTTTTCATGTTAATTGATTCGTATCAGACAATTGGGTGATCGTAATTGCGTGTTTATAAATACGCTGATTTTGACAGACATAATGGATTTACCTGAAATTTTAGAAAAAGATAATATTGTTTAAGATACAGGGAGAAAAAATATTGTATATACCCGAAATTCTAGAAAAATTTTCCAAAATGTCATGCTCCACGTAAATTGTCTTAGAAAATGTTAAATAACTCTTCATACAATAAGCGAAACTCTGAATTTCAATACTCTGTAGCGCCTTAAGCCTGGGGAAGGTCGAGTAATTTACGTAATACGTACCTAAAAGCGTAGACTGTAATTAATTTTCAAGGGATTACAGAACAAATACAGGGGTTGAAGGAAGGGCCGGCGTGGCTGTCCGACGACGGTAGAATTAAGCTCTGTAAATAATACAATTGGATGTTCAAGATACGGGACTGGCGTACCTACACGAAACATCGAGATGCAGAGTGAGAGAATCCGCAGAATTTGAAACGAAGCACATCCAGGTACATGACACAGCACGTAAGCAAGGCAACACACCAAATGCGGTTTAAAAAAGCCAATCTATGTTTAGTAAGTGACGAATCCTAGGACACAACTGCACAAGTGTACTAATTCATAAATACTTGAATTGCATGCATTTGAATCATTTCACACATTTTTATACCAAACAATATCCTACTATTTCTGTGTCCACATGACGTCATGTTGTTCTACAAAAAAGTTACTTGAAGAGTTGCCCTTCAGATCAGAGTGGCGCAATCTAAATATATAAAAGCGAAAGGTCTCGCGCTCATCGAAATATCGAAAACCGCTCGACGTATAAAGATAAAATTAGGCAATGAGTTTAGAGCTAGTAAACGTCCTGTAAGAAGAGAATTTGTCAAATTTCATCCCTAAGGGAGTAGACATAGGGATGAAAGTCTGATTGAGAATCAGTCAAAAGTACTTCAACGCAGGCCAAGCCGCGGGCAACTGCTAGCGCCATGTGGTACAATACACCTGTGCAGTTGCAGTCCATTAGTTGTATTTTCTACAAATGTTTTACCAAGAGCAGCCGAGACAAATTGGGGATAAGCGATAAAGGAATAAATAAAATCTTTGCACGGTACAAAATACATCCAATTGAAACAAATCTGTCTGAGATACACGGTTCGTGGCGAGATCCACAAAAGCTTTCTCCACCTATCCACTACACAAACAAGGACGGGCAAAAAACGTTTCTATGCAAATATGAGCAAATAAACTGGGTACGAGACGGCGGTTTAGTGATGTAAAGAGAATTGAGGTGACACCATTGTAGTTTTAATAGACTCCGCTTACGTACTGGGTGGAGATTGTATAACCTAAATAGAAATGGTGTTTCTTCGTTATAACTCGTAATATACGTATAAACGTTCGTAAAAAGAGAAATAAGTCCTACTTTCAGCACATCTACACAGCTCAATTTTTTTTTACTTATTAAATATATTGTTTGTTCCTTAGCATTGTTGTTAGTTTAGGTAGTTCTCACTGGCCATACCAGTAGTATGACCACCGAGAATCACCCGTTTTTTCGTAGCAGCGAATTGAAAAGACAAATTCATTCTCGTATATTGCACTAGAGTTTTGTTAATGAATTTTCATCGCAAACTAAAATTATTTACATCAGATTTACCCTTACAATGTGAGAGATTGTTTGTGAATACAGCACTCTCTGATCTTTGACATCCTTATATTTTCGACACCAAAATAACGAAAACAAAATTAAGCATACTTACGCTAACACCATGAAGATTGTTGGTCCAACTTGTCAACAACATCACCGATAGAGACAACGTGAAAATATGCCCCTTCCAGCACACTTGGCACTAATCCTAGAGCGAACTGACTCCGTCTCCCACGAGATCGCATTTTCGGCGGCGTTTTATACGAGACGCATGCTTGATTTCCACTATACATATTTATGATGCCTGCCTTGTGGCGTAGGAAAGAATTTTATGGGTTATATAGGTGACCGTACTGTACGAGCCTGCGTTTGTTTATGCACGCGCTGTTTAGCGGTTAAGTACGAAATTTGACCTGTATGTTTCGAAACGGTTTCAATGAATAAGGTAGAAGGGACCGACTGTAAAATCAAAATTACTTATTTAGTTCACCAACAGTAGTTACATTTGAAAAAACACAGTCATATATTTCCTGAAAGAAAAACTAACAGTTAAATGTACTTTTTTTACTTATCTGAAATAAAAAAAGAGGACACTACAAAAACAGAATTACATAGATTAGACGTGACACTTGTCGTATACATAATTATGGAAGGGAATCCAAAAACAATATTTATTAGAACTTTTGTCTGTTTTCGACACATTTGTTTCTCAGTTATCTAAAAAACAACTCAGATTTCGATTCAGTTATGTTTTATTTCTAAATTAAATAGCTTGGCGAAACATATCTAGTGTTTATTCCCAATTGGTGAAATAAAAAGATTTACTTTAAAGGAAACACTCAAATGTGGGTACCAAGATATCGCAAAGCGAAGCGAGGTTGGTTAATACAAACCATAAACACTTCGAGGTCACGTTAGTGGCTATCAAAATAAACTATTCACCCCTGAAACTGCAAGCTAACCGGTATCCGATAACGGTCGCAATATCGCTATTTTTGTCCGGAGTTCCTAACTGCGAGTAGTTGAGACCCTCTGGCTAAACTTTTTAATAATTCAGCTGATTTGATGTAATTTTGCCGAGAATCCACAGCTGAGTATAGCCGTGTATGGTCGGATGTTAGCCCCGTAAATGTTAACGGCTTCGATACTGAACGGTACTTCTGGATAAGAAACTCTTTCGGGACCCTTCTAAATTTATCTGGCGATATAATATTTTATTCGTAGTGTTTGACTCATTTAGAAGTTTTATAGACATTATTACATATCCGTAATTCACGAAGTAACAGTGAAAATTATGAGTAAAAAGTTTTGCAACTGTTTTAATTTAGGTACTTTTTATAGATATGTCCCAAATAAAATCAAAAAGATATGATACTCAGAAAATGTCAACGTTGGATGAAGGAATAGGAAATTTTGCTTTTGGAAAATACCTATTTAAATCTAAAATGGCATGTAATAAAAAAGTAAACTTACATTAAGCGTTAGCTTTACTTTAGTGCGTTAATAAAATACCTACTAACGTCATTCTCAAATATTTATTATTCTTATTCGTTTATTGTAGTCGACAAGCTAGGACACTAACCACCTTAGCGGCGTTTCTATTAAGAGAGATTTTATACAACGATACAATATAATGTATAGGTGGTATCCAAGACAGTAACATTAATGCCAGTGCTCACGAAAGCCGTCTCCCGAAGGAGCTCAACTTGTGAGAAGCAAGTTGGGCTCCTTCAGAGCCGTCGCTGAAAGGGTATGTGGTCAGATGCTCCAGTACCTATTTGTTAAATATTAACACCCCTAGAGTAACCTCGGAAACGTTAAGAACCTTTATGTTAAGAGCACACGACCACGGTTACGCGTTTAATATTTAATGGTAAGTAATCTGTTATTGTCGCTGAGCACACGTGGTATGAATATTTGAAATGTAGTTATTTTAAGTTTGGAACACTGAGTTTTACACAACATTTCTCCCCTGGAATTCAAGTTAGAAATAGTTCAAATGAAAGAAGTACCTCGTGCAAATGAAAAAATTTTGGTTTTGTGTTTGTCATACTAGCTAATACATGATAAATATGGGCATACAATTAACCAATGGGACTCTCTTTATACACATAAACAAAATATTCATGTAACTACCTTATTCACAAAATCGACATTATTTACCAAAACTTTACATCCCGAACATTCAGCAAACTAATATTCAAAACGAAATGAAACGTAAAACGTAACACGAAATTCGAAAAGAATTCGCGTTCTAGTGCAACCGAGCACCAAAATCGAGTCGTTTTCTGCACTTCTAATCCGTGTACTGAGTGGATGCAAAAAGAAATACGAGCGATATCCCACGAGCGATACAGTATCCCCGTATCCCCCGACCGCATCGGCTCCACGGCTCCACGCGCCACAGTTACACGTCATTAAGCGATACTTTACGGCAGACGGCCCTTGAGACTCTCCCGTGTTATCGACGCTATGAGAACTCTGGATATGGCATTTCATAATTTTTCAATTTTACATGCTTTTTTACACTTTCTTCAATTTTCAAGTCCTGACCTGACGCAAAAAGGTTGTTATAAGTTGGACCTGTCTGACTGCTGGTATGTGGTATTTTAGCTACTGAATCAATGATCTGATTTAAGTTGGGTTTTCTTAATCGAAAGCCAGTCTCATTGCGGAGGTTTTTAGGAGGTATGTTTGGTAGAAATCGGTCTAGCAGTTTGAAGAGTATGAGTTCTTTTCCAAATTGATATAAAGTCTAAGTCAAAGTAAATATCAGATTTATAACTTTAAATTTACAGTTATGTATTTTAATAGCAAAGATAGCAGCACCTTCCTTTCGTTGTCATCCATAACAACAGTGACCGACCGCGAACAAGACCCAAATCGGGACTAGGGTTGTCAGCATAAGTAGTAGAGAGTGTTAATAATAACATTAGTTGCTTAGTTTATTAGTAGTAGTGGGTATGATGGTTGGAGCAGGGAGAGTTGGTCATGTTACTAGTATCCTTCAAGGTACTCGTACAATACCTTGCACATTTTGGGTGTTCCTAACTCTGTCATCTTTCCGATGTTATATTAAAATAGTGACATTCCCGCAACCTCAATTCATTACGAGACTTTAAAGAATATATGACTGCAAATGAATCTTACAACTTATAATAATGTTTCATAATATTCCATAATCAATTATTCTTTATTTAAAAGTTTAAAACATCTAACTAAACGTCTCGTTTAGATGCGCCTCAGCCGCCAATAAAGGCTGTGTAACAAACTGTTAAATAACAAATGGGTATATAACAAACTCTTTAATTACAGACCGTGTAATAAAAAACTGTTGTACTCATATATCCATGATATATGGACTCTGCTCGTGATTTTTGTCAGCCTACCAAACGTATGCTACATTTAATAAAATCCCGGTTTCGCTCAACAAATTCTGTGGCGCGTATTAATTAAGCTCTACTTTAAATATTTGAGAGAAAGCACATAACTTTACACGTGCGTAATTGGCCACTTCTGTGTTGTGTTTTTGTTTTAAATTGCACTGTCTGTTTGGAATAAAATTTTATTTTAAGCTCGGCTTGTTTTAAAATTCCGGATGACGAAATTGCACTAAAATTTAGCTCGAATTGTCATTCAAAAACGTGGAGTTTACATAGAAGTTTGTGCAGGTAATGGAGTAACACAGAAATTGTTAATTAATCATTCTCCCTAATTGTGTACTGTCACAATACCTACAATAAATTAATAAGTCATTCAAATTTTGGCAAAATTGTAACTTCAATCATTTAAACAAAAGTTCCTTCAATTTACTCAATTCAATTTACTTTCAATCCCTTTAAGCTTTATTGATGTTAAACAATACATTACAATTTTAATTTAATAATGCAAATACATAATATATGTATATCCTCTAATACGAATGAAATGTAATACAACATCATTTCCCCAATATAAACACGACGGGAGGATAACATAAATAATTTCCTTATTCCTTTAAACCCATCGTGAGTTGGGGAGAAACTCGAGGAAAGATTTTAATAGTGATGCATTTTGTGGACCTAACTGAAGAAATGCTAAGTTATATTTTTAATTTTAAGATTTTTTTGTAAGAACCCTCCTAATGTATACCTACCTACCTAGTCTTGTTCGATTTGGCCGGATATTGTTGGTGTTACAGCTAGTTTTAAATTGTTTCCTTCGTGGAAATCCGTGATTACTGAATACTTTTAAAAAGTAAGCATTTTAAACATTACTAAAGCTGTCTCTTCTCGTTAAAAAGAAAACAACAACATTTAAAGGCACTTTAGCGAAACAGTAATAGAAGCAAAATATTTGACGTTCATAAGAGTATTGATAAAAACCTACCTACGTGAAATAAAATGATTTAATAGTTACTATAAAATGCCAATACACATAATATACCCTAGAATTCGGTGGTGGGCTGCCATGGACAACAAGAATAACACGTTACTATTCCCCAAGTCCTGCGAGCAAACATTTTTCCTACGGATAAATATTTTTCATCACACCTATTCGAAAAAGACGACTTGGTTCGGACTTACGGGGTTCCAAAGTAGCTGTTTTCTATTCAGCGGGCCGGAATGAATTTTCATACAACTTTTCCGTCCGGCTAGATCTTTTCCGTCCTATTTTGAATTTAGAACATTTTAGTATTTTGCGCTAAAGAAGTCGAACTCAAATATTGTTTGAATAAAGAATGTCTGGTACGACGCGAGGGCCCCGCCAGCTGAATAATAAAAAAAGAAATCAAATTAAGATTTCGTTTTCAAATTAAAATTAAGTTTTCGTGCATTTTTACGTATTATTTTCTATTATATATATGTCGGAGATAGGATACTTGTTTGATGCTATTTTATCTGTGGTAGACGAGGTGGTCGATGGTGAATTGATACTCTGTGGCGCGCGGGAGCATTGTCATTAATGGAGAAATATGAAAAGAAATTAATGTCGCGTGCGATCGGAATATTGTTCTTGTAAAAAGTCCTTATTAAATTAATAAGGACTTTTTACAAGAAATTAATAATGCCGTGAATCTCTAATAATAATAAATAAAGTGTATCCGCGAGTGCGAGTGGTTCGATCAATACATCAATATCGTAATATCGCAAAGCAAATCCAATCAATACCAAAATGACCAAAGTAAACCCAAACCGAATATTCATAATGAGCCATACATGAGCATTGAATAAAGTAGCTGGTTGTGTGTTGTTGCGTGGCTCTGAACTCTTGTTTTATTTGACATCCTGACAAGTGCCCCCGTCATATAATATATATTATTTTCTCATAGTGGGTGATGAAAAGTAGAGTGTATCACTCGGGTGAAAGTATATTTTTGGCTCGGGCGACGTACTTTGAATCCCTCGCTACGTTCGGGATTCTACTAAAGAATCCCTCGCTACGCTCGGGATTCTACTCTAGAATCCCTCACTTCGCTCTGGATTCAAAAAACGCCCTCGCCGAAAAAATATTACTTTGCACCCTTGTCATACAATCTACTATTCCCCGGCTGCGAGTCGAATCCGAGACCTTCATATTTTGTAAAACGCGTTTCATATGTACCTATACATATAGCTATATACCTACATACACCTATGTCACATTATATTGTCATCATACTTATAACATCAATTACATGAATTTGTAGAACCAGGAAGAAAAGAAGAAGCAAAAGAAAACAAAAAGAAGCGAAAAACACAATATTTAAGTAGGAAATTGCGTGCAAAATAGTTCTTAGTAGGTTTAGCGCAGCGACTTATGAATATCAATAAATAATTATGCTGAAAATAGCCCACTGCTTTAAAGACTTGTATACAACAGTACTTACCGCAGCGTAATAAGTAGCAATAATTTTACTTTTCTATCATCACTTTTGCAACGTAGCGATTGAACGCTATGTAGCGTTCAATGTTATTGAAATGTTAATTTTCAACCATTCTAGGCATAATTTCTAACAAATAATGGTTTGTTTGCGACAATTTCATTTTGATTTTAGATGAATTTTAATTTAATTCTTTGTAATAAAATAGTTTTGAAAAAAATTAATAGTCTACAGATTTAAATATGACAGATGAAACTTTAGTGAGGTTAATATTAAAGTTTAGTGGATATTGCTACATTTAAGTATAATAATAACGGTTTCATCTTAAAAGACGCCACAACTTCGTTCAAAGACCTAAGTATTCATTTTATAACACATTTTCATCTAATACGTACCTACATTAAGATTAAAATAACGTTGAAACGAATTTAGCCTAATTCACACGGTTAAAAGGCTTACTATTATAAAACCAATGAATTCAACCATACTAAAACGAAAAAATTACGTCAGTGGATATTTCAGATGTTACATAATATACGAACAAAATTGAAACAGTCGAATCGTTTCAACTTTTATCGGGGAATTTGAAATTATGCAGCTTTGCTTAAAACCCGAGCGTAAGATGAAATTTCTGCGCATTTAAATCCACGAATATTTCATCCTCAAGGTACGTTTCTAACTAGGACTGTTCCTTTCGCATTGTACGCTAGGTTTATAAAATACCTTGAAGTTGTTTGGAAATGTTAGCAGCTGTGGTTAACAAAAACTATGTCTAAACCAAACATAGAAGCTGCTATAGAAACGGACGAGTCCGTGCGCCACATAGGAACGCATAGGTACCTACATGCAGGTGTTTTATTAGGTATCCTTTAAGGTTAACTTTTTTGTATGTATGTAGGTATGTTTTATACCTACATGTGTATGTAGATTTAGATGGCACGGGCTGTAGCCTGCGTATCTTGATAAATTTGAGCATGATTACGATTTGAGTATTAAAAAATGTTGTCTTAATAGCGTGTGATATACAGGACATTAATGTTTTAAAAAAATGAGACAATGTTCACACGTTGTGATAATATAATACAATCGTTCGCGACCCGAGAACAAAAGTTGAATTTATTTGTGACATTTGTCTGCCCCGGGAATCAAACCGGGATACGGGAATTGTTTAAAATTAAATTTCCACTGTTGCAAACCGCACTAAAAGTAAGCTTTATGTTCTCAAACTGGGAGTCTTCAACACCGCAAAGCTCTGTCAGTGCAGCCCTAAATTAATATGAATCTCTAATTTGTACGTCACACGTGTTGTGCGCTCGCAACTTTCCAGACTATGCCAAATTGGATAAACATGTGCGAGGAACGGTTGATGGAAACATACGGATTAAATGCAGTCTAAAAACGCAGCTTTTATTTATAAAGAGTATATCAAACCATCCCTTATAGTCACAAAACAAACGTTATTTTAAGCTACAAGCAGCGTCATGTCAGCGTAAGATCACGAAAATAATTTCAATTACTATTCTTGCAATACACATTAGTTTTTAACGCTCTAAAATACCGTTTGCAACGCTGAATGAATTCGGCTTGATCGTTACTACTAGAGGCCTAAAAGTTATATTCGGTTATTGAGTGGTGAAGGTGTGGAGAATAATTTTATTTTCAATACCTATGAATTGAATGTTTTAAACAATGAACGCAATGTCTTAACTATGTCTCAAATTTTTGCGGTATAATGAGTCACTGTAAATGGTCGTTTGTCACCTACAGACACGGGCAACAGGCAAGACATCGCCGAAGCGTTGCGAAGCGAACAAGACAGAAGAAAGAAAATATTTTTTCATTCATTTTAATACAGGTACCGATGAACGTAACAAAGGTATTCCTTTAAGTAAAAGTTTTATCACGCATACGACTTATCACAAAAGCGACACAATTTTAAGAACTTTTCCCAGTTCGTAACTCACAAAGAAAAAGTTTCTCCAAGGAATTAAATTACGGTATAAGCCGTGTCTTTATTTTAAGGATATGTTTTAGATAACAAGCAATTTGTTCAAAGTATCAGAGAAGCTCAATCTCGTTAAATATACCGCTTTCATGCGTTACTTTAACAGCGATGCGAGTTCTTCTCATAACAATCTTTACACAGATTGGATTCTTATCATCTTGCAAAGAGACAGATAATTTCAACATTACAATATTATTGAGAGTAAAAAATATTTATATCATGAGGGCGTTGTGTACAGACACGATATTATAAATAAGGCAATATTTATGCGTATAATTGCCAAATTCAAACAATGTGACACCAAACACTAACCGCTAACTGGACTTACCATTCTAGTCTATATTTCAGAGCTGAAGTGTCAGGTGCTGTATGGTGATTTGCTATCTGAATTCTATAAAAATCCGAAATAATAAAGTAAATTTTAGCTGTTTCTGACGCAACAATAACCTGTATGTCACTGGAAGTTAGGAAGCACTCCATATGTTTTTACCCTGCGACGCATTCTCAAATGAACAACTTATGATAATGATAAGCATTGTGTTTATGTTCGCGCTGTTACCAAACTGAATAGGATTACACGCCATCTCACCGTATGTAGGGAATATTTACATGTTCACTGAAGTTACAGTTGAATAGCTTTAATTTTTCGTGTGTAATGTAAATTTTAATTCATTTCGTTGAATTCACCTATTAATGTCCCCTACCAAACTACTCTAGTACGGATTATGAATGAACAAACACTTATATGTCATATCAATATCTGGTATTTTTATTTCTGAATCCTACTTATTAAATAATTTCGCATTTCATCAAAACACTCAAAATGCATTTAAACTCTTGAAAAATGTGTCCAACTTAAACTACGTTTAAGCAGCAATAAATCTACTTTAAAACTAAGATGAATCGCTTCAGTACTCGAGTGAAAAATCCGCTAATTCCAAAGTAACGTTGGTCGCGGACGGCTGTGCAATTCATTCTCATTAGGCAGTCGCTGCTCATAACGGCGATACCGTCTTCAAGTGCAGCTGAACCCTGTACAATAGAGAGAATGATAACACTTGGTTTAAACTTATGAATCCCGGTGAGCGATTGCGATTATGAGATATGTATTATATTTGTTTTTAAGTTTAAGTTAATTTTCTCTTGGGCAAGGTAAAGATTTGATGGAGGTCATTGCATCGTACAAATTGCAAATGATATCGTTATAATAAAATTTGTGCTCTATAGCATTATTCAGGTCTTAGCTATGAGGGATTGTAAATACAAACTAAGGTTTTGTCAAAACGTAGGTAGTTCCATCTTAGCAGGCGCACTCCTGTGCCCCCAGGTATAACATCTTTGAACACGAGAAGTCGTTATAGGTTATAGGGAGGTCATCCAAAGGTAACTAACCTTCAACATTATTATGTATCTCGTAAACAGCCTTAAAACCTAAGTTGTCCTGTGTTGTCGCCCAGTCATTTAGATTAATCGACTTAGGTTTAGACGGTTTTAGTCACAGAACCATTAAGAAATAGAAATGTACTATAATTTTTTTCTCAGCTTATAACTAGCCGACTTGACAGATGTTTTCCTGCAACAGATTCGTATTGTAGCTCAGGTTCTAAGCGGTGTATTAAGGTAAATAATGCAATGAGTTTTTAAGTTAGGCTTCCAGCCACGAAACACAGAGACCAGCTTCCAGCAATGCAATTAAACCGCATTAATTATACAGGCAGAAGTACGTGCACTCTAAACCTAATATATTTGTCTTGTAATGGCTCTATGAATAGACCTTTAATACATTTTTTATCAGTTTGGACATTATGTACCTACTAATAAAACAAATTACATTTTTAAATAAAGATAGATATAAATTATAAAATTAACAAAAAAATATATTTTTCTATTGTTGTGAAGTCAAAGCTCAAATACTGATGTTATCCAGGTTATTTATGACTTTTGAGCATCGGCAACGCTGACCACTTACCATCAGATGATCCGCTCATTTGTCAGTTACAAAAAACTTCTCTAAAAATAACTTAACCTGCACGAAGCCCTGAAAAGAAAGGGGCGTCGTTATGACATATTATTATCACTTCTACGTGATGTCTGCTCTGTGGTTTCGCTCATAAATACGCGTCTTACACAGGTGCAAGAAGGGCTACCCGGCTAATTAAGTTGGTCACGTAAATCGACCCTCGCTAAAGTCCGGCTAAGCCTACATTTGCCTCACGAAGTCAGAGAATCTCTATCCTTATGCAAATGTCGATATAAATTGCTTGCTTCCAATGAATTTGGCGAGTTACTTTAGCTTGAGACGACTTTTAAGGAATATGAATCAATAATTTATCCATATGAGATTTATGACAAGATATTAGATTTTTATAGTCATTTTAAAAATGTATGCACATTTAGGAGTGTTTTTATATGTAGTTAAAGTTTACGTAAATGAACGTATATTAATGTGTGTAAATTATTATTAATATTATGTACGTACCTATCTTCGTCAGATAGTGATTCTATACACACCTACATACTATATAGTAACATAATTACGCACACATACATAAGTACAAACTAACATAAAACACGGATACATATCACGCTAAACATAACACAATACGCCTTACATCGCAAACAGAAACCATTGGGGTTATCAAGAAATCCCGCGCACCTGAAAAAACTTACCTCTTTCATATATTTATTTACATACATACGTACCTTACCTATTTCATCTAGTTAAATAATATATGGCAAAATAGACCGCAGTGCAGTATTTGTACAAAGCAGAATTTTTGCCGTAAGTACGAATTAAGAGGACAGTATAGTCGCTACAAAAGTTTGCACTTTATTAACTTACAGTTCAGTGGTGAATGTGCACATAAAAATACATCCTTGCAAACTTGTACGTTATGCAAAACAAATATTTATGATTGTTTTTGCAATGTAATTTTGTTGCTGCGTTTTATTTGAAATAGATTACATACTAATTCTAGGATAAAGAACATAAATGTTTAATAATTTTAATATTATTAAAAAAATACAAGTATGTTTTAGATTAGACAGACAGCCTTAGATTTTTGGATTGATTTTAGACAACGAATTTTATTATTTTTACTATTCTCTTTAATTCCAAAACCTTTAAACTTATGTTTAAAAATAACAAAATTTTAATTAAAAACAGAAGAGTTTCTGAATGTTTCATCTTATTAACTTTTTTTAAATTTATGGACTTCTTCAATAAGCCTTATCTACAATAAAGTTAACTAGATAATTAGCTAACCTGCAATTTTTATGAGGGGTTTACTAATCTTAAACGTCGCCGCCCTGAAGCGAGCAGGCACGCTGCTTAATAATAAGTCGCAATAATACACTATAAATCCATCCAACTACTATTAACTTTATAAAAATAGGGACTGTGGCTCTATTCCACGTAATTCATTTTGTCAAAGAGTATCAAGGATAACATGTAAGTCACTGACGCATTGCGGATCTTTAAAAAACCAATAAACTCGCTTGTTAACTAAAATTGCAAGGTCTCTTTAATTGGTCTTGACTTCAATTTATATTTTATACCAGTATATCCCTCTCACTCTATCACCAATCTAAATATTATGTTAAAAATCCACCCCACGCAAGATCTCTTTACGATATACACACAAGAACCGCGTATGCCCTTTAAAATTTCATCGCCCTATATTTGCCCTGTAGCATTGTAGCGTACAAAGTCCGTATAAAAATGCAAGTAAACATCGAACTCAAATGTTTGTATTCGACAAAACCTTCTAACAAAAGATGGAACACAATCGCGGATTCAATACAGCCTTTATGTCGTTTGTATCACTTTTGTGACGGGATCCATTTATATGAATTGATCGCGTCGCTTTTTGACTTGCAAAAGGAAACATAACGCGGATATTTGTCGAGTACGCACGGGTTTCGAAAAGCTGGGTGCGCTTGCGACACGTTTACTTTGTCTGGGTTTGATATCACTACATAGTATAAAACAAAGTCGCTATTTTTGTCCGTCTGTTTGTTTGTTTGTCTGTTTGTCTGTTTGTCTGTATGCTTAAATCTTTAAAATTACGCAACGGATTTTGATGCGGTTTTTTGTAATAGGTAGAGTGATTCAAGAGGAAGGTTTTTATGTATAATACATGCGTATATTCCCACGAGAACGGGATCCACGCGGGTGAAACCGCGGGCGGGCCGCTAGTAATATAATAATTGTATTAATATTATTCGAAACGCTCATAACCTGGCGCTTTGCGTCGAACCTAAGTGATCGAAAATGTTAAGCAACAACGGGCACTATTGGTGCTTGGATGGGTGATTTTTTGAGCGCTTCCATGTTTCGCAGGGAACGTAAAGCCGTCGGATTTCGATATACAGCAGTCGTTAAGCCATGTCACAGGCCTTCGGGCGGCTTGAAATCTTCCGATACTTTGGTTAGCCACTAACCCCTCCACAAATCCGCACTGGAACAGCATGGAGTATGTTTGAGGCCTCCGCAATGATAAGAGACCCGTACTCAATAATGGGCCATTAATGGTTTGAAGTCAAAGAGACGTACAAATCATTAAATTCGGGTCACGATTTTATTTTTTAAAGTGTTACAAAAGAACAAATTACATGCGTAGGCTGTTAAACACACAGAGTTGAGCAAAAATTAATAATAATTAATTCAAGTTCAAAAGGAACCATACGGAATGGTTTTCTCGACGCTAGCAGAGCTACCTACGTATGTACTTTAAGCTACTCGTGTCTACGCTTTTGAATATAACATGAAGTGCCCCTTGGGAACGTACCGCGAATAAACGAATGATTTAAACATAAACGGACTTTTACACGCCTACGACCACACATAGCTTTATCTTGTATTTTCAAAACTTACATTACATGGTTATTTTAATCGTATTACTTAAGTACTTCGTGAAACGACACTATTAAGGGCTCATTCCCACGGAATACGTCTTTGACGATTCGGCAAAAAACACGATACGTCTTGACGGATGTACGTTCACATTGAATACGGAATCGTGTTTTTTCACGATTCGTCAAAATATCCGCATTGAAGTTCACATTTATTTCGTGATTTAGCTCAGTTCAGATTGGTTCAGAAACACAATGGACGTGAATACTTTAATCTTGTGTTAGTATTATCGTCGATGTAAAAATAGAAGAAAAATAAGAAGAAAATACTAAAAATCACGATTCGTGATTTCTAAAAGACGTATCCGTATTCGTCTTTTTTCACGATTCGTCAAGCGTGTGAACATGAGTATTTAAAAAGCATTGCCGCCGTCAAAAAAAATAACGAATCGTGAAAAAAGACGATTCGTCCTCGTGTGAATGAGCCCTAACTAAGTATTGTGACATTTCTGATAAATAAACTCTTTTCGTTGAAACAAATTAAAATATAAATCTTTCAGATTATAGTCATACATGGATCTTTTGGCGCGTAACTAACGTGAGGGTGACAAAGACAGCGCCTTACAGTTTGCCTTCCCTGTAAGGCGCTGTCTCTGTCACCCACACGTCATCCACGCGCCAAAAGATTGTTGTAGGACTGTACTGTTGCCGCACTGTGCCGTTAACTGTTGAGGAGTTCCCTTGTTTGAAGCCAATTCTGAATGTGCTATTTGGTACTGTTTGTCATAGTCGGGGGTTTCAGCTCGAATCCCGGGGCCCGCACTTCTGAATTTTCGGAGTTAGATGCATTTTTAGCATTTTTAACTGGCTTTAACTGTAAAGAAAAACATCGTGAGGAAACTAGCATGCCGGAGGGTTCGCAAAATGTCTGTTAATATAATATCTCTTATCAATTTGTGCATTACCAATAAATATTATACAGCTGAAACACAATTTTAGAATACAATTATAACACGAATTATTATAAAATAACAATAACAGTAACAGATAATAACCTCAGCGCGTGCATCCGACGCAACTTTCATTCCCTCTGTTAGCAAGTCTAATGTCAGTCTACGAATCTCATTAGCCCCGGGCGACGTTCTGTTTTCTTTCTACCTACCCCTCTTCATTATATTTTGATTTGAGAACGAATGTTGACGACGTGAACTGAGATGAACAATTCAATCATTGCTAGATGAAAAATTATTTAAACGAAATTAACTTTATTGATTCGTTCGTCTAAGTGTATACAAATAGGCTACATAAATAGTGCTAGCTGCTCGTCGCTCTATAGTAAATTATGCAAAATTTAGACAGGGTTTTGAATATGGTTTGTTATGTGAATGCAAACAAGACATAGGTACCTTTAAATACACATTGTAAACCGAGCATGCATTGGTGACAGATTCACCGTGAAGTATAGTCTTGGCTGGCTTAGCTGTGAAGTTATAATCTATATATATAAAAGCGAAAGGTCACTGACTCACTGACTCATCACGAAATCTCAGAAACTACAAGTGCTAGGAGTGTGAAATTTTGCATGCGGGTTCTTTTAAGGATGTAAGTGCTCACTAAGACGGGATTTTATGAAATTCAACCTCTAAAGGGGTGAAATAGGGGTTGAAAGTTTGTATGAAAGACTGTCATTTTTTAAGTTAGAAACATGAAACTTTATTTTTGGGCTACTGATTAAAAATTAATAGATACGTATTTAAGCGTTTCTGGAAATTCTACCCCTAAGGGGGTAAAATAGGGTTTGAAAGTTTGTATGGAAGTCCGTCATTTTCTAAATTAGAAACATGAAATTTGCCATGTATTGTATGTTCCTTGGGGAGTGTAGGGGACCAAGAGAGGATTTTTGGAAATTCCACTCCGAAGGGGATGAAAGGGGTGAAAACTATTATATGAAAATTCTACAACATTGAAGTTAGTGACTTGGAAATTTGAATTTTGGTTGCTTACTTCAAATTAATGAATACGTGTATCAGATTTTTTTGATAATTAACCCTCAACCCCTTTAAAAGGGGGGTGAAAGATTGTACGGGACTTAATAAAATTTTCAAGATAGAAAGCTGAAAATAGGTAAATACTCTTTGTTGTAAATAAAAAATCAAGTGTTTTTTTCGAATTAACCCTCCAACCCCTAAAAATACGGGGTGAAAATTTGTGTTTTTTTCGTTAGTTTCCAAGGGGACTTGAAAATGAATGTCCAGTCTCTTTGTTAAAATTAAAAAATGTGCTTCAGTATTTTTTCAATATCACCTTAAAAATATATAGGTAGGTGTAAAATTAAATAGAGATTTAGTACTCCAAATATTTATACGAGACGGGAAATTTACTTAGGACATTTCCACGGGATCGTAAAATGCAAATTCCTGAAAAATAACTTCCAAGCCAAGAGCGAGTTGGACTTTCTTATGAAGGGAAAGCAGCAAATATTAAACTACATGGGCGATTTTGTTCGATATTAAATTGAAGTTGTAATAAGATTTCAGCCTGAAAAATCTTTTTTTCTAAAATAAGTCTAAAGAAAAGCACTGTCGAGTTCAGTAAAAATACGCTATATACCTAACAAAATTCCACGCGGGCGGAGCCGCGGGCGGAAAGCTAGTAAGATCATAATTATAAAGTCATTTTTCACCGACTAAAAGAAAAGATTTCTAATCGACTATATTCATGTGTCTTCATAATTTTCACTGGGTGAACCGATTTTGATAATGTTTTTATATTTTTTGAATAATCTGGTGCTTATAGTGCTCTCCCATTTAGAGAGCAAGACATTACGAGTTTTCGAGTTATCTTTAAAAATTGGTTGTTAATTTTCTATTACGTTGGCAATGTTTTTATTTTATTTCTTGTCGGTTTTGCTCTGTTACTGTAAATATTTACCCCGACTACAAATTGAATCCGGGACTCCTCGTTTCTCAGTAAGGACCACTACTAACAAGGCTACAAAGTCGAAGGTAACAATATCTGGTTTTGTTTCATAAGAATATAAATTAGTATAAATAAATAGGCGAGACCTTCTAATTATAGGAATAGTATAACCAAACCACATAGGTATGATTACTTCCGTTAAAACACGTTTTAAACCCAAGTTTTACATTGTATGACCACTCCAAACTTAATTGTATGTCTTAAAGTCTGCGATTGCCCTAAGTCCCAAGACACGAAGTTACTAACTAGACGGGCCAAGTTATTGATGTCAAACATACAAGTTTTGAGTTGAACTTGTGCAGTTGCTGTTGAATTTAGATACGCTATCATAGTCGCTTGTGTCCTCCTAACTTTGTTTACATAGATTTCCACGATTTATGATACGAAATTCTAGAGTTTTCTGTTCATCGAGATCATTAATTTCATTACCATTTCAACCCATCATCTCTCGCTATTGATCATATTATATTGATCGGGTCTTTTTTCAGACTGAAAGGGTTAAGGTCCACCACACCAAGTGTTTGTTTTTTAGATAAATTAATGGTATTAATAATATTTTTAACCGACTTCAAAAAAGAAGGAGGTTCTCATTTCGACCGTATTAAGTTTTTTTATGTTTGTTCAGCGATTTTTTCGTCGTTTATGGGCCGATTTTGACAATTCTTTTTTTGTTGTTAAGTAGATATGCGCAGTGGGGTCCTTTTAAAAGGATCAGCAGGATCTGATGATGGCATCTCGGAGAAATCGAGGGCAACTTTTGACATGTTGAATTAAGCGCCATCTGGTGAGTAGTTTTTGAGTTATCTCTGCCTATCGAGGTTGAAGTCGGTTATTTTTTTTGTAAAAGCAATAATAATGTTTATTCAAAAGCTGATTCTTGTCGCATAGGCCCATCTAAATTTAAATATGTAAAAAAATGTTTTTATTAAATACATTGTTTCTCGTGTGTATCTGATATGACTTCAAATACAAACGTTCGCTTTATACGCTCAAACTTTGATATGAATAGTCATATCAAAATTTGATTTAGATAGCTAAATCCAACATAGAAAGTCCTTGAAGTTGTGTTTGGCTGAGAAGGAGTAAGTTGCACCGCAACAGTACTAGGTACTCCGAGTTTCATAAACTCTTGGCGATCTATGAGTTCTCAAAGCAACTTTGTGGAAAACATGTTGTATACTAAAACGCTTTCAATTTGATACTGACACGCAACTTAATATAATATTGTGAGTTGTTCTTGATATTAACATCAAATAATATTTTAAAAACTGATAATACTGTATTGTATATTCTGTTTTCTAATTGTTGTTTCTCTATGTATTTTATGTAATCGTTTTGTTATTTCTTCCTATGATTCTTTTCTTCTTTGTATTTTCGTTCTTTGTTGTACCATCTTCATAGTTCTCTGCACCTTCTCAAGGTTGACTGTCAGAGAATGCTGTTTAGCATTAAGTCCGCCTTTTGTAACACTTTGTGTTGGAACAATAAAGAATAAATAAATAAATAAATAAATACCTAAATAATATTTGTAAAAACTGATAGCCATTCCGAGGTAATAACAAATAATCAATTTAAGTAAGTTCAACGCAGAACTTGTTAGAAAAGTATTTTTATACATTAAAAAGATAATTAAAATGTAAAACGGTGGCTAAAATTTGCATTTTTCCACATCACTATGAACGTTACTCATTTACTGTACCTTTGTCCACATTCTCGCATGCTGCGGGCCCCAGACACCCTTTAAGCTCAAAGTTTATTGTAATTTAGATCATATCTGAGGGATGCATTGAGGCGAGGGTGAAAGGGCCTGTGAAAATAAAAAACATAAAGCTTTATCTATTATAAACTTCAGTGGTCGGATAGTTTGAGCTAGGGGCTATGGTAATGAGAAAAACTACCCTTCATGGAAGCTTGTTTGGAAATGACCACCTACAATAACGTTGACTGGTTACATGGCTCAAATAACAATTTCTGAACATAGGTAGTTGTTGTTATTTTTTATTTTATTTTGATATCTCTATTCTTATAAAGCAGATGATATAGTGAGGTGTCTTCGCTTCGTATAGATACCTACTTTAATACCAAATGAGTCATCACTATAAATCGTCTTGATTTTGCTCTAGATTTAGAACCATTTTTTTCTTTTCTCTGTTCTTTTTGATCGACGATACACGTACGACGGCAACTACTTCCAATTCGATGACTTGTCCTGATCGGTTTATTGGCTATTTACATAAAAAAATCCTAAGTCCCAATAACCAAACATTGATCTATGAATTGGTAAACAAATCAATCCACGTAAAACATAAAACCCTGGTGCTAGGTGGACATTTCCGCCAAGTGCCAGGTGAAAGTTTCGTTACTTTTCTGGGTGATACACGCATTTTTGTTCCCGAAAATAAAACACGAACAACTCATCAATGCAGCGGCAAACGAGCGAGCGACGCTGTAACGGATCAAATTCAATTTGTGAGGTGAGGATTGGAGAGGGCCGAAATGACGAGTGGAACGCCGAATCGGAAACGGGACAGAACGGGACGAATAGCGCGTACGATTCGAATGTTCGTTTGATCGTGTTTTCGGACCGGAACGTGCTAAACCCTCCTTGTTCTATCCGATTATTTATTTATTTCTTTGCCTTGACGGACTATAGTAAAATTTTACTCGCAAGTAACCTTTAAACTGAAAGAAATACACTTTCCGTATTCTTTGTTTTAAGGAATGTTAAACATTTGACGACCCATGAACGCAATGGTTATTAAAGAATCAAAGGGTCTTGGTTTAGATGTTTCGAAGCGAAAATTTAAATGATGTGTTGAAATTTTGTGTTTTCGGTCTTGTCTTTAGGTGTTGTCCATGGCACCCATGCCATAGGAAAACTGTACGTGGGGCTATGAGTGTGGTGTGTTATTTATATTCTACTTATTACATCTTGGTTTTGTTTTTATGTCCACTTAAAAAAACTTAAAAAAAACAGGTAAATACTTGATCAAAAATTTAAATCATTTAAAACCGATTTTCATGTCGTCAGTATTACTTTTACAAATAAGTAGATATTACTAATAGATTACCTACTTTTACAATGGAATTTTACAAATAGATAGCCATATTTTTGCGCCATTCCGTGCTTTCGTGCGTGCACATTGAGGCTATTTTTAACCGACTTCAAAAAAGAAGGAGGTTCTCAATTCGACCGTATATATGCTTTTTTTTTTATGTTTGTTCAGCGATTTTTTCGTCGTTTATGGGCCGATTTTGATAATTCTTTTTTTGTTGTAAAGTAGATATGCGCAGTGGGGTCCTTTTGAAAGGATCATCAGGATCTGATGATGGCATCTTGGAGAAATCGAGGGCAACTTTCGAAAATTGTATGGAAGACTAGTGTGTTTGTTCATGTTATCATAAATACATTAAAGCGCTACCATTTCAAGAAGTTCTGGAGTCGATCTGATGAAGCCGAAAGACAGTCGTGGGAACTCCTCAACGATTTACTGCAGTTATCTAGTGTTTGGGCTTGATTAATTTGTAGTGACGAGAACTTTACACATACATGTTGAATTGAGCGCCATCTGGCGAGTAGTTGAGTTTGAGTTATCTCTACTTATCAAGGTTGAAGTCGGTTATTTTTTTTTGTAAAAAGCAATTATGCAACGATATTTATCGATAGCAACCATTGAGCCATGCTGAATATCTTCGGATGTTATAGGTACTGTAAGAATTCCTATATATTTAGATTGGCATAAAACCAGGCATTGTCTTTCAGATGGATAAGAGTCCAAAATTATTTTAGGTAGCAAAATTTTGTGTTCAACAAAAATATATTTTTAAAGCGTAAAGCAGTTACCTAATTTATGAAGTTTTAACAAGTTTTTTTCTCTATTGTAACTTCCCTTGCTATCGTGCTCAGACGAAAGTAACATTTTAATTCTCCATTATTATTATTAATATGTTAAAATATTCGTTTGTTATATCATGTTCAAAAACTTATTCGATTTTAATCATGTAACACGTAAGATCTCGTATTTAAATTTTATTTCAAAATCATTTCTGCAAAAAAACAAACAAGAAATTGGTGCTTTGCATTATATTGCGTGTTGAATTCAACTTTAAATCCCGGAAGAAAATAGCTCTTAAACCCTTCTAATTTACACAATTTTGTAGCCGTCGCTAAGCCATACAACCATTCAACACTTGGGTTGACCTTATAAGCGTTTTTAGGTAAGGGTTCTTGCTAGGCGAGGAAATCATTCCTGGAAAGTAGTAGAAAAAATCTATGCCGCGATTAAAGTTAAATGTGACATCACAGAACGACAGACAGTGAGTAAACCAATTATTTGAAAAAGCTACCATCGTAATAATAATGATTATGTACCAAGGCAAAAACTTTTACTTAAAACATTTTGAACGAGGTTCTGAAATAAACTTAACCAAAGCGACTGGCCCTCCTAAGTTGGGCTTCAATAATAATTCTGAAGAAATTTATGTACCTGCATTTGCTTTTACTTATTCCTCTCAAGCATTCACCCAAAGTACCGTTTCATGAAAAAGAACTCCTTAAATTAGTACAGTTTTATTTCACGAACCATGACTGAATACTCGCTACTCAAGGTACGAATAAGAACACCGAAACTCGTTCGTTTTAAGTTTTAAGCTAAGAAATGCGAGATATACCTAGTAAATAAACAAATGGGTACGTCTGAATAATAAATCACTCACGCAGTGGTTTGGTACTAGGATAAATAAAGAATGATTGAAGAAAGATCGAGTAAAATAGATACCTAGATTACCTAGGTACGTTTTTTTCTACCAATCCTAAGATTTAGTATTTTTGAATTCCTAAGTTTTAACCTATGCCAAATTTACTAAGGCGAAGCGCAGATATTTACTAATGTTTTTAATAAAATACCTACTATGATTGCGACAGCTTGACCTATCTAGAATCAGGAAATTTGGTACAAGTGTTTCTTCTAATATATTGCAGGGCTTGCTACGGATTTTGGTGGATTTTACTACCTACCCTAGAAATACAAAAGCAGCTAAAAGTGGCTGGCACTACTAGTTAGTAATGTTTAATTAAAAAAGAACAGGATTTAATATAATTATTATTGTATAGGGTCTCTACTCGTCATAAAATAAGTATACCTACTTCAAATGTCATTATCAACATAAAATTGAACTGAAATTCCTTTCACCACAATATTTTGGTACGGTACCTATCACATTGGCATTTTTTCTCCAATAATGGTATGTAAATGAAGTGGTTCATTTACAATTTATGTACCGCGAGGTCTGCCTTCGGGCCTTCGCTGCGGGCCTATCCGATACCGACAATTATGACAAACGTAGCAATCAGCTCATTGCTACTGAGCCGGCCTCGTAACGAGCGGCAATAAAACATGTCTACATACACAACGGTATAATTTCTTTATCTCTCCTTCCCAGCAGCGTTGCCATTTGTCGCTCTCATCATAAAGAGGCTGGCTGGGGGAGGCGATATAAATTATTATTGCGAGCCGTGAGTCTCTGAAAAGTTTCTGCCGTGAGTACACGCTGAATACACCCGGAGCTAAGTTTGAATCGAGTTTGCTGACGAACTAAAAGCTACCGTAAACTGTTATGGTAAAGTTACTTTTCAGTTGGGGATAAATGATAATTTTTTCCATGATGCAAATCTGCAGTTGACGTTAGGTGTTCTAAAAATTTGATGTTTCTGTCAAGCCAGCAGAACAGTGAAGGGGCATATTTAACAGTGTTATGCGAACAAGGTTTTTTGTTGGGCGCCTGACTGAATAGCCTGTAACTTTTTAAATTGCTTGTGAAATTTTTACTGGACAAGTCTTGAACTTTTACGAGTTGCACGCAATACGTTTTGATGGCGCTGTTTCGGGTTTGCGTGAGTCGTTCCTTGCATAATCTTTTTTAAGTCTGATATTTAAGTATAAAGCAATCGATATTTCACACTACGATTATTTAAACTGACAAAGTAAGGTCAATAAATTTCGGGTAAATTAAAAAAAATCGTTGTTAGTGCAGTTGATAGTCCAGCTAATTACGGGAAGATTTCTACTCTTAAGGACTAACAATCCGAAACAGTGGCATTAGTACCTATGCCATAAAACTTCAATGCCGTGTATCACGTCTCCAAAACCATGCCCTGCCTTTTCCTTTAGAAGCTATTTCTAAATGAGGATGAGTAGCGAAACACTTCGTCCTATTGTTCGTCTCAGTGAGCTAAGCTTACAACAATCTGTTATTTATATAACTAAGACGCGAAGAAAACTGGACTTTCTTTAGTCCCCAAAGAAAAGCTATGCGCGTATTCACAAAACCTTCTCAGACGGCGGCGAAAATATGGCCGAAAAAAAATTAATGATTGTGAAAAGAAAAAAAAACAAATCTTAGAAGGCGAGCTCCGCGTCTTTCCAAGTTATAAAAGGTAAAGAAAGAGCTTGCATTTAGTGAATACCCATTCAGAGCTGGAATTCAAACCGCAGCAGCATTCTGCACTTCACAAATGCAACTCCCTTTGAAGAAATCTGGACTTTTTTTGACAATCAGACTCCTGATTTTTTTTGCTGTATGTCCTTTGAATGCAACAGTCATTCAGTTAGGATTTATTTTATTCAAGAAGTGTCTTTACGTAATTTGCGTTTTCCGATCAATTTAAATCAATAAATTTAATATCCAATAATTTTAACAGAGTAGGAAGAGTCAAAATAATTCCAGGATTCACACGGCATCGGGATTTATGCGGGAAAACTCCCACGCGTGAGCGAAGTCGCGAGCTTAGCTCGTAGGAACTTAAATGTAAAACCTACGTATACTACTATAATGATTGTGTCCTAACATCAGTTCAACGGGTGAGCTCTCATGGGGGATATAGCTCAGCGGTAGAGCATTCGACTGCAGATCGAGAGGTCCCCGGTTCAAACCCGGGTGTCCCCTATTGTAGTGTTGGCATGTGTTTATTTTTTTTTATTGGTTTTTCGGTCATTGTTTTTACCTTAATAGGAAAATTTTAAGCAGAAATAAACATGAATATGTAATAGGTAGTAAAGCACCGTTGATTGAGTTCTTGATTTTAGTTTGAAGATAATTTAACAAAATTATATTATTTTCCAAACCTAAGTAACCTGAATGGCGAAATATTGTTTCATTCCTTTTTACAATATAATACACAAATACATCCTTGCTAATAAAGACAAAAATAGACGTAATATCTAATACAAGGCGAGTTGAACAAACCTAATTGAATGTAAATTAAACAGTCCCTTTTCTATTTCAACTCTATAAAACGCGACCATTATGAAAGTCGAAGCGTCCAATTCGTTAGAAGTTATAGAATAAAATTTCCTTTTGAATAAAGCCAGAAACTAAGACGCCTCGAAACTTAAGTAACACTTTTGGAACTTTTAACCGCTCGACCGATGCCTTGAGATCCACTCAGTGAACGCTTTAGTAAAATTCTCAAGATCAAAAGCTTTTACAAGTGGTTGCTTGAAATTTCCATTATACTTGTTCGAGGGAGTGAAATTCACGTTACCTCATTGCATGGTTTCGGGTTAACCAGGCGTCAGACACCAGATGCTCCTTTAACAGAACAATATCTTTGTTAACATTCTCCATCATAGCGTTCGGAGATTAGATGCCAGAAATTGTTACTGAATAATCTGTTGATATTGTTCCTGGAAAATAAACAGGTATATTCCAAACGTATTTCAAAAAACGAGGTTAGGTGAGTTTACCTGTTACATAAATATTAGGTGACCGCTTTTCACGGTTTTTATTGTAAATTCTGTTTGTTGAAAATTATATTTAGATAAAAAATCAGCCTGTGGACCACCCGATTTACCACCTTAGCTATAGTTATGCCCTTCTAGATGGTTTCGAAATTTACATTTGTAATCTAATGATATTGTAAGTTGAATTTTATGGTCTGAGTACACATATAAGTCGATGATTCCTAATAATGATACCAACCTAAATAGATCGATTTATCGCCCCAAAACCCCCTGCATACAAATTTTTATGAAAATCATTGGAATAGTTTCTGAGATTCAGATTATGTGTAGAGAATAATTGCTCGTTTAAAAGTATTAAGTTTTCTACTACCAACGCCCTTGCTTTAAATTTTTGTTGGAATATCTGTTCCTTTGTTTGTTTATGTATGTTAGCCCTCCCTAATATTACTAGAGCCTTGAGATAAAAGTTAACATGATCATGATGATAAATATAATTTTGAGAATAACATTTTCGTATATATCGTAAATACATTGGGAATTTTTTAATCTACCACAATTTTGGAAAGACATTTTTATAATCGAGCACAGAACCATTATTCTAATGGAAACCGCATGTGTCCATATATCGTTTATCAGCAACACTGTTACATGTTTATATATTACAATGTAGGTACAGTCAGAACTCCTCACTCGGCAGTCCTTGTCTAAGGGATCGTCTACATTAGTTGGGATTGAGACTGCCATCCCTTTTCCCACGTTCGTAATACAAAAAGGGAAGGTCGTGTACTTTCCGTGAACGTAGAGGATGTAAAAAAACATATTGTGTGGCCGTGAAGGCGCGTCCTAGTGTGCGTTAACTTGATTTGCTCGTTTTCCTCGTCGCAAAGTGACGAAATTGAGTTCTTAACGCTTTGACTCTTTTCAAAATGTACCTACGCCAAGGTGAAATTTAGTTTTACTAAATTTAGTATACCGTAACTTACCGTTCATACTTGTTGACTTATTTTACTAATGCTGTGAAAGGAAAGGGTTGGGATTTAAGGGGTTTCGTTTTTTCTTCTTTCTTTCTTTTCCACGCTGATGTTGTAGCGCTGGTGGACGCCTTAAGTCAATCTATAATTATATTGATCGACCAAGTTAAGCGTCTATATATACGGATGTGGTCTGTTGCATGAGTGGCCAAGACTTTTAAACGTTTTCGTGCTTTTGAGAGCACATGAAGCCGTCAGAACCAAGTATTATTAGTAAGTTACTCGATTTTTTATCTAAATATAATTTTAAAAGGTAAATCTTCTGAGACTCGGGTTGACAAACCTTTTCACCGACCGCACCACAGCAGCGAGGTTAGGTAGCGCTCTAGATACCCTGTAGTGGCTATTTATGAGTTGCAGACATAAGTATACCTACATGTTGCTGAAGAAGATAAAACAAAATAACAGCAGATACACAGCAGCAGGTAAACAGTCATATTAGGCCCTATTCTAAGGAATGTGGGGCACCACTTACTTTATAGTAGAAAACTTTGGTGACACGCTATCCATTAACGATCAGGAGGCTCATCTGTGTGTATGTCAGCTGTTTATATAAAGAAGGTATTTGAAAAGAGTATTGGGACATCTTTTAATCATGTTTACATACTACAATCACAGCTAAAATTTGTTTGAAATACATTGTCACACACATACACTGCCACAATGTCTCACCTTCACCATGGGTTGACTGGTAGAGAATGCCACTAGGCATTAAGTCCGCCCATTGTAAAAAACCTGTTTTCAGGTATTACAAGAAGATTAAATAAATAAATAAATTATGAATACATTTTAGTAGTCACCTTCAAGCATGCTACTCGAATACTATTTTAGGTACAAATAAAGCTACAAATGTATCCATCTACGTTTCTACATAAATATAGGAAAAATAAACTTCTTGTAAGAGATAGGATAGCCGAACAGAATTGGCAAGAGCGGGCGATAGGCACCCGATAGTTCTGAAAGAAATACCCGCCGAGAAAAATTAGATTTGCGCAACTGAAACGTGCTTCGTGCGAGCTGAAGTGGACGAACCTATGTTGAAGCGTGTTACATGTGTAGAACTTGTGTGGATACTAAGTTCCTCGAATTGTGAAGACTGAGCGTAAAGTTGTTATTCGTTATGTTATTTATCAGTGTTCAAATAAGGAACTAAATCTTTTTCTCATTCTTAATGGTCTAAGAGCCCGCGATGTATTTACATCGTTCGTAGAATGTAAATCAATAAAGAATATGGTTTAGCCGGGTTGCCTATTGAAAAATGTCCGTCTGTCTATTAAGCTTTCAAGCGTATCCCCTACCACGCTTACCACGGTGTAATAAATTTGCTTCAGGCACAGAGTTCATCTTCTGAACCGACTTAGATTAAATTTGGTGGTATGGAAATCTGATGGAAATAGTTTAAGACCGTAGGAAAATACAATTGTTTGAGATAATTTTCCGACTTCCAACCGAGCGAAGCCGTGGGCAGAAACTAATGGTAGCACCTGGTAGTCCCGACATTTAACATAAAAATTACTTGTAAGAAACACACATAAAATATTCCTGCTTGTCTTCATTCATAATTTAGACATTAAAAACTCTACCCTGCTTAATTTACTTTGACTTCAATATCCAAGAATGAATTCAAATTCAATATTTGAGCAAGTACTGCCCAAATATTTTCAACAATCTTCAGTCTTCACATACGAAGTTTCACGTCGTATGAAAAATATATCCCAAAAGACCGTTGTCTGAGTAAATGAAGGATTTTGGTAAATTAACACTTGATTCAATTATGTTAATCCCCCACGTACCCGCTAGGTTCCGAGCGAGGTTGTACGCGTTACCTGCGAAATCTCATATAATTACTTTGAAGTCTGCGGTCGAATGAAGATGGGTTAGAGCTTACTACGTCGTTTATATGTGTGATATATTGGGAAGGTAGAATGTAGTACCTACAGGTGAAGGATGATAACTTAAACAAGTTTTATTATGTTGCCTTTTTATACTAAAACAAGAATATCTCGATAACAAGCTGACTTTATATAAAGGACATTACGGTTAATTTTGGAAAGGTTGGAAATTAGTTGTGTTACCACATCCCAAGAGGACGTCGAATTATAAATCACCCTGTATAATAACAAACTTTAAAAAAAAATCAACCTCAAAATTGATAAGTAGAGATAACTCAAAAACTACACGTCAGAGGTCGTCCTGAAACTCGACTACAAGTACCAGCTTTCCAATAAAAATTAATTATCCAAATCGGTTCACCCAGTACCTACAAAGTTAATGAGGTAACAAACATAAAAAATGCAGATAAACCAAGAACCTAAACATTTTTGAAGACATATCAACGAATAGCGGAACTAGACTTTCTCCATCATGCTTCACTTTCTATATAGATTGGAAATATTTTTTAATTAATGAAAATATATCTAATAACAACTAATCACATTTCTTATGAAATTTCTACTATACTAAAAGAAATCGAGAATGATGATGCAGAAATAAATGACATGAAAACATGAAAAATGATAACGGACAAAATATGAAAGTGATTCCATAAAGATTTCATTCGTTGGACATACAATACTGTGAAAAGGTTTAAGTAAAAGCACAGCCGCTAGATCTTCGTCTCTCTAAAGATTGTAGGTACTCATATAGCACACGTATAATCCTTAAATACAATAGAATACAATACAAGTATTATCCAGTTGTACACCGTGTATTTTATATAACAATGATACTTATGATAATATGAGATAATGATATTATGAGATTATCCTGTTGAAGAGAAAAGATATGACTTTACTAAAGAACTTTATAGGTTTCAAGCTCTCTATGCTGATATTACACGTGAGGCCAAAGTTCCAATTTCAATGTAAAAAGGTTTTATATAAAGGCCATTGCCTTTATATGAAACTCTTACCAAATGATCTTAACAAGAAAAACGAATAAGAATTTAATGCACTCTACTGTTGAAATATTTATCTATTCAGAGTCTGAAGTTATCTCTCCATAAAATTTCTAATAGGTAAATTGATTAAGCGGTTTAACCACTTGTCTGTGGCGACGATGGGTTAAGCGTGAAATGCCAACAAACAGAGTTACTTTCGCAATTATATTATTAATATGGATTTTTATAAATGTTACGACCAACTTCGTGTTGATGCTGTGAAACGCCCCGTAGGGGACATAAAAATATTGTTCATAATTTAATCTGCTTAAAGGGTCTATTTTCCGAATACAGCCATCGAAGTCGCGTCCCTTATTCAGCGCAAGTCTGTATTATTCACGCATTATATTCTCACGACATAATAGCATCACACCGTCGTCGTTCCATTTCACTATTTCTAACCTTTAATTCGCGCACAACATTTGCTCGCAATAACTTTTGACAAACTTCAACAATGACAAAAATTAGTAATATGAGAATCATGAATGATGAGAATATTATCAACATAATCGCAGTTAATACACCAATTCAATACGCATTATTTGATTTAACTCAATAACTACCCGTCTGATGCCGCTCAAATTTATATGGAATCAGATGGCAACGTGTTACAAATATAAAAAAAATCAGTTCTCCAAAGAAAATTTTGAAGAAATTTAACACCCATACAATATAGTTCGATTGAGAGCATCCTCCTTTTAAAAGTCCATTGAAAACGCTTATTTTCAAAGGTATACATATATTGGGTAAATCAATCACCTATTGATTCTGATCTACTAGGGCCTGAAATACTACACGCACAAATTCTGCACCAACAATTTTGAAACATAATAATTATGCCTGTAAGAAATTAATTATGTATTGAAAATGGAAAATATCTATTAATATTAAATAACTTAATTCACGCTAATTTATCACATAAATTCTCTTCGACATACCAAATTGAATAACTTTTATATGAAGTAAAATCTTGACAAATAGATAATTATTTTAACAATAAAATTACAAACTAACGTGATTCAAGTACCAGGGTAACAGAACAGGATAACCGCTTGCGGACATGTCGTAGTGCTCTCGTGTCTATACCGCGATTGGAGGGGTATAAGCCGTATGCGCGGCGCAATTACACACACAAGAGCCATTTGTGATAGTTCTGAGGGGTGCACTGTAAACTCGCTTGTATAACGTTCTTTTACGTTCTCAGTACCTGTGCCTCAGGTGTTGTCCTTGTACATAAATGTAAATATTGTGACAACCCTGGCGCATCGACTTCGCTACGCCGAAAACAATAAACAATAGGGGCCATAAACATGTCGCGCAACAATAGAAACAATATAGGAGTGCGGCTCTCTCGAAACTACGCGCACGACGCTTCGCCTTACGGCAATAGCCATACGGGCGAAAGTCGGTTGCAAGGAACATACTAGAACTTTATTTCGACGCGGGTCCGGACTTAGCGGGAATATTCTCGATTGCCATGAATGGTGCGTGAATGGTATAAAAAGGGGCACTCGGTAAACGGCGGACATTCTAGTTTCGGAAGCGAAACCGGGAAGATACCAGCGATACCTACGAGCGATACCAGTGAGAAGTGAAGTGATTTCTACGGGCGATACAGTGTTCAACGAGTGTGTTTACGAGTACCTACGTGCATAGTGTTGTGGCGTGTACTGTGTACAGTGTGTAATTGTCCTACAATAAAGTCTTTGTGGTACATTTTGGCATTTTCTCGAACCCCATACTCCTGACACGTAACAATATTTTCGGTGTATAAACATGGAGTTTTTGACTGATGGTTATCCAAGGAATAGAATTAAACTTCTGTTCGATGTTCGTAAAGAAGGTATTTAGGGAAATATACATACTCGTATACTTGAGAGAACTTGTTATTGCTATAGATCTGTTAAAGATTTTTAAATTGTTTTTGTGTTTGTCTGTACGTTTGTATTCGCTCGTGACACACAAAAGTAATTAGAATACGATTTTGCTTTGCGTTGTTGTTAGTGATACACGGTGCCGGCGACTGCTATGAATAGTTGTGACTAATGAGAAACTAGTACTCCGTGAGCTACGGTAGAACGGAAACTTTTTAATTAATCTGTTATTAATCGTGCCACAAAGAGTTCTATCGAACTATCGTTCTGAATTTTACATATTCGTCTGTTAAAACTTCTAAAGATGAATAGTTTGTCACTCCAACTACTTACCGAGGATTCTTACGCAATGAGTGATGGATCTTTAGAGCGAAATTATGAAAAGTCCACCATAATTTTAACTGTACTTAATATTAGAATATTGAAAGAGCAAGAATTTGTGTCGTTGAATTTCAAAGTTGCATTGAAGGATTTTTATTAAAAGAAATGTAAGGAAACCAGCCTCATTAAATTTTCTTTACATACAGGGTGTCCCAAAAACAGTGTCAGGTGGAAACGAGAACACTCCGAATCACTTCCACTTCCAATTACGTTGATGTGATTTTATACAGATTTCAACATATGATAATTATGATAATTATAATTTTAATTTTATTTAGGAAAAACGTTAAGTAACAATACTTTACTAATTGCACTAGTAAGTAAAATTCAGTGAACTACAACGTTTAACTCCGGATAGTGCTTTGGATGTAAACGCAATTCTAGAAGAAGAAGAGGCAAGAATCTCCCAAGGAATCAAGGAACTTCATTTCCTACTTACAGTTATAGATTGACAATACATGTGTCATGAGTATTAAAATATACAGTGTGGCATTTTCGTCAATTCTATAATAGATTTTAATACATCTACTATGAATGAACCACACATTTGGCCCGAACCGAAACAGTTACTTGACAAAGAAAAGAACAGGTTGAAAATAACGAATAAAAAATAAATAACTACGCAGTAAAGTTCACTAGTATTTATATCCTCAATTTACACAAACGCATAAAACAAGGTCTCTTAGACGACGGTTGTACATCTGGTACAGTTCTCGGAACTGCGCCAATTATTCTCCCATCCCACGCCGCTTTCGGTTTTAAAGGAATCTATTAAGATAAAACGTTTCTTATTTCCAAGGAAGTTTTATGGTTTGTAAAATATTGGGGACATAAATAAGGCGGTGTCGTGTATAACAGCACGTCCCAGCCGCGTGCTTGTGGCCGTATTTCAACTGGGATTCGCTTCTGTGTTATAAAAAAAATGTCGAAATGCTAAGATTTGACGAAGCGAGATCGCAGATATAAAATTGCTGTTGTTATCGAATGAGTTTTGGGGTAATTTAATCTGATTTACACCAAAACTGTAAAGAAAGAATTCCAATGAAAAATATTCTTCCTAATTAAATGTAAGACCAATAGTTTGCCAGACAAACTACAAGATCCATCTGCACCATTGTTTCCATGATGGCTATCGCGGCAAAAGGGTTGCGATACCACATACTTGGGACTTAACTTTATATTAATTTGCTCTTGATGTTTAATAAACAAAAAAGCGTCGTCTGGCAACTGCACGCTAAGCCCAAAAAATTGACTCAATCAAAAAGGTTTTTATAGGTCCTCACGTTTATTCGCTGCGTCTGCGTAACTTACTAAATGCAAGACGTAAAATAAAGTGGTGAGTAATCTTTAATAAAACAATTGTGCATTGGAATAATTTTTTTCTTGCGATCAATTTATACAAAACAATTAATTTATAGGTTAAATTTTATTTTATATTTACTTAATTATACGTATTTTTATGTGATAAGACGACCAAACTTCCCTTAAGTGAGCTTAGCTGGTTAGTGGGCATAGTGGCTCAAGTAAGGGCTCATTCCCACGGCATACGTCTTTGACGATTCGTCAAAAAACACGATACGTCTTGACGGATGGACGTTCACATTGAATACGGAATCGTGTTTTTTCACGATTCGTCAAAATATCCGCATTGAAGTTCACATTTATTTCGTGATTTAGCTCAGTTCAGATTGGTTCAGAAACATTCACGATTCGTGATTTCTAAAAGACGTATCCGTCATAATCATAAAACATTCACGATTCGTGATTTGTAAAAGACGTATCCGTATTCGTCTTTTTTCACGATTCGTCAAGCGTGTGAACATGAGTATTTAAAAAGCATTGCCGCCGTCAAAAAAAATAACGAATCGTGAAAAAAGACGATTCGTGAAAAAAGACGATTCGTCCTCGTGTGAATGAGCCGTAACGGCTCATAACACGTTCATAACTGCGAACGTGTACAGTTTTGAACAAAAGCAACGTTTCGGCCCGTATAGTGTTGATATCACTGTAATTGGGACGTTCCTGTCTGACGTAGCAGCTCTACGGCGTAGCCTAGCTACGTGTGCTACGACACTCGTCGTAGGCACAAATTGCTTTGATATTACATCGAAATTGCTCCGTTTGCTACGAACTTCATATTCGAGAATAATAACATAACGCTTCGGGCACTCGTAAGAGATAGTATTGTTTCGTGAATAATATAGGACTTTGCCAATTCGTTCTGTAAAGGTTAAGTGATACGACTTATATGTACGTAAAGGCCTTTTTGTTGTTGAGAACTTTTTATGGAAATATGTATAAATTGTCAAAGATTGTATTGTAAGAGCTGGTTGTATTTTATAGAGCTATAAATGTCAAGGGCAAAATGGGGTTCCAAGAAAAGTTTGAACACTTTGTAAAATTAATTACAAATTTTAAACAACATAGTAATTTATTATCCTAACGTATTTAATGTTATATAGCGACGACAGCCGGAGGTCTTAAGCGTTGAATCCTCGATCCGAGGTTTAAAGTTCATATCCGGGACGCATCCTTTATTTTCATAAAATGTATTCGATAAAAATTAAAGTAATCTAGGAGAAACTTTCATTACATTTTTGTGTAAACAGTTGTGTATTCCGCACCGGTGTACATATTCGGTGTCTTCCTCCAAACGCACCTACAATTGTAATGCAATTTGAACAAAGCACCAAATTGTTTTAGTCTTGAAATCGGTGCCAACATTTAGGTACAATGTTTCCTACCTCAGTTTCATAGAATATTTTTGGTGAGTTCCAACCTATCGAAGAGTATTGGCCTTGGAGGTAATTGAGGAGGACAAGAAAATGCACAATCGTACTGCTGCACTACTTGAGAACTCATTGTTGTATAATAAAATTGGATAATAAAATTACTTACCTCTACAAATATTAGAAGTTTACGTTCCACAGCCCTCGAATAATATGGTATAATAATTTTCTATGCATAAAACTTATTTAGCAGAACTTTCTATTAGATATAGATTTCATTGGTGCATTAAAGTAAAATTAAGGTTACTTACCTTCTTTTTTGTACAATTCTATCTGTTCCCAAATAATTATACCTAAGTGTAAACTTGAGGAACATGTCAACATTTTTTTTGATAATAAATCGTAAAAAATAAGGATTCTCGAAGCGAAGCAAGCAGTTACTGTTATACAATGTGTCTACGAGTATACAAGACCAGTATACAAACCCTGATGTAAAAAATATTGCCAGTTGTAAATGAATACTCATCCCGATCTAAAATCCACACAATACCCGATCACAAGTTTTGAAACAGGAATTTTTGTCCATCTCATGGTTATTCTTCCGCTCAATTTTCCGATATCACTCGTCCAAGATTTATTGCCTATATTTTCGAAACTAAGCTGTAACTTTAACTAGAAAATTCCACTGAAATAGGATATTGGATGGAAGAGGATATTTTCAGCTTCGTAAGCTCCTTCGGTAGTGGTTTTCTAGGTTACTTTGTACTAGTATATCGTGAATTTTATTAAAATTAAATCTTGCTCGCAAGTTTGTAGTAATATGTAATAACATTCTTGCCTGGCATTTTATTTCACCAACATTCAATTTGATGCGCAGTTATTGAAGCTAGAGTGTATCGCTTATTTTTCTTGTATAATTTTTTAGATGAACGTACATTCGAATTACCTGAGATACGAAAAATAAACATGCGTAATGAAATATGAGACGTATCTAATACCTGAGAACAAATGTGTACGATGTAGAAACATGTCTCAGGGAAGAATCAAACCTAACAGTCCTCGCTCTAGAGACGCGGTTATTATTTAGGAATATAAGCTTTATTTCTGTTCGTTCTATGATTAGAAACTTCAAAGTAAATTGAGATATAAGTAATTGATGAACCAATGATTGATGTGATGAACTGCAGGGTTCTAGGTTCAATTCAAAGCGACACGCAATTGAAATTCAATGATGAGTATAAAATTAATTTTTCAGTGTAAGTACCTATGTTGTCTAGTCTTGTATGTTGTCTGTGACATCCATTACACAGTTAATCGTAGTGAAATGATTACTACTAAAAGTAGTGTATTTATTAGTAATGAACATTAATAGAATAAGTAGGGAGCAATAAAATGTATTATGACCGTTAAGCGAATTTTATTATAAGATCTTTCAACCCCATAACCCACCATTTCAAAACCATTCTGTGCAATAAGGATCATCCCTACTCGTAAGAACTTTATTGATATCTTAGTCCTGTCCTTTCCCCATTTCTTTGATTTTATTGCACCAATTCGCGAATACGATCTCATAAAATTAATTAACTGCAAACGAAACACTTCCAAAATAAGCCGGATAATAAGGTGTTGGCGCCCGAATATTACGAGGACAAACCATTTTGTTGCACTACAAAAGTTTACTGAAATTTAGTTGACATTGAAATTCGCATTGAATCTCTTTATTATTTGTAGGGTGATAGTATGTAGTTCAACTGATAAGGCTTGGTGTTTTTAATTTAAATGTAAATAGTTCTTATCACGAAATGAATTGTAATTAGTTGATTATAAATAATATTTTGGAGCGTTTATTGCCCAGTTGCAAGTGAATTTTAATCCAGACACTGACTAATATTATATTAGGTATATTTGCCCTTAGCACCATCAATGATCAAATCAATAATGACCGAATAAATAAATAAGTCACATTATCAAATGGAGCGGGCTAACAAACAACAAAAAACTGTTAACTGTAACAAAAAATCTTCATACATTCTTCATACAATCTTCAAATTCAGACAGACGTATTCAAAACGGGTCATCCCTGAAGACTAGCAAGAAGTTGAGGCAAATTGCTTTGTCTTCTCAGAAGTATTTTAATTCGATGAACCGGCGACCTCGCGAACTTGAGACGTCGCGTCGGTCGGCAATACGTTGTGGGCGATTTGCATTTTTATGAAAACGTTTTACGACACTGGGTCGGAACACGGTACTTTTATAACTTGCGCTTCGAACTATACGATTTTGGAATGGATTTTACTACTACGTAAAGCAACTATTGTATTTACGAGTATCTAAAGCTATGTTTTTCTTTTTTAATAAAAATGAAGACTAATTCTGTTAATAAAGAATGAACAAATTATTGCTAAACATTCATACTATTACTTTCGTACTATTTATATGGAAACTCAACAAATTATTATTTATTTCAAAAACAACGTTAAAGCCAACCAACGTTAATTCTGCTACAAAGACGTTTTGTCTTAAGTTTTAAGTAGGTACTTGATACAAAACGTCGTCAAGTGTAAAGCGCTCTCACGTGAACAAACCAGGCTACGCGTGAAATGTTAAACACCTGGACCGGGTTGCCAGCACGGATCTATTCATTCCTGCGCGTGTTGCCCGTATTTTTTCATACCTTACATCCTTCCTTGTAAAGAATGCTACCCACTTGCGGACCGGCTCTGTTAGCTTGGCGCGAATGAGAGTGAATGCAAATCGGTGTGTATCGGTAAAATGGATTATTTTATTTTTGTTATATATTAATCTTTGCTTATTTATTAAACAGAAGTCATTAGGATGTTTTCATTCATTCCTCATTTAACGATACGCTTATTCCTGATGTTCCTAGGCAATAAAAATCACTTCTCCATTACATGGCCCGTTATTCTTTGAAGTCTTTGCTTTCAAATTATTATTTAATAATTTGAAAGCAAAAACTTCTTCTTTCGCAAATAAGTGATTTAGTAATAAAGACAAAGTGTGCTCTTTTTCATAAAATTAGACCAGTTTATAACCAAAATAAAAATAAAAATATTGGTTGTAGGCTAAATTATAATTATATTAGGAAATAGCATACTCTACAAAAGAAAAACATATCTAATTATATTGAAATAGCTGTTAATTCACATATTTAAAAGAACCAAATTATTACTTCATGTTACTTAAATATATTGTATTTTTTATTCAAGTTGTAATATTTAAAAAGTTGAAGACAAGAAATTTTTAACATGTTACAGTTTAATCTATTAAAAAATCTCATCTCTACCCGAAACTTCCTACAATTTTTCCGACGTCGCCGAACTCGGAAAATCTGAAAAAATTATAAAAAGTTCGAAACTGTTTCGAGAAATTTTTACTTAAACCCCGCAGCAGACGGGATACTTTTTGTACTACTTAATAAATCGGTATTCGAAACGCAGTAGATGCATGATTTTTTTACCACCAAGGTACAAAAAAGAAATGTATAAGAAAAAAATTATACAGTAATTCACTTTTTTATAATCAGTGTGAACGTTGAACTCCGAAACAGGAGGATTTGTTTTATGTACGAACCGATGGCTAATTTTAATAGTTAATAGTTTGAAAAACTAAAACAGTCTGATATAAATCAAATTGAAGTATACAAGTTAAGCAATAAATGCAGTAACTGTGCCTTAACCGTTGAATAGTTTCCTTGTCTGCAGACGATTCTGAACGTGATATTTGGTTATTTGATCATAATGTTGAATTGTCATTGGCCTTTGGCCTCTGCGCATATTTTTATGTTAATCTGACTCCTTAAACTTGATAAAAGTCTGGCTGATAATTGCCATTACACACATACATACAGGACAAATTGATGAAAGAGTTTTAAAAACGATTTTCTTATTAAAAATGAACCCCAGCGTGGTAGTATATAAACTGCATCCCTTATTTTAGAAGAGAAGACCACAAACCTGCTGGGCAGCACAGTTGTTTTTAAGTCGTACATACTACATAGTTCACTCAACATAAATTAGAATTAGTATACAAAGACGAAATAGCGCTAAGAATTACACAATACATTGGGCTAAAACACTCTAAATGCTTGTCTTACACGAAATTATTTACGCATAATTACTGTCGGTCGTCTGCGAGACACCTAACTGTATTCGGACACTTAGACGGTGGAGCCAAAAGATCCTAGAACTTAAGCAATTAGTGAGCTCCAGTCAGACAGCAATTAACGAGAAATGCCATTTGAACGTAGAAAAGGTAGAAATAATTCGGGCAATAACAGGCTCGAAATTTTAGTTCATTCGTTAGCTAAATTATTCATTAACTACTAACGACTCGAATACATCAAGTGGCGATGTGCTCATTTGCTCCAGAGTGGCTGTATCGGATCTGTTTTAGTGCTGTAATTGCATTGGTAATGAGAAAATTTGCAGTTCGATTGCATTCATGTTCGAAAGCAAAAGCTTGACACGTATGCTGACTTGTTTTGAATTGCTCAAATGCTCATACCCCTATGGCTTGTGTCAATCATTGGCTTTAATTAAATGGCCCACTATTGAGCACCGGTTTCTCCTCATAATTAAGGAGGCTTAGAGCATACTCCACCACGCTGCTCCAGTGTGAATTGATAGATTTAGTGACTAAGCCTAGTATCTAAATTTTTTATACTATCTGAAGGCCTCTGGCTTAACGACTGCTATCTATGATATCTATCAATTACAACGGAGACCGACTGATTAAATGCCTCCTAAAGAACTTTAACGCTCAATAAATTATATTGCCATTAGCGATCAACCATCCAAGTACATTGTACGTATGAGTACTATGAGCGCTTCAATAATAATGTTAATCATTAGCGACTAATAACACTAGTATAGTGTTTCTAAGAGCACATTCAAAGATTATTCCAATTTGCTATTATTAGCAAATATTGTTACCAAGCATTGAATATAAATGCGATTTTTCACATAAAAATTAAATAAATTTATATTTTAAGCATCAGAGTCGTATTTAAACGTCTTCGTCAAATTTCCCATTCTTTCCATATTAGTGCACAGGCTGTATTCAAATCTGTTGAACGAGAAAATGCTTTGACGAGATAAAAAAAGAAAAATGATCACACGGGAACAATCGATTACTCTTCATTAGATACGCGAATATAAAATTATATTCATACTTGAGATACATAGTAAGATATTTGGTACGTTCCGTTTAGCACCCATGAATGGTTTTCCTCAATAATTTTTTTGTGTCGTTTTATAATATTTCTATGCGAGTCTTTGTGGAAAAAATCCTCCATTTAATAGGCTTTTCAAAATAGTTATTCAGTCAATTACCTGTCACAACGTATATTTCAAACAGCACCATAAAAAATGAATGAAAAAAAAAACGAAAGTATAAATTAAATAATAATAAAAGTACCTACCATAGTTTTGTATTATTATGTGAGGTGTTGTGTCCTACGAATAAATAAATAAATAATTTTAACACTAGCAAGACCGAATACTATGCAGAATTGGCCCCAGACATGGGAACTTCTCATCAGTTAACAGCATAGTGACCAAATATTCTTTTCAATTTATGATTCACTCAGTTTTATAAAAGCGTGATTTTAGTTTTCCAATTTTTTTTTATTTAAATAAACAAAAAGTTTATCCATAAACAATCCAGGGTTATGGTTCCCCTTTCGCAACGCGTTATCTCAACTGCCAAAGACGGTGCAAAACAGAGCGGTACCGAAGGCTGTAAGTGTGATTTATACAAGGCTTGGAGTTTGCCAGCCCATGTCAAGGCTGATTCCAAGAGTTTTGGTCATTAATATTCATTAGAATACCCTAGCTTCGTTCGGGTATATTTAATTTTACTAGAACGGCTACTTAACTGGGCAAATGCTGAGTTGAATAAAAAGTTTCGTTGTCAAAATGTTTAGGACTTTAAGATAATTCAATCTGTTTGATTCATTATTTCATTCTTGTAAGTATTTTAATTAAATTAGATATAGGTACATACAAACCATCTCCTCTAGCGGCACTAGTTCCATCACTAGCAATATGAATTTAAAAATTCAAGTATACGCTCAGCAGGGCCAATTTATATTCTATGGGTCAATTTACGAATATTTATAATTATGTATGGTTTTTGTAGTAATACAATCGCTTAAAAGTAATATTAAGCTTCTAGTGTGTTCATATAACAACGAGGTATACGATAAAAACGTATTTAGTATACGAATTTCCTATACGAAATAATTATAAAACACCTGCAAAATATTTCTTGGAAACGACTGTGCTTTGTAAATGCATTTTGATATTTCATAGTATTTACAATTGACTTCAAAAGAATAATATGATACAATTCAAACAAATGTAATTTAGATCGAAAAATATTTTTGGTCAAATATGCACATATATTGTATATGTATGTAGGTATACCTATCAAAATCAAAGTTAATCAAAATAAATACGTAACAGGTAAAACAAATCAAAATCTATAAAAATAAAAGTAATCGAATAAATCAGTAAGTATTTGAAAATATACACCAGAAGAAAAATGTCATGAGAAAAACAATTGACCTATTTACAAATACTTAGTACCTATCATAGTACAAAACTAGAAATTTATAAAAAATATATGTATATATTTTTTAATCTCAAAACTATAACTACCTGCATACTGTGTATGTTAATTCAGTGTTTACTGAGTACCTTTCATGTGACATTAACTGATGATTCCACTACAACGCAACACCATCTCTTGAATCTTAATATAACTACGTACTAACAGTGAAGAATACAATGAAGAGAATGTAACTTTTATAATTATGGTCATTTTAATAGAATTATCGACGCCTATTTTAATAAAGACTTGACAAAAATTTAAAAGAAAAATATAAAAATGAGAATTATTGTAAAATTAATGATATTGGAACCTCAATTCCCAGCTTTAAAACCATTCAAAAAGAAGAAACTTGAAGAAACCAATATCTTTTCCCAGGAACTAAACTCAGAATCTCTATCCAATCTAGGAGAATCTATACATCCCAATGAAAAGACATTCGTTTAAAAAGTGAATAGTCTATCAATGAAGGATATATCGTAACAAGATTACTGGGATAGTTCCACAGAACCGGCTGATTCAACGTAAAACTGAAATCTTATTTAACGTTGGATTGCTGCTAAGCGACTCGTCTTAGACCAATTGGAAAATATGGAGCGAGCTTTGTCTACAATACCAATCAATACTTCAATGCATTCTGCTCTCCTCAGGCAATCACTGGACTGGTTTGCTGATGTTCATGAGTAACAATGTTTTCTTAAGGTCAAGTGGCTGTTTTTGAAAAGCATAATATATGCCTCATGAATAAATATAAAAGTAAGAAAAAAATGTAATAAAATAAATAATTTTTAATTTTTAAAGTAAACTTTTACGAACATAAAATAAATGGGAAATGACTATCACAGTCATACTTAAACACAGTATAATACTTAAACACGAATTATGATAAAGCACGAATTATGATAAAAAAAATTTAAGTCAAATAATTAAATACTTTAAGATAAATAAATTCAAGAATATAATAACTTAGTTAATCCACAAATTCATTTGTAACAGAGGAATTTTATACCTCCACCGAAATAACTGTGAAGAGAAGGATCCGCAGAAAATAGTGATATGAGATAATAATAATAATGATACTGGCAATAATAATACTGATTAATAAAGCAAAGGAAGAGTTCGATGGTGTCAATATGTCATGGAATAAACTGATTTGAAAGACGCTGCACGAGTGTTTTATTTGCCCTTTATAATAATTATATCTTTTCAATTAACTAAACGCCATCTCCATAATGTTGCAGCCTAAGCTAAAGCGTGGAAGGATTGAAAGGAGTTTATAAGAAGCTCTCATAGCATGTTGCGGTTGGGGCGCCCCCTTCCGGCTTGAATTAAACTGAAGACCGAACGGAAGCAGGGGGAAGTGACCACTTGATACTCCACTGTCTCGTGCTATACATTTAAGTAATCTGTATTGTTATGTTTGGCTTTCTAGGGTTTCAAATATTCTTAGTACGAGTAGGTATGATGTATTGATATATTGTACGATATAATAATATACGTATTTATAATATTTGCCGTAATACTGTTAACGGTATTGTTTTATAATATTTATATTATTCTAATCAAGTTTAATTGTAAAATTATTTTTATTAGCAGCCGTCACGTAGCCTCGCATCGGGATACTTACATATTATATCTATCGACACTCAAAAAATCTTAAGATGATTAATATACCTACATATATTTTAGAGGAAACAAACGGATAGACAAAGATATAAAAAATAGATTGGATATTTAAGAAGTACCACATAAAGGATTTTCTCAAAATTGATCCATGATTTTCAAACCGCAACGCAGAGTGACACACGGAGCCTCGAGTTTAATAATTCAGCTTAGGACAAAAATAAAATCTGTCTGAGGTTTACAGGTTAGAAAATAATGCGGTAGTGGGACTTTCAAGACTTTATATGTATTGTACATTATTCTATTTTATACGATACAATATTTGCAATGCAGATGTGACGAGATTAATTTACAGTTACAGTAGAAAAAAAGAATTGTTCAGGTGCAAACACACGGTGTTTTTAATTGTTAAAGCAACTAAATGACATTGAGTGGCATCCGATATTGCACTGCGAAACGTACTCTAGCGATAGCAATTTTCATCAATGCGTTCTAAAATGTCGCACCAAATTCGGCGCGAATATCGGAATAGGTATTCCATAATTTCCCACGTGGCCTCTCATCCTGCGTGGAATACATTTCCTTTTTGTTTCATTCCGAATACATATTTTTTTATATAGATATTGATTTTTTGAAATTCACGCCATATTTGAAAATTTATGTTACAGAGATTCACACTAACATTTCAGTTAGAACTATTTTAAATAGACTAAACTGAGAGACTAAAATATATTAAACTACTTTAATTTTTGGAAGTAGTTCGTAAGAGTACACACTTACAGACTTACAGATGACAAAAGTATTGCCTGCCAAAACGACTTCCACAGATAAACTACTTGGCGAGTCAATTCGAAGTCGGTGTAGATACGCAATTTGCATTTTTATTAAAAGGGTTTAAAGGAACAGGTAAACGATACGATAGGGAAGTCCACTAAGTGTGAGCAGGAATTCGAAATTCCATCCAAAACTCAAAGTAATGGAAAATACTTTCAAATACTTATATTTTCCTTTTCTCTAAAAATAAGTGAAAAGCAATTAAGTCTAGTCCAACTGATCCTAGCATCTGAAAAGCTATCTTGTCATTAGCTAATGCGCAATACTTATATAGATATTAGATATTCCTAGATATTCCTCCCTAAAAATGTTTAGCCTGTATTTGACATTATTATGTACAAAAAAACAAGATATCAAATAAAAATAATTTTCAAACACAAATAATATTTTTTATGAATCCCCGTCAAAGGTATAGTCACGAGTAGTCACGACTCGACACCAGACATCCAAAAAAGGTATCTCAAAAGTTTTATATGTACGCTTCACCTGTTTCACAATAAAAAAACGACTTTAAAATTCGAATAAAACGTACCAGCCATCCTGCAGCGTGCTCAAATATAAGAAGAGATGAATGATATATAAAGTAACAATACATACCACTTACAATCCACGACAGCGTAAAATTTACGAATTTGGACCTTATATGTTTGTAAATAAAAACTAAGTAAAGAGTCTTCGTGAGATGACACAGCCGCGACTTAGTAAGGAACAACGTATAGCAGAAGTAAAGTTATTTAGCAATTTTCAGTCTTAACGTCTATGTTTTAGAGATTATGTTCAACTTTAACGTAGATTCTGCTATTGAGTGTCATCGTCATTGTGCAACTCTTTTCGGCTAAGGCGGGATTCAAAGGCACCTCTCATCTTAATATCCCTGTTTTAGTCTTATTTCACGTGACATTAGTGAGTCCTTCATCGTATGGATTATTCTGGTAGATATTTGACTATAAAATATTATAACAAGGCCTTTATATGGCAAAATATTTTCATGCACATACATATTACAAAAATGTATTATTATAGTAACTTTGGTGAAGGTGGAGATAGATTATTAAATAATATCTTGCAAGATAATTAAAAAAAAATTGTTTGTACCTAGTATTATATATATATTTATTCCAAAAGAGTACTACAAGGAAACAAAATCATGTGGTGACTTGATTAGATAAAAATTGAGCAAATTTAATTAAAACCCCGTTTAGTTGGTAGCTCAATAATTAATAATTAATCTCTCAACTTTGTCATCAAAATTATAAGTAGGCGTAAGGGACCGTCTTGTTTGTCATCATTTTCAAAAATATAAAATTAAGCAAATAAATCCAAATGCAAGTTTTAAATACTGAAAATAATTTTATGAAATCACTTCAAGTCTAATGAAACTTGTTAAGAAAAATATTTATTAAAAAATGTTCACTTTTAATACTCATTTACAAAATTAAAAACTCCCACATAACTATTTCCAGAATAAGGACAGCGATTTTCGTAAGGACACAGCGGTCTGTAACGCGATACATTATACTTGTACAATGCACATAATACCTTAAGGTCCGTGTACACTTTCCGTCTATTACTATTTTTATGGCCAAAATATCTTCATCATCACAACTCATAACAGTTCCAATGCAGGCCTCTTTTTACAATGTGTCGTAAGTAGGCCAAATTACATAGTTGACAGACTTCAAACACCTTCGAGAATATTATGAATAAATGTGTACGTTGTCTTGCCTTATCCTTATCATATAATGCGCATGATTATTGATTTCTACCGTTCAATGGGGGCTTCGATCCCAAAGGATGGGTGTGTCTTTGTGTTTTTCATGGCGCCCAGGACACAAGGAATCCTACTAAGAACTATGTGGGTATAGCGTATTTTAATGTGTACGTATAACGGACTGTATGCACCAGCCTTTACACCCGCACGTTGCCCATCAAACACAATGCACTTCTCACGAAATTGTAATGCACGTTCCACGTTATCTTTTTATTCTGCTGAAAATTATGACGAGATCTCACTGAAAAATTCTTTTTATTTTTAACGTCACATCTCCTGGGACTATTTGTTCTAGCCTTCGGGAGTCTGTCTCCCTTTGTTCTGTAACTACGTTCTGATGTATGAAGGACGATTTTATTTTCGGTGACTTTTTTTGGGACGGAGTCAACGACATTTCGTTCCAACTCGGTATTTTTATGTAAATTTAGGGACTTGCTGCTACAGTGCAGCTGACGTTATATCAATATTAGTTGACTCTTAAGTTAACAATTTTATTAAGGCGACTTTATGTCTTGTAAAAATGCATGTTCAAATTGTTGCGGTTGTTTGTTTTTTTCGTTGTCGCAATTTCTTTCTTCTAAGGTATTTACGCAGACTTGCCTCGAAATTTAGAAAAAACATTTGATTCAAGTTTCAAGTGACAAGTTACATCTCTCGTAGGAGTCGTAGGACGAGTGAGGACGATAATAAAGAGAGGTCATAAAATAGCTCCGCGTTACTAATGTGCTTGGTCGGCAGTGACGGTTTTTCATCACTTGGCTCGTGATCCAGGTAAATGATTATATAGAATGCCAGAGAATATTACCGTCATTCTTAATAGTAGTGTTACCTGTTAAAAAAATTAATGTTATTTCGAGCTAGCTCTACCGCCAGATTTCGCTCAAAGATACGTTATCAGACGACAAGGACCAGCTTTCGATTAAATAAAGAGTTATACAAATCGGGCCACCTAGTTTAAAGTTAAAATATTATAACTCAAAAATGTGTGACCAGACTTGAAGCACTACCTTTCGAATACAAAAAATATATAAAATTTGGTTTACGCAGTGAAAATTTATAATGTAATACACAAAAACAAACAGGCGAATTGAGAATCTCCCTTTTTGAAATCGGTTAAAAATGTTTAATTTTCTCCACAAGTACCAAACATATTTAATTTCCTCCCAATATTTCACAAATTGCTAGATTTTATAACAACGTTAAAATACTCAATAGAACCATAAAAGCAATTACTTTCTCTTTCATTTACAGCATATTAGATCTACTTGTTAAAGTTATGTTTATCTAACTATTTAACATACATACATATGTATAATAAATTCAGTACCTACAATAACTCTTTATTAATAATATAAACAGGACTAATCTAGTTACTAAGGTTGCGCCAAATACACAAACGAACCCTATAAAGACTTGTTTCATACCATGCGATCAACGAGTAACAAGTTTTGTGTCAATCTTTAGAAACTGGTAGATACATAGGTACATATTAATATAATATGTTGGATGTCAATTATTCTTTCTTTTGCTTATCTTTTCTTCTTGATTTTGCGTAGAAAACAAGAAGTGAATCCCTCTTCAAGCCTTAAATATATAATTACCTATGTATAAAACGAAAATCATTTATCGCCATAGCTAGGTACCTACTTATTAAATTTAGTTATCTGAAGTGTTATAGCAAAGAAAAAATATATAAGTAATATCCCTTATCAAAGAACAAAATTAATCACTTTGCAGTTAATGTTGCTAATGTATAACTTTTCGTGTATACAATTCAGTCTTTATAAAGTTTATCTGACGTCTGTGAGACAATTTAATGAATCAATTCAAATAGTTAGACGGTAGGCACTTATTTAGTTTTGGTTTGAATTAATAGAAATGTAAATTTTGGCGTTGTTGTTCTATTATTCAGTCGTAAGTCTTCGATTCAGCGGTTTCGTGCATAGACTATTTAATTCAAGACAACTCGGCGCAAATATAAAACGATAACTTGATTTAGGTGCATTTATAGAGACACTGTTTAACGAAGTAAAAGACTTAGTAATAATATTCGTTAGTTTGTGTTAATAATAAATTTTGGCTTGTTAAACAAGCTAAGAACCATAGAATTAATATGTTTTAGTTAAGCAATTATTATTCTGTTAACTAAGCAAAAAGTTTAAAAATAATGTTTTCATGCGCGAGCTATTAGTTTTATCAATAAAATATTATATAAGTAAAATAGAATCTAATTCTAAAAAATATGGGTATCTCAACACCACCTACATACCTATTCAATAACTGTTTATACATTTATTTTTAGTGACTTAGATTCTAATACGTCTTTAACTTATAAAATTAAAAATAAAAAGTCCTCTTCGCAGCAATGTATTTTAATCAAACAACAGTAAAGTTATTTCTGCAAAGTAACCAACTGCTTCGCTTTGCGCAGGAAGTACAATTTATTAAGCTTGGAATAATATTAATTACATTTAATCTTCACATTTCAGAGGTACGGAGAGTATTTGTAAGCTATTACAGTATCTTATGTCGGGATCAGATGGTGCCAGGATGACTACTGTCCCTCCATGGGGGCAAAGCCCTACGTCAAGTGCCACGGTACTGGCAAAGACTACACGATTCCAACACTCCTGGCTCCAATTACATGCATATGATTCTGAAATGACATTTTAAATTTTATTTCATTTAGTAGAGATACACACATTTAATCTGTTAACATTTTGAAAGATTAATTTACGCGTGATTAGTACCTATTACTTTTTAAACGGACGGCAAAATGTAAAAATGCATTTTAAAATGCGAAACGTTAGCAAAATACAATTTTTTTTGTTCAACAATACAAATAGTTTGCTATAATAACTAAGTGTGGAGCTTTCCAAAATTCATGGGACTGTGACATGTGTTCTAAATATATCATCTGCTATTATCGTATATTTACTAAACTTAAACTAATTGGAAATAATTACTAACAAAGTTAAAAAATACTACTTACGATTGTAAAAGAGGGGTATAACTTTACGATGTAAATGCAAGCGTCTTGCAATATCCTTCCTAGTTGTAACAGCTAGAACATAACAAGGCGGTGTTACACTGGCAATCCATCGTGCTGACATTCCACTTGTTGTAAGAACAACTATAATACTAGCACCACTGTGTTTAGCTGCAACAGATGCTGCTACTGAAGCTGAAATCCAGGGAAGCACGGGTGTTTTAATCTGGAAAGATAAATATACAAAATAGGATAAGAATACTTAACACATTACGTAATTTTCCTAACCTTTGAATTTTACTTTTGTTAGTATATAAAGATCAACATTTAATTACCATTGCATATTCTAACCGTTTGATTGACAAAGGCTTCATTACATATTCCAAACGAATAATTATTAATTCTTGTTTAAATTTTTAAAGAAAATATTTTTTAACCAAAAAATAAATGAAGACTACTATGACCATACCAAGAGTATACCCAATAATACCATAACCAACCACAAAAATAAAAATATAGTTGAGATGAAATGAGTTACCTCTTGAAACCTATTATGAAATTATTCAGACAAAAGTATTCACCGTAAAACTCGATTCATAAAAATCCCGTTTAGTTTGAATCTCCATTACATCCATAGCTCCAACCAGTGATCGCACTAACTGACTTTCCTTGTTTTGTTCATTAGTACTACCTATTAACATCACTCCATCAACCTGGTGTTTAATTATATTACTTCCAACCGAAAGAACGCGCAAATCATCAGCAGGTAATGATCGGTAATCTTTTATAATATCACCTATCACAAAAAATACAGATTTATAAGCCTGAAAGAATTAAAATGAAAAATTGTTATTTTTCCACAAACGTTTGATTACAGGTGAGTATGTCACATTAGCTCCTGCATTAGGATTACCTTTGTCGTGGGAAACTACGAGTAGTATTTTAATAAATTATACGTATTATTGTGTAGGGTAGCGCGTGTATAGGTATGTGATTTGTAAAGTGTATGTATAAAACTGTACAATGTATATATAAATACACTTTTTTTTACACCAAAATAAAAAATAGGTACATATAAAATAGAACAAAAATTACTTTTCATTAATATCGATTAAAAGGGTTGTGAAATTGCAATGAATTTTATACCTGTTTACACCATTGTATTACATCCATGAAATGTTCTTCGGTGGAATGATCAATCACATCAAGAAACACCCCATCTGTAAACTGTGATATAACATAATATTAACCTTTTAATAACCAATTGATGAAAAGTTTATGTTCAATAATATTTAAATGACCTGAATTATTTTTTTCAAGTCCGTTAAAGTGCTTGATTGTATCCATAACATAAGTGGCATTGATAAATTCTTGTTTTGTTTCTTAAATTCCAATAATTCCTTTAAGTTTGTCACATCTTTTAATATAACAATATCAACCTGAAACATTTTTGGTTAGTCTGCCTCTGCCATTCTTAAAACATGTTAATGTTTAAATAATTTGATACATACAATTTCATCAATATCTGGAGGATCAGTTACAGTTATTGTTACAGCAAAGCCAATGGGACTTCTGTATTTCACAGGAAATGTTTGAGGTAAATTATCAAACGCATTTATTACTTCTTTAATCGTCTGGAAATAAGCTGCATCATGCATAGTAAGATCCACATTAAATATATTAACACCAGATTTAACGAGAGCAAGTATCCCATATTTATCATAACTTGTATCATCTGAAAAATGTTTAAAAATAAGTTTCAATATTAAGAACTCTGACTATATAGATAGCAGTTTCTGTATAATCGTACTTTCGTCGTTAATTAATTGGTAAATTAAAACCCGTCTCTAATAAGACGATTAATTTGTCTACGGTGTAAGTTTCATAAGCAGGTGATTAATATTTTGTTTACCTCCTAATTTACCTCATAGTTGAACCTTATAGTTTATATAGAAAATAGAAATAGAAAATAGTTAATTTCTTCAAATCTTCTACAATTTTAAATTTATTTTTAGAGTACCTCTTTAACGAAATAAATTACCTCTATCATCCTGGTAGACGTAATTTAGGCGCAGGTAATTTATTTACTTAAAATATAAATTAATTAAAAGCTTAACTATAAGGTACTATTTTTTTCATAAAGTACTATATAATGTTTTCGAAAAGCATTTGGGTGTTAGTGTGTCAATATCTCTATTTCTATTTTTTCTATTTAAAAATAAATTATTTACTTAATTTTTTTCTTAACAATAGTCTGAATACATTTGAAGGTCGAATACCCTGTCACCGAATGCCTATGCAAAGCAAATAAATTTTTACACTGTTGATTTACAAAAAGGAGTTAAAATAAATAATTACCAAACGGGCTATAAATACTGGCAGTAAACAGATCCAATGAAGCTCCGAGGAATTCCTTAGAGTCGTTAATTCTATTCTTCTTAAGAAAGGAACGGGTAAACTCGTGGTCGAAAATCCTTATCCCGACTAGCAATATTTGAAATGCGAAAATAACTCCGTCTATCTATTTTTGTTAGGATTATGACTTATAAACTAAATCGATTTTAAAGAAATTTTGTAGAGTTATAGAGTTGACTTTGGGAAAGAATATAGAATATTTTTATCTCTGATTTCATCCCGTATATTTTGCCGTTTTATATTTTACATTAACGGCGTAGGATTACAACATTTTCGTAAAATGTTTTTCTATTTTTTTCTATTAAAATTAAGAAAGTATGTGTCCGGCATCGTCAGTTGGTCTTTTTGCACAACAGATATGCGGGTATCTACAGGTATTTTGACTATGTTTGTCTGTCACTAGTATTGTATATTTCACTACTATCGTATAATATTGAAGTGGCGATTTTTCAACGTAAATATCTTGGTACCTAATGAACAAGTCTTTATTGATGGGCCAACTTTTTCAGTAAAAATACTACTAAACTTGTGACAGTTTTCCTAATTCCTAATTATTAATTTCAAACCCAGCAAAATATTTGAACACTGAAACTAACATTATTTTTGTCGAATAGTACCTAACTTATGTACAGACATAATAAGCTTAGCTAATTACAGAATTATCATAGTCATTACGTATTCACATCAACTATAAGTTCAAAATGAATATTTAAATGTGTTATTAGGAATTCAGAAATTGTATGCGAAGTAATCGGATCTAAAGGTTAATAGATTGTTACATACCTAAAGTGTACATAATATTTGTGGTCTGAAATATGCGGTCATTCAAGATGTCAGCTGTAGTCTCATGATAAAAGAACTGAAACAAAGTGTTGAAGTATGGATTACATTTATCAATGTACCGGCGAAAACGTACATATGTATTAAGTGTGTAACTTTTCTATAGACTTACTTCAAGTTGGAAGCTATAGAAATATATATAGTATGGAAGCTATAAAATAAAAAGTATAAGATTTTTGTCTGACGGAAATAGGAATATATGCTATTGCCTGAGCCGCGTCATAGATGCGCACTTAGTGGTAAATAAGTTTTATTTATTGCAGCTAGCAAGGTGCCAGCTGTCAGGTCAGCTGTCAGGTCAGCTGTCAGGTGAAATATGTAAATGTTTAAGTTTCGGAGTTAAGTGCAAGAATATACATTCGGTCCAACCGAGTGTTCTAAGACAATCGCGCATGTTTTATACATACTATATTTACGTAGGAGACTACTGTCACGCCATCGCCTACGCCTGCGCCTACGCCCGAGCCTACGCCCGCGCCTACGCCCGCGCCTACGCCTACGCCTACGACGTCTTGTACTATATCGGTCACAGTTCTGTTGTTAAGGGCAGCGGAAGGGTGGTGCTGCATGCTCGTTTGCTACCTTAATTCCATAAAAAAACATCAAAAGCATAGAAGTTACTCACTTTAGATCTGTACACGCAGTACCTGTCGAAATCTACCCACCAAACCATATTAATTCAATATTACAGTTGCGCTAATATGTTAAGCTCTTTCTTACACACAGGATAATATTGAATATATTATTTAATAATAGTATTTAACCATAGCCTCGGTGAAATATAACACTGTTGTTATGGAAACTGATACAAGGTTTTTTTCTTGAAAACTTCTTTCGAGTACGTACGTACATGTCGGTTGGGGGTCGTAAGTGACAGTGGTCAAATTGCATTCAATCGCCTATCTGTTATTCCTTTAGCACAAATAAACATCCCTGCACCCTAGATACACGCTAATGAGAAAAAAAACACACACACCCAGATCGAGACATAACTCATAAATAATTCTATGATATATGTATGTTATAGCTTATTAATTAGTTTTATGGACCAAGACCCAAAACAAAATTTAAGCCCATCAAAAAAATTCCACCACTTCGCTGAAAATCTAACCAGGATTCGAACGACAGTCCGGCGTAGTAAATACTACGTCGCACCGTTCGTCAAAAAGTGATATTGCGACACAGCCACGGAATACCAGAACATGATGAGTAAAACATGGCCACATCATGGTATAGGGAAGAGCACTTCAATTTATGTGCGTAATTAAGTGGAGTTTGCGTTGGTGCCGACGCTCGGCACTTTCCAACGGTAAATGAAATTTACGTACGCCTCTACCTTTCGAACGTAACTTAAGTTATTGGCGCAAGATGTGAGACGTGGCGTTTCTCATCAGAAAAATACACCGATATTTGACATGACTGTCGTATTAGCAATTTTAACACCAATTAGTCAAGGCATAAATTATCAATGTTTTATTTTATCAAGGCATTAGTTTTTATAACATGCAAACAAAACATTACATTTAATCTTGTTAATTTTAAGCCAATAATGCAATGCACATCTTACAAATTTTATGTGCGAGCCTCCATCCGTACAATGTAATAACTTCATTCCAAAAAGCATTATAAAAATTTAATAATAAATTATTTATTTTTAAGCTATTGCATAGCTTTTATCGCGGGCCTTGGGCGCGGGGACCGAATGCAAAAATTTCGTAACGAAAATTTATTACACCCTACACACAGACATAGTTACTATGTCTATGCACCCACACATCGATAAATACCAGAACTTTTAACTGAGTTAACTAACTTTTACTTTATAACGGCTAAACCGATTTGGCTAATTTTAGTCTTGAAATATTCGTGGAAGTTCAGGGAAGGTTGCAGCGATGAGAAAATATGAAAAATTGCGAGCAAAATACTAAAAATGAAAATTTTAATTTCCCATACAAATCTTACCTGTCAAACATTTGATTTTCGCCCCGTCGGTTCGGTGTTTTAAGAATAATTACATGTAGATCTGGATTAAATAAGGTGTTGGAATCGACAACATGTATTCATAATAGTCGAATTATCGCGTATTTAGATTTAAAACATACAAAATAATAACATGACATAAAATAATGACACTATATTAATGACTTGAGGGTGATAGAGACAGTGCCATACAGGCAAGGCAAACTGTAAGGCACTGTCTCTGTCACCCACACATCATTCACGCGCCAAAAGATCGTTGTAGGACTTAAATGTCAAATGACAATTTTCTTTTTAAAAATAATTATTTTGTCAACTGAAATAGTTCGGAATATTTAAATCTTCTTTGCATCCGTTTCTAATAAAGATTAAAATGTCTTGCACCTATAATGTGCCGTTATGATGTACGTATTCTTAACAATTAGGCTTACGTCATTATTATGCGTCTCTTTCAGTGATATTGCCTATGAACTTTGATGTAACTTTTGATAACTAGGCAACTAAATGAAAACTGGTACACCACTTTCTTGGCCCACTGTAAAACAGTGAATAAGTATCTGTACTCGTATAATTTGTGTACAAAGTGTTTTAAATATGAATAAACAAAGTGCATTTATTAATGAAGAAAGTCACGAAAAAATTGTGAAAGAAAATGAGTTATTACTCTATATACATTCATTTTATTATTATTATCACAAATGCAGTATTATTTTTTGTTTTGTTAATTTATATATAATGATATGCAATAGCTTTACCGCGGCAGTCTCCGAGTGCCACACGTCTTTTTTGTTGTTCTTATAGTGCAAACCTGTATTATTTTTTACATTATATTGCGGATACACTTTCCTTCTAAATATCAAATAACAATAAGTCATTTAATGTATTTATTGGACAAGTTAATTAGGGTTTTTCATAAATTTTGATCCAAATTATTTATTATTTATTATACTGTAATAACTCCATAAAAAGCTGAAAGAAAAACACTGATATTGAAAAATTGTGGCTTTATTATTTATTTTAAAGGAATTTAAAATGTAAATCGCAAACGCTTGTCACTTAACCGAAATAGAAGGCTTTTAGTCTCGAAACGTAAGAGAAAAGGGTGCCCAAGACGCTGACTGCGCTCAATTACATTAATAATCTTTAGTTCGCCAAAACCGTTAATACTTTCTTCAACTCCAAACTAAAGTCGTTCTCGGTAATGAGACCGTCATTTAAGAAAATAAGTTAGAAATCATTTTTATTTCCGAAAATTACGAAGGGAAATAAATGTCACGTGAAATAAGATTCTTTTACTAAATACATTTTTATTGTATAAATGAAAATCGTAATCACTTCATTCTGACACTCACCTCTAGGTACCTAATTATTTAGAAGTAGTTCGTGCCCGCGATTCTCCCACGTAGGGGTCAGAAAATTACAAGTTCATATAATATACCTAATATTAAAGAGAGGGCATTATAAATAGTTACATAACCTACCATTCATTTTTTAACTGTCTTCATTTATTTTATTGGCAATTCCACTGTGTTTTTTATCATCGTAAGTATGATTCGTATGGATTTTTCTGGAATAATAATTTCATTTTTCTCCTATATTTTATCAGAGCCAAGATGACAGATGGGTCAGGGCTAATCGTTTGATCTGTAGGGTCATCAGGAGACGTCCACTCAACCCACGACTCGATCACTCACAGCGACATTAAACGCTCTGAGTTCATGAGATTACGCAGTTTTTGTGACGTATTATTTAAGTACTCGTATTTGTACACGTGACGAGATTCGTAAAATATTACAAAAAGCAGGTACCTTATATACCGCAATTACAATAAGAATAAGTTACAAGTCAATTCAACTCAACTGTAGTATTTGTGAACTGTTGTGTTATTTGTGAACTAGATATTGGTATAGATATACCGACAATAATTTCTGATCAAAATATTTATCTAAATATTTTAATCATAAATACATCCTCACCTCTACAGTTACTGGTCTGTGAATAAAACTGTCATTACGATTGGTTAGGTAAATAGGATGGAATTGCTACAATATTTTTTTAATTTGGCGTTTCAGTTCTCAGCATTACAACGAAAGAACGTTTAATTACCTCTTTATAACGCACAGTTGGTTTACTGCAAGCATAGTGCACTTGCACAATGCGAGGAGCAAAGGAATAAAATGGCGCTGGTTGAATGCAGATTACTTGACTTTAAACACTTTCGAAAGCAGTATGAAAAACGAAGTGTGATGTTTCTTCAAGATAAATAATTTTTGCAATGATTTCTTCAGACCTTCAAATGATTACGCAAAGTTTTTGATACTGTAGTGATATATATCAAAACATATCAAAACTGTGACAAGTCGTGCAATGTACAAAGGTAAAGCGATGCCAAAGGTAAAGGTAAGCGCGGTTATTAGTATTCGAATTCAGTCCTTTTCTATAAACGCTGTCAAACATAGAAAAACTAGACCTTTGACCAATAGGCAGGTACTCAACTTTCAGATTTCTTTTCGTACCTAACCCAACTACAAAATGCCCCATAGCCATTTAATTACTCTACTTCCATTGACTTTTACGCTTGTTTGCTTCTGTTTTGCAGCAAAAATGGGCCAACACGAGCAAAGGTATTCAAACGGTTTCTACAAACGTTATTTATTACTTGACAGTAACTATTCAAGCAATAATATTTTGCATACTTTTACGGCACACATAATAAATTGAGAAAACTTCGATGGTTAAAATTGTCTTACTAGAAGCTAGATTTGCGGTTTCATTATCATCATCATCATCGCAATCCATTTCTGACCTACTGCTATGAACGGGTTCACTCTTACACCCAAGTGCCTTAACAAACCTTAGCCAAGTGCGGATTGGCAGACTTCACACACCTTTGAGAACGTAAAGGACAATTTTTATGTTGCGTTTAGTTTAGCTCTGGCTATACAGTTAACATACGAGTATAAAGGCATGATCTAATAAACACTTTAATGTGCATTGCCCGCCGTGTGATTTCATGCACCTTCAATCTATGTCCGAGTATCTTGATCGATATCGGAACACATACAAATTGTTGTTAATAATCCTAGCTATTTATACCCCAAACATAGGAAGCAATCTAATCCCTACATCCAATTACCGCACACGAAAGACAAACAGGATTCATCTCATTATAATTTGTGTTTGTGTTTACTCATAAAGCCACGTGAAATTAATTGCCGGGTAAGATGTAATAAACTGAATATAAATTGGTGTGAGCACGTACGGATATCCGGACAAATTTATGAGAATAATATGAAAGTAATTAAGATTATGTCGGGCGCTTGCAATTTGGAAATAACAAGATAGCACTATGAAGCTTTTTGCATATTAATTAAAAAGTTTAAAGTTAATTGTTTTCTTTTAAAATATCAGCTGTACCTTCATTATTTTTTACCTTGTACCTTCATAATTGGACCCGCATAACTCGACAAACAAAACCGAACAAGTTAGCCAATGTTTAAGCAAGTTTGTAATAACAAAAAAATTCCACGGTCCACCACTTCTTCATTCGATAATAAAACCCTTGTAAAATAAATAAAATACATTAAATTTATGACTATCATTATTGTGACACAACACATCAATGGTCATGAAAAGTTTCATTTGAATTAATTTAGTACAAATTACAAATTGAATAAGCTTTCACTGACTTTGTAAAAAAATTATGGGTGAATTTTAAATAAATTGTTAAAAATCCTACAATCGCTGAAAGATTTAACCGATTTTAATAATTCCTTTTGTATTTGTACATCATCTGACCGGTAGTTTTTGAGTTATTCTTATTATTGCGTATCTAATTTATGAACGTTAACTATTGTGATAAAGCGATAGCTGACGGGTAGTTTTTGACTAATCTCTACTGACCGAATTTGCAGTCATTAATTATTTGTAAAGAGTTAGTTATTATAATATAGCTGCGGGCAGGATTCCAATGCAGGCTTCGAGTCTAAGATTCAACCACTCAGCTATCACATTGCTGATTTTATTTTGCGTATATCCCATTAATAAATATAATAAATCATGTAGTAGGTACGTGTACCAACATTAGCGCACAGAGTTGTATCACTTAATAAGCAGATTAGTTATGACGTTGGTACGAGTACGTATGAACCTCCATTCAGAGGCAGCAGACGGGCGATGAATTTTTGAGAGGTCTCGACGTGTGCCGAGAACAGTGACTGGGGTTGAAAGAAATCGGTCCACAGATAATGAAGCAGACGTGTTTCATCGCGACGCGAGTGGGTAATGGCGGCTCGTTGACAAATTTTGCGCGCACTTGTTAAAATTTTAATTGGCCGCGTCGTGGAAATTAGCCTGAGTTTTACGTACGGCGTATACATTATTTATGGACGCGTAGACGAAAAGTATACATGTTATATTATGTATATAAATTAAAGGCCTTAAGGGAAAAGTAAAGTTTGATGGATTCACAACGCGATACAGGCCACATTTTGCTGGTAATAGCAAAAGAGTTATTATTATTGCAAGTTAGAATTATTCATTCAGATTTATTTTAATTCTGAATCATGAATGTCTGAATTAAAGATGTTACTGATTCAATAATTAAATCGATCGATTGGTTACAGGTTGGCAAGGAAACTGACCCGATAACTTACTTAGTGGCATGAAGGACTGCATCGTAAAAAATGTCAGAACAATTGATGCATACACTATAGCCCGCAGTATTTCTAATAGCATGGACCTCAGACCAATAAACTATAGACGAAACGCCGGGAACAAAAAAGTGAAGCCAGCAATAAGTCAGCCTAGGCATGGACAATAATGACATGCTCATGAAATCTCAAATATCCATGACTCCAAAGAAAATATTTTGTATCAAAATTTGTTTTTTTTCGGCATACCTAGGAATGAAACTTCCTTGCCTGGTATAATTACCATCAGCTAAGAAAACCAATGTCATACGGAACCAATTCTGAATGTTCCTTCAGCATCTAAAGTATAAACACTCAAGGATTTTAGATTACCTGCCTCTTAAACGAAATTACTACGATACCACTCCAACAATGCCTTCACTCTCATAGTCGCGTCATCACTTAATACTGCAAGGAAAGCGCGACAGACGTTGTAATGAAGTAAAATATTCATCAGGCCCCGTCTGAGACCGGCTCGGCTGCCGAAACATGACCGTTATTCTGTGACAGACGCCTACTCCGATAGCTTTTACTTATTAATGATATGTGTGTATGAAATTCATGATGGCAGGGTTTTTATATGTTTGCTGAGATCTTCTAGAACCAATCGTGAAGATTTAATGTGGCTGATGAATATGATAATATAGATACAAAAACATATTAAAGTTATTTTTAGGTAAGTATATATTTTGTAAATTAAATTAACCTTTTTTGAGTTCACCGTTGTTAGATAATTATAGTCACTAAAAATTCAATACCTAAAATTTAAAGGTTACCAGAACTCCATTACTTAGTCCCGTTGAAAGAAGCACGCAAAGTTATTTCAAGATTTATCAAATAACTTATCAACTCGAGTAAAAATAGTTATCATCGTCAAAAATGTTTTCAGAATAAGGACACGGCTGAGGTGCGCACCTAAATTTTTGAGAGCTGTATGGCTATGAGTCGGCATTTTTGGATGACAATCTGTGGCGTCGCACCAAAAGGAACAAACATTGCCTACTACTTATGAATATCGCCGCGTCGCACCTAACACAAAGGTTTTCTGGCGTAGTTTTATATCCATCGACACTGTGGTTCTTATTGGAAGGAAGCAATATCATGTTGAAAATGAATAGGTACGTAATGCCTTGTCTTATTCCATGTTTAAAAATGTTCCTGTCATAATGATTCTCTGCAGTCAAAGGTAAGAAAAGGACAAAAAATATTTAACATAAAATATCTAATATCTGAATATTTTATCCGGATGTATTTGTAGTAACTACACATAGATGTAGCATACACTGACGTACAACTTAAGAAAAGGTCGAGAGATTATGACTGCCCACGGATATTATTACGTCGTCTCTTTAATGGTGACATTCTGGCATACAATCGCAGTAACGACGGGAAAGGAATCATCAAGATGAAAATTACTTCTAACACTTACTTTTTTCTTACTTACTGACTTGTTTTGGAACGCACGTATAGCCATCGGTACCGAAACTTTCAAAACTTGGGTTGTCTAAGCTGCACAAAAGCAGCTTGGTGAAGTATACTCTAAGGGCCATAATAATTAACACTTAAAGTTACTCCAGGTTTAATTTTTTTGTCCCTGTCATGTGATTCTCTAAAGTTAATTATTGCTTTTTACAAAAAAAATACCCGACTTCAACCTCGATAAGCAGAGTTAACTCAAAAACTACTCGCCAGATGGCGCTTAATTCAACATGTAGGTGTAAAGTTCTCGTCACTACAAATTAATCAAGCCCAAACACTAGATAACTACAGTAAATCGTTGAGGAGTTCCCTTGACTGTCTTTCGGCTTCATCAACTCCAGACCTTCATGAAATTGTAGCGCTTTCATGTACTTATGAAAACATTAACAAACACACTAGTCGTCCCTACAATTTTCGAAAGTTGCCCTCGATTTCTCCGAGATGCCATCATCAGATCCTGGTGATCCTTTTAAAAGAACCCCACTGCGCATATCTACTTTACAACAATAAAAGAATTATCAAAATCGGCCCATAAGCGACGAAAAAATCGATGAATAAACATAAAAAATCATATATACGGTCGAATTGAGAACCTCCTTCTTTTTTGAAGACGGTTAATAAAAAGAGAAAAACATTAATCAAACTCGGAGTAACTTTAAGCTGCGTATATTAAAAAGGTCCTAGGCCTCCTGTATGATAAGGAGAAACCTGTGCTCAGTAGCGTCTTAAGGTTGAGCCAAGTACCGAACTTAGTTGTTAGTAAAAGGTAATGCCGGACAAGTTGAAAATCCATACCACTGTCAACCGAAACTTTCAAACCAACAAGAAAGACAGAAGGAGCAAGATATACCTAAGTTTGTTCCTTGTTCAGCTTTTCAAGATGCTAAGACTTTCAAGTACCGTGCGCTGGTAAGGTGGCCGTGGACTCAACCAAATCACTTGTTTGTATATCTATGTGTATACGAGAAAGATAGGTCAATAGTTTCTACTAAAGTTATTTTATTAATTTTTGCTGTATATAACTGAATCGATATCTTCAATTTCTGAACGGCCTTCTGCAAATTACATGGTACATTAGCATACTTAGCGCTTCTGTACATCACAGCGACATACCTATAATTTTTCATGACAACTCTCGAGGTCAACGTCCGGCGAACGTCTTAAGATTTTAAAAGCGGACACAGCCTGAAAGTGTTCGTATGCAAACGTAAAAAGCAGGCTCTTTGCGTGGCTTGAGAGGCCTCCAGGATTTTTTTTCCATTTCATGCCTCCTACGTTTTTAGCTTTACATTTATATCGCTCTTAACTGGCGTGCAAGGGTTTTTGAATAAAATTCACATTCAAAAGGACACCCTGTGGTATCTCGTTCTGGGGAATTTGTGTGCAGTATTTAAAAGGCGTACTTAAACAGGGTAAGCTAAGGTCACCAAGTGTTTTCAAGTTTCGAGTCTTAAAAATCTTGTACTCACACTAATGAACGTCATTTTCACAACATAGCCTGAAAAATGGGTGATTACGGTTATCGCAGGCTCTTGAATAACCGAGCATTAGCTGAAAATTTTGAATACAAATTGTGGCAGTTTCGAGGGATCCTGGATCCTTACACCTAAGTATATTTTTGAAAAATATATTAAAACATAGTAAGCAATTGTTTAACAGATTCAGACGTATTCTTATTCCTTAGAATCTAAACCTATTACAGTACCTACGTCAGCAAATTTGAAAGAAAGGGATACCTACTTACTCACTTCGTTACCGATTTATTATTAATTTGCGTGGTAACACACGAAAACTAGAAAACACACACCCAGGCCACGAACAAACTTATTATTCTTTTATTACCTAGTTGGGAACCGAACCCAGGACCCTTCGAACAGGAGTCTGGCGTAGTACCTATTTCGCCGTATGTTTCATCATTGCTTTATATTTTATTATGTATTACTATTATTTCTTAAGATTCTTGTATCGCAAAACTGCCAACTGCGGAATACAACGTGTTGATTTTTTTTTACTGTCTATCACTATTTACAGTGCAGGTTTCCTAAAATATAATTATCGTAGTAATTACAGCATGAATGCAACGCTATAATCAGGCCTTTGTTTCTGAGATTCCTGACAAAGGTTGACAAAGGAGCGGTGCTTTAGTTTGGCAAGAGGCCCGTTACACGAGACACGGTGAATGTTGTGTGTGTGGCGTTACATGTGTGCGTGTAATTCACAGACTTCACTATTGTTCCTTGTGTGAAAGCACACTTGTACGATTTTAAGTTGGTTTTACGTTTGTTGACATCTTAAGCATATTTTTACTAAATAATACAAAGAATATATATTTATATTTGGAGAGCTGGCACCAATTTTGGGTAGGTATTTGAGGCAAGCTGAAAACTTGTCACATAGCTCTCCTATCATACCCCAACACAGTAGTGCAGACCTGGCTAAAAATCTCATATTGCCTCAAATACATCTTTATGAAAAAAAAATTCGTGGTCGGCTAAAGCCTCGATACTGACCAGCCAGATTGCCTTTCAGATTGCCTCAAATACCTACCCAAAATTGGTGCGAGTTCTTGGACCAATAAGTAAAGTTTAAAATCATGAGCTACAAAATATAATTCAGGTTCTTTTGCTTAACCAAGAAAGCTGGATTTTGTTAGAAACAATACAATAAATCTACGAACACTGTGGAGGATAACTGGACCGCCTCTTTGGGATACTTTCCTTAATATCCAATAAATATCCATAGAGTGGGGGTTGTTCCAGTGCCATAATTCGCAAGATCTTAGTATACAGAATATAGAAACTAAACAATATAATCTATCATGCTGCAGAAGCATACTCGTATATCACAAATCACACCTATAACATACTTCACGTAGTAATTCTATAGGTATATTTATTTAAAACTCTAATAAAGACTAAATAGAGTAAGAATTCATTTTTTTAAGATTTCAAAAAAGAAGGACAACCTCAATTCGACCGTAAATTCGCCTTTTTATGTGCGTTCAGGGATTTTTTCGTCGTTTATGAGCCAATTTCGATAATTCTTTATTGTTGGAATGTAGATATTCCAAGTACCTATGTATGCTCCCATGATAAGAACACCTGATCTGATGATAACATCTCATGGCATGGCGGTTAGTTTTTGAGTTATCTCTGCTTGGCGATGTTGAAGTCAGTTGTGAAATGTGTAACATACACTTCGCACAAACAGTATCACGCAAGACATATTCAAAATTCTCGCAACAATTTAATTTCGCTAGCAGCAGGGCGCAGCTACTCTACTGCATTACATTAACAGTTCGAAGCATCAGCAATTACTCCAGTCCAGTTTGTACAACTGCTCGTAGCAGACCGCACGACACTTGCAGTTAGTTGTCAACAAACTTTACACTAATAACTGAACGTTCAGTAAGTACAGGAAACCGCTACACCAAGCTACCTTAAGTAACGGTGAGTTAAGAACTCAATTTGTTAATCGAGACATCACTTAATATATTTGGTTATGTGAATGACTTCTTTGCAACTTAACTTTAACAAAAATAAATAATAAATATGGAAATGCCACTCCCCGCTAAAAACAAATTTAGTACTTGTGCTCACAGCTAAAGTTAGCTTGTAAGCAAAATTTACTTAAGGCATTTGAAATTATCGCCATCAATCTACAGGAGCGGAGAGCTAATATGCGTGGGTCACTGTTAAAACGAATACCATATTGAACGTGAAACAAATATTCACTCTCAAAACCCCATGGTTTCGAATTCATGAAATTTCATGACCAACTTAACTTAAAACTTATCATACACTTCTTACATTACGCTATTTATCAGCTACGAGACTGCAACGCAATCCAAAATTCGCTGTATCTGACACATACATTGACAAGATCCTAGTCGCTTGCAAATAGCGTTGTGTGGGAACTGCCTTAAACTGCGTCTCATCATCTAGTGGGATAATAATGAAGCATTGACCTACAATCATGGCGGAAAACAATATTTTATAATGATTTCTGATATTTTTTTTGCATCCAGACAAAGGATAATGGACTACCCTTCGAGAAACGCGGGAGGGGAGTAGTGAATGCTCATGCATACCATAGCTGCTGCATAGCTGGCTCCTTTGGTTACATGGGACTCACGAAAAGCTATGCTTGTATAACCTAGGTGCCTTACCTACTAAACACCACCTGAGGTTGGCTTTGGTCTTATGACCCTTAAGCCTTCACCGATACAACTCCGATTGGAGAGCCGGGGCGGTAGGGTTTCTGATAAATAAATAACACTAAATACGGATATCCTGTCTGAGTGCTATGGTCAGCACGTGACAGAGCAGCAATGATTAGACCACTTCGCTTTCTTTATTCTAATAGCTTCGGTATTATAGGCTTTTAATAATTCATTTAGTGTGGAATTAATAACGATAATTTATTTATTATTCCTAACTTAATTACAAACGGTCTAAGATAACTTGAGCGCCATCCACTTAAATTTCAGCAAATGTTTGGGTAGGCGCCTGAACAACCTAGGAGTTATGACATACTGGCAGTTGAGAAGTGAATAAATAATAAACTAACAATTTATCGTTTTACGTGCCTCCGAAATGTTAATTTATGCAACAGGTTTTTTTGGTCATTATCATCGTCTTAAATAATACGGACACTTGTAAACACGTATTGTACACACGTATCTATTTATTTGATTGAAGCGCTCATAGCCAGGCGGCTTGCGTCGATCCTAATTGATGGACAAAGTTGAGCAACAGCGGGCGCGGTCGGTAATTGGATAGGTAACCGCTAATGGCATTCTTGAGCGCTTCCGTGCTTCGGAGGGCACGTAAAGCTGTCGATCTCGGTTGCTATCGATAAATAGCAGTCGTTAAGCCATGTCGGAAGGACTTTGGGCGACTGGAAAACTTCCGACACTGGGTTTGCCACTAACCTATTCACCAATCCGCACTGGAGCAGCATGTTGGAGTATGCTCTAGGCCTCCTCAATAATGAAGAGAGCCCGTGCTCAGTAGTGGACCATTAATGGGATGTAACCACAGTATTCCTTATACTTCAAAATGAAAAGAAGAAGATACAGGCTGTCACACAAATGGTGCCAATTATTCTGTATGGTCCATTATGCCGCTCAAATGCGGAGGGGAAAATTTGAAAATTTCAGATGTTACCCATATGGAATAGTTTTACGAGTATTGAGAGGTATATCAGATAAGAAAATATATGGCATAAGATATAAGTAGTAGAACTGGCTTTTGATCGACAAAATAGGGACATGTTAAAATGAACTGCTAATTTATTTGGAATCGCATATTATAAGCTAGGTTAACCTCGCTTCGGAAAATTAATACTTAAAGCCACTAGCACTTGTTAGCCTTCCTTACAAATGTGGCTACACACAAATATTTTTTTAAACTAGCTATTACAGACATTAGGGCTTCAAACAAACAATATTATTCACTTTATCATAATTATAGATCAGTACTACTACAAACATCAATTCTATAATCTGAGCTATAGAGTGTCTCTTCAATATACCTCGACCTATATAAAGTTAACGCTAAAAATTTAAACGCGGTAATACTCGAAAATCTCCAATACAAATTAATTGTGTAGAATAAATAAAATATATTTTACTGAATAATTAATGGCAGGCGTTGCGAGAATTCGCCGTCGCCTCGTTACTTATCTTTTCTAACAATTCGATAATTGGATCAAGATTTGTTCGTGGACATTGTGACATACTGCTAAATAGATTATCATTAATGTTACCACCAAGACCTCTTTTTTGCTTATTTATAAATGCTGCGATTGCAGCTCGTTAAAAACAGAGGAAGAATGTACCTCTTTAGTAGTATAATAAAGGATATATTTAGGTAATTTAGGTTAAAGGTTGGGATTTTCTGTGACAAATTGTGATGACTAAACAATGACATGTCACATACAACGAAACAATCGAAAAAGAGTTTTTCATTATGTTATTTAATAAATAATTGTAGCCAAACAATTTTGAGCAATCCTGATAGCGGCTACAGACTCACGCCGAGAACCCCCGAGAACACCCGAGAAGCGTGAATGTGATCGCTTTCTCGCCGTCTCGTTCTCGGGCTCGCCTGTTCTCCGATCGGTGTCGGTATTTTTGCCCGCTTCAAAGGGTTTCTCGGGCGAGAAAAGAGAACCGTATCACATTCTCGTTCGGTCTCAGTGGGACCGTTGTGTGTTTTTGTATTAGGTACCCACATTTCTAGTTAAAATAATCTACTGTCCGTGGTTACCAATTATTATTATTATTTTAGTACTTATATTAATTTATTTCTTATTTTAGTATTCACAAGATTATAGTATATTAATGCACACAAAACCAAAGCCGCTGCACTGACGTCCATTCCGGATGACGATCGAGAATGCGAATGAGAAGGTCGCATGAGTGTAGATGCCTTTTCGGTTCTCGCGCAAATTCTCGGCAAGATTTCTCGGCGAGACTTCTGGCGTGAGTCTGTTGGCGGTATGAGAGTAGCATCTGATCATGCTCGTCATAAAATTGCATTGTCGTTTAAACTAAAGCATTAGGTATGTAAAATTTTACGTCCAAAAAAGTATTAATTCGAATTCGGCTTGCAAAGACTCAATCACACAAAAACATTGCAAGTTAAAAAAACTTGTCAAAGATAAGGAATTTTCAAAAATATCCGCCCAGTTCAATAGTAACTTTGAGTATTCCGTAGTCAGTAGATATCTAATATAAAGGGTATCTTTATTTTGAAAAGATTATTTTAAAAGCAGTGTGTAGTGAGCACTTAGAGAAAGTTGTCTTTACAGCGGCCTATTGTGGGAGTAAATTATCTCGATGAGCACTAATTAAATTTCTTTGCGCTTTGCTATGCCAAATGCGCCCCTCAATAGAATCGTTGTCATCTCACCATGACCCGAAATTCAATAGAATTTCAGTCTTACGCACCTGTTCTTAAGAACTACTGAATGCATCACAGCGGTTGGTAATAGTGATACTAAACAATTGTTTTGTTTGAGCAAGCGATCGTGCGAATTTGTGTCTTGTTAGCCATTTTGAAAAGGCCTTTGTTATGCGTTTCGCTTTGTTGAACTGTTTTAGTTTGAATAGGCTTCATTACTAGAGGTCCATTGAGTGTTATGCACTGTAATCTAATGAAGCTCCTGGTGCTAAATGTTTCTATGTCATTTACTTTTAACGGATGTGCATCACAGCAGTCATTTATATTACGAAATACATAAAAAAGGAAACAGGCAGGACACTCGTTCATCATGAAATGAAATTTGGCTAAGAAGTTTTTTATAGATACCTTATTAAGAACGTATTTTGACATATATACACCACTCATAAGAGTCTAAACTAAGGGTTGAAAGTAGCTCGTGAGTCGACGCCCTATATACATATTTACCAAATTTCGCACACGAGGCGACGCGTCTACTATGCGTGTCCTGTCTATGAACACTGCAGTGTCGGTGAACTGTGGATTGCATCGGAGTCGTGTAGGCGTAGCTAATAAATAGCGTAGTGTGTGAAGGGCCTTATTCTAATTCTAAGTCGGTCACAGTTGTTATGGGCGACAGCGGAAAGGTGGCGCTGACCACTCATTTGCTGCCTTAATTCCATAAAAAGTGACGTAAGTGATCAACTAAGAAAGGATTTTTCTAAATCTTTTTCCCCTCCAAAGAAGTAAAAACGTAGGCGAAGCCGCCACAATTATCTAGTAGGTACATTATTTTCTGTAGGTAAGTACACTATAATCCAGATGTTTAAAAAAACATCCCGAAAGACCGATATGCGATATTTAAATAGGATTAGGTTTTGTGAAATATATTCGATTTAACAGCTGGATAATCTAATTTGAATATTAATGAAAATGAGATTCAGTTTCGTTTGGAGACCGCTTCCAAATTCAATCACAATTTATAACAGCCGCGTATAATTATTGAAAGGTCTATTATAGGGACTCCGTTACATTTACAAGGGTGTGTATTATTATTTATTTATTTTTAAGATTTACTGCTGATGCCAAAAATCTGAGCCAATGTGCCTAATGCCAATTCATTTCATACATACATATTAAAATAATAATTGAAGATTCCTTTCCATCTCATTTCCCATTTTTCCCCATATATCTTTCTAATCATGGCTTTCTTAATTAAAAGATAAAAAGACTTAAAAAGTATACAGTAAGTATATAGTAGACTAAAATGCAGTATAGGTATCATTATAACTGCACCACGCAAATTATGTTTTGTTTGCCGCACTACAATGGATATGAATACTAATTTCAACTGCCTAAATAGACATTATGAAACTTAAATGAAGGATTAAGTATACATAGTTATCTCCCGAATCTATGTGTATAAGTATGTTTATTTAAAAAAGGGTTGCCGTTAGAATTGTTACACACAGATATTTTTATAGCCACCTTAGTTTTGCTCACAACCACAAATTCGTACTCGCGGGAGTTAAAAATAAAAATATTACCGTAAAAAATGTCCCAAGAAAACCATTTTCCAGGATAAAAATATCTTGTGTCCGTTTCAGAGCCTATAATTACATCCACATAGCGAATTAGGAAAGAAAAACTAGCAGCAGGACAGAAACATAGAGATACCTTCACATTTATAGTACTAGTATGAGTAGGTACACTATAAAATACAATAAAAAATCCAAAACATAGAAACTTTTCAAACAGTTCTGCAAAAGAAGAGGAAGTATTTATAACTTTCTTAACAATTTCACTTAAACTCTGACATCTCGTAACCAGGCACCCTGAAATAGAAAAATCCGGGTCTGTAATAATGCCTGACGTCACTAAATTCACCGTAACACAGAGTAATATAGCCACGTAGAAAATTGACAGCCAAATGCAGTAGGCCAAGAAATCGTTCTAGATTTTCCTTGTGTAGTGAACTGTTTTATTAAGATAGATTTTGGCTGAGGGTAACACCGCGGCGGGTGACATCTCCAAATATTACCATTTAAACAAGTTTTATGTAAATCGGTACGAGCCCGCCGGAACTTATTTTCGGACGGAATTTTAAGGCGGTGCGTTTTTCTTCGCGACTTTAAAGGCGAAAAGTTACAAGATTTCTGATACCGACTTAATGGGATTGGCCGCTGTTATGGAGCTAATTCTGAATTGATTAAGCAACTTTTTGTTTCCTCGTAATTTTGCCTTCAAATTCTACTTTCGTTTTATTTTCAATTTAAACGACCGTCATTAGATGAGAAGAGTGAATTTAGTGTCTCGTTTCGAATATGATAAAATAAAATAAATTTTGACTTCAATTAATAAAATAAGCTCATTGTGAACTCCATCCACCCTTTTTATATAAATAACCGAGAAACCAGTAGACCAATTCGCGTCAACTAGAAGATACTATTACTAACAAGTTGTTAGTAACAACAACTTTATTATTACTTATAACAAATAACATTAGGTAAGAGCTATCCTTTTCCCCATCTGAACCTAGTTGTTGCCTACTCGTTTGCTGCCTTCATTCTATGAAAACACGTTGCTAACTAATATTTAATCCTTCATATTCAATACCATTTCCTCAAAACACTACAGCCAACATTCACTCCGGGGCTTATAACCGTGTCCAGGCATACTCGTAAGTTCTGGTATATAAGCGCTCTGAGATTCCTACGTGGCACGCTTGCATATGTTTCAGGGTAAATTGATTCTTAAGGCACTAACTTCAAGTGAATTCCAAACAATTTTGTCATGAAAAGCATTTGACAACATACAACGTTTTGCTCTTAAGAAGGAACCTATGTTCCGTTTCACTACACTACAACCATAATTATTTAGTTCGAAAACCTAATGCTGTTAGGTTGAACCGGTTAGGAAATAAATTTACAATACATCAACAAAATACATTTTGTGACAATGAAATAATTTAAAAAGCCAATTATTAACAATTTTTTAAAGCCTGTTTGAAAATCAATCGATTTTCAAACTTTAAACCCTAGTTAACTTTTTTAATGTTGGAAATTAAAATATTTCTTTGCTGACTCAATACTGAGCACGAGTCTCTCCTCATAGCTAAGGAGGTCCAAAGCAATTTTTAAACTTTTTATTGTGGAGTAAAAGAAAAGTATTGGCCTAATTTCATTATTTTAGCTTTGTAGGATAATTGCTGCAATACTGCTCCGGCCGCTTTATCCGAAGCATCCGTCATGAGGGCTAAAGGTACATTAGGTACAGGATATGATAACATGGCTGCGTTTTTAAGACTTATTTTACACTTTTCGAATGCGTCAATTGATTCCTCAGTCCACGGAATAGACGATTTATCTTTACGCTTAGGATTTTTCAAAAAAGCATTAAGAACTGACTGGTGTACGATGGCATGAGGTATACTTGCTCTATAAAAATTTATCATCCCTAAAAAGCGTCGTAACTGTTCAATTGTTCTTGGTCGAGGATATTCGACTATCGCTTGTACTTTATGTTCAAGCGGTCGGATTCCGTCCACTGAAACTTGATAACCTAAAAATTCGATACTAGTTTTACCAAAATCACACTTGGCCAAATTTATTGTTATGCCAAAATTCTTAAAGCGTTCAAAGACTTTGCGTAAATGTATTTTATGTTGTTCTAAACTCTCGCTTGCGATAATTATATCATCTATAAAACTGAAAAGGAAATCGAATCCTTTTAGTACGCTATTATTCATGAATCGTGTAAATGTCTGACTAGCATTACGCAGTCCGAACGTTAAACGCATAAATTCGAATAAACCAAATTCAGTAATTATAGCCGTCTTTTCGATATCCTCTGGTGCTATTTTAACATGATGATACGCCTTATTAATGTCTAAACGTGAAAAAATTTTCTTACCTGCCAAAATATAGGTGAAGTTGTGCAGACGCGGCACGGGGTACATGTCCGGCTTGGTGATGGCGTTGAGACGCCTGTAATCACCGCAAGGTCGGATATCCCCGTTCTTCTTCATCACGACGTGCAGTGGACTCGCCCACTCACTCTTCGATGGTCTGCATATCCCCATCTCCTGCATCAATCTAAATTCCTCTTTAACTTTATGATACCTGTTAGCGGGAAGAGGTCGCGCTCGTGCTCGCACTGGAGGTCCCGATGTCTCGATGTAATGATAGACATCGTTGTTAGACTCGCACTCCTTGAATAAAATAGGCTTGGTGATTTCTGAAAATTCAGACAACAAATCAAGAAAAGGGTGATTAGAGTCAACGGTGTTAATTGACGGGTCAGTATGAGTAATTATGCTGCCGATTGTTAGCAAATTAGTATTTCTATCAATTAATTTTTTTCCCGATAAATCTACTAATAATCCATAGTGACGTAATAAATCGGCACCGATTATAGGCTGTTTAACATTTGCAATAATGAACTGCCATCGAAATGGTCTCCTAAGATTTAAGTTTAATACTAAATTCTTAACACCATACGTACTAATTTCTGTCCCGTTGGCTGCGTACAACTTATATTTATGACACTCACTGTTGTCTCTAATCTTCTTGGTCACGGGTAAAACTGACACATTTGCCCCTGTGTCCACTAAAAATCGTAAACCGGTATTGACATCGGTAACGCACAAGCGGTGATTACTAGTGTCGATACAGTTACCCGCCGCCGACTGTACCGATTCTAGTTTTCCTTCTGCTCCTTTCCTCCCTTCCAATTACATGGCTTAATGCACTTATGAGCTCGATTAGCAAAACGGAAGTGGTAAAAACAAAGCCAGTCTGGTGACTCGGGATTGCGTCTCTGCGCTGAATTGTTGCGCCGTCCCCTGGATTGTGATCTACCACGCTGGTTCCAAGGTTGCCGCCATCGCTGTCTGCCTCTCTGCATATTATCGATCTTCTTGTTAAGTTTAGAAATTTCCGCCACCAGAAACTCATTAGTAGCCGTCGACGTAGAAGGAGTGATTTCTGCGATTGTGCTGCTCGATCTGGATGATTCCATCACCTTGTCCGCGATTTCCGCTAACTTTTCCAGATTTTTAACTTCGCTGACCGTCAAGATTCCGCGTACCGACGCTGGCAAGTGTCCCGTCCACAGTATGCGTAATGTATCCTCCGGAAACTTCTCGCGAGCTAAATCTTTCATGCGTCGTAGCAGCTGCGAGGGCTTCTGGTCTCCCAGGTCAACTTCGCTCAATAATTTTTGCACTTGACGTAACTCGGATTCTTCGTATATGGTAAGTAATCTTTCTTTCAAAACGGTGTATTTTTCCTTTGCTGGCGGTTGCAGAAGTAAGTCGGTCACCTGCTGTATACTGTCCTTCGATAACTTGGTGATCGCTAAGTTGTACTTGACCTCGTCGCTGAGCTTCTGGTTCGCTATCGCCGCCTCGAAATGGATAAACCATAGCCGCGGTGTATCCGTCCAAAATTCCGGAATCCTTGAAGACACTGTGATTTGCGATAAATCACTATTAAGCTCGACCGGTGCAGGCAATGGCGCGGGCGCGGGCTTGTATATAGGCACATCCGGATTCATTTTCGCACCGTAACACGTAACGTTCCAATTTCAACACGACACTCGCTATTGCACTGAGTCCAAAAACGTCGGGGTCACCAATTGTGGAGGAAAAGGGGAGATCTCCCGCCAGGCGATGTCACTGCCTGGGGACCGCGGCCCGAATGTTAACTTCGGACCATTTGTATGTATAGTTTGTATATCTTGAAATCTTGATAGCGCGGTTGTGGATACGTCTCCTGATTGGCCAGTTCAGTATGACGCGTATGACGTAGCCTATTGTTTCACTGCACTCGTCGCTCGTGGTTGCGTGGTCATCATTATGTGCGGCGCGCGCTCATATTACTTTAGGTATCGCGCCGCTACATCACTCCCCCTCCACTATTGGGAGATGTCGTCACTCTCGTATGCCAGTGTTTTCCCATCGGCCATGTGTGCCGGAACAATGCGTGCGTGCGCAGTCACGGGAGGGGAACCGCCAAACCTCTGCTGCGTGCTGCGGATCGCTGAACTTGAGCCGGATGAAGGAACCAAGGCGCGCTTATTCGAAGGCTGCTCGTGGAACCTGGTCATTATGCTCGTTGCTGCTGGCTGGAACTGCTTGACTCCTTGTACTTGCTGTAGGACGTCAGATACTTTGAGAGGATTACCAAATCACGTCGGTCGAACATCACGCTGACAAATCACGTCGGCTGAATCACGTCGATAAATCACGTCGGGGTCACCAATGTAGGATAGCTATGCGTGTCCTGTGTGTGTGAGCGAGTGTGTGGGTACCTTGCCTACACCGGGAGTTACTGCACAGAATTAAAAGTCCGAATGCCGTTGAAATATTTAATTTCGCAAAAGCCTACGGGCCCCGGGCAACCCGTGCTCTCGTGCCAGTTAGTGCGCAGTAACTAACTAGCTCCTTGCATACATCACGCTTGCATACCAAACCGCTGATACAGCCATTCACACTTAGGTACATACATTATGTGTCCCTACAGCTTCATTAATTTCGGTTCTACGATGACAAATCCCTTTTGGGTTTTTATTTCCCTATAAAATCACACCGAAAACGAAGTTCCACTCAAACTCTTACTATGAAAACACTTGTAATCCCCTTTGCAACAACTATTCCAATTTTATAAACATTAAGAAAAGGCCATAATTGAATGGCTGCTAGCAAATGGGAATCGTCTGAAACGAGCTTCTTAATTGCGCCGGGAAACTAATAAGAACAGATAGTTACCAGAAGTATTGAACGCGTAGAATAAGGATACAATTAGTGTTATGGTACCGCAATATCCACAAGAAATGAACTCTCGTGAGTTCATTTGCAGAATATGCAATATTATATTATTGCAATGGGTCTAATTTGTATATATGTACATATGTATTTGTTGTATAAATGTAATTGCAGCTAATTGTAAACTGTTAATATTTGTATTGCTGATGTATTTTGAAAGGATTTATAAAGCAATTAACCCTGTTATCTGTTTTGCTGAAGAATTTATTCAGAATTTCTTCTTTGCTATAAATTATAAATATCCTTACCCAATTTTTTTTGACACAAACGAAAAAACAAAACTATTTATATTTTTCACAACATTATCTGAATAGATACATATAGCCGAATCGGGTAACGACAAGTTTATACTTACAATGGCAAAACTTGACTCAAAATGTAAAAAGTTTAAACGTTTAAATTCGCATTGGGAAAGTTACCCATTACAGTGATAGCTTACTTTAACTGCCCATTCTGAAGACACGCCAATTCTTGTCCATACTTTTTATATTTCTTTATAAAAACACTTTTATTCAGTTAATGTGGTCGTTTTACAAAGTGAGGTTGTCGTACTCAGTACCTACCTCCTTATTTAAATCTAATAATTATTTTATGTGCAATTTACGACCCTTTATATCTCAGAAAATTGTTAATAAATAACAATACACACTCATAGCCCCACGACTCCCTGTGTCCTGGGTGCCATGAAAAACCTACCTACAAAATCAAGACGTACACTCAAACCGAGTACTGAAATTTTAGCTCACCATAAATATAGTCATAATAATATGCGTACTTAGCACAGTTATAGTACGTAAAATAATAAATTCACCTTGCTTCATGAAGTCCCATTGGATTCCAGCGAAGTGAACGTACTATGGCATTCGTGACATGAATTCATGTCGTTGGAATTTAATGAATAGGAAACATATTTTACTAAACTGAAAAAAAGGTTAAAATATCTGACGGTTCCTCAAAATGTTTTCAAAGGTACCCTATGTGGTCTTAACCACACTTTTGCGTTTTGATTACCACAAGATCAAAGTAGCAACTATTGCACGTCTATTAAGTCGTACTCGTAATTCCACAGAGCATGGAATTTCCCTTTCAAGTGAGAACTTTTAATTTTATTTATATTTTACTGTCAATAGTCCTCAATTAAAAATATACATATTTACAAATAGAAAAGAAATGTGCATTCAACTGTTTTGCCTTTGCTTAATAAATGTACCTACTTATTTAAAAAATAACATAAATAATTTGAATTAACATTTCATTTCATGGATAGTAGATACTATATTTATATTTATCGTATCGTACGAATAAGCAAACAATGTAAACCGTGAGAAATAAATTGATACGGTCCCGCTGGATCGTAGCAGTATAGGAAAACATGGATATTTTTCCCGTTAAATAATGTAACCAGTAGAAAACTTCCCGCACATTCCCAAGAAAGAACATCTTTTCTATGTGTACTTAATCGGGAACTTTCTTTATCTTTATACCAAGGATTACTACGTGATTCGGTCAACCGCATGAAAAAACAGAGATGGAGAATTAAATAGATTTTCAAAACTGCAACGAATGGAACGGGTTCAGCCAAGCCAAAACTTTTATTTTAAAGCCAATAGTTTTAAAGTAAAATATTCAAATAGAAGCAGATAATTCCGAGTTTATAAAAGAAGAAGCAAACCTCGGGCTTAACTTTTTAAATGTCTGACCTCTGGCAAGATCGCCGCTTGATTTATTGACTCGTATCTCTGATCGCAGGGCTGGTAACTGGCCGGTGGTATAGACGTCCGCTACTCCGTCTTCAAGTTTTCGGTGCTTGTCTTGAAAGGTAGAATGTAACAAATGTATAATATGATCAAACTTTTCGCGGAAATAACGAGATCTGTTAATTCTATTTCACTGACTTGATTTTTTTAACCGACTTCAAAGGAGAAGGTTCTTGCTTCGTCTGATATTTCTTGTGCGTTTACCTCATGACTTTATACTGGACTAGCGAACCGCCCTCGCTTCGCTTCGGGACCCGTAAGTATCAGCCGCGTAGGTCTCGCTCCCGTAGGAATTTCGGGATAAGCTCCCGATCCCGCGGGATTTTCGGAAAGACAGCCTTGTTACTTTTATATTAATATGTTTGTTATGAAGCTATACCCATACTCGTCGAAGTTTTTCCCGCGTAAAATCGGATCCCGCGGGATTTCCGGGATAAAAAGTGTCCTGTGTTATTCTGGGTTATAAACTATCCGTGTACCAAATTTGATCCAAATCCATTCATCCGTTTTTTCGTGATTGAGGACCAAACATACAAATCTTCACATTTATAATATTAGTAGGATGCCACAGAATTCGCATTGTGCGAGTATTTTTGGCGCGCGAAAATGTTTAATGAATTTTTTCACAACTTCTACAGAGCAGTTGAGTGGAGGGAGTTTTTCCCGTGTAAATCTCGATCTCGCGGGAAGTCCGGAACAAAAAGTAGCCTATATACTGCTCCATAACCTTCTCTACCTTCCACTGAAAGTCCCATAAATATCTGAACCCGCGACCTATTTCCCGAATATGAGTTTTTCCCGCGTGAATAAGGATTCGACGGAATTCCGGGATAAAATTATCCTGTATATTGCTCCAAAACTGCCTCTATCTCCCAGTGAAAGTCCTATAAAAATGAAACTCGCACCTTCGCGCATAGTAGTTTTTCCAGCGTGAATCCTGATTCCGCTGGAATTCCAGGATAATAAGTGGCCTATGTTTTGCTCCAGAACCTTCTCTATCTCTCAGTGAGTCTCACAAAAATCTAAGCCCGCAACAAAAATGACAAAACTTAAGTCAACTCGAATAAACACTGCACCTCTAATTGTACCAACTTTATCCCCATTTTTGCATCCTTTGCTGGCTATTTTTTAAATACTGATTTTACATTGAAAATTACTTATTTCACTGTAATAATTTTTAAACATGGGGTTAAAATCATTTTCAGTTTAGTCAGAAAGTTACCTTAAAAATTTACAAATTCCCGCATTCTTTTGTGTTTTTTTTCTTTTCCTTACAAAATATCGAAAAACTGAGAAACACGTATTCTATTAATTTAAGTGATAACCCTTTGTTGCAAATTTGAAGTAAATCGGACGACGTTATAAAAAAATTCCATACAAACTTTAGTCACCTATCCCTAGGGAACCTAAATATTATTCGAAAAAAAAAGTAGCCTATAATAGACACCAGTATATAGGTAATAACTTTACCAAGTTTCAATGAAATCCATCCAGTGGTTTAAGCGTGATGATCGGTCAGACAGACAGACAGACAGACAGACAATAAATAAAAAAAATATAATTTTGAGTTCTATCTCGATATGTAAGTGCCCCTTAGTCGAAATTTCAAAAAAATATTCAATGTACAGAACACGTGCTCCTACAGTTTTATTATAGTATAGATGAATCGATTTTGATAATTCTTGTTTTATTAGAAAAGTATTGCTATTAGTCTTGTCCCATATAAATTTTAGCGATATCATCTTTAAGGTGGACAGCTAGTTCAATGATAATACGCATGTAATATGTAAAATTGAGTCAATAGCATCTCAGTTAGACTCCGTTGTTCAAACAAACAAACTCTTGTCAACGTGATAAATAATCAAACCAAATTACTCAAATTCTGCTATCTAAATAAAGTATATTTTGGTAGCCCTGACTCTTTACGGAACCATTTAAATGAGAACGTTGTTTCCTTTGCAAGCTGGCTTCTAGAAAACGGGACATCTATTTTATCTATTGAATTATTACTTTAGTTCCCCTGAATGTAGGTCGTTTCCTGTTTTTCTGTTAGCAAAGTAATAAAAAGTAGGGTTTTAAGACAAACTTTAACGTTTTGCAGTGAAACCTTTCTTGAAATTTTGTGTAGTTATGCATATGTGTGTTACAAATTTTAATAAGGAATAAATTATGATATATTATCACTTAATTCAAACTTACTTTTTATTACCATGCAGGAATTTATATACATTTATAATTACCAAAAGAATTGGTTCTTTAAAACACATTTTTTTAGCCCTTGACTACGAACCCACCTGATGCAAGTGTTAAAGAAGTCATAACGTAAAGCGTGTTAACGTAGAAAAAACATTTAGCAGTATTTCACTGAAAATTTCTTATAAAATGTTGTGTCATATCGTACTCACATAAATTTACGTTATAAATCATATTTCTAGGGTTAACGTCGCGAACGCTTATTCTAGGTGTGCTCCGAAGACTGGAGGTCGGAGATAAATTCTGAGATACCAGCTTCACCCGTGTCGCGGTTATAATACGATCTTGTAGTATAATAAGATGTGGTGAGTTTAATGTGAAAAGAATAATTTTAAGCATGAAGATTATAATTATGAATATTGATTATTATATTTTTATACATATTTTAGGAATAGACTATCCTGCAACGTATATTTATCTCAAGTTATAAGAGGCATATTAAGATGAAATACCGAGGAATACAACTGTAACCACATTAAAGTAGCGTTTAGAATTTATTTTTTATCAGCCTGTTGTCACATGTTCACAAAAAAAATTAAACAATCTTGTAGGGATGAAGCCAATCAGAACTCGTATCTTATTTTAATATGGACTACGTTCTTGTTTTACTTTCCTCCAATAAAATAAGATATTGCAAAGCTGTTTTAAATAAACATGCATGATTAAAATGCATTAGAATAATTATATCGTGCGGCTTACCTGTTATATACAAACGAGAAATGCTCTAGAAAGAAAAACCACTTCGCTGATAAAAGTGAAAACATATGAAGTGTGCTTCGCGAAGCATATTTTTAATTTGCATACGAAATGAAAACTAGGTCGAGTAAGAAGAGGTATTATTATATTATTTAGATAGTCATAGTGGTTCAAACAGTCGACTTATTATAAAACTTTACTTAGCTATAACTTCATATTCATTTGTGTTTTCACGCGCCCTATTTGCGAGACCTAAAATTATTGTACTTTAAGTACCAGATCTTTTGAATTCCTTTTAAGGGTTCTGAAAGGTAAAAAGCGTAAACCTATTAGTATGCTGTTAGTATGCCTGTCCCTCTGTCTGTGTTTCACAGAGCTCTATCTCTTGAACTGAAATGAGTACACTCCTGAATTATTTGTTCTTCCAGTGGCCACAGTAGCACGCAGCTGGTAAAAAATTCGGGTGTCGTATTTATGTAGACTTACTTCTCTTGAAGGTCACCCGTTGGGTACGGAATTCTATGACGTGAAAAAAGAGACAGAAGGACACTAAATTTTTTCTGTCTGGCATTACGTGACGGTTTTTTTTCTTTTTTTTACAAATTGTTCTTGTGCCACAATCCAATGCTATCCCATATTGGGCACGCCCACGAGAGGTCTATTTTTGCGTCTATGATTACAATACACACCCAGACCAAGAATAAGAACAATATTATGTTATTAAGATTTCGATCGACCAAGATTTACACCATATCCATTTATGTAACCAGATTACAAGTGAAGTCCAACTAGGAACGTAAATAAGCCAGTCGGGCACTGCTAGATTTATTTATTGCTTTCCATTGCATTCAAGTTAGCTCGAGATAGGCGCGAGCTCAGGGAATGGAATTATATTTATTAAAAATCTCACCAACTATGAATTAAAGGAAGAATTCATTTTCTTTATAATATATTACTAGCTGTTGCCCGCGGCTCCGCCCGCGTGGAACTCAGTGTGTCACAAAGTTATTCCTGCGTTAATCCCGACCCCACACATATTAAGACACACTCCACACATCTTAAGAACAGTTGATTTTTTACTACGTTTTAGTCATACCGTACAAAAATCCGTTATGTAGATCTTGAGAAAATCGATAAAAAGACTTTAAGATATAAATGTCGGGATTTTTTCATTCCAAACTATTATATTTTTAAACTACATTGGTAGTTTTTCATTCGGGTGCCAAAACATAAAGACCAGCTAAAGCGATGCTGACCCTCGAAAAAGCAACATAAAGTTGATCATGAGAAAAAAAGCCGGTTCGATTCCCGATATATGTATAGATATCCCGATATATAGATATTAATGAGCCCGCGACTTCATTCGCTCATGGAAGCTTTTCCCGCGTAAATCTCGATCCCGCGGGAAGTCTGGAACAAAAAGTAGCTTATATAATGCTCCATAACCTCCTCTACCTCCCACTGAAAGTCCCATAAAAATCTGAACCCACGACCTCATTCCCGGGTATGAGTTTTTACCGCGTGAATCCTAATCCCGCGGGAATTCAGGGATAAACAGTACCCTATATGTTGCTTCAAAACTTCCTCAATCTCCTAGTAAAGGTCGCATAAAAATTTAAGCCCGCAACTACGCGCAGGAGTTTATTCCGCGTAACTCCAGATCCCGCGGGATTTCCGGGAAGACAGACTTGTTAGTTTTATATTAATGTTTGTTTAGAAGCTATTTATACCCCATACGCGAAGAAGGTTTTCCCGCGTAAATTCCGATCCCGCGAGATTTCTGGGATAAAAAATATCCTATATGTTAATCTAAGTTGCCCTCTATGTGTGTGCCAAATTTCATGAAAATCGGTTCAGTAGTTTTTGCGTGAAGGAGTAACAAACAAACAAACAAACAAATACACAAACTTTCACATTTATAATATTAGTAGGATGTTATTATTATTGCTTCTTGTTCCTCGTTATCATTGTTTCCTGTACAATCGTTACCACTAGATGGTATTTAACTGCAATGATATAATTATGTATTATACAAAGTTCTTTAATGTAAACAGTATCTAGCATCCAGAAGCGGCGCACGGCCACGTCCGCCAGCCGCAGGGCCGGCAGCACCAGCGACTGCTGCTGCAGCGCCCGCCTCGTTGTACTGTCTGCATAGTACACACTAGGTTAGTTAACGCTGGGTTAGTTAACGCTAAGTTAGTTAACGCTGGGTTACTTAACACTAGGTTAGTTAACGCTACGTTAGTTAACGCTAGGTTAGTTAATGCTAGGTTTGTTAACACTAGGTTAGTTAACACTAGGTTAGTTAACGGACGAAAAAGGATTGATATCGATGGATATTTAGATATACCAAGGTATATGAAGCGCTTCTACGAGTATTAAGCAAATACTGAAGGAGAGCTGAAGAAGCTGCATGAAATGATGTATGTTCCTTAAGTAGTGTGGGTAAGGTAGTTGTAGGAATATAAAACGGAATAAAATGAAATCATTTCTTCAATGAATCCACTTGAAACTTTGTGTATAGGTATGGATGCAAGTGAGTTTAACAAAAAATAACCGACTTCAGAATCGATAAGTAAAATTAAAAATTGATAACGATGATGGTATTTAATCCATATATATAAAAGTATTATTTAATCTATGTTCATCACCTCATAACTTTTAGTGAACCTTCCGATTTGGATTTTTAATCGAAAGTTAGTATTTATCGAATGGTCCTATATTGAGTTACCTCTACTGATCTATTTATGAAATCCGCTATATTTTTACAAAAGTTAAGTTAGTGTACATAATATGTACGGTCCCTTCCACCTAACATCCGCGAATCCAAAACTATCACGATTTTAAAAAAACTGGTCAACGAGCACTATATTTCTCTAGATGCATAAAGTATTAACACAATAAACTAAACAACGTACCTACATATATTGCGCAAAGACACGCGCTTCAATATCGATTATGGTAACGGCACTAAAGTCAACTTAAATTATATTCGTCCTTCGTGCAACTTGTTTTTAAGGTCAATATGGTATGAGGAATTAACATATAATTGTATAATTCGGTTGTCCACATTCTGTTTTTTTTTTATGTCCAAATATTGACATAACACATAATCCCTCGTCAGACTTATTGTATGAATCAAATCACATTTTGTATTACGCGAATGTTACTGCGCTCACTCACAAGCGCGCCAATGTCTCTACAACACCGGATCGCTGTTAGAACCAAAACGGAACTTAAAAAATCTGCTTAACAGTATCAATGATACCTACGTAATGTAGTGAATACATGATTTGAAATGAAAAATGATTGAAAAAAAGCTGAAGACGGAAGTAAAAGAAAATTATAGAAATTGAAATAGATGTGAATGTAACTTGACGTAGTTAGTATTTTTGCACCGTTCTCCCGCACCGGAACACCAAGACGAGGTAATTAAAAAGGATTTTGTATTCAACACCCAAAGTCAATTTAAAACGTTCAGCCCCTGGACACCTCGGTTGCATATTAAATCAGACTATCTTGGTTACATTGGTTCTCATAGAGTGGCTGGAATCTGCGCTCGACACTGTTTTTCCTAATTTAATACAAGAACTAACATTACAGAAAAATGTTCGTGCCGGCTGATTGCAAGTACTGTACGTACATTTATGTTCATTTATTTCCAATAAACTTCAAAATAATTATCAGAATTTAACAAATCGAACCAATAGAGAAGCGTGTTCATCGTCTGCTAGTGGTGTGACGTGTGATGCAGAGAAATTAATATGGGTCTACCTCAGTTTTCAGTAGGTATTCCAGTATTCCCTTGAACCGTTAAACGTTTTAGAAAGGCGCGCTTAAAAACACTAAGTGTAAAATAAGTTTAAAATCTTTGGTATGTAGGCTTTGTATGTAGGTAACACCCAAGAACATTACGTATTTTTAATATACCTATAACATCATTTTTAACACCAATAAACCATACACCACTATAACAGTTCCGAGTAGGTAGGTATCTACTATGCACATAATTTTACCACAAAATACATTTTTAATACACACACATATGTTATAATATACTTAAGGCGGCAGTAGTTCATTACAGTAAGCTTTGTGTTAATTAGGTATTATTATCAGGTCGCCTTTTTCAAATCTATATCTATGTCAAGAAGAATATCTTCGTAGGAAGGGAATTACTGCAGAAATTGATGTCGCGGACAGGATTGACGAACAAACTTTACGGTGAGATTTGTAAGCTTTACTAAATAAAATCACTATGCATGAATATCATTTAGAAGTAACGTTTACAAGCCCATAAATAAAGTTAAATCACGATAATCACACAGAGGAAGCAAGCAATTAAGTAAAACAAGATTTTTTTCTTTCTTTCCTCTTCCTCCTTTTTAATATTGATATTCTGAAGTAGCCACGGAAATCTGATTAGTCTGTGCCACCACGTTAATAATTGCTTCTTTAGCTGTTCTTTAGCTACTATACAAAACATTGGTCCAGCAAAGCATGGTGCAGTGTTTTCCAGTCATTGGCAATTAAGACAGATTACGGAGAGCTAGTGACAAAAACTCTTGAACATTCCAGTACTTCAGTTCTACTTGTTAGCGTTAAATAACAACCGTCAGAGGCCTTTAGGCGACATATCAACTTCCTACAGATCAGCTGGCTATTAACCCGTCTACCAACCCACATTAGATCATAGTAGAGTATGCTTTCGGCCTCCTAAACTATGAGGAGGCACTCGTGCTAAGGTGTAGTCATTAATGGGTTGAAACAAACACAATACATAAAAACTAATTATTATTTTTACCTATGTTCAACACACAATTGTGGTAAGGTTTCGAGACAGAGTAGAGATTTTTTAAGTAATCGTAAATTACAGCATCTTTAGGTCTACATGATATGAATATCCGTGTACTACCTATATTGAGCTACAGACCTTCATTCGAAATACAAATAATAAATTTAATGAAGGCTGTCTGTACGGTAATCAAGGGGAGTAAATATCAAGCAAAGTTGACATGCGGGCTTCGCTGTTAATTAATTACGGATATATACGAGTTGAGTCCTCGTATATGTATGCCTCGACATGATTTTGTTATTACTTGCGAATTTAAACAACTGTATGTAGTTTACGTACGTTACATAGTTTGGTATGTAAGGAGCACTATCTGTCTTTCTAAACATTAAGCCTGCTAATACATCCTGCAAATTTTCATTCTGCATGTGTGTGTAATGTACAAGACTGTACTTTATGCATGGCACTCTAGCTAGACACAAGGAATCCTAGTGAGGGGCTATGAGAGTGTTGCATTAAAAGAAAATTCGCGCGTAGTACGCGTAAAATAGTGTTTGCAGGCTAGCTTTTTAAAGTTTCATACAATGCGTTTCATTTATAGAAAAATGACAAAATTTTCTACATTACGTATCAATTTCTAATACTAAGGTATCATGTATAAAACCTACACAGATAGACACTTTTCACTAAAATTGTAACTTTCATTTAACACAATATCAGTAACACTGAAAATAGGGGCTCTCAAACCCCCAGCCGGTATACGACGCGTAATTTCACTGTTAACTGAAGCAATAATAAACATACACGCTTCTAAGTACGTAGCATTATTATGTCGAACATTCTCGAAAAACAAGAGAAAGCTGTAGAAGAGAAGATTAGGACGCGCCTTTGTTTACCGCGCTGAAATTTGATTAGCTGTGCAAACTATGTGCAGGCGTCCAGAAAACCCTTTTGAACTTTAATCAAAGGGTTAACTTGTTTTCTAATCTAATGAGAGGAATGCAAAGTTACGTGCCGAGTAATGAACAGACGAGAGCCTTCGTTTGAGGACAATGCACCCATATTTTACGTACGCTTTACGTTACTTTATAAAGTAGGTACCTAATAATCAAAGTTGTTGCTTATTATTAAATAGTAAACTTTTCTCTGGAAGGAAATTTATCCTGTCCCGAAACCTGTCTCTTACATGCTCAGAAATTGCTCGGCATGATTCTTAAAACTGAAATAAGTTGTTTTTTTACTTACTAAATGCTAAATAAGAGCTTCATATAAAACAATAGATTCTTGCTTCATTAGGATTTCCACCCAAAGATTACCAATTAAAAACCTTTTTTTTGACGAGACGAAACCTTCGAAAAGTCCCGGTGCCGTGGGAGCGACACAGGGCTATGTGGGGTTTTTACACACTAAAACCGGTTTTTACTTATAATATCGTAGACAAAAACATCTCCATCGAAGGCTTATTCTCAAAGTACTCCGAAAATAATTCTCAATTTCCTCGGCGAAAAAAAATAAGAATAAATTATTTTAAAATCGACTCGCACTTGACTCTGAGGCAATGCAAATTCATTCTCAAAATACTCCGTCCCTTAATTTGTAAAAAATAAATAACCCATACATCCATTCTCAAACTACTCTGAACGTTTACGAACGGTACAGTCAGAAGCAAGTGTCTTTGGCAAGCTTTAGTAAGTGGAAAATCTAAATAAAATCCAGTCATTTTGATTCTTTATGTTTTATATTAGTATCATATAACATGTATGTCTGAATCAGTCTGAATTAAGAGTAAACAAAAATCAATAATGAAACATTAAATATCAACCTCAAAATATCATCATCAACATTTCAACCTATCATGGCCCACTATTGAGCATGGGTCTCTTCTCAAAATGAGAAGGTTAAGGCCATAGTCCCCCACGCTGGCTCAGTGCGGATTGGCGGACTTCACACGCCTTTGAGTTTTGTGAACTGTCTGGCATGCAGGTTTCCTCACGATGTTTTCCTTCACCGTTTGTAGCAAGTCACATTTAAATTTAAATTTAAAACGCACATAACTCCGAAAAGTCAGAGGAGCCTGGGATTCGAACCCGGACCCTCCGAATAGCAAGGCCGAGATTTTTGTCTCTAGGCTACATTTTTACAACAACAATGACGAATAATGAAATGATTGTGTATTTAGGTAAACGCCCATAGAAAATAATAAAATAATTAAATCGTGCTGAGATATATGTATATTTATTTTTTATTTGACTGTACTTTTAACGCGCGGAGGAGAATGAGAGAATTGACGAAAATTATCGTCGAAGGATATTGAGAATAAACGTAACACCTTGCGGAGGAGCATGAGAATTAAAAAAAAAGTATTTAATTTTATTAACAATTTTTCGGAGTATTTTGAGAATCAATGTTAGAGATTCTTATTTTTTCAGAACAAAAGAACGGAGTACTCTGAGTATAACCCCATCGAATGGTCCATTGTCTACTGATTGGTCTAAATCAAATGAACATAATGCTTTGTTTCAATCATTGCAGTCAGGCATAAAAACTGTTTTATACTAATTGAAATACTACTTCTTCTATAGCTGCTGTTATAATAACTCTATCATAAAGATTTGCAAACTGGATATGAATAAACGATTGCGTGAGTTAAGTTATTTGCATTTTCTCATTAAAGGGCGTAAAAGGATTTAATTTAAAAATTCTCCTTTAAATATTTAAATGAAAGGAGCCGCATTTAACTTAGCAATTAAAATTACGCCAAAAGCCGTCTATTCAGTATATTCCGAAAACCAAGCGGAATCCTTTTAAACTACACTTTTGGACAATCCGGAGATCATTACAGTATTCGTAGTAATAAACACAGAACGCAGTAATTAAAACATGTTTATTGATGCTTGTATTTATTTATTGCTTCAGTTTCAACAATTTTAAACGACTTGTACTTTTCTACCGACTTCAAAAAAAGGAGTACTTCACGTCTGTTCCAACATTGAATTGAATTTTGAGTTATCGATTTTGAAGTTGGTTATGTTTGTAAAAATATATCTAGTTATTTCAGTGAATATGGATATTAATGTAACATTTCAATAATGTATGTACAAATATAGATAATCGGAGGCAAATAATTATCGAAAGTATCAAAACTCTGCTATTAATTTATTTCTAATCGGTTCCATTTGACTATTTCGCACTGAATTCCATTTTGCAGTTAAAATTCTGCTTGTGAGCCTGATAAGCCTGTTTCCTCTTTTTCTTTCTTAGCCACGATAATGACTAAGTACACATATATCATATTGTGGTTAAAAAGTTGGAGCAGCGTAAAGGAGAACCAATAAAAAGTATGTGACATTTATCGGTCACGTTGTCTAAAATATGGGACAGCACCCACGTATCCCAAAACCCTCGATTCCTTCGATTGACAGTATATCCTTAGAATCATATCCTAACTGTTTACCTCATTTACGAGCACACTTTCAGTAGACGAACAAACTCATTAAACCTGGTCTAACGATACACCACAAGCCAGTGTCAGTTACGCTGAGGTAACTTGTAGCAATTTGTGGCTTTCAACTTGTCCGACGCTAGACATGGTATACGTTGGTTTGTGGCTATTCAATGCGCTATTTGTAAGGTTTCTGAACTTGTGACGTTCGCGTCAAACTGTAATGAATAGCACGGGACGATGAGTTTTCGGTTACGGGGAATTATTACTTTGGTTTTAGTGATCATTTAGTTTTGATATAAAATATCACTTAATAATTTATTACGTATTTATATACCTTTATTAACGTTATTGCTCGCAATTTTGAACTAAAATTTATAAATAAGTGCTTAATAGAACATTTTTAAAATCATATGACTAAAATTTGAATACCTACGCATTTCATTGCTTTTACGATTGTTTCGGGAAGTAGGTTAAACAAAGAGAAGTAGAAATTATGAAAGAAGTTCTGAGCACAATTAAAGTTTAATGATTAGGAAAGGTATATCTACATAAATCGTAAATGAAACCGCAATCTTTTGATAAATCATTGGTTGTCTGCTGGTATTTTACAATAGTTGTTTAATACGGTAGCTTTTTTCATTTTTTCCATTTTTAAGGTAATACTTGACTATAACAACTACACCCGAGCACATGTATAAAAACCTCCAAAATAAACCAGCGTTATTCTTCTTACAATATAATAAAATCTTAACTCGGCGTCATAGCAACTTCCGCAGTAAATAATGTCCTTTACCTAGTTACCAACTCCCACATGGTTATATTGGGCCCATGATTAGGTACTTGCGCTACAACGGGCAGTTACCGTGTGAGATAAGCTTATGCAAGCTGTCGTCGTATCAAATATTAGTAACGTCGTAATATTAAAATAAATTATTCGTCTATTTCCTTGTGGACTACCTACAATTTTGTCCTATTGTGACGTAATAGTAGACCCACGGTTTTATCATAGTGTGACATAGTGTGACACGTAACAATAGGTATTTAATAACATAATATTTTTTAGTATTTTTTTATAAGATGTCTTAAGTCTTGTGGTTAAAAATTCGGCCTTCTTCGAGTTCAAATCCCAGGGCACGATCTTCTGACATTTCAGAATAATGTGCGTCTTAAATGTCACTCGGTGTAACGGTGAAGGAAAACATCGTGATGAATCCTGCATGCCGAAGAGTCCGCAAAAAGTCAAAGGTGTATGAAGTCTGCCAATCCGCACTGGGCCAGCGTGGGTGTATTGAACTTCTTATTCTAAGAAGAGACCCGTGCCTAGCAGTAAGAGAGTTATGGCTTTGGATGATGATGTTAGTGCGCTTTAACATCCAAGTCTACATTACCACTTATCTTGAGGTGGAATAGTAGTCAAGTTAACTGAGTAGAACATATTTAAAAATAAATAAATATTAAATATAATAAAAATAAAGTAGTAATCTATTCTATTCTTATTTTACTATGATTGTAGACACCTTTATACAGTCAATATTTCTCTTGTATGAAAAGCTGATATTTACTTGTTTCCTCTTCACTAGTACGACAAGAGAGTGAGTCGGAAGCACGTTTTATATTGCCTGTATGCAGCCAGAGATGGCGCTCTATTTGTGTCACTTAAGATACTGCGAGGCAAGGAAGTGATGGATTTTCATATTGGATGCGGTGAACATTACTCCAACAAATAACAAGCGAGGGTACGTTTATAGTGTTAAGTAAATCATTGCGGTCAACGAACCTTGATTTTTTATCATATATTTGTTGCGATCTGGAATTAAAGTGACATGAATGTCTATATTTCGATTTATGCCTATTTTTTGTTAGACGATTTCACTGTACAAGGAATGTGTAAGAGTCACAATTATACGGATAAGTAGGTATACGAACATATCTAATGAAGTGCAATGATGATAAATTAATGTTACAATTAGATATTATTTTAATTCAATATTTCATTGTAATATTTTAATTACGTAATTACTTATTTGTTTATCAATCGCACTGATAACGCGTTCTGAAATAAGCAAAAAACAAGTAATTTTATAAAATCTATGATTTTTTTGTACTTATACCTCGAGTGCAGTTTGAAACTATTGAAATACTATTTGATGTCACTACAACGCTCAAGTTATGTTTAAAAAAATTAAGTATTTGAAAGTAACAAAAAAAAGATGTGGTGTCGTGGGACACCAGGTAGGAACGAAGTTCCTTCGGCTAATGTAGAATCGACACAATTTGCAAAAAAAATCGTGCTCAATTTTATGTAGGTTTTCTTGATTTTTTTCTTAAATTTTGCTGATTAGTTTTTATTTAAGTACAGGAAAGTATTTAGGAAATTCAGTATTTTAGGAAATAATAAATTACGTAAAATAATAATGTTAGTGCACAGTAACAAATGCCCCTTAACTGTCTCAAGGAAATAAAATAATATTCGCAGTCCAAAATGCACAGCATTTATTGCCCCGGTAGCTGCGCGGCTGCTTACGCTTACGCTTGGCGTCGAGTGAAAAAGGTCCTATGTGATGCGGATTTCGAACACGCTTACGCCGCTTACGCGTCTTGATCAAACGTTTGCAATGTTTAATAATTTGCAGTAATGTGGGTGATTTCTTATTACACAGCACTTAGTACTTCGGTTTTTAGGTCTAGAATCAACGTTTCACGCAAAAGCTATTACACTTCCTTATTGCTGTCGCGCCTGCGCACGTGGTAACGTTTTTATTCCACGCATATTTTCTTACGGTTTTACTATCACATTTTTTTCAGTTCGGTCGCGCAGCAAAATCCCTATCTCCAAGCCTGCCGTAAGGAACTTCGTTCCAATATTAAGTCCATTTATTCAATTAATATTCGTAACGAGCCAAAGTGGAAAAGGAATAACATTTTTTAGATCATCCTTGTTCAGATTTGATATGTGCCACATCCAATCAGAATGTTTCTTAAACTCTTGGCGAGCAACGTCAGGGGAGTAATTAGTTATGGTTGGCTTTAACCATCCTGCGCCGCGTAACTTTAGATCACTTCTTATGATTTACTTCTCCAGCTTCTGTATTCCTGACGATACAGATAGTATGCTCATCAATTGTATTACGAGTACTAATCTCAAATATAAATGTAGAATAAATAAATTACATTGTAGCCATAGGATTGGTTTCTAATGTTTTACAGAAGCGCTTAGCAAAATCTCTTGCACATTATGTTCTCCTACATATATACACACACAAATTGATAGACCTTTGTGTTCATAATATAGTAAACTAAGTGCACAAATATATTCACAAAAAACTTAAATATGTAAATTATTTTGTCTCTAAATCTGACTTTTTTTAAACCTATATTGAGCCTCTGGGGATTACATGTCATAGTCTATATTACAGTTTCTTATAAGTTAATGGCTTATGTCTTTATCTTATTAATTTATTTATTATTTATTTTTCTAACCAACGACGTTTGGATAGTTTTAGTCTTAAATAATATAAATAAACACCAAAACAGAATTAACACCAAACATAACAGAATTAATAAATATAGGTACAATAAAGTCTTTAGAGATATATAGAGAGATATATAGAGAGAAATAGATGAAAAGAAGATTGGGTTTTAGTCTGTTCAAAGCTTTCTTAAAAGCTAGACGACTCAAAGGAGCGATTATACATGTCCTCACTTTGAAATAAGCTCAGTTTTTCACTTTCTAGCTTTCAAGCTTTCCTTGAAGAAAACCGATCCAATTCTGGAGTTTATAAAAGAATATATGGAACGCAAATAATGAGACTCGTGATATTATGTTGTTCATAATCTGTTCGATATTAATTTTCTACGAACAATATAATTATTGTCTACTTAATGTCTTGCCAAAAATTAAACAAATAATTGAAAATGTTCTGAAGGAAGGTTCTTCGTTATTGTCGTTCATTGAAGTTTCAGTTTACATTTTAAATCTTAAAATTCATATTCTCCCGATGAATTTCCCGATGAATTTACATTCATGTAAATAAAATGTGTTTCTTCACACACACACTCCGTCAACAGAGTAGGTTCCCTTCACAGTTGAGCGCTCAGAAGAAAGCGTTTATAATATTTGAATGGGAAGCGTTTATAATATTTACAAATTTATTTTAAATCATTAACTGAAAGAACTGAACTATAGCAAGCACTGTCCACCAAAGTGATTTTCGGAGCAACTTCCACCAACGCCCACCGCCCGTAGAAATAACTCGACTCATACTTTCTTAACGAAATGATTGCCTACGTGAACGTTGTTAGCTCCATTTATTTGGGGGTGGAATTTATTTACTTTCTCTCCCCGACGGATAATTCACTTTCTAAGCATCCCGCATCGACCTACGGGGACGTATAAAGTATTTTTCGCTTTTAGAGGGAAATAAGTGAAGGGATGTGTCGGTATCTGAAATTAGGTCAGGGTGAAATTTGTTGGAAGCACTTCTGTACTATCTGCCTTGAATTGGACCCTGATTTTTGTGAGAAGTAATGAGGCAGAGATTGGGTACGCTGAACTAAAGCGTTCCAGTATCTCGTTGGGAGTCGTTGGTAAAAGCGAACTTTTTTTACCGTTGTTAATAACGTAACGTTGTAAAGTTTTGTTTCCATTGATATACCCTAGTTAATTTAGTTACCGCAATGGAAGACTTAAAAATAGCACATCGCTTACGCTTTTTTATGCAATAGTGACGGTTATCCTTCATCGAAGATCAAGTTTAAATCCGAGTTTTATGTTAAAAACACTACTAATACATTATCCTTACAACAAAGTACTTAAATTCTAAGTACTTAAATTCTGGCTCAAAAACAACTATGTACGTAATACTATATTTACTGTTTAGTATCTAGAACAAGTTCAATCGTTCTTTTGCCAATATCCCCGCACCATCCATAAACAACACTCTATCTGAAATGCACTAACCTTTCTAACAGCTATAAGTTATTCAAACACGCCATGAAAAACTTGCAATAAAAACGCGAGAACGTTGCGGTACGTGTTATAGTGAAGAATAAACAGAGATTTGCGAAGTTACGGCGGAATTTGAGAACAACGCCCGAAGCACATTCGCAGTGTTGCGAAGCAAAAACAACAAACCGGGCTGCAGTGCGAATCCACTTCAACTAATTCCATGCTGTAGAAAGTTTGTAAGAAATTCCGTTTGGTATTTAACTCCGCTCTCTGCTATTCTTGCTAAATATAAAATACTCTTAACATTATCCAGTACCTACTTACTAAAAAAAACGCAAACGAACCAGTAGTTCAGTTTCTGCGAATTTTTCAAGCGCTCTCACTAAAAACTTCGCATAGGAATTATTTGTTTCGCAAGAAATTCTTTTGTCTTTAATTAACGTAAAATACTTTTCAAATGTTTGAAGATTTGGCCCTGGATTCAAAGAATGTAGCAATATTGTTTCTTCAATATAATAAATCTTCCAGCGGTACTGTTTAAATGCTTTCGCCATGTTTTCTCGGTTCCAATAAAAGAGCGACCAATTTTTCACGTTAAAGAATATTCCAGGAGCTTTCATTTGGTTGCTCCGAATTCGAAAAATATGCTCCAATATTCTTTATGCGTCAATTCATTTTGCGCCAGAGCTGGTTGATCTGACCTCTGTATTCAAATTGGAGAATAATGTGACCTACTCGTTTGCAAGTTTAGCTACACCATATGCGATGTCACAACAACAGAACAGCCATTTCGAGAAACTCATGGAATTACTTGGGCCGTGTAATAAGCATTTGGAGCAAGTTTGCAGCACGTGTGTAAAGTAACGGAGCATCAGTGTCTACGTAATGTTAGTACTAGGAGAACACGACACGTGCTATTTATATTCGTGAAGTTTTCAATACGCACTTGGTAAGACACTAAGTGTGAAATGGGCCATTTAATTCCGAGAGGTCTTCTTGAATAATTCAAGAATTGTACTAGGTTATTTAAGGAAACTGATTTCGATGCTCTCATTTTACATAAAATTATGAGAAAGAAATCTAATGAGACATATTGTTTACTTGGTAACTTTTATCTTCCGTTAATAAAATTAAAAATAGTCTTATATTCAAAGAATTATATTTTTAACTTTGAAAATGATCAACATTATTTTAAGCCCTTCCTCTGAAACAAAATTTTCAGAAAACTCAGTTAGCTCAATCTGGGATTGTTAAGCCAAAACACAATTTTATATAAGTTTACGTTCCACATCGAAAGCTGCAGTCGTGTACAAAATAAATACGAGAAGTTTCCATTACGTAAGCGTCTATTTCTAACCAATATTAATGAAATCCTGAATTTCGTACATTCGGAGCAAATCGAATACGGGATTTGAAAAACGAATGCTACAAAGAACAAAGGATCCGATGGTTCAGAGTAAATATGACACATGATCAGAGAGGCAGTGAGTGTGGACAGACCACTTAACTTCTTTCGCTCTCGTCCGCAGAAATCGCGCCACGGACCATCGAGTGAAAGAGGCATTGGAGGTAGAACTAATATTGACGGTTGATCCTAGCGTTGCACTGAGATTAGACTTCCAATCGAAGCATAATACCATTTCTTTTCGTTTAGGATTTCTCGCGAAGTAAACTCTACGATTGCTGTATGATGTTAGAAATATATTGATAGTTTAGCTTACACATAAGAATCATTAGAAGAGTAATAATTAACGCAAATTGTATTTATAGAATAAAATAAAATTAAACGTTCCATTTAATTACATTAAGCGTCTGTTTCCCGTCCGATTATCAAGTGGGTGTCTTCAAAGCAAAAGTTAGTGCGCTGAATAAAAATAATACTGTTGAAGAGTTCCTTTGTCCGCAGCCAATCCAGAGCGTCTTATCCGGTTGGAATTTAAGAAATCTGCATAATTTTGAGCCCTTATAGTAAGAAATGGTAGTAATAAGTCAGCTTACCTATAATTAAATAGAAATAAGTGAAACCTTGTAACAAATTAAATAAGCAAATACATCTACAACATTACAGTAAGTCTTAGTAGAAATAACAATTCTAAAATAGTTCGTGCTCATAGTATTTTACAACTACCATAACAACTTGAGAATACGGAGGAGTACAAAATTTCCAGCCATTTTCAAATTACTAGTAGCTATCCGAGTGAAAACAGCTGTTGCCAACTATCACTAAATTCGTTAAATTCATATTCACTTTGTATCCTAAATTCCTAACTAGGGTAACGATATTGCAGAATGAATTAAACAAAATTAATTATATCTATTATATTTCTAATTTTTGTGTATGAAGTAACACGTAAGAAGAACTTCGAAGGATCTCTGTTTTGATTCAAAGCAAGGAATTTGAATGATAGTTTTATTTTCTTGTCCTGGATATCTACATATGTATGTACCTACCTATCTTTGAGTAAACACTGAACGATTTCCATGACACCCATGACTCTGGGTTTCCTAGTGTAGAGCTATTTATTAAATTATTTAATTAATTTCATAACCATTTTGGTTACAAAAAATGTTTCTCAGGATAATTATGTCCAAATTTTTACGATAAATAAACATTATCCAAATCATATCTGTATCAAATAAAAGTTACTAACATCTGCTTATGTGTTAGCTCACATCTACAGGTTAAAAATAATATACCTACGTTAAATAATAAACGTATATCCTATAATTTATTTACAAAAATATCGATCATATTATTTTTTAAAAGCTATTTTTACGTAGGTCGCTTTCGTTATCTCAGAATCATTCGATCATTCAGCACACAGATATATGTATGTTTGGTACATTGACTTTTTGCTTGTCACACTCCCTTTTTCTATTAGTAGAAGATCCGAATCTAAGTCGACTTTCACCGGCTTGATAATAGAATCAAACTTATTTTATAATAAATTTCGTATCTTAGAAAATATATTAAAAATGGGTTGACAACGAAAATCCTGGACAGAATATTTTTAATTATTTTTTTTTTTAAATATTTTTCATAAAAAATGTTGCATGATGAAGATAATAATAAAATTTTATACTGGACTTAAAGTATAGAACATATAGAATGTGCAGACGTAGGGTAGACTATTATTTACCTGGACGAACTACTGGGTAGACAGGTTTAAACAGGTATGTCAATACTAGTTACTTTTCACTCGATTTGATAATAGTCTGCACATTCTATATGTTCTATACTTTAAGTCCAGTATAAAATTTTATTATTATCTTCATCATGCAATATTTTTGAAAAATTATTTTTTAAAAAATAATAAAAAATATTCTGTCCAGGATTTTTGTTGTCAACCCATTTTTAATATATTTTCTAAGATACGAAATTTATTATAAAATAAGTTTGATTCTATTATCAAGCCGGTGAAAGTCGACTTAGATTCGGATCTTAGACCATATAATTACATTTTAATGCGAAAGAAGCAAAACAGGTAGTATAAAGCCAACGCTGTTGTGTCAACAACAATATCCCCGGAGATACCGTAATGTTAGCACCTATCCTAATTCCCGCAGCCTACGTAACCTACATAGGCCTGTATAATCGCCCATTAGTTAGCGAGGTGCCCAATTATGCGTCCATTAACGCCGAAACACACGGAAGGTTAAAAGGAACACGCCCGCTATTTTGTCAGACTCCTATCAAATAGTTTTCTCGTCAAAAAGCGTCGAGTGACATCCTCGGCTAATCCCTGACATCTGAAGTCTGAAGTCACACAAAGTTATTTCAGGCTGTTCTGTTGATATTTTAGGAGAGCACGAATGAAACAACAGATCAGGTGAGGCGACAAGTCTTTGTGGCCTGGTCCATTACGTGATTGTATGGCTACCCAAGTTATCACTCGTAAAACGGATTATTAAATCACTATCGCGGCCATCGTGAATTTTTTTTTTACCCTATTCTTCACCCTAAGTAAGTTCGTACTAGAACAGCTAGTAGTTGTTATTATTTTGTGAATAAGAAATTATTGTATCAGTCAAGTTGGAGCTAACCATTCCGTATGTTTTCAGTGCTAAGCATGAATCTCTTAAAGAGCAATTTCAACGCTAAATAGGCTCCTGCGAAGGTACTACTTGGAAGAAATTTCAGTAATGTTACATCTTATCTGCATGTTGTTTTTAATTAATAAGTTAATGTTAAAAATTTAACACATGAGCTCATGTCACCGGGTTGAAAAAGATTAGGTCCATATTTTGCTATTTTCAGTGTTAGAGAAACAGAAATAATACGAATCTCCCACTCTCAGCTGACGGATACTTATCTACCGTTATATATTATGTAGTTACATAATAAACAATTATACTTAAAGATTACTCAATATAATCTCTCTAGAGGATCCGATCACCATAAGATGAATACGTGCAGTCCAAAAAGTCTCAGCAGCGGAATTACTGAGCGTAATCTGGAGAGATTACGGAGCTTCCGCCTCGAGGTCACTTGCCTTCAATTTTAACTGACACGAAGAATTTCTCCATAATTATTATACGGTCGTCTTGCGTTGTTTCATAAGAAGGAGAGGACTCTGTGCAGGCAAATACTGCAAAGTCGTATGAAACGGTAGAGCTTTGGTTACTTCAATGTAAAAATAAATATTATCATATAGTATATCCCAGATCCTCGACTCGAATGCTCTAACTACTTTAATGAAATGGTATCAAAACAGCTATTAACTCAACGTAATCAAAAACCTCATTAAGGAAATAAATACATCATAATATTATCTTCCCTCAAAAGCTTTTCTTTGCTTTCATAATACGTTCACATTACTGGTTAGGCTGGTAGAGCGACTCCCGCCGGCGCCGGCACAGGTGGTTACAAAGACCTCCTGCACAGCTCTGCGACCCTGGTAACCTCAACTCCACTTGACTAGGAGCGCATAACAAAGGAACAGGTTAGGCTGGTAGAGCGACTCCTGCCGGCGCCGGCACATGTGGTTACAAAGACCTCCTGCATAGCTCTGCGACCCTGGTTACCTCAAATCCACTTGACTAGGAGCGCATAACAAAGGAACAGGTTAGGCTGGTAGAGCGACTCCCGCCGGCGCCGGCACAGGTGGTTACAAAGACCTCCTGCACAGCTCTGCGACCCTGGTAACCTCAAATCCACTTGACTATGAGCGCAAAACAAAGGAACAGATCAGGCTGGTAGAGCGACTCCCGCCGGCGCCGGCACAGGCTGTTACAAAGACCTCCTGCACAGCTCTGCGACCCTGGTAACCTCAAATCCACTTGACTAGGAGCGCATAACAAAGGAACAGGTTAGGCTCGTAGAGCGACTCCCGCCGGCGCCGGCACAGGTGGTTACAAAGACCTCCTGCACAGCTCTGCGACCCTGGTAACCTCAAATCCACTTGACAAGGAGCGCATAACAAAGGAACAGGTTAGGCTGGTAGAGCGACTCCCGCCGGCGCCAGCACAGGTGGTTACAAAGAACTCCTGCACAGCTCTCCGACCCTGGTAATCTCAAATCCAAGTGACTAGGAGCGCAAAACAAAGGAACAGGTCAGGCTGGTAGAGCGACTCCATCGGCGCCGGCACAGGCTGTTACAAAGACCTCCTGCACAGCTCTGCGACCCTGGTAACCTCAAATCCACTTGACTAGGACCGCATAACAAAGGAACCGGTTAGGCTGGTAGAGCGACTTCCGCCGGCGCCGGCACAGGTGGTTACAAAGACCTACTGCACAGCTCTGCGACCCTGGTAACCTCAAATCCACTTGACTAGGAGCGCATAACAAAGGAAAAGGTTAGGCTGGTAGAGCGACTCCCGCCGGCGCCGGCACAGGTGGTTTACAAGGACCTCCTGTGCAGCTCGGCGACCCTGGTAACCTCAAATCCACTTGACTAGGAGCGCATAACAAAGGAACAGGTTAGGCTGGTAGAGCGACTCCCGCCGGCGCCGGCACAGGTGGTTACAAAAACCTCCTGCACAGCTCTGCGACCCTGGTAACCTCAAATCCACTTGACTAGGAGCGCATAACAAAGGAAAAGGTTAGGCTGGTAGAGCGACTCCCGCCGGCGCCGGCACAGGTGGTTACAAGGACCTCCTGCACAGCTCTGCGATCCTGGTAACCTAAAATCCACTTGACTAAGACCGCATAACAAAGGAACAGGTTAGGCTGGTAGAGCGACTCCCGCCGGCGCCGGCACAGGTGGTTACAAAGACCTCCTGCACAGCTCTGCGACCCTGGTAACCTCAAATTCACTTGACTAGGACCGCATAACAAAGGAACAGGTTAGGCTGGTAGAGCGACTCTCACCGGCGCCGGCACAGGTGGTAACAAAGACCTACTGCACAGCTCTGCGACCCTGGTAACCTCAAATCCACTTGACTAAAAGCGCATAACAAAGGAAAAGGTTAGGCTGGTAGAGCGACTCCCGCCGGCGCCGGCACAGGTGGTTACAAGGACCTCCTGTGCAGCTCTGCGAACCTGGTAACTTCACTGAATTTATGGGACTGGTTAGAGTTAGAATCCCCTTGACTAGAAGCGCATAACAAAGGAACAGGTTAGGCTGGAAGAGCGACTCCCGCCGGCGCCGGCACAGGTTACAAAGACCTCCTGCACAGCTCTGCGACCCTGGTAACCTCAATTCCACCTGACTAGGAGCGCATAACAAAGGAACAGGTTAGGCTGGTAGAGCGACTCCCGCCGGCGCCGGCACAGGTGGTTACAAAAACCTCCTGCACAGCTCTGCGACCCTGGTAACCTCAAATCCACTTGACTAGGGGCGCATAACAAAGGAACAGGTTAGGCTGGTAGAGCGACTCCCGCCGGCGCCGGCACAGGTGGTTACAAAGACCTCCTGCACAGCTCTGCGACCCTGGTTACCTCAAATACACTTGACTAGGAGCGCATAACAAAGGAACAGGTTAGGCTGGTAGAGCGACTCCCGCCGGCGCCGGCACAGGTGGTTACAAAGACCTCCTGCACAGCTCTGCGACCCTGGTTACCTCAAATCCACTTGACTAGGAGCGCATAACAAAGGAACAGGTTAGGCTGGTAGAGCGACTCCCGCCGGCGCCGGCACAGGTGGTTACAAAGACCTCCTGCACAGCTCTGCGATCCTGGTAACCTAAACCACTTGACTAGGACCGCATAACAAAGGAACAGGTTAGGCTGGTAGAGCGACTCCCGCCGGCGCCGGCACAGGTGGTTACAAAGACCTCCTGCACAGCTCTGCGACCCTGGTAACCTCAAATTCACTTGACTAGGACCGCATAACAAAGGAACAGGTTAGGCTGGTAGAGCGACTCTCACCGGCGCCGGCACAGGTGGTAACAAAGACCTACTGCACAGCTCTGCGACCCTGGTAACCTCAAATCCACTTGACTAAAAGCGCATAACAAAGGAAAAGGTTAGGCTGGTAGAGCGACTCCCGCCGGCGCCGGCACAGGTGGTTACAAGGACCTCCTGTGCAGCTCTGCGAACCTGGTAACTTCACTGAATTTATGGGACTGGTTAGAGTTAGAATCCCCTTGACTAGAAGCGCATAACAAAGGAACAGGTTAGGCTGGAAGAGCGACTCCCGCCGGCGCCGGCACAGGTTACAAAGACCTCCTGCACAGCTCTGCGACCCTGGTAACCTCAATTCCACTTGACTAGGAGCGCATAACAAAGGAACAGGTTAGGCTGGTAGAGCGACTCCCGCCGGCGCCGGCACAGGTGGTTACAAAAACCTCCTGCACAGCTCTGCGACCCTGGTAACCTCAAATCCACTTGACTAGGAGCGCATAACAAAGGAACAGGTTAGGCTGGTAGAGCGACTCCCGCCGGCGCCGGCACAGGTGGTTACAAAGACCTCCTGCACAGCTCTGCGACCCTGGTTACCTCAAATACACTTGACTAGGAGCGCATAACAAAGGAACAGGTTAGGCTGGTAGAGCGACTCCCGCCGGCGCCGGCACAGGTGGTTACAAAGACCTCCTGCACAGCTCTGCGACCCTGGTTACCTCAAATCCACTTGACTAGGAGCGCATAACAAAGGAACAGGTTAGGCTGGTAGAGCGACTCCCGCCGGCGCCGGCACAGGTGGTTACAAAGACCTCCTGCACAGCTCTGCGATCCTGGTAACCTAAACCACTTGACTAGGACCGCATAACAAAGGAACAGGTTAGGCTGGTAGAGCGACTCCCGCCGGCGCCGGCACAGGTGGTTACAAAGACCTCCTGCACAGCTCTGCGACCCTGGTTACCTCAAATCCACTTGACTAGGAGCGCATAACAAAGGAACAGGTTAGGCTGGTAGAGCGACTCTCACCGGCGCCGGCACAGGTGGTAACAAAGACCTACTGCACAGCTCTGCGACCCTGGTAACCTCAAATCCACTTGACTAAAAGCGCATAACAAAGGAAAAGGTTAGGCTGGTAGAGCGACTCCCGCCGGCGCCGGCACAGGTGGTTACAAGGACCTCCTGTGCAGCTCTGCGAACCTGGTAACTTCACTGAATTTATGGGACTGGTTAGAGTTAGAATCCCCTTGACTAGAAGCGCATAACAAAGGAACAGGTTAGGCTGGAAGAGCGACTCCCGCCGGCGCCGGCACAGGTTACAAAGACCTCCTGCACAGCTCTGCGACCCTGGTAACCTCAATTCCACTTGACTAGGAGCGCATAACAAAGGAACAGGTTAGGCTGGTAGAGCGACTCCCGCCGGCGCCGGCACAGGTGGTTACAAAAACCTCCTGCACAGCTCTGCGACCCTGGTAACCTCAAATCCACTTGACTAGGAGCGCATAACAAAGGAACAGGTTAGGCTGGTAGAGCGACTCCCGCCTGCGCCGGCACAGGTGGTTACAAAGACCTCCTGCACAGCTCTGCGACCCTGGTTACCTCAAATCCACTTGACCAGGAGCGCATAACAAAGGAACAGGTTAGGCTGGTAGAGCGACTCCCGCCGGCGCCGGCACAGGTGGTTACAAAGACCTCCTGCACAGCTCTGCGACCCTGGTAACCTCAAATCCACTTGACAAGGAGCGCATAACAAAGGAACAGGTTAGGCTGGTGGAGCGACTCCCGCCGGCGCCGGCACAGGTTACAAAGACCTCCTGCATAGCTCTGCGACCCTGGTAACCTCACTGAATTTAAGTCACTGGGTAGAGTTAGAATCCACTTGAATAGGAGCGCATAACAAAGGAACAGGTTAGGCTGGTCGAGCGACTCACGCCGGCGCCGGCACAGGTGGTTACAAAGACCTCCTGCACAGCTCTGCGACCCTGGTTACCTCAAATCCACTTGACTAGGAGCGCATAACAAAGGAACAGGTTAGGCTGGTAGAGCGACTCCCGCCGGCGCCGGCACAGGTGGTTACAAAGACCTCCTGCACAGCTCTGCGATCCTGGTAACCTAAACCACTTGACTAGGACCGCATAACAAAGGAACAGGTTAGGCTGGTAGAGCGACTCCCGCCGGCGCCGGCACAGGTGGTTACAAAGACCTCCTGCACAGCTCTGCGACCCTGGTTACCTCAAATCCACTTGACTAGGAGCGCATAACAAAGGAACAGGTTAGGCTGGTAGAGCGACTCTCACCGGCGCCGGCACAGGTGGTAACAAAGACCTACTGCACAGCTCTGCGACCCTGGTAACCTCAAATCCACTTGACTAAAAGCGCATAACAAAGGAAAAGGTTAGGCTGGTAGAGCGACTCCCGCCGGCGCCGGCACAGGTGGTTACAAGGACCTCCTGTGCAGCTCTGCGAACCTGGTAACTTCACTGAATTTATGGGACTGGTTAGAGTTAGAATCCCCTTGACTAGAAGCGCATAACAAAGGAACAGGTTAGGCTGGAAGAGCGACTCCCGCCGGCGCCGGCACAGGTTACAAAGACCTCCTGCACAGCTCTGCGACCCTGGTAACCTCAATTCCACTTGACTAGGAGCGCATAACAAAGGAACAGGTTAGGCTGGTAGAGCGACTCCCGCCGGCGCCGGCACAGGTGGTTACAAAAACCTCCTGCACAGCTCTGCGACCCTGGTAACCTCAAATCCACTTGACTAGGAGCGCATAACAAAGGAACAGGTTAGGCTGGTAGAGCGACTCCCGCCTGCGCCGGCACAGGTGGTTACAAAGACCTCCTGCACAGCTCTGCGACCCTGGTTACCTCAAATCCACTTGACCAGGAGCGCATAACAAAGGAACAGGTTAGGCTGGTAGAGCGACTCCCGCCGGCGCCGGCACAGGTGGTTACAAAGACCTCCTGCACAGCTCTGCGACCCTGGTAACCTCAAATCCACTTGACAAGGAGCGCATAACAAAGGAACAGGTTAGGCTGGTGGAGCGACTCCCGCCGGCGCCGGCACAGGTTACAAAGACCTCCTGCATAGCTCTGCGACCCTGGTAACCTCACTGAATTTAAGTCACTGGGTAGAGTTAGAATCCACTTGAATAGGAGCGCATAACAAAGGAACAGGTTAGGCTGGTCGAGCGACTCACGCCGGCGCCGGCACAGGTGGTTACAAAGACCTCCTGCACAGCTCTGCGACCCTGGTAACTTCACTGAATTTATGGGACTGGTTAGAGTTAGAATCGGTAGAGTATGGAATCTGGTAGAGCGACTCCCGCCGGCGCCGGCACAGGTGGTTACAAAGACCTCCTGCACAGCTCTGCGACCCTGGTAACCTCACTGAATTTAAGTCACTGGTTAGAGTTAGAATCCACTTGACTAGGAGCGCATAACAAAGGAACAGGTTAGGCTCGTAGAGCGACTCCCGCCGGCGCCGGCACAGGTGGTTACAAAGACCTCCTGCACAGCTCTGCGACCCTGGTAACCTCAAATCCACTTGACTAGGAGCGCATAACAAAGGAACAGGTTAGTCTGGTAGAGCGACTCCCGCCGGTGCCCGTACGGGTGGTTACAAAGACCTCCTGCACAGCTCTGCGACCCTGGTAACCTCAAATCCACTTGACTTGGAGCGCATAACAAAGGAACAGGTTAGGCTGGTAGAGCGACTCCCGCCGGCGCCGGCACAGGTGGTTACAAAGACCTCCTGCACAGCTCTGCGACCCTGGTAACCTCAAATCCACTTGACTAGGAGCGCATAACAAAGGAACAGGTTACAAAGTTCTAAACCATGACTATAAACGTTCTTCTTATTTAGTCCGTTTATGGATAAGAAATAGGATGCTATATAAATAAACGCTCACGAATTTCTACACATGGGATTCGAGGGATCTAGTATCAGACCATCGAACAATTAAACTTAACTTAGTTTCATCTAAACAACGAGTATTTAGTTTGTATCTGGGAGAGCAACCGTAGGTTTTCATTCATTCTGTCTTGAAAAGTAATTAATAGTTTTCTTCTTCGTAAAGTACTTCTAAGAATAATCTACGAGTATAAAATTAAATCGGAAACAATAGTACACAAATAAACCAAATGAACTAAAGTTGAAGAAATTTTTAAAGGAAATTTCTGTGTCAGTATCTTCAAACAAATAACTAAAGACAAAACATTTCAGAAGGTACTTCCATCTCCTCTTTTTGTCGTATTATTTTCTTTTTTGCTGTTGCTACTGAGCTTCAGTGTTCAAAAATTGGAAATTTATTCAGAAGTTTCCGTGGAATTTGAATTTCAATTGTTTTTGATCTACTTGTAATTTAGTCCAATTTTTGTACTTGAAAAAATTAGTGACTGTTTAATGAACTCTAAATGTAATCATCGTTTTTTTGTATACCTAATTATTATTTCTCATGTCCGAATGAGACTATTATAACGCTGTAGATCATGTTTTAACTATTACCGCGGTCACATACATGCATGCGCGTGAACTTTTTGTATCTAGTGTTTTGTGTGTGTTTGCGCGAATGTGTGGGAAGGACGCGAAGGTTCGAGATTCACTGTTTGATATACTGCGACCAAAAAAGTCACCGCTTTGTCAGCTTGGAAGACCACGAATCTGTGAAAATTTTTTTACAAAATCATTTTAGAATTTCGTCCTATACTTGTGGGTTCGTGTGTTTGCGCGAATTTGAGTTATCGGTTTTATAACCAATTGTTATCAATGACCCCAATCAACCAAGAATCAGCAATGACCATAAAATGGAGATTTAAGAACATGGCCTTAAAGAATAGTCGACAAACTAACAACTGATACTGCGGTCGCGTTTTATATAGAATTCGTTTTAATTGCAACAACATTGTAGAAGAAAATTTGCGCATAAGCTAACTTAAACTGAGAACACTGGCAAAAAAATAGTTTTTAGCGGACAGTGGAAATTCCATATACCTCTACTCGGTGACTCAAATATTGCCTGATGGCAAATGGTCACCATCGCCCAAATATATTAGGAACACCAAAGAACAACCAAGAAAAAAGGATGAATTATATCAGTAAGGTGTTTTGTACCCATTATTTTTGTGGAAGACGTATCTTTGAATTTAAGAAGAAAAGATTTTACCTGGAAGAATTTACCTGGAAACTTTTGTAGTTCCCCAATTGATTTTATCTTTGTAGTTTAAGTAAGTTATAATGACTTTACTTTATTTAGTTAGTTTGCGAGTGAACTCCTTAAGGTGCTGTATTATTTTCTTTATTAGGTCAGTTCCAAGTTTAGTTTTGCTATTGGTATAATTTACTTATTTGAGAAAGTATTTTCCTTAAAAGTAATTACTCATTAAATGCTGCAATAAAAACCATACAATCTAGTGTGATTCTTAGTGTTATGAAATAGCTTATTACATTCTTAATAAGATTGGTATTTCACAAGTACCCATGCAATGCTACCGATATGGATATAACTTACACTTTTAATATTCTAGCTTCCATCCGTACGGTACGTTAAAGAACTTTATTCCGATTAATAACGGTACACACTCGTACCACACTAGGATTCCCTGTATCGTGGGTGCACACAACACACAATGATACACATCCCTACCGAGAATAGAAAATATTTACTAAAATCGAATGCAATTCTTCAACAGGACGGGAGCAGAGAAACAAACGGGAAGGAGGAAGAGGAGGAAGATTGACTCTCGGAGATATGTGGTGTCCCCTTGCGCCTCAAATGTGGTATTTTCCTAAAGCATTCAACATAGCTTGAAGTTCTGTGGTCGGTTGTAGATTTGAACATACCTGGTGATACAGTGTAAGTTATGAAGTGTTAACCCAATAAACGGCACCGTACGCAACTTAATGTATTGTACAAATACTTCAACGACCCATCTGCGTCACAGTTGGAGACAGTGTTTAATTTCAAAACTCGAGTCTAATACTCTGTCACAGTATTCCAGCTTTTTGCCAACACAGCTTTGCAATTAATCAGCCAAAAGTTTCCTCCCCTGTACACATACATTGGGTGTTTCATTAGCAAAATACGAAATATGCCTGTCCTGAAGTCGTAACGAATTTCGTTGAGGATTACGCAACTTCTCACTTTGTGTGACGTGTGCTAATATAACTACTTATATTATTGTGAAACTTTACCGCGTTATAGGCGGTCATTCGCCGGTTTACCACCTAAGTTAGGTACCCTCGTATTTTATTTAGGGACGCAAGGGACCCGCGGAATCTTCACGTCTCACTCCCATATTCTTTACATAACATATTCGATTTAACATGTTGTTCTGAATGTTGCTTACGTCACCTTCGACGGGACAGAAATCAGGTTTTGCGTAAAAGCAATTTCGATAATGGTTTTATCGTGGCGGTAGGAAAGGGTTTAGGAATATTTTATATATTTTAGTCACGTACCTTGTGACTGATGTGATAAGCTAGGACATGAAATTCGGATGCTAGAGCCCTTTGCTATTTTTTATGGCTTCACTCTTAGGTATAGGAGTAGCGGACGTGAATACACGTGAACTGAAGACTTGATAAATCTAAATAGAATGATACCTGCTCAAACTATTTATAAACAAAGGTCAAAGGTATTCAGTGACCTTTTTCAAGTACGATATGTTGCTAAATCCGTTTTATTACATTCCGAAATAAAACTGTCTTACGTCAATGAAGGCGATGCACGCCAATATGCCTGCAAAAGCCACAACTCCAGCAATCCATGCAAATAAAGTTGCGTGATCATACCCTAGATCTATAAATATTTCCTAAGCAATGAATATAAAGATAATATTTCTGGAGTGTAATAAAAACCAACATCAATGTACATAAAATTCAGCTTCCCGCTATTAGCGAGCGGCTAACGACATTCGCTTAGAAGATCCCAGCAAAATTAACCCAAATCATATACCCTTAACAGGGTTCTTTATCTCGATACAAACTCGCATCAAAGTGAATTAATTCTTTGTTTTATTTATAACAGATACTACCTTGTCCAACTTTAGATCTCATAACTATGTACTAACTAGGTAAACCTAGTTTAGAAAAGCTACTGCTTCACGCCTGGTCCCATATAAATTTGAGTTACATCTGACGTATAGTTTTAATGTTATCTCTACTAAACTTGTTGAAGTTGATTGTATTTTTGTAAAGAGTGTGATCTAGAATACACTGCTTTTTGTAATCAGTTGTTGTATGGAACCTAACTTTTCTTTTTGGTATACCTGAATATTTTTTTCAAATCATAGAGAACATACCAATAGTAAGGAAGCACTCGTAAACGGCGTGGTTTACGTTGAGAAATACAAGTATATTGATTGCTCTTTTGTAGTAAACAACATTTGGTGTCAGGTCGTTATAGCTGTTGTCCTTTTTCAAGACCAAAGGTCCATGACTGTTCATTTAGGTACAAGTAAATGTATTAAATATTTCATTGGGATAAACTGTTATCTAGAATTTTTATTAGATATATCTAAGAAAATTATTTTCCAACACATGAAGATACATTTTTCATGGTGCATTTTGTGACGTTACATTTTTTTTTGTTTTGCCTATAAAATCGCATTTTATATAGGTAGACTAGCTGACCCGGAAAACGTTGTTTTGCAACATAATGATATAATAATATTTTATATCTCAGTTTAACCTATCAAGATTAAACATGCACCAGTTTTTCAATAACACTTCAAGCAATATGCAGTCAAAACCCCATTGAATTACATTTAGTACTTTTTGCGTAATGTATCTACGTATGAACGTAAAGACAGAAGACGAAATTCTAAAAACATCATGAACTATTTTTATCTACGAGATTGTCAGATGGTCGTAAATTAAACCACCTTGCAAATGAATGTTACAGATTTTTGAGCAGGCAATAATGCAAAAAGCCGGTTTTACCGTATTACTGTAGGTCAACTCCACTCGTTACGGGTCTCAAAGGATAATTATTTCACATTAAACTCTATAACGTAACCCGTCCCGTTTATGACATCATTACGAAGGTTTTTGATTATTGCCTCCATTATTTTAAACAGACACCGAAAATTTATGAATCTTTCTTTAAATATCATTTGCCTGAATTATATACGGCCAAATTATGGTTGATTAACCGCTAGGCATATTTATTTACTTTCTACAGAAAACCAAATTTAGATTTAATCCATCGATTTATTGATATTTCAATAGCTTTTTTCACAATCGTTTATATGTAGTAAAAAATATAAAAGATCAAGTTAATTTTCTTTTTTATGTAACAAAGCACTATATACTTAAAGTGAGTTATGTTAATTAATATGTCATATCACAACACTAATAATTTTGTATGTTTAGTTAACAGATGTAGCGCAGCTAAATTATAATATAATCCCCTATTACGCCCTTGAAATTGTGTAACAAGATATCAATTAATCAAACATTTAATAGCAATCAGGTCAAATATCTAATGCAGGCTTAATGGATTTACAAAGCTCAAAATGACAAGTGTCACGCCATATTACAATAATTAGACTGAACTCTATAATATTTAACTATATTATAAAATTGGTATATTTATTATATTTATTTACAGCTTTCATAATTTAAGTTAAATTTTAACGGAAGTACTTAAATCGTTGGGCCATAATGTAATGCAGATTTTAATTGTACTGTATTGATCTCACTAAAAGTTCTCGATCAAATTATGTATGAAAAGCTGTACCTACCCATTTTTACATTATTTTTTTATTAATAGTCTACAGCTGAATGAACGAATCACCTTATTGTAAGTAGTTTTCAATGACCATGGAGCATTACCGATGTGTTTTAGGCCAAATAAGAAAGAAGAGTAAAGAATAATGAAACAGTACCTCTCAAGTATCTATCAGGAACGTGATAAGGGGTTTAGCTGCAATAGGATGAAAAAAATTATTTTAAGCGGTTTCATTAATTGCAGCCAATAAGGTGCCAGCTATCAGTTCAGATAAGTCAGCTGTCAAGTGAGATTGTTAGACGTTCAAATGTCAGTTGGACTCGCGCACGAAGGGTTCCGTACCATTATTTATAAAACGCCAAAAAAATCTGGCTTGTTGTATGAAAGCCTCACTTAAATATTTACTTTAGTTTTTTGTAGCCACATATTAGCCACAAGCAACGCCATCTCTTGGACCGAAAGGTAACGAAAAGCGTCGGAGGCGTCGTCGCAGTATGGGCACCCACTTAAATATTTATTTTATTCAGTTTTTTGGTATTTGTTGTTGTAGCGGCAACAGAAATACATCATCTGTGAAAATTTCAACTTTGTAACTATTACGGTTCATGAGATACAGCCTGGTGACAGACGGACGGACGGACGGACAGCGAAGTCTCAGTAATAGGGTCCCGTTTTACCCTTTGGGTAAGGAACCCTAAAAATAACTACATACAGTGACACCAACTTATCTCTGAAATAGCAAAAATTGGAACTAATGCAGCCATGTTAAAAAGTCATAAATAAATATGTAATAATGTCCAATGCGTCCGATAACGCCTCTCTTCATTTCAGAGGTAAGTTGGTTTTACTGTAAGTTCCAACTGAGTGTTCTACGTCACGTACTCATTTCTATTTAATTGTTTTAATTAGTATCAACTAATAATATCACTTCGACACTATCTCAAGGAGCAAAATCTTATCATAGATTAGCCTCTAACACTTTTATCCGGTCTGGATATCTGGCCAGAAATATCCGAGGTAACAACACAATCGTTGCCAACAATCGGCGTTGTATTTGCGCAGTCTGTGGGAAACTAATGGACAAACAAGGGGTCACCGCCTCACCGTATTGACTCGGCCGGCGCGTTCCTGTGTCTTCAAAGATTTATTCTCGTCCGTACGGTGAAAATTAAGTGGCAACACTCTTTGCTTCACGTCAAAGATGTAGTATTGCTCGTATTTTTTGGTAACTGTCTGTTTCACGTGGCTTATTACTTATTACCTTTCATTTTACTAATTGCACCAGAAATCGCATTAACACAAAATTAGCTTTCGATAAAAAAAAAATTGGTTGCCTGTAAAGTCGGTATACGGGCGAAAGTTTTACGTGACAACGACTTAGAGTGGTAAAATAATTTTAATGTGAATATTCATTCGTATAGTAGGAAGAACGATGAAATAATAGTAACAATTTAAAACATTTATTTATACAAAGAATTATATTTAAAACATTGTAACACCATCCGCCATCTAGCGCTGCTAACCGTTAGACCATTAACTACTACTACGACTACTTCTCCAGAGATGGCGCTGTACCATTTTCTGAAACACGCCAACGTGTGTACGCCGTAGCTACCATAAGTAATGTTAAGGAGGAAGGGACGACGACTTAGAGTGGTAAAATAATTTTAATGTGAATATTCATTCGTATAGTAGGAAGAAGGATGAAATAATAGTAACAATTTAAAACATTTATTTATACAAAGAATTATATTTAAAACATTGTAACACCATCCGCCATCTAGCGCTGCTAACCGTTAGACCATTAACTACTACTACGACTACTTCTCCAGAGATGGCGCTGTACCATTTTCTGAAACACGCCAACGTGTGTACGCTGTATCTACCATAAGTAATGTTAAGGAGGAAGGAAGGGACGGGTGCCTTTCACTTTTTATGTCTGTCTCTCTCGCTCTTAGGCGGGCTAACCATGCCCGAGTGGAAGGGACGCGTGCCTCTCACTCGCTCTCATTGTAAGCGCATAACGTGAGCGGAGAGCTACTAACGCAGTTTCTTGAAGTGCCACCAGGCAAACCAATTTATAAGACGTTATCACGTCAATAACCAACTTTATCTTCGACAAACACAGATAACTCGAAAACTACCCGCCAGATTTCGCTTAAATCCTTACTAATATTATAAATGTGAAAGTGTGTTTGTTTGTTTGTTTGTTTGTTTGTTTGTGACGCTTTCACGTCGCAACAAAGCTATTATATGGTAAGGTTTATGTGTGTGGGGATAGTTAGGAGGGTGGAGAGTGACGTAGGCTACTTTTTACCGCGGAAAAACATCCCATTCCCATGGGAAGATCGATGTTTTGTTAGTTACTAGATATTTATTTTCGGAGTTGCCAATAGATGGCGTTAACAAAACTCATTTGCAAGTTCTGAATTACGCTATCAAATACTACATGTAATTTACTTAAGTCATAGGCAAATGTAATAGGCTACTTTAGCTCTGCCTCGAGAACTCCCCGCTCCGGCTGTGTTCAGTGTACCGCCCGCCCGCTGGCACTATCCTGTTGGCTGATGTCCGCAAGTTGCTGGACTCGCCGACACCGGTGGTGGGCGCGGGCGACTGGAACTGCAAGCATCCGGGGTGGAATAGCCTAGCTGCCAACAGAAGTGGAAGGCTACTTATTGATGCCGCTGAACAGCACGGCTACACTGTCGAGTGTGTTGCACACCGTTACCGCGGCTCTGAATAAGAGAGAACGCGTGTGTGCAGTATTCCTCGACATGGAAAAGGCGTTCGATCGTGTTTGGCACGACGGCTTTCTCTACAAGATCTCGCAGCCGTCGGCGCCCCGGAGTGCCGTTAAGATGATCTCCAGTTTCCTCGAAAATAGAAGCTTCAGAGTAGTGATTGAAGACGCCGAATCCACCGAGCGTCCGATCGCAGCCGGCGTCCCGCAAGGGAGTTGCCTGTCCCCGGTCTGCTACGCCTGCTACACCGACGACATCCCGGCGGCAGGGGGGGCGTCGCTTGCCCTGTATGCCGATGACGTGGCGTACATCACCACGTCGCTGAATAGAACCCACGCCATTGTCAAGATTCAGCGTGCGCTTGATGCCCTCCCCGAATGGCTCGCCGCGTGGAGACTGTCGGTGAATGTCGGGAAGACGCCGGCTGTGAACATAGGAGGATACCTCAACAGGCGGGACCCTACTCTGGAGCTTCATGGACAAGATATCCAATGGGCCCCACAGCCCAAATACTTGGGCAAAATCGACGGAAGACTCTCGATGACGCCACAGGTTACGAAAGCCGTCGCGAATTCCAGAAGTGCGATGGCAGAAACCAGTGCTCTCCTCGAGCCTCCCTCTCGGACTGAAGCTCGGGGTCTACAAGACCTACATCAGACCCCGCCTCACGTACGCGGCAACGGCGTGGTACGCGCTCGCCAGCGAACCGCAGCGCAAGAGGATGCGCGCAGTTCAGGCGATTGCGCTCCGCCGGCTGACTGGTGCGCCGAGGTACGTCAGGAACGCCGTCATCCAGAGGGACCTTCGAGTCGAGAGCCTGGACGACTTCATCGAGCGATTGGCACGCAACATGTTCGGGCGTGTCGATGCGTCGCGGTTCCCGCATCTGCAGGATCTGGCGCTGCTCCACACCCGTCCACCGGACCGCTGGGCCTTCCCGCGCGACTTGCTGGTTGCGCGGGACGGGCCTAGCACTGACTGATACTGGGGCTTCGTAAGTCGCCCGACGCTGATCGGCTCCTGCTGGGCTTCCCACCAGCGGGATTCACCCGGTAGGGGCTCGATCGCCTGGGCGGCGCGAAGATGAACCCCATCCCGTTTAAGACTCTGTGGCCTGTAAAAAGGTCACCACTCACCGGACTTGACCTATTGGTTGACCACAGATGGACAACCAAGGGCCTTAGGGCCCAACCCAAGGACTGGCCCGTTTTAACGGGCCGCGAGAGACATCCCCAAAGGGGAACTAACTGTCCCGAGGGCTCCACACACCTCAGACAGGGTGGAGTGAAGAGAGCGAGTAGTAGGCTACTTTTTAGCCTAAATTCCTACGGGAGCGGGACCTACGCGGGTGTTACCTACGGGTCCCGAAGCGAAGCGCGGGCGGTTCTCTAGTTTATACATATAACAACGACAACAACGCTACACACTCATAGCCCCACACTAGGATTCCCTGTGTCGTGGGTGCCATGGACAACACACTAGACAAGGACAAACACCCAGACCGAGAACGGAAATTAAAACTCATCATTCAAATTTCCGCCTGCAGGGAATCGAACCCAGGACCTTCGGAAAAGCGATCCGGCGTGTTAACCATTGCGCCATCCAGGTCGTCAATTGGACCAGACTTCGAGCGCTACGTTCAAATAAAAGTAAAAATACCTAATGATATAATGTACCTAATGAAGTAGGTATGTCAGCAAGTAAGTTAAAACATGCACATACAAATATTTCGTTTTCTCGTTAGTTTTAAAAATAAATTGTCTACGTTATTAACCGACTTCAAAAAAGGAGGTTCTCAGTTTGACCTGTATGTATGTTTATTTGTGCGCGATTATCTCGCGTTTGGCTAAACCGCTTTGTTTCAGCATATTATTTGTCAGACTTAGGAGAAGATTTTAGGCATATTGTTTGGCTGAACCGATTTTGATACGGATTTCAGCATCGTGTTTATCAGACTTAGGAGAAGGATTTAGGTATATTAACGGCGTTTATCTGAACCGATTTTTACTTATCGGCGTTAAAGTCGGTTCTATTTTGTTAAAAGTTATATTGACAAAAAATAATGTTACAATACAAATAGTGATCTTTCTCTGACACTAACGGGCACAATCACACTGACAAAACTACAAGACATTTGTGACTAGGTTTATTTCTTTTATACCCCCAAACTCAGATCAATAAACTATTGGTCCGATCAACCGAAGACAGTTTTTCTCAAATATCTTTCAATTACAGAAACGTACTTGCAGGCCAAAGTTACAGGGGCTGCTTAGTTACAACTGTGTTATATGGATAGAGATTACATTTTCTTTATAAAAGCGTTATAGCTTGATCGAATACACCATTCGAAGTTTACTTGGTAGGTATTTTTATAACACGGAGTCCAGGTATTCCCTGCAGACTGAAAGTTTTGCCTGTGATCTCAACGACATCAAACTGTCTATTCCTGGGGGAATACCCATGAATTATGGAACAATTCGAGATAGGAAAAACCGTTGTCATCGAAGTTTCGTTACTTATATTCTCTTTCAAACTTGTATTTGAAAGAAATGTAGGTATTGTGACTAGCCTAGAGCCTAAGTTCACCCGGGGAAGTACCACCTCCTGCCACGTTACTTACTACCATTTCTACTGCCATAATAGATAATTGTTTTAATAGCAATTATGTTGTTTATCTGACGAGTATTTTTTGAGTAATGTGAATAATACGTATTTACTTGACTTTGGTTACGTCAATAATGTTCTTATTTTATTACTTGTCGAAGCTGAAGGCAGTTTTTAGTTTTTAAACATTGAAATAATTCTAGCTGTTAGTGTTACCCGCGTGAAAGTAAATTTGAATGATTTTCATACAAACATACAAAACAACATTTCAACCCCTATTTGACCTACTTAGGGAATGAACCATGACAAAGTGTGTCTACTTACAACACACTTTACATCTACTACTTTTTCGAGGTATATCGAGATTTCGTGATGATTGGAATGCCCTTTCGCTTTTATATTATAAATTATAAATAGATTATTATAGTAATGGGTTCTCATACAAACCAATAGGTATAAATGGTATACTCATAAGTTGAAATAATAAATTCCGTTGATTCTTCTTTCATTCCGCAGCACTTATCTGAAGAATGCAGTATTAAATGTACCTGCGCTACGTCCACCCGTCCCAGTTACTTAGTCAGTCGGATGATTTGCCAAAGTTATTGCTTTTGCGATTCTCCGATAGTAAAATCGCAGTTTGCAGATATTGGCATGATGCCAGAGTGACATGTAACATAGAAATCGCTGTCAGGCATTTAAACTAACGTGTTGGACAGGTATAAAGGTTATTTGAAATATTCTAATTCAAATTCTGGTCACAGCTCTGGTATAGCGGCTCCGTGTGAATTTGACCACTGTGATTCTGAGGTGTAACAGGCTAAATTCATCTTCACTGAAGTCAAAGAATTACGTTTAGTGCAACCTGGTGAATTTCGGACGAGGTCCTAAATATTTCACATAAATAAAATGGAATAATAAACTTACCAAAAAATTGGGTAAAATTAAGACATTCGGCTTTAAAGTAATTGTTTTTTTTAATCCATACATTTCCATCCAGAGGCTTCCGAAAGAAATTTTCACTAAGAACTGTGAAATAAACAAGTTCAATAAATTCCTGTTGCCCAATACATACATAGCTAGTAACACATAATGACCCAAGGCGACATTATCGACTAAGCTGTAAGCCATTATGTCTTGGTGCGTAGTAGGTATTACATGTAATTCATGCTCAACACGTATTTGACCTAAGATCCTTTTACAAGAAAAAATGAGGTGACGGCGTGATAAATACGCAAGCACTTCAAACGACACGTAAGCTTTCCGGTATCTGTTAATAGAATAGAGCATTTAACATTTTTGTTTGCTCAGAAAATAATAGAATATGTTTAACGCCCTCTGCGTTATTTATGTAATTAAATCATCGTAAATGCGGGTAGCTTGGCCAATAATGGTGAATATAATTTTTAGATTATATATTTTGATTTATTATTTCATTGTATATTTTTAACTGAATTAACTATATCTGCGAGATCACAGCCTGGCAGCTTGTACTGATCCTAAGTGATTGACAAAGTTAAGCAACTGCGGACACGGTCGGTCGTTGGATGGGTGGTCGCTAGTACCCAAATTTCTGAGCGTTTCCGAGCTTCGGGGGGCACATACCCATACACGCTCTGGGACACCATCAGGTCTTAGCGCAGCGGTGATAGCCTTAGTGGTTAAGAATTCCGCCTTCTATTCGGAGGGTCCGGGTTCGAATCCCAGGGCACGCACCTCTGACTTTTCGGAGTTATGTGCGTTTTAATCATTTAAATGTCACTTGCTACAAACGGTGAAGGAAAACATCGTAAGGAAACCTGCATGCCGGAGAGTTCGCAAAACTCAAAGGTGTGTGAAGTCTGCCAATCCGCACTTGGCCAGCGTGGTGGACTATGACCTTAACCTTCTCATTCTTAGAAGAGACCCGTGCTCAATAATGGGCCGTGATGGGTTGAGATGATGATGATTATGATGATTTATACCTGTTTCACTTTAATTGAACCCAAAATCTAGTTATCCGTTATTACTATTAAAACTTTGTGATTGTATCTTTACTTTGAGAAAAACTTCAGAAAAATACTCGTTAATTTTGAAATCATTTTCTTTTAATTAACGGATAAAAGCACAGTTTGAACAGTACAGTGAAATACAGTATTTCATATTTTTATATAAGTTACTCTAAAGAATATTTTTTTGCCAGATATTTGATCTTTCTTGTTAAAAAGCAAAATATATTTCAGCGTAGACATAGAAGTTTTAGACACAGTTTGAAGGTTCTATGTAGAATTACCGTTATTACCGTTACCGTTATAATTATTTTACCGTTTTAATTGTTACCGTTAATTTATTAATAGACCCAAACTACGAGCACAGGAAGGGTTTTACACTGTGGTACGATCATTCATTTTTATATTATTAAGAATGATAACTTTAGTATTAAATGAAAAAATAATCGTATTTTATATTAGCTTCTGTAAATCTTATATCTCGGCTACACGCTCCGTCTTACCTGAGAGCATGCCTGCACAAGCCAGTTTGCGCAGGGAAGCGCGTGCGTGTGGACGGTAAGACGGTAGCACGTGCAGTCCCAGAAGCGTGGCTTGTGCAATCGTTGACTTGCTGAACATTTGGACGGCGCAAACTGGGCTTGCGTGGTTTTACTTGAGCGTGTGGCCGGTAATTCAAGCCGCGCTTCAGTCCGAGGAAAATTTTCTACTAAGTACACAATACATTGTTCATGAATAAAATATGAGTAACGTAAGGAGATATTCTAAGGATTTTTAATTGAGTTCATAGAACTTTACAAATCGTTGCCGGCTTTATGGAAGATAAAAAATAAAAAATATTCGGACAGGAATAAAAAATGAGGCATATCATTTAATGATTGAAAAATTAAAAGAGGTATATAAATCAGTAAGCAATAATATAATGCTTATAATAAAAAAGTTGGCAACATCGTGACGTCATGCGTGACGAGCTATCCGAACACAACTAGGACTGTGCAGTCCAGTTTGCGCGAGCTTATCTACACGTGTGGCCACTACTAGGTGTTCCGTCTTATTGTTCAGTCATGATTGCACAGGCCCGGACAGCGCAGGCAAGACGGAGCGTGTGGCCGGGACATTACAGACAAATTTAGAAGCAAAACTATGAGTAGCCATTGAGTAGTTTACTGTCTGTATTCTATTTGATTCTATATCTGAGATATGGCTGGTTGACGTTTTTTCTTCTTCGACAACTGACATTATTATTTTTGTCTAAATGCAATTTATATATTTTGAATAATTTAAAGTTAAGCATTATTAATACCCTAACAGTACGAGGTTATTTATTGGTTAGCTATCATTTACAGGTTTATAATACAAAAATGGAACAAAAACCAGAGGTAATTAATTTCGCAGACGTCGATATAGGTGATCCCAACGTTATGTTAGGAGAGGAGAATCGACGAAGAAGGTGTCCGATTATTGTCACCTTGGGTAAATAAAATATTGATATTGTATTACACTATTATAAAATCTTTGTGCAATAATGCTTAGATTAAATGCATCAAAATAAACATAATGCTAAAACTTACTGACTAAATGCACAAAATTAACACATTCTAATAACTTCCCGTAGTTGACCCTAAAATAACACCAGTAGACGTTCAAAAGATGCTAGAAGCAGGTATGAATGTAGCAAAGTTCAAAATGTCCTACAGCACTATGGGAGATAAGCTTCGACTCTTGGGGAAAGTAGATAAAGCAGCTGCCGCGTGTTCTAAGAAAAACTTCGTTAGTGACTGGCCAATAGCGACTTCTGTCGAATTGAAAACATGTATTGTTAAAACAGGGATGCTTGAAGGAGTAAGTGGTTTTAAGATTTTTATACAAAATAGCATAGCCAGGGAAGTTTATGTTTATTTTCGGGTCTTGTTTGCGGTATCTGTTTTGAATAGACCACCAGCAATGTAGAGGATCCTAACATTTATTTATTTATTTATTTAACACTTTATTGTTTTACACCATACAAAATATTATATATACATAAAATCAGTCCAGGAGTCTAAAACAATGGGCGGCCTTATCGCTTTAAAGCGATTTCTTCCAGGCAACCCGATGTTATAGACAGGAACAGCACAGAAGTAAGTGGAAGTAGGCGTTAAACAATTAACAACATAAAAAGGAAAATTAAATAAAACAATTATAAACTAACACACAAACATTAATACCAATAATACGCAGAGACAAGAAGTGAATATACAGAATCGGGAAGAGAGAAGAAAAGTAAGAAGCTAGGGAGGAAGATAGTAATCTTTAAGTTGTTTTTTAAAAGTATATAAGTTTTCAGCTTTTCTTATAGAATCAGGTAGAGAGTTCCAGAGACGGATAGCAGTGAGTGTAAAGGATTTATGATAGAAATTAGAGGAGTTTAAGTAGGTATGAGAAAGTAGAAAGATATGAGAACTATACTTAAAAAATATATTTATTGTTCAGCAAAACTATATTTATTATTATTTACATTAAGTATATTATTTGAAACCATTTACTGCTTCATTTAAGCGGTAGAAAACTTAATTATTTTTCAATGTCAAAGAAATATTACAGGACAAGGAATACGTAATGCTTGAAGAAGGAAAAGAAGTTGTACTGTCAAGTAATATTATAGATTACAATATGTGTAATGAATCTAAAATTTTCGTTGATAATTACTATATGACCACTGATGTAAAAGTTGGGACAGAAATGTCAATAAATTCAGAGGAAATAGTTCTTCAATGCACTGAAGTGATCGATGCAAAATCTATCAGATGTATAGTAGTAAAGGGCGGAAAATTATCTAATGTATGCGATGTATCTGCTAGAATAGCAAAACGTTCTAGGCCTTATATTTCAAAAACTGATCTTGATATTGTGAAGTTTGCAGTTGATTACCAGGTAAATATTGAAAATTACGTCTTTTATGCTTTATACATTCAAATAACGTTAACATATTGATGTAGGTACTAATGACGACTAATTAATATTTAAATATTAATAGGTAGACATGATAGTAGTAAACTACGTTCGGCACAAAGACACGTTGAAAAAGATTAAAAATTACATCGGAAAGACTGTAAAGCGGCCGTTACTAATCTCTGGAATTTGCACCCAACAAGGTTTGGACAACTTTGACGACATTATTAAGGTTAATGGAAATATTCCTGTCACTTTTCATAAATTCACCTACGTTTACACATTTTATAGTACAAGTTGTTAATCTGCATTTTTAACATTCATGTACTCGATAGATTTTCATCATCATCAACCTCAAAACCCATTGTATTAGAATTCAAATAGACTAGACTCAGGTCTTCTTTTACAACTTGATAGGTACAATTCATAGTCAACCAGGCTGAAAAAGTGCAATTTGGCAAACTTCTCACATTTTTGTAAACATCATGGACGATTCTGAGGTATGCAGGGTTTCTCAGGATATTTTCCCTTCTAGTCCCCATTCCATCAATACATTTAAATCTAATAAAATTGGTCTGTTATTCGTCTACTTAGGAATCGGATGGGATAGTTCTATCAAGAGAATATTTACCTTATGAACTCGAACCTTCCAAACGCCATAGACTCGTACGAATCCAGAAGTGGATGGGGGCAAAGTGCTTACAGGTAGAACATTCTAACAGATTTTTCTTACGTGCTGCATTTTGTTTTTCTTGGTTTGGTTTGAAATCTGATACACCTTTCACGTAAAAAAAATTACAACTTTTTCCAAAAAACTGACTTCAATATCGATAAATAGAAAAACTCAACCACCAACAAACAACAAACACCAACCCGCATTGGAGCAGCGTGGTGGAGTATGCTCTAGGCCTCCTCAGTAATGAGGAGAGACCCATGCTCAGTAGTGGGCCATTAGTGGGTTGTAGCGAGCGAGAAAAACTCAAAACCTACCCGTCAAGTGTCGCTCAAACTTTAAATGTTTGTTACCTCATAATGTTTTACTTCGTAAAACCATTTTTGACGACCCGAGTGGCGCAATGGTTAACACGCCGATCGCTGTTCTGAGGGTCCTGGGTTCGATTCCCAGCGAGGCGGCAATTTGAATGATGAGTTTAAATTTCCGTTCTCGGTCTGGGTGTTTGTCCTTGTCTTGTGTGTTGTCCAAGGCACCCACGACACAGGGAATCCTAGTGTGGGGCTTTGAGTGTGAAGCGTTATTTATTTATTTTATTTATTTTTGGTAAGAAAATTATCCAATACCTAGCTTTAGTTAGCTTTAGTCTAGTCCCACATTCATTTGAGCGAAATCTGACGTTGGGTACCTATGTTTTGAGTAGTCTCTACTTGTAGATGTCGAATTTGTTTTTTTAATTAACTTGTTAGTCCGGAGGATAACTTATTTATCAGTTATGATTATGTTACGCAGGCCGGAAAACCTCTTTTTATTTCCGGAGTATTCCGAAATGCTATATTAAGTGGAAATTTTGAAGACAATGAAATATCAGATGTAACGAATGCAATTCATGATGGTGCCAGTGGATTTCTTTTGAAAGATTGTTATGATACCGAAAACTTATTAGAAGTTCTAAACGCAATGAATCAGCTATGTTACTTTGTTGAGCCTTTGGTGACGAGCAAAACTAAATTTTGGCGAGTGACTCATGAGGTGAGTCATTTTCAAAGCATTACAGATTTATTTTTGTATAATTATTGTTTATTTTTCTTATTAGTTAGTTTTTTATTTATAAAAAAAGCTAATATCGAACAACATTGAATATTCTACAAAGTTTGGTGCTACGACATATTTAAGAAAGTGTTCTGAACACTTAAAACCTGATGATTTCAAAATAGATTTTTGTCACTTAAATAGATTTCATCAACTCCACTATTGAGAGAGTGGGAGAAATAATTTAGGTATTAAAATAAAATGAATTTAGGTATTGTCACGCTTCTCCAGCGCACTTTGGTGGAGGTGGTTTTTCTCACTAACGTATCTAAAACAACCTTCAAAGAGTACATCTGGAGATATCAAATTAACGTAACCTCTTAGGCTTCACAATTTTCCGCGTACGTCATAATTATGTGATGGGACTATAATTTTGGCAGTAATATTCCAATAGCTTAAGGAACTAGTTTATAACCAATTATTAATATTTTATTCAGCCCCAAATACCAATTAATGCGGCAGAAGCAGCAGTAATGGCGTGTGCGGCAACTGCGAACATGACCAATGCATCTTTAGTCATCATACCTACGGTCACTGGAAGGACCGTTAAGGCGCTCCATCTCATGAGATTGTCCTGTATTATCATGACCCTCAGCACGAATAACAGGATAACTAGGCTACTGTGCGCCTATAGAGGAGTATATCCTCTTATGTACACAGGTTTGTTTATTGACAGAATACTTTAAAAAACTCCATCCAGTGGTCGTGAAACCGCGGTCGGTAATTGAAAGTTTCTAAGGTACTCAAAAGTCCTCGACTTACAGTGACTGCTATCTAACGATAACCATCGATAGCGGCAAGATCTGTCATGATGCATATATGATGCGTAACATCCGTACTAATATTTGAGTGCGGTCAGCTTTATCTTGAGTTCCTCTAGGTATCTTATAAGTCCTTGCACCAGAAATGTGTATGATAAGCTCGTTATTAATTCCATTGACCATGCGAGCGAAGTCGCGGGTAAGAGCTACTACTGTAAAGAGCTAAATCACCCTTTACTGCATTCTTAAAACTCATATTAATAAATAACTTGGGGCAAATAAAAATTTATAACATGTGTAAAACAAGGGAAATAATACGACTATTTTTACTTTAGGATTTTATAATTTTCTGCTCAATGACAATACATCGAATAGAATACCAAATCAAATTCGTCAACGTCACATCTTTCTTTTTCAAATAACATCAGTTCATGCAACAAGTATCGTCAATGGCTACAGATAAGGCTAAGGTTATGGCTTCGGCTTATATTGACACCTTCCGCTCCACCGTCTGGCTGTGACGGCTGCCTGGCTGTGGCTGGAGGGAATCATCAATATGGCGGGCGGTGGCTTTGGCTTGGCTTTGGCTCTAACTAAGGCTAAGGCTACGTGATGCGTTGGCAGGCAGCTCCTTTAGGCACAATTTAGCTGGCAGTGCATCAGCTTACGTCACGTCCGTTACAATCGGCCATCCTGCAACAATTGCGTCCCGCAATTGGAACGCACACGGTGTTAAAATTAGTATAACAAAATCAACCACAACTTGTACTTGTACTTGCACAGCATGATGACAGCGACATGAAATGGCATACATCACCTTTTATGCTGAGATATACTCCTTCACGTAATGATCATTTTTATAAAACTGATAAGCATTCACTGATTTCTCTTTACATTTTGACAAGGCTCTTTTCTTCAGTTAGACTGATTATGGATTCTTATTGAGGGCTTTCCCAAATTTTATCTGACAGATTTGACAATTTTTCCTTTTCAAGTAAATATGGCATTGCATCTTGAAAACTATTTTCCATATCGTAGTAAGTATACTTATCAGTTCGTCATTGGCTTAAAAATTTAACTCTGTTCAGCTGTTCCACGAGATCTATCTTCAACATTTCTCTACTAGCGGCAATACGCACTTGGAATTGAACATCACCTGTAACAACAAAATACAAACGCGAGTATCTCTCCACGATCGACCCTTCCCGACCTACCATGAGACATTTCCAAAAGGAAAACCTGTCTCTGCCCAACTTTATTAATGTTTGTTTCCAAAATCACGACGGCATTCTCAAAATATCATCTCCGTCCGACCCGATTCATATTTAGTTCAAACTATCAAAATCTCAACGAACTTTCAAATCTTGAATTCAATGAAATTTTAATCCCGAAGCCATGTAACTACTGATATTATTTCTCCAGTTGATAATTTATTCTGTCTTAACCACATCCCTTTTAGATATGCAGACGAATTATAGCATTCAAGTCCCATTTTTAAGTTCTCGTAATACCTTATCTGGCTAAACATTAAAGTAAAAACAATACAGAGGTCACCTAATGTCCAGAAGCGCTGATCCACATCCAAAGCATTACAAGTACACGTCCAAGGAAGTCTCCCCTCCTTTAATACTTTTATCGCTTTCAATTTCGACCATTGATTTTAATTCTCTCCAGTATCAGGACGTAGGTATATTGTTTTTTAACATTATTATCCACTTCTGAATGTAAAACAAGGGAAATAATACGACTATTTTTACTTTAGGATTTTATAATTTTCTGCTCAATGACAATACATCGAATAGAATACCAAATCAAATTCGTCAACGTCACATCTTTCTTTTTCAAATAACATCAGTTCATGCAACAAGTATCGTCAATGGCTACAGATAAGGCTAAGGTTATGGCTTCGGCTTATATTGACACCTTCCGCTCCACCGTCTGGCTGTGACGGCTGCCTGGCTGTGGCTGGAGGGAATCATCAATATGGCGGGCGGTGGCTTTGGCTTGGCTTTGGCTCTAACTAAGGCTAAGGCTACGTGATGCGTTGGCAGGCAGCTCCTTTAGGCACAATTTAGCTGGCAGTGCATCAGCTTACGTCACGTCCGTTACACATGCTATAAATGTTTTCCAATTTCAAATTGACAAAAGACTGATCTTCCTGGAATTTAAGTAGAATAGAAGTAATCAAAAGTTTAACTTTACATTCGAGAGAAATCTCTGGAATTGAAAAGCTCCAATGCAGTTCACCATGTAAGCAAATAGTAACTTTGTAACTTTTAACTGCGAAGTTTGCTCGGATCCCTCTGGAGGATACCTTCTTTATCAATAAGTTTCTACTTGCCTCCCGCTATTGGATCGTCTTGAGCGTACGGATTTTCACAAGTTACTTGTAGTTAGCTATGTATTAAACTCGATTATTTATAGGTACCTAAATAAATAATTATAAATTTCAAATAAAAAGTCTCACTACTAAGACTACTAATCCTCGAATGAAATGATAATAAACACCTGAACAGAAATTATAGCTAAGAACCAACTCAATCATGTCAGTTTTCTAACAAAAAAATACATTAAATTTGTTTTGAAGCTATGATGCCTCAGACACACAGACACGTCAAACTTATAACCCACTCTTTGAGGAAGGGGGGAGGAGTTAAAAAGAATAGATCATACACATCACAGGAGAACTAGTTTATAAAGAACGGATTGCGATATTAATTTTCCATGAAATTCCAAAAATCTGAATCTACTAGCAAAAAAATGCATCTTATGTCGTTTTGGTGTTTGAAGGACCATCGTTCAAAAAATGGAACGCGAACGTCGACGCAAGAGTCCATTTCGCAATCGAGCACGCCGTAAAGAAAGCCTGGGTGACGTACGGCGACACTTATGTCACACTACAGCGGGCCACCGAATCGAGCTCTTTCTGCGAAACCGTTCGGATTTGGAAAGTAGCTATCGCGAAGAAAGCGTTGGTTGAGTAAGTATCTATTCGCTGTGACATTTACTAGTTCGGTGAGAAGACTTTTATTGTAGAAGAGTTTCTCGCGCTATTCGTTCTGAATGATAAAGTTACTTGGACGAGTGCATCAGTAAATTTATAATTTACTTAATTTTAAATACCTATTTAAAATTTTAATGTTGCTTCGTGTTATTATAAAATAATAACGTGATAATAGACAGCGCAGTGAGCTATTAGATTTTCTTTATATTTATATATGATCGTAAGGGATGAATAAGGAGTGTAGTGGGATAGATTGGGTTGAAGAGTAATTTAGTTATTTTACCAAAGAGTCGCGCCAGTCTGTACTTCAATGGCGTTAGATATGGAATACATTTTAATGAAATCACACAAAAGTCAGCTTTCCCCTTAAGGTTTATTATAAATGTCTAAAGTAAATTTTGCTTACCTTCAAGTAAAATAAAACTGAGAGCACACGTAATAAAGTTGTTTAACGAGGAGCGGCAATTCAATATCCTCAGCATAGAATCCTTCATTACCTATTTATGTTTTTTACAGATGCCCGGATGAAAATGACGATGATTAGTAAATGTCATACACACGCAGAAGAATATTTCGGAAAAGTTTAATCTTTTGCAATATGAATATTTTTAATCTTTAATAAATATTTTTTGTTTACTGATGACAATGTGTCTTTATTTTCATTTTTTGATCATTCATCAGATGGTTCGTCTATTATTTTGTTTACATTTACTATGAACAATAATTATAATAATAATCGTTTACATAGCATTGTTTGCTGAAATTTCTCAGAAACTACTTCTATTCGCTTTTCATAAAATTCTCAATCTTAATAGTGCTGAAAGGTTGATAAAACTGCTCAATTTAATTTTAATTTCCATTGGAGTATTCAGCCAACGAACGGTTCTTATTTTTGGGTGAATGGCTACTGATTTCCAATTCGAATTCACCAATGGTTATAGAGGAATGCAGCTACTTTTGAAATTTTAATGCGTTTGAATTTTCCTCAGCGTCGTAGTTACCTTTCGGTATGGTGTGAATAAACTTTCATTTGATGACTATTTATCACTCTCTTACTAACAAAGACAACAAGACGCCTACAATAAGAATACAAGACGCCTTTGCAACTAAATGCAGTTAGTTATTTTAACAACCGCAAAATAAATCAATAGTTTTTCTAATCTTCAACTTCTGGTTTCTCAGATGTGATGTACCCAATAATAGAATCTTCATTTACGATTTACTCACATCATTTTATTGTAGTCTGAAAATCGCAAGCATTTAGTACAAATTGAAATATGTGAGATATGAAACAAAACACAGCCCCACTGTAAATGATTTCATTCAAGAATATTCCAAAAGGTGTGTCAAACATACAAATACAAAGTCAACAAAGTCGAACTTTATGATAGCAGAGTGAAGAGAGGCTGTTTTCGCACAAAACCGTTCACACGAAACGAGAGATTTGTTCGGCGCTGTCAAGTAGCTACCCTCATGAAAGTCCAAATTTTTCCTATTTTTATTTATCCCGTCCGGAGCCCTCGTTTTGATCCCCTAATGGTTTTTCCACAAATAAAACTGGGCTTTGTTTATTTCGTGAGGTTTATTTATTTACGCTGGCGTTGTTAGCGACAGCTGCGCGTGTTTATCGTTCTGCTTACCCTGATCAGAATTCTTGGCTGTAAGCGATGGGAACACGGCGCTTAGGCGCTTAAGGCACTTTGGCCTCTAAAATCTTTAGGCTATTAGATACTGTACAAATAATTAGGCATGTTTTATTACCATTAATATAATATTATCTCAAAATTTGATCACCCTTTTATTATCATGATAACATTACAATTTGAGGGTGTTTTACAGAATCACGGTAGCAGACGAGCAGCAGGCAGCATGATAACTGTGGCAAATCTAGCAAAAGACTTAAGTTTAGGGACTTAGTTCTTTAGCCCAGTTAGCAGCTTGCGCGAGAATGTTAGGTGGTTAGTTTGTTAATAAAAGTGACGCCTTGGACAGGTGACTTATCTATTTAGGAACTATTAGTCCTGTTGATTGTTGCTAATAATATTCTAATTCTAATCCGGCCTCAGAGGCGTTGCTACTAGGGGACCAAGATGATCGCCTCTAAAACAGTGTAAGCGGCTCCAAACAAAACTTCTTGCAACAGTGTAATCGTTCATTACCAGCTACTGTTATTTACCAGATTCCACTCAAACCTGCTACGCCACCTGCCGCGTAATCCGACGATGACACCAGGGAAACGAAGCCTTTTTGCAAACGGATTCTGGTATCGGAAATGTAAATAATAAAATGTTGGATTTTGAAACGATATCGTTGCTTGAATAAATAACAAGATAATACGACATAAACCCAACATTTTAATTAATAATAATATTTAAAAAAAACCTTAATCCTTTTTGTGTCTTAGGCTGCCTGTCCACCGGAGCGGAGCGAGGCAGCGGAGCGGAGAAACGGAGAAATATTAACCAATAGCTAGCACACAATCCCTGACAACTGGTGCTGAGCGGAAAGGACATTGAGCATTTCAGGCCCTGCGTGAACAGGATGCTTAGACGTAAACAACTTAACTAAAAAATTGTTTATCAGTTTTTTCATACATACCTAAAATATTTTTGTATCAAGTTGCATCTTTAAAATAGTTAAATAAAAAAATAGTTTTTTGATACTATAACTTCCGATTGTCAGTATTCACCCATCATGCCATATATAGTGCCACCAACTTATCTGTTCAGTAAACGGATGTCGCTAGTGCAGCGTCAATGTTACCATATATTAAAATTTGGCGACTGTCAAGGGAGCTCAACAACTTTGAGACCTATGATTTTTACCAGATGTTGCACATAATTCGATGGTAAATGATGACAAAACCTTTCCGACGAATATAGACACACAATTTGGGCTGTGGTTACTAACTTAAACTACCATGCAATGACAGCAGTAACATAGGATGTTAACATTATCTCAATACATCAGGGCCCAGTATTAAGCACATGTCTCTTCTCATATTCAGAAGGTAAAGACCATAGTTCACCATGCTGAACATGTGCGGTTTGGCAATGTTTTCCTTTACCGTTATAGCAAGTGACATTTAAATGCTTAAAACGCACATAACTTAAAAAAACGGAAACATCCAAAAATAAAAGAATTACGTAGGCCAACACAGTCAAATTTTACTTTTTCATATAAAAATTTAAACTTCAGGACAAGAGAAATAAAAGATCCATTGTTATTGACTATAATTGTTAATATTTTTATATATATTATTTTATAAAAATAATTGTCATGGTGATCTCTGAATTTGAGGGGGTTCCACACGAAAAATCCCTGTGGAAAATGATGCCGATGCGCCAGAGAAATTTCTTCAGCTTTTTTCTTTTCATTCATTAGCTTGTAAACAAATCGTTCACTAACTCCCGTAACAAAGACATAATATAATATATGAAGTATAAAAAATTTGATACCAAATATATTCAGTGACAAATTTAATCGATTATGCAAAGATAAGTGAGGAACATAAAATAACTGAATTATTTAACAGGACTATTAATTAACTTGCAATAGCAACACTAACCTGTAGCAACGGCGAAGCGTTCTGCCACTTTTTTAAACGTTATTTTCGGAGTTAGCAGGCGATTTTCTTCCCTCATTAAATCTAAAACTTTTAAAATAACTAATCGTGCAATGACTTCTAAGAGGCTCAGGCATTTTTAATCACTTTTTGCAATTAAAATTGAATTAAAACACATAGAGCACTCGCACTTCAAAAAATTGACAGCGGACATGATATTTCAAAATTGACGTTGTCTTTTTTTAGTTCCATTTTTTTCTACTGAACAGATAAGTTGGTGGCATTATACTTTTTACGTTTTTGGCAATATTAAAACCGTTTGTCATCTGTCACCACAACTCTGAACTGACAAGACAAATCAATCAACCTATTGGAAGGGTTCTCTTTGGCAAACAATTGCACATTATTGAGATCAAAAATACAAAGCAGACATATTAATAGAAAAATATATTATGTTTATATTATTTTTAATACTGAGGAAGAAGGAAGAAATGCAATTAAACAATACTGTTGTAACTGCATTGTAGGCCGGAGAACAGTAGGTTGCTGTGCTCATGTTATGACAGTGGTTTGGTTTTTAGGCTGGGCAAGGTATGAAAATAATATAAATCCACCTGCCCAATTCCTAGATAATGTGTTATTAGTATATGATTCTGAATAAATCTGAATAATTAAAAATTAATGGTTTGTTTTTTTTATTAAACCTTTATGTATAAAAATATTTACTAAACGCAAAATAACCACCTGGATACAAAATGATCATTATATTCTGCTTTCTGCTGAAATTAGCTATAAGACTAATATCAAAGTTATTGTCTATCAAGTGTTCATTGAGGGCCTGATACCCATACAAAGTGCCCAATGTCCTTTTATGCAATCTTATTGGTTTATTTCCTCCACTGCTAACCTTCTAAATTGGTTGGTCTTTGACACAAAAAAAGTTTCATCTTAAAGTGTAACTTGATGTATCTGTCGCAGGCAACTGGTTGAATTAGCCATTCAATTAGACGCCTAGGCATTTTATTGGGCAACGGCATTCAACCAAATGGCCATAATCCAGTCAAAATAGACAAAAAAACCTGTAACGTAGGACAAATTCGCATAGAGCTTAAAATTGGTATAAACGTTGATTAAGTCATTACCAATGAAATGTCAAAAGTCCCCATCGATCCTATGTGTGCAAATTTTTTTATTCAAGGTCAAAGGTCGCAAATTCCGGGTTTTCCCATTTTTCTCTGAAACCAAAAGTATTATCGTAAAAATAGGTTAGACAAAAGTTGTAGATCATACAATTCTCTACAAAAATTGTCTCAATAATTTTTTTTGTACGAATCACCATTCGCGAGATATCGCGATTTTAAAAGTTATAAAACTTGTATTCTTCATAATATGCACACATTTCCACACCACCTATGAGCTATGTACTTGGCGCATTTTTTTAACTTTTAACCTATTTTTACGATAATACTTCTGGTTTCAGAGAAAAATGGGAAAAACCGGAATTTGCGACCTTTGACCTTGAATAAAATGCACACATAGGATCGATGGGGACTTTTGACATTTCATTGGTAATGACTTAATCAACGTTTATACCAATTTTCAGCTCTATGCGAATTTGTCTTACTCAAATTTTTATTTTGACTGGACTACTAATCAGTAAAATACGACATCCAACAGGACGCCTAGATATCTCTCAGCCAATTCTTCAACGAAACCCCTCAACTGAGTATAGAGCTTCCGTGTTTGATCTCATGTAAGTGGTTAACTTTTTAGATTTTCGTTTGTCAGTCAGGTTTTATTTAAATCTTTACTTTATATTTAAAATTGTCAAGAAATAACGACGTTGTCTCTTACTAAATAATTTATTTCAGGCATTAATTACTAAGGGATGTTGGATATTGACTATTAATTAGGTACTCTACCCGCAGCTCATAAATCAATACAACAATAGAATAATGACAAATAATGTATTATGAGAGAAATCCCAGGCGCCTGCAAGTAATTTATAAAACTAGACTAGATATGGGATGCGTGGTTGTAAGGAAGAGCGGCTTCCCCACTTTAATTGACGCCATTAGCAGAACAGAATAGTTTGTCAATTATTCAACCAACCCTACGAATGCGCAGTGAGGGGTACAACCGAGCTCTTACTGCGGATTGAATCCAAGAGCCACTGATAGGTAATAGCTGTAAATTAGTTTACCTGAATTATTTAGAAGGTAAACGTAACTACACCTAGATAAATAACACAATTACATAATTATGGCTATAATAAGGGAGGCTCAGTTGAAATCTTGCTCACACATCTCATTTATTTCAAGAAGAATTTATCAAGAGTTAAGCGTGTACTGCAACGATTTTAATTTTTGGTACAGATATAGAACTGACCTTGGAAGAAAACATAGGATATTTTTTATCCCGAAATTTGCCATTAAAGGGAAGCGAAAGAAAGATAAGTTTTTCACAAAATGTCAGTACCAGCAACTTTGCTTTTATTTTTGATTTTTATTATAATAAAGAAGGTAGGTGGGTGACCGGCACCGACAGTCGACCATTTCATTTTTTCGCACAATGGCGCTTAATTTTCCCCGTGTTTTTTGACGTTGTTTGCCTCTCATCCCGGCAAAGCCGCGGGCATCTACTAGTGAATCTATAAAGCAAATAATTATGTAAATTAAAAACAATATCACGCATTCATCTTGTTAAACTTTTAACTTTTAATCATAGAATCTGAAATATTGATAATCTAGACTAGTACAAACATTTAAACCTTAACCTGTGCCTAAACCGAGAAAAATTATGTATCTTTATAAATTATATGTAGATTGACCAGGAAAATAAAAAACCTCGCCATATTGCGGTAAGCTCACGTAACTAATTTGTTTTACTGGCAAGACTTAGGTACTTACTAAATGTCACTCTTCAATTGCTTGTCAGTGAGTTGTTTAGCATGGTTTATTTTGTTACTTTGAGTAATTGTTAATTTTGTGCTAAAATACCAAAAACTATTCATAGTCGTGAAAGAAAAACTACGTACGTAATAAAATTTCATTTAAAATAACAATATTCCCTTAAATAACACGTCCGATGTAGTTATCAAAATGGCATGAGCGTTAGTATAATTGCTATTGCAATAAAAACGGAAACTTTAGCGCCCTCAATGCAGGTTTTTATATTGCTGGTCGACCTATAGCTTTATGGGGGCTTTACATTACACAATTGAAGCGCTCATAGCTCGGCGGCTTGCGTCGATCCCAAGCGATCGACAATGTTAAGCAACAGCAGGCGCGGTCAGTCGGATGGGTGACCGCTAGTGACAAAATATCTTGAGCGCTTCCGTGCTTCGGAGGGCACGTAAAGCCATCGGTCCCGGTTGTTATCGGTTGGTAGCAGTCGTCAAGCCATGTCGGAGGCCTTCGGGCGGCTTGAAAACTTTCGACACTGGGTTGGCCACAAACCCCTCCAGCAATCCGCATTGGAGCAGCATGGTGGAGTATGCTCTAGGCCTCCTCAGTAATGAGGAGAGACCCGTGCTCAGTAGTGGGCCATTAGTGGGTTGTAGCTTTTTTTAGCTTTTTACATTATAAAATTTGCAGAGCGCTAACTGAGCTAGCGTGCTAAAATCGCATTGTGTAAAAGCAGTTAGACAGTAACTAGAACAGTGTAAAACACTAGTTAGTGCACTGAGTTAGCGCTCTGCAAAATGTATAATGGTGCGTACACATGGTGCGCAACATGTTATATAACTTTTGTTTTATAACACGTCCACACTATCTAACATTGTTGTCTAACAATGAAACATGTTACAAGACCGTACACATTAGAACAACATTGTTGTATAACAATGTTATATAACAAGGTATGAGTAGGTAACTCGTGCGCAAAAGTTATATAATATTGTTGCACAAACTAATAACATGTTGTATAACTTGTTTTTGTAACACATAGCGTCCGCATTTGTAAAACATGTTATTAAACAACGTTTTATAACATGTTTTGTTACATAGTCTGTACGCACCATAATGTAATGCTGCCTCTACACATAGGCCAACACGTTGGCAAGTGCGTTGGCTCCCAATGTGTAGAACGGGCGTTGGAACGTTGGCGGTAGGCATTTGAACGTTGGCCGGCGCGCTTGCGAGCTTGCCGCGCGGTGTCGGTATCATCAAAGAACACTTGTCGCAAGCTTGGTGCACCATCCACACATTGGCCGCGCGATCAGTTTGTCCGGAGCAGCGATCAAGAGTGCATATTTTCTTCTTGTGGCGTATTAACACCTAACGTAACAAAATGGCGTATAATATGAGTAATAATGAAACTTTTAAATTTATTGAGCTGTATCAGAGTGAAAATTGCCTATGGAATCCAAAAAATAAGTACCATAAAAATAAAAATGTTGTAAGTATTAAAAATGCTAAATAAATAAGGTTCTTGGACATTCCGTTTTCCTTACGATATTTTACTTCAAAGTAAGAGCATCGTACTTTATTATTATTTTAATATTATAAATATGAAAGTATCACCCTTTTCTTGTACACTTTTACGTAGTAATTATAAGCTGTGAATAAATATACAGCTGCAGCTGTTACCAACTCAACATCCATTTTTTGATCCGTCCGCACATTGGCCCGAACCAAAGCATACTGAACGACCTTCCAATGTGTGGATTAACTCACAAGCACGTTGGCAAGCGCACCGCCAGCGCGTTGGCGAATGCGCTGGCCTATGTGTAGAGGCGGCATAAAATGTAAAGCCCCCATTATAACTACAAGTCAAGAACATAGATTTTAACGAAGGAAAGTTCTACGTTCTACATCTATGGTTAAGAATTTGTAATCAAATTGACGCAATTAATTGTCAGACGTTATAATTGTAACATCTGACCTTGTAAAACTGATATTGTAAAGATTTTGTGTTAGGAATATATTTTATAATACCTTTGTATATATACTTTTATAGAAACTCTCATTAATTTACAATTTAATAATGGTCTGGCCCACCAAGTTTGATACAAAGCTCGGTGAAGTAAGTATCTTTAACTGTCCAAAGATTTTTGGAATAGGACTTTCCGCCTTTTTTAAAAGCAAATAAGAACCAGGTATTAAGTCATCATCATCGTAACCCTTGACTCTCTTTGACACTGGCTAAGTGCGGATTGGTGGACTTCACACACCTTTGAGTTTTGTGAACTTTCTGTTCTCTTCCGATGTTTTCCTTCGCTGTTATAGCGAGAGACATTTAAATGCTTAAAACGCACTTATCTCCGAGAAGTCACAAGTGCGTGCCATGGGATTCAAACCCGGATCCTCAGAGGAGGCCGAATTCTTAACCACTAGGCTAACGCTGTATGTGTACTGTATTAAGTACCTAACATTAATGTGTATTTTAGAAATATAGGTCTATAGATGCTTACTGAATCGATCTGTCGCATGTTGATGAATATGCACATAATTAATTATGAATGTATAAGATTAATTATGCATTAAACGGCGACCCCGTAACTTAGTTGACGTCATCCCGCTAGTTAAGCGAATGGCCTTGGTTTCGATTCCCGACGCGACGGGAAAATATTTATATACATGTATTATGTATATGACACAAAATTTTCTTCTCCGGGAGCTATTGTGGGTACCTACTTGTGTTGTATCAGTATGTAACATTGTGTAAGGATTAGTTTCTTGAATATCTTAAGAATGAAGTTATTTTGTTGGGTGTAACACCAGAGCCTAATGAATCCATGCCAAGATTTCAGGCACGAAGCTCTCTATACTTATACTCAATCTATTCTGCTCACTTTCGGAGTAGCAGTTACCCTCAAATCTCTAACACAGATTTGGGAAAAGCGTTACCTGACGCGTTGACACTACCCGGTACCTTTTAAGGAAAGTATTTTACAATTATCAGGGAGTTTAATATTTTGGAAATTTCTACAAAATATTGGCTAGAGAACTAACTACTCAGACATTCAATAGTTATCAAAATAAAATTCGGTTCCCAGTATGATGCTACGGAGTTACCAGGGCAGCAACTACCGTCATCCCTTGCTGACTCTCAGCTGGATCACTTCATCAACTTGGATATTAAAGCAGCTCCAGCGTGTCAAAGACTAACTGGGATAATTGCGTCAATGGGTAAATATTTGTGCGTCATATTATTATTATTGTTCATTTATTTAACGCCATAAACCTTCCTTTACTTGCGCCACTCATCCGATTCGGACCTCTCTTATCGGCATCTCGACGTTTCTATTTAGGGATTTTTGTACCTATAAGATTCTTGTAATAACATCGTTGTCTCCTCTAGGACGATCCACGAATGATGAAGAAATAATGCAGGAGATGATAGCGGCTGGCATGAACGTAGCCTTAATCAACATGTCCTATACATCCAGAGACGAATGCATCGAAACTATAAGAATGTTACGACAGGCGGCTAAGGATTATAGTGTTACTGTCGAAAGAAGCTATCCCTTGGCAATAGCCCTCAGTTTAACGGGACGTAAAATAAGAACTGGTCGAATAGCTGACGTATGTACCTAATATTTTTATTATATACGATACATTTAAAGACCCCGTGGAGCCGAAGAGATAAAGATTAATGATGATTGATTTAACACGACAGAAGTAGCCCTAACTTACCAAGCTGACGATGAGATAGTAAATTCATATTTGTAAAATATGACGAATCAATAAGTTTCAATGTTTGAAATTTGAATGGTTGTGAAAAATTAAATTTTTCATAATTTCAGAGTTATGGCGAATCTGTTGAGTTGAAAACGGGTGAAGTTGTTCGGTTAACAACAGACGAAACTTATAGAGACAGATGTTCTACGTACACTGTTTATGTAGACTTCATGTATTTTGCGGACCAGTTGAAGAAAAACGATATCGTTCTTTTAGACAACGAAGAAATTATGTTGAAAATCGAAATGATTTCTCTTACAACATTGACTTGTAAGATTGAAAGAGGTGGTTTCCTTGGATCTTATAAGGACGTATTTGTACGTAATGTCATACTGGATATGCCCAATTATACTCAAAAAGACAAGTCGGACATAGAAATGGCTATACAGCAACAGGTAGATATTGTGTATTATATTTTTATTGTCTTAATTATTTGTACAAAGGATATTTCTCAAGTTATATAAATAAATATATACAAACATTTTGGTAAAGAATTATTAATTAAGGTACAAGATATTATATGTTATTTCATTAAATAGTAACATGGGCAATTGAAGTAGTATTTTTGGAATAGTTTTGAATTTTTTAATTGCACATCGTTAATATGACGTAAAAAAACAAAAACGGTTACTTATTAGACATTGTAGCGCCTAAACTATACAACAGCGCACGATTAATATCAACTAACCATCATTAAACTAATGAAGTGAATGCCCGTTTATTTCAGTTAGACATTCTTATAGCTCCTTTCACTAACTCAGCTAATACTATTACGGAACTCAGGCAATTATTAGGAGAGAAGGGGAAAAAAATAGCTATTGTTGCTAACATCCAAACTATCGAGGGTTTCCGAAACTTCGATGAGATTCTTACAGTAAGTAATGCTACTCGTAGTAGTGTTCTAATCTTCTTTCTTCGCTTACTTAATATTGAATATCCATTATAATTAAAGGTAATTGCAGATCTATATAAATATCAAAAAATTGAGTTCATAAAATTAGTACTACAATGGCATAACACTGTTTTGTACACTATTCTTCTCGTTCACAAATCATAACTGTCCCTTTATTGGATTTTACTTGGCTATCACTGTCATTACTATACCAACAACAAATTTCATGTTACCTAAATCGCCACAAAGATTCTATGACTAAAGGATTAAATTAGTAATCTATAATCTATTATTATATATATAAAAGCGAAAGGTCACTGACTGACTGACTCACTCATCACAAAATCTCAGAAACTACAAGTGCTAGGAGTGTGAAATTTTGCATGCGGGTTCTTTTAAGGATGTAAGTGCTCACTAAGACGGGATTTTATGAAATTCAACCTCTAAGGGGGTGAAATAGGGGTTGAAAGTTTGTATGGAAGACTGTCATTTTTTAAGTTAGAAACATGAAACTTTATTTTTGGGCTACTGATTAAAAATTAATAGATACGTATTTAAGCGTTTCTGGAAATTCTACCCCTAAGGGGGTAAAATAGGGGTTGAAAGTTTGTATGGAAGTCCGTCATTTTCTAAGTTAGAAACATGAAATTTTCCATGTATGTTCCTTGGGGAGTGTAGGGGACCAAGAGAGGATTTTTGGAAATTCCACTCCGAAGGGGATGAAAGGGGTGAAAACTATTATATGAAAATTCTACAACATTGAAGTTAGTGACTTGGAAATTTGAATTTTGGTTGCTTACTTCAAATTAATGAATACGGGTATCAGATTTTTTTGATAATTAACCCTCAACCCCTTTAAAAGGGGGGTGAAAGATTGTATGGGACTTAATAAAATTTTCAAGATAGAAAGCTGAAAATAGGTAAATATTCTTTGTTGTAAATAAAAATTCAAGTGTTTTTTCGAATTAACCCTCCAACACTTAAAAATACGGGGTGAAAATTTGTGTTTTTTTCGTTAGTTTCCAAGTTAGGGACTTGAAAATGAATGTCCAATCTCTTTGTTAAAATTAAAAAATGTGCTTCAGTATTTTTTCAATATCACCTTAAAAATATATAGGTAGGTGTAAAATTAAATAGAGATTTAGTACTCCAAATATTTATACGAGACGGGAAATTTACTTAGGACATTTCCACGGGACCGTGAAATGCAAATTTGAAAAATAACTTCCAAGCCAAGAGCGAGTTGGACTTTCTTATGAAGGGAAAGCAGCAAATATTAAACTACATGGGCGATTTTGTTCGATATTAAATTGAAGTTGTAATAAGATTTCAGCCTGAAAAATCTTTTTTTCTAAAATAAGTCTAAAGAAAAGCACTGTCGAGTTCAGTAAAAATACGCTATATACCTAACAAAATTCCACGCGGGCGGAGCCGCGGGCGGAAAGCTATCCTTTATATACCTTAACTTGTTAAGTAACGAAAATTTCATATTACACGAAAATTAACAATTTAAAATTATGAGAGCGTAATGAAAGACATAAAATAATATTCATATTAAATTTTAGGTCTCGAATGGGATTATGATGACGCGACAAGAACTGGGCACGGATATTTCGCCTGAGAAATTAGTCATCGCTCAAAAGAATATGATAGCCAGAGCTAACAAGGTTTTTATGCTTAGTTCATCAGTCTATTAGGTATATTTTAATAGAAGGTAATGGTGTACCTGCAATTTCCTACACTCATTATGACTGATAGGTACAATAAAATATTGTTGCGCGGTTAAACATGTTTTATCGTGTAAGTAGTGCAGCTAAGCCACCAGATGAAGAAATGTCGCCATCCTGACTTCGCCGCTATTAATTTTACGTCCACGAACTATCCGACACCGTTAAGACGGCCGTCATGCAAATGAAGGTACCGCTTTTTAAAGTTAACGTAACTTACGTTAATTACCGCTCTCTATGAAACCGTGCTATTTTTTTTCAAGGCCAACGTTTTAGCGGCATCATTCACCCCTGTTGCTGCTTTATGACGGGCCAGTATTCTAGGAAAACCAAAGCTTAACTTAAAAAGTTGTTTTGTAGAAAACTGCGAAGTGGCTAACCTAGAAAAAGATTCAAATCAGGAATACGAATTAAGTAGTTCAGAATCCAGCTAGGTGTTATGTGGTGTGAGGTAGGGGACTGTTTTTGATGGTCTAGTTCTTATTGGTCACAAATGTATTTCTACCCTTGAGGACTGCAATAGTCGCCTCTTAAACAGCGAAACCAGTTTCATATTAAAGAGTGATGGTAAATTCAGTGCGTGTTGTTTAGAATTAATCAATTCAATTTTTTCTTACCTTTCAGGCAAACGTACCAATCAGCATAAATGCTCACCTCCTAAGCAGTATGCGAACGAAGAGAATTCCACTGCGAGCTGAAGTCTTGGACATAGCCAACTGTATCTTGGATGGTGCCGACGCCATCGTACTGTCTGCAGAAACCGCGATAGGAATGTATCCTGTCGAAACCGTTGCTTCTCTCGCGAGTGCTTGCAAAGAAGCAGAGTCGTGTGTTTGGTCAAAGATGTTATTTAGGGATTTCATTGATAAGGTAAAATGACGACATTTAATAAGACAGAAATCAGAGACACGTATCAATTTTTATCCTGATGATTCGCTTTTCATTAAGCTACTATCGTAGTCGGCTGTCGCGTTTGGTTAACCACGCTAATTACGTAGAGTGATTCGCTCAACGCGTTGTCACAGTACAATCTCATTGCGTCCGTCCATACCTGACAATTCCACTTTGCAGGATTGTTTCGCCGTGACACGATAGGAGATGTCGACTGCTGTTTATTCTGTAATTATCTAAGCATAATTTGGAATTCATGTAGGTACCTTATATCCAAATGTTATGATAATATTACTAGTAAAGTATCACTTGGCAAAATCAGGACCAAACCAAATTGGCTTGAAGAAATACCCTCCACATTACGCAGTCACATAGAAAATCCATTGTCCGATACTTGTATGCCAATTAACGCTGCACTGCTTATTAAACATGAAATTGTTACAATCCCTTAGAGTTTCTCTTTGTCACGTATCCCTAGAGATTACATTAAGGATGCCACTAGAGTGTACACTACCACCATACATACCTACTCCATTGCAAATTGATGCGATGGTTATTAGCTATATATTATTATCTAATAACGAATTCCCTTAGGTTCGAAAAGGTCGAGTACCGACCTTATTTAAGTGATCACACTTATGTACGCTTAAGTACAATGTGCCTTAAATACTAATATAATTTTTGAGCTAATATCACCAAATTAAAGACTCTCAATTATGTAATTAGGTGCTTCAGTCTCATCATGTTAAGGAGTATAGTAAAAAAGTAAAAGAATAAAACTAGATATTAGACATAGATATGTATAATTGTAAAATATTTCAAAGTACTTAAGACTTAAGTTCAAATTTAACTCATAAGGCAATATTACACTTGTTACATATTCAACAACCTTAGTGCCTATTCATTGTAATAGCTGTCTGCGATGTGAGAATAAATTCCAGTTTTATTTTTATAACATCGTTAAATTGTGGCCATTACCCTAATTAGAATTGCATTTTTAATTCAGCGTGAGAGTAAATTTCTTAAGCTTACATTAAAAATTTTAGCTAGAGCACTTTTCTTAAATATACAATCGCTTCTACTTTTGCATTATTTAAAATATATTTCGACCACAGTTTATATTCAACAGTCCTAGGTAAAGGTAAGGTAGGTAATTTGGATTAAAAGTTTTGTTTATTATAATGGCGCCGCTGAATTTTTAAATGTTCTAAAAGTGATTTAAGACGATCCTCTTTAGTTAGTATCCTAAATATGTTTTGAGACGAGCCATCAAATTTGTTAGTGTCCGAAATTTATTAAAAACGTTAGCACCAAATTTTCTAGACCCCAATACCCTGCGACCAACCGACCGCTACCGCGATGGCCGCTGTCCTAGCTGCTCAGAGGACCCTGGCTGCCGCCATCATCGTGGTCACCACTTCCGGCAAGTCAGCGCACATCGTCAGCAGATACAAACCCCGCTGCCCAGTGATAGGGGTCACCAGATACCCCCCGATAGCGCGACAAATGCATCTGTGGCGCGGCATCATGCCTATCATTTATGAAGGTGAGTTTTGGTTTCTTGTTTTAACATTGAAGTAGCCTAGTTGATATTTGCCTGTGAAGTAAGAGATCTGGAGTTCAATTGCGGGCCGAGGGGATATTTATATAAAAAACCCAAAAGTATGATCACGGGATATAGTGTAATTTGTGATTATTGCCACCGAAAACACAAGTACGTGGATGGAAAATAATGTGTTAAAGGTTTATTATAATTATTTTCGTATAAGATGCCTTAAATGTACTACTTACGTCTTATGTTCCTAACTCGTGGTATGTTCAATAGTCCCAAGTGAATGAAGAGAAGCGGAAAATAGATATTTACTGGGTAGCTCAAACTATACTATTGAGAAGTTCATCGTCCAAGTTTTCACAGTGATAAGGATGTTGAGGGATCATCTATTAAAATACATTAAATAGCTGACTAGTTTACGTACCAATGCAGAAATTTCTCCAATTTTATTATAAATAGGTATATGCTAATTTCATAACTTGGAATCGCACTGTTGTTAACATGTTTAGCTGTTTTATCGAACGTAATAAAAGATTCGTAAAATGTAATTTCTCCTTTTGTCTTTTAGCCACGATAAACTCAGTCACTATAACAAAACTTTGTTTATGGTGCGAAGGCCGTAGCTTTTATGTCGGTTGTAGGCGAGCCAAGACGATTGCCTCTTTTTATACACAAATGCTTGTTAAATCCAAAGCTGTAAAACAATTCTTGTTTACTGGAGCAATAATTACGTACAGTATTTTTAAAGGACAGCCTAGAAAACATTTAAGTAGCAATAGATATTTGATTCCAGTCATCGCATTGATTCAAATGATGTTGTGGAGGAAAAGGGGAGATCTCCCGCCAGGCCACATATATACATCTACATTCATATACCGTACAATGTTTTAATAGAAAAAATTAGGTACTTACATGAAATTCATCGTAAATGTACTGTTGTTTAAGTTTTTATTTCAATATTGCAGCTTAGTATGAAGAAAACGTCACACACAGCCGCCGATAGCAAGAACTATCATATTATGTTCAGGCCTACAACAATTTTTTCTAAGTTACAAAAGCATTCTCCGGAGCAATTAATAATTAATTTTTAACGGCACTTTTACCTTTAAAATTCAATTGTTGTTGGGGATTTGAATCAAAGATCCTTTACCCCAAATATCAATATTTAATTAATCTCAGCAACGGACAATCTTATTTATTTCTGATTTCTTTTCATTGTTTTAGCCGCACCAGATCCCGACTGGACTACTGATCTTGATAAGCGAGTAAGGTTTGCCATAATATGGGCCCTCGATCAAGGATTCATTAGAATTGGTGATCCTCTAATACAAGTGTTGGGTTGGCGACAAGGCTCGGGATTCACAAACACTATGCGAATCGTATATGCCGGTTAAAATACATTGATATTCATTTCTTTTTAAGAATTTTATAATCTAGAATTTTTGTTTGCAATTAAATATTTATTAAACATAAAAACATCTTTGCTTTGCCTATCTTTCTGCCTGGACTTTCTTGAATAAAAATGATCAAAACTACATATTTTGCACGATTAAACATTGTACGATTCATTAATATTTAATACTACATACATTCTTAAAAGTATTAAAAGATGAATACAGGTGACCTATGTCTCAAGACATAAAATTTAAGATCCGATGGCTTTTCGATAGTCTAGCGGCATTCAAGTGAATCATCATAAGATTTTATGCCAAAGCGCCGGCGCACTTTGACCACAATCTAAATAGTGTAATTTCAAAATGGCGTCACGAATGGCCGCTGACGGAATAGCGATCGGCGTCAAAGGGTCAGCTCTGCTTGCTGGTTGCAGGCAATTTGCTCGCTCTCTGAGGTACCGAATTGAATTTATGTAACCTCGCTTATACACCTACTACACAGAGTAGACTAATTCAGAAAACTGAGATTTATAATTTCGCTGCAGATCCAAATATTTTTTTTAAACTGAATGTTTAGGGTCACCTCACACCGAGACGCGACGCGACGCAACGATGCGCGCAGTCTTTCAAAGAGCGGCTCAAAATAGAACTTTATTTTCTACACGAAAAGATACACATTTCATTGTGACAATTCAGAATACGTTGCTTCATGCAGCGCTGCGTCTAGTGACGCCTCGCGGCGCAGCGCAGTGCAGCGCGGTGCATCGCTACGCAGCCGTGCATCGTCGGTACGCGCGGCGTGCAAGATTGCCTACTTTTACGATGCACCTCGCAACATTGAGATGCGTCTCGCGGCGACGCGCGGCGCAGCTCGAAATCACTGGCCTCTTCCAGTATCGTTGCGTCGCGTCGCGTCTCGGTGTGAGCTGACCCTTATTTTAATTTTTACACTTTTCTATTTAACATTGAAAGGTTGACTGACAGAGAATACTTTTAGCATTAAGCCCGCCTTCTGTTCTCATACGATCCATAGTGCAAAAAAGATTATTAAGTATAGTAAACCCAACTTAACCTTGAAATGAATAGAGGCGCTGTCGGACGCATTGGACCAATCATCGAGAGGTAGCAACTGACAGATGAATGACCACAACGTAAGAATGACTTTTTAACATGGCGGCATTAGTTCCAATTTTTGCCATTTCAAAGATAAGTTGGGCGCACTATAGCTCTAAGAAAAACAAAAGTTTGGAATCACGATAAAACCGAATTGTTTCCATGAAAGTAACAAAAGTTAGATGTTATTATACAAGGTTACGTAGATTAAGTGAGTTTTTTCAATTTTTAAATTGGACTACCAACACTGAATATAATCGTAACGATTCACACTGTAAACTGACCAAACGTTATGTCAGTGTGTCCTTATGATGCACGTAAGCAACCGCGAACGAGTTTCAGGAGGCGTCAGCGATAGAAGATTTAAGTCTTTGCTTTAAAACTTCTGTGAACGCCAATTGTATGGGATTGTTTAAGTGAATACAACTCCAGTATTTTTTTTATCCAGGATCAAGAAGATAACGACATACCAAAGAGAACCTATTATAGAACTAGGTACTAATACTGATAATTATAATCTTAAAGGAGGAGTAACTTAATTTAATTGTAAATTGAGATTTCTAACTTTACACTTTTATAATTAAATTCGATAACGTGGATAATAACGTGACCAGTGACCTTATACAAAGTCATTATTGATATTGAACATCATTATTTGCAAAACAAAGAAAGTATAGGCATATAGAGAAAAAAAATACTAACAATTATTGATTTAATTCGAAACGTTCTATAATACAAACATACATCGAGGGCTCAAACGTACAGTTTAAAAATCAAGCCAGGCTTTACTTTACGAGTTGGTTGAGAAGTCGTGATTGTTAAAATAATTAAGCAAACATCGGCGCTTATACTATGTCGGTTACTGGGTACATCGATGTGTCTACAACTAAAAGCGCATTTTGACGAAGAACCCTTTATACATCCAGGAAAAATCTCGTCGCCAAAATTTATCAGCTCAAATTAAAGCTTAGAACATAAAATTAACAAGGTTGATAATCATGTTTAAGTTAAGTTATAAAGCGTATTTTAAGGAAATTATAAGTTTAATTGTATTAATATTTAGTATTTTAAACCTAGTAACAAGTATCCTCATTTTTAACCGACTTCAAAAAAGAAGGAGGTTCTCAATTCGACCGTATATATGCTTTTTTTTATGTTTGTTCAGCGATTTTTTCGTCGTTTATGGGCCGATTTTGATAATTCTTTTTTTGTTGTAAAGTAGATATGCGCAGTGGGGTCCTTTTAAAAGGATCACCAGGATCTGATGATGGCATCTCGGAGAAATCGAGGGCAACTTTCGAAAATTGTAGGGACGACTAAGTAGTGTGTTTGTTAATGTTTTCATAAGTACATGAAAGCGCTACAATTTCATGAAGGTCTGGAGTCGATCTGATGAAGCCGAAAGACAGTCGAGGGAACTCCTCAACGATTTACTGCAGTTATCTAGTGTTTGGGCTTGATTAATTTGTAATAACGAGAACTTTACACCTACATGTTGAATTAAGCGCCATCTGGCATGTAGTTTTTGAGTTATCTCTGCTTATCGTGGTTGAAATCGGTTTTTTTTGTAAAAAGCAATAATAATACTTAATAAAAAAGTAACTTATATATAAACATTGAAATACTGGACACAACATACAAAAACGCCGCCTAGCTGTCATTGAAGGAAATATAATAAAATTGGGGTCAATATAAATAAGAACCAAATTCTCGTTGAAGTTGGAAATTCTTTTCAGGACAGACATTCATTGTTAATCTGAATAAGAGCAGCAATAGAGTTAATAACTATAAATAACCATAGCAAACTCTGCAGCCTAAATTTCAAAGTGAAAATCCAAATTATATGATCGATCTATGGCAAACATCGTTAAACCACTAAATCAGAAAATAAAAATAAGACAAAAGTGCTATTTTCAAAAAATACTGCGTGCAAACTTGTAAATATGCACACAATTATAAATAGCTTTACGCGCATTTAGTTCATTGCGAAGAAGGTAATAAAGCCCGAGTCATGTTCCAAGCAAAAATGAGTGAGGTCGATCATTTTGTCTGAAAAACAACGACGAGAATAAAAATTGAGGCAATTTCTCTTACACTCTAGGAGAGAAAATCACGTCGCAAAATTTTATGAGGCCATTGTTTCTTAAGTTGGAGAAATTAGCAATTATACTTGTTGCAGTGGCTATATCTTGTCCAAAGTCCATTACACTTTTTTGCGACTTTCAACTTGATTGCGGTTTTCAACTTTATAGGTGGAATAACTTTGACATATTGAAACTTTTATAACTTAGCAGAATTGCGTCCTAGGTTGGAAACCGCAATCCAATTAAATGTAGGCATCGTTATCACTATTCCCACTATTCCACATAAGATCCTTATAATATAAATCTAAATCTAAATCTTAAAGATGCTAAAGACTCCATTGAAATTATTATTTCATCACATCGACCTCACCATTACAACTACTATATAGGTTTTGTTGCACATATTTTCCACTAGATTGTCCAAAAAATTAATTCCGTAGTTAAAAAGCGCAGTTCCCACTACAAAAGCACTGCACTGAAGTCGACCTGGTAAAAGTCCTATTAGACGAGTACAGATTGTGCGAACGGATGCAATTACAACCGTAGACGACCGACGGCTGTCAGGAGACAGGAACCGGTCAATTTGCGACCAGACCGACTCCACTCACTAACACTGTCCCTCATAGAATGCGATATTGGTAATTCGTTGATCTCGATTCGAATCCTAGTCAATTTTGTCTGATCCAAATGAATCCAGAATAGTGCTACTCGTTATGTGAAATTTCTGCTCATGTTAATTTTAACATGCAAAGTAATAAAGAGATGTGCTTATTTTTATCTAATCAAGAGGTTTTATATTATACTCGCAGAGAAACTCGCACATACATACAGAAATAAAAAATAATAATGTTGCCCAAATATATCTTCGCCTTGTACAGATTTTGCCCATTATTTTTATTATTATGACCTACAGAACACTAGCTTAAAGTGCTTAAGGTTAGGTTAGGTTGTGCCTGTGGCAAATGAGTTATTCTGTGGTATGAAGAGGCAGCCTAACAAGAATTCCCTAATTTAAATACGTGCAGAACCCAAAACGTAATCATTGAATGAGGTCTTTATACCCCGTTTACAGCTCGTGAGAGACAAGCTTCCATTACCGAAAAATATTTTCCTAGTAATAGGCGCACGAAATTTCGCCGTAAATATCAGAATAAAATGGAGAGATTTTTGCGTTCGTACCTAGTCTCCTTAAACCCTAAATTAATATTTCATAATGTATTATTATGTTTGCTTATTCGGAAGGTGAATACGAAGTTTTGATTTAAATGTGCGTCGAAGCGTCCAGTCGTAATTACCAAATCGATTTCATCTACTCTTTTTGTGTTTTGTCGGAACTAATAGTGTTACTATAGTTTCACTAGCACTTCAAATTACCTCACAACACTTTGTAAGAAACAAATATTTTTTTGAGTCTCTAAAAGGCTGATATATGGATAGATAGATTTTAAATCTTCTATATTATCATTGTGTTATGTATTTAAGTCAATGAAAAGTCTCTACGTAGCTTTTTACCTACTTATAACAAAACTGTAAAAAGTTATGTCTATACGTTGTATAGGTGTCTATATTTAGAACAACTGGGAGCTATTTTCTGCTGAAATAATAAGATCGGAGATCTGTTATGATTGAAGTTCTATGCGAAGGAAGTCGCGGGCACGAATAAGTATAGTAATGAATAGAATATTAAAGAAAGGTTTTATAACAATGTATTCCTTCTGCGAAAAGCTGAACCGACATGAGTGATAATTTATTTACATACGCATACATAATTGTTATGGGAAGATTTTCTCGAGGCCGGAGATTAAATTTTAATAATTAATACTGGTAAAATAGCATAAGGTATTATTTACATCATTCTATTAAATTATAATCTAACAATCCATTAATGTCCTAACCAAAATATACCTACCATTTATGTACGTATGTGAAAAAACCGCATGTATCTACTTGAAAGACTACAAGGTTTGTCCTTTTTATCCATTTACACGCATGTTTTTATAAATGTATATATCTATATTACTAACTGGACCATTACTAACATGAACTAACAGTAACACACTAATCAGCTAATATATTAACACGATCTGCTAACTGGATGAACCATCCCAGTCCCTAATGAGTGTTGTTCTAAGTCGGTCACAGTTGTAATGGGCGGCAGCGGAAGGGTGGTGCTGCATGCTCTATTTCTACCTTAAATCCATAAAAAAATATTATTGACATTTGTATTTAACATTACTTCATTAAATTTTGTCTACCAATTATTTATTGATAGTAAAAGTTCGCAAGTAGTTTTGTTCAGAGGGCTATTAGGTACTATAGAACCTGCTTCACTAATTCCACGACCAAACATGAACGCTTTTCTTTTTCTGAACATAATCTGATTTCATCTAGAGAGAAAAAGAATTAGAAATAACTGTCTGACATTTTAGCCACTTTTTTCCAAAGTATTTTTTACTTTGTCCCTTTTGTGTAATTTCCGACGTGTTTTGCGCGTTGTTACAGGCCTGTTTTATGAGAGTTATAAAACGTAATTATTAATTTTCGTAACGCTGCAAACATTATCTTAAAAGACAGGATTATTACGTTTTACCGCGTTAGGGTACTGTAATGTTTTCGTGGTTATATTAATTTAATATCATACGAAACAATGACTTTGAGTAAACAAAAGTATGTAACCCGAAAACGAGCCGACCGAGAATGCCTTTATTTGAACTTGTTCCCATTTCATCCTGTAACTTTTTCATTCTGGATTCGGGAAAACTATGCCTAATTACCACGATCGGAAACTATTGTTACTCATTTATAGGAATCCGTATTCCACCGGTACTGCATTAGTAACTAGTTAAGACTCCACTGTCTCTACATTTTGTCACATAACTTTAACTCTTGAACCGTAACTGATAGACACTTGACATTTTTACAGAATGCAGGTACAGATATTACCTACTAGGTTTCTTTAATCAAAAGCATGTGCTTATTGTGTGGTCCCGCGACATCTGACGAATACTCCTTGAGTTATCCTTAATGCGAATTTAATTGATTTAGTCTACACTCTGTCTACATTGATGATATTCGCACTTTAATACGTGCCAATGTTGAAGTCGTGTTTTTCTTTTCATAGTTATTTTAATTGTATCTAATAGCAACCAAACAAAAGCAAAACCCGATTTAAATGGACAACACGAGAGCAACAAACGATACAATCGATAACCAGGACCCAAACCGCAGTTATTTAGGCACGAGTCCTGAATTATTAATATGAGCGGTGCAGTGTGTTGATTGCACCCGATGCTATCATTAGGGGCTCCTTTGAGCGGCAGCACCGTCGCGTATAGTTAACGAAGTTATGGCAGCCATATTGGTCGACATGTCTCGGAGCGGCAGAATGCATGTTAAAATAATTTGAAGCTGTTACCATGCTGATGAGATTAATGGAGTGCGGCCGGCGAAGTTCTGAAGGCTCGCTGCCTACTAATTTACTGATACCCATCAGAGAAGCGTTTTTTCAGTCTTGTAAGGTACCATTTAAGTATAATATGTGCTTAGTATGGAATTGAATAGATTTTTTGCAAATTGTGCGAATAAATATTATGTACAATGAAATAATATTCGTGTGCAAATTAAATCATTATTTCGTTTCAACAAGCAAACACAATTCTCAAAGCAAAGCCTTTTCAATCGCGTACCTATATGGAATTAGTTCATAGTAATTACACCTATAGTTTAGTAGTTACAAAATACGCTTTGCGTGTTTAAATATATTGCTGCAAACAATATAAGTTTAAATTGTTTAAATATAAGAACATTCAAAAGTGAATAGCGTTGTAGCATTTATGGCGACTGCGAAGGACTAGCAACCTTTGTTACGATATCTACACTGTTAAGATCTGCACACAATCTCCAGCTCGACACCAATTCAATTAATAGGAGAGCATAGAAATATGCGCTTTATTTCCTATTCGTTACAGTTAAATTCTTGGTCGGATTGGAAGTGGTCGTGGTTAAACAATACCGACCCCACAATCGCATGTGAAGCGCGATGATTTTACTAGAACACGATATAAACCGCATATTTAAATGCTTTTCAACAACACGAATTAGATTTGGGTTAAATTAGAGTATGTAAGGTGCGTGGACCTTTAATTTGAACAAATAATATGTGGTCCATGCCAATAAACACTTAATGGCCAGAAAGAAGACAACTCGTTCAACACAAAAATGAACAATAGCTTATCACTAGATACATACAATTTACATACAATTTTAGAAAACATTGAATATATTCATTGGTTCTAATTCAACTTACAAGATTGGATCTAATAGTCTAAGAGCCCGTGGACCCCAGACCTTCGTTATTTTATAAAAGCTGAAAGTTTGTCAGCGCACACTGCCAACACAGGTAAGAGCGATAGAGCACTATGAAATTCAGACTATAGTGGCTTCGGCAGGTAAACGGTACTAAAGGTGAGAAAAACACCGATTAAAATTCGTCAAATAATTAAGTCTGATATTTTGGTAATACCTTTAGAATATTATTAAAAATCACGTCATTCATTGCTAGACACTTGACACCGTGGCAACCCCTTGCCGGACACCCTTAATGTTTAAAATTTTTTAACCTTACTTACGTTATAGTATAAAAGCTGATTTTTATTCATAATACTTACATAATAATTAGATGATGTTTTCTCATCAGCTAGACACTTTTGATAGTTCTAACCCCTTGCCGGACAATAATATAGGGTAGCTGTAGGAACGAGCGCAAGGTACGGTACACGTATAAGTGCGAGTGAGATAGTGAGTTAGGTCTATTGCGATCCCTCTCTGCGCAATCCTTATTTCTACTGCACACTTATTATTAACTATTAATCTATGAAAATTTCAATAGTATTAATTTTAATAAAACTAAGAAAAGAAATTCTATTATCCAACTTCCCTTAAATTGTTATAAATTTAAATTTATTCTGTCAAATAAGATGACACAAAAATGTTATTAAAAATAGATAAATGAATTACAAGTAATTGTATAAGACAACGTAATTTTAATTATTTTGATCATTATAGTCGAAGTCATCAGTTTCTTCGTCACTATTACTCCAATCAATATCGTGGTCTTCTTCTTCTTCGTCAGGCTGTGTAAAAATGTGAAAAGTTAGATTAGATTGAAATAATTAAAAAAGAATGTATAATGGTTTGAAATAGTATTTATACCTGAGACAGTTTTCAGTGAATCTCGGACGAAATTTGGCAACTGATCACCTTCGAACCATTTAAAATGATATTGATTATTTTCAAGAACCCAGCCATTATTCTCGGGTACTTAAATGGTCGGAGTTTGTTGACTTGCATTGTTCCAAATGCTACATACATAGTTGGCCCGCAGAAATTGTTGTAGCAGATCGGATTTACACGGAGGCAGACTACTAGCATCAAAATTTCGTAGTTTTTTACGGCTAAATGCTTCATTAACATCTGAGACTTGATACGTATTAATGAATAGTTGAAGTCGTGCTGCATTTACATCAATTATCGAACCAACATTATATACTTCACATATAAATTGTTGAATAATATCAAAAGTACTTTGTTGTTCATTATAATCGTCAAATAATTCGTGTGTACCGAACTTAATGAAAGCTTTTTGATAGTCTTCATTTTTTTTAATATTTTAAACGGTTTCAACTTTCCTTTCCGGAAAAATGCAGGGTTATAATCACAACCTGTGATCGCATGGAATCTTGGCAAGCTCTTGCAAAAAGATTCTCCTAACTTCACATAAATCTATGTGAGGTCTATGTATCTTAAGTTATTCCCAGTGCCTATCAGCATCCAATTAAGCGAATCATTTTATAGGTGGTGCATATTACCAAGCATAATAGCTGCAATGTCAGTATCGACACTTCTTATCACTATATTTACTTGATTTGGAATAGGTACTGCATGCATGATACACTATTTTAGTATCAGCCTCTTCATGTTCTGAACATGATAGCTCATCTACAACTCTACAACCTACATATCTTGTTAGAAGCATCAACAACAAAAGAATGGCACTGTTTAGAATTTATGTGAATAGTTTTCTTTCCAATAAAAGGTATTATTTCATCACTGGCCCAATGCAAAATGAAAAAATCCACCAGAGCTTGTTTAAAATTAGAATTTTTCAATTCTTTCCCAAAATCACTCGGACGTGTTTGATCAGGCCCAGTTATTGTGTAGTTTAATTGTACACTTATACGTGTACCGTACCTTGCGCTCGTTCTACAGCTACCCTATATTATTGTCCGGCAAGGGGTTAGACCTATCAAAAGTGTCTAGCTGATGAGAAAACATCATCTAATTATTATGTAAGTATTATGAATAAAAATCAGCTTTTATACTATAACGTAAGTAAGGTTAAAAATTTTTAAACATTAAGGGTGTCCGGCAAGGGGTTGCCACGGTGTCAAGTGTCTAGCAATGAATGACGTGATTTTTAATAATATTCTAAAGGTATTACCAAAATATCAGACTTAATTATTTGACGAATTTTAATCGGTGTTTTTCTCACCTTTAGTACCGTTTACCTGCCGAAGCCACTATAGTCTGAATTTCATAGTGCTCTATCGCTCTTACCTGTGTTGGCAGTGTGCGCTGACAAACTTTCAGCTTTTATAAAATAACGAAGGTCTGGGGTCCACGGGCTCTTGCTCTATAAACAAAGTAACGAACAATGAAAGTTGAATAAAACCGTATAAAAATATAACGCAACCCTACAATATTCCTTTTGCAAGGCATAAAAAGATTATCAGCTTCAGGCAAAGTTCTCTTAAACGTTTACAAAATATTCTCTTAAGGTAACGTTTCGTAAGTTCTCTACGCAAACTCCTCGGTATTTACGTCACCATAAAACAAGCCTAGATAAGAACAACGTCGGTACCGGCTACGGTGCTACAATATTATTTATTTTATTCAATATTTCACCCGCGATAAAATTGTTCGCGGAATATTCAAGAAGCAACCGCTATAGTTATCTTAGTTCCTTTCTATTTTTAGCGAATTCGCGAAAATTTTCCCATAAATGTGGCAAAGAGTACCGCGTTTTTCCTGTTCAAAACATGTAGCGAACCAAATAAGCAATTTAAATTAAATTATGTTTGACATAAAAAAATTGAAATATATCAACCATTTTATGCAGAGTTAGTTAAATCTACTTTTGGCTATGTTCAGTTAGGACTGGAGGGTGTCTATTTAACAAACTACACTTAAGAAAGTCTTCTTTAAAATAATAAATTAATATACATTTTACTGTGATACGATTATGTATTTTGTACGCCGATATTTCGACCCAGTTGCATGGATCGAGGTCACGGCTGAATAAATTAATAATTTGAAAAGCTAAAAGAACGCTTTTATAATGCTAAGTAAATTAAAATGCAATTGTGTCGCTATGCTGTACACCCTTGAGATAATAATATTGCAATAATATTGCAATTTAACATGAAGTTGCAGAATATCTACAATCATAAAGATATCCAATTACTCGCTAACTTACAGTAAAGTGTTCTTAATTTGTGTTAAGTTTTAAATTTTTAAGTGTTTTTGTAGGGTTTTTATTTGAATACTATGTTGTACGGTTCGATCATAAAGTTCACACCAGGAAACTGTAACAAAATAAATCAGTTGCACCAACCGACCAACCAACCAACCAACATAAAACCGATTTTATCTTAAATAAGGATTTACTTCTTATTTAGCAGTAATGTAGCTTAGAAAGCTGATTAACTGTTGAAACTTCTTAAAGTACCAACAATTTCTCACATTTAACATCTTTCTCCGGCAAGTTTTACGTTCCAGAAATTTACTGCAGTGGTTTTGCATGCAGAATCGTAAATTCTTGGGGATTCCTAGTTTCGTGGATTTGCAAGTTACGGTCGGTTACTGTAGACAGACCAGTGACTTGGACAATTTGGAACAAACTAAATAACGATATTGTATTATACCTATTAACCATTTTAACAAAATTAAAAAAGTGGTTGATAAACTTTAGCTTACACCACTCAATTTTCTTCCGGGAGCAACGTGTTGGTGGGTATTTGCCCACTCAGTAATAGTGAGAGACCAGTACTCAGTAGTGGGTCGTTTATGAGTTGAAGCCACAGTTGATTTGTTAGATGACATAAGCTCAGCAGTTGAACGGTCATGTTTACTGTACATATATTACCAGATCTGTATATTCTTCAAGGTGAACTGCTCGCTAGCCAGAATAAAATTGTTGGAACACTAACCAGAAACCTTTGGAAGACTCCCTCTTCCGTCCATCCTTCCCTCTTGACTCTATACTTTGAATCACCATCTGACGCTCACGTCATCTCAACACACTTCATCACCACATCCTGCTGATCCATATGCTACGCTATGGTTCGCAAACTGACTGCATCCAATTTTGCAATAGAATCCGTAAACTGGCACTGTAGGCTTAAGAACTTAAAGTGTCGATAGGACAGCCGTTGAATTGGCGTCGTAAAATGATACTCGACGGTCAGCTACACTGTTATTGCTGTACCGTATTGTTTGTGTTTAATAATACGCTACAATATGTTCGTTGCTGAAACAGGCAACTTTACAAAAGTATAATATGTACGTGGATATTACGTGAAATCAATCTGTTTAAGCCGACAAACTGTTGCACAGTTTGGCAGATGTTGATTTTTGTTAACATTGTGTACTTAATTATTGAATAAATGAATAAAAAAAAAAGTAGTCTCTTAATAATTAAAAGGGCAACGGTATTCAAATATTATGCTCTTGCAGATTTCGAATTAAGGGTTCAGTTGTTAATTTTGCTGGATATTCTGATTGATATTCTTAGAATCAGTCAACCCTTACTACATAAAAAGTTGGTACAACTTGTGGCGAAATAAGCTAATTACCTAAAATTATGATACATCTTCTAAACTTATGATAAGCAATATAAAACTTACTTCACATATTCAAAATTATAAGTTACATAACTCAATTAACCAAGACTCAATGGGTTTTTATTCGTTTGACGCTGTGTCTGCACCAATAATAACTGAAAATCTATGTAAATTAAATTCAAAGATCTGGCTACGATATATACATCATCATTAGGCTGTTAAGTGCTGAAACGTTAGTACTTTAAACTTTAAAGTGTTAGTACTTTTCATACTTACCTTATGAATACAACCAAGTAGAAATTCTGCACACAGTTAAAAAATACACACGTGAATCATTTTAATTTTTTATCAAATTGCCTTTGTTTAGAATGAATCGTTCCCGGTTAATGAGCCACGTAACGAACGTTGCGATCCACTCGTTGCCACGGCCGGCTCATTAATCAGTACAACGTAGAATAGGCGTAATGATACGTACTGCAAAAACAAGGATAAATAATAATGCCTCTGAGCTATGAGCCGTAGCTCTTTTCACTTTGAAAATAAAAACACCTTGTCTAAATCGGACACGAGTTTGTATAGATAGTTGTTAGTTGGCGCTATTAGATATTATATCAATTATAAAAATATGTACCTATGTATCTATTCTTTTATTGTATGTTTGTACATGACTGCCTGTGTCCGAAATAATAAAAAATTATAATCTTACATTATTCATAATGTAAATATAAATTGATAAAAACTCAACAATAAATAAATAATGCGACACACTTAGGTAGGTATAACTCCCAAACTGGGATTCCCTGTGTCATGGTAATTATGGACAACTCACAAGACACACACCCAGACCAAGACCGATTAATCTCATTCTTCCATCCGCGCTGGGAATCAAATGCTTTCAAACGCGATCCGACAAGGTAGCCATTGCACCTCACATTGGGTCATCTTCAATATACCTAGAGTGTCCTTAGCAAGATAACTATTGCTCACCGTGGGTCGTTTTCAATGTAGGGTACCCTTTTTACCCAAAAATCTAATAGATACCTACCTACCTACCTCCTACTCCTACCTACCTACTCAAACTTAACTCAACAAACTATTGTCAATTTTACCTTTTTAATTTTCCATCCAGTAGACTGATTCGCGTATTTTCCTCGGAAGAGACGAAAAAAATGTCAAGAGTTATTTAAAGGACTATACCGCTTTTATTATCAAGCATGGAGAATGTAGTCCTAATTAGTGGTGTAATATCCGAAATTCGAAATTTGCAGTGAAAGCCGTGGATGCTAGTTGAGAGCGATGGTAGCAATCATGCAATCTCAATAGTCTTTACAAATGTGTTCCGGCGATTTCTGCTTGCTCCAATTCACCAACTCGTATTCAAATAGTGCTGAATTTTCAGTTTTATAGGCAATATTTTACTTCAAATTTCACTATGGACTACTACAGACTTTTAGTACGATTATCCCAAGAAAAATCCGTGAAAGTTGAAGCTGCACTCAATCAAAGATGAAGCTTTGGCATATGTTTCGAGTAAAGCCTTGGGTATACCTATAATAATAAGTGTTATCTGTACCTAACTGTGAGTAGGGAAAAATTCTGGGAGTTTCTTGCCGATTCTTCCTCCAAGACCACTTACGGTAGGGGTTTGTTAAAGCGATGGCATAGTTTGACTTTTGAAAGGTGTTTGTAAAAATAAAATTCAAGTAAAATTAATTTCTTTTTCATTCTAAATCACTTATCAACTTCTAAACTTTCTTCCTGTTGCGTATTCCATTAGGTATGGCTGTTAGTTTTGGTTTAAACACAACTTTGAACTATTATTGAATTCACTGTAATTTTCAATTACTAAGTTGGAGTGCCTGATTTATAATTAAGTATGTAACAACATCCTTATATAGATACGGACAACAAAATCCACATACAGAAATATCCAATAGCAAAACTGTATTGGTAAAAAGTTCAGTATAGCTGATATCACTCATAATTATAGTACTTCACAATGACATAACTAGAACTATGGGAGTTAAGTGACATCAGCGTACCGAGTAGGTACTATCAGTACCTAATGGGAAAAGTCATCTTAGGTACTTAATTAAAGAGACCTAGAACATCCATCAGTGTGGATAGGTTAACGTGGTCAATCTTTAGACTTTCTAACACCCTACATAAAAACTGAGTCCGACGACGAACGCAACCAAATACTACTAAATATCCACAAAATTCTATCTCCAAAGGTCAACAACAATGCCCTTCATTCTAAATTCAATACAAATATTCGCATGTAGGCATAAAACTGGCCAGCTTATTATGTCAGCAGGGATCACAAGCCCACTCGTGTCCCACGGTTTCCTTGCGAGGTGTTAAGAGGATGAGAGGAAGGAGTGGTGCTGAAGTGGGTATCTGACGGTAGGAATGTGCCGTATCACTCGCTGTCGAGTGGTCGCTACCGACGGAGGTAGCGCCACCGACGCCCAACTTGATGAAATAAACTCAAGGGCGTATAATAAAGGCACTCACGTATTTGTTTTTGTATCGGATTTTATTGAGTATTGGCGGATTTTTTGTTTTAGGGCTATGGAATGTAGCACTACAGAAATGATAAAGTGGGTTGATGATTGGACACATGAACGGGATCTGGATTCAAATCAAACGCAGTTCTCATTTTCAAAAATTTTGTGCATATTAGAATTTAATTATCACTCGCTTCAGCGAAGGAAAACGTCATCAGGAATTTTCCGAAATGTGAAAAATGTATTAAAAACTTTATAGTGCGAATAAAAGCTGTGGAGAAAAAGGGGAGATCTCCTGCCAGGCGATCTCACTTCCTGGGGACCGCGGTCCGAACGTTAACTTCGGACCATTTCTATAATATATGTACCTATAGTTTGAATTTCTGGAAACTTTGATAGCGCAGTTGAGGATATGTCTTCTGATTGGCGAGTCTCAGTGTGACGTATTGTTTTTAGAATTTTCATTTATCTGTCTGCCTACGTATTCCATGTGGTTAAAAACTGATGCAGGTTTCATTTTCATACACCGATCAGAATCTGAGATGTAATAATATAGGTATAGGTATTGCAGGACAACGTCTGCTAGGTCAGCTAGTATATTATAAATTTAAAACAATGACACAACGTTCAATAGTAACTAATATCTCTATTAAACATTGTACAAATTTCATTTATTTTCTTTTTATAAGTAAATATTTCATGACCAGTTCACCTACTGTAAATATCTTCCCTTAGGTGGTAAACCACACTAAACTAACGAACAATACAAAGCAAATGGAAATAGTAAACATAAAACTTACAGAGAATAAGTAAAGACTGTGTACTTAATCAACTTCTAAAAACAGGGCACATAAAACGACTCAATTCTCCCAATACAAGTCTATAGAGAAACACAGCAATGAAAAAGAAAAACATCTCACCCAAGACTATTCCGCCACTAACGAGACAATCTACTTTGACTTTTGTCTTTTTAAAAGACCACCGACACAAAAAATACGCAATTAGTGTTCAACGAACGTACTTACTAATTAACTCGATCAAGTTCCTTTATTTCCAAGTCCTTTTGCATTCGTGCCACGTCTTGTCGTTTCAAAAGAGAATTACGTTATAGAATGAGGTGTTACTTTAAGAAACGCTACGGCTTTATTAGCAGTGAATTGCTTAAATCTTAATGGAATGATTAAAAAATCAGACGAAACTATTTTATATGCTATTCATGTCATAGAAGTCTTAATTTAATTAACATTAGGTAATTGTTATCCGGATACCTTGATACATAAAATTCGGAAAGTTCTCTGGTCATGGTTATTTAGTCCTTATTGCTTATTTGATTAGTCCCATGTGACGTGCGAAACAAAGTGTCCTATTTTAAGGAATAAGGCTGCTTTTCCACCAGAGATGTGCTATGCAGCTATGCTGCGAGGATGTAATAGCTAAGCTGTGAAACATTGTGACCGTTTCCACCGATACTAAGCTATGTAGCGGTGCGAGTAAGATGTGCTATGAAGATGCGCCGCCTACTGTAGGTACTCTGCTTTGCACATACATAGCTACACCGCTACACCACTCGCGACCATCCATAACACGCATCCTTCCATATAAAAAACATATCTTAGTTGAATCCGTTTCCACCAGTGCTAAGCTATGTCCATCAATGAATATGATTGGTGGATATCAAACGCATCCACAGAAACGTAGCATAGCACATCTCTGGTGGAAAAGCACCCTCAGTGTCTAGCATTTATTTTGAGACATCCTTAACTTGAAAACTTTCGTTATACTTGTTAGGCTATTTATTAGGCTTACCAAAAAGTTAGGTATCTGCAAGGAATGAATTATAATTTTGACAATTGTATTCGGTTGATTTAGCACAAAATATTTTGCGTTCATCACGTAGGTAGATACTCAACTTCTACACCTAATCGAAATCTTGAACAGAGTTTGAACAAAACCAATAGGGGAACTTAATTAATTTCTAAGTACATACCAGTTCCGATAGAAGCGCGCTTCCTTAAATTGTTTTGTGGGAAACTTCGTCCGCTTTCGGTGCAAATAAGAAATAAACAGAGATAGATGTTTCATGTAACGAGACGCCTGTCGATTACGAGCTACTTCGAAATTAGTTTAATTGAATTTTTATAAGTTCACGCCTAAACTATTTGCCTTTAAAATTAGGTAATAACTATTAATCTCCATGGTCTGCCTTACTGCACGTACAAACTAGTGGTCTTCGGCTGAGGTCTAGAAAGAATTCTCCTTCAGTGTAACTACATACTAACGGTCAGATAGCCCGACTGCTTTTCGTAAACTTTTCAGACTTTAAAAAAGTGTGTACGTATTGTACCTATCGTATGATAGGTACGGATGCACACTATTACGACATAAATTTTTTGTTCTATTCCCTTCAGAATTTGTAGAGTACGTCGATACAGCCGTTTCACTTCAAAAAGATTACCTGTTACCTGCCAATCGATCCAATCGTTTGCTCCAGCTTCGATTATATAGATGTTTGGATACAGAGGATTTATAGGGCAGCTCTATTTGACTAGCTATAGGTATTACTACAGTGTATTCTTTGAGCAATAGCCCGTTTGTCTATTCAATATTCAAGCTTCAATATAATAAGTAACTAAATCAAAACAATAACAGTCAATTTAAAAGACTCCAAGAATGGTTGCAAATATTTATCAATTTTTAGTCAGAATTTTCTTCCCCTCGCCGCTGCTTCGCTATTTAAAATTTTATAATAAACTAGAGAACCGCCCGCGCTTCGCTTCGGGACCCGTAGGTAACAGCCGCGTAGGTCCCGCTCCCGTAGGAAATTAGGCTAAAAAGTAGCCTACTACTCGCTCTCTTCACTCCACCCTGACTGAGGTGTGTGGAGCCCTCGGGACAGTTAGTTCCCCTTTGGGGGTGTCTCTCGCGGCCCGTTAAAACGGGCCGGTTCTTGGGCTGGGCCCTAAGGCCCTTCGTTGTCCATCTGTGGTTAACCAATAGGTCCAGTCCGGTGAGTGGTGGCCTTTTTACAGGCCACAGAGTCTTAAACGGGATGGGGTTCATTTTCGCGCCGCCCAGGCGATCGAGGCCCTACCGGGTGAATCCCGCTGGTAGGAAGCCCAGCAGGAGCCGATCAGCGCCGGGCGACGACTTACGAAGCCCCAGTATCAGTCAGTGCTAGGCCCGTCCCGCGCAACCAGCAAGTCGCGCGGGAAGGCCCAGCGGTTCGGTGGACGGGTGTGGAGCGGCGCCAGGTCCTGCAGATGCGGGAACCGCGACGCGTCGACACGCCCGAACATGTTGCGTGCCAATCTTTTTTTTTTTATTACATGTAGTATTTGATAGCGTAATTCAGAACTTGCAAATGAATTTTAATACCGCCATCTATTAACAACTCCGAAAATAAATATCTAGCAACTAACAAAACATCGATCTTCCCATGGGAATGGGATGTTTTTCCGCGATAAAAAGTAGCCTACGTCACTCTCCACCCTCCTAACTATCCCCACACACATAAACCTTACCATATAATAGCTTTGTTGCGACGTGAAAGCGTCACAAACAAACAAACAAACAAACACACTTTCACATTTATAATATTAGTAAGGAAGTAAGGATAACATTCATGATTGTTATAATGTAGAGTCACGTATCGTCGTTCTGAAGCTAGGTACATACTCGTATTATAAGAAGAACCTTATTTACGTAGCCTCATTTTGACGTTTCTATGTACCTACTGTTTCTTCTTCATAACATATTAATTATGTAATTCCCTGGTCGAGGCGTCAGTTTAGACATGATGTTTGTAAGTTTTACTGACACTTCACTAAAAAGGCAGTCTTAAAAAATAAAGGACATGTAAGCACTTACATCGCCGTACTTACATGTTGTCTACACGTATGTTCTCAACGAATTCCCAGACAGGATCTTACGTTAAGGCGTCTGGAGACTCAGACATAAAGTAATTAAAACTTCCTAACATCTTGGCCTGTCCACTGCCTTGGGTAAACCATTTACTTTTAAATTCTATAAAATGAAAATTTCGTAGGACGTCGCAGAGAGATAATTATGATATCGATGAGATACGTCGATGTTTCCAATCTGTTATCCCTACTAATGTAAAGGCGAAAGTATTTCCATCTTAAGCCGTTAATCAAGTTTTAACACCTGGTATATCGTAAACTAAAGTTATGAGGATTCAAAAAACCGACGAAGCACTTCGAAAAAAGGTAGGCAGTGTCCTTGCGCTTTGCTGAGCTCGTCTTGGCGGGGGCACAACCGTGATCCCATATAAAATTGGGTACAGATATAGAGTTGACGGAGTTGACCTTATGAATGAACATAGGAATATTTTTAAGCTATTGTATAGCTTTTATCGCGGGCCTTGAGCGCGGGGACCGAATTCAAAAATTTCGTAACGAAAATTTATTACACCCTGCACACAGACATAGTTACTATGTCTATGCACCCACACATCGATAAATACCAGAACTTTTAACTGAGTTAACTAACTTTTACTTTATAACGGCTAAACCGATTTGGCTAATTTTAGTCTTGAAATATTCGTGGAAGTTCAGGGAAGGTTGCAGCGATGAGAAAATATGAAAAATTGCGAGGTAAATACTAAAAAAATGAAAATTTTAATTTCCCATACAAATCTTACCTGTCAAACATTTGATTTTCGCCCCGTCGGTTCGGTGTTTTAAGAATAATTACATGTAGATCTGGATTAAATAAGGCGTTGGAATCGACAACATGTATTCATAATAGTCGAATTATCGCGTATTTAGATTTAATGCTGCCTCTACACATAGGCCAACACGTTGGCAAGTGCGTTGGCTCCCAATGTGTAGAACGGGCGTTGGAACGTTGGCGGTAGGCATTTGAACGTTGGCCGGCGCGCTTGCGAGCTTGCCGCGCGGTGTCGGTATCATCAAAGAACACTTGTCGCAAGCTTGGCGCACCATCCACACATTGGCCGCGCGATCAGTTTGCCCGAAGCAGCGATCAAGAGTGCATATTTTCTTCTTGCGGCGTATTAACACCTAACGTAACAAAATGGCGTATAATATGAGTAATGAGGAAACTTTTAAATTTATTGAGCTCTATCAGAGTGAAAATTGCCTATGGAATCCAAAAAATAAGTACCATAAAAATAAAAACGTTGTAAGTATTAAAAATGCTAAATAAATAAGGTTCTTGGACATTCCGTTTTCCTTACGATATTTTACTTCAAAGTAAGAGCATCGTACTTTATTATTATTTTAATATTATAAATATGAAAGTATCACCCTTTTCTTGTACATATTTACGTAGTAATTATAAGCTGTGAATAAATATACAGCTGCAGCTGTTACCAACTCAACATCCATTTTTTGATCCGTCCGCACATTGGCCCGAACCAAAGCATACTGAACGACCTTCCAATGTGTGGATTAACTCACAAGCACGTTGGCAAGCGCACCGCCAGCGCGTTGGCGAATGCGCTGGCCTATGTGTAGAGGCGGCATAAAACATACAAAATAATAACATGACATAAAATAATGACACTATATTAATGACTTGAGGGTGATAGAGACAGTGCCATACAGGCAAGGCAAACTGTAAGGCACTGTCTCTGTCACCCACACGTCATTCACGCACGCGCCAAAAGATCGTTGTAATGCTGCCTCTACACATAGGCCAACACGTTGGCAAGTGCGTTGGCTCCCAATGTGTAGAACGGGCGTTGGAACGTTGGCGGTAGGCATTTGAACGTTGGCCGGCGCGCTTGCGAGCTTGCCGCGCGGTGTCGGTATCATCAAAGAACACTTGTCGCAAGCTTGGCGCACCATCCACACATTGGCCGCGCGATCAGTTTGTCCGGAGCAGCGATCAAGAGTGCATATTTTCTTCTTGTGGCGTATTAACACCTAACGTAACAAAATGGCGTATAATATGAGTAATAATGAAACTTTTAAATTTATTGAGCTCTATCAGAGTGAAAATTGCCTATGGAATCCAAAAAATAAGTACCATAAAAATAAAAATGTTGTAAGTATTAAAAATGCTAAATAAATAAGGTTCTTGGACATTCCGTTTTCCTTACGATATTTTACTTCAAAGTAAGAGCATCGTACTTTATTATTATTTTAATATTATAAATATGAAAGTATCACCCTTTTCTTGTACACTTTTACGTAGTAATTATAAGCTGTGAATAAATATACAGCTGCAGCTGTTACCAACTCAACATCCATTTTTTGATCCGTCCGCACATTGGCCCGAACCAAAGCATACTGAACGACCTTCCAATGTGTGGATTAACTCACAAGCACGTTGGCAAGCGCACCGCCAGCGCGTTGGCGAATGCGCTGGCCTATGTGTAGAGGCGGCATAGGACTTAAATGTCAAATGTCAATTTTCTTTTTAAAAATAATTATTTTGTCAACTGAAATAGTTCTTATGCTTTTGTTCAGAATATTTAAATCTTCTTTGCACAAATTAATGCATTATCCGTTTCTAATAAAGATTAAAATGTCTTGCACCTATAATGTGTCGTTATGATGTACGTATTCTTAACAATTAGGCTTACGTCATTATTATGCGTCTCTTTCAGTGATATTGCCTATGAACTTTGATGTAACTTTTGATAACTAGGCAACTAAATGAAAACTGGTACACCACTTTCTTGGCCCACTGTAAAACAGTGAATATCTGTACTCGTATAATTTGTGTACATAGTGTTTTAAATATGAATAAACAAAGTGCATTTATTAATGAAGAAAGTCACGAAAAAATTGTGAAAGAAAATGAGTTATTACTCTATATACATTCATTTTATTATTATTATCACAAATGCAGTATTATTTTTTGTTTTGTTAATTTATATATAATGCTATGCAATAGCTTTACCGCGGCAGTCTCCGAGTGCCACACGTCTTTTTTTTTTCATTAATCAATTAATTTTTATTAGGTGTTAGAGCCTAGTTTTCCCGGAGTTACTACTAGTATTACCAGCCGCCAAATTACCTTAGTATCATTTTTACCGCATAATAATTTTTTAACAGCAATAATTGTCTTCCGGTTAAAGTGTGTAGGCGTTCATTCTATTTAGAGGCGACTATCTCAGCCCTCAAGGGTAGTAAAACATCGGTAACAGAATTAGAACGAGACTCTTAATAACGATTAGGTACTAACAGGGCTAACTATTACTAAACGTTGTTACGTTGAACATTCATGTTACTTACTAAACATAATTAATATTTTAACACCGTTTTGTAAATGTACTAAGTAACCTAATCCCCAATCAAATCTTATTCTCAGTCGGTCACAGTTGTCAAGGGCTCAGCGGAAGGCACGCTCGTTTGCTACCTTAATTCCGTAAAAACATGAGTCGATGTCGTCCCTGTAGGACAATATTATACAATAAAAGGGCAGAATAAAATACTCGTGTTACGTCTTCCAATCCATTTGATTCAATGAATGTATTGACAACATCAACCCCTTTTCCTTTATTTTACTTTATTACTCAACTGTCGATTCTCGCAGATTGTCTGCGTGCTAGCCCGTTACATTTTTTTAGAAAACCTGAAACCTAAAACTTTCCCGTTAATTACATCTCCCTTGTCCTCTTAAGCACCGCTCTTCTCTTTAGCACCTCTCCACTCCACGTCTCTCCACACCAGCTTACCAAACCTCGCTTCGCCTGATCACATCTCATATCAACGGCTCCTGATCTTGTTCCTCACAGTTATTTTAATACAAGTACAAAATTCCTCCGTTACCCTATCTTACACATTAAGTATGTTTCGAACTAAAATTCCTTTTTATATAATTTTGTATCCCATTGAACGTAGAACTAAGGGTGTTATTCATCACATTACGCCATTACAGAAGGTACAAATAACACGGACGATAAATATTACAACGAGTACATTGCAAGTTTCCATTCGGAGCTGGATAAAGAATCTCTAAAACCCCGAGTACATTTCATCAATGTAGTCTCCACGAACAAAATGGTCGGTTCATCCGCGTTCCTGGTTCCGCCATCCGCAAAAGACAGAGTCGGTTATTGCTCCTGTTATCGGCGCGAAGAAAATTGAATCTGTCCTCAATCCACCGGATTGCATGCGGTGGCCGCCGGACCCAGAACAAACATTCAATTTCAAATCCAAAACTGTATTGTTTTGGTTTCCTACATCGTGTTGTTTTCTATCGAAATAAGAGGTAACACACAGCACTTGCAACAGCAGTTGTATTTATATTTTATAACATTTTATTATGGGTTTGTTGAAAATGAGAAATGCTTGCCATTAACCAGCTCGGCAGTAAAAACTGAGCTGTAAATAAATTGTCATCTAACGCGATAGTAGTAAAATAAAACATTGGGCGATCAATTATTTAACAGGCGGTTACCTACTACTATCGGCAGTTCACAAATATAAATTGCTAGATAAGTCCTAACGGCTTTATTTGGCTTCAATCTACTATAGTAACTGAGCACGGGCCTCAACTCGTCTTTGAGGACGTCCATAGGTGATCCTGAAGCTTATCCTATATTGTTGCAAGGAAAATATGATACGGCTGTACTCAACTTTCAAAGCAGAGATTTAGAAATAACAGACGTATCGTATATTCTTTATCATATCCTATATCATAATGTAGATGCCGGTATGCCAATATTGAGTTTTATATGCGCTATTTAAGAAATGATTGATAAAGGTTTACTATGCCCTTTCCAAGATCTTAAACTATCTGTATACCAAATCTCACCAAAATCAATTGAACGTATTAAGCTTGAAAGGGTAACAGACAAACAGACAGTTACTTTCGCATTTATTATGTATGTATATTATGAAGTACGGAAGTGAAAGTTACACGGGAATATTTTTCTTCCCGTCTCTAACTCCGAATTCGAATATACATAATACAAAATAAGTATATGGATGCTAAATGAAGAACATTAAGAGAGACAAGTGCTTTCGCAACTTTTAAGTGCCTTTAATTACTCTAATGTACTACTTAGTCTCGGCAAGGGAAGAGAAGTTAACTATATTTAATGTCTCGCTAATTACATAGGTACTATTACAACGATAATGAATTTATATCATCCGAAACGTCTTGTTATGATGTAGGTATAATGATTTTGTCCAGTAGGCAAACTGTCAATCAGGTCTCATGGCGTTGCTTAACAGCTCCAGGTGAAATAGACGGCACTTGGATTTTGCTTATACTCTACTTTATCGTTGTGGTTGTAACCTGACTAACTTGTTCTAACCTGGACTCGAGTGGCTTTCACAATGTGTGGAGTATAGACCACATTTCAAACCGCTACTCTGCTGTGCTGTGCAGGTTTTCTCAGAATGCTTTCCTTCTGCGAGGCAAGTGCTTAATAATAAGTGTACTTTTCTAATAAGCACATAATTCTTAATACTTACTAGATTTGCGTGCAAGCTTTTTGCTCCGGCCCTTCTTTTCAGTAGTTCGACATTGAAACCGCTTGGCTTGCTGGCTAAAAACGTTTCAATTATATTGATCAACATTATCTATATAAATAGAGTAATAACTTTTCAATCTTAACACTTGATCTGACGCAGGTATATTCCTTTCGATTCTGTTACGTCACAATGAAACTTTTGGAAATCCTTTGTTATGTCGTGTTGGAATTTTACGATTGCTTTTAATATCTTTTGAAATAGTTATTTCGAGTTTTACTTCTGTAAAAGTGAATGGTAAACTTAGAAATAAAATAACTAGATCTATTATTACCTATAATATTTATATCGAAAAGTACTTGTAAAACCAACTTCGCATACATTTATTTCCTTTCATATAAAAAAGTAATTTTCACAAGTAGGTACTAATATTGCATAACTTACATTTGCCTCTGTACCTACTATTGTACAATTGCTAGCACAATGATAGAATGTAGAGAAAAGGAATAATGAAATCGTAATATAGCTGTATGTATTTTTGACTTGCTGACACAGCGTTTCAAGGAAGCTAGATCCTTTATTCTTCCTTATTGTACGTTCTTACATCGCTAAGAACAAAGAAAACGTGCCCAAAAACTTCTCGCAAGTAGGTTCACATTCACAAAAGTCTGGGTGCCGACATTGCCGACGAAATTTTAAACAGAAACTGTCACAAAACACCACAGTCCTTTAAGAAAGAACTGACTCGACACACGCAAATGTAAAAATAAAACTAACACGCCTCGTTGTAGAGCTCCTAAAAGCTTTTAGCGTCTTCTATCGACAGTAATTTTATTAAAGGCAACAAATTAATAAGGTGCGTACTTAAGTAATTAGTTTAGACTTTAGACCGTGTAGTCCTGTTTAAGCTTCTAGTTTAGACAGGGCCGAGCAATGGGTCTCAGGTTCATTTTTGGCTGGAATTTTATTTGTGTAAGGTGTATAATTATGGCCCAGTTCAGCAGTTCTTTAAAGAGTAAAAATGTTGATTGACTCTGACTTACGTCTAAATACCTATATTTAAATATCGAATCACGATTTATCATTCAAAATACTTGCAACTTGCTCTCTCAAGTTGCGCAAATCTGTCGTTCTGAATTTTCTATAACACTAATTTGCAACATAAAATTCTCGTAGATCCGTCCTCGCTCGACTCGGGAAACTTGATCTTTACGTTTACAAATAATAAATATTTTTCCACTTTTGCAATATGTTTCAGTGATGCCCCGCTCAATAGATCGTAGTCTAATGTTATGAAGCCTAGCCGTTGTTGATAAGGACTAGTGAGAATTTTTTCCCCACTAGTCCTGTCAACAGGACTACTCAACAGGACAAGTGGGAATAAACGAAATGAACAATCCAACACAAAATAATTTTCCACTCTTACTAGTAATTCAGAGAATACTTAGCTCGATTAAGCTCGACGCATTGCCACTGATGAAACTGTTTCTTAACACGTGCAAATATTACAGTTACATCTTAAATACAGCCTTACATATGGACCTTCAGCACAGTCTGAGTGTCCTCGCGGAGGGATTAGGGACGTCTACTTTACAACGAGTGTTCCACGTAAGCCGAAAGGTTTAAGAGCTATTACTCTATGCCACAATATGGAAATGATATAACAGGTATTTACACATATTGTTGTTTGTTGTCTGAAATTGTTCATTTAAGTACATAAGATCTTATCTTAAATGATAGTAACCGTAGGTAAATACTGGTAGTAGTGGAAACTTCTTAGTTCTTTCTGTTATTTGAGTAGGAAAAAAACTTTCTTGGATTTTTTGCCGCTTCTTCTAAGGTCATACACCGTAGTATAATAAAAGAGATAAAGTAATTTGTCTATTGAAAAGTGTTTGTGAAAATATATTTTTTATCCGTGTCGTGGTATTTTTCTAAACTTTATTTGATTTCATATAATGAATATGAGTACTACAATATCAATTGTACCTACGTATTAAAAACAAAAGGAGCACAATGTGTAATTAACTTGAGTTATTCCCTCGACTGATGACCTGCTTCTGTCCAAAGTCCAGACTGAACAAGGTTTCTTCCACATAGATCTTCGTTACAATACCTCAGTTACTAGCGTCGTGTCAGAAAAGTTTGGTTAGGGTCGAAGTTTAGAATTACGACTCTGTTGAGATTAGTCTATTCAGATTACTTCGTGGTACGAGTTAAGTAGACGTAATGAAGGCTTTTACGACTATAAGTTTAAGATATAACCTCCAGACCTTTACTATAATCACAGATTAGGTAGGTACCTACTACAATAATTAGGTACTAAGAATAATAATTTGTAATTATTTGATTAAAGATGGCTGCAAATAAATTTATATTTCACAGAAAGAGAATACCTACCAATGTAACAATTACCTAATATAGATTTTAGATATTGATAAAGATTTCATTACGGTTAAAATTTCTTTTATTACTTTTATTTTATAAGATAGAGAATAATGTAATGAATAGATAAAATGCTGTGATTTCTTTCGATGTAGGGAAATCTTTGAAAATTTTTATTTTAAAAAATTAGAATATTTCTTTTTTTCCTTCTTTCTCAACCTGCCACGTCCTTGGAAGGTATTACGGATTATTATGGTTTTGGTAGTTAATTCCGAGTTGCTGCTTTATCAAGGTATATTAACGTAAAAAAAATTGATACCTACATAGAAAACTCTTTATCTCAAGTTTACCTTTATGCCAAGTGTTTTACGAAAAATATACATAGATACATAACCCTTGTTATATTTTTGATAAAATAGTTATCGCATAAATTCGGAACCGCACAGTAACTGCTAGCAAGTCTGCATTCCAAACTAGTCTGAACTTCTAAGAGAACAAGATAAGATATCTAATATATTCCGATATTGTGTCCCGGGAGACCCCAACACTATTAAAAGTTACCCCATCTTTAGGAGAGCGCCGACAGAACTAGTTTGTATCGTCCATCCACATTCCAAGTGGCTACAACTACGTTAGCCATACAGCAACACTCTTGGAGTGATTGACTTTTACACTAGTGTCCGTCTTGAGTGACCTACTCTGTGAATAAATACAGGAACAAACATAAAAAAGCATAATATATACTTATACGGTCGAATTGAGGACCTCCTTCTTTTTTGAAGTCGGTTAAAAATGTAAGTAAATACAAAAATAAGATGCAGGTAGGTACCTATCTACATATTGAGTAAAAACTGCGTGCCTTTAAAGGACGGCACTGACTTGGTGAGGTATTTAATATTATGTACCTAATCTTTAGGTAGGTACGATGGAGTAAGTGAAAGTTGTTTGACCTAAGATTATACATACCTACATAGTATTTTAATGTACGTAAAATTATATTATGTTCCGATTAATAGCATATCACTATACCATGCTATTTTCAGGTATAAGGTGTTTGTCATCGCGAAGACTTCACAATATCTCTAAGAAACCAGTTATTATAGTTCATACTTGAGCACTGTTTCTCACTCCTCAGAGACACGAACACTATTAAAAGTTGCGCCAACTTCCAACTTTGGAAATTTCGACGCAACTAGTTTATGTTAGCGTCTATTCATACACCGACAAAATAAATGCTATTGTGCCACAGTGCCAAATATTGCACCTGATAACGTGTCCTCAAATGCAGAATCGACTATGACTACGTGTAAAAAACCACCCTCAGTCCTATATCTACTTTCTTTTTATCCAAAATACGCCTTGAAATATCTGTTAAAGTTAGTGACGTGCCTTTTTCAAACAATATTTCGTATGTAACAGTCGGCTATACCTACCTATATCTCTCATGGGGCTTCGTATCCTTAAATTCGAGAGAAAACAAAGAATCCCTGAATATCGGCTCGCGGCGAATGGAAATTTACATCCTAATTTCCCAAGCGAATACCGCGACTCTATTCGTTAGTGATATCAAAAGATCGAAATATCCAATCCCTTCGCTGATGTGTGATCGCTGATCACGAGTGAGACAAGAAAGGAATTTTACTCTTCGAAATGTAGATAGCGAAGATTAATTTTTCAAAGTGCTGATTTTGAGAGTAGGTAATTTTAATTATGCACATGTGACGAGAAAAGTGATTCATGTGAATTTGCATGGATAAACATTACGAAGGCGGCCAAAGAAAAGATGAATGGACTATGTGAGAGATGATAATATATGAAAGATAAGGGAGTTAGCGTAGAAATGACGGCTAACAAGAAAGGATGGAATAGAAGAATATCATATTGCGCCAACCACTTATAAAATTGGGATGTGAGCAGGAAGATAATGATAATGATATTTATTACCTACGTAGATGACTTAATATAGGTATAACTTTGGAATAGGAACCTTAGCTAAAAACAACAAAACAGTTGATAGTTTATTTATAAGGCTTAACATTGAACCTTCTCGGTGTAGGTACCTACCTACTTACATGAAGAAAGAATTTGGTGAGAAATTATCACTGCTCACTTGTTCAGTTGAACAATCTGATCAATGGGATCAATGATGTTATTTTATAATTATAGTTAAAAAGTTTTTCAACAGTGTTTCGAACCCCATTCACCAGTTCCTTGATATTCCCTTTTCTTACAGCACCTTATAGTCTTCTTTGAAAGTAATTGGGGTACATACGAAGATATTAAATTGTAAAATTAGTGATAGTGTCTGCCTATTTCCTATGCAACAATACAATAAAAATCCCTAATAGCACCTCTTTATCAACATGCAGTACCTACCTATCCTCAAAATTCAGACGCAAATATTCTACTTACATTACTGAATCCACATATTCCACCAGCGAAACCAAAACATTAAAATAATGACGAAGTAGTAGGTAGGTACCTACTTACTTAAATGATAACATTTAAATGATAAATTTTGCAAAACGGTGGTAAAATCAAAAAATATTACGTGCATAATGGCAGCAGTGATATCTACCTACATATATGAATATTTTATGAATTTGAATTAAAATCTGTAAAATTGCATGACATCTACGCGCGAGGCCGCACCACGGTTTTTTCCCGCGGCGGTAACCGCGTAACCGCGCAATTCGCATAAGTACATTATCAGAAACAGCAAGTGCGGCCGCTTGTATTAGGGTTGCTGAGGATTCCTCTTCCGCTTCCTCATAATGCGGAAGTTCCGCAATATTTTGGGTTCCTCAACCGTTACCGCATCCTCATAAATAAAAATAAAAAAATCCTCTTCCGCTATTGCTTCCTCAAAATTTAAGAGGAATTTATGAGGAATTTCACTGCGCATTTCTTCTTTAAATGAAATTATATCATTCACTCATCTTTTTTTGTGTGCGTGTGTTGTGTATGTTACTGAACTCCTCCGTAACTGCTGGACCGATTTTGCTGATTCTTTTTGTGTTTTGAGAATGGTTTAGATTAGCTTGGTCCACTGGAAAATGCCCTTTTAATTATTTTTTGTGTAATAAATGTATGTAGGTACCTAGTTATGTACAGACAGGACAGCAGCTTTTGGGTTGGGTCCGCCAGTATTTATAATTTATTATATTTTTTTTATTTATGTATTTTTTATTCCTCTTCCGCTTCCTCATCCGCATCCCCTTCCTCAAAAAATATCCTCTTCCTCTTCCGCATCCTCTAAATTTGCGCGACACAATTCCTCTTCCTCCTCCTCTTCCTCATAATCAATTCCTCAAAAACCCTAGCTTGTATTACATACCTACCTACTTTCCTTGAGTTACAAAATTTACGCGGTTAGAAACCGCGGCGGTTTAGCCGTAGTGCGGCCTCGGCCTAAAATGACATAATTATGTTTTTAAAAATAAAACAAATGAAAGCTTTACTTAAATATTTGGAATTAAAATAAAATGAAGAAGATTTTGACGTTTTTGTAAATCACAAAAGCACGTTCCTCTCGTTTTACACATGTCAGTTAACGAATTGAAAAAAAGAATAAAATCATACTTGCGTTCAGCCCCTCTAATTAAATACGTAGGTACTTGTGTTTATGTAAATATTAAATCAAAACCTACTAAAACTACTAAGTGGAAACGACAGCTAAACTAAAGCGCTTTTCTGATTGGTGGTGCCGTCGCGCCACTAGTGGTACTCGAGACGCGGAATTCGTCACCTGTTGAAAAATAATTAGGCAAAAAAATCTGCACTAAAACAAAAATTCAGGTGCGCTTAACGGCAGGCTCTGTGTTACCCACTTGACGGGAATTCGAAATTCCCAGACAATTTTTTGGTGGGAATTTCGTTGAACGGAGACTATTCCGGGCGAATGTGTTCGTTCGTTCGTCTGACGAAATCACGAATGCAAAACAAACAGACCTCTTTAAATCGGTGATATTTTTAGGGTTCCTTATTTTGATGCGCTGCCTCGGATTGTAGGTATTTACATTAATTAATTAACAAAGGTTTGTTTTCCAATAAGAGCTATGCTTACCGTAAGTTGCTTTTAGTTACTGAAGTAAAGTTGTTACAAATTCCATAGTTTAGGTTGGGGCCTTGCGTCTGCGTTGATCGTCCCAGGCGTTGTTCTATTTCTTGTTGAATTATATTGTAGTCCCTATGGCTGATGGCTGTAGCCAGGTTGTAGTCGTTGATCGTCGCAGTGCTGGCCGTTTTTGCCTCGTTAATGAACTCGTTGATGGTATCCTCGCTAACATCGGTGTAGTAAATGCACGAGACAGTGTGCCTGGTTATGGCAACTACTGCATGTGATACACTGTCGTGCAGTTTCCCTTTTTCGGATTTAGTCTGTATTATTACCACCTTTTCGTATGTTAGCCCCTGGGCTTCGTGTATGGTGAGGATACGTGATCCTTCACCGGATCCACAGCCTGCATTCCCGAGTGATGTTTTTTCCGCTTGGGTGTGGACTAAGAATAATGTGTTTGGGGCGGATTTTGGTATTTTAGCGCCCGTGTAGGCTGTCGCGTCCAGGGAGTGAGTTTTCTGGCTGGAGGAGTAAATGCCATTGTAGATTTTCTTGAGCGCGTAGGCTACATCTTTTGGATTTCTATGTGTGCAGAGGAAATCTCGTGTTATGGATGCGAGGAGATTGGGGCGTTGGTATTTGAGCTCGAAGAGGTTCTCTCGGTCGATGTAGGGGATTTGGTTGATGTCACCTATGAGGACAATTTCGCTGGCTGCAGATAGTCGAGCCGCCATAACTATTGACCCGAAGTGATTCATCAAGGCTTCATCAACCACCAGTCGTGCAGCTGGTTTTGTCACCCCGTTGGCTAGAATTGAAGCCATGGTTCTTATCTGCTTCTTCATGTTGACTCCTGTTCGATTCTCAAACTTTTCCCTAAGGTCTTTTGCTCCTTCGCATGTTGTGGTCACTATGAGGTCGTTTTCCTCCGGTTTAACATTTTCCACTATCCATGTTGTCTTTCCGCATCCGGGTACTCCATTAACCCAGGTTATTTCGGGTATTGGCCACAGCTTACCGGATCTGCTGTCCTCTTCTATCCCCTCGACTTGTTCGGACATTCTGAGGATCTTGTTGCTGAGCATGATTTCGGTGCATTTGGCGGTGACAACTATGGGGTCGTTCGGTGGTGTATTGAATTTTGGTGGTCCCTCTTTTTGTGCGTCCTCTTCGCGTAGGGCAACGAATCCTCCTGTACTACTGAATGCTGCCATGTGTGTACCCATTTTACCGTGTAGTAATTGGCCGGTTTCGTTGTTGTATATGGCGGCACTGGCTTCTTCCAGTAGTACACTTAGTAGCCCTTGGTTATTGTAAATATATGCCTCCATTATTTTCTTGCATGTCTCGAGATGCACCTGCTCCGTTGCCCTTGTTATGGCTAGAAACTCTTGAAGGGCATTGTACATGTGTTCGAGCGGTGTGGAGGCTTGGATCAAGTTGGGTTTGCTTACTTGACCCATATCTGCTCTCGTCTTTGCCTTCACTGGTTTTGTTCTAGGCGGAGGAATGGTTGTCTTTAGGAATACCCTAACTGCAGTACCTTGCTTAGCTGCGTAGTCGGGTTCCTTTTCTGGGCTTGTTGTTAACACTTTCTGCGCGGTTCCAAGGAGATTTGCAGTCCTTGATCGTGAGACCATTTCTTTCTCTTTTGATTTTTTTTGTTGATTTTGAGCTTCCTCAGCGGCTTGCATGGCTCTCTTTTCTTGGTGTTTTTCAGACCCGCTTAAGGTGGTAAGTGACGCTGATGCTGATGGGGACCTGTTTGGAATGTCCATGTGGTGAGATTCTGTATTTCGGGGCTTAAGGTAGTCTAAGTTTTCTCCTCTGTTTTCATATACTATCACCTCATGGTTTTTAGAAGCGTGTAGACGACCTAAACTGAAAACTACACTTCTAAACTAATTAATCAGCGAATTAGTTTAATCCTGGAGCATATATGTTAAAAAGTAAAAAAAAAAAGTGCAAACAAAATAACAAAATGCATAAAAACGCACGGACACTAGGTCTGTGGTGTGCAACTAATATTGAGAAAAAAAAAAAATTCCATAGTTACCCGCAATATCACCGGATACTTTAGTAAGACAAAGTAAATCAAACTGTTATAAATAGTGACACTGCATTACTTATGAATTTAGTTATATTCCTAAATTCAAGAATGATTAAATATAGTTTTTCAATCTAAAGTAAGTAGGTAGTAGGTACAAAGGTACCTAAATATTATATCTCAAAATTACAGACAAAAAGGTTTTTTATTGGATGTTATAATAATCGTTTGTAGAAATATGGTTATAAACGAAAGAAGCAGGGAGAAGCGGGAGCAGGGCCACCATAAGCAACCGTGCAAGGCGTGCACCGCAAGCGAGCGGCACGCACAGGGAGAGCGGCAAATTAACCTCGGCGCGGCGGGGCGGCATAAAATTAAATATATTTATGAGGTTGGTATTGAAAACACGAGGTGGGTGCATTGCATAACGATTTTATACGCGGTCGGGGCAGGCGCTCACCCAGCTCTGTTCTTTTTAGCTTTGCGGATCAAAATTATCTGGACTGATTTATCATTATCAGAATGATATCCATGATACATCCCAAAAGGGAAAAAGTAACAGAAAACTATATAAGTACACAAAACACGTAGAGAACGGCTACGAATTACTACGAGTGCTATTTACATCCGCTAGGTGGCTCTGCTTCGATCCCATTCAAAACTTTGATTTACGTAGCGAGCGCGTTATGTCCGTAGTATAATAATATCTCTATGGTAAAACTCCCCAGTGGAGAGTCAATGTGACATCGGTTGACAATGTTGACATGACACTTGACTTGACATGAATGACATTAATCTGAATCAATCAAGTCAATATTTCTGTCAATGTCAATAACGCTTGCTTGCTTTATTTATTCCTTCCGTGATGAACAGTGATGAAAATTGTACTCAACAGTGTTCTCTTTTATATCTTTTTCTTGTTAAATTATATTAAATTATTCTAGTTTCAATGAGGTACAGTTTGAAAGCACGAGATACGTGAAATAAAGTTTGTACAGTTGAATTTATGATACAAATGATTGTAGAGGTTATAGTTGAGACATGTAAACAGAAACACATTGATCTAGTGTATCTTTTTATTATCAATATTTATTTATAAAATACCAGTATAAAATGGACCAAGACACGGCTAAAAAGCTTCTCGTTGAAGGAGCAACGTTTGTGTTTCTCGGAGTGCCTCAAGAGACGCATTTTGGTATTGATATGCAATGTTGGAATACGGAGGAAGATTTTCGTGGAATTAAAATGATACCTCCCGGTCTACATTACGTTCACTATTCCGCAGTCAGTAAAGGAACCGGCGACGTCTCTCTCAGGTATACTTTCATGAAAGTTCACTTAGTAAGTTAAGTACAGCGAACATACTCTTATATTATATTCAATACTTTATATAAACTAGCATGATCAACTATCATTCTTAATAACATCACCATCACCATCCAGATTTGAGTCTTGTTTTGTTGGTTGTTTCTGTTGGCTATAATTAAAAAGATAGGATATTTATAAAATTAAGTGTCATTGTGAAAGCTACATTATATCACTGATTTATTGTTGTTGCCCTGGTATATAAAATACTAAGTGTAATTTATAATTATGAATCTCAATCAAATAAATAAATACATTATTTTAAGTTTTATTAACTGATGAAGCTATCACATAATTTTTCTAGATCTGGGTTCATGCACTACTTTCAGAAGAAGGAATTTCTTGTGAAAATATGGGATAAAGAAAAGGAAGACATGAGTAAGGATGAGGTCAGTGAAGAGAGCATTGAGCGGCTTAAAGAGAACTTGTTCAACCTGGACAGGCATTTGGGACCATATCCATATGATATTTGGCCTAAATGGAAGCTTCTTACATCACAAATTACAGGTAATTTGGGATTATGATATCTTATCTCAATTATCTCATTATTTATATAATAAAAATGTAGGTAACAGCATGTCTGTACATATAATAATTTCCTGTCCCACTGCCCCAAAGTTGACTGGCAGAGAAATCTTTTAGCATTAAGTCTACATATCTTGTTCACAGTATATAATGCAAAAAGTTTTTTTTTCATCTGTATGCTTGTCTGAGCAACATGCAAAAATTACTGTTGCAGAACGACAATATGCCGTAACACCTAGTTTTTATATAAAAATGCTTGATAGATAGAAATTAGACAAAAACTAGATGTTGTACCATAACAGAACTGTCTGTCAATTGCAGTAGTTATTGTTTTTGATCAATACCTTAGTTTCTATTACTATTCTGTGTAGAAATAACATGCCTGATGTTAATTTTGCACACTCAAATGTTTCACAGCTGACCTAGCAGCAAAGTTGTCTCCTGAAAATGGCATCATACGGGCATCCGTTGAACTGCTCTCCACATCAGACAAAGACAGGCCACGGGGAGTAAAATCTATGGATGTATCTACAGATCAGGAATCAAATGATGCAAGTACTGATGGGAACAGTGAAGGTGGCCAGAGCAGTTCCAAGAGGGTGAAAAGGGCAACCGAACAGGAGAGGGAAGATGCCCTGTTACCAAATTTAAAGCCAGCACCAGGTAACATTATTATCTCTATCACATTGTATGACTGCACGATTACAACATCCTGGCAAAGAACCAAATAAAATGAAAGCATTTAATTATGATCTTTATGCCTTGGTTTTACAGTTGAATTTCAATTGTATACTTGTGTGGTGTCCTTAAAACTTTGTGAAAAACTAAGTGAAATAATTTCATTTGAAATATTTCCAGGAACATCATTGCGATTCACTGAAATACCAAGAGACAAGTACCCACCAGGTTCTACACCACAGGAGATCACCAAGCATTATCTGGATCAGTCTTACGCCCTAGAACTAATGATTGAACATCAGGTTGAGTAAGTATTTATTGTATGAATGTTGTCATATGAATATTGTCACTTTATGACCTGAAGTAAATAGCAAATTTTTGAAATAGCACAAATTTCCCCTCACTTACAGAAGAAAAAAATAGCATCCTTACGTCTGAAATGCATATACATTTATTATGAATTTTTTAATGTTACTTAACCTAACATTTTTATTTACAGACCTCTACACGTTATCGGCGAGTTACAGTTTGCATATCTATGCTTCCTGATTGGACATTCTTTAGACGCTTTCGAACATTGGAAAAACATGGTGGTCCTACTCTGCTCCTGCGATGATGCCATTCATAAATACAGAAGTTTGTTCTTTCATTTTATCAGAACAATTGAAATCCAAATTGAGGAAATGCCCGAGGAATTTCTAGCAGATATTGTAATGAACAAGAATCTTGTATACAAGAAACTGAGGGAATTTTTCCGTACGGCGTACAACAGCAAAGTCGATGGGCGATTACTAACAATGATAGAAAGATGTAAGGAGAATTTGACAGAAAAACTACACTGGGATTTCACAGGCTTAGATGCGGACGAGGAAGATGAGAGACCAGTTGTTGTAAGGCTCTCTGATGAAACAGAAGAATGTAGTTAACTGTTTTGTGAGGACTAGCGGAAAGCGAGATTTAATGCTGCAAAACATACTCCAAAGGTGTTGACTGCAGTACTCATCTTGTTCAGACTCAATTTTGAAAATGAGTTAAAGAAATATTCAAGATGAAAACAAGAGTATTAATTTACTCACTTAAATCACACTAAGACATGCATTCTTTTGTAACCTCAATAGACATGTCGCCAGAACTCATGATAGACATGGAAACGTAAGCCCATTTTTATAGTTTTATACTTATGGTGATGTACTTGTTCTACAGGAGGATAGATTTATAAATAAAAATTATAATGGATGTCATGAAATAGCTTCTTTTTCTTATTTCAGAGGATAAAATGATATTGAAATATATAAGGCACATTTGTGACAATTTTAATTTTATAAAAAGCCAACAGATGAACAGAATGTTCATAAGTCATCACCTTTTTCCGTACACATCATTAAAGTTTATCACTCACTGATACATAAGAAAGTACTGGAAAGCTCAAATAATATGATAATAATTTATCCTGTGCTATGTGTTGTGTGTGTTTCTGATATCAATTCAGTTTGGTCCTGTGATTCCAAGCTTAAACTTAACTGGTGTCAAATATAAAATTAAGTACATTTATGGTGTCAAATGGAAAATAAAATGTGGTAGGATAAAATAAAACAAGGTTTTAAATGACAATCAAATTACTCTTATCCATTTATTTTTTCTTTTTGATTACTTTATTCATTGTCTTCTTGTTCTTCTTTTCAAATTTGGGTTTCTTTGAAGGTTTGGAGTCTTCTGAAATGGAATAAATTGTTCAATGTTGACTTAGGTTGTAATCATAAGGTAGGTTCCTAAGTCACTTAAGCAAAAATATTTTCGACACTTGGGTTTGCCATCAAACCGCATTGGAGCAACTTGATGGAGTATGCTCTAGGCCTCCTCAGCTATGAGGGCCTCCTATAATGGGTTGAAGCCAGTGCTACACACTCAAAGCCCCATACTAGGATTCCCTGTGCTCTGGTTGCCATGGACAAGACGCAAGTTAACACATACACCCTAAGAGCAAAAAATCACAGTATACAATCTTCACTCTAACTGGAAATTGAACCCAGGATTCTTCGAATGAGGATCCAGCATGGTTACAGTTGTGCCAACCACCGTGTGACTTTAACTAATCATATACTTAATATTTTATTTGCTTACTCTGTGGCATCCTCTTCATCACTTGAGATGGTGGCTTAGCATTCGGTTTCTGGCTCTGTTGTTTGTTTCTTTCTGCTTGGACTTTTGTCTTGGATGGTGTCGCAACTTTTTTAGGTGGTGAAGGCTCATTTTCGTCACTAAAAATCAAAATAATGATATAAAAAAGAGGTCCTAATATTTTTTTAACAACCCCAAGAACAGACTTTCAGGTGGTATAATAGCAAGTATTATTTGACAACAACTTTCACATGAAAAAGTTATTTCCACATGAAAAATTTTTTAAAATCATGCCATAATAATAAACAAGAGATACCTTTCATCTTCCTCACTAGTAATATCTTCATCTAAATCTGCATCACTTTCGTCATCTGATTCTACATCAGAATTATCCTGTTCCACTTCTTTATCATATTCATCTGAATCAAAGTTCACTGAACTTTCACTATCATCATCTGACTCTTTTTGTATCCGAATAAAGTCTTCTGGTGGTTTAACTCCTGCTTCTTTTAGTTTCTTCTCCTTCTGTTTTTGTGCTTCACTCATATTGCTTTTTGTTTCCGCTTTTTTAACTTGTTTATTGTTTTTAGTTTCCTTAGCTATTTCCTTTTCAGCCTTTCCCTTTGTATTTTTTACATTATCCTTAACTAATTTACCAAGTTTAGTTTTATCAACTGACTGTTGAGTTTCTGTTGATTTCTTCGATTTGTTAAGTACTGTACTATCAGCTTGCTTTCGCGTTGTTATAACCTGGGCATTATCCTTGCTAACATTAACTTTCTTTTCCTTTTTATTCTCATTTTGTACATCTTCCTGTTTGACCCTATTCTTCAATTTAGTCTCTTTTTTAATAACATCAGTGGTTTTAACATCCTCTTCTTTTTTAACTTCAACCAGATTCAACAAAGGTTCTGGAATGTCTACTGCAGTGAAAAAGTCATAGTCTATGTCCAGTTCTCGCAACCTTTTCTTTGTTTTATTCAAGCTGAAAGAGGTACATAAATTACCAATTAATAAAATAAACAGCAAGCATATTACAAAACCAAAAAATTCAAAAGACTTCAATAATAATTACTTGGAGAGCAATTTCTTGGCTATTTGCAAATCTTCCTTTTCATCTTTTACGGAATTGTGTGCCTGAAAAATAAATAATTGAAATTTAAAATGAAGCAATATCAGTATCTTAATTGTGTTAAATAACTACATTAAAATACAATGTCATTATTATTGTTGCCACCTGAAGAGTAACAAAAAGATACTCACCTTTTTAGATTTCTGCCTTGCCTCATTCCCTGGATTATTTTGAGCATTCCAATGTTTTCTTTTAGCAAACTTTCGTTGCTTTTCAGGGGGTATTACTGAGGCTAAAAAGACATAGAAATGATTACATACTAAAAGACTAGCAAAATTACTGCAGAATTTGAGAATGGACTATTACTAGATTAACATTCATCATACATATGGAAATATTTATATGTTTTGATGTTATTATTTTATCTTCCTCCAGAAAATCAAACTACATTATTTTTATAATTGGTATTGGTTGCTTTGCCATAACATATTGGCTGCTCGGCAATGGCATCACATATTTACAAGATCATAACTAAAGTAGTAGGGATTCTATTTTAGAGTGGAACACAAATATCTCTCTTTACCTTTTATTAACCTCTTCCCCATCAGGTAATTATTCATAGTTTCAGCTACAATTTCAGCCACATTAGGGTCTCTGAACTCCACAAAGGCATGGCCTTTAGACATGCCAGTGCGCTTAGATCTTATAACCCTAGCATTAGTGACAACACCAAACTGCTTGAAGTACTCTGTCATTTGATGCTGTAAGGAGAAAATAATAGGTGAACAACATAACAAACTTGGAAAACACAAGACAATAACACACCCAGACTAATCGCAGACATATCCGAGTTAAACATAATTATGAATAAATAAGGTATTTCAGTACTGTTATATCCATGTAACTGTAAGTGAAAATGCTCATAGAGTATCATTAGGCTCTAGTCTAGCACTATATTATTATTATATAAAACAGAACATTACTGTGATCTAAGACATGTAACGCACCTCATAGAATCCATGAGGTATACGAGATAAATAGACCAATCCCTTCTTCTTGCGCGATGGCTTTTTGATTTTTCCAGTTTGAACATTGTTTACGTTTTCCTTTTTTGTCTTGTCTTTATCTTTAACCTGAAAAATAACAATCACAGTATTCACAGTACATGCCACATAACCTTAAAAGTAGTTGATATTTTATTGTTGCACTGAAACACAGTAGTACCTTCAATATTTTTTTGATCCCCTTTATAGATTTGATAAATTGCTTTTGTTTGCTTGAATCTAATGCTACATTTTCCTCCATTGTAGTGGGAAATTTTACAATTAAAATGCAAGGCTCAATGCAGGCTGCTTTTTTCTATTTTGCTAAGAAAATGAAGTTGTCAACAGTCAATTATTTGATTTATTTGTCAACCAACCAAACGCAAAGCCAAACCAAGCCAAACGAGCAAGGCAAGTTGTCAATGTCTAAATGATAAATGTCAATACCATAGAGATGCTATAGATAAATATAGTAGGGCCATTTTAATCATAGAGATATTACACTAGAGTGGGTGAGCCATACGGCTGCCCATACATTGCAATATTTGCAATCGCCCCCGGTTACGAAATCTTTAGTAATCACCTTTCTCTTTCTGGCTCATCGGGGTCGGAGAGAGATAGGTAATTACCGTTATCGTTGTTTCTCTTTCTAACCGGGGGCGATTGCAATATATGGGCAGCCGTATGGCTCACCTACTCTAGTATAATATCTCTATGGTTAATACCATCGATCTAAGGCGCGTTCCATTGAGTGACCAAAACACGCCAAACGTACAGTTTTCTATAGTAAAAGTGTCGTTTTGGGCGTTTTGGTCTCGTACTGGAACGTCAAATCAAAGATATTGACTTCTATCCATAGAGTTACATTACAGTTCTATTCTTCTATGCTAGAGATCTGTCCATCGTCTGTGGTTCTGTCAGTGTCGAAGAAACACTTGTTTACTGTCACTCAATCACATTTCAATTTTCAATCAAACTAAAAAGTAAACAAGTTTTCCGGGGTTTCCCTCACCTCACCCTTTCGTTCGCCCTCTCTTCAACCCTTGTAATATATTAATACCTATATTGCAGGTGCGATGCAATATTGATTCTTGTCATTTGAGCATCAGAGTGCGTTGTAAATTATGGCCGGGTTTACATTGAATCAATACATCCAGAACGTTGAACGCATGTTCAGAACCGCCCAGGGCGAAGGTCTGGCTAGACTCCTGTCTCTAAGGGATGAGCATACGGGCAACAGGAATCTATTATCCAGTGATATTGCTACTCTGGTGGAAGGCAACTGCGTGGCACCTCTAGACGAGATCATCATTCATCATCTTTCTTGTGTAAAGGTTTGTATTTTGTATCTCACTGTTACTTTCAATTTAATGGTTTGCTTGAATACTTTACTTACTTTAATACTTTACTTTAATGTGTAAGTTCTGGTAAAGGAAATATTATTGTCCAAACAAAAACCATGTTATCCTTTCAAGAACCCAAAAAACAATGTTCAAACAACAATTTTTTTATCAGGATTGTTTTATATTATTTTTTTATTAAAATCACATAAATAATGTGCTTCAGCAAGATTGTTATAGTGATTACAATGTTTTTTAACAATCCTTTGATATTGTGTTTTTTAACAATTAATAAGCATTGATTAAGAAATGAATTATGATATTTTACAATGATAATAATTAAAATGATATATTATGCCAATTGTGACAAATTCGGTCACATCTGTTTTAAAAGTCTCCATGTACCCTGATTAAGGTCTAGGGCTCGCTTGTTGAAAAGCATTATGGCGAAATTTAACTAAATTTATTTATGCATGTTTATAGTGACCCTGCCAGAGCGAATTGTATTCTATGCCTAGTTTAGGGTATAATGCTGTGTAGAGATTATTGATTTCGCAAGAGCAGTGCCAGACACTGTTATACAGTTTAATGCAATTGTATTGTAACAACAGGGATGCAAGGAATGACTATAGTATGCGGCAGGTTGACATGGCTCTTTTGTAGTCATGTGGCTTATATTGATATACTTTATATCAATATTTTTCCCATGCAACAAAATAAGAGTAACATTAATTAAATAAGGTTTATTATAACTAAAATGAAAATGAATCTTTATTCAGTTATTCTATTGTGGTACTAGCACTTATGACTACATTAAATTAATATTGCTATTAGACAGATAAAGAAACATTTAAATAATTTTTATGTAGATAAGGAATGAGCTAGTAAGATTTACAACTATATTGTTATTGAATTATAATATTTCATTCATCGCAATCAATATCAAATGAGCTCATACTAACATCGCTACAAGCACTTTGTGACTCTTGGTCACTAGTATCTCCAACTTCTATGATAAAATCTAAAGCTACCGAAGTTATTTTAAAACATAACAATAAACAAAATGTGAGTGAAATTAAAGCGCGGTCGATATAGGCTCGCCTCGCGCATTACTATTACTAAGGAGCGCGCGGGTGACGTGCGGCATGCGGGGTGTCCCTTCCCCCGCGTCTCACCTCACACCCCGACTGCCATGTCGACCTGTCGCGTACTATAGATAGTCTTTGGTCAACATTATTTTCTGTGCAAATAAGAATAAGGCCCTCTTGGTTCTAAATGGGTACAATGATCAATGTGTAGATTAAGAGATATGTAGTAACAACAAGAAATAGATACAAAATAGTACAGTATTAATGTGCACTTGGGTAATGATCTCTTATTTTTTTAAGAAATCTTATATACATCTGCAACCTTGAGAGTTTGCAACCATGTGAGAATAAGTGTTATTTAATTTCAGGCGCTACTATTAAAGAACTACTCAGAAGCATTCGCGTGTCAGACTTCGTGCGTGGCGACCGTGGTGAGGCTTCTACAGGCCCAGAAAGAGGAAAACTGGAGTCTTCCGCTTCTATACACTGTATGCCTTGACTTGAGGCTTGTTGCTCAAAGGGTGGAAGTTGAGACACGTAAGTTACTTCGATAGTGTTACCTAGCTTTACTCGCGTTATGTTTAGGAATTTAATATAACTCTCTGTTGTTTTTTTTTGCGTAAATAACCGATAAAGGAGCGTTTACTCCAGCTACCTTTGACATTTTACATGCTGATGCTCTCTCTCGTACGTACAGCTAAATTTTGACATATTGGACTTCCTCAAGTAGACCGTGTTTCTTCCAGCACAAAGCAACGGTAAAATCCTCGAAAAAGCAGCCGAAAGTCTTCTAGTGTGCTTCAGGGTGTGCGCGGCTGACAACCGCACGTCCGAAGATGACACGAAACGGCATGCCATGCTGCCTCTAGTGAACCAACTCCTCAAAGTATATTTCAGGATAAACAAGCTACATCTGTGCAAACCACTCATCAGAGCAATTGAGTCGTCGCCCTTGAAAAATATGTACACACTAGCGCAGCAAATTACATACAAATATTTCAATGGCAAGAAAGCCATGTTCGATTCGGACTACACATCTGCCAATCTTTATTTATCCTTTGCTTTTGAAAAGTGTCACCAGGATAGTATAAAGAACAAAAGACTGATTCTAATTTACCTAATACCCGTTAAGATGTTGCTAGGATATATGCCGAAGAAAAGTCTGTTGGAGAAATATGATTTGATGCTCTTCTGGGATTTAGTATCTGCGGTGAAAAGCGGGAGCGTTAGGGGAATAGATAAAGTGATGGAAGAACACGAAAGGTTTCTGATTACATCTGGCATTTACTTGGTAGTAGAGAAACTGAAGACAATAGCTCACAGGAATCTTTTTAGACGGGTGTACCTTATGGAGAACACTCACCAAATCGATATAGCCAGTTTCGAGGCTGCTTTACACATAATGGGAGAGGAGGATGTAGACGAAGCAGAGACCCAGTGCTATGTTGCGAGCTTGATATATGAAGGCAAGATCAAAGGATACATTTCGTATCAACATAAGAAACTAGTTGTAAGCAAACAAAATGCATTTCCACCGCTCAATACTTTGTAAATTTTGTTACTTTTTAATAAAAATAACATTTTAAATACACAAACTGTTATTAAGTAATCCCTTCGCAATACACAATATCTTTATATTTAGGTATATGACAAGCAAAAACGTTTCTTTACGAAAAGTACGAGGACGTAGGAGTATGAAATTTGGAAAATATATGGAGAAAGACTGTTTAATATTAATATTTTTGTATACCTGATAATGATGCACTATAAATACAAAAAAAAAATGACAAAACATTACACAATATGTGCACTATTAAACGTTTGACAAGAAGCGATACGTGATTTGAAATGTGTATGTTTGTATCAACATGAAGTGAACGAATTAATTACGGTCTAATTCCGAGCGCAATGCGGGATCGTGCAATAGAAGACCTTTTCTCAAAGGTAAACTTGGGAAAACTGCTATTGTATTTTGGGTAGGTTAGGTAACAATAAGTAGGTAATGGGTAAGCTCAATTGAGCATGTTTTATAAAAGTAAGTAACCGAATTAAACGGAAAATAAAACTCAAATGATGTTTACCTTTTTTATTAAATCCACAATATATTTCAAAGAATAATATAAATATAATAAATTTTACTGATCACTAATGCAGCATGTTACCAACAATGCCGAATTACAATATCCAAGTCTTAAAGATAAAATGTATCTGTGGTTCTAAGGGAGGTGTCTATACTCTCTATCTATACATTTATGTTTCTTTAGAAAATATGTAACTATGCAGTGATAGCCTTATAGGGATAAAGGGAATAAACAGTGACATGCAATTTTTATTAATAATAGGTACTTCCTAAAAAAGAGGCTTCATTTCAAATTGGTTAAAAAGTCAAAACATTTTACATTATTGTGTAAAGATGACTGCACACAAAAATAATTTATAGGTAGATATTCCATTTTGTAATTTTTGTCTTCACGTGATATGTCAGGCATAGTATAGGCATTATTGATATGCAATGAAACTGTTTATTTCATAATAATTTAAAATTTTAATATTTTTACAAAATTGCATGTCACTTCACAAGATCACGTAGAAAAATACGAAGAAGAATTTGACTAGCTAATACATATGAGTAATAGTAATTATATAATATTTTCTCTTATTTTAACACTTAGATGTAGTATGATACTAATAATAAATAATGAGAACCAAACTAGTTTAAATATAATTCATGTAATATAAAGTAACTCCTACTTTATTAGATATATTGTGTTTTAATAAACATTTACAAGTGCATTTTCCATTTCCGTAAATCGGTGTTATCTGTCATAGTAGCATCCAATTCGTTAAGGAATAGTAATAAACATTGGTAGATATTTTTATTACCAATCTGTTACTAAATGACAAAGGAAATTGCTACATGATTGCACTAGGTAGGTATTTAATGAGGAACATGCATTGGACTGTCTTGACTAAAATTTCAATTCAAAAGTGAAGAAACAGTAGATTTTATTGAACATATAAAACATTTGCTTTCTCAGTTGATAGATTAATATGAAACTGATGATTGATTAATTGAGTTTTATTTTTGTTTAAAAAATTCACACACATTATACTATCTCATTATTTAAGTTAATGAGACACCACTACATTTTTTTTTGTTGTAAAGGTACAAATTGAAAGACGATCTCCATAATAATGCAATTTTTTTTATAAACGAATTATAGTAGAGTTAAAATGACAAAAGATCTCCAATTAATTAACATTTTTTATTATTAGCCTGAATAGTGTGCATGTTCCTCATTTATTTAAGGTTTTTTTAAATTGTTGTACAGCATACCTAAAAAAGTTAAAAGATAAAATTGTAAACCTACTTGTATATTGGAAAATATAGGTGTTTTCTCTACGAGTACCTATCGCAAAAGTTAAACGTCTAAATATTTCTTTTAGAAACATCAACGCCGATAAGGGAAGGATCCATTAGTTTTATACTGATCATTTTCAGGTACCTAATTTATACTCTATATAGTTTAGAAATTTAGAAAATATTTTAACATTAGTCAAGCCTCAACATTTATTTCCACTATGATGGCGAAGCGAAAATTTTTAAGTTTGATTCATAAACGTGTGATGGCGTTTAATGATAGCGATTTAAAAAAAAAATGAATGCATTGACATAATAAAAAAGTACGCTTAGTAAGTAAGTAAGATTCTACGCCTACCCAAATAGGAATTGGTGATAGGTATGTAGATATTTTGAATTACTTACAATATGTTAGCCAACGAAGCGCCGAATTTCAAAGCATTGTTTCAAATAATGGCATAAAACAACTTATTCAATTTACGTATAATTTATGGTCATTCTTGCGCTGTGAAAATGCTTTTGCTTAAATAGTTAAAATTATATTACCAAAAGTATTTCTTTGCCTATGCAAACATTAATTTGTCAAGCACATGTAGTAACGTAATAAAATCGATGCAAAAAAATCTGCGCAAATTGATTTGAAAATCGCACCGATAAATTACGTCATATGGAATATTAAGACAAGAAACTGTAAACTACAATACGCTATGCAAACTAAGAATAATTCTACACAGAAAAGCATATATTTTATGTCCTACATATGTAGATAACTGTGAACAGAGATTCCAAATCGTAATCACGATTTCAGATTACAATTTAATCAGATTAAATTTTAATAAACAGATTAAAATGTAATTGTGACCAACGGGTGTAACATTTGAACCCTGGTTCTGATAATTTATCATTCGGGCCGCAATTGGAACATTTATAAATCATCAGAATAGGGACGCTGGAGGCACGGTAGCGCTCTCGCCAAGATCACTCTGAACTACCTTTTAACAGCGCTCGTCAAGACATTTACGGTCCTCCACAAGTAGGTAATTGTAACCTCTAATAATGATAACATTTCGCGAATCTCCGACTGTAAATGATTACTGGATAATGGCACGTGGGGAAGTAGTAATACAGCTCAGTTTCGCTCGGGGAAGGCGAACTTGTGCGGGCCCCGGAGCAGCTCGTCCTTGTACGCGGCGAGGATCGCGCGCGACACGCCCGGCTCCGCCGCGTTCGCTTCCAGGAACTGCCGCATTATTCTGGGGCAGGTAAATATATTGGGGTTAAATTAGGTTTTTCCGTTTTAAACGACTTCAAAAAAAGAGGCGGTTCTCAATTCCTCTGTACTTTTCGTATGTCAGAAAATTGGTAATTGTGTTACCTGATCTCAATGAATATTTTTATTCGAAAGCTAATGCTTCACGATGGTCCCATGTTAAATCTGATGGGTAGTTTTAAGTAATCAGTACTTGACTACAACCCATTAATGGCCCCCTACTGAGCACTGGTCTCCTCATTATTGAGGAGACCTAGAGCATACTCCACCACGCTTCTCCAGTACGGATTGGTGGAGGGGTTAATGGCTAATCTAATATCGGAAGTTTTCATGCTGCCCAAAGGCCACGAACGAAACGACTACGATCTATCGATAACAACCATCACCGACGGCTTTACGTGCCCTCCGAAGCATGGAAGCGCTTAAGATATTTGCCATTAACGGTTACCCATCCAACTACCCACCGCGCCCGCTGTTGCTTAACTTTGTCGATCACCTAGGGTCGACGGAAGCCGCCGGGCTATGAGCGCTTCTTTATCTCAACTTATCGATTTTGAAGTCGGTTATAATGTAAAAATTTGAGTAAAAAACGAAGCAGTAGATACCTACTAAGTAGGTACGTAAAAAGTGAGTGTACTAAGTTACCGGTTGGCAGGCGTGAGGCCGACGCCCTCTCGCGCCTGCAGCAGCTCCGGGTGGTCGCCGATGGTGTCCGTCAGCGCCGCGATCATTACGTCTGAAACCACACACAGGCGTTTGTTTAGTTTCTTAATCGTCTTCATAAAGAAGAGGATAGTATTTTGACTGGTTGTACCGATTATGATGATTATTTTTATATTCGAAGGCTGGTGATTTCTTGTCGTCTCAATTAATAATATTATCCCTAATTCAATTGCTTCGACCACTTTGATGATGTTCACATTTTATTGTCTACCTACTTGACGATGTCGCTTTTCCTCATGTAATAGTAGGACTAGGAGGTAGCACCCGTTAAAAGTGATTTATAATAGCTAGTTGTCGTCGTACCTAGCACCTTCTTCTCAATAGTCCGCGAGAGCTGCCCGCGCTCGGCCTCTAGTTCCAGGAACGCCATGAACCGCTGCGTGGCCGCGCGCGCCGCCGCCGGGTCGCGGGACAGCGACTGCGAGAACATCATCTGTGGACACACCGTTATGATCTTTATGACTTGGTTGTTATGGTTTCATACTTGATAGACTTGGTCATTACTGACGTCTAATTATTTGCATTTATAGATCACATCAAAAAAATTCATGTTAAAAGTTGCCAAGACGAGGCAATAATTTCTATCATTTACATAAAGTTATAATCTTTTTGTCGTTTGTACTTATACTACACTTAGTTTATACGCCGAATTTCAGCTTTCTAGCGCTTCAGGAAGTACTCTAACATTTTGATGATCATCAGTGAATCGGTGACGAAATCGACGTTTTTTAGGTTTATATCAAATCGAAAGTTAGTTAGAGTTATGCAATTGAAACTTTATACGTTTAATTAATCTATTATTGACATCATATTATCCTGCGAATGAACTATCTAACAAATCGGAAACCGCAGTCATGGGAGTTGAAAAAAATAACGCGAAGCACTTCGATAAGAGCCCTTGCGTATCGCTTAGCACGTCTTGGCGGAGGCACGACTGTGTCCCAAGATTATGACACTAGCCAGCGAAAAATTCGAACAGTAAAAATCAGCTTAGTCCAATAAAACAACGTCAAACCTTAGCGAGCTGGTAGATGATCTCCTCGAGCGTGTACTCGGTGTAGAGCGTGTCGGCGGCGCGCAGCTTGTCCATCATCTCCTCGTACTCCTCCTCCGTCACCGCCGGCCCGTCGCGGTCGTAGTCCGATGTGCCTGCACAATAGCATGGTCACTTACAACTAGACTTGCGTCGAAGTTGACTCTATACCCAACTTCAAAAACCACGAAGGTTATTAATTCGATTAGGTAATATATTTTTTTTATGTGCCTATACGGAGCCTTGCTATGAAAATAAATATAAAATGAAGTTTAGATATTCGAATTGACTTTTTAACCCACTTCAAAAAACGGGGAGGTTTTTGATTCTACTGTATTTTTCTTATTTTATTTGGACAGATAATTCCGCTACACGCTAGATATCGCTAAGATTTGGACCAGACAAGCACTATATAACTTTCAAATATAAAAAGTATCATTATTATTATATAAAAAAGATAAGTATCTATCTACATAAAAAACAGTCGATTTGAAAACCTCATTTTTCGAAGTCTGTTAAAAACACCACAAACCATAAACAACCGTCAGCAACTTACTAATAATATTGGTCTGCAGCATGGGATCGTACGTCCGCTTGACCGGCTCGGGTCGGAGATCTCCCGCCATGGGCAGCGAGTTCAGAGGAGACAGGTTGTTGTTCAGCTCCCAGGACTTGCCCGCGATGGACCGGATGATGTCCGGGCTGTTGCCGAACGGGAACGACTGCAGCGCCGGCGAGCGGTATTGGTAGTCCTGGAATGATGAGGGTTGGCTTTTATAAGGAATGGTAGTCCTATTTAACATATCAATACACAAAATTATATAATTGCTTTAAAAGAAGTAACCGACTTCAACATCGACAAACAGGGATAACTCGAAAACTACTCGCCAGATGGCGCTCAATTCAACCCTAGGTAAAGTTCTCGTCAGTACAAATTTATCAAGCCCAAACACAAGGTAATTGCTGTAAATCGTTGAGGAGTGCCCTCGACTGTCTTTCTGCTTCATCAGATCGACTCCAGACCTTCATTAAATTGTAGTGCTTTGAAAACATTAACAAACAAACTAGTAGCCCCTACAATTTTCGAAAGTTCCCCTCGATTTCTATTGGATGCTTTCATCAGATCCTGGTGTCCTTATCAGTGGACTCCCCTGGGAATAGGTATCTACTTTCCATCAAAAAAATACGAGCGATTAAGAAATACGAGCATCTATGTAAATTCATTAAACGCTATGTTTTTTCATATGACCAGACAAATCGACTTGTCATCGTGTACCTAAGTAGGTACACTTATGTAATTAATTTACTGGAATTACTTAACTAGGAAATAAATATTAGGTACTGTTGTTATCCTATCAAGTTAGGTAACTCCAAATGAATGTGCATGCCGTTTTCGTGTACAATATCTAAGTCATAACAGCTCTTAGAGTAGGTACCTACCTACTGTCATAAACCCGCTTATTTATGATCGACTAGCTGTTGCCCGCGGCTCCGCCCGCGTGGAACTCAGTGTGTCACAAAGTTATTCCGACCCCACACATATTAAGACACACTCCACACATCTTAAGAATAGTTGATTTTTACTACGTTTTAGTCATACCGTACAAAAATCCGTTATATAGATCTTGAGAAAATCGATAAAAAGACTAGATATACCTAAACGTCGGGGTTTTTTCATTCCAAACTAATATTTTTAAACTACATTGGTAGTTTTTCATTCGGGTGCCAAAACATAAAGACCAGCTAAAGCGATGCTGACCCTCGAAAAAGCAACATAAAGTTGATCATGAGAAAAAAAGCCGGTTAATATCTATATATCCCGATATATACTTAGTAGATATTAATGAGCCCGCGACTTCATTCGCTCATGGAAGCTTTTCCCGCGTAAATCTCGATCCCGCGGGAAGTCCGGAACAAAAAGTAGCTTATATAATGCTCCATAACCTCCTCTACCTCCCACTGAAAGTCCCATAAACATCTGAACCCACGACCTCATTCCCGGGTATGAGTTTTTACCGCGTGAATCCTAATCCCGCGGTAATTCAGGGATAAACAGTACCCTATATTATGTTGCTTCAAAACTTCCTCAATCTCCTAGTAAAGGTCGCATAAAAATTTAAGCCCGCAACTACGCGTAGGAGTTTATTCCGCGTAACTCCAGATCCCGCGGGATTTCCGGGAACTAACTAAGAAGCCCCATGTGTCGTGTAGTCGTGTACAATCATCCGATCAAATAAAGTAGGTTCCGTATAAAGTAAGTAGGTCAGCGAGTTATCATATTGTAAGTGACGCAAATCTGATGCTATAGGTGCCTATCAACCACCTTCCTCTGGTAGAAAGACACCCTATAGCGGAGATAATTACATCTTTTCATTCCGAACTCGACAATTAATTATTATTTACCTATTTATTTGACTTTTTAAGCGCACGCTTTTATAATGAACGTAGAACTTTTTAGAAAAGCACCCGTTTTGAAGTGTACACATACTAGATGACATACATATATTATCATATTATATGACATTAAACTTATTAAAACGCCCGTTATTAAATGAATTTATTGTTTATGAATTTTCACTTGCATGATATTGGGGACAGTGTTCTAGGTCACGTCAGTATGGCCCGTATTACTCGTATTATTATAACATGACTGTCAAATGAACCCAGATCTGTACGTAGGTACATATGTATTATGTGTGAATTCTACTGCTATATAACAAAATTTTACGCTATAGATGTTTGTGAAGTTCTTTTTGAATTATCTCCCCGAGAGCCGGGCGTCGCGACCCGGGCCTTAATAGCTTCGCGTCAAAAACCTTGTTAGCTCCTGTGAAAACTCATTTACTTAGACCTCGATTTACACCCGAGTGCCTGGTCTAATTAGTGGGCCAAGTAAAAACTTTTCAATTTTCGTCACATAAACGAAAATAAAATAAAAAATTAGAAACCATTCATAATTATGTTTTTGCAAAGACTACAGAGCGAATCAAATTATGAAAAATAAGCTTTGAGTATTTGTGCTACGTCGTAGCCCTGTCAATTTTTTTACAGAAGTATATTTATTTGTAGCACTACCCTCAAGGTTATAATTACTGTCCGTTATGACATTATAGACATTAGACTTCATAATATTGTGACAAGGTGATGTTCTCTTATTATTATTATTATTTACTCTTTATTGTAAAAAACCCTATAACTAGGTATTACAATGGGCGGACTTAATGCCTAATGGCATTCTCTACCAGTCAACCCTTGGAGACGGTGAGAAGTTGTGGTAGGTCTTGAGCAACTAGAAATACTTAATTGTAAATATTTATATAAAAATTCTATATAACAATATAATATTATTACATATATATAATATATAATATAATATATATACATATATATAGTATATAATGTCTATTATACGTAAGTGTATACATACATAAAAATAAGCATAATAATATGAATGACAGAAATAAATACCTATTTATCGAGGGTAGACAGATAATGTTCCCGCTCCTGTTTTTTAAAGGACCACAGAGTTGGAGCCTTTCTAATTTTAATGGGCAGGGCGTTCCAGAGTAGTACAGCCTGAATTGTGAATGAATTATAGAGGAAACCAGTATTCATTGGTGGAATGTAAGCTTTTAAATTTGTAGAGGAACGAAGTACCTTGTCATGTGTATCACAAACGTACTGAAAATTATCCTTTAAGTACTTAGGAGAAGTATCACTATTTAATATTGTGTAAAAAGTGAAAAGGATCTCTTCCAGTTCATATTATATTATGTAAAATTAAAATTTAGCTGAGAAAGTGTAACAAGTGTTTCTCTTCGTACTCATGAAACAAATTACTGCAGGCGTAAGCATGCACTTCACAGTAGTAACATAATATGACATCTACGTAGCATAGTTTAGGAGAGTGCTAGACTAAGATTTTGTCTGATTAGTAACAGTCAAAAGAGAAAAGATAACCTTTAATGAAATTCTTGTCAATATATATATAGAGAAATAAGTATACCTAGGTCTGCAACACGAGCGCAAAAACAGATAAATCCAAATGAAACTTAAAACAGTTTGCCAATTGTTTTGTTATTCAAAACTATACAAAATACTAATTGGGATCACGTTTTCTTTGTTACATAAAGTATAATTAAAAGACTACAAAAAAAATAAAATGTTCAACCGATATTTATACTTTTGTGTTCAGAGGTCGTTACTCGTTTTGAGGGTCGCTGTTGAACTACATTTGCATAATACTTTTGGGAGTAATACATAGACATAACACCGGGGTAACCTAATATTGTATCAGCACGTCACTGCTTCCGGTCACTGCATAAGTCAAGGCCGCGTCGCTCTACTTTCACATGACTTAATAAAACAAACGAATTCCTTTTAGGTACCTCAATTATCTAGTTTACTTATGTATGTTATGGGTGTAACCCATAACTAACATACGCTTATACACATCTGACTATAATATTTTATTATAACCTATACATGCAAAAGAAATTTTATGATACTTGAACTAAATGTAATAAACAGGCAGTGGCCCTTATGCTAAGCATTTTCTCTTTGTTCCCAAAAATAAGGTACCAGATAATACAAACGGTGTGGCTTATATCTGTCCTTAGGGCGCAATAGTCCCGGAAATTATCACCACCTCTGCCACTTCCACCCAACATATAAAACGTTATACGAGTACAAGGTTTTTAATTTTATCTAAGGGATTTTTATTTTTATTGTATTGGTTTATCGTAACGTCACGATTTCAATTTGTTATGATTTTATCGTACGAGATGACATAACTAACCAAACTGGTAGACATATCGATGTCGGAGATTTGATGAAATTGGTAATTATACACAATCTTGAAGGTATGCAGTTAGAATTATCTTCTAACCTAAATAATTAATCTTACGTTAGCCAGGTTAGGTTATGTTGATATATGTACAACGTATATACATATGTATACGTGAAGCAAAAACTTTGGGCCCCTTTTTACGACAATTGCGCGGACGAAGGAGTATGTTTGGCGCACTTACAGCTTATATGCAGAACGCTAAAGTTTTGCAATATTAGCGTTCAACCTTCAGCAAAATCGTTAGACTGGTCTTCCAGTCCATACCTTTGAAAAAGTGGTAAAAGCAGTAAACACTAACCTTGGCACCTTGCTCGAGGAGTATGTTCCTCATCTTCTCTTGCTGGGCAGTCTCCTCAGCCACCTTCCTGTTGCGGGAGTACTGCGCGTGCAGGTAGTCTATGTAGAACTTGATCTCTTGCAAGAAGTTAATGGCTTCTTCTTTGGTCATCTGCAATAATAATTCAACCAGAATATTAATTTATGCAGGATTATAATAGTTAATCTTTACATTTTCTTTCATCTATATCGCTGTAATATTTTGTGACTACAAAAACATAAAAATAAATAAAATAGTATAGTATAATATAGTAATAATAATAAAATAGTATAATATAGTATAGTAATAATAAATAAATAAATAAAATAGTACGAAAAAATATCATAAACTATGCATCATTGTCATAAGGACTCTGACTTAAAATTCTGTCTTTACTTCATTCCTTTCATCTTTTTTTTTCTTGGGTGACGCCTTTAATGTTACTGATACCCATGAGCGATGGTTACCACTTCTCATCCAGTGTTTTTGGTAGCTATTCATATATTTTTTTTATTGTTGAACAATCGAATGGCGAAGTGCGAAAATGGCTAATTTCTCTTAATATTGAAAATTATACCGTTATACATGTTTTCAACTCATTTTGTCTTTATTTAAACCACGGTCTGAATAATATATCAAATACAATACCATGCCATCTTGAAGGAAGTCCTCAATGGCCGCCGTGACGCCTCGTTCGTCGCCAGTCCAGAACACGTACTCTGCCATGTCCAGTGGAGAGTACTGCACACCAGCATACGCGGAGTAATGGTCCATCTGTTGATGGTATCAGGGTCTAAATTTAGTTACATTTTTCAAACCTTACTTTCTTAGACTACAATATCTCATTGCTACGCACGTAGCACACGTGCTACGCAGTAGCGCCATGAAAAGCGTAGGTATTGTACGTAGCATTATATCACGTAGAGCAGGAAATCTAATAAGAATAATATTATATCTGGTTTGTGGGAGGTAGAATCTTGTTAGACTGATTGACAATGTCGGAGATCTTCGAGTATTAGCAAATTGGTTAGCTGAATTTTCTTTTTTATTGTTGGTTGGTAACTCCTGCCAAATACGCTAGGAAAGTGTACTTTAGAATCTTTTCAATCTGATATTAGTATTGCCACGCCAATTTAACATATCTCAATACAGCACCATAACTGATATAGGATGGCTTTAAGAATCGAGTCTACCTCCCGTATAAATATAACAGAACATATAAATAGACAGTAAGTAAATAAGAGCTACTAATGTCGTGTGACTGACACAGAATTCGGAGACAAAACATCATGACGTTTTCTGTCGGTATTGGGTATTACTTTTGTATTGTACGAGTATAGGAGATGTTTGAACAGAATTCCAATAACGACTTCGGATAGTAATATGGCAGAAAATAGGCATGACACCAACGTAATTCTATCTGAACAGTCTCCGTGTTGCTACGTCTTTAGAATGCGAACGGCTCGACGTCACGATATTAATAACATGGATTAACATCGCCACTCGCTTAATTACATTTACGACATTAATACAAATCAGTGTCATTCGTGATAGGTACATGAAAAATCTTTGTTACTTGTAACGTTTTATAATAAGTTCGTTCTTAGTGCCTGTCAGCATTTAAAAACGTATTGTAAATAATATCCGAGAGAGAAATATATCAGTAGCAAAATTTTAGAGGCGTGTAAAGATAGAATTTTACGTTCCTAGTCACTCAACCGTAAAACTGTCAAATAATCACCGTAATAATGTTCTTTCGTTTTTATTCATCTTCTATGTTAAGAACATTAGAATTCATTCACGTGTTATTTACAGTCAGATTATTAAAGGAAATCAGCCACGCAGCACCATAAAGTATTCTAAACCCGCCCTACAAAAACGAATTGCTTTGATGTGGGTATCATTTGATGTTTCTTGAATAAAGATGTTTTATATTTACACATTTACAAAGAAGTTCTCGAAGCGAAACATGGATGGTTGATGAATATTTTCCCTTCGGAGATTTTCGTGGATTTTCGATGCTTTCGCCCTTAAAAACGTTTAGCTTCGTTCAGATTAATTTGCTCCAGTTACGTCTAATATCAAGGGAGCCAAATCGAAAAGAAAAGGACAAAAGGCATTTATTCAAATCAGTTTCGAGACAAAGAGACGTATTCGCTATTGTGTACATACTTTTTATATGATTGTAAGCATTCTAATACCGTTTCATATTTTCATTTTGTTGGAAAGATTATATAACATCCGAGTTGAAAGAATACTGAACACTTAACTAGAACATACTAGTATTTTATGCAAAATAAATTTAATCTTACTTAGGTAAATTATTTATATTATTAACATGAATAATATATCTGCGAAGGTACCAAAAACCACAGGTTTTTAGCACCACATCTGGCAACCTTTACTATTATATAACCACACAGCCATGTACCGATGTAACGAACCCACCACAAAATCTACTTTTAATATTACCGGTTCAACGGCTAAGTTAATATAGGTCAAACGTGTTGCTGGTAATTTACAAAACCCTAATCGTTTTACAAATCGAACTTTTAAGGCTTCGTTCCGATGTAAATTGGAAATTTATCTTTGCGTGCATTCGCAGATAACATCTCAAAAGTTTTTAGACAACGTAATCTCTCTGCAAACACAATTATTGGAAGAATGCACGCGTCTCTCAAAGTTTTATCGCCGTACGACCGCACCTCGTAAAATGGGGATGGAATACGGTTATCTCCGTAATCAATTAGTCGAATATCCGAACTAAAATATACAACGAATAAACCACCTGCGAACAAAGATTACAGGAAGTATGAATATTTTATTTCACCTACTTCCAAAGTAGGGCGCGATTACCGAGTTTTTTCTTAAAATCTATTTTTTTCTTTAAATCTTCAGTCAGTTTAAAAATTAATTGAGAGTTAAGTATACAGATAATTTTCAGTTCCAATTGTTAATTATTATAGCTTTATTACAAGTGACAGCCTTATGTGATCAATGAGGGTCGCCGTTTTTGTGCTCACCAGTTGGCGCCACCGGCGAGGTGAGGTCCTGCTGTCAAAGCCCGCCCATACATAAACAGTGACAAGTGACATTCAGACAAGCGAGAAGCAATGATTAAACTTTTATCATTGGTGAGAAGTGACAGACAGACCTCACTTTCCACTAGCGCCTCTAGTGGCGAATTCACACGCGGTTACCCTCATTGATCACAGATGGTCGCAGTATCCTCATAGGGATACAAGTTCCCTACGCCCAGACACTTAAGTGATTTAAATTTACTTCAGAAACGTTTCCAAATTAGACAACATGCCAAGATAACAAGATAATTTTGGTATTGGGCTGCCTGTCAGATAATCTCTTCAGTACGCAAAATATTTCAAGCACATTTCAGAACCCAACTCAAATATTCCAAAGTATCCGTACTGGTAGGTACCATCCCTAAATCTGTCATAAAGGGTTAACGACAGCACTCAGAGAGGTGATGGGTGGTAACTTATTTTTAGAAGCAATGAGGGAAATTTTCTGTATTGCTCGCAGAATTACTTCATAAAAGTTATATAGATAACTTTTTCTATGTTACGTCAGCGTGGTGCTCAATATCTTATACTTAATTTATATTATATGTAAATCTAATGAATTTGTTTGTTTCAACAGGCAAATCTCAGGAAATACTTACTGGTTGGATTTGAACAACAATTCTTTTTGTGTTGGATAGTCGATTTATAATTGAAGGCTTCATAAATCATGCTACGACTAATAGGAGTGGAGCAACAACTTTCGCGAAGCAAAGCGAAGGCGTCTACTAGTGTATAAGAATAACATATTATGATTTCCCGCGATATGGTTCGATTCGATGTGCTTTTCACAAATTTTCAACCAAAATTTCATACGTTAATATATCAGGATTTTTCGAAGTAACTGACATAGGCAGTTGATAGTTTCTAACCAGAAAACAAATAGTAGATAACATTTAAATGTTACGAGTGTTAATTCTCGTTTCGAGAGGAATCTTAAGTGTTTTCTATTCATTTTTCTTTTCACATGAGTTGAAGAGTTATCTACTGAGTGATCATCGAGGACTTTCTTCTTTTGTCTTTCTTTCTTCTTGGTGTGCGATTTTTTATTTACGAGGAATTTGATTTTACGAAGTTCATATAGCATTAAAGAATTTATAAATTGAGTATTCTAATTTATTCCCATACTGTTTTGTTGGTAAGCTGTTGAATTTCTCCTCCATACAACAGGAGCTTCCATTAAATGCTGCTTCCATAAAATGTTGCCGGTGTACTATCGATATTTTCATCGCTATAACTAAGCGAAAATTTATATGCGACAGATTCAATTTTATGCATTATAAAAATATCAATGTTAATAGGTATATCTCCGAGCTTCGCGAAGCATGAAAATTAAAAATACTTCCCCACGTGTAGGGACTATAGTTTAATCGCTACAAGACAACTTTTACACGTATTCCCAAGAAAAATGTTATATTAATCATAAATAAAGTTAATTAAAAATTTAGACAATTTTATCAGTAGTTTCAAAACAACCAAATCCAATCCCAAATGCAATGCGTTAATCCGCAATGGTTAACATGCCAGATCGCTGTTACAAGATGGATTCGATTCCCAGCAAGGCAAAAATTTCAATGACAACTTTCCGTTCTCGATCTAAATGGCACGCAAGACGCAGGGAATTGTAGAGTGCAGCTATGAGTGCGTTTCGTTATTTATTTATTTCATTCAAAATCGTGAGTACGCCTTGTAAGGTTGGGCGGTCAGGTTGAAACAGAGGTGGTTGCTGAGCTGATACTGCTTTAATAAAATCAATTGCAATGCAATACTTATAAACACGAAATTTTATCCAAGAAGAAATATTTCAAAGAAAGCCTTTACGAGGTAGGTAGATACGTTGTACAGAGGATATACTCGTAACTCTTTGCAATTAAAACCTTCGGTAGCTCGGTAGGTACATAGGTACTCACGTTATTCTTGGTCTCCTTAGTGATGTCAGCGTTGAAGGCGCGTCGTTCAGCCGTGTGGCCGTTGCCGTGGCTGTTGGTGGTCACCGACCCTGGCTGCACCAGCCGCGCCGCGCCGTGGAATACCTACCACAATAATATATTATTACATACATACATAATATTACCTTAATAATACATTATTCGTTATGATGAAGTTCCTTAACAAAAAAAAACCTGTAAATTATTCGTTAATTATTTTTTTAATGGACATAAGGTAGCAAATGCAGCTGCTGATTTGTGGAAGGTTTTAGGTTTCCTTAAGAGAGAAAAACGAAACCGTCTATCTATTTCTACATTCTAATTAATTAGCAAAATATTTTAAATTCTAATCGCTCGGTGTAGTACCTACCGAACCCTATGTAAACGAGTTTTTATAAACTTTTTATAAACACGATTATTTTTAAATTACTCTGCACCGCTTGCAGAGCGTTAATTAGCGTGCTGACTACGCGATGTTAATATGAATGGACGAGAGTCAAAAGTAACATTAAACCTCATCTCGCAAACATTTTAATGAAAGTGTTTTATTTACAACATCGTTACCGTTGGGTGTAATACAAACAAGCTTCATTTTAATCTCATACTAGGTACTTGCATATTACACGCATACATACTTCAGTCGCCAAGAATGCAATTTCCAGTCGTCTCTAAAACAACTTTATTACGCGTATTCACAGTTCATTTTGGCTTGTAACCAAAATTTATTTAAAACATTTTAAAATGTCGCCGTCATACTACAATGCACCTTAATCACAGGTGCGGAAAGCTGACATTTGTGTGGGTTGCAATTAACGAGAACGGAGTATAAGTTTCTACACCTCTACAAAGTGTTTATACAATTAAAACATTCAATATGGTTTACGTAATGTAACAGCTGATATAAAACACCGCTCTCTGGTCGCTGGTTCAATTTCCGGTTCGAGAAAAATATGTTTGATACTGATAACTTTATTTCCTATTTGTGGTTGCTCGTGATGTTATTTTGTTTGCCCGTAGCTTTATTTTCAAACATTATTGTGGCTGATATTAAAATAGATTTCACAGACCCTTCTCGATAATTGATCGATACAATCGCTCCAGCAGATCTCTATATAATCGTACAATTAATTAATTCTCAGCTTTACTCACTGCAAGCGGACCATATTAGCCGAAGAGATATCCCACCCGTATTGAAATATCAATAAAATCGCTTCCACTCCATCTATTGACCGATGCGATAATAATAATTGAATTCAATTCATAAAACCATACAATTTTTCATCACTGTTTTCTTATGATGTTATCACGTAAAATTATCGTCGGTAAACCGACTTTACAGATAACCAATGTTTTTATTATCATTATTATTATTTACATACCTACGGAAGTTTAAAACTCTCCTAAGAGGTATCTTTTGCATGGACCAAGTGCTTATTGAAAATGATAGTCTAAACAGCGAAATTGTCTTTCTATTATAAGTCTAACTTGCAACAACCACAATGTAAGATGATAAACACCTTTCAATATATCTACATTATCGACCATTGAATCAACACGTGTTTTGCCCCGAAACGGACGAGTGTAAAACGATTCCAAGAATGTTATTTACAAAGTTTAAACTCCGGATATTTTAATATATGTAAATGTTTGTCGTAACTCGTAATAGAGTTCTAGAGAAGTGCTTGAACCCTTATAATTTCATTACATTTCCATTTGAGCAGCCATCCATTTGACCTCATCTGCTGACCACGCATCCATCCGTGTAACATATTACACACTTAATTACTTCAGTAACACAACATTTTCATCCAGCACGTACCGAACGTACCTTCTTCAAATGTCTAATTTGCTCAGACATACGATTGAATATTTGAGTAAGGAACAGAAGCTTTTTCAATGTAAGCAGTTGATAAACGAGACCTCCATCAATAAAAATCTTTAGGGAAAACGAACCCGAGAACGTGTTAGAACATATCACGGTTAACTCTAGGTGTGTAAAGGCTATCCAGATAAGTGCCATCGAGTTTTGACAGGATGATATTAGTGATATAGAGGTTGTCATCCTTCAATGGATAGAACTTTATACCGTATCATCCATTCTTGATTCATTATTAGTATACAATACATAAATAGCAAATAATCATCACGTACTGTGTGGAGAAATCCATGGACAACTAAATAACCAACAGACAGTTATAATGAGCGTTGTTAATAATTTCCAACAGTAATTTATTTGACTGAATACAGAATAGTTATTAAACAACACCAGCGTTAGTTAGATGTTCATAAGGTCAAGACCTATTCATAACTAAGTCATTCAAAGGGTGACATTCAATGTGACACACGAACGTTCATCAAACCTACTTAGCGCCGGCAGTTAATTGGCACTCGCTTGATATCTGTTCACATTCAGCCAACTCATTTTAAATACACGAATACCAACGTATGCTGTTATTGAAGAAAAATCGATCCTCTGTAGTCTGATTAAAGGGCAATAAATATCACAAAATATAACGTGAAGAACATTCATTGGCCTGCTTTAAAATTTCCTGAATTGCAAGTCAATCAATAAAATTCTGCTTCGAAAACATTTTATGTATATGACCTGACGTTCCATTAAGAAGCCTCAAATGGACCTCCAAAGTGAAACAAATGAACCTTTTTACCTTTCGAATGACGAAATTATGAAATTATGGACCTACAATTTGCAATCAACTCTACCTTTTGTAAAAACCAAAAAAAAACAATTATTTTAAGTTTAGTAACCACTCGTCTTTACAAAAAAAAAACTATTATTTTAAGTCACAATTGTAAAACAATGTACATTACACGCAACACTTGAAAAACCAATTACGTTAATCCATGTTACACAGCGAAGTGTCAATCATCTCTTAACCTCATAATCACATACACATCATACCTTGGTAGTCTGCTCCTCAGCAGCAGGCGTGGTAACGGCAGTCGCATCGATCACGCTGACGTGGGCGCCGTCCTGCACCACCACGCTATGCACTCCCTCCGAGGGTACGTCCAGCTGGGTTTGGGCGTGCACTCGCGGCTTCTCTCCCGGCACCGTGTCTGCTGACGCGTGCTGCTCCAACCGAGAGACCAGCTCGCCATTCTCTTTCACAGCATCTGGGTCAAGGAACAGAAAATAATGGACATGCTGTCGTTATAGTTGGTAAATAATTGAATCACTGGAAGGGCCGGCTTTCCTACTAGCACCTTCTCTTGACCTTTGGTTGGTAAATTAAGACTGATGTACTGGACGGGAGCTTGAAAGCTTACTAATATAAAGTTCACATATTTCATTAGCTTTAACGAAATATCTAGATTTGTAAAGTCTCCCCTTAGGACCCCATGTTAATAGACTTGAGGTTACTAATCCTTGAGATAAGATTGAAAACTTTTCTCAAGATTCTATTAATTTGCCTGAACATATCCAAAAATAGATTACTATATAACTTTTATCGATAAACGCACCGGATTTTTCAACTTACTCTTCAGATGAAAAGCAAAATCAAAAGTGAACGAACGTAGAGTCAATGAATTCTTACTTGGTTAAGAAAACCTTAAAGTTGGAGTTTGATTTGATTTGATTAAATAATCAACTTTGTTACGTTCCAACCTTTTCTTAACAATTTATTATACAAATCCGTAGGTACAAAGAGCTTTCTACGACTTACAACTACGTCTACCCTAATACACAATTTTAAAGATAAAAATATCTCATTGGATTATCACTTGTAATAGAATTTATGGCAAAAGTTGGGTAAAGGAAAATTAACTTTCAAGCCCGCTTCGCTCGAAGCTACTTATCTTAAATATTCGGAGCCGACAATAATACCATGACTATGACAATGAACATTTTATTTACGCAGTAAAAAAAAACTAAATTTTGTGATATGATAAGATAAATGTCAGTTATTTTTTATAAAAAGCTTTTTTTATTTGATTTGCTTTGCATGAACATAATATTTACGCACTCGAAATTTTGCATTTTGCTATACTTACTTCCGATGACAATATAATTTTACGAAAAGCATGACTACACTCAGTAGTGGCTTCAGACAAAGGAACTCCGTAATGGCATACATATATCCCATATATGATTCAAATAGGATTATAATCCCGGAAAGGCTCATAATCCGCTTTTAGGTCTGATACAAACATGAGTAGGCACTGCTACCATTTGACTGAATGGAATCCAATTGAATATAATTGAGAAAAAACAAAATATCCCTCAATATCGAAAAGTAGGATAATAAATTATGATACACATAGATACGTGTCTATAAAATGAGGATTCCCTCGATGTCACTAGAATTAATTACCTCGGAGGTGTGCTCTTTAAAAAAAACTAAAATTGCTGGACATAAAAAAAATATAGTCATTGAACATAGAACCTTTATCCATCTTTGAATTCAGTTAAATAGATACAAGAAATACTTACCAAGACGATGAAACTCGACGTGTTCAGTCTTCATCTCAGGGACCATTTCCTTGCTAGATTCATCTGTTAAGCAAAACATTCAATCATTCATATTTTTCGTTATATATCAGAAAAATCTTTCAAAGTTCAATGAGCAATGTAAGAGATAAGGCCATGGGTATTGGACCTAGTCATGTGGATTGGTGGACTTCACACACCTATGAAAACATAATGAAGAGAAATCTTAGATGCTATTTAGTGTCTAAATTCTAAAAAATGTATTTTTCCTTAACCGAAGTAAGCTATAATACTCGTAATTTGATGGTATTGTCTGTCGCTTTCCCTTGAAGATTTATACCTAATCTAGCCACTGGATTTCGTTTTCACATGGTTCTAGTGTGATGTCTTTATGGTGTGATTATAGTACGTTTAAAAGAATACTAGTGTGTGGATTTCTTTCCAATTCGAAGGATACACATAGCTAGCTGACACACAAGGCATATGCGGGGTTGCTAGACTTCAAACTCACAAAGTTAATTTTAATAATGATTATGAAAAGTTTTAAGCAGTGCAGGTTTTTTAATTGACTTCTAGTAGGTCCTCAATGAATTATTATCCCTTATTTCGTTAATAGCTTTATTGAAAGAGGAGGATGCCGATATTGGGACAAAAATGGGTTGTGATATGACTCTGGGTAATAAGAGGAGCGTGAAGGATTAGGATAAACATCTGACCGTTATACACGAATTTATACAATGTATATTTGAATTTATAGCATCACGAAATGACGCTGTAAACTAAATCGTTTAAGTTTGAATTCTTTAGCTAATTGATATTAACTTTCTTAATGCAAGAAGTTTTAAAAACCATAAATTAAGTGTTTATTAATTAAACTGTCACAAGCCACTTTTTTGCTTCTAACACCACTTTGGAAATTTGTTAAATCGCATCGGATAAAAACGCCGAATAAAATTCCCATCCTCAGTATGCTTTTTAAACAAAATTCCTGCAGATAACTATAACAGAAAATATTCCCTAACCTAAATAAAATTAGCGGCAGAGCTCGACATTTTCATGTCCCTTCGCCATGTCTTTCCGATTGCTAAAAGTTTTGCAGACTTCTCGTATTAATTTCAAAGAAAATTGTACGTATAGTGTTCAATCATTATAATAACAAGACTGTATATTTTCTTTTTTCCCAGAAAGTTTTTTTATCCTCATAGTAGATACTTAATACTTTAAAAGGAATAGGCTTAGTTTCCAATCTTAGTAAACTATCACGCTATATCTTACATTAAAACATCGCCAGAGGATCTAGATTTTATGCTAAAATATTGTTATTTTTTGCCGACAAGCGAATAAAGATAAAGAAAAAGGCACCTGCTTGTCTGAGCACAAAGCAAAACCAGCTCTAAAAATATGACTATAAAAGAGAGATTTGATCCACATAAGCAAAATAATCTCGTTATATCAAGCGAGATTTTAACCTAATACCCTGTGATGAAAACGAAAAAAAGCAGCAAAGTTAAACCGAGAGCAACACACACAGTATCTCAGGAGGACTCAAACGTCGCAGATTACGAGTATGAGGGTAAAGAAATCCACAAGGTGTTAGGTTGAGTGACAAGGGAGGTTAGAGTAATTTCGTGTTGGAACATGTGTAAATCTCAAATCTTACCTCTGATCTTCAAGATATAATAAAATATGAAACTTGTGTGAAGTAACTTATGGAGGGGACCAGGCTTTAATACAAGAATGAAGCTGGACAGTTATTTCTACTAGAAATGCGGAATGATTAAAGCTAGATGCACATATAAATGAAAAATGGTTAGTGCTGATCGTAAATAGTCGACTGTGAGAACCCAAGTAATTAAATATGAGACCACGAGTAGAATAAATGGCAGACATAAGGCACGTTGTAGAGTTGAAATAGAATGAAAACTAACTAGTACATTATTCACACCCTCCACATAGCTATAATATAGTGTGGTGAAGGAATCTCTTACTAACGTGATATTGGAGTTCTTAATAATTGAACGGTTCACGCCTATCTTTCACAAATACGAGTATAAACCTAATTTAAACACATTAAAAAAAGTATCCATTCCATTCTTTGCATTTTATGCTATTCAATGATTCTTGAGATTAGTCACCTCGACTTTCTATCAAGAACTAGACCTTTCTTTTAATAAGATTAGCGCTTGAATTTCTGCTGCTAAAATTACTCTTGAAAGTCAAACCAGGTTTTTTTTATATATTGAATTAAGGTAGCAAATGAGCATGCAACACCACCCTTCCGCTGCCGCCCATGGCAATTGTGACCGACTTAGAACAAGACCCAATTTAGGGACTAGGGTGGTTAGTCCAATTAGTAGATGGTGTTAGAATGTTAGTTGGTTAGTTTGTTAATAAGTGTGAGGACACTTAGGGACTGTTAGTGATAGTTAGTCCTGTTAGTTAATATTAGTATTGTCCAGTTAGTAATGATTAGTGTGAGTCTTGTTCCAATTCGGTCACAGATGCGTTGCTACCCCTGAGGTCTGAGATGGTCGCCTCTAAAAAAGTGAACCGGCTCCACACCTTCCTATCCGGAACACAATTGCTCTTAAAAACAATTATTATGACGGTAGGAATGGTACTGAGTACCTTGGCGGGCGGTGGTACTACCCCGGGCGAACTCTAGGCTCTACCACCTAGTGAGTGAGTGAGTTAGGTAAGAAGTATAGATACAAAACTTTAATTTACGAAGTGAAAATCAATAAGTCGATCATAAACAGATTAATTAAGATTAATGTTCTTCGCAGCCCCAAAAGAAACAGTCAATGACCCCTTTGCCTCTTGACCTGTGAGCTCCGAATACTTAAAGTCGTTATAATCTTCTAACTAATGGTTTCAAATGGATTTCAGTTCGAAAAGTATTTAAACATTAATCACCAGCTAATACTGATGGCTGTTCTTGATAAAAACTTTTTGTTCATTTTGATAAAACTTTTAGGAATTTTTACTTGTTAGCTATCCAAATGTTATTCTGATATAAAGGTTTTTAAATATAGGCTTGTTTGTTTGAACATGTTAATCTCAGGAACGGGAGCGAATTAAAAAAAATTGTGTTGAATTGTCCATTTATCGAGGAAGGCTTTAAGCTACGAGTACATAACATCACGCTTCGACCTATAGGAGCAGAGCTACGATGAAACATGACTGTTATTAAATGGAAAAATAGAATTTCCGAAGCGAAGAGAGGGCTTTTACTCGTAAATAATAAACTTTACCCACAATTGGATCTAATTGGACCTGCGTCACAAGTGGCATAGACCAAACAAATAAAACGTGACTGACAAACATAACGACTGGAGAACAAACATTTGTATGACACATAAATGTGTACCCCAACCGGGAACTGAACCCTTAATCCATCGCTTCACGAGCAGAGACACTACAGTAGGCAGCGGAGTCATCGAAGCAAAGCTTCTCTCATAGCCCCACACTAAGTTTCTCTTCGTCGTGGATGCCATGGACAACACACAAAGACAATAACACACCCAGACCGAAAAACTAATTTCTGTCACCCTGAAAATCGAACTTAGGACCTTTTTATCAACAGTCCTGCTTAGTAACCATTGCAGTATAAGAACGAACATTGGAAAGGACCATTATCAAAGTTATCTAATGAAATTACCTCTTAGAACTTATCCATTAAGGGGAAGCAAACTGTGTCAATGTCAAGAAGCGCTCATAGCCCGGCGGCTTGCGTCGATCCTAAGCGATCGACAAAGTTAAGCAACTGCGGGCGCGGTCGGTAGTCGGATGGGTGACCGCTAGTGGCAAAAATTTCTTGAGCGCTTCCGTGCTTCGGAGGGCACGTAAAGCCGTCGGTCCCGGTTGTTATCGATTGATAGCAGTCGTTAAGCCATGTCGGAGGCCTTCGGGCGGCTTGAAAACTTTCGACACTGGGTTGGCCACTAACCCCTCCACCAACCCGCATTGGAGCAGCGTGGTGGACTATGCTCTAGGACTCCTCAGTAATGAGGAGAGACCCGTGCTCAGTAGTGGGCCATTAGTGGGTTGTAGCTTTTTTTTTTAAACTGTGTCAATACGAGTTTACTAGGACAAGAGAAAACTAAGTTCGAATTGAATTTCCAACCACTCCAATCTTATTTCAATAAGACCGCAATCACCAACCGGGTGTTGATGATGCGGAAATTGCTCTGTGACTGGCTACGTCCGTAACGACTGTTTCTGACTCCTGACATTTCATTAAATAACAATGGCGGAGACGTCACTTCGCAGATGGCAATTTCACTCCAATTAGTTGCAACGTGGTGGTTATCAATCACGTAACACTCATCATCATCATCATCTCAACCCATCATGATCCACTATTGAGCACGGGTGTCTTCTCAGAACGAGAAGGTTAAGGCCATGGTCCACCACGCTGGCCAAGTGCGGATTGGTGGACTTCACACACCGTTGAGTTTGGCGGACTCTCCGGCATGCAGGTTTCCTCACGATGTTTTCCTTCACCGTTTGTAGCAAGTGATATTTAAATGCTTAAAACACACAAAACTCCGAAAAGTCACAGGTCCTGGGATTCGAACCCGGACCCTCCGAATAAGAGGCCGAGTTCTTAATCACTAAGCTATCACCGCTACACTATATACAAATAACACTAGCTACTCATAAACCCACACCAAACTTCCCTAAGTCGTGGGCGTAATTGGCAACACCATCTTTATACATATAATCCATACCGGAAACATTTTATACTCATGTTTCAAATTATCTCGCTGTGAATAAAACCCAGGGCTCTTGAAAATACCACGGTATTCAGTAGATGGCAAGATAAAAATCACTAAACATGTAAATGGTATGTGAAGTCTTCCTTATTTGAACCATAGATTTAGCATACGCTGAAGATATCTATGATTGGAAGAACTAAATGAAACTTTACTAGATCTACCTTGTATAGGTAATAGGGCTTAATAAAATGCGTGTCTATGCGTGTTCAGAATCGTAAAAAAGACGATGTAGGTATTTACCCATTTTCAGCTTCTCCAATTGTTCGACAGGAACATCCTGCAACAAAAGAAATAACGGTAATTAAATTCGAATTTAATTAATTAAGAAAAATTTAAAAAAATAATTAAAAGAAATTAATTAAGGTCGACTAACTTGAATACCTTTCCAACCACGTCCAATATGGATCGCTTAAAGAATCTGGTTTTTCCTCCTCAGGAATACTTGATTGCTGCCTTTAATACCTCTAGCTCATCACATTTACACCAAGTACGTAACTACTCAGTGATTTGCATGAAAATTGTTTGTACATAGTTTATGTTTATCCATAATTTACCTCAGTAACTGTTTCGAGGGTGAACTTTGAGGAACAAGTTAAAGAAATGTTATCTATATTTAATGCTCTAAAGTTTAGAGTCTAAACCTCATAATAATATCTAGCGAAAGGGGCTGGATTACAAGTAGGTATTTCAAAAGTTTAATTAACACTTTATAATGAAATGTACCGTACACTCTAGATTGAACATTAAAACTTTCCATTATTTCATCGCATTTGCGGCACTAAGTGTTCTCGAAAGTGCTTGAAATGCTCCAATTTGCAAATGTTTACCGTGCTGATTAAGCTCTAGCCCCTATCTTCGTGAGAGAGTGAGATAGAAAACCTAATTCTCTATTTAGACACTCGGTGAAAAGGGACCGGAACGCAGGCATGTAAATAACCTTTTCTTCTTCATCTTTGGTATTCGTGACGAATATTCGCTCCGCGTGGAATTTTTGACGTGAAATAATGGAATTGAATTAAATTGAAGTTAAAAAAAATTGGTTGCCTGTAACGTCGGTATACTTACGGGCGAAAGTTTTACGTGACAACGACTTTAAGTGGTAAAATAATTTTAATGTGAATATTCATTCGTATAGTAGGAAGAAGGATGAAATAATAGTAACAATTTAAAACATTTATTTATACAAAGAATTATATTTAAAACATTAATTTATACAAAGAATCTCGCACTGAATTTCATATTAACAAAATTTTATTTTTACCTTTACACATACCTTTATTTTTGTTAAATAGTTCCTCACTTGTAAACAAGATGGCATTGTACCAATTTGTGAAACGCGCTAACGAGTGTAACGTGGAGTTTATATAAGAGAAAAATTTGTAGAGGGCAATGTGTCGACTTCTTTGGTTTTATAATAAACTGCTATTTTGGGTTTGCAAGCAGTTGTGGTTATTTGTGAAGTTGACCCTGCGTTCCCGTATCTTCATGGGGTAAACGTATACAAAGAATTATATTTAAAACATTGTAACACCATCCGCCATCTAGCGCTGCTAACCGTTAGACCATTAACCATTAGTCACAACTGAGGTAACAAACTAGTTACTCTACTTAACCAGAGATGGCGCTGTACCATTTTCTGTACACTGTTACCAAGGAACGTGAGCGGAGCTTACTAACGCAGTTTCTTGAAGTGCCTCCCGGCAAACCAATTTATAAGACGTTGTCACGTCAAAAGGATTAAATGATTTGTGTTCGTGCGCGTATTATGACAGAGTAAGAATTGATATGAATTGTTAGTTAGACTTCTGGTGAGCGTGGCCAATATGAGATAGCACAAGAAGGTACGATTGTTTGTGGCACAACGACAATGTGCTATGTGTGTTAGCTGATGTTTGTTTGGCAAAAATACTTTGCTGTCCTAAAAAAAGGGCACGTAAAGTGAAACAAAACATAGTTACATTTTGTCTCTTTTTTCATCTTAATTTAAAGTCTTCAGCTTAAGTTGCTCCTTTTCTTGTATGAGTACCATAGATGACTATTACATGATGATTATTAATTATTTCATTTATTTCATAGTTTATTAATATAAACTAATCAACTTATATTCTAACATCATGTACTAAATGTGCATCCCAGTTTCTAGAGTGTTGTTCTAAATCGGTCACAGTTGTCATGGGCGGCAGCGGAAGGGTGCTGCCTGCTCGTTTGCTACCTTAATTATATGAAAAAAAACTCGCACATGTAGTGTGCACGCACGTGCAAGCATTAGATTTCGAGCATAAAAAAAAGAAACATCAAAATTCGCCATGAGCTAACACAAAATAACTCACATCAACAAGTAGAGATAACCTCGAATGTCCACCAGCTTTCAATTAAAAAAGTCATATTAAAATACTTAAAACCTATGATAAAATAAGCTTATGAGAAAATATTTGGCGCGGTTAATAAAGTTTTATCACGTTGTATTAATATAAAATTCAAATTCGATAAGCACGTTTTCAATATGACTTCAATAAATGTGTTGTTATGCTACACAACAGGAGCTCAAGCTTTATTAATACTAATTTATTAAGGCTGCAATTTCGTCGTATTTCAATAGTTCGGCATAAGTAGATTTTATTGCATACAAAATTTGTGAAATTACAGATTGGCATAACTTTTTAGTTTTTCACAAACGTCTTTGATGGCGTCTTGTTCGTTGCAACCTTTTGGGCGCTATGCACATGGAGCAACTATTGCAACAACTGGCAACTAGCTGCCAACTAGCTGTTTACATGCATTTCAATTGGACTGCGCACACATAGCAACTCGAGTTTCGAGTTCCGGTGATCATCAACAGTTTTCAGTTGCTGTAATCGATGACTAGGTTAGTTCCTAATTTCCGCAACTAGCAACTGTTGAATATTATACCGGTTTTTAAAGTTGTCGGTTTCCGCAACTGTCAATCGCAACGCGTCGGACGATTTCACACCCTCCCTCCCTCTGCCTGTACCCGGAAATGCGTAGACTGAGCAACTCGCATTAAAGTTGCTCACAAATTGCTATAAAATTGCGGCCTTTTTACAGGATTTTTTTTAAAAGATGACAGTTGCCTCAACTCAAGTTGCTCCGTGAGCAAAGCGCCTAACCGTCCCACTGTTAAGTTCAATTCGCACAATTATTATGTGTATCAAAATATGTTAAAACAAAAATTTATTGAAGCATCCGAGAGAGGATAACAACTGTCCCATAGAATAAAGACATGAAAAAATGACCCTCATTTAAAATAAGGTTAGTCCATTTCATTTTCATCACCGTGTACCTTTCCAGCGAAGTTAGGCGTTACGTAATATTATAATTAATAATATAAATTTATTCCCAGTAATATCACGGGGTCACCTCCGGACCAAATTAGCCTACACTTCAAAAATACAGCATAATTGTAACAGGCGGCCGCCGTCAAGTAATGAAATCTTATTTGCATGCCTAGCCAACCAATGATCGCGCTCAGAATATTAAGACTGCCACTAACAAGAGAACTCGATCTTACATTCACGAAACACTTTTGTGGCGAATTCCGTATCATTGCATTAACGGTACCTAAAAGCTTTTTATTTTAGTATTAATTTTCAGGCCGAGTCGGACGCTACAGCTAATAAACTACGAAGGACTTGAGATAAGAAAAATGAAATAAAATCTTACAACATCAGTGACACAAATTGCCTTTGTCAGTTGTAGAAATAGTAGCGAATAATATTATTATACGGCGGCATAAAAAACGGAGAAACGTCCCCAGAGTTGACAAATTGCTACGCGATAATGTTATCAAAAATATACAAAATTAAGTTATACCTAACCCACATGACGCAATGGTTAAGAAGCCGGACTGCCATTTGAAGAGTCTTGGGTTCCCTTTATTCCCAGCGAGACGAAAATTTGTCTAGATTGGGAGTATGGGTTCTTTATGTGTGAGGGGCTATGAATGTGTGGTGTTATTTATTACCGTTACTGGCAGTTGTTTTTTACTAAGCAATTTAGAAGTCCGTGACGTTTAATTGGCCATGTTTTTGGCTCGTACCCATTGGCAGCGTGCGATAAATGACAATAACCCCCGTATTCACAAACCCCCGTAAACGATATTTCAGTGCTATCAAATACCTATAGATAGTGCGCTTATAAAATTGTCATGGACATACAAAGCTACACATATGCGTCTATTGTGTCAAACGCATTGTAGAGGTTACACAATCATTCTTCAGCGGTGATGGCTAGGTAAGCAGAACGGGCAAATATTGTTTAAAAATTATCGTGCAATTTGTAATGATCCGTAATCCGTAATGTGCATGAGGTCTACCAAAAGGCCACTAACGTGGTGGACTATTGCCTATACCCTTGGGTATATATGTTCCTTGACCTCTCACAGATTGAGATGAGACCCGTTTTCAGCTATAGTACAATAATGGATTGCGATGCGATGCAATGGTTAACACGCCGGATCGCTATTCCAAGGGTCCTGGGTTCGATTCCTAGCAAGCCAGTTTGGATGATGAGTTTAAATTCCCGTTTTCGGTTTGGGTGTTAGTCCTCGCCTTGTGTGTTGTCTACCCACGACACAGGGAATCTTGGTCCGGAGCTATGAGTACGATAATGATAATTACCATAGTTTGTAAATAGAGGTACCATGATCATGAATCATATGCAAAACCACATCTCCGCTTAAAAAGGCAGTTAAACCATCTGAATTGGTATTGAAATGAATACTACAGTCGATCAATTATTTAATAATAGATACTCAGTCCCTCACAATGGAATAGAACGCTCCAACGAGCCCTTAACGAGACTGAAGGTCTTTGTGAGATAAAAAAAGAAATAACGAAGAACGTGTATTCATTTTCAAAGACCCTTGACTTTAACTGGAATACCACAAAGCGTTGCGCTTCGTTGAAATTCTAGAAAGAGGATACCGTTACTGTTGTGTTATTTTAAACGTTGAAATTCTATTGAAAACTTCGTTGAATATATAAACTCTGGGTATTGCTGTACATTTCTTGGCATTTAACCGCATACAATTTTTATATTCTTTTTAATAAAATATAAAGGTAAATTGAAAGAAAACCGCACCTACCAGTGGTTATTTAAAGTTTTATCAAAAACTGTAGTAACCTGTGTAGTATAGTAACCTGTTCTTTCGCTTTGATTAAGCTGTGCCTCTAAGATCTCCAAGTAGGTACACAAACTCCGAAACTTACTACTTCGTTTCAGGCATTATGTATATATTAACATACACAAGAAGAGAGTAAGTAATTAACACAAGTGTTATTTTATTCCTGTTTAAACATAATATAATAAAAATATGTTTATTATTAATGTTCTGAAATATTGTTCTGTGACATTTTTTGTTCTTTCATGTTTTGTTGTTGCTGTTATTCACAGCAGTACAGTGTACTGCTGTGAATAACAGTGTTTTCAAACTTTACAATAATACAAAAACCTTGTTACGTTGATTTTTAAATGTATTTAATATTGATAAAATTAATTAAAATCGAAATTCGAAGTCGTTTTTACCCCACTTGGTTCTATTTATAGAAGCAAATAATGTTGACCCATTTAGCGACAATTAACACGCATTTGGAGAGAATTTAAGGACCTAAGGGTTGTTAAGAAGTCCTGGAATCGAAATGTAATTTTACCACATACTTACAGGGCAAAAACTAATACCTGCATGTACCTACTTAGGTAAACTTATATTTTTTATGTTTTTTTGTGTAATAACTAACTAGTGATCAAGCATATTTTTAAAAAAGTTAGTAATTCTACTTTTATTCTTTAACCAAATTTAAAAAAGGAGGATTCACACACGTCACTGTCACCAGCCGGAGTTTAACCCAGGACTCTAAATTTGGCATAGAAGATTACTTCCGACTACGCGTTGTAAACTTTAACCTTGTAATACATATTTGTAACCTACGCATCAGCAAAATATGAAACTCAATCTTCATTTGATGACGTGTCCTCATTAGCCCTGACAAATATCGTGTCGTCTCGCATGATAATTCAAACATCTGTTAATTGCTCGCACTACCTCTCGTCTCCTACAATACCGCCAACTTAATCTACCTAATGTTTGAACTTAATCCATTAGCCTTCAGATCCATAGCTGTATAAATTAATCGGAGAAAGGGTAAAGGGCAACTCAATTGTTAAAAGTTTAGCTCCCCGTAGACTGAGCTTTAATCCCACTGACAGACTTCAAGGGATAAGGGCTCAAGTTGCTATTAGTATCATCGTTTTAGGAAAGGTTATCAAAGAGCACCTTAAATCGTTGATGTTGATTGCCATCGTTAAATCAGAGTATATTAAAAAATTAGATTATCTTCATATAAAAGTTCGAAACAAGGCATGTATGTGAGTGTGTTTTGTGCCGCCATGAGTGAATGCAGCGTAGCCAGCGGGAGAATGCACACAAAAAAATATCAGTTAGTTAAGGCTATCAGCATTCGAGATTAAGTACCTAGTCGCTACGTATTGAGCAAAAGTAGGCAATAATTAACGCAATATACTCGTACTTAAGAAGCTTAAAATTTACACTATCATAGTCAGTAGAGGCCATAGGACGATTATATTCGTTTAAAATGTGCGTTCCACGGTGCGTATGTGCTCGGTGTGCCGTGTGTTTACAGTCAAGCCTTGGTGCCAACAAGAGTACTGTACAGTGTACTGGTAGTGTACTGTTGGCGTATTGACTAGTAGCAACTGCACAGCATGTCAGGTCTTTCCTTGGCGTTACGGTAGCAAACGAGCATGGACATCTGTGACTGACTGTGGACTGAGACTGACTATAACAATACTTAAATTGGGACTAGAGTGGTTGACACTTAGCATAAGCATATTTTAGTTAAGTAGTCTTTAGTAGGTATAAGAATTCAGAAATGTTTGTGTTAGTTGGCCCTGTTTGTAGTTGTGATTAGGCGAGACACATATCTGACTGTTCATGTTCAGAATTTGATTAAATGCGAGCAGTGTATAACTTCGATAGTTTGATTGACACTTGACGTGACGTCATCGTATGACGCGTGAGCAATATCGTGACAAATCCGTTAATCGATAACAAATAGAATACTACTCCAAATCCGAATAGTTAGGTACATAAAATAGTTGGGCGTCAGTGATATGTTTTCATAGTCAATCATCATTATTCAATATTTTCCTTGCAATAAATTTCGTTACGTTGAACATTCGTTTTCATTTTCATACTACAATACTGCCACAATAGTGTCGTCTACAATAACATAGTATCGTATGCTATATTTTATACATATGAATAAGAGATTTATGTAAACGAAGGAAGACAGAGTATTATTTGTACTTACGTTTTATGTGAGATCAGTTTGAGGTAGTGGATTAAAACTTCAGTTTGCAGTTGTTCCAAGAATGAGCTTCTACATCCTTCGAGAGTTTATTTATATCCTTATAAACGGAAACATGAAGTTAGACCCGGTACAAGCACTTCCGGGACTCTTTACCAACCCAAATGTATAACAATTTAACAGTTTTATCACATACTCCGGAACTTGTGCCGGAACTTTACACAAAAATATTTAACTTATTACTACCGGACTTCCGCATCAACAATAAATATATTTTCTTTTTGTTTAGTCTTTAAAATTACACAATAATAATCTAATTAACTTTCATAATTATTGAAGTAATAATTATAAAACTAACATTAAATATTTTTGGATTTTAAATTCAAATAATAATTGCTTTCTGACATTTGTCTCTGTTTAGGAATACAGATTATATATCTTCCTGCACATAGACCTTTAAGCACAGAGTAGTGTAAAAACAAATATCAACATTCAAATCTGAACATATTAAAATAGAGTACCTAACATTCGGCCTTTCCTGACAATAAGTTTGTCCTCAAACTTGAATAAAAATATTGAAATTAAATACCATCCAACATATTTCACATATTAAATATCTTGATTAACTAAGTACTTATAATTAGGAACATAACAGTCAATAATTATAGGCTTAAACTTATGCAAATGCTAATATTTCAAAACAAGATATTTATAAGTATCTATACAGATATAAATATACATTATGTTCCTGCACACGGATCTGTAATAATAGAGTAGTGTAGCAACTAACACTACATTAAAATATGAATAACTAAAATAAAGTTACCCCTCGGCCTTTCCTGATAATAAGTTTGTCCTCAAACTTGATTACAATTGATATTGTTAACTATTTAATACTATTCTACATGTCAATTTATTATTAAATACTTATGTACCTATAATTAAGATTAACAAACATAACCATTACTAATCCATAGACTATCGGATCTATCAACGATAAGTCTGGATTATTAATCTCTGTCTCTGATCTGTCAATGATAAGTTTTACACTCAACTAAACCACCGGATCTATCAACGGTAGGTTTTACCATCAACTTAACTAAACCACCGGATCTATCAACGGTAGGTTTTACAATCGACTTAACTAAACCACCGGATCTGTCAACGATAGGTTTTACAATCGACTTAACTAAACCACCGGATCTGTCAACGATAGGTTTTACAATCAACTTAACTAAACCACCGGATCTATCAACGGTAGGTTTTACCATCAACTTAACTAAACCACCGGATCTATCAACGGTAGGTTTTACAATCGACTTAACTAAACCACCGGATCTGTCAACGATAGGTTTCACAATCAATTTAACTAAACCACCGGATCTATCAACGGTAGGTTTTACAATCAACTAAACTACCGGATCTATCAACGGTAAGTTTTACAAAACTAAACCACCGGATCTATCAACGGTAGGTTTTACAATCAACTAAACTACCGGATCTATCAACGGTAAGTTTTACAACCAACTAAACCACCGGATCTGTCAACGATAGGTTTGTTGTTGAGTCCTCTTTTCTTTTAATTCAATATAAATCGCTCATCAGATATGTCAACAATGTTTTTCAAATTACTCAATAATAATAAATCATTCAATCTGTCCATAATATGTTTTCCAAATTACTCAATAATAATAAATCATTCAATCTGTCCATAATGTTTTTTCCAAATTACTCGAATAATCTATAAACAATGTTTTACAAATAACTCACTTAATAAGAGTATAACCGATAGGTTGGTTATATTTAAGTATAATTGTCTTTTTTTTTTTTTAGAATAACACTCAATCAAAAAAAAAGTACTCAAAAGTTAATCAACAATATGCCATTCTGTTTCTATTTCACAAAAATCTGTTGTCGACCCAAAAGGAAATCAAATGTCACAATCTTCACAGCTACTACTGCTATCAGTACTATTACAAATTGTAATCCATGTTTTTATACGATCTGCTGCCTAGTATATATTACAATAGTCTCTACTTGTTATTTTTGTTCCAGGTATGCTAGAAACCTCATATCTATCATTATCCAATACTTTTGTTATTTTATGAGGCCTGAAAATTTTGGTAGCAACTTCTTGCTCTTACCATCATTATTAGACATTGGCTTCAATATTTTAACCAAGTCACCCAACCGATAGATCCTAGCTTTATTTTTGTCATTCCGCTTTTTCTGCCTTTTTATGTGTTCACTTACTTGATTTCATATGTTCTCTAAAAAAAACCCTATCTGACGGGTCTCTTTTTAAATGTCCTTAAAGTTGTTGTCTCCCGTGCTTACCATTTAAATACCAAATTAAGCGACTGAAGGCGTTTTGCCTATTCCTTTATTAAGTGTGTTGTTTAGAACCTATTGCACTTTGCCTAATGTTTTATCCCAGTATTTCTCTCCTAACTTTTCTGCGTATACAGTCAAAGCATCCAATACTATCCTATTATATCTCTTTACCTGTCCGTTTGCCCGACAGCATTGAGAATGTGTGAACTTTAGAATCTATACAGAGATTCTTGAATTCATTCGATGTGAAGGAAGATCCTTAATCCGAAATTATTCTATTTAGGTATCCAAATATTGAAAATATACCCTCTAACGCACTTATCGCAAATTTCGATTCAAGGTTTTAGTAAGCAAAATTTTGTAAATCCATCTACAACAACAAATAGATAACAATTTCCATTATTACTTTTGACAAAAGAACCTAGATAGTCAATATGAATGGCGTCAAATGGTCTATCATCCTTGTGAATCGGATGCAATAATCCTTCCTTTGGACTGGTTGGTTCCTTACTAAATGCGCATTCAATGCACGAGTCAACGTATTTTTTTTTATAAATTTCTTCATTTTGGGGAACCAAGTCTTTACTTATTCTATCTATCGTTTTTTTTGTGTACCAAAGTGTCCTATGTCATCATTATTTAATTTACATAACTGAAATCTGGCACTTTTTGGTAAAACCCTACTCATCTCCTAATTTACGAAATAATTTGTTATTTTTTTTTACTAAATATTTTTCTTAATATCTGAGAAATCTTTAGTATCCAATATATTTATTATGCGTTTGATTTGATTATCAGTTTGCTGAAGACTGGTCAACCAATCTTCTTGCGTTATTTTTAGAACATTCGGTAAGGGATCATCACTGGCATCCGAGGGACACGGTTGTGGATTCCTACTTAAGGCATCTACAAGTGACATTGCATGTCCAGGTTTTTATTGTATCTCGAAATTAAATTCTTGAAGAGCTATCTACCATCGAGCAATTCGTGGTATTAAGTCTCGTTTGGTGAAGGTAGCTCTCAAAGTACTACAGTATGTTACCAAAATAAATTTTACTCCAATAAGATATTATATACGCGAAATCGCTGCAATGTTGTTATTACTGCTAGAGTTTCTAATTCGTATGAGTGATAATTTTGTTCTTCTATTGAATTCTTTCTACTGAAATAAGCGATAGGTTTAATATCCCCTGACCCCTCTTGTTTTTGTAATATCATACCAGCTAATCCGTGTTTACTAGCGTCCGTATGAACGAATGTTTCATTTTGGGGATCGTATAACCCTAATAACGGTCGTTTTGCTAAAATTTCTTTTAAATGATTAAATGATCGGTCTTGGTCAGTACCCCAAACCCAACTATTATTTTTCTTGGTCAAATCTGTTAGAGGCCTAGCTATAACCGGAAAATTCTTAATAAATTTCCTAAAATAACTAGCCAATCCTATAAATTGTCTAATTTCATGTACATTTTTTTTTTGAGGTAGGGAATTATATTACTGCATTTATTTTTCCACTCCAGGACGAATTACTTTCGCACTAACTTGATACCCTAAATATTCGAATACCTCTTGAAATAAATTACACTTCGTTAAATTTAAAGTAAGACCAGCGTCTTTTAATAATATTAACGTTTGTATTAGCCTTTGTAATCCTTCTTCGAAAGTCGCACTTGGTACTAAAATGTCGTCCATATGAGCAAGAGCGGAACTAAATCGAGCGTTCCCTAATACTTGGTCTGGAATACAGCAGGTGAGTTAACTAGACCAAATGGCAATTTTACAATTTCCCTTTTTAACATTATAAACACCCCTCATAACACAGTATTCATTATTGTTAAATTTTCGATACGAATCTTCAATAAAAACATCAAAATCAGAATTATCCTGGTCTATGCATTCAACTAATTCAATATCATTTATTTTAAATCAGTCTTAATCCCTAAAACTATTTTTTTTATTAGTGTCTGCTTTTAATTCTGTGTTAATGAAATTATCTCGACTCAGAATTTGTAAAGCATCCCGGTTTTAATCACTAAAACATTGCCCTGCTCAGTAAAGTCTTGACCTACCAGTAATGGTTCTGGAAGCAGTTTTGGTTCAACAATGTAAACATTAATTCTTGAGTTCACCTCCCCAATACATAGCTCTATCTCAGTAATTCCTAATGGTTTGTAAAAACCATTTCCAAAACCACATATGTTAGGAATTTCTTTTTTGAATGATTGGAAGTGAAAATTTATCTGCTATCTCCTGACTGATCAGTATGCAATCACTACCAAAATCTATGTACGCAGTGGTATTAATTTAATTATTTATTCGAGCTTGCTTATGATATTTAGAGTCTGATGTACATGTTTGGGTTAACATCGTTTTCTTATCATGAATTCTTATTTTAGTTTGATTTGCGGATTTATTACAGTCAACCGATTTGTGACCAAAAATTTACATTTTTCACACTTTAATAATGGTTAAGGACATTTAAAAGTTATATGACCGTTGCCTTTACAGTTGAAACACATCAAATCGTTTAAACGACATTGACTACTTTTACGTCCAGTCTTATGACATTTTAAACAAATTAATTCACTACCTCCCCCTACTTTGATCCTTTAAGAATTCCTAAGATCCTTTAAGCATCCTATCATCTATCCCATAAATTATACAATCTACTGCCTTTGTTTTTTTTTTATAATCCCACAGGCATTCAACAAGATCATTTTATTAGAATAATATTCATCGATAGATTCTCCTACTTTCATTCTCCTATCTAACATTTCGGCTAATAAAGCTCCATAATTAGTTTCGGATGGAAAAGCTTTTATGAGACGATCTTGCCACTCAGTCCATGTTAAAAGTATTGTTTATAAACTCTCATCCCAGAGTCTAGCATACCCGGATAATTTTGGTAAAGCATAATGTGTAATCTGTTCATCAGTCCAATTATAAATTTTGCACGTTCATTTACTTTACTGATCCAATGTTCTATTCGCTGATTTCTTTGAATTGGATAAAAAAAAACTGGAATCATACTTTTATCAAAAGTCATTGAATTAGTTTGTACTAAACTTTAGCAGTTATTATTAAATTAGAGTTTGAATTAACTTCACCGCTATGGAGTTGTTGGTCCATCTCGGGTACCTGCTGTGTAGAAGAATCAACATGTCTCTGCTGCGGATAACCCGATGCTTGGTGTATCGAAGGACTCGGTGGCAACTGACTCAGGACATTTCTTTCTGCCTCCGGGAGCTTCGACATTAAATTGGTGCAGTTTCAGCTGTTCCTCTGTCTTTATTTGATGATCCATTCCCCTGAAATTGTTTTTACCATAGATGAGGAAGTGTACTAAAACCAATCACTAGCCTGAAATGACTTTGTTTTTAACAAAAATTTACACTGTTTTTATCATTACTATTTAACTATTCCTTTATTATTTATTTTTATTCACATAAAGAAATTAAAATTAAGAATTCTTTTGATTCCTTTTCTTTTAACTTCTAGAATTATTTAAATATTTCAAATGCTGCACAAACATTAATTCAGATTATATTAATAAAGAACAGTATAAGAGTTAAAAATAGAAAAACTAAATAACATTATTATATTATTTAATGTTAACTTACAAACCATATATAATAATATTAAATACCCCATCAAAATATTAAACAAGATTCAGAATATAGATTATATAAACAGAAATACATAATAAATAACTAATGCTGGGCTTTTAAATAAGTAGGTACAAGAGAGAATTTGGATTTACTACAATATGTCTTCCATCTTTATCAAAACCAATCTAGTTTTGTTATTTACTTTACCATTTAAGTTTCTAATAATTTTTGAATATAAATTTGTTAATTTCTATATTCACTGTGACAATAACCAATAATAATTTGTTAAGTATCTAAAATTATAATATCTGCATATTTTAATTTGATTTTAGATGTTTGATTTACCTATTCAGACAGGAATATGGAGGATCAACAACTTAGTTCTTAGATCTTTAGTACACCTACCTATATTCCACATTAAAAATTGATTGTTTGATTACTAAAGTAATACCAATATGGGCTGGCTTTACAAGAGAATTTAGAGAATAAAGAGAAGAGAAAAAAAAAATATAATTATATATAGGTATACTCGCCTTTTTAGATGAAGTACGAGGCTGCGTAGTTCTGGTGCGATGGTACTTATGGGAGCTGCGCTTTTTCTTCCTGGATCGTCTACATTCCAGTGGTCTTGAAGGGCTGTTCTTCCCACTGGTATTGCGATGATGACGTCGTTAGTGATTTCTCGGCAGCCGTTGTCGCACTTCTTAATCGTTGATACAGAATCGTCATCACTGCTGCTGCTGCTTGGGTGATGACGCCGGTGACGATGTTTCGAGCGTTTTGTCTTCTGGGCAACGTGGGTATCATCACTGGTTTGTTCAGCGCTGTCAGCCATCTTGTCTTTCACCAGTGCCGCTTCTGATGTGAGATCAGTTTGAGGTAGTGGATTAAAACTTCAGTTTGCAGTTGTTCCAAGAATGAGCTTCTACATCCTTCGAGAGTTTATTTATATCCTTATAAACGGAAACATGAAGTTAGACCCGGTACAAGCACTTCCGGGACTCTTTACCAACCCAAATGTATAACAATTTAACAGTTTTATCACATACTCCGGAACTTGTGCCGGAACTTTACACAAAAATATTTAACTTATTACTACCGGACTTCCGCATCAACAATAAATATATTTTCTTTTTGTTTAGTCTTTAAAATTACACAATAATAATCTAATTAACTTTCATAATTATTGAAGTAATAATTATAAAACTAACATTAAATATTTTTGGATTTTAAATTCAAATAATAATTGCTTTCTGACATTTGTCTCTGTTTAGGAATACAGATTATATATCTTCCTGCACATAGACCTTTAAGCACAGAGTAGTGTAAAAACAAATATCAACATTCAAATCTGAACATATTAAAATAGAGTACCTAACATTTACGAGAACGATTATTTTACTTTATTTCGTGTAATAATATTTAGGTATACCTAACATTAAACAATAAGGACCAAGTGATAGGTACTGCGATGCTGCAGTGAATACTAAGATAAACAATGAATTTTATGTTGAACAATGTTTATGTTTCAAAATTTATTTACCCTTGTTTAAACAATATCGTCGTAGTTATTAATGAATTGATAAAAAAGAAAACATAGAAACTAAATAATAATAGTATTAATAATGATTGAGGTTACCTAAGGTATACTTATTCACTTCTGATATTGTCTAGTGTTGGCTGTGTAGGTTGTAAGTTGTAAGAGTCAAGGACAAATGAGCTATTTATACAGAAATCCGTAAGTGTAGGCGTATTTGTGTAACTCACCGACTTTCCCTCCGCCTCGTCGGTCCCTGTAACAAATTAAAATAAAACATTATCGTCAATTTTTAAAGCAGAATAAATGTTTTAGCAGTAGTAAAGAAGAACCTGTTCACATGGCTATGTGGTTAAGAAAGTCATCCTGAGATTCGTGAGTACACCGGAGAGTTTTTAATAAAGTTCATAAAGGTGAATATTGTGTCTGTGTCCTCGTTGTCTACCAATTTGTTACCGTCTTCACTTGGCTTTGCAACCCTACAACTAATTAAAAAGATTTTGTAAAGTTAAAAACTTATGTTAAAAATTTCATGCATTCAAATTCAAAGTTTGTCATTTTTAGGACTGTTTCAGTGTTAAAACAGTAAAATCACAAGAACAGTTTCCCAAAGAACGTTATGGGGGTAGAGCCCCCCTGTATCCCTCATTCGTGTCGATCCTACCCCCCATTCTTCTATATTCTAATAATTTGGTAATATTAGCGTAATGTTGCATTTTGTTCATAGTGCCTAATTATCTAGCAGAATATTTTATTGTTAATGTGATAAGCTTTATGGATACTTTTAATTTGTATCAACATAAAACTAATATTTTTAATGCTAATTTCTAGATTATTTATGGTCACCCTATATTGCTTCTGTCCGATTCCGCTAAACATGAAACGGCGCTTTGTAGAACATATCACGAGTATAATCCGCCTGAACGTTGGGAAGACACATTACAAAACAGCTCGACGTTTTTCAATCCGACTCGTTCTCTTATGTAATACAGCCCGACTCGCTGTTAAGTAATACAGCGGATTCTACAATCCGTCTTCGACATATACATTGCTATCCTATCTTATTTTCGATATTATCTAGTGTTTCAGAGTTTATTGCTTAGACATAGAAACTCAGCGAAACCTAAAATAGTGTTGAACATTCCCGTTGTTTACGAATATCCTCAGAAACCACCGAACTGCGAAATGAACATCATATTCATTTATATTTATAACCCTTGGAGCCTCGACAATACTCCAGTCTGTAATATTATTTAGAGTTGTTATATTAAAGTTATATTATTAATAACATATTAGCTTTCTAACTACACATATTGCCTGTACAAATAATGGATAATAAATATTTAATGAGTTAAAAAGATGTATTGTTTGTCGAGGTCGATAGAAAAAGGACAAATTCATATTCGTGGGATGACGAACAAAGGAACCATACCAACAATCAATATTAATTTCTGTTTGATAATATCATTGAACATACAATACTTGATCACAGCGTTACGCTTCTACCAGTAACAACCAGGGTTCAGTAATAGGTATTATAAAATAAAACCTTTCATGATCTAATGTCTAGATTGAGCGTGGCCCTACAATGAAAACAAAGAAAAAACAAGGCAACAATATCAAGCAGTGCGTGCAGGCGATGTTTTACACGTTCGTCTATTGTCTGTGTGCGTGATCAATGATACAATGATATAAAAATTGTAGCCAACAGTTGGCCACAATTTTTTGACACGTTTGCGCGGATTCGATGTTCAATCTAGACATTACTTAGATCATCAAAGAATAAAACCCAATTTTTAGTTTTGATGAAACGGCAGCTTGAAGAATGAACATTAAACATTTCAAGTGTCTAACTATGACTGTTTCTAAATACTAGCTGAAAATCTATAATAATAATAATAATAATAATATTTCTCTGTCCGGTAGAAACTGTAGATATATTACAAACTATAATAAGTACTCAAAACGGGTGTTTACCCGTGGTCCCGTTGGTTTGTCCCGTTGACGGGACCACGGGTAATTTTAATTCCCCGTAGTCCCGTTGCACTAGGGGTTACACTTTTATCGACTTTTTCAACTTCTGATATCGATATAATGTTTGAACTTCCTTAGAATAAAATAAAAATCCATGATAACGGCATATTGGAAACGTCAAAAGAGCATTCTTTTGACTATACTAGATAGAAAAAAAACAGTTATTTACAGTATATTTTATTCAATCTTAAGCAAATGAAATTAAAATGATTTTATATGATTTTGGTGATTAAAACAATTTTTCGACAGTCAAACTACGCCATCGCTTCAACAAAGCTCTACGGTAAGTGATGTTGGAAGAAGGAGGGGTAATAAACTCCCAAGGATTTTTTTACTCTACACACAGTTACATACTACACTTATTCCTACTTAAGGTTATAATATAACAAAGCCATGTCCAAGGTGTTGCAGACTGTTTCACTCACATAGCCTCATCATTTTCCTTCCTTACTAACTATTCTCTAACACTTATGCTTCCTTTATATGATAGCTGAAAAACTGGATGTTTTAAATATATCTACACAATAACTGCCATACACAGGTATTACATGTATGGATATTCCTTAAAGAAGGTACATAGATTATTTTAATTACCATATTTTACCGTCAATTAGATTTCGACCTATTTTGTTTAATTACATTAGAATTTGGACATCACTATTATAAGATCAACCTACTTAACCGCTAAAATAAAGCCGGTAAAATCTTCAAAAAACTGAACAAGTTTTGAAAGTTAAGAGAAAAAAATAAACCTAAAATTAAAGAAAATACACTTAAATTCTATCTTCGGAAAAAAATACAGAAGAAACAAAACTGAAAATGTTGAATTCATAACGCATGTACACATACATTACACTAATGGCTCATTAATGTTACGTGTCAGGAGTACTGGGTTCGAGAAAATGCCAAAATGTACCACAAAGACTTTTATTGTACTCGTAGATACACAAATTACACGACGTACACAGTACACACTAAAACACTCTGCACGTAGGTACTAGTAAACACACTCGTCGAACACTGTATCGCTCGTAGGTATCGCTGGTATCTTCCTGGTTTCGCTTCCGAAACTAGAATGTCCGCACTTGACCGATCGCCCCTTTTTATACCACTCACGCACCATTCATGGCAATCCAGAACATTCCTTTTAAGTCCGGACCCGCTTCGAACAAGATTCGAGAACGTTCCTTGCAACCGACTTTCGCCCGTGTGACTATTGCCGTAATGGTCGAAGCGTCGTGCGTACTTTTGAGACGGGAAAGCGCGCTATTGTTCTATTGTTGACTCGACATGTTTATGGCCCCTATTATTTATTGTTTCCGAAGTAGCTGCGCTAGGGTTGTCACATTAAGATTTACTAGTTACTGCCTGCAACTTTGTCCACGTGAGAGAGAAACAACGTCTGAATAACCGTAGGGAATGCAGGGAAAATTAAGCTCTCCATTGTGAGAAAAGATCGAAAGGTTCAGTGACGCTGCTGGCCACCAACCTTTTTTATTTTAATAAAAAAAAATATAGATCAGGGTATCAACATTTCAAGAAAATTTTATAATATATAGGATAATTTAATCGATAAAAAGTATCCTTTGTCCTTTTTCCACGTCTACTCTATATCTGTACCTCATTAAAATTCATCTGTATTTCATTAAAATTTCCTCGTGCAAAGTTAATATGTCCTAGAAGTGGGACCACGAGGAAGCAAGGTATGCAATCATACATCTCCACTTTGGTCGCGTTCCTGTTTGCGCGTGCATGTATGTGCGTTTGCGATTAACAGACATCTTAATCAGATGTGGTCATGCTTAAATTTATACACACGCGCGGGCACTCACACACACACACACACACACACACGCACGTAGATATGTTTTAAAACATCCAGTTTTTCAGCTATCATATAAAGGAAGCATAAGTGTTAGAGAATAGTTAGTAAGGAAGGAAAATGATGAGGCTATGTGAGCGAAACAGTCTGCAACACCTAGGACATGGCTTTGTTATATTATAGCCTTAAGTAGGAATAAGTGTAGTATGTAACTGTGTGTAGAGTAAAAAAATCCTTGGGAGTTTATTACCCCTCCTTCTTCCAACATCACTTACCGTAGAGCTTTGTTGAAGCGATGGCGTAGTTTGACTGTCGAAAAATTGTTTTAATCACCAAAATCATATAAAATAATTTTAATTTCATTTGCTTAAGATTGAATAAAATATACTGTAAATAACTGTTTTTTTTCTATCTAGTATAGTCAAAAGAATGCTCTTTTGACGTTTCCAATATGCCGTTATCATGGATTTTTATTTTATTCTAAGGAAGTTCAAACATTATATCGATATCAGAAGTTGAAAAAGTCGATAAAAGTGTAACCCCTAGTGCAACGGGACTACGGGGAATTAAAATTACCCGTGGTCCCGTCAACGGGACAAACCAACGGGACCACGGGTAAACACCCCTCAAAACTTGTTTGTACGGAAGCGATATTGTGTTTAAGGATTAACTAAGTATAGACAATTCCAGAACGTTCGATATAATAATAACGACATGTATTCACGTCTGTGTTTCATACTGAATAGATTTTCCACCGATGTTCATGCTCACTATACTCATGTCGTCGAAGCGTGTTAATCCAATGAAGTGGAAATTACTATTAGGTACACAACCGATCGCTGCTCATTCGGGATTATGTCTCAGTGTCAACTGGATATACCCATAATTTTCCCTCGCTTTCAAAACTGAATGTTGAATACCCACTGTAAACTTTTAAATTGGATCGCAGGAATTAACGAAATACACATTATTAAGAGTAACTCAAAAACTACTCGTCTGACGGAACTCAAATTTTTACGGGACCTAACCTAAGACCCCAGCTTTCGATTAAAAAAAGAATGATCAAAATCGGAACTTTAAATAGTAAGATATAAGGTAACATACGTACAAAAAAGTTATTAAGGATAATTCAAAAACTACTAGTCAGATACCGCTCAAATTTATATGAGACTACAATGCAAGTACCAGTTCAAATAAAAAGAGAATCATCAAAATCTAAATACTCAGTAAAAAGTAATTGGAAAAAAACCATAAGTACACACTACAAAACATCCTTACACATTATTCAAGTTAATTCGAAACTACTCGTCAGATGATTTTAAACTTTTGTTATCGCGGATTACACTCATTTTTTTTTTCTATAATGCGGGTTACTCACGATATTTTGTATTTTGGTGTGCCGATATTTCGACCCAGTTGCATGGATCGTGGTCACGGCGGAACGATGTTTCCATTTAAATTAGCACCAACATGGAATCCAGTGGTTAGTTTATGCAAGTCGGAAAAAGTTAAAGAGGTCGAGCGCAAGGATGTGGTTAGTGTAGTGTGTCGTAATATGGTCAACAAATCACAAAAACGAGTTAGAAGAAAGGTAGACAGACTAATGTATTAGTGTAAAATGTCATGTGTCAAAAGTTTCTCCGCGCCACCGCAGTTCCGCCGTGACCACGATCCATGCAACTGGGTCGAAATATCGGCACACCAAAATACAAAATATCGTGAGTAACCCGCATTATGGAAAAAAAAAGAAAAAAAAAATACTCGTCAGATGTCGCTCAAATTTATATGGGACCGTACCAGAAGCACCAGATTTCAAGGAAATAAAGAATCATCAAAATCGGTTTACGCAACACGAAGTTATGGGGTCACAAACTTACCAATAAAGATAAAAAAAATAAAAAAAGATCGGTGAATTATTTTTTTTAACTTTTCTATTTGTGCATTTTAGAATACAGTCCAACAATTTTTATAAAGATTCATTCATAGTCCCTGGATTCCGAGGTTTTGCCATTTTTCTGTCTTACGGCACTCCACTAGTACCTACTCGTATTGTGCTAATTAATATTTGTCTGGCATACCTGGGTACTTAATTACGTAGTACGTTGTTAAAATGATTTGAGGATTTCTCAATCGTTAAAATAATGCTGATTCATTATAACCCGGCAGTCCAACAACAAAAATAGATTTTTCATCACACCTATTCGAAAAGGACGACTTGGTTCGGACTTACGGGGTTCCAAAGTTGCTGTTTTCTATTCAGCGGGCGGGAATGAATTTTCATACAACTTTTCCTGCCGGCTAGATCTTTTCCGTCCTATTTTGAATTTAGAACATTTTAGTATTTTGCGCTAAAGAAATCGAACGCAAATATTGTTTGAATAAAGAATGTCTGGTACGACGCGAGGGCCCCGCCAGCTGAATAATAAAAAAAGAAATCAAATTAAGATTTCGTTTTCAAATTAAAATTAAGTTTTCGTGCATTTTTACGTATTATTTTCTATTATTTTCTATTATATATATATTATTTTCCATAGTGGGTGATGAAAAGTATAGTGTATCACTCGGGTGCAAGTATATTTTTGGCTCGGGCGACGTACTTTGAATCCCTCGCTACGTTCGGGATTCTACTAAAGAATCCCTCGCTACGCTCGGGCTTCTACTCTAGAATCCCTCACTTCGCTCTGGATTTAAAAAACGCCCTCGCCGAAAAAATATTACTTTGCACCCTTGTCATACAATCTACTAATTATTATATCATACCGCACTTCGCGGCATAAATCTTACTTTCATTCAGCGATGATAATACCGTTTTGTTTAGCCAAATGATTTGTATTAGGTATACATCGTTTGCGTTCGATACGAAATTCGTACTACCTACTTGCATCCCATACAAATGTCAGCTGTCTGTCCCTGTGATTAAAATACATTGCAAATTGTCGGGAAGAATTTAAAATGCCTTAAGTAAATTCTATTTACAAGCAAAATTGAACTGTGAGCACAATTTATATATTTTTAACGGGGAGTGATGTTACCAGCGGATGTTACTATATTCTCGGCGACTCAGGTAAAGATCAGCGGTCGTCAGTTTTCTAGCCATGGGCCGAAAAAGGCCCTTTTTGCCTAAATATAATGCCGTCACTAACCAAGTGACTTGTGACTTTTTACTTATATTTGTCCAGAAATTGTCTTCAACAATTTCATTGAAGTCGCTTAAATATCAATACCAAAGCCCAGCGCAGCTCAACCACAGCGTTCCTTATAAAAGTTTTTGAACGAAATCCATTTTCACATTTCAAGTGACAATTTAAAACGCAAACGTTATAAAGGACATGGCGGGCGACGTGACATCGCAACGTGACACGGCGACGTGACGAGAATTCAATGAACAAATTGTTCCATGGCACGTGGACTGTCACGTCGTTTATAATCAAAAACAAGCGTAGGTTAAATAACCAAAACAAGTAAAAGAATTGTCAGTCACAATTTGTTAGAAAATAGCTAAAAAAAGTTAGTATAGTCCGTTTTTTTAGAATAGAGTTAACTACAAAACAAATATGGCCGATAATTGTCAAAGTCACAGTAGTCAATAAGACACTGACATTACACATGTACAGTAAAACCAACTTAACCTTGAAATGAAGGTAGGCGCTGTCGGAAGTATTGGACCAATCATCGAGAGGTAGTAACTGACTGATGAATGGCCACAACGTACTTATGAATGACTTTTCAACATGGCGGCGTTAGTTCCAATTTTTGCCATTTCAGAGATAAGTTGATGGCAATTATCGAAAAAAATGTCAAACATGTCAAGTTCTTGTTGAAATGCATGTTGAAATTATTCATCTGTGAAAAGTGAAGTTGATGGATTTGCACAATGTATGAAATTTATTCATTATTATTGTAATTTAAAATCAGTTTTGTGTAAAACACAGGGCGATATACAGAGTGAACCGATAGAATTGTTTGTAAGTTGTTTTACGCGTGTAACATTGTGGAAATTTGATGTCACGGAAACTCAGTGATTTGTTTTGTAGTTAACTCTATTCTAAAAAAAATTGCGTGTACTTATGTACGCGCGTAAGAAGTTATACTTCTTTGGCATCATTAAATAATAAATATTCAACGTTAATAATTTCATAATATTTAGTATTAATTATACTAAAAAAAATTGGTTGTCTGTAAAGTCGGTTTACTGACGATAGTTGAACGTGACAACGTCTTAAGAAAATACTGATGGAATGGTAGCATAATCACTAATAGTCATCCTAAACTATCTTTGAATACTTAGTTATAATTTATTTACTGTTATATTGCAGTTAAAAACCTTTATTAAATATTTTACCAAAAAGACTAGTCGTTGCATACCGTATAACGAAACATTAATCTTTAGCTAGTCTGTGCATATTATGTCATGTCAATGTGCCACAAACAAGTCAAAACAAACCTGGCTGGTTATAAATAATTTCGATAAAAAGCAAAAGCAAAACTAAAGAGACGTCAGAGTTACACTGACAAAGGCCAATGAGTGGTTTAGCCGGCAACTTCGTACTGTTAATTTTTGTGGCACAGATGCGCGCGCATCGTAAAATTTCACTCTCATGATTTTTCCATAACGCGCCTAAAGAAGTATAACTTCAAAAACGGACTGTACCTACATTAATCTCATAAACATGTTTCGAGTCACTTGTTGACTCTGAGGCACTAACAGAATAGTTCCTCACTCTAGCTAGCGTTTCTTTTAACACACTTTGTAGGTATTACATGTTGTACAAGAACAACATGTAGGTGACATGGTTAACAAATGGCTTGTAATAATTAATCCAAGGGACGAATGAAACAGCATCTGAGTACATTCTTATATTCTTTGTGAAATGTGGGCTATTTCTATAGATAGTGTTTTTGCGACGCATTTTACTAAGTACATCTTTTATAAGTAAATAGAGTTGTTGTGATAAATATAAGTTATCAAAATGAACAACTGAACGTAGTTATAAGTAGATGTATATTCAGTGTATTAATAATTTATTATTTTCAATTATTATCAAGTTTCAGAGGATCGATCCCATTATACGTAGTATTAAAATACGTGTCCTATTTGCTATGTCCTATAGTAAAAAGGTTGTAATGTCATTGAGTTATAAACATCTAAAATTAAAATTGATTAACTACACCTCTACTCATACACAATTAATTCAGTTAGGCACAAATACGAAAACCAAGTTACGAATATGTAACAGGCATGGATTATTAGGTACTTCAAAATTTTAATTTATCGTGAAAGTTTGTTTTCATCACCCCTATTCGAAAAAGACGACTTGGTTCGGACATAAGGGGTTCCAAAGTTGCTGTTTTCTATTCAGCGGGCCGGAATGAATTTTCATACAATTTTTCCTGCCGGCTAGATCTTTTCCGTCCTATTTTGAATTTAGAACATTTTAGTATTTTGCGCTAAAGAAATCGAACACAAATATTGTTTGAATAAAGAATGTCTGGTTCGACGCGAGGGCCCGCCAGCTGAATAATAAAAAAAGAAATCAAATTAAGATCGCTCGAACTATTTCCCGCGTTTTCGTGCATTTTTACGTATTGTTAGAAATTTTGTTTTGTTTTGAAAAAATGAGTTCTTCCAACGATAGTGAAAGTATCCTCCTGATAGTGTAAAAACTGAAGCGAGTAATGTGATGAATAGTTTATTACCTGCGAAATCCCGGGAAAAATATTTGAAAGCCCATGATAATTTTTTGGAATGGAGAAATGCACGTATTATTTATTTTACGTATTATTTTCTATTATATATATATATTATTTTCTCATAGTGGGTGATGAAAAGTAGAGTGTATCACTCGGGTGCAAGTATATTTTTGGCTCGGGCGACGTACTTTGAATCCCTCGCTACGTTCGGGATTCTACTAAAGAATCCCTCGCTACGCTCGGGATTCTACTCTAGAATCCCTCACTTCGCTCTGGATTCAAAAAACGCCCTCGCCGAAAAAATATTACTTTGCACCCTTGTCATACAATCTACTATTTCTGTTCTTCGGTAGAGGCAGATGTTATCTCGGCGAAAATGATTGATCTAATTTAGTCTGTTACATACTAGATCTTGATATTACGGATGAAAGGGCCTGTATGCTCAGCTTAATCAAGCAGCAGCAGCTATATCAAGCGTAAATTTTATTATTTTACAGAGACAGAACTTATCTAATAAAGTAGGTCTTATTATCGTAACAAAGAATTTATTAAAGTTTAGTAACTATATTTTGGTATCATGTTTTTATTAACCTATTTGGTCAAATATACAATAGACTTAGACGTATACATTTATTAGCAAGCACTGTTGAAATTAAGATTGAGATCTGATAGAAATAGCTAGAAGGTAAAAGAACCTAATCGTGACAACCATAGGAACTGAATTTACGAGGTGTCTACGAGAATTACTCACAGTGTTTAAGCTATAGTAATTTCTTTCTGACATTCTGTCGTCAAAAGGGGTGTTGTGGGGGGTGAGACAAGTTCCCGGATCTCTTTCGCCTATTGGGGAAAAACGGACACTGTACACATCGCTCTCACCATGACTTATCATTATATATACCTAGTAATAATTCTGAAATGACGTAACGTCTAGACGATAGTGGCTTTTGTTCCGACATTAAAGGTGACGGAGCACTGAAGTGTCCAATGTGCTATTTCTATTAATAACTCACCTTTTAAGTTGCGTATACTCGCAAGATTTTGCAATTTCGTCACATAATACGCCGTGACAAGAATTTCAATAAGGCAGTCGAGCGAAGTGAATTTTCTCAGAAAATGTTACGCTTATAAATATTCAAATATTCACGCTGTAAGTTGAACTACTTGCAAGCTCTATTTCTGTTTGTCGATAGGTAAGTTTACACAACGGATACATATTGTAGTTATAATTGGGTATTGAAACTATTGTTTGTTTTTATATCGGGATTCCATGTCATATCTAAAATGAGTCATTCCCTCTCTTTGAACTATAAACCTTATTATACCTATTGATAACAAATGCATGAGTTACGCTTAGCTAACTTCTCATCTAATTAGTTGATATACTTAATGAAGCTATTTGTTTTCATACAAATTCTCTATGTGGTTATTAAAGCCACATTAGTGAGAAAGGTTATATAGGGTTTTTCATTAAGGACGGGTAGATTTTAAAATTGAATAAAACAAGTTGTACATGAGATATCACTAAGATTTTATGTTTATTTGAGAGCCTCATCAATGCCATTTTGGGTGAGATATAACATCGTTCAAATAGCCACCGGATCAAAGTGGAATAAAAGAATATTGAGTTTTGGAGATCTTTATGCCAAAATCGGGGGTCAATGCAAAAAGTCACTTGGACCACTCTGGTTCTACCTTACACAATTGTGTATCATTTGTTCAAACAGAACTACCAACTCAGCTATACCTGTACTTACTCATTTTAATTAGGTAAATATTGGATGATTCCAAAACAATATGACGAAATACTTCAATGAAAGTCACAAATGAATAGGAAGCAACCAAGCAATAAGTAATTTAACACGACAAATTGGAAGCCCGAGTGACATTTTAATTACTACGAAACATGCAATGTTAGCTCAGTATTAGTTATTAGCAAATGTACGAAAATTAGTTCTTACTTAGAACAAAATTACGCGTATTTTACAAGGTATATCAGCATTTGATTATAAAACTACTAGGAAAACTATAGCTATTTATCGAATAGCGGGAGTTAACAGCACGCGAACTAATACAAGGGTAAAATAAAAGGTTTCCAGTAATCCTGAAGTATCTACCAGTAAGCTGGTTTATTAATCATGGCTAAATTGATTAAGTTTGAGTAATAACGGTTTAAACGATTTGAGATTAAGGAGATTCTAGAGTAATTACAGGAAATGTTACAACATTTTTCATAGTGTATTTTTTTCTAAATCCGACTTTAAAAAATCTGATTAACTTGAAAGGCACAAAACTCAAAGGTCAATTACAATACCTACCATGTTATCACAAACGCGGCAAAATACCACGCTTAGAATAAAAGGCTTGAATATTATTATTTTATAGTTCAGTTCGCTTTTACAAGGGTGTTTTATAGTTTTTCAAACTATTAGTTCATAAAAAAACTAACACAAAATGTTTTCCTAAAGTTCTCATTGAAATTGTTTTAGCTGTTGCTAAGAATAGCTGACGCAAAGCCAAGCTTACAAACTGACAAATTGATATAAAATACACCAAACCTGGACGTAATAAGTGTTCCAAATAAGTTTATCACAAAATACCTTCTTTGTTAAGACATCAGTTTGTTTCAGCTGTTTATGTCTGTTACTTGTCTATTATTATTTTTATAGACACAGTAAAACAATTTTGCTTTATCTCCATTCTTTGATAACTTTGTTAACAAAAATAAAATTGCTTTAACGGTATTATACGGACGCCTTTGAACATTTTGTTTTATATACTTTTAAGAGTTTGCAGTTATTGGTACTCTTGACTTATTTTGAGAATGTAACGGCGTGTGTGTAACCCTCCTGAGCAAGGGGTTCAAGGTTCGAATCCAGCATGCACGTCTATTTAAAAAAAAATAGCCTATGAGAATAACACTTGTTTTCTTTAATCGAAGTGAGAAAACACCGTGAGGAAAAAACCTTCACACCTGAGAGCTCACCATGATGGTCTCGAAGATGTGTGAAGTACGCTAATCCACACTTGGCAAGCGTGGGCTATGGCCTGTACCTCACATCGTGAGGGGAGATCTGAGCTCAGAGGTGTGACAATATCTAATGGTCTGCGATGATATCGATGTATTATTATTACTTTATTTTCGATATTTCAAATTAGTTGCATGCCATGCAAAAATATCGTAATAATAAAAAATCGTGAATTCCTTTATTTAAAATAAGGAGGTAGGTACTGTTACGTCAGTAGGTATAGAAACCGCAATCTCCAAAATTTCGTCTGTGATTATAGCGTCATTATAGACAGAGCAAGTGTACCTACTTAAAAAATAGATAGAGCCTATTTAAATTCATTAAGCGTTCTGTATTCCCCAAGCAAATTTTAATTTAAATTTTATAGCGTCTCAAGCAATACCGCAGAGTTTTTAAAACTTCAAAAGATAAAGTAACAAAGTTCGAGGAAGGAAGTAACCATGCTTTATCTTATAGTTTGATTAAAGCCCGCCGCGTTACCACCACACCGATTGGACTGAAATATTTTTAATAATTCAAACATGTTTGTTTTGAGAATATAAGAATAAACGCTTTATTTAACTACCTATCAGTAACATCTTTTATGTTGGACATTATCAGCGAATTATATCTTCCCACGCTTGGCTCTGACAACGGTTACCATAGCAACATAGCAGCAAGTGAACGGAATAATAAATCAGTCAAAACCACAATCTTTTTGGGCCTGGATTCTCTGTGAGAATTTCTGAATATAAAGTACATAATATACTATACAGTCGCCACAATTCTTGTAGTATTCCGTCTAGAAACTTGTTCTTTATTTTCATACCAGTACTTTTACTTTTACTATAGGTACTTTTCTCATAACCTCGAAGAAACCTCGTATAGCTTGAGTTTTAATTGTAATACGGTGAAACCCGCATCGCGGTGTTTTAGGAAAACTATCCCTCTGTTTTCAAATTTTCAGTATTATTGCGCTAGTTCTGCCATTAATTGATTAAATCGTGTTTGCAGTAGAAATTTGTTTTTTTTCGGCGAAAAACGTAACCATTTCACTTTGGTTCTTTAACTATTTACATACCAAAAATTCAATCGGCCCATTGCTCCATTTTGACGTAAAAGGGTGACAAACAAAAAAAACACAATTTCATATTCCTAGTGGATTTGATTTGTGTACATATATTAAGATTAAATAAACCTTTACCTTATTTGCTCTGTTAATAAAGTACGTCATATTTGGGCATTATACTTCGTGCTTCGTCCTCGAGATTAGTAACCTGAAATAGAAACTTATCAACACACATATGTAGTAACGCGTAGCGATCACCACTCTTTGCACTACGTTGAGAAAAAAAAAGAGGGTAGAAACATTATAATTTTATAAATGTTATTGATATTGGGGGTAGGCAGACTACCTCACTTACTTTACCTGTTACCTGTCGTCGTCTCGGAGCTTCATTCGCATTTTAGTGCTTCACCACTCAACACAGTTCCAACCGACGTGGAACGTATTTTTATTTCGTTTTATTATAATAGTTTTTTCTTGTATTGAACCCAAGTACACCTTTTATTTAGTGATTAAAAGTAGAATTAAAATGTTAAAACATAAAAATTCGGAAGTGGAAGAGTTACAAATATAAAGAAACCGCGAAGTCGCCGACGCATACACGTGATTGAGGATTCATCTTCATCATCAGATGAAGCATTCCGGATCTATCGTCTTGCCTTCAGCGAATACCCTTATAATAACACGTGTTTTTTTTACGGTGCCTTGCACGTGCGAATAACGCTTCCTATCGCCATTCAGAGCAGTTTTAAGACTGTCTCGACGGCAAAGGAGCAAAATAATTGTCTACCTACATCTATGCAATTTCAGTGCCTACTTATCATAAAAATGATAGAACCTAAAGCCATTCAGAGCAGCTCTAAGGCTGACTCGCGGCGCCATATAAGATACAACCACTCAGAACAGTCGTAAGGACTGATTCGCCGGTTGAAAGAACAAGGATAGCTGCTTATTCTAAATGCACTCTGAGCAGTCGCTGGGACTGTCTCGCCGCATTGGTGACAGTTGGTTTGCGTTCTTTTCGTTGGGAACTGAATCTTACCGACTATAAGCAAGCACGGAGGAATTTTTTGACTGTAAGTACAAGGATAGCGTTTATTCTAAATGCACTCTGAGCAGTTTCTGGGACTGTCTCGCCGCATTTGTGACAGTTGATTTGCGTTCTTTTCGCTGGGAACTGAATCTTACCGACTATAAGCAAGCACGGAGGAATTTTTTGACTGTAAGTACAAGGATAGCGTTTATTCTAAATGCACTCTGAGCAGTTTCTGGAACTGTCTCGCCGCATTGGTAACAGTTGCTTTGCGTTCTTTTCGTTGGGAACTGAATCTTACCGACTATAAGCAAGCACGGAGGAATTTTTTGACTGTAAGTACAAGGATAGCGTTTATTCTAAATGCACTTTATTCTAAATTATTTATTCTAAATATACTCGGTGAGGATACCTTATCAAACGCGACAAAGCTATTGAGGCAAGACAGAAACTACTTGGCAAAGCCATATCATGTCTAGCTTCTGCAGTCACCGATCAATTGAATCGCGAAGATAAAAACAAAGAATTGTGTAAGACCCTGTTCAACCCAGACAGCCACCCAGCTTATCGAAGCCCTCGCAACATCCGTACAGGACAACCCGCCGCCAGTAGACGAGACTGGAGCGTGTGTTGTCGCGGTGCTGCCCGGACGGGCGGGCGCAGCGCGCGGCGTGGGCGCGCGCGGCCCGCACGCTGCGCACCTCGCGCCACCGGCTGCTCGCCATCGTGCGCGCCACCAACGACACGCGTGAGTACACACACGTTGGCCGGGTGTAGGGTTGCCAGCTCGACAACAATCCCCCCACAGACTGGAGCGCGTGGTGTCGCGGTGCTGCCCGGACGGGCGGGCGCAGCGCACTCTTAACATCCGATCGTAAAATTCGAGACTGGATAAAGGGGTATAAACTCGAATTTTTGCGTCCTGTGGTACAATATCAAGTCCCTTCTCCACCTAAACTTACAAGTAAAGAATGTCTACTTGTAGAGCAAGCTGTACATAATTTAACCGGTACTGGGGCAATTTCACAATGCCATCCATGCGAAGGACAATTCATATCGAGTTCCTTTTTACGTCCAAAGCAAAACGGCAAGATGCGATTCATATTAAATTTAAAACCGTTAAAGCAAGAAGACTTAAGGACGGTGTATTATTCCTGGTTAGAGCTAATCTTGGGATATTAACATAGACATAGAGGCATATTTATCTTCCAATCATTTATTAATAGAATGACAACGTCAGTTCCTACATACTTCCTTATCGAATGGCCATTCTTCTCAGTGGCCATACCACATACATCACAGACGGCTGTAAAGATAATTACAAAAAAAAAATATCATATATGGCTATTTTAGATCTTAAAGATGCCTATTTATTTATAACAATTCATCCTGATTTTAGAAAATATTTGCGGTTCATATGGGACAACAAAATTTACGAATTCAATGCTCTGCCTTTTGGACTAAATACAGCCCCGTACGTATTTACTAAGATAATGAAACCAGTCGTTAAACTCCTCAGGCCTGCAGGCTACTTGTCAACGATTTAATTTGATGATTCACTTTTAATAGGACGTTCCTATCAAGAATGTGATGGTAATATTAACATCACGAAAAAGCTACTCAGTTCTCTAGGTTTCATCATTAATAAGCAAAAGAGCAATCTTATACCATCTACCGTTTGTAAATTTCTCGGGTAAAAGAATACTTAATGATAAATATGCTATTGAAATATACTCTGACGCCTCAACGACGGGATGGGGAGCGTCCTGCAATGGGGAAACGGCTAGCGGTCAATGGTCCACAAGCGAGCAGGGCTACCACATCAACTATCTTGAACATTTACTTAGCAGCACTTTTAGGTTTAAAAATTTTTGCAAAACAACTTATAAACTGTCAAATACTGCTTAGAATAGATAATTCAACAGCTATTTCATATATCAACCGCATGGGTGGTATCAAATTTCCCCATCTCACTCAAGTAATTAAAGATATCTGGCAATGGTGTGAGCAAAGACAATTATTCATTTTCGCATCGTACATCAGATCTGTGGACAACAAAATTGCAAACGCGGAATCTAGAAAAGTACATCCAAATATCGAATGGGAATTATCAAATTCTACCTACGAAACCATAATTTCAAAAATTGGTAAACCTCACATAGACTTGTTTGCAAGCCGAATTAATCGTAAATGTGAAAAATTTATATCTTTGCACAGGGACCCCGATGCCTTTGTTTTTTATGTATTTACCTACTATTAACTGGAGTAATTATTTTTTCTACACCTTTCTCCCATTTTCAATGATATTAAAGTCGCTCAAAAAATTATTAACGATGTAGCTGATGGGATCATGACAGTCCCGCTGTGGCCCAGTCAACCATGGTACCCTATTTTTACAAGTCTTCTTAAGTCAGACATAATATACCTCAAAGCCAACGAAAGTTTAATTTCTTGTACCTAATTCCAGAGAGTTCCGACGGATACAATCAAACCTTATCCTGGCGGCCGGGAGGTGTTCAGGTCGGCCTTAATGCTGCGAGGCGCACCGCCTTCCTCTGTAGAAATTATGCTATACTCAATGATGTTATAAATAGGTAGATTGAGCGTCGCCCTACAATGAAAAAACAAGGCAACAATATCAAGCATGTGTGCGTGCATGCGATGTTTTTCGCGTTCATTTATTGTCTACGTGTGCGTAATCTGTGCGTAATGATATAAAAGTCGCGGCCAACAGTTGGCTTCGCTTTTTTGACACGTTTTCGCGGATTCGATTATCCATCTAGATATTTATACATCATTGGCTATCCTCCATTTCAACAAAACAGTATAGCGCTTATCAAAAAAAAAAATGGCATAATTTCTGTGTCAAAAATTCAACGAATCTTTATAATGCTAGTATACCAAAAGTTTTAGAATTCTTAACTGAATCTTATGCTAGTGGTAGTCAATTTGGCTCCCTTAATAGTTGTAAAGCCACATTGTACTAGGGCATGATATCATCGATAACGATAATATTCAAAGATTTTTCAAAGGGGTATATCAACTTTGACCACCGAATCCAAAGTACAATATTACTTGGGATACAAATTGCGTATTAAATCTCCTAAAAACACAATACCCCAATTAAAAACATTTCTCTCGAACAACTATCAAAGAAATGCTCTACTTTGATTGCTTTAACTACCGCGCATAGGGTACAGACCTTATCACAAATAAACATAAATAATATAGAGGTATTACAGACGCAGGTTGTTATTAAAATTCCCGAACTGATCAAAACTTCTCGTGTAGGATCTAAACAGCCTATATTATTTTTACCGTTTTTTCGTGAAAAACCAGAAATATGCCCCGCGAACACTTTAGTCTATTATATAAATAAAACTGCAGCAATACGTAGATCTGATTCTTTATTTATAAGCTATAAAAAACCTTATAAACCAGTAGCTTCCCAAACATTGTCGCTGGATCAAAGGAACCCTAAAGGACAAGGGAGTCGACGTATCAATATTTTCCGCGCACAGCATCAGACATGCGTCCACATCACGCGCATATTCGCGAGGAGTCAACATTGACCTTATCCGCAACACCGCCGGCTGGAGCGGAAGCTCTAATACTTTCACCAAGTTCTACCACCGAACCATCATCGACACAAATGAAGTGTCTTTAGCGAGTGTAATTATAAATTAAATTATATAATTTAAATTAACCAAGTTTTTCAAATTGTAAAAATTGTAAGTGTTAGTTTTGTATCTGGGTATACATAATGCTCATATTATTTCTGATTGTTTCCCCAATCTTATTACGCTAAATGAACAATTGATTATGAGTGGTTCGCCTTTTTGATTAATCCCCTTCTTGAAACCTTGCAACACTCTCAAGGTCTACATATGTGTGTTGATAAGTTTCTATTTCAGGTTACTAATCTCGAGGACGAAGCACGAAGTATAATTATTGATTAAACGAACTTACCAAGTGAAGTTCTATCATAATTATACGAGTGCTTCGTCCGAAGAGATTAGTAACACCCGCCCACCCTACCCCTATTGGTATGGGTTGCAGGTTTCATAAGGGACTCCAAACTAATGAAGCTCCGAGACGACGACAGGTAACAGGTAAAGTAAGTGAGGTAGTCTGCCTACCCCCAATATCAATAACATTTATAAAATTATAATGTTTCTACCCTCTTTTTTTTTCTCAACGTAGTGCAAAGAGTGGTGATCGCTACGCGTTACTACATATGTGTGTTGATAAGTTTCTATTTCAGGTTACTAATCTCTTCGGACGAAGCACTCGTATAATTATGATAGAACTTCACTTGGTAAGTTCGTTTAATCAATAAATATTTGCGTCTGTAGGGATTTACGCGCTACGATCTTAATTGTTGATTGAGATCAACTGATTAGTAATTACCTCCGCCCTTGATCTCGTAGCCTTTTGTACGTAGGGAATGGAAGTTGTTAGCCTTGAATCATATTCGAAATACTGAGCTTAGTATTAGCTAAGTAAATCTTAGCTACCTAATCAACAAAGATTTTCTGTACCTTCAATAATAGTTGTATATAATAGTAAAATGCGATGATTTTATTGTGAATTCATAAGCAGTTATTATAAAACATCGTATGGAATATTCCATACGTCATAGTTCTTCATAGTGTTCTCAAAGGTATGTGAAGTCAACCAATCTGACTATGGCCAGCATGATGGAAGATGATTAGATGACCCTGGTATTGTAGATGACGATCCCAACACTAGTAGTGAAACAACTATAGGTTGCAATGATTATGATGATAAAGTATTACTATGTAAATAAGTTATTATGAAACCAACGAACGAAATAAGGGTATGAACCATCAAGGCTATGCTTCAGTATTGAAAAAACGAGCGTATAAAACACGTTAATGTAAAAATCTCGCTTGGGACCGTGATATAAATCTTAAAGCATTTCTTAAAAGCTGAATACACAATATCCCTTAGAACCTTCGTTTCAATAGAAAAACATTTAATGAGAAAAATATACTCGTCTGGGAGTCGCTGAACAGATGAGGCTTAAAGAAAAGTTACATTTAAAATGAATAAAACCAATGTTATGGTTAGTTTAACTATTAGATGTATATTTTATATCGTCTTGATGTCAGTAACAGACGTTGAAATTGAGTGGAAGTTGAAATTTCTGTTTAACTCTGATATTCTAACCGAATAACTAGATTGTTTGAAGCCACTTATTTCGCAACAAAATGAGTGAACGAAAGTTTATTCAAAGTAGGTTTCTTAGAAACACTTTTCGAAAGTCAAATTACACCATAGCTTCAACAAATCCCTTCGGTGAGTGGACTTAGAAGAAGAAGCGAAAAAATGAAAATAAAACTATTACTTTATATAAATAACTGATGAACGAACAGAAGCATCTTTTGATGAAGGTCTCAGTCGGCCATGGATGTCAATGGCACCAGAAGAACCACCGATGACCGCCAAGAGTGAAGAATGAGAAAGAAAGAAAGGAAATATTGTTACTGTAATATCAATAAAATGTACAACGATAATACACTCTCATATCATTAACACGTAATCGCAAAAACAGGTGTCATATTTCACGAGAGTAAATCTCATTTAGAGAACTTTATTTATAGAACGCTCAGAGAAATTCACAACAATAGAATGGCATTTACCTCAGGAGGTAATTCATAATGTTTGAACCCATCTCAAGGGTGAGTAAACCAGAGTTATCTGAAATAAATTTCCCGCATGTAGTAAAATATTGCTTATAAATTTGGCTTGACCCGAGTGGGAATATTTTGACTATTGTCAAAAAAAAGCTTCATTCCTAACTCCTTAGGGGCTGACATACCAAAAACTTTGGAATAGGTGTTTCATTATTTCTAACCACAATTCCAAAGACCAAAAAGTTGAGGAGTTCATGTGTACATTTGTGCACCATGTTATGACTCATTTCTCTTTTAGTCAAATTCAATTCCTACTGCTGAACAACGGATAAAACTGTGGAAAATTGTCCTTCATGTCAAGAAATCTTTGTACTATGTTGTTTCAAGTATAATAACATGCTTAAATCGACTTAATCTACGACGATCTAACCTAACCTAACCTAACTATCTAGCGAGTTGTAGCTATAAAGAAGTCTTTGTAAAAACAAAATAAAATGTTCTATAAAACGTTTAAGTGTCTTTGAGCAAACATTAATTAAGTCGGAGATTTTTCTTCTTCATCTTCTATTTAATACACTTCATCTACCAACCACAAGGCTGGTTGCTCTTTGTCTGTAACTATGGCTTAAACTTTACTGCCTACTACAGAATTAGCTAACCTTTTGTTACAAATTCCATTCTAGAAGCTTCACTTGATTTCAATTACAAGTTCCATTTTCGAGGCTTGCTTCATGCCAGTGAGTAGTTAAAATATGAATAATTTTCATTGTCATCAATTACAATAATTACATTCTGAAATTCGAATTAATTTAAATGTGCCAATTATTCTTAGTTCCAGTAAATACAATATTGTAGTCATCAGCGCGCAAAAAGTGAGGCAGTCAAATTCAGCTCATTGTGGTCATTTTGATTTAACTGTTTCCGCCTCATTTGTGCTTTTTATATTGTGAAAAAGTTAATTTGGAATCAATTCTCTGTGTTCGATCGAGCTGAAATTTTGTAAACATATAAATCGTATGACTATGCAACTAATCACGCCATAGACATGTCATAACCAATTGGAACGTAGGCATATGACCTCTGAGATAATACGATGCAATTCTATCGCCTCTGACCCTAAACCATATTGTTTTGTTGACCAAGCACATGCATGTCACGTATTTGGACTGCCCTTGTCCGTCGGGGACGTTCCACAATCCGAATATACTACCAAGGTAAGCCCTGAATGCGAATTCTATGTATCATCTCGTTCTATTTTCTTTTGAATAAAGTACGTTAAAGAGAATCGTATATTTAGATGTGAAAGATGCTTTGAGTTAATAGGGAAAGTAGGGCGACGTTGGTATACCTCAGGCCGGAAACGTCTGAATAGCTTTGCAGTATAGACAGGGGCAACTATGCAAGCAAGCAGGCTAGGTTGCTGGTCCACTGCTGACTACAAACTACATTTTAACTAAACAAAAGACGAACGCACATACGAGGAAAAATGAACGAATTTTTTTCTTCGGTTGTACTATCATCATCATCATCATCTCAACCCATCTTGGCCCACTATTGAGCACGGGTCTCTTCTCAGAACGAGAAGGTTAAGGCCATAGTCTACCACGTTGGCCAAGTGCGGATTGGCGGACTTCACACACCTTTGAGTTTTGCGAACTCTCCGGCATACAGGTTTCCTCACGATGTTTTCCTTCACCGTTTGTAGCAAGTGACATTTAAATACTTAACCCACACTTTTCTCATATTATATCTAGATGTGGGGAAAGGTCACGGACAACGTTGACAACTAATTTCAACCAAGGTGACTTATCTGTTCGCTAAATGTTTTGCAGTCAAAGCCAGCTGTTGCTTTACGATTAACATTGAAAACTTTATTAAAGTCACTTTGATTACTTTTCTCGGTTAATGGCCTCATAACCTAGTTGGTAGTCCTCTGCGAAGAAGGGTTGTTTGGGTATAGGACCTTTGTGATAGACAATATTTCTTCTCGTGTTGTTTTCTCAAGAGGAATTCTAGTTCGAACGTCGCTGAGCCTAATGTTTGAAACGTTTCATACAGCAAACCATTGCTAAAAATCCTAACAATCCGTTATTCTGTTTCGTCGATAATGAACAAACAAATACTTCTGTAGTTATAATACCTATTAGCATATATTTATACGTTAAATCAGAACATAAACATAAATTGATGAAAACATTATGAAATTTTATAGAACAAATACCGCAAACCCCGAGAGAGGTTCAGCATAATGTGAAGCTTTTAAAGCTTTTAAGGTGTTGAGTGCTTCCGCATCGCTCAAACCTTTCATATTATGCTAAATGCGTCTTATCGTAGGGCTTCGGATGTGGGCTGTCTGAGTTAAAATTGACGGATGGATTTGACCAGCTCTGCAACCAGTTCCGCTATGGTTAGAGTATATGTATTAAGTTTAAGTCTACTTTATGTACTTTGTTTTTCATTTATAACATGTGCTGAGGAGTTTTTTTTTCGCCATTTTTTTTTCTCCTCCATCATAAAAGAATAAAAAGCACTTTGCAAAATGGCGGTAGAATGAAAAAATTACCTTCACAAGTGTATTTTTAATACCCAAGTGAATAAAATATATTGATTTTGATTTTGATTTTGAAAAAAAAACATGCTGGTATAACTAAAATATTCATACAGATTTTTCACTCATAATTTAAAATTCTATTATTTGTCATTCAAGGCCGCCACTAGCTGCGTGAACGCATAATAAAAATGTAACTGGGTTTTTCTGTACATGGGAGATATTTGACAAAAGAAATTGTGGAGGGTCATCGTAGGGCCAATAGAAGCCAAACATATTATTTTCTGTACGTTTGGCCGGGCTTCACGCAAAAATTATTGAATAAAATTAGATGTAGTTTTCACAGTTTTATTTCTGGACGTATAACTTACAAAGTAGTGTCCATTTCATCTTGATACGCCGAAAACTCCTATACACGAGCGAAGTCGCGGGTATCAGCTAACAAAAAACATAAAGTGGAGTCAAGAACTTACTTTTTGAACTCGATAAAAATTAAAACTAATTAAATCACTGCGAAGTTCTAGTTAATTTGTTCCGATAACAATAAATCACTAAAATTTCCCAAGTCACGTTCCGAACTCGCGTGGGATAATCTCAGTTTAGGTCAACTAACTGGGGCGTTTGCCTAAGCCCAGCCTAAAACGTGTTTGACGAATTGTGGTTAAGACCCTTATGTAAGCTTTTGTCTGTTTAGACTTTACGTAGGTCTATGTTAATTTCTAACTTTCTAAGTAAACATTAGCCCTAAGTATTTGTTACACATTACTTAAAATATAAAGACAAATTTTATTAAGATCATGCTTTAAGCTCATAATAATGGTGAGCATTTTTCTTTGTTCTCTCTGATTATGTTTCTAGTCACAGAAACTATCCTGAACTATTTGGACGTGGTTGTCACTAATGCTTTATAGTAAGAATTATTTAAATCGATTAATAAAATGGTTTGAATGATCACGCTCTTATTTTTAATAATATCGATCTATTTTTCTTTTCATTGATTTCTTCAACTAAATTGTGTTTATGTAAGAGCTTTGCCTCTTAAAAGCCTTGAGGCTTATGGAAGCTTCAGAATTCATTAAAATGCCTATTTCTATGAGATGTAAAGTTAATTTTACGTAAATACAAACGTGATGAAAAATTACAATTGTTTATTAATTAACGCCTAAGATAATTAAAACAATGTTTCATTTGATTGTAACAAATAATATCTATTAATAAAACATTTTAAATATTATATGCAAGTGGAAATGATCTTAATTGATATTTAAGACCGAATATGATTTATACATCACTGTTTCTTTCAGTCTCTAAATAGCTGTAATTTTCCGCCCTTACGACATGGATTTTATGGTTCACGACTGTTTATCCATTTAATTGGAGGGAAACATTGAAGACTATGACGCCACTAAATAATTATGCCATCGGATTACTAGTTACTTATGGCTTTTGACTTTATACTGAGAATTTGGAATTGAATTTGTTTATATTTTTAACCGACTTTAAAAACAGAAGGAGGTTTCGACTGTACCTTTTTCTTATGCCTCATAACTTTAGCCGGGGTGCTACGACTTTCATTACTGTTCGATTTGTACTCGTATACCTACTTTTATAATTGTGTGTGACAGCTGGTGCTTGTCGTCTGATCCGTGTCTGATCCCATATAAATTTGAGCGATATTTGACGGATGGTTTTTGGGTTATCTCTACTTATCGATTTTGACGTTGGTTTTCTTGTAAACAGTTGTAGGCAAATAATAATTGTAACCCGTGTTCAGGTTAAAGTGAAAAGGTTTGAAGCCAATAAAGATGTAAAAACCAAAACTATTAATCAATCAAACTAATAGTCTAAGATCCGAATCTAAGTCGACATTCACCGGGTTGATAATAGAATCAAACTTATTTTATAATAAATTTCGTATCTTAGAAAATATATTAAAAATGGGTTGACAACAAAAATCCTGGACAGAATATTTTTTATTATTTTTTTTAAATAATTTTTCAAAAATATTGCATGATGAAGATAATAATAAAATTTTATACTGGACTTAAAGTATAGAACATATAGAATGTGCAGATTATTATCAAATCGAGTGAAAAGTAACTAGTATTGACATACCTGTTTATACCTGTCTACCCAGTAGTTCGTCCAGGTAAATAATAGTCTACCCTACGTCTGCACATTCTATATGTTCTATAATTTAAGTCCAGTATAAAATTTTATTATTATCTTCATCATAAGTACAACATTTTATGAAAATCATTTTTTAAAAAATAATTAAAAATATTCTGTCCAGGATTTTTGTTGTCAACCCATTTTTAATATATTTTCTAATATACGAAATTTATTATAAAATAAGTTTGATTCTATTATCAAACCGGTGAATGTCGATATAGATTCGGATCTCCTACTATAATAATTAAACAATTTCTCCCCTCATTGTTCATATAGTTTTCTAATAATTAATTAAACGAATGGTCCTTTATTTCCGGAGTTAACGAACCTGAAGAAATTGGTCACGTGGATTGAGCACGTTTGCGTAGCTTGAATGGGTTTACGGGTTGTGATTTAATTACTAAGCACATAGCTTACGATACTTAGGGTGAGTCTATAAATAGGTAATCGTGGATCTGTATCGAGGCTGCGTTTGACCGGAATTAATTAATCAAGAACTACTGAGTTGAGCTAAAGGGTTACGTTAGACTTTGGTGATATTGTCATAGGAGTGTGTAGTGGGATAGAAAAATAAGCCAGTTTTAATAGATGGTGTTTTATTTATTCCAAGATGGCACTAACGTCAGCGCTACGTAGGTAGGTAAGTACTAGGTACCTTACCTACTTGTTGTCTTGAAGTACGTGAATCACTTTTTTAATTTCTTCTAAGCTGCACGAACATTTTAACACATATATTAGCTTTCGATTAAAAATCGGTTTAATCAGTAAAAATCGGTTTAATCAGTAAAAATCGGTTTAATCAGTAAAAAGTCCTACGAAAACTAAAAAATACATTAAAATTACAAACCTCCTTTCAGACGTCGCTCAAAACCTACTACCTAATTTTGTAATACTTAACTTAATATATGTTGAATTATCCCACTTCTTAAGTGTGATGATGGCTTTAATTCACACTGGCTGCAGCAAGGACGATGAACTTCCCTATCGATAAGTTATTTCCCAAAAATAAACTTCAGCAGCATCTTTCCACACAGTTTATTACAACAAATACACATTATTCTCTACACTTTATACTTTATTACATTTAATTACCAATTAATTTTACAAGTATACATTCGGACAGAACTACCCCTTACAACTGTTACAAAAATAATGTGCTGAACTACCTTCGTTTGCAATATTCATATCCTACCCTCAACCCCCGAAAAAATTAAATCGGAAATCAATAACACTTATATAATCTCAATATAATCTGAAATGATAATTGTATTTATTAATAATTCATAACAATTAATTATTATACACAGGTAATCATTATAATTAATATTTAATGTTGAGGTATATCGAGCGCCGGAAGTAGAGCTTGTAACATATATGTTTGTCATTATAATTATCTTAGGAAATAATTATTTTCCATCATATCCAATGTTGGTGCAATAGTTCTACCACCTGCAGTGCACTCGACCCACTTGTAACAACTACTCTAAAGTGCTATCGAGTACACTTGCAACACTCGAACACGTAAGGAGTGAAGTTACTATTATTTCAAATATTTATTTAATTGGAATGTCCAGCATAGAACTTACATTTCATATTTATGTGACAGAATCGAGTTAAATAATATTGTAAAACTAACTTGTTAACTGTTGCTGGTAAGTTTGTTAATAAGTGTGAGGACAGGGACTCTAGTGATAGTTAATCCTGTTAGTTGTTGTCATTTTGTTCTCATGATCTCCGGCGTTTTTGATGTGTTCACATATTATGAAAGGTTGGACAAATAAGGTGACAAAATTATATTTTTGTTTGTGTTGGAACGTAGCCTTGATATAATCTTACACTTTATATACCTACACCATAACATGACCGATCTTATTCAAAGGTCAAAGGATACTCACTCGCTCACTGATTAGTCGCGCGATCTCGAAAACTACTTGACCTATGAAGATATTTGGCACGGAGATTAATTGCTCGTTAGTATACTTCAGCAATAAACGAACTTAGCGATATTTCATAATTAAACAGGAGTAAAATGTCTGTTTAAAAATACGCGGGTAACGTTTAGTCTTATAACAGTATAACTAAACTAGATATATAAAATTTACATGTAAAATCTGTACACTGTTCCACTAGAGTTTAGATAAATGTCCAAAGAACTCGAGAGAGTTACCGCTACACATATTTTCTGCTACGTAACACTTTCTTGGTATGACACTGAGTGAGGGTCATATTGTTATGTTCGGTGCTTATTCAAGTCACTTTATACCAAAGCATTCATTCACCAGCTTACTTTGCTTTACGCTGAACAGTCTACTATACCCATTTTCTATTCTCACACTTTACATCGAAATACAAATCTTAAGATTAAGTGGTAGGTTTTCGACAACATATTGCAGGATGTAATATTCTTTATATTAAGGCATCCTCAACTTACTGCAAACTGTATTCATGATATCTTTTATTCATTTTTAATCTAACCTTTATATCCTAAGCCATTAAGTTCATTTTAGTATGTTTAGATTTATTAGAATAAAAGGCGTAAAAACATTCACTTTTTATACGTAGCAATAACGTGTTATGTATCAGGCGTTAATACATGTCGGAAATAGCGTAGAGAGTCAGTTCACACTTGCGACAACGACGACCCACGAGCTCACCACACGACACAACACGACACGAAATATATAGCACAGCAAGTTGATGGGCGCAAGTCTGTATAGTTTCTAGCCAAGCCAGCACACCACCATCTTTGTAGCACAGCATTGTAGCAACAGACACATTACGACGAAAACTTCAATACACTGGCCTCCTAATCTGGCTAGGCTACCATTGCTATATATTTGTATGCGTACATATGTTATGGCCAGTCGATAAGTCTGTGGCTGATTGATACTTTAAAAAATAATAATAATAATATAAGCCTTTATTGCTGTTTACAGTATTAACAATACAGTATTAATCTACAAATTTACACTGATTGTCTTTAGAGTACTTATTAATGTTAATCATATATTTTATTTGTGCACTGACAATCGGTTTTAGTCCACAGCTTGTCCTTCGACAAAGGCCTCCTCTAAAGTCTTCCATTTCTGTCTATCCTTCGCTGTTTTGATCCATTGTGGACCAGCCCCTTTTTTAAGATCATCTTCCCATCTTTTTGTCTGTCGCCCTTTGTTTCGCTTTCCGTCCCTGGGGTACCACTCTGTTATTAATTTTGTCCATTTCTCATGTTCTTTAAATAATAACTAACTGTTAAAGGTAAAAACTTATAAACTGCATTTAATCACCACAAACCTTGGCTATGAACAACTTAATGAACGTGAATAGCAACCATCATTTACTTCGTCCGACACAACTGCTTAGAACAGTTATTGATAGGAATAAGTTGGCGGAAACTCATGAATACTGACGAGCTATTGTAACAATCCACGAACACAATAACGAAGTACATGTACGAGTATGTACTCCTAGACATAGTTGTGTCTCACTTGCTATCGAACACAGCCTCATAAAATGTATAACAAAGAAGAGCAAACACATCCGAAACAGACCAATTGCCAGAATGAGATGGATCTACCACGGTAAACCACAAAGTCCGTAAACAACGGTACCATGTGCTCGTACAAAATTACAAAGAAGATTAAGTTATTTAATACGGCTTAGAAGCCTGTTCACGTGGAATAAAAAAATTAATTAATAACGCCACAAATTCATAAGCCCTAGGATTCCCTGAGTCGTGGGTGCCACAGAGAATACAAAATCACAAAAATAAACAACCATAATATTGAGAACCGAGATTCGTCATTCAGATTTCCGCTTAACTGGAAATTGAACTCGGGACTCTGCACGGTTGCCTCATCGTACCTATTGCACGATAGTCAAAATTTATGTCAAAAGTCAACCCGGAAAAAACAGAAAGCAAAAGTAAAGTCGTACAAGGATCTTTTGGCGTGTGGGTGACAGAGACAGCGCCTTACAGGTAAGGAAAATTGTAAGGCGCTGTCCCTGTCACCCATGCGACAAACATGTTATATTAATTTATAATTTTGTTTACACTACATAATTAACATGATATCAATCCCTTATTGGACTCCGTTACTCCAAGAAAAGGTAAGTTGTTATATTCCTACCAAACGGTTGTTTGAAAGAGATGGTTCTTTTGTAATAAGGCCGCCCTTTGTCACAAAGAGTTTACACAAAGGCTTTGTGTAAACTCTATTCATTTTATTTATTTTTAACCTCCTGTTAGTGTACTTCAAAGAATATTTTTTTGGATTAATAATTAAAAATTAATCAACGGATTAGAACATACTTTTGTTGCGTGGCATATAAATAGTTTGACTCGTTTTGTGTACGGATTTTCAGTAAGCGATCACAGATCTCAAACGACTCCTTTGTTACAGAAAATGGAATGTTTTGAGCGTTTTATTGCTAAGTGGAACGCGCCCTTAATATGTCAAAAATGCGTCAAACTCCTCCGTCTCAACGTCTCAACGCAATTGAAGCATTTATTTTGCAAAGACCCTAAGACAAAGAAAGTAGCTAAACGAAAGCTAGATTTGGCAAGCTCATCACAAGACAGGCCATAACGTATAGGTTGACGAGGAATATATGTAGAAAATCGTGCAATATTGCGGTAAGCTTATGAAACTAATTTGTTTTAGTGGCAACACTTACTTTCTAAACGTCACTCACAAATTGCTTGTTGGTGAGTTGTATATCGTGGTTTATTTTTGTTACTTTGAGTGATTATTTTGTGCCAAAATTGCAAAAACTATTCATAGTTGTGAAAGAAAAGTGGTTCTCTATGTGCTTAAATAACATTTCCTTTAAAATACACTTTATTCCCTTAAATAACATTTCCGACGTAGTTGTCAAAATCACGTGAGCGTTACTTTCCTCAATGCAGGTTTTCTATATTCCTAGTGAACCTATAGCAACCTTATAACGTGTCCCTACGTGTCTAATGCCCAATACATTATACTCCCGCGCCGAGTAAATATTTTGATACATGCTTGTGGACGACGATCCAATTGATCAATGTTAACAAAACTGTGACGTCACATGTGATCCATTCCGTTTTGAAATACGTTAATGGGATAACTGTCGGACAATATTTTTACTTTTTTGTCTGCATTATTTAGTTGCAGTTTTCCCTATGTACTAAATGGTAGGAGTATTGAATATTCGTTATATTTCAATCAATTAACAAATGTAATGATGTAAAATAAATGAGTAACAATGAGGTAAAAGCGTGTGAATTCGTCGCTAGAGGCGCTAGTGGAAACTGAGGTCTGTCTGTCACTTATTATTTTACTAGAGAACCGCCCGCGCTTCGCTTCGGGACCCGTAGGTAACAGCCGCGTAGGTCTCGCTCCCGTAGGAATTTAGGCTAAAAAGTAGCCTACTACTCGCTCTCTTCACTCCACTTCACTTGTCTGAGGTGTGTGGATCCCTCGGGACAGTTAGTTCCCCTTTGGGGGTGTCTCTCGCGGCCCGTTAACACGGGCCGGTCCTTGGGTTGGGCCCTAAGGCCCTTGGTTAACCAATAGGTCAAGTCCGGTGAGTGGTGGCCTTTTTACAGGCCACAGAGTCTTAAACGGGACGGGGTTCATCTTCGCGCCGCCCAGGCGATCGAGGCCCTACCGGGTGAATCCCGCTGGTGGGAAGCCCAGCAGGAGCCGATCAGCGCCGGGCGACGACTTACGAAGCCCCAGTATCAGTCAGTGCTAGGCCCGTCCCGCGCAACCAGCAAGTCGCGCGGGAAGGCCCAGCGGTCCGGTGGACGGGCGTGGAGCGGCGCCAGGTCCTGCAGATGCGGGAACCGCGACGCGTCGACACGCCCGAACATGTTGCGTGCCAATCTCTCGATGAAGTCGTCCAGGCTCTCGACTCGAAGGTCCCTCTGGATGACGGCGTTCCTGACGTACCTCGGCGCACCAGTCAGCCGGCGGAGCGCAATCGCCTGAACCGCGCGCATCCTCTTGCGCTGCGGTTCGCTGGCGAGCGCGTACCACGCCGGTGCCGCGTACGTGAGGCGGGATCTGATGTAGGTCTTGTAGACCCCGAGCTTCAGTCCGAGAGGGAGGCTCGAGGAGAGCACTGGTTTCTGCCATCGCGCTTCTGGAATTCGCGACGGCTTTCGTAACCTGTGGCTTGATCGAAAGTCTTCCGTCGATTTTGCCCCCAGGTATTTGGCCTGTGGGGCCCATTGGATATCTTGTCCGTGAAGCTCCAGAGTAGGGTCCCGCCTGTTGAGGTATCCTCCTATGTTCACGGCCTGCGTCTTCCCGACATTCACCGACAGTCTCCACGCGGCGAGCCATTCGGGGAGGGCATCAAGCGCACGCTGCATCTTGACGATGGCGTGGGTTCTATTCAGCGACGTGGTGATGTACGCCACGTCATCGGCATACAGGGCAAGCGACGCCCCCCTGCCGCCGGGATGTCGTCGGTGTAGCAGGCGTAGCAGACCGGGGACAGGCAACTCCCTTGCGGGACGCCGGCTGCGATCGGACGCTAGGTGGATTCGGCGTCTTCAACCACTACTCTGAAGCTTCTATTTTCGAGGAAACTGGAGATCACCTTAACGGCACTCCGGGGCGCCGACGACTGCGAGATCTTGTAGAGAAAGCCGTCGTGCCAAACACGGTCGAACGCCTTTTCCATGTCGAGGAATACTGCACACACGCGTTCTCTCTTATTCAGAGCCGCGGTAACGGTGTGCAACACCCTCGACAGTGTAGCCGTGCTGTTCAGCGGCATCAAAAAGTAGCCTTCCACTTCTGTTGGCAGCTAGGCTATTCCACCCCGGATGCTTGCAGTTCCAATCGCCCGCGCCCACCACCGGTGTCGGCGAGTCCAGCAACTTGCGGACATCAGCCAACAGGATAGTGCCAGCGGGCGGGCGGTACACTGAATACAGCCGGAGCGGGGAGTTCTCGAGGCAGAGCTAAAGTAGCCTATTACATTTGCCTATGACTTAAGTAAATTACATGTAGTATTTGATAGCGTAATTCAGAACTTGCAAATGAATTTTATTAACGCCATCTATTAACAACTCCGAAAATAAATATCTAGCAACTAACAAAACATCGATCTTCCCATGGGAATGGGATGTTTTTCCGCGGTAAAATGTAGCCTACGTCACTCTCCACCCTCCTAACTATCCCCATACACATAAACCTTACCATATAATAGCTTTGTTGCGACGTGAAAGCGTCACAAACAAACAAACAAACAAACACACTTTCACATTTATAATATTAGTAAGGATTACAGTTTGTTTAATATTGCCTTCATTTCATATAAATAGGACAAGAAACAATTAAACCAAATATTAAACCGCGAGCGAAATCTGCAAATTTTTATAAATGCTTCAATTGCGTCGTGTTATCGTGCATGAATAGTTGAATAGTGTGCTACGTTTTTGATACATTGTGTAGGTAAACGAAATACGTCATGCTTTTATATTTAAGCTGACCTAAACCCGAAGTGAGCAGCTAAATGGACCAGAAATTTAAGGAATGCCTCAAAAGCAGATTTGCTACGATCTCACAAGGGCGGTTTACCCGCAGCTGCCTTTGAAGATAACCGATGTGCGTTTAAGATGCTTACAAAGGAATTTCCGTCATAAAACTAAGCAATTATAAAATTGCGTCTGTAGAAGTTGGTAAAAATCACCTACGAATAATAAACATCTTAACACTTACATATACGATATTAGAATCCTAGAGCTCATATTACGTAGTCAGTAATGTAATTCCGAGAAGTTTATCGAATTGGCTCTCACCGGAGATGAAAGATGATGCAATCACTGCGATATAATTGCATCAGCTCTTGCAAATCAATTGGAATTCTTTCTATTACACGTGCTGGAACACGTGAAAACTAGTAAGTTTTCATGTAAGAGCAAAATTTACGAAATTTCATTTATGGATCAAAATATACCGAGAATTTAACGCACCAAAATCTTTTTTTAAAACAGTTTTTTAATATGTTACTCAAGGTTCACTGAAATACATCAGTGAAAATCGCACCCTATAAGGTTAAGCCGTTTCTGTTTCTGATATTAGGGAAAACAAACGCCCTAACAAACAGATAAACCGACAACCAACAAACTTGAAGATCTTGAGATCTGTTGTTTAACAAAAACAATGTTTCACGTACCGAAACACGAATTCAATATTTGAGACAGATTAAAGTGACAAACCCTTTATCCGTGTAACTTGAGTTTTGATGAAATCGCTTCAAAGATCTACGAGTGAGCGTAACACCGCTTATGGCATCAGTTTACCCTCTCACGTGACCCAGTTTCTTATACTGATACCTACTGTTATACCATTTTACTTTTGTACTTATGATGAATATCTATTTTCCTTAAATTTTTCATGTTCTGTTCGAGCACTTGAATAGTTATAAAAAAAGAATCTACATATGTTAATCTGTTTCTAAGGTGAGCGCGTACAAAGGCACAGACGAACAGACAAATTTTGTATTTAGTAGTAGTAAAGCTAGTAATAATAAAAGTTTATTGTCTTATTAATTTTGAACAGCAGTCATAATTATTCACGATTTTTGAAATTTAATTCATTCGAGTAAAATTTGCGCGGGCCCATAGGAACATTTTACACGTTTTATTATTGAATATTATAAATGCGAAAGTTTGTAAGGATGTATGTGAGTGAGTGTGTGTGTGGGTTTGTTGCTCTTTCACGCAAAAACTACTGAACGGATTTTCATGAAACTTTGCAGTAATATAGCTTAGACATCGGAATAACATAATTTGTTAAAATTTATAGACATTTTAGAAGGGACTGGTTTCCCGAAGCGAAGCGAGGGTGGATTTACTAGTTATTGATAATTTTACAATATTATGTCAGACTTCAGAATATTTAATCATACAAAGTACGCAACAATCCCTAGAGTAAAAAAAATGTTTTAGTGGACGTAGAATTGAAGAGGCGGTTTGTAATATAAAACGTAGAATAGTGTACTTAGAGGCTGCTTTGATTTAAAATCTGTTTTTATTAAGCTGGGCAAATGTAATTCTGATAGGCTGTAAAATTGTTTCAAGGCAAGGCGTCAGAGCTCTAAATTTGCATTTATATTAACCAACGCTCATAGCCTTCTAAGACAAGAACGAACGCGTTCGGTATTTGGATGAGTGATCGCTAGTGGCAAAAATCTGGAGCCTTTTCGTGCTTTGGAAGTCACGGCAAGTTAATTAATTTAATTATTATACTATCTTTCCCACCACGTCGTCGCCCGCGTAGATTTTTTCAATTAATCCCCCTTTTTATCCCTTAAGGGTGGGAATTTCTCAGAATTCCCAAGAAACATACGTGCCAAACAACTTCTTACGTTCAGTAGTTTCGGCTGTACGATATTTGTCAGTCACTTAGTAACAGAAGAGTTTTATTACACTGATTGATCCTTAAGTAATGTCATAAACACTTACGATACGTAGGTTTGGCTCTAAGCCCTAGCATATCCCAAATGGCCCTGGAGCAGCGTGTATACTCTAAGTCTAGGCTTTCTTAGTTATGAGAAACATGTGCTCAACAGTGAACCATTAATGGATTGAATTTAAATAAGTATACGTATATTTTCATGGATCTACAAATATTTCCGAGGTCATATAAATTCTTAACCCTTTTTCCTACCGCTCTACAATTAAAATAAGCCGTACGCTTAAAGACTTTTGTACCTTAGATAAAAAAAGAAAACCTCGTTTAGGGCATCCTTTGTGCTCGAGTGTGTCTGTCTGCCACACGATATTTATTTCAGGTCTGGTCCGTCCCATCTAATTATACTTCGAGTCTACTAGACGTTCAATGTGAAAGAACCATTTTCATAATGAGAGTCTACTACTACACAGAAATAAATGACTGTATATCTAAATACACCCTTACAGACTATTCACTATTGTGAAGGTCTATTTATAAAACAACTTAGAAGCATCCCAGCAATAGCGTTCGTCAGGCAATCAAAAGTCGTAGCATTTCAGTAAATAAATATTTTTGTTTTAACTTAAAATCTGTTGGCTTACAAAAATATACTAAACATGAATGACATCACAAATTTAGAGAGAGATAAGGACGAAGGCCTCATTTACATAGAAAGTCCATCCGAAGACTTAGACTACTTATTGCTCCGGTAAACAAGAGTTACTTACAATTTCATAAACAGGATGAACATACTGGACTTCGCGCTTGATTTGAGTATATAAGCACTAGTAACTTATAATTACCCACCATAGCCGCACACTAGGATGCCCTGTGTTGTAGGTGCCATGGACAACACACAAGACAAGGACACCCAGACTGAAAACGGAAATCTAAACTTATCACTGAAATTTCCGCCTTGCTGGGAATTGAACCCAGGACCTTTGGTACAGCGATCTGGCCTGTTAATTATTGCGCTATTCGCTTCGTCCAATGTCCTATTATCGCTATTATTTGTGTTTTACCACTGAAGTTGCTCCTCATTAGGATTTCCTTTGTCATGCCATTCACAACTCTCAAAAACACGAGCACACCCAATTCGAAAGCAGATGTCCATTAAAATTTCAACCTCGCTGGGATTCAAATAAGTCCTGCCGAAAGACATGTTTACCGTTACCCACGTAACGCCCACGAGAGAATAGTGAATCCTTTCGTAGAAACATCACACAGGATTCCTTTAAATATATTAATGCTAGGGGACCGAGCTTTGCTTACCTAGTATTTTTTTGGTAAATCGTGTTTTTTTTGAAATTATACTTATTTAGATACAAATTACGTATGCTGATAAAATATTCAATGAATTATAGATGTTTTTCGATTACCGACATTATAATTAAAAAATAAGAAATGGAAAAAATAATAATAAAGACTGGAGAATTTTGAAATTGAACCGGAGTCTTCTGGTTTTAAGACCGTCCGATTTCTCATCTCAGCTATTATGATGTAGAAGCAACAGCCGTACATTTGTATATTTATAAATTATTGTAAATAAATCTACCCTAGTATAAGTTTCTCTACTTACAAAAACAACGTCTCCGAGATTCAGATTACATAGAAAAAAGTACAGGATTTGCTCGTTTAAATATATTATATAGATTAGACATATAGATAGATACAACGTTAATTAAACTAGGCCGTCCTTATTTCCATTGAAACAGTATCTCAAGAAGCCGCAAATACATAAAATTTCATACTATTATAAGGCAAGAAGTGTCGCTATAAAATCGATAATATGTTAATGCACAGCACGAAGGCTCATGAAGCTCAAACGTTTACACACTAATGAACTGTGTGAGACCATTCAATCGTAAACCGTTTGATCCCACGCGTTCGGCTTCAGGCGACAGAAATTACAATAAAATTAACTCTCGGCTCACTATATAAATAAAGACTCATTTACATAGAGCTTATTAAGACAAAGTCTCCCTGGTGAATATGACCTTTAAATCACGCGACACCGGCGTCATCAAAGAACTTTATAAGAAGCCGATTTTATATTTTGATTGGTAACTTTATGTAGAAATGATATTTTAATTTTGTGATCTTAAGTACATATAAATTAAAAATAGTGATAGCCAAATCGAACTACTCTTTCTTTAATTTATGTGCAAGTGCATACTAGTAACTTATTATGTTATCCCGATGTCTAAGCTATATTACTGCAAAGTTTCATGAAAATCCGATCAGTAGATTTTGCGTGAAAGAGTGCTTCGGTATAAGAAAACATCGTGAATAACCTGCAGCTTTCAGGTGAGTCATACTATACTTATTCGTTAACCATCTTTGGGCTGGCTGTTCAATTATCTTCGTTCTATATAGAATTTGTTTTAATTGCATTCCACACAAATATCAGCTTTCCACTCCTGTGATTAATTGATTGATTGCAGCTTGAAGGCGAGAATTTTAAAAGTCGTAAGTAAATTTTGCTTGGAAGTTCAATTGATCTGTGAGCACAAGTAATAAATTTGATTTTAACAGAGACAGATTCCATATTCTCGGCAATTCATTGAATTTGATTACAGCTGATCCTAAATGTCTATGAGTTGCCATAATTCACTGTCTGAATAACAGCGTGCCTCTTTCCTTCGTCCATCTTACATAAATTTCCTTTATCATTCATAAGATTTTTCCATTTTACTTGAAGACATAAATAACTCGTTGCAGACGCAAAACTATAAATAATATTGACGCAAAGAAGTCGGGACATCTTTATTACGAGAACAAAATGAATTATTCAATATCCATTATATTAAAACACCAGATGCCCACAATATGCTTCGGTTACTTCAGTGTTGTTATTCATAAGAATAATAGTTTATTTAAGTGACGTGTCTGAAAAGAATGAAAGCGCACTAGTTCATATTTGAATAATTGGTAGTATTTATTGCATGTCATTTTAATGTAATTATTTTGATCAAATAATGTATTTAACAATGGTAGGGCACACTCAATTCAATTATTATATTTCCCTAATATATTTCTTTAACACTAGCTTCCGCCCGCGGCTTCCCTTGCATGGAATTCGTTTATATGTCGAATACCTTGTTCAAGGGGAATATAGAAGCACCTATATTTATGTTAAAACTAGAGAACCGCCCGCGCTTCGCTTCGGGACCCGTAGGTCACAGCCGCATAGGTCCCGCTCCCGTAGGATTCTCGGAATAAAAAGCAGCCTATATGTTATACTGGAACATAAGTTATAACATTTACCTATGACTTAAGTAAATTAACGATACATGTAGTATTTGATAGCGTGATTCAGAACTTGCAAATGAATTTTACTAATGCCATCTATTAACAGCATCCGGAACTAAATATCTAGCAACTATCAAAACATCGATCTTCCCATGGGAATGAGATGTTTTTCCGCGGTAAAAGTAGCCTACGTCACTCTCGACCCTCCCAACTATCTCTACACACATAAACCATATCATAGAATAGCCATGTTGCGACGTGAAAGAGTCACAAACAAACAAACACACTTTCACATTTATAATATTAGTATGGATTCATTACAATCGTTTAAGCGGTTTCGTGTTTCCGCCCCCAAGAGGTCAGTTTTTGAAAAAAATTGTATTGTAATAGCCTATCGATTTATTATTATTATTTAAAAACGTTGGACACTGAGATGCGACTTAACGGAAATAACCCGTCATTTCTGTCAGTCCATCCGAGTAGCAAATTGCCACTTGTTGCTAAAACGAAAAAGTCCGAGGAAAAAGTAACCAAAAACAAGATAGGCGATTGCGTTGCGACGAAGTTGTACTCTTTTATTAGTTTCAACAGCAGATGGGAGGCGTTCTTAATAGCAGTATCGACGTGAGCCACATAAAATACATACTTCCTATCGAGCTTTAGTACTAAAGCTTTGAACTGAGAGATATGAGATTGACCCAATTAACGTAACACATTACAAACACCCCGCGTAAAAGCTCTTTCATGTTCAAGGAAATACTGATGGTTACAGATTATACACTGTTAGATAGACTGTTAGTCAGTGACCTATGTATATTGGCTTATTACATAGATTTTCTATTTTATAAATGTGGACTATATCGTACCCATAATTAAACGTAATTATTTTGTTATTCTGTTAATGCGTTACAGTTACTTAAAAACGCTTAGAACAAGTACATACGTACAGTCGTACAAGTTGAATCATTCTTAAAATAATTCGTAGCGGTCGGCGTAGCACTGCTACGATGAGTAAGTGCTTTTCGTAGACAGTTTAACTTCCATCGCATCGCTTGGGGAAACAACTTTAGTCATCAAACCGAAAAAATGTTTAACTGTACCTTAAAATTGATATAATTATTAATGAAATTGATTAAATTCGTGGAAAAATGAAGTAGAAAAAACCTGGTGAGCGTGCTCATCTTGAGATAGCACGAGAAGGTGGGATGGAATGTGGCCCAAGATTAATTCAACAGTTATTTGCTGTCATAAAACAAAATCGTCATTGCGGTAAGTATCATTCTGTCTCTTTTTAACCCCGACGAAAAAGAGAGGTGTTATAAGTTTCCCCGTCTGTCTATGTCTGTCTGTGCACCGGAACTCTTGAATTAATGAATGAATTAATAAGCTATGTTTCGTAGAAATCGGTAAATCAGTTTAAAGATTGTCAGCCCTTTTATAAAGTGATGTCAGACCTTTTTGGCATAAAATTTATTTTAATCGGAGGTTTTTCTAATTTTACCTATATATCAGTTATGCGATAAGCGTAGTTTGAACCTTTTCTTGTGTGTATAATATACGTCTTGTACTCTTCTAGGTCTTTGGCCATCACGGACTTTTCGTTAGATATCTAAAGTATCTAGATTCGATAGTAGGTTTCTATATGTAAACAGAATTATACTATGTAGTTTGTTCCGGGGCGTTTACTCTTGATCGCTGTTATACCTAGATACTGTGTGTTACGACGTCGCTTCACTTCCCTTTCCGGTTCTCTCTACGTTATTTACTGTGTGCCTATGTTGTCAGTAAAGCAATTTTAATATAGCCTACCAACTTAATTTGCTGTCTAAGCCCCTCAGTTGATATACATAATATAATTCCATAGTCCATTATTCTGATTTATGTATCTCCTAAAGTTTGGTTATCGTTGGCAATGAAAACAGTCAAAAGTGTACAATGTTACGAAACATTTAGTTATTATATACTTTCTGTGAACATAACATTTACAATGTACATTATCTAGAAGAAATCTGCTATGATAGTGAAAACCGCATGAAAATCCGTTGCTTAATATAAAATACTTATCTAAATGTAAAGACATGGGTCGACATTTTTTTCTACTATGTGATAGATAAAGATAAAGCAGACTAAGAAACCCGCAGTGCAGTGAAATTAATTTTACCCACAATTTACACTAAACAATTTCAAATCTTTAGCTCTGACACTTTAATTACAGTCTGTAGGTATATTGCATACGAGCACACGAGAAATATGTAAACGCGAGTGAGAAACAAAGGATATTTTCAAGGCTTAAGAAAATTAAGATTTTTACCTCTTTTTTGAAGTCGGGTAAAAAATATTTTTTGGCCGTTTTGTGGCCGTTAGTGGCAAAATTTCTTGAGCACTTTCCGGATGTTGTCGATAGATAATAGACGTTAAGCCATGTCGGAAAGCCTTTGGGCGGCTTGAAAACTTCCGATACTGGTTTGGCCACTAACACACACTAACCTAACTAACACTAACCTTGTTTCGTACCTTGAGTTTCAATACATTAGTGCATAGTCATCAATATTGCGAACATTCACCCTGTAGCCTCAATTTGAACTTTTACAGACTAAACGTCGTTAGTCATGTCTACGCTGCAAAATATGTCGGCAAAAATACATTACAGTATTCTACAGAAGAAAAGTTATACGAGTATAATATACCACTCGTTTCTTGAAACTTTTTTATTCACGATAGATATAAATGATTCAGCGCACTTTTGTGGGAGCTTGTGAGCTAGGACTATCATTTTCATTTTTTTCTTTCTTGGTCGAAAATGCCAGTGTTGCTTTTAATGTAATTGATATTTATGAGTAACAGACCATGAAATAAATAAATGAATTAGGAAACGCTCATATAAACGAACTAGGATTCCTTGTGTCGTAGATGGCATTAACAAAACATAGGTATACCTAACACATCAATGACACCTACAACTCGAGAACAAACATTTATCTATTCTGGCCCTAGTCTCAGGCCTTGCTCAGGACCTCTCATTTCTCAGGTACGATAAATGTCAACTAGGCTACGTGAAAATCTGTCGCTCAATTCTTAGTTTGTAGACTGTTTCGACAGAAAATGTAATAATATGCTCACAAATACAACCTATTTAATGGCTTACTATTACTACTGAGCACGGGTCTCTCCTCTTCATTGACGAGGCCTAAAAATACATTCCACCACATCGCTTAGTAACTTGTGAAGTGATCAGTGGCTAAACATATCGCAAGTGATTATGCCACCCAAAGTTCTTCGATGTGCCTAAATTACTGCTGTCTAACATTGAAAACCGACCGACGACGTCTTTACGTGTCCTCAGAAACAAGGCTTCAAGAAATTAATGTCAGTAGCGGTCACCCATCCTCCTACCGACCGCGCCTGTATCTTAACTCGGCCAACTTAGAACGCAAGTTGATGGACTATTAATTAACTCTTGTATGCTCCAATTATGTCACGCATATTGGAGTATGTTCCGCTGTAAACTGTAACTTTCCAGTAAATAAACATCTCAACCACCATCCATTTTGATTTTACCCTTTGTCGTACCTGGTTACCAGAAATCGACCTTTAGCGATGAGATCTTTTGTGATAAATTGTAGCATAACCTTCTTGTTTATAATGATGGTATACAAAATTATTTAAATGTAAATAAATGGAGTCGTATACTCGTATAAATAAAGGTCATTTGTTTAAAACAGTAAACATTTAAATGGCATATTTAAATGAGAATCCCAGTGATGAATGTTTATAGAACATCACGGCGGGTCGGTAACATTGCGGTGTGTTTGTAACGAGCGAAATGTGTTCAATATTCCGACCACGTTTTCATGACAAATTAAAGCATACATAGTTACATTTAGGGTTATCATATAAATCTTTTGTCCGGACATGTTCGTACTTCTGGTCTCTTGTTCGGCTTTTGTCCGGCTTTTGATTTGAACGGATTTTAAAAAATCTAATTAAAAATGTAACAATGACAATTAGCATTCGATTAGCTTATCTTTTTTCGAACTATTTTGCAGTATCCTGAGTTATCCGGAATTATCGGAATTCAACATACGGAATTTTTATATAAAATCTTGCCACTTATCCTCACTTTTCAAATTTCAATATGGTGACCCTATAAACATTATACTCATTACCCACCTTACTTTCAGACAGCCCAAGTCCCACCCAACTTTCATTAAATGAGGATTTTATGCTACCTTTTCATTACAAAGAGTTTTAATGGAGTCTATTCGCCTGCAGAACTAAAAATGAAACAATTATATTTTTCTAATGAACTAACAAACAAACTACAAGTTAAATAGAAGTTTTTAAAAATACTATCCTTTACAAATTTTCTCGTTCAGTTATTTCCTATGCTACTACCGCATAATAAACCAATAAACTTATATAAACACACATCGTGATTTACACAGAATATAATGTTTTATCAAAATAACTTTCTATTTTCGTAAGCGGCTGAAATGGGATTTCGTGGTAAATTATAACGTTATTTCAGTATTAAAATTCCGCTCTGCAATGTTACTACGTCAGGTAATTTGAAGCTACGGCGCTGGCTTTTGCTGATGGACAACTGCCCTGCGATATGATAAATATTTCGAAGACCTCATTTTTATGGTAATAAATAACTAATAATAATTAACGCTACACGCTCATAGCCCCGTACTAGGATTCCCTACGTCGTGAGTAGGTACTGTAGACAGTACACAAAACAAGGACGCACACCCAGACTGAGAACAGACATTTAAACTCATCATTAAAATTTCCGCCGGCTGGGAATCGAACGCAGAACCCATGGAACAGCGATCCCGCGCGTTAACCATTGCGCTATTTTAGATCATCAAAAATTTTTTTCAGGGTCACCATCTTAGTTCTTAAAGTCGCAAAACATCTCTGACTGAATGAGAACGAGACTTTCTAACAATTTTTTACTAACTGGACTATTCTATACTAACCTAACCTAAGCGAACCGAAGTATCTCTAATAGTCCCTATCCTAGTCCTCTGACGTACTAACAAACTTACCGGCTAATATTTTAACAGTCTAAACTGGACCAATCATCTAAGTCCCTATTTAAAGTGTTGTTCTGTGTCGGTCACAGATATCGTGGACGGTAGCGGAATGATGGTGCTGATTGCTGGTTTGCTTCCTTAATTCCATAAAAAGGTGAATGACTAGCGCCAATGTACATCGAAACGTAACAGTTACACATTTCCCCTACTTAATGCATAACACCTTCGTCTCTAAGGGTCTTTCTCACTATGCATATTGCATACCTTATTTTCTGTTAAATTACACTAGAAAACGTCAACAATCCACGTTTTATTTTATTTAAAAAACCTTCGGCAGCAGACAAATATCGTAAAATTTTTGCTCTGTGGCAAAATAATCCAACAAAAGAAGCTTTCAACATTCCACAATAATTAACTATTTTATAAGGACCGAGGTGTGAAATATTTATAAATACAGACCTCAACATGAAAGCGTTATAAATATTAATTATATGTATGTAGCCCACGCTCTTTGTCACTGTATGGTTTATAAGTAATCTAGTCAGAGCCGATGATTTAGGTGAAAGGTGAAAATAGGTACCGGTCATACCTAGTCATAAAATATAGTATTAACAATTACATATGTATGTGCACCAAATTCGCAATTAATGACACGGTGAGTTCGAGTAAATAATGAAATGAATTGAGAATATTCTATTACAGTTGATAAAACTTGCACAAACAATTTTGTTTTTGTCGACAGCCAATAAACGAACAAATGGCTGGTGGTGGAACATTTCGCGTCAGGCGAGACGTATGTCTGGGAAGCTTCGAGTGATTTATGTCAGAACTTGTACCTATAGGTATATATGCGAGATGTGTAAAAATCTTCGATAGTGTGATTCAGGCTTGTCATGACACCGTGTTGCCACACCTTGAACTAAACGATGGACAAAATTAATTTCTCTCCAAATACCATTCCTTATACGACTGATAAATATATGCGTGTCAAAAAATATGTACGTGTATGTTTAACAACATACAATAAACGCATTGTAAGAACAGTTGACCTACAAATGGACACGACAAACATGCGAGCCCGAACAAAAGCGGTTTTTAATTAATCGTCGTATTTACTTGCCCGTCGGTTACAAATTACGTGCAATGTCCGTAAAGAGAACCCCTATGTAAATAGCCAAAATGGCACCGCTTTTAAACGTCATCATCAACGGAAAATATAATGTGGGTATAAACCACATTGTTATTTATAAACCGACCTGTATGAATATGAAACAATTCTTACCAGGCCGGATTGCCGTTTGAAAGTTCTGGATTCGATTCCCAGCGAAGCGGATATTAGAATGGCGAATTTAAATTCATTTTCTGTCTGTGTGTGAGTGTACTTGTCATTGTGTGTTCCGTTCCATCCTTTTTACATTGGAATTATGTGATTTGAAACCGATTAGAAATTGAAATGGAATATGAGTGAAATCACGAATTCGTGAATATAATTTGTGAATTTAGATTACATATCTACATCATTAATTATGATAATGGATAACGATATCATTTTGATTCAAAGCCTCCAATTCCAGTGAATAATTGTAACGGAAAGCTTTGGAAAATGCATTTAAAAGCATACATTTTTGACTCTCAACTGATCTCTGGACATTTCTGAACTTTGTTACATACAAAACAAATAGGTATGTGGAAATGTGACTTCAGTCGGTTAAGTACTTTGAAAACTACATGATCACATAAATAGAATTGTGTGTATCGGCTATCGGCTTAGGGTTGCTATTAGGGTCAACAAAAATTGCTTTGAAGTAAAAGTAATATTGAGCAAAATTGCTTTGACTATGAAACTTGAGATAGCTATTTTCAATATCCGAAACACAATATCTTTACTGATTTTATATTTTATATGAGAAGAAACGATACAAAGTCACAAAGGACGTAATGCTAATGTCATAATCTATGATCTGAAAGTGAAAGGTTTATTTATATTTTGAAATTTTGAAGTATTTCTTCGTTAATAAATAGACTCGTTTTGTGTTATTAACAAACGCAGTAAAAATTCATTTGGATTGAACTTTTTAAACGATTTTGTCTTTTTCTTACCTTTGACTTTAGAGAATCACACGAGAGGGTAAAATCATTTTAAGCTTGGAATTACTTAACACTGCAGCTGCTTTTTTTATTAAGTATTATTACTAATAAAGTACAACCCTTGGCTAGTCGGAGATTCCGGAGGCGTTCTATGTACTTCCAATTTCACGGGTAGGAATTTTAGTGGATAAACATGGATGTGTACCCGCAAAAATTCCTATCAATCTGAAAACCTTCCATTACTTGAGGGAGATTTCCTTAGGGAAAAAGGTGATGAAGGTTACTCTTACAGTTATGTTAATTAATTGTTTGAAAGTTTCTGTTTTACATAAAATCACTTTGTACACATCTAGTCTTTATTTGAGTCGCCGAATAGTTATATGGATTTGTCACTCCCCGCCAAAACCAACCTTATTACTAGTGCTCACAATGCAATATAGCTTGTAAGCAAAATTTACTTGGAGCATTTTTAGTTTCTCCTGTCAATGCAAAATCTACCTTAAACACATTGGCGGAAAGCTAGCATTTATATGCCATGCAAAACTAATTTCAGATCAAACGCGTAGGGAGTATAAGTAAAGTTGTAAGGTCGCAGCGTTTCCCATAGGATAGGGCTGCGAGAACCTTGACCTTCAACGTTATCTTATTTACGAGGAGATTGCCTTTTTAATCGACCACAAAATGGAGGACAAAATTATGTGCGACACGTATTTTATTAGTGTTCTTCAACTTAGCTTAGTTTATTCTTGATTTTTTTAAAGATTTCAGATACGATTCAGTTAATTCGCTTTTGTTTATTTATGAAGTATAGTAACTATATATTGTTAGTCTATAATACGTTTCTAGCGAGCTGATTAAGTGTCATGCAAGAGTTATACGACTATGAAGGCTCTCCATATAAGATACTTAAAACGAGATCATAACCTTTTAACGACTAATATACCTAATAGTTACTCCAATGTGAATCAACATATTTCCTTCATACTAGTAGATAGTATTTTTTTATGAATAACAAATAAATATGTAAATGAAGCTGTTTAACGCTTTCTCGGTGTCAAGAATAGGTGGTAAAAGCCTAGAATTCACTCGGGGAAGTACCACCGTCCGCCGCGGTACTTTGTATGATTTCCACCGCCATAATAATTGGTTTAACAGCAATTGTGTTCCGAAAGGTGTGGAGCCGGTTACACTTTTTAGAGCCGACCATCTCCGTCGACCACAATGGCTAAGTGGCCTATTACTAAAATTACTAATTAACAAGACTAACTATCCTCATACTTATAAACAATCGAATGTTCTAACACCATCTACTAACTGGACTAACCATTCTAGTCCCTAACTTGAGTTTTGTTCTAGGTTGGTCACAGTTGTCATGGGCGACAGCGGAAGGGTGGTGCTACGTGCTCGTTTGCTTCCTTAATTCAATAAAAAATTAATATCTACAATGGTGTCTATGGGGTCAAAATAAATTTAAACAATAGGTAACATGCTTATTTTCATAACATAAAAATACAATTTTATTTCATTTAAAGTTCAAAACCTGACCTTGATAACTTGTTAGTTCGAACATTTTGCATGTCAGACTGAGGCATTTTCACATTATATTCAACTTGCAACAGAGTGAATCTAAATACGTGGGTACCGTCGACTTAACCAAGTGGAAAAGTAACATCCAAACCCCCGCCCTATATATCGCCTGGTTGTAAATTGGTTCCGCGATAAGGCTGCAATGCAATTTCACGGAAGGTATTAAATTTATTTCTGTATGACACGCGCAGTCGGTTTCTACTTAAATACCTTTACTTAGATATGTAAGGGAATACACACAGGATAGTACACATTTATAAGTTGTTCAGACTTGTGACTAACATTTGTTGACCTTTCCAAGTGAGTGGTAGGCAAGTAGGTAGATAATAATATGCTTAAGGGTCAACTCACACCGAGACGAGACGCGACGCGACGCTGCGCGCAGTTTTTCAAAGAGCGGCTCAAAATAGAACTTTATTTTCTACATGAAAAGATACACATTTCATTGTGAGAATTCAGAATACGTTGCTGCATGCAGCGCTGCGCCTCGTGACGCCTCGCGGCGTAGCGCGGTGCTTCGCTACGCAGCCGTGCATCGTCGCCGCGTCGGTACGCGCGGCGTGCAAGAGCCGCGCTGCGCCTCCCAAAGCGGCGGCGCGCGGCGCAGCGCGAAATCACTGGCCTCTTCCAGTATCGTTGCGTCGCGTCGCTTCTCAGTCTGAGCTGACCCTTAGCTTAGGTCTTGTAAAAACAAGTTTAACAAAAAAGTAAAAACCTAAAAAATTGGAATGAAAAGCAATAAATTACTTTGTCACTACGTTGGAAACTTTTGAGCAGCTCCCTTAACTGAAGCCAATCCAAAGACTAGAATCAGGTCGTGAATTCATTGCATGCCATGGACAAAAAAAGCAATTTGTACAAATATGTAGATTGTAGGTACAAAGACTGAGTGTAGATAAGGTGGTAGTTTTAGTTTTATTTTCACCCGAAAAGTAGCATGTTTGTCCCGAAAATACATACAAACATAACAAATAAAACAAAAGCTAGTAAAAATTACGTTAAATAAAAATCAAAATATTTGAAATCTTAAACAAATGTCGTAAGTTTGTACAAAATGAAACAAGTTTTAATTCATAGGAAGTTTATATGAGGAGTGATACTGAAATCGCGAATCCCTACTGTAAACGCAACTGAGTCCCTAAGCTTTAATTATTCGAAGCATCAGCAAAGTCAAACAACGGAATAATTAAACAACGACAGAACGAAAATTATTAATTTGAAATGCTGTTTAACTTTGCAACACTACAAGCTATTAATCAACAGCTCTACACAATTAAATCTGCAAGTTCGAGAAAAAAGTGTAAACAGAATTGCGCTGAGCCAACTACATCTATAATTAATGTTTTCTGATGCCACAAGAAACAAGTTTCTTGTAATTAAATGTGGAAGTAACAAAGCGAAAAATCCTAACATTCCTATCCTCGTAAGAGAAATATCTCAAGTCTAAAACGATAAGACATACCTACATATCACGCGTAACTAAATCTTGAATAAATACAAATTTTATCTAATACTAGCTATCCGCCCGCAACTTCGCCCGCGTGGAATTAATTTTTCTTTCATCCCTATTTCAATTCAGCCCCCATGAAATATAAGTGTCCATCGACACATGCGAAGCTCGTTCTCAAGAAACTAATCGTCTGCATTATTTCTCGCTTTCTAAGGACTAAAACGCGTAAAATATAATCACAGAGAAGGATTGACAAGCCAAACTGATAAAAAATACTAGCACTTTTCATGCGTACCTTCCCTAAACTTAGTAATACAGAACTCAGCAACTGCCAATGAAAAGGTCTTAAACACAGCCACGTCTGTTAAGTTCTAAAGACAATAGCTACATTAGCAGATAATAGCCACAATTAGCGCAGCATAGATAGTTTAGCAGATTACACTACAAGTAGGGGAGACTAACATGTACCTACATAAGATGAAAGGCACCCCTGTAACCCCAAACATGTTTTATCTGCCAAATAAAACGTTTTATTGTCACCAATCGAACCTTCGATCGAGTTCAAGACATTTAGTCTTAAACGTTACATTCGATCCTACTTGTGTTTTTATCACGCGATACAAGCGATGTCATAACTTTAATGGGTGTTCACAAGTATCTGTGTGTTGTCACTATTCATCTATCTGTGTATGTATATGTATATGTGTGTGTGTGTGTGTGTGTGTGTGTGAATAAACAGCATACATGAACATAATAGGGACTCATGATTTCGACAAATCTAATTTCTAATTAATTCACCACATTAACGTGTTAATTAACGAGTTATGTCGCAGGTGTAGAGTTATACATAGTTTGATACGAAATTAATCCAAATCGATTGTAACAACCTGTTTGCTTTAATACCAGTAGATACAAACACTGTTGACACTCCAGTAAATAACTCTTACAATGTCTTATATACATACATTAACAAGACCATAATTATAAGATTACGACGCGATAAAGAGTCCTGATTGAGATATAAATGAGAACTACAAAATTTTACTGCTCATAAAACCACTCCATTATCTTTAATAATAATTACGTAACGGAAGCCAATCTATAAATTAAATCTTTAAATATCCTATATTATTTTAGTTAGTGATTTTTTGGTCAATTTGCCTATTAACATGGTCACGCGGGAGTCAGCAAACGTAGAGAGCGAATAGCGTTTAACAGTCAACTTTTAGAGAAAAATACCTAATGTTTAGCCTAATAATGGATCGGTTTAGCAAGATAGAAATATACCTTAGAAAAAGAACAAATTTTCTTTAAGCTGCTGGACAAATTTCTACCTAACATAGCTAAAATCCTTGATGTGGTCAAGGAAACAGAATTTCGAATAACCAAAACCACATTAAAATTGATGAATACGTTTGAAACAATTATGTTTTAAATATCTAGATTGAGCGTCGCCCTACAATGATAACAAAAAAAACAAGGCAACATTATCAAGCATGTGTGCGTGTAGGCGATGTTTTTCGCGTTCATTTATTGTCTATGTGTGCGTAATCTATGCGTAATGATATAAAAGTAGTGGCCAACAGTTGGCCACAACTTTTTGACACGTTTTTGCGGATTCGATGTTCCATCTAGATATTTAATACATCTTTGGTTTGAATGCTATGCCACGAGACAGAAACAAGCCCACAGATACACAGATAGACCGTTCAAACTTATAACACCGCTCTTTTTGCGTCTGGGGTTGAAGAATATATAACACCTGCATGTTATGTGTGAAGAAAAAACACTTTCCGTGTTGTGAATGTACTCGTAAAGTAATTTAACCCTTTGAGTACATGAATTATGGTCGAGCTTTGACCATAAAGCGGTATACATTTCATGGTTACTATTGTAAGTTAGGTGTCTATTAATAGACGGAGTTAAAGTGCCGAAAGTCCACCGAGCCATACCACCCACATACATACATACAAGAGACTTTCATTCAATTTATCTTTTAAGGTAATAAAAAATTTAATCAAATATATTTATAACTGAGATAAGTTATAAGTAGAGGGTCATTACTCTCGATAAGTAGATAAGGTAGGGAAAATTATTTTATTTTAATATACATTGTAACGTTATAAAGGGAAAGAATAAATAAAAGAATTTTTAAGGAAATAAAAGATTTACTTCTCTTTCTTAGTGGGTCACAAGTCACAATAACACTGTATAAAAATAAGCGAGTTAACCAAGAAACAGTCACAAAAGAAAGTCACTTAAAGCAAGGGAGGGGAGACGACCTGGAGTGTTCTCACAGGCGGAGGTGGAGGGTCGGAAGCACCGACTCGAACGGTGGAGGCCGGCGTGTCTCTCGATAAGATCAGGTGGTCGGGAGGCGTAGAGGCTGGTGCGCTACCACGCGCACAAGAGGGTAGCGCGACCCTGGCGCACAGCACTGCGCGCGGAGCCTCCCGACGTAGTCGACGGCAGCAGGTCCAGGGGCGCTCCAAGCACGCGCCCGACCGGAACGATATGTGAAACGAGATAGATACGCACGCGACCGCGAAACAGGGACACGGGTCGGCCCTGTGTACGCCACCGAATCTGAAAGACCTCGCCCGAAGAAGTCTTCCGAACACTTCAATGTCTGTCTCCACACTGCCCTATTGACCCGATTTCTTCAATCTTCGAGGGCCGGCGTTCTTCTTTCAAATCTGATCAAATTTTGAATTTTTAAAATAAGTAAGTCTAAAAAGGTTGGTAGATTATATGTACCTACAGAATAAATTTAAAAAAGCAAAGACTACAGAGACGTCAGAATCAGAATTACATTGACAATTATGTCACCAACGTAAACAAACATAAAAATCAAATTTAAAGTTACAGAAATTCATCAAAATAAAGAAGGAATAAGTACTAAAACATTAAAGAAGGTAACATTTACAATTTATAAATAGTCCTAGAAGTGAAAAGCCAAAGGAATAATTACATAAATTATCAAAAGTAGTCAATATAAACATTTCACAATTTCAGCAGATATAAAGTAAAATACAAGTAATAAAGCAATAAACGAAGTAATAACCAAAGGCAAGGATATATAAGGAAGGAACTAAAGAAGGATAAAGAGGACAAAGAATAAGGAAGACATAAAAGGAAGTAAAGAAGTAAATATTACATATATACTACATATTTCCCCCACCCAAGTAAAAATTTTTTGGCTGTAACAAAAAATTTTGAGGTAAAAATAGTGATTACCATCCACATTCATTATCCTGTCCATACCTCTTCTATCATACCTCAATCTTGCAGAGTTAGGGGCTAGGGTTCACATTCAATGACGCCTACTCCAATGGTAACACTAGACAATCACATAGGCTTATTTTAGGAGTTGTGATCCGCTCACGCTGAAAGCCCAGTAGAAAAGGTTAGTGGAGGCTTATTTTACGAGTCACAACCCGCTCGTACCGTAGGCTTATTTATAGAGTTGTAGTCCGCTCTGTAAGAAATAACCAAGACAGTTATTAAAGAGTCAGAATAAGAGGTCTGACAAAGAAAGAGTTCCTAATTCTATAAGAGAGAATTAAGGAAGTAACCGAGCTTAGCTACTCAGTTTTAAAAAAAAGCATTTCTTTTCAGAAAGAGGAAAAGAAATAACACCTACAACTACAAGATGAATATAAAAATGGACTTCGAGTAAGCCAAAATTCGAAGTCATCAAGTCGATGAAGATAGAAAAGAGAATAAAAGAAAAGAAGAAAGAAACATATATAAGTAGCATAAGATAAAAAGAATGAATAAATATTATAGTTAGAATTGTATAATAAACATAAACAAATATTATAATAGGTATTAAATTGAGTCCTTTCCTTTTATATCCTGAAAAAGAAAATACATTTTAAGGTTAATATAAAATTGAAAGAAACAAGATTATAAAAAAGACAAATTTAATTAAAAAACCTGTCCCACCAAGAAAGAATTTTAATAAGAGTAAGTAATCTCAGGGTCGTTATAATGAAAAGGGGAAGTAAGACAAAAAAGAGTAAGCCAAAAATAGAACCAAAATTTTCACTAGAGCTAGTGTTATTTTAGAATTTAGAAAAGTTACAAGGGAAGATTTTAAAAAGAGTAAAGCCAAAAGAAATCCAAAAGGGCGTCACTTGTGTAAGTGTTATTTTAGAATTTAGAAAAAGATTTTAGTTGGGCGCCAAACTGTAACGTTATAAAGGGTAAGATGAAATAAAAAGAATTTTAAAAGGAATAAAAGATGTACTTCTCTTTCTTAGTGGGTCACAAGTCACAATAACACTGTATAAAAATAAGCGAGTTAACCAAGAAACAGTCACAAAAGAAAGTCACTTAAAGCAAGGGAGGGGAGACGACCTGGAGTGTTCTCACAGGCGGAGGTGGAGGGTCGGAAGCACCGACTCGAACGGTGGAGGCCGGCGTGTCTCTCGATAAGATCAGGTGGTCGGGAGGCGTAGAGGCTGGTGCGCTACCACGCGCACAAGAGGGTAGCGCGACCCTGGCGCACAGCACTGCGCGCGGAGCCTCCCGACGTAGTCGACGGCAGCAGGTCCAGGGGCGCTCCAAGCACGCGCCCGACCGGAACGATATGTGAAACGAGATAGATACGCACGCGACCGCGAAACAGGGACACGGGTCGGCCCTGTGTACGCCACCGAATCTGAAAGACCTCGCCCGAAGAAGTCTTCCGAACACTTCAATGTCTGTCTCCACACTGCCCTATTGACCCGATTTCTTCAATCTTCGAGGGCCGGCGTTCTTCTTTCAAATCTGATCAAATTTTGAATTTTTAAAATAAGTAAGTCTAAAAAGGTTGGTAGATTATATGTACCTACAGAATAAATTTAAAAAAGCAAAGACTACAGAGACGTCAGAATCAGAATTACATTGACAATTATGTCACCAACGTAAACAAACATAAAAATCAAATTTAAAGTTACAGAAATTCATCAAAATAAAGAAGGAATAAGTACTAAAACATTAAAGAAGGTAACATTTACAATTTATAAATAGTCCTAGAAGTGAAAAGCCAAAGGAATAATTACATAAATTATCAAAAGTAGTCAATATAAACATTTCACAATTTCAGCAGATATAAAGTAAAATACAAGTAATAAAGCAATAAACGAAGTAATAACCAAAGGCAAGGATATATAAGGAAGGAACTAAAGAAGGATAAAGAGGACAAAGAATAAGGAAGACATAAAAGGAAGTAAAGAAGTAAATATTACATATATACTACAACATACTTCACATCGAAATGAAATAATTTCCCAATACTTACCTTAATGTTGTAAATTCGTAAGAAGCCAGGCAAATCCTTACATAAGTCGAGATAGAAAGAAAATTATAAGCAACTTTTTCCTCGACCAAATAAATCAACTTTTTCTCAGTGAGTTGATCCAGAAAAATCTTTTATATTTTTCACGTAAATAAAATTGTTTTCAAGCGACTTCTGACGGCAGTAAACAGGCTAACGCGTGTCGTGTAATTTGTAGGACGATTCATATAGAGAAGATACTACACATAAAATATACAGTACATGTTATACACCTCTCATTTTTCATTTCTAAATGTTTATTTATTACGGCTTTTACATCTCTGTGAGGCTAAAAGAGGTCACTTTTATGTGCGTTTTAATGGCATAATATATTAAAACGTATATGTTACAGTAGAAAAAATTTGAACTTTATGCAAATTTCATGTCTAACTAAAGTTAAATAGATACATCATTTTGTAGACTGATGAAATGAAGGGAAATTAACTTTGTCCGGATAATAGTGTTCAATTAAAAACCTATATTAAAATCCCAAGGATGACTATAGGATGTACCTACATAGAGTAAAGTTGGTGTTTTGCGATATTTTTGTCTTTCCATGAATCCTATCTATTCGCCCAACACCTCACCCGATTGCTAGTCTAGTCTAGTTATTTAGGTTTACAATAAAGAGTGAATAAATAAATAAATGGCATAGCTCGTTTCAAATAAAAAGAAAAAGTGAGAAGTTGACGGAATTTGATTTCTGGTTCTATTCTATAAAGTATACTCGCATTATTTCATTTTTCTCCCAATATATAAAAGAAGTTGAATGTTCGCAGGTGGGAGTAGTGCGACGGACATTCTAAAGACCAACCTTTGCAGGTGGAGAATGTCATCAATCATGCAATTTTCATTATCAAAAGCAGAAAGGTTAAACGAGTTCATGAATATTTATAGGTCGGCAAAATAAACGACCGAACCAGACAAGTGGCCAGATATTTAGATTGAAAATTTAAACCGAATTTAATTGAGATATACGAGTTACGAGTAATTACTGAAATAATTAGTTTTGTTTTGTAGAGCATTTTAAATGTATTCAAGTTTTATTTTGTGTGATGGATGTGAAAACATTAGGTCTGTATATTTTTCGGTTCAAACATATAAGACAAGTCACTCAATGAGGTAACTTTTACGTAAAAAATATTTTCTGTTTCTTCACAAGCCATGATTGTCCCACGCTGGACTCTATCCCCTATCAATGTGACCTTCAGTAAGGCTGTCTGCCCATAGTTGACCACACTGGACAAGTGGAGATAAGTCACTTGTAGCACTATTATATTTGGATGGTTGTTATATTTCCTCGTTAAATATCATTTTTGTGTTTCTCGTAGCGAAAATGTGACTCTAGTGAAATATAATACTAAGCGTACCTACTAACAATTGAAAAACAAAGTCGTACCAATGTCAAGGGCTTAGAAACAAAGGAATATGAAATAAAGATTATTATGTAACATTTTGTCGCTTACAACGGTACGATAGAATGTTTAGGTACCATTTTATATACAACCTTTATATACTATTACTTTAATATAATCTTAGAAGAAGTCTATACAAATACATAATCAATATTTCACCATTAAATATACTTTGATTTATTCTTCAAACTCAAAGGAGATCAGATTCTTATGTTATGACCAATTACCAATTAGAATGACCAATTAAGGGATGTGCTGAATGCATAAAGCACAAAAAATCATCAAACAAAGAACAAAGGTGCTATCTGCCGATAACAAGTGGGTCTGACGAATTTCCATGCCTTCTGAAGCACGGAAGTACCTACTCAATTTTTTTAACCATTAGCAGTCACCCATAGACTCTGATGCAATGATGGGAAATAAATTTTTTGTCCGGATAATAGTGCTAAATGAAAAACTTATACTTATATATAACCTATAAAACCTATAAAACAATAGGTATGTTACAGTATTACATAATAGAAATGTTTCTACATACAATGCTACATACAATATGCAATGTTAAAGGAATTGGTCTGAATGTCTAATACAATGTCAAACTGTCAGAAACACTGGGTCTTTGTGATAGATAAACATTTTTAGAATGTATAAACGGGTCATTGCGGGTAAAATAGTCCTAGACTTAGATACTTTGTAAAATAGTCTTCTTGTACTACCTCGTCAAAATTAAAAATTCAAAACATGGTCGTCCTATTTCACAGTCGTTATGTAAGGGTTTTATGTATAATTTTTATACAACAACTTATTTGTTTTTAAATGATTATAATTTTAAAAGTAAATTATAATTTTGGCCCCTATTGGCCTGCACATGCAATTCATACGTTTCTCTAATATTGTCGTACAAGGGTCTTTTGGCGCGTGGATGACGTGTTAGTGACAGAGATAGCGTCTTACCGGTAAGGCAAACTATAAGGCATTGTCTCTGTCACCCACACGTCACCTACGCGCCAAAAGATGCTTGTACGACAATACCTCCTATTTACAGATATAAACCAGTCTATTTTTTTCAAATGTATAGATTAGTAGTTACTGCCTAGTCACATTTTGACTAAGGTGTTGATTAGGTAAACAGGACTTGTTAAGTTTGGGAGTGTAGAGTTAGAAGCTTGACTCTACATAAGATCAGATACTAGATAACTTTTTGTCACTTGAAAATTGGAACTATCTGTTATATCGGAAATCTAAGTTGTAAGGGTCCAAAAACGACGAAACACTTCAAGTAAAATTTTTAGGTACCCTTGGGCTTCGCTTAGCTCGCCTTAGCGGGAACACGATTGTGCCCCCAGATAAAAGTATACATAGATTATGAAATCACCAGGATCCTTATATTATTACAATGAGCTTACACTACATGTTTTTTACATTTACATTAAATAAAGTTTGTGTATTAAGAAACAAAGTCGTAATTTGCCCGGGATTGGATCATTGGTTTTCCATTACACCAAGGGCAAGGGAATGGCTTGACGACTGCCCATAAAATCCTTTCTCGGGTAAATCGTTTGGAAATACGAATAAGTTTACAAAGAATATCAGCTAGTGGGAAAATCCTGAATCTAAATTATTATGTTTATATTCTCGGAGGAGAAAAAAGGGGACTTCCAGTTATTCTTTATGGCATGAAGTGTTTTTATAATGAGACAGTAAAAGATTTACAGAGCAAACTGACTTAAAGTCAACTTTTTTGTGTTCTATGAGCAAGCCTAAAAACTTCACTGTTCACAATATAATATCATTTTACACGTGGCGAAATTAATGCTAGATAGATTCTTTACCAGCTCACCATACCTAGTTATAGTTTATTTCTTGTACAGTAGGTACCTACTGGATAAGTAAGAGTAACTAAACTTCATTAAAGTATACAAAAGGCCGTCTTATCGCTGAACAGCTCAAAGATGATCCTCAACTCAATAAAATATTATCTTCTTAATTTATCATGAACTTTAGCTTAGAGAAAAGCAATTGCTGATCTAAAAATAGCCACGTTTATCTAGAAGCCAACAAAAGCGAGTGAAACTCCGCGCTATTTTCAGTAAATCTAGTGGAAAACATTCTGCGCCCTTTATAAATACGACTTTCTCGGCGTAAGAGGCACTTATTCTGAAATAGTTAGGTACTTGGATAATTTAACCATGAATGTAGGAGAAATACTTTGCGTACTGTGGTATTGTATGATAAAATCTTATCTTAGCTCAAAACCTGCAGGAAACTGTCGGTATGAGGTATGTGGCTTTTACAATAATTAAATGGCTCACTACTGAGTACAACCCTCATACAGTCATGATGAGGTATAGAGCATGCTAAACCAAGCTGCTCCAGTGTGGATTGGTGGCCGCGTCAAGTATCGGATTTTTTTTATAAGACTGCCCGCAGGCCTCCAAAATGGCTTAATGGTTGCTACTTAGTGACAACAATCAGGACGAATCACGGAAACGCCCAAGAAATTTTGCCACTAGCGGTCACCCAACCAACTAATCACCGCGCCTCTGCGAGCCTGCCGTTGCTTGAGTCAGTTTGGTCACGTAAGATCAGCTCAAACCGTCGGACTATAATAACTTATGTCAAATTCAAAGGCAGATCACAATCCATTATTTAAACATTTATTTTCGTGTCAAAGTGTGACGTGACGTTTAATGATAGAGCCTACCTGAAGGTCTGCTCTAGGCATATTCCCATCGGAGCAGAGTTTCAAAACAAGGTCGAACTTCAAAATTAAATGAGAAAATACAGCACGTGTCTAGAGCCATAAATATTAATGAAACATCGAGCTGGAAATTACTCTCTTTGAGAGTACCTAACCTTTATTTTTACCGTTTTGCATGTTTTCATAATTGTATTAAATGTGGATTTAATACTGCTCTGTGCAATGCGGTTTTAACTGTAACCAATAGCAGCTTTAGTTACATTATTAGTTAGGGTTGCCACTTGTAGTTTATTACACAGTATCGTACTGTATTTTTACGTCTGTTTTACTTTAGATACCTACATTAAAAGTTAAAACCACTCATTTCCCCGCACATTCCCTGTGTTGCATGTAAAACACTGATACAAGTATACATCCATGAATAGTATAACATACACCATGATCCTAGAAAAAACAAAAATTTATCACATAAATATCAGCCCCCAACCGGGAATCGTAACTGGAGCCCTTCGCTTTGCAGGTTGGGCCACTAAATAAGCTACGTTGCCATTAAAATATTATAGTTCAAAAATATTAAAAATTCATCACGAATACTTTTTACATCAACTGAGACAAAACTTATTCATGTAGCTCAATCGGTCAATTGATTATTGAACTTTATCTGATTGATGTTCATAAAATGAACCATGCCTTTTCTTGTTAAATCCATAAAGACAAAAACAAAGTAACATAAATAGTCAATAAATACCTATAGACGTGTAGCGTAGTCCAGCTTTTATCAAATTCCCTTAAAGTCTTGTGTTTTATTTTTTTCAAAATTATTAATAAAACCCTCCGAAAACTTGACTTAACACTAGTCCTTACTAAAGTTTTGGTTTGTATTGGTCACGGTCATAGCGGTCATCAGCGGTGTTGCAAGCTCGTTTGCTATTATAAGTTCATACACAATATTTTTTCTTTCAAAAGAACAACCCATTTTGACAAAGTGGCAACCCTAGACCCAGTGCAAAATGCGGACGTTATCGTGACTGAAGAAGCCAAGAGCGTTCTTCAATATTACGTCAATGCGGTTGAGCGAAGGATTAGCAGACAATCTATGCCTGCATTATTAAAACTTAGTTGCAACCAAAGTCAATTGGCCGACCTCAACTGGCCGAATCACAGGTCAATTGTTGCATTTCAACGGTTGTATACTCATCAGGTGAACTAGTGGGAACGAGCCATTACTACTGGCTCATCCATCTACCCATCACTATGAGATCTAAGGGCATTCATAGGTCCGGAGGGGAGGGATGGCGGGGAAGGAGAGGGACAGCTGCTTCTCCCTGGACTGGACCTTGGATAGCGTACCTATGGTTGTTGTACCCTTGAAAAAATCTGCCGCTAAAATCTGATTTGACCCCCATCCCCCGAATCAGCAATTTATGTCCCTTGATGGTTCAGGAACTGGATACGCGCTAGATGATATCGATCAGTAGGTACCTACTGGAAGTTCTAAATTGCTCTGACACCAGAACAGACATGATTGTGAAGATGTCTATTGTATTTGTTTTAAGAACGCACTTTGAAAATAGCCGTCAGTTACAATACAAGAATATTGTCACAGTTAATATTTTATGATAAACAGGAAAATCTATTTTTATAAAGTTTCACAGATAACAGGTACGCCGCTGCTAACTTTCAGAATAATTTAAAAGTCTTAGGTATACAATATTCAGAGCTTTCGCTTACTTAATATGACTAATCTATCATACTAAGTAGTAACGCAGACGTTATACTAGGTATATTTGGCTTTTATGTCTGGTTAACCACTACCTTTAATCAAATATGATAAAAATTAGGTACTTATAACATTTTCATGACAGTCACTAAATGCTGTGGCGATCAAAGTACCTACGTCCAGTTAAATCAGACTTACTAGAACTACGACTAAAATGTGCAACCATATTCTATAGAAACTGATTTTAAATGGGAATAACATGAATTGATATTAATCGACGCCTACTTAATACAAGGAAAGATACTGATAGAATTTCAAAAACCATTTTCAAGTCACAGTAATGATTTAGGTAGATATTATTATGTTCTATTTTATTAAGATGAGTCTCGTGGCCATTATTTACGTAACTGGGCCAACATAAACAATAATCACATTTTAAATATTCCACGAGTTCGTATTCATACCTACATAACATTATATCCGTGGAGAATTTCAACATTAAGTAAGTTGTAATTCAAAACTCCCAAAATTATTAAAAACAGAGGCAAAGACCGACAATCGAACTTTAACGAGCTTCTTATATACGGGTTCGCTAATTAGCGACATTTCGTAATTTGATTACAAGCTGAAAACTTTCCTTATGAAAGCTTTGAGAAAAGGAACTCAATTATCCGTCGTCAGTTATAAGTATTAAGGTAGCTAATTGCTAAGCTTACCTGTATTCTGCGCTACAGGTGCCGATGAAACGTGAGACATGCTTATAAATAGCAACATCAGCGCCATTTTGTAGTACGCTGTAGTCGCCATCTTGATCTGAAAAGAACGAGAATGTTAAACATATTACAATTAGAAGAAATTGATGACATAGAACGTGATAAATAATAATTTTAACAAAAATACAATATCGACTTCAATATCAATAAGTAACAAATAAGTGCCTGTTTAATTTCAGGCTTTCCTACGATTTTTCAGGGATTCCATCATCAGATCCGATCTTGCTAGCAATGGGACCTCCATAGCGGTAGGTACGATTTAGATAAATATAAAAAAAAACGGTTCACAATTGATGAAGAAATTGTTGGAACTTCTTTTTTAAATTACTTAAATATTGACAGGCTGTATGTACTATGTACCTATACATTACACAAAGATATAGGGGCGCACACTCTTACAGCCACAGCACATGGCGTATTTATAGGATTTGGGTGATCCTATAAATCCTAGAAATGTATCTCTAACTCTATCTGATATCTCTTACTGAACCTTTTATTAAATTGTGAATGTATGCGATTCAATATGCCGTTGACGATTGCCGGAACTCGAAACTCGAGTTGCTGTGTGTGCGCAGTCCAATTGAAATGTATGTAAACAGCTAGTTGCCAGTTGCTGCAATAGTTGCTCCGTGGGCAAAGCGCCTTAAACATAGCACGAATTGTCACAGCTTTGACAACTAAGAATACCGCAAATGTGTCAAAAACTTCTCTTCATTTGCGAAGATACGTTTGTGTATTCACGTATTCGCCCAAATGTAAGTGAGTGACCTTAAAAATATAAGTAAACAATTATTGTCTAATCGAAGTGAAACCAAATGACGGCATTACAAAGCCTACGTCGGTGTATTATAAATCTGTAGCGTACTATGTGTAGGCCCGGCCACGGTTTGAAATCGTATAAGTTCCAATGGAATATTACTTCCGAGGATTATTGATTTGTATTCTACCGTCAAACACGTTTCCTCCTTTCCAGTTATAGGTATTTTCATTTATATGTAAATAAATGTAGATAACTTTCGAGGTATATGCAAATATATAACCTTCATAATTCTATTTATAATTGAATCGTTGATTTGTTTGAGTCTAGATTTTCCACTTAAATGTAGCTTCAATCCAGTAACGATGCTACAGCGCGTGTCTTTTCATTATTAAGACACGTGATGTTGCTGGCCTGCTGGAGGGTTAACCCAAGTGTAGTAAAAAACAAACAGGATTAATTGCTTTAGGTGGCTTTTTGGCCATAAATATTGGGTATTTGGATATTTTGTGTATTTTCTATTTATCGTTTTTACTCGAGTTGTTTAAGAGCGTTCCGTTTCACAGGATCCACAATCACAGTTCGTAGTTGGACGCTCCCGTGCTTCCGCACGACATCAGTGAAATTTCTCTTGCCCTACGTGAGCGACGAACGCGACGTTGCGAAAGCGACGCAATCAACTCAACGGTATCCCTACTTGTGTCCTATGTGACAGTCTTCGACAAAAGGCGACGTAACGCGTACTTGTTTTGAGGGCGATCAGAAGCGACACCACGAACTACGAAATGGTTTCCCTGTAAAAATATTATATTTGTTTTTTTTTCTGTGCTTACGATATTTCTATAAAAGTCTGTACTTTAAATATGAACTTTCGAGTAAAATAGTACGGTACTTCTCCATGATTCAAGAAGTAATGTCGAAAATCACGTAGGACTCTCACTTGTCGCGTAGACTACTCACGTAGGACACTTATATGCGTGTGGCATCGCGTCGCATTACGTCGCCCAGCGTCGCATCTTACTCGTCGCTCACGTAGGACACCCCGTTAGAAATACACCATAAGAAGATTTTGTGCGTATCTATGATATAGGTAAATTATGATAAAAATAGGTAAGCACAACACAATAAAAGCAAACCCATATCAGTTTTGTAGTTGAAGCGCCGAAATTTTTTATATATCCCCGTATTCAGGCCAGTCCGAATTGCGATCCACTATAATATGTGTGTCAAAATCACCATGGTACTGTAGGAATAAAAACATTGTATACTGTACTGGGATAATCAAGTGAATCAAATCTACATAGAATGAGAGGAGTGCGTTCGAAGATACGTGCACTAACATCGTAATTACACAATATTCAATTCTATATTCGGTAAGGCAATCTCAAGGGACAGCTATAAAGGCAATCCCAATGTTCAGTGCGGTGCTCAATCTTCCCTTTGCTTCAGTGTCAATGATTTATTTTAGGTCTCCCGCCTACGTGTCGGTCCCAATTCCTTTGGGCTAGAATTCGCACATTTTGTGTCTCTCATTTAAGATTCATTCTTTTTGTTCACCAGTCTGGTACAGCTGTAACTTCTTTAGGACAGCCTCCGAAATCTTTTATGTGGAAAATAAATATAGTTTACCGCAAAATACTCTTTATATTCAGTTAAACAAAGATATTTCTGAAATTACAGAACTTGCCATTATATATTCTACCGCGAATATCAGTGCTCTGTCCCTAGTCACTACCTATGTATATGCTGCGGTTGCCTGTAACTGCAAGAGCAATATTACCTATTAATATTGTGCATTTATTTTTAAGCTTGTTTTCCATTGTATCTTGTGTTGGCAATCCAATAAAAAATAGATAAATATAATAATCATAATAAGAATTCAACTTTCTGGACCTGAAGGCTCCTGACTATCTCGACACCCAAAAGTTGTAACATAAAAAAGAAAAACATATTTTAACATTTAAAATATATTAGGATAGACCTCACACCAAATTGCAATAAATGTACTAAAGGCCCAACCATGGTTATTGTGAATACTTTTGACGGTAACTAAAATAATTTCAATGCGAACTGTCATACATTGGTTTTTGACGACATTTTTAACGATCTAATTATCGTCGTAAATGCGACCCCTTTTTGCTCAAGAAGCATTTTCGTCTTTAAACTTAACATACATAAAAAGGCGGCAAACCTATTTCCAGGCAAACCTATTCTATTTCCAGTAATAATTTTCCAAGGAGTGCGTAAAGGAAGATGGACGGTATCTTAATTATTTTCCTTTCCACACAAAGCCTTTTATCAAAAGTTCGTTCTCGGACCCGTCACAAATAATAATAAATCTTTTACAAGAATGTATTATCAATCTGATGGAATCCATACGTACCGAAATTAAATTAATCATTAACCCCCCCAAATGTTTGCAATAACGGATGAAAGTTTGTATATAAGGGTGCGTACAGATTATGTAACATGTTATATAACTTCTGTTTTAAAACACGTCCACACTATCTAACATTGTTGTCTAACAATGAAACATGTAACAAGACCGTACACATTAAAATAACATTGTTGCAAAAACTAATAACATGTTATATAACTTGTTTTTGTAACACATATCGTCCAAATTAAAAAAACATGTTATTTAACTATGTTTTATAACATGTTTTGTTATACCTGTAGCGGCGCCATACCTACAGTAATATGAGCGCGCGCCGCACATAACGCTGACCACGCAACCACGAGCGACGAGTGCAGTGAAACAATAGATTACGTCATACGCGTCATACTGAACTGGCCAATCAGAAGACGCATCCTCAACCGCGCTATCAAGATTTCGAGATATACAAACTATATATACAAATGGTCCGGAGTTAACATCGGACCGCGGTCCCCAGGCAGTGACATCGCCTGGCGGGAGATCTCCCCTTTTCCTCCACAATTGGTGACCCCGACGTGATTCAAGCAACGTGATCGACCGACTTGATCGTGATTTGGTGATCCGCTCGAAGTATCCGACGTCCTTCAGCAAAGTAGGTATAAGGAGTCATGCAGTTCCAGCCAGCAGCAACGAGCATAATGACCAGGTTCCACGAGCAGCCTCCAAATAAGCGCCTTGGTTCCTTCATCCGGCTCAAGTTCAGCGATCCGCAGCACGCAGCAGAGGTTTGACGGTTTCCCTCCCGTGACTACGCACGCATCACACATGGCACACATGGCCGATGGGAAAACACTGGCATACGAGAGTGACGACATCTCCCAACAGTGGAGGGGGAGTGATGTAGCGGCGCCATACCTACAGTAATATGAGCGCGCGCCGCACATAACGCTGACCACGCAACCACGAGCGACGAGTGCAGTGAAACAATAGATTACGTCATACGTGTCATACTGAACTGGCCAATCAGAAGACGCATCCTCAACCGCGCTATCAAGATTTCGAGATATACAAACTATATATACAAATGGTCCGAAGTTAACATCGGACCGCGGTCCCCAGGCAGTGACATCGCCTGGCGGGAGATCTCCCTTTTTCCTCCACATACCTACATAATTATATGTAGTCTGTACGCACCATAAAACAACGCACAGCCGAAACTACTGAACGCAAGGAGCTGAAATTTGACATTTTATGTTATTTGGGGAGTGTAGAGTAGAACTCTCCCCACCCTCTCTCTGATTCGCGGTATAAACTATTTCCACGCGGGAGAAAGCTACTAACATATTAATTACATTCTATCTTACATTCTACCAATAAAATGCGTATAAATTCAACGTAATTTTATCATTACACTATATCGTTACTTAAAAATTCCACTCATTCATTTAAGATCTAAAAACAATTAAAGATCAGTTATTAGGCTCTAAAAATGTACAAAAGACTTCACCATTCAACCACTACTATAAATAAATTTAATTTTGCACTATTGAAATGAAATATACGAGGATATTGAATATCCACTTCGCTTCACTTGACGTAAGATATACATTTTTCTAGGATATAAATTTTCCTGAATACATGTCGTTGGTACGACGGTAAAATCTACACCATAACCTATTGCAAGCTTCCATGGAAAAGAAAATATAAAAGAAAAGATAAAGAAAAGTGAATATAGATACTTAAATAAAATATTTCTGTACGTGTGCTCAACAAAGAAGCTAACTAGACTAGTCAGTCGAAATCATGTTTACATATTAAAAGCTGACTAGCTTCTAAATAAACAAAAGAACATAAAGTGGCAACCATCGACCATGGTCCATCTACCACACCACATTCTACCATATTCTTAAAATCAAGAGTACCACTGATGCAACGGGCTACATAACAGGTTAGACACTTGTTGATTGTCTCTACATTTCTTACAAAATAATCCGAGGCTAATTCATGTAAATTCAGGAAGAGAAATGGGAACTCAGGGGAAGACAAAAAACCTTTTATGATTACGACAGGAATAAAAGTAGATGCTATTAATTCTATTAACCTCAACAAAAATATGAGGTTATCTTTTTTGTTCATCAGCAGAAACGCTTCCTACTACTCCCTGCTAAAACCTTTTAAAAGCCAATAACGTTTAAAACCCCATACCTTTTATAGGACTAAATTAACAAGTTACTTTGGTAAACGATGAATCAGCGGAACAAGCATGAATCAACAATATCATCACTTCATTAATGCAGATGTCCGACTGCTGGCAAATAGCGAGCAGCTATGGGCTATTTTCTCACTCAAGACAGGGACCTAAATCTCGCTGACTCGCTGAGTGTTCACACTGCCGCCGCCGGTGAGTACTCGGTCCTAGGAGTAATAGTGTTCTGTGACTCGGTCGCATATGCATCACTTTTTTTACACGGAATGTCATATCTTTTGACCATGTCTTAAGGAGTAAAGTTGGTTGCATAGCCAAGCTTATCGCCAGCGCGATTAACTGGTGCGCGAAACACAAGCTTTACAAGTCTATTGTATCCTTTTATAGTGAATAAATTAAGAATAGTGTTAAAAATTTCAATAAATATGAATTAATAATAGTGTAAATAAAGAAAATATTTTATTTAAAAAAAGCGTGGGGTGCTTTTTAAGATATTATCAAAATGACACCATGCACCCCACGCTTTTTTTTAAATAAAATATTTTCTTTATTTACACTATTATTAATTCATATTTATTGAAATTTTTAACACTATTCTTAATTTAAATTTATTTAAACTTATTTTCAATTTTTTTAGTTCAGTTAACTATAAAAAGCGTGTTTTTTAGTTTTTTTAAACTATAATTTATTTTCTCCTTTTTAGTTTTGTTTATTTATAATAGCTTGTTTTTATAATTTTAAACTATTATTTGGTCTCTATCGATCTATCGACTATTACTCCCGTAATAAATTAGAATTCAAATAAACAGAAGAACAACGCCATCTAGTAAAACGTAATGTACGCAGTCAATCTGAATACGGAGTTATAGCTAGTTGCCCGTAAATATGGGTAGATGGCAGTAGCAAATGGGTAGATGGCATTAGTGTGAGAGTAAAAAAAATTAAATTCTTATTTTGCATATTGAAAATTGGAATAATTTTATCAAAATAGTGTATTGTCATCGGAACTCGATAAATCTACAAAGTTTGAACGAAATCTGGCCGTTTAAAGTGGGTCAAAATCGCGCCCAAAGAAGTCGGTTACAAATAAAATTAACTTGTACGAGATCTACCACTATGACTCGGTTTTCACTTTTTTCGTCGGATTGGCTTGAAAAGCGGTGGGATCGACGCAGGGCAGTTGTACAAGCACAACGAAGTCGGTTTGGAAGAAATCGGATGATAAACTTGGAAGTTATAGGCTAGGGAAGGTGGAAATTAAAGAAGTTAGGAAAAACGCCTATTTTTAGGAAAATCCGCGATAGATTTGCGTGGAAAGAGTCTAGAAAATTAGGGATCAACTGTTTATAGGTGCGTTATGAATTTGAAGCAAAACGCCTGAGGGGCACGGAAGATATTAACAGAAATGTTACATACAAACATACATACAAACATACAGGTGAAGTTAATAAAAGCGTGTTAAAAGACCCGCGCCGATGAACCGCGCTACAAATGCACGTTACACCTGTGCGATTTATCGGCGGTGGGACACCTGGCTAAGCGTCGACGCGAGCTTATAGATTTTAAAGTTCCCGATGGCGCGGGCTGTGGCCCCGTAACCCAGTTCAGGTCGTGACCTGGCCCCGGAGCCTGAACGCAGCCAGATACAGACTGGATGCTAGAATGACGCTATAATTGTGGTTAATGGAGCAAATTAGGAGCTACAGGTAGACGGTTTGGTAGTAGTAGAAGTTTCTGAGGCAATGATTGCTGTGGTTGCTTTGAAGGGCCATTGTTGAAAGGTTCGATTACCAAAAGGAAGTTTGGTTGACGAGTTTAAAATTCTGTTGAATGTGTTCTTGTGTTTGTTTGTTATTCTGCAACGACATAAGAAATTCTAAGGTGGGGAAAACGAAATATCGGGGTAATATAGATATTATAGGTACCTAGTCTACCCTTACATACCTAAAAATTAGGTAAGAGTAAGTAAAAACTGTTTCAAATTCTTAATAGTGTGTATTATCGTTAAAGTTATTTAAGAAAAATAAAATAATTTTCTTTATTTTAGAAAGTAAAAAATGGAAAGGAATATGTATACCTATCTTTTATATGACAACTTAGGTACTACAGAAATATCCACGCTCGTTTTAGTTCGGGAAAAATATTCCACATCGCAGCTTGTGGATATTTGTGGTAAAACTCGGAACTCACATCCATAATACTAATTGAAAAGCAACATAAAACTTCTCCGAATCCGCGGAAAAAATATATTTTCTGGGATAGCAATTCTCTCCTGTTGTCAATTTACGACCAATCCAAGTGCCATAGTAACACAAATGCCCTATTTATAATTTAATACCCGCACTGAACATGGTAGAATATACGTTTTTACTTCTGAGTCAAAAACAGGGTTGTTATAATTTTGACCTGTCTATTTGTGTGTTTGCCCAAGTTTGCCCCTTGTTGACGCCATCTAGAGATTCCGAAGTGAACAATTATAATAATCCATTTGATGGAGGAAAACTAATGAGGGTCGTCGTTTTTGTACTCACCAGTTGGCGTCACCGGCGAGTGAGGTCCTGCTGTCAAAGCCCACCCATACATAAACAGTGACAAGTGATATTCAGACAAGTGAGAAGTGACAGTGTCACAAACTTATCTGACCCGGTGGCCAAAATTGGAACTAATGCAAATGTTATACTGTTATCAGACAAAGACAAAGACAGTAGCGCCCTTCATACCGGGTCAGATAAATTTGTGGCACTGACAGCCAGACCTCACTCTATACTAGTGCCTCTAGCGGCGAATTCACACGCCTTTACCACAAAATAAGGATAATACAGAAGTTAAGCTCATGTATGTACCTCGATTTTGGTTATGCATGTGTGCGTTAGCCTTAGGGCTGTCGACTTCGCAATGACCTTGGATTAGACCTTGGTATTTAAATTGTTGTTAGGGAATTTTGGGATTATACGGGAAAAACAAAAGTATAAAAGTGAATGATTATATTACTTAAAATTTTATGTGGTTACTGCACAATGTGGGTCGCCGTTTTTGTGCTCACCAGTTGGCGCCACCCTCGAGGTGAGGTCCTGCTGTCAAAGCCCGCCCATACATAAACAGTGACAAATGACATTCACAAGCGAAAAGTGACAGACAGACCTCACTTTTCACTAGCGCCTCTAGCGGAAAATTCACACGCGGTTACCCTCATTGATTTACTGCACTGCAGTGATCTGGTTTGATCCGTTTAATTTATTTGCGTAATAAAAATAATTTTATACGTATAATATATTACTCAAAGCAATATGATAGATACTCTTATTAAATAAATTTAACACACAACAAATAATTTAAATGTCCAATAACATTTTCATTTAACAAATACTGAGGTATATAATCACATAAAAACGTACAAAGAACTTCCTCACATACTACATCGACTCTTTAGGTACCTAACCAATTATTTTTATTACAAGCAATAATAATTAGTACCTATCTTCTTACCTTTCTACAGCTACTGGAAGTTTAAAAAATGTTAATGAGCTATTTAACGTCGAATGAAAACACTCACTAACGTAACAATTATAATAACTAGGTTTCTTTTCAATTTTTTCACAAATTTATCTAATTTATTTATTAAAATTGCCAAAACACGTTGACTTGTTCCCAATGACAAACGCGGCCAAAATGGTCCGGTGCGTTCCGATTTTTAGTGTATGTGCACAGTGTCTATGTGTGAGTTCGTTTTGGGCACTTTATATGAAGCTTAACATCTGTATTATCTAATTTGTGCCTTTACCCTCATTGACATTATTTAAATTGTAAAATGATCTGGTTGAAGTAATGGACTTAATTTATCTAACATTAAGTCCATTGTTGAAGTTCACTCGCAGTATAACCACAGATTAGAAAATAGTTATGGTATAACTACTAGAAGGCGCTGTATAAAGCTTCTGGGGTGTTTTAAATTTTCAATTTACAATGATATATTTTCTCTTTCTTTGTAGTCATTATATTAGGTACGTGCCTATATAAAATTAAGTACGTATTGTGGGACACGTATCCACCATTTAGAGGCAAAACGAAAAGGAAAAACAAAAACAGAAACCTAACCCATAAATTAATTTAGACAAAACACGCACACAAAAACATGATATTTAAAATTAGAACATTCCAAATTTAATTAAATCAGTAGTACCTAAGTACTCGTAGACAGAAATACACATAACTCCTTCGCAGACGTCAGAAATATCCAATATCTTGAGTGAGTATTGCTTGGCTGTCGGGAAGCCCGTTGACCTAGATACTCCCGACCTGTTCCAGTGAACTCCTGATTGACGCTATATTACGCATTTGTATGTTGCGACGCACATTTAGCTATGTATCTTAAGGTTTCAAGTTAATTAGCCCAGCGCTACGTCAATAACAACTATTAACGTGTTGTGGAATTAAATCACCGTAAACCACAACTGTCCCACTGCTAGGCACAGATCTCGTCTCAGGATTAAAAGATTAAGGCCATATTTTTAAGGCCATAATCCACCACGCTGGCCACGTGCGGATTGGCTGACTTTACACACCTTTGAATTTTGCGAACTCTCCGGCATTCAGGTTTCCTCACGATGTTTTCCTTCACCGTTTGTAGCAAGTGACATTTAAATGCTTAAAACGCACGTAACCGAAAAGTCAGAGGAGGCATTATATACCGTCACATTAATGATTGCTTAGGATGACAATGAAATATTCGCTGCAAGCTACAACTAGATAACCCTATAAATACACGATTCCTATCCGCTTTTAAGAGGTAGATTCGAGTACAAAATGGAATAACAATGAAATTCAATGTCCGTGACGTCTGTAAGTGCTGTACGTCGGTTGTAATTAACTATGGGCACGCAGGAATGGTTTTAACACATAATTGGCCCTGGCAGGCATCTCTCATAATTGAAGAGGCATAGAGCGTACACCACCACATCCACACTGCTCCAGTGCGGATTGGTAAGGGTTATAGCTAACCCAAGCGTCGGAAACTATTATGACATTTATAGTTATAGAAATACCAGACTTTTAATTATCTCTCTCTCATGGAAGATATATTAAAAAATCTTTCATTAGGGGCATTTGTGTATCGTTATGATAAAGATAACCCCAATAGTCGTTTTTATTTTTTTTGTCTGTTTGTCGGTTTATATGAATGTCTGTCGTTTGCGCTCGCTAATCTCAGACACGGCTTAGCATTACTTGTTTCCTTTATATCAAGTCCTGTTTTCTGTACAAAGGGTAACAGGTCACAATTTACGAGTGCGCGTAGGTACTGTTTCCCCTAAGCGAAGCGAGGGCGGATTAACTAATAGGTAGGTTCATTATTAAGTATACCATGTCACTTTGGATTATAACGTTAGTAGAATGAATGTTTTGTTCATTAACAACTAACAGCTAACTCCTGACGCTTTTGATACTAAACCGAATGATACTAAAGTAAACTACAAAATACACCTTTACAGATTTTTGTAAAGTGTAGGTATAATACAGCCATAACTCTACCACGCAAAGCTAATTAACGTATGCTAAAATAATTATTTCTAGTCGTCAACACGTTCATTTGGTTGCACTGACAAAAAAATAGCTTATTAAACGAAAAGCGCGCTTTTATAATGCTAAGCAAATTATAACTGGTAGCCGTGGAAATTATAACTGGTATCCGTTCAGGAATTCCTTTTTCTCAAGCCACTCCTGTGGTCATGCTGGTCATAAAATTGCATTGCTTTCCGTACTAAACTACTTAATATGCTTAAGTTTAAATTCATAGAATAAAGTGGTTGCATGTACTTAACTAAACTTGCGACCCGTATGCTCCTACGTAGTTAGGGGTAGGTACACAAAATCGTTAAACAGTACCTATGCATAAGTTCAAATTCATAGAGCATAAAGAAGTGGTTGTACTTAATTAAACTTGCTACCCGTACGTACCAACGTAGTCGGGTAGGTACACGTAATCGTTAAATAGATTGTAACAGTATTGTGACAGCCCTGGCGTATCTGCCTCGCTAAACAATAAACAATAGGGGCTATAAACATGCCAGGCGGACAATAGAACAATAGCGCGCGTGGCTATCTCGAAAGTACGCACGACGCTTCGACCTTACAGCAATAGTCATAAGGGCGAAAGTCGGTTGCAAGGAACATACTCGAACCTTGTTCGAACCGGGTCTGGAATTAGTGGGAATATTCTGGATGGGCCTGAATGGTGTGTGAGTGGTATAAAAAGGGGCACTCGGTCAACCGGGGGCATTCTAGTTTCGGAAGCGAAACCAGGAAGATACCCGCGATACCTACGAGCGATACCAGTGAGAAGTGAAGTGATTTCTACGAGCGATACAGTGTTCGACGAGTGTGTTTACGAGTACCTACGTGCATAGTGTTGTGGTGTGTACTGTGTACAGTGTGTAATTGTGTATCTACGAGTACAATAAAGTCTTTGTGGTAGGTACATTTTGGCATTTTCTCGAACCCAGTACTCCTGACACGTAACAGTATGTTTTAATAACTATGCTAGGACATATTGCTCATTTCTGCTACAGTACTTGTATCGAGGGACATCGATGAAAGCTATAAATATTTATTTAGCAATCAACGTCGATTTGAAATATCAGAAAGCAACAAGTGAAACGAATATCACCGTGACTCGGATTTTCCATTAGCCTTTCCACTTCATACAATACTCTCAGAAATTAAGTAAATGCTCACACGTTGAACGAACATTTATTATACCTTTTTTATTTAGTAAGTTTTCACACTTCATCATTGCTAGGACCCGACACGAAGAGATTTGCGAATAGTGAAAGAACTACATTATTATCATTACAAGAACACTTACAGTAATACCGCTATTTCAGTCGGTGTAACCCATTTATTGCTTTTACACAGCACATATATAATTATAATCATAATCATTTATTTGCTTGAATAAGGTATACAAAAGGTAGTGTAGTACAGTCAATATTTAATAAAGTTCTCTTATTCCGCCCATAAGGGCATGCAAATTTTAGATAGGTATATCCCCGCATACGAATCCTGTGAGGAACCCAAGCGTCAGAATCGTTATAACCAAATTCAGTAATGGCTCAACGAGTTACAAACACAACCTTAACGAATACAGAGATGATAAATGACGTCAAAATAGAAGGCTTGATCTAAGACTGAGGGAAATCATACAGATGCCTACTCATTTAATCTCTAAAGTAAGTAACGTAATCCACAAGAGCCACAGAAACTAATGCGAATAAAGTAACAAATACAATCGCGTCATTTTGTTAAATGGCAGACGATGTGACGCATTTTAAAAGCCACTTCGTCGGCAATAATTTAGTAATCCTCGTCCGTTGAGAGTAGGTGCTAATGCCTCGAAGCAGGGAAACCCTCTAAGGCTAATAGCAAAAAACATTTTACGAAGAAAATATGAAATTCGACGTTCACACCTTCCTATATAAAATTAAAGGTAAGTTCCATAAATTTTACCTAGGAACCAATATGATTTATTTTTTATGATTTATTTTATAAATATCAGACTACTAGGTTAAAAGACATGCTAAAGAGTTTGTTTTCACCATTTCATTCTTCTCCAATATAAAACATTATAAACCACCTTGGCAAAACGGTGGTGAAATAAAATAAAAATAATACAATGCATAAGGAGTAGTAATTTGTACCTATCTACCTATATAAATAAATGATTTTGAATTTGGTAATTTGGATTCGGGTCATCCGTGTGTTTCATGTGATCCGTAACAAATCTTAAACCAACGAGAACATTTTAAATTCACTGTTTAAAATTTCGCCTCGCTGGGAATCCAACCCTGGAGAACAGTTTGGCATTGTAATAATTACGTCACCTTTTCATAAGACAAGACAGCCTAATACTAATTTCATTTCAACCCACTTTATTGCTAAAACGATATTACCTTTAAAATGTGTTGTATCTACTGAACTAATCGGTGTCAGAGCAAATTTGCTCAAAATTTCATTAAATTTTCTTACCTACCTTAGTTTATATTATATTATAGTAGAAAAGGTTTTTATTTAATTACTAACTTCGAGAAACCTGTCCCTTGGAAAGTAGTTCGGTCGGTACTTTACTCCCCTGAATCTTTAAACAGTTTAAACTGACATAATTTTTTTATTTATTCAATAAAGCAGACACTAAATTTTAAGTAAAACTTACCACAGTGGGTACATTAATGATAACCGCACCCAAATCGGTTGTGATGTAAATACAAAGGTCAAAATTGTAATAATTTTGGTTTTGAGTTTCATCGCCTCAATAAAAGCCCCCAATTATTTAGTTGATTTCAATAAATTTCAAATACGTTTTATATTGTATTTAGTCTATATAGAATTTTTATTTATAGAGGTTCCCTTCCCGCTCATTATTATAATTACTAATAATTTACCTATCTCATAATTATAATACCAAAATGTTAATGACCAATCCATAATAGTCAAGTCAAGGAATACGTTGGGGAAATGTGTTTAACACCAATTTTCATTTTATATGCGAATTAAGAATCGATTCTAAATCGAAATGGTAAAAGAAAACAGCGTGAGGAAATCTGTACACTTGTGTTTCTTTATAATGTTATCTAACTTGCAGAATTGCCATCCTCTCGATGTTCTTTAGAAAGCATTTCAAAGAGTGCAAAGCCTCCTTTCCTTTCGTCGATACCGTCACTCCTGTACGGACGCACGCTTTGCGTCATCATATTTTATTATGCGTAGCAACGGACTAGAACAAATTGCCTGCGACGGCATAATGTTCGATTACAACGTAAATGTTTCAAGTGAAGAGTACCTAAATAGGGTTTAACTTAGTGCGCTTTACCACCCACGGCTACAGCGCTGCTTAACAGGTTGTAGACATGCATTAACTTACACAATGTAAAAAAAATCAATCTTTGGAGACTGCCTATACAAGTGAAAACTAAGTAACTTGTTAATTGTACCTATCGTCGAGCTATTAGATTATAATTTTTTGTTTATAAAGAAGTGTTCATGACCAACACAAATTTTAATCCGCACTGACATAAGACCACACCCTGAGATAATCACTGGTTGCAAGGATATAGGTAATGATGATGAACAATTTAAAATTTATTCCAAGAACCTAATAATGTACAGTAAGTTCATTATAACTCGGCTGATGTGAACTTCGTTTTCCGAGATGTTTGCGCAGGTACAGTAACTGACCAATCAAAACACGGCGGCCATGACAGTGTTTCGTGATGCGCTACTTAGTATTGGCCATGGACGTATTTGAGTCAATGGTATTGGCTAACTATCCTACCGCCCGCACTCCCGCCTCCTACCACCATTTTGGCCTTAAAATCGACATCTGCGCAGCCACTCATAGCTAACTTCACATCAGCCGAGTTATAATGAACTTAGGTACTTTAGACGATTAAGAATAAGAAATTGCGTCGCCGTTCATTATGTGCTCTGTGAAGGTCTGGAATAGTTTGCTTACGTCAGTGTAGACATGCGGGTGTATGAAATAGAAGTTTCAAGAGCAGACTGAATGGGTTTTTATAACTTAGTCCAGTAGGTATCTTAAGATTCATCGCCACAAAAGAAAATGTTAATGTAAATCAGGGGGCCCAGTTATCCAACTAGCAAAAATGTATGTCACAACTAAACCAAGGCCATATTTTTTAGTCTCACATATAGAGTCTCACAATACACTTATTGACTGGTCTAAGTGTCGATTTGGGCGCACTTTATAAGTCTATTGACCCTTTCAATTGCCTGGTAACGGACTCGTGAAATGTGTTTTCAATCTAATGAGACTTCTCGATGCTTTCATAAGAACAAATAAACTTCGAATGACGTGTTTTACGGCCAAATAACTTTAAATTCCTGGTAGTTATGCTATTTTTAGAGTAAATTTAGTACTCTTTGTGATTTCTTAACTTTGTAATGATTGATAAAACAAACATTTCAAAACGTTCTTATATTTTAACTTTATAGAATTAGGTACTTAATAGTAATTAATAATGACAGTAGGAAGATCCTACTATCATCTAAAATCCGCTAAGCCAATCAAAAAGTTCGAGAGAATTATAATAGATTCAATCTCAAATACATAATGTCAAACCATTGTTACCTACATAAGGGAGAAACGAAAAGTACCTGCATTCGTAGCTCTCCAGAATTCCTATCGTTAATTTTTTTGTAACCAATAGGTACGTATCTATATAGGTACCTAGGCAGCTTTGTAATAAAATGAAAATGAAATTATTTTTATTCGAACTTGGTTTTTACAAACACTTTCCGAAAGTCAAACTACGCCATCGCTACCACAAATCCCTACAATGAGTGGCGTTGGTAGAAGAAGCGGCAAGAAACTCCCAAGTGTATTTTTTATAAAAAAAAATTATAATAAAGAATTGCTACAGCTAAAGCGTTTGTAATAATGAGGACTAGGTTTTCATAAAATACTTTATGAATAAAAGTGGACATCGAAGAGAATTCCAAAATTTTTAAAGATATCTTTATGCCCCCGTAGCAAAAGCTGAAATATGTGATGAGCATTTAGTAAAAGTAGATAGTTAGATAGGTACATAAAAATTTAAGGCCGAGATGGAATTCTACGGGAACACCTAAATTATTTGAGAAATCGAAATTCTAAATGCCACCAAAGCAATAAAGTTTTCATTAGTAAGGTGGTAAGAATAAATAATATGGTGTAGAACAACGTTCGCCGCATCAGCTACTAAATAATAAATTTCCTACGACGCAGTTCTAGCGCGCGATCTGAAGTAACTTCTTACCATCTCAAAATATTCGAGTACTTGGCAGGCAACCTACAGAGTAGCAAAGCAGATGCAAATTTATCCCGAAAGCCTGAAATCACCCGCATTATTCCGGCGTGCAACCGAGAGGTACAATAACTTCAGCCCACAGGATATTTAAGGTCAATTAAAGGTGAATAACGGAATATTTTTTGTTGAAAATCCCGTTTCTGAAACTTTTAATTAAGCCCGATCGGGTGAACTGACCGAGTTCTTAATGCCCATTTAATATGGGCGTTTCCATACTTTGGTAAAGGCTTGTGAATATTACATTTTTATCTAAAGTGCAGTCTTTATCGCATTTGGTAATAGAAGTGTAGAGCAAACATGTTTTTTATGCTAATAGCGAAAAACGAGCCGTGCCTCCACATATAATCACTGTCGCCTGTGAACATCTCCCTAAAGCAATTCCCGGCCTAAAAAAATATGATACGGTTGACATAAAATCTTCCACAGGTTTTTTTTCTCCACACAAGAAACGTAGGCAAACGTTTGTAGTAAGCTGACAAAGACTGAAATATTAAGGATCTACCTACAGCTAAAACCATTTAACAACCAACAAGTGGGCTTGGGTCTATCCTTATACCTGAGGCCTAGTGCATTCTCCACCATGCTGCTCCAGGGCGTTGTAAATTCTTATTCCCCAAAGGCCTCTGACACAGAGCGTACTTAGCCCATGCTTTAGGCCTCCTGGATGATGAGGAATGATCGTTATCTTATTCGGCAGTGAGCCAATAATAGGCTAATATCATTGTGTATGATTATGATACCTACCTCATTCTGAGAAAATATTTTCACCACATAGGTAACACAAAAATTATGATAATGTTAAATTAAAATGTAGGTTATCTAAGTGTAGATACCTAAGACTTTCAAAACTTTTAAGACTTTACAAAAGCCACGCAGCCAATTTTCCTTCGCTTTCTAATAATAAATCCCTTTAGGCACAAAATACACATGTCCTACTTAGTAGGCAAATAAGCAATACTTATTAATCTTCTCGGAATCACGACAGATATACGAGGACGAAGAGCATGTCCGTAAAAAGTTATTAGCGTAGACTTATCACTCCACCCACGTTCAGTATGTAAACACGTAAAAAGCCGTAGTCAATGTAATAAAGTGTTTACGGCGGAGAGAATAAATTTCCAAACCTTATTGAATCTTAACACTGTGAAGTTTGGAAGCGATGTTTTGAATGTTGTAAAATAATAATGTAAAAACATACCCGGTTTCCCGCGCTCGACAGCTTCGAAGTTTCGCCGTGGGGTTGAAACGACCGCCCGCTAAAACTGCCCGATACGTTGTTAGCGGTTGTTCGCTTGTTCGCGTGGGCTGACGACGGTACACCGCGCATGCGACAAACCAACCCTATGACGTCAATGGCTCTCCGTTCATAAGACGGTCCACGCAGGTGTTGTGTTCATTAAAATGCCGCAGCAACCGGCGAGTTTCAGACAAAAAAGTGCAAAACACCCCTGTCCTCGACTTGTTTTGTTTTGGCTCTTCTCTGTAGTGACGCAAAATAGAGGTCGTGTAATATTACATGAGCGCATATTATAACATGGCGCGTGAATGTCATATTTATGCGCCATGTAATATTACATGTGCACTTTATTACCTATCTAATCGTAATAAACATCGCAAATAGTATATATACATAGCTATAATATATGTCTTGAAATAAGTAAAATAAAGATAGAAATAGATAATATCGACAGATAGCTTTTACGTTTGCTGTGCATGTAAACTTCATTAGAATTTTTCAACAGACGAAACTTCTAGATATACCAACGAAGGAAAACTAAACGTATTTCCTTTGCGTATTTCAACACCTATACCTACCTACTTAGTTATTTCCAATGTATATTATTTCAAATTATTATAGATTAGCGAACCGCCCTCGCTTCGCTTCGGGACCCGTAAGTATCAACCGCGTAGGTCCCGCTCCCGTAGGAATTTCGGGAAGATAATAAGCTATCACCAAAATTAATTCAGGTTAAATTAAATTAAACTTAGAAATAAAGCTTACGACAAAATAATAGCAAAGTAGCAAAGGATCACAGCAAGATTAATTCAGATTAAACCAAATTTGATTACCATAAAAACGGTTCTAGTGTGTTAATCTTAAAAGATAGACATATACTGTCGTGGACATTTTTTTAGATCATTTCAAGAGGAATAATTCTTTCATACATATATTTTTGGTATCTTGAATCGTTTTCGCAACGCATGCAACGAAAACCCTCGAGAATGAATAATTTTCCCCGTTTTTTCCACATTTTCCATTATTTCTTCGCTCCTAATTGTTGCAGCGTGATGTTATATAGCCTAAAGCCTTCCTCGATAAAAGGTCTATTCAACACAAAAAAAAATTTCAATTCGAACCAGTAGTTCCTGAGATTAGCGCGTTCAACCAAACAAACAAACAAACAAACTCTTCAGCTTTATAATATTAGTATAGATTGAAAATATAATTATGTATTTATTAATAGATACAAAATTAAATCAATTCATATTCAAATAACTTAATAGGTTACCTCATTTTTTATTATATGCGTGTTTTGATGGTATTTTTAATGGTTGCTTAAGTTTTTAAGTAGGTAGGTAACTCCCCCGCAATCCATAAAGATTAATATGCCTGTTATATCATTATTAATTATTACCAGCACCACCGGAAAAAATAAAATAGTTGGTAAGTACCTACTCGTTTTAAGTAATGACCTAATAGCATATCAATATAAAAGTGAAGTAATTTGGCATCTTTAGTCCCATGTTGGTCAACAGATTCTTTTAATTTCAATAGCGGTGTGGTGTGGTACGATACGAGTGTGAATTCAATAGTGAATGTAGCCACTCTCAAAATATTGTAGATGAAATCAAGCATGGATTAAGAAAAAATAAAAAAGTTCAATCTAATAAAAAAGTTTAATCTAATAAAAAAGTAACCACACCGAATAGACTTATTAAAGTTTTTACATCAAACTTTATTCAATAGGTCTAGACTTGGCTCGCTGGAAATCGTGACAGACCATTTTCCATCTCTTAAAAGTTCTCTCCAGTTTACTATCGTAACTCGAATAGGCTTTAATTTTTTTCGTCGATTGCGGTAGGTATAGGTACAAAGGTATATAAAAATTGTATCATATAAACCTACCTTTGTTAATACCGCCATTCATTCATAAAATTGATGAATAAAAAATCGATAATTACGTAATTGCCTGACAGGATTGGCCATTGTGCAAAATAATATCTACTATTTATTAAATTGGTCCTGTAATATTATTAGAGGGTAGATGGATTTCGGTTTTATTTAAGGCAGCTTAAAATACTAGTAAATCCCCTGCCGGCAGAACAGCATACCTCCAATAAGAACTTTTACTCGTAGGTATGTAAAGCATACTTTAGAAGAAGCGCTGGCCGTTAGTTGCACTGACAGCTGCTGTGAATAGAGTGTCCATTTTTCAATCTAAAAGCACAAATTGTCTTTGTCGTATATTCTACCAGTTTTTTGAGCCAATTCTTTCTTTCTTTCTTTCTTCTCTATTCTTTATTTGTTTCCAATAGTCACGACGTATCAGCGACTCCGTTGGTGAAACTGAACCACAACTGAACTTTCAAAAGTGTGCAATAACCCTTAATCTTTATGGTCCATCAATATTTATTAATTATCTGTGTTCGGAACTCCAATGTCAATTGACATATTTGACATTGTCATTTTCCTTAAACTTCAAACTTCATATTTGGCAGATTGAAATGTCAGAAGATATTTTATTTACAAGAAAATGAAATATAATTAATTTAAATATTTATTAGCAACGAAAAACCACGTAATGAGCATTAGTTTGTTAAGGGCATTGAGTAGTGTAGTAGCTTGCAATACTTCTAACATAATGGCTATGAGACAGTCAAGTGATATGGCTAAATTCAAAGAAGTTTTAAAAGGGGCTAAAAATGTTGTTTTCTTATCTGGTGCCGGTATTAGCGCCGAGAGTGGTATACCTACGTTTAGAGGTGCCGGCGGATTTTGGAGAAAGTACCAGGCTTCGTCATTGGCGACTCCAGAAGCGTTCAAATCGAGTCCCAGTCTTGTTTGGGAGTTCTATCACTACAGGCGAGAAGTTGCTGCAAAGGCACAACCTAATGCGGTATTTAGTAATATTTGCTTGAAATTTAACTATGTGTAGGCATAAGGAACAACAAAGTGGGATTTAAATCAAGCATTACATACAATCATAACAGAATTTTAAAAAACACTGCTGTTTTTATCAACAACATAATTTGGTATTTCCTAAAAGGTGGTCAACATTATCTTTTTCTGGGTTTCACTGTTTAAATTAACTGTTATTTTAAATATACTAATTTAAAATTGCTGTTATTATTAACTACTTTACAGCTGACCTGATAAGATCAATAGATTGTAGTACACTGGACCTATCAATACTTGTAACCAAATTTGATGTTCAATAATTATACTTCAACAAACTATTATATTCTATTTGGTAGGGACATATTGCCATAGCAAAATATGAAGAAAAACACGGGAAAGAGAAGAATATAACAGTGATTACCCAAAATGTAGATGGATTACATGCAAGAGCTGGTACCAAGTCACTGATAGAGCTGCATGGCAACTTGTATAAGACACGGTGTACTAAATGTAGAGAAGTATTAGTCAACACAGACAGCCCTATATGTGAGGTGTGTATACAGCATTTATCTTACAAACTCTCTATCAATGTACATAATATCATGGTATAGAAATTTTCAATTGTTAAAACTAATCATAACCCATAATTGTCCCTCTGCTGGGCAAAGATTGCTTCTCTGAATGTGATTTTGTCACAATATTTTTCTTCACTGCAATACAACCATACTACCACAATGCATACATAATTGTACAATAATACTATATTGCTTAATTCAAGTGCCTGTTATATAATTACAAATTGTATTTTTAAAGGCATTAGCAGACAAGGGTGCACCAGACGTAAATATAATTGGCTCTGATATTCCAGTAAAGTTACTTCCTCATTGCAAGAAGGAAGGTTGTAATGGGCTACTCAGACCACATATTGTTTGGTTTGGTGAAAGTTTGGAATCTGCAGTTTTAGAAAAGGCCGGTAAGTTACATGTGCTACTCTTACATGATAGTAAAAAATATTTACTCAGAAAATAACAACAACACCAAAGAGAATTTTACAATAAAGAGATATTGTACACCATTATTCTACATAGACAAATTAATAAAATTATGACACAGAGATGAGTACAAGTATTGAGAAAATAGTTTTATATAATGTGAGATGAGAAGTGGTTGCTCTAGGATTCAAAAGCACCTATACTGATGGCATTTTGTTATGATGCATTGGTTTTAAACAGGAGCCAGTGTAGACCTAAAACTTGATAATGTCAAACAGAGAGAGAAATTAAATTTGAACTTGGGACAACCTTTAAGGCATGCTTACCATGCCAAACTGCTATTAAAGAAAAAAATTATTATGATATTTGGCCCCAGTCTCAGTGTGTATTTTCTTGTCTTGTGTGTTGTCCATGGCTTTCACAAAACAGAAAGTCCTAAAAATTAACAAGATCTAGATCAGGTACTCTGAGCAGCTATTGAAATTAATAGCTTATTCAATAACTTTGTCAAATATAGGTTTTAATAATTTGCAGGTGAGGCCATGGAATCCTGTGATGTGTGCTTAGTTGTGGGTACATCCTCTGTCGTGTACCCGGCAGCCATGTTTGCTCCGCAGGCGGCGGCGAGGGGAGCCATTGTTGCTGAGTTTAATCTAGAAACCACACCAGGCACCCCTGACTTCCACTATTACTTTGAAGGACCTTGTGGCACTACATTACCACAAGCTTTGGCCGATTAGGGCTCTTATTCTTTGTACAATACTTTGATTGAAGAAATAAGGTTAAAGAACTGCCTAGATATTATTTAGATATTGTAGATGTATTGTATATTTTGGAATTTGTATGTAGTTTTTGTGTAAATAAATAAGTATATTCAGAAAATCATTAATCAAGTTTCTAGAATTTTAGTACTTTGTAAAGCTTAAATGACAGGGAAATAAAAAAGAAGTTTACTAAAAAAATATTTATAAATAATTAAATGAAATTGTATTTATGTAAATAAAATAGTTGCTTTCATGTCTTATGTTTGTGTCTTGCAAAGAACTTTGCTATACTGCCAATGGACTGCCCAAATGTGCAATTTGACATTAATGATTTCTGAAACAAAAAACACAAATCTTTTAATATACGAGTAATGTTATAGGAATTTGATTTTCGATACAAGAGTAGCATTCTATCTCAGTTCATACCAAGCAATGCAAATCATATAACAACAGGACAGTGAACTTTTACATTACAAATAATCAATAGAAGGGTGTTGCAATACCATTTGCAACTACTATTATAAATTTCAATAAAAAAACTGCTTAGTTGTAGAAAACTGGTGACCATTGTCCATTATTCAATGCATACAATTAATTCCGATACAACTCCTAAACTACGCCAATAGTAATTAATTAAGGTTCAGACTTTAAAGTTAATTGAGAGAAATATTTACCTGAACAAATGAGGGAAGAGCAGATATTGTGGTCGGACGAGAATACCTCTCGTCCAAGAGCAACACGCAAGCATAATCATTAGCATGCCTTACTGCGCGACCTGAAAATGGAAACACAATGTTGAAGTTCTGTTAAAGGACTGCGCACATTACAACGACGTGGCAAAGGACTAACTAAAACGAAAACATTCAATTATGATCTTTATGTCTTGATTATTATGGTAGTAATGTGTGCAGTGCTTAAGCCGTTATCATATTAATGACACCTTTTGTATTCTGATATCCGTCAGCGACAATATAAACGAGTTCAGTATGTTATAATTAGATGTAAATTTAACCAAATGTATTTAAACAATACTTACCAATGCACTGGTTAACTGCTTTCATACATAAATTTTCATAATAAATACTGGCAGCTCCACTGTTATTTTTATTTAGGTAAGTCATTTTCTCCTGCAACTCCGGCGATTTAATATTCGGGTACGGCATCCCTACTACTATGACGCATCGGCCCAACTCATCACTAAAAATTAATGTGCGCGCGTATGAATAGATATGAAATGATTTATAATTTATAATACTTTGGTCATAACTAGACTAGGAGTTATAAAGTGGAATACAAAATTCTATAGAATAATGTAACAATACCTGAAATTCAGTCCTTCGCTCAGTTTGCCGCCAACAACACTCAACAACAAGGCACCTGTGAGACCAGCATTCTTACTTTTTATAGAAGCAGCAAACTTATTGAGAACCTACAAAACATAGACATTTTGTACAACACTTATTATGCATAACAACATTCTGTTTAGTCCAAGGGACCCATGAGGGATGTAGTGTCACAGTGAGAGCAAAAATGGCAAGAGTTGACAATATGACGAGATCGAAACTTGTTCAATTACTGGGTCAATTGTTAATCAAATATCGCCATTAAACTAAAAAAAAATATTTGTAGCTGATATCCAAAATCAGTAAATATTATTTTATCTGTCTAGAATCGAACATTAGACTGAATCAATAAGTTTGTAAGTATTGTTTGAACATCAGGCCATGAGAAATAAAAATGCCCGAGTTCAAACATTTATACCTTTAATTTATGTACTGTTAATAAATTATACCTGATCAACTTCATTAGCAGATTTAGGCTCTCGAAACACAGCCTTTCTCTTGGTAATGGCGTCAATAATATTGTTTTTCTTCAGATGGTCGTACACGGTCTGCTCGTACGAGTAGGAGGGCAGGAAGCACACCACGCCGCCCGGCACGATACTGCAGATATTGCGGAGGATACGACCCACTTCTGACAGCTAGAACAAAGAATAACATCTGTACTAATAATATAAAACTGAAGAGTTTGTTTGAACGCGCTCATCTTTGGAACTGCTAGTTCGAATTGAAAAAATCTTTTTGTGTTGAATAGTCCAGTCATTGAGGAAAACTATGGGCGATATATAACATCACGCTACGACCAATAGGAGCGGAGCAACAAGTTTCCCGAACCGAACTGCGGGCGTCTTCTAGTTTTAAATATTCCACAAATTTAAAAATTTTGGCTTTAAAAATACCGTCTAAATATGCTTGCGAATGTTTGTTTTGTATACAAAAATCTCAACTTCTTCCTTACAAAAACAACAAAAACTTACATACCAACTCATCAGACATCCGATGCTCATACGAGAAGTTCAGCCCAACACCAGTGGGCCCGGCGGACAGACAGACAGCGAGGACGTTCTCTTTCGGGACCACGTGCTCGCACTTGACTACGTTCACCACGTCGTCATTGGTATTGCTCGTTAATAGTGAGCGGAATTCGCTCACCGGCTCCATTGTACCGCCGGCTACGATCACCTGCAAACATGTATTTTGGCCTATACTATTTATGTAGGGTAAACTCAGGAGTACTTAGCCGCCGTTTAATAATAAATTGGCGTCTGAAATTTCATTTTAATGAGAATTGCATTATAGTTAACGCTACCTTTAAGAAGTTTACATAATCCAGTAGTTATCTCCATTTTTCTTATTAAAATGCACTGAATTTTCAATTGGCCAATAACTTAATGGTGGCCAATAACACCTCAGGTTCCCTACATTAATAATTGTTTTCTGTATTCATAATTACATTTTGCTCATCACATCTTGTAACAATACGTCCCCACCATGGGCGAAGCCAGATAATAGAGGGGGACAGCTGCCCCACTCTGGATCTCTGATGAGTTACCTACTGTTATGGAACCCCTTGGAAAAATCAGCCTTAAAAATCCGATCCCCCCACCCCTGAATTAGACACTGAAGATTAAGAACTGGGTACACCCATGGTCCTTACAAAGACAAAAGAGCACTCACAGAACGACAGAGATTAACAACTTCAGCAAAGTGCTCAGCGGGGTTCAGCAGCAAGTATTTAACAAATGCGGCGTCTTTAGAATTATTCACTAACACCCGTCCATTCTCGCTGCGGTCGCACAGCATCTCCAGGAAATCTAGTAGTGCATACAGCCCGCTGCCTGCTGAGGTCTCTGTTGGTACCTGAAATTGTTAATAAAACATTTTTTTTATACAGAATAATGTCTATGAAATGAAATGTTCATAGTTGATAATGACTGTGGCTTCATTCTATAGAGGACCCATTACTGAGCACAAGTCCCTCCTCATGATTGAGAAGAGCTAGAGCACTCCTTCACGCTGCTCCAGTGCAGATAAGTAAAGAGGTTTATGTGGCAACCCAAGTATCGGAAGTTTTCATGTTAGAAGGCCTCTGACATGGCTTAATGACTGCTAACTATCGACAACTACCAGGACGTCGGTCATACGTGACCTCTAAAGCGCGGAATGGTTCAAGAAATTTTGCAACTTAACAAAAAAAGATCTACCTGTTTGACATCCACATTGACTTCCACAACCTCTTCTTTGTCAGTTTTTTTCTTTGATATGTTACTCAAGAACGATTGCAAAGGGTTCTTTTTATTTGCATTACTTTTACGCATGATTTCCTCTTCCAATGCTTGTTGATTGTACCTCATTGAGAAGCCATGGAGTTTTGGCGCTAGTCTTGAATTTCTGCAGAATTCCACTAGAGGTCTAAGGTTTAAATGGTCTATTTCTGCTTTGATGACAAAGTCCTCCAATGTAAATATTGCTGCATTCTGTTCTTTCTCAGCTTGCGGTTTGAGCATGCCTGGAATATTGTTTCAAAAAATATAAATGACATACATGTTATTCAGACCAAATTTTCATTTCAAATATACAAGTTTAGATATTGGATTATGACAATTTACCCACTTTGTTGTAACATAGCATTTCAGAGATGAATGTTACAAAATAACTAATAACTGCAAAATCCACAAATAATATCGGAAAATAAGTGAAATCTTGTAATTTATACATGATTTGGTTTTGGATGGGGTGCCCCATGGTCAAATGAGCCAATAAAAATAACAAACCTTACCCAACAATTTGCCAACAATAAAATTGACTTGATTCAACTGCAACAGATTCTTACTGCTGAGTTTGGACCTGTACCTATTGATGTAGTATTGCAGGTACGTCTTCACAGACGACATCTGCTTGAGGCTCACTGGCGCGGAGTGGGCGTTCTCCAGCGCCGCCGTGAGACCGTGGGCTTCGTCCAGAATCAACACATTATTCTTCAGCTTCAGGGAAACCCCTGACCGGGCCCCTGAACTTACTATGCCTGCATGACTTATAAGTACTACCTGGAAAACATACAAATTCTGTTTTAATTACAGTAATAAGTAGTAAAGTATCGTAGGTATATATTAGTAGCAGTAGTATATGCACCCAAAACACATAAAAATAATATGACAATCAATTTTATATTGCATAAATCCTACATAATACAAACGGCCACAATAGATCAGAAATGCTTGCAGTGGCCTCATGGGGATACTTGTTCCCCATGCCCTTACACTCAATAATAATACATAAATACAAGAGTAAATACAGAGTTTATCACATCATTTCTCAATGGTTGAAATAATCAGTTGTCCGTGTGGGAATGAGTTGTGATATTTTAAAATCTTCATTCATAAAAACGTAAATAAATAGATAATCATAAAATGGCTCAGGTAAATTTCATTCACCCCAATCTTTGGAAAACAGCTTGTAAATCCTTACCTCAGCATCATCCAAAGCCATCCTTGTAGCATAATACGGACAGGCCTTCAATTCTTTCCCACACTTAACTAGGTCCTCCATATCTAGTATATCTACCAAAAGTCTGTCTTTCAAACGACCTATACTAGTCTGATTGTAATAAGGACAAGATGTACATGAATTTGTCTTGGTTTTTTTGAGGACTTTCCCATCATCCCCAACTGATGTTGATTTTGTTTTGGACTTTTGCATGTCTAAGCATCTGAAAAAAGTGGTTTGTAACTAAAGCACTACATTAAGTAAAATTTTTATTAACACCATCACAAAATACCTCAAACTTTGTATGACATTGTGTATCTAGAATTATTAGATTGATAAATCTAACCTTATCTTAGTTTTCAGTCAGTTTCAGATGAAGTCAACTTAGGTTTTAAAAAAAAGTGTGCACCTTTTTCATCCATCCATCCATGGCAATTGGAACCTCTGAAACTTTGTCTACCAACTCAGTAGGGCATTTACTATATGCCACAAATAAGCTTAATTATTTATCCATTGGTCACATAAATTTACAGATATTTGACCATGTTTCTTTCTTTCATTCACATTTTGGTGGGATACAAAACAATGATGATAAAGAGAAACTCACCTTTCATTAATCAAATTTACATTTTTGAGTTTAGTGACATCAGAATTGATGCAGTAATGTTGTCTAGAAGCAAGTGTTACTACCCTTGTGTCACCGTTAAATACTGTCCGTTTGATTTCCCCCACAAATTGTGATATTTGGCTGTGAGTTCTGCTACTGATGTATATCTGTAAAATTAATTAATAATAAACAGAAGCGAAATGAAGCAAGAAACCTGCATTATTCCTGGCTATTCATAACCAAACATTTTCTAAATATCTACTACCTTTGTGAATGGATCATCAATATCATCATCTACAGTATTTTCATCATCATCATCATCTGACTGTTCATTGTTTTCACAATCATTAACAATCAAATAATCTTCATCAACATCTTGAACATCTGTCTCCTCATGAAGATCTTTCTCATCCTTTTTTTCATATTTGTGTTTATCAACTTGCAAATAACTGTCACATTTACTATTGATATTAGATTTTTGCTTAACAACTCGTTTTTGTAATTCTTTGAAAGCCTCAATTCTTTTCTTTATTTTATCTAGCTTATTTTGTAAAGTTATAAGTGTCTGGTTCTTTTTTATTTTCTCGTACTCTTCTTGAAGCCAATCACCTGAGCCTGCAGAAAATAAAGGTTTGATAGACACAATACATCAGAAAAATAAGGAAAAGCTAAACATATTTCTAAAGTCTTTAGGTTTAGATTAGGTTACACTTTTTACCTTCTTGACTTTTCATTTCATTTTTAATTTCTTCTATAGCCTTCATCAAATCCTCTATAACTTTATTATTGCTATCTTTTAGCCACTGGAGCGCACCACAACAAATACTTAAAGATTTACCAGTTCCCGTAGGGCTTTCAAAGATACCCAATTTACTGTTTTCGATAGTTAAATAAAGTTCTTTCATAAACTTTTCCTGAATGGGGTAAGGTTGAAAAGGAAAGGGGAAGACGGGATCCATATCAGATTGTTTTATAGCGTTTGTAGTTAAATATTTGAGTTTTATTAAAGAACAATTTTAGGTAAACTTAATTAAATTTAAATCCTGATATAATACAAAACACATTACAAATAACTGCTGAAACTGAAAATACAATTTCAGTTTCTGTATACCGCCAAGTTTCATGTCAATCATCAGAATTAGCACTGTCAGTGTCAATAGTGTCAATAGTGTCATGTCAACAATGACTATTGACAGTTGCCAACACCACAGAATTTTTTTTTAATTTTTTTGACACATTAATGATGCGTTCCACTAATGCTACAAACGATCACGCCCGCGAATGCTGTTTTTGTGTTCCACTTTGAATTGTACAATCTTGTACCCTATAGGAACAAACCACAGACTTATAAAAAAATAAGCAGACTAACATATTCGAGAAAAAAGCGTGCTACTAGTGTGCAGTATGTCTATGTAGTTGTAACTAGCACGGTGCTAGTTACAACTACATAGACATACTGCACACATTGACAATTCTCATACGAAATGTTGTCTATGGTTCTCATACAAAAAGTGAGCTTCTTGTAGCTTATCAAAATGGCGAAATTGCTTCAACCCCATTTTGTCTGTGTGCGTGAGTGTTGCAACAACAAAAATTAAACGAGATAGATTTTGTACGTGTCATGGGAGAGAAAGAGATGAAACTATTGCTTACATACGTCTTTGTAGTGGTGAAAATAATGTTAGGTCTGCTTATTTCTTTTTTATTACTCTGTGAGTTAAAAATAACAGAACGATCATGGCTGCGTTCCGTAACTCGACCAAAACGCCCAAAACGTTCAAATTTCTATGAAAAAGTGACATTTTGGGCGTTTTGGTCGAGTTACGGAACGATGGCCCAGGGGAACGGTTTGTATTGTTTTGAGCATTGTGACTATAATTGGAACATGCCCTTAAAATTTTATCTGTGATCAATACTTTAGATTGTCAATGTGACATTCGTCATACACTTCACAAGTTGACACTTTTCACTGCGCTCGTAACAATGACAATGTCACCACTGTCACCAGTACTTTCAAATGTTGTTGAAAATGAAGAAACTTTCATCAATAAATTCAATAACATCAATTTATAACAATTAAAAGCAATAATTGAAAGGTAGATAAATAATGATCTGTAAGTTTTACGTGAGGAAGGTATTCTGTTTTCGTTTTTTTCGCCTTATTCTGTCTAATAAGATTTTTGTTTGTTTTTCAGGTGCAATTTCTTTGTATAGCAGAATCGTTGTGTGCGAATCAAGTACTCCACCTACCAACTCGATATAAGGCAATAAAAACAAAATGAATGTTGAAATCTTAGCCGCTGCCGCGGTGTACTTGTTTTCTACATATAATCATTACTTAAACATAGCATTCAAGCAAAACAGAGCCATGCGGAGATACAAAGTGCTTAAAAAAATGAACGAGACAAAACAGCTGGAGATGAAACGACGTTGCATGATGATGTCAGTGCAACGAAAGCGTAAAAGGTGAGTAAAAACTGGAGGAGCCAAGCATTTATAAAATATTTTTACATGTGGTTTAAAATAATTGCATGTTTATTTCAGACAGGATATGAACCGTCAGTTTGTTCAACTCCTTGGTGAACCATCTGGAGAATTTTGGAATTTTGTTCATATGTCAAGTGCTGACTTTGAATACTTGTTACAAAAGATAACTCCAATAATTGCAAAAAGAAACACTCGTTGGAGAGAATCAATACCAGCAAAAATAAGATTGGCATTAACTCTGAGGTTCTTAACCACTGGGGATTCATATGGAAATTTAAGTGACATGTTTAAGATAGAAACTGCAGTAATAACTAGAACAATACCAGAAGTTTGCTTGGCTATCAATGACATTCTAAGTGACATGATCAAAGTAAGTAAATAAAGAGAAATTATACTAATATTTTTTTCTGTCAGTAGCTGCTTAAAAAGCAGGGGGCCGGATGATAAGTAGTCACCGTAAAGATCAGCGACATCAGAGCCACAGACATGTGCCAGCCAAGAAACAAGCATCTACTGAACAACTTGTTAGTCTACTTCAAAAAATTAACGGGTAAGAATTGTGTCACTTGATTTTAATTGCTTACACCCTCATACTGCCAAAATAGGGTTCACTGTGTAGCATGTACAACACAAGAAATCTATGATATATTACTTATGACCAATCTGCAAAAAAACACCAAAATATAATAATTATGACCAGATATCAAACCTGCAACCCCTTGCTTCATAGGTTGTTACGACAAGGCTATGGGGTTATCAGAATATAAAATATGATTGCCTAATATGAGCTTTATACTGCTGTGATGAAAGATTTGACTATTTTTTAAATAGTTATTTTGTTTTTCCAAATTAGTTGACTTCATATTTTATTTATTTTCAGATACCATCAAGTGAAGAAGAATGGCTTGCCTTATCTGAGGGTTTCAATTTTCCCCATTGCTTGGGAGCGTTGGATGGGAAACACATTACAATATCACCATCGTGTTACACAGGAACAGAATATGTTAATTACATTGGAACTTTCAGCATTGTACTTTTGTCATTAATTGACAGTGACTACTGCTTCACTTTTGCTGATGTTTTATCTGAAGGTAGAACAAGTGATGATGATGAGTTAAACCAAAGTGTTTTGTGGCAAAGAATAACTAGTAATGAACTTAATTTACCCAACAGTACACAAATAGATGAAACCAATATTTTACCATATGTATTTCTGGGAGATGAGACATTTCCTCATCACAATTATATTTTGAAACCATTTAGTGGAGATCCTTTGGCTGGCACGCCACAACGAGTCTTCAACCAACACCTTGCCAGATCACGTACCGTTGTTGAAAATACTTTCGGGATTATGTCTTCAGTATTCAAAGTCTTCAAGAAACCCATACCTTTGGATGCAGAAAAATCCTCAATAGCTACTCTTACTTGCATTTTATTGCATAACTTTTTGAGGAAAAGCAACACCTCTAGGGAAATTTATAGTCCGCCAGGATCATTAGACATTTATTCTCACAATGAATTAGTAAGTCCTGGTTCATGGAGAAATAAAAGTCGAAGTAGTTTTATACCACTGCGTCCTGCAGGTTGTTCCGAGGATAAGGCGGAAGAATGTGCAGGTCAAATAAGAGCAGATTTCATGAAACATTTATACACAAACCTAACCCGAAATTAATAACTGGGATAGTGTGCAATTTTTGTGAATGTTATTTCATAGAAATAAAATGATGCCAATGTTTATAATAATTTTTATTCCATCATCCATAGGCCAAGAGAATACGTAACGCGACAATCTCGTACTTAATAAGTTGTGACATTGTCTGCAAAGGGTTCAGTTCCCGGCTGAGGCAAACATTTATGTCATGATAAGTAAGTACATAATATCACAAAATAGCCAATAACAGAAGTTAAGCTCATGTATGTACCTCAATTTAGGTTACGTATGTGTGCGTTATGCTTAGGGATAACGACTCCACAATGGTCTTGTATTGGGTCTTGTTATTTAAATCATTGGTATGGATTAAACGGGAAAACAAAAATAAAGGAGCTCCATGTTTCTTTTTCAAAATGTTTAAGTATATTATGTATTATGTACATATTGCTGAAGTATATTTTTAAATAAAATGTTATATTGGTTACATTATTCATAACATCATAACTGTGTTCAGCTGATATTAAGAAGCAAAGGTTATTAATTAATTAATGCAAATTGCTTTCATGCTTTACTAGAACTATCTTGGGGTTGACGAGAAGGTTGTCTTTTATGTACATTAGGTTTTCGCAGTCTGTGAAAGTTGGGCATTACTCTCCCCAGGAAATCTAGCTGAAGTAATTGGGATGGTTGCTTCTCCAAAGCCTCCCTGATGTGATGATCTGATCCCCAGATTACTGTGTTATCTGGTAGTGATTGGGGAGCTGTAAGACTACAAGCTGCACCTGAAATAAATAGTAAAAAATGCTTTATAAAGGTACTGCTTTGTATTGAATTTTAGACCAAAGCATTGTCAAATATGAAAGTAATACAAAAACCCTCAAACACATAACAGTACAGAGTACATGATGTTAAACCATACCTTGTAAATTCTCTACGAACTTGTTAATATTTATTTTCTCAAAATAATTTTTAATTTAGTTTTTTCCAAGTCTTGTTACAAATGAAAATCTCACTTAGGAGGATTCAGACAATACTCACCTATAACACATCCACTGCCAATCTTGACATCAACTCCAACAAAGGAGCGACATTCAAACACATTGCTCTCTCCAATGTGACCGCAAGGAGATTCTAGACGACAGCCCACTTCAAACACATTGTGCGCACCTATGAACAGAGGCTTGGGTGGATTTTCTTGTTTGTCACTCTTCCTGCAAAGTTATCAAATATGTTTTATTTTTTATAAAAGTTGGGCATTATTATTACAAAAATAACTGGGCATGGGACAGAAGTACACCCATAGGGCAAATGTGATCATTTCTTATCTCCTTTTTTTATTTCTTATTAGGTAGTGCTTGACAACGATCCCACCTGATGGTAAGTGGTGTTCTAGCCAATAAAATATTTTCTTTTATTGTAATTTCAGATAGCATGAAGTGGTTAAATCAAAATGTATGGTTTTCTGAATAAAAATTATAGTCTGAGGTCTTGTTCTATTTACTGTACAAGTAGAAATTAGGTACATGTTTTAGACATAATTTTAACCAATATGTGTAACAATGATGTTGAGGAGGTTTATATACTCGAGGTTTTATTAGTGTTATTGAGGATTATTTTTACTGAAAAGATTTTACAGAGCCTGACAATGTGTTTTGTAATGGCAATTTGAATCCAATTTTTTTTAATAAATATATATATATAATGGTGTTCCGTACTTATGAATTATAGTAGAATATTCCTCTATTATACAAAACTCTGCAATAATGATAGGTCCTCCTTCAGCAATTATTGTTACTCTAGGGTGGATAACTGTACCACTCCCAATAGTTATGTCTCCCTCCAAGGTACAATCCTCGCAGACCGTAGCTCCCGGCAATATTTTAACACTGCAATTGTGTTCATGAAAATTAAGTGGCGGTGAATAGAATTATAATTTTACCAAATAATTAGGTATTTATACCAACTTATGCGACATGGTCACTTTCTACGACGATTAGTCGTAAGATTGCTAAAATTTGACTTAACTTGCTAAACAAGTGTCTTATTCAATTTAAGCACTGTTAATGTTCACTACCTACAAAAAGAAAGTTTTCTTCTTTTTACTAAATTCTTTTAAATTAAACTTTGAGTTTGAGACTGAGAACAAGCTAGAGGCTAGAGGTCACAGAACAAGCAAAACATTAGTCATCCATTGACAGCTGACTAGTGACTACTTGTCATTGTTAATTGTCAATTGTCCATCCATAAAAATTGACATTGACAAATTGACCATGTCAATTTTTATTTTTTACACGCCCATCTCCATCTCCATGCCCATTTATTGCCACAGAATATTAAGGAGTTACGCCGGCTCCACACGTTGGCCCCAACGTTGGGACCGTTATTTCGTGAGGCATCTACACGTTGGCTATTATGCCAGTTGTGCCCCGTCAGAGCCAATGTTAAGATGTCCGATACAGAGATCGAAATTGCTGTTAGCGCTTTTACAGTACTGACTGCATAATTATACTTAGGTACCTTATGTTTTATGAAAAAAAAAGAAACGGCCACGTCGAAGAACGTGGTGGATGACGACACATGATAAAACTATAATAATAATAACCAATGATAAATAAATATTATACCTCGAATATTACAGAACAGTCTAAAAATATTATACAATCATCCTTCAACGAACATTCTTCTGCAAAAGGCGACAATAATTAACACTTGCGGAAGAGTAAGAAAATTTTTAAACTTGGACGTATAACTATTTTATTAATTAAACAAAATCTATTGTCGTTTGCCTAATAGATGTGCATTGTGCACTACCCCAGAAGTATCAGTTAAATATTACAGGTAATAATTAACAGAAATAATAATAACTATATAGGTAACTTAAAATTCAATTGCGTAAATCATTCACATATCATGCATCAGCAGCTATTAAGTTTTCATTTTTGTGGTCATTCCGACTTGCGGTTCATAATATTGGATGTGCCTGGTATATTTCTAAGAAATCTAAGAATTCTAAAAGTTTTTCATTTGTCCATGTGGATTTTGATGATATGGACGCCATTGTCGCTCGATTTCTAAACGTGTGTACTCGCTACCTGCTGCAACAAGACTGAGCGAACCGCCAACGTGTGATTAGTTGATTACGTGTGGACGGATCGCGAACGTTGGCTAAAATTCCTTTGATAAAACCGACACGCGCCGGCCAACTCCCAACGCTCGCCCCAACGTTGGCGCCATTCTACACGCATTCACTCGATTCGCATTCACGCGATTTTCTAGCTCCACATGTTAGGCGAGTAGCGTTGGCGCGAACGTTGGCACCAACGTGTGGAGCCGGCCTTAGGATATCTATACTAATAATATAAAGCGGAAGAGTTTGTTAGTTTGTTCTTTGAACACGCTAATCTCAGGAACTGGCCCGATATAAAAAAAATCTTTCTGTTTTGAATAGTCCATTTACTGAGGAAGGCTATAGCCCCCAACGTTGGGGCCATTGGCATCCACACGTTGGACGTGTAGCCACAATTTTGTGGTGTAGCGTTGAGGGCCCACGTGTAGAGCCGGCCTAACTGTTTAAACCCTGGCTTCACTGCACTGCTCTACTCTTTATCTCTATGGTAATTAGTGGTACTGGCACAAAATAAGGAATACAGAAATAAAGAAATACAGAAGTTTGGGGGCTTTAAATCATTGATCTATAATATATTCCTATCTCTATGCTTTAAATTATACAATACTACCTGACCACAATAATTAGGCGCATGTCAGATAGCAGTCACGCGGGCCCCCCACCCCGCTCTAGCCCCGCGCGTCCCCTAGTGAGGCGCAGTCGTGTACAATTGTACATTAAGGTCATTTAGACTAGGCTGATGTGAACTTCGTTTTCCGAGATGTTTGCGCAGGTACAGTAACTGACCAAGTACAGGTGGTAGGGCCTAGAGCTCACCCGGGGAAGTACCACCGCCCGCCACGGTACTTTGTACCATTCCTACCGTGTAATAATTGTTTTAAGAACAATTGTGTTCCGGATAGGAAGGTGTGGTGCCGGTTACACTTTTTAGAGGCGACCATCTCAGTCCTCAGGGGTAGCAACGCATGTGTGACCGAATTAGAAAGAGACTCATTGAGTCTAGTTCTGGGTCGGTCACAGTTGTTATGGGCGGCAGCGGAAGGTGGTGCTGCATGCTCGTTTGCTATCTTAATTCCATAAAAAAAATTGTACCTCCATTAAACATTCACCATGGTACTTTTGGTACTACTGCAGAATGTACTACGTATTCCCATCCCTATTTCCAATGACGTCTTAACTGACATGCGCCTAATTATCGTGGTCGGCTAGCTATAGGTACCTAGTCGGCACAATCATAAGATTCCGATATGACGTCTGTCATGTATGAACACTAACTAACCTTGTATGGACGTCTTCAATTTACTTATTACGGAAATATATTTTTTTAATTTGAACCGCTGGTAATGATACTATGAAGTGAAGATATTTCGTAGTGAATGATAGGTCACTTTGGTTAAATTATGCAATGCACTATTTACTGTGCTTATACAGTACACAGTTTATATTTATTATCAATGCAGCTTTATAAGTAGGTACATAATGTACTTGTGAATCCACCTCCTTTTCGCTTTGGAAAATTGTTTTTATGTTTACAGATAATAAACACTTCTTCCCATTTTTGCAACATATTTTATTGGTACATCGCTTCTATTGCTCGTAGCATGATGTTATAAAATTGCCCACAGTGTGTTAAATATTTTAATTAGGCATTAGTCCGTAATATTAAACGCAAGTAACTAGCGGGTTAAACGAATTTGAGTAATATTGTTTACTTACTACGAGTATTTAGATAGGTACTTACTTACTTATACGTACTTACATAGGTAAATATTAGAAATTCTGGCGAAATATGTAAACCATTCCTGCTTGTTTTTTATTTGTGTTATTTATAAATTGTTTAAATAATTTTATTTTATTTTAATCAGTTTACATCATAAATTGTGTAAAATTGAACAAATATTTAAGACGTCACTACAATGTTTTATAAGGAGGCTGGATTTATAGTTATGTGACCTCTTGAAACAATTTATGAATCGACCATAATCGATACATTACTATAATCGAAAGTATGTGCTACCATGTCACACCCAAAATACAAATAGTTATAGATTCCTTAATATGTCTAAAGCATTGCGATTTTTCGTAGCTATTATAAATTCTTGATACATACGTTTTTAAGCCTTTTCCACTCAAATCGGATAATTATTAACCGTTTAATAGTTTCTTCGTTTTCACTAGATTAATGAAATTTCCATTTTAATAACTAATATAATTTCCTCACCTTAACTTACTAGTCAAATTGTCTTATTATCCCTTTCGGTGTTAATCTCAACGCTACATCTGTTTTTACCTGATTTTAAGAAAACAATCAGAGGTCGGTTTATAAATTATCGTTCCGAACTTAATTAACGAAACGATTAGAAAGTCTTATTACTTATAATCGGTTAAATTTATAAATCGGTTTATTTAATGCATCGATTTTTGTTGTACTTCACTATTGTCACTGTGATGACAGCCTTCACAGCCTTCATATCGGAATCTTATGATTGTGCCGACTATAATTTGCAGAGCTCTAACCATAGAGATATTACAATAGAGTGGGTGAGCGTGAGCCATACGGCTGCCCATAGATTGAATTCGCCCCCGGTTAGAAAGAGAAACAACGATAATGGTAATTAACTATTTCTCTCCGATCCCGAGGAGCCAGAAAGAGAAAGGTGATTACTAAAGATTGCGTCTCTTTTTATCCTAGGTACGCTCTGAAGCCTCGCCAGAAAGAGAAAGGTGATTACTAAAGATTTCGTCTCTTTTTATCCGAGGTACGCTCTGAAGCCTGGCTTCTGCCCTCTAGTGTAATATCTCTATGGCTCTAACTCTCTTTCTCTCTCTCTCTCGTCTCTTTTAATCCTAGGTACGCTCTGAAGCCTATTCAGTAAGAGAAACTTGATTACTAAAGATTTCGTCTCTTTTTATCCGAGGTACGCTTGTGGCTACGCTCTCTGAAGCCTGGCTTCTGCCACAACTTCTGCCCTCTAGAGTATTATCTCTATGGTTTTGTTAGTGAAGCCATTTGTGACTTGTGTAGGTATAGTTATAGTTAATTTGGTTAATTTATCGTATACAGATATTGTGTATAGTTGGGCCATTTTAATAGGCCACATTTGACAGTTCGTCAAAATTTTCCGAAGTAACCTTGTGAGGGAGGCACCCCATAGTATCTAATACATTCCATACTAGATATTGTTAAACTTTTTACACTTAAAAGTAAGGAACTGACGTCGTTACAAAGTTACGTCAGTGCACTCTTTTTCTTTTTAAATATCAGGGATGGTACCGAAAGAAACAGATGAGTAGATAAGTTGAATTCGAGAAGTCGAACTAATCGTCAAAAAGTATTTCACGATTACAAAATAAAATGTATTTTAATACAAACAAAATTAATTTTATTACATTTTAGGCCAAAAAATATGTAATTATTCATTTATATAATAACGTCTGGCTCAAAAGTCAGTATCTAGAAACGTGAAATGTTACAAAAAAGTCATGATTACATTTCGCGCCATTATTTTGACGCATTATTTTTGTCATTTTTTTAGTCGTTGTGTGAACTGTGCGTTTATTAATACTTTTTATAACAATCGCATTCAATTTACAGATGTTTGAAGTCCTTATCGATTTATTCAATTTAATCGATGTTTTTCAGCAGGTTATCTTCACTATGAAGCAAAGACAAACAGTTGTCAAATGTGGCCTATTAAAATGGCCCAACTTTAGAGAGAGCATGAGCACGCATGAGAGAAAGAGAGAGAGGTAAATCTTCATTCTTCTGTAATCTGTTTGACTTTGCAATGGCAACAAAATAAAAAATAGCAGCTTGTCTCAGAGTCAAAACCTCTCCATAGATTTTCTAAAGAGTTTTTATTCCTTGTCCCAGACGGGCAGTCAAAGAGTAATATAATACATCGGAAACGGGCAGTATACAGTCATCGGTTCCCACATTTTATGTACCTGTTTACGTCGTTTATTTTATATTTTTACACTATAAATTGACTATAAACTAATTTTGAAGCAATATCCAAATCAGTTTCGTGTTTCAAATCGGCTTGTGTTTTTCTGTTCGTGTAAATCCAAGAATGGAAACTGGATTGGTGGCTGTGAGTAGATAACTGAAAAAGACTGCGTTATCATTTGCTCAATATACCGTTCGAGGAAGGATGATATCGTTTCGTTTGATGCACTGAGTGTTGACGCCATGTTGTTGTTTGCTCTGTGAATATTATCTCGTGTCGACTCGATCCTGGTATGGGTATACGGTGTTGGACAAAAAGTGTCTGAGTATGTTGGAAGATGTTCCGATCCACGGTAGCCGAAGCGACCTCAGGAGTAAACCGCCGGCGCACCAGAGAAACCTCAGTTTGGACTTCAGGTATGTACCCAATGTATATTATTTTGATGACAAACTTCAAGCTGTCACTATATTATAACTGTTTATACGATTTGGCTACTGACAATAATTTGATTCGAAATCCAAGCTAAATCATAATAATTATGCACCTATATCTTTGTACACAACACCTTGAACATTTATGTACTTAAAATGAAACAATGTGTTATTATTGGTGAAAGGTATCAAATGAATTATTCATTCAATGACAGCCAATTGATAAGACTCTTCAAAATGGCTATGGTACCTTTGTGATATTTGTTTGTTTACACTTTACTCCTCTTGTTTGTACAGAAACTATCTATCTATTTTTCAACAGATTAAGCATTAAAATACAGTCACATTTATATATAAAAACATTGATTTAGATATCAGTAGTTGTGGGGAACGCCAATCCCCCCTTATACCTTTGTTATCAAGTGCTTTAATCCCCATTCGATTCCAGGTATATAAGAGACACTATGCATTCTTGACATGCATAGATGTCGTTGGAGTTTAATGAATTAAATATGACAATGAATTTAATAATAACATCTTAATTGCCAGTACATATTATAATAAACTATTCCATATCCATATTGAAATAATTTCATTAGCAATATCAGATAATCAATTATGTCATTAGAATTTCCTTATTAAGCATTTATTTATCATAATATTTTAAGCTGTCTTGAATTTTTCTTTATGAAATGTTATGTTGACATAAATCGGAGTAAATAACAAGTAATTCATCTGTATTGTTTAGGAAAAATAATAATTTTGTTCTTTCTAATCTCAATTGGTTTCAATTCAGTCATTGAAAGGGGCAATAAAGTGCAACTCAGATACAGGCCTTTGTTCAGATAAGTACATAATGTAATACATAAAAATTGAGCTAATTGTATTTAAAATGCTCCTATATGACCCCATATGACAAAGGCTTCTTTCAGATTCCTTCACTTCTCTCTATTGCAACATTTGCAACTCTCATCTATGTATTGTTTGGTAAAGCTTCGATATTGAGTCTGAAAAAGTTCTGAATGGTCTACCCTGTGTTTTTGTTTTTTTGTGCCGTGTGCAAATTAAATATTGAATCAATAATGGCAACAAATTATGGTAGAGCACTGACTGTTCATTAAAGTTACCTGGTTAAATGAGTGCAGTTTGCACTGTTTAATTTTAAATAAGATCATAGTAACAATATTGGCAAAAATAAACATGAATAAACCCCAGGTTCTTTGCCATAAATAATGCATATAAAAATATTATTTAATAATACTAAAAGTTTATTTATAAGTGTACCATAAGTAATTTATTCCATGTGTTTACATAACCACTAGTCCAATAGTTGTGTGTAAGTAACAGAATACTGTTAGTGTTACTTATACATATAACAATAGGTTCACATTTGTAGTAATATCAAATGTGTTTTATGGGTGCTAAATTCTTTGGTTTGTTATGGTTTGTTGTTAGATTATGACAAGGTAAAAGTTCCTTGTATTAATAAGGTAGCATAATTCCTTGTTATAGCAATACCTCACAGTTAAATTTGCATATTAGGAAGAAGTCTAAAGTATAATCAGATCTGACCAAATCATGTATGTGGAACTCAAGGATTCATTCATTTTGGCGATTGGCTTAACAGTTTTATTGTTGAGTGTCACTGACTTGTGTGATAGCTTCATTAGTAGCATTGCATCCTTAATTTAAGGTGTTGCTTTTAGAAAGTAGAGTTTTGATAGGACACCATATTATGTTAATCATTATTTTTACTACTAAATTTAATTAAACAGTGCATTAAGAGCTTAATTTTTTTAATTCTAACAGCTAATAAATGAGTAGATAATGCTCCTGATAGTAAGTGGTCACTAATATCATTGTATCCCAAGAAACACCAGTAATCATGGATATACCAGCTCCTGATTTGGGGGGTATTTGGAATATTTGTGGTAGAGCAGCAGTGACTATTACAGTAACAGTAAAGATGTCACCGATGTTTGCCGGCCTTGAATGAAAAAAATAGTAGTTCTTATACTCAGGTTACATGTCATAAGTACACCATTGTGGCATATAATCTAACAATAAGGGTTAACCCCAGTAAAGTAGTGAGGCAGTTATATGTTGTGGCACAGTAGGAAGTGGGATGTAGTTTAGTACTATCATAAACACTGTCATCAACTCCAAACTTTTATGTTTTATAGTCGCTATAAAATCAAGCTGAAATGAAAAGTAAATTAAGGATGAGAGTTCAGTTTTATGATGTCAGTTTATTGCTTTTGGGCCTTTACTTTTTGTTATTAGTACATTCTTAGAGTGCCTTTGACTAGATGTCTAAAACTATTTTTAACCTACTTAAAAAAATACTATTTGACTGTTTTTTTCCCATCTTTTTTTATGTGTGTTACCTCGATAACTTTTTACTGGAAGAACCAATTTTCATAATCCTTTTTTTATTTGAAAGCTAGTGCTGACAAGTACTAGAGTTAAGTTTTCACTACTTGTCTATATTGAAGTTGGTTTTTTTCTTTAAGGCTCAGTTATTAAAAGTTTAAAGTCAAACTAAGAAACTTAAGTTTATTTTATTAGTCTGCTAACAATGTTTGTTTCTGAAATTGTAGCTCTCTATCATTATCAACTCCTCTATGAGGACGGACTGAAAATAAAATTGATATGATTCAAGAACAGGTAGGTAGTGTCATCTTATAAGGGGCACTCCCTCTTCAGGGACACTTTCATACGCTGTGTTAATGTTTGGAATATAAATATGTGCGCCAGGGGGTTTGAGACATTTGGCAAGAATTAAGGAACAAGAATAAAATCCAACATAGATAGAGCAACATTGAATGAAATATTCTGTTTTATACTTGACCTTATAGACTTAAACTTAATTAATAGACAATTTGAATCATTGTTTGTTGGATTGACTGTTGGATTTAGATTTAAAACACATAACAAAAATAGAATGCAATAACATTTCATTTAAATGTTTTATCAACTTGAGACATTGAGCATATTATTATGATCTTGAATGTTAATAGCACTTGCTACATTAATAATTAAATTGCTATTGCTTAGGTACAGTAGTATGCCAATATTGATAAAACATATTATATGGGCACAGAACTACAACATTAAATGTCTTGTATCTTACAAGTGATAACATATTAATATTTATATGGTATAATAACTATTATATTCTGTCTTAAGTCTTAACTGAGAAGTAAATAAAATCAATGTCACCGTTTATGTCAGTCTGCAAACTTCTCATAGTATGTTCTGTCAATGTATTTACAATTCATTGTGGTTATGGTACACATTTACTTCCATAAATATGTAGAGGAATATAAAGAGAGTAAAAATGTTGATTGCATGATTTTTGTTCCATTGCAATAAAGTTCATTTTTCAATAAATTGGCATAACGCAATTTTCTGTTAGCTTTTTGTTTAATTAATCCATGGATTAATAATAATTAATGGATTAAATTAATTTACTAAGTACTTACTTAAATATACCTACTTAAATATACCTACTTGGAAGGAAAGTTTAAGTGCACTGAACAGTATTGTTTATGATATGCAGTGTATTGATCTTCAATGTGTAATAGGTTTTCCCGTACGTTGTTGGAACACCCCTGGTGTTTGATTACTGACACACGTAGGGCGTCTAACATTATCGATTTTCATGCATTGCATGCAAACTTTTATGAAATCTTGTTCAAACTATGTGGTATAGATATAAAATTTACATAAATTGTTATACCTAATCCGATATTTGTAATACATTACTCAGTTCTAGAATAGGATACCTATTTATTTTATGGAAACTATTATGTTGCCCTAGCAAACGTTCTGTATGGGGTGACGTTCAAGTTTGTCGAGTCGGGGGGATAAACAATAAAATATCATGTAGGATGTAGGTCTGTATTTTATCAGAAAACGTATACGGGCCCCAATTTTTTACCTTTAATTTGCGAGTACATTGAACTACTGTCGTATCTGGGACGAGTGGTGTTACAGAGGGTTTGAGTAAACATTCGCTGCTGGAATCTGGGCCAGTCTTCGAGCAGCGCCGGTTAGGTGAACGGACGAGGGCGAAAGTAAAAGTGGGCAGCGGATAACGTACGCCGGAAAGCGCTGCCCCATCGATTTCCTGACAAAACGGTGGGTCTTATTCACTTGTAATAAAGTCTATTTTACGTTTCTCGCGTTTTGAGTAATGTAGGTATGTATATTGCAGCTACCGTTCTCGGTGCAGTTGTAGAGATAGTTTCTATGAAATGTCTCGCCCTTGGGTTTCTTGAATGCTATGTTAATAGAAAGTCTAAATGGGTCTAACGAAGATGCATTTAACGAGCTTAACATGTCGTAAACGAAGCCAAGGATTATTATTATTTACAATGTTGAATGAAAGCGATACCCTACCTGGGTGTCCGCAAGTCTCTGTCGAATTAGGTCGAATTAGCTACCTACCTATATTTATTCCAGGTATTCGCATTAATGTTCTAGCAATTTGGCGATAAGTACCTATATACCTATTTTATAATCGATATGACGTCGGATCTCTTCTTCCCAATATTTTGTTTATTTATATTTTGAACACGTGAAAATACCGTATACCTACGTTGTTAATATAAAGACATTATGAATATTAATTAGCGTGTCAGCGGTTGAGGCAAATCAACGTATCCACATCCACATCCATTGTCGATTTGATTCGCACGCAATTTCCGCTGCTAATCGCTAGTAAGCTTTTGCTTCAAGCTAAATAGTCCTATTGGAGTTTTCTTAATATTGTTAAGGGATTACAGATTATTACTATTGTTAATATCTCAGTTTTATTCAGTGGCGTATTAATTAAAATAAAACATGCGTCAATCTGCTGAAATTGCGTCGAATTTCATTTAGCAGTTTTTGATCTTCTTAGTTATTAAAAAAAAATCAATAATATTAATTTTGGTTCCTATTGGCACTGTGAAGATGCCGAAATTTTTTTCTTATGTAGGTATTAGGTATCTCAATTTAACATGTACGTCATGTACCTACCAGAAATGGTTTCATTTTGTTTAGATATAAATTTCTTATATGAAACACCCGCAGCCCCTGGTCTGATGATCAAAATGTTGAACTGATTGATACTTGTACCTAACCCCGTTAAACAATCATGAAAGGTTAACTTCCGTAATCATCAAACCTTATCGTGACGTCGGTGACATTGTCATTCACCTGTTTTCTTATCTGTTTCCAAGAAATTTGGTTACTTTTCCATGAACGACTGATAATGAACTTTGAATGTCCTTTAATAATGCTTTGCAGGTATTTTTATTACCTCGATATTTTGTTGACACTAAAAATTCAATTACAGAGTGTAAACTCCTTAAATCCTACAGTTACCGCCAACCTCTCTTGTTAGTGTTAACCTTGCTGAGCTACGATTAGTAATAACACCTCTTTGTTCTTTTTAACTCAACCTGTGTATGCAGTTCTAGATATCAGTTGAACGTTTTACTCATCAGTAACACGTTGTCGATATACTTGGGGCTGAGACTACTAATTCAATTGTGTTATATTTGAATAGTTTGACACATATCGTATTTACAGATCGTGTCAAAAAGTGAGCGTCGGTCATCAGATCACTTACAACTTACAATCGTGCGTTTGATTATTTTTGTTGGTTTTTACGTTTTTAGCACAAATATACGACCTGTTGGTGCACGCGTACTGAAGGATTACATTAATAGATAATGTTCTCTTTCCATCCCTCAGTAACATGTATACATAGAGTTCTACCATTATCTTATCGTAATAATATGGATTAAGATTTAAGATACACACAATTATTGAGTTTCACCTGACAGGACCATATATTTTTAATAACACTAGGTACGCACATAGTCCCACACTGGGACTAACTACTTATGTTGTGGGTGCCGTGAACAATACACGCCCCCTTGAAAAAAATACGTTACATGATTCAATTTTCCGCCTCACCGAGGCGGAAGTAATCGAACCGACGACCCTACGAATGGCAGTCAGGCAAAGTCACAATTGCTCCATACAAATTATGAGAGGTTGGCAAGAGCACCCTAAATTAAGCCATCGAACGAGGTTAGTGTAATATTGCATATTTAATTGCATAATATTTACTCAACATTGTAAGTCCTAGTGCCTAAGCCATACAAAACATCTCTTAAGTATTGATTCTAACGTGACTAGCCTTGGTAGTTCCCTTTATGAAGCGCAGTTGCATAATTGTTGTGACAGTCAACTGCCTTGAGTAGTCTTGAGTTGTAACATGCATTTCTAGACTAAACCATACTAATAGTATACTTAATATTAATAGTTTGAGCCACTAAAATGCACTTTTAAAAGGCCAAGTAAAGCTCAAAACTCGCCCCTCTGCTCTGTTAATTGAAGAGTTTCCTTACGTAAAGCCAATCCTAAGCGTAATACCTATTCGGTTGTGCTTGTCATAAAATAACATCGTCATAGGCACTAAAGCGATATGTAAAATTTTAAGTCCTTAGAATAAAAATAGGAAGTAATTTTTAATTAACCAAATTGCAAGATTTGACTTACTAAAATTGCAAGATATAATTACACTACCTATAAACAAATAACAATTACTAAAGTATCGAAGTTTTCCTTAAAGTTGTAGCTCTAGTCCTGTTAACTAAACTAAAATTTTAAAACAAAAAATATCTCATGTACCAATTTTCCCCGTACAGTTTTGTTATTGGTATTGATGGTCTCAAAAGGTGTGTAAAACTTGCCAACGCGCCAATAGCCAACGTGATGGATTATGGTCTGTATCTACCGTCACTTTGTGAGAAGAGACGCGACCCTAACTTTAGGACAGTTATGGATTAGGTACAATGATGATCGATGACTTACGTGCAAATATTGTCAACATGTAATTATAATTGACATTTTACAATAAATCATGTAACCGTGAACTTTTTGTAATTTTACTAGACAGCGGTGTAAATTAAAGCTCTTAACTTCCTTTTGAAGTTAAGTCATTCAACTTTATGAAAGTACCTTGATGTGGGAACTCGGATTTATCCGTTTCCTATACATAATTAAAGGAAATTACATTTTACTGTTGTCGGCTACCGCAGTAACATGTTTTTAGCAACTCTTAAAGCCGATTCAGACATATCAGTGCAGTCACAGTGTCGTTACGTTACCGTACCGGCACAATACGAAGATTACGAAGTATTCTTTCATACTTATTGTATTGTCAGCACTGACACTTCTCAGTGTCAGTGCTTACAATGCCGAGAATGTGTGAAAGATTTGCCGCTACTGTGACGGAACTGTGACTTCACTGATAATGTCTGAATCGAGCCTTATCATTACTTTAAAAAAGCGTCCAGTGGCTATATGTATATTGCTATGTATAAGGTCAGGTGGGGTAAGAGGGACGCTGGGGGAAGAGTAACAGTAACTCGTAAAAAGAAAACTATAATGCCCAGCTCTATGGTGACTACGTGGATAAAACAATATTAGGCGTAGTTCAAATATTCTTGGATAGATTGCGCTGGAACACAGCAAGTAAGCGAGCAAAAGAGAAAAAAAATATCAGATGTCAAGCTAAAAAAACCAAGACCTAGCGGCGTTCCTTGTTTAAGTTAATTTTATTATTAAAAACATCAGTGTTGCGGTTTATTGCTATGGTAAGTGTATATATTACGTTTAATCTTTATTTTCTACGTATTACATTGTTTGTAACGTGTGTTTTTAGTGCTTTTTCGATGTCAATAATAACATAACCTTCAAAATGGCAAGCTGGGAAAGAGGAACGGCTATACCAGGTTAAGAGAAACATATCGACGGGTTCCGGGCTAATTGTATTAAGCGACACTCTGGGCGATATAGACTTTTATATATATTTGGAATCAGCGAATTTTTCTGCGTCTTTTGAGCTGGGTTTGGTGAAGATCGGAGCCCTTTTTTGTCGCTTAATACAACCGCAATTTTTGAGCCCATTTTGGACTGCAATGAATGAAGCGACACAAAATATTGACCAATTTAGGAACTGTGTACTTTATGCTCACTACCAAATACCAGACAGTCGCTTAAACTTTTTTTCCTGGAACAACAATTTATAGGTAACGTATGTTAAACCATTTAGCCTGACGTTATGAATCTATAGAAATGTCGCTTCATACAATTAGCCTCTCTGTTATATTCTTATCCATGGTCGCTTAATGCATTTAGCCTCTTTGTCAAATTCATACCCAGTGTCGTTTCATACATTTAGCTCTGTACATGAAATGTTAGATGTTGTCACTTCAACCATTTAGCTTGCAGTAGATAATAATATGTCAGTCGCATGAACTATTAAGGATTTCTACAGTAAATATTTAAAGATGGGTTAAACCCATTTTTCTTATTCAATGTTTGGTTTGCAGTGTCGTTTCAGTTATAACAAAAGTAAAGTTCTAGTACTTCAAACAGTTTATCTTAAACGGAATAAGAATAGCATACACATTAATACAATCAAAATTTTATATGGATTGACTATTATGACGTTGGTTAAAACAATGATTTTGGCGCCATCGCGATAAACCGCGCGAGTTTAAATGCCCCCGTCACCCCGCGCGGGCGCTTCAGGCGTCTCCCATCTCGCCGCGCATCTCCCCGCCGGCCGCCTCGCGGTAGAACGAGCGTATTATTCGAGGCAAATCGTAAGCAAGTTCGTACGTGTTTAGTGTTTTGTGGGCGCTGCGCAGAGCATTTGTCATCAATTTTGAATTTTATGGTGAGTTTATTACATTTTATTACTTAAGGATACATTTGTTTTACGTTTTGAAGAAAATATTGATTAGGTACTTTCTTAATACCATTGATTGATCCTACTAATATTAAATATAAATGCGAAAGTTTGTAAGGATGTGAGTGAGTGAGTGTGTGTATGTTTGTTGCCGTTTCACCCAAAAGCTACTGAACGGATTTTCATGAAACTTTGCAGTAATATAGCTTAGACATCGGAATAACATAATTTGTTAAAATTTATAGAGATTTTTGAAAGGACTGGTTCCCCGAAGCGAAGCGAGGGCAGGTTTACTAGTTATTAATAAAATTATAAAATAGGTAACTTGGAATCATTAAACTTCACTTGTACGATGATACTTATTGAATAGATGCAAGTGACAGGTGCAACTTTTAGGGTAAATTTAGGATAAACCATAGGGTAAATTTGCCGTATGATGCCGGTTTCGAAAAGAATCATTCCATTTCTTTCCTGCGGGAGTCATCTTCTTCTATGAGAGACAAACGGCCTAGTTTGTTTACTATTAGGCCTAGGTGTAGGTACTACACATAAAATACATTTTTAAAATAATATATTATACTGTGTTTTTGATATAATTCAAACAAATTTATTCACATTTCAGAACACAGAAGATACTGAAAATCTAAATATTGCAAGGACACAAAATAAAGAAGATACAGAAAATCATTCTATAACTGAAGTGGTGCACTGTCAACAAGAAGAAATATTACCCAGTCAAGAAAAAGAAAGAGAAAACGATGAATCTTTAGAAAATAGGGAGGACGAAATAGACCTGCCAAATTAAGCAATTTTCATTATGTCTGTTGAGAAAATAATAAGTGTTTAATATAAAGAAGAGGAAAAATAAATTAGAAAATAAGAAGTAAAAATTGATTGAATTTTAACTAAGATATTATTTTTTATAATTTTGATTATCGCTGTAGTGAACTACAAATTATTATTGCCATAGGAGCTAAAACATATTTTTGTTATTGAAGAGAAACTAGGGATAGTATCTATAATAGGTAAGAAAAGTTCTAATTTATTTTAACGAGAGATATTTTTGATTTGATTACTGAGAAAATTAGAAAAAAATATAGAAGAAAAGAAGCAAAGAAATGAAAACCAAATAAAGTTTCGTAAATTTTTTCGTTTATTGTGATTATTTTTAAAATAGCTTATTTTCGTTAGGTTCTATAGATAAACCGTTTTTTGAAGAGATTTTTCATTTTGTTTTTATAATTAGGTACAGTTCTTACATAATTATAAATGTTAAAGTTTAGAAATATATAAATAAATGTTAAAGTTTAGAAATGAAGAAGAAAGAATAACTGTGATACGACCTCAAATTAATAGAATAATTATTTTAGGTAATAAGACTGTAGACTACGTAATAAAAAGACTGTTTAACTTCTGATTCCTATACAATTGTCATAAAAACTTTAGTTGTTACCTTGGTAAGCTAAAAAGTTACTACTGTTTCTAGGTGATTGTCATTTTAAATAAACAACTTACCTTTGAACAATTTATAATGTGTGTTTTATTTCTCATTTCATAATTATTAACGAGATAGGTAGGACCCTATGTATGTACCTTTTAAATTATTAAAGTTTTAACCGCCAATTTCTGCAAACTTCATTAATCAAGTATGATTACAAACAATTTATTAAAAAAACATCAATCGCTTAAACTAATTAGCCATACATTAATAAGTATAAGATATGGCATTTAAACCAATTAGCTTAGGTTTGAAATATGACCAACTCTGATTACAGCATTTAGCTTCGAGCTATTATTTGCATGCCTAGGCGGTTTGGTCATTTAACCTGGAATAAGATATAATAAACGTAGGTGGTTGAGTCATTTAGCCTGGAATAAGAAACAATAATTATAGACGGTTAAGTCATTTAGCCTGGAACAAAAAAAAGTAAAATATGGGTCATTTTGTATTAAGCGACATTTATCTTCGATAAAAATAGGAATATTAGAAAAAAAATTAATCCGATTATGGGGAATATGCTATAAAAGCAGTAGCATCCATTTTTTTGAAAATATAATGCGGTTTACTAAAGTTATAATTTTTTTTCTAAAAATCGAAACTTTAAACTGCTCTGGTGTAAAGTTTCAAAAATGTCGGTTAATACAAATAGCCCGGAACCCGTCGATATGTTCCACTTTTCCTGTTTCAGGGGTAACAAACATATTTTAAAATCCGCTAAAATATAACACGTTCCGAAAATAGCCATGATTTGCTTTACTATTTATTTGTTACAGAAAAAAGCAAAATGCCTCGAGCTTACGTAAGAAAGACCGATAGAAGTTCTTACCCAAAGAAAAACTATTAGAAGCAGTTAGGGCCGTTAAAAGTGGCGCCATTCATTTCTATTTTTAACCGACTTCAAAAAAAGGGAGGTTCTGAGTTTGATCTGTATGTATGTGTATGATTTTGATGCAGTTTTCAGCATAGTATTTTTCAGACTTAGGAGAAGGTTTTAGGTATATAAGACGACTTAAAAAATGGAGTTTTGCACTTTAAAACGTGTTTTACGTATTGTCCGCCATAAGTTCGCATTTGGCTGAACCGATCTTAAAGTGGATTTCAGTACAGTAATTTTTAGAATTAGGAGAAGGTTTTTGGTAGCTTTACCGACTTAAAAAAATGGCGGTTCTTCTTTTTATTAATACAATCATTTAATAGCACAAAGAGTTTAGTACCTCTGACCTTACCTATATGTTCCTCTTACCCCAAATTTCGTTTTTGTTTGCTGTCATCCTAAAGAAGACCTTATTTAAAACGAGGCGAGGTTTAATTCCTTTTACTCAAAAAAATGTTTAAAACATGCTATGTTATACACTTAAAAACATAAGTTATTACTTAAAAATATCGAGTGTTCCTCTTACTCCAAATCTCAGGAAAGAGGAACATTTATAAGACCTAGCTTTGTTGCTAAATTGTGCCGTAATTACACGGAGAATTTAGTTCTGTGTCAAAAAAATGTAAGTATATTTCAAAACAGAAGATTTGTTTCTATTATTATCAAAGTAAATGTATAATTTTGATAGCTGAAGGCCAAAATATGAAAATACCAGTAAAGTATGTTTCTCTTACCCCACTTGACCCTAATACAAAATTTTTGTTGATAAAAACATTTGGAGAGAACACCAGCTCTGTTTTTAGAATACCTACCTATTAATTTTGTTTTGTTACCAAGACTTGTTTCTCGATCTTTTATTTAGCTGTTTCTCATTACTCGGTGTTTCTTAGTATATATTCCTATAAAAATATTTAAACCCGAAATGTGACGAGCTCGCAATTTGTGAGATTAAGTAACAATAACATTTTTTGGCCAGAGGTTTACTGAGCAAGTTAGACTTAGCGGTCTATAACCGACTTAACTTTCCATCTTTCTCCTCAAGGGAAAGTAATAAATCTTTTGCGCAGCGCGTAGTGTAAATGACTTTCTTGTAGCCTGACGCAAAGCAATGTACAAGTCAATACAAAACAGATGCGTAACAAATCAATCAATAACAATTGACTTTTAAAATAGAATGTCAGCGGCCTTCTAAGAGCGTGCGCGCACCTACCAAGGCGGCCGCCTCCATTGTGAATTGTGTATTTAGCCATTAGTGTTTAACAGAAATACGCCAGACGACCTCCCCTGGTATTATTCGTACTCACGAAATGTTCCCCATACACGTTAAATCGACGATGCCTTTGCATGTTTCTATACAACGGTAAAAGCTTCGTCGTGAGTCGCTTTGACCCATTAGTTGCCCGTTGCATGATGTAATTAATATTGAGACCTTGCTCCATGCTCCATCATGCAGCTCTTGTTTGGGTTGGTGAAAGGATTAGGATATTCCCGATGCTTTTGAAATTAGGTTAGGAGAGTCTCATCAAGCCTTTAGATTCTAAAGTTTAGAAGATGATCAGTATCAATGTCCTCCATAACCGATCTTCAATGAATTTGGCCACTACAACGTTTTAATTAAATCCCACACAAATGGTGACCGCGTCTATGATTATGGTATATATTGCAGATTCAAGATTGACAGCGAAAATTTAAAATGCCCGAAGTAAAAATTGCTTACCAGGTAAATTGATCTGTGAGCACATCTATTTGTTTTAGCGGGGATTGGCAATTCCATATCCTCAGCGTCCCTGGTATAATAGTTATCCGTCATCGTATGTACCTACCTGTTGTGTGTTGAAGCGGATAATTGTATCATATCGATTAGTCGTTGTCTGATAATATTATCCCATGTAATTATTTTGCCGTGTATCATCGTTTATCTGCGTAATATTTTTTGTTATCTCAATACAGGTAATTTATGTTTAAATATTTATAGGCACATAAATATTACCCATATAATGTGAAATGTCTGTTCATATATTTTTTCATATAATTTAAGAACCTATTTGAAAACGGCTTGAAGATCTTTAATTATAAGCATTGATATATGATTGATATATTACTGCTTTTTATAAAAAAAAACTTCAACCTCGATAAGCAGAGATAGCTCAAAAACTACTCGCCAGATGGCACTCTATTCAACATGTAGGTGTAAAGTTCACGTCACTACAAATTAATCAAGCCCAACACTAGATAACTGCAGTAAATCGTTGAGGAGTTCCCTCGACCGTCTTTCGGCTTCATCAGATCAACTCCAGACCTTCATGAAATTGTAGCGCTTTAATGTACTTATGAAAACATTAACAAACACACTAGTCGTCCCTACAATTTTCGAAAGTTGCCCTCAATTTCTCCGAGATGCCATCTTCAGATCCTAGTGCCAAACTGCGTACCAAACTGCGCATATCTACTTTACAACAAAAAAATCAGCCCATAAACGACGAAGATATCGCTGAACAAACATAAAAAAGCATATTATACGGTTGAATTGAAAACCTCCTTTTTTGAAGTCGGTTAAAAAGGAAGGAATACTTTTTAAACATTTTTATGCGTATAGCTGGGCAAAAAGGAGGAGACAGATCATCTCAGGGCGGATTGTCAATTTGTCACCATCATCTATTCTTTGGACGCAAATTACTCCAAAAGGCACCTCTCGCCAGAAAGTGGGGCACCCCGTAATTAATGGAAGCCTGATGATGCAACCAAACCACGTAAAAAGTCTAGGCGTCTAATGTTTATGAAACATAAGACTCCTGGTTAAGAATTTGCGTGCAACTCGTCATCTGACGATTAACTTTTCCGTTTTATTATGTACGAGTATATAGCAGATAAGATAATCTGTTATCTGCTCATGTATAGGTATAATTTCATTTTGATATCTGCGCAAGATACGGCAACGCTCATAAAATATATCGACGCATGCCTAGTAAAGGAAATAGTAGGAGCACAAGTTAAAGGATTATTTTGTCTTGATTCGTTTTTAATATAATAATGCAAGGTTTCATGAATTGCGTTTAAAAAGGGAGAATATTCACTAAAAGGTAACACTTCACTTCAATATTACTTCACTTCGAAAGAACTGCTACTACTATTTGTTTTATATTTTTCTAACTACAGATAAAGTCCACAACTGCACATTATGAAGAATATAATTCAAATTGCTTAACTCAAATCTAGAATATTAAAACTCGTATTGACGAAGAATAAACAATCTTTCTTCCGAATGACGTCCAATCCTCTGTCGTTTTTCCTGTTCCACATCAGTTTCATATTTCTTGTGCATTTGACAGCGCTGCGCAAACTATTATTGAATTACTTGGTATTAGCTCGAGAGGAAACTCTTGCGTCATTGCCTTTTTTAGACATTAATTTTTCAGTTTATTGTTAGTACAAATTTTCAATTTTGTTTTACGTAAGCGCGAGGCCACACCACGGTTTTTTTCCCGCGGTGGTAACTGTGTAACCGCGCAATTCGCATACATTATCAGGAACCGCAAGTGCGGCCGCTTATATTGCTTTCCTTGAGTTACAAAATTTACGCGGTAGGAAACTGCGGCGGTTTAGCCGTAGTGAGGCCTCGGCCTAAGATGTGGGAGTCTCCCAGAGGAGAGTGAATACTTTTTATAAGTTAGTTCGTTCCACACATAGATTTAGCATACACTAGTAATAATTATAATAAATCTATGATGGCACATCTTAAGACTTTATCGCTCCTTAACATCAGGTGGGATTGTTGTCAAGTATTAATTCGTCACAATTAAAAAAAAAGGTTCTACCACGTTTGTCATCTTCAGTCCAATGAGTACCTACACCCTGATTCATTAGGCGCCAGTCTGATGAGACATATCTGGTGCACGCGTCATTCAAGTACTCAGTAAGTGCTAATTAAGTTGAATTGTTGACCCTTTATCTGTCTGCCAATCAAGCCTGGCATGCGTGGAACGCGACACGCAATTGGCTGGTACATGAAACTTATTGCTTTACGTCCAAACTAACCGGCACTACTGCTTCAGTTTTAATTAATCGAAATAAAACCGTCTGTCGAGCGTGATAGGATAAATTGTACCTTATCGAGGAACCAATTTACACGGCTCTTATACAACTGGTTATGATTTATTATCGGAGCCATTTTTTGTCGTCAATCCTTGACTCGATTACGTTCACCGACATAGGATACTTGGCGGATACTTGGTGCAACGTCAAACGGTAAGAAGTACAGTAGGTAGTGCTACTTTAATTTTGTCCTCGACACTTAATATTTACACACAAAAATATTGCATTGGACTAAGTATGATGCCATAACATCCCAATCATATTAATTTATGGGTGAACGATTATATCAAAGCCACTATAAAACTGTTTCTTTTATCTTTACCACTTCCTTCTTCCAAATAAAATCAACGCTTAAAATGTGTTATTTTTCTTTACGTCCGCTAGTAAGAGTTTCCTTCCTTCGCTTCCTTTTGGCTTGCAATGCGTCAGTAACGCCCCTCAATGAATGGGCCGAGATTACCATATAATATATCATCAGACTATATCAACATGAAAAATATTCTTTCTCCTCCTTTTCTACTGTTTCTATTTGTTTTTTCAGATGTTCCTGGAGATCGTCTTATATGCTCTTTAAAATGTCAGCAATTAAGTACTGTTGTTTTTCCTTTGCAATAAGGAGAAATTGTGTCTTGTAGTTCTTAACTCAACAAAGTCTTTGAAAACTATCACTCGCTGTTGAAACTATTTGAATTCTTTGCCATTGTTGTCCCTTGTCTCGAGCTGCTTTTACAATTATGGATAAATGTGGACTTGATAGCTTTTAGCATTCTGTTAACCTTTTGCAATTTGTATTCGCCGAATGAGCAGCTTGGCATTTTCAACTATGCTAGCGGCACGCTATGATGGCCGGTTTGACACATTACAACAGTGATGTTCTCTGCGTACGTTCGGTCATATCGACGAAATCCACAACAAAGGGCTTGAACAGAGTCCAAATTAACGAGCAAGGGTCAACAGTAATGCAGTATCAATATTTGAAATCCAAAGCCAGGTCAAAACTATATCACAATCGCATTGCACTGACAGTTTATACTTTTCGAAGCAACGTCAATTCGAAACTGCTTTGTTTTGCATTGAGCATTGACGCGAGTTTGCCGGAGGTAGTAGTTGTGCTAGCCAGCGATCCTATGTGACGATCGTATTAGATTCCATTTTTAAAAATTTTCAATTTAGAAAACCAAATGCCGAGTTGTGGTATATATCATATAAAAATAAAAATTTTACCTTTTGTATGAAACAGCTGATATTTTTTTGCGATTTCAGAGGTTTGTCCACATAGTGAAAATTGTTCATATTCACAAGTACATTCACCCCTTAAATGGTGCAAACTGATTTTTCTACACTTGTATACATTTTAGAAATCAATTTAATAAATAAATTTTGAGTCCTAAACCTAAAACTACATTCGATAAAATTTATGAATCTCTGCACATCACTATCGTCAATAAAGTAATACAATTATTTCCTTCAAAGTCGTTATCAATTAATACGGAACTTCATGAGCGGACAAACGTCAAACCGGCCATCATAGCGTGCCGCTAGTTTATGTATTATTCTTATCAAATACTATCGTGTTTGAACTAGTTACATTACAATAAGCTGTTTAGCTATATCGTAAATCGTAAGTTAAGGAGAATTTAGATTACAATTGTTATGAAAAAGACAAGAATTGCTATAGGCAATAATTATGTTTTTAGGAAGAAAAAGCATAATAACATTGTAATGAACTCGTCTACGCTGTGTTTCTTTTTCCTTATTAGTTTTTTGTTTACTTCTTGCTCATATAAAGACAATTTAGAACGTAAGAAAAAATCCATGTCAGTCTCAGGATTGCTTATGAGAGTTTTTTTGGAAAGAACGTAAGCAGTAATTGATTATTAAAACAATTTGACGTTTATTGATACAAATAACCTCGATAAAACAATTAAATCCACTCCTTCATTATTCATTATTGTAGTTAGGATTCGTTTTCTGGCGGATCTAGTCATTAGTACTTATCACAATTAAGACGTCTCAGAACGACGAAGGCCCAAAACAATAATTTATCCTGGAAAGACCATTAATATAGATATCCATTACACTGCTGAAGAAAAGGATAATTAAATAACTGGGCTAGAGGGCCGGCAAAATAATGTATACGTTATAAGTTATAACTATAGTCATTACACGTTACCCAGGTCGGACAGACGGAAGACAAGCCATTTGGTGGTTTGTGGTTGTCACCGTCCATTGATTGACTTCCGTAATATCGAAGGCATTATTGGTGGCTCGCCGACGGTCAAAACGGGATAGGCTGTTGAATCATACCTACTCTATAAGAGTTTTTAGTTTAAGTCAGAAACTTAAAATATAGTTAATTAAACCCTGAAAGTTATTTTTTTCGTCGTCACAGTTGAGTTGTGTGTGATAATCTATCTATACTTATAATAAATCTGTAGAGAGGTCAATTCTGTACATTAAATAATTAAATATATTTCCAAAATAACTATCAGGGGGTGATTAGGGATCGATACTGATGCCAAAAATGCAATCAGTAAAATTTTTGTCTGTCTGTCTGTCTGTCTGATGTATAACCGTTATAGAAACAAAAACTACTCGACGGATTTTAACGAAACTTGGTACAATTATTTTTCATACTCCCGCGCTGGTTATAGTATACTTTTCATCGCGCTACAATCAATAGGAGCAGAGCAGTGAAGGGAAATGTTGGGGAAACGGGAGAAGTTACTCCATTTTTTAAGCTTCCGTCGCGTGTGCAACCTTAATGGTTAAAGCTACACAGAAATCATGTATGACGGAAATGTTCTCCTTAAAATTATATAAAAAATATTCCACGACAGCATTTGTCTATCTTTTATGGTTGACTCACAATAACACGTGTAACTCCCGATAGCTTAGCAGTTCGAAGCTTTCTGATTAAGTATACCTATATTTTATCTACTCTTACGTTTATGACACTTAAGTGGGTGAAATAAAGGGGTGAAGTTTAAACGAAATTCACGCGGGCGAAGCCGCTGGCAAAAGCTAGTATTGAATTAATATTGATACATTACATGTGTGTGCCTCTTGTTGTTAGACTGCCGGTGACACTGCTAATAATATAGTTCGCCGAGGTGGCGTTTTTACTAACAAGTCTAATATTAGCGCAATAAAGACCACAAAACGTAGGCACGAATCCACGGATGCGAATCAACCGACGTCTGCGTGTCGTCCGTTGATAAATCAGGCGGTGGCGTCCGCGTCGGTGCGTGCGCACTTAGCTCTTTGACGTGCCTGTGTACGCAACTGTTGGTTCATGTGTACGGGTTTCCCTTTCATGTAATTAAATCTTTTATTTTTATTAGATAAGTGCGTGGATACATTATTAAATTATAACATAGGCTTACGCTGCTACATGCAATAAAGTCTTAACATTTAACTTGGCAAGAAGGCTCTATATTTGTCTCTATGTATGCTAAACGTTCCAGAATCGTAAATCCATCTTAGTCGGACTCGGATCCCTTAGACAAAGGCCAATATTAGTGCGCTGAGGTACACACATGAATTGGCAATATACTTACCATCTAATTTCCTATGTTCCTCAATTTAATTTTATCCTTCAGCATACAATTAATAAATCGTTATCCGTATCAATAAACATATGTTATTTTATAATAATTATCACCTGAATGTCCTTAATTATTAGAATAGATTTATAAAGCGTAAAATGCACTTGCCCAATAATATTGAGTAATACCAAACCAAATATTAGCTAAAAAAGCTAATAATTGAGTAATACCAAACATCGAATGTTTTTTACAATACTTGTTTTGTAACAGGTCGGTAATCAAATAAAAATAATGAAATCCCAAAACAGGTTTAGATTAGATTGAAGCTAATCTTATCAGAATTTCCTCTTAAATGTTTTGATAGTTGGTTTGGAATGTATTTTTAAATGCATGCTCATGTTTGTTTGTTTGTACCTTTACTTTAGGCTCATTTGTACCTTTGGTATGACTGATGTCCATCCAACCAATTACCATCAAGTGACTCTTTGCTAGGCCATCTAATATAATTACAATGGCTTGCTTGGGTTGTTAATTTCTAATTAGTCATTGTTCAATCCATGTGCATTCTCGTTAATCATTGTATGTTTAAATTCTTAATGTGATTCATTCATGAAGGAGTTGGAAGTGACACTTCTTTGTATCTGTTCGTCAAGTTCGTTGTTTACATGTCCAACGTCCATGGTAACGTTTTCAATGATTCATTTTTTGTTTACATTAGCCTCATTTATTTGATCATTGAAGTGACAGGTATATGTATTTTTCTCGATATGTATTTTCATTTTCATCTCTTAATAAATAACGTCATCATTAGTATTCATTAGGTATGTTGATAAGGACATGTTGCTTACTTAGGGTAAATTAACGTAGGTTTTCTGATATGAGTCTTGATCCCCCTACATATGAGTTTTTATCTAACATGATCGTGAATCGTGATATTTAAAAAAAAATTGAAGGTATTGAAATGCCCAAGTATTCCGCTTAAATTATAGCCCGTATTAAATTTGAAGCAAAACTGAGTCCGAAGACATTTATTAGAAACCTATGTATTCTTAGTAGAATAAGCTCGGTCACCTTGGATTTTGTGAACTGGAATCACAAGTTTTACTTTTGCGTAAAATCAACTTATATATTCTTCGTAACTTTCCACTTTCTTACTAAACTTTCTCACAATGAACATGCGCCATTAAGTGCTAAATGTGATATCTAATTAACACTGTAATATGACTACGATATTATCATCTCGGGGCACAAACGACTCAAGTGGTATAATGGACGCTTACATTAGATCTCTCGTGGTAGGCTTGACGGATGATTGTGATAAGGCTAACTTACACTTTGTGGGGTTGTGGAGTAAAAGTCGGAGTTGACAAGTGTTAGGTTTTTGTTTTGGTTAAAAAAATTAAGTGTAAAGGAACTTCTGATCTTTTCCCCACGAAACCAAAAAGAGTTGTTGTTTCATTATGGCTGGTGGCTGGGCCTTAAATTTTTGTGAACTGTTAGTAAATAATGCTCGTCACATATTTTAACTTTTGCTACGGGGGCATAAAAAAAACTAGTCACGAGGGCATCGGCTCGTTATAGGCTTTGTGGCGTAACATTAATTTAATTAGGATGCCCTATAAAGGAGCTGAAGTTAATCAATTAAGTTAGTCTCTTAAGAAATAATCTTTTTGAAAGTTGTCGTGGTGATCCCCAAACTGAAAGGGCTTAATTAGCACATTTTAATTTAATTATGTATTCCTAGCGCGATTTTGAAGCAGTCGGGTTTTTACGTTTTGAGATTATTTCGTGTGTGTATTTTGTCGTTGCGAACAGACTGTGTAGAAATATTGGATAAAATATTAAAATCTTGTACCTAATGTCCGTGATGATGTTGGTTTCAAATCATGCCATGATTGATGACATGATGACACATTGTGTTCATTTCATTACTTTCATTGTTATGAAAATGTTTCGTGCGTTTGAAGTTCTTGAATATGTTTAAACATGAACTTGTTGACAGAACATTGCAAAATTGAAAAGCGCAATGCCACGGATGTGTGAGGGTGGTTGTTTATCAGTGAAAATTGGCACAGCTTCTTATCATATTCACTCTCGCCTTTATGCGCTTTATGTGCTGATTTTACTATTCACTAAACAAGTGTCCTACTCGTAAGTGCCTAACTAGGTTGTAGTTGCTATGATCAGTGTAAATTAGGCTGGAAGTCGCGACAGTAGCGAGACGCTCTCGTAATGGGTCTTCCCACGTACCGCATACATGCTCAGAGGCTCAGACACACATGTAGGCCGTCCCCGCACCCACGGCACACTACCAACGTAATGATTAATAAAGTTTTTGTTGTCGAATAACTCATGGAATTCTTTTATCCCGCACCATTCATAAGAATTAAGGACAAGAAATTTAGTTAGAAATGTAGGTAACAATGTTAAGGAACGAGGCCGTGTGACTAAGTAATGTCAAGATGAGAGACTTGAAACTAAAAGGTTGTATAGTATACTTAGTTTTCAAGTAAAACGACTATAGTTCGATTAGCAGGTCGTACGGCATTGTAAGGTAATTAAAATCCGATTTAATTTAATATATTTAATTTGCAGACATAAACTAACGCACTAACCAACGGTAAACAACCTACGCACTAAGTAACCTAAGTTGACACCTAAAAATAAGTTACCCACAGTTATTTAAGTACATAGGTATTTAGTATTAATGATGTAGCGTAATTAACCACGGGTTTTTCTTCTCAAATGAATTAATAAATAACTTTATACATCATTGTTGTCATGTCGACCGAAGCTGTATCAGCCGACTATCTTACTGATCTAAATTCATTCAATTTAATCTGCAAAGTGTTCTATAGGTGGAAATTGTTACTTTAGGTGTCAACGTATTTTTTATGATATTTTTAGAATCTTATAGCTTTTATCATGATTGTAAAAGCCTTCACCTTAATGATCAGTGTTAACATATTGATATAGATTTCAAGTTAATGACTCACATAGTCACATGTATGGGCACGCTGAAGACTATGACTCAGAGCAGGTCGGGTGGTGATAATAGTTTAATTTAATTTAAATAGTTTTTAATCTGTACTTGAGCATGTGTTGAAACTGAGTAGTGATAGAGATAAGGATGGGTTTAAACTCCGCGTTAGATATAGTTAGATATGGCAACCCACGCAAATGCAGATATCCGCCCCTGTGGTTATGGTTCGTTGTTGATTGACGGCAAGAATTAAAACAGCTAAAGTAAATATAGCTTTAACTTAAATTGAACTGAAAGCACATGTTAAAAGTTGTTTTTAGTAGTTAGGGTAGTGGCAATTCCATATTCTCGGCGACTCAAATACTTATTATTCAGAACTGTGACGCGCGAAGTGTCGTGGGAAAAAGAACAGATTGTAGGTAAACCGATGCGATTCAATAAATTTTTCGCGAGATCCATACGACGCTGAAAGGGTAAATATAACGTTTTATTTTTATCAGACGTGCTTGGTAGTCTATGTGAATCACCGTATGAACTATTATCCTAATTTATACATATGTGCTCAATAACATTGATTTCTCTTGTTGAATTTCAATGGACTATACTGGTTTCTAAAGGATGTGTGTGTCGGAGATATTTCTCATTTCTAGCTAGGTTGCCTTCTCTAGCTTATATCTAGATCAATTAGTCTATATTGATGTAAACTAACTTAGCTAGCTTGACACTAATGAATAATGATAGTACAATAAACCCCAACAATCTTTTCGTACAATGACCTTACAAATGAGGACGTCCCAAAAACCCTTGGCTACATTCCCTGCCTTGTCATGAAGCCTATAATTTAGATGTTTGCTATAGTAAAGTATGTATGCTGCTCCAGTTTACTAGCTTTGTTGTACGGGTAATATATCTATAGATTGTTATTTAAGCGGGCAAATTAGTAGGAATGGCTTGATGTTCAGCGATTAAATTTGTAAACAATGGTTAACGATATGCATTCGTCATTGAATCCTTCTTGATTATGTAGAGAGCTATTGAATCTCGTTGTTCGAGATAGCTAACAAGGAATTTTACTTGGAGAAGAATGGTAGGTTCCTAACAATAGTCTTGTTGTTGTATCATAGTGTACCTTGAAATAACTAGTGGCAATGATTGGTCAATTTATTGGATTTCTTCAGTTTACGGCTTAGATTAGTGTTTTTGGCTCCGACACGTGTAATTAATGGTATTAGAGTCACATCGCTTTTAATTATACAATATGTGTAAAAATCGAAATACTTCAAATTTACAAGACTCCACTCAATGTCTCAACTGTCTTAAGCGATCTACATAAGCGGGCCGACTATGCTTGGAGTCACTGACTTGGTTACAGCCATTATTATTAGAAGTAATCTAAACGAGCTGAAGTAACTGTTACGTCTCGTAGGTCACTACGGGGCGTATGAAAGGGACGGCACAATGAACGGAAATCATCAATCAGTGGTTCTCACCCACGACTGGGGAGTCCAATAGTAATAAGTCTACCGACTCAACATACAAAGGCCCCCTCGAGTATTCTCAGCCTCAAGTAGCAATTCCCATTATAGAAGGCAGAGATTTTTTCTTATTGTCCTGCTTTTAAGTAAATATTGACCTTCAGTCCTCCAGTATATTTTTTCCTTCAGGGCCCTCAGTTCATTGTAATGAGAAATCTGGAAGGTTTTTCTGAAATGGAAACGTTTAAATATATCACGATTTAAATATACCACTATGAGTATTAATATTTTATGTACGCTGTATTTTGGTCAAATAAAGTCTATTTAATAAAGTAATGAATGGATTACAGCGTCATGGCGAAATTAGGCCTTGACTTCGACGGCAAATTGAATAGAAATATTGGTGTAGGCGCCTTATAATTTAAAAAGTAAATAGGTTACATTTAGTCTTGGATGATGTAACTTTACAATTATACTCACATTAAAATAGATCTCATTAGATTGTAAAAAAAATAAAATGTGGTGTCGTGGGACACCAGGTAGGAACGAAGTTCCTTCGGCTAATGTAGAATCGACACAATTTGCAAAAAAAATCGTGCTCAATTTTATGTAGGTTTTCTTGATTTTTCTCTTAAAGTTTGCTGATTAGTTTTTATTTAAGTACAGGAAAGTATTTAGAAAATTCAGTATTTTAGGAAATAATAAATTACGTAAAATAATAATGTTAGGGCACAGTAACAAATGCCCCTTAAACTGTCTCAAGGAAATAACGCTTTTATACTAGGTACGCACTACTACTAGTACTAGGTAACTAGGTAAGGTAGGTACTAGGTAACGCGTATTTTCTTACGGTTTTACTACCTATCACATATTTTTCAGTTCGGTCGCACAGCAAAATCCCTATCTCCTCCATGCCTGCCGTAAGGAACTTCGGTCCAATAAGTGTTCAGTGATTTCAACATTGTACCAGCAATATCCCTGAAGCGTAACACATTTAATTAAAGAAATCAACATGGTTGTTAGCAAGCCGACGTGGAATAAAACAGCAATATAAAGAGACGAAATAAATCCACTCAATTCACCAGCAATACCCAAGTTATTTGCACTTAATTTAAACTTGGAACGTTCAAGCGGCCACGTGTCGAAACAGCTGCTACGATTTGGTTTGCGGCAAAAAATGACCATGCAAACTGCAGTTTTTATGCGCGTTTACGGCAGGTGTGAGGCGGTGACTTCGGTACACTGTAAATGCACATGCTACTTTCAATATGTTAGCAAAATCCCAAGTGATTTTTGTCGCCTACTAATTCTGACTGTCCTTGTTCTAGTTTACACGAGTTAATGAAAGGCTTACGTAATATGATAATTAATTAACGTGTCTTTATTGCTTTTACGTAGCAAATAGCACAGTGGTTTTAATGTCGATATCCGGCTTCAAAAACCTGTATCAAAGACTAGTACGTATGAAAATGGGCATACTGGTACGCAATTTCTGAAGGTAAAGAGCGTGCTTGAAAGTTGTTATTTGCATCAGTGAATGTAAAAATCGTAAACCTTGCGTATCTGGATCTTCAAAATAAGTTCACAGATAGGTGAAGTCTCCACTACTTGCACAGCTTGTACCTAATATTAAAATTTTAAAAGGTTATAAGGCCTGATGACAATGAGGATACCATAAGTAAATTTAAAGTCTTGGAAGTTATTCGAACCCCAGTCCAGTGTCTCGTAAACTGGAAAATTTTGCTTTAACTTTTTAACTTCAAATACGTTTTTACGTCACAAATGTCCCTTTTTATGTAGCTTTAATTTTAGTTGGCAAAGTTAGGTTCAGTTCAATGTTCTGAACGTTGAATGAAATCATCGTTAAGTAAGCGAAGTGTTCAAATGATGTACAATTTGTAACAGCAGCGGCCTCGGTTCGTTTCGGAAGTGCCAATTCCCTGGCTTAGCTCACGTTGTGACCGGCAAGGTCGTATTTGGGCGCATCGGTGTTAACTCGTTTAGCCAATGTTTGCCGTTTATTTTTACATTAGTGCATTGGAAGAGTTAAACACACAAGATAGCGCATTACTTTGCGCACGTTGCCTGCTGCTAGCTTTTACGTTTTTACTAAGTTGTATTCATTATCATAAAATATGAGTTCGCTTGTTTGCTCACGTGGAGTTATCCGAATTGGATTGTTTCCAACTTTTTTATATTTAATATTTACAAACTAAAATCCCATGTGGTGTAAATGTTCAAAAATGGTGTCATTTCTTAAAACATTATTACTGACGCATTGTTGAACAAAAATGAACCGGCGGATTCGGATACTAACATGAATACATAATCGGGATTAAACTTATCTTCTGTGGGGTGACATGACATAGCCCAGAATTCTGTATCAATACCTATGTCCTAGTGCTATAGCCTCGTCTGTTGTCATGAGATTAATCACGTTTCAGGTGAAGCAATATCGTAAAACCTAAGTCTGAGCAATATAGGTTTTCCACGATCAATATTCTTTAGACCTGCTTTAGCACAATTCAGAATCGCGACAAACAAGGCATTCGCAATTTTGTACCTATCTTGAGTGCGAAATGAGATTTTATGTAATGCAACAAGTAGATTCTAGAGCGACTTTCGTCATCTCGCCCAATTTCGACACTGAGGAATCAGCGTTGCAAATAATAAATAGCTTTTAAAAATTCTGCCTTAAAACTACCTGACGCGTTTCATAGACAAATTTACTGTTAATTTGTCTCATCTGTTAGTAGTCCTCGAAACTTAAGTATGAGCTCGTTAAAATACAATGGCTGAAACTACAACCAATTTGTCTATGCACGACACTTTTGTCTCGGCGGCGACCGGGCCCGTTGAGACCTCAATGTCGCGTGAAAATGGATTATGCGCTAAGCGGGGCTTGGCGGCCTCAACATTATTATTCAGACAGAAATCGCTGCCCTCTACCCGGACAATAATAGAAATGGCGAACATTGGCTGTTTAGCTTTTTACGATGATGGTATAGTTACGTCAGACAAAACACGTCGAGCTCAGCTGTCTAACTAGTTACGTATAACTTTAGATTTCCCTCGTATGCAGAGATAGAATCGGCTTTACCTTATCACAATAGATTGACAAACAGATCCAATGTTTTGAGGTTAACCTAGTTCTGTTCGTAGTGCAATAAAACAACATCTTTCATATGCTTCAGAAACTTCCACAACATGGTATAAAAATAATTCCAATATTCAGTTTCGGCACTCTCAACCGACGACGCCTGTATTTTTCAGCTATCGATTGCCATTTAGGATTAAGGCGTCGCTTTTCGACGACGCCTTTCCTCTTTCCCTAAAGTAACTGAATTAGGGGAACTCGTGATTTATCCGCATCGTAGTAATGCCTGCGATCGACAATTCGCACTATTAGAAATGGGAAAAGCGAAGTTGCTCGAAATGATTGGCAGTAATGAAGTCCCCATTAAAGACCATTCTGAGGAAAGTGGTGATTCGAGTTTGTGCTCGTTGCAATCTTCACGTTGCTAGGATCCTACCGTAACTGACGTTTTTGTACTAGTTGTACTAGGTTGGATATGTAGAGTAAGTTACTTTACTTTTTTTAGTCCACGCCAATTTCTCCTTTTAACGCGTGCTGAAATCCACAGAATATTTATTGTGCAGTATAGTGTAGTGTAAATTGGGTGGTATGTATGATATAGCTTCATCTGAACCTCCGTCATTTTCAGTGAGTGCTCTGAATACTGCATAGCATTCTTCTTTTTATATATCCACTGCGACTAGCAGTAGTCCATCGAAAAAGCCGTGTCACCCCTCGTCATTCATGATTATTGTGCTCTGATGCGTGACAGTTGCTTTTTACGTTCCATTGTATGCAGAGGAAGTAATCTAATTGGCCATCATTGTATTGGTAGGAAACGTACGTTTTTTATTGCGTTGGCAACATCATTGTTTGGAAGAGAAAAGTGACGACTGGGGTTGAAAGCGTTTCAGATAAGTATATTATATAATTAAGGCATGCGGATTAGTAAACGGAATTGTCATTACGGACTACTTCTTACGGGAGCGTTAAGAATGTAAATCACTTGGAGCAGCCGTGGGATTATCTTTTAACCTTAGTTTTATTTGGGTGGCACAATAGAGAAGATAAGATAATAATTTGGTGTTCACTACAGTAAAGTGGGCTAATATATTTGACCTTTGACGGTATCTTAGTCGGCCAGCTTATTTAAAGCTGTTACGTCAAATGTGTTAATGTTTTGTTTTGGTTCATTTGTCTACTACTATACGTTGCACACACTTTGTTTCAATCGACTATTATTATTGTATACTAATTAATTAAGAATACTCCATATAAGAAAGTAACACATGTATGAACGGACATAGTGGAACCTTTTTTATTATTTGATTTTAATTCTGATTTGAATTCAATGGGATTTATTTTAGATTCTATCGCTAAGTGTCAGCTACATCATAGGAGTGAAAATGATCAAACAAAAGAATGTTTCTTTGCCTTTATCAAATCACATAACACCGACACAATAAATGTTAAAGTCTCGATAGTAACAACAATTACAGCTATCGTTACACGTGCACGCTCTCAATGCGAGCGTTTCGAAATTTTTCATTTTATAATACCATTGTTTCTCTGCTCTGCACATCGTGTTGCCCAGTGCTATTGTCGTCACTCAAGGAAATGTGGAGACTCGTTGGACCAAAACGTCATTGCGTTTTGTTTTTATCTCTGCCTCGGTTTTACCGGTAAAGTTTTCATCTGCACTTTATTGAGGCATTGATTCGGCAGATGTTCGGCAGCGGCGAGACCCCTGCGCCAATCGGTTTGGGATCTTTCGGCAGCTGCGCGCACAATGTGGGTGAATGTTTGGTTTACGTTGGTTGCGTTTTATACGAGCCAGCTTGCATCTGAGTTCATGATAACTATCTTTGTTGCGGGATCTTCTGTTGATTTGTTCTCATCCTCTTCATGCAAATTACTTAATATGCTTCGACTTGTTTATTCCTCAATGGAGTATTCTGGTAGTTTTACATTCGTACTAAATTGTGTTGTGTAGCAGCTTTAATGTTTCTTTATCCATTCGTTGTATATCTACTACAGGAGACGGATCTATCAGTAACTATAGGTGAATGTAGGCGGAAATATTCTACCTACATGGAGTGCGTGCACTTTTGGTAATCAACAATTTAACTCAAACCTGATTTACCTGAACCTGTACACCTTGAAACTGTGAAGTATGTAATATTTTTTGTTACTTTATGATATAGTAACAGTGTAGCTTGGCTAGGGTTTTAATTCTGTTTTGGTAAAAGTAAAGCCTGTCTAGGTGGATGTAATAAAAATAAATATGACGTAAATGTTACGTACAATAAACCTTTATATGAAGGTGAACTTGAACACCCACAATTGAAATGAATTGTGAAGGTCGTCCGCGCGGCTAATTTAGACTGTTATATCATTAAGATTTATGGTTCACATGATTATTTTATTGCGTGTGTTAATTGGTAATGTAACGATATTCCCGAATTTGATCTGTTTAAACTGCGTTACAATTACCATGTTATATGGAACAAAGAACTTCAATATTGACTAAAAGGTTGATGAAAATGTTATGTTCGCTAAAAGCCAGCGACCAACTAGATTATGCAAATAAATAGGTAGCTGGTGTATTATTCAAGAAACGATAAAATATGTGATGATATCACAATTTTTATAGGGCGAAGCCTTAAAAGTTTTCTGCGTTGGAACGTTGTATAAGTGATCATTTGGCAATATGTAGTCTGTCGTATTTGTTTGATATGGGCTATCCCGGATCCCTACTTAAACCGCTATAAAGTCAACCCCAACAAGATGGGAAGTTCTTTAAGCCATCCATCGTCATACCGTCATACTTTACTTTTAACGAAATAGGTAGGTATAGGTACATACGTAATCAGTTGGTACTTGTACATAGTTGGACATACAAGAAATGCCGGAAATATCTTAGAATGTTATCTTGAAGTATAAAGTATTTAGGTACGTTTATAATGTTTTCCTTGATTCAAACAATGCAATGGTGATAAATCTGAGTATCCAAAGTTATCTGCCACGCGGCATTTCACACATGTTACTTAAGTATCTACAGTTTTTTTTAAATACCTGCATTTGCTTTTCTACATATTCCTAAGGCTGACTAGTACAGAATCCTATTATGCAAAGTTTGCCCTTATATCCTTATATCCTAGTGTGCGGTATAATATAAATACATTATGTATTGTACATATCTTTAAATTCGAGTAACAATTTACTGTCTGAGAGTTTAGCCTGCAATCTAATGATTGTTTAAAGGTTTAGTAACGTTCTTTAAGCAATCTAGCTAGCAAAATGCGAGAGTCCAGAAACTGCAGCATTATAAAGAGTTGTTGCTCCTGTAAAACAGTCATGGCCATTAAAAATAAAAGTGGGCTGGCCAGTGTTTCACTGGCGCGCTTCGTGGTGTTGCCACACGTTTAAACAATGGGTAAAAGCTGCTCGTTAATTGCACGTCAACTTGATCTACTTTTTTCGGTTTAACTCGGCGGATTAACGCGGGCGACGGTTAACTTTCCGGTTCATTAGGCTTTGGGTTCTCGTTAAAATTTGTCAGTACACAGGCAACTAAGTAGCCGAGATTTGTAAATTACTAGACGATGCCAGAAGGCTGTAATCGTGGTAAACTTTTTCTTTTGTGTGATGCTACGATCCAAACAGAAGAGATAGGTAAATAAACTTTCCTGAAAAATTGAGTTAAATTCTTATTTCCCGAAAACATCTAAGTATTTAACGCGATGAAGACTGAACTAGATGTTGTTTATCTGATTGATTTTGTAAATTATTTAAATATGATATACCTAAGGTATGAGAGTGGAAAAAATCTCAAAATGTATTTTGATTGTAGATATCTATAGATACCCGACTGGAAGATTTAGAAAGATTTTTCATGGTGATGTAAGATGTAGAATATAATCATTAACGTGAAAGAAGAAAACATCTGTACAATATCAATCAGCATAATTTGTTGACTCACACTGTTATGCCTTGAATATTGACTCATACCGGCTCATCGAGTCTATATTTACACATTTCCCTATAACTGTGGTTATAAAATAGTCACAGAGACACCCTCATTGTATCATGTTTTGGTAACACATTGCATATAAACACGTCATGAATGTTGAAGGCCCAAAACTAAACATTAAATCTATGCCATGTATCGGTTCTTTGTAACGAGGTAACTAAAGTTAGTGACCACATAGGGCTTCCAAAGTCGAAAGATTTCTTTCAAGTTCTTGTTTCGTCGACATTTGTAATCTGGTAATCACGTGCCAAGAAAACAGTCACCCATAATCCGTGATTGCTGGTCGTTGGCACACAAATTCACGTGTCCAGTCATACTTCGCCTGAGTCATTCCTTTATATGCTCGACTCAGCGTTAATCGTATTTCCCAGAAAGATTTTTTTGACGCTTATTAGAAGATGTTACTCTACATCAGTGACATACGTTTTGAAGAACTTTTGGTCTGAGGACTGTGAATGATTTGTTAGCAATTCGTTTGCAGTCAGCTTTATATTCGGCTACAGGTATTCCATGGAGCTCTATAATTCTATTCGTTGAGGTGACCACTCGGACTTGTTCTGGTTAGCTACCCCCAAACAATTGAAAAATAAGCGTCAGCACTAACACAAAATTTCACACCATTGTTTTCCTTCTATCTAAAGTTAAATGTTTCAGTCTTTCCATCTAAATGGCCTTAATTATAAAACCGATCTAAAGAGATCCTGATCAAAACGCTGATCTGTCCATCAAATTTAAATCAATTGAGAATTATTCAGTATTTGATTTATTTTAAAGACCTGGAGGCCTACTCTCTTTCTCCGAAACGAAACTTCGCATACGAACGAATTGAAACGAAAATTCGGCTGTAACCCTACTCTATTTCTATTTCGTTCGTAGTTCGTTTCGGCATTCGAAGTTCGGATCCATAAACAAAAATCGTCACTTGCAAATGGCCGATTAATGCGTATTTGCTGGCAACATTTTTCTCCCAAATGTTGCGAATGTTATCCTATCAATTTAAATAGGTCAGAATCTACGTAAAGAAATGTAGTAAACGAGGACAGCTAAAAATGTCCGTATTACCACGAGCAACAAATCACAACAAATTACCATCTGTTTTTTGTTTACATCCTGAGGATAGTTTTTCAAGTGTTTCGTTAAGTTATTTATTGCAAGTTCTCAAGTGTTTAGCAGTTTTTACTAAAGAAAAAATCGACGGCCGCAAAGAACAAACGGTCATCTACAAAAACGTTAGTTTTCAGGAGAGCGTTTTTAGTTCAAAAATGGTATAACTTCTACAATTACAAAGATATCTTCGTCGATTTTGGAATAGTTAATTATTACAATATTAACTATTATTTGGTATAGGTAAATTATTAATAATTCTTTAATTTTTAAAATTACGGCAGATATCTTTTTCTACTTCGATCAAGAAAACAAGCAAATTGAGTCAACTGCCATATATTCGTTTCTACTTGGGACCTGATAATTATTTATTCTGTAACTATTTTATTAATTTAATGATTGATTTTTATTTTTATTGATCATATAAAACCAATTTCATCAAAACAACAAATATAATTATTATTGTCACTAAAATACTGTAGTTGTCTCACATTACTTCGGCATTCTTACGTTGAAGCTATTGGATAATTGCAGATATACCTAAACTATTTTGAGTTTTAGGGTGTCTTATAAAAAAAAAGTTTTGTGATTCTTGTTAATAATTGTATTTGTAATATAAAGTAACTAAACATTATAATTTCAAAGAAATAACTACTAATAATAATTATATTTTAACAGTACTTTGTATCATAATCATCATCTTTGTATCAGTATCATAAGTAACTCAATAACTACTCGTTTGACGAAACTCAAATTTTTACGGGACCTAACCTAAAGCCTCAGCTTTTGATTAAAAGAAGAATGATTAAAATCGGAACTCTAAGTAGTAAGATATGAGGTAACATACATATATAAAAATTATTAAGGATAATTCAAAAACCATTGGTCAGATGCCGCTTAAACTTATATGAGACCACAATGCAAATACCAGCTTTCAAATAAAAAGAGAATCATAAAAATCTGAACACTCAATAAAAAGTTATTAGGAAAAAACCATAAATACACACTTTCAAAAATCCTTACACATTATTCAAGTAAATTCAAAATTACTCATCAGATGTCGCTCAAATTTATATGAGACCTCAAAAAAAGTACCAGTTTTCAAGGAAATAAAGAATCATTAAAATCGGTTAAGCCAACACGAAGTTATGGGGTAACAAACATACCAACAAAGATAGGAAAAAAAGGTATAAATATTTTTTACATTTGTGGCTTGGTTGAATGTTACTTCCGGATTCAATTTTCAATTATTTTATTATTCCAATTGCAAGCAGTCATCATCAGACATTTTTTCTTGCTGAAGAGCCTCGAGACTTCGCAGGTTATTTTCGTAAGGACAGCTGGCCCGCCGCATTGCGCGACGTACACAAGGACAAATGGTATATGTCCGTTTGTACTTTGTCGAATTTTAAATAAGTAGTGCAGATGTCTTTTTGTACGTTGAAAAATTGGTGTAAAAAACAACATTTTTCGAGAAAAAAAAATATCACAAGATAGAACAAAGAATTCTGAGTTGAAATATGCAAAAAAACGATTTTGGCAAAATTGCAGATGTCTTTATGTTCTTTGCGGCCGTCGAAATGCTCTCTGTGCTGAAGAATGTTAATAAGTGCTTATTTAAGTTTCGAATTCGTAGCACAATTTGTGTGAAAACGTCACCGAAGAAAGAAGTCTTTTCGGGTATTTCAATCCTTTGTAAGTACATTTATTCATCTATTTGTTTTCTAAAGCGAATATCCATATTTGTAAAACTTAATTATACCTAATCATGTTCATTAAACCCAGTTTTAAAGCATGTATTTACGTAAAGAATCACGTATTCAAAACTAGTTTCATTTACTGAAGTGTTTAGCATAAATTGATTCTAAGGAATAAAATAAAACTTTTTATAAGCTTTATTTATGTTACCTATTAGAAAAGTGAGTCAATGAAACACACAGATACCTACTATGAAATATATTTATATTTCTTTAATAAAGATTACCACCGATCGCTTGGTACCAACATTATTTATTCCTTTATTGCAGCTAATTATGACTCCACATACTGGTTCAGCCACTTCTGAGCAAATTGAGACGCTCCTTAATTTTTTGGACGAGCATAGGGACCTAGCTCGTGGAAGATTGAGGAGTGTTGAAGGAAAACTCCAAGCAAAGAGGCTTTGGGAAGAACTGTGCAGCAGACTGAATTCCATGGGTGGTTGCATTAAAACAGTTCAGCAGTGGCAAAAGGTAAATTGTTATATAAATAAGTAAACAGTAAGTACCTAATTTATTTAAATTGTAGCATTAACAATATTATTTTTGTTAGGTATGGTTCGACAGAAAGCATTTGGCCAAGAAAGCTGCTAGTGCTTCTCGGAGTATGGCTTCAGCCACTGGAGGTGGTCCCTCAACGGTTTCCCAGTTAAGTCACTGGGAGCTTAAGGTACTAGAAATTATGGGAGATGGGTTTGGAGAACGCCAAACTGGAGCCTCGGTACCAGCTTTCAGTGAAGTAAGTATTCCTTGAACTTATTAACAAATCTTTTTATAATCTTATTTGCCTGATTTCTTTGAGTTTATTATAATACTGGATGTTTTATTTACAGACATCTGAATCTTTACCATCAATGAGATCCACCTCAGTGAATCAGCCATCAACGTCTTCGCAGCCTATTACTTTGAATTTACCTGTGGAATCTGAGTATGTGGAGCATAATGAAGAGTTATCACAGCTTGCTGAACCTGTGCATCAGCCTGTGTCACAAGAACCTTTGCATTCTAGACATTGTGAGTATTTATTACCATATAATGGATATAATAACAGTACAAGTAGTGTCATACTGATGTAATTTAGTAGGACAAATTTTATCAAAATGCACACAACTCCAAAAGGCCAATCTCAAACCCATGCCCCTGACTCTAACCACTTGACTTTCACCACTTTTAAAAATTATGTATGTCTATAAAAATGTTACTCTTAGTTCATAATAACATATTGTAGATTAGCTCAACAAATATTGTACCTAACTTTTGTGCAATGTGCTGATATAAATTAAAACATAAAATGTACCTAGATTGTGAACATTTGTGTTGGTATTTAAAACAATGTCTTTTTACAGCCTCTCAAACTACACAAAGACACCGTAGATCTGCTAGTACTCGTACTAGTAGTTCTGACGTCAGGAGCAGACTGTTCCAATTGGAAGAAGGACGTGTCGAGAGGGAGAATGTTAGGAACGAGGAACTTGCTGGCATCAGGGCTGCCCTACAACAGTTGTGCACTTTAATGCGTGAATTCTTAGATCACAGTAATTAATTTTTTTTTATGACATAAGACTGCCAAACGAGCTGACGATCTACCTGATGGTAAGTGGCTATCATCGCCCATGGACATCAGCAACACCAAAGGAATCACTGATGCATTGCCAGCCAGGAAATTTAGATTGAGGGGAAGTAAAGACTGTATTGTTTTTGTATTGTATTATTTTTATTTTATTAAATTGTTTATTGTTAATCTAATATTATATTAATTTTATTATTGTAGTCTTAGGTAATTGGCTAATTGGTCTTTATTGATTTAAATACAATAAGTAAGACAAATAAAAACATAATTTTTTAATTAAGCATTGAGTACATATTATTTTTGTTGATTTTATTAGTGGCCTCCTGTTATTAAAATATTTCATATTGTATTATCTCCTGAAACAATAAAGTAACATGATGATTATATATAAATTTCATTTCATCATATAATTATTCAGATATGCAATAAATAATGCCGGTAATTTGCAATAAATTCATTGTCGGGAATCGAATTTATATTAAATTGATTGCGCAGTCTACGCCGATTTCTTCTACGCTCTAAACGTTCTTCACGTAAAGCAGCCTCGATTAAAATCATTCTTGCAGCCATTGTTTATAATTTTTCTCGAAAAACACTCAAAACGAAAATAAAAAGTTAACACTTTTGTTGTCGTTCAATTGAGGTTAGAATTTACGAAGTTTCGCCTGTCAAATTCGAATTTTCGTTCGAACGAATGTGAATTAGAGTAGGGTTTCGAAAAATTAAACGTCAAATTATTTTCGTTCGAACGAAACTTCGGAACGTAAGAGAACCGGAGTAGGAAATACACGAAGTTTCGTCCGAAATTTCGTTTTTCGTTGAATTATAGTAGGCCCCCTGATGTAAATACATAATATATTTCAAGCATACGCGGATATTCTCGACGTTTTGCACACGTCAGTTGGCCTTGCCTGTGGCCACTTGCTACTGTCCAGTGTTTTTGTATTTCTTGGATATTGGATTGGATATTTATTTTTATGGACTCATAAATAAACGAACGTGAAATTATATTGGAGAGAGATACGAGATCGCTTTCATAGGTTTCGGGATTTTAGGAAAAATACAGCATTGGGATATCATATGAAATGTATAATTTTTTATATTAGGTATACCTTCTGAATATTTGTAAAGAAAATTATACAAATATTATGATAAACTTACAAATTTGCGCAACGACAAAAGGTTTTTGATATAAAAACCTTGAACTGAGTCGACAACTCAACGTCCCTACCGTACCTATATAAGTATAAAATGATTAATTTCGCTAAAAGTTCAATTACCTTGCCACGAATTGATTATTTTTAAGTTATTACCCTCGGAAAAGCGAACAATATCCTCCAGGGTTCGATAAAGGAATATGTTATATTAATTGCGTGAGAGTTGGAATTGAGTATTATACAGTCAGAGTCACAAATTTATTTCCTAAGGCAGTAATATAGTATGTATTCAACTTATAGTTAAATGTTCAATTATTCTATGGCAGAGGCTTCGGAAACTTTTTATTCGGTACTTACTTATTATTTCGGTAACACGGTGGCCATAATATATTTAACATCTTCCTAAAAGCTACTTAATCTGCGTACTGACATCTTAAACTCTGTAGTCGTAATAAAATCATACTTATAATGTTTTGTACGCTCATGGGATAATAAATTCAATGTTACACATTCGCCGCTGCATTATGAGCTGCATTATCTTAGCCTTCTCACAGTTTTACCTTTAGTATTACTGATGCCCATGGTTATGGGACTATAAACGTACACAACGCCTAATCGGGATGAGTGGGGGAGATGGAGAATTAGATATTCGAGACCGATTGTTAAAAGCTAGAACAATCCTAGATTCTTCATCCGTGGTTCTGTGGGGAAAGTCCACCCTGCCCCTGCCTATGCTATACCTAAGAACCTAAACAGGCCCACCATCATGGGCGTCGATGGTCGGTGGCCACATCCCGCCTGGTGGCTCGTGTGTGAATTTGTCGGTTAAATACATATGGTGAGACAATCCCGTTATTTTAAACATAGCATTTAGATAGAAGTGTCGGTGAGCGGAAGACAGTGGGCGTCCGTCGTTCGACAATTCTCAAAGAACTTGTTTTTGGCGATTGCCAAATGCTGAGGTCGCTTACTGATTTGGCTCGATTGACTCATTTGTATCTTGATATTTAGGTCTCTTTATCTTGCACTAATGTACCACCTTTTATTCTTAATATACATAGAAAGTAATTTGCTTGAATTAATGACAGCGATTTCGGTTTTCGAAAGTTCAATAAATATGTATTAAGACAGATATTAGATCAGATATTGACTACTAGCTGTGCCCGCGGCTTCATACGCCTGAGAGTTTTTATACCCCGGTTTTGCAACTTGTCCCGTGTCCCGGAATTACACTTCTTTGTCCCGGATTTCAAAAGCCTACTTGTTTTTATTTATTTGTGTGTGAACGATTGGTGATTTCGTTTTTAATAAGTGAATGAATCAGTGGTAAATCTAAAATTAAGATCAAGATTATTTATCTTTTATTTTCATCAAATCAAAATAAAAAAATATCGAAATGCAATACTACTTATTTATTACATAAGATATCATTACAAATATACCGTGGTTGAGACCACCTATTAATTAATTATGGTAGTAGAAATGGTATGTACCTAGGTAGTACCTACTTATCTTATTACCTGTAGTTTTAAGTTTTTTTTACATACCTATTCGTATACCTACTAAATAACATGTTTATTTGATGGTCAAATAGGTAGGTATTAAGTATTTAGCTTGAACCCCTATACAAGCACGACCACCATAAAGGCTTTCATAAATTGAATTCGGGTCAAGAGGTCTCCGCGGTGGTTTGAGGAATTTAATATGTTTCGATTTACTGTAGGTACATACTTAAGGGTGCGATGACTGAGGATTTTAAATTATTGACGGAGCTTAAATTCAATTACTTACTATTGATAGACCACTCGAGTATGAGATACGAATTGAAACATGTAAAACGATTAATTTGAAGTTCGTATTTTTTTCATACAAATATTTTAATGGGAACAGCCAATGGGGCAATTGAAGCCAATTGGATGGAATTTAAAAACGTATGACGGCAAAATTCCCGTTCATTAAAATTGAGTTCGAAAACCATTTAAATTTCACGCTGTCCATGTTTATTTCACTGCTAGACCGGGGTCAGTCCCAAGAGGGTTTGGAGTTTAATTGCTTTTATGCGGGTTCGTGAAGAGTTGAGTGTACAACTGGCAGTGTGGAATATATTGCAGCGGAAAAAATATTGCAGCCAACAATATTGATGCGCATTAAATGTTCTGCAGATTGTTAGCAAAATAAGGATATTTGTAACAAAATTGACATGTTTATCCTAACGGTATCGTTAATAGAAATATAAAATAACGAAAATTTAATTGTCTACTGAGGTATCATAGTATTTGTCTATGTCTAATGTCAGATATACAGTTGAAAATTAAATGAAGGTCGGTGATGATCGTCTCGAATAGCAGTCTAAATTATCAAATTGCAATTTATTCATTTCAATTGCATCTATTATCGTTTTAAGTGAAAATTGATACGAAATTTTCAACATTTTAAAACTGTATTTATGATCAAGGCGTGACTTTTTCGAGGCCTCTAGTTCTCTAGGTGAGGTCGCGATAAAAATCTTTAGTACTTATGCGGTTAATGAAACTGAAACGAGGTCAAATTTAAACATTGAATATTTTTTGAAAAAATTAATTAGGCTTTCAAAATAATGTAGACAGTTTACCGGTTTATTTCAGCATCGAGCGATTACATCTGAACAGATTTAAATATTTTTACAATACGATACATTAATTTTAATCCTGAATAGCATTATTTATTCTCGCAGGATAACTATTAAGAAACATCGTGAGGGTTTTAAGAAACTTAGTTCTTTATTTATTTGTTTTGCGTCTCTATGCCCATAAAATATAAATTGAGGTAGGTACATAAGTAAATTACCTGAGTACCTAAAATAAACCAGCAGCAATTTTTCGGATGCTTGTAACTTACCGAAGCGAAGAGCGGGCGGATCGCTGATGAAAAGAATGAAAGAAAGAAAGGGCCTCGCTCTCCCGCTGCGGATTATATTTAACCGCGTAAATACTGCAGCTAAGCGTTCAAAGCAGGCCAAGTTCACTTCGCACCACCTCGACGCTTAATTAACGCAATTTATAATGAAGATATTTGCTTAAGGCTGTATAAAAACATTAATTTTATTGTAGAGCTCAATACTTCCAAAATTCTTTCTTTTGTTGTGATCTACTTAATCAAATATTACTGACCATTTTACTAGATTTTAAATAAATTTACGTACTTTTTAGTACCACTTACGTACTTGGTGTTAGGACCACTCGGTTGTCTTCCTACCACCCTCTTGTTTGTTTCAATCAGTTGTCAAACGACTTATCGTATTCCGGCTCGGAACTTGAAAGCAAGCACTATCTTTTGTTCCTCTTTTTCCTTCTTGGCTAGTAATGCATCAGCAATACTATTGATATACCTGATGTCCACCAATAGGCGACGGTTACACTTATTTGGCTTGTCTGCTCATTTGTCGGCTAGTATCTGAAATACTTAATAGGATTCCATCTGTCAGGTGTCGTAAGTAAAAAAGCGATTATCACACCTGTAACCGTACGGACTTCATATTGCATAGGTATGCCGCCTAGAAGCCCTAGGCAGACCAGTGTAACTATAATAGCTTGAGAGACTTACATTTTTATTGGATTAACTGCCCGCATGCAGACTCCATTGTAACTTAATGTTATTATGAGCAGTCATAGCTAACGGCTGACTGGCCTCCTTTAAAATTACTTTTGTAGTTTTATTAAGGGTTATAATAGGACTGGGCCTTTTGTCAATTGTAATCGATTGACCGAGAAGTGAAGAGAGCGTAATCGAAAGTTGTATGGATAATCGATGAATGTCAAAAATTTCTAGATTTCGTTGCAGTAACGTGCAGATGAATGAAATGAACATGGCTCATAAAAGAGAAATTATAATTGTTAGTTTGGATGATGGAGTTTACCTATTTCGGTAAACTCCGATGTTCATGATTCATGAGCATTTAAATATTTCAGTTTTCATTAACATTTTTTCTACAGAGATAAGACTTCCTTGCCCAAACTTATCGTCAAAATAAGAGGTAGCTGGTAGCTGGTACCCGAACAAGTCAATGTGCCGATCGCCGATAATGTCAAATTTTAGCCTATGTTAAGGCTTTATTACTGTACAATAAGGTTACTTAGATTTTTAAAATTCCCAATTAAAGATTTAACGATTTATTAAACAATCAAAAACAATTTTTCATCACACCTATTCGAAAAAGACGACTTGGTTCGGACTTACGGGGTTCCAAAGTTGCTGTTTTCTATTCAGCGGGTGGGAATGAATTTTCATACAACTTTTCCTGCCGGCTAGATCTTTTCCGTCCTATTTTGAATTTAGAACATTTTAGTATTTTGCGCTAAAGAAATCGAATGCAAATATTGATTGAATAAAGAATGTCTGGTACGACGCGAGGGCCCCGCCAGCTGAATAATAAAAAAAGAAATCAAATTAAGATTTCGTTTTCAAATTAAAATTAAGTTTTCGTGCATTTTTACGTATTATTTTCTATTATTTTCTATTATATATATATATATACTAGCTGTTTCCCGCGGCTCCGCCCGCGTGGAACTCAGTGTGTCACAAAGTTATTCCTGCGTTAATCCCGACCCCACACATATTAAGACACACTCCACACATCTTAAGAACAGTTGATTTTTTACTACGTTTTAGTCATACCGTACAAAAATCCGCTATGTAGATCTTGAGAAAATCGATAAAAAGACTTTAAGATATAAACGTCGGGGTTTTTTCATTCCAAACTATTATATTTTTAAACTACATTGGTAGTTTTTCATTCGGGTGCCAAAACATAAAGACCAGCTAAAGCGATGCTGACCCTCGAAAAAGCAACATAAAGTTGATCATGAGAAAAAAAGCCGGTTCGGTTCCCGATATATGTATAGATATCCCGATATATAGATATTAATGAGCCCGCGACTTCATTCGCTCATGGAAGCTTTTCCCGCGTAAATCTCGATCCCGCGGGAAGTCCGGAACAAAAAGTAGCTTATATAATGCTCCATAACCTACTCTACCTCCCACTGAAAGTCCCATAAACATCTAAACCCACGACCTCATTCCCGGGTATGAGTTTTTACCGCGTGAATCCTAATCCCGCGGGAATTCAGGGATAAACAGTACCCTATATGTTGCTTCAAAACTTCCTCAATCTCCTAGTAAAGGTCCCATAAAAATTTAAGCCCGCAACTACGCGCAGGAGTTTATTCCGCGTAACTCCAGATCCCGCGGGATTTCCGGGAAGACAGACTTGTTAGTTTTATATTATATATTAATGTATGTTTAGAAGCTATTTATACCCCATACGCGAAGAAGGTTTTCCTGCGTAAATTCCGATCCCGCGGGATTTCTGGGATAAAAAGTATCCTATATGTTAATCTAAGTTGCCCTCTATGTGAGTGCCAAATTTCATGAAAATCGGTTCAGTAGTTTTTGCGTGAAGGAGTAACAAACAAACAAACACAAAATACACAAACTTTCATATTTATAATATTAGTAGGATTATTTTCTCATAGTGAGTGATGAAAAGTAGAGTGTATCACTCGGGTGCAAGTATATTTTTGGCTCGGGCGACGTACTTTGAATCCCTCGCTACGTTCGGGATTCTACTAAAGAATCCCTCGCTACGCTCGGGATTCTACTGTAGAATCCCTCACTTCGCTCTGGATTCAAAAAACGCCCTCGCCGAAAAAATATTACTTTGCACCCTTGTCATACAATCTACTATTGCATTTGATATGTTCATAAACAGCGGCTATAGTATAAACTGTGTCATCACTATTTACGCCCGCCTCGGAATACAATTTGGAATATTGTCGTCTCGCGTGCTCTTGTTGCAACCATAATTTTTTATCCTTTACAGTGGGTACGACGTACGCGTGCCTCCCATTTGCTAAAATGTCGAGTTTGGGTATTATAATAATACTAGAGAACCGCCCGCGCTTCGCTTCGGGACCCGTAGGTAACAGCCGCGTAGGTCCCGCTCCCGTAGGAATTTAGGCTAAAAAGTAGCCTACTACTCGCTCTCTTCACTCCACCCTGTCTGAGGTGTGTGGAGCCCTCGGGACAGTTAGTTCCCCTTTGGGGGTGTCTCTCGCGGCCCGTTAAAACGGGCCGGTTCTTGGGCTGGGCCCTAAGACCCTTGGTTGTCCATCTGTGGTTAACCAATAGGTCAAGTCCGTTGAGTGGTGGCCTTTTTACAGGCCACAGAGTCTTAAACGGGATGGGGTTCATCTTCGCGCCGCCCAGGCGATCGAGGCCCTACCGGGTGAATCCCGCTGGTGGGAAGCCCAGCAGGAGCCGATCAGCGCCGGGCGACGACTTACGAAGCCCCAGTATCAGTCAGTGCTAGGCCCGTCCCGCGCAACCAGCAAGTCGCGCGAGAAGGCCCAGCGGTCCGGTGTGGACGGGTGTGGAGCGGCATCAGGTCCTGCAGATGCGGGAACCGCGACGCGTCGACACGCCCGAACATGTTGCGTGCCAATCACTCGATGAAGTCGTTCAGGCTCTCGACTCCAAGGTCCCTCTGGTCCGCTGGCACTATCCTGTTGGCTGAGCAACTTGCGGACATCAGTCAACAGGATAGTGCCAGCGGGCGGGCGGTACACTGAATACAGCCGGAGCGGGGAGTAGCCTATTACATTTGCCTATGACTTAAGTAAATTACATGTAGTATTTGACAGCGTAATTCAGAACTTGCAAATGAATTTTATTACCGCCATCTATTAACAACTCCGAAAATGAATATCTAGCAACTAACAAAACATCGAACTTCCCATGGGAATGGGATGTTTTTCCGCGGTAAAAAGTAGCCTACGTCACTCTCCACCCTCCTAACTATCCCCACACACATAAACCTTACCATATAATAGCTTTGTTGCGACGTGAAAGCGTCACAAACAAACAAACAAACACACTTTCACATTTATAATATTAGTAAGGATAAGCCTTATCACTGATATGTGTCACATTAAAACGGTTGCTGTGTCATTAAGCAAACAATGTTTCCCTGGGTTTACGGAATTAGGGATTGGCACCATGTAAGTATACTACAACGTTTTTGTTAAGGTTTAATATGAAAAAAGCTCGTGGGAAATGAGGACAGATATGTACATACACATCAGACGAATAAAAGCCTCTAGCCTCGCAAGCCACAGTATGTAATATATTTTCCCTCCTTTATAATGGGGTGATGTACTAAAAACATTAACGCTGGCCAAATTAATTGTGTTAAACACACCCAAAACCATCCCGAGTGTTCGTAAGTAGGACGCACGCCAGTTTTCGAAAACAATGCCTCGGGAAGCTAAGGAAAATACCGATGGTTTATTATGATGATATTGTAAAACACTACATACATTTTTGTAGTTAATAAATAAATAGCTGATCCCTCAGCAGACAATTGATTGTGTGTCCTTCTCTTACTGACTATAATTTTCCTTCCTCTTTGATATATGCGGATCTAAGTACAAATCTGGTACGCTACTAAGTATTCTATTAATTGTTGTTATAATTAGTTTGATGATTACTGGCCACGGTAAAGGAATAGGTACGTAGGGAGCGGAACTCGAATACTTGAGGGATACGGATTGTATTATTAACATAGCTGGCGGTTTGGCCGAGCCCCTGAACTTTACAAAAATGTTGATTATAGTTCCTCTACTCAAAGGTGGAATGCGTGAAATGCGTTGTGTCGTCAAGCCGACATCTTAATGCCCCTCTCAAACATCATTCTTGAAAATACAAACTCATTTACGACTACACGAGACGTTGCTTGGGAAATTGTTGTCTTTGGTTAACTTATGCCTCTTAAACTTGACTTTAATTTCTATCTTCAAAGAACAAAGTTCGCAGGTTCAGACGTGAATGTTCTACTTCCATAAATATTTTGCATAGTTTACAGTACAAACTTAAACAGCCATTTGAAAGTTGCAAAGGAAAGGCAAATACTTGTAATGTATTTTGCTTTGTTATTACCGGTTAACAACTTTGTATACATTTTGTTATTTACTTTACGATAACAATGACTTGTTAATGATGTTATGGTATAACGTAATGACCCGTCTTGTCTATGGTAACTGAAGTTTTTGAAAAGATAGCACGTTTCACTTCACACTGTTATAATATTTTCTTTTATTCCTAACTAAACGTGACATCATAAATTGTAAGATAAAGTGTAAAAAAATTTCTTGACTTAGGTCTTTTACCTGCACGTGTCTAAACAACAGGCACCTACCTAATTCAAAAGAATAAAAATAAATTGTATGTAGAATGTATTATATCAACTACCTTGAAAAGTTACACAACGAGTTTTACGGTCCAGAAGTTTCTGTGAATACGAGTATTGGCCAATACTTTTCATAATTAGTAAAGGGTGCTCGCGCTGCATATCAATTTGTGTTGTATTACGCGATGCTTAGGAATATGAAGTAACGTTTCGTCTTCGAATTAGGATCATGATCAGTGGCGATTTCTCTAAGATGGCGCGTATGGCGGCGCCATACCATAAATTTTAAGCATTAAATAAAATGTAAAAAATCATATATTTACAACCTAATTATTTAGACCTAAGTACAATAATTACATTTTACGAGCGCTGCGGTCTTCTATCACGAACGCGACTCGCGGTGATTGTCTTCGCGTTCGGTCGGCGCCGAGCGCGGCCGAGGCATGCGCTTCTGCTAGCGCATGCATAGTCCATACAAAGTCGTTGGCCCGCGCCGCCCGCGCCTCTTCGATCGCTTATTATCACCATAGTAAAATTATACTGTGGTATCAGCGTATCACTGAGTTTGAAACGCGGGTCTGGCGCTGGGAATGGCGCATTACCTAACGAGTTTTCGCATGTTTTTCGTGATAGTGTAGATTTGTGATTACGGTTTCTATCTTTCTATTGATTTAATTTACTTTTTATTTAGTAGGTAATTAGTTTATAATGAAATGACATGAAATTATGAGTGATTCAACAAAATCTGTGATACAAGAACTTTTAGAAAGACCTTTCACGACGAGATCGTTTGCCGAAAAACGGTTGATAGTGGAAAATGGACTTTCACTATGGGACAAACCCTAAAATCGCGAAAAAACATTAGCTATTTCATACAAAAATAAAAATGTCAAATTGTATGAAATTTCTTTTTAACCGACTTCAAAAAAGGAGGTTCTCAATTCGACCGTAGGTATATATGCTTTTCTTATGTACGTTCAGCGATTATTTCGTCGTTTATGGACCGATTTTGATAATAATTGATAAGGACACCAGGATCTGATGATGGCATCTCAGGGAAATCGAGGGGAACTTTTGAAAATTGTATGGACAACTAGTGTGTTTGTTCATGTTATCATAAGTACATTAAAGCGCTACTATTTCATGAAGATCTGGAGTCGATCTGATGAAGCCGAAAGACAGTCGAGGGAACTCCTCAACGATTTACTGCAGTTATCTAGTGTTTGGGCTTGATTAATTTGTAGCGACGAGAACACTTACATGTTGAATTGAGCGCCATCTGGCGAGTAGTTTTTGAGTTATCTCTATTTATCAAGATTGAAGTCGGTTATTTTTTTTTGTAAAAAGCACTTATTATTTGCGATTTCAAAGTAGGTTTCTTAATGAAAGACTGCAAGTTTGTTAGATTGTCCGTCTGAAGAAATGGTTTTCCGGTTATGCGCACTTAACACTACACCCTATATAACAAAAGCTGGAGCCAACCCAATTATAAACACCAGGAATCGCCACTGATCATGATACTAGGTATATCTTATTACTAGACGACATTCGAAAACGTGTATCATCAGTCAGGTGGTAAATGCCTCCATCAGCATTCAAAAGCCCGTGGAATTCCCCAATAGTAAAGTTATCTTGGCCAGAAAGCAACTGTAGATGCAGTTTGGCAGCCAATTGTTCGACGCTGCAATTGTAACACCAAGAACCGCTTTTGTAGCCGCTCCATTTTATCGATACTTTTGAGCTTGAAACATACTTGGTTCCTGCAGATAACCATTTTTAATATTCTTTATAAGTTCCATATAGGTACATTTTAGGAAGCAGACAGCTTCGTCGTTTCCATGCGAGGGTATTGTTGGTCCTGAGTTTTACCTTTAAAGTACTTTGATTCTAACAAAGAATAATATTAGTGCAGTGAGTGTCCTTACACCTTTCGAAACAGTTAAATATTACTTACATGCAGTTCCACATACTCTAAGCAAATCGAGTATTTTAATTCCACGCCTTGACACTTGGCGTGATTTAGTTAAATTCAATATGCAATGGAGATTGATCTGATCGCTAAGATTTCAAATTCAAATTCAAATTCAAATATTTATTTCTTCGAAGTAGGTTTTTACAAACGCATTTCGAAAGTCAAGTTACGCCATCGCTTCAACAAATCCCTACGGTGAATGGACTTGGAAGAAGAAGCGGCAAGAAACTTCCAAGGAGTCTTTTTTTTCTCTTTCTCCACTCACAGTACAGGTTGCACTTAGTACTAATTACGGCTAAACTTAAAGAAAAACTTATTCTGGTCTAAGCGGAACTGGTCGCGGCATTATCACTCCCAGGCACCCTTATCATTAACATAGTCATCTATACCATAATATCCTTTACTAACAAGTAGTGATTTTACACGTCGCTTAAACATTCCAATTGGTAAATCACGTATCGTCTTGGGTAACTTATTGTAAAATTGAACACCAAGCCCCATAAAAGATCGTTGCACCTTACGTAGGCGAAATGCAGGCGTGACTAAATTATGTCTATTTCTTGTAAGGTGATTGTGTGTAAGGTGATTTAACTATAATACCTCTATATTACCTGCACGCAGATGCAATTTAATTATGTATGTGTAATTTAGATAATGTAGATAGAAATACGTAACATAATACATAGTATGTCGTAAAATTTTGAATTCAAGTTTCATAAGATACGTTTCTTCCTTAGGTAGGTACCTATTGTACAAATGGCTAGTTTCGGATACTTGTTGATAGTCTTCACTAAGTGAAAACTTCTCGCTGTTCAATATCCTTAGTTTAATTTGATTCAATGGTTGACATTTTTTTAAGAGATGGTAGCATTGAGTACTTTCGACTGTGAATGAAGAAGTAACAGGCGATCGTAATCTGACTCTGTAAAGCCTTTTCATGGCGACTCTAATGACGAAGGAACGACGACAATGAGAATTTGTTGTTTACGAAGATTTGTTGTTTAGATTATTTATTTATTCAAGCTGGCCTGAAAGCGTCTCATTTTAATGCAAAAGACGCGTTCACAAACGTGCAAGTCACCGCGGAAATGATCCGACTTAAGGCTTTTATGCTCTCATCCGTTCACAATTACTTCCTATAGGGTCTGTAACATTTTAATGTATCGTTCGTGAGGTCACCTTTATTGTTTGTACTTGAATGATGTTTTATTATTAACGAGCCCGCGGCTTTTCCCGCGTCAAAGTACTTTTAAATTTAATTGATATCAAACAAACCGGTATCAATTTGTTTACCCGTTTAGGGGCGAATCGAAAAGCTATTATATTTATCAAGATAAAAATATATACGAAAAAAAAACAAAGATTCCTTATGTCTTGGAACTTGTGTGCCATCACAAAGACTAGGACACACCCAGAACGAGAACAGAAGACCAAGAAAAGTAACATTATGTTATGCCACACGGGTCGTGTCACCGTGTGAATAGATGTATTTACCTTCTCACTTTTCGATTTTATTGATGTTTCGTTTAGGTACATTGCTGAAGTTAAAAGCTCAATAAGTTGAAACTGAATTAGACACAGTTTAGTTTTACAATTTAGTGAAAACAGCCATCTCCTTCTGATTGATTGCGAAATTGGAATGACTATTATGTTTTGCCGTGTACAAAACGCTCACAAAGACGTCAAATAAGAATAAGAATCCCGGGTAAATGTGTGTTTGTTTGTTGGTAACATTACTAAACAAAGTTATAAATTTTATTATCAGGTTTTATCTCTATCTCATTTCGTGTTTGGGAAATAGGCATGTGTTTCATAAAAAAATATTCAGACTATGTTTTCCCAAATACATGTCTATTCGAAACCCGAGGAATAAAGCAAATGACGCAACTATCTGGGTTTACCCTACGGCACAACCGATAAGAACGGTGAACTCCCAGTTAAATGGATTTACCTGCTGGACACATGTTTAAAAAGCGAATAATGAGTAGGTATAAAATTACAAGGGTATGATAATATATATAATATAATTATGTATATAAAATAGGTACCTACCTCTCATGCTTTTATATTATCCGTGTGTCCGACATTCCTCAATATAGATGTGTTATATAAAATATTTATTCAGTGATGTAACTTTGTATACTGGGTCGTTGATTTAATCAAGATTTAGCAATTTTTAAAACTCCCGTCAGATTCCAATCGAAATATACATAGTTAAATAATTCATGATGGTGGTGATTTGTTTACTTTCAGTTGTGGCGGAATTCCGGATAAGTATTTTGACACAACGATTTTCTATTAATCATTAGTTAATTGTGTTTTGTACGGTTAAAATGTTTGCTTACCTAATGAATACTAATGACTTCCCATTCAACCTTGATGTGAAAAAATAACATAATTTTTCTTGTATTTACTTTATTTGTATCTAATCAATTACATTTCGTTAACAATATTATTACTTTAATGACTTTAGTCTTGTTAGTTGTTGTTAATTGAAGTTTTCACCCCGCTGTGTATAATGTGGGTTTCGTAATTAATATCAATAAACAACTAATAATATTTTACCAGATGTCAGCTTGTCATAAAGTCGCCCATATTTTAATAATAATCATCGCATATTCCTTGCATAACCACTCCAGATTACGGAATCTTTATGACAGTATGTCAGCATAATATGCGAATAACAGGGCGCCTTTCAATTTTTTGTTTAATTTATGACTTTATAATTATATACTATACTCTAGAATTTAGAGTGATATCACACAGTCAATCAGCGAAAAACCAAGACGTTTTTAACGATTCCTAAAATGTCGAAATTTGATTAGTACCCACACGCAAACTGTCTAAATTGTAGACTAGAATCATTGTAATCGAGTAAAAAGTCTGTTGTAGCTTGTAGCCGTAGTGCCGGATGCATTCAGTGTATAAACTGGTCGATAGCAGTTACGTAGGAAACTGATAGCCTCACAATTCCGTCAGTCAGATAGGGCTCATTCATTTTTATGCCGACATTTTGGGTGCACATTCACATAAATATCGATTGTCATAATTATTCGAAAGTCTGCTATTACTCTAATTTGGCTACAATTGTGCTTTTCAATTCATTTTATAAATATGTAAATATTCATAAGAATTTTATCAATTCCTCTACAAATCATGACCTGAGTGTGAAATTATGTCCATATTTATACTATACCACTGTATTATTCAATCCTTTACGGACAGTTTTTTTTTATTTTATTTTAATCTTATCGAAGTATTACACGTTATATAATTTTGTGCAAAACTTCGTGCTTTTGGACTCACCGGTTTGGACTACCTATACCTACATTGTCTGTCAGGCGGTGATCGTTAAGAACTTATTAAGTAGATTAACATCGGTTACCCGCCCGCTGGGCATAAATAAGCTTAAGTGCTCATTGTATTTTTGCGTTATAATAGTAGATTGTATGACAAGGGTGCAAAGTAATATTTTTTCGGCGAGGGCGTTTTTTGAATCCAGAGCGAAGTGAGGGATTCTAGAGTAGAATCCCGAGCGTAGCGAGGGATTCTTTAGTAGAATCCCGAACGTAACGAGGGATTCAAAGTACGTCGCCCGAGCCAAAAATATACTTGCACCCGAGTGATACACTCTACTTTTCATCACCCACTATGAGAAAATAATATATATATATATAATAGAATATAATACGTAAAAATGCACGAAAACTTAATTTTAATTTGAAAACGAAATCTTAATTTGATTTCTTTTTTTATTATTCAGCTGGCGGGGCCCTCGCGTCGTACCAGACATTCTTTATTCAAACAATATTTGCGTTCGACTTCTTTAGCGCAAAATACTAAAATGTTCTAAATTCAAAATAGGACGGAAAAGATCTAGCCGGACGGAAAAGTTGTATGAAAATTCATTCCCGCCCGCTGAATAGAAAACAGCAACTTTGGAACCCCGTAAGTCCGAACCAAGTCGTCTTTTTCGAATAGGTGTGATGAAAAAGGTATTATATGTATGTATTGTGTTCTATTCCACGACCTTATCGATTTCTAATCCAGTCGTGTTTCGTAGGACAGGCAAGTAACAAACATATTTTTATGAGAAAAATATTAGGAATTAAGGTAGCAAACTAACATGCAGCACCACCCTTCTACAGCCGCCGATCGCAACTGTTGTGTTGTGACCGACCCAGAACAAAAGGAATGGGGCAGGAACTGTTAGTTATAGTGGGCAACTGACAGTTGTTAATAAATAATAGTTCAATTAGTAATCGTTGTTGTTGTAGTTATTGCAACCTTTGAGGAGTAACTATCATGGTCGCCTTTAAAAAAGTGTAACCAGATTAATTAACGGTAACACGTGTAAAATTTAATATACCTGTCGTGAGAATAAAAATGATATAAAAGATTTGACGTAACGGTAAAATTCCGTACATAAGAAAGTTAGTTTGTATTTGTACCTGCACGGTGCAAACGCAAGGTCGGTGGCGGCGTTCACTTTCGCCACAATTTGCTAAGCACGACCGCCTAGTGCTCATGTTTACTACAACTTACTGAACATCGAGTCACTTTTTTCTGTTAAAGTTATTGACCTCCCGCGAAAACTTTCAAGTTTCTGCTGTATATGTATCGATATCGCGTGAAAACTGGAGATTTGATCAAGGCTCCGAAGTAGATCAGTTAAAGGAATTCAAGTAGCAATATGTGAAGGTTTTATATTAAAATCAATTTGTAAGATTTATGTAATCTAAAAACATGTTGCGCTCATTAATGTATTTCGTTATATCTTCCATCAGAATCATCCTCACAAATATCTTCCAGGCCGGAGATTTGAACGATTTATAAATCTCTGTTCCAGACAGCTAATTAAGTAGTTGCGCATTCTACTTTGAAATCAGTCAGGACTTTAATGAGTATTAACATTGTCTGATGAATAATGCTCAAGTAGGTACTAAATATTGGAATATCATAAAAATATTTACCTACATTGCCTATTGCAACATTGAGTTCCACGTTTGTTCTTCTATCACCAACTGTTGCATTAAGTTGAAATGAAGTAATTGTTTTACTTTACTAATTTAGTTCTTATCTACTTAACTTAAGCCTACGAAGTGTCAACTGACTTCATCGCTTCATTTCTCGCAATGTTTCGTCGTTGATGTACCAGAAGCTTTCACCGACAAACCAGAACGCTTCCAATCAAGGAACAATTGTTTCATTCATTGACGTCATTCTCGAACAGAATCGGCTTACGTTTCTTGATTGTCTCTTGGTTTATTCATACGTCTATTTGATCACATGTTTCACGCTTGGTAACAAGCTTACCACTTTAGACCAGTAAGTCGACGCATAATAAAATAACAATTGTCAACCGATTTCCATTAGAAACTCGTAAGGGATCGCCAAGAATGCCAAGTACCTACGTGATTTATCAATCCTGACAAAATTATAGATTTTTTTTGTCAAACATATTACAAAAAGCTAAATGGTTATTTCCTTCAATTGTTCCGACTTTTGACGTACTTACTCGAACAAAGTCTACAAAAAATTGTAGAGACCGATTGTCCTCCATTGAAGTCGGATGTCGTATGGATTCTTTTGTTTTTAAGGAAACCTATTCAGCTTTGTTAAATTCAAGTTCTTTGTTGTGAATCTTTGGCTTCAATACACGTGACTTGCTTCGTGTAAGGAGTCTTAGTGTAAACAGATTGTAATTGAAACCAATGTAAGAAATGTCACGGTTAAATTGTGTCAATTTGTTGAATATGCTCTATTGATAAATAAACCGTCTGAGCTTGTAAAAACATAACATCGTCATGTTCATTGACGATACGGTGGCCTATTTAATTTGTTTTCCTACTTGTAGAACGAAGGTCAATTTTTATTTAAATGCTCCTTTGTCAATTAACTCGTAATTGGCTGTAACGTTTTTAGCTCTTTCGTTTTCCTTGTTAAGAAACTTTTAATGGTTCATTACACTTTAGAAATGATAGTATCCAATCAGTTTTCAATTTACGATGTTGATGATTGCTTGCTTAATCAAACGGTATTTATAGCAAGGTTTATTTATTGTGATTCTGAGAAATTCTCTAAAAGGTTTTATGTCCTAAACTTCGTGTAATGAAGTAAATTTTACGATAACTGTAAATAAAGAAATAAAACACTCCGTCGTGACGTTTTCTACAGCCCTATCTAATATACCGCTAGTAAACTATAAAAAAATCATTACAATTTCATTGATGGACATTAGCTTTCCTCCATCGATAATTGTTCACTGCGCCCTATCTAGATGGCATTGAAATGCCCAATGCCTTACATCATTTTGGAAACGATCTGATTTTCTTAAAACTGCTGGAACGAGTTTAACCAAACATAGCTAAAACTACTACAAGGAAACGGGCTTTCAAATGCAAAACACCGCTTTGAAGTCGTTGAATCTGTTTGAGAGATTCGATGCCACGAGACAGACACACAGACAGTCAGTTCAAACTTTTAACATCTTTTCCGTTGGGGGTCAAAAAATCTAAATCTAAAAAATTTGAACAGTTTTGATAAAAAAAAACGTCATCGATTCTTCTACACTTATTTTTGTCGAATACTTTTTGATCGCAATGATCGTTTATATCATAATGCTTATCTTTCACACGAATTGTAAAAATAATCACTTAGCGTATACTTCAATAAACATTTCAAAGACGCTTTTAGCTTACGGATAGAGTTGATTGTCACTTAAATACTTTCCTGTCTTTCTAAGAAGATAAATCGATAATCTATCTTGCTTACTTATGGACTTTGGCTTTGTTTCATAAAGAAATAGCCAGTATTATCGGTACTAATGGATCGTAATATTTTTCAAATTGTTTTTCTTGGTCACGCTCAGTTTATAACTTGGGTTTTAATTATTTTCTTTTGATTGTGTGATAAATACACGCTTAAGCCTTGCTTCGGAGTTATTAATTCCTTTCTTTATCTTTATCTCTTTCTATCCGAATACTGGTTTCAACCAGGAAACTGATTCCGTCGCCTACTGTTTAAATGCTTTAGATAATATACAAGTTGGTTATGTAAATATTCTTGTCCTACTATTCGTTTCTATTTGAGATTTAAATTAGTCACGTCTATATCTACTCTGTACCTACTTGTTATTCCTTTGATACTTGTTTGCTTGTATAGACTGCATTTTTTTAATATTGCCAGATTGATTGGGAATACCACTTATAGAACTGAATGAATGACTCTTTTCTTTCGATGCTTCAATGCCGTTAGTTCATCATCGGCGCATCTGTGTATCAGAGACGCAACATGTGCCCCATTCCCGATAACGTTCCAAAAATAAACATGTTAATTTGTTCGCCACTCACGCTGCGAATGGAATGTTCGCTCGCTCATTGAGTAGTGTTGGCTGTTCGTTTCTACTTCCCATACTGTCGTACTGAATGTCTAGCGTTTGCATTCGCATTAGGCACGCGTTGGCCTCTCAGTAGCTCTAGCTCCTCCTAACATGGATCTCTTGAAACTAATGGCACACTTAAGTGGTGTTAAAATTATTCGAGGTCATTGCCCGCTTTCTCCTACGTGTTCTTTATACTTTCGTAAATCTTATGTCATGGGGTCTGGTTGGAGTGACGGACGTAGTACACGCGCGTGTTGATGAACATACTGTAAACATTGAAGCTTGGCGCGTGTCACATGACGTATTATTATCCTCTTTAACTGTACTTATTGTTTTAAATATTGCAATAGATAAAACGCTACCTTATTTTTTTATGGAACTCTTTGTAAACGTTTACGATGCATACAAATTAAAAACGTGCGTTATCCTTTCACGATACTGTGTGACATCCACTGTCATCTACTTACTCAATTTAATAACTGTCATTATAGTCCACGCTACGTGCCACGAGTTCCACGTACGTGTATAGCATACAATCTTTTGTTTGTACACACTGAGGTACTTAATTCGCAAGCATTTGCGTCTGTTTGACCAAGTGTCTGTAATTAAAAGATACGAGTGACGTATCTATACGTAAGTTGAGAATTGAAAACAAATCTTTCATGTAGGTCTTGGTCTAAATTTAATTTCATTTGGAAACGTAGACAGCAGAGGCCTTCTCTGTTTATGTTTGGTTAGTTGTTTGGTCGTGTTTAGTCGTAATCGAGGTGATCCTTATTCGACTGGTATGCGGAGCGCGCCTGTATCTACTGTGAACTGTCTGTTGCGTAAAGGCCCGTCCGTAAAGCAGTTCACTGTTCGGACGCGGCGAGCTCGGACGTATCTGCGCGATGCTCGTTACCGCTCACTCGGTGCCTTAGTACATCGTTGATCGCATTGTTCTAACGACGCATAGTGCCAGGCCATAACAATAATGTTTTTGTGGGGACGCTAATTGAATTATGTGTTTCGCGTTATAATCTACAGTGTCAGTGCAGAGTTCATGTGCGCGTAAAAGTCCAAATGGTTAGGAAGATTATTGTTGTCGGAATACGTCACTACGAGGATCCGTTTTATAAGTACGTCGTTAGTTTAATTGCCCAAGTCAAACGAAAAATCACTTTTGTGCCCCCATTTTATCACCGTTTTCCTCGGTTGAGTGATCGTGTCGTGTTCTTGGATAGTTTTCCTCATGTTATGTTTTGTTTGTCCGTAGACATGTGACGGGCGCGAGCGGGCCGCCGGCGGGATGCGGCCACCAGAGGAACAGATCCTTGGATTCTGTTCTCCAGCGGATACCGGAGGATATGACACCGACGTCTCCGGAGGGCGCGCCGCTTCGGAGTCCGATCGAAGTGCCCGCGCCACGGCTTGCATTGCCACCGGAAGTTCCCGTGGGCTCCGATGATTCGGGGATCCACACACCGCCCGATGGGAACGATGAAGACAGACCACAATATCAAGCTGCCGCGCGATCGAGGGAGAGTCTCGACTCTGGCAACCCCGAGGACTCGGAAAAACTACTCGATACTCCCGATACTGTGGTCGAGGAGCCGACGAAAACCAACATACCTTCAACGGTTACGTCTAGGAACAAAGACTTTCTCCTACGTCTGTTCGAAAGTAAACTGTTCGACATGAGTATGGCGATTTCGTATTTGTTCAATTCGAAAGAACCCGGTGTGCAAACTTACCTAGCAAACAAACTGTTCTCGTTCCCGTGCGAGGATGTAGACTTTTATCTGCCCCAGCTGGCGACCATGTACATAGAGATGGGAGACGTGGCAGACGTGTTGCGGCCGTACTTAGTGTACCGATGTAAGCAAAGTGCGGAGTTTTCATTGAGGCTGGCGTGGTTGTTGACCGCGTTCGGTGGCGACGGGAAGAGATCAGAAGCTGCCAAGTTGAGGGATTCTATCCTGGCAGAGAAGATTAGGCCGACGGCGAGGCGAGGCCATATAAGGTCTCAGTCTGACGCTTCGGCTCTGAGGCTAGCGACTCCATCGGGGAGGCACCTTGGGGACCTCGCGTCAGGTCGCGCCTTCGACAACGGCTGCCGGTGCGGGGAGCAGTGTTCGTGCGGCGCCCCCAGACTAGAGCCGCAGACACAGGTGAATATCTGAATATATATTTTATTATTAACTTAAATCTAGCCATGATCTCATGCAATGCTCAGAAGAAACTTGTTTGCATGTTTATAGTCTAGCCAGTCCAAAGAATTCGTAAAATCTCGTGTTCCAACATGTGTGCAGCGTCGTGAAGTAATGTGACCTTAATAGCAATTCAACTGTGGTTGATATTTTTTATAATTTAGAGTAAAACATATTAACGGAATATGTTTTACGCAGATGCGCAATATAATGTAAGACCTATATTGAGCACTTGAACCTATAATGGCGCATCTTGAACTCGATTTTAAATAAATAACTCTAAACACCTATGCAAACTAAACAGACATTAAATCGTCATCATAAGGTGGCCCATTTTTAGACTTCGATCTCTTATAATATGAGGGAAGATGAACATAGTCCAACAGACCAGCCAAAGGAGATTTACTGCACTAATTAACATAACAATTCACATAAATAAGCATATAACTAACTGAAAGATATTTAAAGATCTAGAACAAAGTAATGCTCGCTTGGACAAGCATTTACGCGCATTTCACATTTCTGTGTTTCAAGGTTCTTGTCAATGGCGATAAGGTAATAATATCTACTATTTAATTGTCCGTCCGTAAAATGCATATAAAATATTTTTTTTTCGCTTGTAGTACCTACCTACAACACAGTCATGATGATCGAACAAATTCGTTTTAACTTAAGTTCACCGAGAGAAGTCAAGTCAAGAACGAATAAGAACTCACTGAATCCGAACGTTCAAATTCTATTCAAAACTTATACAAGTTTTATCGAGCATGAAAAGATTGCCTGGGATCGGATCACCCCCTTTACGTTGCTATAAGTCTTGTCCCAGCGGGGCGATCAATTCCTCTGAGACATCTAGGCAATTTAGCGTTTTAGTAGGACAACACAATAAATTGTTTACCATAACAAATAAACCGGTAGCAAAGAAATTAGTGATTTATCGGCACTCTTATCGTCAAGAACAATTTTTCTTAGGCAATGCAATAATCATAATATCATAGCAATTTAATAAAGATAATGTTTATATGAGAAATGGCGCAAAATTACAAAACATACGCAATGTGTGCTTAGCGAAACAGCGTAAAATTAAGAGTAAAATACATTACAAATAGAAACACACAGCAGATTGTGACAAAATAAAATTACACAATAAAAATTCCGCTTTGAATTGTTTTTAGGAAACGTGCCGAGCGTACTTTTAATAATAGAGACAATATTACGACATTTAATAGGTACAATCTGGTACTACATTATTGCCATAAACATGTAGGACGGCCATTGAGAACACAAGGCACGTAAATGGAGCGAGCGAATAACTCTGCATTTCACGTGATTTAAATGCAGTCGAGGCGTTTCGTATTATAATTAGTGATACTCCCACAAAACGAGAGGAAATTGTGTGGGCCCATGGTGGCAACGTTTATCGGCTTTGCAACTTTGTTGGGTGATTGATGGAAGAAGTTAAAGTTGGACTGTTCGTCACATGCGATGTTGAATTTGATAAAGAACAATAAAGTTGAGAAAAAGATAGAGATAATGATGAATTAGTTCGAAATAAGGGGGCTGAAACAGAGTGTGATCAAATTTGAGTTTAGAATTGATGCTAAGCTCTCCTGTAACTGTAAAGCGCTGGAAATTGTTAATAATGTCTGTAAAATGTTTGGGTAGGTAGACAATTTCTACGTCTTGTGTATTCATAAGTACACGAATATTTATTTCTAGCACCAACCCGGTATTTGGTATATAGGTATCTTGTTTATTGAAAATTGTTTATTCAAATAATAATATAAGTAATCTGTAGATGATTGATGAACATTGATGATTATTTGTTATTTGAGTGACAGTTTGCAACAAAACTTTTAAACCGGCTCTTCTGCGGCTAGTTCAACTCAACTACCTCAATAATATTTTGCATAGTGGGTAAAATATGCTTCTTGGCTTCTACACATGTTACCAGGGAAACTTTCCCGTCAACTTTGTGATGCTAACATTCTATCGTATTTCTTTGTAAAACTACGATTGGACTAGTCTCTGTTTGTATGCCAAGCAGGGAGTTACGGATTTTTTACAATTAAAATTTTATGTTCTTTCGTCATTCGTCTCAATCAGCAAGTTTACGTGAGAGAGACTATTTATTGACATAAATCCTGTATGAACAATTTAATGAAATACCTCAAGTAGCAGCAGAATAAGCAAGTAATTAGTAGAATAGCAAATGAGGATAGAAAATTTTACGAAGAGTTATTCTAACGGTTCTAACCACACATAGTCAGATGCTTGCGGACGTTGCGGACCTTTGTATATTATTATAATGTACGAATTGTCACAGCTTTGACAGCTAGGAATACGACGAATTTGTCAAAAGCTTTGCGTTATTATTTGCGAAGGTTCGATCGTCCTACACTTGTAAGTTGTGAGTTCGTCGCGTACTCGCGCGAATGTGAGTGTGTGTGCCTTATAAACAAACATAATAAACAACCTAAGGCAGCATTACGAATACAGGGTTGGCGATGTGTTAGTAGTTTTCGCGGACAATTAACTTTTAATTACTTACGTAACTTCTGTGATGAAGAAATAGAACTACAGTTACAAGACGTAGGGTAGGCAATGTTTGCACGGGCACAAGGCCTTGAAATACAAAAGCACGTCAATGCGGTGTCGGTGCCGTGGGGGAATGCGAGAAAAAATATGTATAACTTGTAAGGTTCCCGCTGCGCTTCTAGTTCCAATCGGTACTAAAAAACTAAGTAATACTCTTACTTAAGGAAATAGGTATAAGATTCGTGATTCCCGTACTTCGAAGGGCAATTTATTAAATAGCAGTCGTTAAGCTATGTCGGAAGTCTTCGAGCTTTCTTTTCACCAATTATAACTCGTTCAACTTAATGACATGAGATGTTCTTCCAACTTGACAGACCTTCGTGCCATGCAGTGTTAGAAATATAATTAAGTGCTTTAGTTAACCGCCTTCACATCGTTTCAAGAAAGCTACGACTATTAACTATTACACTACACTAGAAAAATTTATCTTTTTATTTTTAATTTGTTTTTATTAATTATCTTTTTATTTGAACCGATTGATAAATAAGTCCTAAGCTCAGTGCGATACAGGCATGAAAACAGTATCCAAAAATAACTATTTTCTGAGGTTACGAATAAACGCACAGACTATTCTGGCAAATGGGTGAACGATATTGTTATGAGATCTTTTGCGTAAATACATCTGATTCATTTCGTCTAGTTCATATAGGTAAGACCCATTGATAAGTTTCGCTAGTACCTACATAACTTAATTTATGTGTTGTACTGGTGTTTCAGGTTGAGTATAATAGATTGGAATGAAATTATGAGCCGCAAGACTTGCGATACCGGTCCAAAATATTTAGGTGTGTGTACATTAACAAATTTCAATTGCAACGTGTTACTTAAGTATGTGCCAGTTGCGCGGCTGGTGTAAGAAAATAACTTAAGTTCGCTTGTTACTTGTTAGTAAAAGGCTATTTGCGTAATATCCGCTTTAGACATTCATTTTGATTCATGTTTTAAAGTTCCGTTCAGAAACTGGCTATACTTTGTGCCGGTCGACTGTCCGTCGTTGGTAAAGGCGGATTCTGGATCCGAATCAGGGATGCATATTCGAGGTCTCGGCGTGCCAGTGTTCTTCATCAACAGAGCGCATTATTTATTCACTTTAAATCGTTGCAATAACAGAATAGCATGGTTCGCATCCATTAACGTTGTATAGAAAAATCCGGCCAAGTGTGAGTTGGACTCACACATGTAGGATTACGTACCATGGGGCGATATTAACTCTAAATACTTGGCCAATATATTCGGTCCTTAATATTTGAACAACAATCAATAAGAAGAACAAATAATAAGATCTTACAAGGTCTGCTAAATTCCTGCAGTGTTTGTTACAGGTCCCACTTTCATTGTTGACACGTTAGTTCTAAAAAATACAATTTGCAAAAAATCTTACATCAAGGATATAAAAGATCAATGGCATAAAAGTGCAGAAGGAGCCATCAATGTATCTTTGAAAAGGATTAAGTGGACACAGTTTCACTGTTCGCATGTGTTTGCCATCATACATTGTTATTACTTATATTGATTAAATTTATCAAAGAGACTTTAAGTAGGTACAGGTAGTCGGTTACGTATGAAAAGTCGATAACCCCCTAGGCTTCCCCTGGATCCACCCTTATCCACCCCTTCTAACCCTAATACGCAATTAACCCTAATACTTAGTCAGTTGGAATTTTCACAAACTTTGTGCTGCTATGAATTGTATTAAGTTACCGTGAACACAAAAAGCGGCAACTCTAGGATCCCCTTAATAGTAGAAAATTGTGTCGACGTCCTAATGTTTCTATCGTGATTAGTGAACAAAGTCTTATAAGACGTGAAATAATTAAACAAAATAATTGTAAGTAGAACTCCCGCTGAGGACCCCGTGCTAAAATAATTGTAGTTTTTGTTACCAGAAGTTTTTAAATTGTGAAACTTGATTACCTTGAACAGCCTTAGATTGATAACTGACATGCAAAATGATTGTCTACATAAGTTATATTGACCTCAGTGCAAGAGTCTTATTCGCACTTGACCGCTTTTTATTTATCAACTGATATTTCCATGAAATCGTTTGCGTGTTTGAATTTATCAGTACCTGGTTGACCGAGCTTTGCTCGGTTGAAAATTATATTTAGTATGAATCGCATACTGATAAAATATGAATAATGTTCTTCGATCTTTCCGACATAATATGAGTTTAAAAAGAATTGCGTGTACTTATGTACGCACGTAAGAAGTTATACTTCTTTGGCATCATTAATAATAAATATTCAACGTTAATAATTTTGACAGCTGTCATCCGAAATGTAGGTCTCAACCAGACCTACAACTTTCCCAAAGACACCAGTGCTCCAGGAGCAGCCGTTGCCGGGATATCTCGGTTCGAAGTTTGACAGCTGTCATCCGAAATGTAGATCTCAACCAGACCTACAACTTTCCCAAAGACACCAGTGCTCCAGAAGCAGCCGTTGCCGGGATATCTCGGTTCGAAGTTTGACAGCTGTCATTGGAAATGTAGGTCTCAACCAGACCTACAACTTTCCCAAAGACACCAGTGCTCCAGGAGCAGCCGTTGCCGGGATATCTCGGTTCGAAGTTTGACAGCTGTCATTGGAAATGTAGGTCTTGACGAGACCTACAACTTTCCCAAAGACACCAGTGCTCCAGGAGCAGCCGTTGCCGGGATATCTCGGTTCGAAGTTTGACAGCTGTCATCCGAAATGTAGATCTCAACCAGACCTACAACTTTCCCAAAGACACCAGTGCTCCAGAAGCAGCCGTTGCCGGGATATCTCGGTTCGAAGTTTGACAGCTGTCATTGGAAATGTAGGTCTCAACCAGACCTACAACTTTCCCAAAGACACCAGTGCTCCAGGAGCAGCCGTTGCCGGGATATCTCGGTTCGAAGTTTGACAGCTGTCATTGGAAATGTAGGTCTTGACGAGACCTACAACTTTCCCAAAGACACCAGTGCTCCAGGAGCAGCCGTTGCCGGGATATCTCGGTTCGAAGTTTGACAGCTGTCATTGGAAATGTAGATCTTGACGAGACCTACAACTTTCCCAAAGACACCAGTGCTCCAGGAGCAGCCGTTGCCGGGAACAGTACCTCAAAGAAGTTATCCTAATGTTTCATAGATGGCGTCAGTATGATGTTTTTAAAATCTCTTTATCTCGGGAACCGAGCTTTTCTCGAACCTGGGACCTTGATAAATCGATTCCTTGAGCCGAAAACCCCCTAATCTGTAACTTTCATGAAAATCTTTGCAGCCGTTTCCGAGATCGTGAAAATAAATAAATAAATATACAAGAATTGCTCGTTTAAAGATATTAGATTCGGTGTTGAGCAATGGGTTTTTTGTGCAAATAAGAGACAAATGAGCTGACGAAGAGTATAACAAAGATTATAGACGAAGGATTGTAGCTAACAAAGCTGGTATAAACCTTACCATCAAAAATAAGTACCAAGAATAAACTGGTCCAAAAGAGACGATTACACCCACGTTATGTGAAATAGCAAAATCAATAACAATGCTTTATGTTCTCTTGAAAGTGACACCGGATATTATGCAGTGATTAACTGGCAAATGACGCCACAGCCGATGACACGTGCGTGCCAATCCTAAGATAAAGTGCGGTTATTGTGTCAATTATGTGACACATAATTATGTCAGTAAATTGTTGGCGTGCCAATCAAAGTTCACCACCAGTCAGGAATGTCAGGATGTAACAATTGTTGGTAAGCCTAATTAAAAAAAAATTTGAACATCATGCTGTCATGCTTAATATCAAATTATTAGTTAGTTCAGGATAGTCAATTTCTGACATAGTTATAACGCACAGGTTCCTCCTGGTCGCATATAAATAAATAGCAGTTGTGTTTGTTTTGTTGTCTTAAATGCGTCAACGTTGTGGTTATTAGTGTTCATGAAACATCTCAGTTTATCTGCAATTATTCCAAGTACATAAATACTAATTTTGTTTTTCAGTGATATCACCAGATTAGGTTTTAGTCATGGTATGTACGTCTACGTCACGCTTGATAAATGAGTATACAGGTTTTTTGAGGATGTTTTCCTTCATCCTAATTAGGAGGTATGATTATTTATCAGTCATAGGGGAAAAATTGTCATCTCAAAACTTACTTTTATTAGTTCCGATGAAATATAGAAGATATTGGTGTCATTTTTTGATGAAAAAATACCTCATGTGTATGAATTATTAGATCTTAAAAATCTGTATGACTTATTGGGTACCTAATGTTACAATTTGAAGTCTGTATTTTTATGAGTATCAATAATTTAAAGTGCCTTTACTGGGATTTTAAGAGTTCACGATAAATTATTGTAACGTTCTGAAATCCCGAAAACAGGAAATATTAGTGATAATTGCGGCGCCGAGCCTGCCAATTGACGTGATTTGCGTCAACGCGCTTTTCCGGTTACGGCACGAAATTACTTTGCCACACGTTACTTAATATTAATTTAAATGATTTTCCAATAAAATTCTCTTCACACTACTCCACTGTTAGGTACTGTATCCCGCGTTGCATAAATATTATCTGATTATCAAATGCACGCCAGCACTGCAGCAAGCGGTATTTACTCACGAACTCACGACACGACTACCGATAGTTCATTATATTTCTGTAGGTAACGCACAGTTGTCAGGTAGCATTGAACATAAACTAAAAAAAAGAATAACAGCTTTGTGTCACATCGGAAAGCAGCGGCCGTGCTTCTCCAGCCATTGACAACTACCATCAATAATTTGGATTACCACCGATAATCTTGTTCAAGGATATTTACATGGCTATAAATAGTCAAGTATTAAAATTTAAATCAAGATCATATTTTATAGAGTTTGAACATGCCTTAAATTCTCAACGATACGGTCCACCGAAGTTTAAAAAGAAATACGTGTTGGCATTGCGAATACCAATCAGGGACGTGGCTATAACAAGTGGATAGACCGTTAGAAATACCATAGTGTTATTATCCATTCAGTGGAAGTAGTCACTTGATTTACCGTAGCATTATTGAATCACTGGCGCTCTACGTTAAGTCATCAAGTCCACGGACAACGAAGTGTCAGTGAATTGGACATTCAGCTTTTAAGTTTAACTGGCTCTAAATGTCGGGCATTGCAGCTGTGGCGGTTATAACATTTCACGTTGGTTCGGCGGTTAAGTTTAAATCATGTATATTTTGAGAGAAATTTCGAAAATTGAAAGTCTTAGCTTTGTAATATAATTTGCGATGTCAAAGAGTTGGTGTTACCACTTACCATGTAGTCTACTGGTATCTCAACTACATTATATTTAGAGTTATATCTGTTGAAATATCAAAGGTTAGTTACTAATAATAGTAAACTAATTATGTTGTCAACTAAATATAATTCAAGTACACATATTCTAATATAACAAAAGTTATTATAATAAATTTAAAGATTTATCCGTAGATTAAATTTAAAGAACATACCAATACCTCATTTGTACATAATACTTAACTATGTATGAGATACAAGGATGTGTTTTTAATTGTTGTATGTATTTGCGTATTATTCGACGCACCTACATCTTCCATACGCGTGCAGATATAATCTAGTCAAAAGGTATTATAAATGTAAATTACAGGAAATATTATAAAGTATAATCATGCTGAGATTTACACCTTGTAATAAATAATTTATGATGCATTTTTCTGTTATGTAATAATTGATTCTAGCTCATGCATCTAACCTGAGTTGAACAGTGATAGGTACTCAACGTCGTTTCTGAAAAATATTATTAAATTATTTATTTTTCAGTATGTAGTATACCTATCAATATCAAATGTTCACCTATCTATAACTTTTCTAGTTACTTGGTTTTTTAATAAAATCATAAGAATTGTGTTTTGGAATTAGCGCTTCCAGAGAGAGAAAGTAGTTAGATTAGCATTAGACTGTGTTAACACCTACTGATTTGCTAGCAGCTATGTTTCTGTGAATTTAATGACACGCTTCTACGGTTATTAGAGTATCATATTAATATTCTGTGTCAAGCAAGTAATGTATGTCGCACTCTGTGTTTTAAGATTTCGAATTGTTCGATAGTTAAGGACATGTACCTACGGATAAATAAAGAAACAAATTGCGTTTAGCAGATGTTCATATTTACTTAATAGACCTTGTTTATTAGAAGTAGATAAACAGGTACAAATGTCTATACATATTTTGTTAAAAATGTATAAATACGACTACAAAACTCTTCACAGCTTAGTCACGCAAGAAAGCAACAGAAATTCACCGGATGTTATAAAATACTTCAACAAAGAGATTACATTAATGCTCCTATCCCATTATAGTATCGTTGTCGACTATGCGTGCTCGTCTAATGTTTTCATATCAAAAGCTGTGTCGGCTATGCGCACGCAGCTTCTGACAAGAAAAGCAGGCGTCTACTAATACCTCGACTTTGTTTAAAATACTGAGCATAAATAATAACATTGTCTTGTATTAGAGACACCTTTAGTAATCGCGGCTAAACTCAACGGTACCGGAAACTATATAAATGTAGGCGAAGAATGTAGCTGTTTATACGATAAAGCGTATTATACTTCGATCAATAACTTTGATCAACAATAACACCTAGATAACGGCTCACCTACAAAATCGAAGCTAAAAACCGTCCACATAAATAAATTCTCACCTACGCAGCTGTATCCGTTATAACTGAAATACTAACGAACTAAGACAAGCATTACTTTACAACCAAGTTACCAAACAATAAAGTCACACATAATAATTTAAACATTACCTTATACTATACATACTTACGATCATTCGTCACTAAACAAATTGAGAGCTATGAAGTGAGATCTTATTTTCTAGCACTGAGCTGACATCTACTTGCTATTTGTTGATCGAAGTATTTAATTAGTACTTACTAATATTTGAATTATTGAATTGTTGATTGCACCGGTTGCGATTCTTCAGACCATTGAAAACAGAGCTGATCTTTTGTAGCCAAACCTATTAAATAAATATATGGTCCCCAAGATCTACTGTTAAAATGCATCCGAGAACTTCCTATGTTTGCAGATTTTTATTTTGTTTAGGTCTCTCTGATTGTTCTTAATAGGCACTCGCGTGCAAAATCGTTTTGCACCTCACCCTCCTTCGTCTTACAATACCAGCCCCACACTTATGCCGACCATCCATTTCCATGGTCCATTAGCCCCCTCCCCTCGTGCATACCTTACGGCGGCCCAGCATCACGAAGGTATTAACCAGCAGTATATACTTCCAGTTCTTGAACGCGCTAACGAACATCGGCCGGCGGTTAGCGTCGGTGCCGGACAAGGAGCGGCGGACGGGCCGGCTGCGCGCCGAGCTGGTCACTCTCGACCTGAACCTGCCGGCGCGCGTGTGGCTCCCGCTGCACCCCACGCCGCACTACGTGCTGCGGATACCGCCGTCTGCCGCCGCCGTGCTCAATAGTAAGGATAAGGTGAGTGGATGGGGGACACGTGTGTTGATGTAGTGGTAGTAGTGTGGGTGGGGAGATAGGGCCTTGTGGATAGGGTAATAAGGACGTATAAGGAATGTAGAATCACGCTCGACTTGAACCTGCCGCCGTGCTCAATAGTAAGGATAAGGTGAGTGGGTGAGGGTAGTTAGAAGTAGTCATCCGCGACCGGTTTCGCTTATGTTAGTATGTAGAAAAACTGTAGGTTGTATGTTCTGTTTTAAAAGAAGTGCTGAGAAGTTTGTTTCGCCATTTTTTCTCCACCACTGGCGAAATGGCGTCAGAGTAACAAAATGACCTTCATAAATGTATTTAGTATTATACATGTGTGTTGCTTTAGTGGTAGTGTAGGCGTCTTTGATTGAAGATAAACAGCCTTGCTGGTAATAAAAACGTTAAGGAGAAGTTTAAATCATAAAAATATGTGGGAGACCATACGATGATTTCATAGAAAAATAGCTAAGAATTATACTCGTATTTAGTAGGTATGCTTGCAATTGAATAATTCAGTAGGACCATATAAAATTGTTGCATCTGATCGGATATTTTTTTCTATGCGTTACGTTCACTTCACACGTATTAATAATGCGAGTTACAATTAATGAATAGGTAATAAGAAAGCGAATAATAAAGCTTGAGACAGAACGACAGGTACCGTCATGAAAAATATTAGCCGAATTTGACAACCACACTATCCATTGTGTTGCGAGTTGCGACCTTATGACATAACTATGTACTTCTTTCTTACCTTAATTATCATTGCGTCCCACCTGGTTTCGGTTGAAATAAGCTTAATTACCAAAATAATCATACGGACATCATAAATCCACAGGCACCGTACATAATGTACGTAGAAGTCCTCGAGACGGACGGTCACGAGCCGTTACCCCCGCGCCTGCTGCCGCCAGCGCCGCCCGCGCCACACTCGCCGCCAATCCGGCACACAAAGAGCGAGGAGAACCTCGTGCCCGAGTGGCCCGCGTTGTCGCTGTACTCGCTCGACGACGTCGACGCCGGCGACTGCTGGAGCCACGAGGACGATGACGTCAGCGCGAGTTACGCCCTGCGCGCGCCGGCGCCTGATAGCTTGTCGCAGGTGAGGATACTCAGATGTGATTGTGTGTAATACTCACACCAACAGCGAGGTGAACCTCGTGCCCGAGTGGCCCGCGCTGTCGCTGTACTCGCTCGACGACGTCGACGCGACGCTGGGGATTGTTGGAGTCATGAAGATGATGACGTCAGCGCGAGCCGGTGCCGGTCAGCTTGTCGCAGGTGAGAGGATTTAGACTTTTGTGTGACACTCTGGCGTTTAATTTTATTTTGACATGTTTTTAGTGTGTTGCGTCTTTGACGCAGTTGCAGGAAACATGGTCCAGATTTCCCGAGTTACTGAAAATGTAAAAAAAACATGTGCGTCTCAGCATACCCCACAAAAGTGATAACTTGAAGTAATTTACGTTGAACTTACTGTTTGATATTGAAATTGTTTAACTTGAGAAAAGCTTCGGTTATTACATAAATGCATCAGTCCGAAATACGGCTAGCGCTGTGGGTAAGAGTGAGAGAGGAGGAGTCTGCCTTCAGAAAGGGAAGCCAAACAGACAGGCGCCGTAACGCGTTACGTAACGAAGTGGTGTACTCTCCCATAAGAAGTTGTTACTTCAACAAACTTATTTATTACCCATATCATGTCCCCAGGTGTCAGCAGTATCAGCGATGTCCGCCGCGTCGCTCCAGTCGACGTCGTCGTGCGGGTCGCGCGAGTCGCTCGCGGTGGGCGCGGGTGAGGTGCGCCGCCGGCTCGCCGACGCGACCGCCGCGCCGCCGCCCAACGCGTTCCGGCACGACCCGGCCGATCCGTCTGCGCTCGCGCTCAAGGTGAGGTGTGATTTGGACTTTGTGTGATGCTGATATGGTTGTGATTTGAGTGATGTGGTGGTGTGTGCGCTAAGCTTTTCCAGTGATGAGTCCGTCGATTCGCTCGCGCTCAAGATGATGTTTGTGTGCTTTGATTGGGAGTAGGTAGGGTTGGGATTTGAGTGAGTATTTGGAGTAGAGTGTGCTCTGAGCGTCCCGAAAGATAAGGCTCGTGCTCAGTAGTGGTTAACGGGGTGAAATCGAAGCCATATAGTGTGTTTTTGCTCGTCAACTCCCCGTGATTATATATGTAACGTAATACCTACGCAATTCACAAGATAATAAACATGAACAGCCTGTAAAACCATGAACATAATTCCAGGAATCCTGGGAGAGCAAGCTGGCGCGCATGAAGCAGTCGTCGCCCTACGGCTACCTGGCCGGCTGGCGGCTGCTCGGCTGCATCGTGAAGGTGGGCGACGACCTGCGGCAGGAGATGCTCGCGGCGCAGCTGCTGCGGCGCCTGCAGGCCGTCTGGGACCTCGAGCGCGTGCCGCTGCGCCTGCGCCCCTACGAGATACTGTGTCTGGACAAGGAGTGCGGCCTCATACAGCCGGTGAGGAGTGTTATACGTCTGCTAGCTGTGGGGTCACCATGTATGGCTGCGGCGCCTGCAGGTCGTCTGGGACCTCGAGCGCGTGCCGCTGCGCCTGCGCCCCTACGAGATACTGTGTCTGGACAAGGAGTGCGGCCTCATACAGCCGGTGAGGAGTGTTATACGTCTGCTAGCTGTGGGGTCACCATGTATGGCTGCGGCGCCTGCAGGCCGTCTGGGACCTCGAGCGCGTGCCGCTGCGCCTGCGCCCCTACGAGATACTGTGTCTGGACAAGGAGTGCGGCCTCATACAGCCGGTGAGGAGTGTTATACGTCTGCTAGCTGTGGGGTCACCATGTATGGCTGCGGCGCCTGCAGGCCGTCTGGGACCTCGAGCGCGTGCCGCTGCGCCTGCGCCCCTACGAGATACTGTGTCTGGACAAGGAGTGCGGCCTCATACAGCCGGTGAGGAGTGTTATACGTCTGCTAGCTGTGGGGTCACCATGTATGGCTGCGGCGCCTGCAGGCCGTCTGGGACCTCGAGCGCGTGCCGCTGCGCCTGCGCCCCTACGAGATACTGTGTCTGGACAAGGAGTGCGGCCTCATACAGCCGGTGAGGAGTGTTATACGTCTGCTAGCTGTGGGGTCACCATGTATGGCTGCGGCGCCTGCAGGCCGTCTGGGACCTCGAGCGCGTGCCGCTGCGCCTGCGCCCCTACGAGATACTGTGTCTGGACAAGGAGTGCGGCCTCATACAGCCGGTGAGGAGTGTTATACGTCTGCTAGCTGTGGGGTCACCATGTATGGCTGCGGCGCCTGCAGGCCGTCTGGGACCTCGAGCGCGTGCCGCTGCGCCTGCGCCCCTACGAGATACTGTGTCTGGACAAGGAGTGCGGCCTCATACAGCCGGTGAGGAGTGTTATACGTCTGCTAGCTGTGGGGTCACCATGTATGGCTGCGGCGCCTGCAGGCCGTCTGGGACCTCGAGCGCGTGCCGCTGCGCCTGCGCCCCTACGAGATACTGTGTCTGGACAAGGAGTGCGGCCTCATACAGCCGGTGAGGAGTGTTATACGTCTGCTAGCTGTGGGGTCACCATGTATGGCTGCGGCGCCTGCAGGCCGTCTGGGACCTCGAGCGCGTGCCGCTGCGCCTGCGCCCCTACGAGATACTGTGTCTGGACAAGGAGTGCGGCCTCATACAGCCGGTGAGGAGTGTTATACGTCTGCTAGCTGTGGGGTCACCATGTATGGCTGCGGCGCCTGCAGGCCGTCTGGGACCTCGAGCGCGTGCCGCTGCGCCTGCGCCCCTACGAGATACTGTGTCTGGACAAGGAGTGCGGCCTCATACAGCCGGTGAGGAGTGTTATACGTCTGCTAGCTGTGGGGTCACCATGTATGGCTGCGGCGCCTGCAGGCCGTCTGGGACCTCGAGCGCGTGCCGCTGCGCCTGCGCCCCTACGAGATACTGTGTCTGGACAAGGAGTGCGGCCTCATACAGCCGGTGAGGAGTGTTATACGTCTGCTAGCTGTGGGGTCACCATGTATGGGCTGCATCGTGAAGGTGGGGAAGCCAGAGTGAAGATGGGGCAGCCAGATTTTTTAACACCTAAATCGCTGTATGATGGATTTTGAGAACATTTTTATATTTTGGTTTTGTGACCTATGACGAGTCGTTTTCGAGTTATCTCTAAAATGCAGATTTAATTAACTTCAACTATGTTGTCATTCTCATTTTACTAATTTGTCGATTTTGAACTTTTTAACAAAGTTATTCGTATTGATATCTTAGGTAAATGCACTTAGATAAGTGCGTGTGATAACACCAACTAACTCATTATTCCCACCCGCAGGTACTAAACTCGGTGTCGCTGCACCAGATCAAGCGGCAGTCGGGGCGCGGGCTGCGCGCGTGGCTCGAGCTCGAGCACGGCCCGCCCGCCAGCGAGGGCTTCCTGCGCGCGCAGGCCAACTTCGTGCGCTCCGCCGCCGGCTACGCGCTCGTGTCCTACCTGCTGCAGCTGAAGGATAGGTGGGTGTGGTGTGCATGGGGGGGGGGGGGGGCTGTGGGGGGCGTTGGTGGGGGTGTTACCGACGATGTGATTGTTCCTGTCACCGTTGCCGACAATTGCTATTGTTACTGGCGCTGTTACTGTCAATGATGGCTACAATAGATCAGAGATGGTCGCAGTGGCCTCGTAGGGATACTTGTTCCCTATGCCCAGACACCTAAATAATAATAAATAATAATACTGTCAATGATGTTATAGATTATGGTCTATGCTCTCTACCTGATAATTGATCAATTGGCAAAATTATCGTTACTATCAATTTGTATTTGGCGACAGAATTGTTGCCTATTAGAATTAAGTACTCACTCGGTAGCACTTGGATTTCTCTATGAATTCCTATATGTATGTATATAGAATATTTTATTTTTATTTTATGTGGCATTATATTTAGGCTAAAAATATCTTTTTGTTTACAGGCATAATGGCAACATATTGTTGGACAGTGAGGGGCACATTATCCACATCGATTTTGGATTCATTTTCTCAATATCTCCAAAGAATTTGGGCTTCGAAAGTTCACCATTTAAGGTAATTTTTTATATCAATTCCACTCATATATTAAAAGGTTAAATTAATTTCAAAGGTAAATAATGTTAAATTCTCGCGGTCTAATAAAAAAAGAACCATCAATAGCTTTTCACTCAGTCGAAAGTTCTGAGGTAACATAATATTAAAATAAAATATACTAATTGAATTGAGAACCTCGTCCTTTTCGAAGTCGGCTATATATAAATAATAAATGAATATATTTGTTCGCAGCTGACGGCAGAGTTCGTGGAGGTGATGGACGGGCCGAGCTCGGACATGTTCGCGTACTTCAAGATCCTCATCCTGCGCGGGCTCATCGCCGCGCGCAAGCACTGCGAGCAGATCATACACCTCGTCGACACCATGCGCATGGGTAATTCTTACTATACTCTTGGTCCTTTGAAGGTGAATTTAGGTTTTTAAGGCCACCGTTAAGTAATTGGCCACTTGAAATTTGAAGGTTTTTTTAATGAGAAATATTAATTAATATGACAGGTGGATAATTAGTTCTTTTGTAAACTTCTCGGTGGTAGCGTTACTATCATACAAGTTTACCTGCCACATCGCTGTTCTTTCACCTAATTCCGTACCGTTAGAAACGTTTGCAAATACAAATTTAGTGTTACATGACATTACAATTTGTTTTTATATAATGTAGTGTGCAATATTAAAGTTTGTAAAAATAGGGTGTCTATTATAGATAATTTAACTACCAATCCGGACCTCATAAACATGTAATATTTACAGGTGGTCAACTAGCCTGCCTGCGGAGCAGCAGTGCAGTCTCATCGTTCCGAGCGCGCTTCCACCTGGGGAAAACAGAGCAACAATTACAGGCGCTCGTCGACAAGCTAGTGAAGGACGCGATGCACTCGCTCTCAACACGGCTGTATGACAACTACCAGTACTACACCAACGGGATACTGTGATGTGTGACTGTGGGACACATAGTGGCATAGTAATGTGATGTGATGTGACAAATTATAAGTGATCGGTTAGCGGTGGAGTTGGAATTTGTGTTGGAGGCGGTGAAAGGTGCGTTTAGGTTGGTTACATTGTTTAATTGGTAACTGTCTTTGAAAATTTTGTTGTGGGTTCTGAATTTAATGTAACATAGAAGTTGTCCTTATTTCTGTGTCATTAGATGTCATCAGAAACTTATTTACTCAGTATGTCAATATAACTTCTCAGTGAGGCATGTTATGGAGCCCCTTGTCTAGTAAACAGGGCTTTGTCAGTCCAAAGACACTTGGAGCTACAATAAATCGCCCGCTTTATGCATGATAGGATCGATAGGCATTTCTCATCATTATGTTCATGAACATATCTTGGTGGTGCCAAAATAATTAGGTTTGATTGATCATAGGAACAGGGCTTCATTCACTAAGAAGTTGTAACCATCAACAGACTCGCGAAATGTAGTACCTATATATTCTGACTAAATGCACCTTGAGATCGACGACAATTGCATATTGATAGTGTTAGTTTTCAAAGGTTTCTCTGAAAATTTTATCGTAAAGTTCCCTTTTGGGATTGTAATAATCTTTGTTGACTATTATCGTACACGCGTTCAGTGACGCTCTTGTCTTTGTAAATAATTCATCTGTTTTTTAAGGATCATTGTTGTGTGAGTTGAATGTACATGACTGAATTTATGAACGATAAAAATAATTTATGATCTTAAACCATTTCATTTTATACATTAAATGTTATCTCTACATCTCAACTCATGTCATTTAATTAGATTTATTTGAGCATATCAGTCCATAATTTATGTTTGGTGCGTGAACCGATAAAAATTATAGTGTGTATAGGCTCTATTTCACATTCGAAATTTACATAAGCTTCGTCATAGTTTTTGTAAACCATTAGTGCCATAACACATGACTGGCGACATCTTGATTGTATCTTTAATAATCAAAACACCCTCCTATTAAATTGGACCGGAATTGTTATTTTAATAGGTTTATAAACCAGGGTTTGAGAATCAGAAATAATACGGATTCTTAGTTTTTTTTGGCGAACAAAGTTTTGGTATAAAGTCTTGCTCTTGTGTCATTAACATCTAAGAGCGACGGTGATAACTTGCTCTCAAGTGCTGCTGATTTCTCAGCAATTTACATAACAAATACCCTACATAACACAAGACACATATCGGCGATCAATAAATGGATGCAATCAAAGTGTTTCTGTAGATTTCTTCAAGCATTTGCTCAATCATGTTCAACACAAATCGTTGATGGAGTGCGCATTTGACCGTCCATTGTAGTCAGGAGTCGCGGCCTTCATCCCTATTCGACTGACGATAACGACTATTGATGCAACACTTGATCCGGGAACTGAGAAAATATGACATTTTGTGGTCATATTTACTTTTTTTTGGTTTGATACAAAAATGATTCATAAAATCAGTGGTTAAATCACAGAAGTGATTTTTTATATGTTTGTACAATACATTTTGGCCATCCTTTGTGTTAATTACATAATATTTGTGTAAAATTAATTACAATAGCAATGATTGTCTTGCTAAATAAACAGCAAACACAAGGGTGTGAATGTGAACAAAAATTTATGGATGTTGTGTTCCGTCAATAGATCCAAAATTTTCATTGTAAATTCCCGTTCCGATAGTTGTTAAAGAATTGTTCGGAATGCTAATAAAATTGTAAATATTAACGGAAATATTGATAATTTTCGCAATGAAGAAGACTGATTGTTTCACGCGTGTAGAGTGGTCTAGTTTTAGGTTCCTCATCCGAATAAATTTAAGTTTTAACCTGTAAAATATGAACAATTGTTTGTGTAAATGAAAATTTTGAATGTGGTATGTACCCTATTTTATTGTGTAACATGTTTAATGTAGGTATATTTTTTCTCCAATTATACTATGTTTGGAAGGGAAGGCAAGTTTTAAGTAGAATTTTCGATTCGGTATAAACTGGTGGATATAAGACAATCGTACTATTTATTATATCGTACGTCGCAAGTAATATGTCATATATGATGATGCTCTTCTAGGTACATATTCATTTTTTAAATATAATATACATACTAACTTTATTTGAGACATCATTGGAATAGAACCTTGGTAAAACTGTTACGTCCATTCTATACTAATGACGTGAGCAAGGTCGCACGGTATAGGGAAAGTGTTGTATTTGTGTAATTTAAATGAGAATTTATTGTTCAGTAATCGACTTTAGATAGGAATAAAGACACCAAATTAATTATACGAACGAAATGTACAGTTGTGGCGAATAAATTTTGACGTCATTTAGCGCACATGCGATTTTATTATATTCTGTATAAATTGACATTTTAATTTGTACATTATTTTTATTTATGCACTTGTATAATAATGTGAGATTAATTCAATTTTAAATTAAATAATTGTGTAATAATAAATTTGTTCTTGTGTATTAAATTAATGTGATGCACTTTCAAGATACATAATGAGCGCAGATGTACAGGAAAAAATTATGGGGTAGGCGGTGCCAATACAGCTACTAGGTGGCGCTACTAGATTTTGTGACTCCTTTTTTATCTTATTATATTTTTGAAAATTGTCAGTGTTGAACATGAAAATACAGATTTTTCTTGTTTCCTAATAAAATAAGGCATATTATGCAGTGAAAATATTATGTTGTGAAACCAAAAAAATCGTGATGGAAAATGTTAGAATCGTATACTGCGAAGGTCCTTGTAACTATCATGATTCCAAAACAACGTTCTATACTGCATATTATCATGATAAATTCTAGTAGCGCAATGTAGTGGCCGCGTGCCGTAGTCTCTCCGATCAGCTGCAACTAAATTAGGAAAAATTGTATTGCATTGCATGTGAAAGTTTGGTTGTGTAACAGTTGGGAATGTCGTCGCTAGATAGAATATTTTAAATAATTGTAAATCCACAGTGTATCGATTGTATGTATGTTCGAGTTGTTGTATGAATAATATTATTTTCTATGCGGAATGTTGAATTGAAATAAAATATGTGCGAATCTGAACTTTGTGTTATTATTACAGAATGATTATAATGAAACAAAATATTTCTAACAAGAATAATTTTATTCTCTCTGTAGGTGCTATTTCTTCTTCTTTTTCCCTTTCATTTTAAACTTGAGCCGCTGTTTGATCTTGTCCTTGCGCAGGCGCTCCTTGACGATCTGTTGTTTGTTGCGGAACTCCTTCGACGACGCTTCGGATTTCTTCTTGGACATGCGCTCGTTGTGTTTCACCCAATGTGGACGGAATTCCGATACTGAGAATATAAAAGTTAATTTAAAGAGAGCAAAACTAAACAATTTACCAAGTTATACATTATTAAGCATTGGAATTTCAAGTGCCCAATTACTGAACGGTAGTCCAGAAATCCCCTGCGCAGGGGACCATCTAAGGGGATTTGTGGAATAAGCTTGCGGCTATGCGAAGGGGATTTGTGGAAATTTTGTCCACAAATCCCCTGCGCAGGGGACCATCTAAGATTCTAAGGGGATTTGTGTAATAAGCCGCCAGTTACACCTTGGTTTCCACTACGGGGCCATCCATAAATAAGGTATTAGGGGTCGTAAACTTCGTGACGACAAATCTAAGAATGGTAAAATTGTAAAATAAGTGACGTCACACTAGGGAAGGGATCTCACAAATGTGGCCAGCCGTGAAAGGACGGGGGAGGGGTTAAATGTAATCTATGGATGGCTATTACTTTGTATTGTTGACCAAAGGTCAAGGTGCCAAGTGTCAAAATGCCAAGCGATCAACTCACCGGGTTTGTTCCTATTATCACCGCTTGTGTCGTCCTGTCGATCATCAACGGCGTTCCGGCGGCGCCAGTCGTCGTAGCGGCCGGAGCGGTAGCTGGCCGGCACGCGCCCGCCGCTCTCCGTGCGGATCATCTTGCGACCGCCGTCCTACACATATACATTTAGTTATTGAAACTTTTTTTATTTTTTTTTTGTTACACGTTTTTAGAGGCGACCATCTCAGTCCTCAGGGGTAGCAACGCATCTGTGACCGAATTAGAACGAGACTCATACTAACAATAACTAACTGGACTATTACTAACATTAACTAACAGGACTAATTATCACTAACAGTCCCTGTCCTCAGCAGTCGACAGCACCGCACCGATGACGACCGACGACCGTTTCAATCTAAGTTGGGTTTACTACAAGTCATTACCGGATCAACATGCACCATCTTCTTGCGTTTCCGGTCCCAGCGCATCTGGGCCCGTTTCCCGCGCGCCGCCTCCGCACTGTCCGCCGCTAGTTCTAACTCGGCGCCCGCCGCGCCGCTCATGAAGTTCACTGCCATGCTGCAATGTTGCGATAGCCTCAGTGGCCAGGTGTCCCACCGCCGGCGAGTCGGCGAGTAAGGCTGCTTTTCCACCAGAGATGTGCTATGCTACGTTGCTAAGGATGCGTTTAACATCCACCAATCACATACTTTGGCCCGCCTAGAAACCCCCTAAGGGCTAAATGTGATTGGTGGATGTCAAACGCAACCTTAGCAACGTAGCATAGCACATCTCTGGTGGAAAGGCACCCTAAAACTCGGCCATTTTCTCGCTCAAGACACGAACAGAAGATGTGACATTTCGTGCAAACAAAAGAGACGCATAATGCCAGCGAGTACTCGCTAATTGTTCACACCGCCGGCGAGTACTCGCTCGCTTAAGCATAGCTTTTGTTTACACAGAATGTCATATTTATGTCCCTTTCTTGAGCGAGAAAATAGCCCGTAGCTGCTCGCTGCATATACCGGGCGTCCCACGGCTATGCCACATGAATGGAAAGTACCTTAAATATTAAAGATAGGATATTTTACTGAAAGAAGACATCGTTTTATTTTTAATAATAAGTAGAACTGCATTCACAGACTTTTTAAAAATCGCCTTTCAGTTTCATGGTAATTGTGAGCTCATGAAGAAATGCATACAAGTACCTACTACACTTCATGTATCGCTTTATTATTATCATGTACTTATACCACGGAAATCTCGTATCTCAAGTGGGTAGGTCTTTGAAATGATAATGTTAATTGTTGGAAGCATACATGTAATTTTTCTATCACATTTGGCGGGTTCGATTCCCGGTTGAGGTAGGCGATTTTTAAAAAATCTGTGAATGCAGTTCTACTTATTATTAAAAATAATGTCTTCGATGTCTTCTTTCAGTAAAATATCCTATCTTTAATATTTAAGGTACTTTCCATTCATGTGGCATAGCCGTGGGACGCCCGGTATAACAACCCAGTAACGGACAAACTTAAACGAAAGCATTTAATTATAAGCTTTACGTATTCGTTGTTACGGCTGAATTTCACCACGTCTCATCTCACTCACACTTTCGTTATCACAGTTTCGTAAATGTACTGATATTATGCAAACTATTAGCAGCAAATTAACAACAATTAAGTACCCACCCAGTCTCGGTGTGTTGGTCGCTGGCGAAGTGCGGTATGTAGTTCTCGTCGCGGACCACTTCTTTCTTCTTCTTTTGACTTTTCTTTACACTGCTCGGCTCCGTATTTTCATTATTGACGTCATCGGTCTACAATAAAGAAATAAGTAAATTAATTAAAAAATAAATAGAAATCTCATTTAGAAACCAATATAAACCAAATAAACTCGAAAGTTTCAAAAAGTTGTAAACTCATTATTTATTTTCCTAATAGATTTTAGATGTAGGGTAACTATCAATAACAATCAACCAGATTACAGGGTTGCTAAATATAATAAAATTATTAGAAAAATTACCTCAACTAATCGTTGAACAATAAATGTTTACCTGCAAGTTGTTGTCCCGTGTCTTCTGTATGGTTTTCCCGTGGACACGCCTCTTCGCTTTCATGGCTAGGTACATCGGCGAGTCGTTCTTACCGCCCAGCTCTAATATCGTCTGGAGACAATCACAATTCCTTAATTAGTTGATGGCAACTCTATGGGGGGACTTAGCGTGTTCTGCTTAGTTTAGTAGGAAAACACGTAATCTGAATTGCTTGCCGCTTCTTATTCCGGACTGTGTAGGTGTTTGATGAAGCGATGGCGTAGATTTATTTATTTATTTAAACTTTTATTGCACCTTACACAAGTACAGGATACAAAAAGGCGAACTTAATGCTAAAAGCATTCTCTACCAGTTAACCTAGATTGACTAATTCATGTAAATAGTTCGAGCGACCAAGCCACTGGTTATGTATAACATCACGCTTCGACCAATAGGGACAGAGATATGATGAGACTTCTTGCAAAAATAGGAAATTATTGTTTTTTCCCGAAGCGAAGCAAGGGCGTTTACTATTCTAATAATAAAAAGTATAAACCTAGAAATATAAAAACAGAACCAACCCCCTTAGGCCGATAAGTCTTGATCAGCTCGACCAAGCCAACGTTCTCCTCGCTGACGTCATCTATCAGGAAGGGGTGTGTCCCAGCAGGGGGCGGAGTCCGCTTGGCGCGCGCGTTCCCGTCCGCAGACGCGGGCTCGCGCCACTTGATATACTGCTGCCAGCCGCGCGCGCACGTACGGACTGCCTCTTCCTGAGGAGTTATACTTTACATTAACACACAGTGGAGTGCTTTAGGGTGTTACCCATGAAGCAAATATAGAGAGGAGACGTATGTAGATTTCCCTAAGAAAGAACGCGTGACACTTTGCGGGGCGAGGGGGTGGTAGATCCCGCCCATAATCCGCCCACTTGTTTATTTTTCATCTAACGATCAATAGCAAAACTACTCGCTTCGTTCTATATTGATTTTACTATGTAGTTTAACTATCTCACACTAAATGTCAATAAATGTAGGATATAACAGGGACGTACTCAAAATATAAGAAAAGTGTCGCCATCTAATGTCAAGTAGACAGCACTTTATCCTTTTTTTTGAAAATGTGAACGTCCATAACGCTATGCACAGGACGGGCGCCGGCGGTAGACTGACTTTAGGCTTACTTCATGGTGTTACCAGACCAATCGATCGATGGTGGAATGGGTTAGTCGACGTTGATCGATCGATTGATCGGTCTAGTAAACTCTAGTAGAAATTATCGAGTGGAATCAATCGACAATCGATCGATTGGTCTAGTAAAAACTTAAGTGTAAAATTGCAAAATCTGGGAACCCATGACCTGTCAATGAATGTTTATATAAACTTTTGAAATGAATGGGAGGAACCCCATTCGGTTCCTCCTCTTCGGGTGGTATTCGGAGAGTTCAAAATTAAAAAAAGATAATAAAAATATTAATCACAAAAAATTTGAATAAGTGGTTTTTATTTAAAACAATTTAATCTCAATATTCATCACACCGGACATACATTTCAATGTTAGCACTCCGAACTCCAAACGAGCCAAACTTACAATTTCGGAGTAGTTGTTCTCCCAGGTCCTGATGTCCTGGTGGCGCATCTCGAGCGCGCCGGTGGGCGCACAGCCCCACACGCCGCTCGGACACGCCTCGCCGCGCTCCGATACCTACAACACAACACTGTATTAATAAATAAATAACGCTACACACCCATAGCCCGCACTAGAATTCCCTGTGTCGTGGGTGCCATGGACAACACACTAGACAAGGACACACCCAGACCAAGAGCGGAAATTTAAACACATCATTCAAATTTCCGCCTCGCTGGGAATCGAACCTAGGACCTCGGAACAGCGCTCCGGAGTCTTAACCATTGCGCCATCCGGGTCGTCACGTATGTACCACTAGTAGACGCCCTTGAGAAACTTGTTGCAACGCAAAAATATTTTTTCTGTTTAAACCGTAATTTTCAGATATTACTGCATTCAAACAAACAAACTTCTAAAAGGTTTCTAAAAAGAACTTAATAATTTCCTTTGACTTTGAAAAACATGACACCCAGGACTACGTACATTACCTAAACATACAATCAAAGTATTTTTCATTAAATGCATTTGGATCAACTTTTACACTCTGTATGGTCCATATCCGAAAAAATCTATTTGTGTTGCTATAAGTACTGAGTTACTGAGTAACAATTTCAAATCTATTTTTCTTATCTAAAAGCTATCAATGTACGCAGTACCTGATCGGGCATAATGAGCTCGGCCCCGAGGAACAGATGCAGGTCGAGCAGATGCGCCACGTCCTCGGCCGCCACCAGCGACCACGCGCGCCCGGCGCGGCCCGCGCGCGCGCTGCGCCCTGGGGGATCACGTGACATGTTATGTTTATGTATTGGAGGATCATTTATACATGTCGGAGACGGAAATTAAATTAGATTAAAATCAAAGTAAATAAAAGTTTTATTCTATTTTATTTCCGTGTGCAGAAATTAATCTAGTTGTTATACTGTAACGTTTCTCTAAGTGTATTTCAGTCGTACCACGTTTTAACATAACCTAAAAGCTTTAATCAATTTAAATCGAACTGTGTAACCTGAAACCTAATTCAAATCATTAACAAGACATTTGAACGCCCACTGTGTTTTATTTTACACCTTACAACCTGATGATCGGAGCATTATACCACCATCCTGACTAGTGCTTCCGACATACATAAATTGTTTATGTATAAATATGTAAGGAGTAAGGTATAATTTGGAGCTCTTTACACATACGTAAGATACGTATAACTAAGTCTTTTCTTTTCTTTTGTTTTCTACTGAAAGCTACTGAAATTAATTGTATTTTCAATGTATTTGTAATTTATATAAACAGGAATTTAATGGATATAGAGTGACGAAAGATTAATTGCTTATGCAGTGGATAAACCTTTCACAATGGAATATTATCAAAATATGTATCACTAATAAATTGAAATTAGAAATTTCAATAAGTTCAAAGACAACAAAACTTTATGCAGAAAAAAAATTCAGTTTTGAACAAGTTACAAAAGTGTCACTGAGTTGCTTATTTCAAATAATAATTGATCGACAAACTCACCAACTCGATGCACAAACAGCTTGGGTTTGGCAGGGAAGTTATAGTTGATAACGGTGTCCAAAGCTGGCAAGTCCAGTCCTCGGGCAGCCACATCAGTTACCAACAGTACGGAGCACTTCTTGTTGGTGAACCGGCCCAGCGCTATCTTACGGGCCGACGGATCGAGCCCCGAGTACGCGTACGTTGAGGTTATGCCTGCTCGTTGGAGTATCTGGAATTTATTTCACTATCAGCTTACATTTATATACTCAGAAACAGCTACATAAATTTATTGTACGAGAAAATAAAACAACTTAAGCAACATTTAAATTGACACCTTTTACATACATAGTTGACATTAAGTGCAAAGACCAAGAGATGGCATGGAGTATCTATGAAATGTATAAGTGACCAAAAAAATTATCTAATGAAGGCATCTAGATTTTTGTAACAAAATGTGGGCCTCCATTTAATTTTGAATCTAAGCCTATGCACAAAACTCTGGTCACAATGAACCTTGCAAAACTTTAGTCCAGACAATAATTGTCAACTAAAAGATATGAAATACATTTGTCAAAGTCGATGTTAATAAACAATACTCACCAAATGCAGATATTCCACATGATGTTTGGTAGCAGCAAAAACGACTGCCTGAGGAGTTGTTGGAGTTAGCACTCTGTCCAACAATAACAGTAGTGCTGCCGTCTTCAACTCAGACCTGACGTATATCCATCCCAACCAGAGAGTAGACGGCAGCTTCCAGTCCACATCCAATCTGATCAACACCGGGTCACTCAGCCCAGCTTTAGCAAACTCCACCAGCATCTTGGGTAAGGTGGCAGAGAACAGGAGGGTTTGCCGACTGGACGGCAATCTTGCTACTATTTCTTGTAGTTGCTCACCAAAACCCAGTTCAAATAGTCTATCTGCCTCATCAAATACTACTACCTCTGCGAAATAAATTCATATATTGGTAATTTTTTTTTATGGAATTAAGATAGCAAACGAGCATGCAGCACCACCCTTCCGCTGCCGCCCATAACAACTGTAACCGACCTAGAACTAGACTCAAAGGGACTAGGATGTCCAGTTAGTAGATGGTGTTAGAATATTAGTTGGTTAGTTTGTTAATAAGTGTGAGAACAGGGACTGTTAGTGATAAATAGTCCTGTTGGTTAATGTTAGTAATAGTCCAGTTAGTTATTGTTAGTATGAAACTAAATTTTTTTTTTTTTTTTTTTTATAGCCTAAGCAGGCAAACGAGCAGACGGGTCACCTGATGGTAAGTGATCACCGTCGCCCATGGACATTGGCAACACCAGGGGCGCCACCAACGCGTTGCCGGCCTCGAAGGAAGCGATAGACCCGCTTCTTGAAGGACCCCATGTCATAGCACTGTGGGAATACTGAGGGATGAAGTTCGTTCCACAGTTTACACGTACGCGGTAGAAAATGACGTGAAAAGCGAACTGTGGACGAACGCCAGGTATCCAGGTGGTGTTGGTGGAACCTGGCTTTATCCCGTGAAGTGCGGTGGCGAAAATTAACCGCAGGTATTAAGTTAAACAGTTCCTCAGAACATTCCCCGTTATACAGACGGTAGAAGACACAGAGAGAGCCCACATCTCTCCGCAGTTCGAGCGGATCCAAACCGTCTGTGAGCTTGGGATCGTCGACAAGACGAATAGCTCGCCGTTGGATACGGTTAAAAGGGTCCACTTGGCAAGCCGGGGCCCCAGCCCAAAGGTGGGAGCAGTACTCCATGTGAGGTCGGACTTGTGCTTTATAAAGCAACATCCTATGCTCAGGCATGAAGTACCGCTTAGCTCTGTAGAGCACCCCTAACTTCTTTGAGGCCAGTTTAGCCTTACCCACCAAGTGGTCCCGAAACTGAACATCATTCGAAATGTCGACACCTAGGATCCCAATGCTCGTAGAGATGTTAAGGGGAATGTTCTGAAACTGTGGTGCTATGACGAATGGGGTTTTTTTAGCGGTTAACGCGCAAACTTGTGTCTTCTCGGGGTTGAATTGGACTGAATTCAGTCTGCCCCATTCCGAGACCCGCTCCAGAGATGTCTCGACTTCCGACACAAGTGTATTCCTTCTCTCCTGAATCTGCACCCGAGACATATTTGCTCGGCCTGTATAACGGGCGTCGCCCGTACTGTCATCAGCATAGCAATGGATATTCTCGATGTCGAGCATATCATTGATATGCATGATGAACAGTGTAGGCGACAGCACAGAGCCTTGTGGGACGCCAGCGTTTATGGGCTTGGTGTCCGAGCATGTACCGTCAACAACGACTCTGATGCTCCGCTCCGATAAAAAGCTGGCGACCCATTTGCACAACTTCTCGGGTACCCCGTAGGAAGGCAGCTTAGACAATAATGCCTTATGCCACACCCTGTCGAAGGCCTTCGCGATATCCAAACTTACAGCCAATGCTTCACCTTTGCTCTCAATTGCTTCCGCCCAACAATGAGTGAGGTACACAAGAAGATCACCAGCAGATCTGCCGTGGCGAAAACCGTATTGACGGTCACTGATCAACTGGTGATCCTCTAGGTACCGGAGCAATTGGGTGTTGATTATTCGCTCCATTAGTTTGGAGAACAAAGAGGTTATTGCAATTGGTCTGTAGTTAGATGGGTTTGACCTGTCGCCCTTTTTGGGAATAGGGTGGACAAGAGCTACCTTCCAAGAAGACGGCACGATGTCGGCAGAATAGGAGAGCTGGAATAGGCGCGTTAAAACCGGGGTCAACTCCGGAGCGCACGTTTTTAGCACAAGAGCAGGTATACCATCCGGCCCACTCGACTTATTGATGTCGAGGGAGAAAAGAGCTTGACGCACAGCATTTTGATTAAAACGCACGTCAGGCATCAGCTCATCACACCGCGAGATGGTAGGCGGTGCTTTCCCCCCGTCATCAAAAGTCGAGTTCGACGCAAAGAGTGTGCCCAGAATATCGGCTTTCTCTTTGGCGGTATGGGCCAGGGTACCGTCTGCTCTGCGCAAAGGTGGAAGGGACGATTCACAGAAGTTGCCCTGTATGGCTTTGGCTAGAGACCAAAAGGCCCGACTACCACATGGATAGCCTAGAAGTCTCTTGCCTGTTCTGTGTATGTGCTTGAACTTTGCCCTGGTGATTTGCTTTTTTGAGGACCGGGAGGCAGCATTAAATTTCTTCTTCAGCTGAGATGCATCAGCACGACGGAGGTCGCGTGCCTTTACCCAATCCTGGTAAGCAGATTGCTTCAGGCCACCAGCCTTAGAGCAATTTCTGTCAAACCAGGCTTGGGTTTTCCCACCAACGGGTACCACAGAGTTAGGAATGAAACATTCCATGCCCTGAAGTACCACGTCGGCTATGGACTGTGCACAAACATCAGGGTCATCTGAAGAGAAACAAATGTGCCTCCAAGGGTAGGAAGAGTAAAATTCCCGCAAACCATCCCAGTCCGCCGATCTAAAATGCCAAACCCGGCGAGACGCGCATGGTCGCCGGTCAACTGCCCGTGCCAATCGTGTAGACGATCGGACTAGGCAGTGATCCGATGAGCCAAGCGGCGCCTCGACGGATACGGCATAATCGTGAGGGTGGGTGGTAAGCAGGAGGTCCAAAGTGGAAGCAAAATGACCGTCAATGTCAGGGATCCGAGTTGGGCTGGACACCAACTGACTGAGGCCATTAGCCAAGGCAAAGCTGTGAGCAGAATTCCCCGCGTAGTCCGTTGTACGTGATCCCAGCCATTCAACATGATGGGCGTTGAAATCGCCTAGGATCACCACTTCGGCACAGGGAATCTGCTCTTGCACATAGTCAATCGCCCCTTGAACGTGCTCGTAGAGTCGATCAATTTCGGTATTGCCGCTATGAGACCTGTATAAGCAGATGTAAACACGCGTTTGACCACCATGGTCAACGCGTACGCAGATGGTAGACAGGTCTCTTCCTTCAAGAAAGTCAAGGCGTTGACAGCAAATATCGTCCCGAGAGAACACACAGACACCGGCGTGTGCTATAAATTTATGTTCCAGTCTGTAACCTGGATACATAAGGTAAGAGGTGTCTTCTCGGGCCGATATTTGCGTCTCCGTTAGAAAAAGTAAGGCCGGCCGCGCCGATTCAAGATGGTAGTGAACGGCGTTAAGGTTGGAATGTAAGCCCCTAATGTTGCAAAAGTCCATATGAAACGTGGAAGGGGGTGCCGCTGGTTTGAACTTTTTCCTATTGCAAGACTTTCTCATATTTTTTGTTGTTGTATTCTTGAATGTTATAATTTTGATAAGCAATTCTTTCTCAAATTGATTCAAACAAACTTACTACTTTCAATTACAACTGTCCAGTCGCAAAAAAAAATTGATAATGAACAGTTAATTGAATATTTATGATACTGTTTCAACGGTGTATAAGTTGTAATTATGTTACAATTTAGTCAACAAATTATTATAACTAAGGATTAGTCCAAGGATATACCATTAAAATCTTACTAATATTATCCAGCTTCAAGCTCATCTCAATGCAGATGTGGAGGAACCGTCCAGGGGTAGCTACAACAATGTCTGGCGTGGAGCCGCTCATCACTCCAAACTGCTGCTCAATGGACTCTCCTCCGAGAATGGCTGCTGATGTCAGTCCGGTAAACTTGCCCAATTCCCGGACAAATCTTAGTGTCTGTAATGGAGAATAATTTAACGATGAGGATTTAAGTTTGGGATTATTGTTTTAACACATCAGTTTTATCAATAGGCCAAATAAAATTGTTGTTAGGGCTTTTTTTATATTACTTTGTTTTTTTTTGCTGGCTGGGTTTTATGTTTGCCGGTCTTAAAAATTGTTTTACCTATATATTTTTAATTACTTAGAAACAACAGGAAACTAATTTAAATTTTATATGCCGTCATAGGGTGAAGCAACTAACTTATAGTTAAGGGGAGTAAGGGATAAACATAGACAATGTAATATCTTATTTACCAATATTAATGGAACAATGAGTTTATGTCTGGGTTTTTTTAATTTATACAATATACATAACAGCCAAAATTATGTTATAATTTACCTGAAGTGCTAATTCTCTGGTCGGTGACAGTATGAGAGCTCTGAAGTTCTTTCCTGGCATTGCTTTATTAGTTGGTATCATAAGTTTCTCTAGTATCGGCAGCACAAAACACGCAGTCTTGCCCGAGCCTGTCCGGGCCATGGCAACAACATCTTTGTTTTCCAACGCTAATGGGATAGTCTGGAAATAAAGACATAACAGAGAAATTAAAAATGTTATTGGAAATTGATAATACATCATTTTTAAATTACCTAATCTGTATGCAATACTAAGGCAAAAACACAAAAAAAACATATATTTCATGCCATTTTATTTTACGTTTTCTTAGACCATTTATTCACAAAAACAAGAACAGTAGTTTTGGAAACCTTTAAGGAAACAAAATTGTCCCTACTTTTCAAAGCAGACAACTTAAGGAGACGAGGAATACTTAAAAATTTCGTAACCTTAATAGTGGATATAACGTTTATAATTTATAACCACTTATTTATAATGACTAGCTGTAGGGTTACTTGCACAGTAAACCTAGTGGGTTCATTGGTTGAATATTTTCAATAGGTCATGATTTGTTAGCTTTCTTACCTTTCTCTGAATTGGTGTTGGCTGTTTGTAACCCCTTTTAGTGATGCCCTTCAAGAGAGGGAAACTTAAGCCCATGGATTGGAATCCACCGGAACCTTTCTTTTTCTTCTTACTTTGCGTTTCATTTTCTACTTTGGTTTCTTTATCTGGTGCTTCAAATCCTGGGAGATCATCTCCCAGGGTTTTAGTTTTCACCATATCTTAATTCACGAACATAAAATATTAGCTGTAAATTGAAAACCTATGTTAAAATCAAAATACACGTGCAGCTTTATCATATCAATCGCGACTTCGCGACGTGAATTTGACTTTGACATTTCTGACTCCTACAAATTGACATTTGATTCATTTACGTCACGTTGAAGTTTGGCATCACAGACCAAATAACTCGCCAGAGTATTTATATCTAATTTGTGGTGATACTTTGATAACAAATTCGTTTTCTCTATAAATCACAGTATGGTTAAAGTTCATTTTACGTATATCACACGGCTTACCTCACGTTACTATTTTGTCGGATTCGCCCGACTAGTTTCTTGGAATTGGTTCGAAACTAGTCGGGCGAATCCGACAAAATAGTAACGTGAGGTAAGCCGTGTGATATACGTAAAATGTATTCAAACACTCACGAATTATTCAGTACTAAAATGGTTAAAGTTCTGATTATTAGCAAATAGAAAACCACTTTTCTTTCACGACTGTCAATAGTTTTTGGCATTTTAGCACAAAATACAGTGCGCCCAACTTACAGTGCGCCCAACTTATCTCTGAAATGGCAAAAATTGGAACTACCGAAAAGTCATTCATAAGTACGTTGTGGTCATTCATGTGTCAGTTACTAGTGTGCAATGATTGGTCAAATGAATGTCAAATGCGTCCGACAGCGCCTCTTTCGTTTCAATCTTAAGTTGGGTTTACTATAAGCTCCATAGAGATATTACAATAGAGTGGGTGAGCCATACGGTTACCCATACATTGCAATCGCCCCCGGTTAGAAAGAGAAACAACGATAACGGTAATTACCTATCTCTCTCCAATCCCGATGAGCCAGAAAGAGAAAGGTGATTACTAAAGATTTCATCTCTTTTTATCCCAGGTACGCTCTGTAGCCTCGCCAGAAAGAGAAAGGTGATTACTAAAGATTTCGTCTCTTTTTATCCGAAGGACGCTCTGAAGCCTGGCTTCTGCCCTCTATTGTAATATCTCTATGATAAGCTCACATACCTACTCAATAAACATAGACAACATTTGTAGACCATGAATGTTTTGTATGGGGAATGTTAATGTGTGCAGCATGTCTATGTAGTTCACAGACTTATAAAAAAATAAGCAGACCTAACATATGGTAGAAAAAAGCTTGCCAGTTACAACTACATAGACATGCTGCACATATTGATATTCTCCATACCTGAGCTCCATACAAAACATTCATGGTTTACTGTTCATGGTCTAATGTTGTCTATGGTTCTCATACAAAAAGTGAGCTTTTTGTAGCTTATCAAAATGGCGAAAGTACTTTAACCCCATTTTGTCTATGTGTGTGTGAGTGTTGCAACAACAAAAATATAACGAGATAGACTTTATACGTGTCATGGGAGAGAAAGAGATGAAACTATTGCTTACATACGTCACAAAATAAGGATAGTACATACGTCTTTGTAGTGGTGAAAAGGATGTTAAGTCTGGTTGTTTTATAGATCTGTGATGTAGTTGTAACTGGCACGCTTTTTTGTCCCTTATGTTCACAGACTTATAAAAAAAGAAATAAGGAGACTTAACATAAGGGAGAAAAATGCGTGCCATACTTCTTACAACTACATAGACATGCTGCACTGCACACATTGACAATTCCCATACAAAACGCTTGTGGTCTACGGTCTGTGGTCCTATGTTGCCTATGATCCTCATACTAAAATTGAGCTTCTTGTAGCTTAACAAAATGGCGGGAGTGCTTCAACCCCATTTTGTCTATGTGTGCGTGAGTGTAGCAACAACAAAAATAAAACGAGATAGACTTTGTACGTGATATGGGAGAGAAAAGGATGAAACTATTGCTAATTGTAAAGTAGGTGACAGACATACGAACTTTAAGTACAGTCCGCCCAACTTATCTCTGAAATGGCCAAAATTGGAACTAACGAAAAGTCATTCATAAGTACGTTGTGTTCATTCATCTGTCAGTTACTAGTGTGCAATGATTGGTCAAATGAATGTCAAATGCGTCCGACAGCGCCTCTTTCGTTTCAGTCTTAAGTTGGGTTTACTATACGCGGTTCATTGACAGATATTATGACAATATGTTCATTGGCAGAGTTCAATGACGTAACTTTGTAACGACGTCAGTTCTTTACTTTTAAGTGTAAAAAGTTTAACAATATCTAGTAAGGAATATTAAATTATATGACTCCCTTACAAGGTTCCTTTGTAAAATTTTGAAAAACTGCCAAATGTGACCTATTAAAATGGCTCTATTCATGGTAGCATTATACTATTAGGTGTACAATAACGTACCTACGTATTAAATTGGCAAATTCCAATATTCCTTGTCAGAATATAGCCTATACCTAATTGAAAAACCCCTGCGGGTTGGTGTATTGTTTGCTATTCTTTTTATTTTACTGTCACTGCCTTCGTTGCTTTGTGGCCAAGAATAGGAATAAGTAATTTAAAAATTAAGCAGAATTCAAATGAGAAGAAATAAACATATCCACTTTTACCTAAATGCGATTTTGATGAAACTTAAGACAGTTTCCTAAGCCTAAGTAGGACCTAATTTAAACCAAAAAGGATCATCTTGATATAAAATATTTTCGAGTTGGCCCCACGTTGGGAAACACTGTTCTAGGTATGCAGTTCTGATTGGTATAAACGCGGCGGACGCAATATATTTTAAATTATATCGATCGAACCTCTCACTCACTCATTGATATATTATTCTCTATTCTCTTGCCACGCTGCCAAAACATTTTTTTAATGAACTCCTTTGACATATCTCTCATCTCTGTGAGGACCCCAAGCTACAGACAGATTAATTAGGTATATGACTTAAAGGTAATGACAACAAATTAAAAGTAAGGGTTTAAATTCGACGACCCTCTAGCCTAGTTGGTAGCGATCCTGCCTGCGACGCGAGGGGTCCCGGGTTCGATTCCCGGCCGGGGCAGATATTTATGTGGCAGATAAATATTTGTACTCGGGTCATGGGTGTAATTGTAACGTGTTATATGTGTAGTCCATGCCACCCGCGACACAGGTACCTAGTAACCTATGTACTGCGGGGGTAGGTATGAGTGTGTTAGCGTTTATTTATTTATTTAAATTAAAAGTATGAATTTCCGCATAGTTTTTATTGAATGCAAGACGAATGTAAACACCATCGGGGTTTCCCAAACCAAACCAGTTTGTTATTGAGCCGATAACGGAAGATTCCTTGACATCGGTCAACATAGTTTCTTGGTACCACCTTTGACGCAATTCACGACTCACTTTATTGATCATGATTAATTAGCATCTCATGTTAGTCTCAACATTGTCTGATTAAAATAACAGTGTATCTAAAATCACCTTTAGGCACTTCACACACTTTTAGACGCGTCTATATACGATGCGTCTCCTGTCAGCTGTTAACATGTGTCAGATACATCGAATTTTGGATTGCGTCGCAGTCGCGCAGCTAATAAATAGCGTTGTGTGAGAAGTGCCTTAGTGTGCCAGCTTGTTGACCTAAAATTTGCTTCTACCCATTTATGACACACTATTATTATCTCATCTCATAACTGAAGACTGGATTAGTGGAGCGGTCAGTCATCCAACTGCTGACCGCATACGCTGTTGCTCAGTCGATCACTTAAGGAAGTCGCAAGCCGCCAGGCTATCAGTAATTCACTTATAACATAAACTTATGTTATGAAAAATAGTTATACCGTGAAATATGTACACAGTACAAAGACCAACAAGAAACTAGTTGTGATACTTTGGCATTTCAACAGACAGAAGGTTATTATCACATAAATGACCTGCATGTAATCTTTGCAATCAAATTTCCGCAATGTTAGCTCCGTCCATCATGTTTGTAATAGGTAATGTAATAAATTATCCTTTTAGTCTAGGCCTTTGGTACGAAAATAGCAACAGAATTAGCCGCGGGCTGTTGTTTGTTATGATATGACGGTTACGGCCGTTTAATGCCGGAAGGAAATAGGATTATGATTGCATAAATATAAGTAATTATTCATACAAGCTTACACTGTAATTATTTTTTGTACAAATGTCATGTTGCGGTTTAGCTTTGTCATGTTTGCAATGGTTTAAATGTGGAAAAGGTCACAATCGTACACAACAAAGGTTGTCTGGAAGAGATCGCTGCTTAGCGATAAGGCCGCCTTTTGTGAAACTTCTTTCCATTTTATATATTTTGTAATGTCCTTCTAGTGCACAATAAAGAATATTTGTTGTATTTGTATCGTAGGTAGGTATTTTAATGACACTACGGGATATCACCCACGCGTTGTCGTCGAGGAAATTGTGAATCCGTGAAAGCTTTAGACTTAACCTTATCTTAAAGCTAACAGTAACTTTAATTGTAACAATATTAGGTACCTAAAATGTTTTACAGTTTAGTCTACATCTACAGTCTCTACAGTAGGTACTTACATAATAAAAATTGGTCTTGTTTCTGAGTAAGGTAAATAAATTTGAAAAAGTCCGGACGGTTTGTATTGTTAAAGACATTCTTAAAAAAATTGCTAGGTACGTACCCAATAAAATTTCCAATATTATCGATTTAAAGTGTGTAAACCGAGGTGAATTAAAAGTTACACAACTGTTTTTGAGATAACACTTGTTGGTAATATTTTTATATACCTACATAGCTATCCGTCAGTAGCTTCTCCCTCGTGATATTAATTTTCATCCCTTATTTCAGTTTCTTGAGGGTTGGTTTTTGTAAAAATAACTAAATTATGTTTCACCTTGCATCATCAATCTTCCTGAAAAAGTTCTTCTAAATCGGTCAAGCCATTTAGATTTTTCATACAAACTTTCATCACCATATTTCAAGCCTTTAGGGGTTGATTTTTAAAAAATAAAAATTGCTTATTTGTCTCTGATCTTCAACTATTTACGTACTTCAACTGCTAATATTAAGTCCATTCAACTGCTCGACAAATTCAAACGCTGGACGGAAGCCAAAGTAAGAATGTGTCTAGAATAGTTTATTGGATAACTCGTAGATATAGGTAATAATTTTTCTGTGTACGACACAAGTCCAGTTATTCTACAGTTATTTTTCCTAGAGACTAGATTAGATCTAGCCTCAATCATGCAAATGCAAATCTAGGCAGCTTTAAGCTTGAAGGCTTCCGATGTTGCTAGACCGTAATTAAAACTAGGTACTCCAACTTGTTTCCTTGTACTCAATTTTAAGAAAGCAAGTTGGTTTGTTTGTTTAATTTCTGTTTTTTCCCGTCTTTCGTACTTACTCACTTGGTATTTATGCACTCAGACCAATAATCTATAGACGGCGTGCCGTGAACAAAAGCGTGAAGCCGGCAAAAGTGTGCCTAAAATACACATCGGAACCAATAGAATGCCCTATGTTGACAGTTTGAACTAGAACAAATTTAAACTTTATTTTTTGGAACACAAAGCTTCATTCATTTTTTATTATTTAGAACACAAAAGTCGTTTTGGTGTGAGTGCCACCCGCCGTGTGTATTACAAGGCGAGGCGTACCTACTTTTTGCCGGCTTCACGCTTTTGTTCACGGCACGCCGTCCGTCTATAGTTTATTTGTCTGAGCTTATGCATCGGTGATCCAATCAGTGTTGCTGAGGTCCACAGGCGGCTATATGGCGACGTACCATAAAGTAGCCCTACCTACTATAAGAACTGTATTATAATCGATTTTATAAAAGGATGAGGTACTCAATTCTACTGTATGTTTTTTGTATGGATATAACCGCAACTTTATATGGTGTGAACAGATTTTTCTAAATTGTTATTTTTATATTCGAATGGCGCTTGTCATCTGATTCTGTTTAAAAAATCGAGCGACATCTGACAAGTGTTTCTTGAGTAATTCGATATAATGCTCTCGTTGACTAGATATTAATAATAATAATAATAATAACGCTTCACACTCAAAGCCCCACACTAGGATTCCCTGTGTCGTGGGTGCCTTGGACAACACACAAGACAAGGACACACACCCAGACCGAGAACGGAAATTTAAATTCATCATTCAAATTTTCCGCCTCGCTGGGAATCGAACCCAGGACCCTCGGAACAGCGATCGGCATGTTAACCATTGCGCCATTCGGGTCGTCATTAAAGTCGTTTCTTTTTTTTAATTTATTGTATTTTAATACCTATTCTCTCGTGACCGCTGCAGATCATAGGTAATAACCAAATATTAAGCTCTGCCTCATAAATCTTAAATTAGAGGTAACTGGGGTTGACGCCTTTCCCGTATCTAATAACTAAGTAGTCTGAAAACGTGTAGTACGCATGAGAATAACTAATGTGAAATTTAATATGACCGCAGTCCCGTTAGCAGCTTTGGTATACATAATATAGTTGGTAGTATTGTTACAACCTACGGCTACTTTTATTAATTCTATTTAGGTCGTCATCTGGTCGTCATTTTATAATTGTAGCTGGTAAATTTCAAAGGGAATGTATAAGTAGCTGGGTTATTATTACTTATTATACCAAAATTGTATTAAGTGAAATTATACCGAATGGGTCATATAAAGCCTTATTTATTTACGGAATAATTAAGTAAAATTTTAGGTACATAGACATACCTACTCAATTCAGGCTTGAAATGTACCTAATTTTTAAGTATGTTTTTATAGTCTTCATATTTACTAAAATGATGGATCTAGCTTTTCTAGGGGCAGACCCGTAATATAAACGAGTTAAATATAAAGTGGTTTATACTACGGTTTGCCCGACTTCATTAGGATTTACATAATTATACTGGAATATCTAATATCTTTAAACGAGCAATTCTTGTATATTTATTTATTTATATATATATAATCACGATCTCGGAAACGGCTGCAAAGATTTTCATGAAAGTTACAGATTAGGGGGTTTTCGGCTCAAGGAATCGATTTATCAAGGTCCCAGGTTCGAGAAATCTCGGTTCCCGAGATAAAGAGATTTTAAAAACATCATACTGACGTCATCTATGAAACATTAGGATAACTTCTATGAGGTACTGTTTGTAACGTGTTGAACTGACGCCATCTATGAAACATTAGGATAACTTCTATGAGATACGGTTTGTTTGTTTCAGTAGTATGAAACTAGATGGCGCTGTTTAAAGATATTAGATATTAATATTCATTCTTACGTTGAAGCGCTATTTTTGCGTTATACCTACCTATTTTCTGTTTGAATAAAATTAAAAATCAGTGCGATTATCTCGCTTGACCTCGCAGGACGCGTAGTGATAGTTTAACGTGCGTTTGTGATATTTACGAGAATATTTGTAAATAAATGTTAGTTTTGTTATTATCGATTTAATAATATATTTTAATAAAGTTTTAAATAAATAATGGTCAGATCGATGAAATTACTATTGTTGTAAATAGAATCAATAAAATTTTAAGTACGCCTAACAACTTGCTCATTAAACTAAAAGTATATTTATTTATGTTGTTTAATTATCATAAACATTCAATACATTTTATCGCAAATAAAAATTTCAGTCGGGGACTGCCTAAGCCTGCGAAAAGTACGAAGGAAAGTTCAATGAATTTATCTAATTAAGTATGTACAGTGGGCCAAGAAAGTGGTGTACCAGTTTTCGTTTAGTTTCCTAGTTATCAAAAGTTACATCAAAGTTCATAGGAAATATCACTGAAAGAGACACATAATAATGACGTAAACCTAATTGTTAAGATTACATACATCATAGGTCACATTAAAGGTGCAAGACATTTTAATCTTTATTAGAAACGGATAATGCATTAATTTGTGCAAAGAAGATTTAAATATTCTGAACAAAAGCATAAGAACTATTTCAGTTGACAAAATAATTCTTTTTAAAAAGAAAATTGACAATTGACATTTAGTCAAATAAATATGCAAGCAAAGATGTTTTAAATATCTAGATGGAACACCGAATCCGCGCAAACGTGTCAAAAAATTGTGGCTAACTGTTAGCCACAATTTTTATATCATTACGCACACATAGACAATAGATGAACGGGTAAAACATCGCCTGCACGCACACATGCTTGATAATGTTGCCTTGTTTTCATTGTAGGGCGACGCTCAATCTAGATATTTAAAACATCAAAGTATGCAAGTAATGTAATAAAATTGGCTAAGTGCGAGTCGGACTCGCCCATGAAGGGTTCCGTAGCAGCAAGTAACATAATATAAAAAAATATTCGAGTAAGTAGATTGAATGAAAGGTAAATTGCGGTTTACGATTTATGACGTATTAAAAAAACTACTAACTAGATCTCATTCAAACCAATTTTCGGTGGAAGTTTACATGGCAATGCACATGATATATGTTTTTTAGTTTTATCATTCTCTTATTTTGGAAATTACAAGGCATATAATAATATAATATAAGGCAATAAGGGGGTCACATATTTTACCACTTTGGGAAAAAATTATATTAGAAACCTCAATATCATTTTTGACGACCTATTCATAGATATTCCACATGTATGGGTTTGATGAAAAAAAAATTTTAGAGTTTCAGTTCTAAGTATGGGGAACCCCCACAGTTTATTATTTTTGTGTGAAAATCTTAAAGCGGTTCACAAAATATACCTTCCGACGTCAATGGTTCTATCAAGTTTAAACTAAGAACAAAAGAAATGTCACGTATTTATAATCGGATAAAGATGGCAATAAAAGTTGTCAGATCGATCTGCAAGCGAAACTAACCTTTATCACCTATGAATCTGCAAACGGCATTCAACCTTAGGGTGGTAAACCAATTCTTTGCCCGACCGTACCTATTTAAAATGCAATTAATTCGCTCACACAGTTAACTTCTATGAGGTACTGTTTGTAACGTGTTGAAATTTCAGTAGTATGAAACTAGATGGCGCTATACAACTTTGTGCAACACGCTGTTGAGATTCTTTGGCCGTAACATAAGTAAAATGAATTTTGTGCTCAGTGAACAGTTGTATGATTTGACTCCTGAATAGATGGCGGAATTCCTCGTATTTCTTGCGATTCATACTAAATATAATTTTCAACCGAGCAAAGCTCGGTCAACCAGGTACTGTCCTATACATGGACAAGTGAGTGAGGTATTAAAAGAAAATTCAAGATTTTTAATTTAATTTCCGTAGGATCTCGAAAAGATTCCAAGATATTTTTCACACGTTATTCGATCAGGGTCAACAGGCCCTTCAATAATAATAGCAATGAAATAGAAACGCAAGTGGCCTTCGAAGCATCATTTCCTCGTTGCGGGTTCCGCGGATAAACACGGTTATTGTTTTTCGACGCATGATTGATGACAAGTGTTATCGGATCCCCGGTTATTAGCCGAACGAACAGACCGGGTGTTCATGGTTTCCCATTAGAATAAATAATTTCTGCGCTATATATTTATGACCTCTAGATCAGTGGACATTCAAACATTACTTACGTCACACGTTAGGCACACGCGGAAGGAGGAGTGACTCTAAAAAGGTCTCAAGGTACCAACTGTAACCAGGGCCGAAGCTACTTGCATGAGAGCCCGCGTGCGATATCGCTTTGTACCACCCCCCCGTCAGTTTATTATTATTGAAGTGATATCTCGTGCCGCCCTTCCGTGGTCCATTTGCCGCCTCCCCAGACGTGCCGCCCGCGTGCGGTGCATGTCTTACATGCTTGCTTACGGCGGTCCTGAGCGTAACATGACAAGTTGTTTGGTGGTTGATAATAATTATACTTCGTGCTTCGTCCTCGAGATTAGTAACCTGAAATAGAAACTTATCAACACACATATGTAGTAACGCGTAGCGATCACCACTCTTTGCACTACGTTGAGAAAAAAAGAGGGTAGAAACATTATAATTTTATAAATGTTATTGATATTGGGGGTAGGCAGACTACCTCACTTACTTTACCTGTTACCTGTCGTCGTCTCGGAGCTTCATTCGCATTTTAGTGCTTCACCACTCAACACAGTTCCAACCGACGTGGAACGTATTTTTATTTCGTTTTATTATAATAGTTTTTTCTTGTATTGAACCCAAGTACACCTTTTATTTAGTGATTAAAAGTAGAATTAAAATGTTAAAACATAAAAATTCGGAAGTGGAAGAGTTACAAATATAAAGAAACCGCGAAGTCGCCGACGCATACACGTGATTGAGGATTCATCTTCATCATCAGATGAAGCATTCCGGATCTATCGTCTTGCCTTCAGCGAATACCCTTATAATAACACGTGTTTTTTTTTTACGGTGCCTTGCACGTGCGAATAACGCTTCCTATCGCCATTCAGAGCAGTTTTAAGACTGTCTCGACGGCAAAGGAGCAAAATAATTGTCTACCTACATCTATGCAATTTCAGTGCCTACTTATCATAAAAATGATAGAACCTAAAGCCATTCAGAGCAGCTCTAAGGCTGACTCGCGGCGCCATATAAGATACAACCACTCAGAACAGTCGTAAGGACTGATTCGCCGGTTGAAAGAACAAGGATAGCTGCTTATTCTAAATGCACTCTGAGCAGTCGCTGGGACTGTCTCGCCGCATTGGTGACAGTTGGTTTGCGTTCTTTTCGTTGGGAACTGAATCTTACCGACTATAAGCAAGCACAGAGGAATTTTTTGACTGTAAGTACAAGGATAGCGTTTATTCTAAATGCACTCTGAGCAGTTTCTGGGACTGTCTCGCCGCATTTGTGACAGTTGATTTGCGTTCTTTTCGTTGGGAACTGAATCTTACCGACTATAAGCAAGCACGGAGGAATTTTTTGACTGTAAGTACAAGGATAGCGTTTATTCTAAAAATGCACTCTGAGCAGTTTCCGGAACTGTCTCGCCGCATTGGTAACAGTTGGTTTGCGTTCTTTTCGTTGGGAACTGAATCTTACCGACTATAAGCAAGCACGGAGGAATTTTTTGACTGTAAGTACAAGGATAGCGTTTATTCTAAATGCACTTTATTCTAAATTATTTATTCTAAATATACTCGGTGAGGATACCTTATCAAACGCGACAAAGCTATTGAGGCAAGACAGAAACTACTTGGCAAAGCCATATCATGTCTAGCTTCTGCAGTCACCGATCAACTGAATCGCGAAGATAAAAACAAAGAATTGTGTAAGACCCTGTTCAACCCAGACAGCCACCCAGCTTATCGAAGCCCTCGCAACATCCGTACAGGACAACCCGCCGCCAGTAGACGAGACTGGAGCGTGTGTTGTCGCGGTGCTGCCCGGACGGGCGGGCGCAGCGCGCGGCGTGGGCGCGCGCGGCCCGCACGCTGCGCACCTCGCGCCACCGGCTGCTCGCCATCGTGCGCGCCACCAACGACACGCGTGAGTACACACACGTTGGCCGGGTGTAGGGTTGCCAGCTCGACAACAATCCCCCCACAGACTGGAGCGCGGGGTGTCGCGGTGCTGCCCGGACGGGCGGGCGCAGCGCACTCTTAACATCCGATCGTAAAATTCGAGACTGGATAAAGGGGTATAAACTCGAATTTTTGCGTCCTGTGGTACAATATCAAGTCCCTTCTCCACCTAAACTTACAAGTAAAGAATGTCTACTTGTAGAGCAAGCTGTACATAATTTAACCGGTACTGGGGCAATTTCACAATGCCATCCATGCGAAGGACAATTCATATCGAGTTCCTTTTTACGTTCAAAGCAAAACGGCAAGATGCGATTCATATTAAATTTAAAACCGTTAAAGCAAGAAGACTTAAGGACGGTGTATTATTCCTGGTTAGAGCTAATCTTGGGATATTAACATAGACATAGAGGCATATTTATCTTCCAATCATTTATTAATAGAATGACAACGTCAGTTCCTACATACTTCCTTATCGAATGGCCATTCTTCTCAGTGGCCATACCACATACATCACAGACGGCTGTAAAGATAATTACAAAAAAAAAAAAAAAAAAAATATCATATATGGCTATTTTAGATCTTAAAGATGCCTATTTATTTATAACAATTCATCCTGATTTTAGAAAATATTTGCGGTTCATATGGGACAACAAAATTTACGAATTCAATGCTCTGCCTTTTGGACTAAATACAGCCCCGTACGTATTTACTAAGATAATGAAACCAGTCGTTAAACTCCTCAGGCCTGCAGGCTACTTGTCAACGATTTAATTTGATGATTCACTTTTAATAGGACGTTCCTATCAAGAATGTGATGGTAATATTAACATCACGAAAAAGCTACTCAGTTCTCTAGGTTTCATCATTAATAAGCAAAAGAGCAATCTTATACCATCTACCGTTTGTAAATTTCTCGGGTAAAAGAATACTTAATGATAAATATGCTATTGAAATATACTCTGACGCCTCAACGACGGGATGGGGAGCGTCCTGCAATGGGGAAACGGCTAGCGGTCAATGGTCCACAAGCGAGCAGGGCTACCACATCAACTATCTTGAACATTTACTTAGCAGCACTTTTAGGTTTAAAAATTTTTGCAAAACAACTTATAAACTGTCAAATACTGCTTAGAATAGATAATTCAACAGCTATTTCATATATCAACCGCATGGGTGGTATCAAATTTCCCCATCTCACTCAAGTAATTAAAGATATCTGGCAATGGTGTGAGCAAAGACAATTATTCATTTTCGCATCGTACATCAGATCTGTGGACAATAAAATTGCAAACGCGGAATCTAGAAAAGTACATCCAAATATCGAATGGGAATTATCAAATTCTACCTACGAAACCATAATTTCAAAATTTGGTAAACCTCACATAGACTTGTTTGCAAGCCGAATTAATCGTAAATGTGAAAAATTTATATCTTTGCACAGGGACCCCGATGCCTTTGCTTTTTATGTATTTACCTACTATTAACTGGAGTAATTATTTTTTCTACACCTTTCTCCCATTTTCAATGATATTAAAGTCGCTCAAAAAATTATTAACGATGTAGCTGATGGGATCATGACAGTCCCGCTGTGGCCCAGTCAACCATGGTACCCTATTTTTACAAGTCTTCTTAAGTCAGACATAATATACCTCAAAGCCAACGAAAGTTTAATTTCTTGTACCTAATTCCAGAGAGTTCCGACGGATACAATCAAACCTTATCCTGGCGGCCGGGAGGTGTTCAGGTCGGCCTTAATGCTGCGAGGCGCACCGCCTTCCTCTGTAGAAATTATGCTATACTCAATGATGTTATAAATAGGTAGATTGAGCGTCGCCCTACAATGAAAAAACAAGGCAACAATATCAAGCATGTGTGCGTGCATGCGATGTTTTTCGCGTTCATTTATTGTCTACGTGTGCGTAATCTGTGCGTAATGATATAAAAGTCGCGGCCAACAGTTGGCTTCGCTTTTTTGACACGTTTTCGCGGATTCGATTATCCATCTAGATATTTATACATCATTGGCTATCCTCCATTTCAACAAAACAGTATAGCGCTTATCAAAAAAAAAAAAAAAAAAAAAAAAAAAAAATGGCATAATTTCTGTGTCAAAAATTCAACGAATCTTTATAATGCTAGTATACCAAAAGTTTTAGATTTCTTAACTGAATCTTATGCTAGTGGTAGTCAATTTGGCTCCCTTAATAGTTGTAAAGCCACATTGTACTAGGGCATGATATCATCGATAACGATAATATTCAAAGATTTTTCAAAGGGGTATATCGACTTTGACCACCGAATCCAAAGTACAATATTACTTGGGATACAAATTGCGTATTAAATCTCCTAAAAACACAATACCCCAATTGAAAACATTTCTCTCGAACAACTATCAAAGAAATGCTCTACTTTGATTGCTTTAACTACCGCGCATAGGGTACAGACCTTATCACAAATAAACATAAATAATATAGAGGTATTACAGACGCAGGTTGTTATTAAAATTCCCGAACTGATCAAAACTTCTCGTGTAGGATCTAAACAGCCTATATTATTTTTACCGTTTTTTCGTGAAAAACCAGAAATATGCCCCGCGAACACTTTAGTCTATTATATAAATAAAACTGCAGCAATACGTAGATCTGATTCTTTATTTATAAGCTATAAAAAACCTTATAAACCAGTAGCTTCCCAAACATTAAGTCGCTGGATCAAAGGAACCCTAAAGGACAAGGGAGTCGACGTATCAATATTTTCCGCGCACAGCATCAGACATGCGTCCACATCACGCGCATATTCGCGAGGAGTCAACATTGACCTTATCCGCAACACCGCCGGCTGGAGCGGAAGCTCTAATACTTTCACCAAGTTCTACCACCGAACCATCATCGACACAAATGAAGTGTCTTTAGCGAGTGTAATTATAAATTAAATTATAAAATTTAATTTAAATTAACCAAGTTTTTCAAATTGTAAAAATTGTAAGTGTTAGTTTTGTATCTGGGTATACATAATGCTCATATTATTTCTGATTGTTTCCCTAATCTTATTACGCTAAATGAACAATTGATTATGAGTGGTTCGCCTTTTTGATTAATCCCCTTCTTGAAACCTTGCAACACTCTCAAGGTCTACATATGTGTGTTGATAAGTTTCTATTTCAGGTTACTAATCTCGAGGACGAAGCACGAAGTATAATTATTGATTAAACGAACTTACCAAGTGAAGTTCTATCATAATTATACGAGTGCTTCGTCCGAAGAGATTAGTAACACCCGCCCACCCTACCCCTATTGGTATGGGTTGCAGGTTTCATAAGGGACTCCAAACTAATGAAGCTCCGAGACGACGACAGGTAACAGGTAAAGTAAGTGAGGTAGTCTGCCTACCCCCAATATCAATAACATTTATAAAATTATAATGTTTCTACCCTCTTTTTTTCTCAACGTAGTGCAAAGAGTGGTGATCGCTACGCGTTACTACATATGTGTGTTGATAAGTTTCTATTTCAGGTTACTAATCTCTTCGGACGAAGCACTCGTATAATTATGATAGAACTTCACTTGGTAAGTTCGTTTAATCAATAAGTATATGAGCACCAGAGTGGTAGCAAGCCAGCCAGTCCTGTAGTCCTTCCGTTGAACAGGGGCTAGCTTCTCCAATTTCTTGTGACGAGATATGGAGACACGATTATATTTAGAGATAAGCCTAAAGTTGAAAAATGACGTTTTTCTCCCTCCTCTACTATTGGCTCACTTGAATAGCTCACATGAATAGCAGTCTGCTGTGCCAACTCTATGGCGCTCATTCCCATCCGCGCGATACGCGAACCCCCAAGTGAAGGACGGACCTTCGAATGATGATGCGAAGTTTTGGACCATTTCGTGATATTGCAAGCTATCAAAGCTGTGACAATTCGTGAAATGAACAAAAGTTAGCGCTCATGTGAGTGAGCGCGGTAATTAGCTAGTAGCTACCCATTCGACGAATTTTTTCTAATACACGATACACAGGCAGTAAGAATTACCTACGATTACGACTTATTTCTTGATAATCCTGTTAAGCTGTTTGTGTTGACAATTAAATTAACACTTAGTCACCATTGATGCCTCGACAATGTAAAATCCGATTGAGTCACGGATTGGACAATGAATGGAAAATTATGGTTCGATGAAACGGTTCATTTGTATTTTTAATTTGCATTTTTTTACTGCTTCTGCTTAGCTATAAAGTGATGATAACTTGGTGGTTAGAAGATTAATATTATGAGAGTCGAATCTTAATTAATATAAATGGATAATAAAATTTTACCCATACTTAATTATCTACTTACGGAATTTATGACGTCCAAGCTAGTATTAGTAACAGTTTGCCGGATATTATGGCCAGCGTCGGTATTAGCCTTACCGATGGGTAAGGTAACCTACCAAGCTGCTTTATTACCAAAGGTAGTTCAAAAAATTCTCAATTTTGGTCCCACCAGGAATGGGTTCCAATGGGCTATCCAGCAGAAGTGACCATAGGTGGGTATGGATATCCAAATTAGAGGTATCAGCGTCTTAGTAGAAAGTAAGCGATGAAACGTTAGGTATTTGGTTGCTTTAACAAAACTTGTGTATAAAAGAGTTTTCCATACTACTAAAAACTTAATAAATAAATTTTCATCACACCTATTCGAAAAAGACGACTTGGTTCGGACATAAGGGGTTCCAAAGTTGCTGTTTTCTATTCAGCGGGCGGGAATGAATTTTCATACAACTTTTCCTGCCGGCTAGATCTTTTCCGTCCTATTTTGAATTTAGAACATTTTAGTATAAATGTTTAGTATTTTGCGCTAATAAATCGAACGCAAATATTGTTTGAATAAAGAATGTCTGGTACGACGCGAGGGCCCCGCCAGCTGAATAATAAAAAAAAAATCAAATTAAGATTTCGTTTTCAAATTAAAATTAAGTTTTCGAGCATTTTTACGTATTATTTTCTATTATTTTCTATTATATATATATTATTTTCTCATAGTGGGTGATGAAAAGTAGAGTGTATCACTCGGGTGCAAGTATATTTTTGGCTCGGGCGACGTACTTTGAATCCCTCGCTACGTTCGGGATTCTACTAAACAATCCCTCGCTACGCTCGGGATTCTATTCTAGAATCCCTCACTTCGCTCTGGATTCAAAAAACGCCCTCGCCGAAAAAATATTACTTTGCACCCTTGTCATACAATCTACTATTTCATCTGTTTCTTAATCGAAATAAAACACACAACGTACGTATGAACTAGGTAGGTAGGTATATGTACTTATTTACTTTCTTAGTTTTAAGTTAAGTAATACTTGCTAAGTTTTAAAGGAGGAATTAAGGTCTTAAATTCTTAAAGGAGTAATTAGGTGTGATATTAACATGATACTGCGATAAGCACGCATCCAATCTCAAATTTCAGGTATCCTGTTGACCAAGGAACGTGTCATATGATACAGGATTACCAGTCTGGAATGAAATTGGGCAGATGTCTGCGATTTATGCGTATCCTTTTTATTCCCATCGGGAGCATGACGTGGAATAAGACTTTTATAAATGGGCCAAAGTTTGCCGATCTTTAGGTTGAAAGAGTAGGGTCAGCATCTCAAAAATTTTAAAAGTTCGAATAATTGGTTCGATATAAAAAATCCCGGTCTTTTTTGTCGTAAAATATAATTTTGTGTTCTTGTTTTAACTAAATTAACCAAGGTTGATGATCTAAATTTACCTAATGTTTTTAGACGTTCTAATTATAAGTCCATTATTTTTGAGACGACAGTTCATATTTTTATGGTTTCAATAAAAGATGAAACCTTAAATCTAAAGGTACTTAAATTTTTTAAACGGCCGGATAATAATGTAGGAAAAATTTAAAACTAGAAATTTTATTTATAAGGAAGCCGAAAGTCCCGACATGTCCGGTCAAATCCAGATAGTTGGTGACCTATAAAAGAGCAATCAGAAGGCGAACACAGCCCATATGTTACGTGTTTCTTTGATTTGTGCTCATATTTACTTTATATACCTACTTCAATCAATACTCATCTCATACACGAACGCACAGGAAAACATTACCTACTTTAAAATAGTCTGTATGTACATCAAGTAGGTAGATGTAATGACTATGTAATTGTCAGAGAAACGTTAATTTTGCGGTCATTATGGGCATAAAGATTATCAAGTTATATTTTCATAACATGCAGCCTTTATGGCACGTTACCATCATCATCTAAGTCATCCATCTACCGTTATCAGCTTACAAGTCTTATCAGACTTGGGAGTGGTGGGAGGTGTCTGATAGTTTTGTAATAATTGAATAAGCTTAGTTACTTCAAATTACTGCTCGCGGGGACAAAAAAGTGTTACGCTTACTTAAGAAACTACTATATACCTAAATCGTTAAGTCGGTTCTATGATTAACAGGAGCAAACTAGTTCATTATTATTCACCACATAATAGCCCAAAAACGTGTCGTCTTTCATTACTTATTATTAATTTTTAGAATTTCTCATACGATCCACTTTAATTTATGAAATAAAATTCAACAATAATTACTTATTACAAAATTTTATTACAAAATATAAATAATGAAACATACAAATATTACACACTATTTAAAGCTTAAAATGGCATAACTCTAGGTGTGTTCTAAACTAAATTATTATGGTAAAGTTTGGTATTATTCATGAACAGATACGTTTTATGATAAAAATATTCATTATCACTAATACTTACTAAAATGTATTTACACAATTGTAATATTCACTCATATCATATAGGCACAAGGCGTAAATATTTTGTAATTATATCGATTACAATAATACTGCAGTTATCCGATGAAAAATTGCAATTATTGTTATAATTAGGCATGTTTCCTTTGTTTCGAGTAGTAAACACAGAATTACACAATTAAAATACCTATTTGATTATCAGTATCGAATAAAGCTATTGGTAAAGAACATTGGGAACTTTACTATGGGAAAAGTCTCCACGGCGGGCAAAGATGATGATGTATGGTATTTCAAAGCTTTGGGCAAGTAGGTGTGTTCTCTTAAAGCGCTATGTTGTGACATAAAGGAATTCTAAGATATAATGTGTCTAAGTTAGAAATATTTGTCTAAAAGATTTGATTTTTTTCTACATGCCATGTTGTTTTGCATCGAAAAATAATAATAAACATGTTATACATATATTTTTCAATGTTATTATATAGTAATATGGTATTTTACGGAATAAAAAATATAATATGAAATATTTTTATAACATCTCAAGTCTATGTGCGCTTATTGAAACCTTATTTTCTCAATACTTATGCTACAGGAAAAAAAGATGCACGAAATTAAAGCGAATAATAGTATCTATCATCTGAGACAGGTTTCGTTTGTGTCCGCTACTTTTCGAAAAGCGGGGCAAAAAGTTCCCAATGTCCTTTATTACTTATTACACAAATATTTAACAAAAAATTGATATAGGTCATTGTTAAACCAAAATCAGACATATGCAATTTTTGAGACATAAATAAAATATAATAATGTATTTACCTATTTTCATTTAAAACTGTGACGGCGATTAGAAAGGTCTATTCACTCTGGAGACATTCAACTTGGACGGTGTTACAGTCCTTATATAAATAGACAATCAAAATTATTTTACGATACATGTATTAATAGGTATTATTATACACTTGAAGACAACTACACAAGTTTGGTATGAATGAATCATATATGTAGCAACAAAAAGTAGGAGCACGGAGTTCCTTTGTTAGTTCCTTTGCCAGTAAAATAATAGTCGAATATTATGTAAATCCAATCAAATCAAAAGTTATTCATTTAGTTATCACCGATATATTTATGCATGTCAATTTTTGATTCTATCACCATTTAACCACTATAGTGTAACAGTTAACAATATAATAGTTAAAAATAAAATAATCATATTTTTTTTCGGTAACCAACATTTGTTTGGCCTTAAATCGCATTGAAAAAAATTGCTAAGGTGTCAATGAACTTCATTGTAAATTTTCATAACAACATTCTATTTCCAAGCATTAACATAAATTAAGGACAGGGTTTAGTGTCCTTTATTTAGGGTGGCCATTTCATGAGTTCCTATGGATTCTCTTTGAAGACTGAAAAACCTAGGTAAAATTTTTAAGAACCTTAAAAAAATTAAGTACCTACCTTAAATACATCTCTGGGTCCTCATATAAATTACAAAGTCTTAGTACAATTAACTGGGAACTTTCTCAATGTACTGTTACATTAGATATACATACTTTATGTTTTGACAAGCATGAGGTTTCATTAAGTAGGTACTTTACGTTTTGGGGAAAATTCTCTGCGTTGATTGGCGTTGAGTTTCCTGTTTCAGTCTGTTTCAACTGTTAAATTACGCTCTTTATTCAAGTACATATTTTCTTCGTTATCCCTTGTTTCTTGTTAGCCTCGGGCACCACAAACTCGTACATGTACCTGGAAGTAAAAAGAGAAAAGATTACATAATGATAATTTAATCAAACTGTTTTTCTTTTTTGAAAATTTGTCTGTATCTCATTTTTATCTGTGGGTCTATTTTTGAAATAGCGTCTAGCGACGAGCGTTGCGCGTTGTACAGCTGTAGTATGTAGCAGGAAAATGACTCGAAACGAGTGTTTGCCGCCAGACGCTAGCGCCATTTCAAAAATAGAGCCCCTAGTTTTCTTTAAGGCGAGTACCTTTTCGAGAAACGTTTGAGTAAGACTGGTATTGCGATAAAGTCCTTTATAAATACTAAATGCGATTTGTTTATTTTTATGTTAAACTAGCTGTTGCCCGCGGCTCCGCCCGCGTGGAACTCAGTGTGTCACAAAGTTATTCCTGCGTTAATCCCGACCCCACACATATTAAGACACACCACACATCTTAAGAACAGTTGATTTTTTACTACGTTTTAGTCATACCGTACAAAAATCCGTTATGTAGATCTTGAGAAAATCGATAAAAAGACTTTAAGATATAAACGTCGGGGTTTTTTCATTCCAAACTATTATATTTTTAAACTACATTGGTAGTTTTTCATTCGGGTGCCAAAACATAAAGATCAGCTAAAGCGATGCTGACCATCGAAAAAGCAACATAAAGTTGATCATGAGAAAAAAAGCCGGTTCGATTCCCGATATATGTATAGATATCCCGATATATAGATATTAATGAGCCCGCGACTTCATTCGCTCATGGAAGCTTTTCCCGCGTAAATCTCGATCCCGCGGGAAGTCCGGAACAAAAAGTAGCTTATATAATGCTTCATAACCTCCTCTACCTCCCACTGAAAGTCCCATAAACATCTGAACCCACGACCTCATTCCCGGGTATGAGTTTTTACCGCGTGAATCCTAATCCCGCGGGAATTCAGGGATAAACAGTACCCTATATGTTGCTTCAAAACTTCCTCAATCTCCTAGTAAAGGTCGCATAAAAATTTAAGCCTGCAACTACGCGCAGGAGTTTGTTCCGCGTAACTCCAGATCCCGCGGGATTTCCGGGAAGACAGACTTGTTAGTTTTATATTAATGTTTGTTTAGAAGCTATTTATACCCCATACGTGAAGAAGGTTTTCCCGCGTAAATTCCGATCCCGCGGGATTTCTGAGATAAAAAATATCCTATATGTTAATCTAAGTTGCCCTCTATGTGTGTGCCAAATTTCATGAAAATCGGTTCAGTAGTTTTTGCGTGAAGGAGTAACAAACAAACAAACAAATACACAAACTTTCACATTTATAATATTAGTAGGATTCGCTGTGACATCTCCTTATGAATAGGTAAGCAAATGAAGTAGGTAGGTACGTGAGACTTCTAGCCCCACCCTACGATCACAAATCATACTACTCACTTGTGTACGATTTGTGCTACGATCTACGATTCCCCAAGTCACGGGTGCCATGCTAGACAATAACTTTGACAAAAAACAACCGACTTCAAAAACAATAAGTAACAAACACTATCTGTCTGATATCGCTGAAAATATGTACAGTCGAATTGAGGTTCTCTTTCTTTTTTTGAAGTCAGTTAAAACACACATACATCGAAAAGTTAAGTAGGTAATGCACATAAAAATACAGACGAGTTGAGAACCCCCTCTTTTTTTTTTAAATAGGTTCAAATGCATAGGGCACCAGCCATATCAATATACATAACTAACTATGTATAGTTAATTGGTTAATGTAGTATAATGTGTGTATAAATAAATATGCTGTATTTTGTACTTGTATGAATAATTATTGTGCACATTACATACGAAGCTAAGAACCGCATTCAAAACATAATTTTAAAATGGATACCGTAATTGAATAACCAGCATTATTATATTCAATTAATAAAATCTGACAGCGGTACAATTTGTGATATCAGATAAAATTAATGACTTAATAATTTTTAATTATTACATTATTACGAGTAGATAATCAAGTTGATAAATTACAGTGTATTTCCTTAATATTTTACACGTAAACAAATATGTATTTTATTTATTATTAAGGAAAACAAGGATTGTCGGAAGAATTATCGGAGATAGTTATAGTAATCCCAACTTAAGATTGAAATGAAGAGAGGCGCCTGTCGGACGCATTTGACCAATCGTTGCACATTAGTAACTGACAGATGAATGACCACAACGTACAATAAGTACAATTATGAATGACTTTTTAACATGGCGGCGTTAGTTCCAATTTTTGCCATTTCAGAGATAAGCTGTTGGGCGCACTGTACGTTTGTATTTGACATGAAGGGGTATTTCACTCGCATTGTATATCCGAAATGTACTTTAGTACATAGTATCTCAATGTCCGAAATATGGATGTATTTTAGGGATGTATTTTTTATTATTAATAAATAATTTTTCATGCGATGTGATAGCGTTATTTTATTAATTACTTATTTCAAAAATATAAGAGAGAACATAATAGAGAAATAACTGTATCCCAGTTTATTCAGTTATCATGATTACCAGTTTTACTTTTACCAATCCTAATAAAAAATATTATTACTACCATAAATTTAAAGCCTATCTTAAATTGTGTAATCTGTTTTTATCCTAAGTCATAAAATTTGGCAGAGCGGTCGTAATTAAAATCTATACTGTTCGGATTGAAAAATTATTTTTGTGTAGAATAGTCGATTTATTGAGAAAGGTTATAATATCACTACACAAAATGATAAAGGACAATAATCATTGAAGTATGGGACAGTGGTCTAAACTTGCTACATAATCATTGAGGTACTAGTACTTTAGTACATAGTATCTCAATGTACATAATCACTTTCCTTTACTATGTTGATAAACTTGATCACAAAGTCACGTAAATATGTTTTAAAGGTAAACCCGGGTTTAAATTATATTTATGAGAGAGAAGATATTTAAAGTTCATAATACCTTCTCGTAATAGATGACAATTCATTTATTATACTCGTTTATTACCATGATTTTACATCTTAACCAAATACCTACTGGACCAATAAAACGATTAAAGAAGTCCCAAATTATTTAAATTATAGCATTAATCGTTTATTTTACTCGGGAAAAACTCGATTTATTTTACACAAAATAATTTATAAGTTATTTGGACACAAGAAACCTTTTTATGACGTAACAAATATAACAATATCCAAGTCAGGTGTCCTGAGATCCGGCCACTTCGAAACGAATATGGCTTTTCAGTTGTTTAGTTTCCGGATTGTTTCCTTATACTTATTATATCTTAAATAAAATTCCCTGTTCAAAACACTGATTCTTATACCTAGACATTCATTAAAATAAAAACTTAAATTGATAGATCTTCAATGCACTTGAGGGAAAAGTGACGACAAAAATAATCGTTCTCCTTTAAATAAAACGTAACATTACTTACCTACTTAATCTATCTACAATAGTTACAAAATATGGAAATGCAAATCTTCTGTGTACGCAAAAATCATGAACTCAATTACATGCTACAAAAATCTAGAAGGTTCGTGAGTTGCCTTATGAAACTTTCCCGCGTTGCAGACTTGAAAATGGCCACCGGAAGGACTGCCCTTGGCCAATCGACATAGAACCATCGGCACGTGAAAACTCGGACAAGTGCGTTTCATTACAAACTGGTTATTGTTGTTAGTCACAATCCGCGTAGAATCTAGTGTTTTGTGTTTACATAATAAATCAATAAATATTTTACCAAAATTGGCTTGAAACTTGTAATTGTCTGTTATTTATAAAGCTAGTCAAACTTAAAATCGAATAAATAAATCTATATATAGAATCTATCTACTTGTTCTCTGGCGTAATATGCTATCCGTATTAAAACCGAGGTAGTAATCTACAAGACTCAAGTGTACAACTAAAATTACCTGATACCAATTTTGAACCGAAAATGTATCCAAATATCGGAAGTTTTTCTGCCGTCCGAAGGCCTTCGATCTTCGATATGGTTTGACGACAGATATCTAAAAACTTTGACCGACGGCTTTACGTGCCCTCCGAGGCACGGAAGAGTCGAGCGCAATAGTAGATTGTATGACAAGGGTGCAAAGTAATATTTTTTCGGCGAGAGATTCAAAGTACGTCGCCCGAGCCAAAAATATACTTGCACCCGAGTGATACACTCTACTTTTCATCACCCACTATGAGAAAATAATATATATATATAATAGAAAATAATACGTAAAAATGCACGAAAACTTAATTTTAATTTGAAAACGAAATCTTAATTTGATTTCTTTTTTTATTATTCAGTTGGCGGGGCCCTCGCGTCGTACCAGACATTCTTTATTCAAACAATATTTGCGTTCGATTTCTTTAGCGCAAAATACTAAAATGTTCTAAATTCAAAATAGGACGGAAAAGATCTAGCCGGCAGGAAAAGTTGTATGAAAATTCATTCCCGCCCGCTGAATAGAAAACAGCAAATACTTTATAGCACATACTTTGGAACCCCGTAAGTCCGAACCAAGTCGTCTTTTTCGAATAGGTGTGATGAAAAAAATTTTTCCTACTAGCGGGAACCCATCCTGTTACCGACCGCGCCCGTAGTTGCTTAACCTACCTATATAAGGACCTATATAAGGATTATAACCTAAATAAGGATTATATGTGATTACTAGTGAAGTGAACCCTTGCTTCGCTTCGGGACCCGTAGGTATCCGCCACGTAGGTCCCGCTCCCGTAGGATTCTTGGGATGAAATGTAGCCTATGTATTATTCTGACGTATAAACAATATTATTGAGAAGTTTCATTAATATCCATTCAGTCGATTTTACGTGAAAGAGTAACAAACATCTATATTTACAAATCTCTAATCTAGATAATATTTGATTAGATATCTAATCTAAGGCCTTATTTATTCTTTACAAAGAGACCAATTATATTAGCTGAATTAGTCTTTAGTCTTATTCAATAACACTTGATTCTAAGTTTAGCATCCCGAGGGAGGATGACTTGGGATTGAAATCTAAATACGTTAGATAAATAAATCTGAACAAATTAGTGCCACAGTTAGTACCTACCATTCATAAAATAAATTACTTTTAGAGCATATAGCAAAGCATGCTTGGGTGATCATTTTTCATGTAAACCTGAGTAAGTCGGTATTAAACGAATGAAAAACTTCAATATAACTAAAATATAATTATGTTTATTATGTAGATGTCCGCGGTGATGTATTGCTTTTTAAACGAACTGATACACGGGCGTTCTTATTCAGCGGTTAGTTTGTATAAACTCACGTGGAAGAACACGCTTCGGCTGTTTTGATAGCAGAAAATAATACCTATTAAAGGCTAAAGGTTATAATCTCCGATGAACTGCAGAGGCCGTGCTCGAACACGTGTTTTTTTAGGGTTCCAAACCCACATAATAAATATAAAATTAAATACGTAGAAAATTAAAAATTCAAAATCCCCTTCTAATAAAATACTTAAATCAGCTGATGATCATGAAACGTCGTCCTCACAAATGATAGCTAAGAATTACTCATCTCAATAATGTCATTTAAAAAAAAACCTACATCTAATTCGGTCCATTCGTTGGGCATTTCTCGGTGGTCATACTGGGATATTTAGGAACCACAATGCCATATTTAGATACACGATTACACACACAGATACACAGACACTTCAAAATTGTAAGATAACAATCCTCTTTTGCGACGAAGCGGAGGTTTATAAATAACGAAAAAGTAAAAATAGTTACATTTCAAAGGTCCTTCCTAGAAAACGGGGCTTCTCTACATTATACTGTATAATGTAAGTGGCCAAATATTCAAACTTATCTAATATTGAACAGAACTCACGTGTACAACTCTTACTTGACCAGCTTTTTATTTTTAATTGTTTTGGAGGCAAGATTTTTTCTCAACGTACAAAAAGTTCAGGTTCAAACAAACCAAACAGCAAAACCCGGATCGTTTCATCAAAAACATAAATATTTTGAGGATCGAACTGCATTGGTACCTATAACAGGACCTATAATACATAATTACCTGACTTCAGTGAAGCCAAAAGGAGGGGTTTGATTTGAATCCTTACTTATAAAACGAAGAATCCCGAGCCCCCAGATAGATCTATTTCATTTTAGCAAAGTATTTGAGCTTACTTGCTAGCTTGAAAGGGTGGGGGGAGGGGGGGGGTTGGATTTTTAGGTTAACGTGCTCAACAGGCAGATATAAAATGTGACGCGTCAATGATGAAGTGTCGTGATGTTTCCGTTTTATGGTTCTGTTTTAAATTGGTTCTATATCAAATTAAATTGAAGAACAAATTAATAACTAATATGTTGAAGGGAAGTAATTGAAGGAAGAGCCACCATTTAGTAATTTTCAATTGAATTTTGAAATTGAATTTCATTACTTTAATTATAACAAGAATTTTATATTACCTACGCTATCTCTAACTCTACGGCTAAATCTGTGTCTTAACGCGATAATTAACGCTCTAAATTTGACATTACGCAGATGTGGCATTAATAATGGCATTAAGCGCTTAATTGGGTGGCGGTTTATAGGGTTCCGCACCCAAAGGGTAAAAGGGTAAAAAAGGGTACAGTCTCTATTTTCAAACTAATTTAAATTGGAACCATTTCGAGAGTTACTCGATAATTTAATAAAGGTTATTAGATTTGGTTAGCAATATTGCTTTGTGAAGTACCTACTCGGTATACAAATGTTAAAACTGAAACCTGATGTTGTTAATTGCCGTTTTACTAAAATATTGTTACATTGAAACAATAAATTGTACTGGTTTTACCGGTGGCTTCACTCGCGTGAGAGACGAACGACGTGAAAATACGAATAATCGAACAATCAACTTATGGGGCCTTACCGTTAAAATGGAGGATACCGACATGTAGGTATTGTCATGAAAATATTATATCTCTCTTCCTTTTCAGCCCTTTGAGGCATAATTTCAGGGTTAAAAATATTGAGATATATGGTCAAGGTTAACTCTACCTACATCTCTACCAAATTTCATTAACATCGGTTAGTAGTTTAGCCGTGAAAGCTTAACTGACAGAGTTATAAAGCACTTAGGCATCTTAGTACGGATTTTTACATTTAATCCTAACGAGTGGATGGGTATTTTTTTTATGGAATTAAGGCAGCAAACGAGCATGCAGCACCACCTTCCGCTGCTGCCCATGACTGCTGTGACCGACCCAGAACTAGACTCAAACGCAATGAGTCTCGTTCTAATTCGGTCACAGATGCGTTGCTACCCCTGAGGACTGAGATGGTCGCCTCTAAAAAGGTGTAACCGGCTCCACACCTTCCTATCCGGAACACAATTGTTCTTAAAACATTTATTACACGGTAGGAATGGTACTAAGTACCGTGGCGGGCGGTGGTACTTCCCCGGGTGAGCTCTAGGCCCTAACACCTGTAAATGATAATACTCTAGGCATCCTCAATGAGAATGAGAAACCCGTGCTCAGTAGTGTGCCAATACTAGGTTGAAGCCATAATATCACATTTATTTATGACAAGCACACCTTTAGTATTCCTACCTACGTATGATGCAGATGTTCTCGAGAAGAGAATAAAATATAGGTTTTAGCTAGTGCGTTTAACATCAAGGCCTTCACCACGTACCATCAGACGGAATTGTTGTCAAGCACTTTTTCATACGTATCAAAAAAGTTTTCTTAAGACTTGGATGCATTAATTTTATTCCTAAGCCTCAGACCAGTCTCCAGTCGCAGGTCTGCTGGAAGAAATTCCTTAAGGAATAAGCAGTACCTTTGTACATCCTTACTTAAATGTAATTTCTATATTATAATCTGTTGTGTGTACATAAGTAATAAATATATAAATAAAGTTTGGTACATGTACGATGTAAGGGAATGAAAACTAGGCATTAGTAGGCAGGCCTATAAACGTAAACATACGAATCTCGACATGCAGCAACCAGCAACAGAAGCGCAGTTTCAACACGCTGGCTGACACACGGGACTGGTCTTTATTTGCAAAACGCGGCGGTTGCCTCAGCCGCGTTGGGCAACCGTGTCAATGCTCGCCTGTACGAATGTGCTAGATGTATAAGTACGGTGTCGTTTTTTAGGAAATGTGAGTTGTGCCTTTGGCCATTTTCTGTGCGTTCAATAAGTAGTAATAGTTTTTTAGGAAATGCGAGTTGTGCCTGTGGCCATTTTCTATGAGCATTCGTTAAGTTGTTTGTTGTGATAGTCGAGTGCAGTAGCGTCTAGTTATAAATCCTGTACAGTGTATATATTTTATATATTGTACCTACCCTTTTTCTTTTCTTATTTTCAAATTATTTATTAGTTACAGCTTGCTTCGATAAGGCAAAAGGCCGTGAGGATCCCAGCGCAATTAAATTTTTTTTATCATGATTTCGAGTGTGTTTTGGTGAGTTAGAGATTGTAGAGTCAAAATTTTGTTTTAAAGTTTTTAAAAGTATGAAGTTAGATTTTCTCAGTCGCGTTTAAACTTAGCGTAGGGTACTAGGGTAGGTAAGTAGGGTAAGGAACTTACTGAATAAGTAACTAAATTATATGAAAAGAATAATATAAATAAGAACACTAAATTGGGTAATAATTGAACGGTTACGGGAGAGACGATAAATTACCGTTGTTCCATTACCCCTGTTTATTGAGACTATTTTCTCTGTAGAATAAACAAAACTTTGACAAAGAGCCTCCTATTATGTTCCATTATAGTGCGTGGCATAATTAATAACCTGTAAACCTTCACCAATCCGCAATGGAGCAGCGTGGCAGAGCATGCTCTAGGCCTCCTCAATAATGAGGAGAGAACCGTGCTCCGTAGTGGCCCATTAATGGGTTGTAGCCAATGAAAAAAAAAATTACAATCTTTTTTATTGGAATTAAGAAAGCAAACTACCGACACAGAGCAAGATTAGAGTCAAATAGAGACTAGGATGATCATTTCAGTTAGCAGACGATGTTAGAAACGTTCTAAGTTGGTTAGATTTTTAGTAGGTAATGTATGAAGACTTGGATTTCATTCATTATTTTTGCATGATGTCCGGACAATCATACGGACGGACAGATAAAAATTATTTTTGGCCTCTATTGTCTCTAAAATCTTTGAACACCCTTCATATATTTTTTGCTCAAATATTTCTCCTGTACAGGTAAAAACTATTACCTAATATTTTTAATATTCAGGTATAGATTGAAGATTAATTTAGACACAGACATTTTAATTAAAGCTGCGACAGGTGCCCTTAAAATATTACGAAGAACACTTTAAATATAGCTTTTGGTTGACTTTCCCCATTATCACTGACAGGGATTCTAAATTAACGTTGCGAAAAAAACAGCAAGTGATAAAAATGAAGAATTAAGATAAGGTTACTTAGTTTTGACGTAGAATTACTCTAGCTCCATTAAGATTTGTTTTCGTTTTTATTTATATTTAAAGTATTTTCCGGAAAAATCTGCAAAATATAGGAAATATTTAAAAAAGAAAAGATAAAAAACTGACTTTTGCGTTACAAATATCATAAAATATTTTTCACTTCTTCACTTCACGAGATATTTATTCACTCATTTACTTATTCATATAAAAATTTATTTATTAAATTTAGTAATTAACATACTATACTGCACAACTTTATTTATAAAAAAGATTTCATACAAAATAAAAAAGATTTCATAACAACAGTTAGACCGTTTTTAGCTAACCGGAACATAATTATTATGCAAGGACAAACACACACTACTTTGAAAATCGGTTCAATCGTTAATAGATACTCGAAAAAAAGTTTAATTTTCAAAAATTCTTCCTCGTATATGCAGACTCCAATCAATTAAAGTTTTTAACTGCGTTCGTGTGCGATATGGAACTTTGTTTTAATTGCATCCCACACAAATGCCAGCTTGCCACCCCAGTCCTTTTGACACTTTGTAGATTGAAGGCGAGAATTGAAAATGCAGTTCTAGCATTTGTCCTTTTGTTTCTGTGCAAATGATCTTAAATAATTCGGTCATAGTTTTGTCGCGTTTGAAAAATGACGGTCGCTGCAATTAGCCGTATTTATGTTTAGACACGCGCTTCGAAATTATTTTGTACACAGAATATAATTATTTTTAAAGCATGTAGACAGTGGATTAAACTCATTAACAGACCATTAATAGGACAAAGATAGGTCATGCCTCTTAAATGAAGAATCTAGAGCATGCTTACCATGATACCATAGTAAAAGTGATGATACTCCAGAAATAATAAGATGTAGCTATCGTATTTATGTCCAAAGCCAGAGTAAGTATATAGTAAAGAAGTTAATCTCAGCCCCATTGGAGTCAATAACTTTACTTTTCTCAATACGTAGAGTTGACTTAAGTAACTGAAAAAATCTTTGTTTCCTTTGTCTCGCTGGCTTAGTTGCGTACCCACTTGGCGGTTGTAAATAAGTGTGAGGAACTGGGCAGATACCTACTGATATTAGTCTGTTAATTGTAAGTAACGAATAGTCCAGTTAGTAAAACTGGTCCAGTTAAATGAAAATTCAACTTGTTTGTAAGAGTTTGGCTCTAATTCGGTCTTCGATCCGTTGCTACCCTTGAGGACTGAGGTCTCTAAGAAATTGTAAAGGATACCGGTAATTGTTGCATTTCTGTCGCTGTACTCAAAGCTGCGCGGTCAGTTACATGCAGTTATTGTTATCACAAGCCGTCAAAGGCAAGCAGGAAGCAAAAAAAGGTCCACCAGAGGTCAACTAATTATGTTCACTTTTTTTGCCTGCCTGTTTAATACTATATTCGGATATGATATGACAGATCTATAATGACTTCACTACATTATCGGCTCATTATTGAGCAAGGGTCTCTACCCATCATTGAGGAGGCCTACAGCATATTCCACCCCGCTTCTCCAATGCGGATCGATACGGGGTTAGTGGCGAACTCAAGAATTTGTAGTCTTTTTTTATGATGCCCGAAGGTCACTCCGTCGACATGAATTAACAACTGATATTGAATGATACCAACTAGCATCGACGGCTCTACGTGCCTTCCGACGCACGGAAACAATAAAGAATTTTTTAACCAAGAGGGTTCACTCATCCTACTACCAATCGCATTCGCTCTACTTTAACTCGGTCGATTAAAGATGGTAAACCCATCTTTATTTTTTTTTTGATATAGTAATATATAGAAAAAGATATACGTACGGCCAATACATAACGAACAGTTTCTTCAAGTGGCTACTTCGAATTAAGTACGAGGAGATTCAATTCAAGTTAGTTGTTAGTATAGGCCTATTGCGTGGGCATTTAAGGGCATTGTTTACTTATTGAATGGATGGCATATTTGGCGCATAATTGGCTTTTTGCCCGGCGGCTTGAATCGATCCTAAGTGGTCTACCAAGTAAAGTACATAATTGCGGGCGTGGTCGGTAGTTGGGTGGGTGACCGGTGGCCACTATAGTGCCAACATTTCTTGAGCGCTTCTGCACTTCGGCGAGTTCGTAAAACCGTCAGTCTACGTTGTTATCGACAGGTAGCAGTCGCTAAGCCTTGTCGGAAGCCTTTCATTACTTCGATTGGCCACAAACCCTTCAACCAATATCATTTAAACCTTTTTTGAAGAATTATGTCACAAACTTCCTTCCATACCAAAAAAGGAATCTCATTGAACTACATGACCCGGGAGACGCTGTCCTGCAATACATTAGATTATTCATTATAGACTTTATAGTAGACGCCCTTGATTCTTTCGGGAAATGTTTTGCTCCGCTCCTACTAATTGTATACTTAGTGATGTTATTATAGCCTAAAGCCTTCTTCAACAAATGGACTATTCAACAATAAAATAATTTTCAATTCGAGCCAGTAGTTCCTGGGATGAGTCATTTATGCCTTTGATCATGTTAGCAAAGTGTTTCAAGCCGTCAAGTAGAATTGTAATATCTTTTTCCCGCATCATAATCATTCCGCATTTTGCTTACCATGTATACTTATAGTTTGTAACGATGTTATAAGACTTATAACCCCCGACAGATAAAAGGATAATAACGAAATTACGTTAATTTTAATAACGAAATATACTAAGGCTGAATCGTAACGCCGCCGGCCAAATGTGCGTTTGTTTGGCAGACTTCCCAGTAATTTCATTCAGGTGTACAGGTTTTCTAAAGTTGTTTTACGAATGAGCTTCAGCCATTTGGAAGAACGAAGTATTATCCACTGGGCCATATGTTCTCAAACTAGTCATATGCAGGGCCTCCTATAATATATCTACAAAATTTTTCAATACATACTTTTTTAAAGAATTTAGCAAGAAACAATAATTTGCATTTTTATCATACCATCTTAACAACTTCAAAAGTTTTACTCGTTTTATGTCTAATACACTCTGAAGGTATTTGGCACTAACAAGGGGACATTATCGCACACTTTGAGAAACACTGCAGCAAGCAGTCATTAACTGTAAATAACTTAAGCAATGACACTAATGACTTACCAAATTGTCGGGCACAGACAGCCGGATTGACACAAGAACTTCAACCGCTAACTGAGTCAGGAGCGAACGGGAGAGAATCGTCCACAGCTTCCATTAGAACTAGAATTGGACACGGAGGAGGACGTACTACTTTTTCTCGACAAGACATTCTTGCTGACACTTCTACGCGATTCGAAAAACCTGTCGAACACTTGCCGTATCGTCGAGTGCTTTCTATCGAATGGGTTCGGGAACATCGCGCTCGTGCGACCAGCGCAGAGTGTATTGCGAGATTGGCGAGTCGGCGAGCGCTACGAGGGGCATTGCGAAAGCCTAGGTTCAAGTCCAAGTGTATCGAGTTCTCGTGGTAGGGGATGTCGATGTCGTTATAATTTTGTACCGTTTTCGTAGCTTAGCTGCCATGTTAAATGATCCAGATGTGTAATTTAGTTTACATAACCTTTTAATATTATATTGTCTACCTGCGTTTATTGATTAATTTGCTAAACAAGTAAGTATCCGCTCATAAATGAATATGAAGTGTACCTACCCACTTAACTGTCTTGGTGTATGATGATATTTGAATTAGTTTTCATCTTTCATCCTCTGAAATAAAAATGTAGTGTTGAAAGTTTGACTGTAGTGGAATTTTGTTCAGGTTACTTAATTTTATTGCCCATTCTCAGCTGAATACGAGTTATTCCGGTATGATCCACACTACGAGATCCATCTCACTAATCGCGTCATACAACTCTGATCTTCTCCGCCCTGGACTACACCATTGTGCAATCGATCTATTGTACTAAAAATATTAAATATATGTATATTGCGACTATTAGCACATTTAATGTACTAACAAATACTAGTCAAAATTATATAAATTTCACTCCTTTACTCGTTAGTCGTACCTACTCCTAAGATTCCGGGTTTCCGGGGTTCCACAACATTTCAACATACATTGCTACTATACAACCTCAGTAGTAATAAAGAATTATGTCGAATTGGTAATAGTGATACAATTTATTTCATTAGACTGTTATACCAATACGCGTTATATAACAATGTTTATGGATAGCATTGACCTCTGGACAACAGATGGACTGCCATTTGAGACTTTCAAATACTTAAAACACACGGTAATTACACAATATGAAGTAAAGTGCCGGTCCCTGATTAAATAACGAAGGTTTGTTAACATCACGTTTTGGCCATTAACAACTACTAGTATGTCACCATGAAGGGTATGATTAGAATTGGTTACGAATGTTATGATTGTTGATGAGCTTATAATTGGGCAGCTTTGGTCTCAAGTGATTGACCGAGTTTAGAAACAGCTAGTCAGTTGCATAGGGTTTATAGGGCGGTTAAGTAAAAGGTAGTTGTATACTTTGTATACTCAGGGTAAATAAAAAATCTTGAGCGTTCCCGTCCTTCAGAGGGCAAAGGCTTCGGTCTTCGTTGTTATAGGTATCCACACTAACTGTGGTCAGTCTGACCACAATGTAGGTATTTTTGTGTGGATAGTAGTCTTGATAAGCGCCATTTGACAGATGAGTACTAACTACGCAATTTGGTAGTTTCACGATCTTTATTACTTAAGTCTTGAATTTTATAGTACGTAATAGTCTAATAATTTTATATGTTGTATTTATTTAATGTGTTATTTATTGTTAACCCCTGCCACATATTCTCACCGTCACCGAGGGTTGACTGGGAAAGAATGCCTATAGGCATTAAGTCTGCCCTTTGTAAACCTAGATTAGTAGGTATTACAATAAGATGTAAATAAAATAAATAAATAAATACAATAGAATTTAACTTACACAAGTACCTACTTGAAACGATACAGTGATTGACAAAAATACGAAAAAGAGACCTCGGTGCTGTTTACATTAAGAATGCTTTTAACGCCATATTTGCTTATCAAAGTAATTTTGCTCATCGCTTCAATCAGTTGAGGCTACGACAGGTTACGCGACCTTTGGAATTCTTTTTGATTTACATACCTATACAATATTATTCCATACTCTCTAAATTCTAAAGTAACAAAAAGTTTTCATATTACCAGTCTTCAATTTACAATCAATCGTGAAATGGTTAATTTTTTTTATATCATTGCACACATTAATATGTTGCCATGATATATTATGAATTTTATTGACCTGAGTTTTCAAATTCTGTGCTTAATAAAAATTAACCTTCATAAAACATAAGTTTCATTGTAGGAAATTGTTGAGAAAAGCGCTCCTAAGAAGACTCCATAATGTTATGGCGATAACCAAACCGACACCGAATCGAACCCAGACAGAGCCAGACAGAGTAGTTTCTAACAAAATATATTGAATGTCAGTCTTTGAACACGTCGAAAATAATTTACGCTACTTTGGTTTACAGCGCCAACACTAGTGAAGAGGAGGGCGATTTTATTATGGAATTTAAGGTAACAAACTGTTATTAGTCCAGTCATTATAGTAAGTTTACCTCGGTATTCGAGATACCCAGCTGTAAGTCTGTAAATACTTGTATATTGACACCCTAAAAGTACTCTACGATATTGATAATAAATACAAATAGCAAAAAACCCATAGGAAATGAGATATTTACAAAAAAAAGCGCAAACAACCGATTTTTGTGACCTTTGACCTTGAAATTTAATAGTTGCGTACACCCTACCGCATGCAGGTTTTGGGGTGTCAATATACAAGTTTTTACAGACTTACAGCTGGGTATCTCGTATTCCGAGATTCTTAACTAATTTAAGCTTAAATGACTGGACCAATGACGCATCACCCTTCTGCTGCTGCCATGACAACTATGAAAGAAGACTAGAACAAGACTCAAATAGGTATTAGGTTAGTGCAGTTAGAAGACGGCATTAGGTTAATAGTTGGTTAGCTTGTTAGTAAGTAGGTATAAGGACTGTGTGTACACTGTACAACAACGTGACCAATTTGCGCTCTACCACGCTACAGCTAGTCGCCAGCGCCACACTGCCCCCTACTAACCGTCCATACCCTCAAGTGATGTGTATGTATAATGAGTCAATATTCGCATTCGCATATCTTACTAATATTATAATCCTACTTCCTACTAATATTATAAATGCGAAAATTTGTAAAGATGTGAGTGAGTGAGTGTGTGTGTGGGTTTGTTACTCTTTCACGCAAAAACTACTGAACACATTTAGCTTAGACATCAGAATAACATACCTAATTTGTTAAAATTTATAGATTTTCGAAGGGACTGGTTCCCCGAAGCGAAGCGAGGGCGGGTTTACTAGTTTTTCTATATTTGATGAATGTTCAAAAAATGACATTCATTAACATAACTACGTCTTTCAAAAGACGCCATCACAATGATACTTTTTGCTGGAAAAGTGTTCGCATTTGGTTTCTCGGTGGGTTTTGCCGGCGCCGTTGATAGACAAATATTTTTATACTTAATATAGATTTTTCTCTTTTTTTTCTTTTAGTCACAATTTCTCAGCTCCTGGCAATCTGGAAGAAATCGACTTGAAAGATAAGACCGCCTATTGTATATTTTTGTCTTCGTCTCCATTGTCGTAATTTTCTACTCTGGTATATAATAAAGAGTAATTAAATCACCTACTAAAATTAAGTCACTTACCAGTTATCTGTTGAAAAAAACCTGCTTGAAACACCACCTAGTAAGATGCTACGTCTTCTGATAACATTAACCGCAACCGGATGTTTTTTGTTATTTTCCGATTGCTTTGTGGTGAGTTGAAATTAATTATCTATAAGTTGCTCCTAACCTAACAGAGTATGGGCGACTAATTTAAGAAATTAATTAGACTTAACTTAATAAAAAATTGATATATCGATGGTCTGATAGATATATAGATACGCTCATCATTGTTCGTACGGCAAAAATATAAAATGAAGTAATGAAAATAAGCAAGAAGTAGAAACTAATAAGCGGGCTTTTTGTAATACAAATTCAGCAATTTTGAAATGAAGCGGCGCGGCGCGGCGTCCCAAAGTCAACAGAGACAAAATATAGAAAACCGATAAAAAGTTTATAAGCAGACCTTTACAGTATTGAAAGTCAGACAAGGTTTTGATAAAGTGAACCATCTTGGGTCTAATAATATGGAAAAATAACAGGACAAGAAACAGTTGATTGACAACAGCAATGGATGTAAGCCTACTCTCACTAGTAGTTACAAGTTTTATAAAATTTAATAAGTAAATTGCAAACTACGCTTTCACTACATTCATTGTAAGCTGAGCACCAATTACAGTCGGACAGATGCGAGTTATAGCTATATGCATAGTAAAGTAGCTATAGATAAGGTTTACGGTTTCTTAAGATGAGGTAGTCACAAAGGAACCTAAAAATGTTATTGTATTTTCCGTTAATACTACCGGATGCACATTGTATAAAGCATGGACTAGAAACGAGGTTGTGTTAATTATACCGCTATTTTTTACGTCATTATAGACTAACTTTGTGTCTTTCATTACAAAGGGTCATCTGGTGGGAAATCCCAATGCCACATAATAAAAGCAGATTAAGTTAACACTGACGAATTATTGTTAATACTTATTGAAAACGTCTACTCGTTTTTATGAGGCTATTTTACATATTGTTACGACACAACTTCTTAATATATCCATTAGTCTTATTTACGACTATATTTTATTAATGACAGCACGTTTTTGTTTTTTAGTGATAAGAAAAGCAAGATGATTAATTATAATATAGATGGATGTTGAGAAGGTGATTTATAGGTTTAGATTTAGATGTTATTTGTTTTCATCTTAATACGCATTTGCCATGCAAATCTATCTTAGTGAGATTGCTAAATTAAAGATGATTTTATTATAGGTAGGTACCTACTCTTTGTAGTGTTTAGCCGGTTACAATTTTTAAGACGCAACCATCTCATGAGGACTGCCTCAGGGGTGTGTGTGATCGAATTAGAACGAGACTCATATTAACAATTACTAACTGAACTATTACTAACATCAACTAACAGGACTAAGTAGCACTAATATTTATTTATTTAAACTTTTATTGCACCTTACACAAGTACAGGATACAAAAAGGCGAACTTAAGTACTTATTTTACCTACTTCTAAGTATCACATAATACAGGTATACTATAATTACTTCTAAAGTTCTTAAACAGCAATTTGTTAGCAATTTCATTCCTAAAGTGGACCTAGTAAGAAATTCAAGCATTGAACTCCTTAGAATTATCTAGAGTTTAGACAAAATGAAGTAATAGGTATCAGTAGCACTCCTTTGTTTTAATCGAATATTTATCATTTTAATTTAAGTGTTACTACATCCAAACCCATGTTAGTTGAATATTTTATTTGTGAGGTACAAACCGATATCGTATTTAGGTACCTATATTGATTATCGCATTTTTTTTATAATAAGTATAAAGTTCATTACGTTTCTTTCTTAAGGAGTGAAGGTAACAAACGAGCATGCAGCACCACCGCTGCCGCCCATGGCAGCTGTGACCAATACCGATGGACAAGACACAAATAGGGACAAGGAGGGTTAGTCCAATTGGTTGATGGTGTTAGAATACCTATTAGTTGGTTAGTTAATTAGTTTGTCAATAAGAGTGAGTACTTGGACAGGGAATAAATTAAGTATTAATTACAGTAAGGTCATTTTGACTAGGCTGATGTGAACTTCGTTTTCCGAGATGTTTGCGCAGGTACAGTAACTGACCAATCAAAACACGGCGGCCATGACAGTATTTTGTGATGCGCTATTTTGTATTGGCCATGGACGTATTTACGTCCATAGTATTGGCTGACTAACCTACCGCCCGCACTCCCCACCTCCTACCACCATTTTGGCCTAAAAATCGACATCTGCGCAGCCACTCGTAGCCAACTTCATATCAGCCAAGTTAAAATGACCTTACTGTAAGTTACTAATATTTAACTCGTTGTAGAAACTTAAAAAAGTTTTGAGTCTTTACCTTCCTCGTAAACAATCTGCGTGACTGCTGGCGTCTTACTGGGAAAGGGGTATTACCGAATGTCAAGATTTACTGGAGTATGTCGACAACAACATATTGCAATGGAAAATTGCCTCGTTAAGTTAGTTAACTCGGTCATACACCTGTGAATATTTAGGTAGGTAAGATTATTTGGAGAATTTTAGAATGAAATAATTACTTGAATAATTTATACAATGCCGATTTAAACCGAATGCTCATAGCCCGGTGGCTTACGTTGATACCAAGTGATCTACAAAGTTAGGTACTTGGCACACGGAGCAACTAAGTTGAGGTAACTATCAACATTTTTAAAGTTGATAGTTGCTAAAATATTTGCCGCGTTTTTGTGGCAATCTGCGAGCTACTTTTATTATTGAGGTATTGGACCTTTCATTAACATATCTTACATATCCAAGTATTGTATGTTCCCTGTGTTTGAGGTCTCCCATTTTGCGATAGGAATAAAGAGATGGGTTAATTCACATTTCTATTCTGCACTTCGTTTGAGATAACTGCATCCATGTATCATATCCTACCAATGATAGAATTATAATATCTCTGTATCGTATCCGTATCTATGAGTCCGATACATTATACGAGTTTACTATGTTGACCCAATGTGTCGCAATGCAGTTCGAAGGTTCGATATAACAAGTCATATTATTGTGTATCAATCAGTTATTTTAATTGAGTTTACTTGTTTGCTGACAATATACCACAAAAAACATTAAATTGCAATTTAAAACAATATAGTTACGGTATTTTAATCGCTTCCAATGATGTTGATAGGCATCTAACGATGTTGTCGTTATGTAATAGACAACTTTGTATGTGTAACAACCTATAACTATTAACTTTAAACTAACGTTTAACTTTGGTTTTTTTATGTAAAAATGGACAAATGGATAAAGCTTGATGGTACGTGATCGCAGTTACCAATGGAAACCAATCAAATAGGAAGCGAGATCAACTCTGATTGGCTCTTTTTCATTTGTTTAAAGATTGTTTTTATTTATTTCTCTCGTCTTTGTTTAATTAGTTTTAGGGTATACCTTGAAATATTTTTATTAAATATCTATCATCTATACAACTGTTCATCCGCCCATCATGGTATCCACCAACATTTAACGTTTCTTTTTACGGCCAGAGACACACAGGTCGTCTACCATGCTGGCCAAGCGTAGATTGGTAGACTTCAGGAACCTTTGAGAACATAATGGACAATTCTCAGGGTTGGAGGTACGCTATTATTTCCTTCACCAGCCAGTAATACTTACTCATTGCTTCATATGCAAATATAAAAAAATTAGAAGCGTGCGCAAGATTCCAACTCCAGTATTCAGAAATGCATCTTTTGAACCTTTGTGCCAGGTGATAGGCACAAAGGTTCAAAAGTTCCGACTCCAGAAGGTAATAGAATACCTAGGTATATTATGTGATAATTGAGTGTTTTGTATTCCTTTCAGCTGCGTGACTTTTGTAACGGTTTTACAATAGTCATTTATTTTAATTGGGATGATTTTCGCTGAATCATTTAAAAAAAAGTAATTAGGTATATAATGGACGTAACTCAGTTAACGGCAAAACAATGATTTAATTATAAGAACAGGTTTATAAAGCCTGTCATTAAGATAACTGATAATTAGATGCGGACGCGTGTCACCTTTGTAATATGTGATACTATGTTAACAATGTAACTTAAACGGGCAAAACAACTAATTTGTTAGACCTGAAATGCCAGTATGACCACCGAGAAATGCCCGAAATTCTTTGTACTTATTCGTTAGCGGAATAAATTATATCTAACCAAGTTAAAAAAGATAATTAAGTTTCAATTCGTGTTTCAATTTGACTGTATTTTTCAAATGTGTTACTTCATAACTTTTTACTGAGTGAAGTGATTTTAATAATAATTCTTCTAATTTTTCATTCGAACACTTCTGGTTGTCGTCTGGTCCCATATACCTATTTGAGAATCAATTTGAGGGATATCTGCCAAGTAGTTTTCGAATTATCTCTACTAGACGATGTTGAAGTTGGTTTTCTCGTAATTAATTTTATTAATGCACGGTTTTTAATTTTTTGTGATGATATTTCGATTCAGTTGCATGGATCATGGTTGAGCAACAATTTCTGATCCTCCTTGGGGCTTGAACACACTAGACGCACTATATAACACGAGTCTTTCGTAACATCTGGAGAGACACAAGTATCCGCCATTGAAGGAGGATGTAGCCATAGATAATACACTATAGACGTAGCGGTCTGTCAAAATGTCCCAAGTTTTTATGCCACCCGAAGGCCTCCGACATGGCTTCACCAAAATTTAACGTAGTGCAGCCTAAGTGTCTCATATTCAGCTACTGATTTTTTGTTTTCCTGCTGGGGAATTGATACTTAGAATATACTTTTTCTCCTGTTCTCAACACATAATTGATGTCGCTACGCATCGGTGATAATCGGTGATAATGTTCCTAGGCGACGAAGACCACTTGTCATTTGGTGAATTGTCTGCCCGTTAACATAAAAATGCATATTATTTTAAGATTTACTTGTTGTAGAGGCAGTTAGGTATCCCCATTTCCTTTATGATCGTCAGTCGGTCAGTGACCACTTACTGTCTCATGACTCATGGCCGTTATTATAGATTCACCAAAAGATAATTAAAACTGCAAGGCGCTTAGATCCCGGCAGCTTGTGGTAATGGTAATGTATGATGATAATTATGATCGCTAGGGACAACAATATTTTTAGCATTTCTGTTCTTCTATGGGCACGTAAAGCCGTCTCTCCTGTGATCCTGTGGTGATTGTTAGAAAGCTTTCAGTAGGCATGACAATGGCCTTTAGGTGGCATAAAAACTATGAATAGTCTAGTTGGAAATTCAATTAGAATTGAAACAGCGTCTTTTACGGAATTAAGGCAGCAAAAGAGCATCTATACCCTTCCGCTGTCGCACATGACTATTGTGACTGACCTAATACAAGACTAAAGTATGAGGGATGGTTAGTCCAGTTAGCTGTTGTTGTTAGTTGATTTTTTTGGTTAGCGTGGTAGTGTTCATGCCTTCTCAATCATTATCGTAGAGACTGTAGTGAGCCTTTAATGGGTTCAGCATCTAATGGGCAAACAAAGACATAAGTACTTACGCAGATCTTTTTACACGATAAGTAGAAGGAATATTATCATTTTGCGGCCTTAAAGTATTGAATTAACAGGATGTAAAAAAAAGTAACTGACTAAGTTGACAGAGATAAATTATTTGCTAACTTTAAAATAGAGTTTCACGCCTCTCCGTAAAAAGGTATACGTGAGGTCCTATTCTGGTTGTTTCGATAGAAATATGAAATTACATACCTACAATGCAAACTGCACGAAACAAATTGCAGATACCTAATTTGCTTGTGACAAAATGTATGTTAAATATACATGTTTATGGTATTGTAGTTACGCACAGTAATAACATTACCTACTTTAAGTAAGGATTCGAAGATTTTGGCGACAGATTTAGTATCGGATTTGTTTGAAGGGGTATTAAAGAAGTAGGTAGTGATTATCGCGTATTCCCTGATCCAGAATCTACAAATCTTTCATGTCAAACATATAATTAGGAAGTCGTAAATATAATTAAAATCTCATAATGTTCATTAGATAACATCGGGTAAGGGTGTAAGGATATAATTATCATATTTATTTTGCAATATTTTTAAAGTGGATGAATAGGGATATATCCTTATTAATTGCATGCCATTGAATAATATGTACCTATTTGAAATGTAAAGAAATATCAGTATAAAAGTGTTTAAAGTGTTCTTCCAATAATGACCCATATGGTAGGTGAGAATGACGAGAGAAATCTCACATTTATTTACGATTTATGCGAGAATCAGACCTTATTTGATATCATTTATCGTTTAGCAAATAAATACTGGGTGATAAAGTGTAATGTAAGTAAAGATCACACAACATGCGCAATGGAAAATTCATGAATCTTTTGTGTGTTAATAGATTTATATATTAGTAATTTACTATCTACTGAAATACATTTGGTTTTATAACCGCTTAATATAGATGCATCCAGTCATGTACACAGGGTGAATATTCTGAGATAAGATACATTAATTGTCAACAGAAGCGAAATGATAAATAATAGATATTAAAACTGCCTTTATCTTTACGTCGTATTATATAAAGTTGGTTTTCGCGTGAGCTGCTATATTTTAAACTACGCATTGGATTTTGAGGCGATTTTAATTATCATTCAGATAATTTGTTATTCCCGATGATTAATAAGTATAATAGATACGTTTCATATAAAATTTGGTCAGCAGCGTCCGAAATGAAAACGGTCAAAATTTTACATTGGTACAAAGCATTGACGTTTTTACGTAAATGATGAGAATTATCATGACTTATGTGGCGTAGTGTAACCGAAATCAGTACGTCTATTATGAGTTTTTAAAACTGTACTCGCTAGCGACTATCGTTTAGAATTTGTATGAGAATCTGTACAGCGCCTCTAGCGGTTACGATGTTGAACTACAATTCTCATACAAATTCTAAACGATAGTCGCTAGCGAGTATAGTATTAAAAACTCATAATAGACGTACTGTTCGCGGCCTTTCTGTATTATTCTGCGCTAATTTTATTATCTATCATTATAATGTTATTAAACTATTATAGAATTGTATTCTGTTCGTCTCTAGAATAATTGAAACGTAGTGTATGTTGCTGCTCGCAATAATCTGCCTGCAGTGAAGACAATTGCATTTCATTGAACATAACATACCAAGCACCAAGTCCATTGCCAACTACATCTTCGAACTTATATAACACCAGTAGAAAAGTATATTTACTATTTTCAGACCAAAGATATTTTTTCTTAAAAACGTTCTTTTTATCAATGGTATATTAATTACTATATTAAGTATATTATCAATGGTATATAAATACTTAAAGACGATTTAAGCTGACGTATGATTTAAAAGTGGAAATTGTATTCTTAAAATGTCTGTAATAGTGCTTTTTTTGTCTATTGTATTATAGTTACTGACGTTGTATTGTATACAAAGTAGGGTGATGGCCAAGGTTACTCGCTGAACAAATCAAGACGAGCGAATAACTTTAAAAGTTAGAGTATGTATTACAAACCTATGTCATGCCGGTCATATTTTCTATTTCCCTTTCTCCTTCTGTTCCTCTCCTATTTGCTTCTTCTCCTATTTCCTCAGGCTATTTCCCTTCGCTACTTAAAATTTGTTTATCGACATGTCGATTGCGTAGAAAGTTGAAGTTTCGTTTACTTTCGCGTTTCAAATATGCCATGTGCTAATACGTACTTTGGAGTCGTTATGGAGATGGCATTGCTATTAGGTAAGTACATATAACTTTAGCAATGAGATGGGATTGTAACTGGTACTGTCAAAGCATGGATATAATTTAAAATTTCCTTTAGTTGCAAAGTGATATGTGAGTCACAACTAACGAGACTTAGAGTATATTACACCTTGTTCAGATTCATGGAGGGATTAGTGGCCAACACAAGTGTCGGAAGTTTTTATGCCGATTGCCGACCGACAAGGCTTAACAACCAGATCAAACTACTACTAACAACCTGTTTAAACTGTTTAGAGCTGTTTAAAACGACGACTGAGAATCGGGACCCAACACGGAGAGGGAAAAAATCAGTTCCTTAAAATTTCCATAGTTATTCTTCAGCTTATATTTTATGTCGGGAGCCGGTTACACTTTATAAGAGGCGACCATTTTAGTCCTCAGAGGTAGCAACGCATCTGTGACCGAATCAGAGCGAAACTCCTAGTAACAACTAATAACTGGACTATTAGTAACATCAACTAACAGGACTAAACATCAATAGCAGTCCCTGTATTGCCCCTTAAACTTATTAACAAACTAACCAATTAATATTCTAACACCATCTGTTAATCAGACAATCCATCCTAGTCCCTAAATTGAGTCTTGTTTTATGGCTGTCACAGTTGTTATTGGAGGCAGCGGAAGGTTGGTGCTACATGCTCGTTTGCTATCTTAATTCCATAAAAAAAGTCGAAACCTATTTCCTATCCCTATAATGTTAGTGATAAAATTAGATTCATATCTCATACATGAATATGATAATGTACATAACTGCGGTTTTAATACGAAGATTTTAGGTAGGTGTATTGCTAAAAATAAACTTCTCTATATAATGTACCTATGTGTTTATCAAAGCTGTTTTTACTAAGGTGATTAGATGCCTCACTTCATGTCATTCAACCAGTGCTAAATTCAGCGATGATTAAAACTTTGTCGAAGAGGATTACATCTAACAATACATTATTGGTAAATATTTATTTTCATTTAACGCTACGTTTTTTATTTTGCAAGTTAATAAAGGTCATGCACACATGGCCGTCTAAGTATGATTTTTATTGATATTATACCGATTGTATTTATGGAAGTAAATTATAATAATTTAGATAAGCGTTCAGGTAAGATAAAAACATTGAGTTAAAGAGGATAATATTAAAGTGTATTAATAATATTAATATCCTATTCCGAGTGGTCAGATGGTTAAAATTATGAGCAGTTAATTAAAAATAATAACAATGAATTGAACAATGAAATGAAAGTGAGTTGAAAATAATAACAATATGTTTTAAATATTTCTGTAAAATCCTCTTGGCTTACTCAATTAAAGTTTAACGAGCACGTGGATTGTTTCATTTCATTTTAGGGAAACGGCTATCTATGTACTTAATCGTACTTATAATTAGCGACTAATTAGTGATAGTTAGGTAATACATAGTACCAACTAGATAATATAAGAGCGTTATGAAAAACACACGTGATTCATAAAAAAACCAGAGTAGCTTTTCAATAGTTTGTATGGATTTACATACTACATGTACATACATATTATACATATATATATGTACATACATACTTACGTGTGTACGTCAGTTTAATTGAGTTATTGAAACGCAAAACAAATTCTTATTATTTAGACCTTCGGGTTTTTCTCAGACATTCTTTGGCTCTGCGTCCTGGTTTTTGTTACATAATTATGATCAAGTATAATGCAGCATTTGTATCAGTAGGCAAGTTGAATTTTCAGCTTGCTTGGAACCTCTGGGTACTATAGATACTACCATATTCTACTATTAGGTCTTACTATACTCTTGTCTAATACTTTATCACTATCATTTAACATAAATAACGTGAATATTTCTAGATTTAAGCTTATCTCTTCTTCTGTGGTGGTTTTATTCGGTAGGGAACCTTTCTAATAGTCCACTGATTTTCTCTCACGTGAGAAAAGGATGCCTAAGCGTCTAGTCACTGTACTGTAGTGACTAGTCTTGTTTGGATTTTTCACCATCCAGTTAAATCTCAACGGGTGCAGTGGTGAGTATTAATTAATCTGTGGTATGGTAATGCGTTCTCTGTGCAAATTGAAATCTGTGATCAAGAAATCTGTAAAAAAGATGTTTGAAGTACAATTTGCGCATTTTAAGCTCCGAAGTACCTATGTGTAGTAGGGGTCATATTTTAATAACACTATTAAATAGGTAACTTTGTGGGGTATAAATTATTCCAAAGTAGAATTTATTAAGTGGCTGTTCTGGCTCATTGGCTTAACAACAGATGGTCACATCTACATAAGAAGCATTTATCTGCATAGCATACATAATTAGGTCCTCCGACTTCGTAAACAAATAAAAAATCTGATTCGTGGAATAGAAGTGCAGGTGATGTGAACCTTTACGCTATGAACATCAAAAGCGGAAGTTCTTTTTACAGCAATTAATTTTAATACATGTTTATTTCGGCGGAAACAAACTCTTCTATTCATTCCCAGGACTCAAAGTGGCCCTTCACAGTAGCTTTAAACTTTTAACGCTACTGTCTCTGACGTCCAATAAGGAAATTCTGTACAAAAATATTCCTTTCATGTTATAATAATTATGTCTTGCATTGGCGGGGACTACTTAAATCCACAATTTGAGCATCCGGTTTCGACTGGAAAGTTTTGTAATACCCTGTTAGGCTAGGACGTTGACCTCACTGTACAGGATGATTAAATGTTAGACGGTCATTGCAACCTTCGTTATAATCAGATAATAATTGGATGTTACATCAACTTTAATCATATTAGTTATTTCTTATAGTTATATCTTTCTATTGTTTATTTCTAGTGTGTTAATGTTAATAGTTAATAGGTATTTCAGTGTTATTTTTATACACGAAAATTTTACTGCATCTGTTACGTAACTTGTAGAATTACCCACTAAAGTGATTATAAAAAGAAACCAAAAGTTTACATTTTACAATTCTTCAAAATTTGTAAATAAACAAAGATGTCTAATTTAGTTCCTACCTGCTCGCAAATCTTTTATGTGTTGTGTTAATTCCTGTATTCTGTATAGAACTTCATGCATTTAGATAGTATTTTACACAATACTGTTATATTGTAAAAGGGGAGCCCAGAAAACAATTATTTACTGTTTAACTTGTTTATTTTAATCATTCAAACATACATGTTTTTCCCATAGTAAAATATTCGTGTTCTCTTTATGTCTTCATCTGACAGTTGTATTTTTAATATCCTTTTATAAGTAAACGGCCTGTTACTCCTTCTTGTTGACATAATTAGTGATTGTCCAAAAGGAGTTCCTTACAATTGTTAGTGATTTAAATATCCTTACTTCCTTACTAATATTATAAATGTGAAAGTGTGTTTGTTTGTTTGTTTGTTTGTTTGTTTGTTTGTTTGTTTGTTTGTGACGCTTTCACGTCGCAACAAAGCTATTATATGGTAAGGTTTATGTGTGTGGGGATAGTTAGGAGGGTGGAGAGTGACGTAGGCTACTTTTTACCGCGGAAAAACATCCCATTCCCATGGGAAGATCGATGTTTTGTTAGTTACTAGATATTTATTTTCGGAGTTGCCAATAGATGGCGTTAACAAAATTCATTTGCAAGTTCTGAATTACGCTATCAAATACTACATGTAATTTACTTAAGTCATAGGCAAATGTAATAGGCTACTTTAGCTCTGCCTCGAGAACTCCCCGCTCCGGCTGTGTTCAGTGTACCGCCCGCCCGCTGGCACTATCCTGTTGGCTGATGTCCGCAAGTTGCTGGACTCGCCGACACCGGTGGTGGGCGCGGGCGACTGGAACTGCAAGCATCCGGGGTGGAATAGCCTAGCTGCCAACAGAAGTGGAAGGCTACTTTTTGATGCCACTGAACATCACGGCTACACTGTCGAGTGTGTTGCACACCGTTACCGCGGCTCTGAATAAGAGAGAACGCGTGTGTGCAGTATTCCTCGACATGGAAAAGGCGTTCGACCGTGTTTGGCACGACGGCTTTCTCTACAAGATCTCGCAGCCGTCGGCGCCCCGGAGTGCCGTTAAGATGATCTCCAGTTTCCTCGAAAATAGAAGCTTCAGAGTAGTGGTTGAAGACGCCGAATCTACCGAGCGTCCGATCGCAGCCGGCGTCCCGCAAGGGAGTTGCCTGTCCCCGGTCTGCTACGCCTGCTACACCGACGACATCCCGGCGGCAGGGGGGGCGTCGCTTGCCCTGTATGCCGATGACGTGGCGTACATCACCACGTCGCTGAATAGAACCCACGCCATTGTCAAGATGCAGCGTGCGCTTGATGCCCTCCCCGAATGGCTCGCCGCGTGGAGACTGTCGGTGAATGTCGGGAAGACGCAGGCCGTGAACATAGGAGGATACCTCAACAGGCGGGACCCTACTCTGGAGCTTCATGGACAAGATATCCAATGGGCCCCACAGCCTAAATACTTGGGCAAAATCGACGGAAGACTCTCGATGAAGCCACAGGTTACGAAAGCCGTCGCGAATTCCAGAAGTGCGATGGCAGAAACCAGTGCTCTCCTCGAGCCTCCCTCTCGGACTGACGCTCGGGGTCTACAAGACCTACATCAGACCCCGCCTCACGTACGCGGCAACGGCGTGGTACGCGCTCGCCAGCGAACCGCAGCGCAAGAGGATGCGCGCAGTTCAGGCGATTGCGCTCCGCCGGCTGACTGGTGCGCCGAGGTACGTCAGGAACGCCGTCATCCAGAGGGACCTTCGAGTCGAGAGCCTGGACGACTTCATCGAGCGATTGGCACGCAACATGTTCGGGCGTGTCGACGCGTCGCGGTTCCCGCATCTGCAGGACCTGGCGCCGCTCCACACCCGTCCACCGGACCGCTGGGCCTTCCCGCGCGACTTGCTGGTTGCGCGGGACGGGCCTAGCACTGACTGATACTGGGGCTTCGTAAGTCGTCGCCCGACGCTGATCGGCTCCTGCTGGGCTTCCCACCAGCGGGATTCACCCGGTAGGGGCTCGATCGCCTGGGCGGCGCGAAGATGAACCCCATCCCGTTTAAGACTCTGTGGCCTGTAAAAAGGTCACCACTCACCGGACTTGACCTATTGGTTAACCACAGATGGACAACCAAGGGCCTTAGGGCCCAACCCAAGGACTGGCCCGTTTTAACGGGCCGCGAGAGACATCCCCAAAGGGGAACTAACTGTCCCGAGGGCTCCACAGCCACACACCTCAGACAGGGTGGAGTGAAGAGAGCGAGTAGTAGGCTACTTTTTAGCCTAAATTTCTACGGGACCGGGACCTACGCGGGTGTTACCTACGGGTCCCGAAGCGAAGCGCGGGCGGTTCTCTAGTTCAAAATAATTTATTCATGGTACCTATTTAGTCAATACATTGTCTATTCGGTACTAAGCCGTGCTCTGAAGTTAAGTTCAGGATGAATGTAATTTGTTGGGACGCATTTGAAATTTATCACTCGATTAGGAAAAGGAATAAGCAACAGTTTGAAAAATTGGAAATAGTAAACGTATAATTCTAAGTGACTTATAAAAAAAGGATTTTCGGCCTTCTGCTTTTAACAGTTGTAGGTAGAGTTCCCTGTCCTGAGCCTATTCATATTCATAATATTCATTTCAATCATGTTTATCATAGATTGCACGACCTCTGTGTATATTTAAATCGGTAATTGTTAAATTCCGTTAAACATATACAGGTCAAGCTATTAAAAGCATGTTAAAAATAAAATGGCGAACTCGCATACGTCAGAGTTCTTCATTATAGCCTACAAGGTGTGTGTATTTTACAACAAATCAACCAATCGACCAGTTGTATTGTACGTGTGTTCAGCCAACCAGATGGCCTTAACCTTAACTTCTCACAGACGATCATGGTCACGGACCCTAGTGTATTGGCTTTATTTGCTGAGAAAATATTTAAACTTTCTAAATGTATGAAGGTGCACATGAAACGTGCAGTTCTTTGGTCTTCTATTAACGTTTATTTTCATATATTTCGGCTTTTTTATTATTATTTGGTATAGGTATGCCTGTTGTCGATCAATTCAAATAATTAGTTAAATATTTACTTAATCTACTTGAGTAGTTGAGTAGTGTAGAGCATGTAAGTAAGTATCTTCCTACTTATTTTTTAAAGTTTTATTTATTTATTTAAATCAGGTAACAAAGACCCATAAAATATATACCTTAAAGACTAACATACATACATCAAATATAAAACTTAAAAACTAATTCACTTAGACGCGCTTTCGGTGACTCCCGGTGGTCGTCGACGTCCACGGAACTTCCTGAAGACGGCCACAGCTCCTCCTTCAGGAACATCTGCAGGTGCTCAGTTGGACAGTTGGTACACGCACAACAAACGAGCTGAAGTTAACTGCGTTGCGCGAGTCTAACTTTACAACCAGCAACCGGTACTTCGTCTTCTTCTGCAGATACTCCACTGTCCAATTTTATCCAAAGGTGATCGTTATGTGTAGGTACGAGTGATTTACATGAATAAATCATTTGAGATTTAAATTTTATTAGTACCTGATATGTAGCAGGATTGAAGTAATAAATGTAGTCTAAAATTGGTTTTTAGAATACTGTTTTTATAATAAAACAAACTGGATATTATTTACACATTTTATTAAGCGAACAGGAACATTATTACAAAGAATTTTCAATTCTTAAAATAACACGACTTCAACCTGGACCCAATTGTACTCTGACGTCAAACGACTGGTTTCTAATCCAACTCAATCTGTAACAAGAGAAAAATAAAATTAAGTCTCATTTGAGATAATGTCATTTTGAAGCCCAGTGCTATTAACTTATCAATGTCCGTTGTACATACAGGCATACAATTTCGAAATTCGCATAGGGTTGTAGATTTGGATAGTAATTTATTCTAAATTGATATTTTTGCTTTGTATAAGTTAGCACTTGACTACTATTCAACTTGATAAGTGGCAGCAACCCTAGGTGGTTCAACCCATTAATGGCCTACTACTGAGCCCAGGTGTCTCCTTATCATTGAAGAGGTCTAGAGTAGGTATACTCCACTTCATTTCCCTAGTGCGAATTGGTGAAGTAGGTAAATCCCTAAATTAACGAAAGTTTAAGAATATAGTTTAAATTTCTTAATTTAGGTACTAGCTTCAGCTTCACCCTTGGTAAAACTCTTTAATTCAGAAAAACTTATTCGCTCGTGACTTAAACCAATCAAATCAACATCGTTCATGTTCACAAGTCAAACAACGCCTTCGCTTTAAGAAATCCCTACCAAGATTGGTCTTAGAAGAGTCTATGATCATTCGACCGATATGTGTACATCAAATATGTCGGTCACAATTAATACCCACTGCATTATCAAATAGTTTATACTTAATAGAGATAACCTCGTACTAGAAACAATATTACGTAAATCATTAAAATTACAAAATTATGATTTGAGCGAATTATGACTTTCTCTAAGTGCTCATTTTTAATGTTACTTCTAAATTAACGCGAGATATAACTACTTCATCAATAAATTAAGTGATCCATATTACAGAATTTGTTCAACAACGGGTTCACTTATCAGACTGAGAGTTTTGAACTAAAATTGCTTCACATTTAAGTTGTTCTCGACCGGATTAGTGTTAAAACAATTCCAAAACCAATTAAGTGCAATAAGGCCAAATACACACCTGATTAGTGAGCAGATCGTGGCACAACATTTCACTGGCACAAAAGAAAGTCACTATCCCCCTCATCTCTTCCCATTATTTTTCGGGGCACACACAAAGGAACTGCACGACGATGATGATGAAGAGCTCATGAATGAAGAGCTGCTGGAAACACTTTTGGAAGAGCTTCCCTTCTTCTTGAAGCTCAGCCTTGCTTCTCCTCTGATGATTTTGTCGAGAGCTTGTCTCAAAGCTGAGTGCTTCCTCTCAAACGGGTTTGTGTACATTTTGATTTGTTTTGGTTTAAAATTGTTTTGAGAAATCAATGAAGCGTCCGAACGGTATGGCTTTCGGTTCACGACTGATGTCCGACGCCGTCTCCCACTCTTATTATATGTTGTGTGGTGTGACGCGTGCGCATGTTGATAATTTAGTTGATAGGTATTCTAAGTCTAACGTCACATTTTTTGCTCGTCTGCTCTTAGACCTCACAGGATTAAATCAGGTGATTGACGTAGGATTTGTTTGACGGTTTTGAGTGAAACTTTCAAAACTAGGTTGTGCATTGATAAGAGGTCGTTGACGGATAATTGATTCCGTTATAAACTGTAACGGCTGGTTTAATTTAGAATCTCTATCTAGACCAAGTTCATGTTGACTGTATGCGATATAATGAGTTGTAGTTGATTAATTTTACATTAACAATGATTGAAGTAACTTGAATTTGAGAATCCGAAATAGAGTAGCTTAAGCATCAGCTAGTTTGTATGTTTAAGAATTAGGAATTAATTACCATTTAGTTTCATTGAAGATAACATTTTGAGGAAACTTATAAACCACGGAACACAGACACCAGTTATAAACCTAACTGAAAATAGGTAGGTACTCTATGTTTTTGAAGATGTATGAAGTGTACTACCAATTCTGGCTTGTGTCACTTACATTAGAAGAGCAGTTGGACATGATGGGTTGCCCAGAAGCAGTTTATCTTTGCATCAAAGTTTAACATTTTGGAAAGTTGCCTTGAATAGTTATAATTGGATTAATCAGTAGCGGTATTTCTATTTAAAAATGGAAAAACCGTTCTTGAAGGTTCTTTACTACAGATACTGACGACGATTTTATGACGCAGTCGTATTTTCTCATCCGCGACGTCATATAAATACGCCTTGATACTGTGGTCATGGATCCGTGATAGCGTAAACAATTTTTTTTTCATAAAAACAACACTTAATTTATTCAGTGGCTCATTTTTATATGCGTTGTTTAGTGACTATTAGCAATAATTTGATTTCAATGTCAATGTCATGTTATAATATTTACAAATAATTTTTGAACTCTGTGTTACTAATAAACGCAGTAGGTATAAAATTATTCCTTATTTAATTTATTCTATTCTCAGAGCAATAAACTATAGACGGCGTGCGGTGAACAAAAGCTTGAAGCCTTGTAATGCACACGGCGGCACTCACACCAAAACGACTTTTGTGTTCTAAATAATAAAAAATAAATGAAGCTTTGTGTTCCAAAAAATCAAGTTTAAATTTGTTCTAGTTCAAACTATCAAGTCAACATAGGGCATTCTATTGGTTTCGATGTGTGTTTTAGGCGCACTTTTGCCGGCTTCACGCTTTTGTTCACGGCGCGCAGTCTATACATAGTTTATTGGTCTGAGATTCTATTTATTTTGCCTTTTTGTTACCTTTGACTTTCATATGACACTGTCATAAATGACAGGGACAAATAAAGTTTAAACACGGAATAACTTTAAACTGCGTTTATAAGTAAGGCATTTAATATGTGCTACTGCATAATTCTGAAGTCTAATCGAGATGATGTTGTTATGATCCACAGTAAAACAACAGTAGAAAGGTAGTTTTTTTAATGGAATTAAGATAGCAAACGAGCATGCAGCACCACTCTTCCGCTGCCGCCCATAACAAATGTGACCGACCTAGAACTAGACTCAAAGGGATTAGGATGGTTAGTCCAGTTAGTAGATGGTGTAAGAATATTAGTCGTAAACATGCATTTATTCATTCATTGGAAGCATCTGTAATTCCCCTTACACAATACATGTTATAAAGAAATAGAAATTGTGCGGTATGGTATACAAAATACATATTTAATAAAAAGTTATAAAAATAGTAATTTCAAACTAAATTCATAATTTATGTTTAACAACGAGTAACAATCAAGAAGCAATCTAAATCATCCTTCAATGACATAAACATTACGTACAAGGTATTAAATAACAGAGTAGTTAGAAATGATTGATATAATTACATGCACAACACTATGAACTTCTTAACCTGCAAATTCTTAAAGTAATTATGCACGGTACCTACTACCATTACGTAAATGGTTTCAAAGAAAGATAGAATGCGCTTAGATTATTTTGTTTACACGTGTATTTTTTTCGTCATTATATTTCTATACCTACTATAATACTTAAAAGAAAGATCTCTTCGGAGATAAATGCATAAAAATAAATCGTTCTTTAAAACAACTAAAGGAGGATTTTTCCTAAAATGGGATTTTTTCTTAATACAATGCTGCAACGAATGTGAATGAATGAGGAATTTCTTGTCTATAGGCACATTGATTTTCCACCGGATAGCCATTCGCAACACTCGTGATTTTCAAAGAGCAAATTCGGTATACGCTGCAAACGTCAGCATTGGCCGTTAGAAATTATTATTGATGTATTTTTATATTAGACCTTAAAAAAATACTAAATAACGCTTCAAATTGCAGCGATATTATCCGAATTTGTTTTCAAATTGAAAATGACGTAGGCATCAAATAATGGGTTTCCAAGAATTCAGTTAGATAAAACCGGCGCATTTCAGTTTCAGTAATTTTTAGTACCTAATATGTCGTTCTACTCTTGTAATTTGTGATTGACATGATAGGTAATATCAAATGGAACATTGGCCTTAATCCTTTATTTTCCCAGTCCACTACCGGCAATCGGTCTCATAATTGAAGAGGCCTAGATCATTATGCTGGCGGACGAGTATATAATAACGGGCGTTGATAGCCTAGCAGTTACGAACTCGGCCTCATACGCGGGGGTCCGTGTTCGAAGACCAGGGCATGCTCTTTTGACTTTTCGGAGTTATTTGCGTTTTTAGTTTCTAAGCACTTAAATGTCACTCGATATAACGGTGAAGGAAAACATCGTGAGGAATCCTGCATGTTGGAGAGTTTGCAAACACTCAAAGATGTGTGAAGTCTGCCAATCCGCACTGGGCCAGCGTGCTGGACTATGACCCTAACCTTGTCATTCTGAGAAGAGACTCGTGCCCAGTAGCCAGCAGTGCCATTGCCAGCAGGTATGGGTTGCGATGATGATGATGATGAGGGCATACTACTTACATCACACAGCTTCAGTGTGAATTGATGGAGTCACTAGTGGTCATCCATAAGCAAATCAATTTCTGAACGCGCCCGCTGCAACTTAATAATAATATTATGCGTTTGTATGAAAAGATAATTATAATGTAAGTATATGCCTACGATATTATGGAAGGATGATCAATATTGAAAAAATAGTATGATGGCGTCATTTTAAAATATATGTCAGCATTGTTTTTTGTGATTAGTTCACCAATAAAATTAGAATTTTTAATCAGACATTTTAATTCGTTATTTATCAAAGATAAGCTATGTAAAGAAAAGAAAATGGATTAGTTGATAAAAAGAAACATTCGTATATGGTATTCTACTGTTAACTAAGGCAATTAAAAATGTACGTCTGGAGTATCTATCTATGCCGCATGTTGATTTAGAACCTGAAGGAATGAGCCAGTGATATTTGAATAAGAAAAGAAATTAGTACATAGATTGTATCACTAAGGTGCAAAATGTGGGACTGTCAAATTTTGCTAATTGTCTTACTTTTCAAGTACCTATATCTTTCTGTATTTCTCTGTCACATCCATGGTTAGACATAATGAATTAAGTATCTTTAGGTACTTTCAAACTGATAAGTCACATTTGCCATGGGTGGCAGTGGAAGGATGGTGTCACTGGTTCTGCATGCTCGTTTCCTACATCAATTCCATAAAAAATACATCTGGAGGTCTGTTAAAATTCTCCCGTGCGCCTTTCGTGAAAAGTCGTTCTTGCCGGGGCGTTTGCGTGCCTGCAGATGTATACCTAATCGTTATCCGTATTGATGATAACACTTTGAAGAAAACCATTTAAAATGTAATCTATAATCGAGCTTAAATTTTGTTTGTTTTTGCCGATAAATACGCAAAGAATATGATAGATAGAATGAAGCTTGTATAATCCGCGCGTGATCAGAATGAGGTGCGACCATGGTGCGACTTTTTCGAACTTCAGCAAGCACTACGTTTCGAACAAAAAAAGAATCATCAAAATCGGAACACCGACTCAAAATTTATGAGGTAAAGAGCATAAATTAAATTCACATTAGGTATTGAGAATATCTCAAAAACAATATGAGATGTCGCTCAAATTTTTATGGGATCAGAAGGCACGGCAAGGTTTACCTTTCAAATATTATGTTGGAAGAATTATCGAAATCGTGTTACCCAGTACGAAGTATGGTAACACCTCATGGTAACACACACATAAAAAGCAAAACAAACAGACGAATTGAGAACCTCCTTTTTTGCAGTCGGTCCATAAGTTATAAGTGCTGAACAAATATTATTTATGTAACATAAGTTATTAATAAGTAGTGAATACTAGCTAATACAAAAAATACCTATTTGTTCAGCACTTTTTTGTTAACGCTACTCGACAACTGTCATTTTCAATTTACTTTGACAAGGTTCCATCACATTCTGATCGCGCGCGGATTATACCAGCCAACACCAGCCAGCGCTTCGTACGTGTTCTGACGAGATTAAACTGGGCGGTACAAAGCTAATTAATCTCATGGACGTTTAATAAAAGAGATCCTATGTCTTGTCCGTTTATCGTTCGCTCCTTGAGGAAAAGATGGACGTCTCATAGCGCAATGGTTAACATGCTGGGATAGTGAAGGGTGCTGGGTTCGATTAAATTTCTAATATTGGTCTGGCCGTGTAATTTGTATCAAGAAAATGCGTCAGTGTGATAATATTTGGATATCTGGCATATCTCACCTGCTGCTGCCATCTTATTGGATAAAAATGCTGCAATTAATAAAACTGAGTGACCAATAAACCATCATGATTGGGCTTAGCCAATTTATAGCTTACACTAGCATTTTTTAGGGTTCCGTACCCAAAGGGTAAAACGGGACCCTATTACTGAGACTTCGCTGTCCGTCCGTCCGTCCGTCCGTCCGTCTGTCACCAGGCTGTATCTCATGAACCGTAATAGTTACACAGTTGAAATTTTCACAGATGATGTATTTCTGTTGCCGCTACAACAACAAATACTAAAAAACAGAATAAAATAAATATTTAAGTTAGTGCCCATACATTCGACGTAAGTTTAGTTACCATTCGGCCCAAGAGATGGCGTTGGGCGTAATATGTGTCTACAATAAAACAATTAAATATTTAAGTGAGGCTTTTATACAACAGACCAGATTTTTTTGGCGTTTTTATACATAATGGTACGGAACCCTTCGTACGCGAGTCCGACTCGCATTTGGCCGGTTTTTCTTTTATCCAAAAATCTTACACTTTTCATTTCTAGCCTCCATCCGTGCTAGAATTTCACACAAAAATCAAGCAATTTCCGCGTTTCAAGAACAATAAGCGTATTATGATGATGAAAATCTATCTAATAAACATAAATTTATAACCCGCTGTTATTTCTTTGACATGGAGCCGGGACGTAATGATAAGATATTGATCTAACAACAAATCACGCACGTCAGTTGAATTGCGCGCACTATTTGTATTAGCGATATCTCTTAGTCTTATTACAAAGCAAAACAGAATACGATTGACTACTCGCGAAGTTTAATTGTATCGTGTATTTTTAGTTGATTGAATACACTTAATGTCAGTTGATTTTTTCCGGTAAAATAATCAACCTTGCAGAGATTAGTTTATAAAAAAATATGTTTGCGCTGTTCATAATTTATTACTATAAGTTCTTAGTTTTTTTATTGTAGGTACTAGTTGCCTGTTCTGCGGTCGAAACTCGACCGTCATTCGCTTTGTCAAACGGTTACTATGGTTACATGTTACATAGTTTTCAATAGTTTAACTTACGTCAGCGCATGATACCACCACCGCCACACACACACGAGCCTCCAATTCCTACAACGAATCTAGGGGCACAATTTTAATGCACATGAAAAAAACGAAATTAAAATCAATCAATAGTTTAGCAGTTTGGTAACATATTGCGGACAGAGGAAGTATTATTAATTAGAAAACAAAAAAATCTATTGTGGGCTGCTTACTTCTTCGTTAATCAAGACAATACCAAAAAACATTAAAATATTCTGTTATTTTTTCATTTTATTAAAACACGAGTGTACTTTCCCTCGGTTCACTTCAGAAAACACTGCCCACCCAGATTCAGAATTAGGCGTGGTTCTTTAAACTTAGGTATTATTTTCCTTCTATTGGCTACGTGTTTTAGTTCCATTGCTCCTTTCACAAAAAAACTTTATCGTAAAAAAATAATTTGCACACGCGTTGTCAATATATTGTGAAGATTGCTTACCAAACTAATGACGTCACGCATTCTAAAATGTCATTTTTGAACGTTTAGAGGAGATTTTAAATTATCTATGATTAAAATTTATTCCTAATAGGCTTATTACACCTTCCTAAATTTAGTCATCTAAATCAGGAGGGCTACTACGAAATCCGAACTTCGTACGTTGTTCATAGTTCGGATTTCGTAGTAGCCTCCTGATTTAGATGACTAAATTTAGGAAGGTGTAATAAGCCTATTTGTGTTCCTCTCGGTTGGCACGCGTCAGTGACGTTTTTTATGTACCTGATGTCAGGGATCAACGATAACCAAATGTGCAGATGTCTGGATAATAGCTATTTGTTGAACTAGTCACGTAAACAAAATCAAACCCTCGAGTGTTATTCACCCCAGTGTCACCTGAAGCAATATATTTTTATAAATTTCGGGATACTTGTACTGGGGTAAGTGGGAGCCCCACTTATTATTTCAGGGACAGTTCTACCGGGGTAAGTGTGGCTGTTTATAATTTCCGGGACAATTCTACAAGGGTAAGTGAGCCAATAGTAATTAACATTAAAATAAAAGATCTTGATCGTAATTTTACATTTACCATTTACGCGATCAAATAAAATTAACTGAAATAAGTAGGCTTTAGGAATCCGGGACAGAGAAGTGTAATTTCGGGACATTCGACAAGTTGCAAAATTCTGGGATAATCCCGGATTTCCCGGCCATCTGGGATGCCGGATTTTGACTGGTAAGTGATGAGTATTTTTATTGTGACAAAAGCCATTATAAACGTAATATATGAATGACCATTATAGTGACTAACACGACATTCCCCGTGGCTTCATTGTGGTATGCTGTAGGTGCGCAATATGACGAAGTTTTTCCTAAAACTAGTCAACGTTCGGTAAATTTTTACCATACATTTATTTATTACTTTGACTTGTCATTGCATGTAGAACTATAAAAAATAGTACAGTTGAAACACTCACAGTTTATGTATGTACCTATACGACGTTTAGATATTTACGAGTTCACAGCTTAAACTGCAATGCAATGTCAAATCTGAACTCGTTTTACTAGTTTTTACCCGACTGCGTCAGAAGGAGGGTTATGTTTTTATTTAGTGTTCATATACGACACAGATAATTTAGATGTCAGTCTTTCTCTCTAACTTGAACTACTACTTAACATTGGCCTTGTTAACGAGTACAGTTGAGCCGTTGCAATAGGAATAATTCTGTGGATAAGATCCGTGATAAGCAAAATATTTTCTTACTTTTGAATCATTAGGCTTTATTGTCTTTACATAACGTAACAGTTGTTGTGGAACTAAGTATTTGTCGTTTTTTCTGATTTGGCTTTAAAAATTAAAATTATATCTTTGAATAATATTGCAAATTGCAAAATTGGTTCTCCTGATCTCCTTAGTAATATACATATATTTTCGCATACCAAGATCCATCAGAATATCCGCTCCTTTATATGTCCCTCCTAGTAGAACCAACTATAGGCGAAACTCCTTCTTAATAAGAGCAAGCAAAGATCTAAATCTTTTGTGACGGAACATTGATTTCGATACCTTTAATACCAGTGTAACTGAATTGAGGCGTAAGCTAAGCCAGAGATTTTTTATTAATGTACCTTCAAATTAACTGTCTAAGATAAGATAATTCTAGTGTAAATTATCATTACATTACTACTTCTACTAGATTATATTCCTTATAACTATTTGTGAAAACTTGTAATTGGCCTTCCATCTCATAAAAAGTAAATTATACTGTTTTTAGGTGTAAGTTTCCAATAATAAGTAAATAAGTAAATAAAATTTGAAACTTCCGGTGAAACAGATTCCTGAAAGTTCTTGCGTTCACCGCAAGTGATAAATTAAGTTGCCCTTTTCATACGTGGAAAAAACAGCGGAGAAAAACCAATTCCATTAAATTTCAATAAATCAACAGTTATGACTCATGACGTCATGACCCAAACCTTTCGCGCCGTAGTACCTAAGTGGAAAGACGAAACGCGCAGATCAAATGTGGATTGACAGATTTCCCATACCTCTACTCTCCACTTACGTCATGGAGACCTTTGGGAGTAGGTATATTTTTGGAACTTCTTAGGATTTTTGTTTACGTCTTGATGACAAATAGCGTTGTAGTTGCTGAGACACAAAATTTCCTAAAAATCCGTATCCCGTGTGGAGGACGATAAAGTTGTTGGAGGTTCTTAATTCGACTTAAAGTTTTTGTTACCTGAGAATTTTTAGTGGGTGAATCGAATTTTCATTGACCTCTGACGGGTTTTTGAGTCGGTAAAACCGTAGTTTTTCATTTAACTCTACTTATCGATGTTGAAGTTGGTTTTATTGGAAAAAGTTAATTATATTACACATACCAATAGGTATATGACACTGCTAAAAGGGCGAAATAGTTAACATTGTAAATACCAGGGCCACAAACCCTTACTGGTAAGGTAAATCTTTTCATATTCATAAGGAAGATAAATACATATTCAAATACACCGATAACTTCTGTATTTAACTGTAAGGAAGGGATTATCTCATGGCAAATCAGTACTTTATTTACTGTAAGACTTCCCTAATTAATTAATCTTTTATTTTATAAGGTGAACTACTAATTCGGAATACAATATCTTGTTATGTAGTTGTAGGATACATTTTTTTTAGTTTTTATAATATTTATTTATGTATTATGTAAAGCATGGAAGTTGTCTGTTTGTGCATTTATTTTGATTTTACCTTTCCTTAACTCTTTATTGTCGGTTTGCAACGCATCGGTGATATAAAAGATAGGCGTTGGGTGAGAGTCAACAGTCGCACGTCTACTTTTGTGTCATCTGCATCCATTTTTCCACTAGGGATCATCTATCCATCTGCCGTTCGCGCCCGCTCATATGCAGCTCACTCACATCCACGCGAATTCGTGTGTTCATCCGCACAAGTATAGGACGGACTTTCGTCGTATTCCAAGCTGCCAAAACTCTGACAATTTGTGAAAGGAGAACATCAGATTTGGGCCTGGAGCGAACAGCTTGTTCAATACCCTCAAATAATTTTGCATATTTTATTACATCTATTTCATATTTAAAAATCTAGTTACATCACATCATTAAAACATTAAACTATGATGAGATACTATGTGTGCGCGGTGCGTAAGACGACTATATTTCATTATTCCCATCATTTTCCGCAAAAACGGAATATGCACAATGTGGTAACAATATCCTCGATCTAAAAAGCGATGTCTCATGCATGTTCATATTCCAGGCCAAAGGTCCTTAAGAAAGTTGCCGATCTCCTTTACAAAGATTCGCGCGCATGTCGGCAAGTGAGCACGCTCAGAATCGACGAGTTCACGTGCGATTCTTATTTATTATGTCGACATATAGGTATAAGATATTTGTGGTACATTATATAGATACACGAGAATTCTATATTTATAACTTTAATGACATTACGGCCAACTCAGCAACGTGACACTAAGTGCAAACAGGCGATAATCGCGGTGCAACCCACAGCCGCCCATAGGTCATGATTATTTTGTCGGTAAACAAAAGTGGTTACAAAAACTAATTAACAAATACTTACTTAAGTACATATAATAACTTGCGCGCCCTGTGTCACGTACACCGAAAGTCTATGGCACATACTTGATGCTCAGTCGAGGTTTTTGACCGTGACCATGGATAACACTTATCTCTGTAAAGTATAAATAATTATGTTAGACATTATTGTGTCACAATCAATTTATTAATCAAATAATTTAATTATCTTTTTTTATAGATTTCATTTATGTGGGGTGCAGTTGCAGTGGCATAGTTAGCATGGGTGTTAGCCGGGGTGATATCACCCCACGGCAGGGGGGCCTATTTGCATCTTTCCCCCTCGCTACTACTAGGAAGCTGACATTGGGTTAGATAACTGAGCAGAAACTCCATTTTGCAGAGTTACTCTTTGTAATTTTTTTAATAAAGTTTTGTTCACATACGTCCCATAATTTTTTCTCGACTGGGTGTCACCCTAAAATTGGTGTCACCCAGGCGAGAAAAAACCGCCCCTTTGCTACACCACTGCACTGGTGCAATGCACTTTTCCTCTAACGCCGTAATAATTGTGAGTGACACAAAACAAGAGCTGTATTATGGCCAGTCCAGTTAGAAAATGATACTAGAACATTCGTTGGTTATTTTGTTTGTCGGTATGAGTACTGGAGAAGGGACTGTTAGTGGATTGTTAGTCCTGTTCGTTGTAAGTCCTTGGTAGTAATTGTTAGTAAGAATCTCGTTCTAGTTTGGAAGAAGCGTTGGTTTACCTTTACAGACTCATTTGGTCGCGTCTCAGTGGCTTTACAAAAGAATATTAGGTATTGCAACAACCTTTAAACTAACGACTTTGCCCGTTTACTGTCGGAGCTGACTAGAGGGTGACAGCATGTGCCTTAAATGCATGACAAAGCAAGAAAAAATATTCATAGGTATACAATACACCTGTATACATATAAATAAACTAACGATGTCTATAGATGAAATAGGTATAGGTAAATAATTAGAAAAAGTACGTAGATCTTTTCAAAACCATGTAGAGACAGCCTTGTAGAGTTGTAGAGACTATTGTAAGGTTAGGTACTAAGGTATTTGGATACCCCTAAGCCCCTAATCGAAAGGAAATTTCCATTGTTTGAACAGGGTTTCTCTTAGGGCCCGTAATTAGCTTTATTTGCAAGGTAAGACTAACACAGGTTAGGTTAATAAGATCTTATTAATGTAGAAATTAATAATTATTTGGTGTGGGTGTTGCCTATAATTGTGATCATTTTACACCAATATAATATTACTACTATTATTAACATCAATTAACAGAACTAATTATCACTAACAGTTCATGACCTCGCACTAATTAACAAACTAATATTCTAATATCATCTAACCATTTTAGTCCCTAAATTGCTAGGTAAATATAGTTGTTCTTAGTCGGTCGCAGTTGTTATGAGCGGCACCGGCAGCAGAAAAAAAAGAAATTATAATAATACAACTGGATATCGTAGAACTGGTATGCGTTAAGTCCGCCCATTGTTTAAAGTTCTTTATACTTATGTGCTTTTTAATGTAATATTATGGTGTAAAACAATAAAGCGTTAAAATAAATAAATAAATAACTGGTATGCGTTGTCATATTTTATACTAGTAGCCCGTCCCAGCTTCGCGCGGGTGGATATTTATGTGGTTGTATAATATTGTGGAACATTCTTTGTTATCTATATTATTATATAAATAAAAATGAATTGCTGTTCGTTAGAGTAGGAAAAACTCGATAACGGCTGAACCGATTTGGCTAATTTTAGTCTTGAAATATTCGTGGAAGTTCAGGGAAGGTTGCAGCGATGAGAAAATATGGAACAATTGCGAGGACAATACTAAAACCGACAATTTTAATTTCCCATATAAATCACCTGTCAAACATTTGATGTTCGCCCCGTCGGTTTGGTATTTTTAGAATAATTACATGTAGATCTAAATTAAATAAGGGGTTGGAATCGACAACATATATCCATAATAGTCGAATTATCGTATAATTTGGTACTTATACTAGTAGGTAGGTACTAGTTATGTAACGAATATTCGCATTCGCATTCGCGAATATTCGCATGTTTTTTCCATATTCGCATTCGCATTCGCATTCGCAAAATTTATGCGAATGTTTTGCGAATATTTACATCAGAAAAAATAAAAAATAAAATTAAAAATAATTAAAAAAACCATTAATTTCTTGTTTATCAAGAAAAAATAAATTCACTTTCAACTACATATATTTCGAAATTCACATGTTGATTTCTACATGCAGACCGCATTGTCCGCTCATTAGTAGCTCAGTGCCGATAACTTTTGAAACGAAAAAAAAATAGTAACAGGATGAAACCCATTGGAAAAGGAATTTCTTCCTTTGACAAAATGACAAAAATAAACGAAAACCAATTTACGGGCGATCTGAGGTCGGGAAGGGGTTGAGGGGGGCTTTTAAGGGTAAAAAACTGTTTATTGCAATTTCCAGAAAAACTACAAGTCCTATTAAAAAAAAATTAATGACAAAGTTATAGGTAATAAAACAATCTATACTTTTGTATCAACACTTCTTTCACTTCTTGTTACTATTTTTTTTTATTTTTGACCTTTTTCATAGGCTTCGGCACTGGTCGATTGGGGTGTTACGTAAATACTACGGGGGTTTAACGGGGGAAGGAATGTATGCTTTGCTTAATTTTGATTAAATGAGGGGTGGGCGGGTTTGGTTGGTGATTACTTTAGTAAGCCAATATTTTTAAATAAATAAAAAAAAACTTTTCCATATTTTCTACATAACTTTGTCCACTTTTTAACCGACTTCAAAAAAAGGAGGACATTTTCAATTAAGTATTCGTCTATATCTTCTTTTCTTAAATGTGTTACCCCGTAACTTCGTACTGGATAAACTGATTTCGATAATTCTTTCGACTTTCGAAAGCTAATGACTGCCGTCTGGTCGCATTTTAATTTGACACACATCTGACGGTCAGTTTTTGAGTTATTCTCTATAATGAGAATTTAATTTATGCTAATCTTTACTGGGTGATACGATTTTGATGATTCTTTTTTTGTTCGAAAAGTAGTGTTTGTCATGTGGTACCTTATAAATTGGAGCGACATTTGGCGAATGGTTTCTGAGTTATCTCGACGTTGAAGTCGGTTATTTTTTTGTAAAAAGTTAGTTATATTTAAACGCATAGGGCAAACCCGCTTGTCTATGCTCGAACCAAATAAATTGCAAATAGATGTGATCAAGAGCCAATCTACTATTTCGCTTCGTGGGTGATGTTTTATAAAGGTGAAAATTAAAAAAAAATGCTTACGTACTTGAACAACCCATTAGCGGGGTGACACTTTAGTCAGGTAAGTTCTAATCAACTCGGTAGTTTTCGGAGAAAGATGCAAATGGATCACGCAAAGAAAATTGAGTTCAAATAAAAAAAAACTGAATATTCGCATTCGCATTCGCATTCGCGAATATCAAAAGTAAATATTCGCATTCGCATTCGCGAATGTTGAAAAAATGACATTCGTTACATCACTAGTAGGTACCTACATGTAAAACGCGTCAGTTAGCCGTATTGCGTAGTTTTTAAGTGATTGAAAAAGTTAAGCAACTGCGATCGCGATCGGTATTTGGATGGGTGACCGCTGCCGCGCTGGTGGCAAAAAAATCTGGAGCGCTTCCGTGCTTTGGACTTCATTAAATAGTCGTTTAGAAAAGTCAAAGGCCTTCCAGCGGAATATAAATTGCCTATACGAGCAGCGAGGTGGAGAATATTCTAGGCCTCCTAAGTTATGAAGTATGAGGCCATCAATGGGTTGAAGCTACATGCGTTACAGTTACAAACGTAGGCGTATGTACCTACCAACACAAAACAATTACATTCAGCATGACCCACAGGTCATCGTATAGTCATTTGGAAGACTTGTATAATAAATTTAACTTCACGATATTTCTAAAATTAAATTCAATATAATTTGCATTGCTCACAGACCTCACAGTATACCTATTATACCTACTCTTATGTCATTAGAACATTAATGTACCTTTGGGAAGGTACATAAGTTTATATTAATTTACTTACAAAATTTGTAATTTTGTAGGTACCTACGTATATTCTCCAGTGCATAAAATGTATGGTTTGTGATTATCAAGGTGTTAATAATTAACAGATATTTTAATTATGTATGCATCTAAAATTATTTATAATAAAGTAATATGAATAGGTATTCTTATTTGTACGCCAAGTTAGAGAAAAAATTGTAGTAGTGTTCATTGTTACTATTTTATCGCTAAAAATACACTAAGTACGACGATTTCGTTTTAGACAATCTTGAGTGGGAGTGATTGAACGAGGATAAAATATTCAGATAAGTTGTAAATATTTAGATAAGTTGTAGGTACTACTAGAAATTAGGATGTGGGTGGGCAAGATACATAATTATACCTATAAATATTTATTCACTTTTGTTTTTTACTGTCATAAATTGATGAAATATAGTATCCAACTTAGACATAGATCACAATAAAAAATTAATGGTAAATTGTGACGATGTCAATATTTTTTATATGGAAACGACAAACAGGCAGACTTGAAATCAGTTGGTGAATGGTCACCGTCAGCAAAGAACATCAGTAACGATGTATTTTGGGCAAAAAGGGGAGAAGAAAGAATTAATACCTACCTAATGACTTAAACTACAACTCAAATGCAAATGATTTATATTTTATCAATCAATGCACCAATGACCGTTAAAAATTTTGCACCGTTACTGTTACCGTTTCAAAAAGGTGCCTTTTTATACGTAGGTAGTTAAATATTTTATTTAAAGAAGAATGGTACGGGATTCTACAGCAAAATTGCGGCGATCATAGAATATTTACTAATCAAAATCATTTTTTTTTACAATTTAAAAAAATTGGCCAAGTGCGAGTTGGACTTGCCCATGAAGGGTTGTAGCAAGTAACATAATATAAAAAAATATATAGGGGAGAGCGGGGCTAAAAGTTCCGATTTCGACGCATCCTTATATTATTCCGGTAAAACAAGTACTATGTCTACAATAGTGGTTTATCCTAAGTCAAATTTAGCCTATAATCCGAATTTACCAACACGTTGCGCGTATGTTTTATAGTTATTTAGAAAAAGTGATTTTTTATGCAGCGGCGGAAAGGCACAACTAACCCCACTTCGGGGCAAGTTGTGCCGTCGCTGGGATACGTTGTACCGTAGATGATGCGAGGTGTTCTACATGAATGAAAATTAATTTAAATTTAAAACACATCAAATTTTTTAGTTTTTTTGTTACTTTGTTTAGTTTTTTATTATTGAATCTTATTAAGAAATAAAAAATATATCAAAACTAGTTATTCCATAGATGACTGATCAGAATAGCATTTAGGTCATTTAATACATTATAAATGGGCCCATTTCTTACATTCTTCACATTTAATCCATTTTTCTCCACTGGCAGAGTTAGAATAGGCATTACACACATAATATGATACAGTGCCATTCTTGTTTGTCATCAGAACTGTCAGTTGGCATCTTGCAAAACTCAGCGGGGTTCTTATTCGGTTTTTTGTTTCTTTACCTTTTCTCTTGCCTATTCGAGTTGATTAGATGAAAGGTAAACTGCGGTTTACGATTTATGACGTATTAAAAAAAACTACTTACTAAATCTCGTTCAAACCAATTTTGGGTGGAAGTTTACAGGGTAATGCACATCATGTTTTTTTTAGTTTTATCATTCTCTTATTTTAGAAGTTACGGGGGGGAGGGACACATTTTACCACTTTGGGAGTCCCTCTCGCGCAAACTGTTCAGTTTAGAAAAAAATGACATTAGAAACCTCAATATCATTTTTGAAACCCCACACGTATGGGTTTGATGAAAAAAAAATTTTGAGTTTCAGTTCCAAGTATGGGGAACCCCCAAAATTTATTATTTATTTTCTATTTTTGTGTGAAAACCTTAAAGCGGTTCACAGAATACATCTACTTACCAAGTTTCAACAATATAGTATTCTTATAGTTTCGGCGAAAAGTGGCTGTGACATACTGGCGGACAGACAGAAGGACAGACAGACAGACAGACAGACATGTCGAATCTATAAGGTTCCGTTTTACTACAATATTGTTTGCCCGGGTTGCCATTTAAACCCTTTAGTATTTTTTAATTAATTTGACAAACATTACTTTGTGGGTAAACGAAACAGCCAATTTGATGCACTTAATTAATTGGAAATACTCGTAGCACTCCACTCTACCGACCGTCGCCCGAGAACTTGAAAGGCCGTAGCCTTCAAAGCACGTAAACGCTCAGGCAATGTTTGCCACTAGTGCCAACCAAATACCAACTTCAACCCCTGTTCTTTAGCTTTTTCAATTAACGAAGTGTCGACGTAATTCGTCAGGCTACGAAGGGTTCATTCATAATTTATAATACTCGTAATAATACTGATAAAATCCTTAGATTTCTGCACCAAACCGACCAAAATGTTTGCCTCCTGTGACTCCCTGATTTGTGTCATTGTGTTATATTGAAAGATATTGGTGTCAGTAATTCAGTCAGTTAGTCTGTACGATCGTTGAATTAAAACTTAATCAATAATTTTATTCGTCGGGCAGTAAAACTGTTCTTTATTGACCCTTATATCTGCAGTTTGAACCCGGTTAAGACGGCGCAGCGCGGCGATAAGATAATTTGTATTAAATACTTTCTATGAATTAAACATCCAATTGAAGCGGAACTGATAAGCGCGTTCATGTAAAATGTGTAATTGGGTTATAACGACATCCAGAATACACTATTAAGTAATATCAGAGTTGAAAGTAGGTATAATGTAGGTTATAAATGTAGGTTTTAGTACATTCATCAAGATATTTTTATTTTATTTTATGTTGAATGTAGGTACTTATGTAGATACTTGAACCTACTTAGTTACTGGCTGGCACTACAATTACAAAAACCCCATTAGATTTTTCATTTAGTAATTTTTGTGTGATGTTTGAGACGTAAGACAGACGGATAGATAATACCTAATTCGAATCTACTTGCCATGTGAAGATCTTTCATATTTTATAATATACATAAATGTTTCTAAAATATTATCTTCTATTTACAGACGTGAAGTACCTAATTACATTTTTAGGGTTCCGTAGCCAAATGGAAAAAACGAAACCCTTATAAAAATACCTTACCCTTTATTCCTCGTGTCTGTCTGTCTGTCTGTTTGTCTGTCTATCCGTCCGTATGTCACATTCACTTTTTATTATAATTATGCAGCTATATTCTAACTTCCGTTACATGAGTGCTTGAATGACTGAAAGACAACGCACAGTCGTAATTACTAAACCGAAGAAGCTGAAAGGCATGCATATTCCTTGGGTCGTATAGCGGAGCACAACTTATAAAGGATTTTAGGAAATCTCCTCCCGCCCAAAGGATAAAAGGTACATTGAAACGTAAATTATATGCAGATGAAGCCGCGAGAGAAAGCTAGGTACCCAGGTATCTAATTAAACTAGAAAACAAGTACGCATGATCATGATCGCTCTTGCGCTGCCGTTCATGGCAACTGTGACCGACATACGATCATATTCAAATCGGGACAAGCCGACGAGGGCGGTTAGTTAGTTAGCAAACGGTCATAGAACGTATGTATGTTGCTTAGTTCGTTAGTAACTATGAGGGCTGTTGATGCCTATTCGTATATTTGATAGTCTCCCTAAATTTTCCCTCAGATTCCAGCATCAGATCCTGACTTGGTAGCAACGTTACAACCAAAAAAAATAAAAATTGTTTCACAAAGTACAGAAATTGCAGGACATAGGTACACAAAAAAGGCACGTAACTTCTCTCGTCGTCTCTTTTTTTAAAGTTGGTTAATTACTTATATGGCCGACAATCGTACACGTGACTCACGTGTCAGCAAGTGGTCACCAGGTCACAGTCGGGCACATATCAGTCACCCCGAACGCATTATCGATGCGTCGCTGGATGAAAAGGAAGGCGATACGACGCATAAGTCCTATCTACATATATATCTATACTCGAGTCGGCGAGAATATGGAATGATAAACGTTACTAAAATCAAATTTATTACGTGTGCACATAGTTCAATTTAGCTTGTAATATAAGCAAAAACTTAAGGAATTTGAAATTACTCGTACGTAACAGTTTCCATATCGAACGCGAAGTACTTAATTAGTACCAATTTATCTCTTCGACACTGTCACCAAAAAAGTAAATAAAACATTACCTACATTACATATTAACATCTAATCTAATCTAAGTAGATTAACATCTAATCTGTAATTATATAAGTTCTCACAAAAAACTGACTTCAACATCAACAAATAGTAAAATAAGAACACGTTGATGAGAAGTCAATTAAATACGCATTAGACCATTATTATTTAATCATTTTTGAAAAGAGGTGCATGCAAGATTCGAAACCGGTAATTCGGAAGTTTTATGTTCAAAACATTTGGCGGTCACTGCTTATAATAGTTAATGTATATTTTTCGAAGTTTTGAATATACGTGTACTCCCCCTCCCTTAAAACCCCTCACTCCCGATTCGTCGTCTTTTAAGTATTAAGTTGATGTCAGTTGCTAGCTGCAACCCATTAATGGTCCACTACTGAGCACGGGACTCTCCTCATTATTGAGAAGGCCTAGAGCATATTTCACCATGCTGCTCCAGTGCGGACTGGTTGAGGATATCTGTAAGCTTTTATTAAATCCGCTCCTAAATCGTTAAACCGCTAAATCTACTCCTGCGTCGGCATTTGTTTATCACCTGTTATTGTAATTAAGAACCGTAATTCAAAAACCGCCCGAGCATGCCTTTAATTCTGACGTAGAAGTAATACCAAGTATTAGTTACCAGTTGCTTGTTCGCAGGTGAATTTATATCCCCACGCCCCGTCTGACACGCCCGAAGGCCAGTGTCACGGCTATTGACGTCATTGAGTAAAAAAACGTAGGTATAACGTAGAGCTATGTCTAACATGTAGGGTTGCCGTGTCTTGACACCGAAAAACTGGACATTTTGGTAATAACACCCTAATAACTTTTATTGCTGTTGGCAGTAACTACTATTGACTGTAAAATGGCTACTTCAAAAAAATTCATACGGACGAAGACGCAACCAAAAAGCATGACTGTGTCCTGCTTTATCCGGAAGCCTGACAACCCTACCTACAGCGCACATAATTGATGGTAACAGGTAACGTTATAAAAACGACGTGGAATTCAAAAATCTATCTTGTTTGTATAATGTGTTTATTCGTCTTTAAAACCTAAGCACTTACGCTAATTAAGCTAATTATATCGTAATTCACTTTTATCATTTTAAATATCTAAAATTAATATTATTTTTCGACCGAAAGATAACTAATATTTTATTGTTATTTTGTTAATGCTTGGTCTATACATTTTTCGTCACTGATTGCTGGGTGATTGCAAATCTTCAGAGGAATGCAAATGCAATGTTTATGGACATTCATTATCGTCTGTCGTATCGTCGATGTATCATACTAATTGTTTAAAGCTCCGGAGATAATTTTCCTTTAAAACTAGCACACGTTCTAGAAAGCCTTGATGATGATTATCCCCTTCGAATGAACTAGTCAAAGATACTCAATATTTTTTCCGTTTTTTTTCTCTTTGTTTCTTTCTCCAATAATAATTCAGTTTTTCAACAAGGCATAAGTCACTCCAATCCTTTAAAAATATTGTCAAAATTATTAATTAATATTATAGCATTAGTAACACGAAATCGTTATAGCCGTAGGCTTGAATAATTAAATAAATAAATAGAGTAAGTCATCTTTCAAATGGATCTTGAAATATCTTTCAACGAACCCTATTATATCGTGTCGAATTTTGTGTCAAAGTAACTTTGTAGGTCATTCAATAGGTTTTGAGAAATAGAGAAAGTAGATGTTCGAGTCATTTGAAGGTACTGTTTATTTTATATCTCTTCAAAGTATCCTTCTTAAAGCTCTGTTCAAATCTCCATTCGCATAAAATAGTGAATCAAGCTCGAAATTAACTGTAAATGAATTTCCAGTCTTGATCCGATTGTTCAGAAATCGCCTTTGGAAAGAAGTTTGGAACGCGAAACGGCTTCTTCGAATATTGAAAATACTTTTTATCTACTTTTTTCACTATTGGAAAATTTTAAGATAATAAGACTCGGTTTTCAATATCAGTCTGTTTCCTCAATGCCTTTGTTCTAAGACACGCATGTACTTATGCATGTAGGTATGTACCTATTTACTAACGATCTAACCAACTAACATTTTGTCATGTTTTGTCCAATGTAAGTTTTGTTCTGGGTTAGTCTTCATGGGAGGCAGCGAAAGAGTTGTTCATTCTATATAATTGCTTTTTACAAAAAAAAATAACCGACTTCAATCTTGATAAGTAGAGATAACTCAAAAACTACTCGCCAGATGGCGCTCAATTCAACATATAAGTGTAAAGTTCTCGTCACTACAAATTAATCAAGCCCAAACACTAGATAACTGCAGTAAATCGTTGAGGAGTTCCCTCGACTGTCTTTCGGCTTCATCAGATCGACTCCAGATCTTCATGAAATGGTAGCGCTTTAATGTACTTATGATAACATGAACAAACACACTAGTTGTCCATACAATTTTCGAAAGTTCCCCTCGATTTCTCCGAGATGCCATCATCAGATCCTGGTGTCCTTATCAGGGGACCCCACTGCGCATATCTACTTTACAACAAAAAAAGAATTATCAAAATCGGCCCATAAACGACGGAATAATCGCTGAACGTACATAAAAAAAAAGCATATATACGGTCGAATTGAGAACCTCCTTCTTTTTTGAAGTCGGTTAAAAAAACGAGGCATTCTGATCCAGTATGATTCCCTAAAGCCCCGTGTTTGGTATTGTCTTGCAAAACTAGAAAACTTTTGGGCAACATTTTTGCAGTAGTGCACCCAGCAACTGTATTCGAACTGTAAATCAGTAGATACTAGATCTACATATATTATGTAGCTATCTATTTTTCAACACTGATGTCGACATACATACGCAAAAAACTAACTACCATTTTTTGCCAACTTAAGAGGTCGTTGTAATGTAGGTATTTGGTGAGAAGATTCACACTGACTGCATTTAGTTTCCCTGATTTCATTGATAAGTCCAGGTTTTGCTACGAATCTTAATAATATGAAACTAACTGATCCGGCAGACGTCCTGCAACAATGTTATTTGTAGACGCCCTCGGTTCGCTTCAGGTAATTTGTTGCTCCGCTCCTATTGGTCGCAGTGTGATGTTATATAGGTAGTCTTCCTTAAAAATGGAATATTCAACACAAAAAGATAAGTAAGTAGGTCTTGAGCTGATTATCACGTTCAAACAAATATACAAACACTTCTGCTTTATATATTATTACTTAGTACCTTTATTCAGATACGCCTTGATGCATAATTTGCAAAATGTAGACACATTTCACGACAAGTACAGGTGTAGCAAAAATAATTGCAAATATATTCATAAACAAAAAATTCATATTCATTCATAAATGTCATATTTAATCCTGCATTATTATTGTGTCTTGGTGATATCATTTAAAAATCGAAGAAGATTATCACTGAGATCCGTAAAACCACTTTAACTTATCTACCTCATTATCTTAATAAATAACGCTACATATTTGGAGCCCAAATATGCAAGAGTCCGACATCGGACATGGTAATCACTGCACCACACGCCATAATAATTATGTATTTTAGTTACAATTCCTGGAAGGAAAACTTAATTTATAATTCCCTGAATTGTTTTGAACAGTTTTTAGGGTTCCGTACCCAAAGGGTAAAACGGGACCCTATTACTGAGACTTCGCTGTCCGTCCGTCCGTCCGTCCGTCCGTCCGTCTGTCACCAGGCTGTATCTCATGAACCGTAATAGTTACACAGTTGAAATTTTCACACATGATGTATTTCTGTTGCCGCTACAACAACAAATACTAAAAAACAGAATAAAATAAATATTTAAGTGGGTGCCCATACATTCGACGTAAGTTTAGTTACCATTCGGTCCAAGAGATGGCGTTGGGCGTAATATGTGGCTAGAATAAAACAATTAAATATATTTTAAGTGAGGCTTTTATACAACAGACCAGATTTTTTTGGCGTTTTTATACATAATGGTACGGAACCCTTCGTACGCGAGTCCGACTCGCATTTGGCCGGTTTTTTTAAATTTGAATTTATATCCATACTCAGAACAACAAGGTTATACTCGTATTCTGTAATGAATCGAAATAAAGTAATCTTCCGTGTATAAATAAACAAGTACTTGCGACCTATTTTATTATAAGTTGAATATTAAATCGAAAAATCGCCTCTAATGTAAAGCGCCTTAAATGAAAATAATAATCAAACGAAGAAATAATGAAATCAGTCATTAATTTTATTGTGTCAGGCACCTTCACTTTCGCGCTTTTTGACATCGGGCCTTGAAAAGTTAAAAGAAAATTGCTTACTGATAACTTTTAATTCTACTTAAAAAACAGGAGGAAGTTCTTAATTCGATTGTATTTTCTTATGTGTTACTTTATAAATTTGCACTGGGTGGAGAAATTTTGATGATTCTTTTTTTTTCGAAAGCTAGTGCTTGTCATCTATTTATAGTCCTGTTTAAATTTGAGTGACATCTGACGAGTAGTTTTTAGTTATCTGTACATTGTACATATTGATTGTGAAGTCGGTTATTTTTTGGCTAGTTATATTTACAAAGTCTATGTACTGCTTCGATACCATCTCGTGATAAGTGATAGACGATAAAGCATTAATTTCAATTCAAATTTATCTCTAAGTCTAAAACAATATCTACTAATAAATATTTTTCTTATACTAATAAGTATTTTAGATTATTATTTTAGACTTATTGATAAATGTGTAATATAGTGTAAAATATGTTTCATTATAAATATGATTCATTTTTAATATGCTTGACCTGTATGTTTGTAAAGGAAACTCAGCCTAATTTTCGCCAATTTCAAGAGGTCTGATTTAAGGAAAATTTGCATAATGGTCAAGGTCCGATGTGTGACAAGCATGAGCGGATACTATGCGCAGAATTTGCTCGAGACAAGCGAAAGCCTCAATGGCTAACAACACAGTGACTAAAATTACTTTGCATTTACCGATAATTTACTTATTTTTCTATTTTTATGATTTATTATTAAAACGTAACTAGAGAGCAGACAGATTGAATGTTTCCTTATTTCTTCATTATCTGCGGTGTCATCCGGTTCAATCCAACGGTGTGTGGGCCGTGGGCAGTGCTATCACGCGAGCGGCGGGCGTCGTTTAACGATAAGTGGGTATTTAGCCCTTGACTTGCAGACGAGAGACGCAGTCTTGCATGCACCAATGATTATAATTGATGTATTTTGTGCAATTACTTGGAGATTGATTATACGTAATAATGTTTTAACAGATAATATAACAGAATTTCTCTTGTAGGTATACTTATAGATTTTATGAGAGTTTGGCGTGAAGTTGTGACTATACGCATGACTATAATCCTTGCAACGGGATCAAAACATCATTAAAACAATGTCTGCCACGATAGAAGTTTAAAATCATAATTGATACCAATAACTACATTATGAGACAAGTCAGGATCCGCAGAGCTTATTGGATGCATTCGAGATTAACTCTGTGAATAGTATTATTGTTCACCCAATTGAATTCCTATTGTAGTACCTATACGGTGTCCTCAAATACGATGCAGACTTCGATAAAGTCCACTTTAATACCTCCGGCCAAAAGTTCGAAAACTTGGTATATGGACCATATAATATGGTATTACTTATTTTAGTGTACTCTAGGCGAAAATATTTTAACGTGCATGATACTCCAGACTCCAGAGGATCAAGTTTTTTAACTACAAAATTCTCTTTGTAGGTACGGTGCAAAATTGCGCAGCGTGAAATAAAACTCCTAAGTAACTTTTGTATTGCGACTCGCAATAATGCGAGATTTGCGAGACATCCAATTGAATAGGTTTCAGACACAATATTTTGTTTATTGATAAGTAAGTGGATATTATAAGTACTATGTTTTTTGTGGCAATACTCGACAAACGAATAGACAGTAAGTATAGGTACCTGATGGTAAGTGGCCATCATCGTTCATGGACATAAGCAATAATAAAGACGTTATCAATGCGTTGCCAGTCAAGGAAGTACAAGAAAGAATAAAAAAGAGTAAAATATTGCAATCTCTATTAGTCTGCTTGAAGGGCAAAGGTGTGAAAAAAAATATTTGGTACATAATAAAAATACATTAATGTGAAAGAAAATTTTATAATTCATTTCAAGAACTTCTAAAGGTCTATAATATATTTATATCTATATATGTTATTACTTTTTTATAATCATGGAGTATTTTCCATAATCATAAAAAGTATTCGGATAGGTCTTTATATAAAGACCTATCCAAATGTATATAATCAAAGCCAAATTATATAATCAAAGCCAAATACTTATCTAGATGAACTTAATAGGTGTAAGCGTTCGAAAACAGAGAACCAATTTTATGTTGATATGCATCAATGATATTGCTTTGCGAATGAGTTAGCTGGTTCTGCTCTCTAGAGAATTTCACAGTTTAGTTGAATATCAAATGAAACCGCAGTTCAAAGTCGTGTTCAAGATTATTGGTGATAACACGTGCCGGAGACGCGCTCTGACTGGACGGATGCTCGGTGCGATAACTGACGGAAACGTTGCATATAACATGAGTTCTGTCGTCGGTGTAGGAATGTGTAGATCGATAGTTTCCGTAGGGCTTATACAAGCGTACAACCGTTCGGCTGGTTGCCCGTGGTCCAACAATAATTAGATGTCACATCTCACCTCATCACATCATGTAACTTGCTTCTTACTTACCGGATTATTATTAACAACAACTTACAGATCTAAGTAATAGTCCCTGCGCCAATCCTTATAATTGGTTACCTAATCAAGTCACCTTCCCAATAAGTAATATCACCTTAGGATAACTTTTTTATTCTGTCTTGTTCTGACCGGGTCACAGTTGTCACGAGAAGCAGCTCAATGGTGGTGATGCATGTTCGTATGCTTTCTGTGTCATATTGCGACGATGTCCGGTAACCTTGCGTATTGTGTCATTTTTGCTTGGAGATAGTAGCGCTGAGCAAGGCTATCGAATACGCTCTGAGTAAGTGGTTTTAGTCTTAAGCCTCAAACAAGGCATCCAGGTATACACGTGACCACACTATCTTTAATCCATTAAAATTGCGTTTGTTTTTTTAATGGAATTAAGATAGTAAAGAACATGCAGCACCACCCTTTCGCTGCCGCCCATGACGACTATGACAGACCCAGGAACAAGACTCAATTTTAGGACTGGCATGGTTAGTGCAGTTCGCAAATGGTGTTAGAATATTAGTAGATTAGTTTTATAAGTGTGAGGACAGGGAGTGTTAGTGATAGTTAGTCCTGTTAGTTAGTCATGTTAGTAATAGTCCAGACAGTAATTGGTAGTATGAGTCTCGTGCCAATGAAGTAACACTGCGTTGCTATCCTTGTGGACTGATATGGTCGCCTTTAAAAAAGTGTAACTTCAAATTCCCCTTGTTCAGTTCAGCACGTGTTCTAATAAAAATAAATTATATTTAAGATAGGAAAAATAGCCTGTTTAGAGTGCGTGATGTTAAAACGTAAAAAATGTAAACTGTGATAATTTTTAACTTTGGTCGCGAACTTATCAACCACATTTCCGTATTAATCGTTAATTCTGATAACGACAATAAAAGTACTGGAGATCTAATAGATAGATAGGTAGATAAAAAAAATCCCGACATCTTTAGCATCGTCTAGACTCTACTTTATTATAGTTCTATGACATGGCTTGCAGTTTTGGAGGGATTCGGACCCTTCCGCAATATTTAAAGTTTTTTTTTTAATAAAATGATCCGACGGAGAATTTACCTGCATTTTTTTCAAATGTAAGTACTTACTGGTGAAAAATATGTTGCCTATATAAAAAATAATAAAAAGTCCAAATCACTAAAACATAGGTAAGTATCACTATCGACCACAAACACGCAAAATATTATTTGGTTACTATTTGTTTTGCTTCATAAAATAATGTAATGCGTACCATATTATGATGTGATCAAAGTGAGGCCCGGCGGCTTGCGTAAATTCTCAGGGAGCGACCATAAAAACATCAAAAGCAATCAGGTCCAGCTGCTATCATTATACAGCCCTAGGGCCTACACTGCTACTGATCTAATTAGTACCCAAAAATATATAAATGTAGGTACTAGGTGTAGGGACCCATGTAGGTATAGACCTACCTATTCTTATTATATTACTACGAGTACTTATTTAAGCATATGCGGAGTTCACTAAGTTCACATACACGATGTACAAAAACTGTCTTGTTTTTCATTCTAAGATAGTTTTTACAGCTTCATATGAATATGTAGATACAGTTTTTGCCTCATGGCTAATATAATGGATTTTGTAATAATGTAAATAAGTATATTATAAAAATAACGTATCTATTGTAGTGTAGGTATCCCCGATGACATAACTGTAATAATTGCCGAACATACAGCTAGGATAGTAAACTAAATTATCAGTAAGCTACCAAGCTAGTAACCTGTCTACGTTTACACAGAACTAGCTTATTTTGTAGCCTAGTAAACTTATTTAGTGTATTTTAGGCATGGAGTAGAATTCATAATTTTGTTTGTCATGCGAGTAATTAACTTTTCATTACTTATTAATTATTTTAATTTAACTACTTATTACTTTCCCAATTTATGCCAAACACAATTTGCTCGTAATAATGTCCTGATAATGAATGATCTGATAATGAGCTGTAATCAATAAATGATTCACTGAAAATCACTTGGGGGGAAAAACATTAGGTATACGTGTGGTGTGAAGCACTGTTTGTTTTGTTTGTTCGTTATACACTTGCATAATGTAAACAGGAAAAATATAATATAATTAACGATAATAATACACGCTAGCTCCTCACTACCCACCACGCACTAGGATTTCCTGAGTTGCGGTTGGCACGGACAATACGAATAAGTACTTAAACCCTTAAACCTTTAATGAAGAAAATTGAATTAATAGTGTTAGGCTTTGCCACTAACCTTCATAGTCTTTGACCTTCTTTCTGAGGCATTTTCGTAGCGAGCGTACACCTACGCGTAAAGCGCTATAGCGCTTTCGGAGCGCAGTAATGAGGGATTCTTCAAGAAAGGGTAAAAATAGTCCTCCTTCAGGGCTGGCGTAGCACTGGTGATTCCCCTGGTATTGCTCGTGTCTATATACGAACATGATCACTTACCATCAAATGGCGTGAAACTTAAACACAATGACAAACAATAAAAATATGTTGGCATTTTTATGAACTTCGAAGGAAATATAGTATCTTATATTAACTTTTATTTGTAGACAGGTTCAAGTACCATCGATACAAATCTTAAATTTTTTTATTGAGTCTTGCAGAAAAATGTGCGTAGAATTAGGTACCTATTCTCTCGTAATGTAAGCATCCGTTTCTTAGAAAATTGTAGCTGCTTACCGAGAAAAATATGTACTTGTACTGGAATTCGTTATTGATTAACAGGTAAGTTTATTAATAGACGTGTTACCATCCTACTGTAATCAAACTTATTTACTATCATATTGAATGGATTTTTATAAATAACAATAATAACATTAATAACCACATTCAATTGGTTCTGGAGGAACAGAATTTTGTCTTGTATATAAATAAATAAATAACGCTACACACTCATAGCCCCACACAAGGATTCCCTGTGTCATGGGTGCCATGGACCACACAAGACAAGGACACACACCCAGACCGAGAACAGAAATTCAAACTCATCATTCAAATTTCCGCCTCGCTGGGAATTGAACCCAGGACCCTCGGAACAGCGATCCGGCATGTTAACCATTGCGCCATCCGGGTCGCCAAAATAATTAATTACTACAAACACTTGAGGGTAACTGGCGATGTATTCTTGAATGGCAAAATAAACTCTTGACTTGAAGTAACCAAGATATTAATCTATTAAAATATGTAGTTATGATATCTTAACAATGACGGTGAAGTACGAATTTGATCGATTCAAGCTTTGCAGCCATCATAAAACTGGGTTAGGTTATTGGCAAACACAGAAAACTCTTTATTATGAAACTTATATGGAACTTTCCAGACGGTAGCTGTTATTTGGTTTGAACAACAATCTTTGAAAGAGCGGCCAAATACTTCAATGCAATAAAATAAATAATATAATTGGCCTTCTGTAGAGCAGCAAATCCTGTGAAAAATTGAGTATCAGACTAATAGTTTTCGGTTATGTTCTTAAAGCCGTGTGTGAACAATACAAATTTACTCTTCATCCGCGTAGCAAAGCTTTACCCTTCACAGGAGGGAGTTGAGGACATACGATTACGACAAAACTGGATAATGTTATCACTAAACATACCTATAGGGAAGCGTAACAATTTGCGCTCTATCAGGTAATATGCCAACGATCAGAGGGATTAATTTCGATATCACTGGCGTGATGGTTGAGTAAGCTGCTATAGGTACTTGATTATCATTTATGTTTACATTAGGATATTTATAAATAAGTGTGCAAATAATTTCATTATGAATAAGTAACACAAAATAACCAACTTAGAAAACGATAAGTAGAGATAAATGAAAAACTACCCCTCAAATGTCTTTATATGGGATCAGACGGCTTGCACTAGATTTAAATTAAAAATTATACAAATGGGAACACCCAGTTAAAAGCGATAATCAGCGACTATAAATTAAATATGCATTATTATGAATACCTATCTCAAGAACTACCAGTCAGATGTTGGACAAGACGTCAAGCACTAGATTTCGATGAACATACAGTGAGCTTAAAGTTGACGACGCACCTTCATTGAGTTATAATTACGCATTTAGTGATCCCCGACTGATATGAGGTGGTCTGAAAGAAAAATCTAGTACAAAATATGCTTTATCGCAAAGATAATTCACAGATATCCAAATTGGCACTATCAATATGTTTACTCAGGATTATACCGGGGATTCACTGTTTGCGGGCCGGCACATATAAATAAGTGCTGTTCTAATTTCCCCTCATTGTAGTAAATGCTCTGTGAGATACGCAAGCATTGTGTTTTAATTATCCTGTTGATTCTCGTTACAAGCATGAACGTCGTTCTTGCGTACTGTTTAGTGGTCTCCTTTTTGGCCGCCCCATCATTGGGTAGGTCGTTATTGATTTTTAACCGACTTCAAAAACTAAATGGGTTTTCAGTTAGACGGTATTTTTTCGTGTGTTACCTCATAAGTCGAGTTGGGTGAACCGATTTTGATAATTCTTTTTGTATTTGAATGGTAGTACACCTCGTCAGACCCTATTTATATCAGGCGAGATCTGACGGGTACTTTTTGTTTTATCTCTACTTATCCATTATGAAGTTTGTCAATCGACCCAGTGGATTACTAGGTTTGTAAGTTTTGTGATTCGAGATCAAACCATATTAAATTTCAATCATTTAACTGTTTTCAGTGGAAGCGTCTTGTGGTGTCGTACCTATAACGCAATGGGGTAAGTCGCCGTCTGCTCATATATCTGCCCTGAGGAAGCCAGTGGACCTGGTGGTGGTGACCCACACAGTCACTGGGGCATGCGACAACGACCAGGAGTGCGAGAGGATCGCCAACGCCATCCGAAACACGCAGAGGGGACAGGGCAATAGAGATATTGGATTGTCGTAAGTTGGTTTGAGCATTTCAACCATAATAACTTTCAATAAATAACAAGCAGATAAATACCCGCCTGAAAAATAAAGTTAGTGTTTTGTCTGAGAATAATTAAAAATACCCCTTGGCTGCAATGCAATGCAAAACAAAAGAAGGTGGAATTTAAAGCAAAGTAGTTTGGTTTACAAACCGCGCATTAGTTGGCGGTACAAAAATAACAAATGTATCGTGTTTAAAAATATACCGTGTGAGATCCGAAACGAAGTACTTATCGTTTTATTTATAAGAGCTCTGAAGACCTTTATTAATTTTACTTAACTGGTTGACTATATGATTTATACCGTCTGCTACCTTAGCAATACCTATGTCTCGCTTGTAAAGTTTTGGATCATTTCAATAAGAGATTTTTCTTTCATAACCATTAAACTTTCCATAAAACTTTGTTTTGCGATAATTTTAACGATAACTGATTTATAATTGACTGTCGATCTATTCGTCGAAATCTTATTAATAGTTTCATTTTTAGGTACTTCACCAAGAATCAATCTATCTAAGATTGAACGGACTTGACTTACATAATTGTAAACTTTCCAGATTCCTGGTTGGTGAAAATGGGAAAATTTACGAAGGTGCTGGTTGGAGAGTTGGCGCCCACACTAGAGGATATAACGATCAATCCATCAGTCTATCCTTCATTGGTGATTTCAGGAGTAAGTTTCAAATTTCCGTTACCTATTTAGGACCCTCTATTATAATTAAGGGACTAATTGTTTGCGACTCGGATACAATTGGAGAATAATATCCGACTAAAAGGTTATTTTTATTTTTTAACCCCCGACGCAAAAAGAGGTGTCAAAAGTTTGACGTGTCTGTCTGTGTGTCTGTTTCTGAGTGTCAAACGAATTGACCGATTTGGTGCGTCTTTTTTCGTTCAAAACCCAGTTTCCTTGCGGTGGTTCTTTTTGAACAATTTTTTTATTTTGATATTTGTTTCACAGCAAGAGTTCCAAACAAAGCGGCTTTGGATGCTGCTCAGAGGTTCCTGAGTTGCTCGTTGAATGAGAGGTCTCTGTTCGCGCAATACAGGCTGGTGGGCCACCGCCAGCTCATAGCCACCATCAGCCCTGGAGACGCGCTCCAGAACCTCATCCAGACATGGCCACATTGGGTCCACAACGTCGGCACCAGGCCGCACTAGATGTACTACAGACTAAGGGCCTTATTAAAAAACGCGGCTTAAAAATAGGACTCATCAGCTTAAAAGTTTTTGTCCCTGTTATATGATTCTCTAAAGTCAAAGGTTAGAAAAAGACAAAAAAATTAAGCCGAGGTGTAACTTGCAGCCGGGTTTATTAAGGCCCTAAATATATCTATTGCAAGATGTACCTATCGGTGTTTTCTTACAACCAACGTTTGCCACTATATGTTTTGATTGACATAGTATTTTTTGTACATTTTAAACATTTTGATTATTTCTATTTGTTATTTTGGTTTGAATGCATATTTTGATGATTCTTGTTACGGCTTTGATAATACTCTTAGTTTTAAGAAATTGCTGTTTACATACTTTATTAATTGTGAAACAAAAATGTAAATGAGCTTTAATGAAATATAGCTGCATTATCGTTATGGTATTAAGATTGTTTATTTTTCAAAATTACAATACATATTTAAAAAAAAGCTCGTTTAAAACGTGCTACGGCGGCACTTATGTTATGTACAATTTATTGGTAAAAAGTACCTACGTACTTCTGAAGAAATTACATTTTGAAACAAGACACGAAAATTGTACGAGCCAAGAGAATTGATACGCATAGGTATAATTAGTTTAGGTACCTTTTCAATAAGTGCCTTATCAATAGCTAATAGTCTCTAAATCAATAAACACTTAATAAGTTTTACGCAAGAACGCAGACATGCTCTTAATATTTATGAAAATTATGATATTATTAGCAAACACTTTCTCATCTTATTTATTTATTTATTTAATCTTTATGCACTATACAAATGTACAGATACAAAGGCGGACTTAATGCTATGCTTATTAGTATGCTTACATTATTTTGATAATAACTAATTGACACATGAGCAGACAAACCATCTAGACCAGTGCCAATAGCGTTGTTAACGATCAAAAGTACAAAAAATAGTAACAGGATGAAACCCATTAAAAAGGTAGAGGATATGCCAAAAATACAAGGAAAAATAATTTACGGGTGATCTGAGGTCGGGAAGGGGATTCAAGGGGGGGGGGGGGGTGTTTAAAGGTAAAAATTGATTTATCGCAATTTTCGGAAAAACTACAAGTCCCATGAAAAAAAGGTATACGGCAAAGTTGTAGGTTATAAAAAGATCTACAACTTTTGTATTCACATTTTTACACATAACCTCAAATTTATGCGAAAAATTCAAATAACTTAGATTTTGGTTTTTGATTTTTATCTTCTACAAAACTTGGATAGATAGATACTAAAAACAACATTGACTGACACCCAAATCAATAACGACTCTATATTTCGTAACATCTCTGCGTGCGACGCGCTAGTTCTTGGTTCGATTCCCGGACTGGCATAAGACAGGTAATAAAATGATTGTTCTCAGGACGTGAGTTTTAGTGTTAAGTGCGGGGATTTGAGTCAGACTCTAGAAAAGCGTTTATTTGTGCAGGTGCCTTCGGGCGGCGTGAAAACATTCAAAACTTGGTTCGCTCCCAAGGCGTCCGCCAATCCGTACTGGAGCAGTGCTGTGAAGTATGCTCTAGGCCTCTTCAATGATAACCTTTTCTCACTACTGGGAGCTAAGTGCCATTGTGAAGAATTTTAGCAAACTACATTACAACTTATAAGTTCAAAAGTTCAATTTTGTGTTCCGGTTGATATTTATTAGCGGATATCATAACATAAGTACCTACGTCATATTAATAAATTATAGACAACATGAATGAACTTAACGCGTCTCTATCGGAGAAAGTTTAAACTACCTATAATTTGACGCCAGTGATACATCAAAGATTACCATCATAATAATATAATTAGTTTTTAAACACTTTTATTTGGGGCAGCCGCGCCGCCCGGCTCGAAAGTTGTTGTACTGACGTCACTATATTATGTGAAAGAATTATGGTCATTACCATATACATAAAATACTTTTTGTGTTCGTATTAGACTTTACTTTTAACTTGATGTTTGGGTTAGCTATCACTTACTCATCTAAAATTAAAAGGTATCAAAAACAAAGTTTAAAGCTATTTTTTCCCAACTAGGCGATTGAGAAGACTGGTTACCTGATGGTAAGTTATCACTAGTGGCGTCAGCATTTTTTTTAAAGTTTTAATTGAACTTGCAGTGTTTGTACCTATACTTTTTTGTTACACTAGGATTCCAGTTAGTAGTTAGGTACCCAGATGTTAGAATATTAGTTAGTTTGTTAGTAGGGATGAGGATTAGAACAGAGACTGTTAGCGATATAATTATTCCTTTTAGTTCTTGTAAACATAGGCATCGTAGACGCGTCTCCTGTCAGTCAAAAGTGTCAGATACAGCGAAATTTTGGGTTGCGTTGCAGTCGCGTAGCTCATAAATGGCGTGGTGTGAGAAAACCTTACAGATAATAAGAGTCTCGTTTTAATTCGATTACACAAGCGAAGCGTAGCTACCAAGGATAAAATAAGTACCCATTAAAATATTACTTTAATACGAACGGAATAAGGATTTCTTAGACTAGCTGCCTTTGAACAATATTACTATTATACTAAAATCCTAGACTAATAAATAGGTAAAGCTGAAGAGTTTGTTTGAACTAACTAATGTTAGAAAGTACTGGTTCGATTGGAACAATTATTTTTGTCTTGGATACCTAGTCGATTTATTTACTTTAGAACATCTTAAGAACATCACGCTACGACCAATAGGAGTGTAGAAAAGTTTCCCGAAGCGAAGCGAGTGCGTCTACTAGTACTTAGTCTATAGACTAGGACTAAATAATAAATTAAGGGAACATTCCATTAGCTGCTTTCGTTGCAGCTACTAGATTTACGATTAATTTTCTCCTTAAATCGTAATCGATAAAATACATTTTTATTTAAATTTAAGCGTTAATACAGTGAAAATTGTTATTGGCTTGTTATATCATCGAGATTAGCATATTATGACGTCAGTTAATATTAATTATCATGCAAGTTTAAAGGATAACGAAACTTAAAGACGGCAATGCCTCATCAGATGACAGGCCGTTTGACGTACGCTTGTGACGTTAACGTTTTCGAGAAAATGAAGTGAGGTGTGGAATTAAGCGAAATCAAGTAAAACTAAATGAATATGTAAATTGTTGACGTTTTAGAATGTGAGAGAGTCTCACTAGTCGTCGCACAAATAATTAACAAGTCGAAAACTTAACATGACTTTAGATATAATATTGTTACGTGTCAGGAGTAATGGGTTCGAGAAAATGCCAAAATGTACCACAAAGACTTTTATTGTACTCGTAGATACACAAATTACACGATGTACACAGTACACACTAAAACACTCTGCACGAAGGTACTAGTAAACACACTCGTCGAACACTGTATCGCTCGTAGAAATCACTTCACTTCTCACTGGTATCGCTCGTAGGTATCGCTGGTATCTTCCTGGTTTCGCTTCCGAAACTAGAATGTCCGCACTTGACCGATCGCCCCTTTTTATACCACTCGCGCACCATTCACGCCAATCCAGAACTTTCTCGCTAATTCCGGACGGACCAGATTCGTCTAAAATTCTAGTATGTTCCTTGCAACCGACGTTCGCCCTTATGACTATTGCCGTAATGGTCGAAGCGTCGTGCGCGTGCGTTCTTTCGAGACGGCCGTCCATTGTTCTATTGTTTCGCCTGGCATGTTTATGGCCCCTATTGTTTATTGTTTAGCGAGGTACGCCAGGGCTGTCTCAATATTTTAGTAGGTAATCCATAAGGAAGAAATGTTAGTAGGTATATTTTTTTCTGTATTTTTTAGGTTTCCGTATCCAAAAGTCCGTCCGTCCGTCTGTCACCAGGCTGCATCTCATGAACCGTAATAGTTACATAGTTGAAATTTTCACAAATGATGTATTTCTGTTGCCGCTACAACAACAAATATTAAAAAACAGAATAAAATAAATATTTAAGTGGGCGCTCATACAATCGACGCATCAGCGATAGTTAGTTACCTTTCGGTCCAAGAGATGGCGTTGTGGCTACTATGTCGCTACAAAAAATAAAGTAAATATTTATGTGAGGCTTTCATACAACAGACCAGATTTTTTTGGCGTTTTTATACATAATGGTACGGAACCCTTCGTGCGCGAGTCCGACTCGCACTTGGCCGGTTTTATTAATATTAAATTAGATTTATAAACTAATGAACGGATTTAAACAAATGATTCATGAGTAGAGACTATTTAAACTGAGTAAATTAGGGATATTAAAAAAATAGAACTCCTGAAAATTCCAATAATGGCAAATGAAGTGTAATTTAATACATTTACAATTTCTGACGATACCTTGGACCTTGGAACCCGTGAGCATGCTTGATACCAAACGAATAATCAATTCTGATGAAAAAAATTGCTGATTTAAATAAAACATGTTACAAATTTTATGGAAATTGGAATCTTAAGTTAGGGGTAAAACTTTTTATGATATGAAAACTTTTTTATGACATGTCGCGGGCTCTAGTTAGTAGTTAAAATTGTTATTGGACATATCTAAACTGATTAGCCACCGACATGATTAATAATACAATATCTCTATCGCGTAATTGGTTTTCGGCGCTGCATTCAATCGATTAAAGGTACGATCTAAGTATTTAAGATTATTAAACGTCGATCGATATCAATCAATTTCACAAATCACTTATTATTATCGGCTCCTTCTATTACACGTATGACAAAGAACAAAAGAAGTCTAGACTAAGTTCCAACGATCGACCATCGCCCATACAATCAGTGAGATAAGTCATCGAATCATGTTTTCTTTTAGCACTTTGTTATTGATTAAATGTTTAAATATTTACATTATATTATTAACTTCGTGTACACGGTAACAGTATAAAAAAGTTATAAATAATTAATGTTGTACAAAGGTAACTACTGCTTATTTCTCATGAAATCTCTTCGAGTAGACCTAAGAAAAGTGCATTTAACGTGCACATCTGTATATCGATATGTATAGAAATATTACGTTATAAAATTATACTACATATTGCAAACTACATATTGCAAAATAAAAATGTAACAGATATTTACTATTATTTTCCTTATTATAAATTACTACAATAAATTACTACAAATATTTACATAAATTAAATAGGTAAATAACTGACATACTTAGTGATTGTGGGACTCGAACTAGACTCATTCTAGCGATTCGATTTTTAAAACCAATCGATCACTGCTTGCCATAACATAATTAAAATCATCACTTGGGGTTTTTGATGATCTAATGTCTAGATGGACATAAGATCATCAAAGCTTGGGATGTAGCTCAATAACAATGTTTTGTTATCATTTCATATTTATATTTAAACATCATGACTAAAATAATATATGCTTAGGTTTTGATATTCTTTATCAATATCCGACGCAATAACAATATTACAATACTGATGCCATCTTGGCGTCGAGATAAAAGTTCTAGGGCGTAGCCGTTCTGATAATGCAATAGAGATATAAATAACGTTATCGATTAATCTTTTTGATGTCCCCTATAGCATAAACTGAACGTTTATCATTAAGTTACGTCCATAATGTTCGTTTCTTCGGTAGTCCGTAATTTTTCTTCCTGGGACTCCTCTTCATCATCATCTCAACCAATTATGGCCCACTATTGTGCACTGTCTCTTCTGTTATATTGTCTGTCTCTTCTTTCATCATAATTTTATTTGTGATGCGAATAATTAACTTCTCATTACCTACTTATTAATTATTTTAATTTAAGTACTTATTCCCCTTCCTATTTTTTATATTCTGTTAATGAATAATCCGATAATAAGCTGTAATCAATAAATGATTTACTGAAAATACCTTGGGAGGAAAAATATTATACATGCGGTCTGAAGCACTGTTTGTTTTGTTTGTTTGTTATACGCTTGCATAAATTATAATGTTAACAGGAAAATATAATAAAAATAACGATAATAATAAACGCTAACTCGCTCATACTCATGCTCCTAGGATTTCCTGAGCTGGTTGGCAAGGATAATACGAACAAGTACAAAAACCCTTAAACCTTTAATGGAGAAAATTTAATTAATAGTGTTTGGTTTTGCCACGAACTTGCAAACTTTCATCGTTTGACCTTCCTTGTGAGTAATTTTTGGAGCCTATAGCGCGAGCGAACTTATTGCGCTTTCGGAGCGCTATAATGAAGAGTTCTTCAGGAAAGGTGTTTAAAGAGTCCTCCTTCAGGGTTGGCATAACACTGGTGATTCCCCTGGTATTGCTCTTGTCTATACTATATTACGAACATGATCACTTACCATGAAATGGCCTGAAACTTAAACACAATGACAGACTACTAAAAATATGTTGGCATCTTTATGACCATCGAAGTAATATTAACTTTTATTTGTAGGAAGGTTTAAGTACCATAGATATGAATCTTAAAACTTTTTTATTGAGTTTTGCAGGAAAATGTGCGTAGAATTAGGTGCTCTCTCGTATTATTGTGAGCATCCGTTTCATAGAAAATTATAGCTGCTTACCGAGAAAAACTATTGTTCAAGAATTCGTTAGCTATTGGAAAGCGGGTACGAGTAAGTTTATTAATAGACGTGTAGTAAAACTTATTTACTATCAAAGTAAATGTATTTTCATAATAAACAATAATAACCTCATTCAATTGGTTCCGCAGACACAGAATTTAGATTTGTTAGATGGGTAGTTTTTATCAACAATTATTTATTAGAAACACTTGAGGTTAACTGGCGATGTATTCTTGAATGGTAAATTAAACTCTTGATTTGAAGTAACCAACCAGCAAATCCTGTGAAAAATTGAGTATCAGACTAATAGTTTTCGGTAATGTTCTTAAAGCCGTGTGTGAACTCTACAAATTTACTCTTCATCCGCGTAGCAAAGCTTTACCCTTCACAGGAGGGAGCTGAGGACATAGAATTACGATAAAATTGGATAATATTATCACTAAACATACCAATATGTAAACGTAACAATTTGCACTCTATCAGGTAATATGCCAACGACTAGAGGGATTAATTTCGATATCACTGGCGTGATGGTTGAGTAAGCTGCTATACTTGATTATCATTTATGTTTTATATTAGGATATTTAAAAATAAGAGAATTTATAATAATATATTATGAATAACTAACTTTTTACAAAAAAATAACTAACATGATAAATAGAGATAACCCAAAATCTCAATACACTAGATTTTGATTTAAAAAAAAATATACAAAATCCGAACACCCAGTGAAAATTTACCTATGACCATACATTAAATATGCGTTATTAAGAATATCTCAAGAACTACCCGTCACATGTCGCCCAAACTGATACGGGACCAGACGTGAAGCACTAGCTTTAAAATAAATAAAAAAATGCAGAGATATGAGGTAACACGCATACATTCGAAGTGAGAACCTCCTTGAAGTCGGGAAGTAATAAAAAGCTCGACTTTAATTTTTAAACTAATAATAAATACGAAAACATTGAGGAACAGTGCTGGATGCCATAGTGGGGTATGCTAAAATTTAAAAAAGTTGCATTCGAAATCCAAAATGGATTATTAAGTTACAGTGCGCTTAAACTGTTGGATTCCAACGACATGCATGCATGTCACGAATGCATAGTACGTTCACTTCGCTGGAATAAGTAAACGATGCAGAGTGCATTGAATTATAATTACGCATTAACTGATCCCCAACAGATATGAGGTGGTCTGAAAGAAAAATATGCTTTATCGCAAAGATAATTTATAGATACTTGGGTATCGTATTGGCACTATCAATATGTTTACTCAGGATTATACCAGGGATTTAATGTTCGCGGGCCGGCACATATAAATAAGTGCTCTTCTAATTTCCCCTCTTTGTTCCTCGCGGGGCTGGGGCTCTCACCCCACTTCGCAGTGCGATTAGTACTGTCTTCTCGGCGTGGACTCTCCAGTCCCGCCCACACATCCGCGTGAAGCTGTGAAAGCCACTAGGGCCAATAGCAACTAATCATTGGAAAAAAAAATCCCCTTATTGTAGTAAATGCTCTGTGAGATACGCAAGCATTGTGTTTTAATTATCCTGTTGATTCTCGTTACAAGCATGAACATCGTTCTTGCGTACTGTTTAGTGGTCTCCGTTTTGGCCGCCCCATCATTCGGTAGGTTGTTATTGATTTTTAACCGACTTCAAAAACTAGAGAGGTTCTCAGTTAGACGGTATTTTTACGTGTGTTACCTCATAAGTTGAGTTTGAGTTGGGTGAACCGATTTTGATAATTCTTTTTGTATTTGAAAGGTAGTACCTACACCTCTTCAGACCCTATTTATATCAGAGCGACATCTGACGGGTACTTTTTGCCTTATCTCTACTTATCCATTATGAAGTCTGTCTATCGACCCAGTGGCACAGTTACTAGGTTGTCAAGTTTTGTGATTCGAGTTCAAGACATATTTAATTTAAAAACATTTATCTTATTTCAGTGGAAGCGTCTTGTGGAGTCGTACCCATAACACAATGGGGTAAGTCGCCGTCTGCTCATATATCTGCCCTGAGGAAGCCAGTAGACCTGGTGGTAGTGACCCGTGGTGGTGGTAGTGACATAGTCACTGGGGCATGCGACAATGACCAGGACTGCGAGAGGATTGCCAACACACTCCGAAACATGCAGTGGGCACAGGGCAACAGAGATATTGGAGTGTCGTAAGTTAGTTTGAGCATTTCAATCATAATAGCTTTCACCAAATAACAAGTGCACATAAATACACACCCGAAAAATAAAGTTACTGTGAGAATAATTAAAAATACCCAATGGCTGCATCGCAATGCAAAACTAAACAAGGTGGAATTTAAAGAAAACTAGAAAGAAAACTAGTTTGGTTTACAAACCGCCCATTAGTTGGCGGTACAAAGGTATCGTGTATACAAATATACCGTGTATACCTCCCGAAAGGAAGCATTTTGCAAGGAAGTAAAATGCTTCCCATTTTCCGTTTTACTTTTGTAATAGCACTAAAGACCTTATTTAATTCTACCAACTTGGCTAACATTTGCACCTCCTGCCACCTTAGCAACATGTCTTGCTTACGATTACGATGTATGGATCATTTTATTAAGAGATATTTCTTTCTTAACCATAAAACTTACCATAAACCTTTGTTTCGCGTAAATGTAAACTGTAACCGATTTATAAATTGACTGTCGATCTATTCGTCGGAATCCTATAAATAGTTTCCTTTACAGGTACTTCACCAAGAATAGATAGACTGAACGTAATTGGCTTACGTAATTGTAAACTTTCCAGATTCCTGGTTGGTGAAAATGGGAAAATTTACGAAGGTGCTGGTTGGAGAGTTGGCGCCCACACTAGAGGATATAACGATCAATCCATCAGTATATCCTTCATTGGTGGTTTCAGTTGTAAGTTTCAAATTTTCTTTATTTATTACCCTATACTTTTAATAATGAATAATGAATCATTAAGGATCTATTGCTACTTAGATTTAATTTATTAAGGATTAAAAAAAAAGATTCACCTGTAAAATAATTGAGTGCAAGACGCACTCCATTTTTATTATAGGGCAATAAAATAAAATATATGTAGCATTACACACAACACAGATTGACCAATTTCAAAGCGGTTTTTTTTCATCCGGATCCCAGTTTCCTTGCGGTAGTTCTTAGCTATGTTTTTTAACTACTCAGCACGATTATCTTATTTTCATGTTTGTTTTACAGTCAGGGTTCCAAACAAAGCGGCTCTGGATGCCGCTCAGAGATTCCTGAACTGCTCGTTGAATGAGAGTTCTCTGTCCGCACAGTACAGGCTGATGGGCCACCGACAGCTCATCGGCACCGACAGCCCTGGAGACCCGCTCCAGAACCTCATTCAAACGTGGCCACACTGGGTCCACAACGTCGGCACCAGACCGCACTAGATAAGAGTATACGAGTACTAGACACTAAATAAATTGTTCAAAAGATAAATCAGACTAAAAATATGGGTGTTTACCCGTGGTCCCGTTGGTTTGTCCCATTAACGGGACCACGGGTAATTTTAATTCCCCATAGTCCCATTGCACTAGGGGTTACACTTTTATCGACTTTTTCAACTTCTGATATCGATATAATGTTTGAACCTCCTTAGAATAAAATAAAAATCCATGATAATGGCATATTGGAAACGTCAAAAGAGCATTCTTCTGACTATACTAGATAGAAAAAAAAACAGTTATTAGTTAGTTAACAGTACACAAAAGTTTATTAAGTATAAATGTTGTACAACAAAAATATTCTACATACATCAATATAATAAAGCATACATAAAAATGTAACAGACATTAAGTGATTTTTTCCTTAATATAAATAAGATACTACAAATATTTATTTATGTAAACTAAATATAAATAATAGTACATTATGATACAAGTGTGCGAAGTTGGTCATTACAGTCGAGGCGGTATTGAGCCCGAGCCGCAAGGCGAGGGCTGTAATAGAGCCAAGACTGTAATGAACAAAGCACACGCGTATCATACGACGTTTTTCAACACACTTGCGAGGAAAAAAACAATTAGGTATCGACATTTTTCAGTCACAAATCAGCAAATTATAAACGAACAAATGTTTGCACAAAATGGCGCGGTTTATTTTTTCGCGCGCCGTATCTTTGGTTGAATAACTATGCGCGCGCAGGTTAAGTCCAAGGCACCGAACATTCAGCCACAATATATTAAACTAAATAATTATGTACTTCTAATAAGAATTTACGGTAATTAATCATTTAAAATATTGTATTTTTTAAATGCTTTAATAGATAATTAGATGAAGTATAATCTTATCTTATCAGATTTTGACTAAGTACAACAAGTTTATTTATTTACAAAATAACAAATCTTTTGGTAACAACTTCTTTACGGATATTAAAAAAAAAGTGGAATAAGAAAAACACTAGTGCGGTAATGAAAAGTAAAACGCACTAGTGTGTAATAAACCGCATTCCGGGCGTAAGACTAAAGAAAAAATATCAACTTTACGAGCAAGTGTGTTGAAATAGTACATTATGATACAAGTGTGCGAAGTTGGTCATTACAGTCGAGGCGGTATTGAGCCCGAGCCGCAAGGCGAGGGCTGTAATAGAGCCAAGACTGTAATGAACAAAGCACACGCGTATCATACGACGTTTTTCAACACACTTGCGAGGAAAAAAACAATTAGGTATCGACATTTTTCAGTCACAAATCAGCAAATTATAAACGAACAAATGTTTGCACAAAATGGCGCGGTTTATTTTTTCGCGCGCCGTATCTTTGGTTGAATAACTATGCGCGCGCAGGTTGAGTCCAAGGCACCGAACATTCAGCCACAATATATTAAACTAAATAATTATGTATTTCTAATAAGAATTTACGGTAATTAATGATTTAAAATATTGTATTTTTTAAATGCTTTAATAGATAATTAGATGAAGTATAATCTTATCTTATCAGATTTTGACTAAGTACAACAAGTTTATTTATTTACAAAATAACAAATCTTTTGGTAACAACCTCTTTACGGATATTAAAAAAAAAGTGGAATAAGAAAAACACTAGTGCGGTAATGAAAAGTAAAACGCACTAGTGTGTAATAAACCGCATTCCGGGCGTAAGACTAAAGAAAAAATATCAACTTTACGAGCAAGTGTGTTGAAAAATGTATTAGTGCTTGTGGGACTCGAACTAGACTCATTCTAGCAATTAGATTTTCAAACCAATCGATCACTGCTTGCTATGGCAAGTATAGCAAATATGACATATGTTTATGGCATACCTAATTACGAGTACAATCATCACATGGAGCGCAGCTCAATAACAATGTAATAATAGGCTTTGTTATCATTTCATACTTATTCCAGCGAAGTGAACGTATTATGGAAATCATGACAGCATATGCTGTCGTTGGAAGCTAATAGAAACATCATGACTAAAATAATAAATGCTTAGGTTTTGATATTCTTTATCAATATCCGACGCAATAACAATATTACAATACTGATGCCATCTATATTAGCCGTTCTGATAATGCAATAGAGATATAAATAACGTTATCGATTAATCTTTTTGATGTCCCCTATAGCATAAACTGAACGTTTATCATTAAGTTATATCAATAATGTTCGCTTCTTCCTTTGTCCGTATTTATTTTTTCTGGGACTCTTCTTCATCATCATCTCAACCAATTATGGCCCACCATTGTGTACTCTTCTCAGTATTATTAATTGGGAATTTATTGTGACTATTCCCAAAATGAGAAGGTTGGGGCCAGAGTCCAACACTATAGTGACCAGGGATGTTATGGATATCCGTAACCGAAACCGAAACTATCGGATATCCGAAATAAAAATATATCCGTAACCGTAACCGTATCCGCTAAAAAAGTTTCGGATAATTTCGGATAAGGGCAGAGTTTTTGTTTCACCACTCACCATGTAAATATGGCATATTTGTTATTTTTAGTCGTAAATGAGTCAGATCAATATTTTTTGGTATCACCCTATCTAAATAGTAGGTAAGTAGGTCTCATTAACAGAGATGTTCGCATTGGTCTCATGGGAATACTAGTTCCCCATGCCCAGACACCTAAATAATAATAATATTAAAAACCGCATTAACAACCTAGTCAATTTATTAGTTAATATTGAGTATTTCACCAATAAAGTGAAGGAAAAGATTTGTACTGCGTACTAAATCCTTACTAATATTATAAATGTGAAAGTGTGTTTGTTTGTTTGTTTGTGACGCTTTCACGTCGCAACAAAGCTATTATATGGTAAGGTTTATGTGTGTGGGGATAGTTAGGAGGGTGGAGAGTGACGTAGGCTACTTTTTACCGCGGAAAAACATCCCATTCCCATGGGAAGATCGATGTTTTGTTCGTTGCTAGATATTTATTTTCGGAGTTGTTAATAGATGGCGGTAATAAAATTCATTTGCAAGTTCTGAATTACGCTATCAAATACTACATGTAATTTACTTAAGTCAAAAAAAAGCCTAAATGTAATAGGCTACTTTAGCTCTGCCTCGAGAACTCCCCGCTCCGGCTGTATTCAGTGTACCGCCCGCCCGCTGGCACTATCCTGTTGACTGATGTCCGTAAGTTGCTCAGCCAACAGGATAGTGCCAGCGGACCAGAGGGACCTTCGAGTCGAGAGCCTGGACGACTTCATCGAGAGATTGGCACGCAACATGTTCGGGCGTGTCAACGCGTCGCGGTTCCCGCATCTGCAGGACCTGGCGCCGCTCCACACCCGTCCACCGGACCGCTGGGCCTTCCCGCACGACTTGTTAAGTTATAATTAAGGGCAAAATGCGTCCAAAATCAAGTTTAATGTGGACATTTTTTGATCATGATAAACTTCTTCTTATTATAAAAAGCATTGTAATTTCAAGTGTCCCAAAATTCTCAGTTTCCCCTATCTGACTTATTCATTGTATTACCAAATGATAACCCAGACTTGATAGTAAATAATTAATTATAATCAAATTATTACATACTATTTTTTTACTTTAATGTAAACTATCCGAAACTTACGGATAATCCGAAATAATTAATATCCGTAACCGAATCCGAAACCGATATAATTTTATTCCTATATCCGTATCCGTATCCAGATCCGAAACTCCACATCCGTAACATCCCTAATAGTGACCAAATGCGGATTAGCAAACTTCACACACATTTGAGTTTTGCAAACTCTCAGGCATGCAGGATTTTTCATGACGTTTTATTTACATTGTGAAACGGATAGAATCAACATAACTCCGAAAAGTCAGCAGTACGTGTGTGAGCTGTGGGATTCATACTCGGACCTTCCGAGTAGGAGGTCGAATTCTGAACTACCAGGTAGGCTTTCAACGCTAAAACTATTTCTTATAGGAAGAAGTGTAGTGGTAGGAACCACTGATATTACTCTGAGACGACTAAAATATTGAGTATTTTTTATAACTAACTGATGAACGAGCAGACGAGCCACCAGTGGACAGAGTCAGAACATCAACGACATTATAGATAAAAGCATCTCTGATGCGTATCCGACCAAGAAAAATAGAAGAAGAAAGACAGAAAAATTGGCTATAAACACAGTTAAAGAATCAAGTTTAGTGAAAGTATCTTAGTCAATTTAAAAATGTTATAGGCACACAATCCATATTGTATGCCCACAGCAGAAAGAAGGTAGGAAGTTACTAAGTATGTTTACCTATGCGTTATTCCCGTTGGCTCCCATTCCCGTTCTCATCCGTGCCACTAAACCCCGAATTCCGATTTTACAGATAGGGTAATCTTTAACTTTAATGCTGGCCTTTCACAAGTCGGTTAATTAGGACTATTTGAATCATCCATAGGTACCTAAGTCACGTAACATCAATAGGACAAGATTTGGAGACCGTCTACTAAATTTCTGGGTTTTGTGTGGGCGGTAATTAGGGCCGTATCTCAGCGGTTCTCAAATTTACGTGGGCCGTAAAGCCAACTCGGCTTTTATACATATTATAATTAAAGAGCGTTTGAAACAATCAACCGCAAAAAGTTAATTTTAGAACATGTTTTCAATTGTGTCATTAAGGGGCTCGGCTAATTTGTCGCTCGAAGGAATCTTTCTGTTTATTTTATTCTGTGAGTTGTAAAGTGAATATAGCTCACGTAAAACTGTTTAAATACTATTTAATATAAAATTCAAAATGGCAGATTAATTGGAAAGAATACTGTTTTTTTTAATATATTTATTACGAGTCTCGATGGCAAGTGTCTACCATTTGAGAGTCGTTGAATTGTAGTAGGTAGCTATGCAATTATAGTCTAACTTCAGGGTCCTATTCAAAGTAGATGTAAGGGTTCATTACAGAGAGTTGGGGAAGACTAAGAAAGGGTTTTGAAAATTCATCATCTAAAGCTGAAAAAATGTAAAGTGCACATAGCTCTTCGGCTCGCGTTGTTTTTATACCTAAGTCGCCAAAAATTTGGAATTTGCACTCTACGCTAAAAATAAATCTATTCCCTGTGCTTACAGTTCAAATTCTCATCGTCAATTTGCAACAAGAACGGAAAGCTGGCATTTGTGTGGAATGCAATACAATACAATACTCTTTATTGTACACCAGAGCAAGAAAATAACAGAGTGAGAACAACACTGAATTTGTACAAACGCGGTCTTATCGCTAAAGAGCGATCTCTTCCAGACAACCAGGGCTTGAGAAGTTGTGATTTGAGGATAGAAAATTCTAAAAGGCCGGATGTACCTACTAATAACATTTTGAGTAAAAAACAATTGAGACGTTGAAAGAAAAGAATATAAAATCATATCGAACTTTAACCACTAAAACGCAATACCTATAAGTGATCATTAGAGTTAAACAACAGCGGGCGCGTACGGTAGTTGTAGATAATGCTATCTAAATTGTAATATAGGGTGGCATAAAATACCCGTGACTAACCCCTGAAAAAATAAGTAGGTAGGCCATGAGGTAGGCATTGGAGTAGCGAGATGGAGTACGTTCTAGACCCCTTTAGTTACGTGGTGAATGTGGAGATACTACATCATCCTAAGTGGGCAGCGAACAATCAATTTCATGTTTATTCAATTTCAAGTAGGTCTAATGTCAGTTTCAATAGAAGATTAATGTCTACTAAACAGAAAACTAAAATATGAAGTAAAGGTAGGGCTGTGATGTAAAATAGGTATAGTTATCGAAATGGAATCAAATAGTCCAATATAATTCAGGGTTACGATGGGTTACTGGGGCAGTTTATCTTACATTATGCAAATGGTTGCTCATATCAATCAGGCGTCAATAAATACTGTTCAAATAGATTTCATAACATTTCGAAAGTTAATAATAATAAATAGACATTATTTTTTAGCCCTGAATATGAATATGAAATATGTAAATCTAATTACGACAAATAAAAGTAGCTCTGTTACAGCCCGAAAAACTGACGTAAAAACGGACTAACCACGTGATGGTAAGTGACCATCGTCACCTATGAATTGCGCCTTGTGTGCAGTTATAGCAAATAAATCGATTTTCAGCTCGTGTAAATAATCTTCCCACTTGTGACATACTATGTAAGATTTTTAAAGGTATCTGTTTTAAGTCTTCTTCTTTAAATGAAGTAGGTATTAGGTACATACCTATAAATTATTATTAAACAAAAATATCATCCACACACAATTGGCCTGTGGCAATATTACCCATCGACATCGACATTATTGCCATCGCATTAATAATAAATTACCTATTTTGTATCTTACGCTATTATTTTGATAAGATCATATTATTTATAAGAAATCTAGTCAATCTGTTAGAGCCGCATTCGTAATTAAAATAATGCATTAACGTTAAGATGATATCTAACGTTGATAAAATTTGCGGATGCTAATTATTGATTGTAGTAAAGTCAACTATCGAGAATTCACTCCGTCAACAAACAGTGCATATATCTATACAAGGCTGAACTAATTACACGTAAATTTTATTAATACACTCTTTAATATTTCAGGTCGGATTTGTTAAAGAAGACTGGCACTGTAGTTACTGGTCAGTTTAAAAATCAAAATGATTTTACCGACTCTTGTAGTCTTCGCAGTCGTCCACTCTGTTGGTATGTTATTTAAATATTTGGTTAAATATTAATGATAATCTTTTTTTGTTCTTTAACTTTTTTCATGTTTTCGAAGGGGAAACTCTCTAAGACTAGACATTTTGTTTGCTTTGTCCAGCAGTGGGACATAGAGTTGGGATTACGATGCTGATATGGAACTTCTTAATATAATGTGCTTGTATATAATAATGCAAATAAATATATATGCAAAATATACAGATCAATGTTTCGAATATCGGAAATTATTATTAAGATATTATAAAATCGAACATTTAATTTAAGTTTTTCTCACAACGCCTGATGAACAGAGAGAGCAAATTTTAATTCCGGCGTTTTGTATGCCTGGGAACCCTAGCGTAGTTTAACTTTGATTTTCTATTCCCGGTATGGGTGTATCCGTTTTTGTCTTGTTCACACAACCATTCTTAGGGCTGCGAGTGTGTATATTAATTTATATATTATATATTAATTTATATACCGACTTATGTAGTATATTTCTGCGGCATTCCGTCACACTTTCGTATCCGTAATTGAGGAACGCTCTGCTCTTTGGAATACAAATAGGACAAGTGACTATCACTTTAAAAATACTTAAATGTGTTCATTCTAAAACAGTAAAAAAATCGTCGTCTGTTGTCAAAGGAAAATAGTTCCCATCAGGGTTCATAATCGTAATAAGTGAATGAATACAAAATCTTCTTAATTTATTTTTATCTATTTAACAATAACAGTAAAGTGCTCATAGCCCGGCGGCTTGCGTCGATCCTAAGCGATCGACAAAGTTAAGCAACAGCGGGCGCGGTCGGTAGTTGGATGGGTGACCGCTAGTGGCAAAAATTTCTTGAGCGCTTCCGTGCTTCGGAGGGCACGTAAAGCCGTCGGTCCCGGTTGTTATCGATTGATAGCAGTCGTTAAGCCGTGTCGGAGGGCTTCGGGCGGCTTAAAAACTTTCGACACTGGGTTGGCCACTAACCCCTCCCATTGGAGCAGCGTGGTGGAGTATGCTCTAGGCCTCCTCAGTAATGAGGAGAGACCCGTGCTCAGTAGTGGGCCATAAGTGGGTTGTAGCTTAGCTTAACAATAACAATAGTGCAAAACTTTTTGTGCGATGCAGGGTACCATTTCTAATAACTCGTCCAGTACTGTTCACTATCGTAGATATGGTCACCTGATCCAAAGCTTTGTACGAAAACGCATCATGCTGTAGGTTGCTGGTATGTATCAGCTAATAAAATAAAATAATTTGCCAGTGGAAGCGGCAACATACACATGCGGCGTGATACCCATCAACGTATGGGGAGGGTCCGCATCAGGACACGTAACAGACCTTCGGAGGCCAGTCGGCCTGGTGGTGGTGACGCACACCGTCACGTCGGCCTGCTCCACCAACTCTGGCTGCCAGTCCATCGCTCGGGCGCTCCGCAACGCTAACAAGCAGCAAGGCCTCAACGATATTAGCCTGTCGTGAGTTTTTGCACAAGGTGTCTGTACCAGAGGTCAGGACGATGGTCTTACAGTTTTTAACTGACTTTAAAATGAGGATGAGGTTCCTAATTCGACTGTTCGTTCTTATGTTTGTGATACCATAAGCTTAACTTGATGTATCTATTTTGACGATACTTTTGAAAGGTGGTGCTTGTCATGTGATCATTCCATTTTTTGTGCAAGATAATGGCAAATGGGTTTTAAGTTATCCGGTATAATGAATATTTAATTGACATTAGTTACTTGTAGACACTAATAATCTGTACATACCTATACTTTTAATGTCGCTTCTTTTACGCAGTTTCTTAAAAATAAGATCAAAAATTTTAATACCATCATTCGTCTCGTTTCGCTTGTTGAGAGTAGACGTGTACGCGGCTCATCGATACTTTATTACGTTAACGTTACAGTAATCTCCGCTCTGTTATAAGTATCTTAGTGCTCATTATCCTGTCAAGCATCCGGCGCGGTGTGCAGTGAACATCGCATAAATCATCATTTTATCCTTGTCTAACACTGCTGCACCGCGAAGTTGCAGCGCGCGGGAGGGACATTTGTTTGTTGTACTTTACCCCGCGCAACGTACAACCTATATCTTCCGTACGTGTCGCACTCATTGAAGATGTCACTACAACACAGCCCGCCAGGTACATGTAAACAACAATCACTATCTAACCCAGACATACCTACGTGTATTGAACAAAAACGCATTATTACAACGCGGAAACGTAAACAAGTGGAGGAAAGTAATCTGGATACATGGTTACTGGACTGGAACACAGGTCGGATGGCTTGCACGATCTCATCACAGCAGCTGTGAGGTCCGTTTTAACATCCGAGTTCTCATCAATTACGGATTCACTCAAAAATATCTCGGCAACAATTGAGACGATTGCCGCCGACAACGTGACCATCAATAGTTCATTAAAAGAGGTAAACAATAGACTAATTGACATGGAAAACAAGTTGTTACACATGGAGGAACGTCAAAATACTTATGAAAACCGTCTCAAGTTACTGGAGGACAAAATATGTGACACTGATACCGGTTCCTGCGCCGCTTCATTGGAACGGACAACAGCGCTCGAGAACAAACTGGCTAATTTAGAACAACAAGCCAGAGAGACTAATTTAGAGATTTCTAATCTTCCAGAGAGACGAGGAGAAAACCTTGTGACAATGGCCATGCATCTTGGAACTCTAATCGGATACACTATCAACCAGCGTGACATATTGTCGGCTCACCGAGTTCCCCACGCAGATAATAAAGATGGACGACCGAAGAACGTTATTATAAAATTATGCTCCAAAATATCAAGAGATAATTTTCTAGCAGCTTTCCGTTTAAAAAAAGGCATGGATTCGGCGAAGTTATCAATTCCAGGTCGCAGTCACACTATATATGTCAACGAACATCTGACGCTGAAAAATAAAATTTTATTTCGGGAATGTCGAAACAAAGCTAAGGCCCTGGATTACAAATACGTGTGGGTTAAACATGGCAATATATTGGTACGTAAGTCTGACAACTCACCTGTCTTTGCTATTCGCTCTCACAACGACCTCAGTAAAATTATTTGAGCATATTATACAAGCACATACCTGTATAGGTTATGTAATTTTCTGGTTACCACTAATTCTCCCACCGTTAAATATATATAATAATTTAAACAGTTTTAATTATAGTTATAAAGATATTGTTAATTGTTTGTTACCTACTGAATTGCATTTACTTTCTTTAGATAATAATCACGTAGTTGATGTAAGTTTGGAGTTAAGTTCGATTCATACCTTAATTAAACGAATATTTTTTCACTACCACATTTCTTGGTTGCAAGTATTGTGTTTTCACATTATTAATACGTTAGTCGTGGCTTTTAAGCCAATTTTTTTTTTTGTTTATGAAGTAATTTTTACTTGTTTGTTTTTCTTTTTTCAATATACAGTGATACTTAAAATATACCATATTATTAAGGTTATACATAACATGTGTTACCACAAGTGTATACAGCGACATGAACTTACAGCTATTAATACACATTTAGAAAATAGTTACTTATGCGAGGAACGTATTTTATTTCTTATCTTTTTATATTTATTCTTTCCTGAACGTATTTATTTACCAGTATTCTACAGTTTCTTAATTAACTCTAATTTAAACTCCTTTCAACACTTATCAGTACCACAATGTATTATAAGCTATAAAATTCAATAATAACCTTTCAATTTATTATCAAAACTGTCGTGGCATAAAAACTAAATTACATACACTATATATTAATATTTTACTACACTCATATGATATTATCGTCTTAACCGAAACGTGGTTACACGCAGACATTTTTGACAATGAAATAATCGACTCCCGTTACTTAGTATTTCGCAGCGACAGACACCTTGGGGCTTCAGGCCGGTGCGATGGTGGTGGTGTGCTGGTGGCTGTATTACGCTCGCTGGTTACCATGCCCAACTGTGGTTTTGCCACAGCACAACCAAGGTTTGACTTGACTCGGCCCGCTCCCATTATTGATCAGCTCATTCTGGATTTAACTTTTGGTACGGATCATCACATTATTTGCGCAGCATATGTTCCCCCTGGACAAACCGAAGAGGTATACTGCAGTTACTTCTCATACCTTCAAGAAATGATTTCATGTATGTCTGATGCTAATTACTATTTGATAGGGGATTTAAACCTTCCACAATTACAATGGAATGGTGCATGTGACGAATTTGAATATATGAAACCCTTATACCCAAGCTTCAAACCCGCCAAGTATGTGATCGAATTCCTAACATATATAAATGGTTTTCAGTATAACAACCTTAAGAATAAATCGGGCAATATTCTAGACCTATGTATATGTAATATACCAAACTGTAAGCTATTTCCTGTGCTCATCCCGCTTGTGCCCATAGATGATTATCACCCACCTTTTTATATATTGATACCGACTTCATTTAAAGATACCTACATGCTATGTCCCTCTTTTAAACAGATTTGCTTTAGAAGCGCTGACTATTCAATTATAAATTCTGAACTAAATAATATTGACTGGTGCAACCTCTTAGCAAATAAATCTACTAATGAAGCGGTTGATGACTTTTATGAAGTAATCTACCGAATTATTCATAAGCATATACAAACAAAAATTATTAGTCTGTCTACATTCCCGCCATAGTTTAATTCCTCACTTATACATATGTTTAAGGATAAAAATAAAGCTTGGGTAAAGTGGAAGAAATACAATAACATATCTGATTATGAGATATTTTCTAATTATAGGGACAGATTTGGTAATTACTGTGCTATACGTTATAAACGTTACATGGAGAACGTTGAAGCAAGTATAAAAAATAATGTTAAATATTTTTGGAAATATGTATCTACACGCAAAAGCCGTAAACAAATTCCTAGCAGTGCTTACTACCGTAATAATGATGCATGTGAACCGTCTGCCATATGTAACTTATTCTCTAATTACTTTTCTTCGGTTTTTGAACCTTCCGCGGTTTGTGATAATTTTGACTTATCTAAAGTAATCCTATCAGTGGAACATAAATCTGACATCAATTTATTTGATATTCATTTATCTATAGAACAAGTTAGATGCGAACTCAATAAATTAGATGTTACTAAAGGTGCTGGAGTGGATAACTTACCCCCATTTTTTCTTAAGAACACGGCACCATCAATATCATTACCGGTACAAATTCTTTTCAACTTAAGTTTGCGGGAAGGTATATGCCCTAGAATATGGAAAACTGCTCGCGTCGTTCCCATACATAAAGATGGTGATAAGAAAAACGTCGAAAATTATCGACCAATATCTATACTGCCTGTTCTGTCGAAACTTCTTGAAAGACTAGTTCATACAGCTATTTACCCTAAATTGCACACAATAATCATCCCTCAACAACATGGTTTTGTCCGTAGACGATCTACCACAACCAATATGCTTGTTTATACAACCGACCTTTTTGATAACATGGATAATAATCAGCAAACGGATAGTGTATATACAGATTTCCGTAAAGCATTTGACAGAGTAGATCATAAAATATTATTAGAAAAAATTGCCTACAATGGAATTCGTGGTAATTTATGGCGATGGTTTAAATCTTACATAACTAACCGCTCTCAGCAAGTAGTCATAAATGGTTTTGAATCTAACATGGTTACTATTACTTCTGGTGTCCCTCAGGGTTCTATTTTAGGACCCTTACTTTTTAATTTGTATATTAATGACATAGGTCAATGTTTTCATCACTGTCGGTATTTATTATATGCAGATGACCTTAAAATCTATAACACTGTAAATGATTACGCTGACCATCGAAACTTCCAGCTTGATCTCGACCGTCTATCATCTTACTGTAGTCGTAATAAACTTATGTTAAATATTAATAAATGTAAAACAATTACCTTCACTCGTAAAAGAATTTTTAGTAATTATTCGTATCAGCTCTGCAATGCCACTATTGAAAGAGTACAAATCATAAAAGATCTCGGAATTAATTTAGATAGCAAACTTACTTTTGACATACATATTGAGCAAATCACAGCTAAAGCCTTCAAATTATACAAATTTGTAATACGTTCCTCTCATAATTTTAAAAATGTATCTACCTACTTATATTTATACAAAACACTAATCCGCCCACAAATAGAATATGCAGTTACTGTATGGAATCCCTTCTACGTCTGTTATCAAAATTGTTTGGAAAATATTCAGAAGAAATTCTTGCGCTGTATGCACTTTAAATCTCATCATGTATACTTAGACTATCCGCAATTATTAAAATTGTATTCACTTCTGGATTTAAAGCAACGACGATTGTTCCTTGATGTAAGTTTCTTGTTTGATCTCTGTAATAACCGCTATGACTGTTCGGCCTTAGTCGACAGGTTACACTACCGAGTTCCTACTCGAGCTCTTAACAGGCAATCTCGTATTAACTGCCCCTTTGTTACGCCTACCTGTCGTACTAACGCTGGACTACGCTCACCATTATGTCGTGTAACTCAGTCATATAATTCTAAATTCAGTTCAGTTGATATATATAATTTATCTAAATTCAAGTTTAAATGTCAAATCTTAAAATTGCTCCAAGAAACTGTTTAGACTTTCTCTTCGAATTTATTATTTTATAGTCACATCTCATTAGCTTAATATCATTATTCTGATTTTTATCTGCTTATGGTAGTTTAAATATTCCTCAGCATAATAGATACCTACACTCAAGTATAATTTGATCTCTGAAAAGTATTTGTAAAAGCCAACCTCGATTTGACTTTTTTTTCTCATTAATTCACGTTTTGTTTTTAGATGACCGTTAGCTAATCTACTCTCAATCTTATCAGTAATACGTGGTCAACGGTGTTGGTTTCACAATTAAATATCTTGTATTTTGTATAATATTTGTTACTTAAGACACATTGTGTTACTGTTTGTTGATCCTAGAAAATAAAATAAATAAATAAAATAAAATAAATAAATACCAGCACTGAAAAATCGCATACTAAATAGTCATATTCATATGAAATTTTATAGTCAATGCCTATGTTGGTAACTAACTCTTAATAACTTCATTCCAACGATACCTTCTTCGTAGAACAATGAGTAGTTTGGAAGTAATGAGTTAAGTTTTGGTTTCTTTTATAATGAAAAGATGAAAGAAAATCTACATTGCATCTGACATATTATTATTAAAAATTTAATTTTCCATCCACGTCTTTGCCAGCGCAGAATTTTTGTTTCAGTTTATTCCTCTTTTACTCGCTCTTGGGGAGGAATTTTAGGCATTTAAATGTCTTTCGCTATAACGGTTAAGGAAAATATGGTGAGGAAACCTGCATGCCGGAGAGTTCGCAAAACTCAAAGGTGTGTGAAAAGTCCGCCAATCCGCACTTGGCCAGCATGGTGAAGCGACCCGTGCCCAGCAGTGTGTCAGTTATGGATAGCGATGATGAGCTTTGCTGTCTGTCAGTCACTGAGTCATGAAAGGGGTTTGTACATTATAGGTACTGATTATCTAAAGGTAGCCTTCTGAATGGAAGATTTCCATTTGGAAGTGCCTCCATACATTTAGAAGCATTCCAAAATTTCAAAGATTTCCTTTGGAGGTTCCAAATGGACGTATAGTCAATGGCTACCTTAACTAGGTATGTGTTTTTAATTAAAAAAAGGTTGTTATTTTATATTTCGATAAGATTGTGTTAAGCTGATGATTTGACTGACTAATAGGTTCCTGGTTGGCGGTAATGGAAATATTTACGAAGGAGCAGGGTGGAAGGTTGGTTCTCACACCCTCGGATACAACGATAAAGCCATCAGCCTATCCTTCATCGGTGACTTTAGGGGTAAGTTTCTACGAAAACTCCTCGAGTTACTTCAGCATCCGCAGCTTCAGCATTTTTTTGTTTAACTCCGCCTGTCACACATGGTCACAAAAGTGTTACCCCACTCCCCTTTTATGACGTCACAGATTTTATACTTTTAGCAGAGAATACACAAGATAATTGTTTTAGTTTTTCATTGAAGTTTAAATTTAAGAGTTGGCCTAATGTTATATTTAGACTCTCTCCCTAACCCTTTATCTGTGGCTTAATTTTTGAACGGTCCCTTAACTTATTAGGTTCTTTAAATACATCTGCTTGAAAATTTCAATAAACTATTATTGTAAGAATATTATTTGGGTGCCCTATTTCAACGATGGCTGTGAATTCGACCGACAACCTTATAACCGCGTAGACTAGTTGGTAATGACCCTACCATGGACCCTACCTACAAAGCGTGAGATTCGGGATTGATTTCTGACCGTAGCGGATATTTTATGTCACAGATAATTATTTTTTATTCTCGAATTTTGGATGTTAGTGATATGGTATGTGTGTTTCTATGCATCCCTCTACATAGGGAATCCTAGTAGTTATTTGACAATGACAATTTGACTTGTTTATTTGGTTACAGATGTAACACCAACGAACGCCGCACTTACAGCTGCTGAGAAGTTCCTGGACTGTTTTGTGAACAACCGGAACCTTACCCAGGACTATATGCTCATGGGTCACCGACAACTCGTTGCTACCATCAGCCCTGGAGACGCGCTTATGGGCGTCATACAAAAGTGGCCACATTGGACAATGAATGCTGCCACCAGACCACACCAAGAAAGAGAACACGCGCGATAATTAAAAAGCACTGTTTTTCCACGTAAATAAATAAAAAATAATAAGTAATCATCGTTATCTAACTACAACACTCTACGAAGAAATTCTTGTAAATATGCGTGTAGAACGTAAGTACACGAATGCAATGTTGTACAAGTTTAACAATGTGGCTCATTATAATATTTGAAACTTGAAAACTGCTTTGCATCTTAACCCGAAGCAGTCTCAGCCCACAGGCCTAGCTTGATCCCACGAGTATGTGTGATCGACTCAGTTAAGTAACATAAGCTAGATGGGTGACCGCTACTGGCAAAATTACTTGAACGCTTCCTTTTTTCAGAGGGCACAAAGAAATAATATACAAATGTATAAACAAACGGAAATTCTATCATTTTTTTGGGTTTGATTACGGATACGTTATGACGCACCCTTTATAATATGTAGTTTTATCATTAGGTTTTTTATATTTATTTATTCATCATCATAACTGTTCCACCAGTTTTGACTCCTAGCAGGCAAGTAGGTACTTAATTACACAATAATAGTACATCTATTACAAAACTCTTCTCCACGAAAAACAAATACAATAAACAAAATTAAATAGTACTATAATCCTTGTTAATTGATTACTTACCCACATTATGTGATACACTTTCCGTATGTCACAACACTCACAACCTAGGTACCTACTTAATTTATCGTAAATATAGGTATTGGAGATAGCGAAGATACGAAGGTCAATACGAATTAGTAATACGTCTGATTAAGTGGTCTAAAAATAAGAAATTTGGAATCTAGCAAACAGCAATCTTAACGCTAATGATTAGCGACACGCGCCAGACAACCTTTCAGTACTTTCAGGTCGTTTATTTACTAGCTGGCATTGCTATGGGAATTTTACTAAGGCTACTGACACACTTGCTCATATTTAATGCTCTTAAGTGCCTATGCTGGCATAGTATTTTATAAAAGGGCAAAATAAATACGACTCGTGTTACAACTTCGGATACATTTTATTGAATGATGAAAGTATTAACAACAACAAATCTTCCTTTGCTGTCGTCGTTCCATTTTCAAATAGGTACCGGTCAGGTCGCTGGCAAGTAACATTTTAATAGAAAACCTGAAAATAAAGAAATCTGACTCCTCTCCTCTCCAATCCATTAAAATACTACTCTCCTCAAAAGCACCGCTTCTCTCAATAGCACCGCTTCTCTCAATAGCACCTCTCAACTCCACATCTGGCATCACCAGTATGCCAAAACTGCCCTCGCTTCAGCACATCTCATATCACCACTTCCTGTAGTCATTTCTCCTCCCAGTTGTTATAGCACAAGCATAAATATCCTTTGTTACAAATTTTTGTATCTGTTTACATTTACCAGCAATGAGCATGCTAGTTCTGAGCAAATATATTGGCTAAATCTGATCTTCAACACTCAGACACACATGAAGCTACTAATTAGCAATTGCTCATTAATGACATGTTTTCGTGCTAGCGATGAGCATGTGTGTTAGTAGCTTAATTTTACTATTGGATTTTATGTTTAGCCGCCTTAGGTAATACGATGTTGTAGATTGTTATTCTTTAAGTTTTTTATTTTTCGACAAACGCACAGACGGACGAGGCACAAATGTGTTGCCAGTCAGGGACAAAAAGCGAAAAAGTAACGTTGCATGTAGACATTTGCAATGTCAAAGGATTTCCACCAGGCATGAAAGAAATGATTTTGAGGTATAAAGCCACTATCTATAACCGAAGTCAATTTACTGAACAATAGAGATTGCTACCTCACCATTTCTCTCTTCCTCTCTCTGTACACTACCCAATTGGCCGGCTGCTCCGTAGTTCACAAATCTTTATTAATCGTTGCAAGCGAACTTATTTTACCTTTATAATAATGTCAGTAGAGCCGTCTGTCGCCGAAGTCTAGTACTTATAATTTCTAATGCTCATTATAATACACTGACGGACTTATAGATGCTCGTAGATGGATCACCTTATAGATGGACCACCGATTTATTTGCAGATGCCACAAACTACACAATTACAGCCGCTTTGTGTCTGTTTTCATGGCATTTACAGTAAATTAGATCATACTTACGAGTACCAAGATGTTGTACCTACGTTTATAGAAACCAATTCTTTTTCCTCTTTAGGAGAGATGTAATTTTATTTAAATAATATTTGTATAAAACTTTTAACGAGTGAACAGTTAAATTACGTTTTCGAACAAAAACCTCACGCTTTTCGGAGTGTTCGACAGCGATCCCACTTCAACATTACGGTCTAACGAGAGGGATCCTAATAAAATTTTATGTTTTACGCCATTTTAGGAATACAGGCAACACTTCTATGGCAATTGATAGAATACAATGTAGAAGTGAAGGCAAAAAAAAGCAAACATTTTTATCTCTATCTATACATGTAATAAAACTGTTCCTGATCGCTGTCTACACATGAAATTGAAAATATATTTAAAAATTCACAATGGGGGGCTTTTATATGGAAGAGAACCCAATAAAATGTTTTCTGATTTTCAGTATGTACACCGGTGGAGGTGGAGCCGGTTACACTTTTTTAGAGGCGACCATCTCAGTCCTCAGGGGTAGCAACGCATCTGTGACCGAATTAGAACGAGACTCATCGAGTCTAGTTCTGGGTCGGTCAGAGTTGTCATGGGCGGCAGCGGAAGGTGATGCTGCATGCTCGTTTGCTATCTTAATTCCATAAAAAAAAAATGTACCTATGTTTGTGCACGCTAATCTCAGAAACGGCTAATTTGAGTTGAATGCAGTTTTCAGGATTATATTATGATGGGCTTCTCTAAACATTTCGTGTTTTTTGTTTTCATTTAAATTGATTAATAGATAAAGGAGTTATGTGGGTGAAGTTTAAACGAAATCCACGCAGGCGAAGCCGTGGATGGAAGCTAGTATTTTAGTAAATCCCTTAAGTTATAAAAAACGAAACGAAGTTTGTATAAGAATTCAATATTTATCAAGTAGAATTAATATTCATCATACTTACAATTTATGGACTGCAATAATATTTGGCACAGTAGACTAGACTGTGATCTGAACTGGGATATAAGATACTTAATCCTCGATATTTTGTTTCACTGACATTATTATATCAGTATTTTATCGTTGTCCATCCGCCGAGTGGGCGTAGCCGTAGGGAAAACCCTTTCAGTTTCTTTCAGTAGTTCTCATACTAGGTATAAACATCAAATTAGGTAAGTGTACTCAACTAAAATGAATTGGCATTTCCACATTATAATAGCCTTTCTACATACGCAACAAATTTGTGGTTTTGTATGCCCGTGGTATTTGAAGTTCATAGTTTAATTCTATGGGTAGTGAAGGAAATAAAATACGTATGTAAGAGTTCTTGGCGTGGGTTAATTTTGAAGGGTTTTGGGCCCTAATTTATATTAACGACGGGTAAGTTCAAGAAAAACGGTCATAGGACAGCCAACTGTATTATAACAGTATTGTACTATGTTTTGTGTCTACGTAATGTATACCTACAATTGAAGAAATGTATGGTATGCTAGCCCATTGGTAGGTATTAGGCCGCGGCCTCGAATCTTGCGGGCAGCGGCGCGGCGGCGGCGGCGGCGCGGGCGCGGCAAGATGTTTTGCGTGTTATCAAATGGACCGACCCTCGAAAACAGCGGCGCGGCGGCGGTGTGGGAGCGGGTAACGAGCGGTGGTTGACAACGTCAAGCGGTGACCGCTCTCGCGTCGTGTGCGTCAGAATGGCGGGTCTGCTCATATTTAACGTTGATGTAGATTTAGAAAAAAAAATCCTAAGTATATTCGAACACAAAAAGTTCTTTTATTTATACCGTGTATAATTCAAAATCACAGATAACTTTCCATTTAAAATTTAAGACTTGATATCGACTACGATACTCTATAGTACTCTATACCGTACGCTCAATGTACTCGTATATAGGGATACTAGTAAACCCGCCCTCGCTTCGCTTCGGGGAACCAGTCCCTTCAAAAATCTCTATAAATTTTAACAAATTATGTTATTCCAATGTCTAAGCTATATTACTGCAAAGTTTCGTGAAAATCCGTTCAGTAGTGTTTGCGTGCAAGAGTAACAAACCCACACACACACACACTCACTCACATCCTTACAAACTTTCGCATTTATAATAATTATTGTATAGTTAGTAGGATAGGTTAGATAGGATAGTAGGAAGTAGGATTTATATCGGATTATATTATAGAATAAAATTATACCATTGAAATCCCAAATGTGGGCACAATACAGAAAATAATGTCTGTCATTTATGTGCTTTAGCTTTAAAACCCAAATAGTATAGCATACAGCAGATTGAGCACTTATTTTATGTCCTACTCATATCCCTCTCGCTGCTACTTTCTCGCTTATTTTGGTGTAGTATATTAAGTTATATTTTATTTTATTTACTTCTTTACTCCCTTGTCTGTCAGCTTTATCCTCTTTATCTTCTTTCTTATTCCCTTCCTTATATATTCATGCCTTTCTTTATGACATATTTTTATGTTGCTTTACTATTTTAAATACTAGTACTTTCTCTTCTAACTGAAATTGTAAAATGATTTAAGACTGTAATGACTACTTTGGAGTGAGGTATTTTGATAATGTACATATCTAATTATTCACTTCTAGGACTATTTTAAATGTTACCTTCTTTAATGTTATTACTAAATTATACTTGCACTAACATGAATTTCGAGCTTTAGATAAAGAAGTATAATTGTTAAATTTATATTTTTCAAGATTTTTAATATATATCTATATTCTTACTTATTTTGAATGTAGTTTGTTTTGAATAACTTTTTTCTTCTGCAATGATAAAATATTGGGTGTTCAGAGTTTCGTAAACGGTTTTTGTTAATGACTATTTATCCTTAAAAGCTACGGAATCCAGACTACTAGGTTTTTAGGAAGCAATTAGGTAGCAATTAATAGTGAAAATAATATTTTAATTATAGCTATAATTATAATAATATTTTATTTTGATAGTTCATATCCCTCTCGCTGTTCTTGCTAGGGTAACGCACACGGTGACAGCCCGCGCAATCGCATTGTAGTGTTGTGCAATTTATTTAGGTGTCGTATACGTAATATTTATTTTATTTACTTCTTTACTCCTTGTCTGTCATCTTTATCCTCTTTATCTTCTTCCTTGTTCACTTCCTTTAATATCCTTGCCTTTCTTTATGACTTGTTCTTTTATGTTATTTTACAATTTTTAATACTTTTACTTTCTCTTTTAACTGAAATTGTAAATGTTTTAAGATTATATTGATTACTTTGGAGTTAGGTATTTTGATAATTAATCTAATTATTGCTTTGTTATTTATTTGTCGGGACATTGTCTCTGTTCTTCACAATTTCGATAAAACTCGCCTTTTATTTTTCTTGTCCTATAGTAGGTATTCACTTCTTCATTTGCCCACAATAAAACGAGTGTAAGAAATAAATTTGAATCGAAAAAATGTTGTCTCCGTTGTTCAGACATTTCGTTCGCGAATAAAACAAATATCTCAGCGACACAACACTACGCCGCTATAGCGCCGCCGCGAGTTTCCAGAACTAGCCTGCGTTGCCCGCGCCGCCGCCGCCGCCGCCCCGCTGCCCGCAAAATTCGAGGCCGCGGCCTTAGTGTCATGTGGTAGTAGGACTTAATACTGTGTTGAAGGACTACCAATCCACAAGGCAGCTACAAGTCCGCTAGGACTAATAGCCCGCTATACTGAGCACGGGTCTCTGCTCATTACTGTGAAAGTCTACCAACCAGCCAACCGGAATCTTGGAAAACTTTGATGATACCTACTTGAAGGTCACTGACATGGCTAAATGACTGCAACCTGATGATAAGCATCGGATCCAACTATCCATTAAAAATATATTTCTTTGAGTATTTGCTCTTTCCTAAAAATTTTAATTTTTAAACTATGTGTTATAGGTTATAGGTGTACACTGAGCTTTATTTTGAAAATGGTCACAATCATGTGGGGTGTGTGAAATTTCTTGAGCGCTTCCGTGCTTCGGAGGGCACGTAAAGCCGGTCGGTCCCGGTTGTTATCGATTGATAGCAGTCGTTAAGCCATCTCGGAGGCCTTCGGGCGGCTTGAAAACTTTCGACACTGGGTTGGCCACTAACCCCTCCACGAATCCGCATTGGAGCAGCGTGGTGGAGTATGCTCTAGGCCTCCTCAGTAATGAGGAGAGACCCGTGCTTAGTAGTGGGCCATTAGTGGGTTGTAGCTTAGCTTAGCTTATGTGGGGTGTGATTAACGTATAAGTAGGTATTTAAAATTATTTTTTGATTTTTCAATTCGAATGATTAAGTCGAATCAATAGATTTAAACTGGGCAGCAACTTATTAGCTACGTAATTGGGTATAAATTTTTAAACTGATAACTCATATTACAAAATACCTAATTTAAAAAAATATTATGATTCGCCAAAGAATTGTTTGCAAACCTTGTCTCATCAGTAGGTACTGTAGAAAACTAGGATACGATATCGATCAGAATATTTAATTATCAACGTAGTCAGTTTGACTATTAAATTAAACGTAGTAAAGGCTTCACCGCGATTGTTCAAAGTAATTGGATGAACACCAACAATAGACTATTAATTATGTTATCTACCAATATTAATAATAATAAATTAATAGCTGCTAAAATATTGTTGTTTCCTTTCAGGGCTTTATGAAAAACATACTAAGTAGGTGTTTAGTATAATTATTTTTCTTTTACTTGAACAGTCGATTAACGAGCGGCCGAGTCGCCATAGACATAATTATTCACCGATCACAATCGTAAGGAAGAATAAAAATAAGAAAGAAATTAAAAGCCAGAATACTATACATTTTTGGCGGTTGATTCAAACAAGGAGGTAGTAATCAGTCATTCGGGTTTTAAAGGCAGATAAAATACATTACCTTACTTACAGGATTGGCAGGACTGCAATAGGCGGGCATGCAAGGCGTGCAACGCACGCGGGCAGCGCCCATGGGGTGCGGCAAATGCACCACGGCGGGGCGGCAGTAAAGCAAACCTGGGGGTGCAAAACACGTTCAGGTTCAGCACGTGTAGTGGAGTGCCGTAAGCTTTAAACCTCGGATTTATATGGGACCATACCAAAAGTACCAGCTTTCAAGGAAGTAAAGAATCATCAAAATCGGTTTATCCAACACGAAGTTATGGAGTCACAAACTTACCAACAAAGATAAAAAATAAATAAAAGAAAGATTGGTATTTTTTTATTAACTTTTCTATTTGTGCAGTTTGAAACACAGTCCAACAGTTTTTATGAAGATTCATTCATAGTCCCTGGATTCCGAGGTTTTGCCATTTTTATGTCTTACGGCACTCCACTTGTAGGCACCTACAGAGCTAGTGGCGGCTCTTGAGATTGTTGGTCAGTGGTCAGTGACCAACATGGCGCAAATTACGTGCGTACTGGTTGGACAAGATCTTTACAGTCAGGTTTCTTCGGTCGTTGGATTTAACTCGTGTACATTTGTTTGCTAGTAACTACGAGTACTACAAGGCGTTAAGTTATGGTGTACTTTAACTTTAGTTTTTTAGAGCAAAATGAGAAGAAGACCGATCACAAGGTAAATTACCTGTTGGATTCATAACGTCTTATCGGCGTAGAGAAGAACAGGCGGAGGGGGTTCATATATATTTTTTAAATAAGTAATACAATAAATGCATTAAGTAATACAAAAAATTGTTGTAATCGCTTACTTGTAAGCATGATGACAAAACAAACGACGATAATATTATAAGTATAAGGTGGCAGACCACATTACTACAGTGTTAAATTTTATGTGATCGATTCCGACACTAGAACAGCTGCAGTTGACTACCGTGCGACATATGAAAATTTTATCGTCGTCTGATGTCGTCTCGTCTGTCGCATCCTGCGGAATGGCACCTTAAGAAGGTATGCGTCATTTTGTTCGGTTATTAGCTTACTGTAAACAGTAATAAAATCCTACGAAGAAAGAATTAACGCTAGTTTATAAATGTTCATATATGTAGAAGGCTAGCGGGCAGCAACTAGTATTATTAGCATTAATGATTGTACGATTTATTGTGTTGTGGTAGTTTCAAGAAATTTAATTTCCCATCGATGTCTCAACCGGTCGTCGATTAATATGGTATGATTTAATTGTATCATAAAGTTTCGGGGACTCCCAAAGAATGGTGAATAAACTTTTCCATTGAATCCGTAGAAGTCAACCACCTATTTATAATAGGTAGATGTATGATGAACATGCAGTTTTATGAACTATTATATATTTTGGACAGTGTCAGATGATTTGTTATGCGGTTTAAAAGGATTTCAGTGGATAATGGCAGCGCAGATTAATGAAATGCAACTTATTTAGGCGTCAATGGACAAAGGATGGATGGAGGCGATTCAGTAAAACATTTAGGTATTTAATCTCAGATTTGTATCGTTCTTAGTTTCGGATAAAGTTTTTATTAGCTAGGAAAGAACATTTAAAAAGCTGAAAACGAAAAAAAGTGATCTACAGAACTTAATGAAAAATTTCACTTGACAATGAAATAAAAATTAAATTGAACACGTTTATTAGTTGTATTAATTTATATAAAACAGTTTATCATAGGCAGCTTATCATTCTGCGTAATGCAGACCATTGTGAAATAACGATGACAATTTTTAATCTATACGAATCAAAATCGATTTTTGAAAATAAAAATCTATTATTTTTTTGTAAAGCCGTGTTGTTTAAGATTTTTTGTGAAGTGCTGCGATTTTTAAGCCACTTGCGCTAAGTAAACATATTGTGTAAGGATACTTACGTCATTTTTTCCACTTCGACTTGATACTTTTTATGTTGTCTTTTTCATTTTCCCCACCATTAAAGGAGACGGTAAGATGCCATGAATATAAATAAAGTATGTTGCACTACGGTGTGATTTTACTAAGTTGTGATCCTTTTTGGTGGGAAGGCGTGCGTGGAAATATTCTAGAATGTTGTTGTTACAAGTTATTGTTGTATTATGTTTGCAAACTTTACTGACCGCAGGTAAATACCTATAATAATATTATTACTATTGTATATTATTATTATATTACTATTACTGTACATTTACAGTTACTGTTTTTAATTTGTAACAGAAAATTTAATAAGGGCAGTGATCTCGTTCGTTTTAACAGTTTTGAAATCAATGAAAAATGTGTCATTTTGTTTATTTCATTGATAATAATATTCTTTGATTTACGATAATACGTAAGCAGCAAGTAATTATGATTCAAAATTAGATTGTTAGACCTGTTTCCGCCCCAAAGGAAGTAAAAGTCAAAGAGTCCATTGCCAATTAAGATAATTAATGGAATTTGTAATTAAAATAAGAGTTCCGTTTTTTGCCATTTGGCTAAGGAACCCTAAAAAAGAAAGAAGTTTTTTGGAACGTTTTCAAAGTACGCAAACGATATTTTTAAACGCATTTCAAGATTTTTAACAATCTTATCAAGACAAATTCAGAAAATATGAAATGTCATGAGAAGGTAATATGAAATGTCATAAATCTATGTATAAACACAGTAATAGTGTTATAGTGTAGTAGGAATAATAAAAAATTGCCCAATATAAATTAAAAAAATAAAATAATTTAATCGACAAGTACTACTCGCCAGATGTCGTATGGAACCGGACGACAAGCCCTTTCGGGTAATAAAATAATTATCAGAATGGCATCACTCAAAACAAAGTTATGAGGTAACAAAAAAATACAGTCGTACATTTTAAGTCGGGTAAAAATATCGTAGGGAAACCTGCACTTTCACAAGTTCTCTGTAACATTCTCAAACGTATGTAAATTCTACCAAACTATCCATCACATCATGAGTGAAGTTCCCAGCCAACTATAGCATGGATTACTCGAAGTAAACAATGTTTTCTTTCAGATTGTCCAAACATGGTGAGTCGTAAAGATTGGGATGCCGTGAAACCAGTCCACGTGAAGTACCTGACGAGGCCGGTAGACCTGGTCGTCATTCAGCACACCGCCACCGCGACCTGCACAGATGATAAAATATGCGAGAAGATGATGCGATCTACTCAGGACTATCATATGGAGAAGCTGAACTACTGGGATATCGCCTCTTCGTATGTATAGCTAAGCTAAGCTACAACCCACTAATGGGCCACTACTGAGCACGGGTCTCTCCTCATTACCGAGGAGGCCTAGAGCATACTCCACCACGCTGCTCCAATGCGGATTGGTGGAGGGGTTAGTGGCCAACCCAGTGTCGAAAGTTTTTCAAGCCGCCCGAAGGCCTCCGACATGGCTTAACGACTGCTATCAATCGATAACAACCGGGACTGACGGCTTTACATGCCCACCGAGGCACGGAAGCGCTCAAGAAATTTTGCCACTAGCAGTCACCCATCCGACTACCGAACGCGCCCGCTGTTGCTTAACTTTGTCGATCGCTTAGGATCGACGCAAGCCGCCGGGCTATGAGCGCTTCGTACGTATACCTCAATTTTACTCCTATGTATTTATTTGACACATTTTATTTTATGTAATTGGCCATCATTGAAGGTGACCAAAGCGTGAGGCATTATTCCCGGGTTAAAAATATTCTATGTCCTTTCTCCAGTCTCTAACCATCAATGTACAAAATGTTATTGAAATAGATTCAGCGGATGATACAGACAGACTGATGGACTTACTTTTGCGTGAAACATCGTCAGTACATTTTATGTAATTGCAATCTATTATCATTCATTTTACCCATCTCTTTTCAGCAGAGTATAGTACGACATTGGTGTTACTGAAAATGGATGACGCCACTAAAATTTTTATTTAACATAATTATATTTTTTACGTATTCCAGGTTCTACGTTGGGGGCAATGGAAAAATATACGAAGGTGTTGGGTGGCTAAAAGTTGGTGCCCACACCTATAAGTTTAATGACAAGTCCATTGGTATTAGCTTCATAGGAAATTATAACAGTAAGTAGCTATTGTGTAATTATTATACTAGCTAACCCGGAAATCGTTGTTCTGTGACATATATTATTTATATCTCAAGTATTTAGCGCTGCATCAAGATAGAACATTATTTTTCAAGTAAGACCTCCAGTAAGTGCAGACATGAGAGGACATAGCGTTTGTGTGATAAGTTCCTATAACCTACTTAATAATTTTACCGTAAAACGTGGCATGGTAAATTAATTAAACGTCGAGGTAGTTAAAAATACAACAATAAAATTACCTCGAGTTGTTCCTTAACGTACGGTAATTGATATTCAAGAAATAAAAATGAATCACATCACTTAATGTATACCGGAATGATGTACTGGAAATTCCAAAGGCTACATTAAAATTAATATGACTAATTCAGCGAATGTTTAGGTGCGTTATTGGATAAATAATAATAAGTTGCAAGGATCAAGGTCCAAGGTGCTGAGTAATTAATTTGCTGCGTGCATAGTGGTCAGCAGTAAAAAAAATCAGCGCTGCCTAGTGTCAACCCAACTGTTCTTAAACGGGTTGCCGATCTATTAGTTATTTTTGTATAAAGGAATTAAGATAGCAACCGAGCGTGCAGTACCAGCACCACCCCTCCGCTGTCAGTGACAGCCTGTCACCCATAACAACTGTGACCGAACTAGAACTAGACTCAAAGGGACTAGGATGATTAGTTTGTTAATAGGTGTGGGGACTTTGGCAGGGACTGTTATTATTTAACACAGAGTGCCTCGTGTTGCCAAAAAATTGGGAGCGTTGCCGTGCTTCAGATTGCATGTTTAGTTATTAACCCGTCGGTAGTGTCCAAAAACTATAAATTCTTGTTTACCACTCTCACGAACACTGTTAAAAGAAAAAATATTGCTCTCTTTAAACTTCTGTGATAAAAAAGTTTTGTTTGCTACATTAGCTAAATTCCTTCTTCTTCTGCCGGATAGGGGCGTTGCGAGCACATTGAGCCATGGAGGATTGTTGTTTTTTCAATCATGTTACTCCATTGGACTGATGAGTGGCCATACATCTTCCACCTGATTCAGAGTCACTAGTCTCCCTATCGAGTTCTCATTTCTAGATATGTGTCTCAATAAATAAATCTGCAACATAATATTTTCCAGATATTGAACCAACGGATGCTCAGTTGGAAGCAGTCAAAAGCCTCCTGAAATGCGGTGTCGAGGAAGAGCATCTAAGTAAAGATTTTCACGTGGTGGGGCATAAACAGCTTATAGCCACCGAAAGTCCGGGGAGAAAGTTGTACAATGCCATACGAAGATGGCCAGAATGGCTCGAAGATGTCAGTTCTCTCAAGAAAATGGCTTAGAATTTGGAAGACCAGGCGGAAATTGTTGATTTAAGTTTCAACTTTGAAGATTATTAATTTATGTTATTACTTAAGACTGCTCAAATATACATGTGTATTTCCACTGTTTCATCTCGTTTTTCAACCTTATGATAAGTATAAAATTGTGTAAAAAGTATGAATTTATTTATTTCAACGAAACAAACAAATAGGAAAATGGCTAAGTGTAGGTACTCGTAGGTACCTAATCTTTAAAAAAGTCATATCTCAATCTCGTGATTCACTAAAATGGTGATTATTACACACTTACGTACTTTTAATTGATATCCCAACATAAGTCGTTTAATAAATATATGTAATTTACATACACATAGGCTAGCCGCACGCTAAAAGTTACTGACTATAAATAACTAATCAATCAATACAGGATTAAAAATAAAACTCAATGATATTGAAAGGAAAAAAGAAGAAGATGACGGCACTAGGAAACAAAAAGTGGAACAGTAAAATTTTGCTAATTGTCCTTCTTTTACGTATAAGTAGCTATTTCTTTTTGTCCCATGCGTTTCGTAATTACTACCTGACCACAATAATTAGGCGCATGTCAGATAGCAGTCACGCGGGCCCCCCACCCCGCTCTAGCCCCGCGCGTCCCCTAGTGAGGCGCAGTCGTGTACAATTGTACATTAAGGTCATTTAGACTAGGCTGATGTGAACTTCGTTTTCTGAGATGTTTGCGCAGGTACAGTAACTGACCAAGTACAGGTGGTAGGGCCTAGAGCTCACCCGGGGAAGTACCACCGCCCGCCACGGTACTTTGTACCATTCCTACCGTGTAATAATTGTTTTAAGAACAATAATTGTGTTCCGGATAGGAAGGTGTGGTGCCGGTTACACTTTTTAGAGGCGACCATCTCAGTCCTCAGGGGTAGCAACGCATGTGTGACCGAATTAGAACGAGACTCATTGAGTCTAGTTCTGGGTCGGTCACAGTTGTTATGGGCGGCAGCGGAAGGTGGTGCTGCATGCTCGTTTGCTATCTTAATTCCATAAAAAAAATTGTACCTCCATTAAACATTCACCATGGTACTTTTGGTACTACTGCAGAATGTACTACGTATTCCCATCCCTATTTCCAATGACGTCTTAACTGACATGCGCCTAATTATCGTGGTCGGCTAGTAGGTATTTTTTGCTATGGATTACTTTTAATTATTAATTATTATAAGAAACGTCATTGGAGAGGATCCATAAGTATAACTTGCGTTGTATGAACGTACCGAATCTATAGTATAAATACAAATATGATACCCGTTCCTCATCAGTGCGGCACTAGGGCCTGCGTTCACAATTTATTGTCAATATTCATGTACAATAGTGTCATTAATAATGCGTGTGCAGTGTAAACTGCTAGTCATGTTTTTAGGTCACGCAAAGATATTTCATGAGCCTACTTAAAAGATGATTATATTTGAAACACAATTTTCCAAACAAATTGTAATTATAATAGTAAAATTCACCGGAAATACACGAGCATTTTCATAATTAGTCCAACTATTCTGTTCACCTGGCACGCAACGGCCTACGGGGATTCACATTGTACCTGCGCGCTTTGAATGACGCATAAATTAGGTGGTGACTGCAGTAATTTCGCCGGAAAATCCACAATTAGAACGTTACGGTAAACGTGACGTAGCTAATTAAGGTTACATTGCAATTCTTTGTTGTGGATGGACACGTAAAATTATAAAAAAAGTCGTAGGAACGTAATTAATATGTTATTATTAAGGTAGATTAAGTTCGAAAATATTGATATTGGTAGAGAAATTCCTGGACAGCAGGATAATGAAATGACGGCTCGTGTGTCTCTGGGCTGCCATATTATTTATAAAAAAGTATAGGTGTTATTAACAAAGATGCACAAATTTTCAAGTAGTCAAAATCACAAAAAAATCATCTCGCACGAATTCTGTGAATGTAATGACGGAATCTAGAGAATAATTAAATTTTCACTCAATTTACTGTAACTAACGAAAAAACAATATTGTAAATCCGTCAACAACATAACATTTTACCAATTTATAAAAAAATTGTCTTCTTTAGCATTTAAAGAAACATTTATTGAAATTAATATAATTTTGTAATAAAAATAAAATATTAATAAATTCCAACATTTAAACTGTTACCCACGGTTATCTAATTTCTAAAAAAGGCCTCACCCTGGCGATTAAACTAATTTTCAGTTTTGTTCTACAAGTGATGAAAACACTTTTCGTAAGAGAAACAACGTCAAATAAAACATTATCTTATTGTGATTTCCTGGACTACGCACAGGAAATTTTATACGTTCATTTTTAATATAATAAGGAATTGAAGTGAACAAGGTGCCATAACAAATTCGGGGATTCCCTTACTCCCAGCGATTGGCATAATAAGTTGTAATTAAACAAATGGTCTTATTGGAGATAGCCGTACACTCTTTATCTATAGGTCAGTTAATATTATTACAGAAGTTGGGGTTCAGTAATTAAGTTTGAAATTCCTTGAATAAAAGAGATTTTAAATTTGCATAGGTATAAAATGGTAGAGTTTCCAGATGTGGTTAGCTCAGTCGTTTGACGTTTCACGGGTTTTTACGTAAAAGTTATTTGTCATAGAATGTATTGAAAATGAAAACGTATATGTAAGGTACCTTAATTTAAGTAAGGCTACTCTTTTATTTATTGAAACATATTATTGTTTCCCTATTTACATCAGAATTTCTCACATACTTAAAAGTAGAGAATGAAAAAGTAGAGCAGTAGAACCTGGTGTGCTGATGTCCATGGATGGAGGACTGGAGGTGCCCTTTATCATATCCTGACTCGTCAACACATTTGCCGGCTATTTACATAAAACACATAGGTATTATCCATTTCTGTCTGGTCGTTTACTTTGTTTTAGTATATTGCTTTGTTTTACGGGTTTTACTATAAACTTACGGACCCTCACGGAATATTCATTTCGCGCTTTGCAGTTCTGAGCAAACCATTTGAATAATTGTTTGTCTCTTTCATTTCCTTCTCCAACAAAAGAGAGGAAGAAGTAAGGAATGCAAATAAAACTTTTGTTGCACACGCTTAGATTTCAGTCAGTTGTGATTTTTAGCGTTAAGGGGTTGCGTGAGAATTAATAATGTTGTTGGTTGTTGCTGCTGTGTTGTTGTCTTTGCAGGGTCTGGTGAATGCAGGTTTGTTATTGTTGTTATTAGTATTATGCCAATATATTTTCTAAGGCCCAGGATAAAATTAATAATCTTAAGAGAAGAATATAATTTAGAGTCATTTGATAGGATTAGAGAAAAGTAACCGGGTGATAAGCGGTAAAGAACCTAACAGCTATAAATTGCGATACATGCTAAGTTGTCTTTGCCAGATAAACTATGCATTTCATCTTTTTCTTTGGGTCTGAAACAGAATTATGATTTCTTATTCGATCTCCCATGGTATACTCGATATTTTTCAGACTGTCCAGGAGTCGTGAGTCGGCAAACATGGGATGCCCTCAGACCCATGCATGTGCAGTATCTGACTCGGCCAGTGAACATTGTCATCATCGCACATACAGTGAGCGACCCATGCTCCACCGATCAGGCTTGCGAGGAAATAATGCGAGCCCTTCAGAACTACTTTATGGATGATCTTAAGTACTGGGATATCGGTTCCTCGTAAGTGAAATATTTAACTATTATAAATTAAACATAAGGATCTTTGCATGTACTGCCTCTAGAATAAATCAGCACCTAATCCAATCAGTCTGGATCGTTTCTTCTTCTTCTTCTTCGATCTGGCTAATTACACCTTTTATCGTGAAATTTCTGTTGAATTGGAAAAATAATTTTAAAAGAGAAAAGGCATTCTCAAAGAAGTTGTTTTAATAAATTATAAAACTCTCTCAAATCCTAGCATTAGGATGTTTTGTAAGTTGTAGGGCAAAGAAATATAATACACAAACATCGGAATCGGAAATTAGTTTCGCCTCTCTTCGCTAGGTACATAGGGTTCATTTCAATGATGAAAAATGATGAAAAAATTTTACTCTCAGAGTTTGCAGAATGCAGAATGCCGAATTGATTCATGCAGAATTGATGCTTACGAGCTATCGCTTTGGATCCAACTGCCTTCCAATATACGTGCCAAGGAAACACATGGATCCAGACGATTTTAATTGAGCCGAATTTATGAAGACTCGGTTATTTGAAAATGCTTTTTCTGTGTATTTTCAGGTTCTACGTCGGTGGCAATGGAAAAATATATGAAGGCGTTGGTTGGATGTACGTTGGCGCCCATACCTATGGATATAACAGTAGATCGATTGCTATCAGCTTCATTGGAAATTACAACAGTAAGTTTGACCATTTTCACTTATATGTAGGCGTACTTAATTCATATTTTTGAAAATTACTGAATGGTCATAAATAATAAATGAAAAAAAAAACTCCCGACTAATAAAGTAAGCTGGTGATCACCAAACGCCCGAACCGATCTTCATATTCAATTATATGCTAATAATTCAACTTAATGTCAAAAAATACCTTACTTCATTTTTAAAATCCGCATTCATGTCGGTTCATTTCTTCAGGAGTTTCCCTGCCACAGACAGATACACAGACAGACGTGTGAAACTTATAACACCCCTCTTTCGGGTCGGGGATTAAAAATAAATTGCAGTGCAAATCCGACAATAGCTGAACTAAGTTGATAAATTATTAAGTGTTCGTACCTCAAAGTTTAAAGAAAGTTCTACAAGAAAAGAAAAATAGAGTAGCTGACGTTAAAACACAAAGGGTAAAACTAATCATGAACAGCTATAAAATATATTGATAGTGCCTTCATTGTAAAGTTATTTGATTCGATCAGAATTTACTACAGGTACAGTAAAATAGAAGTAGACTTGTGTAGAATACTAAACTTTTAATGTTAAAAAATAATGGAATATCTACTACCATAACAAGTTTTATTCAATCTAACAAGCATTAAGCTGTTGCAGGTAGATATATAAATCATGAAGGAAAATAAAACTCGTGCACCGTTTTCCAAATCATTTCTTTTAATGTCTATAAGAAGTCAATTTCACGCTTTCTTCTATTGTTTTTATATCGTCTGTCTACTTGTCGACCAGTAACATATTGTTGGTTGCTCTCCAAAGACATTTGTAAGACTCCCTCTTCATCTCATCTCTAATTCTTATGCCACAAAGCTCCTTACCTCAAATTGTCTCACCAATTCTGCTAATTCTATTCCTCGTTGTTTTCAGTAGATATACGGTCCTTCGTAAGAATACATTTTTGCTGCGTTAAATAATAGTAATAACTCTTCCTATTGATGTGGGTTGAAATGGATGACCATGTACATAGGTCAAGTGATGACACCCTCCAGTAATCAAACGGTTCAGAGTAAGATTTTTTGGCCGGGGCCCACAAATATGATGCAATATAAATGTTTGTTGTCTGGTCCCAGTTGTTTGTGATGTTTTCATCGGTGGAGGGGCTAAATGGGGTGATGGTGCATTTTGCCCAAAATATAATCCTTATCTTGAATTACGATTACATTTGGAGGCACAAAATTGCCTCCACCAAGAGCGATGAACTACCTTTTCTTGAAATGTATCACGGAACATGATTATTTTCCATCCCTGTCCACAGGGAATCCTAGTGCTATGTTTGTGTAAATGCTCAAACACCTGAATTTGTTATTTCAATATTCCAGGCATGGAGCCAACCACTGCGCAGCTGGAAGCCGTCAAGGACCTCCTGAGCTGCGGGGTGCGGCAGGGGCATCTGACGCAGGACCACGTCGTCGTTGGTCATCGGCAGCTCATATCCACCGAGAGCCCTGGCCGCAAGCTGTACAATGTCATACGAAGATGGCCAGAATGGGTTGAAGACGTCAGCTTTCTCAAGAAGTGATGATTATTGGATTTAAAAGACGAGATGCTATATTATAATCTAGATAATTTTAGAAATTAGGTTTGCATTTAACGGTGCCATTGTTTTATTATTTATTATTTGTAATTATATTTTAGAGTATGTAGTAACCACCCTCTATTTGCCTCGGCAATAAATAATCTATACTATATTATGTTATCAAAATGATTTCACGGAATCCTTTATATCTAATGACATATATCATTTTATTTATGAACGAAATCCATGTCGGTCCATTTGATTATACGCAAAAGATCTTGCCGCGCCCGCGCCGCCGCCGCCGCCGCCGCCGCCGCCCCGCTGCCCGCAAGATTCGAGGCCTCGGCCTTAAAGGTAGCCATTGACAATGCGTCCATTTGGAGTGCTTCTGAATGGAAGATTTCCATTTGGAAGTTCTCCATACATATAGGTAGAGGCATTCCAAATGGACGTATCGTCAATGGCTTCCAAAATTTCAAAGATTTCTTTATGGAGATACTTCCATATGGATGTCTTCCATTTGTAGGCATTCCGAATGGACGTGTCGTCAATGGCTACCATAAGAAACATTCTCAACTTCTAGCTTAAAGTGAAGAACAAAGTCACTGATTACAGTGGAGTTGCTTTTATCCACGAGAGAAAGGATAACTTTTACGTGAGTGAGACGTGCTTTTACTGGTGCTGTTTAATATCCTATATCATGAGGTAGAATTTCAGTTCAACGTCATGTGTCGCTTGGAAATCTTGTTTCCAGTAATCCAATAAAAGTCACAAACCTGAAGCAAAAGCAGATCCTAATTTTAATTAGCTATATTGACATGGCAATTCAGTGGCGGTGACACCAAGCGCTAGGGTTGACTCCTGTACTCGTTCAGTTCGTACAGTTCGTTTGGCATTGCGATCGAACACAGTCGTGTCGTTCACATACGCGTACTGCGCGGCATTAGCCGCTGCCCGCAACTGTCACTATGAGCTCTCAACAACTCATAGTAAACGAGTTCTTGGCTTTTGTCAACCATGCCATCGACACTATGGACGAAGTAAGCATCTTGCAGATCTGCAGATCGAACTTCAAGGAAGACGAAATCTGCCATGGCAAGAGGCTACTCTACCAAGCGCTTGGGAAGCTGGACGAGATGCCCCCCCGAAGAAGAGACGGAACGGAAAGAAGTGTTCAGGACGTCATCAACTTGTTAAGGGTGACGGATCAAGACGACGTGCCTGCGATCGTGGCCAAGGAGCTACATAAACTGCCCCCTGTCACTTTCGATCACGTCGATGTTACCAGGCTGTTAAGGGATATAACATCGCTGAAGACAAGCTTGGCTGAAGTACATTCCAAGTTGGAAGTGTCCGATAAGACCATCGGTGAATTACGAGCCGAAGTAGCGTTGCTACGCAGCGTTGTTTCGGTAAGTAGGTCACCAGATGTAAATAATGTGAATGTACGTCGCGGGGCGCAAAATGCATCCATCGGCAGTTTTGAGTCGGCGAAATATGATGCGTCGCCGGTTGCAAACATTGCGAACGATGCAGCGCGCCCAGCTCCCGCCGCGACAACGTCAGCGAGTGCGTCGACCCCTAAGCGCGACTACGCTGCCATCGCCGCCGCCGGTGCTAACACCAAACCCGTTACGTCGCAGGCCAAGCAGACCAAAAGGGGACGGCAGAACCATGATGGAGCAATTCATCGTGATCAGCCACAGCCAGGTCCAGTAAAAGACCAGGGTGATGAGGAGGGCTTCGTCAAGGTCGAGAGGAAGAGGAGGAAGCCCCTACGTCGGAACCAGTGCGGTACCGCACCTACAGGACCGAACCACACGCTGCGGCCGGCTGTGCCGGCAACGTTGCTATACGTGTCCCGGCTGCATTACTCCACGAAGGTTGAAGACGTCGTGGAGTACATCAGATTGAAGACCACCTTCAGAGTGAGGGTCGAGCGGTTGGAGTCCCGCCATGATGTAAGTTTCAACTCTTTCGTGGTGAGATTGCCAACCGATCAGCTGTCGACCGTCATGAAAGAAGAGTTCTGGCCGAAAGGTGTGGTATTCCGGCGTTTCCGAGGCCGGCTACCGGACTCCGCGCGATACACGACGCCGTCCAATCGTGTAGCATAGTATTATTATTGTTTATGTATAGTATTTGTAAGTAGTTTGTAAGTTTTTTTTTTATACATTATATAGTATCATTGTATTTTTGTTTATTAACCTGTATGTATTAGTTTGTTATATTTTTATGTGTGTATTTTACTATGGGCCTTAGTTGCCTGATAATAAAGTTATTTGAATTTGAATTTGAAATTTGTACTAGATTGGATTGGATTCACCGATTTCAATGCGGTTTCTTTCACTCGAAAGTCTGTTTCCTTGCGGTAGTTTTAGTTATGTTTGATAGAAATCGGTCCAGCAGTTTGAATAAAGTCACCTTTTTTCCAAAATGATGAAAGTATAGATAATTATGGTTCATTGGATATGATTCGCCATCTACATGGGGTGCAGTGAAAAAATATTTACCGGTGGGGGAAATTGAAAAGAATGAAATTCTAATTTGATTTTATTAAAGAATGCTCACGATTACTTTAAGTACTAAACGTCGGGGGGTTTTTAAATTTTCAATTTGCAGTTATTTCATTATAAATTGACAACCCTGTCTAGCTCAGCATGAAACTGACGGTAATGCACCGTGTAAAATACTTTCGACGGCGTTGGAGTACATTTAATTAACTTCAGCGTGTCTGGTTTAGGTTAAAGTACACGTTGTCAGTTTAATAAACACCGTAATGGATAACAGACAAACATGGGGTAAATAGCAACCAACAGGTTTAAATTATTCAAGTATTAAATTTTAGCAAGTTTATTGTATGTATCTAAGGAGTTGAATGTAGTGGTGATATCCTAGTAGTTAAGAATTTGCCTCCAAATTGGAGGGTCTGGGTTCGAATTCCAGGACACGCACTTCTGACTTTTGTGAGATCCGCCAATCCACACTTGGTCTGCGTGGTAGACTACAGCCATAACTCTTTGTTCTGAGAAGAGACCCGTGCTCAATTAGTAGGCTATAATGGGTTGAGACCTATAATGGTTAGCAGGTCTCATTAACGTTAATTCCGAGTAGGTAGTTCTGTTTACAGTTCGATTGTTATTTACTCGATCCCTCTCATCACTCAAATGCTCGCGAACCTTTGTCCATCGCACGAATTGTAGGCAACAGGTTTGACAGCTTGGAATATCATGAAATTGTTAAAAACCTCGCATAATCATTTGCGAAGGTCCGTTCTACACAGGTGGGCTCGCGTATTCGCGCGAATGATAGTGAGCACCACCTACCTACTTTTCGCTGCTTAGAAACGTAATTAATATTTACATTATGGAAGTAAACACAATATTGCTTCACAATGTTCCGGATAGTATTGTTCGTTGTTTACACCGAATCCCTCTTCCATTAATTTATTAATCATCTGTCTATTCTCCGAGATGACCTGCTCGTCGACCTGTACCTACGCTACGATATTTTGGGGAAGTACCTTGACGTTTCTTCTTAATGTTATCTAATTTCCTCTCCTAAACACGTCTCACCTCACTGTACCATCTATGTATTTCATTTGCTTAAACTTAAATACCTTGTTGTACGCTACATTGCCTTCAGATTACTGCTCCGTTACATTTTACACTGGTGTGTTTACCCGACTACGTGATGCAGAGGAAAGTCGTGTATGTATCCGTAATTTGCTTTTTTACCTTTATAGTCTGACTTAAACAAGATGAAGCAATTGATGCCATTTCATTAATTTTCACTCTAAATCTGTCTAGGTGTAAAAAAATAATTATGATAGCTTAAAATCCACAAGCAATAAAAAATCTCCACTGCAAAAAAATCTGCAACTGAGATCATTCAAAATAATTTATGACGTTGTGTTTCTTCAATAGCATATTAGCGGATTGCAAAATATATACTAACGGTGAAGAAAAACATCGCGAGGAACCCTGCATGCCAAAGAGTTCGCAAAACTCAGTGTGAAGTCCGCCAATCCGCACTTGGCTAGCGTGGTGAACTATGGCCTTAAACTTCCCATTGTGAGAAGACACCCGTGCTTGATAGTGGATCATGATGGGTTGAGATGTTTGAAACCTATAGTCTATACTTATCCATCTTAAGTCGCAGAATAAACGGTCAAGTTTATGATATGAAACTGATAACTAATAGTATTGCTTATTTACTTATCAATGTCTGGCGACGAATACCGAATGGCGTTCGCATCTGCAGATCTTTGACCCTCAATACAAAACACGTTTATGAGCGGTTACGAACCCCTTTAATATATTGATATGTACTTGCTTATGCATGTCGTGGCTTGGCTGGATTGGATATTTCATGAAATGGAATGCAAATGAAATGAAAATGAATGTGAAATGTTAATGAAATAGATTTATTTTTAAATTTGTTTTGGACGGCCAAATTGTTTTAAATGTAACGTATTATTTCAGTGTTTCCATAATTTCAAAGTTTAACGTTATTTTATGTCCATTTTAAACAATTTGACCATCCCTCGGCACAATGGTTAGTTCTTTCTTTCAAAAGGTTCTGTGCTTAATTCCCAGGGAGGGATATTTGAGCAGTAAATTTAAACTAATTTCTTGGTCTGGGTGTTGGTATGTGTTCGTATCTTTGTGTGTTGTCCTTGTCACAAAGCGTATTCTTATGTGGGGCTAATAAATTATTACAAAAAAGATATAATAAGAGATATATTTTTACAAAAAAAAACAAGCAATATTAATTATTTTCCTAAAATAATTCAATGTAACAAGAAGGCAATCAGCGTTAGTTAAAGTAGATAAATATTGGTACGTGATGGCTCCATAATTATGTTGTTACGTTTACGTTCGGGAAATTCCAACGAGAATAATTTTTATTCTAAGATATTTGAAATTGCTGCAGCAAACAAATTATTTATGTACCTACTTGTAATTTACCAGTAATATCACGTAATATTCCAAGTTTGATCAGTCTATCACTCAGAGAATCAGTCAGATGAGAAATAATTTCATTTTACTCCATTACATTTTACTGCGTTACGTTTTAAGAAAGAAATAAAACCAGCATTTAATAGATAACTCTTCACTGTAACCAGAACATTAATACGAGTTTTGGAGGGTGGCAAGTTGGCAACTAGTTGGAACGGTAAAACCTTCCCTGATATGAACATATGTGTACTGTCGGGATTAAATGGGGTGACAAACAACCCCGACAAACATAAAAAAGGGATCTAAGGCTTTTCCTCGTCCGTTGGGTCGATTGTACTATAGAATGGAAAGAGCCCGAAATATTGTTATCTTCACTTAAAGCTCAAGCATTCTTTTTGTATTTTGTTTGTATTATATTCGTTTCAATTAACAATCGGACAACTATAATATTATTCGAATTTTCCATTTACATGTAGGTTCCTTATTTCACAATATCTGTGTGCGATAATATCTTTTTGCGAATAACCTTTCAATTGTAATAATTCACAGTAATATTATTACTCAGAACCTATTGCGAGGGAATTATTTTTAATATTGATTATTGTCTTTCTTCCTACACGAAGCAAAAAATAACTTCATGGTCAATAAAAATTGTTCATTTAAGTATACAATTTTGGTTGAACGTTTAGGTCCTGCTCAACGTTTTTGATACCTGTATATCTATCTGCCTAAAGACAGCGGTGTGTACAGTTCTGGGGTAGATTCCGTCTTTACATCTATTGAGTCGTTAGATAAATAAATCAATAATAATAATAATAATAATATCAACAATAAACATTTTCTTTTCAAAATCTATTTTGCGTTTCTTAACGCCTGTAAAAAATTTCATTGCATGATTATTCATAACATGATTATTCACACCCTCTAAAATATTTTTTCTCAAATATCTATGTTCGAGGTATGAACCTGTTAGTTTTATTATAGATATTATGTAAAGAGTAAGAGTAAATAGAAGCGGGTGTCGCGGTGACATTCGCAGGCTATCGGTAGAAAGGTTCAACCACCTTGCAGTCTACCTGAGCCAAGTTAGCCTGCTTTTATAATGGGTATTCTCGTCGGATGAGGTAGGTATTTAAATGAGGATATTACTCTTAAGTTTATCGTCGAAGGTGGAGGCCGGTTTGTACATAATGCCGATTTAGTTTAGGGGTCGGTAAGTTTATATATTGTATTATATTGTCCCCAAAGGCTGTAATCGGGCTGGAAAGCGGTTTATATATAAATTATGAAAAGAGATCTCTCGTAATCACATTGATGTTTAAACATCAAAGGTTTCATTCCCTTCAAGGTCCAGATGTTTTATAGTGTAGTTAATTCTGGAGGTTTGGGGTACTGAAAGAGAAATGGAAGGAAGATTCTCGAATATTGGTTGAGTCTCCCTATTTGTTTATAGATTACTATTGTGGATCGAATGTTACTAATCGCCTTTCTTTTACTTCTTCTGTACATTGCTGTCTATTTATTTCAGGAGCTCTTTTTATTTACTCAAGGGCCTATTTTTGTTTTTGTATTAATTGGAAAAATCCAATTATTCCAAGCATTAGCTACATCTGTTTAGTGACTTCCACATAATGCAGTGATTTTTTTTTATTTTTTTAATGTACAAACAGACAAATAGCTAGACCGACAAAAATAATATGTTTGGTCTAAACTGCTAACAAAGCCTACTTTAAAAATTCTCATAAATATTAAAATTCGATTGCCTAGGTATTAAGTACTGCAAACGACATTTTATTTGACGTTCAAGTTTAAGGTCATATAAACATAGTGTCTTGATTCAGAGCAATTTGTATAATTAAGACGGAACCAACGCAATTTTTTACTTATATAAATAACGTGTTCGGTATCGTTGTCTTTTTCATTTTCTCACATAATAACAGAGAGGACACGATGTGAAGAATATGCGACAAGCATATAGCTTGTAACATTACTGTTATGTTTTAGTAACTTGTGGTGTACTCTAGCGAAAAGGTGTTTGTGTTAAAAATGTGGTTGTTATATTCTGTGATTGCTTTTCTATCTGTTCAAAGTTTGGTGTTGGCGGGTAAGTAACTAGATTGTATTATGAATGTTGGTTGGATATTTCTAAATAATATCCTTGATAATGTGACCAATATGTGCTGTTATTTCTAAGTGCTCGTTGAACAAAAACCTGTTTTGATAGGTTCAGAATTCTTTTCCTTTTAACGGTTATTTCTTAGATGTGTCAAACTGTTATTTGAAGAGCTTTTTGCTTTTTATATTAAAACGTGATATTATAAAAAGCAACTCTTTATGTTGTGCAGTTATCAATTATTATCGATATCGAAGTTATCTTTGAGAAAAAGCTTATTGTAAAGGAGGTTATTTGTAAAGGAGGAAAAACAGAAATTAATTTGACGCTCCAACAATTTCAAGAATTTAAGTGCTCACCTTGAGAAGTCGCATCTTGTCGATTTTATTTATCTGATCATCGTATTTTGTTATAACTTTTTAATAACCTTTAAATAAGTAAACAAATGTAAACATTATTTTTTTATTATTTTTACACATTAAGATTTTTTATCGATACGAAAATTAATAATATTTTAACAAGTACAAGCAAGCAAGCAACATTTAAACTAGGTACTAAACCGTATAAGTACCTAATACCTACATTTTAACAACAACAATATTATACCTAAATATTACAATACGATATTATTCGATCGCCCTTTAACAACGTTTACTAAGTAGGTACAACATTTTTGTAACAGTCGCGTTTGTATTTTCTAGAGTGTCCCGGGGTAGTGACCCGCGCTGAATGGGACGCGCTGAGTCCCCTCCACGCGAAGTATGTGACCCGTCCCGTGAACATCGTCATCATAATGCACACCGTGAGCCCACAGTGCACCACCGACGAGGCCTGTGAGGCCCGCATGCAGTCGCTGCAGACATACCACATGGAAGATGTCGGCAACTGGGACATTGGCTCTTCGTAAGTATTTTAAAAGCTCGACGTAAAATGACGGATGTGAGTTTGGCTATGGCATCGTAGTTTTTGAAGGATGGACTGAATTTACAGTGCGCCCAACTTATCTCTGAAATGGCAAAAATTGGAACTATTGGTTATGACTTTTGGTTAGTTCCAATTTTTGCCATTTCAGAGATAAGTTGGGCGCACTGTAAACCCAACTTAAGATTGAAATGAAGGGGGGCGTGTCGGACGCATTTGACCAATCATTGCACACTAGTAACTGACAGATGAATGACCACAACGTACTTATGAATGACTTTTCAACATGGCGGCGTTAGTTCCAATTTTTGACATTTCAGAGTTAAGCTGGGCGCACTGTAGATGCGGTTTTTTTGGAGACTAGCTTATCCATAGGCCTGCTGAACCTATACGTTGGAGCGCAGGCAGTTACTATAAATTGGTTTAATGTCTCTATACATGTAGGTATGTTAAACTACAACCACCAAACGTTTCTTTTATCAAAAAAGTGATAATCGAATTAAAAACCAATTAGGTACCTACCTACAGGTACACTAATAATAATTAATTATTACCGGTATTCACACCACATCATCGTTAAGAATATAACATCAGATAACTAGTTTAACGGTCATATCGCAAACGTTACTGTAAGCTATTGAAATCTTAATTCAACAAAAAGATAGAAGGCAATAGAAGATTCGAAAATTTCATCTCAGGCCTTCGTTTCCATGACCCGTATGACAACATAGGGTTACCAATGGTTACTACGACGGACCGTCCAAGGATCCTGGGATCAATTTCCAGGGAGGCTTACTTTAATGATAAGTTAAAATTTCTGTTCCCGGCCTGCGTGCCTTTTCTTGTCTATGTGTGTTCTCCGTGGCTTCCACGAAACAGGGACTCCTAGTGTGGGGCTATGAGAGTAACGTTACTTATTTACTTATTTCTGTTTTCAGGTTTTACGTTGGAAGCAATGGGAAAATTTATGAAGGTGTTGGCTGGCTGCGCTCCGGTTCCCATACCTATGGATTCAACGATAAGTCAATCGGGATCAACTTCATAGGAAATTATAATAGTGAGTAATTATAATAGTAAGTTTCCACTGCGGGGATTGAGAGAAACTACAAATGACGAGGGCAACTTACCAGTGTCAAAAGATTTATAAGGCCTCCGACATAACTTAACGACTGTTTTCTCATGATAGCAACGAGGATCAACTGCTTGACAGTGCCTTCTGAAGTCCGGAAACTATCAAGAAATTTTATCTTGATTACGCTGTTGTGATTCGCCCGATCACTCAAAATTAATGCAAGCCGCCGGGCTTTGAGCATTTCGTGATAAGTAATTTTTTACAAGAAAATAACCTTATTCAAAATCGATAAGTCAAGATAACTCAAAGTAATTCTTAAAGTAATTTCTTTTCCTACTAGAGTAGGTGTAGTTAACATTATCTGCGATACCTTGGTTTATTATCGTTTCCTCAAAGGAGCTTCATCGTCCACTATGACCAATACTGCTTTAAAGTTATGCTCTATGAGTTATTGGGTATTTACAGACACTTTGAGAGAGTCTCTGAATTTCCGTAGCTATACGGAATTATTTAGTACGCAAGTCTTAAACGAACACCGCATCTCAAAAGCAAAACAAATTGTCAGTGGATATCGGAGTGATGGAATTTCTAATTTAAAGTGAATTTGAATATATGACGGTGAAGTTCAATAACTTTTGGGCCGGTTTTTCGATGTCAAATAAGAAGCTATTTCACCGTTAGTATAAGTTTGATGTTTACTTAAAATATCAATGAATCGGGTTTGGCGTTATGTGTAATTCCTCTTGTAGAACTTATTGTCTCATATAGCTAAGCATACCAACGTTCTTGGTCAAGACATCAGCTATTCCATGTTAGAGGTCATGGCATTCCGCACTTGCTCGAGTGTAACGGTTGCAACTAGAACTAATTAAGACTTGGGTACCATGGACCTTTGACATTCAACTGCGTAACATTTTATTCCATGATGCAGAGTTGAAGAGCCATTGAGTTTCCCATGTTCCTTGTGCCTAGAGACTACCTTAACAGTTCCGTAGGCTATGCTTGATAGTGCTTGCAAAACGAGAGATCCTGGGATCAATTCCCAGCTAGTAAAAATGCAGATAAATGTTTTTTTTTTCGTTCCTTGGATGTTAGAGATTTGTTATTTACATTTTCCATGCCAACGCGCTAAAACGAATCCTAAGGTCAGGACATAAAATGTATTAGCGTCTATTTCTTTTTTTGGTGAAGAATGCATCGGTAATTTGCATTATTTGTTACTAATTAATGTCCATGGGATCCGACGACTCCGATATCTGATACCCTCAGAAAGTTTGTCTGGTCATTTTCGGCATTTACCTACATAAACTAAACCCCATTAAGTGACTTAATGCTCGTTTGCCAACTTGTTTTATGAGTTTCCAAGTATTTATCTGTTATTAAGTTACCTAACGATATCGTGTTGTTTAGAGTTATTGATATCTCTGAAAGGTTATCAGAAGGTACGAGTACATATGGTTGATATTTCCTCGCACGAGATTTTTGGACCATTTTCCTTATTTATAAATAACTGCATATTAATACATTTATTCCTGTTCTTATTAGTTTCTACAGATGCGCTTTTGATACATGAAACATAGTTTTGAAAATTTGCGTGATTGAGTGAAAAACCAAAATAACCTTCCACATTTACGAGTATAACATTGGTAACTTAATATAATTAATTGGCCCCATGTCCATATGATCTAGTGAAGGATATTATATTCGAAAATTAAGCTTTTGTCTTAAAATCAGCTAAGTTATGAACATGTCGTTTATTATGTGTATTTTTCTTAAACATAATCATATTTCATTAAATAATTTTTGCATAATACCCGGAGTACAGACAGACAAGAATTCTACGAATAATAATATTATCGGCTTTTATTGGAACTATGAAGACCCTTCATACATTTCTAGGAATAATCCAGTTACAGTTTAATTGATGTGTACGTGGAAAGCTTAAGCTTTTAAATGTCATTTGCTACAAATGGTGAAGGAAAACATCGTGAGGAAACCTGCATGCCGGAGAGTTCGCAAAACTCAAAGGTGTGAATGTGAAGTCCGCCAATCCGCATTTGGCCAGCGTGGTGGGCTATGGCATTAACCTTCTCGTTCTGAGAAGAGACCCGTGCTCAATAGTGGGCCAAGATGGGTTGTGGGGATGATGATGATGATGACGTGGAAATACTGGGTGCAGTAGGCAATAATTTGCATTTCTCATTTTTACAGAGGACGTACCGTCTGAAGAGCAATTGACTGCTGTAAGGAATCTTCTGAAATGTGGGGTGGAACAAGGTCATCTCACACAAGACTTCCGCGTGGTTGGCCAAAGACAGCTCATGGCCACTGAGGGTCCGGGACGAAAACTCTATTCCGCCATACGAAGATGGCCAGAATGGCTTGAAGACACTAGCGCTATCAAAGCTGCTGCTACTAGTACTAGCTAAACCATTGAATAATAGTACAAAGTCAACGTACTTCTTTCAAATTATACTTATTTTTTCAGGTCTTTTTAAACTCGCCCGAAAATGTTGGGTTTTTCTCATAAAATTATATTAATTTTGAATTGAATTCGCAGAACAAATATTTCAGACTGTATAGTGATTAAACAATAAAACCCCTGACTTGTTTACTTCCTCGATCTAGTTTGTCTTTAGCGGTTATTGTAAACTATAAATTACTTCCAATATGAATCCTTCACAGTGGTTCACGTCAATACTGATCGCCCAATAATCGTAACTTCGCGCGGGTGGTGTTTGATTAGGTAAAGTTTATGGCAATAATTCTCAAGGGTTCCCATGCTTCGAAGGGTTAAGCTATTGGTTTAGTTTGTTATCATTATATTGCAGTCGGAGGGCTTCAATTGTTTACAATTACAACTATTGATCTGTACCTTTTTTTATCAAGTACTGCAATGGGGCGGTGGGCGGTAAGTTCCAGTATTTTTTAATTAGTGGAGACATTGCAATCGACTGCTAATTGATTTAACATAAATGTCTTAACAGTTTTCCGCTGTTAGTGTTAAGCTAAGCAATAAGGGTTTATTTCCAGTATTTCCATTAGTTCAGAATAGTTTATCAGAATTACTGGGAATTAATTTCCAAGTAACTCTGTAATGTAAAGGCATTCCGTTTCGTAGAGTTACCACAATTACTAAAGCTAGAATAAATGTTATTTGTTGTTACAGTCGGTGTAGATGATGATAAAATTTAGAAACCTATTTCAACTTTATAACAAACTATTCTGAACCTAATGTAATTTTACAATTTCTTTTTGCAATTGAGAGAGAAAACTATCCCTTTTTTACTCGTTAAATGGACATATTTGGATATTTAAAACAGAGCGTAACTTATTTTTTTAACTTCATTATGCAAATAAACTATAGACTACGGGCCCATGTCGAATATGGGGGGGTCATACGAACCACCAGGTGATATATATAGGACGATATAAGAGCACAAAATAATAAGATTCAGCACTATGCCGTCACTTGTAAGCTGTCCAACTGAGTGCTGGTGAGAATTCAAAAGTGCAGGTAGAGGGAGTACATTTTGGTCATATGATTCTGTACGGCATTTTCACCATCGATATATCCATGAAAAATAATAAGAAAGCGCGCAGTCCCGTAAAAAAATGGTGAGCCACAAAGTCGGTAAATTTGTTTGATTTTTTGAAAATTCCAGGGTAAATTTAGTCATTTGATCCTGTACGGCATCAGTTTCATGCTGTTTCAATACAGCTTCTAATCCATTATTCCGCAACGCCGTACAAAAATCATGCGACAAGGGGAAAAAATCGAGGGTTGAAACCCCCTCTATTTCCGTGGTCTGGGGGGTGATTTGAAAAAGTACGGCTTCGGTTCCAAAACATTATCTAGCACTCAAAAGTACTATTAAAAATAATGCCGTCAAAAAGTTATTGTTCATTTGAATGTATATTAATAATTACCTTAATTTCATGGTATACTTGATTTATAAAGCTGTAATGTCATTTGACACTGTACGGCAACTTTTTTTTTAACATGATATTGTAAAATATAATTGTTGCATAGTATTGCCGTTCAAAAGAAACTGTTCTAAAAAAAGTTATAGAGAAATACAAAAACTGAAATTTGTTAAATTATTGCAGAAGTTTAAATATTCATAGATTAATAGAATATAGCAATTTCCTACATTTTTCTCTTGTTCTAAATAGTATTAAGATACATAAATTAGGAAAAAATGATGCCGTACATTTTAATGCAGACTATATTTTTCATACATTTCGTTCTATGGATTTTTCCTTGAATTTTTTTTTCCCTACAAACCTTTGGACCAACGAAAATGTACGGCATGTAAAAAAATATTATCTGTGCATAAAATACTTTCAAAATAAATTAATTTTATGTTGTTTCAAATCACCCCCCAGACCACGGAAATAGAGGGGGTTGAAACCCTCGATTTTTTCCCCTTGTCGCATGATTTTTGTACGGCGTTGCGGAATAATGGATTAGAAGCTGTATTGAAACAGTATGAAACTGATGCCGTACAGGATCAAATGACCAAATTTACCCTGGAATTTTCAAAAAATCAAAAAAATTTACCGACTTTGTGGCTCACCATTTTTTTACGGGACTGCGCGCTTTCTTATTATTTTTCATGGATCTATCGATGGTGAAAATGCCGTACAGAAACATATGACCAAAATGTACTCCCTCTACCTGCACTTTTGAATTCTCACCAGCACTCAGTTGGACAGCTTACAAGTGACGGCATAGTGCTGAATCTTATTATTTTGTGCTCTTATATCGTCCTATATACATCACCTGGTGGTTCGTATGACCCCCCCATTTTCGACATGGGCCCGTAGTCTACTATGATACAAAAAGCACTCCACATACAACTGGGAAAGTAAATTAGTAACTAAGCTTAGAAACAGATCATATTTTTACATTTTCACCGACAACGTATAGTCATTAAAATCCATGTTGCAGTCTGGCGTCTAGACTTAGTGAAGCTTTATTTATATCACCATAATGCATTTTTATTTTAGCGTGAATAATCACTCAATTTGTAGTCTGGAGATTGCTCTTTGAAAAATACTTTTACAACAATAAATCTAAACTAGCGACTAGGGACGCCTTTACAAGTTGTAAAAACGTCCCTAGTCGCTAGTTGTAAATTACAACGTTGAGTGATGCGACCGTTCACCGTATGTACATATTATTGAAAAAAAAACGGGAAACAAAGTTTGTTATCCACGTTTGAAAGTTTTATCAATAAATCAGAGATTACGTACTTTAATGATTTGAATGTAGGTAACTTCATATAAAAGGATTATTTTACTCTTCCTGCCCATGATTCGTGAGATCAGGTTTGTGTGAAAAATTATGGAATTTATCACAAACAAATCCCTATGATGATGGCATCCATAGTTGTCGCCAATCCGCCTCTTTAGCTCGATTCTACAAGGAAAATATTTTGAGGAAAACGTGCATTATTAAATACTACAAAATGAAGACTTACTGCCCAGACATGGCCCAGACGGTGTCATTAATCGTATTAAAAAAATCCTAAACATCTGTATTATCATTGAAATCGAATATTTTAAATTCGATAATATTTTTTTTAATTAAAGGATTTAGTGATATTCGTTATAAAAAGAAAAAAAGATACATTTATATATTTTGAGTGTAAGTAACCAATAAAAACAAAAAGTAGTGGACCGCTTTCACAAATTATTTCACTATCAAAATGCTACATGATCTCTATACTCCGTTAGAATTCGACCTGGAATTCGTTATTATTGCATGGCACACAAATGCCAGCGTTCTGAAAATGATATTAAGATTCATTTAAGTTTGACGGCGTTATCAAAAAATATCCTCAGTGAATTTTTCTGACAAGCTAAATTGATCAGTAAGCACAGGTAATAAGTTTGGTTTTGGCTGGGAGAGGCAATTTCATGTGTTCGGCGACTCAACTATTAAGTAACAATATAATAGTAAGTAGTATTCCTTAATTTCTAAGTACTAAATACCTAGGTAGCACCATAAAAAAATTGGGATCCACAATAAAACTTCAACAATATAACATAAGAATTAATCATACAATATTTTCTATAAAGAAATTACTGAGCTGGATCGAAACGTTAGCTAAGTATTAATGAAGTGGACGAGACACCTGATGGTAAGTGGCCAAGAAATAGAAATATAAAGAATGAAACAAAGTGGCTCTCTAGCCCGAAGCCGGATCACGACTTTGAGACAGTCGCCATACGAGTAGTCCAGACTGGCTCCAGGGAGAGATAATAATGCAAGTAGTAACATTGATGACAATAATAGTAGATAGATATTTGTAGTTAAATAAGGCTCTACCATGAATCAAGGGGGCGGGTTATATTTTTCTTTACATACTAATAAAATACTTTAGAATAAATATCTATTATTTATAAATAGTATTTACGTATTGTAAAGGTACGAGTTTCTAGTGCAAAAATTTCATAGACCTATAGTTGATGCCTTTGGTATGATTGACGACGATGGAAGGCGGTGTTTAAAAACAAACTATTTATTGGCATTTACCTATTTATGTAATGTGCCGATTCATGGAATTCAGGTATCTTATATTTACAATTCAGGAACCTTTAGTGGCGTGATGGTGAGTATTTTCTCTACTTGGGTAACTAAGCACTTTCCTTTCAATTTGTTAAAGTGATTCATTTGGAAGACAGCTCGAGAGTCAATAAAAACGTGTTTATCCCTTTGTGTTCTTGTATCATAATATATGCGTGTAGATTGTGAGCAATTCATTTGCCAGTTATTACTATTCAAACGAGTCAATAAAAGACTAGTAGGTACAAGTAAATACTACCAGTTATTGAAATACGTCAGAAGCGAGGCGTTTATTGTAAATCTACCACAATTTTGTTTTAACATATATCTCCATCGTACTTGGGCACCGTAGACGAGTACGTCGTTTTCACATTATGGTATGGTGTTGTCTTCATTCTTCCTGTTCTCCTTGTAACTGGAGTCTCACTTCGTACTGCGACCGGTACCAAATCCACCAGGCGAGTGCGTGGCGAGTCGCGGCTGATACTATCCAGCAGTAGTAACACACCTGAAAGGCAAGGTACATATTTACCTGACCAATACGATAAATAAATATACAGTTCCCGGAGAAAAGTATTGCACATCGGACGTTAGAAACAGATAATCGGCTAGTTACGGCTTTGTAGAGCGTTGCCTCTCTCGCACATTGCACTAATAGTGCAATATCTATTAAGAGCTAATAAAGCATCCTATTAAGTACATATAACAATAATAATATTGATGTTCCGTTGCAAGTTTTAACAACTCTTTATATTTATTTATGAGTGAACGCGACCGTCTTCTACCGAATTCGAAAGAAAAGTGAAAAGTCAGCGGTAAGGACTGTGTAGTAAGGACAACGCTCTACAAAGCCGAAACTAACCGATCATCTCTTTCTGAATACCGATGTGCATTATTTGTTGCCGGGTACTGTATGTATACTTATACGTAGTAGACGCCCTCGCTTCGCTACGGGAAACTTGTTGCTACGCTTATACTACTAGAAGTTCCTGAGGTTAGCCTAATCAAACAAACTCGTCAGCGTTGTATATTAGTTTAAGATATATCGGCGACCCCGTTACCTACTTGGTAGTAACCCTGCCTGGGGGTAGAACTGACTTTGTGGGTAGGTACTGCCGATAGTTCTACATGGAAACTATTGCCTCGTAGGGTATGTTGAGATACAATGTAGTACTTTCAATCGATCACTTGGTCACGAACGAGGTATAGGAAACTACAACATTATTCTAGTGGCGAGTTGTAATCAAGTAATGTACTGGGAAATAAAACACATGTACACCGTTTTTGAAACCATGTTATTCATTGACAACATGGAAAACATAAAGCCCTCTATCTTTTTTTTGTTTTTATTAATCACCTGTATATTTTCGAAAATGGCCTGGTTGCCAATGAGTAACGTTTGAATAACTCCTTTCTCACATACAATCTCTCAATCACAGAGGAGGCCTAGAGCATACTCCACCAGGCTGTTCTCGTGCGGATTGGTGGAAGGTTTAGTGGCCAATCCACCTACATTGGAAGTTTTCATGCCATCTGAAGGCCTCTCTCGACATCAAGCACGCAAACTTTTAAGAATTTTTTGCCACTAGCGGTTAGTGCAGTGTTTTACCTGTATAATAGGTATATTGATGGCAGCTGGCCAGTTAGGTATTAATGCGAATAGAATAACTTCAATACTCGAACTCAAATATTGAGCAAACGATATACACAGTTTGCTAAATATAGGTAATATAATATACATGCGCCATAAATCATAACACTTCCGTACACAGTTGTATTTTAGCGTTTTCAAACGTGTTCGAATATTTTACGAGAAATTGATTACGATTGCCGGGTATTCAGCGTTCTTGCCATATTTTGCTGAATGCACGATCAAAAATTTATTTATTATGCGTCAAAGGAACACTTTATACAATTGAAACATTATTTAATACCGATAATCTGGAGTAATATCGGCAGTAAACAATTAAAACTGCAGCTTTATTTACACAGTCATGCGTGTGTATTGTACCAGAAGGAATAGGCATGATGACAGATTTAAAAACCTGTATGATATTCGGAAATGTATTGTTACTGTAACGAATATAATATTTCGGAAAAAGAAATTTAATTGAAAAATGCAATTTAAATGCGTTCAAAACGCAAATTGTGTGCCATAATAAAACGTGTAGGTACCTAAGATTCGCGATGACTAAGTTTAAAAACGCAAATTAGAATCTTCAACTTTTTTGTCAACTTACAAGCGTCATACAAGCGAGCACGAAGGTGGAAGCGAGCGGCCAGGGCGTGATGTGGCTGTCGTAGCTCATGAGGCCGGCGAGCGTCCGGCCGGAGAGCCAGGCTGCCAACACTGCGAGCGGCGACATAAGCATTATACCCAGCCCATCCACCATTAGCTGTAAATAATAATTACACACATACATTATACATATAATGAAACTGTAAGGGCTCATATACACGAACGGCACGATGTCAACGGCAAAGACAACTGCACCGGTCGGCGGCAGCCGTGGATGTCATCATCGAGCCGCCGACCGTTGCAGTTGTCTCTGCCGTTGACATCGTGCCGTTCGTGTATATGAGCCCTAACTGATCGCTGTCTGTACATGGCTTTATGTAAAAACTAGCGGACCGCCCGCGGTTTCACCCGCGTGGATCCCGTTCTCGTGGGAATATATGCATGTATTATACATAAAAACCTTCCTCTTGAATCACTCTACCTATTACAAAAAACCGCATCAAAATCCGTTGCGTAATTTTAAAGATTTAAGCATACAGACAAACAAACCGACGGACAAAAATAGCGACTTTGTTTTATACTATGTAGTGATACTTAATTTTTGGGGGCCTTTCGGTATATAATATATGCACTAGAATCCAAAACAATGTTTTTTCATTTTTTCCGTTGTGCGCGCTAATCTCAGAAATGGCGAATCATACGGGGCTTTTACATACGCGCTTTTTTTAGTGTTCTTCTCATTATAATAGACTGTCAAATAGAGAAGTTATATGACTGAAGTTTAATCGAAATTCACGCGGGAAGCCGTGAGCGGAAGCTAGTAATAAATAACTCTACACACTCTTCGCCTCACACTATACCTGACTACCTGGAAACACGGAATTGCCACTCGACGCTAAAAACTTTATTGCCATGCTCATACTTTATGCTCACAGCTCTATTCTCTTCTCTTCCATTCAGCTTGTAAGCAAAATTTACTGACGGCATTTTAAATTCCCGGCGTCAATCTGCATTGTACCTACTACCTAGTCACTGGGGCGGAAGGCTGGCATTTGTGTGGGATGCAATTAAAACGAATTTCATATCGAATGCGAAAACAATCGTAACACCACACGATTTTAGTATCTACGATTAGATTAAACATTGTTTTTTTCTGTACATATTTTTCTACTAAGTATATTTTATTCCATCATGATGTGGCTCCCTAGCCTACATTTTCTTATGAAACCCAAAGCTTATTACGAAAATTCTGTAAGTAGGTATTAGGACTTCTACGCTGTAACGCAATAATGCTCCGATCCTATTATTGGTTAAGTCTCCGGGTACCTACTTATCAACATTGTCTTAGAAAAAAATGTACCAATATTTTGCGACATATATCCATTATAGTAAATCCGCCCTCACTTCGCTTCGGGAAACCAGTCCCTCCAAAAATCTCTATTATAAATTTTAACAGATTATGTTATTCCGATGTCTAAGCTATATTACTGAAAAGTTTCATGAAAATCCGTTCAGTAGTTTTTGCGTCAAAGAGCAACAAACACACACACACATACATACATTCTTACAAACTTTCGCATTTATAATATTAGTAGGATAGGAAGTAGGATTTTATGTCATACAGGTCATACTTTGCGTATGTTTTAATAAAACAAATCTTTATTTTATAACTTAAAATTACTTTTGTTAAGTTACAATTTTATCTATTTGCTTTTAATATGAATGGACTATTTGTTAAGGCGCTACAACCATAATACGTAAAACTGAATGAGCGGAGCTCAAAAACAGAGATGGAATGATTTTATATAAAGGCAAATAGTGAGATAGCAATTAATGGTTTATTTTAGTTTTAATATTATTGACGTAAGTGCCAATTGCACTATTTTTCACGAAAACCGATCAGTGTTGTTACCTTTGAGGACTAAGATGGTGTTTTTTTTATCTTCCTACTACATAATAAACAGGAACAAAATGATACGTTGTTCTCAAGAGAAATGACACAAAGCTTTTACAACATTTAATGTTGTTTATCAGTCTTTCATCTGTATTTAATTTAAACGAGAGCTGTAGCGGAATGAAACATTTAAACCGCATTACAACGAAGGACTCGAGAATAATTTACAAAGAAAATCGTTTTCTGCTGTTCTGAGTCACGTTTTACATAACAAAGTTGTAATTAATTATTGTGACCAATTTGTATATTGTTGAGCACCGTTAACCTTAAAATCTACCTTCATTAATTTGATTTTCAATTTAATGAAGGCAAAGAAGTTGACAATGCGACACCTGATTAGTAGCCCACTACCAGAGCACGGGTTTTGACGCCTACAGCTAACTGGACTAACCTTCCCTGTTCCTATTTGGGTCTTGTCCTAAATCGGTCACAGTTGTCATGGACGGCAGTGGAGGGTGGTGCGAGCCTGCTCGTTTGCTACCTTAATTCCATAAAAAAGGGTATCCTTATAACTAAGGAGGCCTTAAGCATCCACCACAATGCAGCTTCGATGGTTAGTGGCCGAGTTGACATCGAAAATATTAATGCCGTCCGAAACGTAGATGGCACCGTGGTAAGAGCCTAGAGTTCATCTGAGCAAGTACCAGCGCTTGCAACGGTACATCACTACATAGTATAAAACAAAGTCGCTTTCTCTGTCCCTTTGTGTCCTTAAATCTTTAAAACTACGCAACGGATTTTGATGCGGTTTTTTTTAATAGATAGAGTGATTCAAGAGGAAGGTTTATATGTATAATAACATCCATTAAATAGTTATTGCACCCGTGCGAAGCCGGGGCGGGTCGCTAGTAGTACATAATTACATTTCTAACGTCATGATTATTGCTTTAAAAGCAATTGTGTTCCGGACAGAAAGACGTGGAGTCGATTATACTTTTTCAGAGGAGTCCATCTCAGTCTTCAAAAGTATCCTCGCATCTGTGACGGAATTAGCACAAGACTCTTTCTAACAATAACTAACTGGACTAACCATCTTAGTTAGAAAAATAAGACAGTTTACTGACATCGAAACTGCTAGGCTCGTTTACTTTGCGTACTTTCATAGTGTTAAGGATGTATTGTGGCATTTTACTATGGGGTAAAGCAAGCGACATTCATAAAGTCATCGTATTACAGAAAAGAGCTATTAGAGAAATTTATAATCTAAAGTCTCGGGAGTCGCGTCGTTATAAATTCAAAGCAATGGGTATATATCATTGTACTATGTATGTCTTTATTTTAAAGACGTGCTTTATGAGTTTTCTCCATTATTTTCTCCTCCATTATAATGAATAAAAAGCACCTTTGCGGTAAAATGGGTAAAATTGCGGTAGAATCCAAATAATGACTTGATATCAACTGATACCTACATCAATAAATGATTTTGAAATTGAATTGAATTTTAATCTAGGGAAACTCAGCTACGGCTGAGTTTGCCTAGATCCTGAGCCAAGTTTATCGATTCATATTTGGCTGACTTACTGCATTTTTATTTTTAACAAATGACGTTACTTGCCAAGTTGCTAGTAGATTCGGATATTTGAATAATTTACCCCTCGAAAGGAAAGGAAGACTGCACTGATTCAGTTATTATTGCCGATACTGCAACATTGTGATGTAAAAATGTTATGGAACACGATTTTTCGGGACAATAAAGTAAATAACAAATATCAAACATCACTTTACCTGTTTAGCATTTTGACTCAAAATCCAGAGAATCAAAGCCCTCGGAACACCATATCTATGCACGCGTCTAGTAGCATAACGCGTGCCACACAGCTCACATCTCGATTTCCCGGATTCTGTTAGCCATCTTTCCAAACATTTTACATGCACCCTTCCGACTGTTCCACGGCATCCACATGCCGATATCATCTGTCCAAGTTCCTGATTCAACGTATCTCCCCCATGACAGATTCGACACATGTCTTCTAAAGTATGATGACTCGCTTGCGCTTCTTCAATTTCTTCCTCGACATCTCCAATTGTTTCTATTAGTACTTCTGATTCATGAGTCCAATCAATCGGACTTATTCCAATCGATTTCTTTATTAGCTCAACCGTAGTATGATCATCCGGAATCATTGCCCTCCTCTTAGGACTTCTAACTTTCATTCGGTGTTGACGCGGATACTTATCTCGCTTTACAGGAGTCTTTTCTCGATGTACATGTTTTTCTTCCTTTGTGTTCTCATATTTTGCAAATGGTATTGTTTCCTTTGATTGCTCCGATGATGAGTCATTGGAGGCGTTTAAAATGTTGAATAAGTCAATAGCACTAGAGCTAGCAGTCACGTCTTTGTCTTCTGTGGTAGATAATTGTTTTTTTACTAAAATTTCCGAGATAACACTGTCACATTCAGCGACGATTTCTAAAGTAGAGCCATTCTTAGAACTATTTGGGCAATATTTATTTTTAACTTTGCTGGCATATATACCGTTTAAAGTTTGTTTGATTTTTACATCTTCATCTGGATTTGAAAGGCTGAAATATAAAAAATATGGTCATATATTTTCAATATACTTTACATCAATATCTCTAAGTCGATTTCTTTTATGGAAGAGGTTCGTGTAAAAGCTGAATCGGAAATATGGAAATACGTATGAACATTGAATTCATATTAATACATATATTTATCTTCATAAGTCTGAAATGTAGTGCTTTGTATCTGACAACCAATTTCTTGGTTTCAATAGCAAAGAACAAATAATTTTGTCACATTTCTTTTATTGCAATGTAGCCTGAACTGATTTGATTCCTAAATTAGAATTCTATAACACAGTAACGAGTAAAATATTATTTTATTCTGTGTATTTAGTAGTATAATGTAACTGTGTAGGTACCGATAGTAAGTAGGTATAATACCTAATGGAAGTATAATGAAAATGCGAATATCACTATTGTGATTCAACTTATAGGAAATGTTTTTTACCATGTATTTTCCTGCACATCGCTTACACGTGCAGCTAGTCAACTATCAAGCATTGCAGTGTTTTAAAAAGTAATTAAATAAAAGTAAATGTGAACAATACTAAGATTATTCTTTACAAAAACTAAACGATTAATCTTTTATGAAATGTGCTGTGTTTGTATGTCATAAAAACAAACGTCATCCAGTAATTAATTTAGTATATCATCCATAGGGTCTCTGAACAAAGTCTGTCATGTCTATTTGTGTCTATTCATGTGTTTATTCTAAAAGTGGAGACATACCTGACTTGTGTCCCATCCTGCGATTTAGTTGGATCTCTTCCCCGTATCTCTTTTTGAACAGAGAATCTCCTACGCCTCGAATTGGGCATTTCACTAGAATTTAATCTTTTTATTTTCTTTCAAACTATTAAAATTTTCACGTTACTCGCTCATTTTCGGTGCCAAGTTTGACGTTTATTTTTATTATTTTTAATTTGTCTATAAAAATCATTGTGTGCTACTTTATGGTGTACTTTAATAATAAGTCACAGATCAGCAACACTACCTTTTTTGAGGACCTACATTATTTCCTATGACCGTTTCCAATATTACTACATTTATAATTCTAATCTAATATTCTTATAATACTATTAGATACATTGTAGCAAGATGTGGATAACATCAACTAATAATTATATTATTAATATAGCACTGTTTAACTATAAGGTTTTTGTCTAAAAAAAATTGAATTATCACTTCTTTTAGAAAATCTGCATTCGTTTACATGCCTCAAATATTAATTCATTCTAACTATTCCACTGCACGCCTCCAAGTAAATTAAATGTGAATCCATATCGTCAATAGTATCGGTTTTACATTATTTTTTGTCACCACCTAAATTACTCAGCACTGGAGCAGCGTGGTGGTATATGCTCTAGACCTGTTCAATGATGAGGAGAAACTTGTGCTCAGTAGTTGGTCGTTGTCGTAAACAAGTTGAAGCCGTACTTTACCTTATTAAACTAGATTTATTTGCAGGTTTACGTTCAACTTTTTTTAAACTTATGAGTACCTAGTAATTTGGGAAATCATTACACGGCTTCGGATACCAACTCACCGTTATAAGACGTAATTAGGGTTTTTGTGATAAGCGTTGCCCGGACAGCTAGATTACTCAGTTTCACGTTTCTGACCAGAAATATGAACTTTCTTAACAAGTTATTAAACTTAAGATAGGTCTTGAATAATTCGCGTTACCTTAGGTCCCAGTTGAGCCTGTGACAGACAGGTTATTTTAGTCCTCTCAAATTAGCGATAAACGTCGGAATTGGAGATAATAAGCTAAATTGCTGTATACATTTTCGTCTGAAGGTTACAAAGGTTGCTTCAAAAGTTTTATAAAATCAGGTGTCTGCGTTGTGAGTTCGTCAAGATCAAATGCCAAAAACAGTTTTTCGCGATTATTTCGGTTTCTAATACTCCAATAGTATTAATATTATGATAAAAGATTATATAGCGTAAGATATATGCGGTTATTTGGAATATTTCCTTATGAGCTTTACCGTTTTTGTGATAGAGGAAGTAAACGCTACGTCAGGATAGTTCCTATCTCTATGGGTAATCTTAATAAAAAGTTTAGATGACACTATTCACGGAACCTCTGAACGAAGCTTCAAATTCAAACTATACTAGTTATAGTAAACCCAACTTAAGACTGAAACGAAAGAGGCGCTGTCGGACGCATTTGACATTCATTTGACCAATCATTGCACACTAGTAACTGACAGATGAATGAACACAACGTACTTATGAATGACTTTTCGTTAGTTCCAATTTTTGCCATTTCAGAGTTAAGTTGGGCGGACTGTACAAGGCGTAAATTAAGGGAACTATACAACGCTAATACTGTGAAGGCATAGACAAAATTCCAACATTACGATACAATTGACCCCAAGACACTGACTAATATTTCGCTCTAATATCCTGGGAAATTCATTCATTAGAGGTCATGAGTCGAAGTGCCTTGAATAGAAAAGAACAAAAAAGGCAACTGTTATTCAATAGCAATATTGTTTACTAGCGGTCGAAGCTTTGTGTGCGTAAAGTTCGACAACCTTATCCCTGGAAACCCTTTTAGTGCCGCTTAGCTAAAGACATTCGTATCGTTACTAAAACATTTTGTTCAAATTACTTAGCGTAAAAGACAGTTTCTTTTTTATATACCAGAGACAACAAAACTCTTTGTTTTGATAATAATTAAATAAATACTACGAAAGTTTTACTATAAATGTAGTTTCGCTTTTTCCGAGACGACCATTTTAGTCCTCAAGGGTCTTTGACCGGACACGGACACATCTGTGACCGAATTAGAACCAGACTCTTTGTAACAATTACTAAAAGGATTATTATTATAACAATTGAAAGGATTATCTATCACTAACAGTCCCTATCCCAGTAATTATACCTCTTCTCTTAAGAAGGTAATAACAAACTCTTTATTCCAGTGTTTCTTCAACCAGTAAGGTACTAATAGTATAATTTGTAGGTAGGTAGGTACTACAGTATAATTTGTAGGATGTTTTTGTTACGGCGTATCTGGTAACTGTCTCGCCGACCTCAGCCAAAGTGGCGTGTGAATTTAGGTCAGAAGGAAGAAAACAATCAGGTGAACATCTGTCACGCGCGTGGATTCCGCCCTTTCAATAGTCTGGTATACATTATTATCATGATAGGTAGAAGGTTAGCAAAAATACTGCCAGACTCAGTATTTTAAAATAGGTACTATTTTTGACGTACTCGTAAATGTTGCCGTTATTTTTAATTATCGATTGTTATTTTTCTTTATTTTGGTTTTATCCGTGGGATCACTTGCAATGAGATAGTAATCATTCTCCTAGATTTGCCCAAAATATTGATCCCAACCTATTCTTGTTAGTAGGCTAAGGTAAGGTGTCAACAAAGCGACGGAAGCCAGGATGTAAGATGAAAGACTTTGCGTAAATATCATCACTTCTTCTTGTGTTTCGGCTGGTAGTTTGAATAGTCCACTAATTTCTTTCCTCCATCTTTCTGTATTTCGACCGGTAACGCATCGCTTATGTCAGTAGCGCTGCTGGTGACTATATACTGTGATCATTTACCATCAGGTGGATCGTCTGCGCATTTTTTGCCTACTAATAAAAAAAAATATTATGTTTATTTGTTGTCTTTCCGTGCTTTACGGCGTATTCTTTCGAGTTTTTGCTACTTACGTTAAATGTGGGAAAATGCTATTTCTACGTACAAATTTAAGACTGCATTTTTAACCGTGCCTAAACTTTCCTATGGAAGTAACGTAACTTTTAAGGAGGTTTTAAAGTTTTTATTTTTATTGCTTAGCCACGAGAGCCATTTCATTAGAGTAGATGAAGACTAATTTTAAAAGCTTTTATTAATTAAAGTCTTGGGACAGCACTCCAATAGCGGAAGTTACTTGTGAGTTGTTTATAATTAGCTCTCGATCAACCCTCGGTAATTACGTATATTTCGCTTCTTTTAATTACGATATTAGCTCTTGTTACTATAATTGAAATAATTTTTGTTCATGATTTAATAAAATTGGATGGAAATTCTTGTTAATATGAATTGTCCATAAACGAATTATTTGACAAGGCAGGTTACACCTTTTTGTAGAGGACTTTGGAGGATTTAAGTGGACTCCATCGCTGAATTGCCCACTACTAAGGCCGATGGCATACTCTACCTCAATGTTCCAGTGCCGATTGAGAGAAAGCGATAATGGTCTGCATATTTTAAATAAACTCAATTTCAATTTGACTCCTACTTCAAAAGACATCGAAATATGGACTTTTACCGTGTTCCTCAGGGTTGAATTTCCAATATTTTCTTGAAACAACTGATTCACTCGCGATTGAGGTTTCGTGTAGCTACGAGGGCTATCAAAACCGATACGACGGAAAATTGGAGTCGAGAGCCGAATTGGAGACGAGTTGAAGTAATTTGAGGTAGACCCAAAACTGGTTAAGTTCGAGCATTTCGTCAGCGGTCAATGATCAACCTGAGTGTCGGAAGTTTCGTCGCACATCTAGTTTTGTCTAAATGGAAAGCTACGTTTCCCTGATCACAAAAGATTTCTTGAAATTTTCTCGTTGTCAGAGGCAATTGACCCCAGGTCGATGCGGTTTTAACAATCTTCAGTTCTCAAAAAAAGGTAGTTAACAGTACAAAGACATTTAAAATGAGAAAGTTAATGTAATTTGTAAAATATAATTTTCTTTGGCGACTTTGTAGAATTTTATTATTTTGTGTACCTTAGTGTTGATGTTATGCGTGGATGTGTGCGTGCGTTTGTGTGTGATTTCATTATCAATAAAATTCCTCTTTAGGCCCCGTTGTCGAGCGTTCGCGGTACCGACCCCGCACTGCTGCCGCATCGTGCACTTTGTAAAACAAACAACCGTCCGTGCGCCGTACGACATACGTACCGCTTCCGCACTGCAGCGGTCCGACACGAATATATTGAAAGCGCACTGAACGTTACTCTTTAGAAGAGGACTAATTTTTAACCGACTTCAAAAAAGAAGGAGGTTCTCAATTCGACCGTATATATGCTTTTTTTGTTGTACATTCTAGCTTCTTTAGGCTTTCAGAAGTAAGTTGGTATTTTCGTACGTTTAGTGACTTTATTTGTTGGGTCTTTTTGGGTACTATTGTAATTGTTATATTAGGGTTTTTTATTTTTTTATTTATTTTTAAAGATGCATGTGTCATAAGAATATCTATATCTTTTATATTGAGAAGCTTTGTTATTTTATAAACATCCTTGATGTGTAACAATTCATTAATTTATTCTGTTCTTTGCAGTTAAATCGAATGTAGATAAATAGTCGGGCGGATTTGTGTCACACATCATGTCTTCAAATGTTAATCACAATCCAAAATGATGACTAAAGTCATCATGCTGGTAAATTGCTGATAAAAAAAATTCTGAAGATCTTATGTAGAAATTTCAGTTTCCAAGTGATATTTTCCAATAAAGAAGCAAGGGATAGATAATATTTACTTTTTAAATAATAATTAATTTTTAATACTATTCAATTTGGGTTCATATCCCTGTTCACAATTTTGGTAGTCTAACGTTCAAAAGATAGCCGAGCTATCAAATATTTTATTATTCTAAATAATTTTCATAAAGCATTGGCCTTCGCGTAATATTAATTAGTAGGATCATTAGGTATGCGTAGGAAGAATGATATTTAGAAATGTATAATCGTTTTAATAAAATCCATACTTCCATACTAATATTATAAATGCGAAAGTCTGTCTGTCTGTCTGTCTGTGACGTTTTCACGGCTAAACCACCGGTCCGATTTGGATGAAATTCGGAATGGAAATAGTTGAAGACCCAGAGTCACACATAGGCTACTTTTTTTTTCAAAAATCAACCCCTAAAGGCTTGAAATAGGGGATGAAAGTTTGTATGAAAAATCCAAACCGCCTGACCGATTTCGATGAATTTTCCCAGGAAGATAGTTGATGACGTACCTTCTTCCCCACTTCCCCGGTTCGCGATATAAACTAATTCCACGCGGGCGAAGCCGCGGGCAAAAGCTAGTTCTTAATAAAACTTATATTTTAATAGAATGTCTGGATGGAGCTATTACCTATTCAAAAACATTTCGTACAAGTTTGGTGACGGAGCCAGTCCATTTAGAGATTATTAATAATTAAAACAGATACAGTTTAGTTTCATGATTCTAGTCACGAAGATCATAGTAATTACGCTAAAAATTTAGTTGAATCTCTAGAGACTCCCAGACTGTACATTATTAATTTATGTAAACTCGTTCCAGAGGTGTTATTTGCCATAATGCATTTTGCATCGAAATTATACAATAGTTTAGTACCTATGCAGTGTGCCAGAATCTGTTTGTTAAATACATGGGTTAAATATTTAGAAAATTAAAGACGGTGGTTAGTCTAGTTGTCTATCTGATAATTTTTCACATGGAAAACAATGAATAAATTTCAATAATAATACCTACATATTTGAGAAATTTATAATATTTTATATATGGATATCCGCCGGCATGCGTCGATTTTGAGTATTTAACCAAGTTTTGGTAAAGGGGGATATCTTGCAAGATTAAGGCCCTACTCACACTACGCCATTTATTAGCTACACGCCGCAATCCACAGTTCGCCGACACTGATAATCTTGTATTGACAGGCACGCATCGTAGACTCGTCGCTTCGTGTGCGGAATATAGTAAATATTTAGGGCGTCGACTCACGAGCGATGCATGCTTGGACAAAGTTTCTAGGCGCTTGCAAATAGCGTTGTGTGAGAACGGCCGAAGCGTCATGCCTAGGGAGCGGCCGACCTCCAACCAATCTCGTTCGAAACTTGTTTATGCGAGCGGTGTACAAAACTTCAATAGCGTGATTTATCTTCGTGACGTCAGCGTGTGCGATGTCGACACAGAGTTAAACTGTGCGGTCGGAGGGATGGTGTTAGTTTTGTAACTCGTGGCTTTCCGGCGGCACAGAAATTTCCGACGTTTGGGATGGTCATTAGGCCCTTTGTGATTTCGCACTGGTATACTTATGCTCTAGAGTCTAGACTTTCTCAGATATGTTCAACGCCTAGGATAGTTTTCGTCTTGGGAAATATGTCTTTTATGAACGCGACGAACGAAGTACACGTCACGTACATCGTAAATACCTACTGCGTGTATTATAAAACTTCAAGAAAAAGATTTAAATGATATAAAAATACAGATTTTTCTTAAGAAAGATATACATATTATAAATATTTTAAAGATCACTCACATGGTAACAATGACGACAGAATAATTTAATAACTGGCTGATCCGGATCCTGGCTTGTCGTGTGGCATATAAATTATTATTAGATAAATATGTATTTTGTTTTTATGTCACGTGCTAAGTATTTAACCTCAGTTTATCGATTAGGCGACTAGTTTAAATAAAATATACATTTATGCATTTTCATTTATCGGTATATTTCTTTTGGAATGAGATTACCATACTGTCATGCATCACCACAGTACATTTTAGTAGGTATATAATTTATTTACGCATCCCCTTTAGTACTTCTTCCTCTTTTTCCTCGGGAACCAATGAACATTAATGAAAATTTCCAAGAAAAATATAATAACTATAATTACACTTGTTATAATATAACTTATAACCACTATACATTATATTGGTAAAAAAATATTAAGTTAGTATCCTAGTTAACGAAATTAGGTGGATGGAGAGTTAAGGCAGGTGTCCGATGCGCGGGGAGTTGCCTGTGCTATTGGCTATTTTCTCGCTCAAGAGAGGGCTCGTAAATAATGAAATTCTGTATTATAAACAAAACAGATAATACATATTATGCGAGTGAATACTCGCCGGTGGTGTGAACAGTCAGCGAGTACACGTTCGCATGATATATGCATCTCTTTTGTTTATAAGGAATACCATATCTGTTGAATGTACGTGTCTTGAAGGAGAAAACAGCCGAGCCTTATTCGGTGCCTCGCCGGCAATGGGACACCGTAAAAATCGAATATGATATGTAATCTAATATCTTTAAACGAGCAATTCTTGTATATTTATTTATTTATTTTCACGATCTCGGAAACGGCTGCAAAGATTTTCATGAAAGTTACAGATTAGGGGGTTTTCGGCTCAAGGAATCGATTTATCAAGGTCCCAGGTTCGAGAAAAGCTCGGTTCCCGAGATAAAGAGATTTTAAAAACATCATACTGACGCCATCTATGAAACATTAGGATAACTTCTTTGAGGTACTGTTTGTAAACATCATACTGACCTGTAGCACTGGTGTCTTTGGGAAAGTTGTAGGTCTGGTTGAGACCTACATTTCCAATGACAGCTGTCAAACTTCGAACCGAGATATCCCGGCAACGGCTGCTTCTGGAGCACTGGTGTCTTTGGGAAAGTTGTAGGTCTGGTTGAGATCTACATTTCGGATGACAGCTGTCAAACTTCGAACCGAGATATCCCGGCAACGGCTGCTCCTGGAGCACTGGTGTCTTTGGGAAAGTTGTAGGTCTCGTCAAGACCTACATTTCCAATGACAGCTGTCAAACTTCGAACCGAGATATCCCGGCAACGGCTGCTCCTGGAGCACTGGTGTCTTTGGGAAAGTTGTAGGTCTGGTTGAGACCTACATTTCCAATGACAGCTGTCAAACTTCGAACCGAGATATCCCGGCAACGGCTGCTCCTGGAGCACTGGTGTCTTTGGGAAAGTTGTAGGTCTCGTCAAGACCTACATTTCCAATGACAGCTGTCAAACTTCGAACGGAGATATCCCGGCAACGGCTGCTCCTGGAGCACTGGTGTCTTTGGGAAAGTTGTAGGTCTGGTTGAGACCTACATTTCGGATGACAGCTGTCAAAATTATTAACGTTGAATATTTATTATTAATGATGCCAAAGAAGTATAACTTCTTACGTGCGTACATAAGTACACGCAATTCTTTTTAAACTCATATTATGTCGGAAAGATCGAAGAACATTATTCATATTTTATCAGTATGCGATTCATACTAAATATAATTTTCAACCGAGCAAAGCTCGGTCAACCAGGTACTAATAAATAAAAATACATGAAATTAACAACTAAAACATTTCACAAATGAATATCAGTTAAGTATCTACTCTATGTCCATTATGATTTACTACGAGACCTCCTCTGTGGTCGAATTTCGAGTATTAATAGGGATGCCCGTTTAAGCTTAAAAATTATGTATATGCAATAAATGGATAGATTAGACCCCGTTCAAGTTTAATTATAGAAATGACGCAAACATAAAATGAATTTATACCTACACCTGTTCCAGAAAGGTAGGTTCTCATATTATATTTATTAATAAATAATATTATATTAATAAATATCTATTAATACCTACGTAGTAATAAAATTTATACTTAATTAACTTGTTTCTAATATATCCAAACATTGTACAATCTCCCTCAATAGAAATAAATTTGTTTCGTTAATAAAATAGCAATTGTGTATCTAATAATAATATGTACCTACACATTTACGCACGTGTAGATCTTGAAATGATTTCGATCAGCTTGATTATTGGAACAGTTTTAATTGGTATCGATTTTACTTTATTTTGAGTCCAATTAAAATTGTTTAAATATTTTATTGATTAGATTAGATTAGATTTTAATACAATCTTTAGGTGGCTTTTTGGACAAGGTGCAGACCGTTTAACAACATCTCAACACTTAACAAAAAGGCGATGGAGTAAATCCACTTTTTGGATACTTTTTTCATGATGTTAAGTGGTAACCATTGCAGACGATACAACTATAACTAAATAACATATCTCAATGTCTAGCCAATCAAGAAGAGAGACGACAGAAAAACAGCACTGACATAAAGTCCCGGAAGGCGCAGTTATTTTGCGGCGTAGGGCAGTTATTTATAATATATCAAATATATAAATAATCCCCGCGAAACTCTGTCAAGTATTCCATTCGCCTAACTACGGCGAAAAATCTGCATCACGTAGCTCATTCTCAACGTGATTTACATAAGTCGCGAGAAATAACACTTACTTGTCTATCCTTCTCCTGTAAAGGAATCGTAAAACAAATTGTAGTATAATTTTATGTCTTTAATTGAAACGCTAAGTAGGTACATACACCATTACATTAAGATAATATAAGTATTGGAGATCCGTTATAATGACTTCACACTTCCTTCTTCCAGCTTCACTGCAATGACTGGTAGGTACACTTTTTTTTTATATTTCTATAGACAAAATTGACATTATTTTTCCCTGAAATCTGCTTATAAATCAGCACTCCTTACAAAATAAATTTAGACTACTAGATAATTATGTCTTGTAATAACTTACGAAGTACAGCGATGCTTCTAACTTCTTAATGTGATTGATACGAAAGTTTCAGGAAATCCGTAACGATAGAGAGATCCTAGAATTTTCCACCAAAATTCACCCTTCATTATTCTGTTATCGTTCAAGGTAAAGGCCTATTTTGTAATTGAAACTTTCGAGTTCAGTCTTTCTGAAAAGCTCATGACGCGCGGACGCCTCCGCCCGTCTCCGCTCGCCTCCGAGTTGGGAGTTACGAGTTTCGATAGAACAGAACTTGATATTTGAATTTAAATAGTTGCAGTTAATAATATAATGATGTTTGAAATATTTTATTGCGGCCAGTGTTTTGTGATGCGGTGGATTTTGACAGTTTGGAATACTTTGCTCTAAAGTTTGCGATAATTTGAATCGGTAAGAACTTTTGTTGTAGTTTAATTTTGATAGTATTTTTTACGCTCAAATATTTCTGCAGCTCAAGGATTTAATGTAAAAATTCAAAGTATTAAGTGAGGATTTTTGTAAAGTTTATATAAATAATTTATATATTTTTTAATGCCCTTAGGTACCTATAGTTATGCAGCAAAATGACTTAAATTAAAAGAATTCAAAGTATTTTAAGTGAGGATTTTTGTAAAGATTATATAAATCATTTAAATTAATTAAGAAAATTAAAATTGAAATGAAAGCAATTGAAATGGAAGCTTCATACTTTGTAATGACTGTATTAAAATTAAAATTCTACATAAAAACAAACTTCATAAATGGAGAATAATATATATAAATACAAATTATTCAAACAAACGTCTATAAATTTTAAGATTTTTGACTTATATACCATGATATTATAATGTTAAACTTGATCAAAACAGTTTTACAAATCACTGATTTGTAAAACAAATCAGTTCAGTTTTATTTAATGTGTCGAAATTAATCGTTATAAAAAATAGTAGAAAATGGCGTAGGTACGAGTAATTTCTCTAGAGACCTTCGTCGTCACATTAACACGATATAGTTTTTAATTTATCCGGAAATTTTCCAAAGTGTAGTTGGAAAATTGTTACATTTCTGATGCGAAGCGACATTTTTTATGATAAAGTGTTCTACAATGTTGATAACATGTTTAAGTGAACCCTAAACGACAAAATCGTTTTATTCCAGCAGTTATACTTGAGTAGACAATCCAATAAGGATTCACTCCGAGCTTAAACATGGGAAGCGTTAAACATCAGGGCAGTGACTTAGAAACCACAGTTGATTTATTACAGTTGCAGCGAAGCGTTAAAATTAATCATTTAAATTACATTGCAAAATTACGTACGTCCTATTTATGTTAGTCAAATCATGTGGTCAAACCGCAAACGTATAATGTCAGTAATGTATGTAGGTAATGGTGGTGTAATTTACATTGAACACAGAAGTGAATGTCAAAACGACAAATTTTCACTAAAATATAGGTAGGTATAGGTATTTAAGCCTTTCAAAGCCATTCAAAGGCCTCTGAAATAGCAAAGTCTGCTAACTAAAGCAAAGCTGTGGTTCCTACACTGCAATTCACTTTGATTTTCACTCATGTGTTTCATCGCTATTCGTAGCACTTTAAAAGTTTAAAAGTTTGCTTTTCACGGCTTTGCTACGTGACATTTTTGAAGTTATATTTGTTTGTTTTCGAAGTCACTTTTTTAGTTAGTTAAACTAGGGTGTATTTTTCTAATCTGGCCTTACCATTATTCTCGTACCTTAACTGTACATAAATTCTGTAAACGTAGCAAGTTTGTAGCGGGATCTTAGACCATAAAATATCTACATTAATAGACTTAACTGTAATTTATTGGCCGTCGTGTGACGTTTTTTAATATTATGATTAGATTTTTTTAAATATCTTTTGTTGTGGCTATTTGATGACCCATATGGCGCAAAGGTTACCATAATTATCGGATCGCCTTTCGAAGGGCCCTGGGATCGATTCCTAGCGAGGTAGTTTAAAGGGCGCGTTAAGTAACTGATCTTTGTTTGATTTTGTGTTCTTGTATTTGTGTGTTGTCCATGGTTGCACGGCATAGGGAATCTTTGTGGAGGCTATGAGTAATAGTTTTTTGTGATAGTCATTTTGTATTTTTGTCCCTGCCTCTGTTCACGATATCGGAGCAGCCGTTTTGGAGTGGTGCCCTTATCAAGGCTTATACCTAGCGATTTTGGTATACCTAAATAGATTAGCTGTTAAGCTAAGCTCCCGAAGCGAAGCGAGGGCGTCTACTAGTAAGTAAGATTATCTCAACGTTTGATCACATCCGTTTGATTCATCACATCATCAGTAGTTTTTGCGTAAAAGAGAAACAGACTGGCACAAACTTTCTTATTTATGAATTTTATGATATCGGTGGAAGTAGAATAAGAACAACCCTATAACTAAAGTTTGCTTTGAAATAAGGGCGCATTCGAAAAGAACGCTGGTTACCGGCGCCGATCTGCCAGTAGGTTCAGAAAAATATCTATAAAATAAAAATATATATAAAATAAAAATAAACTAATCTGACCCGGTAAGAGGGGCGCTACTGTCTTGGTCTTTGTCTGACAACAGTATAACATTTTGCAGTAGTTGCAATTTTGGCAACCGGACCAGATAAGTTTGTGGCACTGTATGTTGATTTTTTCTTGGCTACAGGTACATAAACATGTTTTTTAATAATAAAAGTGATGTCATAACAGCCAGATGTGTATTTAGGTACTTTAAAATTTCGAATATTTTGGCAATATTTATAAATAATTGCACATTGGGCAAAACATACCGATATATCGAAATATCAATATTAAATTTCTTGGGTGGTATATATCGATACATTTGGAAAATATCGATACGATAAATGTCGATATGTTTTTCCCATTTGCCCATCCCTGTCCCTATCTGTCAGCACGTATCGGTATAGTCTAAGATCCGAATCTAAATCGACATTCATCGGGTTGATAAAATTATTTTATAACAAATTTCGTATATTAGAAAATATATTAAAAATGGGTAGACAACAAAAATCCTGGACAGAATATTAAGTATTAGTTTATACCACTCTTTAGTATTAAACAAATATTTCTTAGTATTTAAAATGATTTTTTTGTGTTTAATAAATCTAATATTCATTTATTACATATTAATTAACCTTTTTAAATACTAAGAAATATTTATTAAGCACTAAAAAGTGGTCTCTAATAAATTATTTGTTAAATATTAACAAATATTTTTAACTATCAAAAAAAGTTTCTATTAGTGTGTTTGATTCTCTTATCAACCCGATGAATGTCGATTTAGATTCGGATCTTAGACTATACCGATAAGCGCTGGCAGATCAGCGCCGGTAACCAGCGTTCTACATAAATGCGCCCTATGACGACAAAGCGATATGACAACAACGTAAACGCTAGAAGGATATTCGATAAAACTTTAGTTCCAAATTTAATTTAGATTCCATGTCCCTCGCAAACGAATACAATACTTTCGCGCACACTGGGTAATTTAATACTTAGTTCATACACGTTAGCATCTATGTGCGAAGTTGTTTGTAAATATCTTTAATTACAAATTACAACGCTTTAAATTGTCCCAATTGTCTCATTGTAATGATTTTCCATCGTTGTTTGAATTTATGATGCTGAACAAAACTGGTGCGCGGAGTTAGGTACTAAGTACGCTCAAACGAAGCAAAATCTCTTAATATATATAAATCTCGTGTCACAATGTTGGTCCGCGATGGACTCCTAAACCACTTAACCGATTATAATAAAATTCGCACACCATGTGCAGTTCGATCCAACTTGAGAGATAGGATACTTTAAATCTCAAATTATAGTCGCAATTTTAATTTATTTCTAATTATTTGTCTCTTATTAATTGACAGTATGACAATTGACATGGCAGCCTTATTCACAGATGAACAGACACCTAGCGCCACACAAGAGAACTAAATTAAGAGTGTTATTATTTGACAGTCACAATTATATGTAACAGATGTCGATACCTTTCGACTGGGTTGAGTAAGTAGGTAATCAATAGATGGCGCTGCTATGGTAAATCTAACTTGCACCCGTGCGAAGCCGGGGCGGGTAGCTAGTATAATAGGTATATGATATTATCACTACGAATTTGTACGCGGAGTTTATGCTAATGGTTTTTTATGTATTTCTTCAACTTTGTTGACATTTTTTCGTTCCTTCTTTTTTAGCCGGCCACGCATTGGTGATGCTTTTAGTGTTAGGTGCTGATGTCCATCGGTGACAGTAGAAACATTCCGTGCCGTGGCTTTGTCGTCTTATTTTTAATTTGTTAAATTAATTAATATATTTTTACTGTTTTTAACATAAAAATATTTGAATTATGTGTCTACCAAAAAGTACCAAACAGTGGACCAATAATGGGTAAAGACACTACTACAGTTATTTTTTATCTGTAATAGAAGTAGATTCGACTAGTTGCGACTTACGAAAAGTAATGAAATTATTATTCGACAAACGTAGCGATGCTGACTCTAGACTACAGTATAATAGAAATCCTGAATCACTGAATCATGTTAATTTACGAATTCTGTTAAAAATTGAGTTGCGTGCGGCGTTCGTACCAGGACGACGACATCGCTAGGAACGATGTTCCTACATATTACGCATGAAGTTTTATTCTAGACTTAAATACTAAATTTGTATCTAGACTTTATTGCACTGCTTTGTAATTTAGACAATGCAATACAATTACACTTTTATGTTTATTAGGTAGTGAAACAATAATAATTACCGTTGCAAATGTAGCCGCCCTGTTCGTATCTACTTATTTTCTGAAGGCGACTATTCTTCTCCAAAGTTATAGATTTAAATAGGTTATACGTGATTAGACTTTACTATTATACAAATAAACTTTAAATAAAGATGCAACAACTAATTAAACTACAAATAATGATACTACAAATAAACAAACAACAAAGGTACTAACAATGACCTTTTCAAAACAATAGTGAGGTCACATGTTCGGAGAATACATTATGCCCAAGTTACTCTTTGTGAGTTTTTCAGACTAGGATAGCAAGGTACCTACTTTTAGTTCGCTTATTAGCCTAGAAAAGAAGTCTTGTTAACACGACGCCAGAGTTAATAAATAGCTTGCTGCTCACGTACACTAGTTCGCTATTCTACTTTGACAAACTAGCCTGGCGTATCTCGGGCAACAGATGTAAATAATGCGCCTTACAATGTCATGAACTTCGATGTAGTGTAATGGGATGTGGCGTATGGAACCTACTATTGGTATACTATTCATCGAGCAGAAAAAGTATTGTTCGCTGGTACTATTGCTATTTATTCGCTTACCTATTGGTTCTTCGACTTTAACCAATTATTGTATTAGGTACTGGGCGGGGGTCTCTCATCGTTGAAAAAGCTTTGATGGGACAACATCATGCTGATTCAGTGGGAATTTATGAAGGGATGAAAGATCCCAAACATAGGAAGTGTTTGTATCGAAGGCCTCCAACCTAGCTTAATTACTGATATACGATAATAGCTCGGATCGATGAGTTTATATGTGTCCTTCGAAGCACGGAAGTTCCCAGGACTTTTTTGGCACAAGCGGTCACCTATCTGACTTAGTCGATCACTTAGAATCGATTCAAGCTGCCGGAATAAAAGCGCTTCTTTCTGTCATGGCTTTGATGCCAGCTGTTAAATCTTGGATTCTTTCTGACACTGCAATGCAGTAGTACCTGGGTGTCTGTGTTCCGTGAGTAGTACTCTCTTACTTGTCAAATATTCAAGCATTGTTGTAGGTAATTCTTAGGTACAAATATTTTATGTAATATGCAGAAATTTTATACCGATTTTATGTCAAGTGCGCAAAAGACTCATGAATTCTATTTAAAACTCTGTTTTTATTTCGCTAATTAAATTGACTGTATGTATCTTAATTAAATAACGGCTTTTGGTGTAACAGCACTTCGATATTTTATGATTTTGGTTTTTAGTGTTCCATCCACGTTGAACAGATAAATCAATTAATAATTAATAAAATACTCGTGGCCAATTCATCAATTGTCGAAACCAGATGTCGCATTCCGCAGTTAACAATTCTGATTATTGAACGAGCGTAAACTTTCTGCTGTTTTTGGGCGTATCGCCTGTGGCATAATTTTCAAGTAAGATAATATTTCAGTTATTTTTATAATTTGATTCTTGAATGAGTATCTATTACTAACCTTGTTGTAGACCTTAAAGTTTTGGAACGAAGTGACTGTGAGGTAGGAACACATTGACGTGATGAATTTCTTTTTTGCTACTGAGTTAAGGAACCCTGAAAAGGAATGTTAATTTAATGAATCCTACCTTAACATATTCAAAGTGGGAAGCCAGGTATAAGATTGCGAAGCGAAGAAAGAACCGAGACAGGTCCACTATAAAAACCTAACGACCAAGAAAGATTCTAATTCTAAAGCTACTCAAGAAAAAATTAACAGAAGCACTGCTACGTGATTTGCGTCGACAGCTGCTCTATCTATACAATATATGTAATAAAGTCTATTCCATTTTATTTTTACGATCACCAATTTCTTTACAATTCTCTGCTATCCATCACCGCCGTAACGTATTGGAGTTTATATCTTGTTCGTGACTTAACTCATTGTATTTCTGGTATTAGATTAACGCCACAAATAATTTATACACTCCCAAGAGAAGTTAATAAGTTTTTCACGTTCTGTAAGTTTTTAGAGACCCTTTCTCCGCTCGAAATTAAACCTTAAATCATTCTAGGATGCATGTATTATTCTTGGTCCTGGATTGTGATTCATTTAGCAATCCTTAGCCGAACATGAAAATAGTCGTGACGAGTACCTTTGCAAATCTAAATATAGTACTTATATACACAGAGTATATATCTAATATATAATACACAGAGTATAATCGCGTGAAAAATTATAATTATGTAAACGAAAGCTTCTGTTAACCCTGATCTCGAAATGTACCTACGTAGGTACGTACATATGTGATTAAGTCTGCCTATCAAAAAATATGAAATGTTCCTACTGACTGGAATTAATGAGATTTTTAATGACGAAACTGTAGCGGAGTAATAGGTACAGACATGAATATTTTATTTTTAATTGAGACCTACAGTGTTTTTACAAAACATTTTTGCTCGCATAAATATCATCGGCTGGAAATTAAACCCTCAGGAAAAACAACAACAATTTTTATGAAATAGATCCACTTTTCTTTAAAAATGCTATGGGTAAAAGCCTAAAAGCACCCTAGGGACTCCCAAAAGTCTGAGCTCAGATTAAATCGTTTCTTAAAACTTTATAAATGTGCATGGAATATCTTACCTTGTTGCTTTCATAAATTTGGAGCTATCAATAATTGCATTGATTTACAATCAATACAACAAATATCATAAATGCAAAAGTATCTCCGTCTGTCGGTCAGCTATGTTTTCCCACTGCTGAGCACCGGTCTCTCCTCATCATTGAGGAAGACTAGAGCGTACTCCACCACGTTACTCCAGTGTGGATTGGTGGAGGAGTTAGTGGCCAACTCAAGTATCGGAAGTTTTCATGCTGTCCAAAGACCTTTGACATGGCTCAACGAATGTCATATCTATACTAATCTATACTAATATTATAAAGCTGAAGAGTTTGTTTGTTTGTTTGTTTGTTTGTTTGTTTGTTTGTTTGTTTGGTTGAACGCGCTAATCTCAGGAACTACTGGTTCGAATTGAAAATTTTTTTTTGTGTTGAATAGACCTTTTATCGAGGAAGGCTATAGGCTATATAACATCACGCTGCAACAATGAGGAGCGAAGAAATAATGGAAAATGTGGAAAAAACGGGGAAAATTATTCACTCTCGAGGGCTTTCGTAGCATGCGTTGCGAAAACGATTCAAGATACCAAAAATATATGTATGCAAGAATTATTCCTCTTGAAATGATCTAAAAAAATGTCCACGACAGTATATGTCTGTCTTTTAAGATTATCACACTAGAACCGTTTTTATGGTAATCAAATTTGGTCGAACCCACTGCCATACCAAACTTGCCGCGTTTCCAAGTTTAATCTGAATTAATCTTGCTGTGATCCTTTGCTACTTTGCTATTATTTTGTCGTAAGCTTTATTTGTAAGTTTAATTTAATTTAACCTCAATTAATTTTGGTGATAGTTTATTATCTTCCCGAAATTCCTACGGGAGCGGGACCTACGCGGTTGATACTTACGGGTCCCGAAGCGAAGCGAGGGCGGTTCGCTAGTGTATAATATCGATAACAACCTGGACCGCGGGTTTACGTGTCCTGCGAAGCAAGAAAATTTTCAAAAAAGTGTGAAGGTCCTTTTCTCGTAGCTATCTCTTTCTGTCACATGCGTATTGCGTTCCTTAAATTATGTTTCGAATCCATCGTTAAAAATCCATAGTTACAGTAATGCATAGGACCGGATGCAATATATTTTATTACCTTTGCCATTCGCTCAAATTGTTATTATTTTATGTTCGAGATATTTTTCATTAACCTTCTAAAATCGGGTCTTGAAGCGAGAAGAAATCTCTTATTCACTGTAGGTCGAGGATGGAGATATAAATTGCAATTCTGATATTTTTAAAGAAGTGAATTTCCTAGTTAAGGCGCGATAATGTTAGCTTTGTTAAGTTTTTAACTATCTTCGGTTAAACTTTTAATAAATTCAGTTAGTTTCGTAGAAGCTATAATAAATTTAAGCCCAGCGTTTTAGTTTTAATTGTTAGCTAATATAATAACCTATAAATAACACATATAATCTAATCTTATCTTTGATATTGTTTTTAAAATGGTTTAGTACCTAGATTAATAAAAAAAATATTATAATATGTATGTTTACCTAAATCTAAAACTACCGACATCTGCTAGATGACATAATATTAATACAGAAAACATGTTATTCGGGGCCATTATTATTGTTAAAGAACCTTAAACTATTACTAGTTTCCGCCCGCAGGCTTCGCCCGCGTGGAATTCGTTTAAAATTCTCCCCCCTATTTCACACCCTTCGGGGTGGAATTGCCAAAAATCCTCTCTTAGTGCTCCCCTAAACTCCCCAAGGAACATACATGCCAAATTTCAGGTTTTCCTTTCAGTAGTTTCGGTTGTGCGTTGTCTGTCAGTCACTCAGTAACGCAAGAGTTTTATATTTATAGATTTTTAGAACTTTCCTTGGTTTGTCCTGTTTTCGTCCGTGTATTGTACGCGCTAACAGAATGTCAATAAGTTATGCGTGATGCCCGGATAAACATACAGACATTTTTTTCTGTAAAAAAATTTCAAAATAATATTTTTGGCTGCTATTTGGCCAGTTAAGATCTTCATACATGTTTTGTAGCAGTGCATTTTTATTTTGATGTACATACAGATAAGTCGTTATAACCTACTATAATTTACGTTTTCGTTGTTACAGGTACCATCGCGTGAACGTGAACATTCTTACATGACAAACAATAGTAAAGTGATTCATAAACAATATTCACAGTTTATCCCATTACCATGGCTAGTGATATATCATAATCTACTAGGCAGTAAATGTAGTTGAATATTAATTCTTTAATTTAATTATCTATTACGATGAAGGTAATAAAATGGTCCAACAATGGATATAATGTCTAATATAACACTGGAACGAGAAAAATTTTATGCAACGCACAACTTCAAGAATCCAAATATGCAGGATGTCGAGGTAAGTGGAGACAAATTTTATTATTAGGTACTTTGGATCTAGTTGTAATTTGTTCTATATAAATCGGGTGTCCGGTAAATTAATGGATAACCTTGAAATGGGTCATGGTAGAATTATTGGTCATTCAGACAAAAAAATGCAAATTTAAAAAAAGGTAGTACCAAAGATGCATTTATTCGTCGATTAGGGCCATCAGAATGGGTGGCAGACGCATGACCTATTTCACGGTTATCCATTAAATTGTCGGACACCCTGTAGGTACCTATATTAATACTATGTAGGTACCTAATTTATTACGTATCGTTCTCTATTGCATGGTAGGAAATGGTATAATAAGAACTATTAGAAGGAGGTTTATTAACGCAATCGAACCCAAAACAATGATTTATAGAATTCATGTCTATTTTCCTGTGGTTTATATCCCGCTAAACTAAATACTACCTCAACGTCAACTAAGATATAAGTAAGTAGTTAGAGATTCTTTAAATAGATGCGGAAAAAACCAATCGATTCATCGGAGAAACTAAAGTGATTGAAATTGGAGCATCTGTACCCCTGGGGAATCTATCTGTCTTTATCCTGATGTAAACGAAATTACATATCGGTAAGTAAGGTAAACTTCCGTTATTCGCACCATCAGCTGAGGAACACCTGTTATATTTTTTAAATTAGGTAATAAGATTTCTTTTTATTAAAAATACTTTTTAATTGGTTAACGAATTATTATTATAACAATATGTGCAAAAATCTTAGTGGCTTCTGAGAAATAAACAATGGAAAAAAACTGAATAAGTACGATTTAGGCCGAGGCCGCACTACGGCTAAACCGCCGCGGTTTCTTACCGCGTAAATTTTGTAACTCAAGGAAAGCAATACAAGCGGCCGCACTTGCGGTTTCTGATAATGTATGCGAATCGCGCGGTTTCGCGGTTACCGCCGCGGGAAAAAACCGTGGTGCGGCCTCGCGCTTAGGACTATTACTCATATATCTGTCACTGAAGTCGAGATATAAACAGGGTATGAGTAAGGCGCAAGTACCTACAACTTAAGGTATTTTACCCTAGGTAGGCGTATGCGTATATTCGGTACTCGCCATTAATATTCATTTGTTCTCAACTGCACGTTGGTTTTTGGCACGGATCAAAGGATTATTTACCCGTATTTATGTGGTGCGTTTAGGTCGTACATGATATATCCGTCATTGTTATATTTTACCATAAAGTCATGATAAACAAAGGTTTCATAAAGATAAATAACGCGTAATACGACGTTTAGAAAAAGTTAAAAGTAAAAAAATATTTATTTCTTTTTTTGTGAGTCGAGACGCTTAAATACCTAAATGCATTAGGTACATTATTACATTAGGTATCCGTGTGTGAAAAATCTATGACCATTTAATAAAGAAATAGTGTGGTCATGACAATAATAGTGTGTTCATGATCGTATTCGTACAAGAATTTTCGGAGAAAAACTCGTCAAGCATCCTAACAAGGCATTTTAAGTGATGTGTTGATAGATTGCTTTTAAAGTACCTATCTATACTCTCAACTTACGTTTTTGTTTGAACCTCTATCGAAATAAATTTATATTACTTTCTTCTTTTTTATTGTCGACAACGTATCGAATACCGATGATGCCTTTGAAGTTACTAATACTCGTCCGTTCGTTAGTCGGTTATGTCAAGAAAGAAAATCATTAACTTATTTTCAGGTTGATTCTACTACAGATTTCTTTTTAACCAACTTAAAAAAGAAGGAAATTCTCAACTCAACCGTATGTATGGTTTTTATGTATGTTCGCGGATTACTTCGTCATTTATGAGCCGATTTTGATAAATCTTTTTTGTTGGAAAGTAGATATTTCGAGGGTAGTACCATGATAATGGCAACAGGATTTGATAATGGCATCGCAGAGAAATCGAGGGGAATTACGTGCGAGGGGAGTTACGGTGATAGGTCATTTCTAGAAATACGTTTTGTGTTTGCTTAGAATTCTCTGAATTTGCTTATTAATCGGATGGCCGACATTTCCACATTTAGGTATGCTAAGAAAACAACAAGTAAAAGTAATTTATAATTTGTTTGTAATTTAGTTAAATTATAAAGAACTGAAGAGACAGCTAGTACATTTAGGTATATTTTTTTGACGTGATAACGTCTTATAAATTGGTTTGCTGGGTGGCACTTCAAGAAACTGTGTCACGCTCCGCCGCTCACGTTATGCGCTTACAATGAGAGCGAGTGAGAGGCACGCGTCCCTTCCACTCGGGCAGGTTAGCCCGCCTAAGAGCGAGAGAGACAGACATAAAAAGTGACAGGCACGCGTCCCTTCCTCCTTAACATTACTTATGGTAGCTACGGCGTACACACGTTGGCGTGTTTCAGAAAATGGTACAGCGCCATCTCTGAAGAAGTAGAGTAATCTCTTTTGTTACCTCACTTAGTTGTGACTAATGGTTAATGGTCTAACGGTTAGCAGCGCTAGATGGCGGATGGTGTTACAATGTTTTAAATATAATTCTTTGTATAAATAAATGTTTTAAATTGTTACTATTATTTCATCCTTCTTCCTACTATACGAATGAATATTCACATTAAAATTATTTTACCACTCAAAGTCGTTGTCACGTAAAACTTTCGCCCGTATACCGACTTTACAGGCAACCAATTTTTAGTCCATATTGAATTTCTCATCTAAATTGGCACTTAAAATTGACTTAATTGATATCTACGTGCCCCGATTTATTTACCGACATAAACAAAACATTATATGAATTAAGTTTGATAATAAAATAGCCGTGTACCACGTCACAAACATTCTATATTTCGCGTTTATAATAGTAGCAAGAATTATTCCAACTGAACCCTAGCCACAAAATTAATTTTAAAGCCAAACTTAAAATTTTAAGTCAAAGCCTTTTCATTTATGTGACTGTCACACACAAAAATGTTTTTCAAACACGCCTGACATTTTTAGAGATTAGCGCGTTCAAACAAAAACTTTTTAGCTTTATTTAAAAAATATAGATAATAGTGTGTCTATGACGTGTCCACTCGGATTACAGTGAATTTATTTTGGCTATGTATCTATTTCTGTGAATTTCGGTTTAACAAAATTTTCCTTTTACTATCTACTAGCTTATGTAACCTTTCGAAACGACTCGGTTGATTTGACCTAGGCGTTGAGCAGACGAGTGTCTCAGTTTCAGCCTGTCAATTAAATAACGACATGTTCAAGACGTTTCACAAATAATTTCAGGAAAATGTGCAGTAGAAAATCTATTTCAAAGTTGCATTAAAATTCAAATTTACCTGAGTTGACTGCATTTTAAATTATAGCATGTGACGGTCGTAGGTAGCAAACAATGCTCTGATAATAGAGAGTTATAGAAGAATTTCAATCGTATGACATTATATACAAATAAAGGCAAGAAAATATTGCGTTGTCTTTGTGCTACGAACTGAAAATATCTCCATGAAGCAATTTCATTTATGTCAATATCAATATTGGGACTACTCCGGAAGCACGAAGCAGAAATATGGTGATTTTGTTCTTAAATTAGGACGACAACATAGATTTATTATATAACTAAAGATCGGCAATTGTATCACTTGGACGAAACCAAAAATGAATCGCCCGCTGTCAATGTCACCGCCGAGCGCGACGCCTTCCTGGTGGTTTTTATATCTAGAGGAGTCACATTCAGGTACCGCACAAGTAACCATCACTAATTAAGACTACAAAGGACGTTATTCCACACAGAAATGTAAAAACTAAATTAAGTATTTTGAGAAAATTGAGGAACAATTTTTGACAAGTGCCCGCTAAGCCCGCTCGCTATGCCGTCTAAAAATTGGTTTCGTCTATCTATCTCGCTCTGCCATACGTGTATCATATGTTTTGCTCTTTCGCATTTCCAATCTATCTAAACGTCAGTGTATGCTACATCTATGGACGACAAGGCAAGTTAGGGGTGGCCAAGGTTCAACAGTGGAGTGAGTGATGGATGAATTGACGACTATGTTGCATCTGCACTCCCATGGCTACTGATTTCTTAAGTCTATAAATAAATAATTAATTAGTTAAGCAGATGATCGGTTACAACCCTTAGAAGTTGATAGTTGATAGCACTACAAAGGTTCACTTTTTAAAGTTTAGGTATAGAGATACGCAAAGATAGCAGAAATACAGTAGCTCTTGAGAATAGACTTCGTCAGTATTAGGAGAATAGACAAACTCCTGACGAGCTCCGGTATTACATACAATGCGACGCATATCTATCGATGTCGACGCAAAAACTATATTTAGGTACTCTTAAAGTCACTGAGAGACCTGAGAGTAGACTTGCTGTAGCAAGAAATATCTGAACAGATCCTACTGACATTAACATTGCTTTCAACAAGTCAAGCAAGATAAATGCCTCCATACTTTTCTTAAATCTTTGGTTTACGATAATGTTTCCTTGATCAGACCTCTTTTGGGTGCGGAGTTTGAACTTCATAATAATAAAGATTGTATAACTCAAAAGCCCCGATTTGACGGTAATGTTGCCATGATCCTTTGGGATCTGAGTTTGAACTACATATAGGTAAAGACTGTATAACTCAACAGGTGGTGTACACATGGGAGATGGACCTCAACCGCAGCATCCTCAGCGCGGCAACGCTGCTGGTGCCGAAGCCTACTCCACACACCTCCAGCAACTCCAGCAGCATCTCCATGCCGATGTGGGCTCACAACTCCTGGGTCTGTCTGTTCGCGGCTATGTTGGCTGTTGCTATCGGAGGGAATGCTATCGTCATCTGGATTGTTACAGGTAATTGATAATGTTTTAGCTAATAACTAACTTTCCGTGTGTTGAAGTCTGTTAAATAAAACTCGACTTTAACATCAACAAGTAGTTAAATGAGAACATTAACGTAGTCGAACTCAATTAATGCATCTAGCGCATCTAGCGAGTAGGGTGTATCCCTACTAGTAGGATTATGGGATCCTAGTAGTGGATCCTAGTAGGGATATGGGGTGTATACTTATTATCTTATTTATTCTAAGCGACGCATTAAGAATTTTCCGCCGGCAAAACAGCTGCGAAAACTACATCTTCGTTAATATTTGTATAATGCGCGGACAAACATATAGGCGGACAGAAGGGTGTAAGGTAAGGAGGGATTAAGGGTCTTTTTTACTCATCTAAGAGTTCTTCTTAACGACTTCATGTGTTTGGAAGTTCAAGTTGGCCAGAGCGGTGGATCGTATGACCCTCACGTGGGACAGTTCCATCTTGTGATATTGATCCTGTTATTACCTATTTATTTATTACAGCATATTTTCTATAAATCCTGATGCAGTCATAGCCGGCGTTTACGAGAAGATGGGTCTCGGTAATAACCGGTAAATTGCAGTCGTTTAACTATAGCAAAGGCTTTCGGGCGGCCTGATACTTGGGTTGGTCACTAACCCCTCTACCAATCCGCACTGAAGCTACGGGGTGGAGTATCTAGGCCTCCTCAACGATGTGGAGAGACCAATGATCAATAGTAGGCCACTAGTGTTGAAGCCTAATCCTAAAAAAATGTCAGAAGTGGCCACAGCGTGATAAGGGTCAGCCTTATATAAAATTCTCTTAGTGTGGTACTGTGCGAATAGCTTTTAACCTTATATCTTAACTGTTGTTTATCTACGAGATTCGTTCTCCAATGTAATTATTAGGTCTGATTAAATTGGGTTAATTTATGTAAACTAACTCCCATATATTTGAAGATTATGAACTTGTGTTTCAGCTTTCAAATTAAAATATAATTATTAATTGAAAACATTGAGTTTTAGACATCGTTAAGAATCTTTTATTTTGCAACATCATCGTACCGTATCATTTACAACGCCGTAGAGAACAAACCATGGATTTTATCTACTGACAGGTACTAACTGCTAACAGCGACAAGAAAATTACAGTCTTACCAACCTTCGACAATAATATCTATATGAACTTGCAAATAATATTCAACACAATTTCATTGGTTCATTACTCTCAAATTAAAGTCATACTAACTATTACATCTTCGACACCTTATCACGAAAGGCGCTCGCGGTGTAAGACGCAATAATCGAGTCTTGGGATGTACTTAATTATAATCCGTAATCATGGCTTGATGATTGATGATTACATTTGTCCTTATCTGGCTAAGGCTGACCTCTCTGCTAATTAATGGCAAGATGTCGTATCATTAATCACTTTTTTCTGGTATAATAAGTGCTTGACAAGACGTTAGTTTAAATGGCGATAAAGTTTCCGAACGCACTAACTTCGTAAACGCCCATTCTTTCTATTCTTGAAGACTCCGCCAAATGACCAGACAATGACTCTGCGCAGTGACAAAGGTTTTATCACTCATCCTATTAAACGATCCGTGAAATATTTTATGTGTTTTTAATGACTTAAACAGATATTTTCGGAAGGCCAGTTTTGGTTGACATGGCGTTATCTTTCTGAGGCGAATGAAGTGCGTTCGCTTATCTTCAACTGACGTCTACAATTATGTCAAAAATAAAGCCAAGTGAACTTGCGGTTCCCTTTCTATATTGTGGCTCGGAACTGGCGGAACCTCGGCGACTCATATCCAGCATGTATAAATTGTATAATGTATACCTACATGCGACATTACCTATAGGTGCTCCCTCAACGCGAGCATTCGACGACGAACATTTATTTCTATACTAAATTTTATATACGCGAATGCTCGTCGGTCAGGTAGGTAGTATTGTAATGTAATGCTCAAAGTCGAATCTATAATGTTACATTATGTGCGAACGCTCGTCAGTCAGGTAGGTAGTATTGTAATTTAATGCTCAAAGTCAAATCTATAGTGTTACATTACGCGCGAATGCTCGCGATGAGGGAGCGTCTTAAAGAAAACGGGAGATTCGCGCTTACCCGTGACAATCCTACTATCCTACTAATATTATAAATGCGAAAGTTTGTAAAGATGTATGTGAGTGTGTGTGTGTGTTTGTTGCTCTTTCACGCAAAAACTACTGAATGGATTTTCATGAAACTTTGCAGTAATATAGCTTACACATCGGAATAACATAATTTGTTAAAATTTATAGAGATTTTTGAAGGGACTGGTTACCTGAAGCGAAGCGAGGGCGGGTTTACTAGTCTCGTATAAAACATTTGCACCGTCTACTTATTTGTCAGCTATTATGTAAAAGGAATGGTCATTACCACCAGCTGCCACCGATCGTTTGTAACTATTTACATAAAATATTGTTTTTGCGAGAAAGCTTTTAGGGACAGTGAGGCGTACATGACGCTTTGCTCCGTTGTTAGTACATGAACTGGGATGCTTTAGGTTTAAATGTGTTAAGATGTATAAAAATGTTCTGTACACCTGTACCCATTTACCTATCTTCTTATTATAGTACATTGCCTGCAAGAAATAGCTTTAAGGAATAAGGGCGCCCATTGTTCTGGAGTACTTTCTTGTGATTTTATGTGTGTGCATTTAATTTTTGTTGTGCAAACAATAAAGTGTTCTATCTATCTTCATGAGAAAGGTTACTCACTCATCACGAAATATCAAAAACCGCTTGATGTAAAAAGATGAAAAGCAGGGAGATGTAGGTAATAGACGTCCGCCAAGAATGATTTTTATCGTATTAGATTCTTACAGGGGTATATAAGGGTTGAGATTTTCTTTGAAATTTCGTCGATTTAACAGCAGACACACTATGAAAATTGGTTTTTAGATTATGGTTAAAAATAAAGAAGTTTATTTGAAAATCAGTTGAAATTACTTCCATTCGGGTCAAGCCTAGGGTAAAGCTACAAAATAAATATCGAAGTGAATGTTATGTTCGATTAGGTACTAGAACGATGCAATACGAGTATTTACCAACTATACTGGATTGCTCCTCAAAGAGGCCTGGGTTCGAGTCCAAGTTGAGGTAGAAATGTTAATGAGTTTTAATCTTTAGGTCTTGGGTGTGTATAGGTATTTGTCGATTTTATCCATGGTGCCTGTGAAACTGGAAGTCCTATAGCTCGCGGCTTATGGGGGCTTTACATTATACAATTTGCAGAGCGCTAACTGAGCTAGCGTGCTAAAATCGCATAGTGTAAAGGCAGTTAGACAGTAATTAGAGCAGCGTAATGTATGATAACACTAGTTAGTGCACTGAGTTAGCGCTCTGCAAATTGTATAATGTAAAGCCCCCATAACTATTGTCATCATACATTACGCTGCACTAGTTACTGTCTAACTGCCTTTACACTATGCGAATTTAGCACGCTAGCTTAGTTAGCGCTCAGAAAATTGTATAATGTAAAGCCCCTATTCGTCATTATATTTTTTTTGTCCCCAGCCCATAGACGGATGCGGACGGTGACCAACTATTTTCTCGTGAACCTCTCGTTTGCGGATCTCATGATGGCATCTCTCAACTGTCTTTTCAACTTTATCTACATGTTACACAGGTAAGAAACACTTTTATGTTTAGTACGATATCAATACTTTTCTATTTGTCTGTCTGTATATCACGCTGCAATCTAAGAAAGACTTGACTGATTTTAATGAAATATCGTTAAAAAAATATATTTTTATTTGAGATTCTTGTGCATTGTATGAATCTAAATACTGGCTTCAACGTATTAATGGTCTACTGCTTAGCACGAGACTTGCTTCTCAACTTATGAGGCCTATAATTATTATATTCCACCACTCTGATCTGATACAGACACTCAGACAGACAGGTCAAACTTATAATAACGCTCTTTTTGCGTCGGGGGTTAAAAATATAGCAACTGGTTAAAGTAATGACATTTTTGTTTCGCCGTTGTGCGGAAACAATTTAGCCTTTCCTTATTTCTTCTCTTTGATCGGTCATTCTCCAATTCGGCGTTCTTTGCCTAATTACCATAACCTTTTTTATTTTTCATTGAGTTGACTGGAGCACATTAAAATATGAAACAATTCAAAGATACAAATTGAATAATTAATTTGGCATGTAACAAATAATGGTAGTTTTCTAGATAATGAGACTTAAAAAAATTATGAGTATGGTAATTAGAAAAAATAATATTTAATGCAACGGTAATTAGAAAATATCATCAAATCTATGTAAAATATGATAACTGAAATGATATTAACGCACATTAATAATTTATACTGATATAATAAAAATTAAAGCAATAGAATTATCGATGTCCCATTACACAATGCAATGGATGATGGTACACCAAAGCGGCATACTACCTCCTGGACAAGTTTCTTGGCCACGGTCTTCGCCTCTTGGTTCAGAGTTGCAAACAATGGCCGGAATATTTGCTGAAGTAGTCTTGAACCACGATGATGAATCTATTCCCGTCTTCAGTCTGAGGGAATGGCCCAGCAACGTCTATGGCGATTCTTTCCCAAGAGGCTCCGACGTTATACAGTTGTCGTTCCCACTGGGATCTAGTGCCGGGCCCTTTTACAGAAGCGCATACTGTACACTTCCTGTACCAATCTTCGACGTTCTCTCGACACCGCACCCAATAAAAGCGTTCTCGTATCTTTACGAGGGTTTTCTTGATGCCGAGGAGCCGGAAGTGCCATCGTGTACCTATCATCACCTTACTCCTAGGAATAACCATTTGCAGGGCTTTTTCCTTCCGTTGAGTGACTCCCAGCTCCGATAAAGCACGCCATTCTCCAATATAAGGCTGTCCCACTGAGCCCAGTATGCCTTAGTCGTTGCGCTTGAGGTTGACACATCACTCCCCAGGGGCCTCTGTCCTTTGGCTTTCCATTCCATGATCAGGCAGAGGTCTTTGTCTTCCTTCTGAGCTTGGCTTACTTGCTCCCTTGCCCAAGAGTCGTCTAGGTCCTGCATCCTTATCACCCTAACCTCTTCTTTAATTCTTTCTTTAATGCTTGATGCAATGTCGACCTTCGGAGCATGGGCGTCGTGACAGGACGTCGGCATTCTTCGGCTTGCGCGCCGTCGGTGGCTTCGTAGGAGGCTTGGCGGTCTTCTTAGCGGCGGCAGCGGTGGCGGCGGCTTCTAGCTCCTGGTTGTCGACTTGGGTAGCCGTCGACACCAATTTCGGTTGTTTCCGAGTCCGGCAGCTCATCCTAATATGCCCTCGTTCACCGCATCCGTAACATATAAGCCCAGTACGAGGTTGAATCGCTGCTATGACTTCGTGCACCTTACGACCTTTATAGTCGCTTCGTACCGCTTCCACTTCAAGGGCATGCGGTAAATCTGCTTCCTATGTTGCGTGATGACCCAAGCGCACCATTGCTCTCACCTCAGGATCCCGTTTACCGCTGACAAACACCTCTAACACTTTGTCTTCGACCGGTGTGGAGCTCGACGCATAGGCTGGGCGTTCGAGATGCTCGATCTCTGTGGCCCATTGCTGCAGTCCTTCACTCGCCTTCCGTGACCGGTCTTTAAGCTGCGCGCGATACCCGTCTTCTTCACGTTCTCAGGCACCAGCAGTGCCTCCCCTCGAAGAGCTAGGGTGAGTGCCGCTAACAAGTGCTCGTCCTCCCAGCCATTCCCACTAGCTACTACTTCGAACTGGTGCCTAAATGCCGTCCACGAGGTCGTGCCGTCGAAACTTGGGACCTTGAATTTCGGGGCCCCAGGGCATGAACTGGTTACTGCCGTGCCCAAAACCTTTATTTTTTGCAGCTTGTTGTCCAAATCCATGAGCCTAGTTTCGTGGGAGTTGATTGTTTCGTCGTGGCTTTTGAGGGCTTGGTCGTGCTCGGATATACGCACTTTTACCACGTTTAAGGTCCTCATTCACGATGTTCAAATCTTCCTGGAAACCATCCAGCTTTGCATCGATTGTCCCTAGGCCCGCCTTCATGGTTTTGCGCTGGCTTTGTAGTGCGGCGAGCCTTCTCTTTTCTTTAATTTCCTCTTTGGTATTTTTGGGTTTTTCCATCCTATAAATTAAATAACTTAAATAATAATTGGGCAGCATATTAAATAGATATATTTACCGACAATGATAATATTAACCATGGGAAATTTTTCCATTATTCGCGGTTACAGTTCGTAAACGTGTATTAATTTTACATACAACGGTAATTATAAACATATGGTAATTATTATACGGTAATTAGAAAACGATAGAATTTCTTAAAAATGTCGAAAAGCGACACAGTATGCAAATATTAACTTATTACAACGTATAGAGGCCAAAGTATTGTCTCAATTGCCATGATCAATTCGGGTTTAACTTAAAAAATCAAGTATTAAAATAAATAAAACGGTAATTAGAAAAGTTTTTAACCAAGGCTACGGTAATTATATACTCACGTGCTTCATTGGCGGTACACTAACGTTAGAGACGTGCGACTGTATATGGGCTATAGTACACACTGAGGAGACGCGGCGCGTACGGTAGTGATGTGCCAAAAATACTGTTTTTAGGGATTTACACCCGAGAGCACAAATTGTCACGGCAATTATAACTTTAGAGCGGACAAGTGGTTACTTAATGATAATTATTTATAGACTGCTTCTAGTGAATCGATATTTTGTTATGCGATACACGTTGTATAATGCCGTTTAAAACGTTGAATGGATCAAAGTTAATCTGTACGTTATAAAAATTACAAGCAAGTTTTAACATTAAGTTGGTGTGCGGACACGCCACGGTAATTAGAGAACACAGGTTCGCTGAGTATACATTAAATTAATTTGGTCTTATCTACTTAAAACAGAAGCCAATATTTTTGTATACAGCTAGATATGGATGCTAACTAACATATAAAAAAAAATCATGTTTGAATCTGATAATACTGTGGATTAATCAAGCCCGGACAAGTAAAACTTGCTAATCGGAGAATGGCCGTGATGCCTTAGATGTGTCTCGCGTTTATAAACAACGATTTATCAAGATAAATCATTTAAGAATACAATATGGTTTGATGCTTCCTGAATTCAGTACCATACTTTGTAATGCCGAAGGTCTATGCCGGTGGTAGGGTCTCGAACCCGGCTGGCTAGCTACCACCCTCCTGCTTGAGTCAGCCAAACGTTTTACGTATTCCGGCTGGGGGCTACAGTTTATATTAACTACGCCCTAAATGTTCAGGAATTAGAATATTTATAAATTAAACATTATTTACAGCACCAATATTCTTTAGCGTTATTATAGCTGACAGGAATTTAATAGTAATAATCTCAAATCTCGTTAAGAGAAATTATAATTCACGTAGTTTACATTCATTTCTGACGGCTACTGGTAAGTTATTTCTTAATACCAAGAGTTTAATGAGTTCGTCGTTCGCAATAGTAAACACGGTTATTATTTTCATGCTATTCTTATATTTTACTAAACCTTTTATTAAACCTTTTATTAAACCTGCAAAACGATTATTTATGAAGTTGTGTTGCCGTTCAGAGGTTCTTGGGATCGATTCCCAACGAGATGGAAATAGGAACGCAAGATGGAAATTTAAATTTCCATTCTCAGTCTGGATGTATATATTTTCTCTTTCGTGTTTTCCATGGCACCTACAACACAGGGAACAGTGAGGCTATGAGAAAAAAATATTTTATAGACATACTAGCGACCCACCCTCGCTTCGCTGAGCGTTAAATGGGGGAAACTATATGTCAAATTACATAAGAATGTACATAAACTATATATAAAAAAATATTTTACCTAAAGGTGAAAACCGCATCAAAATCCATTACGTGGTTTAGAAGAACAAGAAGACTTAGAAAGGCATAATTATATAAATAGAGGTGGAGGCCGAATTTTTTTTATACTAGGTATGTCACGGAGGTATGTAGTGAAAAATAAAATAAATATTGCCCAGTCCAGGTCGTCTCAATATGGCTAAATTCATAAATAAATAAAAGTATACATGCCTACTTATACATTATGTACCTAGAGCAGAGTAGCGTTTATGTATTTTTGATGATGTGAAATATCTTGAAAAAACAGGACGATTACTAGAAATGTTATGGGATAAAAAATCAGTGTAATATTTTAGGAATCTCAACGGATTTCACATAAACGTTTCTCAGACGATGCGCGATGTGACTCTTGACTGTGTGTAGGTGAAGGGTACTCTTACCACATAAATTTATGAGTATCTCTTTGTGAAGAGCCATTAGTAATATAAATAAGAGAGCAGGAAGCACTCTTAGCCGGTCAGCTTGCGTGGTCCTTTGTGAACTACAGAGTTAAGCAATTGCGGTTAGCAGTTGAATGGGTGACCTCTAGTAGCAATAGCTCATGAGCGTTTCTTTACTTCTTTATTCCCGACTCGAGAATTCTCGAGCAGGAACCCTAGTTTAGACCCCTCACATGAAATTCTAATAGGTAGTAGAATTAGTTCATCAAAACATTTCCAGTCAATGTATCAAATCAAATTCATTGTTTTATTTAGATTTAATAGGATAATGTTTCAAATTATTTATATGTATACTGTATGAATATTTTCCTCAGTTATTTTAGTCCCGCCAGGCATCGTAAAATTACAAAAGCTCTTCAAATCCTCAAGCATTTGTTAAAGATACAGTAAATTTCAGCTTCATAAATATTTAGGCATTATTAAACGATTATTTTGTTAATTTTAACGCAGATTTAGTCTAACATTAATTTATTAAAATTATATTTTGGAGTAAAACATGATTAATTAGTCAATTAATGGCGCTTTACCTAATTAGAAACTAATTAACCGAAAATACTGCCTTGTGAACCTTTGTCTTAGTACCGAGAATTTTTAAAAATTTTATATCAGGCAATACAAAAGTTTAATTTCATTTAAACTTCCACATAACCCATCACAATATAGTACAGAAAAGTGCATTCAAATCGGATGAAATGATTGTTCAAATAATAAATAAAAAAACAGTTCCTAACGAAAATTTTAATACTTAAATACAAGGTTTTGTTTTTTAAAGGGAAGAAGGCATTTCCTATTTCTTGTCTTTACTGTTTTAGCCATTACCTTAATACTATATGAACTTTATTTAGTATCTTTGTGAAATATGAATTCTTTCCAAATAAATAGGTATCTGAATTACTAGGACATACATAAAAGTAATACAAAATGAAGGCCTTAGGGTCAGCTCACACCGAGACGCGACGCGACGCAACGATACTGGAAGAGGCCAGTGATTTCGCGCTGCGCCGCGCGTCGCCGCGAGACGCATCTCAATGCCGCGAGGTGCATCGTAAAAGTAGGCAATCTTGCACGCCGCGCGTACCGACGATGCACGGCTGCGTAGCGATGCACCGCGCTACGCCGCGAGGCGTCACGAGACGCAGCGCTGCATGAAGCAACGTATTCTGAATTGTCACAATGAAATGTGTATCTTTTCGTGTAGAAAATAAAGTTCTATTTTGAGCCGCTCTTTGAAAGACTGTGCGCAGCGTCGCGTCGCGTCTCGTCTCGGTGTGATTTGACCCTTATTAGAAATTTTAAAAGAATAACATTTTATTAGTACATTTTAAATTTTAATCTTTCCTGTCGAGTCGAGTCTCAAATGAGCAAGCTCATTACGTCTATTCTTATAGGCTCTATTTATACAGCTTTATACAGCTTCCTTTTAAATGTAATAAAGACGTACATTGTCCGCTCCGCACTCAGGGCCGCCGTAAGCAGCATGTGGACCCGCGTGCAAAACCGTTTGGGTACACTTGTTGTTCTATACCAACCTCACATAGGTTTATTTTTATGCCCACCCCCGTGGTCCTTTTAGCGAACCACCCCCTACAAGGTGTGCAAGGCGTGCCGCCTACGTGCGGTGCACGCCTTGCACACCTGCTCACAGTGGCGTTGTCTGCACGTAGTAAAAAATGGACTTAGAGCTCCCACACAAAACTGTGTCATCGTGTCGCGACGCAGAAACCTGCAGCAACCCTATATTTTTTATTGCAGCGCGTCATAACATTCCTGCATCATGATATGATGTGGATATGTATGTGTGGGAGCTTTAAGGGATAACTGACGTGTGAACAAGTAGGAACCTACCTATTTCTGTTGCAGCGATTGGGTGTTCGGAGTGCGGTACTGCCAACTTAGCAACTTTATCGCCAACGTAACGGTCGCGGCAAGCGTGTTCACTCTCACGGGGATATCTTTTGACAGGTAAGTTTTTAAAAGGTTTTTAATGCGTTCTTGTACGCGCTCTGCTTAGAATTAGATTAATTTACGTTATTAACTCGCGCTCGCTTCGTTTCTAAATCTATGTAATCTATTCGAAACAATTTCTACAGATAGTAAATGATATATATAATATATCGCGTAAGTGATAAATTTACCTGGGATGTAAATCAAAGAAATAAAATAACAATTTTTGAAAAAAAAGGAATATTTTCAAAAATTGTTGTTGTTTTTTTATTAAGAAGAAATTTTTTGTTTAAGATTCGTGTTGGTTATAATATTTTTTTGTAGATACGGAATTAAAAGTTAACCATGTGTGTGAATTAATTCCGTGTTATATTAGATATTAATGTTTGGCGGCCAAATTGAACCGCAAAGTAAACAAAAATCTCCATTTGCATACTTTCATTACGTTTTACGTGTCGATGTTGGAAATATAAAAAAGTCGTTTCGTCTTATGAAACGGTTACGACGCGATACGTACCTACAAACTTTTTTAAACTTTAAGAACGTAGGCTCACGTGCAAAATGCTAAACAAACGAAATATTTTCCATTTGAATGAGATTATAATACGGATAAACAAAGTTGAAGGTAAAAAAATATTACAATTTAACTTTATTCTTTCTTGTTATCCAGTTTTGTCAAGAATTTGCTCGATATAAAACAATTGGCGCTCTTATTGCTTAGCAGCAATTTCTTCCAGATAACCTACTTAATTAGGGAAAATTATAAAAGGGCACAGATTTACGGTAGGGTTGTAGGGTGTACGAAAGTTAACAATTGGTTATAAACAAAACATAATACTTATATCAATCACTCTTCCGTAGTTACACATACCTAAAGTATAAACTTTTGTTATATTACGTAGTGCTTAAAGTTTTTTATAATCATCCTCCTCCATCCATCCAATGTCTCCATTGGGCTTGTTTTTTATTTCCTCAACCTAAATAAAATTCTTCTTATGAAATATTCTTGTTCTACACCTCGTTTCTTATGAATTTGTTAAACACCTCGGAGTTCTAAAGTGGAAACTTAAAAAATGTTTCAAAGTGATCGTTAAGCAGACGAAGTATTGATGGCATACTTAAAACAACACAAGTCCAGGCACCTATCTTAATATTGGTTCACTTGTTAACTTGCTGGCATAATGCTGCATCTTTTTTGTTTATACGGAATGGCATAAATGGCATAGTAGATACGTGTCTTGTGTGAGAAAATAGCCGAGCTGTATTCGCTGACTCGCCGGCGGTGGAACAACTGCCCTTTACTCATGTTTGTGGTGTATCCTAGACTTCTATTTTCTCCTTGAGTAGTAACTAATCCTATAATTATGTCGTTTTAGTAGCAAGATTTCTCTGGTTCGTCTTTGGTTGACGCAGACACTTATATAACGTCGGTAAACCTACGGGTTAACCATATACCCTACATCGTATCCTTGTAACTCCACTTGAAAAAAGTTGTACATGAGATTCTTTACATCATTATATCCTTTTATTACCCGACTGCGTCAGAAGGAGGGTTATGTTTTTCGAGTGTATGTATGTATGTATGTTTGTATGTATGTCCATTAATTTGTGAGGCCCCACAGCCCACACGGTTGAACGGATTTCGACATATGAGGTATCGTTGAATTCGTCAGAACTGTGGAAATGTCACAGGCTATATGAATTTTCAAAATGGCGCCCGAAAGTGGAAGAAAAAGAGGGGATAATCTTGAGTTTTTTTCTTATCTTAGCAATATGGATATCAAATGAAAGAACGTGAAAAGACCTATTCAAATATATATATGTCATGTAACGTTTAGGCACACGTTTTAACACAAATTGTCAAAAACCATCCCAAAAAGTAGAATTTTTCGGCGAACCCACTAAAAAGTCTGTATTAAAAATATTATTATAAAAACAAAAAACCCGACTGCTTACAAAAGAACTCAAAAGAAAAAAAACAAGTGTCACAATATCAACATAAAATACTTCATGGTGCTGCAGGCGGGGACAAACAATACTGTTACCTACGGGTAAAAAAAAATTATCACAAGTAAGTACTACGTTTGTCACCGCATGCGGCAGCATGAAGTATTTTTGTTTATATTGTGACACTTGTTTTTTTTCTTTTGAGTTCTTTTGTAAGCAGTCGGGTTTTTTGTTTTTATAATAATTTGGAAACTGATTGAAATAAAACAAACTAACAAATAAATAAACCTTACCCCGAACTGATTAAATATTAAAGTCTAAAAACCGGTCGTTTATGCTGTTTCTAAGTTAAATGAAAATAGTTTTATTACTGCGGATAAGCCTATAACTTAGAAAAAGGTGCGCGCAAAATCAAACCTCAACCGGGTTTAATCCAAACAAATTTATTTTATTTCGTAACAATAACGCAGGCAGATGTTCTGTAGGTTGTGAATCTTTTTATGAGCTTCATAATCATAAGACTAGACCAAACATCATGTTTACTGTGAAAGCGTGAAAGCCCAAGTTTTATTACCGTCCATAAGTTAGTTTGGGAGCTGTTTCTTATTCGATGAAAGGATAATAGTATAAACATGGTTGGGTTTTTCACACCTAAACATACAGAACCAATGTACCTTGATTAATAACAGAAAGCTGTGTTGCCAGGTGTCCCGATTGACAGATGGATCAGGCTATCTGTTATCGACCTTCTTTAGACGCTTGTCAAGAATTTAAACAGAATTTGTACGACTTACTGATTAAATACACAAATATTACATACACACACGAACACAGATACACACATACATAAAAATAAATACCCTCAATATTAAATTACTGTTGACTTAGCATTTTAAATTTACGTATTAATGAATACATTCCGTATCGATTAAACAATCATTCAGATCGATCAAATAATCGATACTCAATCATTCGATCGATGAAACAATCGATTCAAAGAGTACTCTTGGCAGGTACCAAGCAATCGTGAGGCCGATGCGACCGCGGATGTCCAAGACGTGTTCGCTGGTGATGATCGCCGGCATCTGGGTGAGCGGCATGCTGCTGGCCATACCCTGCCTGCTGTATTCCACCACCAAGGAATATCGGTACGTATACCATCGTTATTAGGTGCATATTCTTGTGTATGTGTTACGTGGGTATGTGGGTGTAGGTGTGTACGTGTATGTGAGTAACTGTACAACTGCTTAATGGAGTCTTTCATCGTCTTCATCATCGCAACCCATAAGTGTCCCACTATGGGTTTCTTTACTTACATGATTTTTATATTATTTTTAACAGTATTTTTTGGATTTTGAAGTGTCTTATAACTTTAGTTTTAATAACTTTGAACTTGGTGAACCGGATTTAATTTTTTTTAATTCGAATGGTAGTGTTTATCGTCAGGTCCCATATTAATTTCAGTGACATCTGGCGAGTAGTTTTTGAGTTAATACTTGTAGATGTAGAAATCTTTTTGTAAATAGTTAGTTATTATCTCATATTGTTAAAGTCACTCTGCATTTCATTGTGCCGACGGAGTTGCTAATTTCACAACGCATAACTTTGTTGTCTTTACTCGCGCATAATAGTAGATTGTATGACAAGGGTGCAAAGTAATATTTTTTCGGCGAGGGCGTTTTTTGAATCCAGAGCGAAGTGAGGGATTCTAGAGTAGAATACCGAGCGTAGCGAGGGATTCTTTAGTAGAATCCCGAACGTAGCGAGGGATTCAAAGTACGTCGCCCGAGCCAAAAATATACTTGCACCCGAGTGATACACTCTACTTTTCATCACCCACTATGAGAAAATAATATATATGTCGGAGACGGAAATAAAATTAGATTAAAATCAAACTAAATAAATCATTAAACTTTGAATAAAACGTAAATCCGGAACTGTAATTTAAATGGCAACACTATACGAATTGTAAACGTGTCTCGATGGGATATCGTAGGGGGAACCCAACAGAGGGCACCTGTGATGTCGGCTACGAAGAGCGGGGACTTCTCGAGCAGACGTCGAGCTGAACGGTCGCATTAAGTTAACTAGAGTACTTTGTAATAAAATCCTATACTGCGTCGTACCTATGCCCGACGGCATAACGTTTCTCTAAGTGTATTTCAGTCGTATCACGTTTTAACATAACCTAAAAGCTTTAATCAAATTAAGTTAAGCTGTGTAACCTGTAACCTAATTTAAATCATGAAGACACGTATTGAACGCCTACTGTGTTTTATTTTACACCTTGCAACCTGATGATCGGAGCATTATACCACCATCCTGACTAGTGCCTCCGAAATCAGAAGTTGGATGTAACTTCACGTCCCACACATGGCTGGCTAGGTTATTTCCAGGTTTTCAGATAGCAATTTTCAGATGAGAACTGGATTCATAAAGGGCAAGCGAGTTGCCATGTACCATTACATCTCACATGGCATGGATGGAATGTGGCGTCGAATTTTGGTAAAGCTAAGTAACACAGCGAGTATGGGTATGGCATTATTTTTATTCCATTACGTCTGAGGTGATACAATTTCATTGCTTAAATTTTAATTTTTGTGTAAACTATATTGTGTGTGTATAGTTTGTTTGATAATCGTGAGTAAAAATAAAGACATCAATTTCCGGTAATAAAATCATTTAAGGCAGCTCCGTAATTAAAACAAATCGCTCCTCATTGTTATCTTATTTTGATGTTTAATCGCTGAAAAACAAAAGAAATCGTTTTTATTATGACCTCTGTTTTTATTATGAAGGGAAAGTTACACCCTTTGATTTTAGTGTAGGTAATTTAACCAAGTATTATAACATCGGAACACGCTTTTATCATGCGATCATTTTGTTGAAGTTTAATGTGGGTAGATTTGTGGTTAGTTTGTTAGAATGCCCAAGAGCTAAGTACCATTTGAAGTGTTGTGATATAAAAAGTGAATTTGAGTAGAGTGATAGCGATGAATCTTAGCTCGGCTGGTCGGACCGTACCAGTAGACATTTCGTAGCCGTAGTCCGTAGAAGTCGGTATCTGCTTGAAGTGGATGCGAGACTACTTTAAGTAGACCGTGGATACGCGGTACGCGGGTGGCTCTGGCGGAGGTCGGGGTCCATTTCGTAGCCGTAGTCCGTAGAAGTCGGTATCTGCTTGAAGTGGATGCGAAACTGCTTTAAGGTAGACCGTGGATACGCGGTACGCGGGTGGCTCTGGCGGAGGTCGGGGTCCAGGTTAGACCACGGAGGAATCCGTGCGACCCGTACGGCATTCGGAAGAATGCGCGTGTAACAAACGTAGTTTGTTGGTTGGGCTTAGCGAAAAGCCACAGGCCACGAGTTTGATTCATGCTTTGTTTTGAAGATACCTTGATGATAATAGTTGATGAGTTATTGGATAACAATGGTACTTGGTTGGGTAAGCATTTTTGTTCATTTAATTTAATCTAAATGTAACGTAACTCGAGTCATTTTAAAGTAAAATTATTATGTTCCGAAGTGACAATTAATCTAAGTTCATAAAATTCTTAAAGATACCCCCTTTGGTAGATAAGATTTTGTAGTCTGGTCGAAAAAGAAAAACAAACGTTTTAAAGTCAGGCATTTTATTATGCATTCCGTGTTGGTACAATTTTTAATTGATAACGAGATATGACGTACAGTGCAGTGACTTTTATCAAACATGTAATGTTCGTGATAGTTATTTTGGTTTTTGATAATTTGGTGCGCCGCTTATCGCTGAAAAGGATTAGTTGGAGAAAAATAAACACACACAAAATAGATGCTATATTTGTGCTCAACTTGATGAAGTATTTATTCCATTTATCGAGTACCTACAACGATAATAAAAGCCTACAACAATAATAACAATAAAAGCGTAAGCTAGTTTTTTTAAAGTGAACGGTTTGGTTGTTCGTTGGTGACGTCGATCGAATTAGTTGCTCATTAGTTCGAGTTGTTTTAAAAGTGAAACACAATACAATTTTCAAAGTTTTATTTACTATGTGACAAAATAATTTCAATATTCTAAATACCCGCGTAGTTCATTGTTGATTTTAAATATTGTGTAAGCGTTATCTAATGATCCAAAACATTGTCGTTAGAGTTATTACAGACGAATTAGTTGGATTCTTACCCGCTTTGGTCACTATATTTTCGAAATAAATAAAGTCGGCGTAAGTGTTTACGTCGGATTTATGATGCGTTTGGGAAGCGTTTCTAGGTTATAAGGAACTGGAGACAAAGACCTTGTCTGGTACCTGTCTGGAACCAAGGGTGACATCACCTAGTTGTGGTAACATGAAACGAGGTAAAAGTGAAACGGCGTTTTTGGTATGACTTTTATTTTATTACACCTGGTGTGTTGGAGCTTTATAACTTCCATTTTATTTTCGTTCCTTGTGAAAATATGACCTTTTAATGTGTCTTGTAATTAATGAACAATGACAAAAGATAACAATTAAGATATCGGAAGTTCAGTTAAATTTTTAATTAAAGTAGCAGTTGGGTACAATCAGTTCCCCAATTATTTTTACAAGTGCAGCACACTTCGATTGGTTTTGGTTTACTTTGTGAAACCAATGAGTTTTGAAGTAATCTCACATGTGACGATGCAATGTGCATCGTTCTGTTTTCAGATAAGTTTTCGAGGATGCACAGGCAGCAGCACACGCAGGTTACACATGTGTTGTCTGGAGCCGAATCGACGGCAACGTGCGTGCACTCGTGGGCTTCCTGGAGTTCATTCGTGTGACATTGAAGGAGGAAGCTCTGGCAACTGGCAGCCGCAGATCGGACGCAGCGAAACAGGTGATCTGTATCGTTCATACTTGTTTTGTAATAGCTTAAAGAAGTAGTAAATTAACTTTTCTTTTTGAGACGTAGTTCACTTGGTAAAAGACTATTTTTGTGAGATTTAGTTTTCGGTCAACTTGTCGAACGGAACTTTTGAAATTGTAATTGAATGGTGTTGTTACTTTGAAAAATGCATGGCCCTTATACGAGCACTGGAAAGAAGGTGTTCTGTGCTGTTATTGGTGGATGGACGTTGCATGCAGATGAGAGCTATGTATACGGTTGTTATTTTTGAGAGAAGTGCATGATTGTGCTTGAGTACCGTTCGATAAGTCAACCTGTTCGAGAAATGATAACCTTTTAAGAAAAGTAGCTTTAAAGAGAAATGTAGAGTTTGTTTTCGATTAATCTGTAGTGTGATAGGATAAATAAAGCGACATGTTGAACAAACCTTTTTAAGATTATTTTTGATAAAAGCTCGAAATGATCATCTGGGTAGTGTAGTGTTTGTAACCGGATGGAGGTTGCATGCGGGGATGACTGGATAGAGGTTGCCTATTGGGTTGTTGCTTGTAACTGGATGGAGGTTATAAGGGTGATGATCAGAACCGGATGGAGGTCAGGGTGCGAGCACTGCAATATTTCAATGAGTTTCCTATTTATTTTTCCTATTTATTTCCGATTTATTTGAATGAGTATGGGTGTTGATCGACATGTCAGCTTTGGCCTTTGAGAGAAATAATCTGTTATGATTTTCAAAATTTCTAATGATTTGATAAAGTTGTTTTTATTCCCTGCCCACTTACGTCAGGAAGGGCCGAGCTTTAAGAGATACTTTCGTTTGTGTTTATTGTTACAGGTAAATTCCGACACCACAGCCGATCGAGTCATCCAGTTTTACGACGATTGTACGACGACGTATTGCGATAAACGTTAAAAACAAACCCGCGTTAATAATAAATTTGGTAATTTTGCTCTAAACAAGTGTCATGTTATGGAGTTTGTTTAGCCGTCTTCTTCTCCATAGCGACACCGGAAACGGCGCGGCGGGAGTGTAGGTAGTTAGGGCTAAAAATAAATCAAATCAAATCAAATCAAAATGCAAAAAAAACTTAAAACAAAAACTTGGCGTTCAATCAAAGAAATTTTAAGTAATCTAAAAACTTGTTGCTCAAATTAAATTTGTAGTCTCGTTTAAAATTAGTAGCTTTTGCTGAATAAAATAAAATTAGAGCTTTGTTGTAACCTAAAGTAAAAGGCATCACACGAGGACGTGTGCTAGTCAGAATGGCCGTGTCGGAGACGGAAATAAAATTAGATTAAAATCAAACTAAATAAATCATTAAACTTTGAATAAAACGTAAATCCGGAACTGTAATTTAAATGGCAACACTATACGAATTGTAAACGTGTCTCGATGGGATATCGTAGGGGGAACCCAACAGAGGGCACCTGTGATGTCGGCTACGAAGAGCGGGGACTTCTCGAGCAGACGTCGAGCTGAACGGTCGCATTAAGTTAACTAGAGTACTTTGTAATAAAATCCTATACTGCGTCGTACCTATGCCCGACGGCATAACGTTTCTCTAAGTGTATTTCAGTCGTATCACGTTTTAACATAACCTAAAAGCTTTAATCAAATTAAGTTAAGCTGTGTAACCTGTAACCTAATTTAAATCATGAAGACACGTATTGAACGCCTACTGTGTTTTATTTTACACCTTGCAACCTGATGATCGGAGCATTATACCACCATCCTGACTAGTGCCTCCGAAATATGTATATGTATATATATATATATATATATATATATATATATATATATACACATATATATATGTATATATACATATATATATGTATATATACATATATATATAGAAAATAAATAATAGAAAATAATACGTAAAAATGCACGAAAACTTAATTTTAATTTGAAAACGAAATCTTAATTTGATTTCTTTTTTTATTATTCAGCTGGCGGGGCCCTCGCGTCGTACCAGACATTCTTTATTCAAACAATATTTGCGTTCGATTTCTTTAGCGCAAAATACTAAAATGTTCTAAATTCAAAATAGGACGGAAAAGATCTAGCCGGCAGGAAAAGTTGTATGAAAATTCATTCCCGCCCGCTGAATAGAAAACAGCAACTTTGGAACCCCGTAAGTCCGAACCAAGTCGTCTTTTTCGAATAGGTGTGATGAAAAATATTTTTCGAGTGTGTGCATAACTTTGCACCCTTGTCATACAATCTACTATTCTCTGTCGTACTTGCAGTTAAGTGCAGCATAAAAGCCCTTAAGTTAATATCTAAATCGCAGCATTGTCTCCGCTAAAAGCAGTCTTGTGCATATCTGTGTATATGTACTTATGTACGCAAATGAAAACGTATGAAAACTGGAGTCTAATTTTATTAATATTGTGTTATATACCTGATAGCTATTTTTCGTTTTTAAACGCAACCTAGAACCTGAGATACAAATAAATAAACGCTAACACACTCATACCCCCGCAGTAGGCTATTACCTGTGTCGCGGGTGGCATGGACTACATATATAACACATTTGTAACACGGGACCCAACCCTTGCCGACCCAAGCCTACCTGAGCCTACCCGAGCCTACCTGAGCCAACCGGTGCACGATGCCTGTGGTGGGGCTAAAGCTATATAATGCCCTGTCAGCTCATTTGGTGCCTACTTCTCCGAGTGTCTTGAACTAAGCGGAAGCTCTGCTGGTTTCATTATTTGTAATTGTATCATAAATAATTAATATTATTATAACGTTGAATTAAAATTAAAATAAAAGTGTCAGATTTAGTAATTAATTCATAAATTGTAAATTGTATCATTAAAATTAAAATAAAAGTTCTACATAATTCACCTCTTTGTTTCATCTTCAGAAGTGGGATATATACCTATACAGATACAGATATGAAACGTCATCACTCCAATACGCCGAAAACAGGTCATCTAATCCGCCCACACGACTGGAAAGAATCACGGGATGAGGGTACGTTTCAAGCGAGCGACAGCGAAGACGAAGATACGACTTCAAACGACCCTCCTGCTCGGAAAATTCTTAAAAAGCTGTTGGAAAACGAAGTACAGAAGGCTATGAATGGCTTGAACGAAGAAGTACCAACAGCCTTTGCTAGACATGAGCACCGAGCAACCTCATTGATTCCCGAATTCGACCCTGACAGTGAGGATTGTCTGACTGCATCAGCGTGGCTTAAAAAGATCGATCAGCTGGGTGACATTTATGGCTGGAGCGAAAGTATGAAATCATTTTATCTTCAAGACAGATTGAGAGGACAGGCAAGAAAATGGTACAACCGTCTGGATGAATATGATCGTACATGGGATGACTGGAAGGTTATGTTCACCCGTGCTTTTCCGAAGCATTGCGATTTTGGTAAATTGCTAGAAGAGATGATGAATAGGAAGAAACTACCAGCAGAATCTATGACAAAATACTACCAAGACAAACTGGCCATGTGTTTTCGTTGCAAATTGTCAGATAGCGCAGCTATTTCGTGCATAATTCGAGGACTACCAGTTTCTCTACAAGCTAATGCAAAAGCCTACCAGTGCGAACGACCCGAAGAATTATATGAAGGTTTCCTCTCTGCTCTAGATGATTATCAGCATGTGTCCACATCACTCGGTACCCGTGCGCCAAGTAAAGATGCAGAAACTAAGAGATATATCAGTCTCGACAAACCATGTCCACGGTGTAAGAAGTTTGGTCACATTCTTGTTAACTGCCCATATCCGGATTCTCGAAAGTGCTTTAAATGCGGCATGCAAGGGCACATTGCTCCACGCTGTGTTATGACTCAGAAGACTGCGACTTCGAGCGACGCCACAGTAAAAGAAGTGAAGCTCCTCCAAAACTACAATGAGATATATGAGAAAATCGTGAGGATCAACGGCGTCCATGTTAAAAGTTATATTGATACCGGCAGCCAAGTCAATGTGCTTTCCAGCCACGTGGCGAAATTACTCAATCTAAAGATAATTCCCACCAGTACAATCTTCAAACCCTTCTCGGGAGAACATTTGCCCAGCCGCGGAGAAGTAAATTTCGATCTAGAGATCGACGACATATGCATCCCTTGCAAAGCTCATTTAACAGACATAGACATGGGCGTGGTCCATTTGTTGATTGGACAACCGATTATCAATAGTGATGGAATGACATTAGTAGTCAGCGAGGGGAAAGCCATTCTCAAACAAGGGCAAACTTTTTCAGATTTCGCAAACCAACTGAATATGATTGAGGAACGCACTCACTTTAAAGTCGTGACTTCGGGAAAAGAGTGCCTATTGCCTGGTACCTCCATAATCAAAGTTAACGTGCCTGGGAATGATGAAGGTAATGATGTTGTTACTAAACCCCAGCATTATGAACTAAATGGTGTATCTTATTCAATTCCAGGTACCGTATTGCGAGGCGCTATCGGATATATAAAAGTTATCAACAATGGCGAACGCAACATTGCTTGGAACGAAGGAGAAGTAGTAACCAGAGCTGACAGCTGCACTGCTCCCCAGCCACCAGAACAGGTTAGCGTATCTAATTACATTTTGCCGTCAACTACCTCAGCCAAAGCCAATGATGAGCATAGTCGTAATACTGCACTGCTTTTGTACACTAGCTCAGGTAACGGGGATACTATTGGGGGTATTAACGTAAATGAGATTAAGATTGGTCCATTACATAAAAACGACCGCGATTGTTTAATTGCTTTATTATTTAAATATAGAGATTGCTTTGCAAGTAAAACACGAGACTTAGGTTGTACAGATTTATTACAAATGAAAATAAAATTAACACGTGAACAGCCTATATACCGACAACCTTACCGCTTATCGCATAGCGAGCAGGAGATAGTTAGGTCAAAAGTAGCAGAATTATTAGATGCGGGGATAATCCAAGAGTCCGAATCCTGTTTCGCTTTTCCGGTAATTCTCGTCAAAAAAAAGAACGGCGACAGCAGGCTCTGTGTCGACTATCGGGCGCTTAACGCCATAACAGTCAAAGATAGATATCCATTGCCTAATATCGACGATCAAATTTCAAAATTAGCTGGTAAAAACTTCTTCACTTGTCTTGATTTAGCTCAAGGTTATCACCAAGTTAAAATAGATCCTGCTGACACGTACAAAACTGCTTTTATTACTCCACACGGACATTTTGAATATACCCGCGTACCTTTCGGTTTAGCTAACGCACCTTCCGTTTTTATGCGACTAATAAGTAAGCTAGTAAATTCCATACGTCATTCTAATGACAACTCGAATTTTGAAGTATTGGCGTTTTTAGACGATTTGCTACTGCCATCTTTTGACGTGAAGTCAGGCCTAGATATATTAGAGAAAGTTCTCGTTAAATTAAAGTGCGTAAATCTAAAACTAAATATGAGTAAGTGTTCGTTTTTACAAAACAAAATTACTTATTTAGGACACGAGATTTCATCAGATGGCATACAACCGGGTGAATCAAAGTTGGCAGCGGTGTCGCGTTTTCCCGTACCAAATAATGTTCACGAGATACGTCAGTTTCTTGGTTTGTGCAGTTACTTTCGTAAATTTATTAGTAACTTCGCGATAATTGCTCGTCCTCTATCAGATCTCACAAAGAAAAACGCTATGTGGAAATGGGACGTCGATCAATCTAACAGTTTTGAAAAGTTAAAACAATGTTTGTGCTCCAAACCCATACTCGCTTTATACGACCCTACACTGCCAACAGAGATCCACACGGATGCGTGCAAATCTGGAATCGCCGGTATTCTATTACAAGAGCAAGCTGATAAATCATTACGCCCGGTAATTTATTTCAGTAGGGTTACAAGTAAAGAAGAAAGTATGTACCATAGTTACGAACTCGAAACACTTGCAGTAGTCGAATCGTTGCGAAAATTTAGAGTATACATTATAGGCAAACAAGTGAAGGTTGTAACTGATTGTACAGCTGTCCGTGCTACCTTGACTAAGCGCGACATGATTCCCCGTATTGCAAGGTGGTGGCTTTCTATCCAAGATTTTGATATTATTGTAGAATATAGACCTGGGGACAAGATGAAACATGTTGACGCCTTAAGCAGGAACCCAATTGACACTATAAACATTAACCGTCTAGAAGTGTCAGATTGGTTCTATACCATCCAGTATCAGGATGACAAATTACGGCTAATTATCGACCAACTTAAAGCTGGTAGTGCTGCCCCTGAAATAACTAACAATTACATTTTCCTAGATGATAGATTGTACCGAAAAACATTACATGGAAATCGTCTTGTAGTACCATCATTGGCTCGGTGGAGGTTAGTTCAAATGCACCATGATGATATAGGACATGTTGGTTTTCAAAAATGCTTAGATTTAATTAAGAAACAGTACTGGTTTCCTAAAATGACACGCTTTATTCAGAAGTATGTTACTGCATGTCTCAATTGTGCCTATGGGAAAGGGGATTATGGGAAGAAGGAAGGAAAATTGTTTCCTATTGCCAAACCAACAGAGCCCATGGTCATGGTGCACGTGGACCATCTAGGCCCCTTCTGCAAGACCGCAAAAGGCTATCAGTATATGTTAGTGATTACAGATGCTTTTTCAAAATTTGTTATTGCAGAGCCAACCAGAACAGTAAATTCTATAGAAACCATAAGAACCCTGAAAAAAATATTTAGCCTATTTGGATATCCTAGTAAGCTTGTTAGTGATCATGGGAAGGCATTTACCAGCAGATATTTTAAACAATTCTCAGCCGACAAACAATTCAGGCATATCTTAACTTCGGTTGCATGTCCACGAGCTAATGGCCAAGTGGAGCGTACCAACCGGACCATATTAAATGCATTACGGGCCATAGATCCTAGTGAGGCTGCAAATAACTGGGCGAATAGCTTACCTGATATTCTCTGGGGCATTAACAACACTATAAATGAGAGCACTAAATACAAACCATTTGAACTGTTATTCGCCAGAAATTCTAGATCTCGATGTGATGTGAATGCCGGTGAGAATGTTACGGAGCCAGTAGACGTTAGGCGTAGGAAAGCTACTTCCCGGTTGAAGATAGCTAGCAATAGAATGAAACGTAACTTTGACAAGAGGCGTAAAGTTAGTCGTATTTATAGAAAGGGTGATTTAGTTCTTTGGCGACAGGCACCTACAAGCAGTGCAACAAAAGTAAACACCAAATTGGATGATATTTACTCAGGTCCATATATCATAAGCAAGGTTGTTGGCAATGACAGATACAGGATCCGAAGCATCAAGGGCATAAGAGGCTATAAAGCATTTGTTGGTCTGGTTGCAGCAGACTCTTTAAGACCCTATTACAGTATGGTTCCTGGCTCTGACAGTGCCAGCAGTTCTGATGAGCAACTTGAAACTGAAGACCTTATTGACTTGCTGGAAAGCTAGTTATTTTGCTAACCAAGTTCTCTCCCATTGCGGGAGCAATCATTGTTTCAGGATGGCCGAATGTAACACGGGACCCAACCCTTGCCGACCCAAGCCTACCTGAGCCTACCCGAGCCTACCTGAGCCAACCGGTGCACGATGCCTGTGGTGGGGCTAAAGCTATATAATGCCCTGTCAGCTCATTTGGTGCCTACTTCTCCGAGTGTCTTGAACTAAGCGGAAGCTCTGCTGGTTTCATTATTTGTAATTGTATCATAAATAATTAATATTATTATAACGTTGAATTAAAATTAAAATAAAAGTGTCAGATTTAGTAATTAATTCATAAATTGTAAATTGTATCATTAAAATTAAAATAAAAGTTCTACATAATTCACCTCTTTGTTTCACATTACAATTACACCCATGACCCGAGTACAAATATTTATCTGTCACATAAATATTTGCCCCGGCCGGCGGCCAGGAATCGAACCCGGGACCCCTCGCGTCGCAGGCAGGGTCGCTACCAAATAGGCTACGGGGTCGTCAATAGTCAAATAGCATAGGCATATTCCAAAACAACGTCTGCCGGGTCTGCTAGTAATCAATAAAACTATACATAATAATGATATACCGCCAGCTCTAGAATTCCTTTTTCGTTTGTGAACTTTGTTGACAACACAATTTATTAAAATAGAAAATAAAAACTCTTTGAATTGTTTGTTGGCGTGGGACCAATCGCATTCGATTTACATCGTGAAATTGAAAAAGATTTTTCAAATATTATTTTGTGGCAGCAATATCTTTCTAGGACTGTTGTTAACGACTGTTATATTGCAGATGTTTATGTAACCATCTAGCCATTCCTTCACCTTCAACATAACAATCATATAAAATAAGTAGGTAAATAAGATTCTAATATAAAAGTATTTAAAACCTTCTAAACTTAAGATAGCAAAAAGTTTGCACAAGCATAAAAATTTGTACCTATTTCGTACCGAAGTTTGAAGGCGTAAAAAACCTATTTACGCCCCTCACGTTACAAAAGAAGACAACGTTATGAAAAAAATGCTCAACAGTGGGAAAGATATGGTTTTAATGATGATGATCGTTATGGTAATATGAAGGTTTTATGAAAACTGTATTTCCATGAAGGTCATGACTTCAAGTTTCCAAGTCTGATAATGTTAAACGCTTCAATAGCGTCGCGACGGAATAGTTAGACACATTTGGTTCTAGATTCTAGTTCATATATTTTTCAAACTTATTTGATACGACCAACCAGAAACTTAGGGCAGATTTTATTGTAGACACCGCGGCACCGTAAATTATAGCTTACATTAGTTTTATTCGCACAACGTATTAAGATTACCTACGGAGGGTTTCCGCTTTCTATACAATACAATATTATGTTTATGTAGTTTACCAGATGCTTTCGGCTATTATTTTTTAGTTACCAATTTTAATTAGCGTCAGATACAACAAAGTGGGTCCTAATCGTTCACAGACTTGTGTCTTTATTTAAGTAATTACATAAAACTTTCCACCCTTTTTCTGAAAGTAGTTACTTTATTTGTTATTTACTCTATAAATTAATTCCAAATAATGTTTTTAAAATTAATTAATCTGAAAACAAAGTTGGGGAACATTATTCATTCTGATGGTGAAATCAATTAAGAATTGAAAATGTTGTCCTTGGAGGCTTTCGTTATTTGAATAAATGGTTTTAACAATTAAACAAGTTAGGTTTATTCTATAATTGCCGCTAACGAATGGCGTATAACCGGCAGAACAGCTACGTACCTTTAATAAGTTCTTATTCGTAGTCCAGCAGATTTAGCGTGAAAATATAGCAGTCAGACAGAATTTATTTGGCATTTATAAATATGGATTAAAGTTAAAAAAATAACTAACTTTTACAAAATCACTGTCAGGTGTCGCTCAATTTATATGGATAAGATATTAAGCGCTAGTTTCCGAGTACAAAAAGAAATATCAAAATCTTTTTACCCCGTGCAAAGTTATGAGATGACAGACATAAAAATACGTAAAAATTGAGACTCTCAACCTTTTTTTAAGTCGGTTAAAAAGGGCAGAAAGCTGATAAATGACAATGTACTACAAATAAATATTTTAAATAAATAAATAAAACGTTACACACTAATAAGTTATTCTGTGGATACTAATGTTCCTTTGACACGACGTGACAAGACGTTTGAAACGCGTAATAAATTATTCCTTTGAATTAATTACGGTCGAATTTCGAGCGTAGAGCGCGCCTTTAGTAATTATAATTTACAGGCAATTAAATTTAGGTATTAAACATTGTATTGTCTTTCATAGAGTTACACGCGGAGTGGAAAGGTACCTATTGTGTTGGATTTTATTATTACAGCATTGAAAAACTGCTGGATTTCTTTTAGCTAATTACTGTCTTAATGGCCTTAAATAAATTATAAAGTACTGTTTATTTTCACTAAATAAAATTATATTTTTCGGTCCTGTTTGTTTTTGTGGCCCGATACTGAACGCGAGCCTCTCTTCATCATTGAGGAGGCCTAGAACATTATATCACGCTGCTCCAATGCGAATTAATGGAGTTAGTGACAATACAAGTATCGAAAGTTTTTATGCTGCCCGAAAGCATCCCACACATAGATGTAGCATACACTGACGTTTAGATAGATTGGCAATGCAAAAGAGCAAAACATTATGATACACGTATGGCAGAGCGAGATAGATAGACGAAACCAATTTTTAGAAGGCATAGCGGGCTTAGCGGGCACTTGTCAAAAATTGTTCCTCAATTTTCTCAAAATACTTAATTTATTTTTTACATTTCTGTGTAGAATAACGTCCTTTGTAGTCTTAATTAGTGATGGTTACTTGTGCGGTACCTGGATGTGACTGCTCTAGATATAAAAACCCCCAGGCGTCGCGTTCAGCGGTGACAGCGGGCGATTCATTTTTGGTTTCGTCCAAGTGACACAATGCCAATCTTTAGTTATATTATAAATCTATGATCCCACATATCTCAACGACTGCTATGCAATGATAACAACTGAGATTGAAGACTAAATACTCTGCGAAGCAAGAAGGGTCAACAATATTTTGCCAACAATTTTGTGGTCACCCGTTCAACTACCTATCAACTGTGCCCGCTGTTGCCTAAATTGTTCGATCACGCATAAAAATATAATCGACGCAAATCGCCGAGCGTCTGTGACCAAATGAAAAGCTTCTTCTACGCTGACTCTATTTCAATATCTTTAGTTATTATATTGAGTTATTGTATTGGGAGAAAAATTAATCGATGCGGCAGATGAGATAAATAGGAGACTGAATACTCGTGTAGGAAATTTAATTTAGGAAAAGAATAAGGATATGACTGCAAAATGAGGACACACATCATGGACACACATTATGTAGAACACGTATGTTAATTGACGCTTGCTGTAAATAAAAATAATAAACCAAAACCTGATGTACCAATCTAGTTGCGTTATTTTATTTCGCTTTCTGGGCCAAGCAATAAATTTTGACATCCACTGTGGATATTAAAAATTGTTTCTCTATACATTTTTATAAATCCCTAAAATTATATCTTGTTGGATTATTGAAAAATCGTAGACAATAATTCTATCCATGATTTATGGAGTTACTCGTAGGTACATATTTTTTTAAATATTTCTTACAGGAAAACATATCATTTATTCTATTTCAATTAATTATTTTCTACAATCAATCCTTTAATCCCAGTTATAATATAGGGTTTTGCCACAAAAGAGATAAAGGTTTTGCGGACTTAATACACCATCACATCACATAAAATTGAATAATACGCGTAACTTAAACGAAAAAAAAACTTTTTTGCTAAAATTTTGAAAGACCAATATCTTACGAAAAAGCGGTTAGGCTTAGGGTATATCAAATCAGTTGCTAAGTTACTATAATCTTCTCAAGGATCTATGTCGAATAATCAGTAACTTTATTACGGTTAAAGAATGCCCATAGGAATTAGGTCTGCAATTTGAGAACCTGCGATAGGTATTAGGTACAAAAAAAAAATGAGTAAAAATATTGTACAGTAGAACCAAAATAATAATGCGCGTAGCATTCTTCGCAATTGTTCGGCATCGGTCGTTTTTCCGAAGCGTTGGGAGATGATATCTATATAGAGTGGAAAGTACATTTACTTCATGCATAATTTAATATATATTTTTTTTGTGGTAAAAGAGATAAATTAATATTGATTTATCAGTAACGAGATTTCACGCATGACCCACATAGGAAAGCGACGACGACGATTTAACGATGGAAAAAAGAAGGTTTAAATGAAAAGAAGATTTAGGTAAATAATCATTTCATCTGAATAACTATCGATTCTTGACTCATATTTCTTATACTCATCTTCGCATTTAAGGGCATGATCACGAACTTTTTTCCATTCTTCCGAACCTATATTGTTGATTTTTTCTAAAATAGCTTCTTTAACTGACGTAACGTTCATTGCAATATTTCTTTTGGCAACGTGTTGTTTTATTTGCGCCCAAATGTTTTCGATGGGGTTGAAATCTGGATGATATGGTGGCAATCGTACAATTTTATGCCCATGCTCCTCCATTATACGGTCAATGGCAAATTCTGTGTATTGTTCTTTGTGTCTTTTTATAATTTCGTACAATTCAGGTTTGAGTTTATTTGGGTCATGAGGAACATTGTGTTGTTGTAACCACGCAATCATTTGTGGTTTGGGTGTATTTGAGTTTGGTGGTTTTACAGACAGCTTATTATGATATGGGGCGTTATCAATTACCAACACACTATTACGAGGCAAGTTGGGAATCAACTGATTGCGTAGCCAAGTTTGATAACGTTCGGCGTTTATTTCTTTATGATAGTCACCTTCTGAGTCGACACATTTATGTAACATTAAAGCCCCTAAGACGAAGCCTTTTTCATTGCCTGCATGTACAATAATAATTCGCTCTCCTTTAGAAATGGGTTGTTTAATACCTTTTTTGCTGCTGTCTTGCCAAGTTTTACCTTTAGTATGCGATGTATGCACGTATGACTCGTCCATAAATACTATGTTTCTACCAGCATTTCTCAGCTGTTGTATTTCTCGGAGATATTTGATCCTTTTTAAACGTATATCTGGCTTTTCCATAAGTAACCGTCGGTTGGTATCAGTTTTCAGAAACCTAAACCCCATGTCTTTCAAGATGAGCCTTAAAGTCTCTACACAGCCTTTGAAATTAATAGCTTCGATTAACTTTTTTCTCAAATTATTTACAGTTGGGAGTTCTTTGAGCGTCAACTGAAAATTGTATATCATATTTCGAATTACACAATAGTCGAAATCATCAAGTCCCATCCGAAACCTACTTTTAGGTTTTCCTTTTTTCGGTGTGGAAAATTTCATTGATTGATTTTGCCTTTTTTCGTTCAATATATTAGTCAAAGTTCGGCGTGAAATTCCTGTAGATTTTGTCACACGCTCCTGAACTTTTTTAAAATAACCGTCATGGTCGTTTTTGAATACATTAGCTTCATTTAAGAAATAAAGGTACACATTAAATACCATTTGCCGTGCTTGTGAGTTAAGCGGCTTCCCACGTTTAAATTTATCCATTCTGGAAGGATTCGATCTGAAAGAAGATGAAATGGGCGGAGTTGTAACATTCTATCAAATTTATGTAAGCTTTTTATGTGTTTTATTTTTTATGTGTATTCTATTTGAATTTTATTAAAATGACGAGTTAAAAATATATTATATGTACCCTGTATGTATGTATGTTTAAACTTACCTCTGAAAACAAAACCAAGAAGGGTGTGTAATATCAGTATTTCCACATAAAACTGACAACTGACTGACATTCAACTCACCGGCGGCGCCCGTCGACCGCCGCCGACCGTTCGAACTTGTTATCGATTGATATTGACTCCTATTTCTATCGCACAAGATGCTAAATGCAAGAGCATTGGTTAGGGCTCTTACGATTCAATAATTCGGTTGTTTCCGGAAACGCGACCACTGACGAAGATCGCTATGCGCATTCTATCTTTGGTTCTACTGTAAATTTTTTGCATTTTCTTAATAGGTATGTTTTATATTGTATAACTAGAATGCTGTAATCTATACAATAGGTTGTTGAATTGGATTAGAAATCAATTTATTAAGATTTATCCCCCTAATTTCAAATTCAAATAATCTTTTAACGTCAGAAGCTTCTCTAAAATATTTTCTTACACAAACTATTGCTTCTATTAATTTTTTATTATTAATATAAATTTAGATAAAATTCCTTTTCATCCATTTTTTACTTTTAAAGATTTTACTTATACTAAAAATATAGCATAAGATAGCAGTCAATAAATCCTTTCAGAGACCTTCGGGGTATAAAAATTTACGATACTTCGGTTTGCTACTAATTCCTCCACCAATCCACACTGGGACAGTATATTGGAGCACGCTCTAGGCCTCTTCAACGATGAGGAGAAACCCGTGCTCAGAAGTGAGCCAAAATATTTGCGCTGTGGACGCATCCTAGGAACACCATCTATCTCACATTTAACAATAATGGAGTAGAATACCCAGAAACTCTTGTTGATTCCGTCACTCATATTTCATTGATTTATATGACGTTATAAAACCTGAAAGATCCACTGAACTCTATATTTTGTAGAAATTCCCAAATAATTCCCCTCGTGTCACGCGCAGTGAATCGGAATTAATCAACGTAACGTCAAAAATATCGACATGTTTTCCCTAGAACCCTACTTTTGCCATATTAAATACTCTTCAGCATTTGCAGGAATTGGGTTATAATTTTTCTATGTTGGTTTTATCCATACACTAGAGAACCGCCCGCGCTTCGCTTCGGAACCCGTAGGTAACAGCCGCGTAGGTCCCGCTCCCGTAGGAATCTCGGCTAAACAGTAACCTGTTATATTATGATATGCTGGAACATCAGATATCACATTTGCATATGACATAAGTAAATTATATGTAGTATTTGATAGCGTGATTCAGAACTTGCAAAAAAATTTTACTAACGCCATCTATTAACAACATCCGGAACTAAATATCTAGCAAGTAACAAAACATCGATCTTCCCATGGGAATGAGATGTTTTTCCGCGGTAAAAATTAGCCTACGTCACTCTCCACCCTCCTAACTATCCCCACCACACATAAACCATACCATATAATAGCCATGTTGCGACGTGAAAGAGTCACAAACAAACACACTTTCACATTTATAATATCAGTATGGTACATTTGTAACAGATTGACCGCTATCTGTAGATATGAAAGATTTATGACTAAAAGTTATGTAGGTAACTATTATTGGGGTCCTTTATTAACCTTAATTAATAATTTATAGAATTTTTGACAATTTGTATGTTTGTCTGTGGTTTCATATCCGTTAACTTCAGAAATGGCCTAACCTGCGGTAGCCTTCACTTAACATTAAGTGATTGTTTTATTTCAACGAGTTCATTTATTTATGTTAATTTTAATTCATTAAGATTTCGTTAGTGTCGTATGTGGTGTGTTGTGATTTAAAAACAAAGCTTAACTTCATTATACGTTAAGTGTCACCCATCAATAGTGTCTCCCCGCCTCCGTAGTCTTGCCGTGACCATGATCCATGTAAATGGGTCAAAATATCGGTAAAACAATTCAAGATTGTGAATAGGTACTCGCATGAATCTAAAATATGTTTCCAAGATGATATTAGTTTAAAATCATAAACCACTTTCAAATTTTAATATCAATCCATAGTTTTTGAGCATCAAGCAAACGCAATTTATTTGCAATGCTCTTCAATTTTCGATTTTGTCGCACATTTTCACAGTGGAGGTAAAAAAGCTAAGCTAAGCTACAACCCACTAATGGCCCACTACTGAGCACGGGTCTCTCCTCATTACTAAGGAGGCCTAGAGCATACTCCACCACGCTGCTCCATTGCGGGTTGGTGGAGGGGTTAGTGGCCAACCCAGTGTCGAAAGTTTTCAAGCCGCCCGAAGGCCTAGTGAGTGAAGTGGAGTGAAGGCCCAGTGCCTGTCTCGCATACTCTGTGTAAACATGATATTTATTGAAAACTCTAATTGCACGTTTGTAAATATCAGCAGGTTCCGCAAATACATATGTATTGTATTGCAATACGTATAATTGCTTTTTACAAAAAAAATAACCGACTTCAACCTTGATAAGTAGAGATAACTCAAAAATTACTCGCCAGATGGCGCTCAATTCAACATGTATGTGTAAAGTTCTCGTCACAACAAATTAATCAAGTCCAAACACTAGATAACTGCAGTAAATCGTTGAGGAGTTCCCACGACTGTCTTTCGGCTTCATCAGATCGACTCCAGACCTTCTTGAAATGGTAGCGCTTTAATGTATTTATGATAACATGAACAAACACACTAGTCTTCCATACAATTTTCGAAAGTTGCCCTCGATTTCTCCGAGATGCCATCATCAGATCCTGATGATCCTTTCAAAAGGACCCCACTGCGCATATCTACTTTACAACAAAAAAAGAATTATCAAAATCGGCCCATAAACGACGAAAAAATCGCTGAACAAACATAAAAAAAAGCATATATACGGTCGAATTGAGAACCTCCTTCTTTTTTGAAGTCGGTTAAAAATTAAATATTTTCAGTTCATATTTTTATATTCCTTGTCAATGTGATTACTGTACCACATTTTAGATACAGGGATTAATCATTGACGGACTCCATTCATCTTTTGGGGTGATCCCCTTGATCTATTTTTGATCATTCAGTTTTTTTAACCTGAACAAATATTATTAATAAGTAAATGCTTAAAAGTAAGTTAAAATAAGTTAATGCTTGTCAACGATACCACCTGATGGAAAGTTTAGTGGCGATGAAGTCTAAGATGATATCCGAACTAACTTAAAGTTAATTCCGACTGATGGTAGTCCTGAAGTGATTAATATGTTGTACTTGTTATTTCAATTGTTCATAATTGCAACCCATTAGGGCTGATTCACACATATTAGTGAAGTCACCGTTCCGTCACAGTTCCGGCAAATCTTTCATACATTCTCGGCATTGTCAGTGCAGTGTCAGTGCTGACAATGCCGAGAATGTATGAAAGATTTGCCGGAACTGTGACGGAACGGTGACTTCACTGATATGTCTGAATCGACCCTTATTGTCTCACTGCTGGACACGGATCTCCTCTCACAGTGTGAAGGGTACAGATTGTAATCCGCCAAGCTGACCTAGTGCGGATTTGCGGACTTCACACTCCTTTGAGAACTTTATGGAGAGATGGAGATTTTATTCACGATGTTCTTCGCCAGAGCAACTGATAATAAAATTGTAATGCGCATATAATTTTGAAAGTGAGATTGAGGGGTTTGTTCTCGCGTCCGTTTCAGAAGTCCAACGTTAAAAATACTCGGCTGTTAACGCTTTAATTTGTACGTATATTTTTTACGCTACCTTTTTCACGTTACTTTTGAAACACAACGAAATTGCGGAATTTATAAATTAGCAAACTCTGGCCCTTGATTTTTTGCCTAATCAAGAGTGTACACAGTACACTCGCCGCGCCGGTCCTAATATAAATTCTTTATTTTGAATTCTTTAGCTACCAGTTGGAGCAAACTGCAATTTGTATCGTAAAAAATTGTGACTGTAAAATCACAAAGTATTTTTATACCTTGAATTACTATGTTGATCTTTATTCAAGATATATAAATATCATCTTCATATTTTGATTTCTCAGTCTTTTGTGTGTAAACATGTTTCATTATTGAGAAAGATGAATAATAAATTGCATGACTCCAATTTTAGTGAAAGATTTTTCAATTTCGCTATTAAGTTCTTTATTTTTATTGGTTTGAGTTCTTTATGTTGAGAACGATATAAGGCATGATTATGTTTTATTCAAAGAAGACTTTTAATGAGCGGTAACAGTGTGGTTAAATGTATACCTATTATATTTAACTATTGAAAGTTTTGCGCATCAGAAATTTTTCTTTTCCTTCGTTAAACGAACACAATATGTCGTGGAAACTTGTACTCGTATTACTGAGAAATTTCTAAACTCGTGAAGATTTTGTTCTCATTAAACGAAAAAGACGTGAGCAACTTCAATCTTCACCAAGAGCCACAAAAATACTGTAAATAACAGGGTGATTCTCGTTCAGGATGCAAATAATCAATGAGGGTTTTTGAATTGGATAGCCGTCACTTCGACTCCACCCGAAATATTATAGGTATGTTCTAATTATTATTATGTGTTAAATCATGTTTTGCTTTTATCTTTGCTTTCCACGTTCATTCTGAATTACTTGCTTACCTATTGTATTTATTTCTTTTACAACTATTAACTGCAATATGACTACAGAATTTCTTGCTATCCGGAAAAATTAAATAACTATTGTGTTTTAAAAGTTATTCAAGTTCTACTTTAGGTCTGCTTTAATTTTCCTTCCTTTCTTCCCTCCAAAGTTATGAGGTAATTATCCTACTAATATTATAAATGCGAAAGTTTGTAAGGATGTATGTGAGTGAGTGAGTGAGTGTGTGTGTGGGTTTGTTACTCTTTCACGCAAAACTACTGAACGGATTTTCATGAAACTTTGCAGTAATATAGCTTAGACATCGGAATAACATGATTTGTTAAAATTTATAGAGATTTTTGAAGGGACTGGTTTCCCGAAGCGAAGCAAGGGCGGATATACTAGTAACACATAAAAAAATTCGAATTGAGAACATTCTCTATTTTTGAAGTCGTTTATAAGTATTACAAGATTTTTCAGCTTTACGGCTATTGGCAAACTTGTTTTATTGAAGTTTGTGTTTTTGATTTTCGTGATTATCAACATGTTACGCAATAAAAATATATCAGCATCACACCTTAAGCTAAACTTTAGCTTATTGTCCCATATTGAAATAATAGAGGACAATAACAAAGTGGTCAGACATCTTGATTTTTAGGCCAACATTAAATGTTCCTTGCGGGACAAACTTTGTCTCGCTTTTTAGTGCTTTAACTTTCACAAATAAAAAATAAGTTTAAAAGAATTTAAAACTTTGGAGTAGTAAACATAAGTAATCAAGTACCTACCTAACTTGATGAGTAAAAGTTACCTTTGTATTTATTTTATTAGTTATCTACATGTCGCACACTCAGTTTTTTTTAAATGCCTACATATATGGTTGGATCAACGTTGCTGTCTTAGTTATAAGGCTAATGAGAGGGCATCCATTAAATATTTGAAGCAAATTATAACGTAATTATTATAATTTAATTTGCGCTCGGATGGTCGACGATTTACTTAAATTACCGAGTATCTCATGTTCACTTAAAATGCTAATTTTAAATAAATATTGTTTTATAAAATTTATGTTGAAGCACTTTCAATTCAAGCCTACGTAATAGAATATCTAGAACAAGGAAGAAATATGATAGAAAAAGTTAATCCCAGAAGTTTTATTATGCAAATTGAAACTTATGTATATTCGAGGTAAAACCATTATTTCGTCCCTTCAGAGGGTGAGGAATTGGGGATACGTTTGTAAACTCCGTCAGTTTAATAGGAAATCGATAACAAGGATCACAGAGAAAGGCCATCAGAAATCTGTAGTCAGATTATACTTATGATAAAAAAGGGGCTAAAAGCGAGTTCCAAAATGATGTTTTTGTAATGTGACGAACCCATAGCTACAATAAACTCGTCGTGGTGAATTTTATCGATTGACCGCCCGACCGACCGACCGACTACTGGTAAGGGCTCCCAGTCCCACACATAAATGCGATATCGTGTCGTGATGCAGGAATTCACGACATGCCGAGTTTGACGAATAGAAGCGAACCTGCAAAAACTTGCAGCAAGACGTGTGTCGTACGTTTCTGCCATTGACTTTAGTACATAGTATCTCAATGGTTTCTGCGGCATTACGTCACACTTGGTGACAGCATTTTACTGAGACAGCGTGTAAGGTAGACGCCGCCACGCGCCAGTCATGCCCTCGTTGTTTTCAAAAATGGATTTTAGCGTGGAATTTTTCATATCACTAATTGACGAACGCCCTGTTCCTTCGGAAACAATTGAGTTACATTATAAAAATACATAAGCACATCCTAAATCGTACATAATAAGGGGATTAACCTAAAATCTTTTTCATTTTTTTTATTTTTTTATCAATCACAGCAGTGGGAGCTTCTAGCGATGATAACGATAACGCTTCTTCTAAAAACACGTCCAGGACGGTCCACTGGTTGACGAAAGTATGGTCATCTGAGCAAAGTTTGTCGAACCTACGAAATCTCTTCATGCTGAAGTTTGCTGCAGGTTCCTTTTGCTCGACCGTATGTTGCAGTTATGTGTGGGAGATTTAACTCTCCTATTGGTTCGGACGTGCGAAATGTTGGCTGCATCACGCCGCGAATATTATTGTAGGTTGGTAATTTTTTGTTAAGTCTAATTGTAATTTACATTGCAAATAAAGAGTATCTATCTATCAAAAATCATCTGTGGTAAAGGTATCTTTTGGGATCAATAAAGGTTAAGTTTATTAGAAACCCTCGCTTGAACTTTCAATAACCCTTTTAACTAAAACGGGTTTTAAGTGCTTAATCTAATAATATCTTGTTAAAACTTAAAATACGTAATCGCTTTGTTCTAATACATAAACATTATTGTTTGTCTTTACCTAAGTATTCTTTCGTTTTACTGAAATAAACGATAAGTATTCTGAATAATATGTAAATTGAAACAAAAGAATCGCAGATGTAAAGAGAATGAATCGTATGTATTGTAAAGATAACTGTAAAACTGAGATTTAAAGACGCTCACGGGTTAGTTTTTGAAAAAATAAGTAGCCTATGTTTGACCTCACATCGTCAACTACCTTCCTGGGAACATTCATTAAAATCGGTCAAGCAGTTTACAATGTTCATACAAACTTTCATCGCCTATTTCAAGCCTTTAGGATTGATTTTTGAATAAAAATGTACCGTACGTGTAACCCTGGGCCACAGACAGACAAACAGACAGACGAACAGAAAGACGGACAGACTTTTGCATTTATAATATTAGTGTGGAGTATGGATACATCATAATATTTATTTAGAAAAATATAGATTTTTGAAATGAGAACCAATTTAATTTTCGTGAGCTTCTATGATACCTTAACGACTGTTATCTAAAGATATTACGTTCGCTATAAAAATGACACTTATTCAATCGGTATTCCAACTTGTCTCCACATTTACAGTCGTTCTAAAAATACAATACAAGAATTTGTAAAGTTCGACAATTTCGAAGCGCGGGCTCATTATTTCACAAATTGTAAACGGAAAGTAATTTTATGGCTGACATTTTAGTTTGGCGTCAGTCGTTCTAATGACAAGATGGTCCGAGAGCTGGCACCAATTTTGGGGAGGTATTTTAGGCCAGCTGAAACTTGTCACATAGCTCTCCTATTACATCTCAACATACATAGTAGTGCAGACCTGGCTGGTGCATTGCCTCAAATACATTTTTATGAAAAAAAAATCGTGGTCGGTTAGCCCCGCTGCCGACCAGCCAGGTCTGCACTACTGTGTTGGGGTGTAATAGGAGAGCTATGTGACAAGTTTTCAGCTTGCCTCAAATACGTACCCAAAATTGGTGCCAGCTCTCCTACTAAGATTAGAAACCTGTGACGAACAATGCCTTGTATCTCTCGAATTTATATTTAACTTCATATCCAATCGATCACAAATAGATTTGATTTTATGTTCGAAATTATTACACTAAAACGTCTTTTACATACATCGAATACTCAAACCGTTCTTTTTTCACGGGACGTCCCGAGACATCATGGGTTTTCTCGTGTCCCGGGACTGCGATTATTAGAACTTGTCTAAAATCCTACTATTTTCACGAGCTTTTTGTTGTTTGCTGTTAAATATGATGCTTTGTTATGTCACGACAAAACGACAGACAGTGAAACTCAAAGCAATTTGTTAAACGACAAAATTAGCAGGTTTTGGCGCGTCCTGTATAACTGGAATTTCCATTTTGCACGAACGACAAAATATAACGTCAAATATTTTCGTGATGCGACAAAAATACGCCAAATATTTTTGATATTACGTCAAATATGAACGTGATGAAGCTGGTGTTGTATTCATTGGTTTCGACTCATATAGAATATGTTTTAGTACGTTGATAGGTCTGTATACATAATTATAATGGCATCAATCCATTAGTATGCAATTAATGGATTAATGCCATTACTACTACACACTAAATACGGATCTCTCATACCTGAGAAGGTCTCGCATATACTCAGCCACGTAGCTCCAATGAGGATTGATGGAAGGATTAGTGGATTACCAACGTGTCGGATTTTTTTGCAATAGTGGACACGGTCTTTTACTAGATGGGTGACCGCTAGTGGCTAAACTTAAACGGTTTGGTACTTTGGAGGGTTGTAGAGTATCGTAAAGTACTGTGTTTCCCAGTAATTATCATTAAGTTGCGGGCGTTGAGCCATGTTTGTAAAAAATTTTGAACAAATTTTTGCGATATATTGAAACCTGGAGGGCAGCATATAAGTAAATCTATGTGAGGTTAATATTGACCCCTTCGCGTGAAGCTGTGAAGGCCACTAGGACCAACAGCAACTATCCATTTGAAAAAAAAGTTAGTATTGAACAACAAACGTTTTTGTGTAAGTTGTGTTCAACAACATGGAAGATTTTACCTTAAATGTTTAGTGTATTAGCTCTTATATGTGTAGGTCCATAATACGAAAAATTACATTATTCCACTGTAGAGTCGACTTACCATGGTGATGCCTTTTTTTGGGACTACACACAAACATGTTATATTGTGAGATCATTTCAATTTTCTCTGTGAGAGAGAAGTACTGTATGCATGAAATTAAACACCATTATTCGTGTTTCCTCGCGTTCTGTGCACATTACTTTACTTTTATATTTCATTTTGTTCGCAGGTCGAAAGGAACCCTGAAAACGGCGTGTCTACTGTCTTGGCCAGATGGTTTGCCGGACGTGTCTTATATGGACTTTGTGTAAGTCAAGTTTTAATAACGTATAAGTACCTGTGTCGTTGTAAATATGGAATTGCCACCCCGCGCTAGAAACAAATTTATTACCTGGGCTTAAGATTCAATTTAGCTTGTTAGCTAAAGTTACTTACGGCATTTTGAATTCACGCCGTCAATCTAAGATGTAGGTACCTTAATGACGGGAGCGGAGAGCTGGCAATTGTATAGGATGCAATTAAAACGAACTCTATATTGAACGCTCTCCACACTCATATCACACACTAGAAATCCCTGTGTCATGGGTGCCATGGACAATACACAAAACAAGGGAAACACATCCAGGCCAAAAACGGAAATTCTAACTCATCATTCAAATTTCCGCCTCGCTGGGAATGGAACCCAGGACACATGGAACCGCGATTTGCCATGTTAACCATTGCGCCATTCGCATTATGTAACATATGCATTACGTAACGGGGTAGCTTGATTAAACACCTCTTTGCCCCTGATCATCAAGTTGTAGAGCCCCGCATGTCAACCCGACATTGTGTGGGTAACATTCTTGTGGTTCAAACTAAAATTTCTAACTTTCAATCCCTATTTAATCGCCTTAGGGTTATAATTACAAACTCCGTTCTTATCTGATGTCTTTGTCTTCTAGTCATAAACTTTCACATGACTGCATTTTACAGTTTAAGTACCTAATTATCAAGACCTTGCGTTTACTTATAGAGTGAGAGTCCGTAACATAGCTCAACAAATGAACGATAGAGAGAAGCTTTTAAAATATCAAAAAAGAATTGCATAAAATGTTTGAACGATCTTGTGCAAAATTCAAATGAATAATTGTGATTTCGGTTCATGTGCCGCCTCGTCTAGACTATAGGCAGATATATAGACTGCAAACAATAAATGTAAGACTACGAGTTTAGAAAAGTGTCACTGAAATTTTTAGTCAACAGAAACGGACAGTGATAAGTTGACTTCATACTCTTCATAGCCTTGTTTGTATGCAACGCTGAATCAGGTTACGAGGGGACTCCCGATTCACGTCGCAGTTAAAAATTGCTGACACGCCTTGGTTTAGAAATATAGTGGTAGCCTTTAAACCAGCTTTTTATGGCTCATCGCTTACAAAATTTGCAACGTTATCTCCGAAAGCCTTCAGCGGAAATTGTAACAAAACGACGCCAAAGTTTGCTTGGACTGAATGATATATGACGGAGGTCTAGTTTTGCATAATGCTTGGAAATCGTGGATTTACCGGAAATTTCAGTCTGAAATTTCTGGTTCGCAGAATGATAATGTGGGTGAACTTTAAATACATATTTTAGAGCTGGATCCTTTCAAAGTTCGACGTTGGTACACAATGAGAATTTAATTATGGGAAAGTTTGATGTTAGAACTTCTAAATGTGCCATTCGTGGAAGGCGTCTGACGAGACGGTACATCCGCGACAGATGGTGATAGCATTTGACAGGCGGCAGACATTTTATGCTCTATTCATTTGTATGGAATCGATTCCGATGAATGCCACGACTATTGCGTGACAATTGCAATCGCTGCTTTGTATTTGGTGGAATTGCACCTTTATTCGTACACAAATTTTTATCCAAACAATTCTTTTCTCTTTGTAGGTTACTAGCTGTCTCCCAAAGCTTCGCCCGCGTAGAATGTTTCAGTTTATCCCCCTTTTTATACCTTTAGGGGTAAATTTCCAAAAATCTTCTCTCAGTGCTCCTCAAGGAAAGTACATGATACATTTCAGCTTCTTGCGTTCGATTGTTACGGCTGTGCGTTGTCTGTTAGTCACTGAATCAGTCAGTAATTCTATCAGTCACTCGGACAAACACTCAGTTAAGGAAGAGTTTTATCTATATTGAGTGACTAGAGAATCGCCCGCGCTTCGCTTCGGGACCCGTAGGTAACAGCCATGTAGGTCCCGCTCCCGTAGGAATCTCAGCTAAAAAAAGCCCATAACATTTGCATATGACTTCAGTACCAAGGCCAAGGCCACTCATCGTAGGGATTTGTGGAAGCGATTGCGTAGAGTGATATTCGAAAAGTGTTTGTAATAACCAAGTTCGAAATAAATCATTTCATTTTCAGTAAATTACATGTAGTATTTGACAGCGTGATTCAGAACTTGCAAATGAATTTTACTAACGCCATCTATTAACAGCATCCGGAACTAAATATCTTGCAACTAACAAACATCGATCTTCCCATGGGAATGAGATGTTCTTGCGCGGTAAAAAGTAGCCTACGTCACTCTCCACCCTCCTAACTATCCCCACACACATAAACCATACCATATAATAGCCATGTTGCGACGTGAAAGAGTCACAAACAAACACACATTCACATTTATAATATTAGTAAGGAAGTAAGGATAAGGATAAGGAAGTAAGGATATTACAAGTCTGATAAATCATAATATTTAACATTTTATGTTTTTATTTATGTAGTTCTCCGAAATATAATTGTAAAACAATAGTCGCAACATCGTGCTCTTATCCAATACTATATTTGTTTCATCGTATTGCGAATCATGTGAACGGCTGTATTGAACTGGGCGTGGCATTATATTATTGTGACTTTCATGTCTGCAGGCAGCGGGGCGAATCTACAATACACGCACCAAGGATAATAGTATCGTTGACACCCACGTCATTTATTTTATGTTAAGGCAAGAAAGATATAGCTAGATATAGAAATTGGAGTTTTCTGCGCATTAAAAAAATATCAAAAATGAAGCTAAAATGCTTTCCATGTCCAGATTATGACGGTCTAGCTTGGCAGAAGTTCTTGCTACGTGATCTTTGATTTAATAAAGTTTTTAAAAGTATTTTTTTGTTATAGTACAATTATAGCAACTGCAAAATCTACTTTTATATTTTTCAGTGTAACCAGTCAACAATAAAGTGGACTTATACTCATACTTGTATTGTTCTCTCGTCCTACGTGACCGCTACAACCCACAGAGAATACATGTAATCAATACGAAATAAAAATATGATTTAGTTCTAAGTTAAATTCGTAGCGGCTGCATTCTACAATACGTACCTACTAGTTCTACGTACTACGTGCTACGTGCTATGTACCTACTATGTACAGTTTTACGTACTACCTATAGTTGCTTCTACTAAATTCTACGTAGTTACCGTTACTATGACGATGTGTTATTACCTATAGGTATAGGTATGCAGCGGCGGATGGCTTTTATTTCCTGTTTTCACTAACTTTCGGGCATTTATGTTCTATTTTTAACCCCCGACGTAAAAATAGGGTTGTTATAACTTTGATCTTTCGGTCTGTGTGTCTATCTGTGGCACCGTAGGTAGCTGCTGAATTAATGAATCGATTTGAGTGCGGTTTTGTTTAATCGCAAGCCTTTCTTACAGTCTAACGATGCTTTTTAGATGTGTAGAAAAAATCGGTCCAACAGTTTGAACACTATCAGCTCTTTTACAAAATGATGTTATACATTTTTTGACATAAAATTGAATTATAAGCAAGTGAAGTATTAGGTATTGTTTTGGAGATTATTGAAAGCAAACTCTCAGACATATCAAAATTTTTAATTCTTAGGTATGGAGTTAATGTTAAAAATTAATGAATTACATTTCATTACGCGTTAAACTTAGTGATAGATGGAGTTACCTAATGCTAGATGTATCTCACTCTGACAAGCTGTTCAATATTTCAAATTCAATGAATCTTTGTTCTTCATATCACAATACAACATTGCTACGCTCAGATTTATTTATGTGTGAACCGACAATTGTAGAAATTCTATTATCTATTAATGTAAGCACACTGGCGAGAAATTTATTATTGTTCAAGGGCCTTAAAACACATGCTCTATATATTCGTTAAACAATAGATATTAAGATAATAGAAACAATTTGCAGGCAAGAAAATAGCCTTATTTATTGTAGATATAGTTACAAACTACGAGTAAAATGTGTCGTCACAGAGTACAAAGACTATTGTTCCATACCTTGCTTCACTGTTAAGGAAGCTGGGAGTAATTTAGGTGCTAATATGGACCCCGGTGTTCAGCTCGTATTCGCAGTTAACTGTTGCAAAATAGCCAATGGAATCCAACTTTCATGAATACTATTTGCTGAAAATGTTTTTTTCTATTTTTTGTATTTGTATTTCACCGTAGACAAAATATTCAAGTTTTAGTCCTTGATTCTACATAATCACTATGAACGTAATAATAGGCCCTGATGTATGTAAATTTAATTTTAGTGAGATGACTTAAAAATCATTTATTGCCTACTACTGAGTATGGTCTCATCTTGTCTTAGGAGGCCGAGAGGATATGACCACGCTGCTTCAGGTCGGATTGGTGAAGGGGTTACTGGTAACCCCAATGTCGGAAAATTTTATCCCAATCGAAAGCTTCGTTGCTAACGCTCCATTGACTAAAACCCCATATGGTAGGCGGATTATCGGATCAAGAGGCTTGAGAGAATGAAAGGAAAATATTTATGCGAAGGGTACATCAATATTGCCATCTTATTCAATGCAACTTATAAAGTAAATCTCCTATGCAGTTCTAAGTAATAAAGCGGATCCTCCTTTAATAATTACTGCATAGCTGTTTTACCAATTGATGCTTAAATAATGCCACGAGACAAACACGCAGATACACAGACAGACAGGTCAAAATTTTGATACCCATCATTTTGTGTCGGGGGTTAAAAATAAATTCTAAAATTTTCTATGGACGCCGATTAATTATAGCTTTATTAAAATAAGCTTTAGATTCCGAAATCTAATTTCATATTTTTTCGGTGTAGTAAACAAAGGAGAAATAAATACAGTTTGACGTTGGCAAAGCTGATTAATAAAATGCTGTCTCATTAAAAGTCTAGACTCTAGAGTTTCAGTGTGTAACTGAATGCAAATGCCGTAAAGAATTCTAAGTATTGTTAGGTATGTCTAAAAGTACAGGACGATTGATAAAAAACAAGAATTCTTAGACGTGATTTAGTTTCTCGAATAGGTAGGTACCATAATTAACTTTTTGTCTACAGTTTTTCCTTTTAAACATGATTGGAGCTTAAAGGTTCCTAAAGAGTTAATTAGAGCAAAAATTTTCAACACTAATTAGCGTTTGTAACAGACCTCTGAAAGCAGCCGTTATACCCGTTTGAAATCTCTTTCTTCCATGTTTAATTATCTTACCAAGACGTTGGAATTAAATGAATTTTCATTATAATACATTGATACTGCGGTATCTTATCAGGAGTTGGACTGAATACTAATTACATATGAATACACAATTATGATGAAATATCAATGACAATGGGTCTATCGAACTAGGACGCAGGCCTTCCCTAGCTGGCGGAACTCTGAAAGATCCTGTGACAGATATTAAGAGTTCGTTGGTAAATATGACTGTGAATGTGTAATAGTCTAGTCTAGTAAATGGTGTTAGTAATTGTCTCGTTTTAATCGGTCACAGATGCGTTGCTATTTATCATATCCACAGAATCGTTTATAATGTGGGGAAATAATAAGTATCATGCGGTGAAAATTGGTCGGAAACACTGAAGGTCTGAAAGTTGTATCCAACTTGGTAGGTGAGGGAGCAGGATCTGAAATATCGTACAAATTACAAAAAGTCGGCGCCTTCCTCATAACAACTTGCAAAATTTTTAAATTGAAAACCTCCGGTCTCAGCTGACGGCTGATGTATTGTAGATATCGTCGTCAAAAATAAATGTTCAGAAAACGAGCAAAAATAAAGAAGACGTAGAATCTATTTGTTTCAATTAAAAATTTTTTTTTTCAAATATCTTCCATGGATAGATAGTTGTAGTTTTATTACATGGCGGCTCGAATGGTGCAATGGTTAATATGACAGATCGCTATCCAACGATGCTGGATTCGGTTCCCAGCGAGGCGGAAATTAAGATGATGATTTTAAATGTCCGTGCTCGGTCTGGGTGTGTCTTTGTCTTGTGTGTTGTCCATGGCACCCACGACACAGGGAATCTAAGTGTGGGACTACGAGTGCGAAGCATGTGTAGCTTTATACTATGTATATGCAACACATACATGTGTAAAGATACAATAAATGTTAATATTAGAGACCATTTATTATGAATTTATATAAAATATTATTTCACCATGTTGGTTGTTTATTTAACGTAACCTTACTCAAACCAAAATTTATAATAGCACTTTACGCTGCCTTGTAACGATCTGCAGTTTTTGTTAATTAGCACAGAGAGTAATGGAGGTCTTTTAGGTTTCGTCGACATGATTTATCAGGCGTACGTGGCGTTAGAACGTAACTACGATATTAGTATGCCTAAAATATAGGTCGTTCTAAAATCTAAACCACTTAACCGATTGATGATGATAGATTAGAACCTAGGATTAAACAAAGACTCCTTTTTTACATAAATCAGCCCTTAATGGTTCGAAGTAGAAGATGAATGTTTGTGTTACTGAACGCACGAAGCTGTGGCATGCATGTTAAAGAAGATTGTAGAGAAGAACCTTTTCTATCTCGATTTGCGATATAATTGAATTCAACGTTGGCGAAGCAGCGGGGGGAAGACATAGTACGATATAGTTATTTACAGGATTATGAAAGAAGCAAACGTTTTTTCTAATTCTTGTCTAATTTTAAATCTTTGGAACGGCAGAAGTAACTAATTTAATTTTTATTGGCACTTTCACTGGAACAAATTTTTATCCCAGAATTCTACGGAATCAGTGTTTACGCGGAAAACACTCCCTCAAACTGTTAATATATTTATGAAGTTACAGAGCAGACAGGTACCTAATTTAAGTGTTCTTACTCGTGAATATTATTTTTGCGCGGCTTCTCAGCTTATAGCAATGTTATTGTTTGTTTTTGTAGTTATTAATTTTTGTTATATAGGCTATATATAGATGTAATCTGGATTATTATTGAGTGTTTTCTTCGGAATAGTGTTCCGTCCTCAGAGTTGCGCCCTGTTTCGTGTGTGCCATGGACAACGCACAATGACAAGGACATACACCCAGACCGTAAACAGAATCTCATTATTTTTATTTCCGCCTCGGTAGGAATCGAACCCAGGTCCGACTTAGTAACCATGCGCCACACGGATAGAAAATTATTTGAATTGGACATCTTTACATCGTCAACCATCGCCGTTACATTATCTAGTAATTTAAAATTTAAAACTTGTCTATAAATACAAAATTCACCATTTTTTAAGACACTAACATAGTAGTTATTTAAAATATGAACCATCTGAAATATTTATACTACACATAACAATGAACATTTTTTACTTTTTTTTTATTTTTTTCTGACATATTCGTTGCATATTCGTTGCATCTTAGCTCCTACGCAAAACCAACTGTTACTAGCAACGTCTAGTGAACGATTAGATTAATATTTTCGATTGACCAACATCTATCCCGGAATTACTTTTTCATTTTGAATGAACAAAGTCTTCAAGATTTACGCGGGATATAGGTACTCCCTCTTATTTTTGTTTTTCATTTTGAATGAACACTCTAATAAGAAAAAGTCATTTACAAAGTGTTCGCTCGAAATTAAAAAAAAGTTCTTGATCATTTCGTTTCGGGGTTTTATGTATTTTTTAGCCATTATTATTATATATACCATACCATACTTTTTATATGATACGGGCGCCACATAATACATAGAGCGAGAACACACAAAGGCAAAGGAAAGACGTTCTGGCATAGTAACCATTGCGCCATATAGATCGTGAAAGGTGAATGGGTTGTTTGAAGATCTGAAATGTAAAGTAAATTATACATAAATAAAATATATTGTTCCTCTCGGAATAATTAAAACAGTTCCGAGAAAGGTAGTATAGTAAATGTTGTGAGAGAAAGATGTTTCTGGTAACTAATTTATGCTAATTAATTAATTTAGACTAATTTATGCGGTACTATCCTGGATAATTTATGAAACTAAATTAAACGAATAATAAAATATTATTGTTCATTAAGAATATTCGTAATATATTCGCAGAACTAATTATAAGTGATGTTTAACTAGACCTCTGTACAAATTGTGGTATTCCGGGAAATTAATTATATTCAGTAGAAGAGGATATTATACAAATTCTTGTAAATAGGTTATATGACAGCGACGGATGGAAGTGGCTGTCTACAGAGAAAATCAATGACATTATATAAAAATACAACATCATTGTATTTAATACAATAATTATCTGGAAAAGATCGCTCTATAGCGATAAGATTGCGTTTTGTACTAATACTCTTGTCACAAATATAAATGTTACTAAAGTTTTGTTACCAAAGAATATTCTATTCTATTACAAGTCTTCCTTTGTCATACGGCATGTCCAACATACAGACGAGTACACGCAGAGGCCGAGAACAAAAATTTAAATTCACCATTAAAATTTCCATCTCGCTGAGAATCGAATCCAGGACCCTTCAAACGGTACTTAGACATCTTTTGCACCGTAAGGTCTGGTCAAAGTGTGGCATGTCATAAAACATGTAGATGAAATTGAATTTTGGACTTATTGGGCAAGATCGTTGAACTTCCTTTACGGATTTCATTTCAAATTCAGTCACGTAGCGGAAATTGAATTTGTTTTGTCATGAATGACAAATATTTGTTTATAATTCCGCTTTCCGCCTCGCACTTAAATTGTACAAGCCCTAAGTCTGCATCTATTTGCATATAGATGAACGTTTGGCGCTACTAACGTTTCCGCTACCGTTCCGGGAACCTAATCGTTTAGCAGTTTTAGGGTTTCGCTTTCGTCGGGGATTAAATTAACAATATTGGAAACCATCGACTAATGCACTGTTAAACTTGCGTACTATTAATAAATACAATCTCACATCCTCGCACTAGGATTTTCTGTGTTACTGGTGGCGGAGTTAACACAACACGGCAATGAACTAATTTCACGAGAATAATAATTACACACACAAACATAATCTAGGAAAATAAAAGTATAGTGATCCATTCTCGGGATCTCTTTTCAAGTAGGTATCAGACCGGAATAACTCGACAATAATTACATAGCGGGTGGCTTGGTAACTCAAATAAGATAATACCTGTCAAATCAAATGTCCTTATTACCTGTCATATAAATATGTATTTGTCCGGTCGCGAATCAAACCCAGGACCTCTCACTTCGCACGCAGGGTTACTTCCAAGTCAGGGTCTTCAAAATAGTACTCGTAATTTTTTCCGTTTATCGAGCATTATTATTGTTAACCGACTTCAAAAAAGAAGGAGGTTCTCAATTCGACCGTATATATGCTTTTTTTTTTATGTACGTTCAGCGATTATTCCGTCGTTTATGGGCCGATTTTGATAATTCTTTTTTTGTTGTAAAGTAGATATGCGCAGTGGGGTCCCCTGATAAGGACACCAGGATCTGATGATGGCATCTCGGAGAAATCGAGGGGAACTTTCGAAAATTGTATGGACAACTAGTATGTTTGTTCATGTTATCATAAGTACATTAAAGCGCTACCATTTCATGAAGATCTGGAGTCGATCTGATGAAGCCGAAAGACAGTCGAGGGAACTCCTCAACGATTTACTGCAGTTATCTAGTGTTTGGGCTTGATTAATTTGTAGTGACGAGAACTTTACACTTATATGTTGAATTGAGCGCCATCTGGCGAGTAGTTTTTGAGTTATCTCTACTTATCAAGATTGAAGTCGGTTATTTTTTTTTGTAAAAAGCAATTATATCAATGGATCTGCAAAGTAGTATAACATCACACTTTACCTATATACATCAGACTGCATCAATTTCAGAGCAGAATAGTAGAAGGTGCCTCGAGTTTAGTACCTATATCTAGGGTTTAATATATCTACTCGTAAATCCATATATTGTGATACTGAGGAATCTAAGAAACTTCTTGCCAGGTCTTTTCGGAACCACTCATGTTAGAAAATTCAATTTGTTGGCGCAATGGCACAGATTCACTTCCATTCAATATTTTTAGCATGTATTGTGGTGTTCATTTTTATTTGAAAAATATTCAATGTATTTTAGTGGATTCTTAGTAAGTGGCAGCCCCACTGATTACTAAACTCGTAAAAACATTTTGGGCATAATGGAATACTTTCACAATTAGGTACCAATGATTTGCCGAAGTTTAATTGTTGATTAACTAAGAATACAGTGCTGGATTTGAAGAGTGCAAGGTTCAGCATTCTTGAAGTTCTTTTGACATTCTTGTAATAACTGTTGCTTGTGGTGATATGCTTGGTCAGCATTCATATGACGCGCGCGCTCATATTACTGTAGGCTCAGACCAATTAAATATAGATGGAACGCCGGGAACAAAAGAGTGAAGCCAGCAAAAAGTCAGCCTAGCCTTGTAATACACACAGCGGCACTCACACCAAAACGACTTTTGTGTTCTAAATAATAAAAAATGAATGAAGCTTTGTGTTCCAAAAAATAAAGTTTAAATTTGTTCTAGTTCAAACTGTCAACATAGGGCATTCTATTGGTTTCGATGTGTGCTTTCGGCTGACTTTTGCCGGCTTCACTCTTTTGTTCACGGCTCTCCGTCTATAGTTTATTGATCTAAGACTGTAGCTATCACGCCGCTACATCTACCAAACATTAGCTAAAATCCACGGCATCAAAATTGGCTTTTGATTTAATAACCGCTCACAAATCTGACCATTCATTTAGGACCGCTACGGCACAGACACCCTTCCTTTTAGGTCGCAAGTTAAAAAGACTGAACATCTTAATTAGTTCATGAATATGCTTACCATCCTTATCATAGCCATTTCATCAGTTGCAAATGTTGCCACGTGGGAATATGGTGTACAAAGCCTTTTATCTTCCACAGGTACCAAGTGCTGTTCTTCGTAGTGACATACGCAGTCCCAATGCTGGGCATGACGTTCTTCTACTCGGCGATGGGTCGGGTGCTCTGGGGCTCCAGGTCCATCGGCGAGCTCACACAACGACAGGTCGATTCCATACGATCGAAGCGAAAGGTTAGTAATACATATAATCCTATAATATAATCCTACTATCCTACTTCCTACTAATATTATAAATGCGAAATGAACATAGTAAGTTAAAATTCAGAGCTATTTTCTACTAAGGGACTGGTTTCCTGAAGCAAAGCGAGGGCGGGTTTACTAGTTTGTTATAGATTTAAGTTGGTGTTGCTGGTATGACCATTTACCACCAGATGGTTCGTCTGCTTTTACGTTAGTCTTTCAGGCTATAAAAAAGCTATGAAATGAGTATACAGTAGGTACCACTCTTCTTATATTTACGAACATAACTAATAGAACCGATACGCATATTTTGTTGCAGAGTGTCCTAAGTCTTAATAGATAGGGGGACAGACCGGAAAAGAAACAAATTAAAGCAAACTCCTTCCAGTACCGCTCATAATTGTGACAGATACAGAACCAGACATGGGGGTGATGATGATTTCTCTTTTTCTGATGACTGTCAAAAGATGAACCGAAACCACAGCTTTTCAATCATAACACAATTGTCGTTAATTGTTATTATACTGTAGAAATTCTATGTTTATTACACGTGTGAAGTGTTGTGATTGGATATCGGATTATTGTTTAATTCTGTGTGGGAATTTGAGAGCTTCAATTTAGGCGTGATTCGAAACAATTGATTGCAATAACATACTTATTTATTAACTGATATTAATAATCGAACTGGATTATTATTTGATATTGAATGACTGGGATATAGACATGTATTTCACGTCTAAACCACTGAACTCATTTTAATGATATTTGGTACCGATACAGAGTTGACGTTGGGAAAGTACGTAAGAATTTTGTATCCTGGAAATTATCAGAGAATTAACAGAATGAAAAGAGAAGAGGGATATAATGTTCCCGTAAAATGGCAGTACTGTACCCTCAGATTCTCTTTTATTTTTGTTTTTATTAAAATAAACAGAGGATATCAGTTGACCAATCGACCTTTAAGCAAAATGGCGCGTTTAATTTTCCTCGCATTCCTATAGGTATTTTAACAAACCCAGTTTTTGTCACGTAGGCAAAGTGGCAGGTAAAAAATAGTACACACGTTTCGCTTCGCAAAGCAGTGAATATGTTTTAAGGTGCGATTTCACAGAACACGGCAAACGACAGATGTCAGCAACATACGCCGGCGCCGCCGATAAGATTTTACAAACCAGACATCATTACTTTGCGTACTAAACTTATTGAAAGAAGTATCTGTGGGATCCACTGCAGATATGAGTATCGGCATTAGGGTCGATAGGAGTTTTTCAAGGTGTTTCCAGTGGCGTAGCTAGGGGGGACAGGGTACAAATTCTCTAGTGATCGCATCGGACTACAGCCACGCTGGGATAAATATGCTTGAGTCGCCGAGCTTATGGAATTTCCACGCCCCGTCAAAATCAAACTTACTACCTGTACTCACAGTTCAATTCAGCTTGTAAGCAAAATTTACTAAGGACTTTTTTGGTCCCACCGTCAAACTGAAATGTACGTTAATCTCAAAGGCGGAGCTAGTATTTGTGTGCCATGCAATTTATCGAATTCCAGATAGAACGCGGAGTATAGAAGGTACCTATTGTGTGTGCGTACAGTCCAAAGGATTTTATTGGTTGCTATTCGTATCATGTGGACTTGCAGAATGTCAAACGGTTACTATGTTTATATTATACTTGGTTACAAATGTGTACGTCGTGTATGGTAGGTACTGTGGATAAAGACAGAGTAACTAACTTTTATTTATTAATTTAATGTACTTTATAAGCATTTTTATTGAAAGATATTAGCGTTCTGCACTTCTCCTACATATAAACTTTAAGTGTGCCAAATTACGTACTCCTTCGTCCTTCAACATTCGTAAAAGGGGTGAAAATTATTCACGTATTTACCGACCTACCGACAATGTAAGCGGATACTGCGCATTTGAATAGGCTTTTAATCTGTATGACACTGATTCCAATTTACGACAAGTTACTGTAATTCGTGTTTTGCCGAACGGGACTTTTATGCAGTAATTAATTATTTATTAGACAATTAATGAATTTTATAGCTTCCCCCATTTTATTGTTTTAGATGTCGGTTTTCCTGGTTGTGTGATTTTACCTGTACATTAATTACAATTATAGCTACTGAAGGTAAGCAATTAAAACTTGGTAGCTAAAATTTTAACATAATTAATACTTAAAAATAACAATTACGGTCGGATTTCTGTTGACAAAAAGCACGTCAAATTGTTACAACCTGAAACACGCTATCGAAGTTTACTACAATTCTAGCAAATGAATCAAGTTTGCAACGTGGACAATATAGGAGACTGAGTGTTACCGAAAAATATGATTGTTTAGCCTAGCTGAAAATAATTTGCTAAAGCTACGAGTATGTTGAATTCTCTTTCTTTGGAAGTCTACTAAGACGCGATACACAGACAGTATTTTTTCAAAAGTTTAGTTATTTACCTACTCTAATTAAGATATACATTATTAGGGTAAGTCCGGGGTAGATGGCCATATGGGCTTATGCCCATAAGGTAGAGTTTGCCAATCGAAAAAAAACATCGAATCCTTCACTTAATGTAGCTAATAACAGCTCAGTTCGCTTTGCGTCGTGCTTAAGAGCTAAGATATAACGAACATTTTACCGAAAAAAAATCAAAAAGTAAGTAAAAACCACGTTTATTGTTTTGTGTAGTGCAAATATTTCTAGATGGTTCACGTTTTACATGAGTATGATGTGAGTTTGATGGTGATTATAATGGTGAGTATAATGGTGATTTTTGTTTTTGTTGATAACTATACCAATGACGCTTTATTCTAACCTTAAAGTTACTACAGTTTTGTTTTGACTTGTTTGCATTTTACGAGTATGCATGGTCATCTCTTCCGGAAGAAAAGGAGAGATGGCCAATTGTAGTCGGTGTGTGATGGCCATATAGCTTTCATATACTCACGGCGTATAATGTCTGTGCGTGCTACCGCTATTCAGTACCAAATATCAAGAAAAATCTTAAAGAGAATAATTACAAAAAAGGGTCCATGGGGCAAACATCATTATTTGGAAAAGAAAATTACAAGAAATTGGTTGCTCATATCCATTCTATGCAAGCTAAACATTTGTAAATGAGCAAATAGAGGTAAGATGACTTGAAACAGAGAAAAGAATGAAGAAGGATAAAACGATAGAAGTCTAAAAAGAAGATATGGAAAAAATGTTAATATGTACTGTTAGTTAATGTTAATGTTAGGTAATGTTAATACCACCTATTTAATATATACAGATTTTTAAGAAGATGTAAATGAAAGTTTAATGGTAAATTTTATTTATTTTTTGATAGGTGGTAAGAGCCCAGAGTTCACCCGGGGAAGTAACACCGCTCGCTACAAGACTTAGTACCATTTATTTTGTCATAATAATTGCTTTTACAGCAATTTTGTTAAGAATAGATACGTGTGAAGCCCGTTATACTTTTTTAGGGGCGAACATCGCAAGCATCAAGAGTAGCAACGCATCTGTGAGCTAATTAATATGAAACTCTTACTAATTCAGTATTGCTCTAGGTCGGTTACGGTTGTCATGGGCAACAGTGGAAGGGTGGTGCTGCCTGCACGATTGCTATCTTAAAAAAATTATACATAAAACTAGCTGTTGCCCGCGGCTCCGCCCGCGTGGAACTCAGTGTGTCACAAAGTTATTCCTGCGTTAATCCCGACCCCACACATATTAAGACACACTCCACACATCTTAAGAACAGTTGATTTTTTACTACGTTTTAGTCATACCGTACAAAAATCCGTTATGTAGATCTTGAGAAAATCGAATAAAAAGACTAAGATATAAACGTCGGGGTTTTTTTATTCCAAACTATTATATTTTTATGTATGTATGTAATAATATGTATGTAATTATGTAGTATGTATGTATATAGTATGTACGTAATGAAAAACTACCAATGTAGTTTACTACATTGGTAGTTTTTCATTCGGGTGCCAAAACATAAAGACCAGAGGTAAGCTAAAGCGATGCTGACCGTCGAAAAAGCAACATAAAGTTGATCATGAGAAAAAAAGCCGGTTCGATTCCCGATATATGGTATAGATATCCCGATATATAGATATTAATGAGCCCGCGACTTCATTCGCTCATGGAAGCTTTTCCCGCGTAAATCTCGATCCCGCGGGAAGTCCGGAACAAAAAGTAGCTTATATAATGCTCCATAACCTCCTCTACCTCCCACTGAAAGTCCCATAAACATCTGAACCCACGACGTCATTCCCGGGTATGAGTTTTTACCGCGTGAATCCTAATCCCGCGGGAATTCAGGGATAAACAGTACCCTATATGTTGCTTCAAAACTTCCTCAATCTCCTAGTAAAGGTCGCATAAAAATTTAAGCCCGCAACTACGCGCATAGGAGTTTTTTCCGCGTAAATCTTGATCCCGCGGGAATTCCGGCAAAAAAGTAGCGTCAATGTTGCTCCACAACTTTCTTTATTTATCTCTTAATGAAAGTCCCTTAAAAATCTATTCCCGTAACTTCGCGTATAGGAGTTTTTCTCGCGTAAATCCTGATTCCGCCAGATTTCCGGGTTAATACGTAGTCTGTGTTGCTCCACAACTTCTCTATCTCCCAGTGAGAGTCCCATAAAAATCTAAGCCCGCAACTTCGCGCATATGAGGCTTTCCTGCGTGAATCCTGATGCTGCGGGAATTCCGGGATAAAAAGTAGCCTCTACATTGCCCCACAACTTCCTCTATCTCCCATCTCTATCTCCCAGTGAAGCCCACGACTTCGCGCATAGGAGTTTTTCCGAGTGAATCCTGATCCCGCAAAATTCCGGGATATAAAGTAGCCTATAAATGTTACTTCACAATTTCCTCTATCTCCCAATGAAATTCCCATAAGAATTTAAGCCCGCGACTTCAGCATAGGAGTTTTTCCCGCGCGAATCCTGATCCCACCGGAATTCGGAGATAAAAAGTACCCTTTGTGTTGCTCCAGATCCTCCTCTATCTCCCAATGAAAGTTCTATAAAAATTAAAGTCCGCGACTGCCCGCTTTGGAGTTTTTCCCGCGCCAATCCTGATTTTCCGGGAATTTCGGGATAAAAAATAGTCTATATGTTACTTCACAACTTCCTCTATTTCCCAGTGAAAGTCCCATAATAATAAAAGCTAGTGAGTCTGCGAATAGGAGTTTTGTTCCGCGAGAATCCTGATCCCGCGGGAATTCCGGGATGAAAAGTAGATTATATGTTGCTCCACAACCTCCTCTATCTCTCAATGAAAGTCTCATAAAAATCTAAGCCCGCGACTTGGCGCATAAGAGTTTTCCCGCGTGATTCCTGATCCCGCCAGAATTTCGGGATAAAAGTGGCCTAAACGTTACTCAGGAATATCCGCTATCTTCCCGTGAAAGTTCCGTAAAAATTTAAGCCCGCGACATAGGATACGTATATATTATAGTAGTTTTTTGCACGTGAATCCTGATCCCGCGGGAATTCCGGGATAAAAAATAGTCTAAATGTTGCTCAGGAATCTCCGCTATCTTCCAGTGAAAGTCCCATAAAAATCCGTTCAGCAAATCCGGAGATTAGCGCGCGCAAACAGACAAACAGACATTTTTTTTAATAATTTTTTTTTCAGATTCATGTTCTAGTACTGTTCCTTTTGTTTTGTCAATTTCGTAAAAAAGCAGACACGACTTTTCTACGCTCTTATTATATAGATAAAGATCAGCTGTGTGTGATTTCAGAATAGGTAATATTGGAAATGGCGCCAAAACCTGAACGACAATAATATAATTTATTGTTCGAGTTGAAATGTTCATTCCGTTTAGTTGTTCCATTTTGTTCCTTAGAGAAAACTATTAAATTCCTAGTAGCTGAACCCGCTACTTCGTACGCGCAGGAGTTTATTCCGCGTAACTCCAGATCCCGCGGGATTTCCGGGAAGACAGACTTGTTAGTTTTATATTAATGTTTGTTTAGAAGCTATTTATACCCCATACGCGAAGAAGGTTTTCCCGCGTAAATTCCGATCCCGCGGGATTTCTGGGATAAAAAATATCCTATATGTTAATCTAAGTTGCCCTCTATGTGTGTGCCAAATTTCATGGAAATCGGTTCAGTAGTTTTTGCGTGAAGGAGTAACAAACAAACAAACAAATACACAAACTTTCACATTTATAATATTATATAGTAGGAAGTAGGATGTTTGAACTAATTCTCGTTGATTTTCCATCACTTAAAACCTGTCAACTAACTTAAAACCTTGTTATCATCATAACAATATTAAGGTCAGTGTGAGTAAAAACGATTTGAAGCCTTTGAAAGTCACCAACACTTGCAATATTTCAGCTGAATCTGTGCAAGGAATGATTTAAGTTCAATAAATTGAACGATTTGTCTTACACATAAGTAACGGAAGAATTTTAATAAAAGGTTGTAGATATAAAAGATATCTGTGATGAATATTTAAGAAGTGAATTTTGTGGAGGGTATAAATTTTAATCATAAAACGAGTGTTTCCTCTTTCTTTCGATTTTTAATATTCCGTTCATACTAAATCTTTGTTATTAGAGTATTGAATAACTGCGGATAGCTCTCAAGGATTCGGTATTTAAAGAATTCCATAATTTTCTCAAAAGAAATAATGGAATGTCAGAATATCAGAATTTATGAGATGGTTTTTCTGACAATTTTCAACCTAAACATTACATACATTAAGACGGCACGTGTAGAGCAATGGTTGCCATCCAAACCGCCGTTTTAAGAGTCCTGGGTTCGATTTCCAGCGAGCCTGAAATTTGAATGATATATGTTTAAATTTTTATTCTATCTCGTGTGTTATCCATCGTTCCTACGACACAGGAAATTTTTGAGTGGGGCTATTAGTGCGAAGCGTTATTTATTATCATTTAAGTAGGGAATAAATATTAGGAACATGTACATATAAGTGGGCCGTTAGATAATCCTGGCACATTTTTAAAATTTTAATACCACTTACCTTCTGCTCGTTTGCCTGCTAAGGCTATAGAAACATGATTTTGTTAATAAAATGATAAAGCTTAAGAATATAATGTTAACACAAGACACAAGCCAATTTGTCCGGTAAAGTTCTTAGTCGTTATAAAAAAACCGCCACGCAATGCGAGATAGAATATAGTATCATTCTGTCGTACCTTACCTTGTGCGAGTGTGATAGATGCCATCTGTAAGTCTGGAACTTTTCTACGTATTTTACTCACAACATTTATTAATATTTTTTTTGCCAGGTCGTAAAAATGTTCATCCTGCTGATTGTGATCTTCGGCATCTGTTGGCTGCCGTACCACTCGTACTTCATCTATACGCACTTCAACCCTTCGATCCTGTACATGAAGTACGTCCAGCACATGTACCTCGGCTTCTACTGGCTCGCCATGGCAAACGCTATGGTCAACCCCATCATCTACTACTGGATGAATGCCAAGTAAGCTACTTAGTTATTGATGTAGAGATAAGTATTGGTAAACTGTAGGAGTTAAGTGTTATACCTATATACTGAGCCCATATACATATAAATGTAACAGTACAAAATGGACTTCAATATACATAGGTTATGAAATTGTGGTATAACGAAGGTACGTACATGCTTAGGTACTTGGTAATAAAATTTAAGGGGTTACCTCGATTGCTAGACTTGATGAATTTCATTGAAACCAGGTCTGTGGGCGTTGCGGTCAGTGTCGACAATAGAGAAATGCGAGTCTTCGCGGCATATCGTCCGCCAACACCTTTCCGCAGCCCACAGGACTTCAATCCAATATTTGAACCGAACAGTACTACCATTCTGGCCGGCGACCTAAATGCGAAACATACAGCATGGGGTTCAGCTGTGACGAACGCGGCGGGCCGCAGGCTCCGCGACTTGTCTGAGCAGCTGGACTTCGAGGTCGCCGGTCCGGATGCTCCCACACACATCCCTACAAATGAAAAATGGAGAGCGGACGTGTTGGATATAGTTTTATTCAAAAATTTGTCTTGTCCAATCCATATGGAGGTTCTTTATGATTTGGATACTCCTCACTTACCTATACTAATTACCGTCGGTTTGGGCGCGGAATGCGTAGCGCCGCCTAGATCGCGGTTCAGAACGGACTGGGAAGAGTATCGAACGCGTGTCAGTGAAATTAAGTTTAATTCCACGCTCTCTACGCCAGAGGGCGTCGAGGCCGCCGCCGAAGTGTTTACAACGCGCGTTCAGAGCGCACTGGCGGCGTCCTCGACGACTCTCAACAACACCAGAAGAGATGCTCTCCCGGTCCGTTTACAGCGACTAAAAAGTAAAAAACGCGAGCTGCGCAAGTTGTGGGCGCGTACCCGCTGCCCGCGCTTAAAACGTGAATTAAATTCAATTACCATTCGTTTCGCGAACGAACTGAGCGACTATCGGGGCGCGACTTGGGAGGTGAGGATTGACCAGGCCAGCGAGTCCGAAACATCGCTCCACCACTTAAATAGACAACTCACGAGAGCCAGGGTCCCTACCTGTCCGTTGGTCAATGAGAGGGGAGAGCGCGCGTACAGTGCGAGGGAGAGGGCCGAGATACTGGCAAATTACTTGTGTGACCAGTTCACGCCGAATCCGGCCTCTCCCAACGCTCTCGAACACCTCGCGACGGTAGAGGACCGTGTCAATGGTTTTCTACAAAATCAAACTCTCAATCTAGAGGGAATTAAATTCATTTCCCCGGCCGAAGTTTGGAAAACCGCCCTGCGATTAAAAAAGCGCAAAGCACCAGGGCCGGACAATATCCCAAACGCGGCGCTTATGAACTTACCGAAAAAGGCCATAGTTGCGCTCACAAGGGTATATAATGGAATCCTGCGCACCGGTCATTTCCCAACGGCGTGGAAAGCGGGTAAAATTATAGTACTGCCGAAACCGGGAAAGGACCGGCGCCAACCAAGCAGCTATCGCCCAATAACCCTCCTTTCAACTGTGGCCAAACTGCTCGAAAGACTGCTGCTTGTGCGAATACAACCGCACATCAACCTCAGAGAGGAGCAGCACGGCTTTCGAGCAGGGCATTCCACCACCCATCAACTGACTAGGGTGATCCATCATTTAGCTAACGAGGCAAACCGCGGCCATTTCACGGTCGGAGTATTCCTGGATATCCAGAAGGCCTTCGATCGTGTTTGGCATGCGGGCCTACTATATAAGCTGATGGACACATCACTGCCTCATATGATGATTAAGCTGCTGGCATCCTTCCTCGAGGGAAGGTCCTTCACAGTCGCCGTCGAGAGCGAAAATTCTAACTCGCGTTCGATAGGTGCGGGCGTCCCTCAAGGAAGCTGCCTGTCGCCACTGCTATACGCGCTATACACCAATGACGTCCCGACCCTAAAAGAAAATTTGCGCGAATGGGAAACGGATGACGTCATGTTGGCGTTGTACGCAGACGACAGCGCCTACTTTGCATCTTCCCCATACCTGAAATTCGCGGCCGCAAAACTGCAGCGCGTCCTCAACTCGCTATCTAAATGGCTAGAGAACTGGCGCACTGCAGTCAACGTCGAAAAATCGGTCGCAATAGTCTTTAATAGAAAATTCCCTTCATTACCCAAGCTCAAACTAAACAACAAAGAAATAGACTGGAACTACCAAGTTAAATACCTAGGTTGCAATTTACACTGGTCATTGTCCGGTTCGACGCACGCGGAACACGCGTGGCGACAAGCCCGCGCAGCCCGCGCCATGTTGCGGCCGGTCTTGGACTCAAAACTGCCAACGAAAACAAAAATAGCCATCTATAAAACATATATCCGGTCTCGTTTAACTTACGCTGCGCCCGCGTGGTATGTCACGCTGCCCGCGGGCAAGCGTAAGAAAATCCAATCCCAACAAAATTTAACACTAAGAAAAATCGTCAAGGCCGGCCGCTACGTGCGAAATAAAGTGATAGCGCGCGACTTGAAGATCGAATCCATTAAAGAGTTTGTGGTTCGCTGTGCGGAACGCATGTTTTATCGCGCCGACAACGGACCACACCCTCATCTGAGAGGATTCGCACCGCTCCACAGTCGACCGCCGGACGGAAAACCGCTCCCGCGGGAGCTGTTGGAAAACGCGGATGCATTATAAAAAATAAGCATATGTATATATATATATATATAATTCTGTATATTTATGTATGTATATATTAAAAAAAAAAAAAAATTCAAGCCAGCTAACCCCGCTAAACAGCGGGTTTTCAAACACCAGGGGGCAGTAGACCCCCTGAGCTCGAGCCCGGGTAAGGAGGGAAACCTCGAGGCCCGTAACCCCCGCGTGACAGGCGACCTAACGGTCGCCGTCACGCGAGATGTCTTTCTTGTCTTCTTGTCTTGCTAGACTTGATGGCAGTAGAAACATCTCGGATGTATGCTCTTTCAAATAAATAAAATAAAAATCGGTTCACTAATGACAGAGAAATCTCTGGACATACTCGTAAGTAAAAAAATAGACGTCGAAATTACCAACCTCCTGAATTTTTAAGGCAGTTGAAATCGGCGAAAGTGCCATTTGTGGGCGTTGAAGAGCTTTCTAAACTCATTTACATAAAAAACAACATGCCTGAAACAAAAATAGATAAAAGAAAATAATACAGGAAGTAACGTGATAAAATTAATTAATACTAATTGTTTTGGAAGCTAGTATCCGAAGCGATAGAAGATTAGGGTACAATATTAAATATAAATTTGAATTTGAAATGAAGCAAGTCAACATTCTTTAACCAACTTTTTACAACTTATAAAAGGCCATAGACCGTACAACGTACTCGCCACATATCACCAATGTTGAAATACGAGTATGAGATTACCAATTTTATTTACACTTACGTTCGCCACGCAACTTTTGTCTATTTCGGTATCGAAATTGGAACCTATCATCCCACAAACAGGGTGTAACCTCGTTATATTTCGTCGTTGGGGGTTGCTAAGAATGGCCTTGGATGTATAGTTATGAACGCTTTCGCTGACAAATATTACATAGTAAGAATACGCACATCAAGTACGCTATGTGTCTTCAAATTTTATCACTAGTTCTGACAAAGGCCTTCGTTGTGAAGAAGATATATTATCTTGATAATGTATTCACACGTGAAACATCTGTTCGCAATTTCGTACAGACTAGAGTAGTGAATTTCTGTGTCTAACTCTTTACCACGATAATAGATTATATTCTATGTGAATGGAAACACTGGCGTGATCCAATAGACTCAGTCGTTGAAGTTGTGGATGACGGTGATCATAATATATCTATCATCAAATGCTCCCCTTGCTCGTTTGTTATTTAACTAAGTCGTATTTAGAATTGGACTATGTGCAATTTTAGTTGCAAAGAAATACGCAAGACTGGTTTTAACACAATTTTACGGAACCAATAAAAGTAAGAAACATTATTTATGTAAAATTCGATTTTTTACTTAAATCCCTCGCATTCTAAGAGAAGACCCAACCTCAACTATGGGTCGGTCATGACGAAGGTTTTGTTTACCTTTAGTATGGGTTAAAATGTCTGGACTTCTGGAGTGACGCTCAAACAGCCGACGATATAATTATTTACACGAGTTAGGTCAGTAAGGTCTCGAAAATCTGTTGCAACCTAAAATAAATCACTGACTAGGGCTGTCATTAACGCTTCGGTGTTTTCCGTAGAAATTTCGGGACTTCCCTGTTTATCCTTGTCCCATAAATTTCGAGTTTCTTGTAAAGGGGTCCCATTTGATTAAAATGGCCGCTTCCTTTCCAGGTTTTTTTATAGGTGGTAGGGCCTAGAGCTCACCCGGGGAAGTACCACCGCCCACCACGGTACTTAGTACCATTCCTACCGTGTAATAATTGTTTTAAGAACAATTGTGTTCCGGATAGGAAGGTGTGGAGCCGGTTACACTTTTTTAGAGGCGACCATCTCAGTCCTCAGGGGTAGCAACGCATCTGTGACCGAATTAGAACGAGACTCATTGTGTCTAGTTCTGGGTCGGTCAGAGTTGTCATGGGCGGCAGCGGAAGGTGGTGCTATCTTAATTCCATAAAAAAAATGTTTTAATAGTGTTTATGCAGGTTATCGCAGCAATATATCTGGATGGCAAGCAATTACATATTTTTGAGAAAGCAATAGGTATGCGAGCAAAGTTCTGCAAATAATGTCTACCAACAAAATTTGTGAAGGTCAATCTAACCTACCAATAATATTATTTGAGTTGATTTATTTCATAAAGATATGTAGGCTAGGTACATATTTAAAAATACTTTACAATGTATTTATTTTGCCATAACAAAAACTGGTTTTTGACGAAAATTACAATATTTATTTAGTATTAAATTTATTTACTCGCGTAGCGAAGAGCGTCAAGTACGCCCACGGACGTAGCTTCGTAGCCAAGAATTTTTACCCAGTATCCGCTATTTAGGTTTTAGTGGAAAACCTTCGCCACTCAGAATAATTTAAAGGTTTCCTCATTATTGCGTCTACTTAAAATAATGTTACACTTAAGAGGGACAGTGTGTTATTAATTTATATTTATATCATAAATATAGTGGTCAACAATCCTCTTGGTTAAATATTGAGACCAGATTGAGACTAATTTTTATTCGGGGTATTCACCTAATATATCCGGTAACAATGATTTCTAGATTTTTTCCGTTTGTCTGTTCTAAGGTATGTACGCTTGTCTTCGCGAATGATTATTATATTTTAGTTGTTCAGGGGTAAAATGAGGCAAGAGTGCTACTTCCATCTTTTACATACAAAAACACCTATATTAAGCGAATTTAAAGAATCTCATCCAAAAATTAATATCGAAAATAAAAATATAAGTTTCCCCAAGCGAATGGAAAATTGTTTTATTTTAATTGGGTTATTTAAGAAGCAATGTTAGGTTAAAACGTTAGCTACATTGTGAGGCATTTTATTGTACAAATAAGTAGGTATAATTGTATGTAAACAAACATAAAGTGCATGCCATAATGGGACCACGTTCCTCTGTCAAATGTGACGTGGTTTCATTAGTAACAATGCAAGTCTCCGCGTAACATTTGTCTGTGTCAACAGTAACTGTGCGAACAATTCCAGTTGCTGACACTGATGTTACACTGTGATATTGTAACGTTTCAGTAATGACGTAACTCTACACACATAATAAAAATGTAACTGTTTTATGTCTGTCATACGTATTGGTGAGGTGAGGTAATTGAAAAAACGTCTATAAAGGATCTTAAGATCGATAGAAACCAAAAATATTATTTTTAGAATTTTTGTGTGTCACTCATTTGTCCGCATAACGCAGAAACTACTAAATAAAGTTTGATGCGATTCTCGCAGCTGTATTGCTAGAGTTTTAACATAAAAACTGGGACAGGTTATGAAAGTTGTTCTAAGCTGCGTACTGAGATGACTCACTAGGTACTTAGAACTTGAAATATTAATCATATACTTTGCGGCAAAACGAAATGATACCTAAAAATAGAAGATAGTCATAGTCACTCATCACGAAATATCGAAAATCAATTCACGTTTAAAATTATTATGTATTTGGCAGGGTCATAAAGATAGAAATAATTTATAATTAGAAGATGCTCGCTAAGAATGGATTTTAACTTATTTCGCCCTTTAGCTATGTCAGCATTAGGTACATCGTAAATCATTATGTCACAATGGCAAGATAGCTCGTATTTACCTTGCTCGAAATGCGAAGTTGTTTAAAGTCAAAATATTTGCTACATTTTCCGAGTTGACTTAGTTAGACTTAAAACGAACTAAGCTTCTAACTTGGTTGACGTACGATCCCGTAAGTGCAGCACTTAATGCATGTACGCCATGCATATACACAACGAACCGCAAATATTCAAACTTAAATTCTTTCTAGAAATAGCCCGAGTAAGTAACCGCACTTCAGATTGCGCTATAAGTACTTGTAAGTAGGATTAAAGCGATTAAACGAATAGCACTGCCCTCATTTCACTTCGGAAAACTTGTGCTTTAGTACCCTCTTGTAAAATTTTTCAGATGGCTTGTTTCATTATAAGTTTATGTTTTAAAAGTAAACGGTGTTCACGAATTTGAATTGTTTTTATTCTTATAAAATTCTGCCTCTATATGTGGTGTAGTTTGAATAACACGCACTTACACAGTAAAAGCCTATTGAGTTGAGAAGTACAAACATAGTTATAAATGTTACCCCAAACTTACAAAAATACATCTTTTTTTTTCCTTTTTCCACTTACTACCGCATCAGTTAAGTTCACTGAAAACATGTATACGAAAAACTGACAAGGTGATAAACAGACAAAAATCTAAAAATGAACGTTACATTCCGTTAATTAATTTTTTTACAACTTCCATATTGTATAGACATGAGTTATAAGTAAATCGATACCTTACATGCTTACGATAACTTTATATTGTAACGTTATCTCTGCCTAGAGATTTCATTAATATAGAAAATCATACAAATTGATTAGGCTATAATATAATAGTGTTTATCCCTACGAGTATAATTATCCCGCCTTAGGGTGCGGTTCCACTGAGGCGGAGCGGAGCGGAGCTGTGCGCGATTCACCAATCACATGGCTTGAAATCCCAGCTCGTTGTGCCTCGTGTGGACCCTTAGTAAAGAAAAATAGGACAGAGATAATTTTTGAGTACCGTAGTAAACATCCTTTTTAGTTGGGCATTTCTCGGTGGTCATACTGGGATGTTTCAGGCTTGTCAGCCCTTGTCCAACTATCCGTCCCTCTGTCTTCATACCATAAATACTTCTGTTATAATAAACTGAAAATTGTCACAAGTATACTTAATTAAAGTATACTCGTAGATGCGCATATTTTTCCCGCCCAAAAAGAGGTAAAATTAACATTAATAACAACTTTTATTTATACCTCCCTATAGGATAAGTCCTTCAACAAACTATCATTAAAGAGTACATAATTATTATTAATTTTCAATTAAGTAATTGTTTTACGTCAAACTAATTAAGCGACAAAATTGAATAAATTGCGGTTATAATGCGGATCAACTATAGGCATTCAAATGTAAGCATCGGAGTACTTTTACGTTCAAAAGTTATCCCTATAGCTTTCAAATAAGGAATACAATCAAGTAGCACATGAAACATTCGTTTGAACTTTTGAAAAATTTAAAAGGCACTTCCGTTCTGACATACGGTTCGATATGGTATTCGTTTTGCCAATGCCATCGTTTTAATGCCAACCCACACAAATGCCAGCTTTACGCTAATGTGATAAAGTTAATTCTAGATTGACGGCGATAAGCTAAAACGCATTAACCCCTTACCGCATGAATTATAAAGTACTTACTTTTTTGAAGTCGTTAAAAATAACATACATCCTACATATTACCATGTTTTTGACTTTGCTGTATAGTATACTGCATTGTAGTATGAATAAACAATACAAATAACACATAACTAAAACCAATAACCACAACAACCTGTTACATAAATACCTGCCCAGCTGGAAATCGAACCTGAGACCTCTCACTTTAGGCAGGGCACTACCAACTACGCTACAATATCATCAAATACGGTCAGCAACTCATCTACGATATCTTTATAAGAACTAATGTCTATGACGATGTCGTATATAATGGCTCATCTGCTAAATGTGAACCATTATCATGACAAAAGTAACATAACGTTCTGACATATTTCGCCCCATATAATTGATTTATACCCGGAAAGTCCTTGCTTATTACAAATACGAGCAAGTATTGATACGGAAGTTAGTACAAAAATAAATTGGGTCACTAAACGCAGAAAAACAAACATGATAAATATCTAATAATAAATAACGCTACATACATCGCCCGATACTAAGATTCCCTGTGTCGTGGGTACTATGGTCAATGGACATCACACAATAAAGGAACACTCATAAGATTTTTTATGATTGTTCAGCGATTTGTCCGTCATTTGTGTACCGATTTTCAGCTTTTTTTAGGGCGTACTTAGGAATGATTTCACACCAAGTCAGTAACTGATGATATACCACGGAATACCAGGGAAATCGAGATACCTCATAATTTTTAATGAGAAACCTATTTTAATGATTCTTTTTATACTCGAAAGCTGGTGATTATCATTTAGTCTCATTTGAATTTCACCGACATCTGACGAGTATTTTTGAGTTATCACTACTTGTCAATATTGAAGTCAGTTATTACTTTTGTAAAAGAGTTAGGTACTTATCACTGTTTTGGTAATAATATTTTTGGTAAATTGATAGTGTTGCTTGTTCAGGTTCAGGTCATACTTCCGGGCGGCCATCTTGTGTCGTTGGTGCGACGTTTTCCGGCGCCGCAAGCGCCCCCTGCCGGAGTCCCCGCCGGAGCTCATCTCGCACTCTGGCAGCCGATCCCGCTCAGGTTTTTACTCGTTAACGTAATTATTATTTGAAGTGATATTTGGCTATTTTAGTATTTTTATAGTTTTGACAACCCTAGATTTGTAATTGATGGTGTAGATTGAAACGAGAGATTGAATTAAATTGAAAATAAGTAGATTGAAATAATAATATCCAGTTGGGTGACCGCTTAATTTCTAGAGCACTTCCGTGCTTCGGCTTCGGAGGGCAAGTAAAGCCGTCGGTCTCGGTTGTTACCGATAGATAGTAGTCGTTATGCTACATCGGCTTCGGCGGCTTGAAAACTACCGATACTGGGTTGGTAGTTGCCACCCCTTCACCAATCCGCACTGGAGCAGCGAGGTGAAGTATGTTCTAGACCACCTCAATAATTAGGAGAGTCCTGTGCTCAGTAGTGGGCCATTAATGGGTTGTAGTCATAATAATATCCACTAACCGCGCTATCAATCCATTCTCAGGTAACTCTATGGATCCCCATTGCTCATGCATTATGCCTCCTCAGATGTAAAGAAAGTAAAGAAATACCCGTACTTTGTAGTGGGTCATTAATGGGCTAAAGCCTGAATGTATTGTGGCATTGAAAACTATAACAGTTTTAAGATTTAAATTGAAAACTAACAGAATCTGAATCACTTTAATACTTAATATTGACATCCGGACAAAAGAGACTTTAATTTAGCACTTTATCCGCGTGAATTTCGTCACACAATATTATGTAATTTTAAAGACATTACCTATAATACGAGTATAAGTACATTAAATAAAAATTTTACTGTGACTGACTGTGAGACTACACAGCTTAAGCCTGTAGATCTAGAAGCATAAGGCACTTCTCACATTCCCGTACGTAGACGCGTCCCGTCACGTAGACGCGTCGCCTGTCAGTGAAAAGTGTCAGATACATACAAATTTTGAATTGCGTTGCAGTCGCGTAGCTCATAAATAGCGTTGTGTGAGAAGTGCCTAAAACTACATGGGTTTCTTAAGATCAAGTTACGACAACTCTAGTCGTTACAAATTAAAGTATATTTCATTGTATTAAATTAAATTGATTAAGAACAATTAAATACTTATTATTTCTTACGGTCTCTGACCTTTACTTCAAAGTTAAAACAACGTGATGACAAAGTAAAAAATATAATATTTTTATAAACAACATACTTATAAAATAAATTTATTACTGAGACAAAGTTCGCAAAGTTTTCAATTTGATATCAATATTACCAGAGACAAATTTAACAAGTTGAAACATGAGATAAATACCTATAGTTTATTCTACACGATAGTTTTAGAATATAATCTTACATCGAAAGTTCAAAGTATATTGATATAAAAACAGTATATTCTGTCTATATGTCCATCAGTTTGATACCCTTTCACATTTAGATCGCTGAACCGATATAGATTAAATTTCGCGGGTCACGCCACTAACAATTAGACAACGAGGACATCAGTGTGGGAGGCGTGTGATAATTAAAGAAAAGAAAGAAAAAGAAAAGAAAAAAACAGTTTATTTACTGTAATTAAGTACTATTAATTTCGCAAAGTATAAATACCAAAATAGTTATTAATAAATCTAAATTAATATTTGTCATAACATCTTCAATAGTGATATTGACATCAATGAATATTAATAAAAAATATTTAACTAAGTTTTTATTTTTCTCATAGTTTTCCTAGAGTCTGTAATTTAATGTTTTTTATACTTTTTATCTGGCCCGTTTTAAATATTAATTATACGTCTTTTTATCCTCTGTTGAACCAGTTTCGTTGTCATCTTTTTGTGACACGTAAGTGTAAAATAATTACATGGTGAGATACATACTTTGATATTGCGTTGAAGTTATATTGATAAAGGTAGCTTAAGCATTTTATATGTTGTGTTTACATCTTGTGGGTTACTATTTGTACAAGAGTATTTACAAACGTTAGAAGAAATACTCGAAATATTTTATTTGTATAGGTAGGTTGTATCGTATACGTTTAAATGTAGGTATATACATATCTACATGTTGTTCAGTATCATTAAGTTTTTACAAAATAAATACGCTTTGTGCCATCCAACTACGCCCTCGATACGGGGAATTCATTATTGAGGATTAGAGTGTTACTTTATTTATTTATTACAATGTATTTAATATATTAATGGTATGTCTGGAAAGTTTTTTATCGATAGTTAAAAGCTTTAATTTATCAAAAATTTAAAAATGTATTTAAAAATAAGTTCACATTAGAAATTAAAATTATCACTATTGGCTTCGGTGAAGGAAAACATCCGCTATAAGCATTATGAAACAAAAAATGATTTTGCCCATTGCATAGAGTAATGTGTGGGACATTTATGGCACTTTAGAGACGAGTCCATGGAACCAATTCAATGATTCGTAGGTTTATAAATTTAGGTACTAATTGTCTTGATCCTGTAATTATATCCAAGGACATGACGGTTGGGTACAGGTGCGATCAATGGTCCCTAGGGTTCAATTTGTATCTAGTTAATTTCAATATTATCATAATATATAGTACCTATGTACTAGTTGGCAATTCCTATGGTAGAGAGTAATTAATCCCTCGTATACCTATACATAGTCTACTATTTTAAATTGCTAGGAGAGTTTAGTTCTAGTGATGATTTGTAATTATATATTTTTTGTTGTCATGTCTACTAATTAGTACCTATACTTAATTCACTAATTAAGCCAGGTTTAATTAAGTTATTGAGCATCTGTTTTTTTGCAAAATAGGACTAGACGAGCCTTCTGGGGCCTAAGTCTGGTAAATTATAATATGCTTTGGTTGTGCTAAATTGGAATAATTTGACACGTTTCATATACAAAAGCCGATAATACGTTTTACACGTTTCAGCGGCGCCACTGTATAATAGACTCCCAAAAGGCGTCAGAGAGGCGAGTGGAGAAGCCATATAGGTGCAAGAAGATATTTACAGCCTACATAATGCAAATTGTAAACAGAGTTCTTTATTTGGCAAAATAATTACATTTCTTCACTTGTACCCCTAGAATTACCGCAACTTTATATTGCATCCACATTAAATATAAAACTAACCACACCAAGTTTAATATCAAACTAGTACCTAATAATATTGTTGTCAAGTGATATTTTGTTATTTCAATGAAAAATGAAGTTCTTTGAACCGAAATGTATCAAAAGTATTTTGACATTTTGCATACACATTGCTATACAAAACGTCATAGAGTAGGTAGGTAATATTTGCTACCCCAAGTTACCGTTAGCAAATAGCTTATTGCTCTGTAAGGTAAAATTAAGTTTCATTATACAATTTATGATTACAATAAATGGGATACGCACGTAGTTTTAAATTTGATGTCATTAACTGGTAACATGATTTTCAAATTAAGGAATCACTTTTACGTTCAGTTAATTAAGATTCGTTAATTATAATTTCAGCATTTACAACATAGTAAATGAACATTGAAAATACATTAGAGGAAAAGGAACAACGCACGCTAATCTCACGAAAGGAATGGGACAGGGTAATTGCTGTTTTATTTCGCTTTGCGTCCCGGTTTTTACAAGGAGACCAAGTTACTTATCTAAACAAAACTTAGCTGATCGTCAAATTCGTTTTTAAAAAGAAAGAAAACATTGTTTTTGTGACACATCAAATCCTACTTTCTCGTGCTGTCTCTATCGTTGCCTGTCAACTTTTCTAACCTACGGTCTGATGAAATATCTTTGATATAAGTTATGTTCATTTTATCTATAGGTATGTACGTACACGTACGATGAAATCATAGATCCAAATTACTCCAACCTAATTCCAAAGGGCAAGTCTGAAGGTGGCGCCAACCTTCCAAATACTCCATAATGAAATCCATTACGAATTCTCATAATAAAATGCAATGGATGATTTATACCAATTTATATGGAATATTTACTATAGCTATAATACGGGTATTCATGATACTATCCATTTTGTATGCCAATATCTCGAATCAGTCGAAATATTGGAATTCTGGTATCATCTATGAAGTGTGAATTAAGCTGTCAGCAATAAGTGGAATCGAATTTGCACCTGGCCTGGGTTGTGGACATAATCTTGCACTCCGTATATTGTGAGAGGAGACTTATGCCCAGCCGTGGGATAGTTATGGGTTCCAAGAAATAATGGGAAACCTGCTTTTTTCATTTGTGGATACGGCGTTGATGGCCTCGGTGAAACACAGTTGTAACCATTTCCCACTAGACTTGACAGCAGTGATATTATTTCAATACGAGTTACAAGTAAATCAATATCAATTTGCTAGTTAAAGCGACGACGGCAGGGGGATGTATTGCACGCGGGCGCTCATGCAGCTAGTGGCGGCCCTGGATATTATAGACCCGTTACTTTCCCGGAAGTTGATGACTAGGATTTTTGTGCCCTTTATCCGATTTACCCTCATGGAATTTGCTTTGCTAAATTAGGAGCTGGATATGCCCATGTTTCTATTCATAACGTCAGTTTATGCTAAATCTATGATTCATAAAATGCGAGTTCCACCTTATAACTCGTTTCGATGACACGATTGGAACTATGGATGCGACGGATAATTACGTACAGTATCCGACAAGAAATAATGCATATCGATATTCAGAAAGAGATAATCCGTTAGTTGCGGTTTTGTAGAGCGTTGTCTCTCTCGCACATTGCACTGACAGTGCAATATCTATTAAGAGCGGATAAAGCACCCTATCAAGTAGTTTTATAATAATGATATTGATGTTCCATTGGAGGTTTTAACAACTCTTTATATTTATTTATGAGTGAACGCGACCGTCTTCTACCGAATTCGAAAGAAAAGTGACAAGTCAGCGGTAAAGACTGTGTAGTAAGGACAACGCTCTACAAAGCCGAAACTAACCGATTATCTCTTTCTGAATACCGATGTGCATTATTTCTTGCCGGGTACTGTAACGTAGGTACGAGAAAAAAAAGATTATCATCCATTCTCTCTAACACAACCGGGATTTAAGTTTTAAACTATACCTTTTGTTAAATCTCGTCAAAATGTAGAGCGTGTGTTACTTAGCCTCGACTTTTAAGGCTTTTATAAGTCGAGGCTACATAGCCTAAGATTAAGTGAGGCTTTATTTCAAATGGATTTATTCAGGTTAATGCTAAGTTTGAAATAGTTTTTACACAGGTGATACAGGCCTTGAGACGTAACTTTATACTGCAAACTGCTCAATCATTTGTAGACCTACTCAGTTTTCTTCGTCTAGACGAGAAATTTTAAAATTTAGGTGGATCGTTGTGAATTTTAGTACCTTAATTATAAAAATCTAGACACGCGGGAGCGTATCGAATCCAAGTTTTTGACTAATTGACAAAGCAATGTTTGATTACTTAATTAACTATATTATTCTGCTTAATATGAAAAATCTTACCAGGCCGACATGTCGAAAACTATAACCGTTTGTAAATATCACAAAATTTCGTGCTACGTGAATCTCTGAGCACAGGCTTGGCCATTCTCAATTATTGATAATAATAATAGTAGCAAAGTTGTCAAGTCATATCGGAAATCTTCGGGCGGCATAGAAACTTAGGCTCAATTTACATTGCCGCGGAATGGAATGGAAGCGAATTTTTGCAACGAAATTCTACATAGCATAATGAACTTTATATCAATTATGTAAGGTACAAACTAAAGACGAGCCGAAAAAGAGGGAATTCTCGAGAATGCGCGGGGATTCCCCGGAAGACGCGCGACCTCTTTTTCGGCTCGTCTTTAGTTTGTACCTTACACAATTGATATAAAGTTCATTATGCTATGTAGAATTTCGTTGCAAAAATTCGCTTCCATTCCATTCCGCGGCAATGTAAATTGAGCCTTACGATTTTCGAGTTGTCCACTAATAAATCCTCCCATCCGCATTGGATAGAGTATGCTCTAGGCCTCCTCAGTTATGAGGATAGATCTGTGTTCAGTATTTGGTGATAAAGCTTTTGTTTACGAGAGCTGAACTCGTATGATTCGGAATGAATAAATTGAAAATTGGACAGTGGAATTATTTAGCCGATTAATCCCGCAAACACAAAACTTGTTTTTGTTTTCCTTTGGTACCCCAAATTCATATTCAATATATTCCATTCCTATATTCAATTCACTCTACGAGCTTTATAAGCGAAAATAATGGATATTGTTTTTACGGCTTGCGATCTTCATTGCTCATAAGTCATAAAAATCATTTACTGAGTAACAATAATATCAATTTCAACCGACTACAGTGCGGGTCTCTATTCAATTCATGGCGGCAGATCACGTGCTTGACGAAACGTCATACTTGTGGAGTCGAGCTCCGATTGTTTACGATTGGAACTTGTAAAAAACTTCGATAACGTGATTCAGGCTTGTCGCGTATCCTCACGTGACTGAACGTGTGTGTGATTGTGCGATGACAACAGATCACCTCCTACTTAGACCGGGGGTCAATGTGCTGAATAAAGCAAAGATAGTAGAAGTAGTAGTGTGTAGTAGTGGTAGTATATCTAGGTATTTAACGCTTAAACATTAATAAATTTAGTAATGATACAAATTTAAAAATAACACGCTTCACACATACCGGGAGTATGCGTGCGTAGCGTTTTACCTTGCGATACCAAAAATTTAATAATACTCAGACCATCCAATCGCGCAACTCTACCACCAAGAAATAGTCGTCTATTACGACCATGGTCCTCAGCCGAAGATTACAGTCAATTAAGCCGCTACAATACGGCCAAAAACCTACAGCCGAACATAATATTTGTCTCATACATGTGTATCCTTACAAGGATTCGAACTTAAGTTCCCTCTGAAGCAGTTACCATTATTGAGTTTCTCGGCATGTGGAACCAGTATCCTGATGAAGCCACTGCGACTATTTCTGATTTATTTTGTCCGTCCCAGTTTTAATTAGATCTGGTCTCCCAGACCTACTACTACTAGGATAACATAAGCATGACGTTGCTGTGTTACCAATGTAATGCCCTTTCAGTATTCGTCTCGACAGGTGTAGAGGAGCACAGAGACTTAAGAAGAAATGTAGTAGCAGAATGGCCGCTGCGCTCGTCGTGTCGGGAGCCCCTCCCGCCGCGGTCGCAGAGACCGCCTTCGCTTGCTAGCTGTCCTCGGTGTGCGCATCTGTCACAGTATGATGGTGAGGTACCTTCACACATTATTATATCTATACACATACATTTTATGATAAATTCATGGTAACAACAAAATCGATTGAGTTAGGCCGTGATTCATGGAACTGTATCGGCGTGAAATAATATTGTCATAATATTTTTTCACGATCGGTAATGAATTTAGCTTAAAATCACACAGGGCGAATCGATAAGATCCTGTCAATACACTGTCAAAACTCTCAACACAAATATATTTGTGTTAGATCGATCAAATTACATCCGTATACCTACTTGAAGCTTGATGATCTTCAAACTAAAGAAGAAATCTTCAATCACACGCACGTTTTATATTCAGCACCTCACTCAATCAGGCAACTATTACATCAAAAAATATAAACATATGATAAGATATGATTCTGAGAGATAAAGTACCACGAATGAGGTTGAATGAAGACTGGTACTTAGCATTTATCAAGGTTATGCAATAATGCCTCCATTTGCATATCATTATGATGATTATACTGCCCCGATACGTCTTTTCAAAAAATTAATTTAAATGTCAGAACAGGCATTTTTATTTTATACTTATCTGTAGTTAAATTGCAGGCGTTGTCTTATCTACAGCTTGACATTATCAGCGCCGCTTTTGCTTTGTAGCAGTGGCTTAGAGATAGCGTTAAAACTAAGCCTTTGGATTAGGTAATTGAACTGAGTGTTGTAAACTGGGATAGCCCTTTCAGAATATCGTAGCCGGAGCGTATTGGGCATACTTGAAAAAAAGCCGTAGTTTTAGTAGGTTGATTTTCATATCGACTTGTTCAAAATAAAATATCTAATATAAAATCGTCAAAATCTGCTTATTGTTCGTTATTTACTTGTGTAATTTGAGTCTTAAAGATCGTTGAAATACCCTAAGCCAAGTTCTGCAATTAGTCGAATTTGACAAAAGAATGTAGACGTGTAGTAATATTAATTTGCAATTATCTTGTAACGTTAATTAAATTTGAAAGCTGTATAACTCTAATTTTCACACACAACAAATCTCAGTTCGAGGTTTTGATTTAGATTCAAGGATGAATGAGACCACAAAATTGACAATTATTTGATTTAGGTATAGTGCTAATGCTAATTACTCTTATTTATAAATATATAATTAAATGATGAGCTAGTCTCAATACGGCGAAAATAGAGAATTGCGTGAAAGCGAAATTAAAAGTTAATTAAATCTTTGTAATATTGAGTTACACTTATTACATTCAGAGGAGTTATTTGATTTTCTTGTACTCAGAAACTCATTGCGACAATTGACCTAAATGCCTAAATCCCTGATCACATTTCACTAATCACGAGTCAAGACGACGTGTATGTACGTAAGAAGTTTGTGTACCTAATTTGAGGAGAGATGGGTAATTTTAACCTTGATGATAGTTTCACTGTAAGATGAATCATTAGGGTGCGTATAGATTAAGTAACATGTTTTATAACTTCTGTTATATAACACGTCCAGTCGTCCACATTATCTAACATTTTTGTATCACACAAGGCGAAGTTTTTGTAACCCATATCGTCCACATTTATAAATAATGTTATTTAACTATGTTTTATAACATGTTTTCTTATGTAGCCTGTACGCACCCTTACAGATTAGAATTACATCTAGTGGCACGGAAATCCCTGCCAAATTCAAAAACGTTATTAGGCAAAAGGGACCGTGGTCCGTTTTCCGAGTGGTCTTTTTTGCCCAACGACTCATAGTCAAGTACCTTGAAAGGCACTCGCGAGGACATTTCCGGTCCTCCAGATGTATTTACTTGTAACGTATGGCTTTTAAAATATGTACTTACGGTCTAACAAAGTAAACATATTTACTTATTACTGGTAAATATGTAGGACGATTGGCAAAATGCCACTTACCATCTAATATTACAACAGTAATGTCGGTACTAAACTAAAATCTTTTATTATGTTGATTATACAACTTATATCTTTTGTTTCAGCTTTCATACATGGACGGAAGGTGTAAATAACTTAATTAGTGAATAGGTATGTGACGAATACGACACAGAAATGCTCAGAACATGCAATTAAATTGTTGATTTGTGTATCAATTAGTGTTAAGTGTTACGAAATAATTGTAAAGTATAATAACAGTGCAGTGCTCAAATAAGTGTAAAACAATTAAAATAATGGTGAATGTATTGTGACGAAAACTTCAAAGTGAATAAATTGATAATGCTAAATCGCACTCCCACCTACACTAGGATACCGTATGTCGCGGGTTCTATAGACAACGAACAAATATTATTATCCTTATACCACACAGGTAACCAAAGCTGTAGCTTATAAAAGGTAAACAAGTAAATTCAGGAAAAGCGAAACAGCATATAAATGAGCTATACCTTTTCTTAAGTATACATATAGGTACATTAAACACAAATTAAACTTTGTTCAAGTTTCGTGAATAAAAATACAAAAAAGTGGAATTTATGTCACTCTTGCTAAGTCTAAAGGTCGGATATGACAAGATAATAACTTTCAGAAACAAGACAGTTAAAGGGATTGGTTTATTTTGGTTTGGAGATTAAGAAAGAGGTGGTCACTTATAATTATTTTCGGTAGGTGGATCATCCTCAAGTCAAGAAAAAGGATTATGATTTTATAAATAATTATGATATCTCGTATAAAGTTTTCCTTAAATATAGCTCGGGCTTCAGCGATGTCTGATTTATCTCAAACGCCTTAGCCTTTAAATCTTGTTTCTAATAAAGTTTGAGCGGAAATTTTCTCGTGGCAATTGCGATGAAACTTTCTCAGTTCGGTATTGCTATCCCTGTTGAACTGTAATAACAAGCTGATGCCTTTCTGAAAGTCTCAGGGTAATTTCTTATATTAATCCTATTATTTATTATACAAAGTTTTTTGTTACACGCTATCTACTGCTACTTAAATAACAAAATTATAACTGGTTTTCCGTTGTCGTGGGCTGCATGGATTAGATAAAATTTCACATATTTAGTCCAAGAACATAATTAAATACATTTATGTACATTTAAATCTAAATTTTGGCTAAGAATATGATATGAAACCCGGGATATTACCCGGGGTCGTTAAAACTATTTTTTATTTTATTTATTTTTTAATCCATACCAAATATTGCTTAAATTTCGCAGTCAAAACCTATTAAGAAGATGTTGATATTTACTATGTAGGCACACTGTAACCCTTCATGTGTCAGATTGCTTTATGACCTCTGCTTTTAAAACCTTTCCTCCAAGGTTATTGACACGCATTTGTGACAAGATATAGCAGTTTCTTTTTAAAATCTTAGTTCCCGTTAGTTTGCACCCAATTTTTTGCTTAACCAATTTATAAATATCAAAAGATAAAACATTAAACTTTTTAAGATTATATTTTAAATCTGTTTACAAAAGACCGCGCTCATTTGCAATGTTTCTCTAAAATGGGTATTTGTGAATTTAGCAATGGGTGCTTTTAATAAAGTAGGCTTGTAAAGAAAACGGACCTTTTTTACATCAAGACAACTCGCACTAGTGAACTTATTTATCAAAATGTATTATTAGTTTTGAATATCTATGGGTATAAAATACATTTTAATTGGACTCAATTTCTTATGGGACGTATCTCTATGTCTGTATCATAATTTTGACAAGTTTTTATAAGATTTACTAATGAATTAAAACATATTTATGCCGCTGTTATGTTAGCTATATCTTCTTTTTAATTTTGTTATAATTCTATAGCATGTTATTTTTATGAAGGAGTTTATGTTGTATAATACCGATACTGTTTTATGTATTTTACGTATATTTAAATGAAGTTGTTTATACAAGGTTGTCACGATAAATTATTTCCTGAAAAATAATATTACACAAACGACCGAGGCAACAGTAAACGGCAGAAATACGATGTAAGTTTGCAAAATAAACAGCCACAAGTAGGTACTTACTTCCATTTGTAATAAATAGCTGCCTTTATTTTTAAGTATTTATTTGTAAAATCATACTAATATTATAAATGTGAAAGTGTGTTTGTTTGTTTGTTTGTGACTCTTTCACGTCGCAACATGGCTATTATATGATATGGTTTATGTGTGTAGAGATAGTTGGGAGGGTGGAGAGTGACGTAGGCTACTTTTTACCGCGGAAAAACATCTCATTCCCATGGGAAGATCGATGTTTTGATTGTTGCTAGATATTTAGTTCCGGATGCTGTTAACAAATGGCGTTACTAAAATTCATTTGCAAGTTCTAAATCACGCTATCAAACACTACATGTATCGTTAATTTACTTAAGTCATAGGTAAATGTTATAAATTATGTTCCAGTGTAACATATAGGCTGCTTTTTATCCCGCGAATAAAACGGGAGCGGGACCTACGCGGCTGTGACCTACGGGTCCCGAAGCGAAGCGCGGGCGGTTCTCTAGTAACAAAATAATATCCTATCCTACTAATATCATAAATGCGAAAGTTTGTAAGGATGTAAGTGAGTGTGTGTGTGTGTGTTTGCTACTCTTTCACGCAAAAACTACTGAACGGATTTTCATGAAACTTTGCAGTAATATATAGCTTAGACATCGGGATAACATAATTTGTTAAAATTTATAAAGATTTTTGAAGTGACAGCGAAGCGAGGGCGAGTTTACTAGTAACCTTTTATTTTTATGTTAAACTACCTTATAATTTGAAAATCAAAAATACATAGTTACACATTTTCACAAATAGTAGGTAAATACCAAATGTAATGTATATTCAAATGTAAAGAACAGACTCAATAGCAATACAATAGCTATTAGGTACAGTACAAAACGAAAATGTGTTTTACATAAAGTGGTGTAAACCCCTGCTCACTTCTTGAATTATAAATGTCATAATCCCTACGTTTGTATATTTACGTTGGTATTCCTACCGACATAATAAAATTTGCTACTCATTTTTAAGTAGGCGTTTTGCAAGTTTCATTTCTTTCCGTTGGTTTGGGTTCTTCCTGTGGGATGTTTTCTAAATTTTGTATAACGACGTGTATAATACATGTACGGTTTTCTTTACACAATGTTACGTAAATCACGAGTAGCCACTATGGTTTGAACGTGAAATAATTACAAAATTATCATCGTGATCATGTACCTACCTAATTGATTTTCATATACTTATACTATAATATGAGTTATTTTTTAGGCACTCCGGTATCAAGGGCATCCGTCTGTGTTGAGGAGTTTAGATGTAGGTAATTTAGTACGTACATATTTATAAAGTGTTTTTAATTTTGTATGTGATGCATAATTTGTGTTTACATACCGTGGATATGATTAAGTTAAATTAATTCATATGTGCAGTTGTTGATCATAATTATTACCTACCTATTATTTAGATTTGTTTGTGTATTTGACTTTGAAGCAAAAGTTGCTCACAAATAGTTTTGTATAAAACAAATCTAAATAATCATAACGGTTAAGAAAAATGTAAATTTGTTCCATCGTGATGGTTATTAATTAATAATTACGTTAATTTATTTACTTTATTAGTATTAACTTATACGCTTAAAAACATTTGGCGTTTTGTTTTGAAGCGCGCAATTTAATTAAGTTTTTGTGAACTAATACCTAATGGTGCGTACAGACTATATAACAAAACATGTTATAAAACATAGTTAAATAACATGTTTTTTTAATGTGTACGATATGTGTTACAAAAACAAGTTATATAACATGTTATTAGTTTTTGCAACAATGTTATATGCTATATTTTAAGAAATGACACGCATTGAATTGTTATAAAACACTGTTATACAACAATGTTATTTTAATGTGTACGGTCTTGTTACATGTTTCATTGTTAGACAACAATGTTAGATAGTGTGGACGTGTTATAAAACAGAAGTTATATAACATGTTACATAATCTGTACGCACCCTAATATAATTCTTTTATTAGTCATAATAATCTTACCGCGTATATTTTTTAGTTTAAAAAAACGCGCGTTAAAAACGCCAAATGTATACCAGCTTATGTTGTAAGATTTTTTTGTAATAAAGAATAGGTATTTCCGTGTTTAAAAATTTATTGAATAACAATAAGTGTAAATAGATAGACGGTATTTTAAATTTAAGGTAACTTAAACTTAGTCATCGTATTTAACATCTTTAAATAAAAGTTTATTGTTCAGTATTATTTTTATAATGTTCAAATTGGAACATATTTTTCGACCATTAAAATCCGAATTCGTGCAAACGTATTTTTTTTATAACCCTGTAACAAAAAAGTAAAAAATAAAAAGAAATATTCAGTAACTAGTTTATGACGCATAGATAAGCAATTATCACAATAGTTGTGACATGACAAAATCGAACCTGGCATTATTCTAAATTACTAAGTTGTCAATATGATATCTACACTCTACTGCTAAACGTTTACGTAAATTGAGTTTTGAAGATTTTAATGAAAAGTATGAAAAAAATTTTGCTCAGTTTTCGATGGAAATTTTAAAAAATAAATCTCATATTTCAGTCTAGAGGGCTTGCCATTAGGGGCGTTATTTAACTTTAGGTACTATTCGAAGTGTCAAATGAGTAGTTCGTTAAAAATAACGAACGCTTTTTACATATTAAAGTTCAATAAAAACTTAACAGTTCGCTTAATTGAGACCTCCAACACTCTCATTAACTTACAATGTTTTTAGGCGACCGTTTTATTTCCCTAGGGAACATATAAACGTGAAATTGTGTTTATTTGTTTGCCCTTCTTTCACGTGGCAACGGAGCAATATGAATTTTTACTGTAGAGATAGTTCGGAGGCTGGAGAGTAATATGGGCTACATTTTACTCCGACAAAATATCTCATTCCCATGAGAAGATCTATTAAGATGTGTATGAAGCGTATTATTATTCATACTAATTATTTATGCCACAAAACGGAAACTACTGACCGCAAGAAACTGAAATTAGGCTTGTATGCAGGGTTGCCAGATGGTCGAGAAATCCGTGACCGTCCCGGAATTTCGCAACTTGTCCTGTGTCTAATAATTACATTTACATGTATCTGGCTACCCTGCTTGTATGTTCTTGAGGAGTGTAGGGGAATACTAAAACAGAAGTTTTGAAAATGACCCCGGAAGGGAATAAAAAAGGGGATAAGCTGAAATATTTAATTTCGTGAATGGATTTACTGGAAATTTCATATTTACAATTCGGTGCCGCAAGTGGACACTAAAACATACTGCGAAAGGTATACTCCCCCCTTCCCCGTTAGAAGGTAAAATGGTAAAGTGCCTTGTATGGACGAAATTCACGCGGGCGAAGCCACGGGCAGAAAACTAGTACCTAATAAGAATAATGTCTGGGGCCATAGCTTCTCAAAATTTAGAACTTAGACTATAAAAATACATAGGTACATGATAAAATATACAAGACATGATTCTTAGACCCACAAGTCCTACATTTTATTAAAATGTACTCGTATATCTCGAGCATTTTGTAGAACTACTGCGAGATACGTTAGACAATTACTTATCTTAAGCTCATGTCGTAGAAATCCATCTTTTTTTGCTCAAGATGCATGGTTTGCAGAGTTAGATATTGTAGGATCATGCCTTGTAGATCAAGGGTTGGCTTTTCATGAGATCCGATAACTTAAACAGTAAAGCGTTCGCCTGGGATTGTATGAACTGATTTTGATCGTATTGTATCATACATATAAAATAATACAACAGATACATTAATTAATGTCAAAATTGTAGGGTATTTAATTATTTACATACGCGAGAGATTCCGAAACAATAAATATGTCGTTTTATTAATGTCGACTTTATTTAACATTTTTTTGTTGATGTTCTAAATTTTTTTATTCATTTTACCTAAACAATTTTTCTAGTTGAACTCTGTACACAAAGCCTTCACAAGGACAACCTAAGTAAACTTACACAATGGTTAATTGTTCGTCCATTTCTGTGTAATTGACTTAAAAAGATTTATTCGCTCGAAGGATTATAATGAAAAAGAAAAATGAATATCTACTTAGTTAAAATATTTTAAAAGATAAATTTAGACCAATGAGCAATGAAACCTCCATTGTATTTAGTTTTAAGCGAATATAGCTACCGCTATAGGTATTGAGATTGTTCCCGGAGCTAAGCTAGGTTTTTTTAATGGAATTAAGGTAGCAAACGAGCAATCCGCTGCATCCCATGATAACTGTAATCGACGGAGAGCAAGTCTACATCTACCAGCTATAGCTATTAGGCGGATAACGCTATCCGGGCGGTAGCGGATAACGTGTAAAGCTAAACGTCCACAGGTCCACAGGTCGGTATCGCGCGCATCGGACCGATCGTATCAACCGCATTATTTTTTCATTCTGCGTCCACTGTATCGGTAGCGATCGGATTGCCGATGCAAGTACCAGCAAACGGATTATCGACACACATACAGAACGAGCGCGTGGGGTGCGTCAACTGATGGGCATTCCGTATTACGTCATCGGCACGCATCGCAAATCGCAAAAGTTGCCCCTCGGAGCATCGGTGTCGGCATTGCCGATGTGCGATCCGTACCACGCGGATCAGTGGACGCACTTGTGTTTCTACACAAAGAATACTACGATCCGTTTAATGCAACGCGTCCGATGCGTACGATACCGGCCTGTGGACGCTTAGCTTTAAGCTGTATTTGAACAGGCTGAAGGCATATCCCGCGAAAAAAAATAAGCTGGTGTCGATCCTGAGTGATCAGCAACGGGGGCCGGTAGTAGGTAGGTACCTGTACTCCGTTCGCGTTCGGTAGCTATGGAATTCGTGTAAATGGCAACCCAAATAAATACCAGCTGACGGTGGACAATTGACGGTGAGAATTTATAATGCCGTAAGTAAATTTTGCGAACAAGCTAATCGAAGCTAAGCTGAACCGTAACATGTAACAGTTTTTTTAGCGGGGAACAGCAATTTAAATGTTCTTAAGCGACTTAAGTAGGTATACTTGGATAGATGTCTGCTAGTGGCAAAAATATCCAGTGTTTTCAAGCTTCTGAAGGCTGGCAAACGTCAATTTATTTATGTATTTTAATAATTATGTATGATAGTTCTTGGAAAGCCAGTAATAAAAGCGCGCGAGACTTTTTACGTGTGGGCTTTTTACGATTATACGCGCGTGTTTTTTTCAAATCGGTTTTTTATTTTCATTCGACTATGTTACATAAAACATTTATGCGTATTTGAATTAAATTATCACTTCTTTGAGGTTTCTGATGAAACCTTTAAGCAATATAAGTACCTTTCTCCCTAAAGTAAATTCGTAGAAAACCGCGTATGTTGGTACAGTAAGACGCAAAAAGATCCCTTGTTTCATAAGATGTTCGAAACTTCTAAAAGGTTTTTATTTCTGCGAAAAGAATTCTGCGTGGGCACATGGTTTTCCAGATATCTATCATTTGCTCCAAGAGTCTAGGATAAGATCTCAATAATGTGAGTGTCTTAACAGTATTACCTATTGCTTTAAGTAATAAGGTTTATTTAATACAGTCATACTATTTCTACAATCATATATCTACCTATTTAATGAATGAACATAAATAAATTAGGACATATTATAAAAGTTACATACCTACCTATGTATATTAAGAGTGCTGGTAAGAAGGACTAATAAATTCGAATCCTTCAAATGCCTTTTCGTGTTCGGGCTGAGTTGGAGAGCCAGGATTCCTTCTGTCCTCTTCCTTTTTTCTCTAGTTACTCTCCTTCTCTAGTAACTCTCTTCCTTGTTACTCTTTGTTTGTTCTAAACCACTGGTAACGCTTTTGGTATAGGTAACTGATATCCGTCGACGATGATGACCATTGACAGTCAAATGGCTTGTTTGTAACTATGTTGGCAATGAAAACAAAACTAAACAAAGATAGATTGATGATTAGAAACAGCCATAACCGACAATGTGGTAATGTAGATACGATGACAATCGTACTAGGACTAGACTTGTTCAGTTAGTGACTTATAAATAAAATAATATAACTAACAATAAGTAAAGAAAGACATACAAGTTTGCATATAAGTCATCTTTGCGCAGGATACGGTGGTAGAAGCAAAAAGAATTACGTTCATAGTTCAATCGTAAAAAAGTAACAATATTAAATTATTTTAAATTTGAATTTATAAAATCTTCAAACGAAAAACACTGTCATAGGCAATCGCAATAAAAAATTTTCAAACAAAAAGAACCAATCCTTTGATCCTCACATATAAGGGGCCTTTCAATTGAAGCCAATGTAACTTAATCCGCGAGATTGCTACCGCGCCAAATCTAAATTCGATGAATAATAAATGAATTGAATAGCCGACCTGGATTATTTTTATTTGGGAAAATTTCCGTGTGTTGTATTAGAATGTATTAGAATTTCCTAATTGCCGGACATTCGAAATAGGAAAGGAAAAATTGGTTCAAATACACGTAAAATCTCCCGAAATAACAAAAAAATAATAGGTGCTTAATGTACAATATGTATATCCAATATCTATTGGATATACAAAGGCTGGGGTCGCTTAGTATCACAATAAAATTGTTTGTTGTATTCATACATATTTAGAGAGATTTTATGGATTTATTTTATGCCATGTTTTATGTCCCAAGTTATACTGGTTTGATGCCCGAGGTTCGTAGTTTAACTTGTTGTACTCCAGTGGTACTTATCAGGGTTAAAAAACATTAACCGGAATTGAATAAACTATGTCCAATGGTCCGTTATATTAACAGTTACCTACATCCTTTAATGGAACTTGTAGTCACAATTGTTGAATTTTGCATCTGTTAAGGCTTATGAAAACCATTATTTCATTTGTACATGGTTCAGCACAAAAATCAAATTTGCCTTTTGTAGTCACTCTATTGCATTGCAAATGAAAATAATATATCAGTGTACTCTCCAAATAAATTGCCACGGCAGCAACAGATTCGACATCCATTTTTAGCAAAGCCAATATATTATGTGCAGCACATTTAGTACATAATATCTCAATGGTGCAGCATTAAAATACATTTGACAATTTAAATACATTAGTCAGCATTTAAAATATAGGTACATTCCACGTAGTTATTAAACGCTAGAAATACTAGTAGATTTCCCAACGGAAAGAGCAGTTTATTAGTAATTTATATAATTAATTGGTGAGGAGTATTTATGTAGATCTAAATCTACAAATTACTATCAATATTAGTTTTTGATGCTCTATAATTGAGTCCAGTGGGGATGTTCTGATTCCCAACGGTAACGGTACGGTTGTTAAATCGTATCGATATTAAGTATGTCATAAAAAATGTAGGCTCAAGTTCCACTGGCATAGAGTCACAAAGAAGCATTGCGAATTTAATACAAGGTTCGTAGCATTCATAGCTCAACTGGACAACTTTGTGTCGATTCTAACGGCGCGTTTTTACAGTCGCGCGAAAACGCGAATTTTTTTAACACTTTCGTAGTATTAATAGATGTCAAAACTGTCACAATTCGTGCAACGGCGAGTGCAGACGACATTGAGATACTATGTACTAAAGTACCAGACGATGGATGCGTGACCGCTCCTGGAAAAAATCTCTCGAGTGCTCCCGATATTTAGATTGACAACTTGGATCAGTGTGATGCCGTGCCAGGCCTCAGTTATGAGACCATGCCAGGTAATGTACTACTTGTCGACATTTAAGTCAGTTATTTTTTTTATAAAATTCAGTTGTTCTTGAAGGCGGTCAAAAACAGTCGCTGTGTCAAAGACACACATCAACAACCAGTATCCTTTAAATGACACAAGTTCGTACGAAACGAACACGATATTACAAAGTCAATTAACATGCTAAAATATTCAGATGTCGTATAAAATTGTTACTTGGCAAAAAAATTCGTTAACATCCAAAATATATGTTTGTTTTTTTCTGGTAAATTACAAAGGAATTACTCTGTCACGCCGCCAACTCCAACGCCAACTCTATTGGGATTAAATACGTTGAAAACTAGCATATGTATATAGGTAATTTTTTGTGAAAAATTGGTGAATACGTACGTAAGTACGATAATGATGCGTCGATGCTATGACGGTGAAGGAAAACATCGTGAAGAAACCTGCATGCATGGATTGTTCGCAAACCTCAAAGGTGTGTGACGTCTGCTAATTCGCATTTGGCCTGCGTAGTCGACTATGGCTATACATAACCTACTCATTGTGAGAAGAGAGCCGTGCTCAATCACCCACTGTCCATTACGGGCCGAGATGATAATAAAAGAAGTACCAGAAGTACTGATCTTCTAATTAATGATAATTACCTGCTATCTAATCAATTATACGAGAGGACTGATGGCATATTTATGATAATTACGTACTAATTCTTTGCAGGACATTTACAATTGCTTTGACAACAATTACTGCAATAGGTATAATCTTAATAAAATGGAACTACCTGCGTCGAGAACTGGAAGTTATTAAATTTATAACAGAAACGAACAAGCTGCGAAGCTGTCGTCATAGGAATAAAATTAATGTCGTTATTGCAAACCTTTTGCCCAAAGTTATATAATATCGCTTGCGTAATTTTCGGAGCAAACGTAATTATACAGTACGAAGTTTAATTTAAAAGACTGTTTAAATAGAGTATGTTACATAAATAAGAATTCGACATTTTGAAACTAGGCAGGTCTCCCACCGCTAGCGAGTCGGCTTGTACATAAGTTCGGCTTTTTTTATCTTTTTTGTTGCCTATTATACAAGAAAAGTTATTGTTAACAACTGGCAGGGTGCATTTCGAGTATTCTCGAGCAGAGCCGAATAACGTTTACAGTCAAAAAATTAAAAAGAATTTTAATATGCTCAACATTTTTAATACATGATGTCTTTTCATCCGGTAATGGCAAATTCTATGAAGCTAGATTTTCAGATGCGAGCGCAAGTGGTTAGAAAAGCCATATTTATAAATAAGACCTTCATTGTCGCCACTTTATTAGCGTATTTGAAAACAGAAAAGGTATTGAACATAAAGCCAGGATGAATTGCATTTGAACCACTATTAATCGTTGTAAAAACATTATTATTATTTATTATCATAATTTTGTGAATCTACAAAGAAAGTAGGCAGCCTGCGATATGTTTTGTTTTTGTATAATATTTTCCCGTACACACAACACCATGGGATTTGAGCTCATACAAAAATAGACGTGATCCGAATGCCAAATCGTAGTTGCTTGAATCGTTTTGTTTTGAGAAAGTTATGATTGCGCGCGAGCGAAAAAGTTATAATTTTCGGGTATCTAAGGGACAAAATTCCCGAAGCGAAGCAAGAAATATCTGCTTTATCGCTTAAGGTCATGTAACGATACTTATCATTAGCGTGAAATATAGTTGAGCATTAAGTTATAATAAGGAAAAGTCCCAAAATTACGGTCTTCACGAATAACGAAGCCATCGCAACTCATGTTTCCCTAATCACGAGCTGTTGAAGTCAGAGTCATAAATAATCCGAAGATAAATTGGAAGCGGCGTGAGCCTGACCTTACTTATTCGGTAGGTAATGTGGACATATTCCCGAATACTAATACAATGTTATGAACCAAAAACATTTTGGGACGAAGTTTATTACACTGGAAGATTAGAATTTCTTTTCCCTAGGGGTCATCTGAGAGTTCTCCATAATGTTCTCAAAGTTGTGTTAAATCTGCAAACCCGTTCTTGGCTTATGAAGAAAGAAAGAAGAAGAAAGAAAACACATTTATTTTGCAAGACACACAATACAATTAAAGGAAAACAAAGTTAACAAGAACACGTCGAGCAGTGTGTGTCTTCACAAAAATGGACTCTACTCAGCATTGTGCTGGAGTCCGGAGACTACCAGCGCTGGTCTTCCGTAGGACACATTCAGTGATGTCACGTCGATCTACCAGCAGTTATATTCTAATAATATTATAATATTTTAAATCTTACGTACACTGATTTTTAAAATCTATGGATTTTTGTGCTCCTCATTATTTTAAAGGAGACCTAAGTGTTGTAGTGGGCAGTCGTGAGTTACAATGCAAGTAAATCATTTCAATTTATCAACATAAATTATTTTAATTACTCGAGTTCAAACTTGTGTATCGCACGCGAGCGACACGCATGGCGAGCGGCAAATGAAAAATACCACAAAGACTTCTCTCTTCTGTGTTATTTAATTTAACTATCATTATTTAAGACTTTTTATTTCAGTTTATTATTCAACTCGTGAAGAATACTCATTATTTAAGACTTTTTATTTAAGTTTATTATTCAACTCGTGAAGAAATAACTTTAGTATTTCAATAACCAGGCCACAGGCGTGTCATTGTGAGGTCTCTAAGAGGCAAGTTTAAGTAATTTGTAAACGGGTCGAGGACTGTTGTCGAAGTCGAGTGTCCATGAATTGTTTTGTTAACTTAGTCTGCAACACAACAATTCAAAACTAAGTTAGACTTAAGATGTTCTGTCCAGTACTTGGATAAAGTAGGGCCCTATTTAAAATAAACCATGACAATTGCTTTCATCTGCTTTTTTATTGTACCATTTTTTTATTTTTGTAAATAGTAATTAATGGTTATTGTCTTCCACAGGATGTTCTGAAGTTGAATCCAATCTACACCTTAAATTTTCAAAGAAATGTGAGTATTCCTGTTAAATATCCCTTTCTCCGGTGATGGAATAGGTATAATACATAAAGCACAAGTATAAAGGTATAATACCGAAAGCACAATTGTAAACCCTTGATCTCCTTATTAGTCTCAAGGGTAAGTGAAGTCGAGTATCCATACTTGGCCAGTATAGTTAATTGACTCTAGGCCGCTTGCATTAAGGCGCTCCCTCACCGCTAACATTCGCGCGAGGGAGCACCATTATTTAAGGAAACACTAGTAGGTAAGGATCTCCACTTGCCTCAAGATTATCCGAAAGATACCTGGAATTACGGCTTTGCCACCAGCGTTGGCCTCAGGTCAGTATAGTAATACAGACCGTTTTACTATCCCTAACAGTTTTTTTATTTGATTCACAAATTGATTGAATGTATTGGGTTCGATTGCCAGCGAGGCAGTAATTTAATTGATAAATTTTTGTTCTCGGTCTGGGTGTATATCTTGTGTGTGTCTGGATGTACTCGTATGTTTTGACCATTGCATCCACAACACAGGGAATCCTACTGTACGGTAAAGACTATAACGTTATTTACTTGTTCAGTTAATTATGTATATTTTACTATAGGTTTATATTATGGATAGGTACATGATTTATCTTATAGTAGAGAAAAAACTTTTACAAGTATTCGTATTTACAGAACAAGGTTGATAGCTCTCACTGTTCCAAATCGGATTACGAACGTCATTTCTCGAATCAGATCATCCAATCGGGTTCGAGTATGTCATTCAATAGGCCAACCCGAATTAATATTTTCCGGACGAAACATAAAGATGAAAAGGGATGAAATTTCCACTATACCCATCTTATACATGACCCAATGTTCGTCCGAAATGTTAAGGCTTCACAAAGGGACCTTTTTGAGCTCTGTATAAACATCCATACTTCCGTACTAATATTATAAATGCGAAAGTTTGTTTGTCTGTCGGTCTGCCTGTGACGCTTTCACGGCTAAACTTCAGGCCCGATGGGTGAAATTCGGAATAAAAATAGTTGATGATGTCCCAGGGTCACACATAGACTACTGTTTTTCCAAAATCAACCCCTAAAGGGTTTGAATAAACGATGAAAGTTTGTGTGAAAAATCTAAACCGCTTGAACGATTTCGAAGAATTTTCTAAGGAAGATAGTCGATAACGTACCCCTTCCCCCTTTCCCTGATTCGTGGTATAAACGAATTAAAGGCTGGTAAAGCCGCGGGGAAGCACTAGTAGTTAAATAATAATACGGAGACACTGTCATTTACTATTATACTTATCCCTAGAGTCCGGTGCTTTTTGCCACCCAGAAATGTTTATAACACTAAGTATCCATCGAAATCGTGAGAATATCACTTCTTTTACAAGAAAAACCTTTTTGAATTTTTTGGGGTATCAACGCACGTATTAACGTCGAACTTATACGTCACATTAGGCGTAATTGACTTTCTAAGTTACTCTGAGGTTTATCGATCGAAGTCAAAACGTAGACTCAAATATCAACGATTAAATCAGCGTCAGTTCCGTATTTACAAAATACATAATTATGCAGTGGGATAATTATGGCTTACAATAATAATGAGTAAGTACAGTCACAACTGCATCTAATTATTTTTTCATAACTTTTCTCATAATTAGAGGCCTTAATAAATATAACAAAATTCGCAGGGTCGAGCTAATTCACGGTAATGAAATATTTTTAGTTTAGTCTACATTTTAATGAGCCCGTTGTATGAATACAAATGAATTGTCTACGTAACAAAGAAATTTTATTACATTGAGAAATTGAGATGATAAATGTACCTATTACGCAAAGATTGTAACGTGAGTAGCTATTCGACCAAAGTACATAAATTGGATCAATGAACTAAGTTTGTTAAGACTAAGTTTTCCTCATATTGTTTTCTGTTTTGCTAAAATTAATCACTTCTTTTCCTTACTTCCCTTCGTTTATTATCTGGTGCAAAAAGAGAAGTATTATATAATGTTAGTATACCCAGTATCCGTGTAATTTTTACGAGATTTGATTAAATATCTCTCAAATATCTATAAAAATCTATTGAGCTCTCCTTCACGCTGCTCCAGTGAGGATTGATGACGGACGTAGTGGCAAATTCATATGTCAGAAGTTTTTATGCCGTCGTAGGTTCCGACATAGTTTAACTGTCCTCACGCTCCCCGTTGTAGTTGTATGTTTGTAGCCGTTTATAGGTACTACAAACATAGCTACATACGCTCGAAAAATACTCTTCCAGAAAAAGTGATGTTCGTAACATTTATACTAGGCTAAACTCACTGTAGCTATTTTCCGGCTCAGTAAAACTCGTGGCTCGTTCACGGGTAGGTGAATAAAAGTTTATAGTAAAATTTTGTTACAGGTACCTAGTTGATGAAATTCCGTACCTACCGTACACATCGTAAATTTAAAACTCACGTCAAAGGCATTCTTACTTGGCCAATAACCCCTCCCAAGTATCACAAGACATCATGTCACCCGAAGGCCTCCAACAAAAAGAAACGACAAACTCAGATAAAAGTCCAAAGAACGGAAAACCTCCAATATAAGGTTTATTGGGGTAAAGGCGAAAATGGGGATATTCCGAAAATAACCAATAACTACTGTTGCTTGCAACACCAAGTTTTATTTTTAATCTGTATTTATAAACTTAAATATATGGCAATATTGAGTAAAAAACCGCCATTAGTCCATTACATTACATTACGTTACGTTGTTACATATCTTACATAATAACTAATAAGCGATCTCACGTCTCTCGCCTTGTATTGTCCAGTACTGTGGTGCATTAAATTGTGCCACACGGCACAATTTAATATTGCTGACAATAAACGTTGTGTGCGACAGTGAAATTGTGGTATCAATCAACGCCTATAAAAACAATACAGTCCACTCCACCAACTGAAGGCCAAGGCTCCAAACAACTACTAAATTAGAAAACATTTTTTACTCTGGCAACAACGTTCTATGTTGATGACATTATTCTATCATGATCTATTGCCAGAGTAAAAAAGTTTCCTATTTTATTGTATAAATGTATCCCATTTTCGCCTTTACCCCGATAAACCCTATATTATTTTTTTATGACGTACAGTAAATCATTCTATAGGTAGTGTTTAAAGGAAATAAAAAAGTTAATAAATTTCCTTTCATAGTAATCATCGCAATATGCTGCTATCCAACAACGTGTATTATGAGTACCCCTTTTATAACATTAATTTTAATATTCAATATGAGTCATGTCATTATGATGTTCGTTTAATTTTCAATCGTAGCGACAAGTGTTACCTATATCTTTTTGGAATTTTCTTCTTCTTCTTTTTCTTCTTCTTTATAGAGATAGCTTATTTATTTATATAAGATAATTTAAGATAATGGAGGGAAAACTGATCACCGTTTAGTAATTGGTCACAGAAAATTTCAATGCTCTATAATACCAAACATGTATTAGGGCAGCTAGATAACTACGTGATTTTGTATACTTCTCAGAGGTTGCGTAATTATCATACAAATCTAATTATAAAGCATTGAAATTTTAAATATCCATTTTCGGTGGCCATTGCTCCTCAGTTTACCCTATATTTTATTAATTAACGCAATGCTGTTTGTTTACACACAGTCCAAAATCTGCTAATTTATAGTCGTAAGTTTATATCGTTAATTAATTATTAATTTAAAGTCGCTAATTTATATCGTAATATTTTGTGTTGGAACAATTTATTATGTTCTCTGTGTATACCCACAATTATTTATGTAATTAATATGTACTCTCTTTTGTCCGAAAGTCTCATTACTCAAAACTATGCTCATTACCTCAAAACTTTTGACTGGGTGTTCCGATTTTGATGATTCTTTTTTGCTCGAAAGCTAGTGCTTTTCGTGTGATTCCTTTTAAGGGTTCCGTACCCAAAGGGTAAAATGGGACCCTATTACTGAGACTTCGCTCTCCGTCCGTCCGTCCGTCTGTCACCAGGCTGTATCTCATGAACCGTAATAGTTACACAGTTGAAATTTTCACAGATGATGTATTTCTGTTGCCGCTACAACAACAAACAAACAAAAAAACAAACAAAAAAAACAGAATAAAATAAATATTTAAGTGGGCTCCCATACTATCGACGCCTCAGCGATAGTTTAGTTACCTTTCGGTCCAAGAGATGGCGTTGTGCGTAATATGTAGTTACAATAAAACAATTAAATATTTAAATGAGGCTTTTATACAACAGACTAGATTTTTTTGGCGTTTTTATACATAATGGTACGGAACCCTTCGTGCGGGAGTCCGACTCGCACTTGGCCGGTTTTAAATTTGAGCGAGATCTGGCTAGTAATTTTAGAGTTATCTTTGAAGTCGGTAATTTTTTGTTAATAGTTACTTTTGGTCGTGTGTGTCGTGGTACTTATACTGTACCGAGTTACTGACGTACCAGTCACGCTTTAGACCCTTGGCTATGAGAATAATGAAATTTCATTCAGCTGGCGTTTGTAGATATAATACACGCTTAGCTTGACCTGTATGTATGTAACGGAATCTTTTAACATAATTTTCATATCTTTCAAGTGTTTTGATTAACGTAAAATTGAAATAACAACGGGTCAAGGTCACAAAATGTAGGTATTTATTTCATAGATTTCGTTAGCATTGTTTGGTGCAACGAAAATTGTTTATGGTAATCAGTATAAAATTGAATTAACAACTTCATTTTGTTCAAAAGAATGAATAAGTACCTAAGTACTAATTCGTAGCGTTTCAATAATAGACCGCACCTGCGCGTTCCCACGCGATTCTCAAAGTTGCCTGTCGTACTTAAAATATTTATAGTCTGAATGGTGTAATGCAAGTTGAGAGCAGTCTATTTTAAATTATCGTCATAAATTCTTATAGAGATCTCAGTGGCAGAGATTTTCCAATGACAGACAATTTTTATCGGCGTGAAAAGCTTAGTTATGAAAATTGTGATAAAAATAAAGTAAAGTGAAGGTAATTAGAGATAAAGTTATGGTATCTTCTTTTGGAGACCGTTTCGTCTTAAAATGGTTTTAAGTCACTGTTTTGTACTACTTATTTTTGAGGATATGATAAGTGTACGTAGTAAGGAAGTTGCATTGATAGCGTGCTAAAATACTCGAATATCGCTGTTATCAAGAAGTTGGTAAAGAATTCAGCTCTCTCCAAAGATTTAAGAATGTTTTAATACTGAAGAATTGTGGAAAACTGCCAAATAATCTACTTGATGGTACGTGGTGTGACACTGCAATCGAATTCAATGCCACATTGGTGCCGCGTCGATACCCCGTCGATGCCGCGTCGATGCCGCGCTACAGCCGCATTCCTACCGCGCTGCTAGCGACAACTGAAATCGCTTAAGAGCTTAGTGAGTTCCCACTGATGGGATCGAAGAGACTTAGTAACTCGTACGCTGTTAACTGTCGCTGATTAACAACGGGAAGTATCAAGAGCAAAAAAGAGTGACTTGGATTCGTGATGGATACAGCCACATACATCAAACATGTTATGTACTCGTAGATTATTTAATGATGAATTATATTAACCGAAAAAAATTAAGTATACAACATTTGCACATCGGGCATACAAAATAACAAATTAAAGTACTATAATTTATACACCAAACCGACAAAGTTACCAGACTAATTGAAAGATCCTATAAATCAAATTCAAGCAAAAGTTTTTTAATTACTTAAGTAGTCTATGTTGCCGGTTATACCTAAGTTCATTAGATGGATTTAAACTTTTTATTTATTACTGAATTTTCTCTAAAGACATTGAAGAAACAGAATGGGCATAATTTTCAACAAAATACGCTTTTTAAGCATATTTCATCCTTCAGAAACTAGCAAGTATCTTCGGCAAGAAAAATACCTATCGGTTTTCCATCGAATACAATCTATACGAGTACATTTCATATATAATGGTTTGAACCCAATAGTGCCCGCTACGAGTCTCTGATTGTCTATAAGGAGGCCTAGAATCCTTGCTGCTTCTTCTTTCAAGACCACTCACCGTAGAGATTTGTTAAAGCGATGGCATAATTAATTGACTTTCGAGGAGTGTTTGTAAAAAAACCTAGAAAAAATATTTCATTCGTTCATATTATTTAGCTTAATACGCTGCTGCAACGCAGTTCGCTGAAGTTAGTGGACACACGGTATCAATATCGCTAGTATTCATTCGTAGTATTCATACTGGCGTGAGTTTCTGTCCGATATGGCTCAACGACTGATATTTAGAGTTCGCTACCGGCACCGAAGGCTTTACGTGATTTTGGAAGTACGGAAGCGCCCTAAAATGATTTGTCACTTACAGTTAAGTATCTAAATGTCGGTTCGGTATCTGTACGTTTTGTACGTTGTTGCTTACGCGGTAGATTAATTAGGATCAACTCGATTGAATTATGGATGCTTCAAACTGATACAATACCCATCATACAGGTACATAGATCAATTCTCCAAAATTGGAACGTTATACCTAGGGGTCATAAATACATAAATAGAACTCACAGTTTTGTATTTTACAATTGTATCATTTGTATTAACAAGAAAAAGTGGTGATAGTCTAGTGGTTAAGAATTCAGCCTACTGCACGGAGGGTCCGGGTTTGAATTCCATGGCACGCACTTGTGACCTTTAGGAGTTATGATCATAAAATTTTACATTTAAAATGCCACTCGCTATAGTGGCTAAATAAAACATGGTACAGAAACATGCATCCTAGAGAGTTCGCAAAGCTCAAAAGTGTGTGAATTCTGCTAATCCGCACTTGGCCAGCGTGGTGGAGTATAAGCATTAACCTTTTCATTCTGAGAAGAAACCCATGCTCAAAATAGTGGGCCATGATGGTTTGAAATGATGATTGTCCTTGGTATGAATGCCGAGTGCAGACGCCGTTCTATTATTCCATTTACTGTGAATTACTAATACATTGAGGCATAAGATAATGAAAACAGATGATTGAACTTTAATACATATACCTAAATAAATAAGATATTAATCGATTCGATATTAATAGTGAGATTGATGATACCAATATTCACGCATGAAAGAACAACTATATTCATGAGATAAGTTATTACAGATATTAGTTTGAATTGGTTAACTTACGTGTCTGTCTAATAATCTATCTATCTTTGTTATTGACAATATCTCTGTCCATTTGTCCACCTGTCCATCAGTCACTATGTGTTCCTATCTTTTTTGGCGACCTTTTTATAAATAAATAATAAATAAACGCTAACACACTCATACCCCCGCAGTAGGTTACTAGGTACCTGTGTCGCGGGTGGTATGGACTAAACACACCTGGGGGCACGGCAGTGCCCTCGCCAAGTCGAGCGCGAAGCAACACTGCCGTGTCATCCTTTACTGGAACCATTTCGCCGCATTTTTGGGCTCCTATTTGAGAACCTCTGGCTAGGATTAGAACGCTGAAATTCTCATCATCTAGTAAGCTATAATCACACACTAGAAATCCAAAATTTCAAGTTGGTAGATCATTTAGTTCCGAAGTTATGCCAATGCAAAGTTTCGCATTTTCGACACTGACTGACTGACTGACTCAGGATCATCAAAATACAACTGGTACTTCCCGTAGACCTAGAGAGCTGAAATTTGGTACAGAGGTAGAGTTTAACGCCCACATATAGGGAAAACTATCAAAACTGGTATCATAGAAGATCTGGAGTACCAGGTGACCTTGATGAGAAATCGGAATAGCACAGCAATCTATTGACGCTATCGATCAATCAAAATCGATGTCTCGTAAGTCAATCAGTACACGTTAGCATTCTTCAAAAAGAAGTGAAATCCCACCAAAAACATTCTGTAAAAAAACAGCCAAGTCTCGATAGAGCTGTTAGTTTATCTCTAAAAAGTAATGAAATCTCTAGACCAAGTTGAGCCAAGTCTAAGGTTCCTTACTTGCTATTTCTTATTACTATATGTAATGTTATGTGACTTGGTCGTTAACTTGTACCCACTAACGTGTAAAAAATGTTCAACGACCAGTCATATAACATTAAATATAATAATAAGAAATAGCAAGTAAGGAACCTTAGACTTGGCTCAACTTGGTCTAGAGATTTCATTACTTTTTAGAGATTAACTAACAGCTCTATCGAGACTTGGCTATTTTTTTACAGAATGTTTTGATGGGATAGCACATTACAATTACACCCATGACCCGAGTACAAATATTTATCTGTCACATAAATATTTGCCCCGGCCGGGAACTGAACCCGGGACTCCTCGCGTCGCAGGCAGGTTCGTGTATCTTCTCTGAGTCCCGCAAGGGACTCGAGGAATCGCTGGGGCTATGTGCCCCCTTGCGAGGTTGCTCGCGCGGCCCGTTAAGACGGGCCGGTCCTTAGGTTGTAGGGCCTTCCTTCTGAAGGCCCCCATGGTCTCTTTTGGTGGTTATTGGGTGAGAGATTGGCTCTCTCCCCTCCAAGGTATCACTTTCCAGGTTGGCGGCGTTGCTGCCGCGGAGTCTTCGTGAGTGGGTAGATTCTTCACGCCGCCCGGGCGATCAGGCCCTACCGGGTGAATCCCGCTGGTGGGAAGCCCAGCAGGAGCCGATCAGCGACCGGGCGGCGGCTTGTGAAGCCCCGGAGTCAGTCCGCGGGCTCCCCCCGCGCAACTAGCAAGTCGCGCGGGAAAGCCCTGCGGTCAGGTGGTCGAGCGTGGAGCGGCGCCAGATCCCGCAGGTGCGGGAATCGCGACGCTTCGACACGCTCGAACATACGGCGTGCCAGGCTGCTGATGAAGTCATCCAGGCTCTCGACTCGAAGGTCCCTCTGGATGACGGCGTTCCTCACGTATCGCGGAGCGCCGGTGACTCGGCGCAGCGCGATGGACTGCACTGTACGCAGCCTCCGGCGCTGTGGCTCACTCGTCAGTGCGAACCACGCAGGAGCCGCGTACGTGAGGCGGGGTCTAATGTAGGCCTTGTAGACCCCGAGTTTCACCCTCAGAGGGAGGCTCGAGGAGAGCACTGGTCGTAGGACGGTCATCGCGGCTCTGGCGCTCGCAACCGCCTTGTCGACCTGGGGCCTCATGGTCAGTCCTTGATCAATAGTGATCCCCAGGTATGTGGCACGAGGGGACCACTCGATGTCTTGTCCGTTTAGCTTCAGAGTAGGGTCGCGGCGGGTCGAGGGTCCAATCCTCACGGCCTGCGTCTTCCCTACGTTCACCGACAGTCTCCACCGGGCGAGCCAATCGGGGAGGGCATCAAGCGCGCGCTGCATCTTCACGATGGCGTGGGGCATGTTGAGTGACGTGGTAACATAGGCCACGTCATCGGCATACAGGGCGAGCGACGCCCCCCCCTGCCGCCGGGATGTCGTCGGTGTAGCTGGCGTAGCAGGCCGGAGAGAGACAGCTCCCTTGCGGGACCCCGGCCGCGATAGGGCGCTCCGTTGACAGGGCACCCTCTACCGCTACTCTGAAGCTTCTGTTCTGGAGAAAACTGGAGATCACCTTTACGGCACGCCGGGGCGCCGACGACTGCGAGATCTTGTAGAGCAAGCCGTCGTGCCAAACACGGTCGAACGCCTTTTCCATGTCGAGGAACACTGCACACGCGCGTTCTCCCTTATTTAGGGCCGCGGTAACGGTGTGTAGCACCCTCGACAACTGAAGAGTCGTTGAATGTTCCGGCCGGAACCCAAACTGTTCCGGTCTTGGAGTCAAGTGCGGTTGTATATGCGGCAGCAGGAGCTTCTCGAACACCTTGGACAGTGACGATAGCAGTGTGATTGGCCTATAGCTCTCCGGCTTCTTCTGGTCCTTCCCCTGCTTAGGCAGCAGGATCACCTGTCCGAGTTTCCAGATTTCGGGGAAGGCCCCCGTGCGAACTATGCCATTGAACAGGCGCGCGACCGCCCCGAACGTCTTCGGAGGGAGATGGCGCAGCGCCTTGTTCGAGATGGCATCCGCTCCGGGAGCCTTGTTGGGCTTCTCGCAGGCAGGGTCGCTACCAACTAGGCTATAGGGTCGTCAATTTTTTATCTGCATCATTTGAAGATTTTTTGGGTTATATACCTACCCACAGGGTTAAAAAGGAACCGTGTACGAAGCTATACACTTATGATAATGTAAACACATTATCACATTATCATAGGTTTATGGCTTTGTGCGGTCTCGATACTATCAAACTTAAAATTGATAGTAAAGTTGATAGTAAACCAACATAGTTAGTTATTAATGAAATATACAATGACACACATACACACACAGAAACACGCAAACAGGTTTTCAGGGACACGCTAGTTCTAAAAACCCAATTTGCTAAAATCCTAGATGAGGGATTAAAGTGAATAGGTATTTGAACCTGTAAAAGATCCATCAATATATCTTTGTAATGGATTTAAGTGGATCGCTTGAGTCCAGCGCTTGAACCCCGGTAAGTAGGTACCTATCTACTTCGGAAGTCTAATGTTCAAACCTTCGGGTATTTATTTTTATGTATTCATCTATCTATTTATTTATTTATTTATCTGCCATTAATTCATTGCAACAAATGTGGTACACATTGGTTGGTAGAATTTCTTAAAAGTTTATACACATTTGAGCGATAGGTATAGGCATGCAACAGTATGCCTATTTAATTGTGTTAATTAATATATTTAAATACAATTATTGTAACAATAAAAATATGATAACAATAATATCATAAGAATGTTAAGTATAAAATAAACGGAAGTAAATTGAATACGATTAAAAAATAAAAATAAATACATAATATATTTTATATCATACTTGCTCAGTAACTAGGGATTACTATGGTGGAAAGTCTCCTTGTAAGTTGGTGTTTGCAATTCAAGGCAACATTACGTCGCACTATGCTTGAATTGTAATGTTCACATTACAGTTCAAGCTATGCAAAACTCCTTGGTAAACAATCTCTTTTCTTATAAAATGGTAAGAAAACTTTTTACTGAAAAAAAAAAACACTGAACATGGCGGCATTTAATTTCCATACATTTCAAACTATGCAAAACTCCTTGGAACTTGGAGCCGTAAAAAAAAATAGAAAACTATTTACGAAAAAAAATGGAAATGGCGGCATTTCATTTGATCTGAAAGTTTGTGAAGTTTGTTCGTAAAGGGATTTAAGTTATTTACAACAATGTCAAGCACTTCATCAGCAGCAATATTACTATAATTAATTATAATAAGTAACCATTTTTTTCTATTTTTTTCTCTAAATTTGCTAATTATTCTAATTAAAATTTTATTTTGCATTACCAATGTTTTATTTACCTCACAAGAATGATATAAAGTAGAATGCTTACCTCGGTTGCAAGTAGCTATTACACCCTCGAACTATATTCACCCTCGCTCGCTGCGCTCGCTCGTGTGACTAAATATCTCGGGTGCACGCGATCCATTAGCGCCCTATGCGAGCTGCGCTCGCACTGGCGCCAAATTGGATCTTGTTCTGTAATAGCTTACTTACGTCCCTTGTGTAACAATCTACTATTTACTTACCTGATCCTATATTTACTGGTTATTATTATACCAGTATAATATAATCGTATTTGGCCTTAACGAGCAGCGATCCGAATTACTTGGAAATTTACCAGATTCTGGTATTCACGATTGTCGTTGTGGTTTTCATTGCTTTAACGGTACGTGATAGAAATTTAATGTGACTGTGATTACCTCCGACGAAGGTTGTGACGTCAGCGTCGAAATATAACCGATAAATTAAGTCTGACTGAGACGGTTGATATTCACCCAGAAAAAAAATATAAGTGGCAGCGTTCAGCGAAATTATGCTAGATTTATTTGCTGCGATGAGTTAGGTTGACTGAGCGTGGAAATTCGGGAATTAAATGGATCATTTCCACCAAAGTACTAAGTACGTACCATTGCTACATTATAATAATTGTTTTAACAGCAAATGTGTTGGAAAGGTGTGGAGTTGGTTACGCTTTTTAGATGGTATTTAGGTTACGATTTTTATCTTAGTTGGTACCTACTCAAGCGCAACATCGCACCTGCGATCAAATTTAAACTCTAACTGACTGGACCATCCCTAATAATAACTAACATAGGTCCCAATCCTCGCACCACATGGCAGATAGAGGGTGTTCATTTTAAACACAGTACCTAAGTAAAATTTGCTTACAAACTAAATTGAACTGTAAGCATGGGAAATAAATATACCTACTTATTTTTTGCGTGGAGTGGCATTTCATTTTCTCGACGATTCTGACATAGACACCCTAGTCCCTATTTCTCTTGTTCTAGGTAATGTAATTAGGTAATGTATATGTGGGAGATGGTTTTAATTAAACACGCAAATAGACATAAATAAGTATATTCACGCAAATAAATATCAGTGATGACAGTCAATACTATATAGCAATGTTTATTTCAGCAGTTCGTAAACTAGGTATCTAATAGCAACATTAGCATGACGGCATTACAATAGCATAATAATAATATCTTTAATTATTAACAATGTAATTTACAGTGTAAACGTAAAATAGAAATAACATAGTCACCTGACAGTTCAGAGCTCCGTGTGGAGCCGTGCCCGCGATCGGACAACTTCTGAGCCGTCTGTGGCGCTCCGAGCGTTTATAAAGGCTTGCTCGTCAATGGCGGGGAGTTGTATCCGTTTGTACCGGAAGCAGTACTATTTCCGTTAATACTTTAACTTATTTTTGTAACCGGAAATCAATGTTTGAAATCCAAATAAAATACATGCAGCGTTAAAAAAAGAAATTCGAACACAAAATTATTTTATCTCCCACACGGCCATTCTGACGAGCAGCCAATATGGCTCGCGAATAACAATAATAATCTACAAAGTCACATGTGGAAATGACAATTAATATCTTGGTACAATTCCTCTCATGTGAGAGAACAAAATGATCAATTTTAATATAACAAATAGTCGTTCAATTCACATGACCACGGGAAATATTTCTATGGTTCAAATCACATGACCATAATAGTGGTTCAAATCACATGACCATAATAGTGGTTCAATTCACATGACCACGGGGAATATTTCTATGGTTCAAATCACATGACCATAATAAGAGCAATTTTAGTCAAATCGCATGACGACAATGGGTTCAATTTACATGACCCTAAAACAAACTATTTCGCCAAATCACATGACGACAATGGGTTCAATTTACATGACCCTAAAACAAATTATTTCGCCAAACACATTTCTAAGTGTCTGATTGTGACAACGATGTTCGTTGGCCAGACGCTTACGCTGACACAATGCATACACCAAAAATGTAATAAAAATAATAAAAACAAAACTTACTCTAAAGTAATCGCTCTTTTCCCAAGTCGGGTGTTACAATACGCAAGTTATCGTGTAATGCGTATAGCTCATGACCAGTTTTATAAACTTTCACAGTATATCTATCGTTTTCATTTACTTGGATTCTGACAACTTCACACGTCCTCGTGTGATGCCTTTTACTTTAGCTTACAACAAAGCTCCAATTTTATTTTATTCAGCAAAAGCTACTAATTTTAAACGAGACTACAAATTTAATTTGAACAACAAGTTTTTAGATTTAAAATTTCTTTGATTGAACGCCAAGTTTTTATTTTAATTCTTACACTCCCGCCGCGCTGTTTGCGGTGTCGAAGAAACGGCAGAACAAACTTCATACCATTGTAACACTTGTTTAGAGCAAAATTACCAAATTTATCACTAACGCGGCTTGCTTTTAACTTTTAACGCAATACGTCGTCGTACAGTCGTCGTAAAACTGATTGACTCGATCAGCTGTGGTGTCGGAATTTAACTGTAACAATAAACACAAACGAAAGCATCTCTTAAAGCTCGGCCCTTCCTGACCTACTGTAAAGTCATTCTCAAAATCTCAAATTTCGTCTTTACTTTTAATGAAATCATAACAGATTATTTCTCTCAAAGGCCAAAGCTGACATGTCGATCAACACCCATACTCATTCAAATAATAGATAGCTCATTGAAATATTGCAGTGCTCGTACCCTGACCTCCATCTGCACCTGATCATCACACTTATAACCTCCATCCAGTCATAAGTATCAACCCAATAGGCAACCTCTATCCAGTTACCTCCGCATGTAACCACCCAGATGATATCAAAAATATCCATAAAACCAGCTTTTATCAAAAATAATCTTAAAAAGGTTTGTTCGACATGTCGCTTTACTTATCCTATCACATTAACTAGTGGACTTTCTCCAGATTTAATCCCATAATTTTTAATTTTTAGTCAGCTCAAAACATAATAGCTTTTACTCAAAAGAAATTAACTGGTCACCAAGGATTAATCCAAAACAAACTCTACGTTTCTCATAAAAGCTACTTTTCTTAAAAAGTTATCATTTCTCAAACAAGTTGACTTATCGAACGGTACTCAAGTACAATCAGTACTTCTGTCCAGAAATAACATTCAAACCGTATACATAGCTAAGGGCTATACATTTTTCAAAGTAACAACACCATTCAATTACAATTTCAAAAGTTCCGTTCGACAAGTTGACCGAAAACTAAATGTCAAAAATAAAGAAATCTTTGAAATTGAATGAACATTACGTCTTGAAAACAAATTTTAATTCATTTCTCCTTTAAGCTATCAGAATACAAATATTATGACGATACAGATCACCTGTTTCGTTGCGTCCGATCTGCGGCCGCCAGTTACCAGAGCTTCCTCCTTCAATGTCACACGAATGAACTCCAGGAAGCCCACGAGTGCACGCACGCAGCCGTCGATTCGGCTCCAGACAACACATGTGTAACCTGCGTGTGCTGCTGCCTGTGCATCCTCGAAAACTTATCTGAAAACAGAACGATGCACATTGCATCGTCACATGTGAGATTACTTTTAAACTCATTGGTTTCACAAGGCAAATTAAAACCAATCGAAGTGTGCTGCACTTGTAAATAAAATAATTAGGGAACTGATTGTATCCAACTGCTACTTTAATTAAAAATTTCACTAAACTTCCACAAACTGCTATTGTTTTTTTTTCCAGCAAATAGAAAATGACGAAAGATTTTATTTAACAACAACAACAATTATACAAAACCTCCGATATCTTAATTGTTATCTTTTGTCATTGTTCACTAATATTATAAGACACAAGAAAAGGTTATATTTTCACAAGGAACGAAATAAAAATGGAAGTTTTAAAACTCCAACACCAGATGTAATAAAATAAAACTTTATCATACCAAAACGCCGTTTCACTTTTACCTTGTTTCATGTTACCACAACAAGGCGATGTCACCCTTGGTTCCAGACAGGTACCAGACAAGGTCCCGGTCTCCAGCTCCTTATAACCTAGAATCGCCTCCCAAACGCAGCTTAAATCCGACGTAAATCGACTTTATTTACTTCGAAAATATAGTGACTAAAGCGGGCAAGAATCCAACTAATTCGTCTGTAATAACTAACGACAATGTTTTGGATCATTAGATAACGCTCACACAATATTTAAAATTAATAATGAACTACGCGGGTATTTAGAGTACTACACAAAACAATAAAATGTGATTTACTTTTAAAACGACGCAACAAAATAAGCTGAAATCGAACACTTTTTTTTTTTAATTAATGGCTCGATAAATGTCACTATAGTGAGATTACTCGAAAACATTTTGTCACATAGTAAATAAAACTTTGAAAATTGTATTGTGTTTCACTTTTAAAACAACGTGAACTAATGAGTAACTAATTCGATCGACGTCACCAATGAAAAACCAAACCGTTCACTTTTTAAAAACTAGCTTACGCTTTTATTGTTATTATTGTTGTAGGCTTTTATTATCGTTGTAGGTACTCGATAAATGGAATAAATACTTCGTCAAGTTGAGCACAAATAAAGCAACCATTTTGTGTGTGTTTATTTTTTTTTCCAATTAATCCTTTTCAGCGATAAGCGGTGCACCAAATTATCAAAAACTAAAATAACTATCACGAACATTACAAGTTTGATAAAAGTCACTGCACTGTGCGTCATATCTCGTTATCAATTAAAAATTCTACCAACACGGAATGCATAATAAAATGCCTGACTTTAAAACGTTTGTTTTTATTTTTCGACCAGACTACAAAATCTAATCTATGTACCCCCTTTATCTTTAACAATTTTATGAACGTAGATTAATTATTATTGTAACCAAATCACAAATGGATTGCAAAACAACATTGATAACAAAATCGCCACTAATTCATTACACGTAAGTTCTACAGCCATGAGTCAAGTACCATCGTCGTTATCATAACCAAAACTGTACGCGTACTCTACCAAAATAACAAGTTAAAGTTTATTGAAACTGAAACTTCCGAGTACGAATGACCTCTATCGCCACGGCTCTCCCGCCGAACAGTACGCATATCCATCTCGTGGATCGCACGTGTACAGCATTCCTGCTGCTACACGATACGGTCTAAATAGACCACGACCTCCGCCAGAGTTAAACGCACACCGCGCACCCACGGACTACTCGAGTTTCCTCGAGAGACACCGATTTCTACTGGGCTACGACTACGAAATAACTACTGGTACGGTCGAACTCACTACGGCCGATAGAGTCATTCACGGGTCGCACGGATTCTTCCGTGGTCTAACTTGGACCCGACCAACCGAACTAAGATTCATCACTATTACTCGACTCAAATTTACTTTTTATATCACAACACTTCAAATGATACTTAGCCCTTGGGCATTCTAGCAAACTAACCACAAATCTACCCACGTTAAACTTCAACAAAATGATCGCATGATAAAAGTGTGTTCCGATGTTATAATACTTGGTTAAATTACACTAAAATCAAAGGGTGTAACTTTCCCTTCATAATAAAAACATAGAGGTCATAATAAAAACGATTTCTTTTGTTTTTCAGCGATTAAACATCAAAATAAGATTACAATGAGGAGCGATTTGTTTTAATTACGGAGCTGCGTTAAAGGATTTTATCACCGGAAATTGATGTCTTTATTTTCACTCACGATTATCAAATAAACTACACACACACAATATAGTTATACAAAAATTAAAATTTAAGCAATGAAATTGTATCACCTCAGACGTAATGGAATAAAAATAATGCCATACCCATACTCGCCATCTTACTTAGCTTTACCAAAATTCGACGCCACATTCCATCCATGTCATGTGAGATGAAATGGCACATGGCAACTCACTTGCCATTTATGGATCCAGTTATCTGAAAACCTGAAATACTGACAACCCACAGTGAGTTCTTTATCCCAACTTCTGATGTGGGAGATGGTTTTAATTAAACACGCAAATAGACATAAATAAGTATATTCACGCAAATAAATATCAGTGATGACAGTCAATACTATATAGCAATGTTTATTTCAGCAGTTCGTAAACTAGGTATCTAATAGCAACATTAGCATGACGGCATTACAATAGCATAATAATAATATCTTTAATTATTAACAATGTAATTTACAGTGTAAACGTAAAATAGAAATAACATAGTCACCTGACAGTTCAGAGCTCCGTGTGGAGCCGTGCCCGCGATCGGACAACTTCTGAGCCGTCTGTGGCGCTCCGAGCGTTTATAAAGGCTTGCTCGTCAATGGCGGGGAGTTGTATCCGTTTGTACCGGAAGCAGTACTATTTCCGTTAATACTTTAACTTATTTTTGTAACCGGAAATCAATGTTTGAAATCCAAATAAAATACATGCAGCGTTAAAAAAAGAAATTCGAACACAAAATTATTTTATCTCCCACATATAGGTACTTAATTGTACTGGAGGGCATCGGAAGGGTGGTTGCTTACTATTTTAAATCCATAAATTAATATAACATTCTTATACGTAGCCCTTGATGAATGCACGAGGAGATCGCAGTTGGTACGAGTTTTCTCTGTTACTGTAATCGACCGTCTCAAAAAATCAAAATGTTGGGAAACCGTGTTTAAAGTTTTGCATCATAGTACTAGTTGTAAGAAATGAAACAAACGATCGTTCCTTTTTTCTCGCTCATATTGGTCAAAATTGAACGGCTGTCGAATTCCATAACATAGGTATTATTCTTTTCGCATTGTTATATCGTTTTATCACAAAAACTAAACCCCAATTTTCGACTTATTTCTCTTTTTTATTAAGCAGTATAATGCTATCGCGTATTTTTAATGAATCTTTGTTACTTCAGGAATAATGTAGTTAGATAACCATCGAGTCTCTTCATCAATGTTTTTTCATTTATGAGATTTTCAGACTAGTACATTTCTAATTAAAAGTAGGTACTCTAATAATATTAAATAGAATTTTTGTATTAAATGAAAATTAATGAACATGTAGAAAATTACTTTTAATGCAATAACCATTCAACATAGTGTAGTTATAAATGCCTTTTATACAGAGAATTAAAATGACTAATACCACTTGCGTGCTACTTAAGTACTTATATTCCGCATAAATACATTAAAAGGATTTATAACGCGTCTGATATTCACAAAAGAACAGCTCTTTAATTGTGATATGCATGGCAATTAAGCTGGTGAAGATTTTATTTAAATATAAAATTTTATAATTATGTGAATTATAGCCGACACCCTACAAATGAACCTTAAAATTGAACCCATTGCCCATGACTCAGGCATTAAAATGATAGTTGCGATGCTGCCTTGCCGGCCAGAAAGAATAAAGATGAGAAAGCCAAAGAAGGAAAAGGAAAGGAAGAAGAAGGAAGAGGTAAGTACTGGATGGACATTAGTCTTGAGTACTCCTGAGGTACCTTTAAGATTAAAATAGGTGATACAATGGACCTCTGAAACGAGGGACACGACATCGTAACCATGTCATTTGTTCAGTAAGTTGATCAGCAAGTTTGTTTGTTCAGCACTATCCATACCTAATGTGGTGGAGGGAGCCGACTTTGAAAGTTGTCTTCGTATGTGTGTGTGTAATATCTTTGTATGTATTAATATTTGTGTATCAAGACATTGTGTCCATAAGTAAAAATTGTTATTCTGTACAGAAATCAATAGTCAAACAAATTCCTTCCATTAATAGAGTATAGATAGATATGTAGTAAAAAGATTTAATTACTTTCTAAATCACAATTTTAAAGTATCAGGAAACTTTAAATTTTCAGTAGTTGCTAATAGTAAATAAATATTTAAAGTAAACATTTAAATGAATTTATTAAATATTTAAATATGATATCCTACTTCTATTTACACACAAGTCCTGATAGCTTTCAATTTACCAATTGTAATAAGTTATCCAAAGGTTAACTCTAGGTATTAATTGAACTATGAGCGCACATGATAAAGTTGTTTTTAGCGGGGAATGGCAGTTCGATATCCACGGCAACTCCACTATAGATTGGTCACATCTGTTGTCTGTTGTTGACGGGTGGTACTGCCTGCTCATTTACCATTTCCTTAAGAGAACTGATTTAATTCCCAACCAAACCAAAGTTTTCAACCCTTTATTCGTTTTAAAATCAAATTCTGTTCCAATTTAATTAATAGAAACCTTCGAATGTGGCTTCAACCCTTAACAAGTTATTAGGTACCTAGGTATACCTATTAAAAGTTGAGACAGAAAACAAATATTGTTTTTAGTATTTCTAATAAAATGTATATTCGACAAACTATACGAGTATTGTGTTTACCCACCAGTGTTTCAATCAAACTTTTTACCCAACAACAATAACTAATACCCTATAAGTAAACCAGATGAAAGTTTTGCTAACGATAAGTACCTACATCTTATTTGTATTACGAAACAAAATGGTCTTAGTAAAATACAATAATAAAAGTACAACGTAGGTACACAATAGTCGTATGTTAAATATTAAATATCAATATGATCAATTGGAATAAAATGTAATTTTTACTCTTTTCGTGTACAATAAGTATAAGCTTATTTTACCGAACCAACCGAACTTGTAGCAAACGAACAATACCTACTTGTACATAATGTTGAATATTAACCATTAAACATACATATTACATAGATGAGAATAGATCATAATATATGATCATATTGCGAGATCCAACCAATGAGGGTAACCGCGTGTGGATTCGCCGCTAGAGGCCGCTAGTGTAGAGGGTGGTCTGCCTGTCACTTCTCTCTTGTCTATTCACTGAATAGTATTCAGACAAGTGTCACTTGTCAATGTTTATGTATGGGCGGGCTTTGACAGCATGACCGCCGTCTGCAGTGGCGCCAACTGGTGAGCACAAAAACGGTTACCCTCATTGGGTGAAAACACCTGTATAGAAATTCATGATCGTGAATATTCAAAACAACGGTACACACTCATAATCCTGCACCAGTATTCCGTGGGTTGTTGGTGCTATGTACATAGTATACAATATTGTAGGTACAACACGTCAAACAATACAATACACACATACTGCCTGCGTCGGTGTTCCCGTCCGATTATGATTTAAGTGTCTTCAAGAAAAGAGTGAATAGGCTTCTAAGTTAGTGCGCTTTACCACCCATGACTACGTTGCTGCTTTCCATCAGGTAGTAGGTGTAGTCAAGCATTAACTTATTTAAAGTAAAAAAAAAACTTACAAGAACACACCCACACCCACGCCAAGAGTAGAAATATCCAAAGGTAAATTTATAATTTTTTCCGCCTCACTGGGATCAAAACACAGGTTCCTTGGCAATATAAACCGTATTCAGGTAAGTTTTTTTACTTCGTGAAGAATTACTTGAAAAATCTCAGTGTCATAGCGCATTGGAAATACCTTCTAAACGTAGGTACACTAACAATACCTATTTGTGTGACTAAAATTGTACTTGGAAATTGGACAGGTTCAATAGAGCCAATATTTTCTTGTTTGAACTTACGAAATATTTGTAATATCCTGAAAAAGGATTGAAATGATACAGGAAACAAATAAGATCATATCGATATTACCTACTATAAACTTGTTCTCTATATTTTCAACGTTATGAGAGAAATATCATCTTATTTACTTATGGTATGCTTTGCTGAGTTCGGCCTTTATACCCTCTTTCCAAGCCCTCTTTAGTATCTTATTACGCGTATTATTTATCTAGGTATAGCGTATAAAGTTATGTATTTTGACAATATTTGTTTTTTTTAATATTGCTCACACTAGGATTACCACGCAAAGACGCCACACATGCAGATTACCACACCAAAAACAGATATTAAACTCATCGTTTCCACCTCGACGAGTATCGAATCTAGGACCCATTAAAGGCAGTCTGGCATGATGACTATTACGATAGAGTCGTCGACCACAGTCTGGCAAGGTGACTATTGCGTGGTCATATTGTAGAGTGATCGTCACCTCATATTATATTACTCAACAAAGTAACATTTTACGAGTATTTTATCCCAAGTCGCAATCGAAACACCGAAAAATACATAGATATAAGATAAAAATAAACATTTTATTTTATAATTAATAAAATCATTAACGTTATGTTAATGAGTATGTCTGTAGTAATGAAGTTTCCTTTTAATCAAAAAATATATTTGAAAACTGTTTCGGTAAACAGAGGTCGCGTTTAATTAAACCCTCACTTCAACTAAAATATTTAAATACCATTTGGTCGCTTTTATGTTATACGAGTACACTTATGGCGCTGCAATCGCTATTGTTTCCAAGCAGTATAATACATTTCAACTTACCTACTAAGTATAAACTAAATTAGCCGCTGTTCATAGGATTAGTTAAAAGACCACGTCTGTATTGCAGTTATAGTCAATAAACCCTCAAATCAGTTGGTATTTCCGCCTCACTATTTATATGATATCCGGTCCCTGAACCCCTAAGGTCGAAATCCCTTTGTGCAACTGATGTGCCATAAAAATAAAATAGTAAGAGCGCTTCGAATATAAAATCTCTAATCTAGGACCTTTATCACTTGAGGCCACGTGTGATCGTTAACAAGAAGTGGATCATTAACTGAAACGAGGGATTATTTTCGATCAGTAAAACTTTATATTCACATAGTAAAGTAGGTACATATATAATACCTATATGTCGTTAGAAAAACCAATTTGTCCTCTGCTGCGTTTGTTGAAATTTAAAAATAATAGGTAAGTATTTTAGGACTGAATGCTAATTAAAATGAGTATATAAGAAAACTTTTGTAATAGGTAGTTGTGTAATAGGTAGTTGTTTTATCAGCAATTGTAGGTATTCTATGGTATTCTGGCTTGAAAAGTGATATGGTTTACTTTTTAGACTTGATTGTCGTAGTCTTCGAAGGTAGCAAGTAACACATCTACGTCCGAACTAAAGTGTACTACCTGGACAAATTACTTACTTTTACAGTCCCTGTATACCCTGATTGTCATAGCGAAATTACCAACTATCATTCTAAATAAAACCCTCTGCTTACTGAAGTATGTGACCATTTTAGCCTGATTAAGTATTGTTCTGTGTCACAGTTGTATTATCCCCAAGGATTTCTACTTATCTGGCTCCAATAAATATGGCTTATCTTTGAGTTATAATGCTAAGATAATAAGGGACTCGACTAATACAAAATATTAAAATTAATATACCTACCTAATGTATTTATTACTCAAGTGCCTAATAATTTAACCATTTATATTACTAAACAAAAATGCCTATAGTATGTGAGTTCCTACGTAAAGTATTTTGAGCTTACCTACTTAAGACAGAGATGGGCCAATTTAATCATGAGGACTAATTATAATTAAATCTAGAGCATTTTAAATAGATGAAGTTTAGGTACATCTGGAGTCACAAAATGTTTCCGCCAAGATCCAATACTGACAATGCACCTTTTGCGCGCTTCCTCCAGCATCATATCAAACATCATCGGTTTACTTTTTTAGGGTTCCGTACCCAAAGGGTAAAACGGGACCCTATTACTGAGACTTCGCTGTCCGTCCGTCCGTCCGTCCGTCCGTCCGTCCGTCTGTCACCAGGCTGTATCTCATGAACCGTAATAGTTACACAGTTGAAATTTTCACAGATGATGTATTTCTGTTGCCGCTACAACAACAAATACTAAAAAACAGAATAAAATAATTATTAAAGTGGGCGCCCATACAACAGACCAGATTTTTTTGGCGTTTTTATACATAATGGTACGGAACCCTTCGTGCGCGAGTCCGACTTGCACTTGGCCGGTTTTTTAAATACATGATAAGCTCATTTGCATTATCCTGCTGATATTATTTTAATTGGTAATCTTGATTTTCCTTTGTACATCTCCGATAACTATTTGGTCAGTTTAGACAAAAAACAAAGTTGAATCTACAAAGAATTATAAAATATCTAAGAATCATATTTAAGTAGGTAGGTACTCCGTTAGATTTAAGACACTTAATTAAAAAATATAAACATTTTTGTAGATTATCTGTTTCGTAACGAGTAAAAATACCTTTCGATTATTCTTGGTTTAGTTCAGATAATATTACACTAGACTTAACGCCTAAGAAAATATATTAACAAGCGTTCGAAATACACATTTTGTTAATACTTTAGGTTAAGGCGCTCAAGAATTTGGTATCCGTATAATGGCTTGTGTTCAACCCCTTAATGCCCCACTGCTCATCACGGGTCTATACTCATTATGAGGAGACCAGATTGCTGAGGTTGTCTACCTATGTAATTTCGTTAAGGGGCAGAGGCAGCTTTTATTCCATTCTTTTTATTAAAAAGCACTAACACAGCGTAAGTGTAAAAATTAAAATAAAAAATGATTGCAAAGGTCCCATTTTGAAAAAGGAAGTAGAAATCCTAGGGGATTTAGATTTTTATAACCTGAAGGACGGACGACATAGATAACGATACGTTAGACCATGATGACCACTTGGTCGTAATCACCTACCTATATCTATAAATAATATAAAATACATCAACGCGGGGTCGCCATGTAATGTCGGCCCTGAAAAATTGCTAGTAAAATTTTGGTATATCGTGTCGCATTAGATGTATATACCTGCAATTTTCAGCTGAGATCAAAGGATTTTCAGTACATTAATATGAAAGCTAAACCGCCTGACCTAGACACCCGTCACTTAAAGGCCTACTGCTAAAATAATTTGTGGCGACTGCGATAGCTTTTTAAATTTACTGCTTATCGATTAGTTACAATTATTTCAAGAAATGCTATCCATATTCTAGCGCGAATCTTTGTGCATTAATCCATTGACTTCCAGCGAAGTGAACGTACTATGAAATCATGACAGCTTCGACTGCCGTTGGAATTAACGAAGCGTTACAGCTTTGACAGTTTGGAATACAACACGTATTTGTCAAAAACTTCTCATAGGTACCTAATCATTTGCGAAGGTGTGTCCACTTGGAGGTTCGGGTATTCATGTGAATGTGAGTGAGCGCCATTAGGTACAGTTATTAGTGTCAAAGTACAAAAAATAATAAGTAAACGAGGTAGGTTCTGATTATCTACCCTGGAATTTCACGCACAAATTTTCTCATATTGCGACGTGAGATATCGCAAACACCCCACATGGTGACACCACGGAGCCTGAAACATGCTATCGAACATTTCTACACCGCTCACATAACATAATCATCACATAACATAATTTAGGTGGTAGGGTCTAGAGCTCACCCGGGGAAGTATACCACCGCCTGCCACGGTAGTACCATTCCTACCGTGTAATAATTGATTTAAGAGCAATTGTGTTCCGGATAGGAAGGTGTGACTCATAGAGTCTAGTTCTGGGTCGGTCACAGTTGTCATGGGCGGCAGCGGAAGGTGGTGCTGCATGTTCGTTTGCTATCTTAATTCCATAAAAAAAAAAAAAACTCGTAGAAGCTCCAACAGTGACGCAGTTAGGGCTCGGCCGCCCTAGATCTATGGCCCTAGAAATGTCTCATCTAGCGGGCAATCTCATTTTACCAAATTGCTAGGTCTGTACACAATAAGATTTGTATTTCAATTATAGAACGTTTTCGTTGTAACTTGAATTTAGCTCCTGCTGTGTTAAATTGGCGTAATTTTGTGGGTAGATTTGCTAGGAAATATTCGGGAAACTTGCACCAAAAACCACTTATGTTTGCAATTTTGGATCTATTCACAACAGACGCTACTATTAGATGTCTGTGACTTGGTGTGGAGCAACGTTTAGGTAGGTACCTATTCTCATTTTCTTTTAAAGCGATACCGAAATTAACGTGTTCTATACACGTAATTTCGTGATTCCAGTGCCAATTCAATAAGACACCTACACCATTCGCGTAGTGCTAGAGGTTCGTTTTCAAACATAAATTAGATTTAGTATTTACTCGCGTAACCTATTTATCTGAAATCTTGGCAATGTTAAGATACAGTTTAAGGTTAGCGGGTAATTTTATTAGAGGCTTAGATGTTCATTTTATTCGAGAGAAATAATTGTCTACATCACATTACATACACTTTTCGACTTTGTAAGACGCTGTCTCTGTCACCCACACGCTGTGAATGTGTACTGTCTGGAATTAAGAGTTCATAATAAGGGAGCTGGGGCCTTATTATGAACTTACAGGTAATAAGGCGCTGTCTCTGTCACACACTGAACTGAACGTAAACTGTCTGGAATTAAGAGTTCATAATAAGGGGGCTGGACTATGAAAATAATAGTTACAGACGCGACAAAAGATATGGCTTATAAAGAGTAAGTAGGTAATATTTTAATTTAACGCGCCGGTATTTTGTTGATTTATGTCTTGCCATTTCGCAAGTAAAAACTACATAGTAATATGCCTACAATGTTCGCACACCACTTGAAACATCCTACAGATTACAGATAGCCATATCGAAATGCATAATTCCAAGCACCATAAACACGTAATACTGTATCATAGGAGGTAACGCATAGGTTATTGTGCATTTTATGGTGCAACTGCAAATTGTTTACGATGCAAAATAGTTCTAAGTGAGCGCTGGAATTAGCAAACAATGTTTGTTTGATGTTAGTCGTTTATAGTGTACATTGTACACGTACACGTACCGTGATCGAAAAAAGTAGGTACACTCTGAAATAATTAATAATAATAACGCTACACACTCATAGCCCCACACTAGGGTATCCTGTATCGCGGGTGCCATGGACCACACACAAGACAAGGACACACACCCAGACCGAGAACGGAAATTTAAACTCATCATTCAAATTTCCGCATCGCTGGGAATCGAACCAGGACCCTCGGAACAGCGATCCGGCGTGTTAACCATTGCGCCATCCGGGTCGTCAGTGATTATTGAAGTGATTATTTATCATGGTATATTGCAAGAAAAAAATCCATGGTAGGTATTTAGAATTGTTTAGATGTAATGACCATTTTTTATTTACTTAGTTTTACAGCACGGTAAGTACAGTAAAATTTACTTGTAAGTAAGATAATTTTACAGCACAGCAAAATACAACCAGACAAGCAAACTAAAAACAAAATAGCTTCTCCAAACAACTAGGTAATATTGTTATACTTTTTGTCTGTCAGACACTGCAATGTGGAGATAAAATTTGAAATAAATTAGGGTGTCGAACTTGCACTAAATACTTACTGAAACTACTCGCATGTTATGATCACTTTCTATTTCAGAATATAAAAGAGTTTTTTTGAAGCAAAAGATCCGTTAAAAGGTTATTTCATAAGTATCTTTTCGACACTTGAATTTATTGGTTCAGCTTTTACTCGTACCTACTTTATATTTAATGTTAAATGTGTTTTTGTTACTGAACCTTGTTATTACAAAAAAATCTCATCTCTATTTTTTCTACAATCACAACGCATCTACTTTAAAGTTTAAGCCTTTAAAGTTTCTGTCAAGTAGGCATTATATAAAAAGCACGAGTATCGTGAAACAAGCGGTTCAAAAGAAGTTTAAATGTTGTTGCACTTTGACTGTGACCTGGGGACATTCTTATCTTCTTTTAAATAAATATTATTAACCAAAAAAGTGTTTACAGCCATTAAGCAAAGAAGTTACACGGTATTTTGTTAAAAAAGTAAGTAGTTATAGAATATTACTTTTATTTAAACAATAAATAACTACATTAAATTTGTTTTGCATTTTAGGAAAACGATTCATTTGAAATTGGTTTTGAAAACAACCAAGCCCAGCCAAGTCGGTGAGTGCAAAACAAAAAGCTCTTTAGCTGCGATTCATACATTATTACTCTAAAAAACGTCTCAAAACAACCGGCAACATAATTTTCTTAATTGCCACTTAGCGCCTGTCAATTTCCTCTATGGAATTAAACCACATAGCTTTATGTCGAAAGTAAGCGAACAAAGGACGAGCTTAATGCTTAGAGAATTGCCTTGCAGACACCCCTGGAGCCATGGGGAGACCAATAAAGGCAACGTTTATTAGCTTAATGTAATTGTTCTTTAGGGAATCGCCGATAAATTGGCGGAAGGCTTTTCAGTGAACTTGATAACTGATACACAAGGACGTCAGTTCCAAAAACTCAGAAGTCTGTACGTACTGTCTTATTAATAACCGCATTGTAAGCTTAAAATTATTTGTCCCTGTCATATGACTTTGTAAATACGTCTCTCAAAGGCAACGAAAAGACAAAAACTTTTAATCTTGGACATGTTGGAGTAACTTTACACTACGTTAATTAATAAGGCAGGTAAGTTTTATAAGTTGTAATTAATATTATTTCATTCGATATCTAAAGAAGGCCAAAGTCATTAAGATATTGGACTATCACAATATTGTACTTATTTAACTTATTACTTAATTTATTTCAAAGAAATTCACAAACAATTCCAATAAGCTGATTTTCAGATTCACGGTAATAAGCGCATAGGCAAGCAAACGAAAAAAATTAATAAATCATTGAGAATGGACTTACAGAATTTATAAAGACACATAATATCGGTTCTTTTCAAAAATCTTTTATTTGCAAACGTCTAACAACTGTAGTTATACGAATATAATCCCCGAAGCAAAAAGAGGGGTGTTATAAGTTTAAATTGTCCGTCTCTTTGTGTGCCCGTCTGTGGCACCGTAGCTCTCAAACAAACAGACCGATTTCGATGCGGTTTTTTCATTCGAAAGCCAGTTTACTTGTGGTAGAATTTTGTTAAGTTTGGTAGAAATCGATCCAGCAGTTCATATAGTCTTTCCCAAAATATTGTAAGATATTTTTTGGCATAATAATTAACTAAAATTTTTGGAAATCTAAGGTGTTTGATAATCATCAGTAAACTAAAGGTTTTTCTAAATCAAGTTTAAATTATATAGTTATTACATGATACACGTGGATAGCTTTGCAATACTCTCAATCTACTTCTTCATACCTAATAATATGATATTAAGTTTCCGGGAGAGTATCTGATGCACTTTCCGCGTGATTGGATTTTCTAGGCTCAGGAGAGATATCTTCATCTGAAAACATCGTTATGCTGTGATATTATGTTATGATTCAGCAGTCCATGACAGGAATGGTAATCTTTCCAACAAAGTAGAACATTCAGCTACATGTAGGTACTATAATATTATGAATTTGAAAGTCTCTCTGTCTTTCTGGCTATGACGTTTCCACGACTAAACCACTGGACTGTTTTAGGTGAAATTCGGATTAAAATTAGAAGAAGACCCCAACACTCTCCAAAGATTATCTTATCTCATGACATGCAATTAAATTGGTTGACCCCGCCCTATATCAACTAAATAAAATCTCTTCCACCCGTAAAATCTTATCTTTCCAAACGTCAGACAGTTTGACGCCATTGCGATGATCATTCTTTCAATGCGCTTTGTAACTCACGCCACCAAAATACTTCGTTGCACATGGGTTTTCAACAAAGATGTCAAGTTGTCCAATTCTCTCGTTTAAAAACTGACCTTAACTCCAATGAATAAGAACGTCGATAACTTTTAGAAAACGAGAGGTTGCTTGATTTCTGTTCATTGTTGTTGATGCAATCTCGATTTTGGAGCGAAGTAAATAAAGTTGCATTTAGAATGTTGATGACAAGCCATAGTGGGGGAAAGGAGGCTCTATCGTCGCGCACGCAGCCAAGCAAGCAACAAGCACGTAGTAAGAGCCAGTGTGACGCGAGCGATACGAGATACATTACGTACGTGGTTTTAACGGTTTACTCAAACCGAAACAGAACTACGAAGTGAAAGTGTCCAATTGAAAACATGCCAATCGTTTGTGTAAACAGTTCATAGAACGCCGAGGATGTATCTGAACTTGGATTGCAAATAAACGGTAGGTCAAACGGTGATTCCGTGTTTCTAAAATGTTGTTTCTTTACAGTACACGCTAATAACGTCTTTAGGCTTATGGATTAAAGGCTATCGTTGCATGATGTGCCGCGTTCGATGATTTATCAGCTCGATATTCGATTGAAATGACTAATGGCTAATAAGATGAGTCTTTGATGTATGTAGCTACCATTTTTATTTACTTTTGTAGTAACTTAAACCAAAAGTTTGTAAATGAAATCTAAAATGAAATAAAAAGTAACTGTGCATTTGTTTATATACTGGCCTCAGTCTGAATGCTATCAGGTGTAGAAGACAAGTAGCACCTCTTAATTGAGGACACCTGAATACTCCAGCATACTGTTTCAAAGCGGTTTGGTGGAAAGGATATATAGATCGAAAAACTTCGATCACCCAAAGTCCGAAGATCTGAAGGAATAATCTTGCTCAAATAAATCTGTTCTTAGTATAATATCTTTCATTATTAATTTCATAATATCTTTCATTACTCATTTACCTGATAGAGATAGATAATTACCTATTTCATCAGCATCGTCATTGTACTTGCAGATCCGCGGGAATTTTATGACGTCATTAGTCAATAGCGTGTTGGGTATTCGAATATACAATTTATAACTTCCGTACACGTGAAGGCTAAGTCCGGATAGAAGGTAATTTGCTACTTAGTCATTTGTCTCAAACTAAAACTAATGCTAATGACCTTCATTTGTTCAGTCAATTAGTTAATTTGGTACTTAAATATAAGTTTTAAGATATGGCTTCGACAGTAAACGTAGAACAAACTACTACGATATCAAATAGAAGTGAAAAATTCCTAACAACCTATTTTTTGTCATGTAAATTTAGCTTACTCGTTTAGGTATTACTTTCCCTATAGGTACATTGTTGTTGATATACCATCATGTCTACATTTTGTTATATGTTTTTCTGTAATGAATGTCTACCCACCTATAGGAATCTACTTAATATTTCCCTAAATTAGATTTTTTTATTTCTTGGTTGTGATAAAGCTTACACCACTAGACTACCACACATGACTGACATCGAAATTAGTGGATGGTACAGATCTTAGCAAGCACCAACATGAGAAGCCTGATGCTATTATCTTAGTTATCGTACTAGATGTACCATTAGCTGATAAAGTTGGCTTGGACTCAAAGATAGATCCAAGCCAATTCTCATCAGATCATCAAATACTACTTAAACTTCCAGTTCCTTTGTCCAATATCTCTGTTTGATACAAACATGTATGATACTGGTTAATCGATTGGTTAATAATAACCAGTATCATAAATTGATATCTGGCCATTGTTCCTCGAATTTGGATTCGAATCATGTTTGCAACTTTCATGGTGGATTTTCAAACGTTTGTTTCTAAGGTGGTACTCAACTAAAATAAATCACTGCCACTTTGAGACTGTACTATACTTACTACCACTCGAGACTATCATCTGGTACATAAATAATCCTGCCATTACGAGAGCAGGAATAGTGGGCCATTGCGTCATTCATTCGTCAGCAAGGACTCCTTCCAAAGAGCACCGTTAGCCATGGATAAGTATTAGCTAGAATGGACCCATTTCACCTTAAAATCCTCACAATTTATCCAATATTTAGGGTTTCGTAACTAAATCCATTAGTGGATAAGCAGTTGATACTTCATTTACTGACCTCTAAATAGATATTTCCTCCAAAGTCCTGTTATTTTCTATAGGTACTGTACTGTGCTTCTTACTTTATTTCTGTCAGATTAACTGTGATATAATTAAGATAAATTATACATATATACATATAATTATACATACATATATACATACATACATACATACAATACAAGAATAATTATAAGTTGTGCACTAACATGTAAATTGACAACCTTACAAGCAAAAAAAGATATTTTTATTAAACATAATCTGAGCATTATTTAAATTATCTCCAAGGTTTAAACGTTGCCTTGTTACAGTTTTATAATAACAAGCTGACCTACCAGACGTCGTTGCACCGTGTATTCTATATTCTAACGGAACTTTAAATTTTATATAGGCACCTTTAGTAAATGCTTTATTTAAATTTATTTGAAGTTTTTCTGATCTCGTAGTAAAAAAAAAAAACTAACAGCGCCACCTATCAGTACCAGTAGTAAATCTAAATAGATACAGGATAGAAGAATAAATGACCCCACTGAGCAGTTGTCATAAACGTATTCCTATTCAATTTCATCTCTTTACCCTTCACTAGCTTTTTGTTAGTAGCAACATCATTAGTTCTGACGACGAAAGAATATTATCTATCTCATTATTTTTCTTCCCAGCATGCTTTCTATAAGGCATTTTAATGAGTTTCAAATGACATTCTATCAGCTGACCCAACAGTCCCTGTGTATTTACATACCGTAAGAAAATTGAGTCGAGATCCAAATTCCTAAGTATATGTACAATTCTCGGTATTTGTCATAGATAGTTTTTTACATATTTTGTTATTTGGACATTTATTGTGACTATATTTTGGCTTATTTCTGAATAAATTACTATTTAAAATTTAGCTATAAATTATGTAGGATAGGTATTAGTTGAACGGTTCCGGTCGATAGTAACAAAGCAATGAAATTCCTGCATCACTGATCGAAAATTTAAAAGACGATCTTTTTCTTTGTCTATGTTTCAAAAATTAAGAACAAGTGTCAGCTTTTCTTTGAAACGTAAAAAAGTAGAAAACTATTTAGGTACTTAAAAGTGCCACTTTTAGAATTTCATCAAAAAATTGTATACTTAAGAACCTGTTATGAACACAATTCTTCATTATTAGCATCATATATTTTACTGGCTGATGGCTGACGATCACGCTTCGTAAGCTGAACTTTTATTTTTTATAAAAAAAATTTACTTGTAAATGTACTCGTATGAATTTAAGAACTTAAAAAAATGCGTGCCTAAGCTAGAGTATGAAAATGGATGCCAGATTTTTTATTTTTTCTTGTTAAATTTAATGATAGAGAAGGTGAATATTTTTATCATGTTACAGATATTAAGGATTTTGTAAATGATTTAATGTTCAGAAAATTCTTGACGAAAGTGGAGGAAAAAACTTTGCAAACTGAGTGGAATAGACGGCGGTCTGGACCTTCCAAAATATAAAAATTACAATGAACGCAAAAATAAAAAGGATACATATACGTTTACCTTTACCCTTAAATAAATTAATGAGCATGCACAAGAAATTAATAGCGAAAGCTAAAAACAGTTAAAATTAGTTCCACAAAACCTTCAAAATTGGCAATTTGCCTTCACATAAATTTCGTCTGTATTAACTTCCCTGCTTGATATTACTGCAGTGTCATGAAATACATGAGCTTTATACCTACAGTAAATGGGTAAACTTGAACGACATAATAAACTACCGCAAGTTTGAAACTACACGTGAATATTAAAATACTTTTAGGGACCCAGAATATTAGCTGACTACTTTGGTATGATAAATGAAAATGATGGAGTTTCTTATGTTCCTGAGCATCTTATACATGATGTATTTTTTCACGATTATAATATTTTTTGCCTCATTTGTAATTTATCATTCTCTATCAACATCGTCCCTTCACTATTTAACCATGTACTTTTGCAACTTGATAAAATACTTATCTAAGTATTCTTCAAGGGTGTTAAGACTCCTTAGAAAGCGCAAATACGGTATTGGTAAGAAACGTTGTTGTCTTGTTTATTCTTGTCCCAATTTACTGTTAAAAAATCGTTACGGCAACTATTGAATAGCCAAAATACATCATTATTTGTGATTAATCACAGCTCATCTGAGCAAAACTAGTTAAGACTATTCATCTTATATCTGTCAGTTTTTGTTTATTCAAAACTTTTATGAGCTCCAAAAAAGTCCCCCGAAGGCTGGATTAGGGAGCAGTTTTTGTTATTAAACACACATTAGACATTTTATTTTATATTCTGTATTAGCATTAGAAACATGGCAGCGTGACACTCAACTTCTGACAAAAAGGTGAATACAGCATAAATCATAAAGGTGACACAGCGAAAAATCAAATGTATTTAACTTTTATTATTGCTATAAAAATTCCTAAAGTCAAAAATTATTGAACACGGTGTTAAAATTTTGTTAATTCATACCATTTTTCTTACTTGCCAATTACTTATGATCCCTGAAAATATTTGCCAGTCGTACCATATTAAAAATTTAATAATAACGTTTCATAAATAGAAACACTCTATATAGCGTCTCTATTAGGTACGCGGTAAGATTTATTTATGACACAAAAGTTTTGGATTCGAGGAAGCGACAGAAACATTCCTGGTGTCATAACAGTAACATAATAATAGTTTTATTGAAACGATAATTACATACCTATTGATATTTGCTCATTACAAATACGAGTAAATGTAGTTTCCAGTAACTAAGATTCCAATTTAGTGGACGAGTTGCATTCCACGGTATCCGTTCTTTGGATTCCAATTCCATTTTCCTCTGTTATTCTGATAAAATTGTTTGCCTACGTTTTCTACATCTGGCGTCTGTATACAATCTCTTTGTATAATATGTTTACGAAAAACAGAATTTTGTTAATGTTGTTTGCTTATTATGGTTATGGGCTAAGCTTGTTGTTTGAACATTTTAACCGACTTCAAAAACGGAAGAGGTTCAAAGTTCGACTGAATTTTATTCTGTGTAGGTATGTTAACTCATAACTTTTTTTAGATAAACCGATTTTAATTCTTATGTTCGAAATCTGGTGCTAACTAGTTGTATCGTCCCATTTAAATGTTAGCGAAATGTAGTGTAGTTTTTGGGTTATCCCAAATAATGTATATTCAATTAAGTTAGTTTGATGTTCTCGTTTATTACTTGTCGATGGTGAAGTCGGTTTTTTTGTTTTATCAACCTAATTATATTATTGCTGTCATTGTACCTGCATTCGCTTCATTTTAGAAGACTTATTTCTACCGCTTACAAAAGAAATTAACTAAATTATGTTATTAATAGTGAGGGAATGAGGGAGCGTAGGGCGTGTAGAGTCTAAGCTACTTAGGTACGAGGAGAGACGTGTTAAGTTGTGGACTACTGATGGATCGTAACTAATATTTTTACAGTAAAACACACACTAAAAGATAAATCAACATTTCTCGTTCTATTTATCTAGTTAAGTTATCTCAACTTTATTTTGTCATTAAACTAAGCAATGGTTAGTAAATATTCGAATTCTGCGCAGATTACTTTCTGAGAAATTAGAAGAATCAAGATACGCACATGATAATAATATCTGATAATATTATTATAGTGTAATATCTCATAGTATTATTATAATAATAACACTATGTTATTATTTGAATTTCTAGTTCATTGAGTTAATTCGTTATGATATTCGTAAGTATATATATTTTTAATACTCATAATATACAAAGTTCTACTTTACACCCATTATAGTAAGTAACCTAACCATTAAAGTAGTATAATGTTACACTAATAGGTAGTACTTTTTATAAAAGTAAGAAATTTTATCATTTAGTAGGTACGTTTTAAATTTTTTATTCATATGTGGTTCAATTCTACTGATTAAAAAAACTTTGCAGGGTGTTTAAATAGTATGACATGTTACTAACATATTTGATTGAAGCGACTGAAACATTTGTACTTTATCAGACTTGGGCCATGAGCTTTAGGCCTCTGGGATGGTGTTATCGTTTACGGAGTTCAGTAATATCAATAGCCTTATCGATAAATCCAAAATGACCCGAGAGGCCGGCATTATTTTTGTCTGTTCAAAACTGCGAATGAAACATGCAATATCTAAACCTTTTTTTTTTGTGGAATTAAGATAGCAAACGAGCATGCAGCACCACCATTCTTTCGCTGCCGCCCATAACAACTGTAACCGACCTAGAACTAGACTCAAAGGGACTAGGATGGTTAGTCCAGTTAGTAGATGGTTTTAGAATAGGTACTAGTTGGTTAGTTTTTTAATAAGAGTGAGGACAGGGACTGTTAGTGATAATTAGTCCTGTTAATGTTAGTAATTGTTAGTAGTTCAGTTAGTAATTGTTAGTATGAGTCTCGTTCTAATTCGGTCACAGATGCGTTGCTACCCCTGAGGACTGAGATGGTCGCTTCTAAAAAAGTGTAACCGGCTCCACACCTTCCTATCCAGAACACATTTGTTCTTAAAACAATTATTACACGGTAGGAATGGTACCAAGTACCGTGACTTCCCCGGGTGAGCTCTAGGCCCGTACCACCTGCTTACTTAGCTTCAAAATCAAGATCAAAATCAACTTTACAAGCCAAACCAGTAAAAGCTGGTATACAATATGATTTGTTATTTTTACCAACCGCGAAAACGGTCAGTAAAATATAACAGGTATCTACTTGATATCTCGATCACAAGATAATAAGTGGGTTGACTGGAACCATTAACTGCACCTGCCACCTACTCATGTGTGCGTTGCTAATTAAATCTTAGTTACCGGCCATTTATTTTTCTAATGAGTTCGTCTATGATATCTTATCAGTCAAGAGAGAAATGTCAAAGATGTTCGGAACAACTTGTTGTACCGTTTTACATTCGTTAGTATTTATGTGTATGATGGTAAAATAAATTCCTAGTATCCAGGTAATTTCATAACATTCCCGAATGCTTAGATTTAAATAATTGCCCATCACTATTACGGATTTCTTAATTTAAAGAATTAAAAGTCATAGTGCACTATTACTACTACATACACACCTTTGAGAACATGCGGTAAACTCATTAGGAATGCAATTTTCTTAACAAATTTTACTTTCATCGAAGCAAGTAATTATATTCCCAACATAAATCCGTACCTGCTTGTTTCGCTTCGGAAATCCTATGCCTTATAAGTAATCAAGCTTTAAAAAAAACTTTAGATAAAATTCTATAACTTACCTATTATTGTTATTAATGATGTACTAAATTGATATAAAACTATTATTACGCTGACTAAAAATAAAAATACATAAATAGGTCAGTTTTATAACTAAGTAGGTATTTAATATATCTACTTACATAAAAATATATGTATAAAAAATAAGCAGAAGTAGTTAAATGTATAATGCTCTACTAAGACACCTCTCTTATCTTATGTTTCAGTATCTATGAAGTTGGTATATTTAGCAAGAACTCTTTGAAATACCTGGATTGCTAATCACCTTCTTTGTTTATGAATATGAAATGTTATAACAAAGGTATTGTCTTATTTTACCTCAAGTCTGTCGTCAACTACCAATTAAGTACAGATCCTACGGTCTCATTTCTAAAACAACTAGCAAGTAAAATTAAATTAAATTATAGGTACAACCAGATAACCAGACAAAAAGACGTCTTGCCCAAAACATTTTCCAATTGATATTTAGAATAAATACTCTGTTTGAAAAAAGATAATTTACGTAAACCATTCGAAAAGATTAAAGAGACATAATACAAATTGAAAAAAGTCCAATCGCAGCTGAGTGTTCGTTTTGCAGTTATAAAAAATCTATAACTCTCACCTGACATTTAAAGTAATTTATTTGTACATTTATTTGGTACAAAAATGCAATGAACAATTTATTTTACTGTTACTAGGTCGAAATAGGTAGATAGTAACAGATGTTACTACAATTACCTATTAAAAAATCGATGATGAGTGTTTGCGATAATATAAGTTTTAATCATAACATAAAAAATATAATAATTTTTTGATGAATGATGTAAATGTCTATAATATGCCTTAAACGTTTGTATGTTTTTTTACTTTTTCTGAAATTCCATAAATACTTTGTTATTGAATATCCCGTTTAGATCGCCTAAATTTAAAACAAAGGTACGTATAATTTCAGAATTCAGAAAATCACATTTTAAAATGATGTATCTCCAAAAATATAGTTTTACAGAACCCGCTATAAGACGATTCTGTAATTAATTATCCCGAGTCACATAAAATTTTTGCGGCATTGTTTAAGTTTTAAGTTGAGTCGCCGAGCATATGCAATTGCCACTCCCCGCCAAAACCAAACTTATTACTTGTGCTCATAATTCTATTTAACTTGTAAGCAATATTTACTAAGTGCATTTTTAGATCCCGTCGTCAATCTTAAATGTACCTTAATCGCATAGGCGGTAAGATGGCATTTGTCTGCCATGCAATTATAACGAATTCCAGAGTTGCAGGGATCGATGAGTCAGCACAAGGGGATTTTATCAACTTGTTTTTGCGTTGTTATGTCTACGCACGCAGTTTGATATGTTATCAAGGACTCCCAAATCCTGGCTGGCGTAGATTGTTTTTATGATTTTTTTTATAGCCGTGTTTTCCGTTGCTTCCCGAGTTCCTGAATAGGTAGTATCAGCGTTACCTCCTGTGCTGAATCTAAAAGTAGGTACTGTATACATATAGGTACGCAAATAGATATCATAGTTAAACTTTCACCCGTGCTAAAATTAATATCCTACTAAAACATACCTATACTTAAATAATTTATATGTAAGAAGGAAAAATTCGTTACAAAAAATTTCAACATTAAAACTTAGTTAATATGATCCGAAAAAGTAAGTGGACACTAAGTGAACGCCAAGTTTTTTCAAAATGCCTTAAATCATAACGCCTGAAATGCACATAACTTTCCAGTTATTACAGTGCCTATTTATAGATACGAGATACGAGTAGATATATGTATGTAGGTATCCTTTCTAGATATGATATAGGTATGGTCAAACACACAAGCAAAGCCAGCTTGATATTGCGAAGAGACTAAGATATTTATCTCGCTTGGACATATTTGATTTAGTAGAAGGGAAAATCTAGACAACACTTATGGCTCGTTTGGTCGGACATTGAATGACGTGAGGTCCGTCATTATCCCGGTCAATGTACTGAACTGCTCCTAAGGGGCGAATGTATCGAATAACGCGTTGCACTGAACCGAATCTGTTGGGATTTTACAACGAAGCTAACACCTCGTAAATCACGGTTCAGTACACAAAGGGTGACAACCTTAATTAATATTAATTTGCCTTCTTCTATGTCTGCCTGTCACAGTTCTCCTATCTTTAAACCCGAAAAACATTTGATTTTTTTAACACTAAACGTCTTAAATACGGTTTTTAAGTGATTAATATATAAAATTACTTTTAAAATGAACATGAAAAAATAAAAACATGTTTTAAAGCGTTGCAAGGGCTGATTATAAAGTTTATCGGAAAATTAAAAAAATACATAATAAAAGTTATTTTTAGATATTTACCTATTTGATTGAATAATTTATTGATTCACAACGCGAATCCTTTAATTATAGATACTTATTATTGCTGCTACTAAATAAAAACATACTATGAAGATGATTACGGCATAAAAATTCCATTATCATTGTGTACAAAGCACTACAACTACAACACGTCGAAGCCTCTATTATTGAGTAACAGCCCGCTAAATGAATGCAATATTAATGACGAGATAGTGGGGAACATAACATTGATAATACTGTGTTGTTACCGAGGTTCATAACACTGGTTTGTAAACCCTCGAAATACCTTTATTGGGTACCGAATATTTGATACGTTGAATTGAATACCTTGAGAGATTGAGACCTCTAGAGGTGATAGACAAAAGGTAGGTAGGTGGTTTTAACGTTGAACCCACAACATGCCTATATTCCGTTTGCGTTCCATGTGAAATTGGTTTTAATGGCAACCCACACTAATGTCAGCCTTGCGCCAGCATTCCGCACCTATGATTAAGGCACTTCTCACACAACGCTATTCATGAGCTACGCGACTGCAACGCAACCCAAAACTCGCTGTACATTGTCAGATACACTGTCAGATACAGCGAATTTTGGGTTGCGTTGGAGTCGCGTAACTCATAAATAGCGTTGTGTGAGAAGTGCCTAAGGTTTATAGTTGATTGACGGATTGATAAATTTATTTTTAGCGTAGAGTGGCAATTATAAGTACCTCCTATTAAATAAAATTCTGCCCGCATCACTAATTTTCAAAAACAAGTTTGTTTAATTATCTCTTGTGAAGAAACTTGCACACATAAAGTAAGTTGTCCTTAATGTTGGTCAATCCGCACTTGGTCAGCTTGGTGGTATTTGGCCTGTTACCCTTACATTTTGACAAAAGACCCTAGTCCAGCAATGAGACTGCCTGCTAAAATAAACAAATCAAGCTTCTAGTTTTATCCACAACGAAGTTATAGGCGGTCGAAAATGTCCTGAACTGCTTTAAGAAAAGAATGGTACGACCGTGCCGCTTTTTTGCTTGACTTACGTTACTTACTTTTATTTTCTAATTTGTGGTTTCTTAAGTGAGAATATATCTTTAAACTGAAGCCTCAACATTTTATAGCAGTAGGTAAGATAAATATTAATTTAATTTGTTTAAAGTTTAGTCAGTGATGTGAATTTGATCCGTTTATTACAATAATTTATTTAAATTTATTAGCGCTTTTTCTTCGTCTAGATTTCAGGTGCGAATTTATTGAAATAATATTAGTAATTTTTATGAATAATAAATTATCCCAACAGATCCAGTAATAATCAGTTTTAAAATTATTGTTCTTTTGTATACCTAAAATAAAATGTTACTTCGTAGGTTTTGTTCTTGTTCGAATTAAATTTCGACGAAAAGCAAGAAGCGTAAAAGTAATTTGATTATACAATTCATGCTCTCGTGACAAATGCGTTGAATAAGAAAACCTCTTTCCTCGATGCGTAATACGATTAACTCTGTAGGTCAGTCCTGTGGTCGCCAACGTCGCAGTGAGATTGATTCAGGACATGAATTTGTAGCGACAGACTTGATTGATTTTTGTTCTAGACTGGCGTGTTTGTCTACGACACTGGTGACAGGATTCTAGGCACAGAATACATAATAGTGCCTCGATTTCAATGTTTCAGCTGAAAGGGTAAACAAATTACTTACTTATTACAAAAAATAACGGACTTCAAAATCGATAACTCAAAAACCCATCAGATGTACCTTTTCGTATGGGATCCGACAATAAACATCAGCTTCCGAATAAAAAAAGATGGATCATCCAGTCAAAAGTTCAAAACTTACGAGTTTAAATAAGAACTGAAAAGCTACTCGTCAAGTGTCACTTATTTAATATGGGGCCAGACGTGAAGCACTAGCTTACGAATAAAAAAATATATAAAAATCGGTTTACCCAGTACAAAGCTAAGAGGTTTCGCACACAAAAAAATACAGTCGAATTGAGAACCTCCTCCTTTCTTTGAAGTCGGGTAATCTATAACACAATAGGTACTTGGACTGGAGACAGAGACCTTTTCATTCTTGCTAGCAAATAAAATATATGTTGTGGTTTATCCACATTTATCATTTGCCTGATATTCAAATACGGAACAGAAAGATATAGGCTGTTGTGGTAGATAAATGGAAATATATTTGAGTAACAGATCCCTTACATCAGATATCCTTGTGAAGCTTATTCTTCCTAGTCGTAGTAGGCACCTATATGTTTAATATTCCTTGATACAAAAAAACATTATTATGTACCTATCCGAAAAACTACACCTCCGTACGCGATCGATCTGGGGCCCAATTTTGCTTATTTATAAACGCTTCAACAGAGTCTCGATTGAATAGTTTGACACATTTTGTATACAAAATGTGCCAAAAATGTGTCAAACTATTCAACTTTGTACACGGAATATGTCAAACTATTCAATCGAGACGCCATTTGAGGCATTTTAAATTAGCAAAATCAGAGGCCTGGAATTCGTTATAATTGTATGGCACACAAATGTCAGCTTGCCGCCTATGCGATGCGATTAAGGTAGATTTAAGATTGACGGTTGGATCTAAATGTGTCGATCTAAAAATATCTTTAGTAAACTTTGCATACAAGTTAAATTGAACTGTGAACACAGATAATACATTTGGGACGATCAATTCCATAATGCTCGGTGACTCAAGTGTAGAGCATACACCTGCAAGCCTGCAACCGAATCTTGATACGAAATGGATGCAGAGCGGCTCCATTCCACCCATTTGCCTAATTAATTTGGTCGAGTAGCAATTCGTTAAACGTGGTTATTAAATTTGAAAAATCCTGCCCATATTTAAGTCCAAATTTTATTTTGACTTATGAAATACTTACAAGATTTATTTAAGAATATAGAACATTTATAAAAATAGTACCCATTCAGAATATTTTACAGTCCTGTTAATCAACGTGGTGTAACGATAGTCCGAGTTTTATGTTTTTGTCTTTTTCTAACATTTGACTTTACAGAATCACATGACAGGGACAAAAAAATTAAACCTGGAGTAAATTTACTTCGCGTTTATTAATAAGACAGCCTATGTCTACCGACAGATTTGTTAAATATTATGTGGGTGGAAGGACCTGCTCGCCTACAGTACAAAGGATATCTACATATTATTATTATCGTGATTCACCTTAGTTAAGGAAAAAAATATTTTCGTTTACAATAGAACATTTCTTCACAGAGTACAATGTTTATAAATTTATACCCTTTTATTGTTTTAGGAGTTGGGATTCGTCGTTCTAAAAATAAAAGTCCTTCATTGTAACAGATATAAAAGCACTGAACATTATTTACTAACATCCGCCCTAGGGTTGTCGCATGAAGTTATTGTGTCGTAACATTTTTTCATCAATAAATTGTATCTTTTTTGTAAATACCTACTGTCCCGTAGGCTACTAGTGACAGAAGCGAGCAGTCTTGAGTTCAATTCCTGGCCGATGAAAACAATTTTGTCTTAAAGAAATGTTTGTGCTTAGCTCCTGGTAGCTGGTTTTGTTATGGTTTATATTGTATTGTGGATGCCATCGGCAATAGAGTCAATCCTGTTACAGTATAAGTATGTAAGCATTGATTTGTTCATATGTAGTATATGAATAAATCCGGAACAATCGCATTAAATTTACTCACTCAGCCTTTTTTTTAATTTTAAGAATAGTTAAACTCTAAATTGGTTTTCGTAACGAATGCCAAAAAATCAGCAAAATAAATAAAAATAATATTTTTCGCATTTTTTTTCTCAAACACAGTTTTCATTCAAAAATAGTTAGCAACCCTAATTCCAACGGACAACAAACTTCTGTACAAAGTTTACGTCGCGTCGTCTTCGGGAACAGATCCATTTTACGCAGTGACATATACCTACTGAACATTAACCCTTTCTGTGAGTTATAAATACGCCAAAAACTTCTGTATAGCAACTGGTATTTTTCTGTTTTATCACAAGAAACGAAAAATGTGTGACATAAAATAACGGCTGCACGATAACACTGTACTTATTTATCTACATACATTACTAAAATGGGTTTGACATATAGATAGATAGATATTCTATATTGGCATTGTACAGTACAATTAGACTTAACAAAAAGAACAATAAAATTTTCGGCCTGTCGCATAGTGCAGCCGCGATGTCGCACTTCCGAACCAATAACCGAATTACGGGTTGGAGCCGAACTGCAAACAACAACACAGACAAACAATTTTATTCCGTCTTTTTGACGGGCGGAACTCTATCAATTCATTCGACAATATAAAAAAGACATTTTTTCCTTTATTACCGCTTCATGGAGTAAACTCAGGAGTAATTGGCCACCGTTTATTAATCAGCCACTTGAATGCATTTTTATAAGAATTATCTAGCTGTTATATTAATTTATTTTTCTTAATAAAATGCATTGAAATTTCAAGTGGCCAATTACAACTCAGTTTCCCCTAGTTATTTCATGATTTTAAACAATTGGTTGCCTGTAAAGTCGGTATACGGGCGAAAGTTTTACGTGACAACGACTTTGAGTGGTAAAATAATTTTAATGTGAATATTCATTCGTATAGTAGGAAGAAGGATGAAATAATAGTAACAATTTAAAACATTTATTTATACAAAGAATTATATTTAAAACATTGTAACACCATCCGCCATCTAGCGCTGCTAACCGTTAGACCATTAACCATTAGTCACAACTAAGTGAGGTAACAAACTAGATTACTCTACTTCTCCAGAGATGGCGCTGTACCTTTTTCTGAAACACGCCAACGTGTGTACGCCGTAGCTACTATAAGTAACGTGAGCGGAGCTACTAACGCAGTTTCTTGAAGTGTCACCCGGCAAACCAATTTATAAGACGTTGTCACGTCAAAATCACGTTTAAACAATTTTCGTACAGATAGATACTACGGTATAAGTTTGCCGAAGAGAAGCGCATTTTAAAAATCTCTTAAAAATTCACTTTTAACATTTTTCAAAATTTGTCAAAAGGATTGAAAATATTTAACGTACATACAGCCTTGCGAATACACCTGGGCTGCAATCCTTGTAATCGAAAGGAAATACTTAAACCTCGAAAGGCTCAGTTCAAAATTCCTCGGAATGCTACAGAACCCGTCAATGCGTAACAAAAACTTCGTTAGACGCGCACAGGCATCAGGTACGAGAATGTCGCGATCGGTGGTCTTGTGAAAGTTGAGTTATTTTTACGAGATTACTGTGAACTTGTTATAATTTATCTTGCTTGGCTACGACACGCTAATGGCCCTTTACTGAGCACAATTTTTTCATCGAGGCTCAGAGTCCACCACGCTGCTCCAGTGCCGATTGCTGGAGGAGTTAGTAGCCAACCCACGTATCAAATGTTTTTATGCTGCTCGTAGACTTCCGACATGATTTAATGATTGCTTATTAACGATCATAACTGAGACCAGCTCTATCCTTTTTACCTTTGCCCTCAAAAGCACTAAAATGACCAAGAAAATTTCCGATTCTTTATTTTACACACTACACTGTTGACGTCAGTGTGTAACGTGTAATGCCTTTTTCACACCCCTAACAAATTCGGACTGGAGAACCGTGGTGGCAGATACCTCGAAAACATTACCTCTTGTAATTAAGAGGAGAAATCAGTGTTCTGTGCATTTCTGTCCATTTGCTAGGAAGAGAGAAAAAACTACTTACCTAACTACGTAACAAATACTTAGGAATAATATTATTGCAGGTCTAAAGTGTCTGGCGAATTTCAAGTCTAAATCGTTTATTCATCACAACGGAAAGCGAAAAAAGTGCCGTCCGAAAAAATCTAGAACGATTCTTGGACTTGGAGGACGTTTTGTGACAGATGTCTGTTCCAGATGGTGAATTATAATAATACTGAGTATTAAGGTCATCCATTAAGTGGCTATAGTCCAGACAAGGAAACGAGAGAGATATTGTAATAAAATAAAGTCTTCAAAAGACTGCGAATCTGTTACATGGATTTGAATACTATTTGTTAACCTAAATTGTATTTTATCTTTGCTATTTCTGATTTAAGTATAACTTTAATGTTAATATTTCTTAAAAAATTAGATTAATCACAGTAGGATAATAATAATAATATAGATAAAAAAAACCCTTTAAAAAGAGCGAGAAGCTGTAATTTGGCATGATTGTTCCTTGGGGACTATAAGGACACGTAGGAAAGCGCTAAGAGTGGATTTTTTTAAAACGTAGGTTACCTGATTACAAACCAATTTTAATATAGTCCCCTTCACCAAAATATATCACTTGTGACAAATAAAATGTAAAATTTATGCGGATTTGTGAATAAAAACTTTGCGGTTCCACCTTTTCCGATAGCTAACAATTCCTCGTAATAAGAATTACTCACCTCTCATCAGATGCCCTTCCGATTAAACTTTTGACTGACACAAATTACTCACCGTACCCAGCTGTTAGCGGTCGCCAATTTAGATATTGAATTAGATAAATACTTCAGATTGACACATCGAGCAGTCCAATTGGATGACTTGACAAATTCCTGGGCACTTTCACCGACAATAAAGACAACAAGTAAAGTAAAATAAATCGCACAAGATTTAAATGAAACAGGCATTTCAACAATCCCAATTCAATCTAATCTGACAAGTTCTTCATGGTGTTAGTAAAAACCGAACAAAATCGGAAGGTGCAAATAAAATAAAAGTCACCTGTTACATGAAATTGGAAAACATTGTATTTAAGAAAACTGTTTTATGGCACAATAAAGTAAAGCAGATGTATACTAGCAGGTGCTGAGGCTGTCTTCGCTAATGGACGGACCGAGTGACGACTATTTGTCGCAACACTCGAAGAAGAATTACGTTAGAATTTTATTTCTTTCAAAAGACAACTATAAAAATAAGTTTAAATACTAAAACCCGTGGCGAGAAACATACCGCTCTAAATTGTACGAGACAAGAAAATATTTTCATCTGGAATTGTTGTGTATATAAATGTTTGTAATAACTGGTAGATGCCCTCGCTTCGCTTTGGGAAACTTGTTGCTCCGTTATTATTAGTGGTAGCGTCATGTTATACCTACAGCCTAGTCTTTCTCGGTAAACCAACTATCCAACACAAAAATGTAATTGTTCAAATCGAACCATTAACTAGTTCCTGGGATTCGGAGAGAGAGACAGTTTAAAGACTTTAAAGAAACGTCTTCAGCTTTATCTATATCAGAGGTGCCCAAACTTTTTGCTGTGAAGATCGACTTGAGAAAAAGTTAAGGGTTTAATATCGACAGATTTATTTTTATGTATTTTCTTATTATCTATTATTTTATATTGTAATAATAAGTAATTATTAATGATTAGATTTATAATATGATTATAATCAAACAGTTTTACATAGTTTCTTACTCTGTACACACATTTGTACATAAAAAATATTATTAGAAAAGAAAATAAATACAGGTCAAGTGTAGATGCATGCTCAGTAAGTAGGTAATTTATAAATTTTCGAAAATAAAATCTTGTACTGGCTTAACTTCTAAGATCGACCGTGAAACCTCTCGCGATCGACCGGTCGATCGCGATCGACCGTTTGGGCACCACTGATCTATATATTAGTATAAGATATTTAATTATATAAAATTTACAAACGCTTTTTAATAATTAATTTTTCTAATTATATAAAATTTACAATACTTATCAATGTAGCGGTGATAGCCTAGTGGTTAAGAAATCGGCCTCCCATTCGGAGGTTCCGGGTTTGTACCTAGGGCACGCACCTCTGACTTTTCGGAGTTATGTGCGTTTTAAGCATTTAAAAAATGTCACTTGCTACAAACGGTGCAGGAAAACATCGTGAGGAAACCTGCATGCCGGAGAGTTCGCAAAACTCAAAGGAGTGTGAAATCCGCCAATCCCCACTTGCCGAGCGTGGTGGACTATGACCTTAACCTTCTCATTCTGAGAAGAATGAGAAAGAAAGAATAATGAGAATTGTAAGTTGAATAAAAGCGTGTAAATGTATGGTTTCTGTGGTTATTGGTCACGATCGTATATGAGCATCATTAAAACCGATAGCATTGCCAATGCGATGCCACTCAACAAAGAAAGTCAAATACATACTTCAACCGAAGTTATATTATTGATAGACAAAGTCGCAACTTTGCCAATTATTTACATTTTAAATGATAACGCAACATTGTTGACAGATAGACAAAGCAACAACTTTGTCAATTTACATTTTAAATGCAAACATGTAATCATGATTTTGAATTTGATCTTCTTTAGTTATTAATTTAAAGTGATAAACTTCAGCAACATTACCAGTAAAATACAAACTTAATTTAATTTTACTTTCGACGCTGGAATTAGATATAGGCATATCTAATTCCAGCGTCGAGATAAAAAGAGATGATTGATCGATCAAGTGAGTGCATGTTTCCTCCTTATCATGATTGTTACTTACTGACACTTGACAAAACTAACATAACATTAAATTTGTGTTGTACTCGTAAATGCCATCACTGGCCTAAGATCTCCTAGGATGTGCAGTTTCTTTATTTGGGTGCAACCCGTTATTGGCCTACTACTAAGCACAGGTCTCTCCTCAATATTGAAAGGGCCTAGAGCACACTCCACCACGCTGCTCCAGTGCGGATTGGTGGAGGGGTTAGTGGCAAACCCAGTATCGGAAGTATCTTGAAGGCCTCCGACATGGCTTAACGACTGCTATCTATCGATAATAACCGGGACCGACAGCTTTACTCAAGAAATTTCACCACTAGCGGTCACCCGTCCGATTACCGACCGCGCCCGCTGTTGCTTAAGGGTGCGTACAGACTATATAACAAAACATGTTATAAAACACAGTTATATAACATGTTTTATAAATGTGGACGATATGTCTTACAAAAACACATTGTGTCTTGTTATATGTTTTATTGTTAGACAACAATGTTAGATAGTGTGGACGTGTTATAAAACAGAAGTTATATAACATGTTACATAATCTGTACGCACCCTAACATTGTCGATCACTTAGGATCGACGCAAGCCGCCGGGCTATGAGCGCTTCAGTTTCTTTATTTAACTGTTAATTATTTAAAATTTAATGAACATGCAGTGTTTTAAGATACAAAATAATCTCAAAACATGCAATAAGCTAATTAGTAATAGTAAAATCCTACTTACTACTGAGCGTCTCTATTGAGAAACTCTGTTTACTATAATTTTTATATCACTTACCCACTTGAATGTACCTAAGCAATAAAAAATTTAAGTCGGCACCAATATAAATTTTACACCAAGTGATGTATGCTGGCGAGATAAGAAATACAAAAATTATGATTCATCATAAAATAGAAGTAATGGAAATAAAAGTAAGATGAAAATGAAGATTTGCAATTTCCTGATTGACTGCTCTTAGGGCTTGAGATTATGCTTTTATTTTTAAAATATTGATGGCTTAAGACGTAAGCTTTTGTAAAAAAATTGGTTGCCTGTAAAGTCGGTATACGGGCGAAAGTTTTACGTGACAACGACTTTGAGTGGTAAAATAATTTTAATGTGAATATTCATTCGTATAGTAGGAAGAAGGATGAAATAATAGTAACAATTTAAAACATTTATTTATACAAAGAATTATATTTAAAACATTGTAACACCATCCGCCATCTAGCGCTGCTAACCGTTAGACCATTAACCTCTACATCACCTACGACATCTACTTCTCCAGAGATGGCGCTGTACCATTTTCTGAAACACGCCAACGTGTGTACGCCGTAGTAATGTTAAGTAATGTTAAGGAGGAAGGGACGCGTGTCTTTCACTTTTTATGTCTGTCTCTCTCGCTCTTAGGCGGGCTAACCATGCCCGAGTGGAAGGGACGCGTGCCTCTCACTCGCTCTCATTGTAAGCGCATAACGTGAGCGGAGCAGTACTAACGCAGTTTCTTGAAGTGCCACCCGGCTAAACCAATTTATAAGACGTTATCACGTCAAAATGAAGATGTCCAGAAATTTAACTACTAATTGATTTTTCTATAAACTTAGATATCGCTTTAAAAGGGGTATGGGGGATTTTGTATGAACCCCGTCCCCACCCTACAACAGTCATGGAATGCATGTCAATTTATTCATTGAGACCCAAAACAGCCTAAAGTATCTATTTTATATGCAGAAGCAATGGGGTTTATTTATTTAAAAAAATCGGCAAAAATGCATTTATCTTTAAACAAAAATCCTTTTTTCCACAAACATAAGCTCTTAAATATACTAACAATTACATATTGTCGTCTATTTAAATGTTATCTAGAATTTGTGCAGATGCAATTAATCTCAATATGACGCCCTAACCCCATATACAGTGCCACAAAGTTATCTAACCCGGTGGCCAAAATTGGAACTAATGCAAATGTCATACTGTAGTCAGACAAATACAAAGACAGTAGCGCTTCCCTTACCGGGTTAGATAAGTTTGTGGCACTGTACCATACATATAAGAAAACAAAGCATTTTTAACGGTTTTTGTAAAATGAAAGTTACTTTATATCTAAACATTACTAAGATCCCTATATTCTAATCCTTTTTATTGCACTCTGAGGAAATGTGTTAGAAAAAATAAACAATATTTCAGAAAACTACATAATAGTATAAAATATAAACCCAATATATTTGAAGTACGTCGCCGTAGTAAAAAAAATATCTATCCTACTAAACGCTTAAAATGATACCTAACTTAAATCTGTTGAAGGGTGGGGACACTTTTTCCCAGTGTCCTTTTAAAACTAACACTTTAAGCGGGCGTAAAAAAGTCTAGTAAAGTAACTAACTATCTATCAGTATAAAAAATAGCTTTTTAAAGAAAAAAATTTAGTAGGTATGTTTTATTTTATAGGTAGCTCAATTAGTAGAAAATAAATCACTATTGAGTCACTAAAAGTAGGTAGGTACCTACTTTTACTGCTACGAAAAATTTAAAGGCCCGTTTTTACAACGGCCTCATAAATCGTATAATCGACCCCTCATTTGTCTTAGTCCTTCAACCGCAGGCAGAAAAATCTTTAACACATAGATTGAGACGTTAAGCTCCCTTTTAAAAATCGCTTATCTCGATTCTAGACAATCAACAGAGTGAACGACTAAGATTTTATGCCAAATTGTATCCAAATTCATAGAAGCTTTCAGAAGTGACAGGGGTTTAGGTTGTTTTGTAAAGTGGAACTACCCACACATTTAATAAACTATGTTTTGTTACTTTTGCTTCGTGTTACCCTGCTGAAATCATACTCCACGTTCAATATAGAATTGTTTTCAATTGCAACCCACACAAATGTCATCTTTCCGCTCTTGTGATTAAGATTTATTGTAGCTTGGCAACGAGAATTGAAAATGCCTTAAGTAAAATTTCTTTACAAGCTAAATTGAACTATGAGTACACGGACATAATTATGATATGATTTTGGCAATTCCATAATATTCTCGACGACTCAAGTGTATGTACACAGTGTCGCGACAATGTCAAAGAAACGACGACACTCATGGACGACACTAAACAATGTATTGTCCTACAAGTATCTTTTGGCGCGTGGGTGACGTGTGGGTGACAGAGACAGCGCCTTACAGTTTGCCTTATCTGTAAGGCGCTGTCTCTGTCACCCACACGCCAAAAGATCCTTGTACGACTTTAAGTCCTAGAACTGCTATTACTGCTATTACAAAGGGCTTTATTAAAACGGATTAATGTCAATACAAAATTTTACTAAATTCAATAATTAAGCTTGTATGTACATAGTAATTATGTATGTTTTTTGGGATTTTTCCTTTGTGACGATGAATAAATACCTATTATTTCCGTCAATTTACTAGATCATTTCATGCAGACTTTGTTCTGCACCATATTAATATTTATTCGTACCGTCTTACTAATAAAAATGTTTAGTGAATTCTCATCACGCACAATATTTTTTATCGTAGCAACCTTTTGATATCTCTTATAGTTTAGGTAATCCCTTGGTTACTTCGTCCGGATTTCTCTAGGTCTTTTTATGTACTTTTTTAGTAAGCCCCCGTGTCATATACCTACTATAACTTTTGCTATGGGCGCATATATAGAACCTTGTTTACCTACCTACGATAACTTTTACTATGGGCGCATACAGAACCTTGTCCTTACATATTACATACATTACCTACATACATTTTAGCGATCCATTTCTATGTAGGTATAGGGGTGTTTCAACAAGAACTTTGTTTTTCAATTGCAACAAACACCGACAACATGATAGTTTTGACATTTACTTTTTCGACATATTCTTAGTAGATGTATTGACAATTTTTACAACGAATTCAATTTCGCTGGAAATACCCATTAAAATAAGCAAAATCTACTATGAAAATTAATAATTCTGATAGAGTTACATTTCGTAAAATTCGTGATATTTTCGGACAACATAATAGTCCCTATAAATTTAATTAATAGGCTTACCAATAGATGTTACATTGGAAAATACATAATTGATATATTTTAGATGAAATAATAAATATACTTCGAATAATAGGCAGACGTCCCTAAGCTTAAAACAAAAAAGAAGAAAATGTTTATTTAAAACAGTCACAAAATATATACAGCGTGTACAGAATCGAAGTAGCGATAATAATTTAACTCCGATATATATATTCTTATTTCCACTGTAAAACGACCTCGTAGTGTGCCCTACTCCTGCCTTTTTACAACTTTAGCTACACCCATTTAACTCCAGTTGACTACGTTGATGTTGTATATGTAGCAAGACGTATGCCGGGTCAGCTAGTTAATAAACAACATTATTTCCAGAGTCACGTGTTATCGTTTAATAGTAAGAATATTTTGAACAATCTCCTCACAGGCCCTGTGGCGCAATGGATAACGCGTCTGACTACGGATCAGAAGATTCCAGGTTCGAATCCTGGCAGGGTCGCTACGTCCGCAATGCTACGTCTTTTTACTTATATTACTCATAACGGTGTTTTTATATTATATATAATATTTTGATTTTTTTAAAATAAACTAATCGAAATTAAGCCCTTACCCCTTGTTCACACTATGCGGGAACCGCGCGATTTCAGAATCGCGTGGAAATCGCGCGGGTCTTATTTATATGAGTTATAAGGTAATCGTTCACACCTACCCGCGCGGTTAATCCACCCGCGCGGTTCCCGCAAACCAACCGCCAGAAAATAGAATCGCGCTACTCCCGCGCGTTTCTATTACTATGGAGTCTATACTTCGCGTTCAGTTGCATTGCGGCTACCGCGCGGTTACCACGTCTACAGCTCGTGAGTTCGCCATGGATCGGTTCGACACTGAACTGTTTATTGATGAGGTGGAGAAGAGACCTGCAATATGGGATGTTCAGTGTGATATTATTCCAATAAATGATCAGTTCAATTATTTCATCAAAAGATTTTATTGACATTCTCAAATAGTCAAAAAATTTGTTATCATACATTCTTAAATTGGGATATAATATTACGAACTGACCATGTACTAGTCGGTCGGTTAATATTGGATGCACCCAATACCGCCTTTTTCTTTTCTTTTTTTAAGGAGCAACCACAGTAACACACACACTTCTTCGTCGACCTCCATTTTGAAACTGACGCTACACCCGCACGAAAATCGCGTACTAACCGCGGTGTCTGAACAGCATCACAATTTCGCGGTTGCCAACCGCGCGATTCGTAATCGCGCGGTTCCCGCCAAGTGTGAACAAGCGCTTAATCGGTATAACCAACGTATTTTTATGACAGATCGGTAAAATTATACGAAAATGATTATTATGAAGTTTATATTCTTTCTAAAATTAAGTCTAAGTAAAATAATATGGATTTTACTTGAAAAGTATGTATTTTACTTAGAAATCGAACAGAAATCGTAAAATAAACAAACAAAATGATAATTCCACAATTTACAATATTTTGATTTTTTTATTCTATGATCGCGTCCTTTTTCAACAATGACAATAATAAATTTCATAATTTTTAAGAAATAATTTGGCACTCGACACCTTGCCGTGCCGGGCCGGCTATTGGAAAAACGCCCATTATGAGATTTTTCTCTTCACTTCAAGACCATTACATAGACTTCTTATTAATTAAATATTTTCAATTCCTTAATGGCCCACTACCGAACACAGTTTTCATCCATAAGGGTGCCTTTCCACCGGAGATGTGCTATGCTGCGTTGCTAAGGATGCGTTTGAGAGACCTACCAATCACGTACATTGGCACGCCTAGAAGCCGCCCGAGGGTTGAATGTGATTGGTGGATGGCAAAGGCATCCTTAGCAACTTAGCATAGCACATCTCCGGTGGAAAGGCACCCTTAGGCTTCATCGTGAGGCTTAGAGGGAGCATACTCCACCACGATGCTCTAGTGCGCCTTGATAGAGGGGTTCTCCTCCTTACTTATAAGCCGGCAATGCATTGGTGATATTTTTGATGATACTAATATTCATGGTCGATATGAACCACTTGCTATCAGTTATTTTATCTTTAATTTTTGCACCATGAGCAACGGAGGGGACAACCCAAATTGGATAGGTAGAGCCTATTTACACTCCGACGAGTTACAGTAATTCAATTGTATACTTATCTATAATCTGTTTTTATTGTTTGTACACCGAAGTGACCTACGCTACTGAGGTATGCCAAATATACATAATTTATAAAGACTTCATATTAGAAATCATTACCATAACAAAGGTGAGTGAACCCTGCATTACTGTTCTATGCAACCCACACATTGTTCGTTCCAATGACTGACTGATCTTCCTTCCTTATCTCTCTGTACGTGAATGAAAGGAAGATAGCTAGCAGTGAAATTAGCAACGGTGTTTAATATAATGCTTTCACATAAACGTGGCGTTCAATGTAAATGAATGGCTTTCTCGAGCTGTGGTTGCGTTGCGTTCGACGTTACTTAGCGTATTGAGATTAAGCTGTGAATTCTTATGGTAATACACATTGAATTGATGACTAAAGGAATTTAAAAATTAAGTTTTACCACAATTCGAGTGTTTAGTCTGAAGTTCACACTCTAAGCAGACTGGTAACTCAAATGTAGGTAGGTATAGGTTTAAATCAAATACGATGTAATCAATCAGTCTTCATGTTTTGGTAGGTAACGCTACATTTTTCTTAAATCCGTAAACCCGTAAACACTAGATTTCATTCATTATCTGAAAAGTCTAATTTGCAATATTAGATAATTAGATACCTATGTGAGTCCCCTATTGCTCAAAGCCATATTTTTCATTTATAAGCTCGGTCCAATTCTGGCCCTAACCCTCATTAGAAAGGGCTGATCCGATTCGAGTATGAAACAAATGAGACCGATTAGGGCCACCCTTTAGCACTGTTCAATGTTCATTAGATTCACTTCACAGATTAAAAGCTTCGAACGAATTAATAAATTACTTTCCCTGTGACGTACAAGATGTTGTAATGAAGATTTCAAAGATATTTTATTTTTGTCGTTGGTCCCAGTAACATACAGGATTTAGATACAAGCTTCTGCCCGCGACGTCGTCGTCGACATTGTCGAAAAATACGTAAAAAATTCCTTTTTATCCTCTTAAAAATTAGAAGTCTGTCTGTAATTTCAAAATACCTAACTGTTTTTTCAAGTGCATTTCGTCCATAGGATGATGGGTTAAAATGATGTAATAGCTGTTTCTAAGTTTTTAGTAAATAGTAAACCCATAAGAGGGTAGACTTAGGGTTAAAAGGTTTTTTGAAAATCAATCAAAAGTATTTTCACGCGGGCTAAGTCGCGGGAAACAGCTTGTCAGTATGATATAAGAATTCCTTGTACATTTACTTTATAATTTTACAATTCCTCGTCCTTTCAACGTTTTACTTTTTAGCTTCTTTTGGCCTTTAAAACACTTTAAACATTTTGTTTTCTAAAAAATCTCTCACGAGCAGATATAGGTAAACTAATTCCGTTTTTACAATAGGTACAGATTTCAATTATTTTCATCGCGATTTCTTAACAGATTTGCGATCTCAATTGATCACTAGAGTTCTCTCACCCAACAGTAACACGGACTTTATGAAGTCTTCAGCGTACAGAGCCTTTGTCAGTCGTAATTACTTTTTTATTAGTCTGAGATCGTAATGGTTATTTTTGTTGCAATGTTTCAATTCTTTTTTTACGTGGCGTTTATTTCAATGAGTAAGTTTTTTTTTGCCTGAGCCTATTTTTAACCCCCGATCTAAAAAGGGAAGTGTTATAGGTATGATTTATAATAGACAGACATGTATGTGTATGTATGTCTACGTTTTTGTCTATCTATGGCACCGTAGCTCCTGAATGAATCGACTTGAGCTCGTTACAGCAGTTTGAATTTTGAATAGCTATAATATCAGCTCTTTTCCAAAACGATGTACCTAAGCATATTGGCATAAAATTCACTTACTTTACTTTAATTGAATTATTTACTATCTGTTGATGATCTTTTTACGCGTTTGATGATTTTCTCACTCGGATATTTTTAAATTTTTTTAAATTACATTAATATTATTTAGAACGCTTTTTAGCATTTATTCGATTTGTTTGTGCATTTCTGTACTTCGGTGAGTAAACTAAGTCAGGACCAGACTCAATTAGTACAATTAGAATTGAAAATTCACAGGTTAAAGCCAAACCAACTGCTGGTCATACCAGTATTACAACCCAGTATGACCACCGAGAAATGCCATTTAAAATTTCCTAAACAACGGCCAAATTTCTCTAAATACTTCTATATAACTAGCTGCTGCTAGTAGATTTATGTGCGTAAGCTTCATTATTACATCCAGAGAGAAATTAAAAGTATGATTTATGAGAAAATAATGCGATAAAGGTAAATATTAAAGTTACATTTAAATTAAAAGCTCTTTTGAAACATTAATGGCTTTTCTCACTAGAACAGATTCACTTTATATAAAAATATAGCTGTTGCCCACAGCTTTGCCGGCGTGAAAATTTCAAACAAACTTTCAACCCCTATTTGAGCCACATAGGGAAGGAATATGGCATAGTTCTTAGCGGATGTCTAGACACAAACTTAGTATAAATAACGTCCCTATCAAATACGCCCGAATGGCGCAATGGTTAACACGCCGATCGCTGTTCCGAGGGTCCTGGGTTCGATTCCCAGCGAGGCGGCAATTTGAATGATGAGTTTAAACCGTTCTCGGTCTGGGTGTGTGTCCTTGTCTTGTGTGTTGTCCAAGGCACCCACGACACAGGGAATCCTAGTGTGGGGCTTTAAGTGTGAAGCGTTATTAAGCGTTATTATTATTATTAAAATAACATCTTTATACGTCAAGCGATTTTCGATATTTCGTGACGAGCGAGTGACCTTTCGCTTTTATGTTTAGGTCATTGAGATACTATGTACCGGTATAGGTATAGATTATACATTAACCATACACCAACAATCATAACACAGGCCATAGTCAACTACGCTGGACAAATGCTGAATGACAGAATACCGATCCATTACCCGGGCTAAATAGTAAGTTTTATTTCACAGTAGGTATTAATCAGTAATTTAGTTAAAAATTTATAACTTTAACTAAATCCTATTAATAATTAATAATTAATAATATTATAAATGTGAAAGTTTGTGTATTTGTTTGTTTGTTTGTTTGTTTGTTACTCCTTCACGCAAAAACTACTGAACCGATTTTCATGAAATTTGGCACACACATAGAGGGCAACTTAGATTAACATATAGGATATTTTTTATCCCAGAAATCCCGCGGGATCGGAATTTACGCGGGAAAACCTTCTTCACGTATGGGGTATAAATAGCTTTGTTACTCCTTCACGCAAAAACTACTGAACCGATTTTCATGAAATTTGGCACACACATAGAGGGCAACTTAGATTAACATATAGGATATTTTTTATCCCAGAAATCCCGCGGGATCGGAATTTACGCGGGAAAACCTTCTTCACGTATGGGGTATAAATAGCTTCTAAACAAACATTAATATAAAACTAACAAACATTAATATAAAACTAACAAGTCTGTCTTCCCGGAAATCCCGCGGGATCTGGAGTTACGCGGAATAAACTCCTGCGCGTACGAAGTAGCGGGCACACGCATAGAGGGCAACTTAGATTAACATATAGGATATTTTTTATCCCAGAAATCCCGCGGGATCGGAATTTACGCGGGAAAACCTTCTTCACGTATGGGGTATAAATAGCTTTGTTACTCCTTCACGCAAAAACTACTGAACCGATTTTCATGAAATTTGGCACACACATAGAGGGCAACTTAGATTAACATATAGGATATTTTTTATCCCAGAAATCCCGCGGGATCGGAATTTACGCGGGAAAACCTTCTTCACGTATGGGGTATAAATAGCTTCTAAACAAACATTAATATAAAACTAACAAACATTAATATAAAACTAACAAGTCTGTCTTCCCGGAAATCCCGCGGGATCTGGAGTTACGCGGAATAAACTCCTGCGCGTACGAAGTAGCGGGCACACGCATAGAGGGCAACTTAGATTAACATATAGGATATTTTTTATCCCAGAAATCCCGCGGGATCGGAATTTACGCGGGAAAACCTTCTTCGCGTATGAGGTATAAATAGCTTCTAAACAAACATTAATATAAAACTAACAAACATTAATATAAAACTAACAAGTCTGTCTTCCCGGAAATCCCGCGGGATCTGGAGTTACGCGGAATAAACTCCTGCGCGTACGAAGTAGCGGGCACACACAAAGAGGGCAACTTAGATTAACATATAGGATATTTTCAGAAATCCCGCGGGATCGGAATTTACGCGGGAAAACCTTCTTCGCGTATGGGGTATAAATAGCTTCTAAACAAACATTAATATAAAACTAACAAGTCTGTCTTCCTGGAAATCCCGCGGGATCTGGAGTTACGCGGAATAAACTCCTGCGCGTACGAAGTAGCGGGCACACACATATAGTATTATAAATGCGAAAGTCTGTCTGTGACGTTTTCACGACTAAACCACCAGTCCGATTTGGATGAAATTCGGAATGAAAATATTTGAAGACCCAGAGTCACACATAGGCTAATTTTTTTTTAAAAATCAACCCCTAAAGGCTTGAAATAGGGGATGAAAGTTTGTATGAAAACAACGATTTTGATGAATTTTCCCAGGAAGATAGTTGATGACGTACTTTCTCCCCCACTTCCCCGGTTCGCGATATAAACGAATTCCACGCGGGCGAAGCCGCGGGCAAAAGCTAGTAAATCATATAAATGTGTCTTCAAGTACATACTGTCTAGTGATCATGGGAGTCGGTTAATTTTTTGTTAGTTATGATTATGTTTTAAAAATATCCTCATTTCGAGACGTGTCCAAATCTTCTTAAAACCTTAACTCATTTTGCACGACTTACGATAAGATTAGATCCCAATACCAAAAACTACAACATAAATGAAGTAACTACAAAATTAATAACTCTACTTGTAAATATATTATGTACCTATTATTATTTTTTTACGTTTCTTGACCAGCATCGTATTACCTATGTCCTTTGCTGTAGGTAGGTATATCTTAGGGTACTTACCGACAATACAACATTTTGTACGTCATGAATTTTGTTTAAGTTCTACTCTGAGTTTACAAAATCTAGTTATCCATACTAATATTATAAATGCGAAAGTCTGTCTGTCTGTCTGTCTGTCTGTCTGTGACGTTTTCACGGCTAAACCACCGGTGCGATTTGGATGAAATTCGGAATGAAAATAGTTGAAGACCCAGAATCACATATAGGCTACTTTTTTTTTCAAAAATCAACCCCTAAAGGCTTGAAATAGGGGATGAAGGTTTGTATTAAAAATTCTAAACCGGCTGACCGATTTCGATGAATTTTCCCAGGAAGATAGTTGATGACGTACCTTCTTCTCCACTTCCGCGGTTCGCGATATAAAAGAATTCCACGCGGGCGAAGCCGCGGGCAAAAGCTAGTAAATAAATAAAATACATAAATGGAAGACCTCGTAAGGTTATTTCATGTCGACAAATCCGTTTGCGTATTCTTTAGATCCGGAACACCGTGGGATTTCACAACGTTGCGGATCTCTAAGCTCTATGCGGCGCAAGTAAGGAGCTTAGAGCGGATAAGATGGGGTCAATTCCGGTAGTCTATTCTTGAGGATATTAAGAACAATAGCCGCCCGAACTTGTTATTTCATTGGGGAAATGTTGTAACAATAAATGTTTTGTTGTGAAATACGCTAGTGTTTCGGTTTTTATAAGTTTTTATAGCTTTTTGTGATTTGCAGCATAGAAGAGTTTAATAAAGGTATTTTTTCTCTTATGCTATACTTGTATTAGAAATATGTTACGAGAAAGGATTTAAATTAAATATCTGTTACACCAATGTTGCTGTTTTAAACATTTATAATTGCGTACACTAAACATAAGTGCAAACGTATAGTTCAATGTAGCAGAACATGTTTAAAATAAAGTACTTTGTTATAGTCTTCATTATAATTTTCTAAATAAATTAGTACGTAGCAATATTTTAAACTTACCTATTGATTTTCCCTGTTTACAGATGACTACTAAAAAACAAATAAGTACATTATTTTTTAAGTGCATTGCCAGTCAATGCCAATCGCTTACAACTTATACTGTTATTGTTTACTCGAAATCCGCAATGGATTGCCTGGGACATTTAGCCTTTCCACCATCACTTACGCAACGCGTAACACGGATGTTGTGCTGTCGTTACTTAAGCTCTTGTGTAACACGTCTTATTTCTTTACGGTTATTGAATCAGATTTGTATGGTTATAATAAAGAAGCCTCTCGTGTATTACATTTATCGATACATGTGCGTTACATTTATCGATAGCTACATAATGGAAATAATTAGGAATATTTCAAGCTCTATATTTGCTTCATGATTTTAAGTTAGGAATGTTTCAAGTCAAGAAGTTTAGTGTAGTGGCACTTCGATAAACAAGATCATTTCGTTTCCGAACAGTAACCGCTACATGAATTTTAAAGGAGCATCTGAAGTTATTTAACATTGGACTGGATTTAATAGCTTTACATTCATATATAAAGAATATAAATAAACTAATTTTATAACGAGAGAAAGTTTTTAACTTTGTCCATTTTTAAGGAGCAATGTTCGAATTTTCATGCGGTTTTCACGAACGGACTCATGGGAAAGGTTAAAGTGTACAATTTATAAAGGTTGTGTGTAAATTGGTTGAAGTATGACGATAATACGACGGCGACATGACGCTGTGTGAATGGGTGAAATATCCGCTTTTCTAGGTCTATAATAAAGTCTGAGATGGTATATGACATATGTAGCTCACTTTACCATAGCACAATCAATAAAGTGATGATAAAATCTTAAAAGATATCTTCTATCTGTATATAGGATTGTTTCGATATACAACTTGTTGTTTGTAACATAATTATTCATTTATCATATTGTGTTACTCAATAAAAGTGGACGTCCCTGCTGTGACCCATATGACGGAATGATTACCTTCCTTGTCTTGTGAGTATAGCATTAAAAATGACTATAATTTACGCTCCAAAGATGAAATAATTAATAAGTATACTACAAAATTATAGTACATAAGTAATATCAGCGGACGTTCGCTACATTGCCCGGGTTGAATAATTTATTATCTATCTTCGCGACATCTGGCGGCTATCAGTTGACACATTGCATATCAGTGGGCCCGCATTTATATAATCCCTTCGGATTTATTCTTCCAGTTGAAATGATTACGAAGTTTGAAAATAAATGATCACATAATTATTTAATTTTATTACCCGGGGCGTATCGTAATTTTGGTTTTCATAAACCTGTTATACGGTAAAAGAAGATTATCATCTGAATGGATACAAACTCGAAATTAGCGCTCTTTCTCTACTGTACTCACTAGTAAATAGTGTAATTATGCGAATAAAAAAGACATTTCTCGAGTTAGCGGATATGAACTTTGTCAAATTAATATGGCGCCATTATTATGCGTTTGTGTTCGATGTGAAATCATGAAATTCTATTTCATTGCATCTGACACAAATGCCAGCTTTTCGCCGCTGTGACTAAAGTGGTTACGTTGTAGATTAACAGCAACAATTTAAAATGCCGTAAGTAAACTTTTCTTGCAAGCTTAATTGAACTCTGAGCACAGGTAATAAATTTGTTTCTAGTCGTCGGAGTCTAAGGAGTCGTTACTTATTCCATATTCTTGGCGACCCAGGTATAAGTGTATGTAGGTATGTATGTATACAAGGTGGATACCACCATACAACAATAAATGAAACCACGAGCCCTGCTTCATGCAAGGAACATAATTATTACATTTAGTAAAAAACGCCTAACATCTTATTTACAAGAATGATTTTTTCAAACAAACTAAATAGCACAAAATACACAGGAAAAAATAGAACAGCCTATCTAAACGTCAGTAACTCATTTTTGACAAGACAAGGCAACAATCTTCTGCTATTAAGTACAATACAATAATAATACATACAGCGTGTTGAAATTTTGAATATTGAAAAAAAAATGCTGTGGCTAAAGTAAAGGAGGTATTTGATTGAATTTTTTTTGGGGCTTAGGTAATCATTAGGTAGGTACATAAAATGAAATTTATTGTTGTATGGTGGTAACCACGTTGTATATGCATACCTATAACCATCGGCCCCGTAAGTGTAGTGGTGCTTTTTGCTCAATATATTACCCGATGTGACAGACTATCATGCTGTCACATTACAGCCCGTTCACACTTGGGAGTCCGTTTTACTGGTACGTTTTTAATGGATACGTCATAAATTTATGCGCTGTTCACACATAGGCACCGTATAACGTTCAATGGATCCGTCATTACTGGATGCGATGTGTGAACAGAAAACTCGCAGTATACCGCCGCTATTCTACAAGGATAAAAACAAAACAAAACCTGTCGCATCACTCCCCCTCCTACACCCCGCACCCACCGCCCGCCACGCACACAGTATCTGTCCGTTAAAATTCTACGTATCCGTATATTTTTACTGTTCCGTCGTCCAGTATTCGATGACAAAACGGAATGTCATTTCATGTCGGAACGATATTTTTTACTGTATACAGAATACTGTGCCATGTGTGAAGTCGCTCATACAACTACATACGCCATCGACGAAAAAAACACGTACACGATAAAACGGAACAGGAAAACGGAGACATGTGTGAACCGGCGGTTACGGTTATCAGCCGTGGTTGTTACGACGAGCTATTCATCATGTGGGCATCTAACGATTGAGGTTAGTCGGAGACGTGACAGATAAGGTCGTTTGGATTCCACGTGGAATTATGGGTTCTAAGATTCAAATGTGGATAGAATAAATTGGTAGGTAAGAATATTTATGTTTTTTTCAACGATGTACGATGTACCATTTTACTTTACCCAATGTGTCCATTATCCAAAGGCCATTCATAAATCAAGTAACACAAACTCAAACTTCTGAAGTTTGGATCTTGTCACACGTCGACACAAAATATGTACGTGTAAGCGGTGTAAGTTTGTGAATGTACATGTGTTTGTAGTGTGTGATATATAATATCTAATTATGAGTGTGTGTTGCTTTGTAGTTCAGCTTTAGTTTAAGCACATGTTTAAGCATCTGAGGTTTTTGAACGTTTAGTGTCACACCACATCATACCTTGTCGTTCCCTTCCTTACCTCTAAGCACCTTAATAATATTTTATACGACTGGTAGAGAATGACGAGGTTTACGTTAAATGTCATGTCCTTAATAGTGGTAGGTAACTAATTAACTACCATAAATCTTCGCTTTCTGCACTACTTCACCATGTAAACGATAAGTAATGGAAAATCTTACTCTTCTACGTATTCGTACGTACATTATTTTTATAACGTTACGCATTTCTCTCCCCACGTATTAATATCTGTTTGCGAATTTAAACTGTATTTATAGATGGTGTTTCGCGGGATAGTTATTGAGAAAGTTTCATAAGTGCTACCTGCCTGCCACGTGCGCGTTTAACCGATGGTTCCGTTCGTTAACTTGTGAAAATGGCCGTTTAAATATTATGGGAGACTTTCGAGCGCCTCAGGAACTTTCGACAATTAAATTAAGCCGTAACAGCATTGGATTGCTATGGTAGTGTATGCTGCAAACCTCTATAAGAAGGACATATTATTAGAAGAAGAAGAAGAAGAAAATATTTAGTCCAATAAAAATTACATACGTCATACACTGTACCTTTACTGTTATATCGGTTGACATAAAAGTAAGTCTTACATATTTTCTTATTAATAAATTATCCACTCCCTTTTTTCAAGTAGGGCGTTTCGCGAATAGCTCCAAATACGACTAAGGGCTCATATACACGAACGGCACGATGTCAACGGCAGACAACGGCAGAGACAACTGCACCGGTTGGCGGCGGCCGTCGACGTGTCAACATCGAATTGGTGCTCATATACACGAACGGCACGAAGTCAACGGCAGAGACAACTGCACCGGTTGGCGGCGGCCGTCGACGTGTCGGCGGCAGACGTCAACCTATGTCGACGATTGCAATTCGATGTTGACATGTCTACGGCCGCCGCCGACACGTTGACGGCCGCCGCCGACACGTCGACGGCCGCCGCCAACCGGTGCAGTTGTCTCTGCCGTTGTCTGCCGTTGACATCGTGCTGTTCGTGTATATGAGCCCTTACAATCGTCGACATAGGTTGACGTCTGCCGCCGACACGTCGACGGCCGCCGCCAACCGGTGCAGTTGTCTCTGCCGTTGTCTGCCGTTGACATCGTGCCGTTCGTGTATATGAGCCCTCAGCCTTCATAGCTCCACATTAGCATTCCGTGTCGTGAGTGTCATGAAATATTATGTCAAATTTCTACGGGAAGAGATCTCGCCGAATAAGCGGCTCGAAAGTCACGAAACTCACAGGAAATTTCGTTAACAGTGAAAAGTACCTTCTTAAATTAATAATAAGTAACATTTTATCTCGGTACGAATTCAATAATCACAAGTTAATTTCATTATTAATTTAATGGAAACTGATAATTATTTTTATATAAAAATTAAAGGCAACTCAACAGAAAGCTGTAAAAGCTAATAATGAACAATGTTTCGCGGGCCGGTTTCTCTTTCTTTGAAATATGTGGGAGTCACGAGTTCGTGACCACAGATAAAGAAACCCCAAGATTTCAATGTTTGTTGTTCGTGTACGTTACACAAAGAGTTTTAGTAGAACTCATAATGGACAAATTATTTGTCCTCTACTGTTTAGACAATGTCACGGAGCAAATTATTTTTGATTTCAGTTATTATCATTATGTGCTTTATTAAAAATAAAATATTAAAACTACAGCCTGAGGGAGAACAATCCAAATAATTTTAATTAGGTAGCTGTAAGTAAATAAAAGTGTTTCAGAAGTTAAATAATGCTAAAATTCTACTTTCAAACAGATTTGAACATAATTTAAAAATTGCTGACAACGATTAAATAGGTTTAAAATCTTATATCCTTAAAGTTAAAATAGGATACTATTTGAATAGAACTAGTCTTACTCCAATAAAACTACAATACAATAACAATAAAACTATTATTGGAAAAGTAGGTAATGCTGTAAATAGGAGTTGAATGTAAACAGAACAAACTAATTGGCGTACTATTGCTTGGAGCGAAGTTTTTAAGTCTGAAACATTAATTCTGAACAATGTAGGTACTTAGTACAGCTGAGCGTCTTATAAATGGGTGACCCTTTTAATTCGCTTTGAAAATATTGAAGCTCACTTTATTTAAGCCAATTAATCGCGAACTGTGCATAGATAAACAACGATCAGAGGCGAGATAAAGAAAATTGTGTCCTTTGAACATAACAAAAGTTTATATAAAATAACCCCTTTTTGAAGACGAGAAACAAGTGGACACAATTAATTTTCTTTTTAATTGTATAATTCAAAGAAATGATTTATTATAATTGATGGCATAGAAATGAAAGCCTCAAGCAGACTACTTTACTGAGGTTTATCGCCGCTGTTGTTTAATGAGCTACTGACACTCAGGGTAACCAGTTCGATTAGAAACAATAGGACAATTAACTTTTAACAAATTTTGCATTAATTTTCTTTCTGTTATCTCCACATTCATTTATAATTTGCTTTACTACGTTTTATTTTCGCAATATTTAATTTTCTCCATTTGCGTCGTATTGTGATGGAATTTTTAATTTGCATTTATTTAAATGAAAACTGAGTAAACCGCAGCAAGAATTGTAAATTAGGGCCAAGTCTTGAGATGTTACAAACTACAACTTTCTTTGGATTTCTTTAGGGTTCATTGTTAATTATGTAAAGTGTGGTTGGTCCTAGTTCTCGTTATAAAGAGATAACATTTTCTTTAGGTAAGTTATTTCAGTTCTTTTTCTTTTATGGAAAAAGTTTTTTTTTTTAATTTTCAGTTGCGACCCATATCATGTGTGATTGACACAGAATAGGATAGGTTGAAATTAGGGCCAGGGTGGTGAGTCCAGGTAGCCAAAGTAATATAAAATCTAGGTTGTATTAATTTACCGGAATTACCGGTTTTACCGCTTTAAATATTTTTGATCAGTGTGGAATAAGTACCTACCTACTATAAAAGAGGTGTCACATCTGAAATTTTGTTTCATCTGAAGTTTTTTATATATAGAGTTTTTAAATAAAACCCAACCCTCCTCACATTGACCTTTTCTAAAGATAAATTCTAATCTTTTCAGTCATTAAATCATTCAGTTCGTCTAAATGATGTGAACGTCTAAGAATTGGTCGTTGTGTAGGGCGATATGATAGCTGATAAAACAGTGCCATAAAAATTTCATTTTCAACACACTCGCTCGTAAAGTTGCTATTTTTTCTTTAGTCTTACGCCCGGAATGCGGTTTATTACACACTAGTGCGTTTTACTTTTCATTGCCGCACTAGTGTTTTTCTTATTCCACTTTTTTTTTAATATCCGTAAAGAGGTTGTTACCAAAAGATTTATTATTTTGTAAATAAATAAACTTGTTGTACTTAGTCAAAATCTGATATGATAAGTCTAATTATCTATTAAAGCATTTAAAAAATACAATATTTTAAATCATTAATTACCGTAAATTCTTATTAGAAATACATAATTATTTAGTTTAATATATTGTGGCTGAATAGCGGTGTTCGGTGCCTCTGGACTTAACATGCGCGCGCATAGTTATTGAACCGAAGATACGGCGCGCGAAAAAATAAACGTCCGCGCCATTTTGTGCAAACATTTTGTTCGTTTATAATTTGTTGATTTGTGACTGAAAAATGTCGAATGTATTTTATACCTACCTAATTGTTTTTTTCCTCGCAAGTGTGTTGAAAAACGTCGTATGATACGCGTGTGCTTTGTTCATTACAGTCGAGGCGGTATTGCACAGCCCGAGCCGCAAGGCGAGGGCTGTAATAGACTTCAACTTCGCGCACTTGTATCATAATGTACTATAAACAGACAGCGTCGTTATTTTGTGATGATTAACAGCATTGAAACCTAAATCCGGTAAATGTTTTCCTCTATGATTTGCTGCATTCTTTGAGTTCCAGCGTGCATTATTGTAATATTAATGTGAACCAATTCCTCATTTATGGGAGTGATTCATTTCAAATCTTTTACATTACAAGTAAATCACAAAAAAATATCGTAATATTTCTTTCCATAATGAATCAGAGAAACTTTATAATTACGCCAAATTTTAAATTGAGGAATTTCAAATGTCAATGGTCGAATGGATAAAAATAAATTAATAACATTGTTGTCTTTGATTTTCTATCCTCAAGTTTGGCAAACACTTTTCCGATCTAGATTTATTGGGTTGTTCGAAAAGTAATTTCGTTTTTCAGGACAGAGTTAATTGTGATTCTTGAACCAAACTCTCTTCAGCCGCATAACCTTTATATGTTTTGAGAGCCAATAAAGCAAGGCTTGTGTGTGAAAAAGTTCAATTGAATCTATGCAGTAGTTTTTGGTAAGTTTCCTTTTAAGTATGGCGAGCAATAAGCTGTGTTTTCGTCATTACGTACTTTTTAGTACCTATGGAAAAATTAAAAATGTAGTTTAAGTCAATTTTTATTTCGAATGAACTGATGTGGATATAATGCCACTTCCAACATATTCTCCAGAACTGGTGCCTTCGGTTTATTATTTGTTCCATTCACTACAAAAATTTTTGGACGGTTAAATCTTTACTTGAAGTGAAGAGGTCAAAAATTACCTGTATCAGTTTTTTGTCAGTAAAGACCAGAAAGATGGCATTCTACCAGAAAGATGGCAAATGGTGCTGAATGGTGATTCTCCGATAGCAAAAAAAACACGATCTTTATTTCTTCAAAAAAATCCTTTTAAAATATCATCACGAGGCTAAGACGTGAAGCTGACTAAACAAGAAGACGTTTTTAGTACGTAAAAAAATACATACCTTCCTTTCTATCGAATCGTTTTGATCATGTTGTAAGTTTGCTACATGTTTTGATCTTCCACATCGTTACGAGCTGCCAACATATCCTCCATTCGATGTCAATCTGACCGTAATAATATTTTAGATGCTCTTGATAGAACTGGAATGGATCACAACGTAATGGTTTCATGGACAACGAGTATAGCAGCAGCAGATAAAAATAAATAAGCATTTTCCTTGTCAAAATGCGGCTAAAACTTATTAGAATTTTTAATTTATTTGAGTAGTTTTATGTACTTAAATCTATCACGTTTACTTTTAAACTATTTGAATGAATGTTTATGCAACATCTATATTTTTGCATTTCCATAAATAAACTAAATTTCATTAAATAAACTGATCATCACAAAGCGCCAAATATTATACATATATGTATAATTATTTTAAATTCTTGTTACTGATTCGACCGATGTGAACCCTAATCTCAGACGTTATTTTTATGTTAACCTAATTTAGACTTTAAGTATAGGTAAATTAAATTGAGCAAGACTCACTTGCGACTTTAGTTCTAAAGCCGCGACTGTGATTCCGTTTCACATTATATTGTAAATTGTAAATGGATCCGCGCCCTCAGGAATCTTTATACATTTTCATCACGTCACTGCGTTAGTGACAGTCTGGTTGATACAGACTACAGACTCAATATTAGCTTTAAAAGGGTGAATATTACGGGTATTATATTACATTTTGTGAAAAACCATTTGTTACTTAGAACAAATGCTTACTCAATATTCAATATTAAGATATAACTGACTTGCGTTTAAAACACAACAATCTTGACGGTCTCATTTCAGAAAATAAAAAAGAAGTTTTTCTCGAAACCAAAATATTACGCTATATTAAATAAACCATAGATTTGGCATGCAAATATTAACAAAAAACAAACCTTTAGAAAATTAAGAAAAAAATGTTGTTCTCTTTGAATAAATAATTTAGATAACAGTACCTACTGGCCAAATAGTAGATATAATTTCGTAAGAGTTGGTACCCTTGCTGCATGTAATGTAGAATGTAGAATAACTAGAAAGATTTTATGTTTATTGTTGAAAGACCAGCTACTTATATAAAATTTTGGTCTGAGTAAAGACTTCAACAGTTCTCAAACAAAGCTGATGCTTAACCTCTGTTTTATGTATGGCAGCCTGGTAGCCAATATTGGGTTGCATAGCACGTGCGAACAAACGTCAACTTGATAACGGTATCCTGATGGACGCCATAAATCCTTCAGTTCTCCTCTGAATATTGCAATATCAATAGAGTTGAAGACTTACAACGAAAGACATACGAAAGACAATGCTATGATGTTTAGTCTGAAGAAAAAGAAAAATATCTTATTTTTTGTTTATTCACGATGTTTTCATTGCTCCTGATTGAAGGTAAAATGTTTTTGACATCTTATCCTGATGGCAACGACAGACAACTGATGTAAGAAATGTTTAAATTGTATTTCTTTGATTATAACGGATTTTTTATTACATTGTTATGTTGAGTTGTCGGAAATAATGCGAGACCCTCACTTCTTTTTGGTCATCAATGCGGTGGACTATGGTCGACGTAATTTCTTACCGTCGTGGCTCGTCGTATGCTGGTTCATGAGAAAATTTTATCACAGACTGCTTGTATTACCTAATTGATTTAAATATTTTTAATGAGCATTCATTCCACGATCTCAAATAGGAGAAAGTCAAATAGGAGGATACCTACTAAAGCTTTTGACTTTAAGCGCTTTGGAGGAATGTGAAGTATGTCGTTATTTCTTTAAATCGTTGTATTCGCTGTTCATTGCTAATGAGTGCGATGTTTACAAGGACCACTGAAAATACCTTGACGTAGTATTTTTATGTAGTAGGTAGTATTTTTTATGTATTATCGTTGTAATCCAGTCACAGAAGTGTTGAAAACTGAGATGGTCTCCTAAAACTAGTAACCTAACCGGATTCACACCTTTCTAACCACATCATAATTTCTGTTAAAACAATTAATAGGTACGCGATATAAATGGTGGGCAGTGGAGCACCCGGCGAACTAGAATTAGTCGTAGATACCGCCTATTACTTTTCTGATTTATGCATGTTATAAACAGAGCTTACAAAAAGTACAACAAAACTGAAATCTTAATATATAATATATCTCGTGTCACAATGTTGGTCCGCGATGGACTCCTAAACCACTTAACCGATTATAATAAAATTCGCACACCATGTGCAGTTCGATCCAACTTGAGAGATAGGATACTTTAAATCTCAAATTATAGTCGCAATTTTAATTTATTTCTAATTATTTGTCTCTTATTATTTGACAGTAAGTTTTGCAAGTAATGACAATTGACATGGCAGTCTTATTCACAGATGAACAGACACCTAGCGCCACACAAGAGAACTAAATTAAGAGTGTTATTATTTGACAGTCACAATTATATGTAACAGATGTCGATACCTTTCGACTGGGTTGAGTAAGTAATCAATAGATGGCGCTGCTATGGTAAATCTAACTTGCACCCGTGCGAAGCCGGGGCGGGTAGCTAGTTAAGCAATAAATTCTGAGAAGCTTCACCCAAGCGCGAAACCATACGCTGTCTGTCTGCCATTCAAAACCGGTTCGAGTATCATTAAAATCAATAAGTAAGATATTTTCCTTTTCATTCGCACTGTATGCATTGATTTCTATTCGAATAGAACCTATTTTAAGTACTTAGGTAATATGTTCCAACTAAAATATTTACAGTTTTATTTATATCCTTAGTCCAATTTCCATGATACGATAAATATTGTAGGCGCTCAGAGGAGCTAAAGATATTTTGAGGATCCTCTGGGAAATCGGCAATATTAGACGAGAGAAAAATAATTCGTCTGTCTATTGGCCGATCCTGTTCGAAACATATACCTGATTTCATTAATTATGCAACGAAAGCATGCTTCTATAATCTAACTATCAACCATTGACTTGAATTTAAAGGTTTACTAACCAAAATCGTGACCGTGACAACAAATATCAAACGTCAAATTCCAAAAGGGAGTAATTAATTTTATTTTTGATTTTTTTTTGGCCGTAAAGCAAAACACTTAAAGATAAATTGAATAACGAAATAAAAACGTGATCTTACGATGAGAAACTTCACGGTTCGTATGCAAACGCGTCGTAGTTTTTCCCAATTAGTCGTCACCCGACCACCATCTAACAGTATTAAATAGAACTAAGCTTGGTCAGTAATAATGATCTGCTGACAAAATACATTAATGAACTTAACTTTGTTTCGTAATGAAGTCCAGAATTCTAGCTAGTGAAGATGCGGAAAATTTATAGGCTAAGTATCTGGAAAAAATGTGGAATTTTTTAAGTTTTTACAGGCTGCCCGTAATAGAAAGGCAGCTCTAACCGTGGTAAAGCGACATTTTTATTATCTTTCAGCGGAATAGTAGGAGTAGTTCGTACTCCGTTAATATTTTCATAAATAACTCACGCCAGCGCCAGACTTTTGTGCCTTTATAATTATTTGAATAAAATCTTTATCATTTGAATTTTGAAAATTACCCAAAAAGAACACCGAGGCGTTTTAACAATTCAATGAGCAATTTGACGAACTTACCCTAAGGACAAAAGTTTGGATGAGACATCGTTTATTATTTGTGTTCCTAATTTCTTATTTTTTAAACTTACCTACATTTTCAATGAATAGTCTATTGTTATTTTGCGCTATATTCCATCAATGCTTATTATTTCGTGAAACACAAACTTACGAAACTCAAACGCTAATGCTCTGTAACTGCGATAATGAGTAGAATGTTAATTATATTATTTGATGTTCACGACTTTGTGCGACGCCGACGTATGTCATGTATGGGGTCAGTAAACGAAGTATCGATGAGGTATTTATAAGGCTGTATCGTACAGCTTTTTGTGAGCGAATCACAGCCTTGGGCCTCTTAGGCTTGTGTGACTGTAGATATAGGCATCCACACCAAGTAACAAATCAAGTTGTTAAATACACATTCTTGAATCTTACTTTGGGCAAGCCGGTACAAAAACAGTTTAAACACTTGTTGAATGTCGCCAACAAAGTCTTGTGTTTTCCCCAATTCAACAACCTGCCGATTTTTAGCCGGAACTGTACTTTCAAATTTTAACTCTAGTAATTTAAAAATAAGGCTTCGTTTCAAAAGAAGAAACATACCAATCGGTAGTGGTGAGGTCCATGTCATTGACAGGTTTTATGCGTGTGCGCAGTCAGTCCGTCGCGAGATCCGGTGTGGGCCGGTTGTGACGTGATTTTATTGGTTAAACTTTCTGGTTTCTTATTTCGATTGCACAACTGGTGAAATTTCTATGACGGTTTGACGTTTAATGTGATGTGTACGTAAACTGAATTAAATTTTGTGGTAACCAGACTTGGATTTCTTTTTAACTACGTAGTCTTTTTTTCGTAAGTACCGTATTTAATTGCCTTTATCGTAATAAATTTAATTAAATTTTCGTCAACCGTAACTCAGTTTTCACTGAAATGTATTGTTTTATGAGTAAGAATATTATTTTTATCATCTTTTAAATTCAAACCATCATTGCATTTCAAATCTTTTAATCGGTTTGTTGGTCTATTATTTATTATTTGTTCTAGTTTTATTAGAGTTATTTAATGATATAGCAGTATAATTGAAATAACCATGATCTTCATTACCGAAACGTGATCTAAACTCCTTTTCCCATCAATCTCTATCGATTCCAATTGACTTTCTACACTGATTAATGAATGGACACCGATTGATTCGGAACTGCCAATTCTGTGCGTCGGAACTTTCTCTAATTCAGTTACGTCACGATTACTTTCATATATTTGGCGCAGTCGATGTCTACTGCACCTGACTGTTTACAATGAGTTCTGGTTATCACTTTCATTCCTTAGTCATCATGTTTTGTTTCCCAAAGATTCTTATTACCTGAAACACGATCTTCATTGTGACGAACAAAAAAAGATTACTAACCTGGATTATAATAGCCGGAAGCCTTTCCGGATGTATACCATGCAGCCTTTTTAATTAATTTATCAGTATCCTAGTTGAATTATGTTATTTCACCAGTTTTCCGTTCATTATCATTATTTTATTTTATATTATGATAATAATCGATTCTGATACAAAAGAAAACTTCGTTCACTTCTCTTACTTTAAGTGGATCAAGAATTGTAACGTAAAGCAGCTGATTCAAATGCAATGCTTTGAATTCCGGTTGCGTACATTTACCTGTGTTGTGTTTATTTATTTTGAAAACGATTTAGATGGTCCGGTAACCTATTTTACGTAACAGTAATTTTTATATATTATGTACTTATGGAATGTTTTCCTTCACAACTACGGGCAAGATATTTTCTTACATTTTCGTAAATGAGCATGAGCTGAGAAACTTTGAATTACAAACATTTAAGTGTTCCCAAATTGTCTACTATTAAGCACATAAATAATATTTTATTTTAATTATTTATTTTAAAAGAAGAAATCAGAAACATGTACCTAATCATCAATTAAGGGTCTACTAATAGCTAGCTTACCGCCTAAATTCCACACTTCTTTTTTTACATATCTGTGAATGTAATCATGTTTGACATATACATGCAACTAAATTCTTTTATCATCATATACGCCAAATTCTACCGTCTTTTATCTTGCCTTTACCTGGGACCCGTTCAACATCTAACTTAAAATTTACTATCGCACCACATTTCAGCTATTTTAAATTGAAATATAACACTTCGCTGCTCAAATAACTGTGATACTGGTGTATGGAGAACCTATTTGAAAGATTTATCGTAATCTTTTGTCTTTAAATCACCAGCGAGGATGTGGAGGTATTTGGAATCTGCCAGGTCATGCGTAACTCTCCGGCCTGTAGCTGCCGGCCGCAACAATGGCTTTCACTGAGGTTCGGATCGCATGGCTTACAACTGCGAGTGCTAGTGACATTTATCATGAATGCTTGAATAATTTGAAGGACCGAAGTGAAACAATTCAATGCATGCCATAGGATTTACCTAAGAGGGTAGGGTGCGGGTGGCCAAAGTTTGATGATACTGAAGAGGCTTTTCTTAGTTTTCCGAAGATTTCAGGGAAGCGGGGCCAAAAAGAAGGTATCATAGGGTCATGACCCTTGAAAATTGGTCTTAATTTAAAATATATCATATTGAGCTGAAGTTATTGAGGAATTTGTAAGGAGTGCATTGAACCTTTGCGGAGTCGTAGAAGATTGATCAATACTAAACGATCGGATGTTTACTGGTCTCGTGCCATACAAATTAACTGTCACATTTCATTACCATTACTCTTTTAGCATTCGGACCTTTTCAAATAGACGAGGTTCACGGTCGAAATCTACAGCTCTTTGCGAACTTCAGACGATGTTTACTTTTTGTTTTGTTTCATTTAACTTTGTACTTTGTAATTATACTGTAGATTGATGTTCGAATTCCCCAAATAGAACAATATTCTATTTGATACCTTCCTATACCTAACATTGTCACTGTTTGTAGAATAGTTATTTAGTTTTTAAAGAAATCAGTAATTTTTCAAGAAATTCCAAGGATTTTATAACTGCCCAATGCTTAACTATACAGCTTATTTTTCTTATTTGTTAATAAACAATTCCTTCTGCCTCCATCGTATTATTTAAAGATTTTTTGGACTGAACTGAACTATATTTGTATTGTGGACAATCTATTGAAGGAATTACTAACAATAAGACGTACGTACCTACTAACTAACTTGTAGTACGACCTTGTATTAGTTTGGTGATGTTTTTCGTTTGACGACAACACATCTAATGCCTATCTACGATTTGGCCGCAGTCCAATGTGATAGTAAAATCAGAGGCCCGCTCTACGTAATAATATAAATATACTAGGTATAGCCGGAAAAATAGCCTGTCTCTTTCGAAAATATTTAGAATGTATTGTATTTTCGTGATAAGTATGCCTTGCATAAAGAAGATAATTTTATTCCTTTTGATTGCGAAAAATGGGTGGATATAAATATGGGTGGGTAAGGGAAATAAAACTCATTATAATTACGATATAATTTTGCACACGGGTAGATCATTTATAATTTGTAGTAAAACTTTTCCTAAATGAGATCTTGTCGTTCTGAGTTCTATGCAGCGTTTGAAGTAGTAGTAGTGTAGAAGCGCGGACTTATTTTTGACAAAAATTTCCGAATAGCAAAAACGTATGTGACCCTGTGAGAAATATGATATCCTCTACAAATGTAGGTATGTATTAAATATTGTCACCAAAAAAGTTCACACGCCCCACACTTATCGTCCGGTTGTCATGTCTGAAGAGGGATGTCCTAAAATAAGTCTTTTGTAATCCGAAAGTATACATTGAAAGCGACTAAGTTTAAATACCATTAGAAATATTTGCAGGTGTATTCGTTTTTTTCACGATAGTTCGAAAATATTATATACGATCAGTTTCTTGTCCATCTCCTCTTTTTATAATGCGATAGCAAGCTGAAAGAAAGGTCAGAGAAAAATTTAACTTCTAAATCAATGCAATCAGTAAATTCGACCTTCTATATTCGTGCCACATATTTTTACCCGACTGCGTCAGAAGGAGTGTTATGTTTTTCGAGTGTATGTATGTATGTTTGTATGGGGTGCCTCTTGTTTGGTATAACAACTTTTCGTCGAAAATCGCTTCGACTAATTTTAGTTGGAATAAAGTCATTTCACATAATTATTCATTTGATCGAATATTTGATTGCCATAATTTTATTTCTTATCATCATTTGTTTCGAATAATATCTTTATATCGAATGTTCAAATGCGCTAATTTTAATTAAAGTAATTAGGTTAGCGAGGAGCGAAGCGACGAGCGTGTTAGGTTAACAGGAACCATCGCACGAGCCGAGCGAGCGAAGCGAGCGTGCCGCGGCAGCGGCCCGCGAGTGCCAGAACCGACTTTAGGGCGTTTATAACCTGAACATTTCATGAAATAAACATTGTATAAAATAATATTCGATCAAATGAACATTATGTCAATCAATATTACACAAAATGAATATTCGATCAAATGAAAATTATGTCAAATGATATTATACAAACTGATTATTATCTTAAACGTTGTTCGATTTATTAAAATTATAATATCAAAAGTTTTTTACGAAACAAGGGTAACCCTGTTTGTATGTATGTCCATTCAATTGTCGGGCCCCACACCCCAATGGTATAATATGAGGTATCGTTGAATTCGTCAGAACTCTGTTAGTGTCATAGGCTATATAAATTTTCAAAATGGTGCCCGAAAGTGGAAGAAAAAGAGGGAATAATCTTGAGTTTTTCTCTTATCTTAGCAATATGGGTATCAAATGAAAGATCGTGAAAAGACCTTTTCTATATATCATATAACGTTTAGGCACACGTTTAAACATAAATTGTCAAAAACCATCCCAAAAACTACTTTTTGGGATGGTTTTTGACAATTTATGTTTAAACGTGTGCCTAAACGTTATATGATATATAGAAAAGGTCATTGCCGAAAAATCCTACGATTTTTCGGCGAAAACACTAAAAAGTCCGAATTAAAAATATTATTATAAAAACAAAAAACCCGACTGCTTACAAAAGAACTCAAAAGAAAAAACAAGTGTCACAATATCAACATAAAATACTTCATGGTGCTGCAGGCGGGGACAAACAATACTCTTACCTACGGGTAAAAAAAGATTTATCACAAGTACTACGCTTGTCACTGCATGCGGCAGCATGAATGTATTTTATGTTGATATTGTGACACTTGTTTTTTTCTTTTGAGTTCTTTTGTAAGTAGTCGGATTTTTTGTTTTTATAATAATATTTTTATAACCGTAGTGTAAGCAAAACCTATGGGGCACACCCCGTTGACCTAGAATTATGAAATTGGACAAAAAGTAAGAATTTTTAATCCAAATAAAAGAAAAATCCCGGGAGTTGTTTGTTTAAAGTAATACCACAGAAAAAACATTACAAACTCCAACTCGCACTTGAATGATCTTTCATGATTTGTTTTGATAACGCCCAAAATAACACGCTTTCAGTGAAATTTTAGGCGTCTAGGTAGGTATTTCTATTTTAGCGAAGAGAGGGTTATTCAATAAGGTCTTGTTATAGACAGACAGTGAAGGCATATTAATAGGGCTCTATTTGTTAAAATTTGAGTAGGGAAACCTAACGGCATTATAATTATGAGGGTTATTGTAAAATTACAATGGCTTAATTTCTTGTACCGGAGCATTCGCGCTCTGCCTAACGTTAATTGTACTTACTGCCTTTTAATTACCCGTCAATTGTGACGATGAATTAATTAAACGCACGAACGAGTGTCGATTGTATGGAAAAATGTAATTGCTTTCGTAATAATGTGTTTCAACAAAGTGTAATAATTAGCTACAGTTACTATGATTAAAATTGGTGAAGTTGCAATATTATTCATCACATAATGAGTTACAGTCGGTTATAGTCAAGTGTAACTGTATACTTGCTTTGGTAAAGTTCTCAAATGTGTATGAACTCCACACTAGGGTAGCATGGCCAGTATCCTTCACGTTATGTGACGAGACTCGAACTAACAGTGGAACAATTATGTGTTTTTTTTTAAGGAATTAAGATAGCAAACGAGCATGCAGCACCACCTTCCGCTGCCGCCCATGACAACTGTGACCGACCCAGAACTAGACTCAATGAGTCTCGTTCTAATTCGGTCACAGATGCGTTGCTACCCTTGAGGACTGAGAATGATGGTCGCCTCTAAAAAAGTGTAACCGGCTCCACACCTTCCTATCCGGAACACAATTGTTCTTAAAACAATTATTACACGGTAGGAATGGTACTAAGTACCGTGGCGGGCGGTGGTACTTCCCCGGGTGAGCTCTAGGCCCTATCACCTAAAAAATTGTGTTGCGAATATTTCAATAATTACGACAACGACTGCTATCAAACAAGGACAATCAGGGTGCCCTCCGATGCACGGAATCCGACAGTTTCAAGTGTCCTCCGATACACGAAAGTGAACAAGAAAATTTTCTGGATTGCTGTTTGGTGGAAGATATGCCTTACTCTGCATAGGAAGCAATTACTCTACTACCTTGAATACCATTTGCAGAGTACAGTAACTTCTTACTTTACTCTGCTGTTTGTCTCTATTGATGCTTTGATATTCTGCCTAGCACAGAATCCTCATATTATATCAATCAGTCGTAACGTTCCCAAACAATCCGAGGCAGCGGACTGAGCATCTGAATTCAAACTGCCTATTTATCTATTTAAACCCATTGCTATACTTGAGTCAACCAGCACATGGAATTGCCACTTAACGCGAAAATCAAACTTATTACCAGTGCTCACAGTTCAATTTGGCTTGTAAGAAAAATTTACTAAGGACATTTAAAATTCCTCCGTCAGTCTTAAATGTACCTTAATCACATAGACGGATAGCCGGCATTTGTGTGCCAAGCAATTATAACGCGAACGGAGTAGTCGGTCCGTCGGAGAAAGCGTAGCACGCTCCACCGCGGATGGTCAAGTGGCCCACCGCCAAACCGTTTTCGTTATTATGCTCTGTTAATTGTTTTTGTAGCGATTATCAGCACAGTACGCATATTTTCATGCTCGTGACGTGATTAATCAGTTATTTATTTATTTATCGACCCCCTTATAAGTTTGACCTGTCTGTCTGTGCGTCTGATTGTGTCACCGTAGCTCCTGAACGAATGAACCGATTTGAGTGTTTGTTTTTAATCCAAAGCCTTGATCATCGCGGTGGCGTTTACCAATGTTTGGAAGAAATCGGTCCAGCAGTTTGAAGAGTATCAACTTTTTTACAAAATGATGTAAATATTTTTCGGCATAAAATTGGTCTTAGTCAGGAGTTTTTTTATTATTTTCAATTTATAGTTATTCACTTATAAACTAACAGACATTACAGACGTTTAATATAGCCCTGTGGGATCCTGCGAAATGATCAAAGATAAAATTTAAGGATCGGCTCGATAAATCTTAGACAAAACTAGACCTTTTATCGCATATTATACATCCTAAAGTCTTGTTTTTATAGGTTGTTATTGGTCGCCAAGGACGTCTCTACTCAGCCAGTAAAATAACTTTAACATATGTTATTGTACTAGGAACTGGGAATACTGGGATGGAAGTAATCCCTCATTTCCAAGTTTTGTTGGCCCCGACAAAAACAGAAGCTAAAAGTTATTCGATACACGTTGGCACAGAACAGATAAAGGAGATTAGAACGGCCCTAACTCATATTTTGTATGAAAACCGCTGTCGCCGCTTGCCTCCCACCACTCAATCAACCGAAACGAATCTCAGGGCTGTGATTGGTTCGATCGCCAGTGTAGTTAAAACTCGCACAAAGGATGGTGATGGGATAGTGATAGTCGATCGATATTGATATCGATACTGATTTTCTTCATATTGTTTTAAAAATTACTATAAATATAACCCAAAAACATTGGGAACCTAATTTTTATATCTCAGGGGGATATTTGGACAACAAATAAAACAGCGTTTATATAATAAATGAATGCAATCATAGTATCATACTAAATATAAATCTATGTTACGGCTTGCAAAGGTCGATAATCTATACCTATCGATAAATATCGGTAAAATTACTGTAACTTTGTTTCTTAAAGTTTTGCAATACTTTCATTAATTCGAGAGGGCACGAATATTGTGGACTTTCCAAATACATATATTATCTATCTATACTTAATAATATAAAGCGGAAGAATTTGTTTGTTTGTTTGGTTGTTAAATAATAAAATAATAAACAATAATTAGTGGTAATAAATAAAGTTGTTTTAATTATAAATTTGTTTAAAATAATTTGCCGACATATTTATCGACATGGTACATCAGTCATCACTAACGCCACGTAAACTCGTTCCACCGATATACCAAAATTCAAGCTTCCTTTGGATGCGCGCGACTTTCGCAATGAAAGCAATACTTTGCAATACATTGCGTTATCACTTTCGTAGTACAAGATAGTACTCATGTGTTGGCGAGCAATGTATAATTTTGAATCTCTTTGCGATTGTGTCGTTTTTGTCTTAAACTACATAATACTATTGTAATAATTACAAATATCTAATGTAATTTAAGGTTTTTAGACTTACTTGTGAAAAGAAATTCCTCCTCGGACTACATTACACACCTGGCTTCTTTTCCTACACGTTACAATTGCGCAAGACGGCATTATTCTTTTTTTTAGCGGAGCTCCGTTCGCTATCAAGGTATGAGCGCGCCTAATGACCGGTAAAACTAATTTCGGGGTTCAATGAGCGTTTGCTCAATTGTGCGGCGCGCCTGCCCCGCTCACAAGGCCGTTCTATCCTCCTTTATCTGTTCTGTGCACGTTGGTCACGGCTGGTTACAGCTATTTTTGGGCTAGCAACCTTCCCTTCAGTACAGGCTAGTTCCCTCACAATTACAAAAGTTTTCAAACTCGGAGCCAACTCGACGCTTTTCCTGTGTTGTAAGTCATAACAATAATACAATACAATACAAAAATATTTATTTTATCTCCATACACAGAATTACAAATAGTTGGGGGTTGGTTGTGGGGGGTGTCATAAAGTTACTACCGAAGTGTCAGCAGATTTCAGCTTGCACAGCTAAAAATTAGAAACTCCACTCGTCTGCTCCTTCTTCGGTTATTTACCTAGTATAAAATGTTTTTGTACCGAGACTTGAAAATGCTCTAAAAAGCAAAATGCCACAACCGGACTATAAAAGAAGTCTGATATTGCTTAACTCGGTAGCCAACTCACGCTTAGCACAAATTGCCTGTGACTACAATATAACACTATGAAAATATACATAAAGCGAATACACACCTTAAATTCTTTATACGGCACGTTTTTGTATTCATTTTGTATATCAAACTTATTCAGTGCAAGAATTTGTGGTTAATATATCATTGAACCACAGTGGTTTTGAACCAACCGCAAACTTTCTCACTTCATGAAGTAATTTCACTTCGAGCCATTTTTGTTGCTATCCCCGTGATCTGTGAGCTGTTTGAAAACGTTGTTTTGTTGTTGTCGTTTTGAATGTACACGGGCTTTCATGTTTATGAGTGGTGGATACCACTTACCACTCTGTAGTTAGTTTCCGTGTTTACTAAATCCATCCATCCATCCCTCAGCCTTTCGATGTCCACTGTTGGACGTAGGCCTCCCCTAACTGGCGTCACTCTAACCGGTCCTGAGCCCGTTGAATCCAGCGGATGCCCGCCGTCTTCTAAATATTCAATTTAAATTCAAACAAGGAACTAGGAATGAATATCCTATTTCTTTCAACTCTGTAGGTGGACTTAAAAGGCGTGGATCTTTATCCGTTATCTTTTAATTGAGAAAGGAAAAATAATTTTTAGGTTTCATTGTCAGACCTTATTTATTTGATAGTAATACCAATGAAATACAAAGGTTACGACAAGCGTGATTCTGCTTCAAGAAAACTTCAAACAATCAATAAATTGTAATCAAGAAAATTGGCCAAATGAAGAAAAATCACCGTTTCTGACATAATAGAATGTTTGTACACCATTAATTTCGAGTACAATGAAAGTAAAAAAATATATCCTAGAAAATTAATGGACTCTTAATGGAATGTAATATGTACATTAATTTTAGCAGGAATATTTTGTTTTGTTTTTAGGGTTCCGTACCCAAAGGGTAAAACGGGACCCTATTACTGAGACTTCGCTGTCCGTCCGTCCGTCCGTCCGTCCGTCCGTCCGTCTGTCACCAGGCTGTATCTCATGAACCGTAATAGTTACACAGCTGAAATTTTCACAGGTGATGTATTTCTGTTGCCGCTACAACAACAAATACTAAAAAACAGATTAAAATAAATATTTAAGTGGGCGCCCATACAAGAATATAGTTTAGTTACCTTTCGTTCCAAGAGATGGCGTTGTGGGTAATAATGTAACTACAATAAAAACAATTAAATATTTAAGTGGGGCTTTCATACAACAGACTAGATTTTTTTGAACCCTTCGTGCGCGAGTCCGACTCGCACTTGGCCGGTTTTTCTCTTTCTTAGTAGTAGGTTAGAAAGAAAGGAAGAGAATGTTTCATTGATCAATATAAATTCGCATTCTCTCATTCTTACCAATATTGATTGAAGAGATAAAAGGCGAATTTGGTAGTAAAAATTCGCTTCCTCTTCTCTCGCCCATTGATTGAAGAGAGAAAAACCGAATTTGGTAGTAAAAATTCGCTTCCTCTCATTCTCGTCCATTGATTATAGTGACAAAAAGCTAATTTGGTATTCGTAGTAAAAATTCGCTTCCTCTCATTCTCGCCCATTGAATGAAAAGAGAAAAAGCGAATTTGGTATTAAAAATTCTACGCAAGCGATTTCATGAGCCCAGGCGCAACAGAAGTTTCATTTTTAAAATCGATTTCGAAACCTGGAATCGGATATATTATATCCGTTTGCGATAAAAACGAAAAACGCCCGTGACTATTTTATGGACGTCATCGAGCGTAACGAGCGTTTTCGTTGAGTTGAGTTACCCATGTTTAGACGTCAGAAAGGACGTCTTCACAAAAATTAAATATTTCTAATTTTACAATAATTCAATCGTTCTATTACTGTAAAGACAGGTACATACAAGCTACACAGGGTCTCAACAGCGCGATTCAGATTCAAGTATAATGACATCTGTTGAACAGTTTGGTAACTAGAGTGCGTTTCACGTAAGAGTTCCCCTCGCTAAAATGTTGGTAGCGATGAAATGAGTGTTGCCAAATTAAAACAAAAAAATATTCCCTTTAACTAGGGAGAAAATAAAGATGACTTATTGTGTTCTTCCGAAGCTATAAATATTAATGTTACAAAATATATTTTTTTTCGGCTGAGCGTATATCCACCAACGCAATATTGAAAAAATACAGTACATAATTATACGATATTAATATTACGAAAAGGTCTACTACTCGCTCAAGACAAACAAAAGATGATATTCCGTGTAAACAAAAGAGATGCCAGCGAGTACCTGCTGACTCTTCACGCTGCCGGCCATCTTACTGTCTTTCGAACGTATCTTGAGCAAGAAAATAGCCGAGTTGCACCCGCTGACTCGGAGGCGGTGGGACACCTGCCTAAGGAACCAAACAAAGGAAAAGAAAACAAGCAGAATATTTATGTGTAATATTTTATTATATTTTTTTACAATAAGAATGATCGTCTCACGGACCCACACCCGAAATATTACTATTATCTGAATAGTCAAAGTCATCCAATTTTACTTCTTTTTCTCGATGACGTTTTTTGCCCGGAGTAGAAATTTTGGTTGACGTACTGGCTTCCATCTCACCTTCACGAGTAATTTTTGAAACCGTCTTTTCCGAAATACCTTAAAAGGAAAATTTATTAATTAGTTTAATATAAAAAAGAAATAACTTCATGTACAAATAAATAGCGTAATAGGGGGTAGCAGCGCCTTCTTGCAAAATAATAATACCTATTTACTGTGGTTACCATATGGTGACTATCTTAATTGTAACAGTGGTATTTTATAATTAAGTTATGCTGAGTAATAAAATAAAATATAATAATCGCTGTCAACCATTTGGGGAAATTTTCAATAACCAACCTGTCATGGCGGCAACACCGCGTCGAACACATTCCAGCGGAATTAGTGGTTCCTTTTTGCGTTTTTCACGTTCACAAAAGCTTTTTACTTTTAACACCAACTCTCTTTCACCACTTTTCAGTGTTCTAGGCATGATTAAAACTCGAAAACAACAAATAATGGGAAAAATAAAGCGGAGCTGTAAGTTTCGGATCTTGACTGTTTGCGTTTTGACAGACAGGGCTGCCAACAATATAGCGAACTCAGCGAAGGGAACTCTTAGGTGAAACGCACTATAAATGAACATTACATTACGACTGAGCTGTGGCACGATAATAATTATCTATTACCACATCAATGTAAAATAATACCGTGGCTATGGTTTATATACCAGAGTTACAACGCGCTCGTTGAATTTTCATAGGAATAATCTCAGGAATAATTGTAAAATTTTTAAATAATAGGAATAATCACAATCACTACAACCTAAAACCATTAAAAATATTTTAAGTACATCAAATAGTATTCTTCTCACAAATTATGTTATGGCGGGACAGCCATCTTGAATATTGGAGTACAAGGTGTCGTTTTAATTTTTAGGGTTCCGTACCCAAAGGGTAAAACGGGACCCTATTACTGAGACTTCGCTATCCGTCCGTCCGTCCGTCCGTCCGTCCGTCCGTCCGTTCGTCTGTCCGTCTGTCACCAGGCTGTATCTCATGAACCGATAGTTACAAAGTTGAAATTTTCACAGATGATGTATTTCTGTTACCGCTACAACAAATACTAAAAAACAGAACAAAATAAATATTTAAGTGGTTTTAAGCTTTTAAGTAGTTTTAGAATCTAGTAGATAGTTTAGTTACCTTTCGGTCCAAGAGATGGCGTTGAGCGTAAGATGTGGCTACAATAAAACAATTAAATATTTAAGTGAGGCTTTCATACAATAGACCAGATTTTTTTGGCGTTTTTATACATAATGGTACGGAACTCTTCGTGCGCGAGTCCGACTCGCACTTGGCCGATTTTTTTTTTTAAGAATATCACGAAATTTTATCGAAACTTTGACGTAAAGTTTCGGTGTGAAACTTCATTAGATGAAATATATTGTTATTTTTTTGAGGTTATTCAAGCCTTCTTACTTCTTTAAATCGAAAGTAAATTAGCCATTTCCGTCTTAACCATCCACGCTTAGTAACTGTGTCGACAATATATATATTATGTTCATTGGCACTGGTCACCATTGTACCATCTCGTGACTCTTCTGCTTAAGAATCTCAAGAATTGACACTGTGAAGATCAGTAATTAAAATTGACTTGGCCTCGCTGGGCAATGCTGAGGCTTTATCTTGATCTTGCATCGACAATTATTTATATATCTTAAGGGCGATTAAGAAATTCTCGCATTTGCGCTCATATAACCCTCATTTAAAGTTAATTTATTTGTTCCAGATAACCCGATGTAGTCTTCGGTGCATCAATTTCAATTCTCCCGGTTACCAGCAATTAAAAGTGAAGTGTAAACGTGTGATATAAATGTGCAAGTGAAGTGATGCGCAAGTGGAAGCTACCAAGTCGATCACCACAAATGAAGCGACGCAGATCGCGACCCAGAGACGCGGAGTGAATCAACATGTACGTCACAATCGTTTGGCTCGTCACCGGATATGTCGCGCTCGGTAAGATGTTCTATGTATTCATCACAGCCTGGTACTTCTAGGTGCATTGAAGTCACTATATGGAATAGTTTGTAGTTGTTTTTTTGTATGTACAAGTTTGACCTAGTGTGTATGTGGTTCATCAATAATTTATTATGATAATCACGTTAACATATACGTATGTCTATATGTACTAACTCGTTGTCGTAGTAGATAATTTAATTTATTCTCTGCCCAATTTTCAATTGTATGAATTACGAGTAAAGACTAATCCATAATTTATAACATTCCATGGGATTGTCATAATTGATGTCCTTGAAATACGTTAGAATGTTTTAAAAACTGAAAAGACAGAATGAAACTGAAATGAAAGTGATAAAATATGTTTGTCCTCGGGTCGTGCCTGCCTTTGATATCCCATTGTGTCTCACAATGCCCCAGAAGCAATTCCCATTTTTCATTATCCATACTTTCCACATCCATACTTCCGTGCAAATAAAATGAATGAATACTGATCAATAATCTCAATCGTTGCTGAATGACTGACAAACAACGCATAGCTGAAACCAATGAAGCTATAAGTCATGTATGCGTCTTGGGGAGTGTAGGGGCTTACTTATTAAAGGAGAAGTTTTTGGGAATTCTCCACCAATCCGCATTGGAGCAGCGTGGTGGATTATGCTCTAGGCCTCCTCAGTAATGAGGAGAGACCCGTGCTCAGTAGTGGGCCATTAGTGGGTTGTAAATTAGCTTAGCTTAGCTTTTGGGAATTCCCTCCCTAAAAGAATCAAAAGTGGTATAAACTGGAACAAATTCTACGCAAGTTCGATTAGTAAAATATTAAGTGACTAACGAAAATAACATAAATTCTAATTTCTAAAAAGGCTTGGGCCAAAGTATGCCGCATTCCCAATTATTCTGCTATAGTTGGTCCCACGAGGGTCTTTTTACTTTTACTGTCAGAAAATCTGGTTATTTTGGCCCTTTTATTCAGGTTTAATCCGAAATATATGCAGGATACCCTACCTCAGGCCAGTATGAACGCAACCATTCCCACATAAACAGTTTAATGGATACTTTCGCTTTACAGATAAGCCTTTATATTCATATCTCGTGTCAATAAATATGGGACCAGCAGTATATCATTGGCTTTATTTAGTCCGGACGGCATTTTTCACCCTTAAACTCATCGTACACGAGAGACATTCGCGTTAACTTGGGCAATAAAAACATAACGTTAAACACTCACATCCTACGTTAGGATCCCCTTTGCCATGGATAAATCATAAACAAGATACCCATCTAGAGCGAGAAAATAATTTTTAACTCATTCTTAAAAATTTGGTTTTATTGGTAACTAGAGAACCGCCCGCGCTTCGCTTCGGGACCCGTAGGTAACAGCCGCGTAGGTCCCGCTCCCGTAGGAATCTCGGCCAAAAATTAGCCTATAATATGATATACTGGAACATCAACATCAGATACATATAACATTTGCCTATGACTTAAGTAAATTACATGTAGTATTTGATAGCATAATTCAGAACTTGCAAATGAATTTTACTAACGCCATCTATTAACAACATCCGGAACTAAATATCTAGCAACTAACGAAACATCGATCTTCCCATGGGAATGAGATGTTTTTCCGCGGTAAAAAGTAGCCTACGGCACTCTCCACCCTCCTAACTATCCCCATACACAAAAATCATACCATATAATAGCCATGTTGCGACGTGAAAGAGTCACAAACAAACAAACAAACAGACTATCACATTTATAATATTAGTAAGGATTATACCTAAGGACTCTTTAAACGGCGGTCTAGCTTGATAACTGTCGCACTATACATTGAAAAGTTTAGAAGTTCGGTTTAATCCTGCTTTTTAATCTTTAATATTTTGTGTGAAAGTTCAATTGCACAGTTCCCTTCTTAATTCGGTACAAATTTTTAAACTGATACCGTGTGTAATACATTTTTACGCAAAGAACTAATAACTCAATATTATAACCTCAATTCAACAGAATATAAACTCAATTGTCGATAGAAGATTTCTTTTGACCTTCCCTCGGTTATGAGCTACCGTCTTATAAGTTTGTTATCGAACTCAGTTGAGCACGATAAAACTTCTAAGTTTAAATCTAATGCAATAAACAAAACTAATTATATAAATTCTAATTTATTAGAAAAAGGCAATACTTGACCCAAGATTCTCCTTTAAAGATTCTCCTTTAAAGGCAAATAGTTCCTTTCTTATCTGTTTGTCTTTTAAGTTTCCATAAACAAAGCCTGCGGTGGAAGCTAGTATTTCATAAAGGTCATATTTCAATACATCACTTTAAATCTAGTTGGAGCTGAGTCGTTGAAATGTGCGCCCACCATTGCGCTTCACGATAATCTTTTTCCGCAACATAGATCCATATTAGACGAAGCCCTTTATGAGACGCGAGGGTGGACGCGATAGAATGCAAGGACTTCCGTTCTATTTTGCGATCCTGGTACAACATATTATAATCCCTTGTTATTGGGATCTAAACGTGCGTGGGTAATAGACTAAGATCCCAGAGCCGTAAGACACAACTTATTTTCTAAAGCATGATTGTAACTTTCGGTTTACAGTAGTCTCTTGTGTACTTTTTAATACCTGAATGTTTTCGGAGCTTGCCCGGTGACACCTGCGCAGGTACCAGGTGAGAAAGGTGACTAAAAATCAGAGTAACTTAACTTAAATTTATATGACTGATTTTTATATATGCTTTGTAGAATATTACTCTGAAGTCATATAAAAAAATCAGACGCTTTCCATGGGCCAAAACTTTTATCAGACGCTTTAAAGCTCTATAAATGAACTTAATTTATTTTTAAATGTCTGATTTTTTTATATTTTATTAAAATAACTATTACAATGTTATATTTAATCAGTCAGACAAATTGCAATGACCAAACATCCCCTAAACACAAAAATTACTCGTTAGAGACTCGTTAAAAATTACTTCGTAAGAAAATATTTAATAAGGAATAAATTGAGCACTGCCCTTGTATAGTAAATATTTCACTATTATTTTGTGGATAAATTAAAAAAAGATTCAGATAAAGTAACTACGGAGCAAAATACTCGTAAAAGTAAACTTTAATATGCAACCTGATACGTCTTTTTCTTTTTTATTACAGTGGAATATAATACATGTCTAAGATTATCATATTACACTTAAATCATATTGCTCTCAGTACCAACGCGATTAATTTAAAAACCTTCTAAACATCATTTTCTAAGCATCGAATAAATAAGTCGATAGCGATTCATGAATTGCGTAAGAAATAAAACGCCAGCTACACAGGAAACCTCTCCGCATATTTATCTAATCACACCCGTACTTCGAAGTCGTTCACATTCGGATTCTCGACTGTGTTAGAATTCCACGGAGCATTAGATGTTCTTAGAAAGTACTAGGGTATAAGAAAACGCCAGCAGGTCTAGGCTAGCGTTCCCGTATGTGGCACACGTATCCAGAGTCCAGTTGTAAACACGTATGCACACGTATATAGACCGTTTTCTATGATCCCTTTACTTCTCTCTTCTTACTTGTATGATAAACATAAAGAGGAAAAAGGACAGAGCTCGCCTACACAATCTACACATCCAAGAACTAGAATCGACGTATTTCAATATTAGAACGGTTGCGTGTGAAGTGAAGTTCTCCGTTCTCTGTTGCACCTACTTGGGGACGTTCGTGTGAATGGGATGGATGCGTCGTGCGGTGTGATACGATATTGTCACGACACTGTATATACTAAGGTCACATGAAATCGCAAATTTATCCAACTCATGTTTAGAGATTGATAGCATTAGGCAAACATAGTTGCATGGAAGTGGATTAGAAACTAGCAGATTAGTAGGGGATTAGAAACACTGAATGCTGAAAGAAAATAATTCTTACGTGGTTTGAAAGGAGCTTCATAAACTTTTGTTTTACACCAAGTAGCCGTTAATTCCCAAAGGCTTTAGTTGTCTTTTCAAGATAAAATAGACATGGAGCATGAAATGGACGATAACAGATGATTAATGCCTAGGTATCTCTTCATTGGCGGTCATTTTGAAGAAATCTTATTTTTTATCCTCATAAAAATATACTTTTTCAAGCCCCAAGACATTTGGATAAGGTGACTTCAGCAGTATGATTTAAAATAAAATATAAAACTTTATTTTTCAAAGTACCTAAGTACCTAGTTGATAAACAAAAAGACGAAACACCTAAAACTTAAGTGGTATATAGTTCCCAATTATCGCAACCCATAACTGTTCCAATGCCAGACACCCGTTTCCTCTTACAAAGGAATTAAACAGTCCACAGTCCACCACGCAGACTAATTACGAATTAGCGGACTTCACACGCCTTTGAGAATGGACAACGTTTAGATTTGCAGATTTCCTCACAAAGACTACCTTCACTGAAGCAAATGATAATTTAAATTCTATGCATATGATTTTTGAAAATTTGTGGGCGTGAAAAGATTTGAACGCGGTCTCACCTGTTCCGAGGCCCCACATTCAATCCACGTAGCTATCACTGACACGAAAATAAACGGGGAACCTATAAATTATTTCTTCTCTCCAACGCTATTAGCTTTACGCTTATAGACATTGATATTTCGCTTAGAATATTTACGCCCAGCAGCCAAGTTACTAAAGGAATTGAAATCATTTAAATTCGTTTCTATGAATGAAATAGGTATGCCTTAAAAGCAATACTACTAAGCAAGGACATAATTATGATTATCAGCATAATTGAAGCTTCATCTTATCAGCGATCATCTTCAAGGTCTCAACTGATGATTACGGGACAAAATGTTGTTTCACGCCAAATTCGTAACTGGGTTAAAAGCGATTTACAGATTTCTCAGGCTTTCGACATGACATAATAGCCGTTTATAGATTAAAAATTATTGGCTCTTTAAATACTTTTGTTGCACGTTTGTTGCACCTCCGCCAACAATTTTGTTATATCTTTGTCTGAAAGAAATCGCTAGGACAGTCTTAAAACGGCCTATTATATTCGTATTCATGTTGTTCTGTATGAAATTCTTACTGTGGACAATAAAGTGTTTTATATTGTACAAAATTAATAGCTACTATCTTGCTAAATAGGTAGGACTGACAGCTAGCAATGCCCTCCATAGAAAAGCAGCTGACATAAAATTTTGAAATGGAAAAACAAACACTAGCATACATTACTTGGATTAGTAACTTTTCATGCTTCATATCGATTGAGTATACAGTATTATGACTCATTGAGTGATTATCTGCAATACTGCTGGCTGGACGACCTGAAGAGCGCAATGGTTAACACGCCAGATCGCTGTTCCAAGGGTCCTGGGTTTGATTCCCTGCGAGGCGGAAATTTGAATGCTGATTTTAAACTATCCTTGATCTCCTCTTTGTGTCTTTGTCTTGTGTGTTGTCCGTGGTTTCTACGACACGGGGATTCCTAGTGTGGGGCTATTAGTATGTTATTTATTTATTTATCAATTTCAACCACTATCTTGCTTATGTCACCTTCGAGTTCTTCAGAGACAGTACTTTCATTATTTACACCTTCTCCTGTCATGGAAAAGCACTGGTTATGCCTTTGTTCTTACTGATATCCATGGTCGACGGTGATCAGTTACCGTCAAGTGCCTCGTCTGCTCATTTGTGGGCTATTTACACAAATAACAAGTAACAAAAAACCCTCCGATTGGTAGCAAAAGTTTTCCACTACCCTTCCCTAAAGCAGAGACAGTCACAAATCACCAATCGCCTCCACCTTCGACTCAATGAGGGTAACCGCGTGTGAATTTTCCGCTAGAGGCGCTAGTAAAAAGGGAGGTCTGTCTGTCACTTTTCGCTTGTCTGAATTTCATTTGTCACTGTTTATGTATGGGCGGGCTTTGACAGCAAGACCTCACCTCGACGGTGGCGCCAACTGGTGAGCACAAAAACGGCGACCCTCATTAAGAGACCTTAATAGAATTTAATTAAACTGCGTAGCAAAGAATGTCTTCAAACCATATGCAGCACTCTTGTCTGGAAATTCACCACACCAGGAAGTCTCCAAAGTGCTCCTGTATTGTTTAGAGTAGGTACTTCACCTTACCAATTTGGGATTCGGGGGCAAATTTTTAAAACACGTATCTTATTTTATCAATATTATAAATAAAACTGATATTTTACCGATTTTTGTTTTATGGACCTTAGAAAATAACAAAGATATTTTTAATAGCAGCATCTTTTTTTAAACGATAACTGAGATTCTTCAGTTGAATGAACTAATACTCGTAGTATGCTATCATCGTAAAGTTCACGATTGCCTAATATTTTTGTTTCTTGTAAATTAGGTGTAGTTTTAATAACTTAGTAAATTAGACATGAAAAAAACAAACTCTTTACGCCTCAAAAATAAAAGGAGTTTGCATAAAAAATAAAAATATAATGTGGCCCAAGGACAGTCAGCGGTTTTCTTATTGAATATCCCAACAGGGCTGCCAACTTCCGACAACGGCCAAAATAGTAGATTGTATGACAAGGGTGCAAAGTAATATTTTTTCGGCGAGGGCGTTTTTTGAATCCAGAGCGAAGTGAGGGATTCTAGAGTAGAATCCCGAGCGTAGCGAGGGATTCTTTAGTAGAATCCCGAACGTAGCGAGGGATTCAAAGTACATCGCCCGAGCCAAAAATATACTTGCACCCGAGTGATACACTCTACTTTTCATCACCCACTATGAGAAAATAATATACATATATAATAGAAAATAATAGAAAATAATACGTAAAAATGCACGAAAACTTAATTTTAATTTGAAAACGAAATCTTAATTTGATTTCTTTTTTTATTATTCAGCTATTTAAAACACTATGGCTATATTTTACTATAATAGTCCACTCCACCATATACATAGTTACTTACTTTTACGGCAAGAAAGATTTCGTCGGGTGCCTCATTAAGAAAAGTCTCCACATTTTTGACTGTGAACACTTTGGATTTTTAGGTTTAAATTTTAAATCCATCAGACATCCTCTTCAGATATGCTATTAATTTCGAATATGTGTCCAGTTTTATATCGTTATTAGAACTGACTGTTGATTTAAGCATTGAGTAGATACTCCAAAGGGTGGAAGGTTTTTTAGTTTTGGCTAAGTTCTGGAAGTACGCCAAAAACACAGTTTCTGAAAAATTCTTGGCGCCTCTTGCATTTCTCCATTCCAAAAAATTATCATAGGGTTTCAAATATTTTTCCCGGGATTTCGCAGGTAATAAACTATTCATCACATTACTCGCTTCAGTTTTTATACTATCAGGAGGATACTTTCACTATCGTTGGAAGAACTCATTTTTTCAAAACAAAACAAAATTTCTAACAATACGTAAAAATGCACGAAAACGCGGGAAATAGTTCGAGCGATCTTAATTTGGTTTCTTTTTTTATTATTCAGCTGGCGGGGCCCTCGCGTCGAACCAGACATTCTTTATTCAAACAATATTTGTGTTCGATTTCTTTAGCGCAAAATACTAAAATATTCTAAATTCAAAATAGGACGGAAAAGATCTAGCCGGCAGGAAAAGTTGTATGAAAATTCATTCCGGCCCGCTGAATAGAAAACAGCAACTTTGGAACCCCTTATGTCCGAACCAAGTCGTCTTTTTCGAATAGGGGTGATGAAAAGATGTTTGTATAATGCCTTTTGTTTTGCTTAAGAAACAAGAACAGCGTGTTATTGTGAATATTCCTTTGTTTTCTTTGTTTAAACATTGTAGTTAGAATGTTTTACTAATTAAATTTTTATTGGATTTATTCACTTATATTTTTTATTTAAAACTGGATTTAAATTCATAATAAAATTTGAGATCATCTTCTTTAAGCCATATTGACTTAACTTTAAGCATTTTTAAGTAAACGTATAAAATTATAATCACTGAAAACAGAAATAAATGTACCAAATAAAACCCATCCAAACAAACTACGGAATCAAAATCATGAAAAAATACCTCATAAAGTTTTTATCATACTTTTATTTTCCTATAAAATTAAAAGAGTCCTGAAAACAATAGCAGTCTGAGCCTTATTCAAAACATTGATGCTGTGGAGGAAAGGGGGAGATCTCCCGCCAGGCGATGTCACTGCCTGGGGACTGCGGCTCTATGTTAACTCCGGACCATTTGTATATAATTATGTTAGATACTGTAGAATCTTCGTTAGCGCGGTTGAGGATGCGTCTTCTGATTGGCCAGTTCAGAGTGACGCGTATGACGTAGTCTATTGTTTACTTTGCTCGGTGCATGTGGTGTAAGGTCAGCATATCATGTGAGGCGCACGCTCATGTTACTGCAGGAATGCGCGCCGCTACATCACTCCCCCTCCACTGATGGGATGCTGTCGTAACTCTTCGTGTGCCAGTGTCTTCTATCGGCCATGAGTGCCGGAATGATGCGATGCGTGCGCAGTCACGGGAGGGAAACCGTCAAACCTCTGCTGCGTGCTGCGGATCGCTGAACTTGAGCCGGATGAAGGAACCAAGGCGCTTATGTAGAGGCTGCTCGTGGAACCTGGTCATTATGTTCGTTGCTGCTGGCTGGAACTGCTTGACTCCTTGTACTTACTGTAAGACGTCAGATACTTTGAGAGGATTACCAAATCACGTCGATAAATCACGTCGACAGATCACGTTGCTTGAATCACGTCGTTGCTGAATTAAATCACGTCGGTCAATCACGTTGCTTGAATCACGTCGGGGTCACCAATTGTGGAGGAAAAGGGGAGATCTCCCGCCAGGCGATGTCACTGCCTGGGGACTGCGGCCCTATGTTAACTCCGGACCATTTGTATATATGTTAGATACTGTAGAATCTTCGTTAGCGCGGTTGAGGATGCGTCTTCTGATTGGCCTGTTCAGAGTGACGCGTATGACGTAGTCTATTGTTTACTTTGCTTTGTGCGGTGCGCGCGCTCATGTTACTGCAGGAATGCGCGCCGCTACAATGCAAATGCAACCCATTCACCTTTAAAATAAGGATGCAAATTGAAATGGTAGCCCTTAAATTATAGGCAATTCTACCAGGTGTATCCTTTACATTTAAAACTCGTTATGTTGTTCGTGTTTTTGAATGAACAAAATTGTACGTTCGGCCTTTTGAAAGGGCTGTTCAATCTACTTCTGAAGGCTAACCGGTTTATTTATATAAAGGCATACACAAAGGATGTATCTCTGAGAGATAAATATATTATTATGTAGAATATTATTTGACATGGATCATGGCTATATTCGAATGGATTCATATTTTGTGGCATTAATGATGAGCTACATACCCATAGATCCATCCGTTCCGTCCATCCGTTCATCCTAGGATTCCCTGCGTCATGGGTACCCTGAACAACACAGAAACACAAGAATACACCCACCTATCTTAGAAAACCAATTTAAAACCAGAACTCAAATTTCGATCAATCGAAAATAGAATCAATGATCTTTGGAACGGCAGTCATTTATGGTAATCATTGTACAATACGGCTTATCGAAATAAGACTTCTTTGAAGCCAAGATGTAAATTTAATTCATTTCCAATATCCAGGGGATCTGGGAAAATCCAGACCTAATACTACTTTATGAAGGAATCCCCTGCAGTTCCTCGCTTAATTTTACTTAAATTGAACCCTGGCACTTATCTGTATATTTCTGACATTAGACACAAACATTCTTCTCAGTCGTGTACTCCCAAGACTCTGCCAACAGAGTGGGCGTGATCATGATTAGGTCGATTCTTTTGTCACTGTTGTTTTTCTATGTAGTCGCCATGTACTTTCTTGATTGGCGGGGTGAGAATAACCACTGATGTTCGAGTACGTCATAGATTTAAGGTCTGTTCATGGTGTTGAAGAGCGCCCACGTGTTCTCTTTTCCTCGATTCCTCCCTGTGAACCTTCTCTATGAACAATAACGATGTTTTGACGTATCTTGGTTGCAGTCAGGGTATATAATGGGTTCGTTTTGTGTCCATGAGCGACGAGGAACAGCCATCATTGAAGTGACTCGTCTGCCGGTTTGTCGCTATTTACATAAATCAGGGCTACTCAAATTCCAAGTTTCATCAACCCCAAGTATCTTTTGCGTTTCTGCGCCCGTACTCGTATAAAAAATATCCCACGAATATAATTAAAAAACTTTCAAATTAAAATTTGATACACTTAAGAACTTTTCGTGTATACGAAAAAAAGCGAGATGATAAAATAATATGCGTATTTATTTGAAAATCCCATCGATTTTCTATCATACCGACCCCTTGAGGTTCACGAGCCACACGTTAAGAAGCTCTGAACATAAATAAACTCAGAATTTCGTACTCCCGAGGTCTGAATAGGAATGGCTTGTTTGTTTTCAAACCGAGAGATCACGAATACCAGCTCAAGCAAGCCAGATCTTGAGCATTTCGCAGTACTGTTACCATGTTGTTTATAGCCTAAACGTTTCCATTGTTTTCTCCGCAATCCGGGTTCATCACCCAGATGTGTCTAGCACGTGTTTAGAATTCCTAAATGTACAAATCATTTGATGTTTGATAGTCGAAGCACATAGCTTATTGACTTACATCAATCGTAAGTGATCGATCAGGACCTATAATGGATGTTTGATGTCTGAGCGCTAAAAGTATAAAATGAAGTTCCTTCGTACTTTTAGGTTTTAGTTCTCTAAACATGAAATATCTACTTTCCAACAAAAGAAGAATTATGAAAATCGGCTCATAAACGACTAAAAAATCTCTGAACAAACATAAAAAAGTACATATGCGGTCGAATTGAGAACCTCCTTTTATGAAGTCGGATATAATACTATTTTCTATAAATCTTTCAAATGGTGTAAGTCTGGCCCTTTGGCCTGATTTCGTTCCATAACAGTACGTTAAAAAAACTAATACAAAGAAAGCGTGCAGGACAATGGCGTGTGAACTCAGCCCTAGTGTTTGTTGCACATTTTGCGATTTGTACATTTTGCGAGTTGTGTTCATTTTGCGTTTTGTACATTTTGCGCCGAAGCGATTTCGATGGCATAAGTGCTGTGTAACTTGGGTTTATAGCTTATCACCAATGTATTAGATATCACTTGTTTAACACTTCATAATTTTTATCCAAATTATTATTAAAAGTTTGCATCTTAAAAAATTATATCATATAAAATAGATCTTCGTTGAAATTTAAACTTTTTTAATAAAAGATATTTTTTGATGTCTGCTTTTTTACAATCTTGACTTTACGAGAATAATGCAATATTTTAAAGTTCTTATTTACGTTAATGAACCTGATGTACTATTATTTTAATTGCACAAAATTATTTTTAGATTGATTTAGATTTTTCTTTAAACACTTTTTCTATTTTCTATTCCTTTCTACCGAACTGGGATATGTTTCCGATATTAATCCTTTAATTAATCTTCATTTTGGGAAATATCATGGTTTGAATATTCAATTATATTTTTATATAGGTTCAGAATCGATTAACTTAATTTTTTTTTGTAATTTTACTCTTCGTAGACTTAATCGTAGATCCTAAAATAGTTCGTAGATTCTAAAATATTCCGTAAGAATGTTGCCAGACGTAATATTAAAAATTATATTTAGCTCACAAATTACTACAGACTCTCACAAAATACCTACAGAAAAATAATTTTGCCAGATTTAGATTTCATAAATTCTTAGGTGAGGCTTGAGCCCTGACGAAAATTTTCAATGTGCTTATAATTATGACATTCTATGTTTATGAACGAAAGATATTTTAAAAAATCCTGAAAATCTTCTAATTAGCTAAGGTATTATTTTGAAAACGTATGCATTGATAACATAGAGATAGGAATATATTAATACTTACTATATACTACTTACTGCGTATATTGTATACCTACATATTTACATACTACGTATAAATTAAAAGTGACTTCAACGAGTTCAGATTCAAGGGAACAGAAAGGTATCCAAAAAAAGTTCCAAGAATTTTTCACTAAGGCCACATAGAATAAACGAGGTTGAAATTCCATTAAAGCTTCGCTTTGTACATTGGAAAGGTTTACAGAAGATTTAAGTTTTACATCATCAATTTTAAAAATCTCAAAGATTTCTTTTTTATTTTCAAACATCTCCAAGTACATAAACTATAATAATTATATCTTCAGTAACTGAGACAATTTAGTAGACGTGAGGCTTATTTAAATAAAACAAAATTAAACTCCTGACTTGACTATCTAATATTGTTATAATACTTTAAAGGTCCAATCGCTATAAGTGACGAAACCGACTAGCGAAATTACATAGCAATGATATCCATAGATATGATATTGCCACGAAATGTGTGGATTAACACGTTCACTGCGTTAGTCAAATTTGATTACTTTCAGTTGGTGCGGAATGGGGTCTATTATATCCGAAGCACAACTTTTTTCTGGTGCGTCGATGGGTCGAAAAGATCCGTTTGACTTCCATCTGTTTAGGAGGATTTATCTTCATAGGCATAATGTTTTAGAGCGAATTTTTTATAGCAATATGTTGACAAATAAACACTAAATAAAAGGCTGAAATCGTAGGTAGATACACAGCATGGTTTGTTAGTAAATAAAGGAATTGCTTGGAGGATCGTAACGACCCGTTCTCCGCACTGGTTAATAAAAGTGTCGATATATTTTTAGTGTTGAGCATGATAAAAAACATCGATAGCGATAAAATAATATATTTTTCAAATCTAAACTTGATTTTAGGCTGGTTGAATAATCTTGTGTTCTAATATTTGTATTTGATCATTATGAGCTACACCTACTGGTAGACGGTGTGGGTGAATCTGGTAGCTGGGAATTGATGGCTGCAGTTCGCAAGATTTGTAATGTGTGACCAGTTGACGGGCTAGTATATATAAATTATCGGACATATTCCACTTACTGATCATTGTTTGTTTTGGGGAACCTTCACTTACTTTATTTTTATTAGGTTTTTCACATTCACATGACTTAGACAACATTTTCCTGGATCGTTTCATGTTAAATACACTGTCTTTTCTTTATTTGCAAAAAACTTGTCTAACCATATGGACGTTACTAGCTCAACTAGCATATAATCTAGTGCGGCTATAGGGTCATCGGGCATCGGGTCGTTAAGATCCGATAGACGCACTAGACGTAAAAAAATTAGCTTCAGTCGGCATCGGGTCGTAAGAACCCGATGCAATTTTTTCGCATTTATATTATCTATTTAACGAGGCAATTCCAAAACACTAACCATCTCATTCTTATTCACACGGAGACCAAATATATCTGTCCCGCACCAGCGGTAAGTACAGTAATTTTTACCCCGCACCGGAGGAAAGATGAGCATCGGATATAATCAACCCGCTAAGGCACCAAACGTGTTAAACTGTGTTCATTCATATTATTTCTAAACCATGCATCCATGACAATACCAGGACCCCAAAAATTGCAAGAGGAGATATATGTACATGTTATACATGTCTGCGAAATGCGAGGTTGTATTACTTGTATCCGAACAACGTGTCGTATGTTGTACCTTGTGTAACACGTATATCAAATGCATCCACCTACAAGTGAAACTCGTCGTTATACAACTCATTTACAATTTTGAACTCCAAAACAACCGCGTGACGAACCAAAACAGCTTGGACACACGTGCTTAGATGCTCTCTTAGATTTTGAACGCTGCTTTAAGCAATATTCATTTCTACTAGCTGACTATAAAGTTGTTTTCTCATTTAAATGTTGCGTGATAGAGCTCCATACGAGTTCTGCGTTCCTAGTACTCTTGAACGCACACACATCGCACCGGCTCAATTCGCATATCAAGGTCACATAGGCTCACATGCCTTTACGTCTTCCCTCTCTTTCTAGCGTGAGGTTATGTGGTGTGGGACCGCGTATGTGGTTGTGCTACGTCTAGACGCTATGAACTTTCCCAAGTACTGAGAAGTTGAGATAAACGAAACGCGGTTGTTGTACACTTACCTACTTTAACTTTTCCGAATTCAAACAAGATTAATGTGGGTGGAAAACCAAAGTTGTTTTTAGGTACTGTTTATGTATCTCCTTTTATCTCCGTACTTCAAATAACGGTGTGTTAATTAGACCTAAATTCCTAGAGTTAACGCTCAACTCAGTTCAAGAATTTAATTTATAACTAAACATTTACCTAACAGGGACCTTGTTGATGTTTCGAATGTTATAAAAAATATAAAAATTATATTTAACTTACCTTTATTTCTATTTCTGATATACTTATTTAAACTCTATCAATCGTAGTTGGCTGACAATTAATTAATTCAATTAATTAATTCCGTGCAGTTATAGTGATTTTACACTTAACCAGCATTGGTTCTATGTAATTTAATAGACTACAGGCCCATGTCAAAAATGGATGGGTCATATGAACCACCAGGGGATGTATATAGGACGATGAGCACAAAATAGTAAGATTTAGCACTATGACGTCACTTGTAAGCTGTCCAACTGAGTGCTGGTGAGAATTCAAAAGTGCAGGAAGAGTGAGTACATTTTGGTCATATTATATTTTTGTACGGCATTTTCACCATTGATAGATCCATGAAAAATAATAAGAAAGCGCGCAGTCCCGTAAAAAAATGGTGCGACACAAAGTCGATTTTTTTTTTGATTTTTTGACAATTCCAGGGTAAATTTGGTCATTTGATTCTGTACGGCATCAGTTTCATACTGTTTCAATACAGCTTCTAATCCATTATTCCGCAACGCCGTACAAAAATCATGCGACAAGGGGAAAAAATCGAGGGTTGCAACCCCCTCTCTTTCCGTGGTACGGGGGGTGATTTGAAACAACATAAAAGCGAGGGGACAGCTTCAATCGTTACATCATGCTGGCATGAGATTAGGGCCGTTCCAATACGTTTGAAACCGATTATAATCGACCGATCTACTGTGAACGAGCCGTTATCGTGAAGCTCAGTACCAATAACAGGGAAATGAAATAATTTGAGCGCGGAACATCGCTCCAGTTATGGCCGATCGTAAAAATTAAATTTACACCAATCTGACGGCCTCGAAATCTTATAGCGACCGTTTTGGACCGCTTGATTGTTTTAACAATAAAACGGGACGATAAGATTCTATGCACGTAACAACGGAATATCTTTGCAGGGCACCGAATTAATTGGTGCTGTTTTATAGGAGTAAAATCGCGGAAACCGCTTTTATGTCTTTGCCTATTATAATCATTGTTTATTGAAAGACTGTTGAAGTCCAATCTGTCTTTGACCCGTTGTTTGACTGCGCAGACTATAACCATTTTCTAATCATCGTAGCTTAGGTCCTAAGTTATATAATTTGGGTACCTCCTAATACTTGGAATTAGGATACTTCTTACAAAGTGTGGGATTAAACCTCAAATTCGGACTAATGTGAAGTCCACTTAATTTATTCGAATGTTGCGGTCAGAAGTTCATTGGAGCAAGTAATTATTCATTTTCAAACTGTTAGTACGTAACTTGAACTTAGAGACGAGAGAGTCTAACTTCAGCTTAACAACTTAGTACTGACACGCCAACATTCAAAAGCTATACCTATCTGTATCAAGACTAGAATTCTTGATACAGATATAGTGAGATAATAAATCTATCTAGCTTCAAAATGTATTTGTTATCTGTCACGAACATAGACCACCTTCCGCTGCTGCCCGTGACAACTGTGACCAACCTAGAACCAGACTCAAATAGGGACTAGGATTGTAAGTCCAGTTAGTAGATGGTGTAAGAACTGTCTATTTTGTCAATAAATGTAAGGACTTGAGCAAGGATTGTAAGGATTGTAGTGATAATCCATGATAATCACAGTTTTTAGTGTGTATCGTGGCTTACCTCATTTGTTAGTAAGTAATATATTGTCGGTTTCACCCGATTAGTTTCGAACCGTTTCGAGGTTCGTTTTCAAGAATCATCAGTGATGAGAGCTCGCTTACGACTCTCGGGGGATACCGCCAATATTAACAAGTGAATTAAGCCGCGACATACCCGTAAAATGTATTCAGACACTAGCGATTCGTTCAGCGCTAGGATAGTTATGTATGCGTGTTAGTTGTTTTTATTCATACTCCAATTGGTGATTGTTAGTGAGAGTCTCGTTCTAATTCTGTCACTGACGCGTTCCTACCTTTAAGGACTGATTTGGGCGCCTTTTGTTTTTACTAGTTTACAATATTTTGAAAAGTAATGCCAGCCAAGATTTCACTTTTATCTTTTAAATATCAATTCTGGAAGTTGCTAGAACCTTTTACAATTGTAGGTACCAGCTGTTACTTGTGACCGACTTTGAAGTAAAACTTTCAATATCAGGCAATGTATTTACATTCTCTAGTATATTTTTTGTGGAGGCAAGATTACTGAGACTGATTTATGTCTTTTTGCCCAACTGCGTCAGAAGGAGGGTAATATTTTGCGATGGCATGTATGTATGAGTTTTTTTTTGTATTCGTTGGCATGTCCTACAGCCCAAACGTGTGGACGGATTTTGATATATGAGGTGTCGTTGAAACCGTCTAAATTGTGGTAGTAGGCTATATGAATTTTCAAAATGGCGTCAACCAATGTAAGTTCAAAAAATTAAGTAGACAATTCGATTGTATGTAGGTATCTATGTTATTTTATAAATGTAGATGTAACCTCATACATTTTTAAACATTACTGCGTCTATCTTTATGCGATCATCAAATTTTGCCGCTTATGGTTACACATCCTGTCTTCTGTTACTATTACTTATGGTTATTTAATTACAACGCACCAAATCCGTGGTTATTTACAGTTAGCGAACCAGAACTTAATATTGACCGGTATAACGGTTGTCAATCGGAAACAATACTTAGAAACATTACCCCTTTCATTTTGCTTCCATGGGCGGTACGTCTATCAAAATCATCGAAGCGTGAGGCGAGCCGCACTCTAGATTCTATAAACTAGAACCGTATCGTACTTACAAGAAAAATAAAACCAATACGGTTTATTTATTTATTATTTACATTAAATGCTTAATTATGTTTAAATGCTTGTATATGAAACATCAAGCTCTAGCGACAAATACTTACATAATTTGTAGGTACAATACAATACAATACAATATACTTTATTGTGCACACAGAAAAAACAATTATACAATATGGTGTAGATTATTATTAACACAATGGGCGGTAATGATAAAATAATAAATAACTCTACATTCTCATATCCCTACACAAAGATTCCCTGTGTGTTGGATGCCATGGACAGCTCATAAGACAAGAACATATACATACACAGACGGCCAATTGAAAATCAAAATCATCATTAAAAATTTTCGCCTCGCTGGTAATCGAACCCAGGACGACGATCGATCGACGACGATCAAGCATGGTAACTTTTGCGCCACACGGGTTGCCAATACTGTCGAGCTATCAAGTTAATATAAAATGACCTAAAACTGAGAAATAAGTCACTCAGTAGAGAAGCCACAGATTAGAAATTTTAAGGTTATGAGGGTAGACAAAGAATGAAAGGGTGCGTTAGGGCTAGACGGTAATTATTTACTAGAGAGCAGTTTTAAATGGCCTAACTACACACAGGCACTAAAGGCTCTTCTGTCTATTGTTTAAAATTCCTAGTAAAGAACAAGCGGACGTAATGCCTCCGGAATATTTTAAGACATTTAACGATAACTATGAAGGCTTTATTCTCGAGGTTTCTTGTTGTATCTTAACGTTTATTAAATAACTTCTTCTTCGTTTATTAAATAACTTCGTTCGCGTGAACTGCACTAACCATTTTTCATTATTACTTGCATAAATACTTAAAATTTGCCTACAGACTACTGATGAAATTTCTCTGTGATACTTTTAACTTACGCTTTTTTTACCCCTTTAAGGGGAAAAATTATAAATACCCTTTTCAGTACTCATCTACACTATAAAAGATAAGTAAGTACATACAAAAGTTCAAGCTGCTAATCCCAATTATTTGAGTGTGCGTATGTCAGACGGTTACTCAATAATTAAAGAAATAAAACTACCTTCTTAATACCTTCATATAAGTAGATTATCTCTCGTTGATGATAAAATTAGTAGAGATCGTACTTATGACGTCGGAAATGCAAATTCAACAGTTATTCCTTGTATGATAAGGAAACGCTTCAAAAAAGATCAGTTACCGTTAAAGCAAACGAGTCACCATAATGTCATAGCGGGCTAACCTATACCAGTAAGACTGGGAATTTGTTTCTACTTCTTTACCGATTGCCTTACATGGGAATATAATGAATGTGGCTCGAAGTGATGTAAAAATCAAGCATTTCTAGAGCTTCTACAAGTGCAGACTTTTTCAGTCGAGAAAATATTCTATTGCGGAAATTACAACGACAATAATATCTATTTTGTCGTAAGTCATCATGAAAATGGCTTACGACGAAATTTGTCGTTAGCCATTATAAAAACGGCTTGTGGATGCTGGAGTAACATGATAAGGCAATCCCGTATCGCTCTGCCAAACATTTTCAAAATCACAGTCGTGACCATGTTAGATAATTAAATTATTTTTTTGTTGAGTTTTTAGCACTTTTATCGAAATCACTAAGATACAGCCAATTAAAACAGATATAACTGACCTTTTACTTAACCATGTAGGGGAAATTGAAGTGTTAATGGCCACCTTTAATTAATTGGTCATTTGAAATTTCAATGCTTCATAACAAGAAAAATTAATTAATATGACTAAAAACGGACACGATGCTGTAATCTTCTCAGAGGTAGTGTAACTAAAATACAAATAATTCTTATTATAAATTAAATTTAAAGTGACCAATTACTCAATATTTCAACATTTATTACTACTGCTCACCCCTGTTTTCTTGTAGGTTTTATGCGTAAAATGAAATTAACTTGCGATTAACGTGAGTTAAAGCTTTATTTCGACAAATCATCATGCGTTTCATCAGCAGAAAGACTCCCTGTTCATTAAAACAATTTACACTCAGTAATGGTAAATAGCCAGGTTGGTAAAAAATCTATAGAACACCTCCGGTAAGCTAGGTAAGGTAAGGAATGTAATACCTTAATATGCTCCAATTTTGGTTGCACCATGAACGAGGAAAATTGGCTTGTAATTAAGGGAGTGAGACGACCACCATCAGTCGTCAACTTACTCGTACATTTCTGACTGAGGGCTCGAAAGCTTTACGTACTTATTTATTCTCATTTATTTGGCTGACAAAGCAAAATTTAATAATAAGTATTTAGGAAAATGTTATATAATGAAAATGTAATAATTTCACACATTTGTCATAGGATATGTGTGAAACTATTTAGCAAAGTTGAACGCCATCTGGCTCGTGAGCGCGGTTGTCGACTATTTGCATAATTCTGTCTTTAAATTTCTGTGTAAATGCTTTAATGTTAGGTCCCAGTCGTGTGGAATCCAATAACCAAAATAATGCTTATTATAAAAAAAAGACGTGTGGCACTCGGAGACTGCCGCGGTAAAGCTATTGCATAGCATTATATATAAATTAACAAAACAAAAAATAATACTGCATTTGTGATAATAATAATAAAATGAATGTATATAGAGTAATAACTCATTTTCTTTCACAATTTTTTCGTGACTTTATTCATTAATAAATGCACTTTGTTTATTCATATTTAAAACACTTTGTACACAAATTATACGAGTACAGATATTCACTGTTTTACAGTGGGATAAGAAAGTGGTGTACCAGTTTTCATTTAGTTGCCTAGTTATCAAAAGTTACATCAAAGTTTATTAGAAACGGATAATGCATTAATTTGTGCAAAGAAGATTTAAATATTCTGAACAAAAGCATAAGAACTATTTCAGTTGACAAAATAATTCTTTTTAAAAAGAAAATTGACATTTGACATTTAAGTCCTACAACGATCTTTTGGCGCGTGAATGACGTGTGGGTGACAGAGACAGTGCCTTACAGTTTGCCTTGCCTGTATGGCACTGTCTCTATCACCCTCAAGTCATTAATATAGTGTCATTATTTTATGTCATGTTATTATTTTGTATGTTTTAAATCTAAATACGCGATAATTCGACTATTATGAATACATGTTGTCGATTCCAACGCCTTATTTAATCCAGATCTACATGTAATTATTCTTAAAACACCGAACCGACGGGGCGAAAATCAAATGTTTGACAGGTAAGATTTGTATGGGAAATTAAAATTTTCATTTTTTTAGTATTTACCTCGCAATTTTTCATATTTTCTCATCGCTGCAACCTTCCCTGAACTTCCACGAATATTTCAAGACTAAAATTAGCCAAATCGGTTTAGCCGTTATAAAGTAAAAGTTAGTTAACTCAGTTAAAAGTTCTGGTATTTATCGATGTGTGGGTGCATAGACATAGTAACTATGTCTGTGTGCAGGGTGTAATAAATTTTCGTTACGAAATTTCTGCATTCGGTCCCCGGCCCGCGATAAAAGCTATACAATAGCTTAAAAAATGTTATTTAATACATTTTTAAAGAACTCTTTATTTTACCTGAAATGGCAAAATACGCAAAAAAAACATACTTCCACCTATTTATACAATTACATAATATATAATAAGCAATTACATATACATAATCCATTTATATCTTCTATCTATACTTATAATAAATCTGTAGAGAGGTCAATTCTGTACATTAAATATATTTCCAAAATAACTATCAGGGGGTGATTAGGGATCGATACTGATGCCAAAAATGCAATCAGTAAAATTTTTGTCTGTCTGTCTGATGTATAACCGTTATAGAAACAAAAACTACTCGATGGATTTTAACGAAACTTGGTACAATTATTTTTCATACTCCCGCGCTGGTTATAGTATACTGTTCATCACGCTACAATCAATAGGAGCAGAGCAGTGAAGGGAAATGTTGGGGAAACGGGAGAAGTTACTTCATTTTTTAAGCTTCCGTCGCGTGTGCAACCTTAATGGTTAAAGCTACACAGAAATCATGTATGACGGAAATGTTCTCCTTAAAATTATATAAAAAATATTCCACGACAGCATACGAGTATCTCTATCTTTTATGGTTGACTCACAATAACACGTGTAACTCCCGATAGCTTAGCAGTTCGAAGCTTTCTGATTAAGTATACCTATATTTTATCTACTCTTACGTTTATGACACTTAAGTGGGTGAAATAAAGGGGTGAAGTTTAAACGAAATTCACGCGGGCGAAGCCGCTGGCAAAAGCTAGTAATTATATAAAAGCAAAACAGTTTGACGATTTTTATATCGCGCAGAATATTTAAACTAAAATATTTTTCTTAATTTGAAGAAACTCAGTCAAAGCTCATTTTCAATATCCAGTGAAATTGTTGTGTGAGAAAATAAAAGATTTAGTTCTCCGATGTTTCGAAAAAACAATGCCTTTACTCACCCTGAGTTGCTCATCTCATTTGCTCATTGCTCAGTTGCTAAATATAAAGTTGAAAGATCTGACTAAATTTGATTTTTAATAATTAATTATACTTGTTCCTTGATGCGTTCACATTATAGAAAACTTTCAACGCGACTCCATGCCGGAACTTCATCGTTCTTACTTTTACTGAATTCGGCAACGGAATAAAGTTTTTCTTGCTGTTGCTATTATTTAGCTGTGGTTACGTCACTGCAAGGATGGTTACCGCGTCAATTCATTAACATAATTTCCCCAGACACCGGATTTTTCACGAATTTTCAGTACATCTCGCCGTAGATTGGAAATGTCCGTTTCGATGAAACTGAATCGCAGTATTCGCAGTACATTTCACGTTTTTTATCCCGCGTTGGTACAAATAAACTATGAATGAGCTTGGATAGGTTTTTCCAGGATGATGCTTTTAAATACGACAAAATACTACACAATATCCTAAATTACCTAACAATATTGAACAACTTGTATGTTTCAAAGAAAACATTAAGTATAATAAACGCCATCTTTATGAAAATAACTCCTTTACATAGACCAACATTAACATAATGTCCTTTATAATTTCTTTTTGTCTTATTTTTCATAAACAAAATACGATTTCTACAAGCCGCGTTAAGAAACTTTGAAACAAAGGGTTCATAGACAGTAACTATAGTGACGGTCCCTACAAACGTTAGATGGACCTGTTTTGCTCTTATCCCATCCATCCAATCCACCCACAAACCTCCCCACCCTAAAACCACAACTCTCCTATGACTAGCAAGCACGACGGCTCTTCCTTCAGCAAAACGCCAAAGCAGAACAATAATAATAAAAGCCTTTCTGAATTTTTCGTCAGATTCATCACAGTTCTAATGCAACCAATTTAACATTTAACTGACATAAAAACCTATATGTTTTTGCTGCGTATGAAGATTCTTGAACCGTAGTCTTTAAAAACTTCGGTAAAATATTCTCAATGTGTTTTGAATATTTTGTTTGCTGTTCTGAAGAGCCTCGATCCGTTCGACTGGTTCTTGGTTCTTTCATCATAAGAATTATATCGCGCTTTTGATATTCAGTTTCTTTTATATGATTAGAGAAACCATAAGTTTCCGTCGTTTCCCAGCATTACCCTGCAAACTTCAGTGCTTTTTACATATTAATTATTGGGTATCATCACTGTATCTAATTAAAGAACGGTAACTTGTAACTTGTTGGTGCCTAGGCACTTTGTGTGCGTGTCATGTACTCACTCATGTTGGTACGCACACAAATGAACATTTTATCCTTATTCGCCTATCAAAAATCTATTTTTGCGGGTTATAAGTTGCATAGGCACTAGGCCTCCTCAGTAATGAGGAAAGACCCGTGCTCAGTAGAGGGTTATTAATGGGTTGTAGCCAAAAAAGCTGCATAGTAACATTTAAGATATCCGCCATCGCAAAAACAGTCCGTATTGGTAGGTATTTTTGTTTGAAGTGAAAATACAGATACTTGTTTAAATATACTCTGGTCACTATCCATTATCCAAAACAATTTTGTTATTACAAAACACGCGAGCTGCATAAGTGATACTGTTACGTTGTATTCGTAATCCAAGGCTGAGTGAAAGTCAGGCCGGCACTTTCACTTGGCGCGTTTATTAACGTGTTATCCTCCCAGTCTAACTGGACGGCTCATTCATGTTCGTTGTAGTTTGTTTCCATATATTTAACCTTTTTACATTAAAGTCGCTATTCGGGCTTTAATGTATTGCTTTTGTAAACTCGCATTTCTCATTGTGAGCGTAAAATATTAGATAGTTTATAACTTGAAGGTAAAATAAAATGTATAATATTTTATTATATTAATACCCACTTATAATATTAAGTATAATGATTTTAATATTATATAGTTGAGTAGGATGTTTTAAAAAAATTAACCGTATGAATAAGAAATAACAAATTAAAGTACATTTATACCTATTATTAAACTGCGGAGATTTTCAGCATTTGACTCTACATTTTATGAATTTTACATAAAATGTATCATATTAATCAATATTGAATCAGTTAAGTGTTTTTTTAATGGCGTTGGTTTTGGTAAAGACGGTCATATTAATTAATAAGTGTGGTAATTTGTTGATAACCTGGTATTTGTTAATATTTTGAACTAGTTTAACATAGTAATGAATATCAATTTGTACTGCTCGTGTAGCTAAACTAAGCAAAAATGATTCAAATTTCGAATTCACGTGCTAATAAAATTGTATTAGGAACCATTATACCCTCTTCGTAAAGAACTACGATTTACTCTATACATTCGAATATAGCGACTTTGGAAACATTCGTACGGTACATTAAACTTATATTGGTACTTTGCGGCTTTTTATGTGATACTTGGGAGTTACGCTGAAATTCGAATCCTCGAATATAAAACCGGGAATATAAAGCCTTCCGCATATTTTGCTCTTAATAGCAGGTAAATCTTATTTATATACAGCCCCATTCCTATTTCAAACCAGTTCAAATCGGTTTTTGAAACTAATGTTCACTGGATTATTTTTAGAACTAGTTTTAACTAGACGAAACCAGTTTTACCAAAATTGAGTTAGTCGAAATATTCAAGCTGAGGTCAATGTTAGTTATTCTAACACGTTTATTGAGGTTTACAACGTGCTAAACAACGAATGTTTTTTCTGGTTCATGCACACGTACTGGTTGGTGTGTTGTTGTAAGACCGCTCACTCACATTCGCGCATTTTGACAAATAAACTCTTTTCTCCGTGGTAAATACCGCACGATGGTACCGAAGACTCCCATCGGTTTAAACTGGGTGCTACGGAAACATGGGTTCATGCGGAACTAGTAGAGGCCATCCATGCTGCATTATGAAGATCTAAAAAATAGGCAAAAACTGTCTTACTTTTATAAGAAAACTAGAGAACCGCCCGCGCTTCGCTTCGAGACCCGTAGGGAACAGCCACGTAGGTCCCGCTCCCGCAGGAATCTCGGCTAAACAGTAGCTTATTTTAAGATATACTGGGACATCAGATAGGTATAACATTTGCCTATGACATAAGTAAATTACATGTAGTATTTGATAGCGTGATTCAGAACTTGCAAATGAATTTTACTAACGCCATCTATTAACAACATCCGGAACTAAATATCTAGCAACTAACAAACATCGATCTTCCCATGGGAATGAGATATTTTTCCGCGGTAAAAAGTAGCCTACGTCACTCTCCACCCTCCTAAATATCCCGACACACATAAACCATACCATATAATAGCCATGTTGCGACGTGAAAGAGTCACAAACAAACAAACAAACACACTTTCACATTTATAATATTAGTATGGATGAATAAGACGAATCTAACTTTCCACGAACGAAACGGATTTTAAGGATTTCTTTAGTGGGTCGAGTTTAATCCGATAAATTTTATCTAAAGCTTTTACAATTCCAATGAAACCTGGCTGAAAAGCTTTAATACTAAAGAACTTCGCGTTGTTGTTGGCAGTAAATAAAACAGCTTGGATTTCGATGAAGCCAGGCTTTAGCTAGTAAGTTAAAACTTTATTCATCTAAGTACAGCACAGTAAAACTTTAAGGTTCCTCAATAGTCACAGTGAAGGGTTGGAGCAATCAAAGCTAAAGCTACTGGTGTACTTGATTGTAGATAGAACGCAAAACGTCGACAAAATTTCTGTACCAACTTTAAAAAGAGGTTTCAATTCCACTGTACTATGTTGTTTTGTACGGATATAAGCACAGAACTTATTATAGCGTGAACCGATTTTTATCTGAAAACACGTGCTTGTTGCGTGTTCGCATTTAAATTTAAGATATTTCTGGCGATTATTTTTTTAATTATCCTGGATTATGCGTATTTAATTGATTTCAACATCGGTGTTGAAATTGGTAGTTTGTTTTGGAACATTCTACGTATTTATTCCACCTCCGTACCTTAAGGGTAACAAACATAACCCTCTCAATGTGCCCCTACTGTCTTCTATATTCGAAGTTAAATCAACTGAAGTGCACACCACAGAACAGATCATCTAATCACTTGTATCCCGCAAAAGTCCTGAAGCATCTGCGCAGCCAAAATTGTGGATTTTGAGACATCATCATCATCGCCAGTTTAATAGTGACGTAGATTGAGTTCTTAAAGCTTTCCAGTCTCTTCCTGATTTGTTACATTAATATTATTTATTTGAGGAACTGCTTTAGTGTCTATTTTAGGCGTAACTCAAAACCGTAATTAATTACGAGTAACTACAAAGTGAATAAAAAGGCCTCAACATCTGTGTTTATTACCTTCCTTTAAGACTCATCGCAACTCTACGTCCTTACCTTGCCTTCATACAACTGAAGACACCTAATCTCGTCATTACTTAAAATATCTTCGCGTAACAAACTCATTGGAGGAAACATTTAAGTTTCATTTATAAAAAGAAAAAATATACCTATACTTAGCATCATTTAAATTCAAATGATTTTATTATTCTGAAAAATGTACACCTTCCTACCTACTTGCATGCACAAACATTAATAAATGTTCTAAAGTTATATATTACTCTGTATGTGTGTCTTTCTGTTGATCCTTTGTCATAGTATAATTCATATTATACTATTTCTCGTGCACAATATCATTTAACCTGAGTTCGTTTAAGACGTTTGTACATATAAATATAGAAATTACTAAAGTGCAGGTTCAACTCACACAGTGTTAAGTAAGTTAACATAATACTATCTTATTCATTTTAGTGACATGCTTAAAGTAACTACTTTAGCGACGGGAAAGCGAGCCATAAAAGCGAGTTTAGGTCACAGAGAGCTGTAAACCTGTAAAGAGTCTATGTAATAGCACAAACACTACGAATAGAAGACGTTGAATATTAATAACATAATGAACTTTGTACAAAAAGTAACCGACTTCAAAATAACCTAGGACCATGTTGCTCAAATTAACATAGGACCAGACGTGAAGCAGTAGATTTCGAACACAAAAAGAATTATTAAAATCGGTTTGCCCAGTGCAAATTTATGGAGTAACACACAAAAATACAATGAATTTGAGAACCTTCTCTTTCTCTAAGACAATTAAGAATTAATAATTCAAAAATCCAATGGAAACAGGTCTGGAGTCTATCAATTTAGTTATTCATTTAATATGTTTCATTTTGTAGATACTCATTTGTGTCAAGTTGAAGATTTTATACATATTTTCAATTGTACTGGCTCAGAAAATTTTAATTTTTGAAGAGTTACAGAGCTCGCAAAGAGGCTAATTTTTTATACCTGCGAGCATAAAAGAACAAATATTATTTTGCTTTGTGAGTTAATTTCTGTTGCAAAGGTTGTTGATGAAAAAGTATATTAAATGAAAGGAAAAGGAAAGGAATTTAATTTTGTTTTCAAGTTCAACCAGTGTCTTAATATAGACTTACGAGGGATAATTTTGTTTCCGTATTTCATATTTGCAGTTTTTACTTTCAACTTCGAAATATAGTTACCTACAGAATCCTCTCTTAGGTAGGTAAATTGTAAATGCGAAAGTCCCTGTCTGTCTATCCCCTACTTGAATCCTTCTTTTAGATCGAACAGAGTCATCACGGGCGGCAGAGGAAGAGAGGTGTTGGGGGAAAACCGCACCCAAATCGATTAAGCCGCCTTTGCACGAACAAAAAGACATACAACCACACAAAAATTATAATAGTTATTATTTTGTGTTCTACTGCTGTAATAAAGAAATAAACAGTTTTTCTTGAAACATTTTTCATCTACCGACAGCGATCACTTACAGATTAAATTCATGTATAGACATAACTAATAATATTATGTACCTTCTTTCTCTTCTTCCAGCATCATCCCAATTCCCGCCGGGGTTCAGCCTGCCAGCGATCACGCGGGTGGACCGCAACTGGGTGGCGATGCCCTCAGACAGCATCGGCTCCATCGTCACCAAGGTCCGCACGGACCGAGGCAACCAGAACGTGACCTTTGGCCTCGAGACTACTGGTCCACCGGCCCCATTCGCCATCAACCCGAGGACTGGCGTCGTTACTGTCAATGATACGCTTCTTGATAAGGTGATTTAGTTTTAAAAAAGTTGGCTTTAAGGTTTATAGTTTGAAGACAATGTCACCAAGGTCCGCACGGACCGGGGCAACCAGAACGTAACCTTTGGCTTGGACACCATTGGACCACCCCCGCTCTTCGCTATCAACCCCAGGACTGGCGTCGTTACTGTTAACGATACGCTTCTTGATAACGTGATTTCGCTTTTAAAAAGTTTAAGGTTTATAGTTCAAAGAGTGTTAAGATTGTCTGCACTGCGCTCATTACAACTTCGCGGCAACAGACTAACTAAAACGAAAGCATTCAATATGATCCTTATGTCCTGGTTCTTAAGGTTGTACCCATCCACTCCTAGGCAACTCGCAAACGACACCAAGTATAGAATTGAAATTCAAGCATAATAACCAAGACATAAACTTCATAATTGAATGCTTTCGTTCAAGTTGGTCCGTTGTCAGGTCGTTATAATGTGCGCAATCCTTTAATTACATTACTTTTGATAACTAGAAAGTCGTCTTTAGAGTTACAGTTAAAAAAAACCAATTGGCTAATTATTTTAACCTCTTCTGCTGAGAAGATCAGCATAAGTTATATTAGATAAGCTTATAGTGCTTCTAAATCTCTATTCAGAAGCACTATCTAATAAAAAATGTTAGAGAAATCAAACTTTAAGATTCCGAATTTAAGACCGAGGAATGATTAAAATAATTATAAATAATAATTAAACAACCAACAAAAACATACCCAGTTTTAAGTTGACCATAATTGTATTAATGCTACAAAGAGACATAAAATCTTATTTTTTATTGTCATTCGTCTTAAGTGCAATCATATTATGTACTACCACGAAACTAACATTACTACGAGTTTGTTCAGTGTTATTCAATACAGCATACCTTGTATAACATATACCTAATTAACATAAGTAGATATTAAGGCCTATACCTATGTTATAAATAACCTACATTTTATCCAAAAAGTTGTATCTATTCATGTTTCACTTCATTCTTTATTTCGGCAAAGCAAGGAATTAAATTTTAAAAGATAAATTTAGTAAATCAAATTATTTTTATACTTAAATTTTCACTCATTTACTTTCAGGAAAACCGTTCATATTCACTATGGGTCACGGTATCCAGTGGCAATACGATACCTCAACGGACAGAAGTTCTGGCGACAATTACTGATAACTTGGGTCAGAAGCCGAAGCTACCGCATCCGCCTCAAATACCCTTTCCTCCTCTCCCTCCGTACCAAGACCCACCACAACACACTCACTTTCATCGACCCCTTCAAACTACCACAAAAGCTGCCGAATCATTTCTCGAAGAAACAACCATAGCTGAGACAACTCCAATAACGACACTGAGCCCACCAAAAAGGCCTGATGATGTTCCGGAACAAAAGGAAATCATTGAAAACGGAGAGCAGAAAGGCAATAGCTCCAAAACTGTTGAGGAAACGCCGATCAATGACGTTCCTTTAACAGTTATACCCCTGATAGCAATCAGCGGACTAGTCGTCATTGTCGCTGGAGTTTTTATTTATCTTTGGAAGAAGAACACAGAAAAACCGGGCAGCAAAAAAGATGACATGGTAAGTCCAAAATTTCATCCAGGTATTTTAGGAAAATACCCACAATACGCATTTGATTGTGTCCCTAAAACTCATTTCATTGCTCTCGTTACATCAAGGTATAGACGTCGTCTATTCTCATGGCCATAGGAATTGCTGATCCATAAATCATTGCAAATCACAGCTTCGTACCATCCATTATAAATCCAATCGTTGTTCGCAGAACAAAGACTCAAGTGGCATCGTGCTACAAGACGCGAGAATCAACTTGTGGGATCGCCCACTGGCTTACTCAAACCGATACGAATCCTGGGACAACGGCCATTTGCAGGTCAGTTGTTGACCTTCTTGAGATAAAATTAACTACCTATTGTTCAAATAATTCCTTGTTTAGGTACGAGGAAATTTGAATTAATCAAGTAAAAATGACTAAAATACTAGCTAATGCATAAAATTATGAATGTGAAAAAAACGATAGTGGAAAAATCTGTTCACAGAATATGGGAAAATAGTACAATAATAACCGGAATATTCTTTCACTGTATCCAGGAAATGGTATGCAAGGACTTTCTTTTGATCGCATCACAATAATTATAATAAATACGATTGTTCACCGGCCATTCTGACGCTCACAATTATATTACTTCTAAGATTTAATGAAAAATACATTATTTTGATTTTTAATGAATAATAAAACAATTAAATAAATATTAAATACACGTTAATAAACGGCTAAAGGCAATTTAAAGATCGACGTCGAAATACGTTAAGTATACTATTATAAGCATCGGAATCATAGTACCTGGATTGAGTACACCCTACGACGAATAATATGTATTTCCTAAAAACCGATAAATAATATAAACGCAAAGACAACTTATTTAAATAAAACAGTCGAACAGTGTAACGCAAAAAATAACCCCCAATGGATAATAAATTCGTCTAGGTTTAGCAGCAGGCAAATAAAAAAGCCTCATGCCTTCGTTTAAAAATAACGTACGAATTTAAGTTTGACATGGTAGAAATTGCACTTAAAAATTTAATACACAAACACACGTCAGGGTAGGCTTGCTAGGTTGCCAGTTGCTAGGCTTTCTGGTTTTGCTCAAGGCAAGGCTTTAATGCGTGATGGATTAATTCGAAAAATAACTCAACAAAAAAGCATTGAATTGTGCACTTTACTTAATGTCACTTTATATGTGTTAAAACCTTATGTGCACCTCAGTATGTTCCGTCACTGGTGACCATTACTCTTTATGGCAGGTTTTAAAATTTCTTGACTTTGATTAATATTAGCGCGCTTGCCCCATTTGGTAGTACGTACTCGTTTTACCGACGAGTGCATATTGTACGTACTACACTCGTACCCCTTAATTATACAGAAATTATCTGAACTTGGCCAACTGAGAACAGTGCTCAAGAACAGGTTTGTTGTCAAAACGTAATTAGTAAGTTAAACAAGACGTTAAATTATGATTAAGTTACGCGTGGCTAATACTACGGTGTGTCACACGTAGTTTCAGAGTACCTATATCTTTTGACTTATTTTCGGCATTGTTTAGAAGATACTTACTGCTAGAAAGAAGATATAAAGAATACTTTTATTAAAAATATGCGACTGCGCTATATCTAATTCAAACAAAATAATTTGAAAAACTATTATGACGATTTAGAAAATAAATTCAAAACAATCAATTTAGCCACTGTGTTGATAACAGTTGTGGAGTTCCCTTCTCTGGAGCCAATTCAGAGTATCCGGTCATGTTTCACATACAATAGCATTGCCATCGACCCTTGACTACATTGTTAATATTCAAGTAAATTAGCCTTCTTGAAATTGGTACCTATAAAACTTTAAAAAGACATCCTGTGCGCTGCAGCTATTAAATAAAATTGGCCAAGTGCGAGTCGGACTCGCGCACGCAGGGTTCCGTACCATTATGTATAAAAACGCCTGGTCTGTTGTATGTAAGCCTCACTTAATATTTGTTTTATTGTAGCCACATATAACGCCCAACGCCATCTCTTGGACCGAAAGGTAAACTATCGCTGTGGCGTAGTAAGTATACTATGGGCGCCCACTTAAATATTTATTTTATTCTGTTTTTTAGTATTTGTTGTTGTAGCGGCAACAGAAATACATCATCTGTGAAAATTTCAACTGTGTAACTATTACGGTTCAAGAGATACAGCCTGGTGACAGACGGACGGACGGACGGACGGACGGACAGCGAAGTCTCAGTAATAGGGTCCCGTTTTACCCTTTGGGTACGGAACCCTAAAAAGGGGAGAAATTTAATGAAAATATATTTTTAATAGATTCCATACAAACCCACATAACATTTGGTGGCGAATAGACATCATTGACCATTAAAAAGGAAGAAAGGAAATAAATATCTAAGCAGCCAAGCTGTGATCCTCCACGAAATTATTGTTTAATTTGTAACGTAGAAAGTATGATAAAATTCTTCTATAGTTACTTCCATGTAAAAAAGCCTCAGCATCATCAAATACTAAGAAGTCGTTTCTCAGTTTATTTATTATCTGGCAACAAGTCGATGACGTAAGTACCTACGTGGTACTTTGCTCACTTGGCGTTGACCATTTATTAACATCATAATGCCCATCATAAACATCATAATCGTGTGCCGAGGACCTGCGACTAAACACACTTGAGCTAGACCGGGTCAAGAACCTACCCTTTTGTAGAAAATAAAATACCTACTAAAGAAACTGTATTTGTGATAATAGGGTTGCCAATAAATTCAAATGAACATCGGACAGTTTCGTTTTAAAATAAAAGTTACAGTTTTTTACTTTTAAAGTATCATGTTTGGCTAAAACGTTACAAATTAATAATAACAATAAGTTGTTTTTGATTACTTAAATTGATCGATTGCGCTAATTCTCTACATTATAACGAAACTGTATTTATATAAAATAAGCTTATCGGATGCTTACTTAATTCTAAAGGAGATGTCTGGTAACCCTGTTGGAAAAGGGGAAAATTATATTTGGCGGCAAAAACGAGAAATATATGAAATATCACATTTTATTTGTTCGGGGACACATTATTCGGTCGTAGCCAGCGAAATGTGGTGTTATCCTTGAAATGTTAACGACAAATTGGTGCCATTTTATCAGCGAAATACAATTCGACGACCTCAATACGTTCCTTTTACGAATATACTATTGTTTAGCTAGTACTACTTGGATATGATAAACTATTAAATTATCAACTTAGATATAGATTGATTTGTAATTGTAACGAATAAAATGGAAACAAAATTGTTTGAAATTTCTTCGTGATTTAATACTTCTAGGAAATTTTAATTTGTGTTCAAAGTAATAAGTAAGTTCTAGGTGGTAGAGCCTAGATTTCGCCCGGGGTAGTACCACCGCCCGCCAAGGTACTCAGTACCATTCCTACCGTCATAATAATTGTTTTTAAGAGCAATTGTGTTCCGGATAGGAAGGTTTGTGGAGCCGGTTTCACTTTTTTAGAGGCGACCATCTCAGACCTCAGGGGTAGCAACGCATCTGTGACCGAATTGGAACAAGACTCATACTAACAATAACTAACTGGACTATTACTAACATTAACTAACAGGACTAATTATCACTAACATACCCTGTCCTCGCACTTATTAACAAACTAACCAACTAATATTCTAACACCATCTACTAACTGGACTAACCATCCTAGTCCCTTTGAGTCTAGTTCTAGGTCGGTCACAGTTGTTATGGGCGGCAGGGGAAGGATGGTAGGTACTGCATGCTCGTTTGCTATCTTAATTCCATAAAAAAAATGTTTATTCCCCGGGGCGATTTATGGTTAACTGTTTTTATTGAACTACTAGCTGAAACGCCAAACGTCTAGCAAAGTATAGGTAGGTATTAATTAGATATATCTCAGGTTCTAAGTAGGCAGTGCATTTAGATCTTGTTCCCTTTGAAATTAAACATGCGCCTTTTTTACGTTAAACCTGCGAAAATTATATAAAATTGCCAAACATACAGACAATGTTCTTACTTTAATATTTTCAGCTACTTCTTCCTAAATATTAGCCCTTTGAAGACTCTTCATTCATTTTTTGTAAATAACTATTTACAAAAATTTCATTTTAATTTTAATTATAAATATAGATTAACTATTAATAGCGGATAAAACATGGAAAGTTAAGGGGCGATTGGTTGGTTAAGAGTTTTTATTGATTTATTTACGACGATATTAACGTTATATTTTTAGACTATAGTAGATATATGATAATTTAAAATAACCGCCTATCACTTCGCTGCACTTAACCTATTTATTATCCACGAAAGAGCCACTCTGCGGTCAAAATTCGACAGGAAAATTCATTCCTTCGTAGGTTATTTCAGATTGGCACTTTAAACATAAAAAATATTTTAACTTAAAAAATGATACATGTAAAATGTATTCTGTCTGTCTGTCTGTTTGTAACATGGTACCTACCTACTAGGTATCTAAAGAACTGATATAGGTAGGCATCTGAAATACTCACAGAAAGCCTACCTGTGACCGCTACCACAACGAATACTAATCAAAAAGAACTAAAACTTATAAAGAAATATGTTTAATACTAAAGCTCTAACTTAGATGTCGCTAATAAGAGCATCACGCAGGAAATTTTCAACGGGACCAAACGTAGTCTTACCATACAAAGAATTTTCCTAATCGGTAAACTAATGATGGGGTTTTGAAGTACAAAAACTTATTTAGGTTTTACGAATATGTAAATGGTGTATCAAGTAGGACCCCTAAAACTGACAGCACCTTAATAACAACGCAGTCGTAATTTTCAGACCATTACCTTCAGGGCCGCCTATTTACGGGGTAACGAAAATAAAAATAACATATTATTAGCATTCACGTTTTATTAATATTACATGGTTTATGATAAGTAAATGCTCATTTTTAAGATCGCAATTTTACTTTACTTCTACTTACAGATCAATAACGTACGGAACTACACACAGATTTGTTTAAAATATGTTTATGTGTGCGTTTGTTCTCGCTCATTTTATAAGCACTTTACTAATTTGAAGCCAGATTTCTCTTGTGTACTGTTAAATAGATATAATTTTTATATATCTAACGATTAGTAAATACAAAATTTATCTCCATTTAACGAGCCCCACCTAAAATAAATTAATGTAAGTTATCATGTTTTCCGAACGTAACTAAGGTATCATGTTTTCCGAAGAGCAAAGAGGGCGGATATACTTTACTAATACTTAATTAAATATGGACGAGCTTTTTCTTCTCATAATTAAGTTCATGTGACTAATGAGAAGGTCCTTTGATTTCTTTTTCTCGACAACGCAACGGTAATTGCTTCTACCAACAGGTTCTAGGGTTGCCAAACTTAAGCAGAAGTATATACATAGGTACCTAATATTATTTCTCTATATAATTTATTGTATACTATTTATTATTAATTTAAGGTTCACAATGTACTGTTGTCGTCGTCGCTGGTCTATGGTGACAACTAAAGTACAGCAAATGAAACAAAAAAAATAACAGTAATTAGGAAATTTCAACAACGTTTAGTTAGTACCTACCTACATAAATACTCTTAATATAATTAATAGTTAAGTAAATAAAAAATAAACAGTTATTCTTTAATTTACAAAAAAGAACATTTATGTTCAGAACTTTAAGCAGGCTAATAAATATTAAATTTTAAGTACTATGTAAGTATTAAAAACCCCACAAAAAACTTTTTATTTCTCTACAATATTGTTTATTCTATTCTGCGACTCCAATACACATATTACAATCTCGTGAATTGAGAACCCTACTTGTAATTTAATGTCTGTTGGTACTCATGCCTGACTATCCGTCCGTCGATATAATAATATACATATATGTACATATATAAATAGTAAAAAACGGTACCCAACACAAAAACACAAATGTACTCAGACCGATAATAGAAATTGAGAAAAGAAAAATGTAAATTTTTATAGCAACTCGGGTAAAATCATACAAATATGCTTAAGACAAAAAATGGCATACAAATTAGTGGAATCTTGACATGGTGTAGCCTACTTATAGGATTAATAGCGAGGTCGGGCTGTGTAACACAAACCCAATAATTACTATGTATACAAGGAAAACGATAATAACATAATATATGCGGATAATTAACTTACTATATATTAATATCCTTGTGACGCAAACATCCATTAGCAATATCAATAGACGATTTAATGCTTGATTACGATTAATAATTGATTTGGAACTGTGACAACCCGAATGACGCAATAGTTAACACGCCGAATCGCTGTTCCGAGGGTCCTGGGTTCGATTCCCACCGAGGCGGAAGTTTGAATGATGATTTCAAGTACCGTTCTCGGTCTGGGTGTGTCCTTGTCCTTTGTGTTGTTCAGGGCACCTACGAAACAGGGAATCCTAGTGCGTCTATGAGTGTGTAGCGTTATTTATTTATTTTATTTCTTGTTTCCCCCAGCTCTCTGAAGAAACGACGATCACCAAAGAGGAGCCGCAGGATGAATGGGAGTTTCCAAGACATCGACTGAGGATCTTCAATATCGTCGGTGAAGGTGCTTTTGGTCAGGTCTGGAGAGCGCAAGCAATCGATATAGATGGTATGTTGAACGTTGAAGCAGTTTAAAGTCCAAACTTCCTCATAAAAGTCGGATTTTCTCAAACTCTGTTTACTCACCGCTCGCTTGGAGAATTCAATATTTTAAGAACTTTCCTAAATAAACGTGAGTTGAAACGGAATTCATGGATTGTACTTAATGTGTAGTTCGTTTCTGGAATGGTTTATTCATTCTTTATTTGGCATGAATTCACATCAATTTAGTATAATATATTTTGTAAAAGCATCATTCTCAGAAATAACATGAAGAATGTAAGAAGAAAGGATATTAACAGCTGATTAAATTATAAGCTTAGGCGATATTCATTTGTGCGATAATATTGTAATATGAGAAGCACTGATTTACAAATAAGTTTAACGATACGTACCTTGGAATTAGATAAAAAAGATGAATTATATAAAAATAAAGACACTCTTAAACCGATATCTAATGTATGTATATTATTATCTCCTACTATCAAAATCGTCAATACTATAAAATACAAGAACATAATGTAAGATAACATAATAAGTAGTCTATGATAAATAATAATTAATTGTTTTACTGTAACAAAATAAGTAGGTATGGTTCAAAACAAGATCACCCACTTTAAGGCACTTCTCACATTACCTACGCTATTCATTAGCTACGCGACTGCAACGCAATCCCAAAATTCTATGCATCTGACACTTTTGACTGACAGGAGTCGCATCGTAGACGCGTCTCCTGTCAGTGAAAAGTGTCAGATACATACAAATTTTGGATTGCATTGCAGTCGCGTACCTCATAAATAGCGTTGTGTGAAAAGTGCCTTAGAAACACTAGATAAGCTCTCACGCTTAGCTTCATTGGTGGTCGTTATTTGACCATTAATAGCACCCATCGGACATTATCTACCAGACGAAATGTCTAGACCTCAGTAACAGTTCTTAATGGGATTTTGATGGATGGCTTAGCTTAGTTTAGGTTAGACTCTAACTTTACACTAAACTTTATTTAGGCGTTCCAAGGACAAGGACATATCCAAACATTCGTAAAAGGATGTCCATAAATTACTTTACAAGAATATTATATTTTTTGCAGTCCCTTTCTCATAAAAATTGTCATACGAGGTACAATATATTATATGTGTGAACTACATAGGTACTCTCCCCTCTCCCCTAAGTAACGTCACAAATGAAAGTATAAAGTAATTTGGGTGCTGTAGATAATTATGTACATTACAGTAAAAAACGGGCTGGGCGTACTGAAAAACAGGCTGCGGTGCATAGCCCCGCAATAAAATTCTGAGTACGATCCGTTTCTATCATGTTGGGAACTCGCAACTGCAACACCGAATAAGAAATTTTAATTTACGCATTACTCTTATTTTAAGGCATAGCGTTGTGAACCACCTTGATAGAATAAATGTATCTTCTTCTTCTTAAAGCTTAAGAATTTTTTCTTTAAGATTTATGACATTACGAGCTTAAGAATCTTTGCTTGAAAATTTATGATATCTCGAGTCACGAAGCTAATAACTGGCCTCCCCTTTGTAAGATTTTAACCCTCAAAACGTGTGACCTAATTTACGAACGGGTCCTAACTTCAGTTATTAGTTCAATTATAGGAGTTCCTAATGAAGACTTCTAACTTTGCACTCAAGACTACCATTATTGGTAGGAAAAATGTAGCTCATACTTTTACAGTTAGACTTTTCAACTTCCCTTAATCAAGTTTATTTTTTACTTTCGGTAGTAAAAAATAAACTTGATTTTCCTAATAAAAAGCAACAAAAATATATTTCGGCAAGATAAACACGCTTTCTCGCCTTAAAATTAAATTAAATATTCATTCTTTTTTTATTTCTGCTAAAACGCTGTCAGAACTTGTCAGCCATTTTGATGACGTAATAATGGTAATGTGTACAGTGCCACAAACTTATCTGACCCGGTGGCCAAAATTGGAACTAATGCAAATGTTATACTGTTGTCAGAAAAATACCAAGACAGTAGCGCCACCCTTACCGGGTCAAATAAGTTTGTGGCACTGTATGTAAGACCGGCATTCATTCAAGTTTTTATGCACGAAACCCGAAACTGAACTGACAGTGTGGTTCTTGGAGTAATGAGTTTGCCTTTATGACGTCACACCACCGTCACACCAATGCCTCTCGCTCGTGTCACGTGATATACCGATTAAAAATTTCAAATTTTAATATTGTTTATTAAAATAATTGTGCTTTTATGACTCAAAATCAGAATATTAAAGTATATTTGTACATAAATTTTTATTTCTATCAAATTTCATAGTTTATTTTTCATTACGGAAAGTACCCTATTGGGAATTTTTTCTCTCCTCATATTTATTTTCATCTTTTGAGTAGTACTTACCAATTTGTCTTCTTTACAAAATAAGTTGCACAAACCGTAACTATTTTATAGTATTGATATTTTATATAAAGAGTAAATTGCTATTATCAATGATAAACATGTAGGCACATTAAAAAAAGTTACGACGTACATAATCTGTCCTTATGAAGCGTAAAGAACGTAAAAGACAAAGAGATGGTAAGACTGACTGACAGACAGTGCCTCTATTATGAGTTGTTGTAGTAAACGTAAACGACGTTACTATTGCAGTTGACGTTTAGAATTTGTATGAGAATTGTAGTTCAGTATCGTAACCGCTAGAGGCGCTGTACGGATTCTCATACAAATTCTAAACGATAGTCGCTAGCGTGTATAGTAAACTATAGTATTAAAAACTCATAATAGAGGCACAGATATCGGAGGCCTAGTAGTTTCCATTTTTATCCTTTATAAGGCCCCTAAAAATCACTACTTACATAAACTTTTACTTGAGGGTATCAAGCATTTTATTAATGATGTTCAACTATTATATTCATCAGGTAAAAAAGGCGAACAAACAGTAGCAGTGAAAACCCTGAAGGAAAATGCTTCTGAGAAGGAGAAAACTGATCTGCTGCAAGAATTGACTGTGATGAAGAACTTGGGAACGCATCCGAACGTAGTCAGACTCATTGGCTGCTGTACGGAGAAGGTAATTATTTTAAACAATTTACTACCATTAAGATTTTCACACATTATACCTTTTTTCTTTTTCACTCTGTTTATAATAAGCAAATATGAACTTCATGTTGTAAGTATAATATGTTACGGTTTAATTTTCAACATTCGTTGGAGAAAACGTTATAGTGTAGAACTTATCATAATCGATGGCAATGAACTAAGATAGAAGTTAAGTTAGATATATAAGATATAAATCTTTATATATTAGGACCAGAAAAATGACCGTTTGAGCCTACCGATCTCAAATCAAGATGTTAAATGTATGACATAATATGTTTTTTCATTCATGTAGATGAATAAAATAAGAAAACCTTTAATATCCTGTCATAAAATAGCTCTTACAAAAGTTTCACTGATTCAAATAGTTACAACTTATTGCTCGGGAATCGTTGTTGGGGGCTACGCTAATACGAGGCTAAGGTCAGTAAAGGTCACAACTCAAACATACACAACTCAAACATACGTTTATCGAATTTTTTCTTAATATGTTCACAATTTTACTAAAGAACATAACTGACAATTAAAACAATCACGTGACAAGTGAACAGTAACGAAGAATTAGAACATTTATTTTTTTAGAATTCTTAGGTAGGAAAAATTTCATCGAAAAATATTATTTTACAATTATTGATTTACTTATAAAATAAATGTTTTAAGTGCATTAATGATGAATTTTATCACTGTACCATGTCAACTCACTTCTAGGTCATTCTGTTAATAGGATATACCGCTTGTAGGTCGTTTCGCTACTGAGCAGAATGCTCAATAAATCGTTTGGATAATAAGTAGGTATTTTTGCTGAAAGGTCTATTTGCTTTTTGGACCTTGTGATTAGAAGACTTTTAAGTTGAGCGGTAGCGTCATTCAAATTTTCACAATCGTATTTCGTAAAGAGTACTGCCACATTTCACGGCATTGCCCTAAGGGCGGCAAAGGCCGCTTTCACGTAGATTTGAAGTCGAAGAGGAAGCGCTCAAGAATCAAGAGTCTCTTCAATTACTTCGGCACTTACTACTGTCTTCTCTTCCTTTGGTATATTTAAAGCGAATGAAGCAATAAAAATATTTTGAGCGTCTCCTGAAGTTATTTTTATTTTTATTTCGTCAGAACCGGTCAGGTTTAAAATCATTATTGGGTAATCTATACATATGTAGGTACAAAAAAATTGTAACTGTTCGCTGTCTGTAGGTACATGAAAGATTTAGAAGATAACTTTTACGGAAGGTTTTTATCAACGTCAAATAACATAAAACAGTACTTTTTTAGAATTTATATCACAAAAAATAAAAGAGTTTAAATTTAATTGATTGTGTTTTAATATCACGTAAATAAGCAACTGAGAAAGCGAATGAAGCAATAAAAATATTTTGAGCGTCTCCTGAAGTTATTTTTATTTTTATTTCGTCAGAACCGGTCAGGTTTAAAATCATTATTGGGTAATCTATACATATGTAGGTACAAAAAAATTGTAACTGTTCGCTGTCTGTAGGTACATGAAAGATTTAGAAGATAACTTTTACGGAAGGTTTTTATCAACGTCAAATAACATAAAACAGTACTTTTTTAGAATTTATATCACAAAAAATAAAAGAGTTTAAATTTAATTGATTGTGTTTTAATATCACGTAAATAAGCAACTGAGAAAATAGTTATTTAAAAAAAACACACTCATATTAACTTTATTCGTATGTATATTTATCCATTTTAGAATATATGATTACTTTGAAATTTTAAAACAATAAAATCAGAAGACCCATAAACATACTGAAGCAAGTTTGTAATAGGTATGTTTAATACAGACCTTCGCGCTGTACTTTGCCGAACTTGGCAGACACACCCCCTCATGCCTCTATTTGTGTTACATCCAAGTGTAATAAAGTAAATAATGTTGTTTGTCCTTGGGTATAACTTGAGCTTATGATGAAAAAGATCTTTGTTTTTGTTGGCTCTGAATCGTATTTCACAGATATTATTGCCCACTGAAATTGTTGCTTCCTCGCTACTAAACTGTGTTTCTTATCGTCCCATCACCTCGATGAACAATCAAATATTTCATCAGTCTAGACTTGAGTCGTCGAGGATATGGACTTGCCGCTTCCCGCTAAATGCAACTTTATAACATGTACTCACAGTTCAATTTAGCTTTAAGCAAAATTTACTTACGGGATTTTGATTTCTCGCAGTCAATCTTCATAGAGCCGCCTCTGTGATGCGTGATGTGTGATGTGATGAAGCTGACATTAGTGTGGGTTGCCTTTAAAACGAATTCCATATCGCACGTGGGGTACGAAATATAGGGGTCACTCATCCAGTTATTTGACCACGTGAGCTGTTACCTTCTACTTAAGTATTTTTATTATTAAGTGAAAAATAGTTATTAGTTAAAAAGACGACTTATTTAATTGAATAAGAATGCATTATGCGACAAATATATTTTAATTTAATTATTCGTAACGTATACATTTGATTATCAATTTTTCTAAATAAGTAATTACAAAGTTCTTATTTATCTAAGAGATACCTAATCTACCACAGAAAAACTTCGATCATAAATTGGCAATTTTGCTTTAAACCCGCTCTTAAACGTCACATGCAACGTGATTGAAAGGTTAAAACGATATACCTATTTCAGCTTATTACTCATATTATGGTAATGAAAGAAAAACGACTAAAATATTATTAAGAAAAAAAATCGAAATAAATCTCTCACTCTAAAATTCATAGAGATTTTTGAAGGGACTGGTTTCCCGAAGCGAAGCGAGGGCGAATTTACTAGTAAGTACTTACTTTTAACAAATTATGTTATTCCGATGTCTAAGCTATATTACTGCAAAGTTTCATGAAAATCCGTTCAGTAGTTTTTGCGTGAAAGAGTAACAAACCCACACACACTCACTCACATACATCCTTACAGACTTTCGCATTTATAATATTAGTAGGAAGGATTATAAGTTATAAGATAACGACAAACCCTTTATTTCCAGGAACCAACCCTGGTCATCATGGAGTTCGTGAGCCTGGGTAAGCTCCAGCAGTTCCTGCGGGACTCGCGGGCCGAGCGGCACTACGGCAACACGCACGGCAGCCAGTTCCTCACCTCCCGGGACCTCACGCACTTCGCCTTCCAGGTGGCTCGGGGCATGGACTTCTTGAGTACTAAGGGGGTAAGTGGTTTTGTGTAAATTATAGTTAGACTAGTAAATCCGCCCTCGCTTCGCTTCGGGAAACCAGTCCCTTCAAAAATCTCTATAAATTTTAACAAATTATGTTATTCCGATGTCTAAGCTACATTACTGCAAAGTTTCATGAAAATCCGTTCAGTAGTTTTTGCGTGAAAGAGCAACAAACACACACACACACACACACACACACACACACACACACATACATCCTTACAAACTTTCGCATTTATAATATTAGTAGGAAGTAGGATTAAGCTACACACATAGCAAATTCAATTGACGACCTAAAGAAGACGGCGAGCATCCGCTGGATTCAAAGGACCGAGGACCAGGAGTTGCACCAGTCAGGGGAGGCCTACGTCCAACAGTGGACATCGAAAGGCTGATGGACGGATGGATAGGTGATATAGTAATGTCGTGGTTGCCAGGGATAACATTGTATGTGATTCTTTAATGAGATATACAACAATCAAATTAACTTTCAATAAGTTTGTTATTCAATTAGATTAAAATTTAATATCAACCTACTGGACGATCAATAGAGGCTTCTAATGATACCCCATGTGTCCAATCATATTAATTAGTTTAGAAGTTCTACGGAAGTGATAGAGAAGAGACTAATATAATACCCTCCGTTTACCTTCGTCGCAGTCGGGTGAATAGTAAGTACTCGTATATAACAAACAGGAGTGATAGCTGAGTGATTTGAGCGTTGGACCCCAGAACCGGGGTCGGATCCCATCACTAATTTTCAAAAATTACTCGCGTATTAAAATTTATTATTATTATTATCTCTTGTTTTGACGCAAGACGACATCAGGAGAAAAGTCAAGGAGTTTTCCATAATATTCTCAACTTTGTGTGAATATGTGTGGTTTGGGTCAAAGTCCCGACATGGTCCCGACCATGGAGCAAATACAAAATAATTAGGTACCTATATGACAGACTTTATTACTGCCAGCATGACGGTGTTCATATTACGTTAATAGAAATGTATGTTACATAAATAATGATGAATGATAAATGAAATGATTTATTTCGAACTTGGTTTTTACAAACTCTTTTCGAAAGTCACTACGCCATCGCTTCCTCAAATCCCTACGATGAGTGAACATGATACCTTTAATACTGAATATTAAGATAAATTCACCGAATTAAATTTTGAGTTTATGTAATAATAATTATGTATTCTCATATTTGTTTAAGTTTTTCAGTTAAACTAATATTTCCTTTGTGCAAATATCAACTTCTTTCGCCTACACATTAAAAATGTACTTTGCTATATGTGATGAAACTCGCTTTTTTAATATTCAAACACGTCTAGTTTTACCTTATTCACTAGTGAAGATGGATCATGAATAAGTATTATAAGTTATGAGTTTTTACTTTGCCAAGCTCGCAAGACTGCTGTTTCTCTAAATGTCTGTTTTCATTAACGTTTATTCGTACTCCTTTGAAAGGTAAAACATCATTTCATTTGTGAGCTGAGAGTTTGTATTTCATGCAGAATAATATTCAGTCTTTGCCGAGCTCAAGTTGAAGAACTCGAATAGTGATTCGAGTTCATCAACTTGACAGAACGACAGAAGCATGAGATTTCATTATTAATAATTTCTCTGATTGTTATGAAAACTTTGTTACATAAAGATATTGGTTCCCCAATTTGATAATCATTCTTTAATTTAATTAATATGTTTCGTTGATTTATTCATAGTAAAGTACAGATACGAGTAGTACCAATGTACTAACTGCACCAATATACCAGGTACTAATTGTACTAAATACGAATTGTATCAAGTCTCAATGCCTAAACTATTATTTTATGTAAATCAAATTGTCTCGCGGTGTACCTACAATATGATATAAATCTTTTGCAGGTGTAATTTATATTCATGTTAATTAGATCTCTTAATAGCGTAACATAAAGTGGGTTGTATCTTTTACGGCCATGTTCATAATTTAGAACAATTAGAATTATATTCACGTACAAACAATACAGCAAATTGGATATAGCAGCATTGGAGCTTTAGTTTTGTTTTTAAAAAGTCAACATTTATTTTAAATTAAATAATTATTCAAAACTGCAATGGTGTCAGCGTGTGGTGACGTCAGCGTTCGCGATGTTTGAGTTGTTGAATAGTTATTGAAAACATCAAGCATTGGTATTGTTTGACATGTCCATCGTGAATATTTACGTTACGCCGGACTCTAGTCAATAGCGATGCGTTTCGACAATAAAATCATTCACAATTTTATAGCTTTACATAAAAAATCGTGTTATTGATGCCTTAAAAAAATTTAGCGGTAAAGTCTGTAAAAAACATTATCTTTATATCCCAAGCATTCCTTGTCCAGTCCAGCAAAATTTCGTTGTAAAATATGAGAATCCTAACCCTTAAACTAATAAACAAACATTTGCAGATCATCCACCGGGACTTGGCGGCTAGGAACGTGCTAATAACAGATGAAAGGACGTGCAAAGTAGCCGACTTCGGGTTCGCACGTGACGTCGGCGGCACGCACGTCTACGAGAGGAAAAGTGATGGCAGATTGCCTATCAGGTACGTGTTAGTTACTAGACGTTTTAACACTTCATTTATAACGAGCTGAGAAGGCTACTTCGTAGTTCGTTCGTTGGAGTCTCGCCCGCGTCAATTCTGATCCCGCGGGACTTTTGAGATAAAAAAATCCTTTCACCTGGCTCTATCTCTTGAACGGAAATATGTAAACATCAGATTTTTTAATATAAATCAAATTGTTCTCGTCTCTTTTTATCGAATATTAGTCATTAAGTTCGCCATTAGGATCTAATTATTAAGTTCAATAAAGAGTGAATGGATAATTAAATGTTTGCCTTGTTAATTTGGCAAAGGCAGATCTCCCGCCAAGCGAAACGACTTGCCAATGGGGCGGCTGAGGCCCCAAGTGAATGTCCTCGTGGCGTTGTATAAATGCGGACGATGTAGAAATCTTCGATAACGTGATTCAGGTTTCGGTGTCGTCACTGAGTGACGTGTGCGATGTCACCACATTAGATTACCTTGTACTATTGATCGTGAATAATCACCAGATGGATGGCGCCCGAGTCGCTGTACGACGACATATTCAGCGTGAAGTCTGACATCTGGAGCTTCGGCGTGTTGCTGTGGGAGATCGTGACCCTCGGCTCCACGCCCTACCCTGGGCTGTCCGCTGGTGACGTCATGAGGAAGGTTTGTATCCAACATCTTGTTCATATAATGCACCAAGAAATTAACAGAAGAACTATCTGGTAAGTGTGTAGGCAACATTGCCCTTAAACGACTATGCATTAGTCGAATCATACAGCAACACACAGAGTTGTCGGCTAAGAAATAAAGGAAAAAAGGATAGTAGTGGCTTTAAAGCCCCCGGCTAGAGCACATCACGTAGTTTAGGGTCTGACTCAAAGGCAAATAGAGTGCTAGCAAAAATTCACTGAAAGATGATAATAGCAGTAGTAATAATAAATACCTTTAATAAAGACAAATATAATCTGTCTGCGAAGTCCTACTGACAAACAGCTGGGTTTCTGCACAAATATAAGCTTTCCGCCCCTATGATTAAGGTGTATTGCGATTTCACGACGAGAATTAAATCTGCTGCGTCGTAATTTAAATTTGTTTACAACTAAATTGAACTGTAAGCACAGGTAATTTAGTTATTAGCGGAGAGTAGCTATTTCATATCCCGGCGACTCAGCTATAGTCTTCCGATGCCGCAGTATTTTAGTTATTAAATTCGCTATGGCGTTTACTGATATCATATTATACCAAGAACTCGTGCGAAGCCTAGGTCGTTAGTAAGGATCTGTTCACACTCACCGGCTCAGAGAGCATCGTTTCGCATTTTTCTTTTCACACAGACCAGATCGGTGCGTAGCCGACAACTATTTCACATAGACCGTATGGAAAAAATCTTAAAGCCGAGCGAGCGAGAAAGAGCACGCAATCGGTGCCGGTCGACTCCTCTTATTATTTCACACTAAACGCGTTCGAGCATTCCTCGAGTATCCTAATGACAAAATAGGTGCACATACAAAAATAAACCTAAATACAATAAAACAACTACTCAAAACTCTATCCCATCGTCATAAAAATCTGCTCTGCTCTCTGAGCCGGTCGGTATGAACAAACCCTAAAGGTAGGGTAGTCGTAGGGATTTGTGGAAGCGATGGCGTAGATGACATTCGAAAAGTGTTTGTAAAAACCAAGTTCGAAATAAATCATTTCATTTCATTTCATTTCATTTCATTTCATTTCATTTCATTTCATTTCATTTCATTTCATTTCATTTCATTTCATTTCATTTCATTTCATTTCATTTCATTTCATTTCATTTCATTTCATTTCATTTCATTTCATTTCATTTCATTTCATTTCATTTCATTTCATTTCATTTCATTTCATTTCATTTCATTTCATTTCATTTCATTTCATTTCATTTCATTTCATTTCATTTCATTTCATTTCATTTCATTTCATTTCATTTCATTTCATTTCATTTCATTTCATTTCATTTCATTTCATTTCATTTCATTTCATTTCATTTCATTTCATTTCATTTCATTTCATTTCATTTCATTTCATTTCATTTCATTTCATTTCATTTCATTTCATTTCATTTCATTTCATTTCATTTCATTTCATTTCATTTCATTTCATTTCATTTCATTTCATTTCATTTCATTTCATTTCATTTCATTTCATTTCATTTCATTTCATTTCATTTCATTTCATTTCATTTCATTTCATTTCATTTCATTTCATTTCATTTCATTTCATTTCATTTCATTTCATTTCATTTCATTTCATTTCATTTCATTTCATTTCATTTCATTTCATTTCATTTCATTTCATTTCATTTCATTTCATTTCATTTCATTTCATTTCATTTCATTTCATTTCATTTCATTTCATTTCATTTCATTTCATTTCATTTCATTTCATTTCATTTCATTTCATTTCATTTCATTTCATTTCATTTCATTTCATTTCATTTCATTTCATTTCATTTCATTTCATTTCATTTCATTTCATTTCATTTCATTTCATTTCATTTCATTTCATTTCATTTCATTTCATTTCATTTCATTTCATTTCATTTCATTTCATTTCATTTCATTTCATTTCATAAAAAATATTTGTTTTAATGTAAATAATTTTTTCAGGTCCGAGAAGGTCACCGCTTGGAGAAACCCGAGCATTGCCGCCGAGAGCTGTATAACATAATGTACTACTGCTGGGAGGCGGAGCCGACCTCACGGCCCGACTTCAAGGAAGTAGTCGCCATGTTAGAACGGTTACTGTGCACGGAAATGGACTATATAGAGCTGGAACGATTTCCAGATCACTCGTATTATAATTTACAGCAGTTGGAAGGAGAGAAGGTGTAATGTAAATAATGTAGGCTAGGTGTGCTACCGTCCTTTTGGCGTATGTGCCTGGTTTACACTGCAAATAAAATATAAATATAAAAAGGACAAAAAAAGTATAACGTGAGATCATCTGGACGTTCGACATTAGGTTTTTTTTTTCTCAACTTTTCAAAGCAAAGAAGAAAGAAAATATACATTAATATTTCGCCATAGTTATTACACGTTCTTACCTACTTAATTAGCATAAAGTAAATAAAATCGCAAACAATGTTATTAGATATGATATCCTACAGTTACGTAATATAGGAGCTTGGTTAGGTAGGGATGTCCCAAGGGTCGGGTCTTACTAGAATAGCTTGGCTTAAGAAAACATCGTGAGGCATCTGAGAAATCTCCGTGAAATTGATGATATTAGGTAAATAACCGGCAAGCGTAGCGAAGTCATAGGTTGCGATGATACGAAATTAACTAAAGCTGACAGCATTTAAAATTCTAGTCACGCCAAATCCGGTCTTAACCCTTAACTGTAGTCGTGAAAAAAAGTCACACTTCTATAGTCGTGGGTCCATTGGACCCGCCTATGTTTTATTTAAAATAGAAATAAAATGCATATCAATTTTACGTTTTTATTTTGCAAAAAATTTAAATTGAAACATTAACAATCGTAATATTAAGTGAAATCAACAAAAGTAACGTTTATTTTTATCTATAATGGCACTTCTTTTAATCAGCGTTATTTACTTAACTTAAAAACATGCTTTTGAAAAAAAATCATATAAAATAGAAAAAACGCAATGAAAAATTGAATGCAACTCGTTTCACAAACAATAAATAATGCTTTTTGAAAAAGTTAAAACAAAAATTGGAAAACTTCTTCCAAAAAAATTTTGACATCATACAATAATGATTAATTTATATGCATGAATTTCGTACTGATTTTGCGACGCCTTGCAAGCATAAGATGTCCAGTAGAACTCTTCTGTACATCCATATCTTCATCTTGGTGATCCTGATCACACGTAATCACAAATTCCGCAATATTGTAAGAAAACTCATTTTTTGAGTGGGTCGTAGCATTATTTCGAGATGTGGGCGAATTTTTACCAATTTCATCTTTTATTACTATCTGATTCGTTCAACCACTGTTGCTTACCTACTTCATCGCTATTAGTAAACATATTGCTTAGATTCGCCTTCATAAATAACTGAAAAAATGTGAAATTAAAATTTGGCAAAAATTTAAAAAGTTACGTAACTATAGTGGTGGGTCCAATGGACCCATACGCACACTAATACTCACCTTTCTACTAGCGAGGGAAGCATGCCCTTTCCCCTCAGTGTGCTTCGCTGGATTTTAGGAAGGTACCTAGGAGTGGGAAGTGCTGAGACATACACCGTTGTTTTTACACGCGTTCAAAAATTGAACATGGGTCCATTGGACCCACGACTACAGTTAAGGGTTAATGTGAATTGGAGGTTTGTATCGCGGAAGGAATAGCTACAGTCTATTCAGTGAAATTGCGACGCCTTTTGAGAAATAATTGTCACCGCGGCGCGTGATCTTTTAAACTCATGTTTACCTAATCCACCTTCTATTCAGATGACGCTGATATCTTGTTTACTAGGTATTGTCATATTGCTTTAGTTTTGAGTATAAATTCGTTATTTATTAATTATAATATATAATATATAACATACTTTATTGTGCGCGCTAAGATTTGTATGCAAAACAGTGTAAATGATAACAAACAAGAGACGATATTGGCGATATCGATGGCGATTATATTTAAAATAAATAAAATACGAAAAAAAATGTTTATTTCTGAATTAGTTTAGTAGACCAGTGAAATTGCATAGGTATTTGTTCTGTGTAAACCAGGCATAAACGACTTAAATCAAATAAAACAACAAAATGTTGTGAATTTAATTTTGTAATTTTAATTTAGTTATAGGTATATAGATTGTGTATGATAATTAATAAAATACAATGGTTCTGTCTTGACTGACTTAAAATAAACAAGAAAACATTATTCAATTGATGTATTATTTATAGCAAAAGAAAAAATGCAGTTAATTTGATTCTTGATTTAAATGTGAGGTTCTTTCAGAAGCACATTAAAGAAAAATCGTTACATTTCATTATTTTTAAATTCTTATATATATGAAGTCTCTTTAAAAGGAAAACCTACAGAAACGTTATATTATTGTCACCAAAGAATTATTTGTAATGAACAATTATTTGTTTTATAGAGAGTTCAGACATTGGATTTACCATAAATATAGACTACAGGCCAAGTACAGATCATCCGTCATGTACTCGTGAGTCGCATTAGGCCCTTTACACACTACGCTATTTGTTAGCTACACGACTCGTACGCAACTCATAATTCGCCGACACTGACACTGTTTACTGACAGGACACGTATTTTAGCCGCATCGCTTCGTGTGCGGAACAGAGATAGGAACATGTATGGGGCGTCGACTCACCACGTGCGACGCATAGCATGCTTGGATAAGATCCTATCCTAGGCGCTTGCAAATAGCGTTGTGTGAAACGGCCTTAGGGTTATCCCTTAGGTTATTCATACTGAGCGACTTGATATCAGTTTTTCAATTAGCTCAAGCTTCATCATCATCGTAATCATAATTTTTATCATCATCATCATTTGTCATTACTATACGCATCATCGAGTATAAATTTCGACTAGCTGGTGTGTATAACATTTTCGTGCTTGTTAGTGTTTAAAAAAATAGACGGGTGACTATATCATCGCTTAAATATACAAGTTCGGAAAAAGATCACTCGGAGTGCGAACATATCCCATCCATTATAGATCGAACACAAAATATAACAAAAAATATAACCAGCCGAAACCATGTAAGCGTGCCAGTCTATCAATATGGTATAAACTTCATCAAATACACGCATTCATTAACCGCAAACTTATGTTTACAAAGTCTGCTATTCAATAAAACGTTTTTACTTACGTAAATCTTTTTTGTATTCAAATAGATGTACATTGTGAATTTTCTTAGACTTAAGATGGTTTTAAATTAATAAAAATCTTAATGTATAATATCATGTTGTCACACAATTTGTATCAAACAGTAAAATGAGATTATTACGTTCATACAAAGATGTAATTACAATTGGTATGTTACGGTCACTTAGCTGCTAGTCCTTAGAATATGATTATTGGAACGAAATTCCATATTGCACCGAACGGATGCAAGCTAGAAAATCAACAATGTAAGATTTTTGCGCTACGGAAATGGGAATGTATAGGCTGAGCCCAGTCATAGATGCGCGCTTAAGTCAATCAGTTTTATTAATTGCAGCCAATAAGGTGCCAGCTGTCACGTCAGGTAAGATCAGCTTTTCAAGTTCAAAGTTAAATTGCAAAATGTAACTTCGTTCCAACCGAGTGTTCTACGACGCTCACACATTTTTATTGTAACATTTTTATTATAAAATAAAAAATATGAGGAATCTACAATACAGTAATTTTTACGCTACAATGATTTGTTTTTATACAATCACGTGTATGGAATTATTTACCAATTACATGTTCGTTTACAGAAGCACATTTTGTAATAAAGTTCTGTTTGTTTAAATATAGTCTATTATTATTAATTACCTTTTACCACATCAATATAGTGGGAGATACCATATTGAGCTACCATCTTGGGTAAGAACAACATCTGAGAGCTTTGAACTGAAATTAACTGCACAATTTTAAGCTTATTAATCCTCAACAAATGGGTCCCTCTACAATTAAGGAATGGAAATAAAAAAAATATCCATTTTGATTTTAAAGTTTGCATTTTTGTAAAGTTGATTTTTATTATTATACGTGAACGCATTTAAAAGACTATTATTACGTTAATTAATTGTATCATTGTGTGGCATTCAACAACACGATGTTTTCTACTGCTCAGAACATCCCTCGAACATTTCTTGAAACTTTAACTTAATATTTTTAAATAAATTTGAGCTAACGATAATTTCAATAAGTAGAACAAAGCTGCCACTAACAGCACCTAGGCCTAACGCATAGAAACCGCCTTCCAGATGTATAATAGATAAGGGGGTAAAATCAGATCTTTGAACATTCATAGCTATCATCAACCTAGCCCGCTTCTTTAAATTATACCTAGCAAAACGCCGACGAACTGCGTCCATTATTCCCAACGTTCTAAAAACACCCAAGATTGTGGAGAAGTTCCTCATGAAAGGGAATCCCCTCAGGGCAATCATCTCCGCTGACACCGAAAACGTATTCAACTTAAAAGTAAAGTACCTTAAATTACCGAAATGATCATTAAGCTCCGGCATCGTGGCTGTCAAGTGTGCCAATTCGAGTCTACTGCAAAGAACAGAGAAATTTCTATGTACCGCTACATCTATCAACGCTCTCGATATATTGTCTACATCGATCCATTTATCTTTAATGATGTTATCGAATGCATCACTTGAGTTTGAGAACAAATCTTGTAGTTCTTCAGTCCCTCCGAACTTAAGTCCACTCTCCACGAGCTCTTCTATAGTGTTAAGCTGATTTTCAAATACCGGAATCTGGAGCACTTGAATCAATTTTGTCTGATATGCAGTTAATAATATGGTGCAGTACAGATTTAGAAATACAAAGAATACCCGCAAGCTTTGCTTGACTGGCCGTACGTATGCAGAAAATCCCAAAGTTACAATGCATGTGTTAAGAAAACAATGACAAAAAGATTTATGATAAATGGAGTCGTCGCAGAAATCTCCCAATATTCTCCATGTAACTACGCACATTACAAATCCAGCAGCAATTGAGCACCAAACAATGGTATTAAATATAATTGCCATTGATATCCAGGGTGGAGACGCATCTGCTCGTGGAACAACCCAAGCATAATGATCGGCAAGATAAGACGAACTACATTCAAAGTCTTCGTGAACATCAAAATCGGGAAAAATACCTCCTAAAAGTATGTCTCCTTCGCCGGCTGTTAATTTACTTAACGCGCCGTCCCATACGCCAAATTGATTTCTCTCACCTCTAAATTCATTTAAAACTGTATAATTCGTTCTAAAATTATACAACTGAAACATCGCATTCACTAACAGCTTTTCAATGTTAGGATCATTTTCCGCATCGCCAACGAATGGCTGTCTCCTTATAGCAAGAATATTAAGCACACACTCCTTCATGTCACGTGGTAATTTGTCATAAAATAGCATTTTATCATTCTTCATAACACCACTCTTACAAGTGTTCTCTAAAATTAACCTGTTTCTTGCTGTTTCGTTGAAATAGCCACAGAATCGCGGTGGATCATAAGGATTCCAACTGTAAAGAAGTACGTTTCGAATTCTACCAGGTTGATGTACTGCTACAATAACATTCATAACATTATGTTTAAATAAACAGCTCAAAATATTTTCTGTATATTCAATATTTTGATTCTGGTTGTAAGTAAAATTGATTAGAAAAATAATAAATTTCGCAAAAGGATTCCAACTGCGTGATCGGATCAATTTGCCAGCTAGAAAAATAAAATCAAGAAAATTGTCTATTATTAACAGGAAGTAATCGGCGACAGGAATTGCTTCATACTTATCTATCAGCAGTACTTGATTAACTTCCTCAGGATTTTCATCACAAATTGCCACTTTATCACTTGGAGTTGCTATTTCAACGGTGTATTTTAAACTGTCGTGTATTTTCTTAAGAATTTCCACCCTTATATTGACTAACGGTGGAGTGATATTTTCTGTGATACCAAAAATAAGGTACCCGGGATTATCAAAATTCTTGTCGATCAAATTCGCGATACACTTAATAAAATCGTCGGTTACAGTAGGCCCATATGGATTAATGGCAGCATTAACTCTTAATAGTAATAACAATGTTATCATTTCCGTAACACGTACTACGCTTCTGCCGTACGACATAACCGTTATACCATAAAGAGCCTTGTGGATGGTAATTTAGCTTTCGTGTGACAATGCAATAAATTCTGCCATAACTAATGTACTGGATGGAGGTTTATTACTGCCTGTAAAACGATTTTATGGTTACTGATGATTTATCAGATTAAGTTTAAATTGTATGTACACATAAAAATTTGCATTTTCTAATATTCTCGTGGTATAAGGGTAAGGAACTCGATGAGGTGCAAAACCACCACAAAGGGATCGCCAATATGTTGTTGGGTAAAAAATCTTAATTTGGCAATTTTTTTCAGGTAATTTTATACGTTTTCCGAAACAATTTAAATTTTAAAATAATACAGGTCAAATTCATTTAAATCAGAATTTGATATCCAAACGTGCAAAGATTCCCCAGATTCCCCTTCCCCTAGATAGGTATCTGCAGAAAAAGTTCATTTAAATGAGAGACTGCAACCCGCAGAGACCGTCAGCTTTCCCATCTTCTTAGTGGATGTGTTATGGCATAAGTTTTCCTCTTACAATATCATAAATATATGTATCTAGGTTTGTTGAAAATTATATAAAATTTCTGTCATGAAAAGTTTCTACATCTAAAGAAAAAAAATGAATGATATAAAACTGAAGTACTCATACCTACTTTATTTAAAAAAAAACCCTGTTTTATGTGATTTCATCATCATCTTAACATTGACCAACATATTCATTTCTACATTTTCTACATCGACCGAGAGACGAATCTGGGATCTTTTAATGGGACTTTACCAGTTACACGCTGACGGAAAGCACACAAATATGTACATTTGAATCGATAATCATAACGTCATGTAAAAATCACCGTAAATTACAAACTCCATTGATTACGAGTAAACACTTCAATCAATATGAATTATTAATTTAGTAAGTTGACTCATCAATGCATCAATGCACATCAGATTATTAATCGATTGTGTGGCATGTTCATTGTGCAGTATGTACCTACAGACTTCGTGTTCGTAAGTGTAGGTAGTATAACTAATTACAGACCTGTACGTTTTTTCAGTGTTAATTATGGGTAATAACCGCTATAATTTGAAATGTGAATAAGCTCTTAAGCGATAAAGCCGCTTATCACTATTTTGTATATTCGTACGAATCGTTCCCATTTCCGATAATCTTCTGTACCTCTTGAAAAATCGCAATTATTTAGATGAATGATATGAGTTATAGGAGCACAGGTGTACTTATCCATAGACAACAAAGAGGTAGGTAAATAAATACGAATGTTCTAAGCCATTCCTAAGTACTTAAATTCAGTCAATTCCTATTTAATTCCACTATAAATACTTTATCTTTGATTGTTTTGCTTGCAACACCAACCTTTCGTTGCTGCTATTAAAATCACTAGTAAAATTATGGGTGTTTACCCGTGGTCCCGTTGGTTTGTCCCGTTAACGGGACCACGGGTAATTTTAATTCCCCGTAGTCCCATTGCACTAGGGGTTACACTTTTATCGACTTTTTCAACTTCTGATATCGATATGCTCGATGGTGACCACACTAAAACAAGGCTCAAATGGGGGGACCAGACTGTATTAAAACTTTAGTTTGTGAGTTTGTTAGTAACTGAGGGCTAAATTTTACTGACAGTTAACCCCGTTAGGGTCAGCTCACACCGAGACGCGACGCGACGCGACGCTGCACACAGTCTTTCAAAGAGCAGCTCAAAATAGAACTTTATTTTCTACACGAAAAGATACACATTTCATTGTGAGAATTCAGAATACGTTGCTTCATGCAACGCTGCGCCTCGTGATGCCTCGCGGCGTAGCGCGATGCATCGCTACGCAGCCGTGCATCGTCGGTACGCGCGGCGAGCAAGAACGGCGCTGCGCCTCCCGAAGCCGCGCAACGCCACGAGGCGCAGGCTTCTACTAGTTCTTCAATTTTCTACTAGTTCCATCCAGACTTGGTTGGTCGAGTACGTGAGTGAAAAAAGTGAAATTATAATGATAGGCTAGGATCTTGTTATAATCGGTCTTCTTGCAGAAGAGGAAGAGGAAGAAGAAATGTAGACACATTCCGCTGCGCCGCGAGTCGTCTCGCTGCGCCGTGCGACATCTCGCTGTGCACTGAGGCGTCGTGTTGCCAACGATTTTACAATGCGCCTCGCGACATTGCGATGCGTTTCGCGGTAGCGCGCGGCACAGCGCGAAATCACTGGCCTCTTCCAGTATCGTCGCGTCGCGTCGCGTCTCGGTGTGAGCTGACCCTTAGTTACTGTTTATTGGAGTCCAGTTAATGAGTCTAGTCCCGTTCTCATTCGATCTCAAATGTTCTGCTGTCCTCGAGGGTTAATATTATTGCTCCGAAAAAGTGTAAAAAAGTGATACAACCAGGAAAGTTTTATTCATTGTCTTATAATAAGAAAATAAGAGCATAGTTCTCAACTCTTGACATGCACTTAGCAAGTTCTCATATTTTGTAAGACAATATTATGTAAACACATAAATAAATTCCATTTTACGAAAGCTTTATTCGTGGAGTACCACTGCGACATTCGCTGAGCTTAAAGTACATTTACTGTGCGACACATTTACTAACCCATGTTTTTACAAATCTGGCAGTAAGCCAAACTAAAATATGAGTCCAAAATTTTATCGTGTACTAATATTGACCTACACATTTAATTCTGCGGATAAACGAAAGGTCGTATTATGTTGCATGTTTGATGTGCAATGTTTTATATACCTAAACAATATATGTACTTATTTAACGTTTGAAAAGTAAGCTTCTAATAATATTTACAAGCTGATAACCGTGGCTTGGTTCGCGTGAAAGTATGTACTGATTTTCGAACAAACTCCTATTTTATTCAAATCCTATTTTACCCATTGTTACCCCCCTTTGGAATATAACAAATTCCGTACTTAACGTATAACTTAAACTACCTCCGTGCCCAATTTTATTTCATACGTACATTTTATGTTTCAAAATTTTGTGAGAAGCTTTGTGAGAAGTGACCTTTTGCTTTTTGGTCTTTAAAATATTTTTCATCACACCTATTCGAAAAAGACGACTTGGTTCGGACTTACGGGGTTCCAAAGTTGCTGTTTTCTATTCAGCGGGCCGGAATGAATTTTCATACAACTTTTCCTGCCGGCTAGATCTTTTCCGTCCTATTTTGAATTTAGAACATTTTAGTATTTTGCGCTAAAGAAATCGAACGCAAATATTGTTTGAATAAAGAATGTCTGGTACGACGCGAGGGCCCCGCCAGCTGAATAATAAAAAAAGAAATCAAATTAAGATTTCGTTTTCAAATTAAAATTAAGTTTTCGTGCATTTTTACGTATTATTTTCTATTATATATATGACGGGGGCACTTGTCAGGATGTCAAATAAAACAAGAGTTCAGAGCCACGCAACAACACACAACCAGCTACTTTATTCAATGCTCATGTATGGCTCATTACGAATATTCGGTTTGGGTTTACTTTAGTATTGATTGGATTTGATTTGCGATATTACGATATTGATTTATTGATCGAACCACTCGCACTCGCGGATACACTTTATTTATTATTATTAGAGATTCACGGCATTAAAATTAATAAGGACTTTTTACAAGAACAATATTCCGATCGCACGCGACATTAATTTCTTTTCCATTCTTTTCATAATTATTTCTCCATTAATGACAATGCTCCCGCGCGCCCCAGAGTATCAATTCACCATCGACCACCTCGTCTACCACAGATAAAATAGCATCAAACAAGTATCCTATCTCCGACATATATATATTATTTTCTCATAGTGGGTGATGAAAAGTAGAGTGTATCACTCGGGTGCAAGTATATTTTTGGCTCGGGCGACGTACTTTGAATCCCTCACTACGTTCGGGATTCTACTAAAGAATCCCTCGCTACGCTCGGGATTCTACTCTAGAATCCCTCACTTCGCTCTGGATTCAAAAAACGCCCTCGCCGAAAAAATATTACTTTGCACCCTTGTCATACAATCTACTATTATATAGGTACCTTTGTTTGGCTTTTGAGTACAAATTAAGTAATGATGTCCATGGACGACGGAAACGGCTTATGTCCAACATTTCACGAAAATAAGACCGTAAGCAATAGAGGAAAATGTGTCTGAATTTAGGCACACACCGTGAAAAGTCGTTCGTAATTTTGAGTTTGTATCGTTTATTGAATAATATCCTATTTAGGTGTTCGAGCCTTAGCTTGAACCACATTTGAGATTACCTTCCAATATTCGTCATTAAAATAGGCTATCTCACTCGCACAATGCATCAAAATATAGTGTTGTCTCTGTCTATGCCTTCTCCCCCCTCCTCACACGCAGCGGCCGGTGGCCATTTTGCTTCAGTACGCTTTCAATATTCGTCGGGGCAACACGTAAACCGTACAAGCAAGTACTTACTCTGAAACTTGCCTCACATTCCGCTCGACGCTCATAAGCTCAGCGACGATATTATTCCCGCTCGGCGCCTGTCGGCCCAGCGACGATATTATTCCCGCTCGGCGCCTGTCGGCCCAGCGACGAAGCGTGGCGCGTCGGCTCGTTGAGACCACGCGCCACACTGCTCGGGACGACGCGATGGCTCAAATGGAGCAGCGTCGTCTCGATTGAGGCGACACGTCGTCTCGATTGAGTCGACACGTCGTCTCGATTGGGGTGGCACGTCGTCTCGGTTGAGGCGGCACGTCGTCTCGATTGAGGCAGCATGTCGTCTCGATTGAGGCGACACGTGGTCTCGATTGATTCGACACGTCATCTCGAATGAAACGACGGCTCAAATGAGGCGACCGTTCAGATGAGACGACATGGTCTCTAATGAGGCAACTTGTCGTTTAGGGTAACGAGCGAGCACATAATGTATATACATATTGCTCTGATTTCAATAAAGTTAAGCAGCCACTTGTTTACTTGCAGAAAATGGCCGAATTATCTACTTTGGGTGAACTGGCCTTGGAGACGTATCAAACTGATACAAGAGCATTCTCGGTAATCGTTGCTGCTGTCGACCAACATTTTCCGAACGGTTGGCACGAATGGAACAACTACACCTTTCAAGAGTTGTTTGGGAGTTGTGGGGATCAGATATCCCCCTCCGTAGAAATAAAGCTAAGATTCGCCATCCCTATTGTGGATATGGCTGGTGCCTTCAACCTATCAGCATCATCCTTGTCGAAGTGCGAATACAGTGCTCACTCTTATATGCCCCCCACAGTGTAATGGGAAAAATACATGCACCATCTTACAATATATTCAGGGACACCGTGTCCAGACTCAAATCAAAATTAAAAAGACGCTTGGATGCCTCCTCCGAGCTAGGAAGTGACGACCCACGGTCAAACACCGATGAAGCATCAAAAGCAATCCACTCACGCTCAATTTGAGAAGCAGACCAGGGCAGTAATGAGCACTTATTAGCTACTATCCTTAGCCAACAAATGGCCCTGTTTCATAAAATGATTAATATGCAATCGGAACAGAATGAAAATGGTAAGTTGTTGCTGCAAGAAAAATCAACGACAAGACTTAGATCAAGACTTAGATGGATCCTTTGAATCCCTCCCAGATAGCACTGGGGATGATGTAGGAATTGCCCCTCGGTACGTTCACGAGAAGTTGAACTTAGGGGCACAATGCATGCATCATGCCGAAGCATCTGATAGTGAACCTACTCTCGATTTCACCATGAAGACCACAGGTCAGGAATCGAAGGGGGCTTTTGCGACTCAGAGTGGCGCAATATCCTTATGTTACGGCATACCTTTATGCCAATAACACAAAAACAATTTCAGGCTACTCCTGCCTTCTGTGCTTAAACCCGAATAACCTCCTCGCGGGTATTACCCCAGAGTGGAAATCTGTCGCTGTCCTCGAACGATTTGACCATACTTTAAGAGTGATCACAAATGGGTTAATTTAATTTAACAATGGATGGTTTTCCAACAACTGTTAGATTGTTTACCTAAATGAAAGGGAAAGTATGGCAGGACTTCGTTACAGCAGACTCAAAATTTAGGAAGACTTCAGACTCTTTACTGCAATATGTTTGTGGTCGGAGGACAGAAGTAGTACAGAACCGCAGAGATCTTTTTACATGAAGGGAATTATCTTTTTACATGAAATACCCCCTTCGGAGACTCATCTCTTTGAAGAGAAAGCTTTCACTGAGGTAGTTCAGGAACACGGGGAATTCATAATTTTTTTTCCTGACAAAAGGAAGCAAAATAAATCTTCTAGATACGGAACAACATTGTGACATATGTTATGCATATAATAAATGAAATGAAATAAATTTCAGCGCAAATCAAACCTGCATAATAACCAGGGATCTACAAGAAGAATTGATTCCCAAAATAAAGGAAAGGGTGGAATGGCACCCCACTCAAAGCACAAAGCAATCGAACCCTACACACCAACCAGGCAAATTCAAAAAAAAGGGGGGGAGGCACACGCAACTCCACTGACTCCATCCGAGCGGGATACCTCGCATTTCACACAAGCCAACGGAGGGAGGCACTCGAAAGTATATTAAAAATTATAAAAGGCTACAGAATCCCCTTTCGGACAACCCCACCTATAAAGCAGTTTACAAGGAGAAACAGACTCTGGCTTCAAACGAAACATTCCCTCGAATTGCCACGGCAAAACTAGATTGCAACGCCTTACAAAAATCCATTCATCAAACGGGTTTTTTTTGGTGAACGATGATCTTGAGGAAAAAAATCCAACAGGGAGAATCGCCCTATATTCAACCTTAAGAATTTAAACAATTATGTTCATGCCCCGTCTTTTCGTCTTATAAATCAATTTCAAATACCTCTACATCTAGAGAGGGGAGATTATAATTATGATGTATATAGATACCTCGCAGGCATATTTTCATATCCCCATTCATCAGAGTCATTGCCGGTTCCTGTCCCTCGCGTATCAAGGAACCGTTTACGAAATTACTTGCCTCCCATTTGGTCCGGCAAGCAGTCCGGCCGCGTTTGCCAAAATAACGAACTGGGTTGCGCAACGACTAAGGCTAGAACACTTGCGAGTCCTATTATTTTTGGAGGATTTCCTAACAATTCACCTAGACCCCCTAATCCTGGAAAGTCAAAGCAAGTTTGCAATGACATACTTAGAGGATTTAGGGTGGCATCCCAATCGGAAGAAGTCGTCTCTAACCACATCAACCAGATTGGAGCACCTGGGGATCATTTGGACACAGTAAAAAATACCAAGAGCCTGTGCCCCAACGGTTCTAAAATAAAGCACATCATATCGAAGTTTCTGCGGTTGAAACGATAGAGTTGGCGGACGTTCCTAAATATTACTGGGTAAACTAAACTTTGCATCACTGACGGTACCGTTGAGCAGGCTTCAGTGCCGAGCACTTCAGAGAGCCTCAAATCGGTTACCAGACAAGATCCCTTACAAGAAGTTTCCCTTACGGGACTCAGCGCAAAAGGACTTATTATGGTGGATGGAGAATATTCAGAAATGCATGCCAATACATTTCGAAGATCCCTCGATCTTCATCACAACGGACGCAGCCGATCTAGGTTGGGGAACCATAGCGAACAGTCGCTATTTATGGCAACAATGGTCTACGACTCAGAGGGAATGGTAGAGCGACATCAAAGAATTATGGACGGTGCTAGAAGTGCTTCGGAGACTGAATCTCGAACTGACATTGAAAACCGTTGTTCTCCAATCGGACAATCGCACGAACGTAGCTTACATAAACAAGCAAGGGGGAACGAGATCGTTAAAATTGCTGCGAGCGGCACGACAAATCCTCTTATACTGCGAACACCAACAATCTCACCTCATTGCGCGACATATTCCGGGTGTATACAATGGAATAGCGGACGGCCTGTCGAGGAACAAATCCATGCTTTTCTAGAAGTTTCGGACGCCGGAAATATATTTGTTTGCGTCGAGGCGATCAGCTGTGGCAACTTACATATGTGAGCGAGAATGTCGAAGACAAAGACGGTTGTTTCAACGACGCGTTCAGCAAGAAGTGGAAGTACAAGTTAGCATGGACATTCCCACCTCCGGCATTAATACCTCGTGTGTAACAGCACCTCCAGTCGGACAAAGGATTATATATTCTCATCGCTCCAATTTGGGAGAACGCTTTCTGGAAACCAGAATTCCGCCTCAGGGCAATGGGTTCCCCTCTGCTTATCCCGAACATCCACAAGAATTAGATCGATCTACAAACAAACCGAGCACCCCCACAGGCAGAGCACCTTAAATTGAGGGCCAGGATGGTTCGGGCTGGTCACATCAAGTAAAAGGATGGACTGAATCAGAAATTGCTTTATTAGAGTCATCCTGGAGAAAATCATTGTTAAAAAGTTTCAAACCAGTATGGAGAAAGTGGTATACTTGGGCCATAAATAAAAGTATCCCGACACACAATCCAAACCCACAAGATTTAGCAAGGTACCTTTGCTACCTTCATGATGAAGTCAAGTAAGCTCCCAGAACAAAAGCAATGCATAAGTCGGTCGTTGCAAAATTTGGAGGAGGTTTCGCTATACGCCCTCCTACTAACTAACTACTACTAACTACTAACAATTGTCTTAGAAAATGGAGGACTTAATAAACTTTTTAGTATCGTATAGCTTCAACGAAAAGGATCTCTTTGCAGTCTCCAGACATGCTAGCGTTCTACTATTGTTGTTACTGGGGGAAGGGTCCACGACATCACCTTATTATCCCTAGAAAGAGGACCATTTGAAGATATGGACGTAGAATTACTATTTTGGTCAAACTTCGGTTCCAAAACAAATTCAATCTCCTACAGACAGTCGAGCTGTCTAGATGACTATTGAAAAATGGACGCAAGGACAACAACAATAGATTTGACATAGTTTTTGGATGAGGATATACGTCATATCAATTTCTCATAAACGTCGAGCGTCAAAGGGTATTAGCAGCATATTTATTACCACACGCGGAATCGCCAAACCTGCCTCACTAACGGTTTGTTTGTAACTGGTTTGTGGGTCGGATCAGAACTTATTTAAAGAGGCTCAAATCTGTGCTTCGGCGGGAAGTTTCCGTGCTGCCGTGGCGACACATGCCTGGACTAGCAACCGGTTTACGGGGAATTATTGGCAGTCAAAGAACACCTTCTTTAAACATTACTTTAAAGATGTCCGCAATGTTCCAAGACCTAACGTGAATGCTCTCTCTGGATCCTTCACTGTTACATAAATTAATCTTGGTAAACATTAGCCGATGTGTTTGATTAATCATCTAATTACATCAAATTGTCTTACTACGTAGTATTTAATTAATTACTTTATTAAACTCCCTCATACTATTCTGCCAAAATAATGTATTGATTGAATACTTGTCATTATTATTACAATAAATAGCTAAAAATCATTATAATATACTTATGCCTTGGACTTTAAATCTCCCTATTTATCTCTATTACATCTGTCACAGTACGCACACGCAGCGCCGGCAGATAATAAACACGTCTCAAATGTGGTTCAAGCTAAGGCTCGAACACCTAAATAGAACCGTTTTTCCCCCGAAGGGTATAAAACGGATATTTAGGTTTCAGCCGCAGCTTGAACCACACCTTCAGGTCCTTGCCGGCCTGAAAAGTACTGAAGCAAAATGGCCACCGGCCGCTGCGTGTGAGGAGGGGGGAGAAGGCATAGACAGAGACAACACTATATTTTGATGCATTGTGCGAGTGAGATAGCCTATTTTAATGACGAATATTGGAAGGTAATCTCAAATGTGGTTCAAGCTGCGGCTGAAACCTAAATATCCGTTTTATACCCTTCGGGGGAAAAACGGTTCTATTTATATTGTGAGTTCACAAAATCTATTTATTATCAATTTATGCATATCATAGGTACCAAATATAATTTTGATGTTTCACATCTACCAGGCGTCCCGCGACGGCCCGCAACTTTTTACGCTGAATAACGAATGCCACACTAAATACGATCATACAAGCATCTTTTGGCGCGTGGGTGACACAGACAGCGCCTTACAGGTAAGGCAAACTGTAAGACACTGCCTCTGTCACCCACGCGCCAAAAGATGCCTGTAGGACTATAGGTATTCAGCGAGGCATTTATGTGACAAATGTTCAGATTAGCATTAACTGGTAGTCCGCTGATCTTTTTAATGATTAAAGTTTGAGAGGTTACGGTAGTATCTTGGAGGGTTGGAGGTTTAACTTGTTAAACTCGAAGAGGAAAGAAGCATCCTATTAATTAAATCACTTCCTCCCTAGTGGCTTTGTCTCCTTTCTTTATCTTCCATCGAAGTCTTGGTATGAATTTTTAGTAGAGATTCGTTTGAGAACTGCTAATTAAATTTCTAATGCTAATTTATATTCTTTGCTTGAATACTCGTACAAGCGGAAAAAATAACTTAAATTCCGAGCACTGCCGACTGCCGGGATTTAAGTGATGATTATAAAGTTTAATCCTGGCATTGACCTATATCCTGGTTAATGTAATGATGACATTTAAATGACAATTACGTACTTATGTCAGCGCTTATAATACGTCATGTGTGGTCGTAGTTCGTAGTCGTGCCAAATGCCGTACATTTTAAAAATTATATTATTGTTACAAATACGTAAAGTGTGATTATAAAAAACATTTCAAATTGTTAATTACTAGGCGAAGAAGGTGTTTTATCGCTAGTGAAACTTAAAACTTTTTATTAATATGTTATGGTTTACATGCTGATAATATGTTTGATGTTGAGCACCTTCAGCTTCATCAAGAATTATGTCAATTCAGGTATTTATGCCATTATTAATTTTCTGTCAATTCAAAGCCTATTTAATGGAGTCGTAAAGAATTTATTCACGACTTTGTTAAACGTTGTTGTTACGGAGAAGGAGCTTTATAGGCAAAATTTCAATGGCTTTGATCTAGCAATAAAAATATTGTAAAAGGATGAATTTATTAATTTATAACATTAGGAAATAATACTTTAAGAGCCCAGATTAAAGGGATATTATCGAATTTTTAAATCTTAACCTTAAACTAGGAATAAGGACAAGAAAAGGGTAAGGGGTTGTAAGACTTGTAAGGGGTTGATTCTCGGTTACATCGATGCCAGCCACAACCATACCTACGTAAAAGGAAAAAACTATTTTGTGACATGCTAGGTAAGTAAAATTGTCTGTTTCTTTTGTATACTTTAGTGTGTAAAAGATTTAACGCAAGAGGAAGAGAAAAATCCTCGAAAGACCTTCATAACTTAGTATTTGCATAACTAAGTTGCTATCTTTGACGAGAATTTATCCTATTTTCTTTCCTTACCAAGGACTATAATATGCATTCAATAAACGTGCAGCAATAAAACATATCGAATTTCATGAAACGCACTTAATGTCTATTTCAAATATTTACCGAATACAGTCGTAAATTCTTTATTTTCTTCCGCTCCACATCATTCAGAGATAAGGCTTTATCGCTCAATCTGGTCTTTTATAAAGTAGAAGAAAATTAAGTTGTAAAACGATAAAATATTATCGCTTATTGCTTCATTTTATATTCGCTTAATTTTGGTCGGCTTATAAATAAATTTACTACGCCATGAAAAGTTGAATCTCTTGATTGACTGTAATTGTTTTGAGGTTTCGTTAAATGAAGAAGCCATTATTTTGATTATATTTATTTTAGCCGTTCGCGTTGATTCTAAACTGTGTTGTGTTATGAAATAAGTGTGCCCTTGGAAACACGCGTTTCGATATCTTGGAGGTCCTCTAAAGTACGTGTAGGCATGTTACGTAACATGTATACCTAGATACATACGGACTAGACAGCCAAATGAATCAAAATCATAAATATAATATAAAGTTTTGATGTCCCCAAGGCGCAATGGTTATCACGCCGGATCGCTGTTCCGAGAGTTCTGGGTTCCATTTTCAGCAAGGTGGATATTTGAATTAAGAGATTAAACCGTTTTTGGTCTGGGTGCGTACATACTACGAGTGGGTACGACATAGGGAATTCTAGTGCTTCCTTAGGCTAGTTTTAGTGACCTCGCCTGATAAAATCGAAGGGTCCTCGCTTCGAATCTCTTTCAGGGCAGATGAATGTGTTGTTCATACGCGCGACACAGAAAATCCAAGTGGGGGTTATGAGTGTGTTAAAGTTAATTGTAATGTGAATATGAGTATGGTTGTATCAATATAATTTACGTTGAAGGTGTAACGCAAGACCAGACCAGCTCTCGTCCTAACACACTGTTTGACGACGCGGATGATATTCAGAAGCAACTAGACTACGAAGCGCGGAATCGAATACAATTTGGAAGGGTAAGATCTTTAAATATACTTAAGTAGTTAATTTACATTTTGTAGCATTTAATTTTACCAAAAAATGCCCAGATCAGTATCGACATTTAATATAAGAAATTAAGAAGAAGTATACTTATATGTGCCTATAAAATTTGAGGGTTTACCTCGATTTACCTGGAATTCTGCCACTAGATCATGACTTAGTGACAAAATCGCCCTCCACCTCTATCTGTTTGTGCCTTTCTAAGTCTTCTTCTTCTAAAGTTCTAAACCATGCAACGGATTTTGATGCGGTTTTCACCATTAGGTCGTTAGTGTATTTCTCAAGGAAGGTTTATATAAATATACATAGTTTATCTACATACTTATGTAATTTGATATGCTAGACTATGTAGATTCCCCATCTAAAGCGGGTCGCTAGCATATAATATGTAAGTATAGCTTTTGATGAAAAATTTACAATTGATCTTTTTATAGATGTAGTAAAATTAAGTTTACATTTCTTCTGGGCAGCCCGGCGTAATAGTTACAGACAACACGAAAAGTAAATGGGTAAAGATTTAAAAAGAACAAACAACACAGAAATCTGTATCATTTGTATAATTATAGTAAACCCAACTTAAGATTGAAATAAAAGAGGCGCTGTCGGACGCATTTGACATTCATTTGACCAATCATTGCACACTATTAACTGACAGATGAATGACCACAACGTACTTATGAATGACTTTTTAACATGGCGGCGTTAGTTCCAATTTTTGCCATTTCAGAGATATAGTAAACCCAACTTAAGATTGAAACGAAAGAGGCGCTGTCGGACGCATTTGACATTCATTTGACCAATCATTGCACACTAGTAACTGACAGATGAATGACCACAACGTACTTATGAATGACTTTTCGTTAGTTCCAATTTTTGCCATTTCAGAGATAAGTTGGGCGCACTGTAAGCTGGGCGCACTGTAATTAGAAGTAGCTATCATTTCAATTGACAAAGACCACTTTGTACAGTGTAATCAAACATTGAATGGCAAAAACTAAAGAGCAGGTGCCTATATAAAGAAATATTATGTTAACATAATTTTTCTTTTACAGCCGAAAACAATTTGGGTGTTTCATTTGCCGGGTCAATTCCCCGAGATCAGCACTGAAGCTTTGTCAAGGAATCCTGTGAGTAATATACGAGAATTTGATGAAATTCTATTTAATGCTCTGGATCTAAGTTAATTTTCTTAAAATGGAAAATTGTGGCTCGTTGTATTCTATTTTTACATTATTATGTCGCTAAATAACACACTTAACAATAAAGCGTGACATTATTTTTAGCTTCAGACTTTTTTGATGAAGCTCACTGAAAATTATTATTTAAATATTTCGTCGTATAAGTCTCGGGATGGCAAAATATGCATCAAAAATTTAATAATGCTTCTACATTGTTTCTTAATATTCAATTTTAATGTATAATAATAGAAATCATGTTGTGTATTTTGAAATTTAATATTTTTGTTACTCAGTGACTAACTTGACCAAGTCACTGACAGACAACGGACAGCAGAAACTACTAAACGCAAGAAGCTGAAATTTGGCATGCATGTTCCTTGGGGAATGCAGGGAAGCACTAAGGGAGGATCTTTGGAAATTCCCCTATAAAGGGATTAAAAGGAGGGAGAAAGTGAAAAAAAATCTATGCAGGCGAAGTAGTGAGAGGAAAGATTGCTCATTGTATATTATTTAATAAGTGCACATACAAAAATTAACCTTAACATAATTACTGAAAACTCTGTTTCCATCGTGAAAAAAAAATCTGCTCTCCTCTCCAAGTCGGTTTGTGTGAACGGACCCTAAACAATAACAAATGGTCAACAAAACTAGAATCTTCACCGATGTGTTTTTTGTGATGTCATTGTTAAGAATTAAGTCCTGACTCCTGCACCCTAATGAAAATTACTAAGCAGACATTGTCTATGTTTTTAGCAAGTTAAAAAGACATTTACTAGCCAGGCGGGTGAAATTCGTAATTAGGGCCGGCAGGTTTGTAAGCGGAATATATTTTGAATCTTGACTTTCGTTATACCTACCGTCACAAAGAGGTTGTGGGTTGTCACAACAGTCGGTTACCTGTCGTGGTACCCAATCAGCTCAGAGTGCTCAAGCTGGTTGTTTCTGCTAGTCACGAGGACCCTTTGGCAACCTTCAATACGCCACTTTTCAGCGTTCCTTGTCATACCAAACCATGAGTGCCAACGTCTGGCAAGTACACTGTACACCATGATCTAAATAATTGAGTGCCAATGAAACGTCAATCCTCGTCTACTGGTTTCCGTGAGTGCCAACTTTTGGCAAGTACCCTATGAACTAAATAATTAAGGGTCTATGACATCCAAAGCAAGACGGACATCATTCCTCGTCCACTGGTTACCAAGGCTTACCTCATGCATTGGATCCGCTTGAATTGAACGCTGAAAGAAGGAAGAAGTCTTTAAAAATGCTAACATTTGCTCATTCAATTCAAATTCATTCATTCATGTACCTATCACTGATAGGGATGTATATTAAACAGTTCCATAATTTCATTTGATTCTACCATCATTTCGCGACTACGTTAAAATCGTTATCGCTAATCAAGGAGCAACTTATGCTTGTAATAGGAAAAGAACCATAGATTTAGCATACACTGACGGGTTTTTCTTAAGTTCTTCAACTATTGAAGGTTAATGTTTTGAAGGTTTGTTTTCGCTTTACAAAACTAAAACTTAGCGACGACGGTTTATTTCTCGCAACAAGCTACGTACAATTTTTTTCATTAAACAGACTTCTCCGGCAGTGTCAACAGTGAAATGAATTTCTTCCTGCCTATTTCGGTACTAGTGCTTTCCGAAACAAATTACAAAATTTAATATTATTGATGATTTGTTTTCCTGTGCCCGAATAAAAAATGTACCTAAATTTTCCGTGTAGACGCAATTTATAAACATAATTTTGACGAGAATTATTTATTAGCTACCCGCCCCGGCTTCGCACGGGTGCAAGTTAGATTTACCATAGCAGCGCCATCTATTGATCTATAATTGTGACTGTCAAATAATAACACTCTTAATTTAGTTCTCTTGTGTGGTGCTAGGTGTCTGTTCATCTGTGAATAAGACTGCCATGTCAATTGTCATTACTTGCAAAACTTACTGTCAAATAATAAGAGACAAATAATTAGAAATAAATTAAAATTGCGACTATAATTTGAGATTTAAAGTATCCTATCTCTCAAGTTGGATCGAACTGCACATGGTGTGCGAATTTTATTATAATCGGTTAAGTGGTTTAGGAGTCCATCGCGGACCAACATTGTGACACGAGATTTATATATTATAATATATATAAGAAGATTGTGAAAACTGAAACCGTATAAATTCCCATTATAAAAAAGCAAGTTTATTATGATAGAGTTGAGACACTTCCCGAAAATGAGCGTAATAACCTAAACCTATTAATAACCTAAACCGAATTTTGTTGCATTTTGTAACAATTTTAGTAACTCTATAAATCACTTTTAGTGGTTTCATAGTTATTGTACAGCTAGCTGAACATACAGAAACATAATGATAGTTTAAACGACATTTATGTAACGTTTACTTTATCAAATCAATTGTTAATAACAGTTAATGAAGATTTATCTGCGCAACTCCAATACAGGGCATAAGTCCAAGGGTAATTTAGTACATTACATAGTACGTAGTATTACATTAGGTAGTACAAATAGTATCTCAAGGGGTGCTTATGAGACAGCTAGTTTGTTGTAAGCTGACCTGTAAAAGTTTAACGTGACTTTGATTCAATCCGGTGTAACCGGTTCTCATTGGCTGCCGAATTGCTTTAAGGTGGAAGAAAATCCGTTTAATCCGCCTTTTTCTCCGGAATTTCTTTTGAAGATTTGCTAATGCAAGGTCTCATACAAAGATAGCTTGTTGAAAACAAAAATTACGTAGATAAATACCGAAAACGAGCAGACGGGTGGTGACCCGTCCTTCATTCCATTCATTCTTCCATTCATTCCTTTCAGTGACCACTTACCATGACACCTCATGGAAACGGCTACATCAGATTGCAGTCAATATTTTCGCACAATACGTCCAATAATAGCATACGGCGATTAAAGTTTAGAGTTTTTGTATGTATGATGCGTAGGTATGTATTTATTTATATATTACACCACCATGATTAGGTACAACTAGGAACAAAAATATTACAGTTTATATATTAATTGTGCACAAAAAGCTTATCACTAAATAGCGATTTCCTATGGGCAGATGGGAAAATTCCAGAGATGTTGGGAGGGTGTACAGCGTAAAACAGGTCAGAAAGTATCTTTTTTATGTAGGTATTTCTTCCCAAAATATTCAGTAGGCACTTGAGACTATTTTGATCAGATAGGTTTGAAAGTTCAAATCACTTAATGGAACGTACCGATTTAAATTCACGTTTCCACCGGGCCACTCGTAATTCTATTAAGAATTCAGAGTGCGGACGTAAAAGCAATTACCTTTTGAAAAACACTTCTGTTCCTTATAGCGACGAAAATTATTTTATTTAGTATACAACTGAGACTACAGTCGTTCAATTGAATATTTGGGCTGAATTTTTTATAGAATTATTTTTAACAACTCTCAATCGTATTATAAGACTTTTTCTTATAATACGATTCTTTTATATGTACCTACATATAAAAGAATCCGGTGTAATGTCTCCTTGAAAAGATTCAATTTTCTCACGTGGGCGTTATGTGGGTATTTGGTAATAAGTTACAGTAAAATTAATCCATTCAACTAGTGGTATCCTGGTATCTACATCGTGTCCATCAAACAATCATACTTAGGCCGTTCGCACACAGCGCAATTTACAAGCGCCTAGGATCCTATCTAGGATCTCGTGAGCCGACACCCTGTATATTTACCAAGTTCCACACACGAGGCGACGCGTCTACGATGCGTGCCTCTCAGAGAACAGTGTCAGTGACGGCAAACTGTGAATTGCGTCGAATTCGCGTAGCTAATAAAAAGCGTAGTGTGAGAAGGGCCTTAGTCACAAAGATTCTTATGATATCACAGTTTCTTGGACCAGATCTTCCTCTGTTCACCAGCTGACCTTTCCAACTTTTCAAGAATATTTGTATATCTGATCAACTGACAATGCCACGACGCCGCCGTAGACTCCACTCCATCGAATGCTTTCAAAAAGCACTAGCGTCTTAATAGTTTATTATCGATGGCCAGATTCCGATATATAAAATTACCAGATGTTGCCCGCGGCTTGACCCACGTGGAAGTATCTACTTTCGACTTTAAAACAAACTCTCGACCCCTATTTTATCCCCTTAGGGATAATTATGACCAAATCCTTTCTTACCGGACTTTTATTAATCCTTTCTTACCGGACTTTTACTAACTATAATTATAAAATATCTCTCTGCCAAAAATATCTATAGGTAAAGTGGTTTTCGATATTTATGACTATTAATTGATGACTTGATGAGTGAGTGACCTTTCTCTTTATATTTAGATTTTATTTATTTACAGAACCGTCATCCGAAATCAAAACCAACTGCCAGCTTAAAGGGTCCACAAGGTAATAAGACAGGAATTTAACGTAGAATATTTTAAGGTTATTCCAGTCCACGTCTAGGAAATTTAATACCCGAAGGAATGTGGGGAGCTATGCGACAGCTCTCTTGTGATAAAACAGGGCAATACTCTCTTCTTTCTTAGCATTCTTCTTTAAGTTTTACGGATATCTACACTTTAACGGCCATTTACATAAAAGTAGTGACCCGCTCTACAGTCTAAATTCAACCGTAATCATTTGTATCAGGAGTAAATTTTCTTTACGTTCACGTAATGAATGTTTTATTTATTGCATAAATATATTTGTAGCACAATGTAGAATTCGGTTCTTTGCATTTTTTGATTCTAAAAAATACAAATATAGTTTTACGTTTTTTTCTGCTTATTTATATATACATAATATATTGTTATAATATAAAATTAGAAGTCATAATATTAAAATAGAAACAAACACGTGCGCGCATTACTCTTAAAAGTGGTTTTAATTTTCTCTTCGCACACCTATTAATAAAATAATAAACGCGACAGCTGAATGTGACCTCGTAAAATTTTGTAATTAACCCTGTATCGATGGTACAAAAGTGTCCTGTCCATATAGGATTTCATTAATCATTTTTTGTCGTAGCCTTTGAACGTATTCCGAATAATATAAAAGAATATTGTATGACTATAATTATTATGGTCGTACAATATTCGTATTGAATTGTAACGTAAAATTTGAACTCTTTTACAGTTGCCAAGTATTGGGAGTACTCGGGTGAGTTTGGTACGTTTGGCTTCATAACGGACAAGACAGGTTCCTCCTCATAACAGTAACTGAGGAAGGCTAGAGCTTACTCTACCACGCTACTCCCGGATAAGTACAACCCTAGTATTGAAGTAAAGTTTGTTTATGAATCCCGAAGACCTTCGACATCCTTACTTCCTTACTAATATTATAAATGTGAAAGTGTGTTTGTTTGTTTGTTTGTTTGTTTGTGACGCTTTCACGTCGCAACAAAGCTATTATATGGTAAGGTTTATGTGTGTGGCGATAGCTAGGAGGGTGGAGAGTGACGTAGGCTACTTTTTACCGCGGAAAAACATCCCATTCCCATGGGAAGATCGATGTTTTGTTAGTTGCTAGATATTTATTTTCGGAGTTGTCAATAGATGGCGTTATTAAAGTTCATTTGCAAGTTCTGAATCACGCTATCAAATACTACATGTAATTTACTTAAGTCATAGGCAAATGTAATAGGCTACTTTAGCTCTGCCTCGAGAACTCCCCGCTCCGGCTGTATTCAGTGTACCGCCCCCCCGCTGGCACTATCCTGTTGGCTGATGTCCGCAAGTTGCTGGACTCACCGACACCGGTGGTGGGCGCGGGCGACTGGAACTGCAAGCATCCAGGGTGGAATAACCTAGCTGCCAACAGAAGTGGAAGGCTACTTTTTGATGCCGCTGAACAGCACGGCTATACCGTCTGTGGTTCGGATTCCCCGACGCACTTCCCAGATTACGCGGGACACTCATCGGACGTTCTGGACATAGCGGTGTACCAAGGCCTCCATTGCCAGCCACGATTGGAGACGCTACAGGACAGTATGGGGTCCGACCATGTTCCTGTCCTGTTATTCCTGGCGAAGGAACCCAGCAGAGTCTTGCCAAGGCCCCGTCGCCTTATGGACTGGACAACCTTGGAGAAGCAACTGGAGATCACCACGCCAACTCAGCCTGTCCGCACGGATGCGGACGTTGACCAGTTAGCGGTTGAGCTCACTGTCAGCGAGCAGAATGCATTGCAAGCTGCAAGCAGAGAGCAGAAAGCTCCGGGGAAACTTCCACCTCTCCCCTATCACCTCAGCAGCCTGCAGAAACGCTGGCAGGAGTCAACCGGACCGCAGCCCAACTCAAGGCCGAGTTAGATGCACACGCGACTGAGAGCTGGGAGGAACACCTGGAACTTTGCACTGCCTGTAGCTCCCGAAGAAGACCCAATCGTCATCTCTCCCGGCTTGGTGCAGCGCACCATCAAGAAGCTCCCTCCCAACAAAGCCCCCGGTGCTGACGGGGATCACGAACAGAGGGTTGCGGCATCTCCCTCAGAGGACGATCGGAGCAGCCACGCGCCTTTTTAACGGGATCCTTCGCACCGGGACCTTCCCGCAGGCCTGGAAGTCGGGGAGGGTCATAATGCTGCCCAAGCAGGGGAAGAACAGGCTGAAGCCGGAGAGCTATAGGCCAATCACCCTGCTTCCCACCCTATCCAAGGTGTTCGAAAAGCTCCTGCTGCGACACCTAGCGCCGCATATTGCCCCCAGACCGGAGCAATTCGGGTTCCGGCCGGAATACGACTCTTCAGTTGTCGAGGGTGCTGTTACACCGTTACCGCGGCTCTGAATAAGAGAGAACGCGTGTGTGCAGTATTCCTCGACATGGAAAAGGCGTTCGACCGTGTTTGGCACGACGGCTTGCTCTACAAGATCTCGCAGTCGTCGGCGCCCCGGCGTGCCGTTAAGGTGATCTCCAGTTTCCTCGAAAATAGAAGCTTCAGAGTAGTGATTGAAGACGCCGAATCCACCGAGCGTCCAATCGCAGCCGGCGTCCCGCAAGGGAGTTGCCTGTCCACGGTCTGCTACGCTTGCTACACCGACGACATCCCGGCGGCAGGGGGGCGTCGCTTGCCCTGTATGCCGATGACGTGGCGTACATCACCACGTCGCTGAATAGAACCCACGCCATCGTCAAGATGAAGCGTGCGCTTGATGCCCTCCCCGAATGGCTCGCCGCGTGGAGACTGTCGGTGAATGTCGGGAAGACGCAGGCCGTGAACATAGGATACCTCAATAAGTGGGACCCTACTCTGGAGCTTCACGGACAAGATATACAATGGGTCCCACAGGCCAAATACCTGCGGGCAAAATCGACGGAAGACTCTCGATGAAGCCACGAGGTTACGAAAGCCGTCGCGAATTCCAGGAGCGCGATGGCAGAAACCAGTGCTCTCCTCGCCCTCCCTCTCGGACTGAAGCTCGGGGTCTACAAGATCTACATCAGATCCCGCCTCACGTACGCGGCACCGGCGTGGTACGCGCTTGCCAGCGAACCGCAGCGCAAGAGGATGCGCGCGGTTCAGGCGATTGCGCTCCGCCGGCTGACTGGTGCGCCGAGGTACGTGAGGAACACAGTCATCCAGAGGGACCTTCGAGTCGAGAGCCTGGACGACTTCATCGAGAGATTGGCACGCAACATGTTCGGACGTGTCGACGCGTCGCGGTTCCCGCATCTGCAGGACCTGGCGCCACTCCACGCCCGTCCACCGGACCGCTGGGCCTTTCCGCGCGATTCGCTGGTTGCGCGGGACGGGCCTAGCACTGACTGATACTGAGGCTTCGTAAGTCATCGCCCGGCGCTGATCGGCTCCTGCTGGGCTTCCAACCAGCAGGATTCACCCGGTAGGGCCTCGATCGCCTGGGCGGCGCGAAGATAAACCCCATCCCGTTTAAGACTCTGTGGTCTGTAAAAAGGCCGGCACTCACCGGACTTGACCTATTGGTTAACCACAGATGGACAACCAAGGGCCTTAGGGCCCAACCCAAGGACCGGCCCGTTTTAACGGGCCGCGAGAGACACCCCTAGAGCGAGTAGTAGGCTACTTTTTAGCCTAAATTCCTACGGGAGCGTGACCTACGCGGCTGTGACCTACGGGTCCCGAAGCGAAGCGCGGGCGGTTCTCTAGTAGCTATCTAATTAAAACAATCGGGTCTGCCGGTTTTACATGCCCTCTGAAGCATTAAATAGCACTCATACTTATTGTGCACGACTAAATTTTAACATGTCTTTATACTCTGTTACTTATGTTTTAATAAAGACTGGCTGGCCTAGTATTGCACCTGCAGATTTTAGAAGAAATCATCGTTTAAAAATAGAATCGTTCTGGCCCACACTAGAAAACACGAAAACAGTCAGTTCAATACTAGCGCCCGCCACAGCTCCATCGCCCTACATTACAAGAGCTTTTATTTCCATCGAAAGAATTAGGTAGCGGATGGCCACAACCAGCCATCGTTTCGTTACACGTATTATAGGCAGAGTTCTACCAGTATAATTATAAGACACAATATATTGGATGTATAAACTTTCTGGGAAAAGTAATAAAAAATAGTGTTGTAATCAGAGATCCCAAGGCGTCGAGTCTCAACTAAGTACATCATTTGAGCAAAGCTACTATGAGGTATTAAATTCAATTAGAATAGAATAATGGGAAGCTTGAAAAATTAAACACAAATAATAAATCAATATTATTATTACAGTAGCAAATCTGGTTTTACATTTAAAAATTAAGTACAACTACAAAACTACGGAAACCGATGAGGTCATTCACACAAACTGACCCTTTGTCTAACAATCTCGACCCCATTGTTGTAAACCTTATAATTTCTAGAGGCAGTATTATTTTACAGTGTCATAAACACAACGACCCACCCTGCACGTCACGTTTTACGACTGATTCTCTCGAAGTTATTAGTTTCACTTCGAGCTTCGTAAACGCTGGGAAAAATAAGTGGGCGTTAGATAGATGTCCCTCCACCGGTGACTAAACGAGTAGCCATCGACTGTTTTCTCGGTCGAGAAACTTACGATAGTTATACATTCTGTGTCAACAGAAGAGGAACAAGCAGGTCATTATATTTATATTTTTTATCATAATCACTGATCATGCATCTCTTTTGTTTACATGGAGTAATGGTATGCACATTTTTGAGCGAAAAAAATAGCCTATTTACTCACTAGTCTAGTTACTCACTTCCTCGCCCGCGGTGGGGCAACTGCATGAAGTTTCGGCGAACTGTCTTAATCATCGTAAAACCTTGTATGTTGAAGTTTTTCTTTCTGGTTATCTGAAAAAAATATATATAATTTTCTGCCTACTGCATTTACGGTCGTTTGCAACTTTTGTAATAAAGATGTTATAAAACCACAGTAGCTAAATTGGAAGCCCAACCCTAGTAATTTTCGCCTTTTAATCAACTTCAAAAAAAGAAGGAGGTTCTCAATTCTTTTGTATTTATTTTGTTTTTGTATTCAAAACCTGGTAGGTACTTTACGTCTGGGCCAATATTTAAGCGAAATCTGACGGAAAGTTTTTGAGTTATTCTTAATAATAAGTAGGTATTTACATATATAATTTATGATCTTCTTATAACTTTTGACTCTTTTTTTAAATCGAAAACTGTTCCCCGTCGTAAGATCTCATGTAAGTTTTAGCGACATCTTTGTAAAAAGTTAGTTTGGTTACCGTAACTATCTAGTATCTAGAGACCTATAGTTTCCCCATGACCACTCTCACAGACATGTATCTCTCCTTAGTCACAAGTCCCATATTTTGTCCCAAAAGTAAATTAAAGTTAAAAAACCAGCCAAGTGCGAGTTGGACTCGCGCACGAAGGGTTCCGTACCATTATGTATAAAACGCCAAAAAACTGGCCTTTTGTATGAAAGCCTCACTTAAATATTTACTTCAGTTTTTTGTAGCCACATATTAGCCACAAGCAACGCCATCTCTTGGACCGACAGGTAACTAAAAGCATCGGACCACATATTAGCCACAAGCAACGCCATCTCTTGGAGCGAAAGGTAACTAATTTATCGCTAAAGCGTCGAAGCCATATTTCGACTTAAATATTTATTTTATTCAGTGTTTTAGTATTTGTTGTTGTAGCGGCGACAGAAATACATCATCTGTGAAAATTTCAACTGTGTAACTATTACGGTTCATGAGATACAGCCTGGTGACAGACGGACGGACGGACGGACGGACGGACAGCGAAGTCTCAGCAATAGGGTCCCGTTTTACCCTTTGGGTACGGAACCCTAACAAAAAGAAACAAATCGTTTATACATTTGCTGAGATAAACAGAACAAAGATATCCATTTTCAATACGATAAAAGTTGCAAACTAAGTTACAGTTTTCTGCGTTCTCTTCGGAAATTTGACAACATAGCGATTTATTAAAATTGTATTTTCAATCTCTAATTTGTTTGTTTGTAATAAAATGTTTGTGTACTTTATTAAGGAGTTATGGTAATTAAGTAAAATATCAAAAACTAGCTTTTGCCCGCGGCTTCGCCCGCGTGGAATTCGTTTATAACGCGAACCGGGGAAGTGGGGGAGAGGGTACGTCACCAACTATCGTCCTGGGAAAATTTATCGTAATCATTCATGCGGTGTAGATTTTTCATACAAACTTTCATCCCCTATTTCAAGCCTTTAGGGGTTGATTTTTGAAAAAAAAAGTAGTCTATGTGTGACTCTGGGTCTTCAACTATTTTCATTCCGAATTTCATCCAAATCGGACCGGTGGTTTAGCCGTGAAAACGTCACAGACAGACAGACAGACCTTCGCATTTATAATATTAGTATGGATTGGTCTCGAGGTTTCTCAGAATGTTACGACAGTATTCAAGTATGCTTTTGGACTTATAGGAACTACTTAGGTTATTGACCTTAATCGTCTTGGCAAACTAGGGTATCACAATAGGCGACAATAGTCGGTCTCCCTTCTTGATGGTATCCGTGTCTTAAGGATTGAAAGGAGGAGGGATGTAGGTCGTACCTTATTGTGAGGCTACTCTTCATCAAATGACATGGTTCCGCGAAGCCTAGCTCTTGTTTCAGTCGGCCACCAAACAATTATCGTGTTTCAGCTAGAGACGTGAGGGTCGGTTCTTGATTTCCCATATTTTTTTCTTAGCCGGTAACATATCAATGCCTTTGTTGCTACTGTTGCTACTAAAGATGCCGAGGACTTGTTTTCATTCGTGTGAGTTTGCTATGGGATTAATCGAAATACATAGTAAACCACTGTCATTCCAATCCAATGCCAGCTGTGTCCCCAGTGATTAGGGTTCCGATTAACCTTACATATTATATTGAGGGTGAGGATTTAAAATGCCTTAAGTAAATTTTCCTTACAAGCTAAATGGAACTGTGAGCAAATGTAATATTTTTTTTTTGGCGGGGAGTAACAATTCCATATTCTGGGTACCTAACTCAAGTATGTGTCGTCATCTATTTTGTTCAAAATTTTCACAAAAATGCCATTATTATTTTAAGCGCGATTAGTTGTAATTTCAGTTAAATTGATATAGAAACATCGAAATACAAATAGACGCTTCGTTGGCTTTCAAAGCCTCAATGATGTCAGCATAAAAGCTAGTCGTGTGAGAGATTCGTTTAAAAATATTTTTGACAGAAAAATCCTTAACAACATGTAACCCGGAGTGACGTGCTGTTAGCTTTTTCAATTTACACTAACGTAGAAGTGCAGAAGTTATGTAACTTGTAGGTCAGGATTTCGTAACGTTAAATCGTGCATTTGTGAATTCTCGACTATACAAGTGTAGGTCCTACTTGGTTTTGGTCTTGGTATGTTCATAATTCGTATGTTAACGTGAAAACAATGTCTGCTTGAGATATACCTATTTTTTGTTTTATACGCTTCACGACTTACAATATTAGGCGTCTCTGTGTCACAAGGTCCATCTTTAAAATACAGAAATCAATAACAGGTTTGACTTTGGCGCATGTAATAAAAACGAATGAAGGCATTTATGAATTGATTGTAATTGATGAACTTGAACACTACATTCATCACGTAAGCAAATTTTGAATCCCATCTTTAGTCTAGCGTTTGGTACGTAAAAATCCCACATAACCCTAAAAACATGAATTTCAGATAAATTTCCTTCTCGGAAAAAAGGTAGGCTTGCTAGATATTCGAAAAACATAATCATGAACTTGAATTATATAAATAAAATATTCAGAGTATAGAAAGTATACCTTTTTTTATAGGTGGCATAACCTCTGTCTCCTTTCTGCATATATTTATGTACATAATCATGACTTTCCTCGATCAGGTCAAAGCAACTGGTCGGCAATATATCCGGAGTGTGGAGACCGGTCTCAGTCGCCAATCGACCTGCCACCGCAAGGCCTCATCAAGGCTAAGGCTGGCCGACAACTGGTCTTCAGCAACTATGACGCTATACCTGAGAAGCTCACTGTGCGAGATGATGGACGAAGATGTAAGTTGTATTCACAAGTTGTAACAAAGTTATGATTTACAGACATATTTCACACGCACTTCACACGGTGACGTCACCGAAGCCTGAATCACGGTATCAAAGATTTCTACACCGCATGTATAAAGACATCGACAGTTATGGCCCGCCCGCCCCCAGGCATGTTGTTTCGCCTGGCAGAAGATCTCCCTTTGCCAAACGCTTCCAAAGAATACAATTTATTTAATTCCCATTTCCGAAGCACCGTTTAACAACGTTTCTGAGATTGAATTGTAGTGATTCTAACGTCAAAAGCTATTATTGACGGATTTTCATTTAAATTCATGGCACGTTTTTTTACATTCATCCTGTTTAGACTTCTGATTCTACTTGAGTGATCATCAAGGTATATTCATCATTTCATATAAAAAATTGTCAGCGTCCCACCGCCCTGTTTTATCAAGCCGCCCGTCTTTCCGGAGTTTATTATTAATTCAATCTCATAGGCGGCTATTAATCTTGAACGTAAATCAAAAAGTGTCGACCCGCAAAATAATTGTTTTTAAGCTGATAAATAAGAAGTAGGTACCGATGGATCAAACGAATTTTGACAGTTTTCAACCGACTTTAAAAAGGAGGGAGTTCTCAATTTGTTGTTTTTGTGTGTGTTTGTTACTTCATAACTTTGAACTAGGTTAATTAATTTTTATTATTATGTTTTATCCGAAAGACAATGTTTGTTGTCTGATCCCATATAAATTTTAGCGATATCTGGTGGGTAGTTTTTGAGTTACTCATAATATTGTATGTATTGATGGTCATTAATTCAACACTTTTTACTGAGTTCCAATTTTTTGTTCTAAAGCTCAAATAGATAACAGATATAATTCTAATTTAAATGCGCTAAACAAGCGGAGAAAGTAAACAAATAATTAAATGGAAGATTCTATTTCGAATACACGACTTGGATATGTTAAACCAAATAGAAGTTGAGGTTTGAGGCAATGCTCAGGTAGCAGTCAGATGCAGTCTGCCCTCTCATTAATTCTACCCAGCGATAGAGTTTCGTGAGGAAAGTTTGTCTAAAGTCTTCTTAGAATCTGTACAGTTGTTGAGAACAATTATTGAATCCAATGTCTCCAGTAATGTTAACAATTTTAAGTTACAATTAAATAGGGTTTTAATACTTATGTTAATGACATTGCGTAATACCTACTAAGTATCATTATTACCAGATGCACACGTATTGATGTTTGTTTTTCTATTAATATTACTTAACAAGAAACATAGCTTCGACAGACACAACGATAAATACTAATTCGTTATTATAAATCTAATTGAAAAACATTCACTACAATAAAAGCCCAGGAAAAGGGAATACGTTTTTCCTGCACGAAAAACGTCTAGACAACTGGTGCCAAATAGGTTCAATCTGTTCAAATCTGATCTATTGTTTTCGTTTTCAATTTTCACGTCCAATTTTCAATGTAAATAGGTACGTTCGTGCGCGCCTTGTTCGGATTGTTACTTGTGAATTGTGAACTAGTGTTTTGTGCCATCTGTTCTACCCAGCTCAGCGCAAATGTCCTCAGGCAATGCTATCGGTACTCACACAAGGATATAGTTCAACACGCGGGCCAAGTGCGGACTGCCAGAGCTCTCACACTTGAGACTCGAACATTACGGAACACTGTTATATTTCCTTTACGAAATCAAATCATGAACTATTAATAAATCAATCGCGAATATTTTGTTATATACGCACATAGGTAATTCACAAAATTAAAAAATTGGTTGCCTGTAAAGTCGGTATACGGGCGAAAGTTTTACGTGACAACGACTTTGAGTGGTAAAATAATTTTAATGTGAATATTCATTCGTATAGTAGGAAGAAGGATGAAATAATAGTAACAATTTAAAACATTTATTTATACAAAGAATTATATTTAAAACATTGTAACACCATCCGCCATCTAGCGCTGCTAACCGTTAGACCATTAACCATTAGTCACAACTAAGTGAGGTAACAAACGAGATTACTCTACTTCTCCAGAGATGGCGCTCTACCATTTTCTGAAACACGCCAACGTGTGTACGCCGTAGCTACCATAAGTAATGTTAAGGAGGAAGGGACGCGTGCCTTTCACTTTTTATGTCTGTCTCTCTCGCTCTTAGGCGGGCTAACCATGCCCGAGTGGAAGGGACGCGTGCCTCTCACTCGCTCTCATTGTAAGCGCATAACGTGAGCGGAGCTACTAACGCAGTTTCTTGAAGTGCCACCCGGCAAACCAATTTATAAGACGTTGTCACGTCAAAATGCTTGCAATATTCGAAATTGGGCACCCTCTTTCAGAAAGCAAATATACAATTAGTGCACCTTGAAATTAGCCAATCACATTAAATGTACAGTACAGGTACAAAACGTCGATTGGCTCATGTGCCGTGAGATGTGGTTGCAACGACTATGAATACTTCACAAAATGACGCCACGTCGATTTTCTTCACCGCGCACATATAAGTATACAAGTTCCGAAAGTGGACAATTGGAACAAGATCACTTCGCAGGAATGGCGTAGCTTGACGGGAGATTTTCTTTTGCTGAATTGGCAACCTCGACGTGACGTTTCATTCTCTTTAAACACAATGAGACTGATGCACAATGAGACCGCTACACAATGAGACTGATGGAAGGACAGCGAAGTTTTAATATGAAGGTGCAAATGAAAACCCTAAAACCCTGTAACAAAGTAAAATTACATCTTATGGCCGTCTGTGACCCTAGTACACCCGACAAATAGGTAAAGTAAGCAGAGACAATGTGACAGGTTACCAAAATCGTTCATATTACTTTTAATGGGTCGAACACAAACCTAATAACAGTTTGCAAGAGGAGCTTTCTTCGCATTTATGGGTTTTACTTAAAGCTGACTACTTGTAATTACGTCCAAAAGCTATTTATGTAACAAGCTTATTGAGCGAGAGATTACAAATAAAGCTTAATTTTGGACATGGCAAAGGACTGTTAATAAAATATTTATTTATTTATTTATTTATTTAAGCTTTAATGACCACAAAAAACAAATAGGGTACATATGGCGAGCTTAATGCTTAAAGCATTCTCTACCAGCTAACCATTAGGCCAAACTGATATACACGAAGAGCGGTATTATGCTATAAATATTAAATTCACAGTATATGAATATGTACTGTAACAAATAAAATAGTGACATTTTTTTTTCATTTCTTCTACAAAATCTTCGAATCACCTCTTTGTTTTTTTGCAGTGCCCAATTTCTCTCGCTATTGCTATTGCTACTTTAGGCAAGTGTAGGGAAAGCTCGGCTATTTTCTCGCTCAAGAAACTTACAAAAGATATAACAATCCGTGAAAACAAAAGAGACGCATATAGTACTCGCTGACTGTTCTCATCGCTAGCTTATGCACGTTTTTTGAATACGAGTACATGGAACGTCATATTTAAGTCCCTTTCTTGGGCGAGAAAAAAGCCCATGGCTACTCGCTGCTCGCCGGCGGTTGGACACCCGCCTTAAGATAATATAGCTTAAAATATATAACTTAAATGCGGCGATATAATACATATATTATTTTTCTAAGTTTCTTTTTCATAATTTATTTTTGATCAGAATAAAAAATTTACTACGTATAATTTAGGTTTGTCAGAAGCAAACAGGATTTCATTTCGTTTGCTTTTTATGAAACCCAGCCTTACCGATTTTCTTTTGATATCGGATTACACAGGCATTAACAATTTTTATAAAAATCTCGTGTTGAACGTTTGTTAATTTTTTTCAGTGATTCTGTATGGAAAATGGAAACAAGGTCATCGACCTCTGGTGTATGGCGGTGCAGCACACAGCCGAAGATACCTGTTTCATTCCTTGGCTCTCCACGTGCACTCAGAACACTTGGTGGGCGGCTTCCAGTTCCCTATGGAAACCCAGCTCATTCACATATCAGCAGAATATAAGAGCCTTTGTGAGGCAATCAAGGCATCCCCTAAAGATCCTTTGGCTATCCTCGGAATCTCGAATTTATACATGGTAAGAGTTGTCACAGTTTATAGGTATCTATACGACTCACAAAACTGGGTTTATTGCAAAATAATTCAATTAATTCAAATTCAAATTATTTATTTCTTCGAAGTAGGTTTTTACAAACACTTTCCGAACGTCAAGCTACCCCATCGCTTCAACAAATCCCTACGGCGAGTGGTCTTGGAAGAAGAAGCGGCAAGAAACTCCCTAGGAGTCCTTTTTTTTTAATTATTAGTTAGTACGGTGAAAGTAAAATATCTTCCAGAAATCAGCTTATTTGTTGTTGCGTCGTAATTTCTTGAACAGTGTTAAGTCTGTCAATCGCCACGTGGCCTTGACCTTCGACGGACATAAGAAGTGACGTATACATTATTATAGTCTCTTTCGTCTCCATCATTGCAAGCGAAACACCTTTCAGTATTTTATAGCTGATCGCATAAAAAGGAAAGTAGAAGTAAAACCTTTCCATTATTCATCAACTACAGAGATTAGAGGAACCAACAGAACACACCAACTTATGACATAAAGTTACCACCCGTCATTTTCCCACGAGAAATCTTTTAGAGATTTACATGTGAGTTAAGTGATTGAAACCTCTTACCCTCCGTTATACTTGATGCTTGGTAATTCAATCGGGTATCCCTTAGGCACTTCTCACACAACGCTATTTATGAGCTACGCGACTGCAACGCAATCCAAAATTTGTATGTATCTGACACTTTTCACTGACAGGAGACGCGTCTACGGTGCGACTCCTAAGTGCCTAAGGAATTGGTTCAATGTAGACATAGAATGGATGTTTGAACATTACGTTAGCGTGCCGGGTTCGCAGAATCTACTTGATAGTACGAACCAGTTTATATTCTGCCCTCCTCTCCTACAAACATTTTGAGCAGACGGCTGGATATAAATTATGCATACATTCCCAACTGTAGTCTATTATATTCAATGTTATTCCATTTAATTTAAGACAAATATAACCTTTGAGATTTGTCGTTTTGCTTAGTTATAAAATAAAGCTAAGCCAAAAATACTAAAATAGAACGATTTTAGCATGAAAGAGCTTTATACAGTTTTCGATGGCATTTCACCTACATTATTATTGATACACTACGATTCTATTTCTGTTCCACCTTCAAAACAATCAACTAAACCCAGAGGATTAGCTTATTCTTTTTTTAGCAGTAAGTCGTATTCATAGATATCGATTTTATTCGTATAAAAATAGTAACGCTACTCACTCATAGCTCCACACTAGGATGCCATGTGTCGTAGAAGCCATGGACAAGTGGAAGACATGGACACACAAAACAAGATCACACACCCTGTCCAAGGACGAAATTTTAAACGCGTTAATAAAATTTCCGCCGCGCCGGGAATCGAACCCATGATCCTTTGAACGGCAATCCTTGCCACACTATGAGCCATTAATAATGCATATTCCCACTTTTTTCGGTCAGTAAAACGAGGCTGATGCCTTCGGTATGTGGAAGTCATATGGGAGTTGTTTTATAACCTTCTCTATCTTGTGGAGAAATTCCCATTAAAACCGTCGAGAGTGAATCCCATGAAATCACGTTTTCTTTGTGTTTATCTTTTAGTTGTTGCTTTTAAACAATGACGGAAATAAAGGAAAAGGGAGCATTTCCTCTGTTCAATGATCTGTCTTCCTGTCCGTTAGCTTTCCTTTCATGTGACAATTTCACATTTATTATTATTATCTTGATAAAAGGGATTTAGAAATGTCATAAATTATAATTAAAATGGCGTTTTAGAAAGTGGAAATCTTTTAAATAAAGTTACTCTTTTCCATATATATAACATAGCTACTGTTCAAGCTGTGTAACTTGAATTGATACTAAAGCTAACTTTTAATCAACAGAGCTAGACGCTATATTTGTTTATTTTAAACTTTACTAATCGATTTCTGTTAATGGAAGATGTTCTTGAATTAGTTAGTGGTAAAACTATATGCGCTTCAATATTTTGAAGCTTTGATTGTTATTATTAACAGTCGTTAAGTCCTATCGATAGCCTTAGAGTGGCAAAACTTTCGACACTTGGTTAGACTTCTAATCCTTCTACCAATTGGCACCGGAGCAGCGTGGTGGAGTATGCTCGAGGCTTATTAAGTAGCGAGGAGAAACCCGTGGTCTATAATGGGCCATTTGTAGGTTGACTCCAATTTAGTGTTTAGGCACTCACACAACGCTATTTGCAAGCGACTCGGATCTTGTCAATGTATGAAAGCGACGCGTCTATAATGCGTCTCCTGTCGGTGAGAAGTGTCAGATACAGCGAATTTTGGATTGCGTTGCAGTCGCGTAGCTAATAAATAGCGTAGTGTGAGAAGTGCCTTAGGATTTGTTATACATTTTTTTAACCATTTTTTCGAATATTAAGGCAAAAGATTCCCAAAGCAAACGAGAATGTTTAAGAGTCCAATATGCAAATGTAATTGCTATCAAAGCTGTGTGACCCACAGATCACCATTATAATGCTAACTAAACTCATCAAACTGAGTGCGGCACTGATTACATCCATTCAGAGTTTTTCAGGCCGTGACTTGGCGAAAAAAGTCATCTTTTCACTTTTTTTTTTTTTTTTTTTCCTCACGAAACTTTTTCATCGAAGTAAGAGCTTATGTAATTTTGGCAACTGACTCAACCATTTCCAATGTCAAGTTTGCGAAAACAATTTAAGGTCTCACAAATGTTGCCGTTGCAAAAAATATTACGTTATGTACTTAGGTACCTAATGGTTCTCACTAATTGTCAATTTGCTTCAGTTTGGAAACCGCACGCAAAGCTGTCTCAAGGAGTTACTCAAAATCAGCGCAAACGGAGGCGTTGGCAGCAAGTCAATAACAAGAAGACCTCTCAGCGATTTCAGTCCTCCCTTCACGGAGTACGTCGTCTATCAGGGGTCGTTGACCGCACCACCCTGCACGGAATCTGTACTGTGGATGGTTCGAGCTAGAAGTCTAACTATTAGTAAAGTATGTTTCTGGTTAAACCAGTTGGTTTATTATCGTAACTTATTTTGTTTCGGATATATGGATTCTTGAAGCGCTCAGTCTTGCGGCTTACGAAAATCCTAAGTGATTGACTGAGTTATGCGACAGCGTGCGCGGTTTTACGTTAAGGTACATGGTACGCGAAAAATAAATTTAATACCTTTGCTCAAAGCTTGTAAGCAAAATTTACTTGCGGCATTTTAAATTCTCGCCGACAATCTGCAATTTACAGGGCGAAAAGCTGGCAGATTTCCGCTGAATTTGTGTGGAATGCAATTAAAACGAATTCCATATCTAACGCGAATCCAGTGTAGTGGCAAAATTTCTAGAAGTGATTACTTCAAAAGGGTACGTTTTTAAAGGGTACGTAAAGTTGGCGCTCCTCTTCAATCATGTGCTTTCGGGTGGTGTGAAAATGTCCGTCAGACCGTCACTTGGGTTGGCCACTAATCCCTAAAATTATATAACGTGGCGTAGTGGAGTACTCAAGATCCAGTGCTCCTCAGGTGTGAGAAGACATCTGAGGAGCAATGTTCTGAACTGATAGTACTACTACAGTTTGAGACAATAATTGTTAATAACATTATGTTAGTAATACCTCAGATTTTAATCTCGTTTTTACACGGAATCCACATTTAAGTAGGTATCTTGACCGAGAAAATAACCAATAATTAAAACTTCTGTCATAACATAATATTTCTATAGATTGGCTACCGACATGCATAAACGCGTTTTCTGGATACTTTCAGGCGACTGGAACAATGGCGAATAATCTTCTGGCGCCGGACGGAGAACCTCGAAGAAACTTAATAAGACAGCCGCAGCCACGGAACGACAGAAAGATTTTCTTCTTCACTTAGCCTTGAACAAATAAATAAAAGTAATGTGAATAAACTATTTGTACAATCCATTATTGTTTAATTTACCGATTGTGCTCCTACGTTCACAACTCCGGAGAACATACAACATCTTACACATTTATTTGTTTTTTTTTCGTATCCTCAGAGCTTGTATCTAATTTTTATTTGTTTCAGTCTAGGATAACGTGGAAGGATAAATCCGAACAGAAACCAATAACAGGTATACATGAATATTCATGTTTTTTGATTAAATCAGATAGCTCAGAACTGGTCACGTTGGTGATAATTTGGGGAAGTCGGGTACATAATGGAACCGAAGGCACAAAAAAGAAGTGTTTCAAGTAGCGGATGTACAAAGGCTTTTATATAAGTGGAAGATTAAAATGGCTTCAACCCACATTGATCCACGACAAAGCACGGGTCTCTACTCATCATTGAGAAGACCTTACTTCATTGCGCTGCTTCAGTGCGGGTTTGGTGAATGGATTGGATTAGTGGCCAAACCATATATCGGAAGTTTTTCATGTCCGCCCGAAGGCCTCGGTGGCCTAACAACTGTAGTGATTTACCTCAAAGACTTGGCAAATCACATGGCAAAAATTGCAAGGTATCCATTACAACCAGGACAGACGGTTGTATGTGCCCTCCGAAGCACCAGAACACTCAAGAAATTTTTGCAACTAGCGGTAACCCAAGTATTATTAGTTGTTCATTTAGCAGATAGAGGTACAAAATTCCTCGGCTAAAGTAAATTGGACATAAGTGCCGAAGTTTGGTGCGCTATCTTCATTAGCTATTTAGTTATTTTACGATCTCCGTAGGTACTTCAGACATAATTGGCTTCATCATTAATTGAGGAGTCGGTCTGGGTCGCTGGTAGTTTTAATAATACATCACAAAGGCAACACACAATGTGAGGCTTATCGACCACGTTGCCGGAATACCTACGCATAAACTGTGCTCGATATACAGGTAATATTGTAGGGTTTAATTAAGACTTTATTCACAACAACTGTGTTTAACGGGTCTATTGATGGGTCTTGTGGGAATTTTTATACACATTAGTATAATTTAAGCATTATTAAATAAAATATTATGTAACCGAAGGATTTTATAGCTCTACCAAAATAACTGTGAAAAGCAAGATCAGTAGGAAGGCGAGAGAGGATGTAGTAAGGCAAGGTGAGATTTGGTGAGCTGGTGAGACAATGTATGGAGTCGAGAAATGCTATAAAGGAGAGAAGAAGTTTAAGTAATTGGTATGAGAGGCTCCGTATATCTTTGACAACCCTTGCTCATAGTGCACCCTACTGAAGGATTCCTCTTTTCAGAGGTCGCTGAACTTTGTACAAACCAGATAATCCTAACAGTATACAATCCTTGGCTGAAACCCGGACAGCTAGCCCCCAATAATAATATTTTTCTTATAATATTATCGACAAACAGCGATCACCTACATTTTTATTACATATTATATGTACAGACTTTTGTAAAAGAAGGGAAATAATACGACTATTTTTACTTTAGGATTTTATAATTTTCTGCTCAATGACAATACATCAAATAGAATACCAAATTAAATTCGTCAACGTCACATCTTTCTTTTTCAAATAACATCAGTTCATGCAAAAAGTATCGTCAATGGCTACAGATAAGGCTAAAGTTATGGCTTTGGCTTATATTGACACCTTCCGCTCCACCGTCTGGCTGTGACGGCTGCCTGGCTGTGGCTGGAGGGAATCATCAATATGGCGGGCGGTGGCTTTGGCTTGGCTTTGGCTCTAACTAAGGCTAAGGCTACGTGATGCGTTGGCAGGCGGCTCCTTTAGGCACAATTTAGCTGGCGGCTGCATCAGCTTACGTCACGTCCGTTACAATCGGCCATCCTGCAACAATTGCGTCCCGCAATTGGAACGCACACAAAGTGTTAATAATTTAACAAAATCAACAACAACTTGTACTTGCACATCATGATGACAGCGACATGAAATGGCATACATCACCTTTTATGCTGAGATATACACCTCCACGTAATGATCATTTTTATAAAACTGATAAGCATTCACTGATTTCTCTTTACATTTTGACAAGGCTCTTTTCTTCAGTTAGACTGATTATGGATTCTTATTGAGGGCTGTCCCAAATTTTATCTGACAGATTTGACAATTTTTCCTTTTCAAGTAAATATGGCATTGCATCTTGAAAACTATTTTCCATATCGTAGTAAGTATACTTATCAGTTCGTCATTGGCTTAAAAATTTAACTCTGTTCAGCTGTTCCACGAGATCTATCTTCAACATTTCTCTACTAGCGGCAATACGCACTTGGAATTGAACATCACCTGTAACAACAAAATACAAACGCGAGTATCTCTCCCCAGACCTACCATGAGACATTTCCAAAAAGAAATCCTGTCTCTGCCCAACTTTATTAATGTTTGTTTCCAAAATCACGACGGCATTCTCAAAATATCATCTCCGTCCGACCCGATTCATATTTAGTTCAAACTATCAAAATCTCAACGAACTTTCAAATCTTGAATTCAATGAAATTTTAATCCCGAAGCCATGTAACTACTGATATTATTTCTCCAGTTGATAATTTATTCTGTCTTAACCACATCCCTTTTAGATATGCAGACGAATTATAACATTCAAGTCCCATTTTTAAGTTCTCGTAATACCTTATCTGGCTAAACATTAAAGTAAAAACAATACAGAGGTCACCTAATGTCCAGAAGCGCTGATCCACATCCAAAGCATTACAAGTACACGTCCAAGTCTCCCCTCCTTTAATACTTTTATCGCTTTCAATTTCGACCATTGATTTTAATTCTCTCCAGTATCAGGACGTAGGTATATTGTTTTTTAACATTATTATCCACTTCTGAATGTAAAAGAAGGGAAATAATACGACTATTTTTACTTTAGGATTTTATAATTTTCTGCTCAATGACAATACATCAAATAGAATACCAAATTAAATTCGTCAACGTCACATCTTTCTTTTTCAAATAACATCAGTTCATGCAAAAAGTATCGTCAATGGCTACAGATAAGGCTAAAGTTATGGCTTTGGCTTATATTGACACCTTCCGCTCCACCGTCTGGCTGTGACGGCTGCCTGGCTGTGGCTGGAGGGAATCATCAATATGGCGGGCGGTGGCTTTGGCTTGGCTTTGGCTCTAACTAAGGCTAAGGCTACGTGATGCGTTGGCAGGCGGCTCCTTTAGGCACAATTTAGCTGGCGGCTGCATCAGCTTACGTCACGTCCGTTACACTTTATTTAGTTTTGTTGAGGATACAAACAACCTTATTAAAAACAGTTGTAACATTCTTGAAACGTTGAGCTTTGTATCGTAAGTATATTTATATTGTACAATAGTTTCTCTAATTTAATATTTAATTTTAATGTAATAACGACATAGCTCAGTCTCAGTCAGTCAGTAATAGGTTGCCATTATACTCGTAGTTGAAAGGATAGATAACTATAGACATGAAGATACCTATTGGAAAAAGAAGAATAACTAAAGGCAGATGGGCTGATGAAGTGAAGAAGACAGCTGGAGTCTGCTGGATTCAAAAGACTCGGAACCGGTCAGAGTTGACCGTTAAAGAAAGTTTGTCTAGTGAACTGTAAAGGCTAATGGATGAAAGCAACATTTTAAAGCCTCAAAAAAAGGAGAAGGTTTTCCTTTTTCATCCTCATCAACATCTCAACCCATCATGGCCCACTATTGAGCACAGGTCTCTTCTTAGAATGAGAAGATTAAGGCCATAGCCCACCACGCTGGCCAAGTGCGAATTGGCAGACTTTACACACCTTTGATTTTTTGCGAACTCTCCGGCATGCAGGTTTTCCCACGATGTTTTCCTTCACCGTTTGTAGCAAGTGACATTTAAATGCTTAAAATGCACATAACTCCGCAAATTCAGAGGGGCGTGTCCTGGGGTTCGAACTCGGACACTCCGAGTAGGAAGCCGAATTCTTAACCGCTGTCGTTTCCATATTACAGTAGATTTTTATGTGTTTACCTCATAACTATTTACTTAGGTGTACTTACTAATTTTGATAATCCAATTAATGTGGTCTATTTAATTTAACGAGAAGTTCTTAAATTAAGTATACTAAATGACGCGGTTTTAATTCACTGCTATTCCATCAATGTATAATTCGGATAATTTCGGTTTAGTTGACGTAATGACTTTAAGGGTCTCTATATGGTACGAACGTATTTTCTCTGATTTTATTACGAAACGTCACCCAATCTTCGCCTTATATCCTTTTCATGACTTTCCTAACTATTCAACAATCTCTTTTTTATTCGCAAACAAGGACTGTATGGACAGGTTTGAAGGCCTAGATCGTGAAATAAATACTTTATTGTAGTACCTAACCCGCCTTCTCTTCGCTTGAGGTAACTTATTCAGAACGTTTACAAATCCCAGTAGAATCCAAAACCATTTATTTATTTTGGACGGGTTTCTTTATATTGTCAACTATTTTATTCATGAATTGAAATAAAACAAATTTTAACGAAATTTTATGCCTCTACTAAAACAACTGTGAGGAGCAAGATCAGTAGGAAGTGGTGAGATGAGATGGTGCGGGGAAGTGAGGAGTGGACAGGTGCTCAAAAATCTGCCAATCCGCATTTGATCAGCGTGGTGGACTATAGCTTTAATCTTCTCAATCAGAAGACACCCGTACCCAGCAGTGGTACAGATATGGGTTGCGATGGCAATAAAAAATATTCAATTAGCATAAAATGAAAGATTTTATTCGTTCAGGTACTACAAGAATATTTTGTAAGCAAACTAGATTAATACGAACTTATTTCAATAGGTACTTTTAAAGTCCAAGTAAGCATAGCGTCGAGTGGCGACTCAAATTGAACTGACTTGGATCAGGAAGCGTGTTCCAAGTTGCAGGAAATTGGTTCCGAGTAGTTTTCAAATACGAATAAGATCAAATTGAAATAAAATCCATCCGTTCCAATAAAAACTTAACTAAGTTGTTGGTTATAATATCTAAATAATTACTGGTAACACTTCCCGTAAACAACTGTTGTGTTATCTGTGTCTGTTTACAATACATGTATGTATCATTATAGTCTGTGCTATAAAAAGAAATAAAGTTAGTTCCGTTTGAAGCTGCTAACCGGCGTTTTACTATAGGTTATGGGCCCAGTAAAACGTGGATTTCTCGCGAAAATACTTGCATATCAGTGCCGATTAGTATTCGCAGATTGAGAATAGACTGTTAGTGAAGTGTGAACTGTATTTAAAATGTCGAATAACTATATCGTGAGTGTGCCTAAGTTAAAAGGGCGGGAAAACTATACAGAGTGGGCTTTCGCGGCGGAGAATTTTCTCGTGTTGGAGGGAACCTTTGATTTCGTCAAAGCTACAAAACCCGAAGAAGCCGCAGTCGACGCGAAAACAAAAGCCAAACTGATCCTAACGATTGATCCGTCACTTTATGTACATATAAAAGAATCGAAGACTACTAAGGAGCTGTGGGACAAACTCAAGCATTTGTTCGATGACTCCGGCTTCACCAGAATAATCAGTCTGTTGAGAACGCTGATATCGATACGTCTAGAAAATTGTACATCCATGACTTCATACGTTACTCAAATTATTGAAACCAGTCAAAAATTGAGTGGATCAGGTTTTAATATCAATGATGAATGGGTCGGATCGCTACTTTTAGCAGGATTATCCGAAAAATATTCACCAATGATAATGGCGATCGAACACTCTGGAATCGCAATCACCGCGGACGCCATTAAAACAAAGTTGATGGATTTGGAAGAAAACAGTGGCGACATCAGCGGAGCATTTGCAAGTTTCCGTAAACATAGTAAAGTTGGCAAGAATGAAGGAACCAGAGACAAGGGATTTAATACGTCAAACACAAATATGTCAAAGTTTAAACCGAAACTTATAAAGTGTTACAAATGTAAACAAACAGGGCATTATCGTAACCAGTGTACCAATTTCGAAAAGGATTCCGAGAAGAACAAGATTTGTGAACGTAAACAATCTAACGCGTTCAGTGCTGTGTTCTTAAATGGCACTTTCTCAAAGAATGACTGGTATATTGACTCGGGAGCAAGTGCACATTTAACTGCCAATGAACATTGGCTCACAAATGTTTCTGTGGAGCATCCGATTAAAGAAATTGTGGTCGCGAATAAAGAAAAGGTGCAAGTTAAATGTTCTGGTGATATATTGATAACAACTTTGACAGATAACTGCCAGTATGATATTGTTGTTGAAGGAGCATTGTGTGTTCCGAGTTTGACCACTAATCTGATTTCAGTGAGTCAACTTATTATTAAAGGTAATAGAGTGCAATTTAACAACAGTGGCTGTGATATTTATAATAGATCCGGTGAATTAGTTGGTACTGCTGAGTTATTAAATGGTGTCTACAAGCTGAGACAGCCAGAAGCTTTGATGGCTGCAGTGATGGAACCCGGTGATATTTGGCATCGCAGACTTGGCCATGTCAACAGCAGCTACCTAAACAGAATGCAGAATGCCGTGGAAGGATTCACACTAGATAGAAAGGCAAATGTGTCCAGATCATCGTGTATAGTGTGTTGCGAAGGGAAACAGAGCAGATTACCTTTTCCACAGAATGGCAATAGAAGTACAGAACTTCTGCATACCATACATACAGATGTATGTGGTCCATTTAATAATACTTCACTTGGTGGATCTAAATATTTTATATTATTTGTGGACGATTACAGTCGCATGATTTATATTTACTTCATGAAGAATAAAAGTGAGGCTTTTAGTTGCTTTAAAAGATATAAAGTACATGTAGAGAACCAACTTTCCAAAAGAATAAAAATACTGCAGAGTGATAACGGGAAGGAGTATTGTAACAAAGAGTTTGATGATTATCTCAGGAATTCAGGAATAATTCATCAAAAGAGCAATCCTTACACTCCAGAGCAGAACGGCTTAGCCGAGCGCTTTAATCGTACTGTAGTGGAAAAGGCTAGATGCCTCTTATTTGATGCAGATCTTGATAAAAAGTTTTGGGCCGAGGCAACTAACACAGCTGTCTATTTACAAAATAGGACTGTTTCATCATCTCTGAATGGTAAAACTCCTTTCGAGTTGTGGACAGGTGTAAAGCCAGACATCAGTCATTTGAGAATTTTTGGGAGCATAGTGATGATTCATGTACCCAAGGAGAAAAGGCTCAAATGGGATAAAAAGGCAGAAAGAGGAATTCTGGTAGGATATCCAGATGATATGAAAGGGTACCGTGTTTACAATCCCAAAACCAAGAAAATTGTAACCAGCAGAGATGTGGTCATAATGGAGAAACCATTAGCAGGTGACAAAGCTTCTGTTCAAATTCAGGAATTGCCAGCAGATTCTACAGACGTGCATGAGGTTTCAGTGGGGGACGTGTCAGATGATTCTTGGAAGGAAGCTACTCAGGATGAAGACGATCCGTACGTGACAGACTCTTCCGTCAGCAGTGTAGAAAGTGTTGTGAGTGTTGGTAAAAGATATGGTCTTCGGAGGCAGATAAAACCACCTGACAGGTATGGCTTTTCAAACACATGTATCAGTGATAGTGTAGAAGATACTAGTGAACTTTCGTTTGAGGAGGCTATGAAAGGACCTGAAAGACTACAATGGTTAGAAGCAGTGCGTAATGAGTTACAGTGTTTTGACAGTAACAGGGCGTGGGAAGTAGTTGATGTGCCTAAGGATAAAACCATAGTGCAATGTAAATGGGTTTTACGTAAGAAGTATGACAGTGAAAACAATGTAAGGTATCGTGCCAGGCTTGTTGCCAAAGGTTTTTCTCAGAAATATGGTGTGGATTACACTGAAACATTTTCGCCTGTTGTTCGACACACAACCTTAAGACTATTGTTTTCATTGTCAGTACAACTGGGACTTCATGTTACACATTTAGATGTAAAGACTGCTTTTTTAAACGGAGATCTTGAGGAAACCATTTATATGCAAAAACCTGATTGTTATGATTTATCTAGTGGGTCTAACAAAGTATTAAAACTAAAGAAGGCAATTTATGGCCTAAAACAGGCGTCGAGGGCCTGGAATAAGAAAGTAGATACTTGTTTGCTTAAAAATGGTTATTGTAAATCAAAGTTAGAACCTTGTATGTATTCAAAGAATGATGGAAGTTCTAAGACTATTGTGACAGTTTATGTCGATGATTTTTTCATATTCTCAAATTGTAAAAGTGAAACTGAAAATCTTAAGAGTGTATTGTCAAGTCAGTTTGAAATTAAAGATCTAGGTGAGGTACAACAATGTTTAGGAATGCATGTTAAATTTGATAAATTAAATAAGTCTGTAACTTTGAGTCAAGAGAATTATATTAAAATGTTATTGAAAAAGTTTCACATGACAGATTGTAAGGCTGTTGAAACTCCAATGGAAAGTAAATTAAATTTAAAATTGGATCAAAATGTGAATAACCAAATACCTTATCAACAGCTCATAGGAAGCTTGATGTATCTTTCTGTTTTGACCAGACCAGATATAACATATGCTGTGAATTATCTTAGTCAATTCAATAATTGTCACACAGATGAGCATTGGGGTTATGCAAAGAGAATTTTAAAATATTTAAAGGGGACTATGAACTATGGTATAACATATTGTGCTCGGGGTAATTCAGAAATTAAAGGTTTTGTTGATGCCGATTGGGCAAATAATAAATTAGATAGACGGTCTTATACTGGATTTTGCTTTGTACTTTCCAATGGCATTATATCTTGGGAGTGTAAAAAACAGAGAACTGTTGCTTTATCGAGTTGTGAAGCTGAGTATATGGCACTCGCTGAAGCATGTAAAGAAGCAATTTATTTGAGGGCTTTACAATTTGAAATTACTAATAAAATGTATACTTTGTGTATGTTCAATGACAATCAGAGTGCATTGAGGCTGTCTACAAATCCAGTGTTTCATAAGAAATCTAAACACATAGATGTTAAGTTTCATTTTGCCCGAGAATGTATTTCAAATAATATAGTTCACTTAAAATATTTATCATCAGCTGATATGCCTGCTGATATACTCACCAAGAGCTTGTGTGCCAAAAAACATTATACCTTATTGGATGTTTTAGGTGTAGGTGTAACACAGTTCTAAGTCCTAAGGACAGATATTTGTTGGGATGTTGACTTAAGATATTTTATGTAATTATTTGATATAGTGGGGGTGTTGGTTATAATATCTAAATAATTACTGGTAACACTTCCCGTAAACAACTGTTGTGTTATCTGTGTCTGTTTACAATACATGTATGTATCATTATAGTCTGTGCTATAAAAAGAAATAAAGTTAGTTCCGTTTGAAGCTGCTAACCGGCGTTTTACTATATAAGTAAATACAGTATCATTGAGAAATCCACGGCTCTGCGTTTAAAATGTTTAAAAGATTTTGAATCCTACTAATATTATAAATGTGAAAGTTTGTATGTTTGGTCCTCAATCACGCAAAAACGAATGAATGGATTTAGATGAAATTTGGTACACAGATAGTTTATAACCCAGAATAACACATATTATGACTTTTTATTCAGGAAATCCCGTGGGATACAAATTTACGCAGGAAAAACTCCTACGCGTATGGGTATAGCTTCTAAACAAACATATATCTACTTAATATAAAAATATTAGTATTTTGTATTTTGCGCTAAAGAAGTCGAACTCAAAATAATATTGTTTGAATAAAGAATGTCTGGTACGACGCGAGGGCCCCGCCAGCTGAATAATAAAAAAAGAAATCAAATTTAGATTTCGTTTTCAAATTAAAATTAAGTTTTCGTGCATTTTTACGTATTATTTTCTATTATTTTCTATTATATATATATATTATTTTCTCATAGTGGGTGATGAAAAGTAGAGTGTATCACTCGGGTGCAAGTATATTTTTGGCTCGGGCGACGTACTTTGAATCCCTCGCTACGTTCGGGATTCTACTAAAGAATCCCTCGCTACGCTCGGGATTCTACTCTAGAATCCCTCACTTCGCTCTGGATTCAAAAAACGCCCTCGCCGAAAAAATATTACTTTGCACCCTTGTCATACAATCTACTATTATATTACCTATTATTTCATTTTCAACCAAGAACTCAACATTAAAAATATATTATTTCCATTAAAAGTTAATTATGAAACTCCCGATACACCTTCATAAATATAAAGTTAATTAACTTTATCGTGTGCACTTACCTATTTATATCTGCCACTAGTAATTATCGTCAGTATGCCAAAATTAAATTTCGGGAATTTTGAGAGTGTAGGTAAGTATATACATACATAATGTAGTATGGATGGATAATTTTTTTTGAATTCCATATAATATACCTAATAGGTATAGCTTAAAAATTTCATGTAAGTACTTAGCTTGACAATTTTTTTAACCAAGTTTTTTTTAGTACCCAAGAAACTGTCAAAAATGTAAATAAAAAATAACTTTTTTTGGAGTGATGCAATATGATTCTAATATACGAATTTTTTATACCAACACTTTACAATCAAAGATCTTATAATTTTAATGAATTGAATTGTGTATTATATGTACTTTCCAAAAATTAAAATTAGTAAAACAATTTGGAATTAGAGTCACTAAATGATTTGAAATAAAAACAACGACGACGACGCCAACGACCCTGCCAGGACTCGAACCTGGAATCTTCTGATCCGTAGTCAGACGCGTTATCCATTGCGCCACAGGGCCCACGATACAAACGTTCAAAATATTTGTACTATTTGTACATTACACAATGACACATGATTCCGGAAATCCTGTAATAGCAGTAGTCCTGGTAACAAACTATTTAGTGACTCTACATGCGAAACGAGTGGTCCCGTATTAGATTCCCGGCCGAGGTAAACTATGGTTAATAAAAACAGCTGACAAACTATCATAAATAATCATTGTAATCTACATTAAGTTCAATAGGCAGTTTCATAAATGCCTCGGAAGTAAGTCTTATCAAATTCATATTTTTTACGTAAAATAAGTATGATAATGGAAACAAACAATGTTTTGAGAACTAAAAGTAATCAGTCAAGATAAGATTAAGGTTAAATACGTAGGAAGATTAAAATATACATTAATTACAGTAATTATACACACACAAATCTGTTGTTTGTTCCAACTGTAAGGAACTCCTTTTGGACAATCGCTAATTATTTAAATAAGAAGGAGTAACAGGCCGTTTACTTATGAAGGGATTATTAAAAAAAGACACACTGTCAGAAGAAGACATAAAGTATAAAGAAAAGGGGAATATTATTTTTTAACATTGAAATAGATGTACTTTCATAATAAGTTTATTTAATAAACAAGTTAATTGTGAAACAGTCTTTTCTGAGCACTCCTTTCACAACCAAATTGTAATAACAAATAAGCAAATAAGTATTTATTCAGTGCGTTTAATTTACAATCCCTTGTATTGGTGCATGAAAATGTTGTGAGGAATCCTCCACACTGAATAATTGTTTTTTAATTAATAAAAAACTACGAGCTGCAGCCTGACAACCGTTATAAACAATTCTTATTTTTCATGCTAAATATATGACATGTTGATATGACGACCAAAAATGATCTCTATGTCTGTATGTCACATCCAGAAGCCGGAAAACATTAGCACCTACCTGTAGATAAAGGTTGATGACAATAATAAATATATATTCTCATTTGATACTCATATTGCTATGATAAGGAAAAACTCAAGATTATCCCCTCTTTTTCTTCCACTTTCGGGCGCCATTTTGAAAATTCATATAGCCTATGACACTTTCACAGTTCTGACGAATTTAACGATACCTCATATGTCTAAATCCGTTCAACCGTTTGGGCTGTGGGGCAACACAAATAAATGGACATACATACAAACATATGTACATACATACACTCGAAAAACATAATCCTCCTTCTGACGCAGTCGGGTAATAATATTTATTTTGAGTTTTACTTAGGTATACTTAGAGAAACTTTTTTCATGCATATACATACATACACACATACACATATACAAACACACACATACATAATTAAGGGTGACGGACGATAACACAATTTATCTATTTATTTAAGTTTTTTGTTAATTTTTAGTTATAGGTAGTCAATCACAATTGTAAAGTGGTACTAATCTTAAATAGTTTAATCTTGTTTTGTTTGTTTTTTAATTTATTGTTAAAACGTTTGTGGGAGCCGGGGATAACTCAATTCTATTCCCGCCCAACAGCATAGGGATAGGAAGTGGCTGAAAAACAGCGCTGCATTAGACTACGGTCCTATGTCAGCACAAGCTGAGCCACATCCTTTTGCCCACATTATGTTATAATTTACTGTGTACTTTTCTTTGTAAGTGTTGTGTGGCAATAAAAGATTTTATTATTTATTATTTATTTATTTATTTTCAGAATACATAATTAATATATTATGCATAATACCATGATAAACTTAACTGTGCAATAAATATTTGCTAAACTTAGATTTTTAGATTTTTACCTTTATCAAAGTGAGTAATATAATATTTGTGTTGTATTTAGGTATATTGATTGTACCCAACACTGAGACCTACAACAACAATTAAAATACGATAACGGGGATTGTGGGTCTCAGTTGTACCTATAGGTTTTAAATCTAAATCTAAATTTTATTCTATTTTAAGGTTGAGACATTATTTCTGACTTTTATTTGAGTTATTAAGATTTTAGCATGTGTAGTACGTTAATAAGAAAACCGGTACCGATATCTTTTTGCGCTATCGGTGAAAATTTTTGCCATTCTATCTCCATCATATCTCTCAAAACCAAATGCCATACCACAGATTAGAAGTAAGATTTTTTATCGTTACTGCCAAGATATGCTAAATACGTAAAGATATGCTTACAAGCGAGCAGACGAATTATACGAATTAGACGAATTATACTATGCGAGTCGCTAGAAATATGGAATTGCCATTCCCCGCTAAAAACAAATTTATTAATTAAGCTCACAGTTCAAATAAGCGTGTAAGCAAAATTTACTTACAGCATTTTAAATTCTCGTCGTCAATCAGCACGTACCTTAATCACTGGTGGACTTTTGTGTGGGATCCAATTAAAACGAATTTCATATAGAAGTTTAATTTTGTTTACTTTCGTATTGGCATGTATCTATATAGTTATGGGTCATATTTTTTTTATTGAATTAAGATAGCAAACGAGCATGCAGCACCACCTTCCGCTGCCGCCCATAACAACTGTGACCGACCCAGAACTAGACTCAATGAGTCTCGTTCTAATTCGGTCACAGATGCGTTGCTACCCCTGAGGACTGACAATTTCATTACAATTTCATAAGGTCCCGAGATGGCTTCATGTGGACACGTTCACGGATTCTGAATACAACTACACAATTACATTTTACGCATTTAAATAGGCAAGAATGATATAAAGAAAGAGACATTATGTATAGCTATACCCATATATTAGATTAGATGAAAGAACTAACTAACCTTTCAGTTAAGCAGTCTTTTATCACGCATAGTCAGCGAAGCATTAATAAATCAGTCTTATAAAACTCTATGGTAGACACCTACATATTAAGACTCCATTACAATTTATCTCTACCTGAGTATCTATGGGAGAGTAGACATTAAAGCTGAAATGATCGAAGCGTTTCCCAAAGCAAAGCGAGGGCAGGTCGACTAGTATCTAATAAAGTAGGCCCACACACTAAAGACCTTTTTTTATCACCTGTCATAGGTTCCTAAGATGTTTAAGCTAACAGAAACAGCTATCAGTAGGCAGATAACATACCTTCATAGCTATGCGGAATTTATGTCAGTCTACGAATCGATAATACCATATTTTGATATACGATTTTACAATCTTATCTTCATAGTCTTGACTTTGCTGTAAATATTTCAATTCACAGCCGAAAATCACATTACCTGGGTGTTGCGTAAATTTATTAAAAAATGCAGAAAAGAATCATCTCGCTTGATTTTAGATCTCATAAAGTTTCCCCGTCAGAAACTGCCGCGTCCGATGGTAATGTACCCTTTTTTGTTATTTTATTTATAGCCTATTAGGTAATGACAATATGTAGTTTTAGGGCAAACATAAAAGTATAATGGCCTTATTAATAAAGGCGGCTTAAAGTTGCCTACTCCAGGTTTGAATTTTTTGTCCCTGTCACGCGATTCTCTAAAGTCAAAGGTTAGAAAAAGACATTAAAAAATTAAACGAATTTAAATTTTAATCTTTTTCTTACTAAAAAAATTTAAACTGGAGCAACTTTTAGTCGTTTGTTAGTAAGGTCCTAAGAGTTTTATTAACTGAGTGATTAAAGGTTCTATTTTCGAGTGAATATTTTTAGTGCCACGTATAAATTAAATCTTTGTTCGGTTTAGAGTTTGCACGTAGTTTCTGAAATACGTTTCAGTCCATACTCATGTCGTCAAATTCACTGCACGTGATACATATTTACTAGGTCACAAAATTTGACAACAATACCGTCACTGAGCGTCACTATAAATATCATTTTTGACTCAGTATCCCAACCATAGACATGTAAATCCCGACCCGACCATCCTCGATTTTCTCGAAATGTTACGTTTGTAGATTAAAACATTTTTATGGAACTACTTCCATTTATTAGTGGTAATTTTTATTAATGCAAACTAAGAGATCCAGCCAATTAAACAGAAATGAAAAATAAAAACGGGTGGCAACAATATAACTGAAATTATTTTGAATCGACCTAAAGAGGAAAGGGCTATCATTTCGTCGAACCTATAAATTGTTACAGTTAATACTTGACTAAACGTTACCTGACATCTACAAATAACTTTCACGGCAGTCTACAATGGTAACTATAATAATATTATAGTAAGTACAAATTAATGAAACGGCTGTTCTTAGGGACGGTAAGCCAAAGATCTTAGTTTCTAGCCGATAAGCGACGTCGGAGAGCCGCAGACTTATTCACCAACATCAATTCCCTTGAATTAGTTTTAGGTTAGTTGAATTAATTAAATTTGGTATGTCCGAATGAGAGGTCTTCGCAGTATCACCGTGACTGATCTCTGCCAATGGGTTGTTTAGATACTAATTTTAGAATTAGCTTTAAATTTACCTTAGCTTTAAAACCCTTTAAAACCATAGCAAACATGAAAAATAATTATAATAATGAAATAATATGAATTTACTTAAGCGAACAATAAGTTGAAATCATTTTAACTGACGTCACGAACCGTTAAAACGTTCCGGACCTGTCAAATTCTATACGAATTTGTGTTTGATATTTTGTCGAACAAAACTTCTGATAGCGTCCATCATCGACTGTTTACTTCATGATATTATGCGCTATGATATTTATTTGTGGTCTCGCGATAATGAGTACCGTCGTCGTTTGAATAATTATAAACCCATTTTCATTTCATTTATTATATTTTAAGGTATTTGTACATACATATAGTACCAATCAACGGATTAAACATTAATATCTAAAATCACCAGTAGTGTTAACACCACTAGTGAGTGAAAAATATTAGTAAAAAAATGGTAGAAATTATTAGTATATGCGATAATAAAAGTTTAAAATCATTATGTTCGAAATAACAACATTCGACGTTCCCACAGCCTCTCGGAATTACCACTAATCTGTCTACAAGGAGATGAAGTAAAGTTGAGACCTCTCCGTTCAGAGACCAGTTCCCAGAAGAGAAACCACTAACTAATAAGTCAAACATACCTAGGTACAGCAAACTGTATTGTACGTAACTTTACGGGTATAATATTCTCCTGTTTTCCCCGAGGGTTGTAACGCATCGAGTTTCACCAGCATTTTGCCTAAGTGTACGTACGAGATTGTTTATAAGACAAGTAAATTATTCCGTTCAAGTTATAATACGTGTAACATTGAATTTGCTCTCTTTCTCGGCCAGTCTTATCCTGAAGCCGCCATAGCTGTATGGGTGCCCGCGTGCATAACCGTTTTGCACCCACAGTAGGTAACCCCAATCCGGATAGTTTCCGGAATTCCTATTTCCTTCCTATCCTACTAATATTATAAATGCGAAAGTTTGTAAGGATGTATGTGTGTTTGTTGCTCTTTCACGCAAAAACTACTGAACGGATTTTCATGAAACTTCGCAGTAATACTTATAGCTTAGACATCGGAATAACATAATTTGTTAAAATTTATAGACATTTTTGAAGGGACTGGTTTCCCGAAGCGAAGCGAGGGCGGATTTACTAGTCAACAATATTTGTTTTGGGTTCCACAATATTTCTTGTACCTATTATATTTGATAAGAAAACATTAATCAGTGACATTTTTACTCGTAACTTACTTTTAACGTAAAGATTCAGGCCGTTAATTAAAACAGACAGACAGAAAGCAGAAAAAGGGTTTCGTTTTTCACCCTTTGGATTCGGAACCCTGAAAAGAAAATTATGAATTATCTGCAACTTGTTATTTAATTCCCTTGCGTGTTGTATTTGTAAACATGAATTGATAAATACCTATCTAATAAAAATAACGGCTGAATCATAATATTATACAACTTTAATATTGTCATTATTTATTTACACGTAAACAAAATTATAATAGAACGTCTGTCTAAAACTGGGTGAAATTAAAATGTTACGATTCCCATTAATATTTTACCATTTCATAACAACCCAGTAACTCTAATTGTGAAATTTATTGTCAATATTTGAGAAAATACGCGCTGATGAACACAGTAATAACATGTTCGATGCCTTTAATACTATATCTATCTAAATCTTTCGTCCGTCTGTACATTATTTTATTGTCATGTCATGATATAAATGGTCGTTTTATGACTTTGTCATTTCATTTTTGTGTATACATATTCCATTTGGCCCGCGTTAATTCAAGCACGGACTCATTGATATCAATAAGAGTTTTACTTGGAAGTAGATGCGTTTAGAAAAATATTGACTACATTTTAGGAAATCACACGGGACTAACTTACTATTCTAGATTTGCAGCTCTTCCACTCGAACGAAGTCGCGCGTACCTACAGCTAGTATATTTACTGAATATTTCGAGTTTTACTTATTAGGTCATAACGCCGAAAGTTTTGCAACAATATATTTCCGTTGTCAGGTGAATTTTATGCGAAGCCATTAGGCACCAATTCATCAATTTTGGCTGCTAAAAGCTTTTTCGTTGCCAGGTGGCTATGGCGATTCACAAATATAGGTATTAATCGTATCTGTTAAAGTCTGTTCGTTCCAGTAATAAATAATCGAGCGTGTTATTGCTTAAGATCTCCTATAACAGAAGTTCCCCATCGAAGGGAGGGAATTCCCCGACCAATATAATATATTTATCAGCGTTTTTCGAAGTGTTTCACAATATTGCACGTAGTTAGGCGTTCTTTATATGCGATTGTGATTTACATTAGACCAATTTTTATGCCACCAAAGTGGTTAACATAATTTCGCAAAGCAAGAAAGAAGCCAAAGCAAGAAGCAACTGTTTCTCAAACTTCCAGCTTACGACAAGTCGTTTGGTAAGCACTGGTTAAGTGAACTAAGAGGATGATAGATATTCTCGTAGCACTTCACTGCTACAACCTCACGGCTGCTACGAGTACTTCATATTCGTGGTAGTGTTTGTATAAATTGTCATTTTGGTGACCAAAAAGCCATAAACGTGTTAAACCGTTTTAATTCCACACTCTGTTTTATTAATGAGCGTTATGTTATTTTATTACCGTAATTTATCATAACACCCGATACTTTACGGGAAAATGAATTTTGGATGTCGTCATAAGCCTAATTGATCTGCTTTATGTGGAGAAAAATTGTCAATTTAGATGTTTAATAATTTTTACTTCCATTGGTTGTGTAGAGGTACGAAAAAAGATAAGAGTTTTACGGGTATACCGATGGGTTCCAAGGTTTCATTTTACATATAGTCTGGTCGTGGCACAGCCTAAATAATAGACAAGAAAATGTCACCTAATCTCACCCGACTCCTAAAGAAAGTTAAAAAAAATCTGAGGCGATAAGACGTATCAAATTGGATTCTGTTTTACTTTGTTAGCACATTGTTAGTACATTTTGAGTTATCTCTAGTTGTCGTAGATTGACTTGGCTCTACTGTATAGATTATCGAACTTATTGGTGCTAAATCGATAGCAAAGTCCTTGAACAGATTTATAAATGAATGTTGTAAAGATTTGCAAATGTATGGAATCAGAATATGGTATTTTATAACCGCTATCAAACGTAATAACGTTATTATATTGTAATGACGTTTACAAGGATTTGGCATCGTAATTCGAAGACAGTTTGTGATATCTCAAATGGTTTTTTGTTTTCTTTCTGTTTGTATTTTTATATCCTGATGACTCATAGAGCAATGTTTACCATGCTGAATTACTTACCGTTCGAAACGTCCTGGGTTCGATTTCCAGCGAGGTGGAAAGAATGATGAGATTATTCTCTGCTCGGTCTGCGTATGGGAGTTCCTTTCTTGCATCTTGTCCATACCACATTTTATCTTCAGAGCAAGCTTGTGTGGGGCTATTAGCTGTATCGTTTTTGTTCAACCCTTAATTACCTATGATAAGAGATCAAAATTTTCATACATTTATTTCTATGCAATTATAAACAAACCCCTTATTTAAGTCAGATAGATTTTTACGCATAAAATTGAATTTGTACGTTATTAGATATTTATTATTAGATACAGCTTTACAGGTAGGTAAGAAAAATATAAAAATTAATCAAAACCTTACATTCTAAATCTTTTACATGAAATTTGAGCTAATGAGTTATTTTTTAATTAAATCTTTTGCATCACAAAGATTGTTGCATACAGAGAACCGATCCGTTTGCGCACATTACCCCAATACAACTTCCTTGTAGCACTGAATAGACTTAACTCAAAAAAACACTGTGGGCTTTCTCCCTTACGGATTGAAGACTTTCGTTTAAGTTGGTCCGATACCGGGTTGTTAAAAATGCGCAGTGCTTTAATCTGTTCGAAGCATTTGTTGGGGGATTCAAGTAGTTGGGTACTGCCCGGCAAGAAATAATGCACATCGGTATTCAGAAAGAGATAGGTAATCGGTTAGTTACGGCTTTGTAGAGCGTTGCCTCTTTCGCACATTGCACTGATAGTGCAGTATCTATTAAGAGCTGATAAAGCACCCTATTAAGTACTTTTAATAATAATTATTATTGATGTTCCATTGGAGGTTTAAACAACTCTTTATATATTTATTTATGAGTGAACGCGACCGTCTTCTTCCGAATTCGAAAGAAAAGTGACAATGACAAGTCAATCGTAAGGACTGTGTAGTAAGTACAACGCTCTACAAAGCCGAAACTAACCGATTATCACTTTCTGAATACCGATGTGCATTATTTCTTGCCGAGTACTGTAATGTGCGCAGTCCCTTAAGATCATTGTTCGACCCGCCAAGGTCGGTCAATATATCGGGGCTAGTTACAGACGAATCGGATACCCAATTAATACCCTACAGGGCTCGTATATCCCAATATCAAATTAAATTTTCATATTTGATCTTTAGAAATATTCATGTTTAATTAAACGAGGTAAGCGTTTAATATCAGTCTACTGTTCCAAATTTCCAATACTCATTTACTTTATTACTTTTTCTGGCTAGGTACCTTTATACTTACTGTTCTATTAGGGGATTCAAAATCAATATAAAGCGTATACATAATTGTGAATTATTTCTTTAGAATCTTATGCTTCTACCTTTTTTTTTGTTATCGAGGGGGAAACCTTCAAAAGGTACCCGGTGCCGTGGGAGCGACACAGGGTTATGTGGGATTTTTACCCACTAAAACCCCCCCGGTGGCCTACCTCAGCGCTTGTGGAGAACTCCGGGATCTCCAAAGGAACACAACCGTAGTCCTCCGAGCGCGGCGCCCTTGGGGCTCTGCTCGCGAGAGACTAAATGCCCCATCGCTAGCCTTCCGTAAAACGGTATGCGGCCACACATACCGTCGTCCTTCCCGGGGTTGCTGATGGAAGGTTCGAGCTCCCACTCTAGCCGCCCACAACCCCGAAAGCCCCCTTTTACTCGCCTCTTACGACAGGCAGGGGATACCGAAGCTCGTATTCTGGTCCCGAGCTACAGGGACACCGGTGGCGCTATGTGCGTCCACCGCGGCGCCGTGCACGGCGCGTCCTTCTCCGGGCAGGATCAGCGCGTTCCCTGGCCCGCTCGGCGTCTTCCTTCGCAGACATTACGTCACTGCAGAAGGTGATCATGCCGTTCCAGGCAGATCCGCGCTGAACCATGCTCCTCACGATGGCAGCAGGCCGGAGGTCTGGTCCCACTTTTTCGACGAGGATCTGCCGCTGCGATTCCCAAGTCGGGCAATACTGCAGCGTATGCTGAGCAGAATACTCGTCGTGCCCACAGTGATGGCACTCGGCCGTCTCTTGCCTACCAATCCTACTCAGGTACTCACCGAAACAACCGTGTCTAAGTAAATAAGTATCTGATGCTTCTACCCAAGGACTCTAAGATGTAAGGACATCTTAATTGTCAACAAGTTTATGAAATATTACTGTTTTTTACAGCGGAACACATCTCCAAGCTTCGCTCCTCACAGTCTCCGATCTCCATCAAAATCCAGAAATGTCCGACCTGGACGACACTGGAACCTCTGAAGTTCAAAGGCTATTGGGACAACCAGGGGAATGCTGTGCTGTCCAACACCGGAACTACAGGTAATCTAATTTTTGGCCTGTAAAATAATGACAGACAGATAGATAACGCACAGCGAAAACTACTGAAATCAAGAAGCTGTGCCATGTATTTTCCTTGGATAGTGTAGTCTAGGGGACCACTAAGAAGGGTTTTTTGGAAGGGGAACGCGAGACAAACTGAAACTTTAATTTTTTTCAGTTTTAGGGTTACTTGAAACTTTGTATATAGTTCTCTTAGGTGACGCAAGTGAGCACAAAGAAGGGATTTTTGGAAATTAACTTAAAATTAATCTTGTACTTTTAAAATTTTAAATGAATTATTTAAGTGAAGCCCCGCTGAAATTCTACTTTTTAAGGAATGTAGTTAAGGTTATATTGACCGTAGTTTTATTGTTCAAGTAAACCAAATGAAATAAATCTCTTCGACATTAAATTAGTAATCCGTCTACGTTTTGCTTCAGGTAAACTACGCCTATAAATATCTTGACGCACGAAACATTGCTACGCATTTAAGGTATATTTCAGTAAGAGAGTAACGGACAGTTAAATGAAAATTACGATAGTCTGGGGCTCAGACTGTCTAACTTTTCGTGACGTATCTATCTATTACTTCAAATATCATTGCCTGAAAGTCCTAACATTCTTCAGCAAAGAACGTAAAGCAAAATCTAGAATTACGATTCCGCGACACAATAGATAAAAAATTTCAAGTGTATCAGCGCACGATATTTTATCTCAAGGTAATCCGTATTTGCTCCTTACATAATCCAGCTGTCAATAGCGTTAGATAGAACACGGAACACCAATTAGATATAACTGTCGTTATCTGTCCTGTCAATGAAGAAAAATGAACTACGGCAGTTTCCGGAACGTGCTGTTATGTAAATATATTATTACTAGCGGACCGCCCGCGGTTTCACCCGCGTGGATCCCGTTCTCGTGGGAATATATGCATGTATTATACATAAAAACCTTCCTCTTGAATCACTCTACCTATTACAAAAAACCGCATCAAAATCCGTTGCGTAATTTTAAAGATTTAAGCATACAGACAAACAGACAAACAAACAGACGGACAAAAATAGCGACTTTGTTTTATACTATGTAGTGATGAAGGACAAAAATATTTCCCTTATTAACTACATTAATATTCTTGATAAATGTTAAGATATATATACGCTGAAGTTCAATAAATTAGTTTGCTTACCATATTTCACTCAAGTTAACTAATTGACACGAAAAATTTAAAACCTAATAGTATGTATAGATGTGTTTTAGCTTTTAGACACTCTACACACGCATGTTACCTTCGCACTAGGATTATCTATATTGTATGGAAAACACAAAAACATATCACTAACACTTAGGTATGTTCGAGAACAAACATTTATCTGCCCGGGCTGAGAATGGAACTCGGGACTTATCGATTTTAAGCCAATCTGTGTGTGATAAAAATGTTTGCGTCGGATATCTAACTGTAACAACGCTGAGGAATCGTCAATTGAAGAATGATTTGTTTACTAATACGTAAAAAAAATTTCGACGTTCTGTCGTAAAAAGGAGGATGGTTGCTAACTAGGCAGATAGCATAAAATGAGAATAATAAATATCCGTTGAATGTTTATGGGTTTGGGTCGCTTTGTCGAAGAGCTAGTAAAACTGCGGGACCCCTCATTCTCATTGTCTGAAAAAGTCCTTTGGTGTCGACAATACACGTGAGTTCACATGACACATAAGCTACGGAGACATAAACATTAGGTGGTTCTGACTGCTTGTTTATCGACAAACACCACGCTTGTATAAAATCTTTTTTTATAATAAAGCAATTAATTTAGTCACTATGCTATTAACTGTTGAGTTTCTGTTAACGGCATCAAATTCCGGAAAGGGTTTCAATATCGGTCGATTTGTTTGGAAGATACCGTTGACGATCAACAGGAAAAAACGGGATATTTCAGAAATGTCCATCAAGGTCAACCAATTTTTTAAATATTTTTAAACCAGTTGAAATAAAACTAGCTTACTACAATCAATGAAAATCAATGAAAACCGCATTCAAATCGATTAAGTCAAGAACATGTAGGATTAATTCCGTTTTAAAATATTAAAACAAATTAGAAAATAGCTTACCCACAATAACAAATAAATACCCTCCATCTAGTACAGACACAGAAATGTTTTCTATATTATGTATTTCTTTTTTGCAGCATACTATACGTTTGAAACAGCAACAAGACCTCGTCTCAACGGCGGGCCACTGATCGGAGAATACATATTCGAGCAGATGCACTTCCATTGGTCCTTCGACGACTACACCGGCTGTGAACACATCGTAGACGGTCAGGGGTACGTCTTGCTTATTAATTAATACCACATGATCGTAGTGTTAATGAACATGACATAGTAACAGATTTAGTGGTAAGACAAGGACTAATAAATTTCTCATACCTCTGTAAACTTAAAACATGCTAATATTATCAATATAATAAACAAAGCAAAAAATAAAAAAGTATCTTTTTCGACGAATTTTTTTTTAAATTTGGATAAAATATTAAGAATACGAATTATTTCCAAGAGATAATTCAAGAAATTTCAAAATCAAATTATACTATTTACAAATAATGAACATAAAATGTATTTGTCACTCATTGCATTCCTATCCTATTCTATGCAATACGCTTATCGTTTTTCTCGTCACGTTCAATAAAATGCTACCAGGCACGTCAAAACACCGTAAAAATTGGGTTCCTTCACAGATACGCAGCGGAATGCCACCTCGTCCACTACAACAGCAAGTATCCGTCGCTGGAAGCGGCGCTGGCGCACCCCGACGGACTGGCCGTGGTGGGCTTCCTCATGGAAGTCGTGGACGCCCCCAACCCACGCTTCGACAAGCTTGTTGAGGGATTCCAGAAAATTAAGAAGAGCGACGAAGCTGTGAAATTGTCTCCTGGTGAGTTCTTATCATAATTATGTTTTAATTTTTAAGTAAAGCTTAAAATTAAAATAGTCAATAGTGTAGATGCTGTAGGTAGATTTTATCAAAATTACCACATATTACCTACATGGCGAAGAAGTTCAATATCGTGAACGCACTAACCATACATAGATTAGGTATACTGCGTTTATTAGTAATTAGTTTATAGTATTAGTCTATTATGTATAAAAGCTAAGCTAAAGACAAAAGTGCTTATTCCATGCTTAAACAAATTTTCTTAAAAACAATTGGTCCAAGTTAGGTCTCTGGTGAAATACAGTAAATTACAATTAATTACAAACTTACTTAATAAGGAACTGTTTGAACTACATCTATAGCTTGAAGAACTTAAAGGAAGTTTCGTCTTACTTTATTATGTTGTTCATTGTTACGCATAATTTGTTTATTAAAACAGTATAGATTGCTTAATTCTGGGGCTAAATCAACACGCATGCTACTTCTTTGTTTCGTCAATAACTCTTAAAACGTTTTGCTACAGAACACATAAAATTACTCCAGTTCGCGCAGTATTTCTTTCAATTTGTAAACTATTTCCTACGTCCCGTTTACGTGAAAATATGTCGTGAACCGAGAACATTTCGTTTCTATTTTCAAATGGTACACTAAAAAAGCATTCGTTCACACGATCTTTTAGTGAATGAATGGTCCGCTTATTTACTTTGTCCTAAGTAACGAGAAACAACAGAAGGAACAATTCGATTACTCCTGAAATACATTGGAGCATTTTAGTTTTGTTGTTGTGTGTATTTACAAAAAAAAATTAAGAGCTCACAGGCCATGCGATTAAAACTTGCGATAGGCATGCGATTTGTGTACATAAAATCTATTTCATTTACATTTTCGTTTAGTATTCCTTTGCAATATAGCAAATAAAATAAAATGAGACCGGTTATTAATTTCTCTCTTTGAGTTTGCATTTCTGATTTCTGTCGAACGTCATTAGATATTAAATATTGAATGTGTTAATTAGCACGATCATTATCCATTACTTAACGGATGAAACACATAAGAGTACCCAGTGTGAAATAGTAATCATTTAATCGGTCTATAAACTAATAAACTTAGATAGTGATTGATTTAGCTTTAGAAATAAGTATGTACCTATACATATCTATAACATTACATTTATATGTAATAATTTTAATACTCAATAGTTCCTCCCCTATACCTACTGTAGTGAAATCACCTGAATATACCTATTACAAAAACATACCAAGAGCTTATCTTTACAAAACAAAACCTCCCAATACTAATATCGGCTTTTACTCTTTTATTTACTTTGGATGGATTGAATATTTTATATCGAAAAATAAAATACTCGTGCACTGTTTTCCAAATCATTTTATTCAATTGATAGTATTTTTTTACCTAAAATTAATAATTTAATGCGTAACAACGGTCCCACCTGATGGTAAGTGATGATGTGCAAGATGATGTTCGCACTAAGTTATAAAACCCTATTCACTCTCGTCTTGAAGACTACCACGTCATACTCGGGCGGGAACACCGTCACAGGCAAGCTATTCCAGTCCTTCGAAGTACGCACAATGAATGACGACGCAAATCCTGTCGTTCGTATTGGCGGGATGTTTACAACATACGACGTTAGGGTGGATGCTCATCAAATTACATGGATGAACATCAACTGTCAATTGTATATTCTCAACGACAGCCTGCTCGCGGGCCATGATATTTTTTTGTCTGGCCTAACCCATTTGGAAGACACTTCTCTCCGAAAAATACCACCCTATTTCCCGCTAAACCTCACAATTTATTGTTCTCGTAACGATATGAAGTTCCTATATTAGAATTTGGTCCCAAAGTTGACGAATTTAAATATAAAGGGTGTAATTGTATTGTATTGCAGAATCCCTCTCCTTCATGAACAGAGATGATCTGAACGTGGGTAACTACGTCACGTACAAGGGATCCCTGACGACGCCACCGTACACCGAGTGTGTGACATGGATCCTGTATGAAAAACCCGTGCAAATTGGCAATGACCAGGTAATTTCAATCACTTACGACTTGACGGTGATTTACGCATTAACGGTGAATTAACCTTAATACTGGAAACAGTTCCTTAAAAACGTTCCAATCAATCCGATCACGTGAAATGGTTACCTCATATCAATTTTTGACACACAAACATATCATTTGAAGTAAATAAGGATCATTGTTCAATTATTCATACAATGTGAGTTGGTATACTAAGGCATAAATGCTATTTTATAGCGACAGTAGAGTTGTCTTTGTGAACATGTATCACGCGATCAATTTGGTTTTATTATCTCAACGTTGGAACATTTTTCAGAAACTTCGTCCAATTATGTTCAGTTATTGCCCAGTGGTTTTGATGATAATCTCTACCTGACTGTGTTGAAATTTTCCATTCCCACGACACACACACGAGCCAAATAATTGCCACTTAGTGAAGAAAAATATTGCGAGGAAATCTTCCCGACTTAAATTATCCTTGATAACTCAATTTAGAATGATCTAAGACTTGAACTTAGCACTGGAATATTTTTTGACGTGACAACGTCTTATAAATTGGTTTGCCGGGAGGCACTTCAAGAAACTGCGTTAGTAAGCTCCGCTCACGTTCCTTGGTAACAGTGTACAGAAAATGGTACAGCGCCATCTATGATTAAGTAGAGTAACTAGTTTGTTACCTCACTTAGTTGTGACTAATGGTTAATGGTCTAACGGTTAGCAGCGCTAGATGGCGGATGGTGTTACAATGTTTTAAATATAATTCTTTGTATACGTTTACCCCATGAAGATACGGGAACGCAGGGTCAACTTCACAAATAACCACAACTGCTTGCAAACCCAAAATAGCAGTTTATTATAAAACCAAAGAAGTCGACACATTGCCCTTTAAAAATTTTTCTCTTATATAAACTCCACGTTACACTCGTTAGCGCGTTTCACAAATTGGTACAATGCCATCTTGTTTACAAGTGAGGAACTATTTAACAAAAATAAAACATTAAACTTAAATTGCTTCCGCCTTCACATGACGGTTAGACAGTATAAATAAATGTTTTAAATTGTTACTATTATTTCATCCTTCTTCCTACTATACGAATGAATATTCACATTAAAATTATTTTACCACTTAAAGTCGTTGTCACGTAAAACTTTCGCCCGTATACCGACGTTACAGGCAACCAATTTTTATATTAAATTTTTTTTCGATGAAAATAGCCATCAAAAACTACTTAACACTAAATGATCAGGCTCCATCCTGATCCCAACACAATCTCCCGTAATCCTGGATCGGAGAATCGGAGAAAAGAGAATTCCGTTAAATACCACAAAGTTTACTCGAATAAAGTTGGGTAGAATTTAATAATGATAAGTACCTAATAAATTAAAGAATTAAAGAATTTTTATTTGTCCAAAAAATGTTACATAATTACATGTTGTTGGGACCCACCTTTTAAGCATCAGCAATGCCTGTGTTAGGGGGTTCCAAATTTAAATTCCATTTGGTGTAGATTGATGACTCCATAAGTAATCTTGCTTACATTATTCCCGTCTCTAGTAGTAACCACAGACAGTCACGTGACCTGTTTTTTTTTTCATTTATATCACCTTTAATTTTTTCCTCTTTTATTTCATATCAAAATACACAATTATAATGAAAGTTTACCTAAACACCCCTAAACACCGTTATATACCTAATATTAAGGTAAATGTTGCATTCAATATTTACGCATCGAAAATTCTGCGCAGAAACCCTCGTTTTGGAAGTAGGTACAGTATTACGAGAAGTTGCGTAAGACTCGTTAATTTTCACTGAGCTTGCGGGAATGAACATCTTACCCTCCTTACTACTAGGACCTTAGGAATAGGGAAACAACCTCGCTTTGCTTACGTAAACAAAAAAATAAACATGTTTAAAATGGTTTTTTAATGAACACATAACACAACAACAATTTTATTTTACCCCAAGCCTAATGGGTACCAGTGAAAATGCATGAAGTCGTTTCCAATATAAAAAAATTAAATTAAAAATTTAAAAAACCCCCGACACAAACATTTAAAAAGTAAAAAATAATATCTCTAAAAATAATACGTCGCGTTGGGGGACCGCTCCTAACTACTCATTATCTACGATTTTTTTCATAAGTATCACATGCCTACCTACTTAGTCCTTTACCCAAGACTTATCATATTTTATCAATATTTTATCAATATTTTTTTGTGTTAAAGTTAGAAGTAAATGGAGCGGTCCCCCAACGCGACGTATTATTTTTAGAGATATTATTTTTTACTTTTTAAATGTTTGTGTCGGGGGTTTTTTAAATTTTTAATTTAATTTTTATTTTATACTTTTTATAGGTAAGAATATTCTCGATTAAGTCATAAATATTCTCTTACTGTGCCCTTTCATTTGAGACCCCACACGAGTATACTTGCATACATTCGGCTATTCTTCCCCGCTTTTACCCCCCATAACTTTTAAACGGCTCAACCGATTTTCATAAAACATATTTTAAAATATGCGCCCGTAAGTTCCCTTTAATACAAAAAAAACTAAATTGAAATCGCTTCATCCGTTTGGGAGCTATGATGCCACAAAGAGACAGAATGAAAATTCTTCCCCCCTTTCAGCCCCAATAACTTTTAAACGGCTCAACCGATTTTCATCAAACATATCTAAAAATACGCGCCCGTAAGTCCCCTTTAATACAAAGAAAACTAAATTGAAATCGCTTCATCCGTTCGGGAGCTATGATGCCACAAAGAGACAGAATGAAAATTCTTCCCCCCTTTCAGCCCCAATAACTTTTAAACGGCTCAACCGATTTTCATCAAACATATCTAAAAACACGCGCCCGTAAGTCCCCTTTAATACAAAGAAAACTAAATTGAAATCGCTTCATCCGTTCGGGAGCTATGATGCCACAGACAGACAGACAGACACACAGACACACACACACACAGACACGTCAAACTTATAACACCCCTCTTTTTGCGTCGGGGGTTAACAAAAAGGCATGCACCGACAAATTGACAATGATAAAAAAATATCTTTATGGGATTTATTTCTACTATATAAGTAGTAACCGAATAATGTTATCAAATATCCTTCATAGACAGACACTGATTAATTACAGTTTTATACATATAGATGGAAGCGACATTAATGTACCTTTGGGGTGCTTTGGGTTTACAATACAAGACGTCAGCCTCTTAGATAGGTAGTGTTTAGTACAAACTCAGATTATAGAACCAAAAGGCAGATGTAGTCGTTCTAGTATAAAGTGAAGCTACCAAAGCAAATACAAAATAAAAAGCTAATACAATCTCGTGTCAGTACTACGGAAAGCGTCAAATAGCATAAACGTCGCAAGTGTCAAATTTTTTAAAATAATTTTATCAGTTATAATGCCGTCTTGCATTATTAAATTCTCTAAAAGTTGTTCGCAAAAACAAAGAAAAGAAGATGGAATATCTTTTCACAGGTAATTGTTCATTATTTTATTATTTATTTATAATAATATTTTTTCGGTTCGCTCGGAACACAAAACCTCAACAATCATTCATTTGTACACCAGTTTAAATGAAAATCGGTTACCCTAAATTTGGGGAAATATGCATGGACTATTTGGACATTGGTCGATTTATAAATTTATATCGAAAAAAAATATTTTGAAAGTAAATAGTTTTATTTATTTAAACCTAAAAGTCAGGCAATACAGCCAATAAAATTAGCATTCTAACTGCTGAAAATGTCACGTGTGCCAATAATATGTATGATAAATATTATATAATATTTTAGTTTCTGCTTAGCCTACTAATAACTATAATTTTTGCAGATTTCCGACAGATGCTGTAACAAGAGAAAAATGGGTTCATATTATTCGGAAAAGCAGGCAAGATATTAATTGGCTAATTAATTTTGCGTGGTTCGCTCATTACATTTTAGTGAGGATGACGTGTACCTATCTCACTAAAAAAGGACATTGGTTGATTAAAAAATCATCAAAACCGAATTTTTGTTATAATAAATAAGTATATTGATATTTTGATGTTTTTTTTTTGATAAAAATATCTACCCAAAGAGACAAAAATCCATAGGTTAATTAAAACAATTAAACATATTTAAAATATTAAATTAAATAGGTATATTAAAAGAACATTTACACATAATTATTATAATATAATACTTTTTGATAACTAGTGATATGGCTACAACCCATTAATGTCCCACTACTGAGGGTCTCTCCTCATTATTAAGGAGGCCTAAAGCATACTCCACCACGCTGCTCCAGTGCGGATTGGTGGAGGGGTTAGTGGCCAACACATTGTCGAAAGTTTTCAAGCCGCCCGAAGGCCTCCGACACGGCTTAACGACTGCTATCTATCGATGAAATTATTATCAGAAGAAATTAAAATCAATTATTATTATTACATACAATAAAACTTTAATTTTTTGTCTGTTCTTCTGTGCATTTGTTCCGCCTAATCTCAGGAACGGCTTAACAAATTTAGATACAGTTTTCACTGACGTATTCAAATGAGCTTGGGTTAACATTTAGTTAGAATCGGTACACAAATAAGAAATCACGTCAATTTAAATAATACCAACCCTCATTTGTCGATTATGGGCTTACCGAAGCGAAACAAGGGCGTTCACTAGTAATAAATAATTTGCCAATTTAATTGTGCATAATGTTTTAAGCTGAAAATATGGCGAACAATGTTTACAAAATTGCGGGAGATTATGACTTTCACTTGGCAACCTCACACACACAAAGAATTACGTATCCATACGGTGCAATTGCTAGTTGACATTAAGGTTGTCATGCACACATAGGGAAAAAGCGGCTTCACATTATTCGTCGCTTTTCTTTGCGAATGTTCTATCTGCCTTTTGGTTCTATAATCTGAGAGTACAAATAAAATGAAACTGCCCTTGAGGGAGTTGGAGAACTGCCAAATGTGTTTGGTAAATAAACTTAATGTTACTTTCTGACGTCATTGGTTAAATACGATGTAAATTAATAAATTCGAAGAAAGAATTTCTTCACAACTTTTTGTAATCGCTGTGACCAATTATGAGATGACACTTGGATAATTACTCCAAGGGAAACAATACCATTAGCCTTCTATATCCTTATAGCTAAGGTTCCTCAGAAACTGAAGAGCCCTTGAAGGTCCTTCCGTCCTATGGATTTAAGAAGTAATGGGCAAACCCCTGATTTGAATAATGTGCATCGTAACGACCGCAAAGTTACTTTGAATAAAATATTTTACTTTGGTAACGCAGGGATTTTATACCTCTGCTAAAAATAAGTGTTGAGCAATACTGTTAAACGAATGTAACGGAGGATTTTTATGCCTGTGCTATACCAACTGTGAGGAGCAATGACTGAAGGAGGTGGTGATATGAGATGTGCTGAAGCGAGGGCAGTTTTGGCATACTGGTGTTGCCAGATGTGGAGTGGAGAGGTGTTCGTATAAAAGGGCAAAATAATACGACTCGTGTTACAACTTCAGTTACAATTTATTGAATGATGAAAGTATTGACAACAAGAAATCTTCCTTTGCTGTCGTCGTTCCATTTTCAAATAGGTACCGGCCAGGTCGCTGGCCAGTAACATTTTAATAGAAAACCTGAAAAGAAAGATCTGACTCCTCTCCTCTCCTCACTCCTCTCCTCTCCACTAAAACACTACTCTGCTCAAAAGCACCGCTCCTCTCAATAGCACCTCTCCACTCCACATCTGGCAACACCAGTATGCCAAAACTGCCCTCGCTTCAGCACAACTCATATCACCACCTCCTGCAGTCATTGCTCCTCACAGTTGTCATAGCACAGGCATAAAATTCCTCCGTTACAATGGAATGAGCTTCCTTCTGAGGTATTCCCGGAGCGCTATGACATGGGGTTCTTCAAGAAAGGTGTAAAAAGAGCTCTTCTTCAGGGCCAACGTTGCACAGGTGACTTTTCTAGTGTTGCTCGAGTCTATAGGCGACGGTGACCACTTACCATCAGGTGGTTTGTCTGCTTTTTCGTCAGTCCTTCACGCTGAAAAAACTTAATCTAGCCCCTATTTTCTCCACAGTTAAACTTGCTGAGGCAGCTGGAAGGAAAGGACAGCTCACTCATCGACAGAAACGTGCGACCCACACAAAAGTACCCCCCTGGCCACTCAGTCATCTACGTACAACAAGCGAAATCAAAATTATAACCTAAAAGATAAAACTTCTGCATAACCGTGTAGATTTTCTCTGTAATAATGTTCAAATTATAAATTATGACTGAATAAAAATTTTTATTTATTGTATGATTGTCTTTTAATTGATTTGTGGCATATCATTTTATTAATTTGTACGAGTACAAGTCGTTAGCATTATTATGAATAAATTAATCATGTTTATTAAATTATATTTGTATTTATTACTATTATGTTATTTTAATAATAATAAAAATAAAAATTATATAACTTTGCAATTTATATAAACCGTAAAGAAATTAAAAGATTTTAATAATGTTTAAGCAATTTTTTATGTTAGCAAGGCAGTTACAAAAGAAAATATTTCTGAATATGTTTTTCAGCCTTATCGCAGTCCTTTTATTTATCCATTATACATTACGTACGACAAAAATCGAATTCTATCCATCTATTAAGATCTAGACTACTTAAAACTCCAGCACATAATTCTATAGTATTTGCGACGTGCATATATGCTCGAATATAAAATATATTTCTGTTCGTATCTATTGTCAAGGAATCTGTCGCCGTTCGAGCTGAAGATTGTATTGTTATCTTAGACACTGTCTCCGTGTTTTCAGTCTGCTGAACATCAGAATCGATTGTTTCAAATAATTGTGAATAGTCCTCATCAAATCTATCAGCCATTTGGCCAAGAAATATTTTAACAGCCCTGTATTTCTGCTTCAATAAATCTTCCCCTTCATACCAAGGCTTAAGCAAATTTGCGTGTGACGTTTTTAAAATTTCATAATATTTCATCCTATCGTCATACTGTTTTTCCATCATTTTTTCCCTCCAACTAGTTATAGAGAGATCCCAAGTTTCGCCAGGAACCATTTCCGCGTAAACCTCTTTCATTTTCGCAACTTCCGTCTGATGATAGAAACAAACGGGGTTTTTCATAACAAACATTTCAGCCTCCACGAAAAGATGTTTATATGGATACGTTTGTGGTTTTACAGTAGTCGCCTTTTCTATGGCATCATTAATTATACCTCTTGCTATATTTTTCAAAGCTTTTCTGTTAATTCTACCTTTGATAAACTCTACTTTACACTTGGCCCTTTCAATATTTTCCACAGCATCGCCTTGAAGATTGACAATTATTTTATCTCCTAACGTGTCAAAAAAACAAATATTACACGTGTTAAACTCCCAGCTCTCACTGTATATACCAGGCTTGCTTGAGATGAACGTAAATACTACTTCTGTGCTCTGACCGGGAGATAACACATCTTCGTTCTTATTAAAATAGAATACTTGTTCGTAAATGTCTTCAGGTATGAACGGAATTGCTCGTTTTATTTTTTTCCAACAAAACCGAATTGTAACAGTTCCAACATTTTGTAGAAAAATCTTACTTCTTCCCACTCTGTTAACTGGAGCGTTAAAATAAAAAGACCAATTAGTGCATTGTTCATGCCAAGGTTCCTTTTGCATTTGTCTTAAATAAGACAAATTTTGTCCTTGTACATTTTTAAAGAACACTGTGTTGTTTATTCTCAAAGCAAAAATAGAATCCAATATGTGCGGGTCATCTATAACTTCAGATATTTTTATATCAGGGAGTGGAGGCATCTTTTTAGGTGGGGATTTAGGTTTATTGCCTTTTATCATTAAACCACGGATATCTGGTCTGAAAGTAAAATCTACATACGTTACTATAATAAAATTGCTGTATTAAAAACTTATGAAAGTTGAATTTAGGCGTTTACATTACCTATGTGGATCTATTTTCTTTATTGATTCTTTCAAATCACTTTCACGTTTAGCTCTATAATCTATATAGGCACCATCGAGTTGAGGGCATGGTTTTCGTTTGGCGGTTCCAAAGATACCTTTTTCTGTTTCTTGTATGTACTCAGGTACTCCAACATGTTCAATAACTCTTGGACGGCCTTTTTCAGCACGAGTTCTATGGATTTCATATACGGGATCATTATAACACTGTTGTTTTAACCTTTGCGGTTGCTCCCATAGCAAACCGCGTATGGTAGGCTTCTTTTCTATCTGAGCATGTTCTAAAACAATCTTTCTTTCTTTGTCCTGTCTTATATTTTCCAAAAGATTCATAGTTAGGTCTGCCGGTACGCGATCAGTTTTCTCAGCTAACTTGGTTGTTTCTTCTTTTCGTATTTGAATCCATTTTTCCCATAGGAGTAATTCTCTGTCTGGAGTTATTGAATCTTTCTCAATCATTTCTTGTTTCTCTTCTAACTCCATAATATACCTATATTACGTGTATTAAGTGTAATTATTTCTTTTCACGTATAATGAAAGTATAGATTATTTTATTAAACTAAAATAATATTGACATTAGCAATACACTCACTTGATTTTTTAAATGTGTTATAATCATAAGTTATCTTGACCTGTGATCTTGACATAATGTTGACTAATGTAAGCATTGATCTATAAGGACATTCCTATCTCTATGAATGTAAGCTGAAATGGAACAATAAAGATATTAAACCTTCAGTGTTATGGATAAAATATTGTACAGTCTAATAATTACTAAAATAGGTATAGGTATGTTGGACAAGTGGCATATTAATACGTCCATCTAAACCTTATCTAAACCAATCTTTGACACTATGAATGGATATTTTAATTTTTACGCTTTGTCATATTTGTTGACCCAATTTTTTTTATTTATTCTACTTCGGTACTAAGTTTTAGGTATTTTTAATCTAGTTTATTTTGGAACTCTATTGTACACTTATGACTTTGTCATAATAAAGTAAATAAATATGGTTTAAGTACATTTATAATCAAAATTCTAGTGATATCAAATAAAAATGCAAATTACTGCTACAGCTCAGACAGGTAAAACTAAACTAACATTTAATACTTAAACCATAAATAATATATTGAAGTTAATTCGATATGATATGTGGACCCTGAAAACTGATACGTAGGGACCCAGCCTATGTAAAGCAAGGAGTTCCATGGTCCATGGTATTTCCAGCGGGTACAGACTTCTTTATTCCTATTTTTAATAATCAGAACAAAAAAAAACACGCAGACAAACCTAATTAGACGCTGTCGGCCATGTATATAGGTATCAGTAACACTAAAAAATTACTGATGCATTGTCGGCAAAAACAGAATTAAAGGGTAAAGATGCTGGTCCATAAGCACCGAGCGGAACCACGACAAACGGTTTGGAAGCTGGCACAAGGAAGGCCATAGTAGCTAGCTAATTGGGCTTTAGCTTTAGCCAAGTAGGACCGGCTTCTGCATCTTATTTTAGGACGCCATAATACGGCCATAATAATGACTCCGATAAATATTCTCACCCGCATTACAATTGGTGTGATTTTGTGCATCAATGAAACCATTGATACAGGGAATGCCAGTCCACAAATGTAAACACATTTGTTCAAATGTTTCAAAATATAATTATACATTTATAATTTTAGAAGAGGAAGCAGCACCACCTAAAGAAGAAAATAAAGCTATACCCGCTTTTGGTACTTTAGAATGGATCCAATATCTGAGCGAATCCGAGGGGCATCTTCCAACACCAATAGATGTCTCAATTACGGGTTCTATTAAGTATTATTGCCCTGAACTGATATGGTACAATTTTGATGTATTTCCTCATAAAATCAAAATGACTAACACGGGATACACGTGTGAGTATTAGATTTATTAAACACATTTATTAGTACCTACGATCGTTATTCGGAAAATCAGAAGAATGATTATAACAAACGGCTATTGCTTAACGTCCGACATTTTATCATTAATACCGTTTTCACTTTGTCCATTATGTTCGTACTGATTGGTACCTACACGTCACAAGTCACAACATGATTGCTCAATTATTTTCGTTTCATTTTCTTATTACACCACAAAATAATAAATGGGTCTTTTATTTATTCGACTTAATAATAAGCTTCACGTTTCCAGTATTGATCGGTGCGAAATGGAGAACAGAGAGGCCTTACTTAGAAGGTGGTCCATTTTTAGAAAAGCACGTACTATCCCAAATACATTTTCACTGGGGCGCAGATATGATGGAAGGAAGCGACCATACCGTAGACAAGAGGCGATACCCCGGAGAAATGCAGGTGAAATAGTTAGAGATACAGTTTGTACCTAAAATTGAACGGTTAGATACTAACCTATCATGCGACTTAAACTGTATAGATGATGTACCAGATTATACCTAGGTGTTAAAATTGGCTTAATATATATTAAGACTTCATTAATATTTGCTTCTTTAAAAGATATATATTATTTGCTTCTTTGTCTATGGAATTTTTGCACCAAAACTAGCTGTCCCCGCGCGGCCAAAAAATATATATTTTAGTTTACCCCCGTAGAACGGAATTTCCAAAAATCCTCTCTTAGTGCTACCCTACACTGTGGGGTAGGACAGTGTAGGGCCTACACTACTCAAGGAATATACACGCCAAACAGCTTCTTGCGCTCAGTAGTTTCGGCTGTACCTTCGTTGTCTGTCAGTCAGTCAATCAGTAGGTAGGTAGTAGGTACCTAACCGAAGTGTTTGAGTTGATACAACGCATAGCCGAAACTACTGAACGCAAAAAGTTGTATTTTGACATGCATGTTCCTTGGTCCTTGGGGAGTGTAGGAGAGCACTAAGAGAGGGTTTTTGAATTCCCCCTTCCCCCCGAAAGGGTTAAAAAGGTGGACTAATTGAAAAAAAAACCTACGCGAGCGAAGCCGTGGGGGGAATGCTAGTCGTTTTATAAAGATGAAATAATACGTGTTTTTGGCAACACATACATAATTATGTTAAGTAGATACCTATACAGTTACCTAATTAGTCCATTTTTGCCAGAATACCACAAGGTTAATTCTTAATTATTTTTTATAAAATTTATTAAGCGACAAGATTCATTTCTAACGGTTTCTGTCAGACTCATAAAATGTAGGGTGAGTCACGTTTCTGGAAAAAGACGCCCAACTTTGTCGTAATGAATTAGGAGAAACACGATACGAATATCAATGATACACCTATTTTTATAAATCCTTTCACTGAAGGGTCGTTCGCAGTTTTTCAAGTGTAAAGGGTATAAACATTTTGATATAAAAGCAGACAATTCTGTTAGCATTACTATGGAATTATCGTGTGGCTTTTATGCTGCTCCAGTCACTCCAGTGAGGTGTAGTGGTGGAGAGGTTAGAAGCCAACTCAATTGTCAGAAATGATATTGCTGCCAAAAGGCCTTCGACATGGCTTAACGACTGCGATCTATCAGAACAACCGGGACCGATGGATTTACGTGTCTTCTGAGACAGAAGCGCTCAAGAAATAGGGCACAATCCATTAGGTACACTGCTCGAGTGCAATTAACGCAGAAATGGTCAACGACTGATAATTTTTTGAAATTTTAGGTCACATTTTTTAGATCAGAGTACATGACACAAGAGGAGGCATTGAAGCATCCAGATGGAGTGGTTATGGTGTGCTATTTAATCAAGGTAGGCATACTTTATTCATTTGCATCAAGACCCATAAAACCAGTTTTTTACTTGATTCGCGAATCCACTTTTCCCGTCCCGACGGAGTTTTGAAGGCCAACTTTCTGTCTGTCTATCATAGTTATTTGTGTACAATCCGCGATGAGTTAAGTTTAAAATCATATTATGGTTTTCAAAAGTAGGTAATTCATGGATACATAATAAAAAAATCACGAAAAAATAACTGATATGTCAAAAGACCACAATTTGAAACCATTTCATTTGTAGTACGGTGTAAACCCAGATGATCGACTGAGCTGGGTAATCGAGGGTTTCCCCAGGGTACAAGAGGCACAGACCCACACCCGTATCGGACCCTACCCGATGTCTCGTCTCCTGCCAATGTTCTACGAGGACTACTTTCTGTATTGGGGCAAGCTCACCAACGTCGATGGAACGAGCTTCGTGGTTCGATGGCTTGTGCCCCGGGTCACGCTGTTTGCGTCTTTAGAACAGGTAGGTAATAGTAAAACATAGGGGTTATTTAAGTCATTACAAATAGTTAATTACAAAAGGAACCTAAGGGCAAGTAGACGAGATAGTTCTTAGTAGTAAAATAATCCTCTTAAACATATTGCAGTGAAACTCTAAGTTAGATTTGCAAGTGTCGCAAGCTATATGTGGTAATCCACTGATTAGAAAATAGGCATTAGCGAGCATTAGCACGCTTTTAAATGCGCATTTAATTTTAACTACGGGAAGTCTTTTTTAAGTGGTCCATAACGAAGATTTTAAAAGCTTTAAGACTTACAATGGACGCATCGAAAGTCTTAAAACTGTTAAACAGTATTAGTTGCTGTAAGCAATTGCCCGAGAGTACCTATTTCTTGTTAATGCGCTATTCCATTCCCAGTTTCTGGGTCCGGGTTTAAATCCTTTTCACCGTGGGTAATAAACGAGCTTCATTAATCAAACTGTTTAAACTATCAGTTCTATGCCTACATACCTATACAATACATAGTTTGGACCTTACTTTCCCTAAACTACACTACAGTGCTGAGTGTAGATACATACATATGTAGGTAGGTACCTACCTATTTACCTACCTGTGCCTTCAGTTGGTTAGTTGATAGTGTGGTTAATTGTGGTACCCACAAACGAAAATGTGGGATTATTTTAATAAATTTATTGATATATAACACAATCTAATTGCACCTAATAACAAACACCCTAAAAAACACCCTAACTCATACTCAAAAACAAAAATTCAAGAGATCGTGTTTGTAATAATTTAACCGTTTAAGTAGATAAAAATAGTTAAATTTAAATAAGATGGAGGTATGACTGCGAGAACTCAATCATCAATAATTTATAATTCTATTTAATCAATCATTCCAACGATGTGTTAACCCCAACGTTGATGCTTTATTATTCGCAAAGTACCTACTTAGGTAGGTATACAAAGTTATGAATATTATAATTACGATTCGGGCTGACGTCACATAGGTATCTCGCAAATCGTAAATTTGAAAATATGAATTATGCAAGGGGACATAAATTTTTGCGCTAAATAAAATGCAAGTTTCTACCTTAAGGAGTAAGTAGCATGAAATTACATTTTGTTAATGGAAAAAAAGCTTTGATACATCATCTGTATCACTGTCGCATAGCTGGGCACAGGTCTCCCCTTACCTACCACGAGCGAAGCTTTTAATGCAATATTTGGACTTATAAGGTAATAGATTTTATTATCGATTTAATTAATAATACACATATTGAGCCACTAAACCCGACTATACAAACCTAGGGCAATTATACGGCTTTATAAGGGGGCACAAAGCTGGGAAGAATCAAGTTTCATCCGCATACAAAATGCACTTGAAATGAAAGGCGGAGCGGATCCGCCTTTCAAATGCATGCTAAGTTCCCACGTTCCTACTTTAAGTAAATACCTACCTACTTCACTTCAAGCTATTAAAATTTAATCTTCATCAACAGATGAAAGAATTTCGAAAACTTTGGGATCCCTGGGACGAGCCCAATCTCCGCAACTATCGTGAACTCCAAGACCGTGAAGACAGGCATGTCCTTTTCATCAGTCCGCATTGGAGTCAATACAACTCCTTGCTACCTATTCCTAGGATCCCAGAACCCTCGATATCTGTTCTATCGCCAGCTTATCAGGCTAATCTCTGGATGTTGCCACCGCAAAACGCTTACATGCTTCCCGCAGAAAATGAAGAGCAGAAAGAAGAGAAAAAATAAAAGCTTTAAGAAGTTCAGTTCGAGAAACACAGAACGACACTCCAAATAATTCAATTCTGGATTGGTAGTACTTAGGTAATTAATTAATATTCTTTATCTTCATCCTTAGGTAAATACCTAAGTAATTTCCATTTATGTTTCAGGCAATTTAATATTAAACATTATGTATGTTTCTACATTTAGGAAGTGACAATAATGTACTTAACGTTACTCTTGTCATTATCAGTATGTTTACGTAAAATAAGCACATCATCAATTCCAAATTATTTAAATAATCTATTAGGGAGGCAATAGACGTCCGATTTTTCTCTCCGATAGTGTGATCCGATAGTCTGATCAGACAATCAAAAAGTTGTGCGGGAAACGTACCCTTGGTACCCTTAGAGCTCTTGTACATGGCACGTTTTTTTGACCGTACGGCGTGTTTGCCGTGCCGTAAAAAAAACGTGCTAGCGTGTACATGGCACGGCAAAGCTAACGGGCAAGACAACGGCCAGGTGCCGCTCACTTGGGATCTTTCATGAACTAATGTAATTAACAATATTCGTTATTTATGTTCATTTTACTAAGACAGAAATCAATTCAGTCAAAAATTAACTACTAGTTGCATCTATTTCTTTCTTATTTATGTAACTTGTCTTTCAAGCTCTTAATAGTATGTTTAAGTTTTCGTTGATTTCCAATTTTTTTTGGTGTGTATACTGTATACCTCTACCCCTTCTATTTGTATTTCTTTCCTAAATCTTACGTTGCCTGGAAGAAATCGCTATATAGCGATAAGGCCGCCTTTTGTGTTGTGTTGTTTGTACCCATGTATTCTGGTATACAAACAATAAAGTGTATAACAGTATAAATAAATTAAAAATAAATAGAAGTCAGTTAAAAACAGTGTAGCCAGCCGGTCACTAAACCGTGAAAATGTCCGGCGTCGTCGACACACTCACGAAGACTGCCATACAACACTGATGAAAATCACGCCGTGCGTAGACGCGGCTCGCCGAGGGGGACGCACGGTGCATACGGCGGCGGCGCCGTGCCGTAATGCAGCCGCGACCGTCTACAAGCTCTCATAGTAATCCATACAACACTGACAACCGCGCCTACACACGGCGAATTTACCGTAGATTTTTACGCCGAAAAAACGTGTGTCTACAAGAGGCCTTATCGCTTCCCTCGCAATCAAATCATTGGCTCAAGTCAAAGCGATGCAGAATTATTTTACAAGTTTACAAGTGACCGATGTGCGCTAACCTTGAACAGATAAAATATTAAAATCGTTGAATTACCTCTATAATATCTGTGGTACTCATAGTCAAAGCACGTCAAAGAGACAGGAAATTCAAACTTCAAAGTCATAAAGTGAAAGTGACAATAACAGCTGTCATTAACTGATCAGCTGGTCTTTGGGCTGCTGGCTGAACCGCTGAAGTGAAAACTGAAAATGCTGAAATCAGTCAACAAGAATTAACGTAACCTAGCTACGCGCCAGTTTTGTATTAGATTTTCAAAAAATGTTACGAAATATACTTCGTACCAGTCGGTGGCTGGCACAACGACAAATCAATAGAAGTGCCCCGGTCATTGTAAGACAGTGTTTACTATTGAAATCTTCGAAAAGTGGCAATTTGGAACATTATACTCGTAGTTATTCTACCGTGTCTGATAGTACGCAGTCCTCGGAGCATGTAGACCAGGCAGTGTATGAAGAAATATGCAATGAAACATTAGAGTCTTTGTGTGATTATTTTGAGGAAATCATCGACCAGGCAGCGAATTTAAAAGGTGCCGATGTTATGTACAGTGTAAGTAGTCGAATGTTAATCTCCTTCATTACAAATTCAGATCATTTCGCACTTTTATGAGACTTATCAGTCCCATATTGCATATGCATGTTATATAAGCCACAAAAAAATTTGCAGCCCATGTATAATCCAAACTAATATTATACTTAAATGCGAAAGTAACTTTGTCTGTTTGTGTCCTATCAAAAATAATTCATCTAACTACCATCTGCACCATGAAAACTTCTATAATCTAATTGTACTTAGGACAAGTTATTACTTCAATGTAATCATATTTTTTTAATTTGCAGGATGGTGTTTTAACAGTAGCCTTAGGATCACAGTATGGAACATACGTAATAAATAGACAGACACCGAACAAGCAAATCTGGCTCAGTTCACCCATCTCAGGACCAAAACGTTATGACCTAGTGCTAAAGAACGGAGGGTACTGGGTCTACAAACACGACGGTGTTACGTTACACCAACTACTACAGAACGAAGTTTCAAAAATTGTACAAAACGTAGATTTTAAAAACTGTGCTCATAGCTTTCTGTAAATCTCTGTAGGATATATATTATAGGTTGTTATTTTTTTTTATTTGGTTTTATTTTATATCCCACGATGGAGGTTATCGAAGATGGCAATATTATGGATCGTATCCCTATTCTGTTACAAAGGGATTTAGAGTATTATCAGGTAATAAATTTGACAATAATATTTGTTTGTAAAAAAATTAATTTTACTCTTAACATTTTAATATAACATGTTTTTATTGCATTAAAATATTTTAATGTGATTGAGATATATGTACTTAAATTTCTTTAATAATAATTTATTTTCAGAGTAATCAAACAGTTCTATCAGAAAAAATATGTAGCGGAGTAGTCGGTGGAAGGTTGGATTTCCCAAGAAATGCATCTTTTGCCTCTGTCAAGATTGTTCACTGGCTGGAAGATGAGTTCTCCATAGCATTCAAGTATGTTAATTCCCCCTACGCAATGGGATTTACTTAGTTGATTGTAGTTGAATGCATTTACCAAATTAAATGCTGTTGTTGTTTTGTTTTAAAGCTGACCTGGTTAAGATGATTTTAGCTATAAATTATGAAGATCTGTTCAAGCATTAGATGATTATCCAATTAATTAGATGAGATTTTTGTGCACAGCATAGCCACATTGATAATGATGCTAATGGCCACACTTGCACTATGATTGCACCAAGATAAAGATAATTTTTTTATACCAATTTCATTGATTTATACATATTCATGTATACCCTCTCAAGCAGATAACAATATTATGTATGGGTATTTGGTTAAGTGTTTTGAAATAAATAATTCAACACATTTTAAAAGAAATGTGGTTTTACACAAATCATTTTGTTGTTTTGTCTTCATTGCAGTTCAACTTAGTTTGTATAAAATTTATCTAAGAATTACATTAAGTAAATGACAAATTGTGGATTAAACCACTATTTTGTGGATTGAATTATAGAAATAAGCTACAGATTTTCAGCGAAAAACCGTTCGCTGCGTAGTTCGGACACGAAATAATTTAATCATGCATTTCCACAGGCAAGGTTCTGGTATGTTTGTGACTCTGGAGGAAGAGAAAGTGGACGGCGGGGTAGCGAAGACCTCAGACCCTGACAAGTTTGTCCAGTTGGCCATAAAGTCCAGTGATTCACTTTTAGGTAAAACCCTATTTCTTTTACTTTTATATGTAAACTATTTATCCGTCCGCGGCTTGCCTCGCGTAGAATAAGTTTTTTTCATTTTCAACCTCTTAGGGGTGCTTTTGAAAAACAGAAGTAGCGTATGTGTGAGCCTGGTTCTTCAACCCTTTCATATAAATCTGGCCAATGGTTTATCTATTGAAGTATATTATAATATTAGTATGTATAACAGACAGAAAAGTGGGCGAACTATCTTTATATACTGTGGTATGTCAATCTTAAGTCTGTGGTATATCAATCACCATTTTCTTTGGATATCAGTCAAAAGCCCTACCTACTATACTGCTATACCTACTGACTTAAATGTATAAAAATGAAATATTGGGACTGTTCAAGTCAATTCTAAAGGTTGCAAGCCTCTGATATACATACATACGTTTTATTTTCCATATTACAGAGCACCTCCACATGTTAGCGCAAGAAGCATTAGACCACGCGGACTTGCCAGTGCTCACCGCGACGCTGGGCGCCGCTGCCTTGCTCAAGAACAGCTTGTATTTCTACGTGCAGCATTTGGAGGATACTGGCAACACTGAGAGGCATTCGCAGTTGCAGGTAGAGTATCGTTTTTTTTTAAATATATTTAAAATTTTTACATCATACAAAGTACAGAAACAAGGTAGAGTTAATGCTTAATGCATTCTCTCCCAGTTAATAACGATATGGTAAAGTAAATTTATCAGACGGTACAATCGTTTGTTTGGTGAAATTTAGTTACTCCGCCAAAATTACTTCATCCATCCTTCAGCCTTTGTGTATCTACCGCTGATCATAGACGTCCTCTAAGTTACGCCACTTTCGCCGGTTCTGAACCTTTTTATACCCATTAATTTCACCACTACCCAGGCATGCTACAAACGCTACGTGACGATGTCAGAAGCGGTAGGCGAGAGAGTGCTGGATCTACACAACCGGGTGCTATCCCTGTACATCCTGCAGGACTCGGGCGGCCGGCCCATCGACGAGCAGGGGCGGTGTGTGCCCGATACCGGCACGCCGTCTGTGCAGGGCTGGTGGCTGTATATGAACGGTTGGTGGTATTTGGTATTAGAGCGGTAGGCGAGAGAGTGCTGGATCTACACAACCGGGTGCTCTCCCTGTACATCCTGCAGGACTCGGGCGGCCGGCCCATCGACGAGCAGGGGCGGTGTGTGCCCGATACCGGCACGCCGTCTGTGCAGGGCTGGTGGCTGTATATGAACGGTTTGTGGGAATTGGTATTAGTTGGTATTAGTTAGCGTCATAATAGTGGAACACTAAGCCATCAGAATGATCAAAACATTCCTTTTTCTTAAGAAAAAGAGTTGTTTACTCGCCTAATGTGTTCTTTCCTTCAATCTGGGGGCATGGTACTGCGAGACGCGCTGAGCGGACCGCAATCTAATCCTTTTGACCAGACATCCCATCTTTGTTTTAAAGGATTAGATTGGCTACATAGAGCGGTTACCTGGCCTTTTTATATCTAGTTTGTAATTTGTAGAGGTATTAATTTCTTGTGGATTGATATTTTAACCAAGATTTTCGGTTTTTCAGGAAGTCGAAAAGACTTATGGAGCACTGTACCTCCCCGTATGGCGCAGAGGATTTTTGCCGGAATGTTGAACGAGACCTTGACCATTCTAACCGTGAGATACTGCCAGGTGAGACTATGGTTCATTGCTATTATAACCCTCTTCGAAAAAGGAGAAGGGTGTCAATTCCACTGTGCCTCATAACTTTTTACTAGGATTTCATTATCAATGAATAGATTAGCCTGTTAGAATTTTTGAATTAAGAATTCTTTTTCTTCCAGACGCACACAACAGATGCAACAACACCGCTGCTAATCAACGACATACTGAACATACTCCTCTGCGTCGCACAACTACTACCAGCGGTGTGCGCGGGCGGCGCGGAGCTCGCCGGCCTGGGGCCACTGACCTCGCGCGACGTACGCGACGTGCACGCCAAGTGCAACCAGCTGTTCATGTGCCTCGTGTACCGCGGCGCCGCGCTGCACTTCCTGCATCAGGTGAGTGATGGACTTTATGTCTAAGGTGTTAAGGTGTACTCTGGTTTGTTTCGTACGTGTGATGACGTATGCTGTTGCGGGCGGCGTCAGCTGACCGGGCGAAGGTCGTTGACCCCGCGACGTGCGCGACGTGCACGCCAAGTGCAACCAGCTGTTCATGTGCCTCGTGTACCGCGGCGCCGCGCTGCACTTCCTGCATCAGGTGAGTGATGGACTTTGTGTCTAAGATGTTAAGATATACTTTGGTTTGTTTCGTGCCGATGAAGGTCGTTGACCTCGCGACGTACGCGACGTGCAGGCCAAGTGCAACCAGCTGTTCATGTGCCTCGTGTACCGCGGCGCCACGCTGCACTTCCTGCATCAGGTGACCGATGAACTTTATGTCTAAGGTGTTAAGGTGTGCTCTTGTTTGTTTCGAACGTGTGAGGACGTATGTTGGTGCGGGTGGCGTCAACTGACCGGGCGAAGGTCGTTGACCTCGTCTTGCGCGACGTGTAAATTGTCATAAAGGTTGACGACGAAAACTCGCTTCACGTCTATAAAAATATGTGTTGCAGCTAAAATTTAAAAGCTCTCATTTAGTCAAAAATATTTTAATTAAAATCTAAAAATATATAGGCAAAAGTAGTTAACCACTTTTTTCAAAGTCAAAGTCAAATATATTTTTTTTACTTAGACATTTTAGGTTTTTAGGTTATGTTAGGTTTTATTTTTGTTTTTATTTGCGCGGAAAGAGGAGTTTTGGCAAGTGGTAACGTCAATCAGTTATCGGTTTATATTTCTAGGTGTTCAGTGACAAAGAAGACACGACCCCGACTCAGGACTGTACGTACCCATGGTTCACGTTTGTCAGTCCGCACCTGTTCGACCGGTTCGATGACGTCACGGCTAAAGGAACCCACGAGCTGCCCGATAAGACGGCTATAGGACTCGAACTGATCGTGTTGCTCGCTCAGCCGCAACCGTCGTGGCCTTTACTCGTTAAGGTACGTCGGATGATTTATATTAGTAACGACCTTCCCACTATATTGATTGATTGAAAATTGTTTTATTATGAGGGAGGAATACATTTTTTTTTGTGCAAGAACCGATATAAATAAAGCAAACGAGAAATGTTGCTTCAAGTGCATCTCTAGGTAAAGAGAAACTACCGTCATGATTAATTTAATGATCCTCAATATAAATTCAGTTAACAAAATAAAATCTTCTTAGCCTAAGTGCCCTTACAGGTGATAGCAATGCGCAACTGGCACCTCGCCCGGCTACTCCTAGTACGCGCCATCCGCGGCTCGCCCGTCGACAACTGCCGGTGGCCGGCCGCCGGGCTGTGGTACGGCGAGCGGCGGCGCCAGTGCGGCGGCGTGCTGTGCACCGCGCACGGCTACTGCACCTTCGGCGGCGCGCGGCGCGGTCAGTGTAGCGTACTGTAGCGCACTGTAGCCGACAACTGCCGCTGGCCGCCGGGCTGTGGTACGGCGAGCGGCGGCGCCAGTGCGGCGGCGTGCTGTGCACCGCGCACGGCTACTGCACCTTCGGCGGCGCGCGGCGCGGTCAGTGTAGCGTACTGTAGCCGACAACTGCCGCTGGCCGCCGGGCTGTGGTACGGCGACGACAAACAAATATAGACGTATCACCTGATAGTAAGAAGTATCATGTATGTCTGTCCATGCCCCCTACTGCAAGGCAATTGACATGTATAGAAATACATAACAATAAAAAGCAGAGATAGTATATAAATCACATACTATCTCTGCTTTTTGTGCAAATTATTATCTTTACTTTTTCTTGGTCCCTTTTTAGCTCTCTCTCCCTTCGTATTAATTCTCTTATGTATCCACATCAATCAATTGTAACTATAGGCGATGAAGAGCTGGGTCGCGCGGTGGGCGCGCTGACGTACGTGATAGCGTCGATCGGCAGCCGCGCGGAGCTGAAGAGCACGCTGTGCTACGCGCTCGAGATCTCCGGTCGCGACTGGGCCGCGTGCTTGGACAAACGACAGGTACCTGGGATTTTTACCCACTAAAATCCCCCCGGTGGCCTACCTCAGCGCTTGTGGAGGACTCCGGGATCTCCAGAGGAACACGACCGGTGCCCTCCAAGCGCAATGTCCCATACGGACTCAAAGCGTGTTCTCCACGGCTCTGTGCGGCCACACACAGAGCAGTCCTTCCCGGGGCTGCCGTTGGGCGGTTCGAGCTCCCACTCTAGCCGCCCGCAACCCCGAAAGTCCCCTTTTAGTCGCCTCTTACGACAGGCAGGGGATACCGAAGCTCGTATTCTGGTCCCGAGCCACAGGGACAAACGACAGGTACCTACTATATCGTCATCTCAACCCATCACGGCCTACTATTGAGCACGGGTCTCTTCTCAAAATGAGAAGGTTAAGACCGTAGTCCACCATGCTGGCCAAGTGCGGATTGACGGACTTCACACAGCTTTGAGTTTTGCGAACTCTTCGGCATGCAGGTTTACTCACTATAAATAAATAAAAATTTGTTTAAAGGTGTGGTGCGACCGCCGGCCGCCGTGGCTGGCGGGGCTACTCGCGATGGTGGGCACGGCACTACAGTTCATACCGCCTATACTAGTCAACGCTATCCAGACCGGCGCTTCTATGTACCAGGTATAGGTCGTTACAGATGTACGGGCAGTGTACGGGGTAAACTACACGCATTATTTCGTAATAAAATGTGTGTTTGGCCTGTGTGTGCGTGCGTGCGTGCGTGCGTATGTGCGTGTGTGTGTGTAACTTTTTTTAATTACTTAATTTGTTCAGCATTTCATGCAAAAGCAGATTTACCTTTAATCTGTTATTTCCAGACAATGTCCCTCTGCCTCACCTGCATATCCCGGTCGTTATCTTGCATCCCGCGGAGCTTCACCAACGCGGCATCAGTCATACAGAAGACATTACCATCCCACGTGAGCCCGGTGGGCGGGTCGGTGTTGCTGCAGATGCTGGTCACCGCGGTGTATGAGGAGTTACAGAAGTGGGCGGGCAGCGAGGGGGTTAGGGAGAGAAGTGGTGGGTTGATGAGGAGAGAAAAATTCATACATTATCATGCATTCATAGTCAAAGTCTCATTAGAATGGCTTGTGACATGTGAGGGCAGATCATTTGGCTGCCTTTCCATCAGAGATGTGCTATGCTACGTTGCTAAGGATGCGTTTGAGATCTATCAATCACATACATTGGCCCTCCTAGCAACCGTCTTACGAATGAATATGATTGGTGGATGGCAAACGCGTCCTTAGCAACGTAGCATAGCACATCTCTGGTGGAAAGGCACCCTGAAACTGATGATTCAAAACTCGTGCATTGGTAAATAGAAGTCAGAAGTACTTAGAACATTAAATTTTGAATAGCAGTCGGAGTCGGTGACAATATCAACATACGAAATGTGAAATTATTTATTAATAAAATACTTTTTTATTTAATTAAGGTCTGGCTTCGAAGAGAACAAAAGCAAAATTGTAGCTAAAATCTACTTTAGTATTGATGTTAAAGAAAATATATATTTCTTGTAGTGAGCAATGGAGAAGCGCATGACATGAATGTAAGGCGGTCGAAACCCAAGCACGTGAGGATTGTGACTCTTGGAAATACAAGTAAGTGGAATTCGAACTTGAATTTGGTAGATATATGAAGGGAAAGTGTGTAATGTTACAAATAGGTACTCTCGTTACAAATGATTTTTTTTAACTGTGCAAAAAAACTGACACCGAGTCGAGAACTAGGGAACACTCGTAGCGAATGCACTAGGAAGCATACCTACACTCAGGTTACATAGTGTATTCGTGTGTTCTCGGGTTTTTCTTCGAGTATCTGAGTAAGGTATACAGTTTGTCAATAAGTACCAAAAAAAACCAAACGTTTTATAAATAAATAAACAACTTCAACATCAACATGAACAGATAACTTAGAAACCAGATGGCGCTCAAAGTTATATGGGACTACCGGACGCCAGATTTTGAATAAAAGAATAATTATCGGTCATTTATCCGATTTAAAAATGGAATTGAGAACCTCTTTTTTAAGTTAGTTAAAAACAAAAATGTAACTAACAATCCCCTTACCCCTCTAGCAACATCAAGCTCCGTATCATTCGACGGCAGCCACAGTACGCCCTCATCCATAGCACTAGCAGCGGCGGAGGCGCTGTGCGCGGTCGACGAGGACGACAAGCACACCACGGAGATACAACGACTGGTCGCGCGGGCACAGGAGGGCTTCGTGTTGACTAGTAGCTTTGGGCTGGAGGAGTTTCCTGAGTTTGCTGACTTTTTGGAGGAGGTTCGTTGTGCTGTAACTACTTACAAAAATAGTAAAAGAATAGGTATTTACAGATGATGGCGACTTGATGCATAAAACAATAAAATATCAGTAATTTCGTGCAACTTTCTTCATGGTATCTTTCCTTCACCAAAACAAATGATAATAAAATTCTGATGTGCCCACAATTATTGAAGTCATCAGTCATCACTTTTAGTTGAAAGTTAAAATTACAACATTAACGGAAAGATGATTTGTTTTTCCAGGGCGAAGTCCCAGCGTCGAACGCGGAGAGGCCGAGCGACGCCGCGGCGCTCACCTCGCAGCTCCTCATGGCTCCGGCCGGCAGGGACAGTCTCAGGGTTTGTAGCATTGTACCTCCATTTGTAACCAAGATATGCTACTTAGTTATTTAATTTATCTCAGTGGCTTAACGCTGCTATTTGAATTGGTACAATATAGTAAACCCAACTTAAGACTGAAACGAAAGAGGCGCTGTCGGACGCATTTGACATTCATTTGACCAATCATTGCACACTAGTAACTGACAGATGAATGACCACAACGTACTTATGAATGACTTTTCGTTAGTTCCAATTTTTTCCATTTCAGAGATAAGTTGGGCGGACTGTATGTGAAAGTGGTCGACGTCAGTCGGAAATGTTAAATGTTGAAAGATATCAAGCGCTTGTTTCTATGGAAGCGCTCATTGCCTTGTAGTTTTTGTCGATCGTATACCTCAATCGCCATGAATATTGTATTGCTACTCCCCATTGAAATAAATTTATTACCTTTCCTCACAGTTCAATTTAGCTTGTTGCATCTGTATTTTAATGGGTGATGCATAAAAACATCGCACACATGGGTTGATCACTAACCCCTCCATCAATCCACACTAGCAGCGTGGTGGTGTATGCCTTAGGCCTCCTCAGTTATGAGGAGCATATCAGCGCGGGGGAGTTTGCTTTTGCCCTCCTCAGTTATGAGAAGAAACCCTTACTCAATAGGGGGCAATTTATGCTGCCCGTACACTGTGCCCGCAACTTGTCTATAACTTACATAACATAACTATTCCAGGTAATCTACGACCATTTACAACTGCACTCGGAAACCATTTATAATGAGCTGGGAATACAGGACAAGGGTGACGTGGATATAACGTTGAACAAGGCGCCGTTACTGTACATCATGTTCCATATTGGAAGGAGACCTTTTGATCAAGTATGTTATACTTAATGTAAAGATTGCATGATAATGTTCGTTTCATGTTTTTTTTTGCATCGATTTAATATAAGTGGATATATGTATTGATTTTTTAGCCTCTACTGCATATTCTCATTATATCTTCAGAAATGAGGTAAAGTGTTCTGAAAAACTAAAAAAATCTCACGTCTTTTTCTTTTTGGCTGAGTAAAATACTAGAATTTAAAAACTCTTTACCTCTTTAAATGCTGAGTATATTTTCCTGCCTTCTGCTAAGATTACATAGTAGGAACCTCAGAGCAATAAACTATAGACGGAGCGCCGAGAACAAAAGATTGAAGCCAGCAAAAAGTAAACCTAGGCTTGTATACTCACGGCGACACTTACACCAATACGAAGTTTTGTGTTCAAAATAATAAAAAAATAATAAAGTTTTGTGTTCCAAAAAGTAATGTTTAAGTTGTGTTTGGAAGACAGTTCAAACTGTCACCATAGGGCATTCTATTGTTTTCGATGTGTGCTTTCGGCTTACTTTTGCCGGCTTCACTCTTTTGTTTCCGGCGCTCCGTCTATAGTTTATTGGTCTGAGGTAGGAACAATACAAAAGGCAAAATATTTCTTTTTTCTATTTCAGTTCTTTCGAGGCGAATGGCCGATGCCGTGGAGCAAACTGGTCGCAGTGGCTAAAGCTTGGTCTGGTGTCGAGGGCGCCAAACCCCATATCAACAAGCGCACAGACATACGCGGTGCAAAGACACACGGGAAAACAAACAAACAGCTCATGGACTTGTATAACTTATTCAAATCCAATCCTGAAGGACTCCTGTGACTTGGTTTGCTGTGAGAAATTTAACACACCGCTTAGCAAATCGTAAAGAAATAAAAGTAGCATTTTTTTCTTTTATATAGTTGCATATTGCTCTATGAAACTTGCCTTGAACTACAATGCTCGGAATATAAATTTAACGTGAACTATTCGCAAAACAGGAAGCAATAAATATTTTCCTTGCGTTTCTTATGTTTTATTTCAATACCTAACGTTTAATTAAAATGGTAATTAATTTATTAATTATTAGTAACTTAACGATTGCAATGTCTCGAAAAATACTAGTATTTCATTCACATTCAAATCTCTCAAGTAGTTCAGAGCCATTTCCGTCCGCTAGGTGGCTCTGCTTCGATCCCATACAAAATTTTAGATAACTCGCATTTACGCACCGAGCGCGTTATGTCACGTAAAACTCATACTATTATAAACCATAGAGATAATGTTATAAACCCAACTTAACCTTGAAATGAAGAGACGCTGTCGGACGCATTGGACCAATCATCGAGAGGTAGTAACTGACAGATGAATGACCACTTATAGTGCGCCCAACTTATCTCTGAAATGGCAAAAATTGGAAGTATAGTAAACCCAACTTAAGACTGAAACGAAAGAGGCGCTGTCGGACGCATTTGACATTCATTTGACCAATCATTGCACACTAGTAACTGATAGATGAATGAACACAACGTATAGTAAACCCAACTTAAGACTGAAACGAAAGAGGCGCTGTCGGACGCATTTGACATTCATTTGACCAATCATTGCACACTAGTAATTGACAGATGAATGAACACAACGTACTTATGAATGACTTTTCGTTAGTTCCAATTTTTGCCATTTCAGAGTTAAGTTGGGCGGACTGTACTTATGAAAGACTTTTCGTTAGTTCCAATTTTTGCCATTTCAGAGATAAGTTGGGCGGACTGTAATGCCGCTGTGTTAAAAAGTTATTCATAAGATAAGGACGTTGTGGTCATTCATCTGTCAGTTATTACTTGTCGAATTGCGGGCAATGATTGGTCCGACAGCGCCCCTCTTCGTTTCAGAGATAAGTTGGGTTTACTACATGGAATGACTTTTTAACATAGCGGCATTAGTTCTAATTTTAGCCATTTCACTTCATTTCAGAGATAAGTTTGGCGCACTATAAGCCCCCTCTTGGAGGAATCATCCTTCAAGAGCCCCTGCATATTATTTATTTTCTTAAGATTTTGTTGTTTGATAGTATTTTCTATATAGAGCGCCAAAGATCTATGGGTTGAGTCATAGACAACAAAGATAATGCTTGATTACATCACAAGCACAGCTGAGATTGACAGCTATCAACTCAGTGTCAAACGTCATTAAAATGTCAGTAACACGCGTTGCCGCAGCGATTTCGTTACTTTCTCAAGTTGTGCCTCTTACCCGGCAGCTGTGTCGATTAAGTGTATCGGCTCAACCGTTCACTATCGCTACTGATAGTGCCATAGCTGCTCGACCCGCGATTGCTCGTTGCCCGTTCGCAGCAAGGCCACTCTCGTGCCAAGCATCCAAAATGTTCATCGCCGAAGAAAGAGGTTCACCATACGGGAGCGACTACCGAGTGTTCTTCAGTGAGTAATTGTGTTGTTGTTGCACAGGTGGATCTACTTGTGTCGTTAGATACTCGAAGATGTTATTCATAAATAGGTATGTCCACGTCAGTCGTCTAATGCTAAGGTTAAAGGTCAGGTTACTTCCGGCTTTCGTAACCTTATCTATGTCTTAACTAATCAATATTTCCAACAGACTTATCTTATCACCTTATTCAATCCTCTGGCAAATATATTATAAGTTATTGTTATGCATGTATTCATACAATAATTGGAGAATTGTTAATTTATTTCAGAGGTCACAATAAATAAAAGTAATTGTTAGACGTCAAGGCCCAATAGGCTAACCTTTTAAATGTTTCTATTCAATCAAGTTATGCAACTTTTCATTTGTGGGTATTTTGCATTTTAATTGCCATCATTTTTTTGTAGCAAACATAAATTTGTTGTGCTTATTTCTATGAGAGGTAATGTGTATTTGTTTGGTTAATGAGTTTAGTTGAGTAATGAATATATTTTAATATTCCTGTACATATAACAATTGAGTAACATCCTCATTTCCTCCATAATTCCCAATTTAATTTGGGATTGGTGCGAGAGGAGGTTTTAATTCCATTTATGAAGTGAATCATTTATGCTAACAGTCAATAGACATAGGTTCCAGGAATTGGTGAAGGTTGCCTAGCAAACTGCTTTTTGTATGTACATCTCCGCTGGTTACTTTTGATAGGTACTAACTAGGAAAGTAAGTTCAACATAAAATGAGAGATAGTGATTTGTTTAGCATTTCAAAATTCTAATTCTAAACTATGTATCTAAACTTTTTTGTCTTTTTTCTCCTATTTAAAATATTATATCTCTCTCATTGCAGGATAATTGGTAGGTTAATTAATAATTACTAATGAATAGAGATAAAAAGAATATTGATAACATTCATTTGTTGATTTCAACTTAATTCACCACTCATGCAATAGAACTCTGGGTGGTTTAGCAGTAAGCAAATGATTTTGTTTTACTGATGTCATTGGATAATGATGACCTGACCAAAATTCTGGTCATGACTTGTCTGCTTAATCATCCGTACTTCCGTCCTAATATTATAAATTTGAAAGTGTGTTTGTTTATTTGTTTGTGGCTCTTTCACGTTTCAACATGGCTTTTATATGGTATGGTTTATGTGTGTGGGGATAGTTAGGAGGGTGGAGAGTGACGTAGGCTACTTTTTACCGCGGAAAAACATCTTATTCCCATGGGAAGATCGATGTTTTGTTAGTTGCTAGATATTTATTTTCCGGTGTTGTTAATAGATGGCGTAGTAAAATTCATTTGCAAGTTATGAATCACGCTATCAAATACTACATGTAATTTACGTAAGTCATAGGCAAATGTTATATCTGATGTTCCAGTATATCATATTATAGGCTACTTTTTAGCCAATATTCTTACGGGGGCGGGACCTAAGTGGCTGTTGCCTACGGGTCCCGAAGCGAAGCGCGGGCGGTTCTCTAGTTAACCCTTAAAGCTATTAAAAAGGTGCCTTGTCTGCTTGTTTGTAAGCCATTTATAAATAAGGATAGTACCTGAAAATAATTAAGATGTTATATTAAGGAGAAAATAGTATATTATCTATGTACCACTTGTAGTTGAGAATGACTTGAAAGTGAGTACACAGATCAAGTGGCACATTCAAGTGTTCAATATTTATCTACACTGATATGCCATTTCATTATAGGTGCACTATAAACATAGATCTTAAAAGTTATTTCTTTTATTATAATGGACATCTGATAAGAGAGATAGTTCGGTTATGTTATTATAAACTGCTTTTATACTGAGACCATTTTCTTATCCATTGACATCATCATCCCAACTTTTATGTCTCAATGCTAGGCTCAAGTTTCCTCTTATTTTATAAGAGGTATAGACCATCAAGCACCACACTGGCCATGTACAGATTGTCAGACTTGACACATCTTTAAGAACCTATGAAAAACTCAGATGAGCATGTTTCCTCATAACATTTTACATTCAGGCAATCAAGTGATAAGTAATTTCTAATCTAATATGCATATCACTTTCAAAATCAGATGTGCATGCTTAATTTGGACCCAAGCCCCCATGTTAAGTCCAAGGTCAAACCACTTAGATATCAATGCACATCATTTACTAATGAGTGATAAATTAGATAATATAAATGTCTCATTACATTCAATGGATACTTTGGATAGACTTTTATTACAGATAATATATGACATGTGTGATAATAACATCATTATTAGTGTATGAATGTGTGGATGTGATTATACATACAATTTTTTTATATTTCATGTAGGTACTTTTAGGAATATGTTTTTAGTACATACAAACTGCACATGGATATCAGTAGGTTACAGGTAGCATGGATAAATGAAATATCACAACTTGATTTATCTGTTCTTTTAGATTATTGTCTGCCTGGGAATCGAAACTGCACCCATCCAGACCCAGTAAAACAATGACATTACTAACAGACTATGGCATGATACATAAAATCTGATAGTTTTTTTTAATTAATTTTCATCTTATAAGCTTTTCAGCATTCATGGTAACAATTTATTTACTGCAGAGGTTTTTAATGTTTGACCCCTAATCCTTTAAATTTATTAAATGTAATGATTTTCTCCTACAGAGGATGCGGAAGGCCCAATCTCGCCGCTCCACGACATTCCACTATGGGCAGACCAGGCCTCGCGCGTGGCTCACATGGTCGTCGAGGTGCCAAGATGGACAAATGCCAAAATGGAGATCAGTCTCTCTGAGCCCCTCAACCCTATCAAGCAAGATGTAAAGAAGGGCGCGCTACGCTTCGTCAGCAACGTATTCCCTCATCACGGATACATCTGGAACTACGGAGCGTTGCCGCAAACCTGGGAGGATCCAAAGCACGTGGACAAGGACACGGGAGCGCGAGGGGACAATGACCCCATTGACGTCATCGAAATCGGCGAGCGCGTAGCTAATCGCGGTGACGTCATCAAAGTTAAGATTCTCGGGACGCTAGCGCTGATCGATGAAGGAGAAACGGACTGGAAGCTCATAGCGATCGATGTCCGCGACCCGGTAGCTGAGCAGTTGAATGATGTGGCCGATGTTGAGAGGTTATTCCCAGGGCTCCTGCGCGCTACGGTGGAATGGTTCCGCATGTACAAAGTGCCCGACGGCAAACCCCTGAACCAGTTCGCGTTTGATGGAGAAGCCAAAGATGCAGCGTTTGCACACCGGATCGTTGATGAGGTACAGTAATTAATTCCCTGATAATGACTTTTCTAGACGAAACGGCCTCTGCCCATACTTGAGTTTAAAAAGTATTTACGATGATAAAGTAGGGATAAGCCAGTCAGATAAAGAGCTTTGTCGTTAAGCAAGAACTCTTTTGGTTGGGATTAATTTTTTGATCGTCGATGTGTTATCGGTACGCTGCACTGAAAAATAAATATTGCCAGCTACTGACAAAATAATATGTTGAAAAACTTAAAATACGATTTATAAGTTGATTATAAATGCAAAGAAAAAATTTAGTTATTGTGGTCTTTATCGTTGAGAAATTCCCGTTTCTATAGCCAATACTAAACATGGTAGAACTAAAGCAATGTGCAAAGTTTCAAATCCGTAGAGTAAAAGAGGAAATTAGTACATAGTTGCAAGTCAACTTGCAAAGTTTGGCCCTGAGAAACAAGTTACATTAAAGCATTTAAAAATTACTGACGATATTTAACTGGGGCAAAATATCAAACATTCACTAGACAGCCGAATATCATAACAAACTGCCTTATCTATCTTCCGGTTATTTTAATAGAATAAAAGTAAAAATATCGTCGTGGAATTTAATGTATTCGATATGTTATAATATTTTAATGTCCTACTCCTAAAGGCGTATTTTTGTTTGACAGGTGCACGAGTTTTGGAAAACTCTGGTGTCTGGAGATGTGGCAAATGAAATTAACAAGTAAGTCTGCTCAAGTAACACTAATATTGTCAGGAATATCTACATAGCAGATTAACGAGTCAAAGAGGTCCCATGGGTACAACCCATTAATGGCCCACTACTAAGCACGGGTCTCTCCTCAGGCAGGTCCCATAGTAAGATAAAAATACTAGTAATAATTTAAGTCCTTTCGCTCTACCACTAAATGGGCTTAGTTCTATTGCCTCTGAGTACACCCAGTTTTGCCGTGGCGATATTAAGATCAGCTTCCTAGACCGGTCTTAGTACGGCCAAAACATATTATGTATTTAGCAGAATGATGAGTTTAAATTTTCTTTTTTTGGTCTGAGTGTGTGTCTGTCTTGGGTGTAGTCCATGTCCATCGCACCAACGAAACGGAATCCTAGTGTCGGGCTACGAGTTTGTAGCGTTATTATTCTTATTAATACTTGGTTATACCAGGATGAACGTGTCGGTGGAAGGCAGTGCGGGCCGCGTGGAGCGCAGCGAAGCGCAACGCACGCTGGACGCAGCGCCGCCGCTGGGACTCCCGCAGCCCATACCTAGCAATGGTGAGTCTTGTTAATTACACGATTGCTTTACAAGTTTACAATCATAGAAATCGATTTGCTTTCACTTATAATTATAACTTTTTCCAAAAAATAACAGACTTCAATTTTATAACGCAACTACACGTCAGATGTTGCTAAAACTCATAATTATGGGATCACACACTACTAGGGAGTTTTTGAATAAAAAAATAATTATCCAAATTTGTTCACCCATTCGAAAGTTCTGAGGTAATAAACAAAAAAAATGCAGTTGAATTGAGAACCTTTTCCCTTTTTTGGTGTCGGTTAAAAACATGCATCTACAATAATTATAGTACGCCTTCACTATCCGAGACTAAGTTCAGTATTAAAATACATTCACTATCATGTGAAGTACAACAGTTTTCTCAAAGTGGGTGATAGTGCTCCCTTATGTTCTGAAAGCCTGGGGGGGGCGGTAAGGGGGCGAAAATAGTGGTATAAGTTTTTGTAAGGTGGAAGAAAATTGAGAGCGCTTAATATATTTGATTTTCAAAGTGGGCGAATAGGATGTATAGTATATCTAAAATTCTATATTAGAACACTCACTATCTCCTACTAAGGATCAATATTTCATATCCTTTTCTATTTATTCATATCCATTTCTATTACACTTTAACTATAAATATCACGGACGACCTTCATTATCAAATAAAATTATCGCAGCACCAAACTATTATTGCAACATTTACTAGAACCAACCTCCCACGCTATAACAACGATAACAAACGGGACGTGAGCGTTAAAACAGAATGTCTAGTTAAATTTTAGTCTGGCTAAATTCTAATCACGTTCATTTAGTTAATGTTCGACGGCTTGTGTCGATGGTAGTTATCGACCGAGTTAAACTAAGTGCGCGGCTGGTTAATGAATGTTAGCGTTGTACTTGAGTATAAGAGAATATGGAAATTTCACTCCCCGCCAAATACATATTTATTACGTATACTCACATTTCAATAATTAAGGTTTTATGCTAAATTTACTTAAAGCATTTTAAATTCTCGTTAATCTACAATGAAACTAAATCGCAGAGGCGGAAAGCTAGCATTTGTACATGCAATAAAATTGTTCTTAGCGGGTAGAGGCTATTCTCTCAAAAATGTCTCATAAAATTGTACATAAGCCGGGATTTGAATCCTAGACTTTATTAGCTACATCACTGTTAACCGGGCTTCTGCGTTATGAAATGCAATTAAGAGACAACCACTGAAATAAATTGCAATTTAAATATTAATAATATTAGCCGGTACAATGAGCGTTCCTGCGCGACCTCGTTTGCGATGACAAATAATTAAATTCAATTAAAATGTAAACATTAATTTTATGAACAAATATTGCATGTGTACTTTTATGTCATCAATCAATATTATTGTAATTGTCAGCGAATACATTATTACTTCCGGTCACCTGCCTGCTACTCTGTTAGCAAGTAATCTGTATTCATGGATTTAAATTTTAATAGAGAAAAATATTGAATTTCCCTCTTTAAAAATAAATGTGTGTACAAGCTAACGAATTGAAACTTCTTTTACGACATTTAAAGCTATTTCAATTCCATTTTAATCATTCGTTAGTATTTTAAGCTTTAGTGTTTAAACATTAAACTTCAACTTTAGCTCGCAACTGAAACTCCAGCCTAATTAGGTATACTTTGTCGTTGCTGTGGTCAAATCTTTAGCCACCGTATGGTTTAGTGGCAGGACTCGGTGCGCAATATTCTATTTACGAAAATGTAATGAACCTAAGCGTTCTAATAACAGCAATTAAGTATAAATGTTTAAAGAGAAGTTAAATTTAATACGAACAATGGCTTTATCCGAAGCTCTAAGCGTTTAGTATTGAAGTTATATAACTTGCCGGGCACGAACATTGTCTGCTTTAATCTCTAATTCTCTGCTATTAGTCAAACGTCATCCTTAATTAAATAACCTCTGACAATTGCTTAATCTGTGAAATTGATTATTTTGCGTCATAATAAATCCGTTTACTAATTTCATGTTATCCTGGTAAGTATTTATTGAAACACTTTTAGACGAATCTCTTCATCACAATGTGTTGAAATTACTTAATACAAATTATTTATTTGTTGCAGTAATATTCTGTTTCGTAGTAAATGCGAAATTAGCAATATTAAGAATTCGATATAGACTCTGTAATCTAAGTAACTTCCTTAGTATCTCCTCGTAACTGAGTTGATAAGGGACAGATGTAACAAATAAATAATTAATGATTGCTGTGTTAAATGACTTTTCTATGCTATCCGTGACAGAAGGAATTCTGTCATGTATCTTCATATATCAAGGAAGATCAGGGGTTTGAGCGTCTTACCCCTATCGTTACTATTTAATTACCGTGCTGGATAGCCGTCCAAGGGCCCTGGGTTCGATTCCCAGCATGACGTAAATTTTAACAATGAGTGTCGATGTCTTATCTGCTTGGAACCGTGGTCATTCTGGTCTCCATTGAGTTTTGTAGGCCCACCCTAAATATGATTGCATAGCATTAAATTTCCAGATTATATTCATGTCCATCAGTGTTTACTGTTTACCTGTGTATAATAATATAATGGGTGTGTATTGTTACAGTGAACAAATCGCACTTCCTCTCAAACCTGTAGCCGTGTCACACCAGAGCCTCCAGTCACACCGTCGCACCCTCTTGTATAAATAGTTGCACCATTATGTATAAGCAGAGTTAGTGATTTCCCTTGAGTGTTGTGAATTCCTCGCGAACGCGACTGAATTGTTTATTTATACGCATAGGTGATAAGGTTAATTAAAATCGTTATTTTTTTTAACATCGTTTTTTATTTATGACACTTACCTTTATTTAAATATGGATAAGGATTGGCGTTGAATACAAAATAGCGTAATCATATTAAGTATTATGATATTTATGATTAAAGAAGAAAACGTATTATCAAGATATTATCACTTTGGGGGGCTTCGGGTATCTTTATCAGCGTTTGATAACGTTCAATATTGCATACAGTACCTACTTAGCTAGGCATATCGAAGTGAACAAAAAAAAAGAACAATATCCATTCTTAGGCCAGTCAACGGTCAAAGAAATCTTAGGGTGAAAAAAGACGGTACTAAGACGTTTAAATTTCACTTTGTCGTTGTTTTAACATCGATGTTGCCATAGAATGTGTATATTGCGATAAAAAAATCGCACTATAGGCGCAGAAGACAGGCCCGACCGTAGGGTGAAATTGATAAATATAACATTGCTATGACAACCACAATGTTACAATATGTTTATGCAAAGTCCAAGTAGGTAGGTACTTACTAACTAGACATTAAAAAAACTGGTAGGCACCGACAATAATATACTTTAGTCGTTAGTCTTAACTGCGCAAAAAGAGCTAATAAAACTTATAACATTATTTCTATTCTAGAATAATAGTAGTAATTTGTTTGAGCTTTGAGGGTTTAGCCTACTAACGTACACATTTTAAAAATTCTGCGTCCGAGTGCCTACCTGGTGCCAATGGCTCGTTCGTTCAGCAGGGTAAAATCAGTGTTACAAAATTTCATGAATTTTAAATCACTAGGCGAAATCCGGGTCCCAATGAATTTTTAAAGCATATACCTACCTACTGGGTAACTTTCAACCTGTATCCTGTTTCAAGCAAGGTCGGGGTCACTGCCAACAACACTTGAGGATCAAAATTTCATTAAAACAGGGTCAAAGTTTGAGATACAAGGAAAATATCAGTGTCCCAAATAGCTGGTTACTTTCACTATCAGACTCGCAGCGCCCATTACAAAACGACCAAACTTTCAAGTAGTTTTACTATTTTATTAAGGAGGACCAATTATTTCAAACTTTTATTGGTAGGTACAAGTCGTTTACAGTTTTTAGTAGTGTAATCTCCACCAATCCGCATTGGAGCAGCGTGGTGGAATATGCTCTAGGCCTCCTCAGTAATGAGGAGAGACCCGTGCTCAGTAGTGGACCATTAGTGGGTTGTAAGCTTAGCTTTTTTAGTAGTGTAATAGTTTCCGAGGTATAGTAGACGAAAAAGCGTCTCAAAATTATCACTGGATAATGTTCTCTACATGTAAACTTTCGCTAGTATGCATCGTCAGGATTAGCACTAACTTAAATCATTAACAGTCCCTGGTCCCTGTCCCAGTAAAGACTAACTGACAAACTAACATTCTTAAATAACACCTTTTGCTTACTGGGCTAACCGCCTCAAAAGTTTAAGTTTTGTTAAGTGGTTATCACGATTCTCATGGGCGGCATGACGCTCTATGCACGTCTGCTATTTATGATAGCAGTGCTATAATAAATCCAGAAAATAGCAAAAATACATGGTGGTAAAAAAAGCAAAGCGCAAAAAAGCAAGGCGGCATGCGGCATGGTGAAGTGAAGTAAATGAAGAATTATTAATCAACGATCGATGCTATTGGGTACTTAGTTGAAAGCCTTGAAGCAATAAGGGATGTTGTTAGCATTATTGACAGTTATGTCGATAATGGATGACGGATGATGATGGATGGTGGCGGAAGTTTCGACGCACAATCACAATGAATAAAATATTAGCTAATTACTTTATACTGCTTGCGTGTCCTTGTTTCGTTGTAACTAGAACATTAAAATTTTATTTCTATAATTTTAGAAATTAGTGATAGGCACTCGACTTTTAAAAATAGGATCTGGGCAGAAATAACGTGTAGGTATAGCCTAGCTTGCTTAGATAACGACAAAACCTTAACATGGATGATTCGAGCGGATAGTTCGCGATGCCTGAAAGAAACTAGCTAGAGAATAGATAATACATAGTTTGAGCGAACGACGGTTCGATATCGACCTTCGTACCAACAGCTTAGTGCAAAGCTCCACTACCTATAGGTAGTTATAGTCAGTCGATATTAGGCAGGTATTATACATTTTTCTAAATACCAATTTAAACCTTTATAAAAAGTATTTTGTTGATTAATTTGTTCAAGGATTAACATTTCATGAACATTGAAATTAAAATTTCACTACGACTGTATTGATTTAAGAAACTACTAAATGATTTAGACACAAAAAATAGAGCTTGCTATTTGCATGAATAGCAAAACTGTGAACAAAGCTCTTACTGTATCATAATTCCTGAAATATTTAATTGCCGTACGTGGGTGCCTACACTAAAAAAGCAGCTGAATAAATGTAGCAGAAATTAAAATAATGACTCTCAAGACTAGGTCAAGCGTATTTCACAACAAGCCTCCAGGTGTGGGTAATTGTAAACATCTGAAGTGTCGCGCGCGCGTAGTGCTGGAGGCCTGGAGCTGCAAGCATTCACAAACATACCTAAATAATCGCGACGCAGCGTTACAGGTCAAAGAGTCTCTGAGGGCTTAGAAAGCTCGCTGAGCCGGTTCTGAAGGCAAACTCGCAAAAAGGTTCAGGTTCTAACGCTCGTAACAAAGGTGAGCGCGCGCTGCAGCGAGCGCGGAAGTGAATTTTGAAAGGACCATGCTTTTACTCTCTTTAGGGTTCCGTACCCAAAGGGTAAAACGGGACCCTATTACTGAGACTTCGCTGTCCGTCCGTCCGTCCGTCCGTCCGTCCGTCTGTCACCAGGCTGTATCTCATGAACCGTAATAGTTACACTGTTGAAATTGTCACAGATGATGTATTTCTGTTGCCGCTACAACAACAAATACTAAAAAACAAAATAAAATAAATATTTAAGTGGGCGCCCATACAAGTATATAGTTTAGTTACCTTTCGGTCCAAGAGATGGCGTTGTGGGTAATATGTGGCTACAATAAAACAATTAAATATTTAAGTGAGGCTTTCATACAACAGACCAGATTTTTTGTCGTTTTTATACATAATGGTACGGAACCCTTCGTGCGCGAGTCCGACTCGCACTTGGCCGGTTTTTTTTACTCTTTTAGTGATTCGACACGAGCCGGAAAGAATGGAGGCATTAGGAGCCGAGGGCGGGAGGCTGCGGCGCCATCGATCGTCGCGGGGGGAGGGGGAGCGACCGGTCCAGCGGCGACGCAGACGCGCGACGCAACCTCCCGTCTGATCAGACACCGCAGAAAGATGATTCATTTTTAGATAAACACCAAATGATCGCGTTGCCATAACATAAGGCGCGGAGACATACAGGGGGTTGATTTTAAATACTCCTAATTTTGTAATTACGAATGAATTTATTTGAGACTAAGTCTAATTTTTGTTTGTCTTAGAATGATAAATAATTTAGGGACGTGTTCTTTTAGTTGATACTTAGACTGTAGGTACTTCCATTAGATGGAAATAACAGTTAATACGATTCAATACCACTTTGTCGTACACCAATTAAGTAGAGGGGCGTCCATTAATTATGTGAGGTAATTTTTGCCATTTCTCGACCCTTTCTGCCCTTACCGAGATGTCGTGAGATTTGGATCAATTCCCTTCGGCCTCCCTTAATTTCACGTGAGGCTTTTTAAAATGCTTATTTATGTTGTAAATAGGGAATTTTTTCTTGATTAGATTGGAATAACTGAAATAAAGTTATTGTGTAGAATTAGCCAAATTCTAGGGGAAAAACATGTTTTACCTAACCCAATGAAATACGCAATTTCTTGCGGAAAAAACTTACGTGACATTTGCTGAGAGAAGCCCCCCCTCCCCCCTTCTCTACTTGAGATTGGTCTCGACCACCTCCTCCCTCTAAATGCCTTAGGTAATTAATGGATACCCCCATAGGAACAGTAAAAATATTTAGAAAAATATCACTGCAAATAAAAATTTAAGGAATAAGTAGATAAAATGTAGAGCGCGTTACATTATGGCATCTCGTAGGACATAAATTCTTTAACAGTACTTAGCTGTCCCACTATATCTCTGGGGCTCTTGAAGACAAATGTCCCCAATGTGGTTAAAGCCTTGTCTTACTCGCTTGGGAATCACCACACCTGTTAATACTCGGATATATGTGGGGAATAAATAATACATAGGTGGGTTACTTGGCTAGGTACCTAGAAGTGGGATTACTTATACTTTCAACGTGATTAAGGTCACAGATGTGTAAGCTCGTTTTATATTGGTATCAAAACCTTTTGACCGAAAAACATCTTTATGACTAATGAACTATGACCTCGTATCCTTTGCAGGCTATTTTGGCCAGGCCCAATGTAATTAAGATCTCGGATAGGCGAATAGGTAGATGTCTCCTGTATAAAGAAAATATTCATGATGTCCCTACATTTGGTACACATTTGCTGTCGATTATGGAATATCGATAACATTTTACTAAGTAGACCCAGAGAACCCTCTAAATAACGAAGATGATCTGTCTGAAGATATGGAAGAGCCAGGCTCTTTGGTATCAGCGCTATAAAGCTTCTTTGTAGCGATGGAACTCTACCTACATAGAGAGATAAAAGATGGAGTTTATTGCGAAATTAAGTTGCTTATTATGAATGTATTAGGTTGTATGGATGGCTCTGAATTTGGAATAAGCACAAAATCGTCAACTATGGTAAAGTTCCTTGTTGGTCTTAATTATTACCTTCTGGTTTGCTTTACTATTACTTACTATCCAACAAAAATGTGCCTACCGTATCCTGATATCTTTACGTGTTTCGGTTGCAAAGTTGGCGAACCAGTTTAGAAGTGATTGTTTCGATTCCTTTTAGGCCACCAACGCTGATACGCCACTGGCTGGCATTCCCAATTTTATGGCCACATTATGTCAAATAGCCAGAATGATAATGCGCTGGCTACTAATTTATCAGTTAGTACCTACATCGAATAATAATAATGGTATTGAAGGCTTTTGTTCTTAGTTACAGCTTCAGGCTCCAAGGAGCTTTTACGGGCAATATATTACTGTCGAGGAGTTGAAAAATGAGATGAGGATAGTGAGCAGGTAACCTTAGAGGGATTTGTCTCCGCAAACATGTCGCGGCGTCCCGGTCGTGCGGTAGTCGGGCCGGGGTGCGCGCGCCGGGGGGGAGGGCAGGCGGGGGGAGGGGGGGAGGCAGGCTGCAGCGGGGCGGGGCGGGGGCGAGCGGCAGTATCGCGCAGCGCGGTGCGGGAGGTAGTCGCTAGTCGCGTCTAGCAGGATGCGCGGGTGTGTGTGGGTGTGGGCGGCTGCGCTCTTAGCGCTGGCGGCCGCGCGGCGGCTCGAACAGGACTTCGAGTTCGACGAGGCGCCGGTGAGCCACTGCTCCCGAGCGATTTTTTTATGACTAAAGCCTTGGTTTCTTTTCAATGTTTCCTAAGCACCTAAGTGGGGGAAGGGGAAGTCTTTGAGGCAGTGATTACTAATGATGCCTAATTAATTAGCCCAAGCAGGAAGACACCTTTGATTTGCAATGAATAGTGGTTAAGGTGGCACGAGATTGTAAGTGTGTCAAAAATCTCTCGAATCCTAATCATCTGCTCTACATATTGATTGTAGGACTTGCATCCGAATATTGTACCGTGGTTATGGTACAACATAGGTCAAAATTACATTTATGTTGCGATTAGACCTAAATCAAACCAATGAAATTGTGCAATAGACACCTACATAAATAAAAGTAGGTAACATAGACTTCACAGACAACATACGATAATGAAACAGTTATGAAACAATCCAATAACAATAAGCTTGTTAACTTACCTAGCCTACTTTGTTAACTTTTGATTTGTGACCTATTGGAAACCGTTTAGATAAATCAGATAGCAGGACCTATTTTCAGTTGGGTCATGTTATTATGTTTAACAAAAGATCGCGCCCAAATGCTCCGGAAAATGCTATTGTGTGACCTACGAATGTATTGTATATTGTGTTCCTTTTAACAGTCGACTGTCCACAGGTTTTTACATAATAGACGGTGTTTTTCAGGAGACTGCGACGGCCCGACCTCGGCGACCGCGACGCTATGTCTACGATCCACAGAGTCAGTAAACACCCTCCCAAACACCCTTATCCACCCGAATACATAAAGCCATACCACCTATCTGTAATAGCTATCTACACGCGCTTCTATGCCTTCTATGCGAGACGAAAGCTGCACAAAAGATTATGGCCCCGATTAATTTGAATCTTGTTTATGACACCGATGAAATAATTAGCGATAGCGAAGCCTTTTAAGGCCGTTTCAGTGACGAGTAATTTATATACGTACCTACCAACGGTTTTTATTATATACATGGTACCTACCTATCTATCTACCAAAATACCTAGATATGTTATGTTTTTACTCTTGTTTATTAATCGTGTATTTTAAAGAATTCGTTTGCAGATTCACGGCCTTCCCCTAAGATTTATCGTATCACAAAATATGAACCCAATTTGTTGTGTCCGAATGTAGCATTAATTATTTTTTATAAGTTGCGAATAGTTTACCTTGTAATGTACCCCGAGTCCCCGACAATCATCACAAAGCAACAGATTATAATTATGGTTCTCTACATCCAACGACTCATTCACGTTAATGTAAGAGGAAAGTTAGTAAGGCATCATCAATATTCAAACTTCATTCCGCCCATAAAAACTTTTTTATGTAAGTAGATACTGCCTACCTTTGATACTTTCCGAGAGCGACATTTATCATCAGGTGGCATTCAATGTTTTGTCTGATGTTTACATTAAGAAACCTTAATATCTTAGCTTAGTCAAACGACAAAACATTGCTGCTAAGTATGGGTGTTTCAACCACAAGTTGTTCGTTAAATTAGACAACACAGTTTACTTCGGAAAACAAGCAGTTCAGAAAAAAAATACAAACTTTTAGCTTCGACAACATCAATTATTTACCTCTTAGCTGCGAACACTTCTTACCTCAACAGTACTTAAGTAATATACAGTAATATTTAAGCCAGAACGCAATTTTATTCCCTACCCCTAAACTAAGTAAGTACCTACTATGTCTGACGATCCACACTTTGAGTAGCCCAGTAAACTACAATAACATTATGCTGTCCTCACTTTGAAAATAAATAATATCGCCATTATTATACCATACAGACCCGTTATGCCGAGCGTTGGTGTGCAAGAAGCGTGAAGTGTGTTTGCTCCGGGATGCCTTCACTGCACTTTGTGCCACCAGGAAGGATGTACTTCGCAGAGGGTGAGTATTGAGTATTAACACACATTCAATGATACAATAGCTTCACCTACATAAAAACTATTTTCTACAGACAGTTCGACACACACTAACATCTTTTGAATGTTAACATTTCTATCGAAATGCCACTCTCAAGGACCGTAAGGAACTTTTTACAAAAAAGTAATACCTTCCTAACCGTCTTCAACAACGACAGGGATAGTAAATTCAAAAACTACTCGCTATGTCGCTCACATTGATATGGGTCTGATACCGTCACTCTTGGGATTGCCTCTCTGTCATAAGGTGACAAACACCCGCGAACTACGAGGCCCACGGACATTAAATGAAACTAATAACATCATAAATAACAAGAACAGCGTCACTCTCAGAATCATTTTTCAGCAACATAAACCTAAGATTCTACTACTGACATAAAAAAATTCCTTGTTACACTCATAATTCAAACTCGAACGTCACAACAAAAGCAATCTTTGCCCATTTGAAAAAATAACTTGCCTACATCATGGGCGTATCCAGCTCCTGACCTAGGAGGTGCGGGCATGAATCCTGGATTCCTGATTTCTAATGGAGCAAATAGGATTTTGAAGCAGATTTTTAATGGTACTACAACAACCTTTGGCTCAGGATCCCGGATATTATATCTGAGATCCTGAGCAGCCTGAGTGGGACACCTACCCTCCCCTTCCCCTATCTGCATACGCCATCAGCACCTAGATAAAGTTTTAAGTGCCTATAGGTTACCAGAGGAAATTTTCTACCTACCTATAATTGAATGGATGTTGAACGCAGGGACCTCATAGTAGCGGCAGCGCCAGGGTCTTGGGAGCGGGGTGACGATGAGGATGTGTTCTACGAAGCCAGGTCTGATGACCGCGCGCCTGCCCCGCTGTCACAGCCATTGCAGCCGGCGCAGGCTGACAGGTGAGGAAGCAACTGCTTTGGATAAGGATGTCCCATTAAGTTGTTATAATTCTAATGGGAAAATGCCTTGGGGCTGACCCATACATCTGCTAGAAGGTATATATCTGCTAGAAGGTAGGTTACTAAAGCTGAATTCCGAAAAAGGAAACAGGTCAAAATCTCAAAAAATCCGCATGTAAGTTTTTCACATCTGGTAGAGTATCTTCTTTAAAATTTGCCCTACTTCTAATGGGACACCCTTGTGAGAAAATAAAGGTAAGTATAAATTACAAGTCTAACCAAAAAGACCCCCCATGCACGAAACACAAAGGCGCCCACATGCCCAACAAAATGCCCGTGTCAACAGAGAAGCTTCGCAGCGTGGTTTGGAATTACAACGATTCGTGAAATCGTGAACTGATTTGACTTTGCCTCTGTCTAGCAGGCCTGTGTGTAAGTCAAACTCCAGCTGCATCTGTATTTGCAGATGTGTGGGTTGTGGAGGCGCAGCTCGCGCGGCGTTCCTCTGCGGGTCTGACAACCGCACATACTCGTCTCTGTGTCGTCTGGACCTGCACAACTGTGTACGGCGCACACACCCGCCCGTGCGCCTGGCTTGCCGCGGCTTCTGCCCCTGCCCCACGCATGACCCCCCGCGCGAGAACCGCGAACCCCTGCCTAGACCTGACGTGAGTGACCTGTCTTTTAGAACCTACCTACTAACTTAGATATGTACGTCACAGTCGATGCATCCCATCCGTTTAAAGATAATCCATAGCCTAAATCCTTCTTAGGGTTTCTGCTAGAGCTGCTGAGAAATTTGTCTCAAGTCGAGACGCGAAAAAAACTCGTTGACTCGAGAATTCTCGAGCCATGCGTGCATCCGTTCATCAACATTAGTTAAGTGTCGTTGTGTACCTATATCGATGGGTCCTATGTATATGGGCCAAACTAGCAATTTGGCGATTTTGGCTTTTTTGTGGGTAACGCATCTTATCGATATAATGAATCATGTGAGCTATTAAAAAAAAAAGATTTCAGCATAGAAACACGATTTTTTATTACGGTATAACGGCATATGTAACATGAATTTAAACGTATAAGGTCCTAAGCGTAGTTAGAGATTTATACGCGGGGAGTTTCGCGCGCGTTTGTTTATAGTTTGGAACAATCAGCCAATTTGACACTTGTACGTTGAACGGAGCATCGGCCGCACTGTGATGAATAAAGACGAATACGAAATGTAATTGTTGTGTTTTTGGGTTACAATTTAGTTTAATAAGTAAAAATGACATCTAATTATCACGCTAAGATGTCTAGATGTCGGAATTTTGTGAATTTGGCTTTGGGAAATGAAAACAACAATTAAAACGAAGATTTTATATTATATTCTAATTAATGAATTATCAATTACTTCAATTGTTTATTGATTTTATAGATAAAAAATTAAAAAAATATATACATTATGCTAATTAGCGTAGGTAATACGCGTATAATGGCCAACATGGTATATCGGCCCTTTTAGGGTGTTTTCAAAAAAAAATAATTTTGACAAAAACTAACGTAGAAGGGCCAATGTGACATTAAAAAAAACCAGATAAATGTATATATAAAATACTACAGTGTAAATGAGGGAAATAGTTTTCTTAGCAAATAAGCAAAGATTCGGGAACTTCGGTTTTATCAATTTAAAGTTATAGTAAATTGAAACTTTGGAAGCCTCTCCTGTAAAGTTTTAATTTTACATTTTGGCCCATATACATAGGACCCATCGATATTATGATGATGTTTTTGGCCTGTGTGAAAGTAAATAAATATTTATTGCATAATTGTATATTAAATACATAATAGGTTTGCTGCAAACACGCGAAATGTTTAATTGAAATTGAAACTCAGTACTGTTAGATGGAATATCGTAATAGCCGATAATGCGCAACACTATGGATATACCGAGAGGGTGGACATCACTAGTGGACGCGATGGCTAGACTTCCCGCGCTGTGTCAATGTAAAGATTGTAAAGTTGTATAAAATAAAGCCATTATTACAAATACAATATTTAGTGTTTAATAATTCAGAAGTGACATAGAACTTACGTGCCTATATGTATTGTAAAGCTTGGCGAGATGTATAATATAAAATTCGTGACTTGTGTGGATAACCTAAATTCAACTGAGGAAAAGACGCTTGAAAAGTTACAAAGTGCATAATGACTGGCCTTAAAGTTTAAAAGATAAGTTAAGAGTGCTTAAATATGCTCATATTAACATTATTCAGTGCTTGTGTAACTAACATGTTACTTTGGATGGAGTATTACCTATACTACTCGTGATATCTAGACCCTAGATGCATAAGTCAAGTTGTGACGTGTTTCTTGTTGTGAATTGGTGTGATGCAAAATGCATGTTAAAAAGACTTTTTAAATAATGAGTTGAGAGTGCATAATATATATTATATTAATGAGTCCAAGGATTGGAAAAGAATCAAATAAGGAAAACAATTATAGAAAAAAGTTCGAACTAACTGCATTATAAGAAAATTGACACAGAAAGTCTGATCTACATATAGCATATTGGATATAGAATTTAGCTCTATAGAGCATTGGATTCAAATTGGGAAGGCATATCTAAAATTCATGGATGGGACAAGTATAATATTAGAATACAACTACAATCCTAAGTTATGGAGTGTTGGCAAGGTTTGATATGTGCAGCAATCATCATATAAGATAAGTTGGGCTTTTCTTATATCCTTTGAATAGCAAAAAGTTACACAAGTGAAAATGCTATAGAGTTTTATTACAATAAACTTAGCTTAATGTATCATTGGGGCACACGGGGGCAATAAAGACCAGTGTAAATAAAGCTATTAAATGTTTTGAACACAGGAGCAATGGACATAAGCTTTTGTTGGTTGTGTGTGCAAGGAAAGACAGGGAAAGTCTTAGGATATGTTCATTTTGTGATAAACTTAGTCATGGGCAATACAATTACTCTTTGTTGCATACCATTTTACCAGTACATTTAGTAAAACTTGAACTAAAAAAAAATACACCTAGTATTAACTACGGGGGATCTTATCACTAAAGTAATCTGTTCTAGCTCTAGGTAACTCAGGGTAGCAAATATAAGTTGATAAATAAAGGGGCTTGAGATGTAGAAGTATAACTAAGCTATAAATTTATATAGTATAATGTTCATAAATTTTAAGGAACTAATTCTGGAATTTATATCAAATTCTAAGGATAAAAGATATTATGGATGAATGGACTGGAATGGTTGACATGGTATGCCTTAATGTAGGGGCTGAGTATGCCTAATGGATACTGGTAGTGAGTTTTAAAGGTAGGCTTGAGAGAGAGGATAAGGAGATTTTGTAAAACAAAATTACTGCGAACAACTTGTTAAAATTTAAATTAAGACAAATATTAATGATTTTGTAAAAGAAAGGGGCACTTAATTAATGAGCTATAATATTATTAATGTATTATTATTGTTATATTATTATTGTTGTTGACATAGGTTGAGTTAGCAGAGGCAATTATATGAAATGTAGTGCTTTCATTTGGTCACTGGGTCTAATTATATTTTATAACAGTTCATGATATAACATAATATAAAACATTATATAAAATGTATAACAGGTTTATGGTGGTGATAGTTATTGGTATAGTGCTTAAGTCATATTGAATGGTGGACTTATTGTCCTTGCCTTTTGTTATATTTTCTTTGGTGAAATATAGAGCAGGAGATTTTAGAATTTAAATGCAAATATGGCTAATTAACATTTAATATAAGGTAATACATATATTACAAGCCGTAGAGAAACAAAACAATAATGTTACAAAATAATAAGATAATAACAAAGAGATAAATTTATTTTAAAATTTCATAATTTTGTTAAAATGATTTATATAAAGGGATATTTGGAAAATCTATTTCTCACGTACAAGTCCTATGCTTTTAATACAGGAAATCATTGTATATGCTATATGCTTACACTATAGAGCGTTTAATAAGATAATGGAGAAGTAATGATATCCCCATTGGTTATTTTGATATGTGCAATTTATACGATTGGTTGATAGTATAATTGTTATTTAGAAATGACATTGAGTTGATATTAATTTAAAATTGAGTTGAAATTAATTTCTAAAGTCTAGTTTCTAAAGTCTATACAATGTTTGAAGAGCCATGAATGAAGTTCTAGTTTCTCTTATTAATGAATGTTTGGATTGTGTTATCATACGGGGTCTACCTGTAGAAAGTAACAATTATATCATTGATAAAAAAATATATATATGAAAATATATAAATAAATAGGAAATTATGTAAATAAAATGGTGAGGGCAATGCAAGTTTTAGTGACAGAAACCAAATTAATGTTATCATTTTGAAAAGTACACACTGTAGTATTCAGCATCTTAGTTTTATGATGTGTGCTCAAATTGTTGTAGTTGAATGTGTTGAGTTGAAGTTGTTGTGTTTATTTGGGAACTAAATCTTCATAGCGCCTATGAAAATAGAGTACCTATTGATGGCAAAAGTAAAATCATTCAGAAAAAAAAAATGTAGATTGTTAAAGTATAACTAAAACATAAGGGTTATCATCCACTACACACTATGGTGGATCATCAAGGTTAAAAAAAAAAGCAATAGCATTATTGACTTGAAATTATTGATGTGTTCTCAAAGTTCTTATTTTCAGCGAGTATTTAGATGACTGATGAATATAAAAAGTGCTAAGCTCACAATTTTAAAGAATTAATAATTAAAACAGCACTGCTTATGAAGCATTTATGGAACGCAACATGTGTGGATAGATCACATCATTTTAAGCTTTAGTTGATTCTACGAGTTGCATTTAAAATGAATCAATGGGACTTCCATATCCATTTTTACAATTACGGTGTGGCTTAAGGCCACTTGGTGTGTGTAATGTTTACTTATACATGTTGTTCAACTGTGTTTCAGAAAGGTGATCTGATTAATTATGGATGAAGGGTGTGGGGCCACACCAGACAAAGACAAAATAGTCGATCAAGTCGATTGAATATGTCGAAATAAATAAACAAGTACAAAATATAAAACGAGAAAAATGACAAAGACAAAATAGTCGATCAAGTCGATTGAATATGTCGAAATAAATAAACAAGTACAAAATATAAAACGAGAAAATGACAAGGACAAAATAGTCGATCAAGTCGATTGAATATGTTGAAATATATAAACAAGTACAAAATACAAAACGAGAAAAACGATGATTTGCCGTAAGGGGCCACATGTCTCAGATGCCGTCAGGGGCTGAAATCTGAGTTGCCGTAAGGGGCTTATAAATGGTGCATTTTAACCCTCAATTGCCGAAAAAGGCTAAAATATATTCAGATGCCGCGAGGGGCTAAAATCTGAATTGCCGTGAAAGGCTACATATAACAGATGCCGTCAGGGGCCGAAATCTGAGTTGCCGTAAGGGGGCCACATGTCTCAGATGCCGTCAGGGGCTGAAATCTGAGGTGCCGTAAGGGGCTTATAAATGGTGCATCTTAACCCTCAATTGCCGAAAAGGCTAAAATATATTCAGATGCCGTGAGGGGCTGAAATCTGTACTGCCGTGAGGGGCGAATAACCGGATCCGGGGCTGTGTATTTCAGATGCCGTGAGGGGCGAACGTCTGAAGAGTGCCGTGAGGGGCTGTGTATTTCAGATGCCGTGAGGGGCGAACGTCTGAAGAGTGCCGTGAGGGGCTGTGTATTTCAGATGCCGTGAGGGGCGAACGTCTGAAGAGTGCCGTGAGGGGCTGTGTATTTCAGATGCCGTGAGGGGCGAACGTCTGAAGAGTGCCGTGAGGGGCTGTGTATTTCAGATGCCGTGAGGGGCGAACGTCTGAAGAGTGCCGTAAGGGGCTGTGTATTTCAGATGCCGTGAGGGGCGAAAGTCTGAAAATTGCCGTGAGGGGCTGTGTATTTCAGATGCCGTGAGGGGCGAATGTCTGAAATGCATTGAGGGGCACCATATGTCAGATGCCGTGAGGGGCGAGATATCTGAACTGCCGTGAGGGGCTGCATATGTCAGATGCCGTGAGGGGCGAGATATCTGAACTGCCGTGAGGGGCTGCGTATTTCAGATGCCGTAAGGGGCGAATCTCTGAAATGCATTGAGGGGCACCATATGTCAGATGCCGTGAGGGGCGAGATATCTGAACTGCCGTGAGGGGCTGCGTATTTCAGATGCCGTAAGGGGCGAATGTCTGAAAATGCATTGAGGGGCACCATATTTCAGATGCCGTGAGGGGCGAGATATCTGAATTGCCGTTAGGGGCGTAAGTCTGAAATGCCGAGAGGGCACCGTATTTTATTAACCATTAGGGATGGATATCTGAAATGCCATGATAGGCGAATATCTGAATTGATATTTCATCAACCGCTAAAGACGAATATCTGAAATGCCGTAAGGGGCGAATACCTGAAGTAATATTTTAGTTACCGTTAAGGACGATTGTCCGAAATACCTTGAAGGCCGAATATCTGAATTGATATTTCATCAACCGCTAAAGACGAATATCCGAAATGCCGTAAGGGGCGAATACCTGAAGTAGTATTTTAGTTACCGTCAAGGACGATTGTCTGAAATGCCTTGAAGGCCGAATATCTGAATTGGTATTTCATCAACCACTAAAGATGAATATACGAAAAGCCGTGAGGGGCGAATACCTGAATTGTTATTTCAGTAACCGTTAAGGATGAATATCCGGAATGCCGTTAGGGTCGCCATATTCCAAATGTCATGAGAATCAAATAGCTGATATTGCCATTGGAGGAACCATGCTCTAGATATTGCTGGTCCGAAATGCCGAGAGGGGCATCAGATTTGAAAGGCCGGTTGGGGCGCATTACTTATACAACCGATAGATGGTTTTGTTTCAATTGCTGATTTGAGTGTACGATTATGTTGCCGAGAGAGGAACAAGGCTTCAAATATTGTTAAGGATACACACTGAAATAGCCTAGAGAGGCACTTTGGTATCAAATGCTGATAGAGACGCATGTTTATACGTCAGACAGAGATGGGACATTAAATGCCATTAAGAGAGGATGCGCATAAATGCCGTGAAGGGGCTCATGCTTACAGTAACTGCAAGAAGCTATGGCTTGAATGCCTACAACTAATAAAAGGAAGAAACAAAGACACAAACAAAAAAAAGAGAGTAACTACAATTGGCCGTGAAAAGGGTTCTAATTAACTATCGCATGGAGTATGTGTACAATGAAGCCACGTGGAGCTAAGTAACACATATTATGCTATATGTGAATTATATCTACGCTATGGTATTTATAGCCTTCTCATTCTGACAAGAGATTCGTGCTCAATAGTGGGCCATGATGGGTTGAGATGATAATGATGAAGTAACATAATTATGATATAATGCAAATTGAATGGTTATTGCAAGAAGCCGAAGTTACTAAATTGAAGTTGCGGTCATGAAGCATAATAAGATTCTACAATGTTGTTGCTTACATCAATGAGAGTATCCTTCGAGGCCGAAGGATTGCCAGGATGGCCGAACTGTTAGATGGAATATCGTAATAGCCGATAATGCGCAACACTATGGATATACCGAGAGGGTGGACATCACTAGTGGACGCGATGGCTAGACTTCCCGCGCTGTGTCAATGTAAAGATTGTAAAGTTGTATAAAATAAAGCCATTATTACAAATACAATATTTAGTGTTTAATAGTACTTTCATAATTATCTCATCGTCATATCAGTGTCTCATAGTTATCGAAATAATATAATTATTATGTAGATACTTGTTAGTAATTTTGTAGAATTTGTTTTACTAAATATTTTTATTTCGACTCGAAACACTCGAGAAGTGAAAAAGGGCAAGAAAGCAGAAACCCTAACCCTGGCTTATCTTTGACGCCTTTAATATGCCAATATTGATATGTTGGGCGAATTTACCATCAATATGAAATCGCGCAGGCTAAAAATTTTTGGATGGATTTTAGGGCATATTTTTTCGAGATTCCGATATTTGCTAGATATATAGTGTAGGTACGTGAGCGTGACGCAAGACTTTTTTTACTAATAGGGGAAATATCATATTGGTTCTAAACCGGATCGGCTAAACTGGATCGGCGATGTAGAAAGATTTCGTTTATCGATTCTGTTCTCTTACAATTACTATATACTTAGTAGTACTTTTTGGTTGTGCTTTCCAGGAGCGACGTCGTCGGAGATTGGAGTCTGCCCACAATGAGGTGTTACCGGAAAGGTCATTTCGGCGTAATAACCAAGGTGAGCGGGCAATAATGCCTACTTCTTCATAAAGCCTTATCATTTGCACTATTAATTACATCATTACTCACAATATTAACTGTAGTTTTAATTACTGGCCTTACTGCTGATGTTGAGCGTTGTAGAATCCGAGGCAATCTAAAGAGGTACCCGCATGTCTCACATTAACATTTAGAAAGTACTCGCCACTCTTGGCGCAAAGAAACGGACAATGTTCAAACATTTTAACTTGATTATTTCAGGACACGAGGTTTGCCAGTTAGACAAAATGGCCAACCGTTTACTGGACTGGTTTTCTGTGCTGATGGATGAGGCGGGCGGCGTGGCGCCTCCTGAGGACGGTGAGTTGACTGACATTAGGCACAATGTATGGAGATGGTCAGTAACATAAGCTTTCCAGAAAGAGTTTACATTCAAATTATGTCCGCTGAATGAGGATTTTCTGGACCAGACAAATTTGGACAAAATCAAATTGGTCTTACCTAATTATGTCTTACCGTTTTTGTTGCGTATTTTCTTATCCACTTCTTCCTTTCTTCTCCCGTTCGCCTTAATACGCAACGAATCTATGATGGCGTTAGCATTACTAATGTCCTGGACGATATGACCACTTAAAAGGTGGAGACTCGAGTGCTCGTTAGTTGGTTAACTATATGGCGACACCGTACACACGACATACGGTGACGTCATCGAAGCTTGAATCACGCTATCGAAGACTTCTACATCGCCGGCATATACACCTTTGGACCTCGGCCGCCCCCCAGGCATGTCGTCTCGCCTGGCGGGAAATCTCCCTTTGCCAAAACTATAATTTGCATAGTGCATATATTGTTGTCAGGATTCCCAAGGGACTGCAAGCCCGAGGTACGCTGGATGTTCGCACATCTGGACGCGGGCGGCGACGGGGCGCTTTCTGCCGCTGATTTGTACGCGCTGCGTAAGTATTGTCACTTATTCGGATTTTTAAACAATTTGTTGCTAGTGTCACGACATTTAAACAGTCATGTACGGCGAAAACATAACATATATCTACTTATAGATCACTCAAAAACTCCAGCCATATGCCGCTAAAATTTCCATAGGACCAGACGATGATTCTTTTTTTCCAAAGTTATTGCTTGTCGTGTGATCACTTTTAAATTTGAGCGACACCTGGCGACTTGTTTTGGAGTTATCTCAATTTTGAACTCTGTTATTTTTTGTAAAAAATTAGTTATTTTGAAGTTAGTTAAAAATTACCAAATCACCTACTAATAAATATAAAACATGTTTTTATCAGTTAAAAATATACTTACCAAATAACTTACACATAAAACACGCTTTATGACGTATGTAACCCCGATGACGTCACAGGCCACGACGAGCGCGAGCGCTGCCTGCGGCCGTTCCTGGCGTCGTGCGGCGGGCGCGCGCGCGGCGTGTCCCGCGCGGCTTGGTGCGCGTGTCTGCGGCGCGCCGCACGGCCGTGCGCGGCGCTCGCGCGCGCTCATCCCGCGCCGCCGCCCGGTAACCACAGATAAAATATACAGATACAGAATACAGATTCAAAATTATTTTGTTCTTTTCGATTCTACTTACCTTCTCTTCGGAAGGTTGCCTAATAACGTCGAGGAGAAACGCCGAATGAAAACACAATTTTCATAATCCCTGAGGTTTTGATAGAGTAGGTACTAACGATAATAAATTATTTTGTTTTGAATTGAAATATAAAACCTAAATATAGGTACCTATATCTACATAGGTACCGTTTTGATTTTTCTTAACGGTCTTTTGACCTAATAATTTAAATCCCAAACGTCCTAACCTATCACCCCAGTTTAAGACCCTTTTTGTACTTTTTAAATAAATAGACAAAAACTAGAAAAAGACGAAATTAGACGATGTCTCGTTTTCATGGTGATATTAACCTTACTATTGTTTTACGTATATACCGCGGCTTACCACACATCTTATTTTTGTAGGATTCGCTCGACTAGTTTCAGGAATTCGGAATCGTTTGGAAACTAAGTCGTGCGAATCCGTCTAAGTAAGCGGCGACATATACTTACGTAAAATGTATTCAAAGTTCAAACACTTATTAGTACTAAAACCATACTAAAACTCACTATAACACCTACCCTAGGCGCCTATGTCCCGTCATGCGACGCGCGCGGCTACTACCGGCCGCGGCAGTGCCACGCCGCGCTGGCCGTGTGCTGGTGCGTGGACGCGCACGGCGTCGAACTACCCGGGTCGAGGACCAAGGGCGCGCCCGCTTGCCCCGGTCAGTGTTCAGTAACTTCAGTATGGGACTCACTCGCATTCGCGTGAATACGCCAACGCACTAATGTAGGGCGGATCTTCGCAAATAATTAAGCGAAGTTTTGGCACATTTTTGGTGTTCCTAAGCTGTGAATTTGTACAATGTATGAACCTATAAAGGTTTGCGAGCAAGTTGCTGCCAGCTTCGCTCGCCCTTTTTTCAAAAAATAATTATAATTCTATTACTTAATAAATGAACCAACCGGTGTTTTTTTGCTCTATATAATTAATTACTTGTTAACGTAACGATTAAGAAAATTGTAATCTACAATCCTCTTTAATTTTCTGCACATCTATAAGTAGAGCTGAGGCCATGAGATGAAAATGAGACCATGACCAATTTTTATGCTATGTAAACTAACATCCTAACCCTCCACAGGTGAGAACGAAACAGAGAACGCGATGAACGAGACGGAGGAAGACGGCAACGAGGTGACCGACGAGCTCGGTGTAGAGAGCGCGCGCGAGCCCGACGGGGAAGGCGGGCCGGCTGATGACGAAGACGCGGCCGGCAGCGGCGACCGGGAGCTGCGCTTCTAACTGGCCGTATGTGCTCATTCATACTGACTCGCGGGCGCGGTGGCGGGCGCGGTCACGAAATATCAAACATATGGCGTAATATCCGACTGTTCACACAGGAATCGCACGTGCGGTAGTAATGGGTAGTAGCGGGTTTTTCCTAAACCGAAGCAGTAACAGCTTTTGAATTTTAATAGCGGCTTTTGAAACTATTTATTTGTAGTAGCAGCTTTTATGGATAACCTTGTTACTCAATGATACTCAAAAAACAGTTATCTTTATAAATTTAATGGTATCGTATCTTACTAAATTCCTAATTTATCAATGAACCTCCCTTCATACTTGTCCAGGCTTAGGACTGGCTGTAAATGCAATATTTCTTAAAATTTAATGTTTGATTTTAAAAATTATAATGATTTACAGGCGTATTTCGAAGTTCATTGATTTTATTTACAGTATTGTATGTACAAATCGTATTTAAATTCTTTAGGTACATTATTTACAGTTTAAACCGAGCTGGGTCCATATTTACATTCAGGAAAGTCAGCTGACTGACCTTTCCTGATGTCAGTCGAGTACGACGGTCAGTAATGATTTGGCCTGTTTTACTGAATACTCTCTCACACGGAACTGACGTGGCCATAATGTTGCCATATTTCTTAAATAATTTCGAGAGATACGGGTATGTAAATTGGTGATTCCGCCACCACTTCAACGGACAGTTGAAGGATCCATCGGTCGCAAAGATTGGTAAATTATTATCATTTAAGTATGTGTCTATTTCTTTGATAGCCTTTGATGTTGGAGTACCGGTGGGTTGTTGTGTGCCAATCATATTTTGTAAAATAGACCAGGGTGAGAATGCATCTTTAGCTACCCCTGTGGAATGTCCCCCTTCATTTTGATTTAAATTTTCGTCATCAGTCCGCGGCATAGTTGATGAGTGACGCTGGTCGTCTCTGGCGATGAGATCAATCAGCATAAGTTGGACTCTTTGTCTCGCATTTCGCGCTGCCTTTTCATCCGAAAATATAGACAGTTTGTACCTAGGATCTAGAAAGGTACATGTAGAAAATGTGGCACTGTTTTCCACACCGGCGAATCGTTGCTCTAAGCCACTTTTCAGTTTATTAATGATAGATATTCCCACGTTCGAGTTCTCCTCTTCCATCAACTTCTCACAGGACATCAGCAAACATCTTGTCATTACTATAATTAAACTTCCGCTCATGTACTGCTCCCCACTCATGCTCTTAGTTACTTCCTCGAAAGGTTTCAAAATCTTTACTAAATCGGAGTACAGCTTCCATTCTTCATTAGAAATTACGGGTAAATTTGTTCTTAAAACTGCAATTGTTGCCCTCAGATGTTGTTCTAATTCTACAAATCTTGCCAGCATATAATAACACGAATTCCATCTTGTCGGAACTTCTTGAAGCAGTCTTTTTGGTACGATTGATGGATCATCTCTCGTTTGCTCTTTAAGCAATTTTTCCAAGGCAGTGGTGCTTGTCTTGAAGTGACGTACAATTGTTTTAACTTTGTTTAAATTTGCTGTTATTACGTTTAAACTATCTGTAACTATTAGATTTAATGTATGTGCATAACACCCGTAATGTTTCCACTGCAAATCTGTAATGGCTTTTTGAATGTTTGCTGCATTATCTGTCGTAATGAAGTTAATTTTAGTACTTATGTTCCACTCGTTGACGACATCTAACAATCCTTCCTTAATGTGCTCGCTGGTATGAGCGCCCTCAAAATTGGAACATTTTAGTAAAACAGACATCATTTCAAAATCTTGATTTATAAAGTGGCCGGTTACTGCTAGATACGACTCATTCGCACGAGATGTCCATAAATCAGCTGTTAAGCAAATCGTGACTAACGAGCTACTGTTCAACTCTGTGATAACTTTTTGTTTTGTAGCTTCATATAAAGCAGGCAGCATTTTGTGTGTTATTGATTTACGGGATGGTAAGTCATAGCCTGGAATCCATTTGCAAAATTTTTTAAATGCTCTTTCTTCTACCAACGAAAAAGGCTGGTAGCTATCTATAAAAAGGTCCATCAAATCTTTATCAATTTTTTCTTTTAAACTTGATGTAATCTTTTTTGCTGTACCATATTTCTGAATGGATTGTTGCACATTTCTCTGTATATTAGGTGGTTGCGGAGGAGGATGCAACGTATGACCATCGCTAGTCCCTGATAGCAACGCAGAATCCGGAGTCGGTTGACTTGGTTGTGTCAAAAGTTGAGCTGATGCAACCCTTTGATAAATGTCCACATGTTTTTTCCGCAGATGAGCTTTTAAATTCCCGGTGCTGGATTTGTAGCTGTATTTTTCGCCACAAATTGAACACAGTGCTTTTTTATTTACATTATCTCGAGTAAAATAATCCCACAAAACACTAGAATTGGCGCGAGTTGCCATTGTTTTTTACACGAATAAAAACTTTAAAACTTGAAAGAAAAGTTCGTCTTATCACTAATTCTTACAGTTTACTATTTACAATAATAATTAAATGAACTGTTTGCAACTTTACTGTCATATACCACAATAGCGATTCAAACAAATTAATAATTTTAATTAGGTACAAAACAATAACTAAAACGACAATTGCACGGCACGCGTCGTCAAGGTCAAAACATCTAATGTCAACAATAAGGCACGCTAACGGCTAACTGAATATTTTTTTATGTTTTCAATGCACTTCGCATTTTTAATTTACTAAATTTATACAATTCAAAGAAAACACGCAATGTGTATCTTCAAAAATCGCGCTCATTCTATCTCACAATGCCTCATCTTTTATCTCACTCACTCGATCGGTCGATCCGCTTGGTTTCGTAAAGCCTTATCCAGACTTACAGGATTCGCTGAATGCCGAGCAGAATGTTCGTTGAATCGCGAGTAGTGTAGATGGGTGCTCGTGAATCGCCGATCAACTTTTGCTCGTGCTCGCCATGCTCGGATTATTATCGGTACTTTATCCGCTTTACAGGAACGAATATGAATAGTTGCGCGAATAATAATTCCCATCCACACTTGGCAATTATTCGGCAGTCGGCGAATCCCGCATGTCTGAATACGACTTAATAGCCGGCGCGCGGCGTTCGTATCGACCAATAACAGCGATAGCAGGTTTGCATACCCGGCGCGCGGCGTTCGTATCGTCCAATAACAGCGATAGCAGGTTTGCAATTCTACCAATATTTCAAAAGCAGTGAATTTGTTTTAATAACCTAACATCCATATTTAGTCAGCATATAACCTGCTACTCGGAGTAACTAGTTTCATAGAACACGTGAAACGTAAAAGCTGCTACTAAACCAATAACTAGTTTCGGAAACTATCTATTGGTAATAACACCCACTACTAACGTGCGGTCTATGTAGCGGGCAAGCTCGCGACGACGCGCGCGGCGCGCTCGCGGCAAATCAAACGCTTGAAATGTTTGTGTGTGTTCACATTGAACTAGCGGCGGAGCGCGCGATTCAGTAGCGACGCAACTGATGTCTCGCACAAAACGCCTGGCGGTCAATATGAACACGAGCTCGCCACGTCCACCGCGCGCGCGCCCGCTACCGCGCCCGCGTGTTCTGTATGAACAAGCACTATGTCTGTTTGTGTTAGCAGGGGTGCCGAAGTGCGGTGCGCGGCTAGCACGATCGCGTACAGCGAGCTGGGTGTCAGAGATGGGCGAAAAGTAATCATGAACAGGGATTATGATTTCATATGGTGTAATTTACCCAAAATACTAGTAAGAGAAGCTTTGACTACTTTTCCTGGCCTCCAAATGTAATCGTAATCTGTAAGATAATATGATTATATTTCGCCCATTTCAGGTTGGAATATTATGGAACTCATTAGGGAATGACATCATTACAATGATGCGGCACTCGACCAAATAAAACGAAAGCATTCAGTTATGAACCTTATGTCTTGGTTGTTGCAGTTGTAAACCTACTTAAAACAAGTAGCCCATTCTTATCCATCCCATTCAGCGTTTTGCTGCAGACCAGCTTCCTAACGGTAATTGGTCACTAACGGAGTTGCCAACGCGTTGCTGACCAAAAGGAATACGCAAAACTCAATATACCACTGGCCCATCTGCCATGAACAAAATATTTTCAGCACGGTTGACCTCCAGCAACACTCAGTAAACTTTGGTTTTATTACTTTGCAGAAATGCGGTCCGTGGTTCAAACGTCGTGTCCGGAGTACCCGTAATGCGATACGATTATACCTAATTTTAGTACCGTAGGTTCAGTAGACATGGTATCAATCGGTTTCATTATGTAGGCTTGGTTTTCTGACATTCCTTATTTTACGAAACGATACTAAGGCGTTAATTTGTAGGCCTAATCTAATGAGTGTTCTTATTTTAAAATCTCTTCTTGACCGTCCCAACTATACTTATATGTAAAGTGTAAAAATTGTTGTGATATTTTTTTTTGTTTTCTCGTTCTGGTTAAAGGAGCAAACGCGCACCAGTGAAGCCTTCGATAAGAGTCTAGAGTAAATTTTATCTAAACACAGTAGGTAGAGAAACATACAATCGTATATAATGAAGAAACTAAGCTTATGAATGTTTGATATTATTAGAAAATAAATTAGTGTTAGGCGTACTAGATTCGTACGACGTACTTAGTGTTCATAGTGTTTATTCGCACGCGTATCCCGCCTTTTTTATCATGACAATATGCACTCTACATACTTAGTCTATGTGTAGCCGGCATCATCGTAATAATGATGATAATGATTACTTAAAACTTGGCGAGGATTTGTTCAAGATTCTTAAAAATACTCTCAGTTGATGATGTCTTTTAAGGCCTGGCAATTTGCCTAAATATCAATATCACAAAGGATATTTCAAGACATAATAAAGGTTTTAGTCTTTTTAAGGAACAATGACTAGAATTGAATAGTTTGATGTTGTGAGAATGTTCATAAATGTATCTGGACTTTAAAGGAATAAAGCATTTTATGTAATCATTGGTTTTAAACTACCAATTATATGTACTTAATGAGTAATAAAGTAATATGGTCTATAATTTATATTTAAGTTGTTATGGCTATTATCAATGTCTGCTTCTACTTAAGTCCCTATGTAGATTTATTTATTTTATTGTGAACAACATAACCAATAGGTTGTAACTTAAATGCATACCCTAAATGATTAAATTAATTGTTTATTCCGCCATCTTGATGTAACTACCACTCACATTAAATAAACAATTAAGTTATTTGCACTTTTTTAAATCTCACCAGTTAAATTGTAATAAATAAAATATATTTAAACAACGTAATGCATTTTTATTTTATAACATTATCCAAGTTTGTGGCTAAGTAATGATTACAGTCCTCAGATTAAGCACAGTATTGTTGACAATTTTACTAACGTCTTCACTTTTTTGTTTTTACAATCATGGCTAAGAACAATTTATCAAGAAAACAAAAATGAGTGACTTTAATGCTGCTTCAATGTAAACAATTGTCACTTTACATATCCCTGATTTGATTTCATGGTATCATAGAGACTTACACATACATTATTTTTTAGTTCAATACATAATGATATATTCCTTGCCTTCATAAATTCGTCTTGAGATATTTAGAAATACCTTTTTTTCTAAAACACATAAAAGTTACAAATTCATTAAAATGAAACATTACAAGAGAGCCAAATTAAATTTCATCTGATATGATTTCTGATGAGAAATCTCCCTGTATTTTTGACATACAATTTTATAGCTTCAAGGCATTTTAGTATTAGATAAAATTACACCGAATTTTATGTTAAGTGACAATTGAAAATCTAAAACAGATGTACAAATCAATGAACATCATTCTTGCCCAGGAAAGTCTTTTGTCCAATAGGATATTTTCACAGCATGTCACAAATTATACTATCAAAAGGGGGCTAAGTTTCCTTACATAACCTGTGAATTAAATGAGACATTAGTATTTTAAAGACGCCACATTGTGTTAATCTTATAATTAGATACTACAAGACGATACAACTGGAAATAAATTTACGAGTTCTTGTATTCTTCGGTCTTGAGGTCTTTGAATTTTCCGCCGTAGAACGGAATGTTGGTTACGACCACCTTCCATTCTGTGAAGTACACCAGCGTGACGAAGGCTGCGCCCCCGAAGCCGACAGCTGATGTGGCGAAGCACGCTGCCATTTCCATATGCTTCTTTCCCAGGCGGCCCAGCATTGTGCGGTTTGAAATTTACTTCAAATCTCTCGAAGCAGTTTCAAAGACTGCCTTGAATTGAGTCGTTCGAGCTTCGGGCTTCGATGAAGTTCGATGTTACGTAAAAATAGTGGTCGGCTCTCGGCTGGTCGGTTCGGTTTTTACTTTGACACACAGACTTTGACATTTGACAATTTAGATATTATTTTTGACGTAGACGTTGACATTAATGCCAATGGTGATGTCATATCAGACCACAGAATAAGGCGTTCCAAAAATTTCGCTTAGCCAAAAGTGCAAAAACACAGAATATTATTCTGTTCTAATTTAAATTATATTAAATAAGGTTAATTAATTACGGCCCCTGATCGATCTCACCTGTGTTGGGGACATACGTACAAAAACTTTCAGGTTTTACAAAATAAATAACATACTTAAGTCTAAAAATCGCGAGCTCACTTTATATGAACGGTTAAGAAATCCCATGGTCATGAAAATACCAACTTCTGCTGATTTGCCGCCTGTGCTACCGAAACACCAAATTGATACAATTTTTCTACAAAATAATGTTTAAATATGGTTTAAATGCAATAATAATTTTTAGAATAATATAATTTTTTTAAAGTTAGTACAGTCTGTTTTTTTTTCGCTACGGACTAAATTGACATAAGCTGTGTTGCTACTTTTTTGCAAACCATTAATAGTGATGTGCCACGACCGTAACCTTACGTTAATTACGATCTAGTATCGTTTTTCAGTAATAATTACAAAAATGTGTCTTTAAAATTTTAACAATGTGGCGACAACTGCAATGTATTGTTATTGTTGTTAAATGTATGTTATTACATATTCTTCAATTATAAATAAATAATTGTCGTATTTACTTAGTGAAATAAGTTATTAAAATCAATAAATATATCACTTACTTTAAACACATAAATATTTTTTTTTTATCTGTGATGCTCCATATTCACCACGACTTTTTAAAGATTCGTCTATTGTCAAGTAAAAAGTTACGATTCATGAAACCCGTATCGTAGTATCTGAAAAGCTGGTAACATTTTTAGAAATTTGACATTTGCATGATTGTGTCAATTTATAGTCCTACAAGGATCTTTTGGCCGATGACTGACGTGAGTCATCGTCACGTCAGTCATCGGCCAAAAGATCGTTATAGGACTCTAGTCCAGAGCGAAAAAAACGGACTATAGATGGTGTTAGAATATTATTTGGTTAGTTTGTTAATAAGTGCGAGGACAGGGTATGTTAGTGATAATTAGTCCTGTTAGTTAATGTTAGTAAAAGTCCAGTTAGTTATGTTAGTATGAGTCTCGTTCTAATTCGGTCACAGATGCATTGCTACCCCTGAGGACTGAGATGGTCGCCTCTAAAAAAGTGTAACCGGCTCCACACCTTCCTATCCGGAACACAATTGTTCTTAAAACAATTATTACACGGTAGATAGGAATGGCACTAAGTACCGTGGCGGACGGTGGTGCTTCTCTCTCTAGCTAAAGAGGTTCTAGGCGCTACTCTTTACAACGCTTTTCTATGGACACCTCGATGGAAACTTTGAAATCCACAGACGGTTCACTTTAATTCTAGCAAAAAATTCTGGGCCGCGTTCCGTAACTAGCCCATAAAGGACCCTATATACGATACGATTCGTCTAAACGATCGATCTGATGAAAATCGTGACGATTGATTGCATCGAAAATGTCGCTCATACACGAAACGATTGGTCATAACGATCGATCATTTACTTGTTTGATGCTGAAGGATGAGGACGTGTTTAAATACGTGCCTTATAAAATGGAAAATGAAATTCTTTTCCTTACCTATGTGGCGGTAGCGTTGATTCGCATTCAAAAGAAAAAAGGAAACCTAGAAAATGAGGGTTAATGGATTTTGGCGAAATCGCCAGAGTGAGACAAAATCGTTGATCGTAAACAGCCATACACTGTCGATTCATCGTTACGATATTCATGATTGCATGTGTTGTGTATGTAAGGTGATTGGTACGAATACGACGGGTGAACGATCAATATACTTTATTAAACTCTTTATAGTTACATGAGAGAAATGTAATAAGTAGCCGTAATTCTACTAAGGTACATGTAAATTTGATGTAATAGGTAATGGACGAATGACAATTTGACAGTCCGTAGTGAATAGAGAAGGGTGACCGTAGAGAAGAGAGTATGGTTTCATGTCACAGAGTAACGTCGTAACAGCCTCCTCCACGTTAATAAATTATAGGTCCAGCCTCTTAGGTGGTCTCCTGGTCCTCGTGCTTCGACGTAGCTCCGTTGCGGTCGGTGTAGATGTAGGCAGTGTCGGTTCTGTAGGTTGTAACTCCATTTGGTCTGTTACTGGTCTGGTAGTCTCTCCATCAGACATCATGGTTTTCCTCCTTCCAGGGCTTCTTGTAGATGGCATCTCACTTTCCTCTGCTGAGCTAGGTTGTGTAGTTTCTTCTATCACTGGATGTTGTAGTTTAGGGCTCTGCCTTGGTAGGTTTTCCTGTAGGAGTCTCGGCTTAAGCAGGTCAGTGGGAGGTATTTTAAAGTTGTCGTCATTGCCTGTGTATCCCGCTCTAATCATTTGATCAACATGTCTCTGATGTTTCTTTCCATCTACTTCCACTTCATAATGGAGTTTTCCTCTTCTGTCAACTATTTTTCCCAATTTCCATTTATGGCTGTCATACATTCTAATCTGTACTCTATCTCCTCTCTTGAATTCTTTCTTCAGTATTTGATCATTATTTTTCTTATTTATTTTCATCTCTGTCTCTCTTTTTACCAAATCAATCCGTGTTCTGTATATCCTTTTAAACATCATTTCAGCTGGGCTAATCCCTGTAGTATTATTGGGTGTCTTTCTATGCATAATTAAAAATTTCTCCAATTTGTCTTGTAGAGATCCTTCTTCGTTAGCCATTGCTTTCAATTTATTTTTCAGTGTTTGTACATATCTCTCTGCCTGACCATTGGTTGATGGGTGAAAAGGTGCTGTAAATTTGGCTTGTATTCCATTTTCTTTTAAAAATCTTTGCATTTCTTCTGATCTAAACTGTCTTCCATTATCTGAAACTTGAGTTATTGGTAAGCCAAATGTAGTATAAATCTTTTTTAGTATTTTAATAGTAGCTGTAGCTGTGATAGATGTAGTTGGTATGACTTCTAACCATTTTGTATATGCATCCACCACTATTAAGAAATATTGGTTCATGAATGGTCCAGCATAGTCAATATGTATACGACTCCATGGTTCCTTTGGATATTCCTAACTATGTGTAGGTACTTTTGTAGGATTTCTCTGCATTAAACAACATGTTTTACATTGTCTCACCATATTTTCTATGTCTATATCAATATTTTTCCACCAAACGTAGCTTCTGGCCAAGGCTTTCATTTTAACGATACCTGTATGAGCTGTATGCAGCTCCTCCAATATTTTACGTTGTAATAGCTTTGGTATGACGATTCTAATACCGTAGAATATGCAGTTATTCTGTAATGAAAATTCATGTAATCTTTTAGGGTCTTCTCTACCTGATTGTATATCTAGGTACAGTTTTTGTAATTCTGAATCTCTGGCTGTAGCTTCTTTTATTTCCTGAAGTGTAACTGGCATCTCTGCGATTTGGTTGAGGTAGAAAGCATCATCATCTGTGAGCTTTTCTGTATTCGAGTATGTAGTCGCATTTCTTGAAAGATAATCTGCATTTCCATGTTCCGTCGTTTTCCTGAGCTTAATCTCATAGTTAAATCCAGCCAAGAAGTTTGCATAATGTACTAGCCTAATGGCAGTCGTTGCAGGCATTGTCTTCTCCGGGTGTAATATTCTAGCCAATGGTTGATTGTCGATAACCAGGATTATCTTCCTACCATAGCAGTATTGAAAGAACTTCTTTAGTCCCCATATTAATGCTGCCGCTTCCTTGTCTAGTTGGCTGTAGCCTCTTTCTGCCTTGGTTAGTGACCGTGAAGCGAATGCTATTGGTCTTTCTGTCTTGTTTGGCATAATATGAGATAATACAGCACCAAATCCTGTGGGTGAAGCATCCGTTGCCAGTGTAACTGGTAAGCTGTCATGGAATGGTGTCAGTACCTTTTCTCCACAGATTTCCTGTTTTAGTTCTTGGAATACCGTTTCACACTGTTTTGTCCATATAAATTGAGCATCTTTTTGTAGTAATTTGTAAAGCGGATTTAATTTTGATGCTAGATTTGGAATAAATTGTTGATAGTAATTTATCATTCCCAAAAATGTGCGTAGTGACGAAATATCTGTAGGTCTTGGACTATTCTTTATGTCATTGACTTTTTCTTGTGTTGGGTGTAGCCCTTCCTCATTAATTGTGTGTCCCAGGTAAGTAATAGATTTTTGGAAAAATTGACATTTCTTTTTATTTAGATGTAGCCCACATTCTTGCAATTTCTCAAATATTTTCCTGATTCTCTGCAGTAGCTGTATATATGTATGTCCTTGTATGGCAATGTCATCAAAGAAACATGCAGTGCCTTCCATTCCCTGTAGGGTTTGATCCATGTATCGTTGCCATATATTTGGTGCAATTTTTACTCCAAACATTAACCTTTTCACTTTATAAGTTCCTTTGCATGTACTAATGGCTTGCATTTCAGCTGCCTCTTCGTTTGCTTTCATATGTAAGTATGCTTGATTAATATCCAATGTACAAAAGTATTTTCCACCACTCAGTTTTGCAAATATTTCTTCCACTCGAGGAATAGGGTAATTATCACTGTGCAAATTTTTATTTAATGTTGCTCTGTAATCTGCACATAAGCGAATTTTTCCATTTTGTTTTACAACTGGAACTATCGGAGTTCCCCACTGTGAATAACTCACTTTTTCTAATATCTCTTCACGCTCTAGTCTGTCTATTTCAGCTTCTACTAGATTTTTGAGTGCAAATGGCACTGGTCTTGGTTTCAAAAACACAGGTACTGCTCCCTCTTTCAATTTAAATGCCGCTTGATAATCTTTAATTTCTCCTATTTTTTCTGTAAATAAATCTTTATATTCTTCCAGCAGAATAAGTAATTTTTCTTTAAATTCTTTCTCTGTAAGATCTCTTTCTTCTTTATGTAATGCATGTACGTCAAATTCTAGATTTAACTTGCGTAGCCATTCTCTTCCCACAACTGTATCCACATTTCTGTCAATTACAAATATTCTGCCTTCTATTTCTTTATTTTTGTATTTAATTTTTATATTACAGGTTCCTGCTGGCTGTATTACTTCGCCTGTATATGTACGGAGCTTCACTGATGTATTTTTCAGTTTTAAATTATTTAAATTATTTTTGTAAAACTCTGTAGAGCATGTTGTAACTGCTGCCCCTGTATCAAGCTCCAATGTGTGTATTTTCCCATTTATTTGTAATGAAATATTAAATTTATCATTTTGGGGTTGTTCCTGTTTATATATTTTATGTATCTCATATATTTCTTCTTCATTTTCATCTGTAGAAAACTCACTTTCTATTTGTAATTGTTTTTGGTCTTTGAAGCAGACTGACTGAACATGTCCTCGGCGATTGCATTTCTTGCAATATAATTTATCTTTCAGTCGACATTGACTTGCCATGTGATTCATTTTTCCACAGCGGAAACAGTGACTTTTTATTTTATTTGAATTTCTTCCATATTTGGCATTTGTATTCTTTGTATTGTATGTATTATTTTTATTGTAACATTTATTTGTACTGTGCGTATTTGTATATGCCCCACTTGTAAGTTTATTCTTTTTATTTATTGAAATTTTATTTATATTTGTCTCTTGACCCATTTCTCTTGTTTCACATTTTGAAGTTTCTATTGCCATTGCAATTTTTACTATGTCTTCAAATTTAGTACTAGGGGATTCTTGTAATAACCTTTCTTTTATTTCTGCATTGCGCAGTCCCCTTATAAATTGCACTCGGAGGTGGGTGTCGAAGGTAGTTTGCTTGCAATGATTGCAAATAAAATTGCATTTACCACCAATTTCTTTGAGGCCAGCAACATAATTGGCAATACTTTCTAACTCGTGTTGCTGCCTTAGACAAAATTTATGTTGCTGTGCAACCTCGCCTGGCTCTGGTGAGATATGATTTTCTAATGTTTTAACGAGATCCTCGAATGATTTTGTTTCTGGAGTATCTGGTGCGGTAATATTCTTTAATATTTGATAATATTTCGGGCCGATGCAATTTAAAAATATGTGAGCTTTACTTGTGGGGTCTGTCACACCTTTTAAGGTTATGTAATTTTTCAATCTTTGTAAATAACTTGCGAATGACTCGTTCACCTCATCATATGCTTGTAATGTAATGCCACTGAGATGTTTTTCTTGATTATCACGGCTTTGTAATGCCTTTTGTAGGTTAGCTTGTTGTACTTGCATGCCGCGCATGGTTTCTAGCATTTGGCTTAAAACTTGCGCTAATTGCGACTCCATTGTATTTTTTTACTTTGGGAAGGAAGAGGGAAGTTGTGAAGCGGGTTATCATCACCGGACTGGTACCCCTGGAGCGATAGGAATATAAGGTATTGTAGGAGCACGTGGAGAAAAAAAAAAATTTTCTTACGATGTTGTAGCGTATTCCTTTCCGGATGATCCTTTTCTCGTCGCCAGATTTGTTGTGTATGTAAGGTGATTGGTACGAATACGACGGGTGAACGATCAATATACTTTATTAAACTCTTTATAGTTACATGAGAGAAATGTAATAAGTAGCCGTAATTCTACTAAGGTACATGTAAATTTGATGTAATAGGTAATGGACGAATGACAATTTGACAGTCCGTAGTGAATAGAGAAGGGTGACCGTAGAGAAGAGAGTATGGTTTCATGTCACAGAGTAACGTCGTAACAGCATGAGTTTTTGTTGCGATCTCCGACATCGTCTCCGATTAAGTGAATCGTTAACGATCTTGACATACACCATCGATTCGTCGTTTCGATCAGTTTGACGCTTTTGTATGGGGCCTTTAACACTCATAACGTCCCAAAAAGCGTTCCATTACTGATTATGGGCATTATGGTCGTGGCATTTAGTGTTCATTTGAGCGGTTGTGAGTTGTGACGGATTGTTGTAATGGATTGCGACACAACCGCTCGATCGTCGATCGATCGAGATGGGTCGTTGTGATCGAAAGTTTAGACGCAATCCATTACGTCACAACCACTCAAACCAAAGCTCAAACGAACACCAAATGCCACGACCACATTGCCCATAATCGGTAATGGAACGCTTTTTTGAGACGTTATGAGTGTTTTGGGCTAGTTACGGAACGCGGCCAAATCTATTTGATTGACAGACATTCGATGCTGACGTTGGTTCAGTGACACTGACAATTGACATTTAACATTATTCAAGTTTTGTTTTGCTTGCGTCCGACTTCCAGCCGTGGTAATTCTAAAATACTGTTAGGTTTCTTTAAAGATTCTTCTATATGATAAAGCTGGTATAATAACTTGAATGTGATGTTTTTCTATTATAGTGTCTGAATAAATAGATATAGTATTGATACATGGAACATTGGTGAACTGCAATAGTGTCATTGTACCGTGAAGCGGCGGAGCCATCATGTTTGATCCAAATGTGTTTATGAGTGCCCTCACGCCGAAGTTCTACGTGGCTTTGACCGGCACATCCTCACTTATCTCGGGTCTCATCCTCATTTTCGAGTGGTGGTACTTTCGCAAGTATGGCACCTCTTTCATCGAACAGGTAAATAAGTTTCTTAGTACACATTTCTCCAAATAATTATCAGCAATTCATCATAATTGTACGGGCTACGCTCGTACAAATCACATCATGAGACAAATTATAATATTGTAATCCTGGATGTTATCTTTAGACTTTAGCAGCTGAAGTATGTAAGTAATTGTTGTTTTATCGTTAACTGTCCCATGATCAGTCCTTACCAGACATCCTTTCTTTGCTTAGGTTACTTTTAAGGATGTCTGGTATTCTTAGGTACAGTAATACAAGCTTAAATAAAAATACTGGTCTACTAATGTGGGCGAAGCAGGCTCTACTCATAGAGTATTTTGTTAAACTCCCAAATGAAAATTGTATGCAAGTACTTTCACCAATAAAGAGTCCAGAGAAAGGAGCTGCGCGTAACAAAAAGGTTAAGAATTAGAGCTCACTCATTTCTGGCAGTGAAATTCAAATAATTTAAATAATCATAAGTCAAACCTCTTTAACCTGCTTTTTAACTATTATTATTTTATTAGTAAATATTTATAATAGCTCTTCATGTGCAAAGGTCAGTTTTATTTGAAAACATAACTATGTTGAATACTTATTTAAATTACTAATAGCAAAAAAATATTGTAAATCAACTGTTTGCCGCCCCCATAGTGCACTTCCAAGCTTCTCCCTTCTCACTTCCCTGTGTTTTCTGCTAGCTTAACACTTTTCTGGATGCATAGCCTGAGTGCGATTTGTTTGCAGATAAATGGCCAAAATTTTGTCAGTATGTTTGAAATTCTGTTAGGGAGAAGCATAACTGTGGTGTCATAATTAATGGAATTAGTTTCAACTGTTTAAATGAAACTAAAACAAATAAATAAACTTTATGCAAAGATTTTGCTCTATCATCATCATCATCTCAACCCATCAAGGCCCACTATTAAGCATGCATCTCATAACGAGAAGAGACCCGTATACCTTAATTATCTAACCATTTAACCGGCCCACAGGTATCACTATCCCAACTGGGTCCCTGGCTGGGCGGCGGCGGCGGCGCGGCAGCGGAGCCCGAGCCGGCGCCGGCGGAGTGCAAGGTGTGGCGGAACCCCATGTCACTACTACGGGGTGCTGAGTACGGCCGCCTGTGGAGTGTGGCACGACGCGCGCCGCTTACTTACTATGATATGAATCTTTCTGCGCAGGTAGCTTTTAATATACAAATCAATGCTTATAAGTTATTGTTTTGAAAGTACATAATTAAACTTTTGTGGATTAAATAGCAAGCAAGCATGCAGTAAGTAATCTTTCAACTGCCCCCTATGACAATGTGACCAACACAATAAGTCTCCAATAAAGATTTGAATATTGGTTTAGTTAGCAGTGTTTTTTTTAAATATCTTCCTTGAAGAGTTTATTAACTGCCTCAAAAAAATGAGTATGTTCTCAATACAACTTAATTTTTATTATCTGCATTACCTCTTAACCTTGTACTGGTTGCACCAATATTTCTTTTTTTATTCCAAAGTTAAAGCTTGTTATGTGGTTCTAGTAACTTTGAAAGATATGCTTAGTTTTTAAATTAACTAAAACTATGTTGAAGTTAACTATGTTGTTGACTCATTTTATTAAATGTTGATGTAGTTGATTTTGTTCTTAAATTTTTCTGTAAGTTTTTGCTACTTTAGTGTTGACTACTATCACTCCGAAATTCCATCCTCCAACCCAGGAACACCAAGCGTGGTTCGGCGGCGGCGGCGGCACCGCGGGCGGCGCGGAGGAAGCGCTAGCGCGCGCGTGGCGCGAGCGCGAGCCGGCCGCGCGGGTGGCGTGCGCGCGCGCCGCGCTCGCGCAGAGCCCGGACTGCGCCGCCGCGCTGCTGCTGCTCGCTGAGGAGGACGCGCCTACTGTTGCTGAGGTTAGCCACGTTTAATGGTTGCTGTATATTTGTACTAATATAAATATTGTTAAGCTGAAGAATTTGTTTGCTTAAATGGGCTAGTCTCATGAACTACTGGATAGAATTGAAAACATATCGCGTTGAATGGACTATTGTCCATTTTTTGCGGAAGGCTATAGACTATATAACATCACGCTACGACCAAAAGGAGCGGAGCAAAAAGTTTCAAGTTCAGCGAGGTCGTCTGCATAATAATATATGTTGCAGGACGACGTCTCTTGGGTCAGCTAGTTAAATATATAATGTTAATTACAACTCAATTTTTTTAAATTTCATTTTATAACATAAAATATAACCTATTGCAGGCAGAACGCGTGCTACGCCGCGCGTGGCGCGCGGGCGAGGCCGCGTGGCGCGCGTCGGCCGCGTCCGGCGCGAGCGGCGCGGCGCGGCGCGACGCGGCCGTGTTGGCGCACGTGAAGCGCCGCGCGGCCATGTGCGCGCGCCGGCTCGGGAGGTTGCGTGATGCGGCGCGCCTGTTCCGAGAGCTAGCGCGGGACGCTCCGCCCGCGCTGCATGCCTTGTCGCTGCACGAGAATCTTATCGAGGTTCTGTTGGAGCAGCGCGCATATGCTGATGTTCAGGTAGGTTGTAGAGTTTGTTGTAAATAGATTGTAGCTCGATTTTGATGTTAGATGTTCGCTGTTAAAAACACTCTGGAATCCCTCCCTGTGAAGCTTATAACGCCTTTTTCCAGGTATTTCGAAATTTTAAGTTGATAATATATTATGTGATATATGTCTCATATAATATGTCGTACACAGCTTAATATCCAATAAAAAACCAAAACGACCATGAAAAAAATTAATTTTATAAGAAAACTATTTTATTATCTTTGTTCTTCGTGGCACTGTAGAACACTCACTTATTCCAAGTTAACAGCGAAATTATTTCTCTAAAAAACCCACACCAACGTCCGTCGGTCTCAGGCGGTGCTGGCGCGCTACGAGGACGCGGCGCTGCCCCGCTCGGCGGCCGTGTGCTACACCGCGGCGTTGCTGCGCGCGCGCGCCGCCGCCGCGGCCGCGCCGCCCGCGCGCGCCGCTGCCGAGGCGCTCGCTATTGAGGTACCACGCTTACGTTGTATAACTACAACTCGTACACTATTACTAGTGTAATGTTTCATTTTGTGCAAACATTGTTCAATAGTGGTTGAAAGTTGTTCAATATGTCGTATCCGTAAATGGTGGTGTGCTCGTTTGCTAGCTTAATTCCATAAAAAATCTTATGCTGGCTTAACACAGCATAATTTTGATATCAGGTAATCGTTCGAAATAATTATTTTAAATGTAATGTTGGAGTTACACTTACAGCCCTATTTGTGAACAAAATTCAATTATAAAACTAAGACACAAAGATCATATCATAATTGAATGCTTCAGTGGCGATTTCTCTAAGATGGCGCGTATGGCGCCGCCATACCATAATTTTTAAGCATTAAATAAAATGTAAAAAATCATATTATATTTACAACCTAATTATTTAGACCTAAGTACAATAATTACATTTTACGAGCGCTGCGGTCTTCTATCACGAACGCGACTCGCGGCGATTGTCTTCGCGTTCGGTCGGCGCCGAGCGCGGCCGAGGCATGCGCTTCTGCTAGCGCATGCATAGTCCATACAAAGTCGTTGGCCCGCGGCCGCCCGCGCCTCTTCGATCGCTTAGTATCACCATAGTAAAATTATACTGTGGTATCACTGAGTTTGAAACGCGGGTCTGGCGCTGGGAATGGCGCATTACCTAACGAGTTTTCGCATGTTTTTCGTGATAGTGTAGATTTGTGATTACGGTTTCTATCTTTCTATTGATTTAATTTACTTTTTATTTAGTAGGTAATTAGTTTATAATGACATGACATGAAATTATGAGTGATTCAATAAAATCTGTGATACAAGAACTTTTAGAAAGACCTTTCACGACGAGATCGTTTGCCGAAAAACGGTTGATAGTGGAAAATGGACTTTCACTATGGGACCAACCCTAAAATCGCGAAAAAACATCAGCTATTTCATACAAAAATAAAAATGTCAAATTGTATGAAATTTCTTTTTAACCGAATTCAAAAAAGAAGGAGGTTCTCAATTCGACCGTATATATGCTTTTTTATGTACGTTCAGCGATTATTTCGTCGTTTATAGACCGATTTTGATAATTCTTTTTTTATTCTAAAGTAGATATCCGCAGTGGGGTCCGGTGATAAGGACACCAGGATCTGATGATGGCATCTCAGGGAAATCGAGGGGAACTTTTGAAAATTGTATGGACAACTAGTGTGTTTGTTCATGTTACCATAAGTACATTAAAGCGCTACTATTTCATGAAGATCTGGAGTCGATCTGATGAAGCCGAAAGACAGTCGAGGGAACTCCTCAACGATTTACTGCAGTTATCTAGTGTTTGGGCTTGATTAATATGTAGCGACGAGAACTTTACACTTACATGTTGAATTGAGCGCCATCTGGCGAGTAGTTTTTGAGTTATCTCTACTTATCAAGATTGAAGTCGGTTATTTTTTTTTGTAAAAAGCAATTATTTGCGATTTCAAAGTAAGTGTCTGAAGAAATGGTTTTCCGGTTATGCGACTTAACACTACACACTATATAACAAAAGCTGGAGCCACCCCAATTATAAACACCAGGAATCGCCACTGGAATGCTTCCGTTTTACTTTATCTGGTGTTGGGTCATTGTAATGTGCTCAGAATAAGAGGCTATCTATGAGTGATTATACCATTCCCGCAGGCGATCCGTCGCGCGATCGAGTACAACCCGCACGTGCCGGAGTACCTGCTGGAGCTGCGCGCGCTCACGCTGCCGCCGGAGCACGTGCTGAAGCGCGGTGACAGCGAGGCCGTGGCCTACGCGTTCTTCCACCTGCGGCACTGGCGCGCGGCCGACGGCGCGCTGCGGCTGCTCGCTGCGGCCTGGCAGGTGTGTGTCTGTGTGTTGTGTTGTGTTGTGTGTGTGTGTGTGTGTGTGTGTGTGTGTGTGTGTGCGTGTGTGCGTGTGCGTGTGCGTGAGCGTGAGCGTGCGCGTGCGCGTGTGTGTGTGCATGTGTGTGTTTGAGGTCAAAAAATATATTAAAAAATGCGGCATTAATTTGTCTCTAAATCAGTTTTGGTTTAATTATAACATTTAGAACACCATCCCCAGGCGGCGGAGCGCGGCTGGCGCGCGGGCTGGTGGGGCGGCGGCGCGTGCGCATGGTGCGCTGACCGCGAGCTGCTACCCGCTCACCACGCAGTGCCCACCGCGCGCCGCACTACATTACTACCGCTGTGTGCAGCGCTCTGTGCGGCCGCTGCGTTGCTCGCCCTACTCGCGCACCGCTGGCCCACCGTCGGCGCCGCAGCCGCGAGCCGCGCGGCCAACGCGATCGCGCGCGTCGCGAACATCCTCGATCCGAGGCGGCTGCATGCGTTCTTTCTGGCTGTGTAGTGGTGTAGTGATGTGATGTGATGTGCTCAAGTGTTCTGAGGTTATTGAGGTTATGCTTGGCGTTTTGGTTTAACTGCGCTTACGTATATACGCGCGAATACGTGCCCACAAGTGTAGGACGGATTTTAGCAAGTTATTAATGTTATTATGCGAAGTTTTTGACACATTCGTGGCAGCTGTCAAAGTTTGACACATTCGTAGTAGCTGTCAAAGTTGTGACAATTCGTGCAATGTACAGAGGTTCGCGCGCATGTGAGTGAGCGCGGTTAAGGTACGGTTTGGTAACGTGCGTTTTACGTGCCTATGATGGCTTTGTTTGCTTTATGTACGTTATCAAAAGCATTTGAAACGCCAAACGTGTGCCGGCTGTTAGGGCTCATTCCCATTTGTAAATCGTTTTGTGGGGACGATGAGTTTTTAATTATGACAATATTAACAATGAAGTGAAGTGCTTATAAAGAAATCGTGATATCGCAAAATGTTACAAACGATAGAGCATTTGACAAAACGGCAGACAACTGTATTTTGCAATGTTTGTTTGTTTTGGATCAATTGAAACAAACGAATACAATAATAATCATGGTTAAAGTTAAAATCAAATCAAAGCGTGCCCGAATAGTATTTATTTTTAATATCCTCAAAACATGTTAAAAGATCATTTTATACAAAGTATAAATTGTAAAAAACATTAAACAAAGCCCTCACGTTTGTTATTGTTCCAATCTTAATAATAAATGCAAAGTCACGATATTTACCGGTATGTAAAAAGCTATCTAAAGGGTATCCCCGTTTATTTGTTCCGTATGTCTGTCGTCAGTCGCATCGTACGAAACTGTACCTTAATATGTTAAAACAAAATATTGATTGGCAAAAGGCAGGTTCTTATATGCCACGTGTTAAGAGTGTAAACTTTTATCTTCCACAATCTAAATCAATGTGGTTGCAAGTCCAGTGTAAGTAAGAATAAGTCTATGTCTACGATTGAAACACAATATTAAGATTTAATTCATTATATCAGATGAGATACCTATGATGGAATGCTCAAATATAATGTCTGAAATGAAATAAAAATTTGTGTTTTTAATTTTTGAGTGCAGAAAATAGGTTTATCTAGGATATGGAAAATTATGTAAAATGATCCTGATGTAACTGATTATTTCTGAAGAAATACAGTTTTCGTTGTCTAGTCACACATTCTTTTCTCTTCTTTTGTGGTCGGCAATGCGTCGGTGATGAATTTGGTATTTCTGATATACACGTGTTTGTCATAACAAACTTGCCTAACTTAACCTTAGCTTAACCACGATATTTATGTAAGTTAAATGGATTTTAATACGATTATTGTAAAGCGGCATTTAAACATGTAAGAGTACTAAAAGCAAAATCAAAAGTCTTGACTCCGCCTAGTATTTAGTGATAGCCTACTAAACTATATATTAGAGTAAAGTTTCCTAGTTTTTCTTTATTTTTTTGATCTTTTGGCAAATTTGGCTTAGGTTTGGTAGCGTTTGTTTGTGCTTTTATTTAATTACGCGGACAGTTGAATTTTTCACCGAGTTAATAATAATATGGTGGAACATAGATTGCATTTTTACATAATAATTCAAAGAAATACATGAAGTGAATAAATATACACTCTAATGTACCTATAAGTAATTCTATGTACACTGCCATAGATTTGCCACGCATTGCCGTGGCATGATGTTTAAAATAGTGTTAATGTGAACTATGTGATGTAACCCTTCTTACTATGAATTACGTTCGAATTTTAAGCGCAGAGCAGGTCTCTGGTTTGTATTATAACTATTATATTTGCTTTTAATTACTTAGTAGGCTCACATTATTAGACGGTGGTGGAAATGAATGCATTATTATTTTTTCAAGGAAAGTTGGCACGTAAATAACTAACCAGTATATCAATAATTTTTTGTTTAAAAGTGATAAAAGAATGATAAAAATTATCGGTGATTAAATTTTTTCATATTTTTCTTTGATGTAACCAATCCGGATGGCACAGTTGTCATATACCGGACTGTCGTTTTGCCTTGCCGAAGGTTTCGAGTTAGTTTATTAACATCTTAGTTTCGTCTTCTTATGTCTACCTATATAATATTGTAATAGCTGTGTTGCTGAGGATATGGAAATGCCACTCCCTGCTAAAAATGACTTTAATACATGTGCTCAGTGTAATTTAGCTTGTAACCAAAATTTATTTATATAAAGCATTTTAAATTCTCTCTGTCAATCTACAATGAACCTTAATCACAAGAGCGGAAGGCTGGCATTTGTGTGGGTTGCCGACCTTGCCGATAATACGAATTCCATATCCAACGCGAACGATATATGGGCAATGTCTGCATTTTTTCGCTCTCTCATGACTTTATGATGTTGCGAATAAGGTACGGAAAAATGACTAAAAAAGTGAAATTAAGTATTATTTAATGTGTCATGTATTGTTTATTAGCGTGTACGATATGGATAACTTGTAAGCTCAATAAATAGTATTGATTTTATTCATCGTTTTATTTCTTCCCTTTTCATTACAGTAGATACCTATCACATAAATCGAATAGTCGGTTACACCGGTAATACATGTTACTATGGGTAAAGTTATGGTACAGTTGCAACAAATCGTTACAGTATAAAATACTAATAATATAAAGCAGAAGTGTTTGTTTGTTCGTTTGTATGCGCTAATCTCAGGAACTACGTGTTCGAATTGAAAAATTATTTTTGTGTTGAATAGTCCATTTCTTGAGGAAGGCTATAACATCATGCTACGACAAAAAGGAGCGGGGCAACAAGTTTTTCGAAGCGAAGTAAGGGAATCTACATAATAAAATATATTGCAGGTCAACTAGTACTTAATAAAAAAGTAAACTAGATTCCAAAGGGGGCGCACGTACCTACTAGTATGTACTTTCAATCTTGTTATTGGCTAATTTTATATAATTAGGTGCTACGGAATTCTACGTGTGCAATCCGACTGGCACTTAACCGGTGTTTTATTTACTGACGTGCGAGAGCGAGCACGCCGTTCACTCAATGATGTTTAAAAGTGAAGTACCTATACTTGAAATTAGGGGCGAATTAAGGATCGAAAGCGCCCTAGGAAACCATCTGATTGGCGCTCTTATGGCTGCTATATTAGTACCTATACTGCAAGCAACTGATACGAACTATGAACAGGATTCAGTACCCTCCTAGACCTAAACCCTTTTCTTAATGGATGTCTTACACAAACGTTTCTTACAAATACGATCATTAGTTTTCAATAAAGTATACGTAGAATCTGTTAAGATTGCATTCCCTACAGTGTCTATAGCGGTATCCAAGAACGTAAGTAGCGGTAATCTTATGCTGAGTTCACATCACATCGCAAATTATTGAAACCAAGATTTCATTTGTCGTATTATAAGTATAATACTAGTTTAATGGGGTGATAGCCTAGTGGTTAGGAATTTGGTCTCCTACACGGGGATTCGTCAGGGGTCAGGGTTCGAATCCCAGGGCACGCACTTCTGACTTTTCGGAGCTACGTGCGTTTTAAGCTTTTAAATGTCACTTGCTATAACGGTGAAGTAAAACATCGTGAGGAAACCTCATGAAGCAAATATAGATAAATACTAGTAAATCCGCCCTCGCTTCGCTTCGGGAAACCAGTCCCTTCAAAAATCTCTATAAATTTTAACAAATTATGTTATTCCGATGTCTAAGCTATATTACTGCAAAGTTTCATGAAAATCCGTTCCGTAGTTTTTGCGTGAAAGAGCAACAAACACACACACACACACACACACACACACACATACATCCTTACAAACTTTCGCATTTATAATATTAGTAGGATAGTAGGAAGTAGGATAAATATAAATAATAAATATAAATATAAATATCTATATTTGCTTCATGGGAAACCTGCATGCCGGAGAGTTCGCAAAACTCAAAGGTGTTTTTAGTTCGCCAATTCGCACTTTGCCAGCGTGGTGGATTGTGGCCTTAACGTTTTCATTTTGAGAAGAGACCCGTGCTCAGCTAAACCACGGGAAACGGTCCGGTGAATGCCGCCTTGACGCTCACGAACATTCGGTAGAAGCTCGGTCTGGCGCGGCGACGCTTTCATAGTTAAGGACGTGATTAAGGATATACCTACCCTTAGGTGGTTACGAAACTTACCTTACCGCATCGGAATACCGCTTATCAAACTCAGATACAGCTACGTATCACTTGATAACGCGTATTTTAACAGGCCTTAAAGAGTTACGTAAATAACATTTTTTGAATATGCTAGTTGCTTTTTGGTGTTAATTAGAACATAATATTAAGAATTTTCACGCCCTCATAGCCCGGCGGCTTACGTCGATCCTGTGATCGACAAAGTTAGTAACTGCGGGCGCGGTCGGTGACCGCTAGTAATACAATATTCTTGAGCGCTGCTTGAGTGCTTCGGAGGGCACGTAAAACCGTCGGTCCCGGTTATTATCGATAGATATCGGTTATTAAGCCATGTTGGAGGTCTTCGGGCGGCATGAACACTTCCGATACTGGGTTGGTCACTTACCGGAATGTCACGTGTCTCTTCCCCAGCCTCAGCACACCTCACCACTCTACACCTCGCTTCATCATCTCATCTCGCCTTACACCTCATCGTACCACTTCCTGCTTCGTACTGTTGTTCTTAATAAATACAAAATTCGTCCGCTACAAAAAGATTATATTTAATTAAACGCTCTATACTCCCATAATGAAGCTTCATAATCAGTTCGTTTTAATAAAGATTCTTCATTGATGAATGTTTCTTTGTAACTGAACGAGCTGATTTAATGTCGCTTTTTGGTACCGAAATATACTTAAGAGTTTAGGAGTATCTTAAAAATCCTTTACCACGAGCACTCAACTTTTATAAAAGGCATTCGAGGCACTTTATTGTTGTTTCCGCGACAAATTGCAACAGGCGGCCGTAGCACTCTCGTAGCGGCTCGTAGCGCCAGTCCGCGGCCGGCTGCTACGCGGTGCGTTCGTAGCTGCGATCGCTACGAGCGCTACGGAATACGTCGATCCGAGCGTAAACTTTTTGTCTCGCGATTTCAAAGTTGAACTGCAAGAGTCTTAGTTTGGACCGAGTGTTAAATAATAATAGCTTATAAAATTGTAGCGATTAAAATTGGGTGGGTATATTACCAGGGAAATCGAAAAAGTTATAAAGAACAAGTTTGCGATTTTCTTAGAGTTACAGTTCACTTCATCCTAACATCTTAAATTACTCAACTTACGATCTAAAAAATCGCTGGGCAACGTTAATATTTGAAATTTCATGAAAGTTTGTTGAAGAAAGTTTTTTTTCGATTAAGCTTTTAAAATCAAAAGTGTGTAAATGTTGAAAGTGAATAATTGTCCAAGTGCTCCGTTGCCCGCGGACCGTAATTTGCCGATAGCGTAACTTTTTCCACTACCGAATCGTCCTACTTAGTAGACGAACGAGAAATCCTCCGGTCACGAAACGGGATTACTCCGATCCATCAAAAGTTTGTGAGACGTGTCTATTTGTCAACGGGAAAGAAAGAGTCAGGGTGCGATCACGAGAACGTAGCGGAGCGATGAGCGGTACGCGAGGTTGTGAGCGGTAACGAGCACGTGGAACATTGTGATTTATTCTGCCTGTCAATCGACGTTAGACTGTGACCGATGGGCATCAGCGCGAATTCGTTAGTGTGAGCGGTGCGGATGCGCGCGCGCAGGCGTCATGGCGGCGCGCCGCCTCGTGCTCAACGGATTGACGGCGGAGGTGGCGGCGGGGGCTGTGGCGCCGACGGAGCGCCCCCCGCCGCCGCCGGCGTCGCCGGAGTTCTACCACGAGCTCGAGCTGTACCGGCAGCTGTTGGCGCTGCCCGCCACGCCGTCCACGCCTCCGCCCGCTACTCCGCTCATCTCGACGCTCAACGCGTCGCACGCTGTCGCTCCACGTCGTCGCGCGCGCACGCCCGATCCGACGCCGGCCAAACCACGCGGTTAGTATTAGTTATTATTTATGTATAATTATTATAAAGAGCTCATAAACCACGACGTTAGCGGTCTCTGTCACCGATAAGTATCAGTCATGGCGCAGAAAAACATTTATACGAGTACCGGCAACTAAAGAAATGGTTTCGCTAATATGAACCTGTTTTTCTGGACCATTTTAATAGGCCACATTTGACAGTTCGTCAAAATTTTACAAAGTAACCTTGTAAGGGAGGCACCCCATAGTATCTAATACATTCCATACTAGATATTGTTAAACTTTTTACACTTAAAAGTAAGGAACTGACATCGTTACAAAGTTACGTCACTGAACTCTTTTTCTTTTTAAATATCAGGGATGGTAGCGAAAGAAAATGATGAGTAGATAAGTTGAATTCGAGAAGTCGAACTAATCGTCAAAAAGTATTTTACGATTACAAAATAAAATGTATTTTAATACAAACAAAATTTATTTTATTACATTTTAGGCCAAAAAATATGTAATCATTCATTTATATATTAACGTCTGGCTCACAAGTCAGTATCTAGAAGCGTGAAATGTTACAAAAAAGTCATGATTTCATTTCGCGCCATTATTTGACGCATTATTTTTGTCATTTTTTTTAGTCGTTGTGTGAACTGTGCGCTTATTAATACTTTTTATAACAATCGCATTCAATTTACAGATGTTTGAAGTTCTTATCGATTAATTAAATTAATCGATGTTTTTCAGCAGGTTACCCTCACTATAAAGCAAAGACAAACAGTTGTCAAATGTGGCCTATTAAAATGGCCCTACTTTAATATCGTTTCCCTTAATGTGAGAAGTAAATTTAACAAATTGTTCACCTGCATACAGATGAGGTGGTGCGGCGGTGTCGTACGCCCGCGCCCGCGCCCGCTACCGCGTCCGCTCTGCTCCCGCCCGTGTCTCGACCCGCGCGGGTAAGTCTCTTTACAGCCACTCCAAACTGATTTATTCTTCTCTCACTGATTACCTTGTGGACTTAGCTAAAAATTCCTGTGCATAAAGCAATTTGCGTCACATTAAGTAAGTTTGATCTCATAATTATATTTGTCTTTTGAAAACTGTATTTCCAGAGTTTATACATAACATTACAAATTAATAAATGGTTGATCATGATATTGTATTCAAAATACAGTTTACAAACTACTAAAATTTAAGTTAAGGCGTAACGTTAGCACCTATTGTACATTGAACTGTCTAAATCATTAATTTGCCACCGTGCTTCTCAAGATAATATCCATATACATAAAGGTATAAACTGTTGTAAAGAAATAGTGCAAAACACATCGACAAATGAATCCAAACGACTCTCCGTTTAAAAGACCTTAAAAAAACTAACGTGTCAGGAACTAGCACGCGAGAGAGTATCTTTAATTTATTGGAACATGCGCCTTTTATCTCTTTACACGTTATATGCCAAGAGCATTCGTCTGCGATGATCCGTGAAACAATGTGGGATTAAAATATAGACGAATACGCCTGTTCCCGCGAGGATCGTTCCCGCGGGAGAGTATTTGCATATTTTATCTAGCGAACCGTTCCTTATGATTTATTGCTCTCATAACAACACGGCAGTTTATTAATTTAACTGTTTGATGTTTTACCATTAGCCGTTTCTACTTTATAAAGTACCTGAATGCTTTTACTTGATACAATAACGATTTATGGGATGTAAACAGAAGTTAATAAAACTGTAACGCGGTCGAATCTGTACCTTAATTTTTTGATGCGAAACTTCTACATTATCGTACTCGCAAAGAATTTTGTAGGGGGTTAAATAGAAATTTCGTCACGTTTGTTTTGAGACGGAAGTTACGTATTACGTTTTCTTAAATGTTACGTTACGTATACGTTTTGTTATTTTTAAATTAACTTGAGTGAAGTTACCTCAGTAGATTTTTTTTACTGAATTAACCAACAAGGGAGTACATTGCGAATACTACGAAATTAATATTTTCTTAATTATAAGCTACGCATGTACAGATTATAGGCCACCGGCTATTATTATTTGACTGATTTAGATACCCAAACATACCTTTATGAAATTTTACTTTGCCCGTCTCCTTGTTTTGATGTCGAATTGACAATAGATTAAAAACGTCCTCATATTCAATACAAGCCATGGGTAAACGTGTACAATCATTGTATTCCGGAAAATACCTTTTTTTTGTAAGTAAGAAAATAAAAAGTATTGTTGAAATCCAAACGAGAAGCTTGTAAGTAAAATAAAGTACTTTTACCTTTTGAGGAAAAAACGTTCTTATTTAAAGAAATGTCGACGAAAGTAAATCAAAATTATATGCCTACTAAACTGTGGAACGAATTTCATCCCCCAGTATTTCCTCATTGCTATGACATGAGGTCCTTTAAGAAGCGGGTCCATCGCTTGCTTAGTGACCGGAAACGCACTGGTGACGACCCTAGTATTGCCAATGTCCATGGGCGACGCGACGGTTATCACTTACCATCAGGTGAACCGTCTACTCGTTTGCCTGCTTAGGCTAAAAAAAAAATCATGAACCATTATTTCATATTGTTTTAAAGCAAGGTTTCTGTTTGCAAATTCTGAATTGCAAAATAATAAGTGGCACCATTGGTATAATGAAAGTCAAGAATGTAAAAATGTATTTACCATGATTTTAACCTTATGAAATCTCTTTATTTGTATATATTTTAGTTTTACAATAAAAAGAAATAAAAGAGTTCAAAAAGGTTTATATATATTATATTGTATTCTCGTCAGGTTCAGTCGTTCTCTTATTTTATCGCGCCGCGCATTTCCGCATTTTTAAAAGGTTAACCGCTTTGTAGCGTATTGCGAATAATTATAATAACATTACATTACGGTAAGTTGGTAATCGGAACGCATTACCAGTAATACATTCCAATATTATTTATTTAATGAAACGAAAACCAGCGTCGGTTCAGCATTAATTGGTCACCACATCCGTAGTTGAAAGCCATATGGAAATTACAATACACTTAAAATAATATTATGAATAAATTAAGCTATATACTGGTATTCCCTGACCCGCTATAAGCGGGCATGCAACACGCGGGCGGCACGCAGGTAATAAAAGTGAAAAACGGTATTGTACGCAGGCGCTCATATGTCACTGGCGGGCCAGCATATCCGTATATTAGAATTCCCTATGTCCTGGATGCTATGTACCTATAAGCGAACATACAAATACAAGATACACCTATAGATGGAGAACAGAAATATAAACTCATCATTCAAAGCTCCTCACCGGGAATCAGCTAAGTAGGCTTTGAACGACAAAGCGGCTTGGTAGCCATTGCGCCAGATGGGTCGGAGTAAATTTTGATAATAGGGAATATGCATGATTTTTTTTTATTGTTTTTATAGCTCATTTATGTTAATATAATACCGTAAAAAAATATACGAGTCATGGGAAAGTCCAAATTTATTTTAAATTAATTAATGAAAATTGCAGTGACATAAAGCCGATTCAAACGCCGCCCTTTTGGCGCGTTCTATGGTGACGTCATCGTTCGTCAGGTTGGAGTTGTTTACTAACAAGTGGTTATGAGCGAGGTTGAGAAAGAGTATTTTATAGTATTAAATTTACGTTTTCTAGTTTAATTTCATAAACGGAAGTATGGATGGAAACCGAAGACCTTATTTTAAGTACTGTATTGTACCTATGTGCAAGAATACGAGATGGAACGCGCCGGACAAAGTATTTTTTCATGTTCCATGGGATGCTTATATAAGAAAAATTGGTGTAAAATTGTGAAAAGAGATATTATATCTACAAAAAGCACTGCATACTGTTGCGAAGATCATTTTAACGTAAGAAGAAAATAATTATTTCTACCAAATATTAATAGTTTTGGTTTAATTTGGCTAACAAAAGTACAAACCCTAAAAAGTTGTTGTAAGATTCTCGTTCAGATCTGGGATAAAAACAGATTTGATTATAAAGTATTCCCAAACACGGATTTATTTATTAACAACCATTTATTCCTAAAATGTGATATGAAGGATATAATATAATTTGTATGTAGAAGGTAAACGTCTAAATCTTTACAGGTTATGTTAAAGACTTTTATGAATTACTTAGAAAAACTGTACGAGAACCATGTACCTAAATTAAATATCTATCACTTCCTCACCTTGCAGCTTTGACTCCCCTGATTTCAGCTGATGTAAAATCATTATTTGAGGCGAAGTACGAACTCATCATGAAAGCATCAGTTGTACACTGGAGCTTGGTGCTCAATAAAAGATGATGTGATGATGAACAATGGGTTTAATTTTGGACTTTGCAAATACAATTATCATCTAATTTAATTTAATACGTGAGAAAGCTTATTCACTGTGCGCTCCGTTAATAGAATGTTCGAGTCCGAATGTACGTAAGTCGCGGGTAAAATATAATTTTCACCACACAAACTACCGACATTATTGCGAGCGCCTGCACAAGTTTTCAAAGCAATTTCACGTCAGTGAATGTAACTGTAGGCGCAAACAATCAATTATCGGAAGATTATCCGATTGCGCCTTTTGAGATCCACTTTCAGACATTGTTAGTCATTCAACACATCACTAACAAACAAAAATCACGCAAGAAGTATACGATAAACTCTGAAAGCAATCAAATTAACTGAAATATAAATGAAAACAGCTAGTTCTAGTATGTTTTTGACATGTCCATTGCGAAGGATGACGTCACGCCGATGTCTAACCAATGGCGTTGCGTTTCGACATTTTAAATTTGCCTCGTAAAATTTGCACTTTTTATAAATTTATTTTAGTGATTTTAAAAAGATTAAATAGAAAATAATGTGACAGATATCATTATTTTAGCGATAACGACTGTACAAAAAATATTTACTTAAATTTGAATGACATGCATATTCCCTATTCTATTATTTTTTATATTTTTGATAAAAATACTTTGAGAATGATATGTCTCACACTATCTAAAGTTCTTTTAAATATTTAAATCATATTATTATAAGATCTTACATTTATAATAATAATAATCAGATCAACACATTGTATGTACACGATTATAAAGAGTTAATAACATCAAAAGATAGATTTTTGCGATAAATCAAGCAAATAAAAGATAAATCTTTTGATCTTATTGTTGCGAGATCAAATAATAACATTAAAAGATTACAGTAATAAATGGCGGTACAACAATAAGAGCACGCATTGCTTTTATTCCAACCAACACCACAACTTAGACAGATTGGAAATAAAAAAATGGAAGAGAAAGACAACATTTTCAAGCGACAATAATAAAGAAGATTTTATGTTTTGTACCTTGTTACCTAATCGTACCATATTATATAATTTTTTGTGTTATTAAATTAGAAAACGAGCGTGCAGCACCACCTTCCGCTGCCGCCCATGACAACTGTGACCAACGTAGAACAAGACTCCAATTATCCCATTTGACGATGATTAGAAAGTTAAGAAATGGGTATGGAGACTGGGGAGGGACTGATATATTTTTCATCCCGGCGATCTGCACGCTTAATCCCCTATGGTTCTGTTTAACCAACCAAAGCTGCAACCATTTCAGAATTTCGTACCTGTCCTTTGTTATTTTTTCTTAAAAATTGCGGGGCAGCATAAAATTATTATGCACGGCATAACGCGGCCTATTGCACTCGGTACACTCATATATCTAGCCCATGGCAAGATATAATCTCCACGCGAAATTTCCTGCCCAAGCGCTAAAGGTACGTACTCAAAGTGTATTACATTTTAAAGGTAATTTTGCGGTATCTATTCGCAACTCCCATTATTCATATCTCTTTTATACCCTGGATTTTAATGTCTTATTGTAATAAAATGGCTGTCGCGAGACCGAGTACGTAAATTTCAATACATTATGTAGCGTTAACACAGAAAGTTTAGCTTGCTTTGTAAATATTTTATCTAAAATTCTAATTCACATGCATGGGTAATTTTATGTGATTTATGGATCTATTAAGGGAATTGTTTACTTGTAATTGGGAATTGATTACTTAAAAACAAACACGAAACGTTACCTAAAGTTTAACAAAAACACGAATCCATACCACATTTCGATCGTTCAAATCCCCAAGTGTAAAGGCCATCGTTTGCAATGCGGTCCACCTACGTACTCAGATATTGACAAATTTCACATATCGCTTCGCCTGCGTAGAATTTTTGTTTCACTTTATTTTTTTTATCCCTTGAAGGGGCTCTTTCCAAAAATTCTTTCTTATTTCTTGTACACTACTCGAGGAACACGCATGCCCAACGGCTTCTTGCGTTCGGTAGTTTAGGCTGTGCGTTGTCTGCCAGTCACTCAGTAACTTATAAATGAAAGAGTTTGAAATAATATGTATATCGGCATCCTGACTGATTTCTAAATGATCTTCTCGTGTGGGCATCGTGGGAAGTGTTGGTTAAACTATGCAATATGGGCTTCTCTCGTCAGGACGTCAACTCAGGATATCAAATGAAACACAGGATTGAGCCATCAAGTAACCAACTGCTTTATTCAATGATCTCTCTTTGGCTCAATATGAATACTCGGTTTGGTTTGCTTTGGTATTGATTGGATTTACTTCGCGATGTTACGATATTGATTTTAACCACTCGCACCCGCGGTCACGCGATATTTAACTCTTTTAGATTCACGGCATCACAATTAATAAGGAATCTTTACGATCACCAACACGACCTTCATTTCCCTTTTCATTATTCTTTTTCTAATGACCGATCAACCGCGCCATAGAGTATCGATTCGCTATGGATCCGCGCCTACTACAGATTAAATAGCACCAAACGAATAACATGGATTAACTATTCCCGACACGGCCATCGCTGACAGTCACCCGTCCCTGGGTGATGCTCCATTCCGATATCATCGCCATCACAATTGCTCGATCCGCGATTTTCAATTACTTCAAATCAAAACAAAACTCAAAATCTTTAACATCAAAAATGACTATTGCTGCTACTGCTGCGAGTGGATTTCAAAAACTTTATGTTGCATTTTTTAACCCTGACTACCGTAAACTACCACTCGCTTCGCTAGTGTCGCTATGGAGAAGAAGCGAGTGAGAAGAAACTCCATAACATAACAACACTTATTTAGAACAAAATTACCAATTTATTATTTGCGCGATTTGTTTTAACTTTTACTCGGTACGTCATCGCGATAAAACCGTATGCGTTTCGGCATCTTCCCGTGATCCGTCCTCGCCCTACCAGCGGAACACGTATTAGGCTTTGAAGATTACCTGTAACAACCAAATACACACGCGAGTATCTCTTTACGCTCGGCCCTTCCTGACCTATTATAAAGTCATTCTCATTCGAAATACCAGTATCATTTTAACCTGAGCCATGTACCAAAGTCGTAAAACAAGAAAATTTCTCAACGCCTTCAAATTAACCCCTTTAACGCCAAGGCTCTCTCTTCGCCTTTACAACTCTACAACAAGGTAAGCTTTCTCTTTCCACATTTGTGGAACGAAAGAACCATACCTACGGCAAGCTTTCTCTTTCCAGTCCTCTGGAACGAAAGAACCAAGCCCATCTCTCAACACTGTCTCTCTTTTTTTCCTTTTTTTTTTTTTTTTCTTTTTTTTTCTTTTTTTTTTTCACATATTTTTACGTCTTTTTTTCGTTTTTTTTTTTTTTTTTTGTCACGTATTTTCTTTCTTTTTTCTTTCTTTCAAACACAACTGGGAAGCTCTCTTTTTCCACCTTTGCGGATAGAAAGATCCAAACCCATGATCAGCTTCCCCATTCCATCCGTGTGGAACGAAAGAAGCAAACCGATGGGCAGCTTTCTCCCTCCATCCGTGCGGAAAGAAAGATCTAAAACCCTTCTCTAAAACCGAAAGAGCCTGTGATACAATTTCCCTCCTTACATTTCATATCTAATGTTTATTATTATCAATATCCTTTTCGACTGGTACATGACTCCTGAAAACTTCAATAAGCAATCGTGTGCTAACTTATGAATTTTCTACGCAAAGTCAAAATGTTTAACAACCCGCTCTCAAAATTTTGTAAATACAGTTCAATAATTGCAGCATATTTCCTTATTTATATCCATCCTGTCAGTAGTGACATTTCAAATTAGAATTTAAGCCAAGAACTTTGTTTGTAAATTAAATCGCTGTAATATTAAGTCATTAAAATTTTGATAACTTATTTTGTCATAAGTTGGCAAATGTGCAACAACATTAGAGTGATTATTCTTTACTGAACATAACATCTGTCTCGTACTGAATACTCGTTACCAGAATTATAAGCAAGTTCAACCAAACCATCTTTAAGTGCTCATTGTGCTCCAAACCCGCTTGGTTGCCCGGTCGCCTTGAGACAACGCAGACATCCGCACCACCGCTCAGCTCTCGCTATACTCTTTCTCCGCTGCCTGCGACGGTGTCCGTTCGAACCCGATTGCGATGTAGCCAGAATCTTTGTATTTTTCATCAGCTTCACTTCTGGACAAAGAAAGACAAAAGACAGAAAAGGAAATGATTGACATTTTATGTTCCTACAGGAACCCTTCAAGTTGTTCGACAGCAGACTCAAGCAAGAGGGTGGTTACTAGACAGACATGCTTCACAACAAATACAAACAAACCAATGATCATACTGACGGTCAAGACAAAGTTACGCACCCGACAAGACTAATCTTCGTGAACACATTTAAATTAAATTCATTAGCGTTCGCTATATTTTTTTTATTTAGTCAAGAAATAACAGATGATGGTAAGTGATCACCAAGTATCCAGGTGGTGGTGGAATCTGGGTTGATAATCGTGTTGTGCGGTAAACAGAAGTTAACTCTAACTTTTCAACTAAACGGTTCTTATAAAAACATTCCACATTAATAAAGAGATGTCGGACTACTAACAAATGCCTATTGCTTTCAAATTTCTGCAACGGATATTCTCTACAGTAACGGCTCATTCAAGTCATGAATCAACAACCGTCACATATAATGGAACATTACAGGTAGAGATATTAATGAAATTATAGGTATCCTCCGTTAAATTTGGCTTTACAACAATTTAATTCTTCAACATTCTTCTAATCATTTAATTGAACAGTATCTTATTCAAATGACGATATCCTATCTGATGTGCATCATTGCATCCAATGTTAATGTAATATTACCGAACCTCAAAAATATGAATCTTATTATTTTGGCTTCTTCCATAGAGCCGATGCCACATTACTTTTCGTTTATTCAGTAATCAATTAAACAGTACTCTCCAGTTTTCAGTATTAATTCGAGAGGGTGAATTTGGTCGATACACACTCATATTGGTCTCATACTCTCACGAGCTGATTTTCTGTATCACAATTTCCACGGACAAAAGTCAATAAACACACATACGCACAAACAACGGGAACAAATTTAAAATCATTCAAATTCTCACGTTCCAATAATCGAACCTAGAACCTACTAACGACAATCCGATATTGCAGCTACTTCACCACATAAGTCGTCTGACGTACATCTAAACCTTTTTGTAACATACTGTCATTCAAATTGTGAATATCGTTCTTTTAAATAAACTACATTCAAATGTCATTGTCTATATAGTCAAAGTTATCTGTCACGTCACTTTCATAATAAAATTATGGATCTAAAATACACAATTTTATTTCTATTATTACTGAAGAAACCGGAAAACAATATCTTAAGTTAAGTCATAATGTAAATAGAATAAAAAGGAGTCCCCGACCCGGTGGACTGACGACCTGAAGCATTCGCTGGATTCAGAGGGCTCAGGATCGGTCAGAGTAACGCCAGTTAGGGAAGGCTTACGCCCGACCGTGGAGAAGTAAAGGCTTATCCATCAGCCTTCAGACCCATAATATCACTGTATAAATTCAAGAAACACCAGGGAGTATCTACCTACAATAAGATCATTGGGATATTCTTTATTTTTTTTAACAATCTTACAATGAATTGATATTTTAAATGTTCTGTTCTTTTATTTCGCTGCTCATATCCATCCCTGCCAATTTCTAGTCTCCTGTCACCGTGTGAGGGACACAGACCGATGGACTATGGTCTGTACCTTAGTGAATTGATAGATTTCAGACATCCTTGGAAACATTTTAAGAAAAGAAATCTAAGATGTTCAGGTCTCCTCACAATGTAGGTGTTATAAAGATCACACGACAGTTATTTAGCAATATTCCGAACTTTAAAAGCAATCGGCACCAGAATCTAGAAACAAAACTGTTACCGACTGACCGCGTTATGTGTTATTGGTTCTGAAGAGCACGTCCATGCAGGTTGACTGCATTCAGCGCGGCGCACGGCGCTTGCAACGGCAGTAGCTCCGCAGTACGTTACTGTGTAGCGGACTAGCCACCCTCGCTACAAACGGCTCTGACACTGCTCCTTTTCAAAATTTGCTGGGTTGTAGCTTCGTTGATTATTCTCACAGTTTTTTTACATAGCTGAAAGACTAAATATGACGTTAGTTTTATGCTGTTGAAATCAATTATAATTATGGATGATTCAATGAGAATACGTATCTGCATTTCCATTGTGTAACACCTCTTAGTTCCCGCTGCAACATGCCATTCAATGCCTTTCAAAATTTTTTTGTTTGGATATTTTAGGTAGGTATTTTGTGTATGGAATAGGTATCTATTTTGCTGTAGAGACAAAATACGCCAATAGCTATGTCCTTTATCATCGTTCTCCTCTCTGTTTAAACCAACACCGATCCCGCTTCGGATATCGGCATCCTGACTGATTTCTAAATGATCTTCTCGTGTGGGCATCGTGGGAAGTGTTGGTTAAACTATGCAATATGGGCTTCTCTCGTCAGGACGTCAACTCAGGATATCAAATGAAACACAGGATTGAGCCATCAAGTAACCAACTGCTTTATTCAATGATCTCTCTTTGGCTCAATATGAATACTCGGTTTGGTTTGCTTTGGTATTGATTGGATTTACTTCGCGATGTTACGATATTGATTTTAACCACTCGCACCCGCGGTCACGCGATATTTAACTCTTTTAGATTCACGGCATCACAATTAATAAGGAATCTTTACGATCACCAACACGACCTTCATTTCCCTTTTCATTATTCTTTTTCTAATGACCGATCAACCGCGCCATAGAGTATCGATTCGCTATGGATCCGCGCCTACTACAGATTAAATAGCACCAAACGAATAACATGGATTAACTATTCCCGACATGTATATCAAATTGACTAGTAAACCCGTCCTCGTTTTGCTTCGGGGACTTCAGTGTTTTTGTTTATGAAAAAATTGAAATAAAACAAAAACCGGATCCAAACCGGTGGAGTCATATAGCTTCCATGTACAGAAATCGATTGTTTACCGAATAATTAAATTATGTAAATAAATTTCACGGAAAATTCTCACAAACTAACCTAGATCCTCTATACTTAGGGAAGCTCATACCAATACCTCTATTCACAAAACCAATCTGTGTATATTTCCACGTATAATAGCTAAAGGTCCTGTCAGGACGCAACGCGCGGGAATCATTAATTTTGTTTGGATAGCGTGTTATCGCTATATGCATACCCGCTATTGTTATAAAAGCTGGGATCGCCTCCGTTGCTAAGTACCTAATTAATTATAACTGCATTATGCGTTTGACAACTATTGTGTTGGTGTTAGGTAAGTTCTATGTTTGGTAGTTCTATATTTATATTAGGTTGGTTATACTTATAACGATTAGGGTCGCCGCTAGTCACATAGATTTACTTTTTTTATTTTTATGCCTCCCTGCCGTGGTGTATTTACCGCTCTTCGTACGTACCACACGTACATACGTGCATGCCTTGCACGTCCGCTTACGGCGGTCCTGGTAACGATCGCGTAATTGGAGCGGCCTAGATTACTAAATACATACAATATCATGCTGATATACGAGGCATGTTGTAAGAGGTAAGACAAGCTGGTCTTTGCTTATGAAAGGGCTGAAGTCCGTTCGGCTCTATCCATCTTCTTGCTTACGTCAGCCGCCAAACGAATTGTGATGGTCCTGCTGGGAATTTGAGTCAGTATTTTCTTTCCTCTTCCTTTTTTCTTGGCCAATAAATCACTGCACCGGTGCTTTTGGTGGTCCTTTAGGTTTTGGATTATAATCTATAACGTGAATAGTAATAGTCCTAATCTAAATAATATTTATTATGTGTACAAGTAGACAATTTAAGTGGTACGACTAACCAATTTACGTGGTCCGTTCCCATCCTATTAAATAGAATACGTTCAATTGAAAACTTAATTATCTAAATCTCTTTTATATGAATGTGGAGTCGGTCCTGGCAATTTATCTCGTCGGTACGTGGCCGGGAGCGGAAATTACGCGCCTATCGACATCTCGGGGCGGACGATCCACTGATACCGATTTAATTCGTCTTCCATCCTGTTCTTCGATAGCTCCTTCTATGAAGTTAGTGGATGTTTTTTTACTAGTTTTTAGATAAAATCTTTAAATATCTGGTACTTGAACATAACAATAATAAGTTAACAAATTATTGAATAAGTTATTTTTAGAAATTAGGCCATGTTAACGATAAAACATGTTAAAAATCTTAATAGCCCTGCGGCCTGAATTTATTTTTAATTTTTTATAATCAGTATTTTCATTAATGAAGGCTATATTATGTTTCCTCCTTCCGCACGCTCCTCCCCACTAGCAATTTATTATTAATATTCTTACCAAAACCAAGACGATTACCGTTAAATTCTCATTTCATCATTTCGATTGGGGCGTTTAAAACATAATAAAGGACAAAAGTAAAAATTAAACTCATTACGAAGTTACCCGAGGGGCGGGCATGTCGTACGGCCGTAGCGGCCCCGAGGCAATATACATTAGTGAATAATTTTCAGAATAACGTCATCCAAGGCATGATAAACGCGTTATTTGCGTTCTTGTGAGTTTCAAATTGGAACAAAATTGATGAATATTACAATATGACTCTTGTGTGGGTCTTATTTACATAAAATGTTATTTTTTGTGTCGTTATATCATTGTTGGTACGAAATGATTTTATGGATGGTGTGAAATCTTAGATAGTAAAGCACACAGAGTTATTAGAAGCCTATTCATTTTTGTTTTGTTTCGTGAATCGACCTCATAAAAATAAGGAGGTTCTCATTTCTACTGTATTTTTTCTTACGCATGTTACATCATAACTTTGCACTGGGTGAACCAATTTTGATACCTAGTTATTTTTATATTTGAACGTCACACGTCGGGTCCCATAAAAATTTGAGTTTCATCTGACCGGTAATTTTTGAGTTATACCCTGTTATCTTTTCTCTCCTTATCAATTTTTGAAGTCGGTTATTTTGTTGTAAAAAGTTATTTATAACCACATAAAGCCCAAAACGCGGTATCTAATACCACGGCAGATGGAATCCGAGTAAGTAAGCGGTATTTCTAGACGGTGTAGTATGTTGCGTAACAACCTAAACTATCTCACTTGTAACTAAGGATCGAACGCGTGGCATTCACACGTTCGGCCGTCCCTATCGAGTGTTCGAGACGGGTTTCTCCGGGCAGTTACCTCGCTTCACTCGTATACGTAACAAACGTCGTCCACACTTCTCGTATTACGTGTTATTTGTAGATCGAGTGATGTTATTACATTTGATACAAAATTTTACTGAGCGCTGTCGACTCAGCATAAGACAGCTTACCGATTCGGATACTCTTATTAATAGCCTCATCGTTTAAATTACGCTGCGGGAAATTGAACGTAGAACTCTTTGAGCAGCATTCCGGCAAGGTTACCTGCGTTAACGTTATTGAACATAACACTTTCTAGATAATAGGAGAAGAAAGAATTCCATGTATGTACTTATTAGGTGTAATAGCACAAAGTATGTACAAGAAAAACATTACACACTTTTGAAGCACAAAACAATATTAATCTTTCTGTTATTGTATTATGTTCAAGGAAGGTGGACCGACCAATTAGCTGTTAATCAGACCCGCCCCCGCGCCCCGCGCCTCACTTCCGGCCTCAGGAAACACAGACGACAAATTAATAGCCAGTTACTTGCGCTCATCCATCATCTTATTATATTCGTACAACATGTGACTACGTTTTATGCACATAATTATACAGCTTTGATTTAGAGACAGAGTTAATTACTTAGTTAATAAATAACATTATCTTTTGACTTACATTTATATTAGACGAGTTTTGCTCGCGACTTCGCCAGCGTAAGATACGGGAAACGTTAAAATACTGTTTAAATTATTTTCGTTCCCGTGATTACAATATTACAATTATTTTGTCTTGCCCAAGGTAACAAAATACCTCGATGACAAAGTTTACAAAATCGGTGGCGTGAAAACATTAGACTGACAGATATAGTTATTTTAGCACTTATAATATATACCTATAGTATGGAAAAATTGACTGCCCAAGAAAACCGAGGTGGAGTATGCTTCTCAATTATAACGGTCCGGGATATTAATCATAAATTTGTATTACCTTCTACTTAAGCCAAGGCTTAACTTTTAATCACTACTTATAGCGACAATCTTTAACAGATTAAAGGGAAAAAATGAGCATGATTTATTCATAGGGTTCCGAGAGATTTGCATCAGATCATGTACGTCAAAATTGTTGCTTTAACAAAGAGGTTTTCAAAGAAAAATGGTTTATAAAACTAATTGATTTACAGCCTCTAGGTAATAAGATACCGGGAGTACATAATTTATGCGGTGACATTTTTTCTTGTAGAAACTTCGAGAAGTTTATAACAATGTTGGGAAACGAATAATTACGTAAAATGACGGTAGCAGTACCTGTTGGTTTCTATAATAATATTTTGTAACATCCTTTGTAACACCAAAATGCAACGTATCTAAAATTCTCTCTTACGTAACATTTTAATAAAATAATAACTTAAAAGACTTTTGTACGTACGTATATATTTCAAACAATTTTAACGTGAAGAACATACTAAGTACCTACTTTGTGTATGAACGTTTCGGCGATGTAAAACTACGATGCTTTGGACAAAATTAAAGTTCATATCAAGACAAGCAGGATTGTAAAAGTTATTATTTTGTATAATAATGCAATTAAAAAATATAAAATTAACTCATAGAATATACACTTAATTATTTGCTTCCTTTCCGTCTGCTTACATAAAATTAAAGACACGACTAAACCTATTAAAAATAACTTTTAACACAAAATATCCCCGACTTTAACGACGAAAAGTAAAAATCGGTTCAGTTAAACGCGGTTAATATTCCTAAATCCTTTTCCTAAGTCCGATAAACACTATGCTGAAAACCGTATCAAAATCGGTTCAGCCAAACAATATGCCTAAAACCTTCTCCTAAGTTTGACAAATACTATGCTGAAAACCGCATCAAAATCGATTCAAACAAACGCGAGATACTCGCGCAAAAATATACATACATACAGGGCAAACTTAGAACCTCCTTTTTTGAAGTCAGTTAAAAATAAAACAAAGACACAAATCTCGTATTCATAAAAACATCACACATTCTATATGTTACCTAACTAACGTATCGCGACGCAGAGCCCACATAGATCGCTATAAGCATAAACTAGCCCAAACAAAACGCGACGATCGCCTTTATAGCTTTTATTGGCATTTTATGTGTTTAATATCGTTCCGAAGCCGGACGGGGATTTAATAAGCCGAGTGATGCGCTGCCCGCCGTCATTCCCTCGGGATCGGTTCTCACACTATACGAGTACTATTTATCTTTGATTTGACGTCAATTCACTTATGGTTACACTTAAGAGACGATCATCTCAGTTCAAGTAACAACCCGTAATCGAATTAGTACGAGACTCATACTAACAACTATTAACTAGACTATTAGGTAGGTAGGTACTTACATCAACTAACAGGACTAATTTCTATCTTTAACGGTCCCTGTATTTAGACTTATTAACAAACTTACCTACTAATATTCTAACACCATCTGCTAACTGCTAAGAACCACATCGGTCTCTAAGTATATTGAGTTTTGGTCTAGTTCGGTCGCAGTTGCCATAGGCGGCAGCCGAAGGGTGATGCTGCATGCCTGTTTGCCTTATTTGCTTAAAAAACTTAAGTCACTTCGGAGGGCACGCAAAGTCGACGGTGTTATCGTAAGATATCAGTCGATAAGTCAGAGCTCTCGGGCGGCTTCCAATATTTGAGTTGACATTAACCCCTCCATCAAAAACACAGTTATTTTAAAATTATAAACTTTGATTATATACACGGTCTAGATTCCGCAATCGGCTCTACCGAACGGCTCCTATAAAGTCCAACAAATTTGTTAGACTTGCTTGACACGTTGGTCAGTGTCATTTGTGTTGCTTAGCGACAAAGTGCTCCCGAAAAAACATAAATTATGCCGGTTTGTGCAATGAAATTGTTTCGCAATTATGTGGAAAAACCTTGTAATAACAAAAAGATTACTCTTCATAAGTAAGCTTTTTAAATAAATCACAAAGTTTAAAGAAAACATGATTTTTTATTTCGTTATATTCTGATTAGCGAGTGTTGCCTGTTTATTACTAGGGGATTCGCCGAATTTACGGGAGATAAATTACAAATAAGTATTAAATTATAAAATCCTGTAAATAAAGTTAAACTTATAAGTTAATACCATAGATTTATTATATAACTAAAGATCGGCAATTGTATCACTTGGACGAAACCAAAAATGAATCGCCCGCTGTCAATGTCACCGCCGAGCGCGACGCCTTCCTGGTGGTTTTTATATCTAGAGGAGTCACATCCAGGTACCGCACAAGTAACCATCACTAATTAAGACTACAAAGGACATTATTCCACACAGAAATGTAAAAACTAAATTAAGTATTTTGAGAAAATTGAGGAACAATTTTTGACAAGTGCCCGCTAAGCCCGCTTTGCCGTCTAAAAATTGGTTTCGTCTATCTATCTCGCTCTGCCATACGCGTATAATAAATATGTTTTGTTCTTTCGCATTTCCAATCTATCTAAACGTCAGTGTATGCTACATCTATGTTAATACTAATTAGGTAAAGTTTATTTATATTAATATATTAAGTTATGTTTATTTAAACACGACAGTATTTATTTCATCAAAAAATTGACTTTATTATGCATTCCGTCTTAGGGCGCATTCATGTAGAACGCTGGTTACCGACGCTGATCTGCCAGCGCTTATCGGTACTGGTCCGTCGAGATAACCTCCACATAAAGCAAGCTATTATAAGCAGGAGCTGGCTGACAGTCTCTACTTGAATGCGCCCTTAGGCAGCATTATCCCGACTCGCATGTTTTGGTCGGCGTCGGCTATAACTAGTGTAAAACCGAATGCACCTGAGGCTTCTGAGTACGTAATTAAGGACTATAAAAGTGGGTGATATGGCAACAATGCAACATCGTCCTCTGGTTATGAACTGATATCTCTTAAAATAATGAGTCAGTTTGTCGGTCATACCTACTTATTTTAAAAATATTGGTGATTATTGTCAACTTCATCAAAAAGCCTGTTAAAACTTATTATAGAAAAATATTTGCAAATAAGATGTCACCATATTTAGAGATCAGACATCGTGGCCTAGCAATAAAAGTGTTCCAAAAACAAATACAAAGAGATGAATGTTGAAATCTATTTACTTATTATTTCCTTTTTCCCATTTACTTTTTATTATTTCTGTCATTTTGAGTATACATACATTATTTAGTTTACCCCTTAGAATAATTATAATATTATTCTAAGGTTTACCCTAATGTTTTTCCTTTGGTATTCTTCGACAAGTCCTTGAGTTCCTGATGTCCTGAGCTGCGCTACACCATAAAATAGAAATAAACAATAATTTCAATTCCTGTCATGTTTTTTAATTTTTTAATACCAGTTACTTTATTATTTTTTCTACTTTTTGTAGAATTTTATTAATTTACATAAAATAAAATAAATATAAGACTAATACAAAACAATAACTTTTTAACCTATTCTGTTCAACCTTAATTTGCAAAGATCATAGGGAAAAAGTAGGTATGTGAACAATTTGAAGCAGGCATCCTTAACACACGCACACCTTGACAGTGCACTTACAATAACTACACGAGCGGTACTCACACATGTCGGAAAACTGAGGACGTTTTTTGAGTGACATTTTGTTTGAATTGCGGAATCTAGACGTGTATATAATCAAAGATTATAAACCAACCAACACATGAATTTTATTTAAATGCACCTATAAATGTTCAAAGAGAAAATAATTAATATCGTTATTTATCAAAGTAACGTAAAAGTCGACTGCAAGTCTTCAGTTCAACCAACAAACTTAACTTGAAATTGTGAAATTGTATTTCTCTGTTAGAGAAAGGTTCGCGTTCTGATAAATGATTGAAATAACTTATGACTAACGGAGTTAAAGTTAGTATTTCTATACGATAAATATATAAAATAAATAAACGAAATAAACACCCGTACAATGTTCCTGTATCGTTAGTACGGGCAACATTAACTAAATATCACAAATCCACTTATTGTATTGAAGAGAGATACATAATTATGTGTGATCTGCGAATCAAATCTAGGAGCATTCAGCTATTACATTAAGAAAGTTATTACTAGTTTAAAATGATTTAAATTTTCTATTATTAACTCTTTCAGTAACTATTTCATCTGTGTAATTGTAGAAATTTATAGTGATTAAGAATATTGCTTATTCATACGTGTGAATGGTTCACCATACAATCTAATAAATAATATTCAATTAATCTTTGCTTTGAAATTCCTTTGCATATCAGTTCATTTTAACAATCGTCAGTCTAGACTTGAGAGTAAATTAACTGTCGTCAGACGTCGCCTTAAGGGTCAGTCCACACGTGCGACAAACACGCGACACGACATTGTGATGGACGTCAGTATCATTGGCGTCACAGTGGCCTCGAAAATTCAAACTAAAATGAAACATTTTTTTCATGTACGTCTTTATACACATGTGTACCAACACTTAGAACGACAAATATTTTGTATTGACCACCGTTTTGCAGAGATACCATATTTAATTTAAAAATTAAGGGGAGAAGAACCGGTGAAACAATATAATTGTTAATCTGTTTAAAATAATACACTTACAGACGTTGTCTGAATAAAACTATCCTTACTTATATTATATTATATAAGTATTTATATTTATATATTTAATATTATAAATGTGAAAGTGTGTTTGTTTGTTTGTTTGTGACTCTTTCACGTCGCAACATGGCTATTATATGGTATGGTTTATGTGTGTGGGGATAGTTAGGAGGGTAGAGAGTGACGTAGGCTACTTTTTACCGCGGAAAAACATCTCATTCCCATGGGAAGATCGATGTTTTGTTAGTTACTAGATGTTTAGTTCCGGAGTTGTTAATAGATGGCGTTAGTAAAATTCATTTGTAAGTTCTGAATCACGCTATCAAATGCTACATGTAATTTACTTAAGTCATAGGCAAATGTTATAGGCTACTTTTTAGTTCAGATTCCTACGGGAGCGGGACCTACGCGGCTGTTACCTACGGGTCCCGAAGCGAAGCGCGGGCGGTTCTCTAGTGCATAATATTTATTCCCTACCGTCATCGTGCGACATTTTGTCGTATCTGTGTAGCAAGTTTGAATAGACACTAATAGGCTATTGACACACGACCTTCAGTGATTCGATCAACAAACCGTATTGATATTGCAAATGAAATAGTTTGTAAGTATAAATTCGTACGCTCTTTCATAATATACCATAGTGAATGTTACTATATCAATTTCTGATAGATGATGTTGTGTTCAAGTGGTTGAGAGTGAAACCACGTATACCGATCCTGTATTGGTGATTTTTGTGTAAACGGTGATAGTCATACGCAACGTGACATTAAATGATAAGAATATATAATAAGAAATAGCAAGTAAGGAACCTTAGACTTGGCTCAACTTGGTTTAGAGATTTCATTACTTTTTAGAGATAAACTGTTAGCTCTATCGAGACTTGGCTGTTTTTTTGCAGAAGGTTTTGGTGAGATTTTGTTTTTGAAGAAAATACATTATTGCTCTTTACAGGCTCAATAGGACCCAAAAATAATATTTTAGGATTTACGTCTGTCTGTGAGTTTGTCCGTGCATTAAGTAAAAACTACTGAATGCAATTTTATGTGGTTTTCACAGTTGTCTTTATGGAGGTCAAACTTAACTGGTGCATGATTATGTTTAATGCCACGTTAATGCCTGAAATATAAATACTATGTTGCAACAACATATATCGGCTCAACTAGTAAGTTCATAAAGGAAGTATTGTAGGCACCGTTACATAGACCACGTTAGAGCGATGTAACCCGCGTAGCGCTGACACGGCTCCCGGCGGCCATTTCGTTTTATTTCTCAGTGTGTAGTTTCGGAGTTTTCCTATGTAAACTGTTATTTGAATAGCAAACTTCTGCTAGCACTGTTGTATTATGCGTCGGTGCAATTTATGAACGACAGTTCCCAGCCGTTGCGCTGTTCTTTGCCATTTTGTTCGCCTTATTTATGTTTAACTACATATTCGAAGTTTGTGTTATTATCGTTTGTTTTTATGGTTAATAAAAGTAACGAACATTTTTGTGATCAAATGGATTCGATGTAAAACGACGCAAACTAGTACCAGGTAATTTTGGGGGATCCACCGAAAGTCCAATTACAATTAAATGAATTCACACACCTTGGAAATCATTATGGAGAACTTTTAGGACACCTTTTATTATTTGTTATCATAGCGGCCTCAGAAGCACATTCTGAAAATTGCAGGAGTCTTTGTAGCGTAATTCGTTCAAGAATAGAGTCCTGTGTCAGATAGGCGGACAGCAGAGTCATATTAATAAAGTTTCATTAACTTTGTGTACGGAAAAAATAGTACACCGTTTTCTTTTTTTTGTATCTAAATCCTGAATAACCTTTATAGCCCATCAACGTAATTCAGCCAACTTTGACGAGAATAATAAAACGTAATACCCAAATTGCATTGAAAATACGAAAACAGATTACGTCGGTATTGGGCTTTGGGGGAACAATATTGGCGGTATTACGATAGTGTCGAGCCGCGGCCGTATCGGAAGGTATTTCAGTAATCATACAATTTGTTTTATCGGTTTACATAATACAAATTTAACCAAATTAAATTCAATAATAGATGGATAAGAGAATAGACTAATGGATGCAATATTTATTGGACTCACACAAGAAAAGGAACGCCTTAAGCCAATGACACGAAAAAAACGAGACAGAATTATAAGTTGTTTTGCATTGCGTGCCGGTTTTTTCTGTATATTTTTTAATAAATAAATAAATAGCAGTACACATTCATAGCCCCACTCTAAGATTCTTTGTGTCGTGGGTGCCATGGACCAGCATGATAACCATTACGCCATTCGTGTCGCCGTCAATTATTTAAGATGCTAATTTATAGTAGAATTCCAGAAGCTAAGTGAAATCGGCCAGTAAAAATAGTTTAGGGTCAGAATTTAAGTTTTTAGGTAGCGCGTTAGGATTCTACCCTAATGGCGATTCGCGTCAGTGACGGCGGATGGTGAAATAACGTGTTAATCCGACACTCATTTCCCGCTCCATTGCCGGCTTCGCCATCCGTACAACCTAAATAGGACTATGAAGGTCTCAGCACATAACTCTATCTCTATTCCGACTCACCAACCATGCTTAGGGGTAAGGATAAGGCTAGCTAACTTGCTGGAACCAGCCGCCAATTGTCATAGAAGCTGGGAACTTGAGAGCCAGTAGGTAATACTGATGAATGAGCGACGTGGACTACTTATGGTCAAGTAGTCAACGTCATCGTCCGCTAGTTATAAAAAAATTACTCATAATAAAACCATTCCAATACTTTGTAGCGTAGTTCTTCCGGTTGAGTTCAATATTGACTTTTTACTCGAAAGTCATAAAAAGTAAGACGCGTTGGTTGCATTTGGTCAATTATTTGACCGAAAATTCAACTGAATCTAAAATTACATCAAGCTCATTATTAGCTTAAGTTGGCGTGAAGTTGGTATAATGTGCGCGGACCTTAACCTATTACATTTTTTTACGACACCGGCCATTAAAGATGTAATTTTTAAAAGGAACAACATTGAAACACTGAGCCCTTTCATTATTATAGCGAAATTGTTTTCAATGTGATTACGGCTCTACCTTTTGGCGCTACTATTATATTTGATCATTCTCCGGTTACAAAGTAATTCACGAATGAAATTAATGGATAAAAAAGGGTGGGGAAGGTTTGTTGTGAGGATGTTGCCTGAAGTAAATAGAGTAATATGATTTGAAACTGATGGAACGACAGACCTTATGGGACCATTGAAACTTTTAAACATATCGGTACCATGTTCTTTGTACTTTATTCACTCTTGAACATTAGTGTATGAGTGTGAAGCGTTATTATTTCTTTGTGTGATGGGTGCCATCGAGAACATACTGGCAAAATCGATAGAATTTTCCAACATTGGGAATTGTCCTTAAGACTCTTCAAACGGCATAGAAATAGTATTGAAATTCAGGTTGATTTTTGTATAGGAGATATTTATAACATAGATAAAATATTTGCTCTCAGGTCACGGGTGTTAGTGATATGTTATTTGGTTGTCAATACCACCCGCGACATATGGAACATATCCTATACTCCGTTCGATTCAATGTGAAATTCGTTTGAATGGCTACCCACAGAAATTTCACCTTTGCGCTCTTGTGATTAAGGTTCAGTGTAGTTTGACGACGTGAATTTAAAACGCCTTAAGTAAATTTTGCTTACACATTAAAATGAGCTGTGAGTACACGTAAAAGAATAGTTTTAAACGGGGAGTGGCGATTGCATGTCCTCTGCGACTCAAGTATTGTGCGGTGTCTGAAAAGTATCGTTTACAAAAATAATCTTTTGCATTCATCGGGTTAATGTCTCATCATCATCATCATCGCAACCCATCATGACCCACTATTGAGCATGGGTCTCTTCTCAGAATGAGAAGGTTAAGGCCACGCTGGCCAAGTGCGTATTAGCGGACTTCACACACCTTTGAGTTTTGCGAACTCTCCGGTATGCAGGTTTCCTCACAATGTTTTCCTTCACCGTTTGTAGCAAGTGATAATTAATTTGAAAACGCACATAACTCCGAAAAGTTAGAGGTGCGTGCCCTGGGAATTGAACCCGGACCCTCCGAATAGAAGGCCGAATTCTTAACCACTAGGCTATCACCGCCGTTAATGTCTCAATATATCAATATAATATTAATATTATCTACATCATAATCATTATATTCATTATATTATTATTCATCATATACATACCTAATATCAATATTATCTTCATCATATTGTTGTCAATAAAATTTTAATATTGTCGTTTCTCTTTGATAAACATTAATCAGTCGACGGATTGCAGGGGACTGGCGGGATTGGCAAAGAGTAGACACGGACCGTTCCGTAAAATAAAACCTCAAGGGACCGCTGTTGCATTACTTTTTCATACTCTTGGCAACATAGCGGGAATGCTACTTATTTACTAGTAAGTAGCAGCATACTTTTTGTAAGGTTTATTTTTAGTCGACTGCATGATGCAAAGGAGTGTTATTAATGTGTCCAGTCAATATATTCTTGTAAACATCTAAAATTATACTAGGCTCTTTGGCTTATAACTTTATACTGGGTGAACCAATTTTGATGCGTCTGTTCCCTTAAATAATTTGAGTGGCATCTGGCGGATAGTTTTTGAGTTATCATCAATTATGTGTATTTAATTTATGGTCGTTACCTCATAACTTTCTACTAAGTGTTCAGATTTTTATGCTTATTTATGTTATGTTTAAGTCTGCCTTTTTAAGCGCTTATCTCAGAAACGACTTTTGCGGATTTAAATAATGTACCGATTAACGGATTTCATTAATGTTTTTGGTAAGCTCCACTTAAAATGTTGTTTGTTCTATTGTAATCAGTTCATAAATAAAAAAGTTGCTACATATTAAAGAATCACGTTTAAAGAATCATGGCAGATTTTGTACATAAAAAATAATAATTCTCGAGAATTTGAAATAACTTGTAATTGTTTAATTAGACTTCAAGTATTATCCTGGACCATTCAAAATATTTTTAAAACCCGGGGATTCTAAAATCATTTTCTTATTTACATAGTTTACCATTTCTGGACGAACATTTTGAAGCAGATTCTGTCTTGTTATATCAGCGTTTAATCTGTGATTTCGATTGATGTGTAATCTGTTGGAACAATTACTTAGTCTGTGTCGTAGACATTGTCATTGTCACATGTCACATTGTCATTGGACCCATTGGACTGCATAGAGATAGGAATATACCTATATACTTTATAGATCAATGTTGGACTGCGAGCATTTTGATTATAATTGTCATGTCATTATTATCATTTCTTATGTCAGTTTGACAGTTAGCGTACAAATGGCGTATAGTAAACCCAACATAAGACTGAAACGAAAGAGGCGCTGTCGGACGCATTTGACATTCATTTGACCAATCATTGCACACTAGTAACTGACACATGAATGAACACAACGTACTTATGAATGACTTTTCGTTAGTTACAATTTTTGCCATTTCAGAGATAAGTTGGGCGGACTGTATTTTTATAATGGCAACAAAGTGAAGAAAATTATATCATTTTTGATTATATGTATAACCCCGAGGCTTAAAAATATTTTATATATATACAAGTGTTGCTAAAAATAAGAAATAAATATTACAACTCATTCCAGGCTCTCGAGTTTTTTATTTTTTTTTTTGTACAATTCAATGTATGAAACTTGCCATGATTCTTTTCGACTTTGGGACGAAGGGACAGGCTATCTAAAGCCAAGTAAGGGCAGGTTTTAATAGTAGGTACCTGAACAAACTTGCGTCCGCGATGAAAAAAGCAAATGCTATGCGGTACTTATTCTACTTAGCTGTACGATGTCGCCATTAGGGATGCTAGAAGCGGGATCTTTCGAACGTGGTTTGAATGTAATTGATTGACGATCAAACGCGCCCTTTGACTAGTCGATCAAACGAGAGAGTTGAGGGAAAAGGGGAGAGGACGGGAGAGGAGAGGAGAAGGGGAAGAGAGGGGTCAGTCAAGGTTCGCAGACTGCACCTGAGGCTTAACTCCGTGTTTCGTTACAACTTAAGCAAACTGTATCCCACTGCAAGTGAATCGGGAAACTTAATACCTCAAGTTCGTGAAGTTGTACCAAATCGTACTGAAATCTGCGGTGAACTAATTGGGAATGGTGACAATCAGCATCAGTTGAGATTTAAAGTTGGAAATTTTCTTTTAATCTTTCTATCTTAATTATCCATTCTTTCTAGATGACAACTTTACTGTCAAGCCGGTATAAATTATGTCCTTGGTGTTAATGGTATCTATAGGACACAGTCAGGTAGCTCGTATGAATAGACATGGGTAACAGCTCAACCAAAACGCTTGAGCTGCGGTTCAGATCGCGGTTCGCGCATGTGAGTCAGAGCTGCGAACCGGCTCGCAGATCAGCTCAAGTTGCCTACTTAATTTTCGTGGTATGATCTACAAACTGCGAGTCGGCGAATAACTCTAACGCGGCTACGGCTCGAATGAGCCGCCTTGAATCAAATAACCTACCGCGTCGGTGAATCAAATAACTCGACGCGATCTTTATATAAACATTTAGCCACTTGAGATGTTTGATGATTCAGTTCTATGCCTCTATCTCAGTATAAGTTGAGTCATGAGCTGCTGATTTAGACTTTGAGCCGCAGCTCAACAGCTCAAGTCCATGCGATCTGTGTATTTGAACCGGTTCGAGTTTGAGTTAGAAAGAAAGAAAGAAAGAAACCACATTACTCGGTGTACTTTAAAAGGTGGGTACGAGTTACACACCATTACGTATGAACGAACAGACGACTACTACCATAATAAAACTTAAACTTTAAGTACTTTATCATGGGTTTTATGTTGTGAGTAATTACGACTAAACTTAGATTTATTTCAACAGTATGAATCTTAATATTATGTTGTGTGTATAATCCTCCGTTTCTGAGCACTACCTAAACATAAGGTAATAATATTGTTTTGGTATCTTATAATTATCATTACCATTCTGAATACTTATACATTATTTTACTTTCATATAAACTGGAAGAATATTTGTGAATTGTTGAACTGCCAAAGTATTTGGGAGCAGACCCTTTTAATGAGTCCTTACATTTCGATCAAGAAACGGAACTATTGTTAAGACATTTGCGCCCGAAATACCCGCTTTTTATTCCATTAGTATTGGAAAGAAAAAGTTACAATTTGTTATTCGTAGAGTTTTGGGACATTCAGAACAAACGAAAATCTCTGTAATATTTTTATTTTATTGTCTGGGCTAAACTTCCAAGTATTTTTTCCGATCGGGATTAACGTTCTTTTGTCGGACTTCTTGCCGATATAGGAACCTACTAAAATATTTATTTTCCTTAACACGACAAGTTAAAGTTAAATAAATCCAGTTCAAACAGCCGCCCCAAAGTAGTGCACTAAACTGTCGTTAGCATATAAAATGCGGCAGAACGACGGGTATTCTCGAAGAAATCACGGATCCCACCATAGATCCCGACGCATACGTCGCCGCGGGGATCTGTGAATGACGCAACTTACATAACTCGGGCCGCGCTTCGCTTCAATATTTATAAGGACCCCATTACACTGGATGACCTGAGAATAATATGCGTCGTTTGATGACATCGCAATACTCCCTGTATTGCGATGACATCAGTATTTACAGTTTCTTTTTCGCGATAGGTTTCATCTTATTTTTATTTCATTTAAATTATTTCATGAAACGTTATTAAGTATCAAATAAATCACCAGCGTGGTGGACTATGGCCATAACCTTCTCATTCGGAGAAGAGACCCGTGCTCAATAGTGGGCCATAATGGGTTGAGATGATGATGAATAACCACGCGTAGAAAGTCGTGGGTACAACATGTATTAAAAATAAATGGACTATAATAAATAAAAACATGTCATTCATTGTTTCGCGACACGGAAATTACTTATTTTTATTAAGGGAGTAATAAGCAATTTCATTTTACTCAGAAATAAATATGATTCTTCAATGTTATCATTATTTGAATTCGTTACGATCTAAAGAAATCATGCACGGTCGCGGAATCATAAATTATTAAGACACACGTCGTTGCAAAATCGTAACAGGTGTTTGAAGAATGAGAACGTAGTCAAATAGCAAAGAGATTATGAAGACAAGACAAATGATTCAAAATACGTACTTTAAGAGAAAATCGATGATAAATAAACATAGAGAGAATTTCCTTATCAATACATATGCGTGACAATTTTGAATGTGTGTTGTGAAGTACGTTGTAATAAATCCTTACAGCCCAAACATTACCATTCTTTTGGAGATTTCCCCCGATAGCAAAAAGGGTGTAGGGTTTAGCATATTGACACATTTTTAATCGCCTGTCATGGCGTTGGATACTTTTTTTTTGTATCGACGTCATAGTATAGTCGAATTTTAGAAATTCAAGCCGAAGTTCCCCCGGGAATGGGAGATTTAGGAGTTTGATTAAATTTTAATTGCATGGTTGTCGCTTTTAGCTTCGCTACTATTAACGCGGTTTAGCATCATTTTGATAACGCGCATTTTTGGAACTAAAAATTGGGCGTTGTAATGTGTAAAATTCATATTTTTGGAATAAAGATCCTAATATATACCGTGCGGTACCTTTTATACTGTGCGGGTACGGATTGAGGGCAGTACTAAAAAAGGGGCAAGATTTTTCCATCGCCATGGATGCTATTAGCGGTGTGCTTAGTGATCAATTAATTACATAATATATTATTGGTTATTTGCAGTCCATAAGGTCGCACGGCTACGCGGTTGTGCCAACTGTCAGGTCTAGTATGATAGCGGACAGGTAAAATGTTTTGTAGCGCATTGTGTGTACTTGTATACTTATACCTATTTTTATTCTGATACGGGTAGGTACTCACGATATAATATTTTGTATCCCGATATTTCGACTTAGTTGCAGTTGCGTGGTCAGGGCTGAACCACGGTGGCGCGGAGAAACTTTGACAGATGACATTGGACGCCAGTACATTAGTGTACCTACCTTCTTTCTAGTTTGTTTTGTATTCTTGATTTACCATATCCCGACAACATTGACAATTGACACTGACCACATCCTGCAGCTTAACAATTTTAACGTTAATGGACTTATGTAAACTAAGCACTGGATTCCAAGATTGTGACTTAAATCCATTCTCCCTTATAAATTTTTGGGGCATTTTTTAATTTCAATCATGTACGAGCCATGATTTCAATCAAGTAGATGTACCGTGACAACCGATTAGTTCCCTTCACTCTCTCCAATTGCTGTGATGTGTTCTTTTATGCCCTACATATATTTTCATGCCGGCATATAAATTTCCCATCCCAATTAGTGGATAAAAGTTTTGATTTTTCGGTTAGCGGTTTAATAAAAAATACGTTGAGTGTTTTTGTTGTTATCCCAATAAATAAATATGTTTTTCGTTTATTGGATTAAAAATCTTCAAAAGAATAGAATGGAATACCGTTTTTAAAATGGTCCCTTTCGTTTTACAATACTTCGATGCTCTAGAAATAAGTTATTGAATTTTCCGGATATTTTTATCAAAGTGAATCACTCCGGCTATTTTTGAATATTGGGAAATGTTCATGGATTATGGATATAGGTATTTTTATTTATTCGTGATTTTTCAACAATAGAGATGATGTGGTTGAATGGGTGATAAAAATAACTTGATGAAAGTCATTATTGTTTTTGAGTGCACATTGTTCCTCGGCTGGCAATACTCGTTCTTACTGGCAGCTTCGCCCGCGTGGGAGTCAAATTATATTATAACTCACAATTTTATTATAGTGGTTTACACATAATAGGCAGGTATGACTTTTATTCGCGTCTGTTAGTTACATTGTTTTCTTTCAACCCGAAGATCTTTATAAATTGTTGTCTAAAGTAAAGTAACATTTAAATCAGCTCAGTAATTTTTCAGTTACTATCTACCATACATAAATTATTTCTTAGAAATTTTTGCATTTTTAATATAAGTAGGAAGTAATAATTAGTATCACACCATTTTGGTTTTGGGTCACAAAAAGTTCTGACGCTACGTTTCAGGTTGCTTAAATAACAGGCAGAAATTGCACTACGTATACGTTGCTAATACAGTTGTAGTCAACCAAAAACCAATGACGAAAATGATCGCTTTCCTAAAGAATTAGGGTGCAACCGTTGCTGGTTATTGCTTCGACGTATAAACGAAACATTGAGGATATTGTGAGCGATAAACCACCGGCCAGTTCGGGTTATTTCGCCGTCTAATCAACCGCATGCAACTTGTTATAATGTTCCTGTCTATCAAATTATTGTTTCATCCTTATCGTGCTTTGAGAGGATTTAATAACGCTTTTTCGGATAAACATTTTTCGGACAAACAAGAATTTTGGAAGCTTTTAAAATTATACGATAAATTTGGATGAAGTTCCTATTTTTAGTAACGGTTCAAAGTATACATGTGCTAAGAGGATTTTCATTAGAGACACAGTAAAAAATAGTAGTTTGATAGGACATAGGGTAGATGTTTGAATCTACGTGTAGGTATGTACCCTGTATAAAGTTATATTTTTAACTGACATCAAAATAGGAGGAGATTCCCAATTCGACTGTATTTTTTGTGTGTTTAATTAAATTAGGTAGCTAGTTTTATATATCATTAAGTACATTAACTCGCCTTTAATGATTGTTGCATTAAAAATATGTATGTTAAATAAAGTAAACATACCTAATTATGTGTTACACCAAGCAAGCAAATGAAATGAAATTCTTATAAACAATATGATTCATACTTGAAATGTGCTTCTTACGTGAAGTAACAACATTAGAACTCAGAGCTCCTTAAAACTAAGCAATTAAAGAGAAACCGCAACAAGTTATAGTTAGTAGGTACTCGTATTAGTTTAAAAGCGCTGACCGGGAACAAAGTTTAATCAAGTACAAAAGAGCCGTACGGTTGCACGCTTGTAGCCGTTTGCGGGCGCGGATTAGGTGAGCAACACTGATCCAGTAAAGAAAGACTAGATAAGCTTTGATTTACCTAGTTACGTTTTTATTTTTATGGAATTAAGGTAGCTTTTTAGCGTTTGCATGTAGCATACCCGCTGCTGCCCATGACAATTGTGGTCGACCTTGAATAAGACTCAATTTAGGGACTGAGATAGTTAGAACAGTTAACTGATATTTATAAAATATTAGTTAGTTAGTTAATTAATGATAGACTTGTTAGTTGATGTTAGTACTATAGTCGGCACAATCATAAGATTCCGATATGACGGCTGTCATCACAGTGACAATAGTGAAGTACAACAAAAATCGATGCATTAAATAAACCGGTTTATAAAATTAAACGATTATAAGTAATAAGACTTTCTAATCGTTTCGTTAATTAAGTTCGGAACGATAATTTATAAACCGATCTCTGATTGTTTTCTTAAAATCAGTTAAAAACAGATGTAGCGTTGAGATTAACACCGAAAGGGATAATAAGGCAATTTGACTAGTAAGTTAAGGTGACGAAATTATATTAGTTATTAAAATGGAAATTTCATTAATCTAGTGAAAATGAAAGAAACTATTAAACGGTTAATAATTATCCGATTTGAATGGAAAAGGCTTAAAAACGTATGTATCGGGAATTTATAATAGCTACGAAAAATCGCAATGCTTTAGATATATTAAGGAATCTATAATTATTTGTATTTTGGGTGTGACATGGTAGCACATACTTTCGATTATAGTAATGTATCGATTATGGTCGATTCATAAATTGTTTCAAGAGGTCACATAACTATAAATCCAGCCTCCTTATAAAACATTGTAGTGACGTCTTAAATATTTGTTCAATTTTACACAATTTATGATGTAAACTGATTAAAATAAAATTAAATTATTTATACAATTTATAAATAACACAAATAAAAAACAAGCAGGAATGGTTTACATATTTCGCCAGAATTTCTAATATTTACCTATGTAAGTACGTATAAGTAAGTAAGTACCTACCTAAATACTCGTAGTAAGTAAACAATATTACTCCAATTCGTTTAACTCGCTAGTTACTTGCGTTTAATATTACGGACTAATGCCTAATTAAAATATTTAACAAACTGTGGGTAATTTTATAACATCATGCTATGAGCAATAGAAGCGATGTACCAATAAAATATGTTGCAAAAATGGGAAGAAGTGTTTATTATCTGTAAACATAAAAACAATTTTCCAAAGCGAAGAGGAGGTGGATTCACAAGTACATTATGTACCTACTTATAAAGCTGCATTGATAATAAATATAAACTGTATACTGTATATGCACAGTAAATAGTGCATTGCATAATTTAACCAAAGTGACCTATCATTCACTACGAAATATCTTCACTTCATAGTATCATTACCAGCGGTTCAAATCAAAAAAATATATTTCCGTAATAAGTAAGTTGAAGACGTCCATACAAGGTTAGTTTGTGTTCATACTTGACAGACGTCATATCGGAATCTTATGATTGCGCCGACTATAGTCTAGAAAGTAATTGTTAGTAAGTAATTCCGGTCACAGATGCTTTACACGGGTAATATTTTTTGAGCAATTCCATATTTAGGGCCCGTACAGATTACTCGGTCGCCAGAGGACGATTATTGACGATGACAATAAAAACGATAGCCTATCCAGTATCTGCAATATAAAGGCAGCATCTCGTGTAGAATTAGAAGAAATGGCGCCAGACTTTCTTTGATACTTTCGCAAACCTTAGCGAACGCTTTCATGAACGTCGCCGCGTCCTGTGCAGTCATTTGGCGAATGGCTAAAGTTTTCTCTGCGGTAGCTGGTACACGAGTGTTTTATTTAATACAAATGTAGAATGGGCAATACAAAGCCGGAACTTTTGTGCAGCGAATGTTTTTGCACGAATGCTGGGTTTCGTTCCATGTTGCAGTCATACAATTACACAAAGGATAACGTTACAGCCTTTTTGTAAGGAAGTGTTTAGAAGACGTAAGATATTTTGCTGCGGCAAAGATACGGCACATAGGCTTTTAATAAAGGGTTATCTTTGCTGCCCGCATGCTTGCAAGGATACAGACAACTACTTGAGGGTCCCCGCAAACTGACCGTAGCCACCGGCGGCTGTGGCGCTTCTTTTTAGAAGCGCGATCCAGCCAACAGCCAACAGCTTCAATAACAGTGAGCAGGATTCAGCCGAAGCGGCTGTCGGTCGGACCGCGCTTCTAAAAAGAAGCGCCACAGTGCCACAGCCGCCGGTGGCTGTGGCCAGTTTGCGGGGAACCTAATGATATAATAACCTAATAATATTGAGGGCTTTATGTCCGCGCCACATCGCGTATGAGTCAGATATTCACTTGGGCATGCAGTTGAGCCGCCGAGCATATGGAATTGCCACTCGCCGCCAAAACCAAACTTATAACCTGTGTTCGCAGTTCAATTTGGCTTGTCAGAAAAATTTACTGAGGACATTTTTATAAAACGTCGTCAATCTTAAATGTTCCTTAATCGCATTGTTGCAACGCTGGCATTTGTGTGCCATGCAATAATAATGAATTCGAATTCAAACAGAGTATAGATAGGTCTTGACGTTCTGGTGCTTTTTTCAAAGACAAAGTGGATGGCAAAGCGCATAAAGTTAGAAGTCTATTTACTAGAAGGCAATATTCATAAAGAAAAAAGGGTAAAGCCATAGGCAGTATACATCCCGGTACGGCGCACAATGTCACGCGCGCCCCTAAACTAACACCAGAACAAGTTGGCCGTTCCACGAACGAGCCTTAAAACATGTTGCTCGTACAAATACCTACGTCGATAAGGCACTTGCTCTGAACAAACATGTAAATCGTACTGATATCCATACTAATAATATTATAAATGTGAAAGTGTGTTTGTTTGTTTGTTTGTGACTCTTTCACGTCGCAACATGGCTATTATATGGTATGGTTTATGTGTGTGGGGATAGTTAGGAGGGTGGAGAGTGACGTAGGCTACTTTTTACCGCGGACAAACATCTCATTCCCAAGGGAAGATCGATGTTTTGTTAGTTGCTAGATATTTAGTTCCGGATGTTGTTAATAGATGGCGTTAGTAAAATTCATTTGTAAGTTCTGAATCACGCTAACAAATACTACATGTAATTTACTTATGTCATAGGCAAATGTTATACCTGATGTTCCAGTATATCATATAATAGGCTACCTACTGTTTAGCCGAGATTCCTACGGGAGCGGGACCTACGTGTACGTGGCTGTTACCTACGGGTCCCGAAGCGAAGCGCGGGCGGTTCTCTAGTTTCGAATAAAACACAAAAATCAAGAGGATTTTTACAGGTAGGTTAGGTAGGTAAGCGGCGGTGATAAACTTTGAAAACCTATTTATTATTTTCTTTTACTGCGTGATCAATATAATACAGCCTTTGTACCGTGAACCAAATATTCTAGAGGACTAGCATAGTCTATAGTCTGTATTATATTTAGGTACATATGTATTTTATACATCATAAACACAACGCGATTAATTGTAAAGTTTTATACACAGTTATTAATAGTTATTTAGATGGAACCAAATAACTCCTTCCTTAACAACAAAAACTTGTTACATTTTATCAATGGATGGCAATCAAAATTTTGTTAAGTTTTATAGGTAATTGTTTTAAGTTTTATAGGTAATTTGTTAAGTTTAATATAGGTATGATTTTCAACCATTTGTGGTGTACGATTTTTTGTATGACTAATCAGTCTTCTTGTGTATATTTCGTCTATTACTATTACTAGTAATAGTACTATTAAGTACAGTAGTAGACGTGACTAGTAGACGTGTTAAGCTCCTGAATAAACCTAGGGACCGAAAGTAAGCGAACAGGTATGGCGAAACTATTAAGATTAAGACCGCGGAACCTTAAAAAAGGTTATGACAAACCTGATAAATAAATGCTGTATATTTTTAACAGCGTCAAATTCCGAGGTTCACTATCCAGCCAAGAAAAGTTTCTCCTCGATTCATGGATTATGGCTTTTCTTGGAAATGCCACACATTGAATCTCTCTAAACGAATAGAAGGAATCTTCTTGAAGGGTAAGTGTAAACGTTTCCTTATTAAGACAACCTCGCCGAAATTCGATTAACGTAAGTTTGTGTTAACTGCGTCACGTCATTCGAACCCTTTCGACATGGCAACATGTCACGATGTCACGCGCGGTCACGTGCGCTCGTCACGTCTGTCGCACCAGACAGTAGTCGCGCGGTTGGCTCTGAATTGTTCGAGCAAATATTCGTGAATGATGTTGGAATTTATTGTAATCTTAATGTTGACTTAGCGACAATTTATATTGACACAGTCTATATTTACTGACTGTGTATTACTGAGTATAAATGTAACGACAAAATCACTCAATCTAAAGGCTTAATGTTTTGACAGTCGTTAGCTTACGTAAGGAGATCTTCGGAGAATCTTGTATATTACATTGTAAAAGGTTACTTAACAAAGGTCAGGCGTAGGACGGTAAAATTAAAATAAGCAAAAAAGAAAAAGTAGAGACAAGAAAACTAAAATACTTAGCTAATTTGTATATTTATATTTAGTTCTTTAGGGGTTGGTTTAAAAAAACTCGACGGACAAAAATAACAGAGAAAAGAAAAGTAAAAACTGTCATTTTAAACTTTAATTTTAAAACGATAAAAATATTGTAGACAGGGATCTTATCACATTTTTACAGTCGTCTCGTATTGGTAAGTACTGCGTTTTATTTTCTCATACTTAATTTTCCCTTCATTTCATGAAAAGTAAACTTTTACAACGGAAGCCGGACGCGCAGTACGGATATCATCGCATGTTATATCGCAACGACTTCCTATATTACATCGGCGTTTATCGCCAGAACTCGACAGTAGCTACAATCACGCTCGTACGAAACATATGGTGTGTGTGACGTCACGTACTCTCAACATTCCAAATAACTCGTCCCTTCCATTTCACGTACGATTGCCCTTTGATGCTGAGATATATGACTGAATATTTTACTAATACTGGCGCTTACTCAGCTTACGTCAACCTATTGACTGAATTAAGCAACTTCGGGTATGGACGATTCGGACGAGCCACCAGGCAATTATTTTTGATAACTTCGACACTTCGGAAGGTATGCTAATACTTAAGTCTCGAATATTTGATACAATTACGTCACGTCAAAGGTTTCAAACGGCATAAAACTTGAAACACCAATTAACATTTGAGCAGAGTAATTGAGCATTCTAGAGCTCGCTTACTTGGAGCGATCCGTGTCCTGTAATGTTCATAACGGGGTCAAGACTAACGCCAGACACTATATAGTGTTGATATAGTTAAGAAAGTTAAGTTTTAGCACCAAATTATTATCCCTCTATGTACTACCAACTTTACAAAGATGAGTGTTTCAAGGGATTCTTCGACATGGTTATAAGTTAATACCAATGATGTTTTAAATATCTAGATGGAACATCGAATCCGCGAAAACGTGTCAAAAAATTGTGGCCAACTGTTGGCCACAATTTTTATATCATTACGCACAGATTATGCACACATAGACAATAAATGTACGTGAAAAACATCGCCTGCACGCACACATGCTTGAAAATGTTGCCTTGATTTTTATCTTTTCATTGTAGGGCGACGCTCAATCTAGATATTTAAAAAATCATTGGTTAATACACCGCTTATCGAACATTCACCGGATATAATAGAGATCATTTTGTCCAAATTACGTTAATTTAGTTAATCCAAATTATGATTACCTTATAGGGTCAAGAAAGTTCAAGAAAGGTTAAGTATCTTGCTTTAATTCATTAACGACATAACAATACCTGTCTCACATTTTATAGCAGATTATATTTATATACAAAAACACTTTTGGTGTAAGGAATTAAGGATTAATATATAATTATTTATTTACGTGTACCTATGAGAGTAGTGGTGGACTATGGCCTTAACCCTCTCATTCTGAGAAGAAACCCGTGCTTAATAGTGGGCCATGATAGGTTGAGATGATGATGATGAGTAGTCTGTCGTTTAAATCATAAATCGTTTAAATCATAGAGAATAACGATGATGGCATAAAGGTATTTTTTAATTTAGTATAAGGTAGTGCTTCACAACAGTTCTACCCGATAGCAAGTGGAAAGATTTTTCTTCTTTTCCTTCAGGATTTAAAACCGAGCTGTCCGGTTCGGGAATCCAGCATTCAAATCGGTTATCACTGCTTCCCCTGGGGCCTTATTAAGAACTCTTAATTCCAGACAGTTCACGTGCACAGTGTGTGGGTGACAGAGATAGCGCCTTACAGGTTATAAGGCGCTGTCTCTGTCGCCCACACGCTGTGAACGTAAACTGCCTGGAATTAAGAGTTCATAATAAGGGGGCAGGTCTCTATACGGTTTTGTTGTTCATGGTAGCGCTTCGTTCACTGTCCACGAAATACTCGTATCTAATGGAGTTGCGGTGTTTGTTCCACACAACTCCCTGGGTGCCTTCTGTTAGTTCCCCACTAGTCAGAACTCCCTCCTCCCTCGACGTACCAATTGCTCTATTCAATAGAGTATATTGTATTAACAGTTACTCCTGTGATCTTGTAAGCCGTTTCATTTGTTTGTAGGGCTTTGTTGAAGTTAAGTTATATCTTACAGGCGATTCAAATAACAATAATCGTTTTCCATTTTATGTATCTATGTATAATTCAATTTCAAATTATTTGTCAGACATCATAGGCTCCTTTGGCAGCATTTAACAAAAAAATCAGTCATATTAATGCATGAGCACTGATGCATTGACGCATTTATGTATGAGAATAGAAAAAAGAAACACAACTCAAAAAAAGGAAAAACTGAAACCAAAATCTTATGTATAAACTTCTTAAATTATTCTTACTTATTTTTGATACACTATGAACATTCACAGGTGTAGGAAAAATTTTACGGTTTATAAGCAATATAAAACTATCATCGTTATCGTCAGTAAGAGATGGGATGGGATAGCAAGTATATAACTAATTTTATTTATCTATTAAATTTCAATACTCATATTTACAGACATTAATTTTATTAAAAAGATTATTTTTGTTTATGATTTGTTTAATTTGAAAACTTAAATTTGAACTATAGTATAAAACACTTCACCTTCGCTCATTCATGATGAATCTGTGGCCGTCGTGTATTTTATTTGGAAGAGAAAAAATAAATTATTTGGGTTAATCGTTCATCAATGGTGTGTCTCGTATCAATACGGGACAGTAATAGCAAAGGTAATAGAGTGCTATTTCAGTCGATCCAATGTACATGTCAGTTGGGTTTAAGCTTGGGTCAAAACGCTATTTCTGATGTCGCGCTTCACTCACCTTAATTCTGGTACGTGAAAGGATAAAAACAGTCTATTTTTAATCGATTTCAAAAAGGACTTCTCAATTCAACTGTATACCTATCGTTCATAACTTTTTCCCTTTTATTAAAACTTTTTATGTTCATAATCATACTTATTTTTATATTCGGGAATTTGAATGAATAAAGTGAATGAATGAATCACACTGAATGAAGTTTTGAATTTGTCCTATAATAAAAGGGGATATTTTTTTTTCGTGTATATTTTTAGCATATTCGACGTTTTTTATAGGGTTCACTTATTTCATATACCTTAATAAATAAAAAGTCTGTATTCGACAGATAGGTATTTGAGAAAAACTATTAACTAAACTATCATTAAAGATGGAGATATCTAATGCACTGAGTTTAAGAAATTCTGTTGATGCACAAAAAGCTTTACATAAAACACTAAGGTTTTGAATGATTATAGATGAAATTATTTTAATTTATAGTGTACGCTAATTTCTACACTAAATTATGAAGTGGTTAAAAGTGACACTCTTCAGGGAAATTAACAAACGATAAATGTACGAATGGCCAAGCCAAATAAAAAGGTACAATTTGGCATAAGATATATTCGATAAAACTGTTTATTTTCTTGTTCGGAAATGTATCACCTTACTTATAAGTAGCAGAGAATAACACATTTTCAAGAATAGCCACATAAATAAGAAAGAGGGTAATCTATATTTAAGAGGCGATAACACAACTGCACGAATCCACTCCTGTATTTATTCACCGTTAGGACCTTATCTCCACTTATCAATTAATGGAGTCCGCGCCGGTGTGGGATTTATGGCTACTTAGCGCCGAGTGCCGCCGTCCTCGGTGTAGTGCCGGAACTTGTGGTTACCCTATTGATTTATAGTTAGTGTTATTTTATGACATAATGTATTATGATCGGTTTTCAAGTTCTGTAATGTTAGGAAAACGTAGAGCTACTCATCGATCTATTTTTTTTATTTGATACCTGTATCAGATCACTTATGCGTTGCCAGCTAAGAAGGAAATATACAAGGTAATATTAAGCGTTTGTTATAAAATAAGTTGTAAGCGCTCGGCTGCGCTGAAGTTCAAATCAAAACTCATTACACAATTTCATTGAGCATAATTATAATGAGAGATATTTTGGAATTGAACTTTCTATATCAACTTAGGGACAAAATTGGTATCAAATCTCACAGATTATATATTAAAGAATAATCTTTAACATATAATAATAATAACATAATTCAATATAGAAACAAATAATATTCATTCACTTTGTGCGTTATGGATGCTTGCATATTTTTGTATTAATTTGATAATATATAAAGGGGGTTCGATAATTTTTTATCGTGATGTCCATCGGTTTGAATCGATTCTACTGTATTTAATGATCCAACATTATTTCGCACAATCTCGTGGATTATACAGACATACGCAAATAGTGAAAATCGCAACTTATGTAGTCGAAAGCTAAGAGAAATGCGCATGACATAATAAAAATTATAAGTGCTAAAAGTCCGTAGGTAATATTATTTTTATGATATCGTTCGTTCCAAAGACAAAGTTAAGAGAAAAGTAATACAACGGATAATAAGTCAATCGCGGGGGATAATGGGGTAGGTATGAGCGGTGATTTCCCACAGGAGGAGAATTAATTGCACTCTGCTACATCGAACGCGGCCGATATTCTGACAGACAACTGATGTACTTTTATTATTTCATAAAACGATTTTGCCATCCAATAAATTGATACCTAGGAGAGTAATCGTGTCTGCGATATAGATTCTTTCATTACGTAACTCATTGGACTAATAAATTATTTTTTGTTGCCTTACAGTACTTTGACTGTTGCTTTTGCACTTGAAATATACGGAAGGTAATCAAGATTTTTGAATTCACGTAGAGCGAGGATTTCTTTTATGCCGGATTTCGAATTCTGTTTTGGGTATTATATAATTATCTACACAAATAAGACATACAGATGACTACAACTTTTAAGTTTAATATGTCTCGTTAAGGATTTCATCCTAGGACGTAGCACATAAGATCGATTATTTATTTTCTACTCTGTGGCAGTATCATCACTTGATTACTCAGGAGTAGGTATAATCATTCTAGAAAAAACAGGTTTTGCAGGTCATCAGTAGATATGACCAGATAGTCATGGTAGTATTAGTAGATACCAATTTTGGTTCGAGACTTGATCCGCAAAAGTTGTTTGAAACTAATACCAGTTTGGTCGACCGTGTTGTTACGTATAACATTGATTCATGGATGTTAATTTGAAAGGTTTTCCTACAAAGCAATTGAAGAATAAAACGAAAAATATAATTGTCAGGAAAATATGAATAGTGTCGCTCCAGGCAACTCGTCAATTTTTGCGATCGGACTTTAATCACTACGTATCAAAGAAAGATATTTTTAAAAAAGCTCGCATCGGCATCGAAATAATTTTCCTTTAACAAGTTTTCCATACTGTGGACATGTCAGAATCATCAGTCAATTATTGAAACGGAAATAAATGTGTCCGCTGTTTCCGAAGTGCGACGAAGTAACGGGCGATACCAATTATTGCGCGCTCGCGTAAATAAATGCTGGTTCCATGTAAAATAATAATATGTACAATCGATGCCAGGCTCATAGTATACTTCGCAGCTAAGTTAGGCACTTTTGAGGTTTTGGTCTCTTAGCAGCAGACATTCAGTAAATTGATTCTCAGAATTCTTATGTCTTTAAATTCGTTTGAACAGGTTTAGGTTATATTATTTGTAACTAGCGTACTAATACAAAAACACAAAGTTTAATAAATATGTAATCATGCCTTAAGGGAGATGTTGAAAATACGTCATCATTCATTATTTTTAAAGAAGAGCAAATGGAGAAGATTGGCTCATCTTAAGTTTTTTCTCTAGATTGCAGTAGAGTTCGCTAATACAAGCGTGTTTGGAAATAAAATGTAATAATGAACGCAACGTAAAGGCATTTTTGGCATAATATTAATTCATTGCCGTTTCATGATCGGCAGCTCATTTGAGGTTTTTATAGTCGGGTATTTTTAATTTTAAGACTGTTATTATGTGTTGTTCGCGCCACATACGTTACTCAAACAATGTAAGTGCGGAGTTACAAGTGTAAAGGGTTTAAACATTTATTTATTTAATTTTATTCCCAGCGTATGTGCTCTTGCTATACTTGTAACATTTTACAACAACTTGTAGTACGTCTGAACGTCGCACCAAGCTGTTAGTGCTCAAAAGAACAATATTTTATCAGTTTCAAACTTTCATCTTTGTGACAAATTGTAATAATAACAATTTAAGAAAAAGTTTCTCTTACAATATTTAAAAACAGTCTGTTATTCTTTCTTTGAAATTTAACGACACTCTTAATTTACATATTTAATCCGCTGGTTTTCAGTATTCATGCAAGCATAAATTTATATGTAGCTATTTTTATTTTGTAAAATAAGGATGTATTTTATATAGTGTACCTATTATAATAAACAAGTAATTAATTAAATTCTTCAAAAATACTTTCAATTATTAATATCTTCTCCTTTTCTCTCCTTTCACTAACAGTCTCTGACCCAGCTCTCATATCTAGTAACGGACTAATTAACTGAAGTTCTTAATAACATCCACACTAACCATATTAGTCTCAATGTTCAGTCTTGTTCTGGATCGGTCGTGACATACATACATACATAAGCAGCAGTAGAAAATCGGAAACTGGTTGGTTTGCTCTCTTAAATCATAATAAAGAAGTTTTTACAACAAATAATTATTTTCTCTTTAAAAACTCATTTTTATTGAGGTACGAACTTAGCCAAAGGGCATAATTAAAACATAAACTTATGAAATGATAAATGATAATATACAATGTGGTTACCATACCATATTCAAAATTTCAACACGCTGTATCTATTATCATTGTAATAGCAGAAGATTGTTGCCACTCTTGTCAAAAGTAAGTGACCGATGTTTTTCCTGTATTTTTGTATTATTCAGTTTGTTTGGAAAAAACATTTTTGTTATTAAGATGTTAGGCGTTTTTTACTAAATGTAACATGTTCATTGCATGAAGCAGGGCTCGTGGTTCCATTTATTGTTGAAGGGTGATATCCACCTTGTATATGTGTCAAAATATAGTACCTATATTCAAACTTCTATTTGCCATGTAATCAATATAAACAAACGTGTTAAATTGATAACCTATTTTTAAAGTTGGGTAACAGCTTCGTACACATCGGAATTGTTATTTGTTAGTATAGGGCTTTGACTAATTTATTTTATAGTACCAGCTGTTCCCGCGGGGAAGGAAATGAAATGAAATGAAATGAAATGATTTATTTCGAACTTGGTTTTTACAAACACTTTTCGAATGTCATCTACGCCATCGCTTCCACAAATCCCTACGATGACTGGCCTTGGTAGAAGAAGCGGCAAGAAACTCCCAAGGAGTTTCTTTTTTCTTCCCCACTCACAGTTACAGAGAACACTTATCACTACTTAAGGCTATATTTCAAACTCATGTCCAGGCTGTTTCATCTTGAAAATATTCATCCAGTTTATAATAACCCTTCGTCATAAGAATGTCCTTAACATGAGTTTTTAGCTTACAGTATGGCATTTCCGTTAATTCTAACGGAATTTTATTATAAATTTTTACGCATCTACCCATGAACGAGCCACCAGTTTTACAAAGCCTAAAATTTGGTACAATCAGCTTAGCCTTATTCCTAGTATTAATATTATGGACATCACTTTTCTTTAAAAAACTATCATGGTACTTTTTAACATACATAATATTATCCAAGATATATTGTGATGTAACAGTGAGTATATTAACTTCTTTAAACAGATCTCTCAGCGAGTCCCTAGGTTTGAGGTTGTAAATTGCACGCACTGCCCTTTTCTGTAATATAAAAATAGATTCAATGTCTGCAGCTGTGCCCCACAACAACAAACCGTAGGACATCACACTATGAAAGTAACTAAAATAAACTAGTCTTGCTGTTTCCACGTTGGTTAAGAGCTTTACTTTCTTAATAGCGTAAGCAGCAGAACTGAGTTTCCCAGACAAGGCTTCAATATGGGGACTCCATTGCAACCGAGAATCTATCGTAAGGCCAAGAAACTTTGTAGAATTTACTAAGTCAAGTACTTCCCCATTTAGAAGTATGTTAGTTGGCACCTGTTTTACATTCGGTAAGGTGAATTTGACACACTTGGTTTTTTTCGCGTTTAACATCAAGTTATTACAAGTAAACCAGTGTAGTACCTGCGAAACAGTATTATTCACATCGTCAAAGCAATGTTTTCTTCTATCTACTTTAAAAACTAAGGATGTATCATCAGCAAACAATACAGTTTCACACAAATCCCGAGTAAAATGAGGAAGATCGTTTATGTATATTAAAAATAGCAATGGTCCCAGTATTGATCCCTGAGGCACACCCATAGAAATGTGTGCTCCTGAGGACTCTATACCATTAATCACTACTTTTTGTACACGCTCAGACAGGTAAGACTTTATAAGGCTAAGTGATAGTGCTGAGATACCATAATGCCTAAGTTTATTTATTAGTATGTTGTGATCAACGCAATCAAAGGCCTTTGAGAGGTCACAGAATATGCCAATAGCATCCTGTTTGCACTCCCAGGCAGTAAAAATATGCTTGAGAAGAGCAATGCCCGCATCAGTAGTATTTTTTCCTCTCGAAAAACCGAACTGATTTGCATGAAATAATTTATTTTTAGAGAAATGTGACAGCAGCTGGTTGTAGATAATTTAATTTTTTTAAAGGAATTAATAGCTTGTACGTACGTCATAAAAACGGTTTAGCAAATAATGATTTAGTCATTTTTTTGGAATAGTCACAACAACCTTGTTTAATTCATAAAAAATATAGAAAAGGAAGGCCAATCGGATGAACAAAAAAAAAAATTGAAAGTTGTACAAATTAAACAAAAAAAATGTTTTATTTATGGATTTTTCAATTTTAGAAGGAGGGTGGTAAAAAGATATCACACAACGCTATTCTAAGCCTACGAGTAGTAGATTCTTCTAATGTGATTCGTTTTCTTAACTTAAACAGTCAGTTAGATTTACTAATTCAAAAAATAATTAAGACTTCGTGAACGTACTCACAACAGAGCTTTGCACTTCTAAACGAACCACAACTTGTAACGATACGTTACAACGTAGCTTATCCCAGTGTTTGTTTCCACCAAGCGTAGCGCAATAATCCAGCCGCTACGCCTCTCGTAGCACTCGCTACGGCGTAGCACTGGTGCTACTTGATAAGTTACCGTAGCGTGTGGTGCTGTTATTAAACTTCAGCTTCGCTAAGGAATGTTCATTGCGCTTCGCTGTTATCGGCGAAACGCAGAGACAACGGGTATAAAATGCTGACTTTTTAACTCGACATTTTTAAGTGTCCATGCGTCAGCAGGGATGAGTAATAACTTCTATGTTATAGGTAATTTTAATAATTATTATGGTATTTTATTGGAAAATCAATTATATTACTAAAGTAAAATTTACATGTTGGCTGATGAATTTTGACCCTATTTGACTAGCTACGAGTACTACCTTATAGCTTGAGTCAGTGAGAGAACGACCTTGACTCGAAAACTGCTTGACCAACGAATTTGACAGGGATGTAATTAATGACTAGGAAACGTAAGCTAAGAAGGCTATTTCATTGAGGTATTAAAGTTTTTTTAACAATATAACACCCATTTTTTGCATCGGTGATTAATAATTATAACTCAAGCTGAGTGATCTGTTTAGATTCCAAAAATTCAAAAGTTCTTTAAAAACTATCCTCAAGAAATTCTGGCGACCAAAACACATTTTGCATGCACAACTGACTTGAGCAATTTTGTAAATGCACCAGCATTGTCCTCCTTAGGCAGATGTCCGACTGCTGGCGAGCAGCGAGTAGCTATAGGCTATTTACTCGCCCAAGAAAGTACCTTAAATATGACATTCCGCGTAAACAAAAGAGATGCATATGCGAGCGTACGCGCCCGCGCTGGTCCCGTAGTAGGACATTCGCTTCGTAGACTGATGTTTGAATAATGTCATGATACCTCGCCTAATTACTCACTATTAGTCATACTACCTGAAGGTATAAAAGAAATTTTAATTATTTGTTGGCTACATTTCTTTTTTTGTATCGGAAGTGAACGCATCGTACGTACCTCCTGATAGCATTATTACGAACTGCTAATTAGTTATTAATTAGCTCGTATTTTCAAAGAATTTATTATTTGTGAGTTATTTGTTTGACATGGATATTCAAGTTGAAGGTATGTATGATTTATTTTAAGTATTGTTTGTCAATTTACATTTGTATTTATGTATATATTATCGTGCTACGACAAGGCACATAAAAAGACTTTATATCGTTTTACTGTTTCTGTATGGAAGCTTTTAACTATGTTCTCATAAAGTCTCACGTATGGTTTTTGTATTAAAATGTGTGTTAATACCTCTATTTTCAAATTAATGACAATTTAGCTGCATCGAACTGCATCTGTGAGTGGTGGAGAGCTCGTAGCAAATGTTACGAGCTTGCTACGAGATACAAATTATTCTCACATTAAGAACTAAGCATTTTTTTCTTGTTTAAGGTACAATATTTAAGTGTTCTTTTTCAAGAATGCTTGTGTTAGACACTTGGCTATCTGTTAAGGAGAGCAAAAATACTGCCGACAGAGGTCGTCGAGTTTTTCAAACACTGACGCAGCTACTGCCGAATGTTGAAAATTTGAATACAGATGACTTGGAAAATAGGATTTCTCATATTTGTACAAGATTAGCGCAATATTGGAAAGCAGTCCACCAATCACGTCTTCGAATCGTCGAGAAATACAGCGAGTGGCTGAACGAAAGTGAAGTTTGCTGTTTGTCAAGTGCAGCTTGTAACACTCAGCAGCTCTCAGGGTTACATAATTAATACCCTCGCGTTTAAAAATTATGCCTTAGAAACTGCCCTGAACCTTGTTACGACATATCCATGGTTCAACTTACCCGCTTCTTTCCATAAAATGTTAATTCATGGGTCGGAAGTAATTGATAATTCTCTAGTGTCAATCGGCGAGTTGTCAGAAGAGGCCGCTGAATCCTTTAGTACATAATATCTCAATGGCTGAATCTTGCAATAAATTAGCGAAACTATATAGGCGTGACCACACGAGGAAAATGTCTCGAGTTCTAACAAACACAGATCTTATGTACAGACTTCTTCTCAATTCAGATCCTTATATTTCTAGTTTAAGATTTAAGAAAACTTCCACAAAAAAAGAAGTCTGTACTGTCAGCAGAGGTGTTGAATATGTTAACCTTTTAACAATAAAACCATAAAATAAATAGTTTAGCTAGCTAATTAGTAAATTACCGTATTGTTCATAAATTCGTAAGTCTCGTATTATTTTTTAATGTGCTCACGTTTTAGTAATAACTAACACTCACGTTAATAATAAATATATTACCTACCATTGACTTTGACTACCATAGTATATAGTATATGGTGTTTTGAATATTTTTTATGTAATCGTGTTAGTTAATCATTGTATACCTTAATTGACTATAAAATATTTTTTTTGTTGAATTTTTTTGTTGAAAAAAAAATTTTTGTTGAATAAACTACTTTTATTTTTATTCTAATAGAGTAATTTTATTGTATCTACCTTAATCGATCATAAAAACATATAATTACATGTAATACCATGCTACTACACGCAGCTTAATAGCCGTAAAACCCAATGTCCGCCCTTCCTTGAAAGCGGGACCACTGTGCCGCGGTGTGAACAGTCAGCGAGTAGTGGCTGACATATGCGTATTGCGTCTCTTTTGTTTACACGGAATGTCATATCTTTTGTACGTGTCTTGAGAGAGTAAATAGATGCACTCGCCGACTCGCCCGCGGTGTGACACCTGCCTTATATTCCAAGCAAGTTCCGTTATTCCGGTCATCTCATAAATATTTTAAAACTTGTTCCATAGCGCTACAATGAGCCTTATCAGCACAAACAAGCTGAGTGGACGAGCGTAATTACTGCCAGATAACGTAATGGTCCCCGCTGAGCCACGCTGCGGGACACGATACAGACTATCGCAAATAAATAAATGAACTTACACTCTTGTGATCTGCAAGTGATTATGCTTTTTATATAGTGCTTTGTCACTACAGTAAGTATTAGTCTGTTACGTAAGGCCGCTTAATTTCAAGTTATGTAAATTGAGTATTTCATCAAGATATTGAATTATTTTCAAAAGAAAATAACTAATGACTTTTAAAAATCTTTGATTTATTCATTAATTAATGTATTAAAAATATTTTAATATGAGTATAAAATTTTATTATAAACCATTAATTACAGTTTTGTCATTGAAAATTTAGTTACAATATTTTAAGAACAATAGAATACTTGTGATCACTTTATTACGAAACTTCTCAAGTGTACTATGTTTTTGGAATATCTTACCTGTGGAATACCTTCTGTGTCTTTCTCCACAAGGGCAGAACACCAGTCCCGACCCAAAATCGTACCCCATATAACTCCACTGTAATGCCCGTACGAAATCCTTATATCGTCGTATTTTTTATTAATAACCGTGTATAAATATTGAATAGACGATAAATTGCCCGTATTCAAATGGGCCGATGCGCTGAGGTGGAAAGGAAGCGGACCCTACCAGAAATTATATGCCATAACGTGGCCCACGATGGGACACCGGTCGTTAAATAAATTACGAGTACACACGAGATGTTGTAGCTATGGGCATTGTTATATCCCATGGATAGTGTTCAACGTTACATGTTTTAAACTGATATATTATTTGTCTATTTTTAATATACTTCAAAATAAGTAGGAGCATAACATAGCATATTTATGTTCGACACATAACATGTAAGTAAAGCATGTAAGTGAAGCGATCTTTCAGTCATTTGCGAAAAGATTTTTTAAACTAAGAAGTCGAATTTGTTTTTGTTTTAATTATAACGAATTTTTTTCCATCAAACGTAATTCTTTATTTCATATCTGGTTGACAGAGGTAATAGCAATGTCTTATGCCGCCTCTACACATAGGCCAGCGCATTCGCCAACGCGCTGGCGGTGCGCTTGCCAACGTGCTTGTGAGTTAATCCACACATTGGAAGGTCGTTCAGTATGCTTTGGTTCGGGCCAATGTGCGGACGGATCAAAAAATGGATGTTGAGTTGGTAACAGCTGCAGCTGTATATTTATTCACAGCTTATAATTACTACGTAAAAGTGTACAAGTTTTTTTTATTGTTTTTTGTTTACTAACCATGACATGAATATTTTACTAATACGTATTGACATATTACCTATTTTTTTTTTTTTTTTTGAATATTTTAAGAATTGTATAGTTCTATAATAATGATTAATATTAATGATAATTATGATTTTCAATTATTATGAAGAAATTTATGTGAAATACACTAACGCATTAGGACATAGCACCTGTAATGTTAGTAATAATATTTTGGAATGAATAAATAAATAAATAAATAAATAAATAAATAAGAAAAGGGTGATACTTTCATATTTATAATATTAAAATAATAATAAAGTACGATGCTCTTACTTTGAAGTAAAATATCGTAAGGAAAACGGAATGTCCAAGAACCTTATTTATTTAGCATTTTTAATACTTACAACATTTTTATTTTTATGGTACTTATTTTTTGGATTCCATAGGCAATTTTCACTCTGATAGAGCTCAATAAATTTAAAAGTTTCATTATTACTCATATTATACGCCATTTTGTTACGTTAGGTGTTAATACGCCACAAGAAGAAAATATGCACTCTTGATCGCTGCTCCGGACAAACTGATCGCGCGGCCAATGTGTGGATGGTGCGCCAAGCTTGCGACAAGTGTTCTTTGATGATACCGACACCGCGCGGCAAGCTCGCAAGCGCGCCGGCCAACGTTCAAATGCCTACCGCCAACGTTCCAACGCCCGTTCTACACATTGGGAGCCAACGCACTTGCCAACGTGTTGGCCTATGTGTAGAGGCAGCATTAGATATTTGTGTTGATCATGCCGCCATAAAGAAAATCCTAGTACAGGGTATGAGTGTTTATTCATCTATTTTCCTGAATAAAACCAAAATAAAACAATAAACACATTACATTATATTTTTCTTCTTTAAGAAAACGCATGGAGGAAAAATTCTTGTGGAGGCTTTAAGCGCCCTTCTGGGAAAACGAGGTACAAGGGGCATACTGATGCATTTCCTTGAAATTTTATTCAAGCTTTTAATTATAAATATTTTATTGTTATGAAGTGATAACCAAGTGGTTTAAATGTTATATTCTCTAACCAGGTATGGCTTCACTAAAATACATAACTCATACTATGTAACCCAGTAACTTACCATCCATGGTTTTCCTGTTTTTCATTCTAGAACATCTCTGCCACTTCTGCCAGCTTTGTTAATTACAAAACAGGATGAAACAAATTACAGCAACACAAATTGTTAGGCACAATGGACAAGGAAAATATCAAGTTGTTTCAAACTGATGAATTACAAAATAATCAGCAAAGGATCTTTTAGATTCTTCTCGACTTAGTTGTGCCATCCGCGTCCGGTACTTTTAACGAATTGCGAAAATTCTTTTGTTTTGATTTGCGTACCTTAATTTCTATGGCCTCGTGAAACTTTACTTCAGTGTTATTAATTTTTAACTTTATAACGAATCATGGTTATTACATTTGTATTAATAACGCTGGATTAATTATATGCGCTAAAAGTATTTACTTAGTTAATAGCTAAGTGTCTTGAATGTTGATTTTCTGCAGGGATGAATTTGTAAAACGATAGATAGATAAAATTTATTTTATTGTTATACCAATAACTTGAATAAAATTCTGCAAGTACATTAAGCTCTGCGCGGCATGCGTTAGCGACGAGCGTTAAAAACAAATAGGTAGGTATATGTTTTGACGTTACATGGTCAAAAAATTGCGTTATAAACTATTTGAACTTCTATGAGAATTGACATTGGCATCGACATGTCGCTTTTAGCAAAGTGTGTTTCGTGGCCAAGTCGTAAGCGCAAGTCCATTCACATTAATGTTATATTAAACTTCATGACAGCAGAGAGAATCTCAAATGTAGTGATAAGTAATGCAAATATGTGATTCAGATAGACCGCAGTAAATCAGAATACTGTTTTCATATGTTTTATCTTAAAGGTTTTAAGTATAAGTTTCGCAGTTATCTAAGAGTATATTAAATCCTGTTTCGTTTACAATAAATCTATTCGTTCCTATCAAATATATATCACACGTAATTACCCACACATGCATATAACCAAGCTTAATTATAAACGAGTGTGAAGACAACCTACTTTGTATACATTGGACCAGTAAAACGAGCGATTATTGCAATGCAAAGCGACGTATTTCAATAGTCTGAATACATACAGGTAATCCGCCACTACGAGGCGTTTAAATGGCTGACTGCACAATACTCTGCCTGTATCAGTCTTTAATCACATGAGCTGTGTCAAGTACCGCCGCATACAACATATAGGTCGACAAGTCTATGAATGTGTTGCACACGGAATGGCAAAGGTTTTGATTATGAAGGCGTATAACGAGTTTTCACAGCGATTTATGGCGGATGGTAATGAGGTTAAAATGAGGATAATCAATAAACGGTGTATACCTACCTATTATCCACCTAAGATAACATGTAATTTGTTATTTGATAATAGTAATTGATTAAAGCAGTGATAATAGGGTTTGAGGAGAATTCCAAACTGTTGTCCTATGTTCGAATCCTGCGCGCAACCCTATTATCAAGGAACCCTATTATTCATTTAAAACTAAACAATGAATTAATAACTAATGAGCTTTAGATCATTAAACGCCTGACAAGATCTTCATAATTATGGTGTTACTAAGAACCATTTCCAAGTGGCGGTGATAGCCTAATGGTTTAAAATCTCGGCCTCCTATTCAGAGGGTCCGGGTTCGAATCCCAGGGCACGCACCTCTGGCTTTTCGGAGTTATGTGCGTTTTAAGCATTTAAATATCACTTGCTACAAACGGTGAAGGAAAACATCGTGAGGATACCTGCATGCCTGAGAGTTTGCAAAACTCAAAGGTGTGTGAAGTCCGCCAATCCGCACTTGGCCAGTATGGTGGACTATGATTATTACCCTTCTCATTCATTCTGAGAAGAGACCCGTGCCCAATAGTGGGCCATTATGGGTTGAGATGATTTCTATCACGTCAGATTTCCAATATAAGAAAGGTAGGTATCATAATGGGTCCATTCGTTTTGGAGCTACGATGCCACGGACAATACTTACCTGATACGCAGACACTCAGACACACACTTATAGGTATAATACATGTTTTTTTGCAACAAGGTTTTTAAAAGATTTGGAATAAAATTATAGCTTGCTTCGATGACGAAAAATAACGTAAACTTCGTACCTACCTGAGAGTTGATCATAATATCCTCAAAATATGAAGTCTAAGCAGGGGCGGATCCGGCTCTCAAAAAGGGTTGTAGCCACCCAAAAATCGGCCAAGTGCGAGTTGGGTTTAGATGATATTTTAATTTGACATTTTTTTACATTTTCAAATGATAACATTAATTACAAACAAAAATAAACGGGTGTATTTCAACAAACACGAATTTGGCCTTATGGGGAATATGCCTTGTACTCAGTAACTTCATATTAAAATGTTTTCAAAAAAAAGTTATAAAATATTTGTGTGCACATAGATAAATTTAATACTTTTTGTAAGCTGATCCATTACTTTATACTTTAATAAACACTGTAAAGAATTTTCAGATAGGTGCATTTTTTTCAGTGACGGGAGGATTAATTTTTAATAGTCAAGTGCTGAGCGGAAGACCCTGGATTAAAACCCTTTTAAAATACTTTGTCACATAACTGCGTTCCTCGTTAATCTTTATTTTCCTTTTATCGGTAGCGCTTGACTGCAATCCCAACTGATATAAAGTGGCAATGTAGCCGGTAAAGTGCGCTAACAGAGAAAAGTCTTTTCTCACTTAATTTAACACACTCACATTATAATTAAACAAAAATACATACCGAAGAGACGACGAAAAGATGGATACTTGCCGTGTGTTGGCGCGTTAAATTTTTAAAAGCAGATGGTAGAATTATGTCATGTTATTTTCCGCTTATAAAATACCCCAAAAATAATTTACCGTATAATTGTTGTGGAAGTAACAATTACATAGTCATGGGAGCCATTAAATTGATTTTCAGTTCGGCACGGGTTCTAATCTAATACGAATTTCTGACTTTGGAAGTTAGTTGCGTATTAGATATGAATTATCCCTTACAACGGCGAAGGATAACCTAGTTACATAGCCCGTCTTCTAGGAAAATGCTATTATAATTCCATTATCAACCCTCAATTATAATTCTTTCCTGTAGTTGAGAGTTCTTGGTTTCTTGGTAGTTCTCAAGATTGAAGGGCTTAAAAAGATATAATGTTATGTTTGTCCGTCATGTTGGTCTGAACTTTCATATAACAGACTGTATATTGGAGATCCAATTTGAGTGGCTGGTCTGGAATTATTCAAGGTATTTCTTTTAGACGTCACGAATGCAATGGTTAACATGCCGGATCGCTGTTCTAAGGGTCCTGGGTTCGATTCCCAGCGAAGCGGAAATTAGAACGATGGGTTTAAATTTTCTGAGTCTGGGTGTGTGTGCTTGTCTTGTGTATTGTCCATGGCACCCACGCCACATGGAATCTTAGTGTGGCAATGAGTATGTAGCGATATTTAAAATAATAGTAAGCATATATTTGACACAACAAACGACAGCGTATGCTAAATATAATTATGTTTTTATCAATGAATTACCTCATATTATAACTTAGTACCTAGACTTTTTTTCTGCATTGACGTTGAAGCTTGTCGTCCAACTTGGATTGAAGATCTGGGAAAGGGACTACACGGATGACAATATGATGGTCTATTTTATGTGGCCTTATGTTTGGATGAGTAAGTTGATCCTCCTTTTCAATGTCTCCGCTGAAAAGGAGGATCATAACATTTGTATTTAGATCTTCAAAACCTAAGTGCTTTTTCCATCTTTCACTCTGACAAAATGTCGCGAATAATTCATCAGCTATGTTATTTATTATTAATTCATTTATGAACGTATTCTTTAATTACGGGTTTGTAGCGTTGTTATTAATTTTAGATGTAAGAAGAGAGGTGTTCATTATTCATGTTTAAACGTTACTTATTGCTTTGTGACGCAATGTTGCATTACGAAATTAGATTACGATGACGTGTGTATTTTAAGTAAATAGTAAAATAGTAAAAGTATAATTGCTTTTTACAAAAAAAAATAACCGACTTCAATCTTGATAAGTAGAGATAACTCAAAAACTACTCGCCAGATGGCGCTCAATTCAACATGTAAGTGTAAAGTTCTCGTCACTACAAATTAATGAAGCCCAAACACTAGATAACTGCAGTAAATCGTTGAGGAGTTCCCTCGACTGTCTTTCGGCTTCATCAGATCGACTCCAGATCTTCATGAAATGGTAGCGCTTTAATGTACTTATGATAACATGAACAAACACACAAGTTGTCCATACAATTTTCGAAAGTTCCCCTCGATTTCTCTGAGATGCCATCATCAGATCCTGGTTTCCTTATCAGGGGACCCCACTGCGCATATCTACTTTACAACAAAAAAAGAATTATCAAAATCGGCCCATAAACGACGAAATAATCGCTGAACGTACATAAAAAAAAAGCATATATACGGTCGAATTGAGAACCTCCTTCTTTTTTGAAGTCGGTTAAAAAGATAGGTACATTGATCCATAATTAAGGTTACTATAAAACCTACCTACAAAAACTAAGTCATATTTTTTTGTTTCCAGCAATATTTTACACATACAGAATAATAATTATACTATATCGAATCTCCGGTATGAAAGAGTTGAATAAACTGTAGGTACATGTTACGGGCGATATGAAGTTAATCTCCGCGACTTCCCGAGATTTATTCGCACGCTACAGTTTTCAATAGGATATCGAAACATGTTAAAGCTAGAATATATCATGAAATATTTCATTCAATGTCTTGTCCTTATTTACCGTACTCTCTTTCGCTACTATAGAATATTCCATTTCATTCAGTCATTTTAATTAAATGACTATGTCTAATCAGGGATGACATTAAAAAAAACAATTCAATAATATTTTTCCCTAAATACGTTCTCTTGGTAGAATGTTAATATTATTTTGTCCTTTTCCCACTCTTACGCGGGTGGAAGTTGTAAACAAAATCTAGTTCCTTAAACCGCAAAAGATTTAGTACTAGGTAGCACTAGGTTTAACAAGGCCATGTGGTTTAGTGCCTATATTGTACTTGTGTTTACCTTCTAACGTATATCCGTAAGACAAAGGTATATTAGTGTTGTAAACAGCCTCAGAGCGCGCATCACTGGCTCCTCTGTGTCACGTAGAAGCTCTTTATTGGAATTCCGCGTCGACGAGGGACTGAGAACATTGAACGATCGCGTCTAGAGATATTGACGAATTTAACTTGAGTTTCTTTATTAGAATAAAGGCTGGTCAAGAGCGAGATGGAATTGTGAGGGTTCCGTAATAATTTGTGGAAGAGTAATGAATAATAAGTAGTAACTAATAAGCTGTTATTTTTTTATATAATTATTAAATTTTATTTTTTTGTTTCTTTTTCTTTTATTTGCACAGTAGGTTCTTACGTCTTGTGTAAATTCAAGATCAATGGGGACAGGAAGTCAACAGGAAGTTCCCTATAGCTTGTGATTACTTAGCGATCGTCAAAATGACGACGGTATAAATGGAGCATAATTGGCAGTATGTTGTGATTGCGTTAACTTAGAAGTTAATTTTTTTTTGCAGATGAATATTTGATATTAAATTCAGCAGCCACGCGTCTCTGCTAAGCAGGTAGGTGGATAACATAGCTATGGACGTTTTTCTTTTCGGGTTACGGAACCCTGAAAATGATTGTACACATATACTTCGGTTAGAGTATAATTATGTGTACAACTATTTTTTGTGTAGCGGAGGGTCACTCCGTTGTAAGCAACGAAGTTTATTTATATCACAGATAAATATTTTATCCTTGGACTTAGCATATTCACAAAAAATTTTGGCAAATAGCGCTATATGCAACATGAACTTCTTGCTCGATATGTTGCCTATCACACGTCCACTAAAATCCAATAATAAAATTTTTGTCCGTCTGTTTTTCTGTTTGTCTGGGCTAAACTCCGGAACAGCTGAACCAACTTTTATGGGACTTTCACTGGAAGATAGAGAGGGTTATGAAGCAAAATATAAGCTTCTTTTAATCCAGCATTCCCGTGGGGAAAACTACGACGTGTGAACAAAGTCGCGGACTTAGCTCGTTAAATACTATTTCGACTAAGTTAAGAAATACAAGGAATATTCTACTCACATTTGAAATGCAATAGACTGCTGTATTTTTAACTTATTTTGTTTATTTATAATTTTACCCCCCTCAATAAAGTACCTACATAAGTGCGCACAGACTTCATACGAAGCGTTCTACGGCTTTCGTCACGTAGCCTCGTCAATGGGCAATCAGTCACTACGTGTCACGTAGGGCGTTATATTGGAATTCTTCACAAAGTACAGTTAGCACCGTATGCCGAGCGATAGTTAGCTCGGAAATTTCTTACAGAACACAATTATACAAACTATTTTTGCTTCAGTTTCCTAGCTTTAAAGTGTTCTTTTTTATATAATTTACAGAGCGTGTTCTAAGCATGTGCTTTTTACTAACAAGGAACAAAAGGAGAACATAAAATGCATTTAATACGGCGAAACGAGAAGCCTTCTACGTTAATGTGCTTTGAATTTAGTTTAAGAAAATTCTGGGGAATTCGCTAGTGCTGCTTTACATTAATCGTTGGACAAAAATGAAACAAGTATGTAAAAATGTTTTGAAACTGAAATAATTTCAATCTTAAGCAATACTGAAGTGGTGCGATGAGGGTAAAGTAGGAAGAAAAGAGAAAAAAAGAGGAAAAGAAAAAGAGGAGAGGATAAAAAAGGATTTATAAAATGAGTTTACTGGATATACGTTTTTGTTAGCATGTAGTATGTGTGTACGTTATGTACAGCGCTATTTGTCAAGGTAACCAAAAAAAAAACTGAACTGTCTTTCATCCTTCAATTTACTATCTATAGATATAATTGACGTACCTATTTATATTCCAGGATAGTAACTAACAAAAGACAGAAAAAATATCTATATCATTCTCGTCACAAGAAAAGTAAAAACCTTCAAAAGTTACGGTTATGGAGTAAACGGTGCCGTGAAGGTATCGGACGTCGTGTGAACGCACCATAGAGATATTACACTAGAGTGGGTGAGCCATATAGTCCAGTCATTTAAGCTTAAATTAGGTAAGAATCTCGGAATTCGAGATACCCAGCTGTAAGTCTGTAAATACTTGTATATTGACACCCTAAAAGTTGTCTCAAAACCTACATATGGTAGGGTGTAAGCAACTATTAAATTTCAAGGTCAAAAGTCACAAAAATCGGTTTTTTGGGGTTTTTTTGGAAATATCTCATTTCCTATGGGTTTTTTGCTATTTGTATTTATTATCAATATTGTAGAATACAAAATTCTCTACAAATTTTGTTTAAAAAATTTTTTTATACGGTGAACCGTTTTCGAGATAGAGGGCGGAGAGCCCGCGGTCACAGCATCACTTCAGGTCAACCGGTGCCTCTGGTCGAAAACGCGCCATATATAGTTGATGAACTATCGATAAATCAATGATTATAAATATTTGTCAATTTTTATTAACTATTATATTATATTTTATCATTTTTTTCCTAACTTATCCACTTTTTATTCAGTATTAATTTATTTAACAACACTTACCTGCCCATGTAATTGCAGAATTGTTAATGAAAATATAGGAATTATATTTGAATTTTAACCTAATTAATATTTATAACTTCTTACATGATGAAAAAAAACAAATAAATTATGAATTAATCTTTTTATTAAAAAATATCATTGAATACATTTATTTTTTTGAAAGTAAAGAAATGGAATAAAAGGTACAAAAACTACAATTTATAATTTTAATCATCTTCTTCCTCTTCATCGTCGTCTTCTGGCTGCTGGTAAATTTCAAACTGGTCTTCATTATCATCTTCAACGACATTTGTCTCAAGTTCTTCCATGATTTCGGGGTCAAAGGTTCCATCTTCGTTAATGTCGCTCTGATATGGTAGAGCATTGAGACAAGCTTGCCCATTACATTGGCCACAAGCTAAAGAGCATTGCAAGCCCGCTTTCCTGCATCCGCATCGCGAACCACAACCACTCTTGCAGTTGCAGAAAATTGTATTTAGCAAATCTTCTGGAGCAGGTGGTAAAATTGTCATGATAGGCTCCAGAAAATCGTTTCGCATTGCCCAACCCCATACCTGGGGTTCCAAATCATGGCCTAACCAAGTTTGAACTTGATAATATACACGGTTGAAATGTTGATGAGCAGCTTGTTGGTGGAATATTTGAAAGCTGCACAGGTTTATTAAGTTTTGTAGACTTGACGTAATGCACATAACGAAGATGATCGAGACTTTTCACAGATTTTGGAGCATTATAGACTGCCAATAAGGTTTGAGTTCCACTCTCTAATAATCTCTGGGCCGAACAATTTTCTTCCTCAAATGCTGCAGCTAGTTCATCCAAATTTGTCGCGAATGCGAACTAAAATGGAGGTAGAAAAATAATAAGTACAGTTATTGAGGGTAGATAAATAATTACTTGGCGGTCTGTACAGAAATATTAAGAATATGTGGGTAAGCCGTGAGCTGACACATTCTGTGACGAGACATGGCCGGCGCCGGTTCAGTAAGTGAAATTATTATTGTTTATCAGTGCATGCATTATCAGATTGTTATAACCAGTTGTGTACCAGTTGCCGATGAGTCGGACGGGCTGTTTGCGAACAGTATTCAGAATCAGATATCAGTATTCAGACCAGTATCAGAATCAGATCAGTTTGCGAGGCTTGGGGTGGCTATAGGGGAGGTTGGAGGCCACGTTGGGGAACAGCCCCCATTTATCAGTATGTGTTATACGGTGGGAACAGCCCACATTTACCAGCATCAGTTAATCGGTGGGAATAGCCCACATTTACCAGCATCAGTTAATCCGTGGGAACAGCCCACAAATAGCAGTATCAGCAGTATTAGCGTATGTGTTGTGATTCAGAGGTCAATCAGGTTGAACCAGCCCTGTATTGATATATTTATTGCTCAGTAATATGCATAGAACATCAAGTTATGTGTAGGACGTGTATTATAATCAGCTCAGATATTTCGCCGTGTACCTTCCAACTTAAAGTAATTGGCGACAAAATTTGTCAGTTTCTCAAAAACTTTAAAAATAATAAATAATTTATAATTTAAGTTTTTCTCTTAATTATTTTTTAATTTTAGTAAACGGTTATCAGTATTATTGAATAGATCTAGATTTAATGCATGAAGAAAATGATAAAATATAATATAATAGTTAATAAAAATTGACAAATATTTATAATCATTGATTTATCGATAGTTCATCAACTATATATGGCGCGTTTTCGACCAGAGGCACCGGTTGACCTGAAGTGATGCTGTGACCGCGGGCTCTCCGCCCTCTATCTCGAAAACGGTTCACCGTATAAAAATTTTTTTTAAACAAAATCTGTAGAGAATTTTGTATTCTACAATATTGATAATAAATACAAATAGCAAAAAATCCATAGGAAATGAGATATTCCCAAAAAAAGCGCAAAAAACCGATTTTTGTGACCTTTGACCTTGAAATTTAATAGTTGCTTACACCCTACCATATGTAGGTTTTGAGACAACTTTTAGGGTGTCAATATACAAGTATTTACAGACTTACAGCTGGGTATCTCGAATTCCGAGGTGAACTTACTATAATGACTGGATTAATACGGCTGCCCATACATTGCAATCGCCCCCGGTTAGAAAGAGAAACAACGATAACGGTAATTACCTATCTCTCTCCGATCCAATGAGCCAGAAAGAGAAAGGTGATTACTAAAGATTTCGTCTCTTTTTATCCTAGGTACGCTCTGAAGCCTCGCCAGAAAGAGAAAGGTGACTACTAAAGATTTCGTCTCTTTTTATCCGAGGTACGCTCTGAAGCCTGGCTTCTGCCCTCTATTGTAATATCTCTATGGTGAACGCACCGGTGCAATGGACGGCCTTCCTAATCCCGTCCGCCATGGCGCACCATGAATATTCAGCGCTGTCACCGATCGCTCGCCGGTGAGGTTTAACCAATTCTATTCCTATTCTCGCCATATTGGATTCCGTCTCTGTTGACGACGTTGGACTACTGCTTTTATTGACGTATGATTTATACTTTTATTGTCGTGGATTGTTTGAATTGTTTTTGTATTTCCTATTAGAAAATTGTAAATTGAAAAAAGTTAGGAAGTTTGGTTTCACTCCGATTGCTATAATCGGATTTATAACAGATCCCCATATTTTGAGGCACTAGGAAGCTATCTGACTGTCAGTAGGTCTTCCTTCAGTCCTAGTAGTTTGTTACATTTTAAATGTGAATGCCTCACGTAACCTGAGGAAACCGACCGTGTAAGTCTGTTTTATCTGATAGCAAGTAAACAATTCGTAAAAAAGTGATTAAAGGATATAATTATTATAGCTACCACCCATTTGCTTGAATCAGCTGCCAAACGACTTGTCGTATTCCGGCTAGGAGAGCCGGTAGTTTTTCTTTTTCCTACTTTAATTTTAATTGTCCACTAAAAGGTATAAGTCTACTCTATATAGGAGACGAGGTGTTAATATACAACACTAGGAACGTTGCGTTAATGCAAGTTGGTTTAATGGTTAGTAGTTAGTAGCCAGACGCCAGCCCTTTGATTTGGCATAAGGACAGCTATTTAATGAATAAGAACCTTAAGTACCGTCCGAAGCACCAGTGAAGAGTTTTTGCGGCAGTGACAGCGCGCGCAATTGTTTAATTCGATTGATTAATTCAATTAGTTGTTTAACAAGATTTGATGTGAGCCGCCGCTCCATGAGCGCTTCCACTATAACCTTCCAGATTTGGTATTCAGTAGTGATGGATACATATTTCGATTGAATTACATTATTTCCGTACCAATAAATCTAATTATTACTTTATAATTCCGTAGCCATAAGTGTAGGTATGTGTCAAAATATTGTTACACAAACATGGATACTCGTTTGCATTTAGAATGTTTAGAGTCCACAATGATATCGTGTTATTCCTCCTCTTAATATGTGGTAATTATATAACTCGAACTGTTAATAACACTGTAATGAGATTCAGTGCATGCTGTATCACAGTACCTCATTGTATAATTGTAATTCACAAATGCACGACACTGTGTCGCTATCGGTACATATATCGTGTGAGCGCTTTGTGATATGCTTTTGTGATCCAGTCACGCCTCGCGTATCGCCGCGTAAATACCCACATTAGACTAATCTTCTTGCTGCTACTACAGCGTACTGTAAATCGGGATAAAATACTCTATGGCGTTGTAAATACGATTTATCGTTGACTTGCCATAAAACTCTTAATATTTGTAATAGAGTATCGATAACTTTTCCAGAGTTCAGTTTCTGATTTGATTGTACAAAGAATTGATAGTCTAGATTTTTTTCTTTGATAAGTCGCATAAATATTTGTTCGGACTTTAGAATCGAACATGGAGATCTTGGCTTTATGGTCAACATGTACCTACTCAATTACATACAGAAAAAATAGACACGTTCGTATTGGATCCTTGTTAAAAAAACAAATAAAGAACCTTCCTTGTCTAAATTCTAAATATTTTTGGGTGTGAGTACTAAGATCTGAAGCATTATTGACATGATCAACTTCGAAACTCCCCAAGTTAGCTGTAAATTACCATTTATTTCTTACACCAATATTGTACGCGAGAGCTGCTCCTAATGCATTTGTCATAGACATTAGATGTAATAGGTACCGGCGCGCCGCCGCACATGTGTCAAGCGGCGTTGATCCCATCAGACGGGATTATCCTCGTATGAATATTCACAGCGTACGACGCGGATCACAACTGCTAGCGAACGATCAATTTAGGTTTATTCTTTAGCATAATCCTTTTCCTCTCAACCCATTATGGCCCATGTTGAGCGCGAGTCTCTTCTCAGAATGAAAAGGTTAAAGCCATAGTCCACCACGCTGTCTAAATCTGGCTTGGCTTCACACCTTGAGTTTTTGCGAACTATTTTCGCGTTATCGTACTTGTCTTGCATGTCAGTGTAACGTGTAAGAGTAACGTGTGTTTTGAGCATTGAAATACCACTTACTACAACGCCCACGGAACACGTGAACTTCAGCGGAAACGTGCATGCCGCAGAGTTCGCAATCCGCACGGCCTTATAGTTATCATTCTGAGAACAGATCTGTGCCCAGCAGAGATGACATTTTACGACCACGTAGATTATTGACACGTAGTTATTGGTGGACAGCGAGGGGTCCTGGGCTTTAATTCTGGCTGTGGTAAAGATTTATTTGCGAGACAAATGTTCGTTCTCGAGCCATGGGATACCCATAGGTATTGTAAGGAGCACGTCGGTAGTACCACACGTCAAGTGGCCGGTAATCCTGTCACGCCCCACACAGTATCCGCGCATGAATATTCAGCTCGCACGTCACCGATCACGTGTAACGTGCTTCCGATATACATATACTGACTTACTTAGTAACTTGTAGTGCCCTGTCATTGAAACGTTTGCTTGGGAGGAAAAGGTAGGGTTGGAAAACTCAAATACAATACAAAAACTATTTATTGTTTACCAGTTCTTCGACAATAACTATAAATTGAAAATTGTTAAAATAACCCCCGGCGTTTTGTACAGCCCCATGTAGTATACTCGTAGTGTATAAACGAACGGAGCTACGATGCCGCGAGACAGACACACAGACAGGCGGGTCTAATTTATAACAGCCCTCTTTTTCCGTCGGAGGTTAAAAATAACACAATGTTTATATTCGAATTTCGAATTCGACATTCGGAAAACAAATGGGCGGTCTTATTGCTAAGCAATTTCTTCCAGGAAACCTAAATAGGAAAATGTTAAGGACAATGATTTGGAATGTCTGAGCTGACCCATTACAACTTAGTGTATATTAATGCAAATGGACTGTACTTAATTAAGAGAGATAGCAGAATTTATTTATGTTATAAATTCTACTGTTTCAAATTCATACATATAAATACAATAATTTATTAATGCTATAATAATAAGAAATTATTGCTACATCTCATTTAGCTGTGTAGGGTGCTAAAAGAAGACGATTAATAATACATATATTTGTTATTATACATCCCAAAATTTGGCTTTAAGCATAGATATATTACAATAATTTTTTACTGCAGAAAGTCAATAGACGAACAGATAGACGGACAACTCTCACTCGTGTCATCATTCATTCGGCAGACTCATTCGATCTTTAACCACTGTTTTCCATTTTCCCTGTATATAATTTTCAATAAGTGGTCGCTTAACTTAAGCAAGATGCAGAGAAGAGTTTCCACATATCAAACGTTAATAAAGATTTAACACTAGGTTAAAAAAGAGCTCTCCTTCAGGGCCGGCGGTCCATTGGTAACTCCCTTGGTGTTTCTGGTGACCACAGGCAACGATGATCACTTACCATCAGATGGCTCATCCGCTTTCACGTCAGCCCTTCTGGTCATAAAAAACTAGGAAAGCATGTTTGTTAGCTTCTTAATGAAAATAAACTAGCAAAATAAAACTAATCACGCCAACCTCTCCAGCACCCAGCTACTAGGAGCTCATGAATATTCAGGGGACGCCGCTCGTCAACTCCTCTACGCTTGAAATGTCGTTCCATCTTTAACTTCTGAGACCTTGGCGGAAACCGACAAACTTAATGTCTAGGGATTTTAGTTTGTACTTCACGCCATACAATGACAGCTTAGCTTGACGATATCTAGGTTATTTGATACTAGCTGACCCGGCAGACGTTGCCTTGCAACATTATGTTGTTATCTCAGTTTCAAAGCAGTGTATTTAAATAAAACATGCACGATTTTAAAGTTAGATCAGCAATAAAAGTGCGAAAACTGCATAGTCTGCATGAAATATCATGTAGTATTTTTGCTTCTATTGGCCCCATATTTTTTTCTACAAATATGTATAGACATAATACGGTCATATTTTTAATAATATGTATAGATTATACTAAATGTATGTTGCTTCGATAGCTTTCACTCACATTACACACATTGGGGCTTTGAGCCATACAGTACAATTTTATTTGTCGTGGATTCTACAAATAACATAGAAAACAACGGACCAAGAAAAGAAATGTAAATTCAAATTTCCGTCTGGTAAGGAAACAGTTATACAATTCGTTTTTGATCTCACAGTTATTACTTTATACATTTCGTATCTGTAGATATCACATGTTTTTACACATTTTTTTACATCCGTTATTATATACCTACCTTCTAGTAATAATGCAAGAAATAAAATATCATAATCACAATTAATCAGTATTAATTATTTTGTACATAAAAGCTATTGACACAGAACTCAGTTTAGGTAGCTTTACATATTTAAATGTTAATGTAGAAACTTGACAAAATACGATACGAAATAGCGACGAGATAGCGATATATTAGTATGTTCAAATACAAATACAAGAATAACTATGAAAATTCGAGTCTAAAAATAAATGCAGATAATCTTTTTTATAAATGTTAAGCTAAGACTCTTCTTTGATATCCATTGGAATTTATTGTACGGTTTGGTTTGAGATCGCAAGTTCTTGTAAAAAACTTTGAAGTGCCCTTCAAACTAGTGGAAGAGGTAGACTAGCATGGAGATTACGCGGCTTTACGACTAACCGTATCTCTAGCCTCTACCTTTTAGAATTAGGCTTCTTCAAAAGTTCAGTGATGTAAAATATGGTATAAGTTTTCACATGATGTTGTTACAATTATGTTAATTATATCATCCGTCTTTGTGAATTAAATCAGTATTTTTTTCTTTAACATTCTGAAACTAAGGAATGTAAATAATTTAAAATAGCAAAATACATAGCGCTTTCATTTTAAGATATTACTACTCATCATTATCACTATTTTCAACTCTTCACAAACTATAATTGTATCACTAAAAGCTAGAGTCTCCTTTACAACTTAAAGGGGTAAGGGGAACAGGGGGGGGCAGTCCTTAGTCCACCTGGCTGGCCAAGTCCAAATTGGCAGTCTCACATACTTTGTCTAAGTTTAATCGCGATGTTTCCTTCACCGGAGCGAGTAATATTTAATTTCTAATACGCAAATAATCCCCCTATTCCAGACCAATGTTTAAACCACCCTATCACTGCTCAAGATACTAATTAAATATCAATATAGGACTACCCGCAATTGTTGCGGTATCCGATCCGGTCATTCATTATGAATTAGCACGTCCGCAACACCACGGGATTACTTGATGGTTGGATAAATATTGAAACACAGTAGTGTAATCCTTGCCGATAATCACTCGAATCGTCGCACACAAGAGGTATCTAGCGTATATTGTGTTACCCTTCGTTATCTAGCAATAATAGATAGCTAGTAGGTACGCGTACTGGGTAAAAGTCGTAGGTACGTGTAATAATACGTAATACGTTTGGAGATATTTAGAAATGAAATGTAATGGACATATACCGCGAAGACAGGCCTGCTAGAATAAATGTTCAGAGCCATATAGTTTGCAGGCCATAAAAGCTATTACAGTACCTTTGAAGTACGTAATCCTCGGGTACCTCCCTATAGTTTCGGTTACACTTGACCAGTATTTTTCGCTTATTGCACCGGCAGCGGTGGTGTAACTTTATTAAATCGGTCAATGACACCGCTTGCACGCTCCCATTTCGACTTCTACCAGACAGTGTTATTGCATTTTCCGACTTGCCCTTGTTTGTCATAGAGCTCATTCGCACGTGCAACTCCTCATCACTCTTTATTGGAATCCATTTGGCGCAAGCGGTGTCCATGCATTATGCTGCATCTAGTTCAGGTCTGAACTTATTAAGTTAATACTTTACTAGTTTGACCAATAAGTTTTTTCATTTTTCATTTATTAATGGCAGAGATTTGGTCGCTGAGTGACCACATTGTCCTGCAGAGCAAAATACAGAATTAGACAGCACAGAATTAAAAGGTCTGTAGTACTATAAAACAATGTCGGTATGGCCGAACTTTCAAGACTGATTTCGAGTGTCTGTAGCAGACATTCAAATTAATCGTGTTTTCTAATTAATAAATTATATACATACTCTGCTAAAAAAAGAAAAAATTGCTATTACCTAATTAATGAAATTATGACTGAATAACAATTAATTATTGTGCTCTTGCAATTGATTCACGTAATTAAGTCATGAAAGCTCTTCAATTTTCTGGCAACGTATTTATCTACGTGGTTTGAACGTCGGATTCTCGGAGACTGGTGGACAGTTTTCAATCCTGTATACACCACAAATGATCAAAAATTGTTTTTGTTAGAGTTTAATTATAATAAAAGAGATCATTGCGAGAACATGCATAGCTGAGTTTCCCTAATGTTGTCCAAGGTGTTTGAAGTCCATCATTCTACACTTTATCACCATAATGGACTATGGTCTGTACCCCTTACTGTGAGAGGAGACCCGTGATCAGCAGTGGAAGTGATGAGTTGAAATATTGATAAATAAAAAAATGAGATATCATTTTCTAAATTGCTACATTCAACTAACTTTTCCGCTAACATTTAAACTTAAAATGCAACCACGTTCTAACCCAAAAATCCCCTTAATACACTAAATATGCATTTATTTAGACTGTATTATAACACACAGAGTGTAGCTCAGAAGTGGTGTTTAAGTATGAGCGGTGGTTTCAGCGGTATTTATGTAGCGGTTACCGCGTGTCCGGCTGGCGCGCGGCCAAACGCGGTCTAAGGCTGAGGCTACAGTAGGCAGCGACTTGCGATGCGACTGGAAGAGCGAAACGAAATAAACCTGGCATGGCTACATTATAAGCGTAAATATAGCATTAATATGGCGATGAAGTGGCTACACTACACATGCTTCGAAACAAATCAGCAGAAGCGAAGTATAGTTATAATGTAGCCACTGTCATAATAAACACTCAAATTGAATAGGTCATTTTCTTTAAATGTGATCATTTTAAACATCGCGAGTTATTTTACGTATTTAGTAGCATATTTAGCACTCTCATATCTCATATTTAGTAGCACATTGAATTAGTCGTGCAAGTGAAAAATTTTCTAATAGGTTCGCTTCTATTTCGCTGATATGTTGATGTAGGCGATGTCATGGTTACAATAATTTTGTTTCTGTCGCGTAAAGAAATCAAAGTTCGCTAGTAATACTCTACATACAGTGTAGCCGTATACGTGAGCGTTTGTTTAGTTGTTTTAGTCGTTCAAGTGTCGCAATTCGCGTCGCGGCTTAATGTAGCCCCAGCCTTACGGCGGTAATACCTTGTCACCGCTTGTGGAGTAAGCGGTATGAGTTACAACCGCGAACCACGGCCGCACTGACTACAGATAGCATGTCGTAAATCTCTAACTGCATTTAATATCGGCTTTGATTCTGAATGCGAGTTTGATTGTGGCTAAGTAGAGCCGGGGCAGAGGCAGACAGTTGTGGGCGAAGTTGATACTTTTAGTTTATGATAAATAGGGCAACTCGCTCAGAGCTATACTAGGATTCTTTGTGGTGGGGGTAATGTGGACGCAAAAATAGGTACACAGACATATTCATTTTGAAATCATAAATTGAAACTCATCATCAATTGTATTCTTTTTAATCGTGAAATTATGTGTTAATTAGTTGGCGTTGATTGATGATTGAACCATTGGTGCATTGGCGTGAAGTAGCTTTAATGTAAGCCACAATAGGTACTTTTATGCCAAATTCAGTACCTTATTAAATATGGTTACCTTTTTCCAAAAATTCTTAAGGTTATTATACCTAAATAAATGAAAAACCGCAGCTTCCTTAAACAAGTATTTGACTTATAGTGTTCCTTTGTAGTCTAAAGTACGTCGGTAGTGTGCAAAAATCTTATAATGAGCTGCACTCTAGGCGGCAAGGCACGTTCTAGGATGCCGTACCACGTTCCGGCTTATTTTGTGAAGAGGGAGAGTCAATATTGACAATAGATAGATGTATAAATAGAACTGCTTAAGTCAGAAGTGAGTTTTTTTCTTATAGGTCTGTTTATTGAGAGTATAAATACATACATATAATATAATATTATGTTGTGGTATCCTAATGGCAGCTTTATACTGTTCTGTGGTAAGTACCTACCTATCGTATATGTAATTACGAGTACGGATTTGTTGAGCAGGGATTGGTCGTAGCAGTGGCATTCGACTTTCGAAAAGTGTTTGTGAAAAACTCAACTTCGAATAAACTTCATTTCATTTCACTTCGAGGATGTATATTGTATACTTTGGAACTCTTATTTTAAGATAAATAATGCTACATGCTCATAGTTTTACTTAACCTTTATAATTGCTACTTCAACTTATTTTACCGCAGGTATTACGAATCCTTAGCCTGCAGAAAACGAATTTTATCGAACTATTGAAGTCGCGAACGGAATTCAAATCACCAAAAGGGCTTCTGAGTTCCAATCTAGATCGTCTAATGACAACCCTACTGGTCCATTACCGGATGTGACGCAATCGCGTTCGTTCTTGTTTGCAGCTCACTTTGTGGCCACTGGCGCCACGCCAAACACATAATGAACATCTGGTGGTGGCCAGAAGAAACTCATATTTAATGCAGAATTTTCTGATTCCTCAATTCGCCAAGTCTACTTTAATAACACACGTAGTAGAAACATTTTCGCAATATTTTAAGATCTATCCTGCAGTCCTATTGCATGGTTTTTATACTGCAGATGTTGGTTTGTAGTGTAGTTTAAGGATTGCGCACATATAACAACTCTGTAACCGATATAGGTAAGTGAAAGGATTAGATTATGAACTTTATGTCTTAGTTGTTACGGTTGAATTTCGACTCTATGGTCGGTGTTGGTTCGGAGTTGGTCAGGAGTGGGTGGCGATTATTACGACTTTCAAGTATACAACAGTAATTACCAAGACATAAAAATCATGATCCAATCCTTTCATTTAAGTTTGTTGGCAAACGAGTTGTTATATTATTATGTGCGCAGTCCTTTAGTAGTGCAAACATCATTGTTGGTCATGGATGATTGGGTTGGTGCTTTGTGATTCCATGCCATCCGCGACATTGAGTCTACTGTGGGAGGATTAGGGTGCCCGCAGACTGACTGCAGCCACTGGCTACTATGGCGCTGTGGCGCTTCTTTTTAAAAGCACGGTTCGGCCAACAGTTAATGGAGCTGTTGGCTGTTGGCCGGATCGCGCTTGTAAAAAGAAGCGCCACAGCCGCCGGTGGCTACAGTTCGTTAGCAGAGATCTTCAGGGTTTATCTAAGTGTTTATTTATATACAAGCTGTGCCTACGATATCGTACGCGTGGACTGGCAGCCTTCCTAAAATAATTTTAACGAGCGTTTGGTAAGAAATTATGTTACATAATATGCCATGCGAATTTTAGTTTTACGAATAAAATTTAAAAAATTCCATTCATAAAACTTCTACATAATTGTGTGGGACATACATAGAGAGATAGATAGATAGATAAACTCTTTATTGTTTGTACACCGGGAGTAAAAAAGAAAGAAACAAAAAGGTATAACAAACAGCACAAAACAATAGGCGGCCTTATCGCTAAGTAGCGATTTCTTCCAGGCAACCCACCAAAATATAGGAACTACAGAAAATACTTAGGGGTAGAGACATTAATAATATCCAGTAGTTACGTGTTTTGGTCGTAGGTACATGTATAGACAATTGTAATAAAAAATTAAAATAATTTTAAACCAACTACTTACATACACACGCATTGCTGAACACTCTACGGCCGTGAGTGAAACTGGTAAAAGCCGTACTAAAACAAGCTTACCCTCAAACGAACCTCAATGCCGAAATTCAGCGTAATTCAAAAGCGTTTTACAAAATACAGGATATTACTTAAATTGACGGCAACCACCATATTGTTTTTCAAGAGTCTGCATCGCACGGGATTTAAAGTAAACGCAGTTTCATATAAATTTTCAAATGTTATGCCGCATCGATTTTCAATGTTGTTAATTTGAAATGCTGGTTTGTTTAATAGGGTTCCGCACCTATAAAATAACAAACGGCACTCTTACATGCCACCGCTTTCTGTCTGTCATAGGGCTCTATCTCTTAAACAAAAATAGGTTAAACAGAATATTTCACAAAATGTGTGTTACTGTGGTCGCCTTCACAAAAACAAAAAAAAATAGATAAATAAATAAACAGAAAATACACCTTTTCGGACGTAAAGGGATATATACCCATATAATTGACCTAAAAAGAGATTTTTCTACATAACCAAATAAAATCGGGCATAATATTATATGTATGCGACTCGAACTATTTTAGTAGGTATACTAATTAGTACTATTCAAAAGGCATCAAGAAAATTCAAGTTCTTATAAAATTTTCATAGTACATGTTATGTCGATATACTTTCGGTAAACACGTCAGTATTAATTTGTAAAGTAGAACAATTTTACGTTTGTGCAAAAACATCGTAAGCCTCGAGCACCCAAAGTGCCATACAGAATACAGAATTTTTTTACGGAAAACATTTCGGTTTTAAAAGTAATATTAATAAAATACTGAGCAAAATGATGATTTCATATAAATATGTTTTTTAAGTATCTAACCAGGTTCATTGAACTGTATATTGATTACGGAATGTATTCGTTAAAAATCCCAATTGGATATTGGTAATATTAAAGTCAAAATCTTTACCTTTTAAAGCCAGCCGGACTTTCGCTTTAGCTTTTATAACGAACAAAAACCATTATAGTAAACAGTATGCACTCAAACCTTTATTTACAATCCTTTGAATCAACCTTTTTTGATTAGAAAAAGAAAAAAATCTGATATGAAAACTATTTAAATAACTGGTCTATTTCAAACATGCCAAGAGCCACTGGCATTTAACAAAAAAACTCAAATAGAGACTCCCAACCTGTACTTATTCTAAATTATTGAAGTCGGAAAAAATTTTGGTAAAACAATTTTTTTCCCAAAATATTCATTGAAACAATAAAACAGTAACTGATTGTAAACGGAAATTATTTTTAAAATCTATTAAGTTCGTACAAAAAATATTTTCAGACATTTTGTCTTCGAGCTTTTGTTTTCTTTAACCTCCGCTTTCTTACCGACTTTGATTTGTAAGAAAGTTACCGAAAGCGAAGCGAGAGTGAGCGTGCGAGTTGATGACGGAATTATTAGGTAAATTCGAAAGGTGCCAAGTCGCACGATCGTACGAGATTTTGTCGTGCGAGATGGCGACTAAGTCGGGCTTATTACGTAATATTTATAATACAGATTTTGATCCGATACGGTTTTATCATTACAGTCTTGAAAGTCCTCATCGCCCCAGTTCCCCGTTGATCAAGAGTTTATATCGAGAACGGGAACCGACTCAATTAGTAGGCACTCTATACCACGAGTGTTGCTTGTGAACTAAACCGCGAATATAATGAAATTGGTTCAAAATATAATAACTCGTAACTACCTATGTGGGTATTTGTTTCGCCAGCGAGGATGAGCTTTAAAATGAATTTTGAACCAACTTTCAATCATTATTTACCCCCTTTAGGGGCAAATCCGTTGTAAACTGATCTTTCCTGTTCATAAAATACCATCCCACTAAATTTCATGTTGCTATATTAAGTAATTGCCGAGTTTCGTGATTAATTAGGCAGTGAAAATCATTTCGCTAACATTTTTCATTTTCTGTTAGGTCTAACTGGACTGGTGGAGAGTGCGATTAAGCGTAGGCCAATTTGTCAGTCCGTATGAGGACTGTTTTCGCCAGTCCAATTGTTTCGTTCGTAGCTACCAATCTGTGTAGGTACTTCATTATCAATTACCACCTGCGCTTCGCTTTGGTAAACCTATGCCTTATTACGCAGTACTTCTATCAATTCTGTGGCCTTAGTACTCAACTCACACTCGAAAACATGTTTGGATTCTTAAAATTGACATATTCCTTTTTATTTGTAAACAGATTAAAGGCAAAAAAATAATTAACATAGGTATTAAACCTCAGTCTTACGACAATAAGTCAATGATAACTTTATTAAATAAATCCGTTATGTAAATAATAGAGTAGGTAAACACATGCCCTCAAAAAGCCACAAACGAAAAAACAAACAGCAAAATGGGATCTACTGTCTTGGTAACTAACTAACTACCGAACGTAATGTTAGTTTTTCTCGAATATCTTTCGTTTACAGATTTCGATCTGTAAAAATTTTTATATTATGTACTAGTATGGTGGCGATAATAATAATATGGCAGAATTCTGAATGTAATATTTGCGATTCGGTTGCCCGCCTGCCCGCCTGGCGGTAATGCGGGTAGCATAACGTCACTATAGACTATAACACGAATAGTGAATAAAATATTGTGTATGATTTCCCTTGAAATGAAACAGTGCCCTATCACATATTAAAAAAAATCGTCTGTTAGACTGAATAGGAAAATCTATAAAACCAATGCATATAATATAATAATTAATTTGCTTATAAAATTGATTGTTACCTCCATTTCGATGGAATTCTATCATGAGATCTTGGTGATAATTAGGCTACCTCGGAAGTACATTCTTTAAAAGAAAAGATAAAATAGTTATAAAAAATATAGGCGACTCGCATTGCATCTCTTCCTCTTTTTAAAGTCGGTATAAAATATCCGGCCAACATAAATAACTATTGTTGGGCTGAACCTAAGTTGCACAGAGCCTAGTAACCTTTAAAAGGACCCCATATTATAATGCCTCTTCCATTCTTCAAGCTACATCACAAGCAGCGGAGGTGGGTCTGGACTCATGATTGATAGAGCTGCACACCCCAGAGCTAATAGCCTTCAACAAAAGAGGTCAAATGAAATTTTTCCTAACAATGCAATCAAAGCGTATTTCCTATATGTTCGGAGATATGGCTAGGCCCGCATACTGGAGTTTCAAATTTGCAAAGCAATCACATCTTTGGGACCATACTCATTTAGAAATCGCGTTACGATTCTGGTTTCGATAAGGGAGACAGTCGCGGTTATGTGAGGGTGTTTCATTTGTAATGAGGTTTGCTTGTAGGCGGACTGTATGTTACATCGGATAACGAAATTGACTATACTTTTGGGTGGTAGTCGAATTGTCTTATTGACAAAAAAATTCAAACAATACAAGAAGCTATATACTTTGATGATATTCTAAATCCAAGGGAATCAAATGAAAAAAAATCCTTATTAAATTGTTTGCTAATGTTTGCTGATTCTGTTTTTTTTATAAATTAAAAAAGTTTCTACTAACTAAAAATTTCAACTACTTATTTATACAAATAGAAAAGAATATTCAACGTTTACATAGGTCACTGTTTGAGGTTATGGGAAATTACAGTCATTATTTTCTCATCGACAGGGTTGGCCTGTTAACCCGAGGTCATTGTTTTTGCGGGAAGCCACGTGTGGAAGTCTGCTCAATATCGGCTCGAGGGGTTTTTATTACACAGTAACATGAAGGATGAGTGCCATCGACTAGGCCGAAGAACAAAACTAATAATACCAAACTTTATCGATATTTGAGTGTCCGTTATTCGGCAAAACTTTTTGTATGGGGAGGTGGCCGAGTGAGGGGAGGATACTAAATATTTAAAAGATGACTTCTGAAAGTGGCTTTCCGCATTTTTTCAACATCGTTTTTGCATTAGGGAGCAATATGTGTATGAGCCCCAGTAAAGTTATTAGTTTTTTTGTGTCGCCTATGTACTATCGGCCAAATTGATTCGTACCCCACCTTCAGCTTATTTTCTTACAGCAAGCACATCAAGTGCATTGAGGGTAAAAGCGTGTGAATTCGCCGCTAGGGGCGCTAGTGTAGAGTGAGGTCTGGCTTGGCACTGACTGCCACAAACTTATCTGACCCGATAAGAAGGGCGCTACTGTCTTTGTCTTTGTCTGACAACAGTTTAACATTTGCATTAGTTCCAATTTTGGCCACCGGGTCAGATAAGTTTGTGGCACTGTCATTTCTCACTTGTCTGAATGTCACTTGTCACTGTTCATGTATGGGCGGGCTTTGACAGCAAGACCTCACTCGCCGGTGGCGCCAACTGGTGAGCACAAAAACAGCGACCCTCATTAAGACGAAATTCGTCTAAATATTCGTTGCCTTGGATACAAACCTGTTATTATTCTACATGACATTGTCAATCGAATCAAATATCGAGATTTGAATACTTTGAAATATATAATACTATAATATAGGTATATACATATTACACACATTGTCTATCCATCATGAAGAAAATATATTCTAATCTGCAGAAACGATTTCTGATATATAATATTATTAAAAAGTGTAAGTAACTTTGTCCGTCTATTGGCTTTTCACGCTTAAACTGCTGGATCTACTTAAACGGATGAATGCTGAATTTGTAATGAATTGCAAAAAAATACATTACATTACAGAACATTGAATGGAGATAGTTTGAGATTCTGGATAAAAGGAAAGGAAAGGATATTTTTTCTCGGAAATCATCTCTTAACAGAATGAAGAGGGTAGTAGAAGGGATATAAAACTCATCACAGTTGTTCTTATCAGATTGTGATAAATTTGGTCCATGGGATACTTTGCTCCTCTTAATAAATTCCCATGGAATAATTTTAACGATATTTTGTTGTTGCTGTCTCGAACGCGGGCGAAGCCATGGGAAAAACAACTACTTGAAAAACAATATACTTAATACAATAGCAAAAAGAATGTCTGCAAGATAAATAGTAATTCATTCATTGCACTTTGATACTTGACAGAAATTTTGAGCGACGTTTGACGGAGTGAGTCTAATATTAAAAAAGTCATACGTGCAACTTCGTGCAACAGACACGCTCGAAAAAAAAAACGAATTTGACATCCTCAAAAGTTCAAATGAACTGTCGACGAAGTGGAGTACGAATCAATTTTGCTGATAGTACATAAATTATAATACCCTCATACCTCTCAATCCAACCCAATCTCATATCAGCAGACCAGGGCATCGTAAGCGACCACAGCATCTGGCCCGTACTTGGTGTTATTGCTGAAACCCTGTTGGCTAGCTACAGTTGTCACCCTCTTAATTTAGTATTTTCTATTTTTCCTCTTCGATCTTACTTGTTCAGAACGCATTGGTGGCATAAGGGCGATAGTGACTATTAATGATCATCATATCTTCTGTTCGCTTGTTAGCATTTTTGTAAAGTAATATAATGTCATTTTTTGTTTCGGTCATGCAGTTGCGTTTATGCTAAGATGGACAATGAGTAATACGCATCCTTTTATTTAAATTAATTTTAGAAGATGTAATATTTTTCGTTATACTGCGATTTCACATTTCAGAGCTTATGCATAATGTTTGTGGAAACAAATTGAGGAGCAATTGTTAATTCTAAATGGCATTGTGATTTCATGACAACATAACGCTCCAAACAAAATTATATTGTTCTCCGTTTCTCACATTACAGTGTAAAGCCTCTTACAGCCTAAGCACCTGGATACGAAAACGTTGGAATAAGTTAATGGAATTTAAACTTTATTTTCCTCAAACACTGATGGCTGCATACCGGTAGCTATACAAATAACTATTAAGTAAATTTTAACGGTAAAGTGAACGACATAAAGTCCAATTTAGTCTAAGCTTGTTTTTTGGATGGCAAGAAGCTATAATTGTAAGTACAGGCATATTATGTAGCCTCACAAGAGCAACGAATTGAAGTTCAGCTGACGCATAACTGAAATGTGTGAAGTCATACTATGGGTGGTTGTATAGTCAAGCTTACCGCCATCTTGGTTGACCCGCGCCGATGAATGTCACTATAAATATACGTCATGTGACGTCCAGCCGCGCGGGTTCGTCGGCGCGGGACTCTTTTCACTATAAAACGGTACAAGAGACTTGTAGCTCGTGACCCGCGCGTCGGTCAGCCGGGTCACGAGCTCACGTCGGCGGTAAGCTTGACTATACAACCACCCATAGTATGACTTCACATATTTGAGTTATGTTTGACGATGCAATCACCCTATTAGGTATAATAAAAAAAAGAAAAAATGCCCTCTAATTCATAGATTGAAGAAGAAATTTCGAAATAAATTTTATGACCTACTCAGTGATGTATCAGCTTAAAACACAGTAATATTTCATCAAAGGATAGAAATAAAGGTTAAAAGTCAGTCAGAAAATTACATAAAAAGGCATTGCGATGTAAACTGCGGGCAACAATCCTAGAATATGAAGCTACTATGATGATTATGCTATAATTAAAAAGACGTGTGGCACTCCGAGACTGCCGCGGTAAAGCTATTGCATAGCATTTTTTATCAACTTATGCAATTACAATTATATATTTATTTTATTTATTATATCACAAATCAATTCTTATATAGTGCTGTTATTAATATTCGTCTTGATTCTTCATAACATCATTAATCCCTTTGATTATATACACGGTTAATCCATATTCATGATTCTACCACAATGTTTCTCTTGCTTGGACATCCACATAAATTTTTTCTGACACATAATGTCATTATATTATTTGAAATCTTCCTTTTAATGGAAAGAGCTTTCAGTTTCGGCCTAACTACCTCGCTTCTGCAGATCTCTTATCACCACCTCCTGCTGATCTTGCTCCTCACACTTGTTTTAGTAGAGGCATAAAATTCCTCCATTATACTTAATAGGTCATTAATTAAAACAGACACAAATGGAGTTATCTTCAGCTCCCTCCAATGTATTGCTGCGTCCCGTAGAAAAATCTATTTCGAAAAATAAGTGTAAAGACTGCTATAAGTTTTTAACCTATTTGATGAATCTTCGTTTCGTTATTTGCTTGTGGCTGTATTTTGTTTTTCATTTCAATGTGATTTTCTAATATAATCGTTAAAATATTTCTACGGATTATTTTGAGGATTTGACAATTTTATAAGCTTAAAACTAAACAGTTTTCTGTTATCAAACTGGTTCATTTTTTATTGGTTTTAAGCTTATAAAATTGTCAAACCCTCAAAAAGTGTATAACCAAAAAAGTGTATAACCATGTATGAACCAAAACTGTAGAGAATTTTATAGGCTTTAATTTAATTTACTTTTTCCACTTATGCTTTTGTTCTTCTCAAGGTACGATTTGTGATAATAATAATAAAATGAATGTATATAGAGTACTAACTCATTTTCTTTCACCATTTTTTCGTGACTTTCTTCATTAATAAATGCACTTTGTTTATTCATACACAAATTATACGAGTACAGATATTCACTGTTTTGCAGTGTTTCATAGGCAATATCACTGAAAGAGACGCATAATAATGACGTAAGCCTAATTGTTATACCGCCAACAGACTCACGCGAGAAGTCTCGAAGAGAAATCTTGCCGCGAATTTGCGCGAGAACCGAGAAAGCATCTACACTCATGCGACCTTCTCATTCGCATCCTCGATTGTCATCCGGAATAGACGTCAGTGCAGCGGCTTTGGTTTTGTGTGCATTAATATACTATAATCTTGTGAATACTAAAATAAGAAATAAATTAATATAAGTACTAAAATAATAATAATAATTGGTAACCACAGACAGTAGATAATTTTAACTAGAAATGTAAATTTTAAATACAAAAACACACAACGGTCCCACTGAGACCGAACGAGAATGTGAATACGGTTCTCTTTTCTCGCCCGAGAAACCCTTTGAAGCGGGCAAAAATACCGACACCGATCCGAGCACAGGCGAGCCCGAGAACGAGACTGCGAGAAACCGATCACATTCACGCTTCTCGGGTGTTCTCGGGGGTTCTCGGCGTGAGTTTGTAGCCGCTATGAAGAATACGTACACCATAACGTCACATTATAGGTGCAAGACATTTTAATATTTATTAGAAAAGGATAATGCATTAATTTGTGCAAAGAAGATTTAAATATTCTGAATAAAAGCATAAGAACTATTTCAGTTGACAAAATAATTCTTTTTAAAAAGAAAATTGACATTTGACATTTAAGTCCTACAACGATCTTTTGGCGCGTGAATGACGTGTGGGTGACAGAGACAGTGCCTTACAGTTTGCCTTGCCTGTATGGCACTGTCTCTATCACCCTCAAGTCATTAATATAGTGTCATTATTTTATGTCATGTTATTATTTTGTATGTTTTAAATCTAAATACGCGATAATTCGACTATTATGAATACATGTTGTCGATTCCAACGCCTTATTTAATCCAGATCTACATGTAATTATTCTTAAAACACCGAACCGACGGGGCGAAAATCAAATGTTTGACAGGTAAGATTTGTATGGGAAATTAAAATTTTAATTTTTTTAGTATTTACCTCGCAATTTTTCATATTTTCTCATCGCTGCAACCTTCCCTGAACTTCCACGAATATTTCAAGACTAAAATTAGCCAAATCGGTTTAGCCGTTATAAAGTAAAAGTTAGTTAACTCAGTTAAAAGTTCTGGTATTTATCGATGTGTGGGTGCATAGACATAGTAACTATGTCTGTGTGCAGGGTGTAATAAATTTTCGTTACGAAATTTTTGAATTCGGTCCCCGCGCCCAAGGCCCGCGATAAAAGCTATACAATAGCTTAAAAAAATCGTTTATAAGGTTTGCTCACAATTCACCACAGAAAGTAATAATTTAAGTCTAATCTGCAATCTGCATCTTATTTTTAGGGTAGTTTTAAGGTTTCAGATAACATTACAAAATTCTTATTATGTATTAGTTAATTATAATAACAGCGTCATCTTCCCAACTTGACCTTGTTATCTTTCTAGTTAATTGTCTTTTACTTGTATGATTACTTTCACAAACTGAATTAACGTTTATGAATGAACCCTCTTATTCACAATGTAGCAAAGTCAGTACGATCATATTTAAACCTATAGTTAACCTCGTATATAGGATCTATTACATGAAAAAAATAATTATATCATCAAATGATTCATCACTATTGTGAAAAAATACTTTAACAGATTTAATATTTATTTCATCCAATCGTGTGTATTCGTTTAATATCTCTTTTTTAATTTTTTTAAATGAAAAACAAACTTAAGATTATTTAATCATATTATGTATATTTAAATGAATTCCTACTCGTAAGTAGGCATGTATTACTATATTACTAACTGTACGGAATACGGTGTACGGAGTAATAGTTTTTACTTTATATATTAATGTATACAAAATTCGTCGCTGTAATCAACGTTCCCTGTGGCCTAAGGTGGAATGGCCCGGTTCCTAGAACCGGAGATTGTGTGTTCAAATTCCACCAGGGCTGATAACGACCATTGAGATATTATGTACATGATAACGACATGTAAAAGCAATAGAACTTATTTGCACATTTTTAATATTTTCTATTTATTTATAGGTAGGTATGAGTTACGATGACAACACGTATAAGTTTTAGTGAAAATTTAAATGCTATATTTAATAATTAACACATTTTTGCCTATAAGACAAAATTTTCACTCGGGATATTTTTAAATTTCAAATTATTTATTTTAAATTGTAATTTTAATTTGATATATTTAACAGTGATATAAAGAATAATTAAGAGTATTTTCAACTAAATAAATTTCATAGTATAACATAGAATTAGCAGCGAGTTTTGAATAATCCAAAATTGTGCCAATTTTATAAATCCGCACATTAAGTTCCTAGTATATTTTTTAATGAGCAAAACAAATGTGAAATTTATGGCGGTTAAATATTTTTCAGTTGATGTAAATAAACCGAGGTGATATTACATGTAACAAAACAGTGAGTAATATATATATTTGCCGTCATACAAAAAATACTACAAACTACATAGTAGTACGCTGGACGAAATAACCCTTATAATTTTACTTCACTAACAGTACGCTTTGAAGTATGCTTTGAAATTTTTATTTATGGATATACCAATAATTACTATAAAATGTAGAATACTATATAATGATGAGAAATAGAAAATTTAAATACTTACATGAAACTACAAAATAGTAAAAAAACAGTAAATCATGTTTTATATTATTTCCAACTTTTTTTTACAAAATTGATCCTCTAAGCATCACGTAGACCAAAAATGTATGAAAGTTCCCACATTGCAACTATAACTGCTGCACTTATCGACGCTAACTGCCCATTGGACGGCTCTGTAGTGCTAACATGGACCATTATACGTTATCTATTGCCAAATGACTTAATGTATAGGGTGCAAGGAGACGAAACTATCCTTTAAACCGAGCCCACTTCCTCTGTTTATAATACTCATTGGGATTAGAAAGCAATATTCAGGTCTCTTATTTTGCAAATTGTTGGGCTAATGTATCTATTTAAATGATTATATGCATTTTATATACCTACAAAATTTATGTTATCTTCGTACGTGATAAAATTATTACGTACCTACCTACGTATAGTGTGAAAATGTCTCTAACGGGATTTTGAGAAGCACTAAGGCTTGGCATTAGAACAATTTTACTTAAATTGATATTATTGTGATAGATATTACAGGATAAACATCTTTGCGTACAAGTAGAATAAAATATTTATACAAACAGATACATAGATTCGTACGAAAGGCTTGTAGCGTCGCGTATATTGTTGCACTACTTGTTTTATTAAAGTTTTGCTAGCCAACTTTAGATGTTGTTAAAAATTACGTACCACTTAACTGGATTTAAAACTAAGACCGCTAAGTTAAAAGCAGTATTTCATAAAGTAAAACAGTTTTTGTACTAAAACATAACTTGTAAAATTAAGCACGTACGATTGTAATCAAATTCACGAAGCTTGGTTTGAAGATGCTATACTTACATAATTCTAAGTAATAAAACAAAAACAAGAATTAGCTTCACATATAAAATTTTACCACATATAATTCTGTCCCCTTCCACCTTCAACGCATCAATGGCGTCTTTATAATTTTCATAATATTTGTTATGAGTTAAATTCTCGATTGCAAAATTTTAGCCTTGTAGCTCCACAAAGCGCTGTGCGTTGATAAGTCCATCAGTGAAAAATTATGTATTCGTTCTACCGTGGCAATCTAATTATATTTTCTATTTACCTGGTTGCGTCTTTTAGTTTTTACATTATGTCTGTTAAATTTTAAGTCTGCTTCAAACAAAAATAAAAGTATCTTAACATTTAAATCTTCATTACTAACCCATTACAATATTACAAAGCTACTGCTGAAATCAATTTCAATGAATCAGAAACAGGAAATTCGATTCGTTTGATGAAACACCCATTTAATTACACAGACGTAAAGTATAAACTAAGAAAAGCAACCAGGAAAATAGAAAATATAGTTGGTTTGCCACGGTAGAATGAATACATAATTTATGGTATAAATATCACGGAGTACTAACTTACAGTCTTCCCGTCCATAGACGTAGGACAGTACATATTATGTTAATTCGTTTTCTAACTAGTTAGTCTTTTCTTTTACCTGTTTTGAATTGGACATACATCAAAGTCTGGGCGGTAAATGGGTATTTTGACAGGAAACATGATAGAAATTTTGTTAGTAAATCACATTTTTATACATAACAATAGTCCACTTCGAAAAAGAAATTATCTTTGCGCGGCAATTAAGGCAATTATTTAGATTATGAAAAACTTCAGATTATGAACGATTATGAAAATTATGATGATGATAATGATCACTTATAATTAATTCGACTCATGACGATAATTTGAAATTTGATAAATCATGATTGAGAGTAATTATTAAGTAGACGATTAAAGAAATTATATAAATTGGTTACTTTATAATAGTTACAGTATTTTTTTTCAGTGAAGTTTTCTTCTAACAAAATAAATATAGTATTAGGAACCCATTTACAATTACCTAAGTTATTGAAATAATGGTTGCAGTCATTCTTTCGAGAAAATTATGATGTCACATAAAGTGTGTTTCAACCTAGGATCAAACCAGGGACCCCTCTCATTGAATTGCAGGCGTCTAATTACAGGCAGGGTTAAGGTCAATTGTATTATCATCGTTAGCTGTTGGTTTAGACACTTTAGACATAATATTTGTAGCATAACCGACCTCATTATACTACTCAAGTTTAAATGTATATAAAACGGTTTTAAGTTATAATAACTGATTCGGTCCATAACTCTCGTATCGCTGTAGCTGAACACAAATTTTACTGAAACCCGAGTCGCTTGAACGTGAAAAGGAGTTCTACAAAAAACCAGTTCTACTTGGAAATGGAAATACGATGGAAATGTGGTTATCTCATAGACGCACCGCGTTGCATATTTCGGACCTTATTGCCTGGGGATAAGGGCTAAACTGTAGTTTACTTCGTAGTCAGTGGCGTGTAACAAATGACGTTCGCACGCTCGTCGCAACCGCTCCTCATTCGAATTTGTTTCAAACAGTCGTAGTTTATGTCAATGCGAGAATTATAACTGTTTTAAAGGATTCTAACTGCGACGACCGCCCTTTGTAATCTTCGTAACCTCTAACTGTGTCACTCCTGGGAACGTTTTTGCTTTAATATTCTGTCATACTGTTTACGTTGGCTATGAATGGGCTGTGTAAAAGAGTCGCTGTTAGCGATCTCCTGTTTTTTACATTATTTTTAACTTTACATTGTACTATGTATTATTTATTTAAATATAGAGGCTTGTCTTGTATTGTTGAGTCGTGTACCGTCACACAGTGAGAGGAGATGCGAGCCCAGCAGAGAGAATGTTCTGAAGCGGTGATGCTGGTAGCAACTGCTTGCCAAGCAGGTGTCCCGGATTCGAATCCCGGTTGGAAATATTTATAGGATAGATAAAAGTGTTTGTTCTCGTGTCGCGGGAGGTAGTTATGTGGTATCAGTGATGTCCTTGTTATCCAAAACATGGAAAATGTGAGTGTAATAAAATTAGGTACACCTTGTATCATCAATAAAAACAAAGCTTACACACTCACACATGGCATTTGGATAACACAAACAAGCACGAGAACAAACATTTATATTACAAATATCTGTTCCGGGAATCGAACCCACAACCCAAGGTGTTACCACCACTAAACAACATCGTAACTGTATATGTTAGAAACGTCTCCCCGGTCCTTTAAAACTGACACCGACTGTACAATTCTATGCTGTTTTAGTTCTCAGCTAGATTACTTAACTGCATTAGATAAAGGATTCAAAGATTGCTTCGCAACGCTTTATCTTGGGTAACATTCAGAGTTTCTTGGCAGCTTTACATTACTGTGCAAACCGATTTTAAAGTCAGTACCTTTACATTACTCTTTGCTTACACATATTTAGGAGATTATACTCTTAACCTTAGAGATATTTAGACTGTATGATATAGAATTTTGATGTTATAATAGACTATTTTTTAAACGTATCTATAAATTGTTACTGATCGCTATTTGTAATATGGGAGATTAAAAAACTAAATATTGGTTATATTTATTAACGCAATACAACCCAAAAAAATGATTTTTAGAATTTGATTTAGTTGTGATTGTCACGAATGTATGTATTTTATTCTAAGTTTCACATAACATTGACTGTTTGTTTTATTACAATATTTCCATTCAAGTTTAAACGTAACTTTAAGTTCAAATTGTTTAAACAATCACGCCTCCAATCCATTGTGAGTACTAACTGACCTATTTCCCAAAGTGAAGCGAGAACGGGTTTACAAGTATTGAATAAAAATCTGTCAATGTCTACAAAAACGAAAATATTAACACTGGATGTGTCGAACGGGGCGGATGAGGCCACCGGGGCCAATGAGGCCTCCGGGGCAGCCGGGCCACCGGGGCCGCCGGGGCAGCCGGGGCAGAACAATCGACAGACGGAACGCCGCTAATGGATACACGGGAGCTTTTAAAGCTCGTTGTGACAGAATATCGGCGTTTTAGAAGCTTTTGATCCGAGACTGCGCGGATCCGTTTGTGGAGCAGAGACTCGTTAATCGCTCGTTTTAATTGACCATTCTCTCATAATCACTTTACTGCTGATTCACATTTTACGTACTTACAGTACCTAATATTTTTTTAGTATTACACTTTTGGAATTTGAAGAAAGTTTTAAAAGTATACTTACGCATACTTACAATGTGTTTTAGTACGCCGATATTTTCGAAGTTTGGCACTTATCTTGGAAAAGTAAGACACGATGATATTGGACATGATGATGATAGGTTGACATTTGATAGGTAACTAATTTATCTATCATTCATACATTATATCCATGCTACTGAATTCAATAATCAGCCATTGAGATACTATGTACTTAAGTAATCAGCATACAAAGTAATATTCCATGTAAATAATTATGTATTTACAATTTAACTTTTAGCACTGTATTAAAGAAGCAAAAGTTTTGTCTTCATGTAAATAAATATTGTTGTATATTTTGGTATCTACAAACATAAAATAAAAAAATGTTAATCAGTTAAGAAAATAAACAATTTCAAATGCATGTAATTTTTGCTCTCTTGTAATTAATACTTGTCTACCTATTTTTAATAAAAATAACGACATATTTTTCTTTATAAAACAACATTAACAAAACTTACAATGAAATTCAAACCGTTACAAATAACAAGTAAAAATAAAACGCTTAATCGCCAAACAAAATTTAGGTTTAAACTTTGGGCTTAAACATTAACGTCGGAGTTCCATGGTGGAAAATATTTGAAAACGTCGACATGCTACATAAAGTTCGCCCATGAATCACCAGGCAGCGCAGCAATGTACAATTTGTTGTTCGCAGAACAGACTCGGCTACATTTCCCGTACAAACATGTATAACATTAATAAAATCCGCGCCTGACGTTGGATAGACGGAGCGCCGAATGACAAACGAGATAGTTTTGTGGTGAGAAAGTTCGAATACGGAATGACACTTCTACGCATCACAGGTAAATGCTTGAGATACAATCCTATCAGATGATAAGAGGCGATGTGAGGCGGTAAAGTGTTGGGTAGAAATGATTAGAATAAAACATACTGCTACAAGCGCTACATTAGGAAGTATAGTACAAATGTCTTCGTATAACAATATAGTTTTAATAAAATAATAAAAACATAGTTTTAGGTTATTGTTGCGATTATAAATATACTTTTGTAAGACATATAAAAATAATTGAACGTCGAATAATAAATACTTAAACTCAATTGCCATTTTATATTTTGTGATTGAGCCGTTTCAGTTATATAAAACTCGTCGTCGTAAAGTTATCGCAATTTAACATGAAATTCATTTGAAATTTTTGCCAAATTGTCTACCAACTCGACTAGTTCGATGATAGAATAGCGTCACTATTTTTCTTGTGAAATGAAATAAAAATTCTAACGACATTTTTACGGAATGATTATTATTTTAACGAACCTGCGCTCTAAATTGTGTTCTGTAATTTTTGAATGGAAATAAATTTCTTTTAAATAAAATTATTTATTTAATTTTAACGGACTTTAAAAAAGAACGTTCTTAATTCGACCAAATGTTCATATTTTATGCTTTCTTATGTGTGTTTATGGAATTTTATCAACTTTATTAAGTGTAAATTGGTTTTAAAAACTCGAATGCACGAACGAAGTCGCGAGCGACAGCTAGTCTAAAATAAGAGCCTAAAATTAGAATCCTTTAGCTGTGTTTAAAGCGCTCCAGGATTATCCAGTCTTTTTGGGGCACCCTGTATAAATTACAAAGGTTTAACCGAAACCGACTTTTAAACATAACAAAACTTGTGTTATCGCTGCTGTGACAGTTACGCTGGTATTCCCGTTGCTTTTATGCCCACAATTCAATACATTAGTGTGAAACTTGTATCTGTATCACACATTTCACTAAGAGTAAACCGTGTGACAGTACCGTCTTACTACTCCAGGTTACTCTAGGTTTAATTTTTTTTCCCTGTCAGGTGATTCTCTAAAGTCAAAGGTTAGAAAAAGACAAAAATATTTAAACTCGGAGTATCTTTACACCATGTTTTTTAATAAGACAGTTAGTTAGTGGCTAAGACTAAGACACTGTTAGTGATAGTTTTAGTACTTAGTTAATGTTAGAAATAGTCCAGTTAGTAATAGTTAGTATGAGTCTCGTTCTAATTCGGCAACAGATGCTTTGCTACCCGTGAGTTTTGAGATGGTGGCGTCTAAAAAGTGTAAGTCTTTTTCTAGAAATGCCACAGTTATCATTGCACAGAAATGCAACAGCAGAAGGGTGGTACTGCATGGACGTTTAGCAAACGGTGAATTAACCTTATCATTCCATAAGAAAGTCTCTAAATTCCATATTTTTAAATGAATACCAAACTCAGTTAAGTAAAACTTTACGGATTTGTTCAGGAAATCGATTAATTGAAGATGTTTTAAGCAAGTCAGCTGAACTAGTGACCTGGTTTAAATGACTATTCGGCTGTTAGCACGAATGACAATCAAGGTAGACATCGGTGAATTTCGCCTGAAAAGAGATGAAGATTAAGGTCTGTTCACATTACGTTCACTCGATTGTACAACCAACTCAACAGAAGCTATTGAAATGTGATATTTGTAATCATTTCTTACGGTTTTTCTAAAGGCATAACGCGGCCATCACTCGTGGTCCAGTTTTTTAAATCCGTTATGAAAATTCAACCGTATATATGATGTTATAAAGTTCTTATTTCAATACGTCCGTATAAATTGACGGAGTGTAATGTGCACAGACCTCTACTGTAAGTGGCGTTTCCACACACCGTACCGCTCGCTCGCAATCCTCTCTCGTATGCGTCACGTGTTCTAAATTCGCCATTCGATTTTGATTCCACTTCTTTTCCGTTTTATTCCGCTGCACTGCGTCAGTCATTTGATGCATTCTATTTTCTTTTATTTATTCTAAAAATCGCTGACTTTTTGCTTTGTTTACGAGTCGTGAGAATTTACTTTCGTGAGCAATTTCTCCTCGTTAGAAAAATGTCGGTTAGTGGTTTACGAAATTTAAAGTTTTTCTTTAAGATATGGTTCAAAATGCCGTGCAAATGATCCTCTGTTTAAATCGATTTTCAGTTAATTTTAATCTCTTCTTCCCGGTTATTAAATTTAATATGCTTATTAAAACATTTCGAATCGAGATTAATCTTTTTAACGTATTCCAAAAATACAAATTCTGTTCTTTGTGCACGAATGCCACCCGTATATTATTCGACTTGATTTGCATCTAATTTTAATACAGAATCTAGGGTTTTTATGCACTTCATTTGCATGGAACCCCTGAATAATACGCGTGACAACTTAGATCGCCCGAACTAAATCAAGACAAGTTTGACGCTGATTTCTGCTTTATAATAGATTAATGGTATGCAGGTGGCTTAAAGACTTAACTGAGCGAGCGGTCACGTAAAGCTTACGTACCGTTTAGTGGTTCACCATAGTCATGGTTGGAAGGAAACGGTAAGCGGATTTGCGTTTATTACTAAGGAAATGCCTCATGAAGAAACGGCTCACGAAGAAACGCTCTTTACTGTGCTCATACAAGTTAATGACAACGTTAATAAGTAATTAAGGCAATTAATGTTTAATTAACAGTCCACAATGTTTTTACATTAATACCTCGTATAGGATAATTAGGTGTAGGTAACGGAGTGCCTGAGAAAAAAAGTTATAGATTAAGTACCAGCTATATTTGAAAAAAAGAATTCTTACGTACACTATATAAGAAATTTTCAAAACATTTTGTTAAGTTACGCAAACGAGCAGGCGAACTACTTAATGATACGTAGACACCATCGATAGTAAACATTAGTAACAGCAAAGGCATTGAAATGAAATTGAAATACCTACCAAAAACATCAACATGCAGAGAAATTGGGTTCTGTCGTCTTTTACGACACCCAGGTCTCCTGTTATGGTAAAGCCAGTGTTATACCTACTTAAATGAAATATTTTAAATATTCACCAAATAAAATTAAAACCATATTCTCAATTCTGTAAACATGCGCTGAAAACTTCCTTGCGAAATTTTGTTTCGCGAAACTTAAAATAGTTACGTTCAGATGAGTGCAAAAACATGCTGTGGCTTGCAATGCATTCTAGCAAGTCTTGATGCAAGGCGGGAATTTATTCCGACGAGCTAAGTTCCGGGTTCCGGGTGAATAATTTAATTTGGCACAGGGAGGTGCGTTGATCGCCATTGGCAACAAGTTAACGCGTATACTTTTACATTACAAGCTTTATCCATTACATCGAGCAATATTTTATCGGCAAAATAAAAGTGTCACATAATACATCACTGAAAACGTTATGTACTAGCTAGTCACCAGTCTTCGCTTCGGGAATTTATTTGGGAATTAATCCTAACGTTAAACGCAGAACTTATTAATTTTCAACGCACATTAAATTTGTAGAAAAAAGAGTAGAAATAGTTACATCATAATTATTAGTTACAATTATATTCATTAAACTAAGAGAATGAGAAAGCTCTAACTTTTATCTCTCAATCATCATAAACCGAGTAGGTTAATTTCCCTGAATATCTGAGAGAATAATTTAAGCTATTAATTTGTTTACGTAAAATAAAATAATTGAAAGTTTAATAGCTTCTACATTTAGTGCGGCCGCACACCAGAGATACATTTGTATTACAATTAACTGTAGCGCCGCATTTAAAACGCGACATATATATCGCCCCCCTATATTTGCATGTAAACCCGCACATCAAGGACACATTTGTAGTAGGTGCAGTTGGTGGCGATGCATTATTCGCGCTAGAAGAATTGAAGATCGAACACGTTCGTTTTATGTGGCACCGTGCTTCAAAAATGTCAACAATGACGTTACGAAAATGAAAGACAATACAACTAGACGCTACAATTGTGTTTCCGATGTGCGTATACTCAATACGTTTGTCGCCGCGTAAATGTATAGCAATAATTTTGACGTTGTAAATATATTATTATGTTGCGAGTAATATGTGGTGCCAGTCTGCGGCCTCACTTAGCAATCACTGATTGCAATAAAACTAAAAAATACATTTTAACATCCATAATATTTTTATTTGTCAAATATTCAGTAGAATAAAGATAAAAATGTTAAATTTATTTATTTCAGAATTCCCAATTCCGCTATTTTCAATTGCAATTTCCTTAACAAGCGAATGAACTTAGGAATTCTGCTTAGTTCGCTCAGACGAGTGGAAAAACTTGCGAGCCGCAACCTCTGAAGATTACGAAAGTTGAGGGTTGGTAGGAATTTATTCCGGCTAGTGGGTTCCGTGCATAATTCAATTCCGAGGTGCGGCGAGGCGGCGGCAATCAGTCGCTTTGACTGGCAACAAGTGAATGAGCGTCCGGTGCAGCCAACGAATTCCCTGTACAAAGCTCGCGTGGTTGGTATTGTGGGAATAAATTGCAGATTTCATTGACATTTCTGTAAATGTTACGCTAGCTATGCAATGTGTACTTTGTATGTGACAATGTATTACAATTGAGGCTTACTCAATCAAAAAATGTATATACCTACGAAGAGATAAAAATTCTAAAAATATGTGGTATAGAGGTATGGATTGGATCAGTAAGTCAAACTAAAATATAAATTACGACATTCCGAAAATTACTCATTGACACTAACTATGTTCAAACTAAGCATTTCAGAATACCTGCTTAATTTCCAATTCAATAACGAATGTAGGTAACTGTTGAAAAACTTTTAATATCTAGTACAAGTTCGTTTGTTTTTTTACAGTAAGCAGTCTATACACATACATACGCCTCCTGAATTACATATTACCCATACAAAATTCAATTTCCATTACCATGGGCGGCATCTCAGATATGTACTGAGGTTGCGGCACAATCAAACCTCGCTCAGACGTCATTGCTCAGAGTGGATCGCTCGAGTGCAATAGATGAGGGATTCGCAGTCGGCGGCGTGTGACGGCCGAACAGATGCCAAATAGACAGGCTTAGAATAATCTGGGAATCACTGACAGTAACATTTCTCGTACGGAAATACACTGAACTAGAAAACGCGCTGTCACTTCGCTTCGGGAAACGTCCTTTGTACATTCGGAAATTGTTAGGCGTGTTCTTTACATTGATTTAGCTTTTGTGGAGATATTTAAAATATTCATGTATCTATTTCAGTCATGGTTCCATTTAATAAATATGTCGGAGACGGGAATAAAAATAAGATTTAAATCTAACTAAATACATTATTAAACTTTGAATAAAACGTAAATCCGGAACTGTAATTTAAATGGCAACTCTGTGCGAATTGAAAACGTCACTCGATGATATATCGGAGGGGAGAACCCAACAGAGGGCACCTGTGCAGTCTACCTACGAGCAGCGGGCACTTCTCGAGGAGACGTCGAGCTAAACGGTCGCATTAAGTTAACTAGTGCTCTCTGTAATAAAATCCTATACTGCGTTGTACCTATGCCCGACGGCATAAAGTTTCTCTAAGTGTATTTCCCTTGTGCCACGTTTTAACTTAACCTAAAAGCTTTAATCAAATTAAATCGAACTGTGTAGCCTGAAACCTAATTTAAATCATTAAGAAACGTTGGAACGCCCACTGTGTTTTATTTTTCACCTTAAAACCTGATGATCGGAGCATTATACCACCATCCTGACAAGTGTCTCCGACAAATAAATACTGTAAATAGCTTATGTTCTTCGGCGTGTTATGATGAAACATGCCCTACTTTTTAAGTAAAGTTGTAATATTTATGTAATTTTAATTAGACTTCCAGCAATATAACGAAGGAAACCGCACTAGTTTTTGTGTGATATGAGAACCAAGATAAAGACAGATAAAAAATGAAAAAATAGTATTTTTGGCTTTTATTGGCCGCTTTATACATTTTTTAAATGCCACCAACAGACATAAACCAGTTACAGTTTTAATAGGTATAGGGTAGAGATTATTTCTTAGACCAAACGTAAGTAGTAAATTACAAAGTTTCTTAATCCGGCCGGGGAAGATATTTATGACGATCCCGTAGTATAGTTTTAGCTAGTCTACTTAAAACGAGGGGTACCGGGTTCAATGCCTAGCTAGAGCATACAATGACATGTATGTGACAGCTAAATGTTTGGTATCGATAGTCATATCCTACTTCCTACTAATATTATAAATGCGAAAGTTTGTAAGTGTAATGTATGTAAGTGAGTGTGTGTGTGGGTTTGTTACTCTTTCACGCAAAAACTACTAAACGGATTTTCATGAAACTTTGCAGTAATATATGTAGCTTAGACATCGGAATAACACAATTTGTTAAAAATAGAGATTTTAAAAGAGACTGCTTCCCCGAAGCGAAGCGAGGGCGGATTTACTAGTTGTTTTATATATCGATCAATGTTTGTTAAGGCTGGCTGCAACGCATTAATGCCCCTATACTGAGCATGGGTCTCTCAACATCATTGAGGAGGCCTACAATCTACCACTTTGCTCTAGTGCGGATTGGTGGAGGAGTTAGTGGCTCATCCAAGTATATGAAATTTTCATGCCACCCAAAGGCTTCCAACATGGTTAAAGGACTGGTTAAGAGTTATTGTTAAGAGACCGACGGCTCTACGTGCACTCTGAAGCACGGAAGTGCTCAAGTAATTTCTACCACTAGTGATCACCAATCCAACTATCGACCGCGCGCACAGTTGCTTAACTTTATCGATCACTAAGAATCGTTGCAAGCTGCTAGGCAATGAGCATTATAATTTTAGATTTGCCATAAGCAACTCAGTCTAGCAAGCAATAATGTTTAGAATATCAGTTCGGAAGTGAGATGTCGTAAGCAGTGTAATAACTAACCGGGCTGACAGATGACGCGCCAGTTTGCCCCCGGCTGTCGGGTGAGATGGATGGCGCCCCCAAACCAGCATGGCTGTATATATCTGGTCCCTGTTGTCTGTAAAACCTTCGTTTATTGCTTTGTCATGGGCTCAGAGCATAAACAATAGCTTGTCTGGTCCGAAGATTGACTGTCGTTCAACATTCGTGGAAGGTTGGGCACCACGTGGTTTTTTTACCCGAAACAGGCGAAAATAATACTTTGTCAACAAGCTAATTCGATGTTAAGTAGCGATGTTGTCTAAAGATGGTGAGTTCAACAAAAGTCTAATCACTTCTTTTTTATTTCCTGTTTATAAAAAAATACAAATTAAAATACAACTCTTCTTCTTCATCACAACCCACAACTGTCCAACTGCTCATAAGTGACCTCATAATGCGAGGGTGTACGTTCAAACCACGCCTATGTATCACTGCTGAAAATAAACTTCTTTTATGCTCGTTATACCTAATAATTATTGTTTATTTTACTTCCACGTATTATAAGCAATGACTTGTAGCAAGCGAGCTGTGATAGATGACATAGCATTTTGTCCAATGTCGACCGAGAGATATACGTTGTACATCGGCTCCGAACGTCCGTTCCCATTAGGGAGCTCTTAACCCTTTAAGCCCTCCGTTTCTTTACCTTACCCAAGCAATTTTATTGATATTTAGGGAGTGAAACGGCGTGTGATATATTTTAATGAACCCTCAAGAAATGTCGGTAACCACTCTGACTAGGATATATTTATGTTGGGAGTTAAACTTATAGGAAAATGTCCTGCTCGGCTTAGGTCGTCGAATTTAATATTTTTCTTTTATTCGCCTTAATTTGAGGCTTGATAGTTAATTAGTTATAGGCGCGTGCAGGGGTTTGAAACCGAGGCTCAGGAGTCCAATGTTGATCCCAATAGGGTATCACTGCTGAATTTTTGCTTCATTTGCTTGTTAGGACATTTTTATAACTGAGACAATAGATTCGTTTAATGTCCTCTGTGGTATTGTCTTTGAGCCAAGAACTAAAACCCAACATAGTTCAGCTTCCATTACTAACTTAAGCTTAATTTTACTTAAATTTGTATTTTAGTGTTAGTAGCCAGCTTTTAGTAATTATGAAAGTAATATAATATAATACCTAGAGTAGAATATTTCGTAAATTGTTTTGTTGCCCGTTCGGCGGTAATATCGCCCCGGCAAGAGTGGTAATTGCTACGCGAGCTGCTTGTAAGGCGGAATACGTAAAGAGCGGTAATGTGGTTTACGGTCTCAGACATTTTATAGATACCGGTAGTCGGAGAGATTCCCAATAGTTCTGTGAACTGTTCAGTAGAAGTTTTTCTCTCGAACGCAGAGTGCTAAGTTTACCTCAATTCAATTTCTTATTCTTGTTTCGTTGTTAATTGTTTATTTATAAATATTCTTAGCGCTTTCACTCAACTCTTGAATCATCATCAAATTTTTCATTTAAAATTTGTGCTTATTTACCATGCAAAGGGAAACATAATTGTTATACCACTTACAATCATAGCTAGGCTTACTAACATCAACTATTCAGTCACCCAGTAACCGTTGCTATTAAAAGATGAAAAAAAAACAAATTAACATTCGTATAGCCAATGTTACGAGTGTATGTAGGTAACAAGTTTATGAAGTGTCCGTACTCGGTGCTCATCTAGAGTCAGACTGTATGCATGTTCATGTGGATCGAGCCTAATTCCCCAAATGAAGTCACTGGAGCGCAGCGCGGTCACGAGATATTGCGCTAAGCTCCTCTTTGTGATAATTATACATTTACATAATTCTTGACATAAAGATAGATGTAATGTTTATTTTAAATATAACAAAGGAATTCCATGGTCTAGCTGTATTTTGGATGACACTACAGCGTTTTTGTTTTAAGAGTCGCTTTGTGGTCTCATGTCAAGTCAATTGGGTTTTAAGCGGCTCCAGTTATATTTGAGTCCAAGTAGATGGACAAGATTATAGCACCCGATCCCTCGTTTCAGAGATCGTTGGATACTGTACCATCCAGTTTAATCCCGAATGGACTTTAAGCTGATGGTGGGGGTGTAAAAACCAGATTGGCTGCTACCATTTCATTCAGACTGGAAGTCCGTTGCTTATCGTTTTCAGGCTGGGAGCTTGAGAGTTTTTCTTCCTTTCTGGCCTTAAAAGTATTGGTAAATTTAATGCTTTTGGTGTTGATCATGTTCAGGATAAAGTTGACCATTTATCATCAATAATAATTTTGTAAACCATATTACTGGTAAAAGGATTACAGCCCTTTAAAGTTTAAAGATGGTATACGCGCGTAAAAAATTACCATACAAGTATACGGCTAAGAAGAGGCGTTTGACAATAAGTTCGTCACAGTTTTAATGGCTCGCCTGCGGCTACAACCTCAGAGGCGCTTGGGGATCGTTTAAACGCGCAATAAAAGAGTTCAGACCACAAACACACAGCCGCTGGAAGCGCCGACCTTACCTGCTTTTGCACCTTCGTTACGTACGACTACGATTCGATGTCGTAACGATGTTTAATTGGGTGAGATAGTGGTACTTCATGGTCGCAATAGAAGGGGAGCTTCTCACCTATTGTATTATCGAGCTCCTTTGTATATTGCTCGAACGAGGGTAGCCGTTTTTGTGCTCACCAGTTGGCGTCACTAGCGAGTGAGGTCCTGCTGTCAAAGCCCGCCCATACATAAACAGTGACAAGTGACATTCAGACAATTGAGAAGTGACAGATAGACCTCACTTTCCACTAGCGCCTCTAGCGGCGAATTCATACGCCTTTACCCTCATTGTAACAGCTTTGATACCACGAAATTGACAAAAACTTTGCATAATCATTTGCCAAGGTCCGTCCTACATCCTAGCTAATGTGACCTAATGTGAGTGAAATATTTACATAATCATACATATGCACTGTTGTAAGATGTTGATGATGATTACGTTTATATGGGTTTTTAGCAAGATTATTTTAGGTTGTAAAATTACAACGTAACAAAAGTATCAGCGTACCTACAACCATCTGTTATATTTTTTACCATAATGACTGTATTTTAAGAGTATAATTATAATTAATAATTATATATTCATTCTTTATTCAGTTAAGAAGAATCATATACCTATCATGTGTACAATTAAAATAAAAGTTAGCCGATAAAAGCTTAGACAGTCGTGTCGTAGTCGCAAATAACAAGAGTCTTCGTCCCGAACCCCACCTGTCCCAATTACCAAACCCTTCGCCTCGTGTTGAGCTAACGACTCCATTACAGGGATTATCAAATTTGGGAGACAATTCGAGTGCTAAACACGAAAGTATATTACCCGTAGGCGTAGATTCACTCGTAAAACAATGTTACAAAGTATTTCCCACGGCAGTTATGGTTTAACAACAATTTACTGGCTAGCTGAAGGCTGAATATTTTAAACAATTGCAGGGTGTGGCTGTCTCGTGGACACTCCCGTGTGTTTAACTGGAACGTGATTACTGATTATGTAACGATTAAAATATACTTTCTTGAACGGCGATTTCAAAATGGCGGCATTTCTGATGCGTGTTATAGTCTTCACAAAACCTAACAAATTGTAACATACATTGTTTTGGGTCCTACTGCGTTAATAAAGCCCCCAAATAGTAGTTTTTCTCATTTGTGGGTCTTCGTCGAAGTAAAGATTCACCGGACGAAGATACTTTTAATCAACGTTGGTAGACGGACAGAATAAAAACACAGTAATTACACGCATGGCGGTTATTCGTCGTCTGATTTCAACATTCATATTCTTGTCCATCCTTTCAAACATATGTAAGTATATTAATATTCAGTCATTCATGCAGTCACTCGGATACACATATTGCACCATACTCACACTATCTGCTGTGTTTTTAACACTTTTATTGTATTAGTTTGACCTGAATGTCCTCGTGTGTAGTAAGGGAATCTTTCAACATAATTTACAATAATTTCAAAACTGATTTAGTATAAAATTTAGATCTAATGACAATACAAATGCTTACAAGCTATATCGGATATTATGGTCAGAATTGATTCCAAATGAGGGGACTCCTGAACGGTTGACAGAACACTGAATTTCTTACATTTCGTTTTAATTGACTTCAAAAATGGAGGAGGATTACGAATTCGACTGTATTTTTTGTGTTATCTATTAACTTTGTACTGCGTTACTGCGTGAACCAATTTTGAGAATTTTTGTTTATGCCTACGGAAGTTAGTGCTTCACGTCTGGTTCCATTTCATTTAGCGACATCGAACGGGTAATTTTTGAGTTATCATTACTTTTGAAGTTGGTTATTTTTTTGAAAAAAGTAAGTGATATAACACCGTTTTTGGTTGATCATACTGTCGATGTCATAGGTGTATTTTACACGAATGGCTAATCCATATAGTAAGCGTCAATGGCCGATAAGCCCTAACAATGGTGTTCAAACATGATCCCTATTAGTAAGTAACGAACTGATTGCTCATTAATCGAATCAACATCAATTAGATAACATGATCATCTAGCATGGTCCGTATAATTATTCTGTAGGTTCTACTAACAATAATTTATTCCAGACTAGTAAAGCCATCCTCGCTTCGCTATGGGTAATTAATCCCTTAGTAGATATATTTGGAATTTTTTGCAGTTTCTACTTAGGTTACAAACTTTAATGCAATAAAGTTACAAACTATTTTACAGCTAAATCTAGCTATAATTTATTATTTTTATTATTATACTATAACTTTACCGAAATGTTCTCGTATTATTTTTAAGTTTTTTGCATGTTTTGTCTATCTTGTACCTCATCAGAACACCAAACTGCATGTAAAATGAATTCTTATTCGAATTAAATTTGACGCAACATACTCAAAAGAAGGTCCACATTTACTTTACATACAGAACCCTAGAACTATTCTAAACTATCCAGAACTGTTCAGACCATCCTTTAAGTAAGGGTAATAAGGCACGGATACGCGAGCGCTCCTGTGGCTAAACCGATAACCAACTGGACGGGCGAATCTCATTAGCGCGAAGTCAGCTCATCCCGGTATTAACCTTTCAAAACTCCTGCATTTGATCCTGTTAAGTTTGTTTTAGGTGAACTAAATCCGTTCTGACCGCGAGAACCTGAAGTTGTCATTTATAAATTACCCGTACTAGTATGATTATTATAAGTTACTAGTTTCCGCCCGCAGGCTTCGCCCGCGTGGAATTCGTTCAAACTTCACCCCCCCCCCTATTTCACCCCCTTCGGGGTGGAATTTCCAAAAATCCTCTCTTAGTGCTCCCCTACACTCCCCAAGGAATATACATGCCAAATTTCAGCTTCTTCCGTTCAATAGTAATAATATTTGGGCTGTGCGTTGTCTGTCAATCACTCAATAACGCAAGAGTTTTATATATTGTGACAACCCTGGCGCATCGACTTCGCTACGCCGAAAACAATAAACAATAGGGGCCATAAACATGTCACGCAACAATAGAAACAATAGGAGCGCGGCTCTCTCAAAAGGACGCACGACGCTTCGACCATTACGGCAATAGTCATACGGGCGAGAGTCGGTTGCAAGGAACGTTCTCGAACTTTATTTCGACGCGGGTCCGGACTTCGCGGGAATATTCTCGATTGCCATGAATGGTGCGTGAGTGGTATAAAAAGGGGCGATCGTTCAAGTGCGGACATTCTAGTTTCGGAAGCGGAACCAGGAAGATACCAGCGATACCTACGAGCGATACCAGTGCGAAGTGAAGTGATTTCTACGGGCGATACAGTGTTCGACGAGTGTGTTTACGAGTACCTACGTGCATAGTGTTGTAGTGTGTACTGTGTACATCGTGTAATTTGTGTGTCTACGAGTACAATAAAGTCTTTGTGGTACATTTTGGCATTTTCTCGAACCCCATACTCCTGACACGTAACAATTGGTGACAGAAGCGGAATGCCTGTTGTACCTCAAAGTGAAGAAGGGATTCGTACGCGGCGGCAGACGGCATTGGATGCCGCGCGGATGGAGTCGCCGGGGCGTGACCGAATGGAAACGGAGACCACCGCTGGACCTTCAACTACATCAGCTGCATCAGTACCAACACCGAGTGCATTCGATATGGCCTCTTTATTAGAAGCCATACAGCGGAGCCAGCGCGAGGCGATGGAAGCCATGCAGCGGAGCCAACGCGAAGCAATAGAGAGCCAGCGCGAAGCCATGAAGAGCCTGGAAAGCAAATTGGAGAGCCAGCGCGAAGCCATGGAGGGCCAGCGCGAAGCCATACAGCGGAGCCAACGCGAAGCAATGGAGAGCCTGCGCGAAGACATGAAGAGCCAGCGCAAAACCATGGAGGCGATCGATGCAAAGCTGGATGGTTTCCAGGGAGATTTAAACGTCATGAAGGAGGACCTGGAATTGGTAAAAGTGCGTACATCCGAGCATGACCAAGCCCTCAAAAGCCATGACGCGTCAATCAACAGCCTCAGTGCGTCGATGAACTCCTACGAAACTAGGCTCGGAGATTTGGACAACAAGCTGCAGAAAATAAGGGTTTTGGGCACGGCAGCAACCAGTTCATGCTCTGGGGCCCCGAAATTTAAGGTCCCAAGTTTCGACGGCACGACCTCGTGGACAGCATTTAGGCACCAATTTGAGGTAGTTGCACGCGGGAATGGCTGGGAGGACGAACACTCGTTGGCGGCACTCACCCTTGCTCTTCGAGGAGACGCACTGCTGGTCCTTGAGAACCTGCCCGCCGAGCGACGCACCTTGGAGTCGCTATTTAAGGCATTGGAAGCTCGATACGGGGAGAAGCACCTTGAGCATGTATATCGTGCGCAGCTCAAAGACCGGTCACAGAGGTCGAGCGAAGGACTGCAGCAATGGGCTACGGAGATCGAGCGCCTCGTACGTCGAGCCTATGCGTCGAGTTCCACACCGGTTGAAGACAAAGTATTAGAGGCGTTTGTCAGCGGTATACGGGACCCCGAAGTGAGAGCAACGGTGCGCTTGGGTCATCACGCCACATTGGAAGCAGCTTTAGCGCACGCCCTTGAAGTAGAAGCGGTACGAAGTGACTGTAAAGGTTATAAGGTGCGCGAAGTCGTAGCGACGATTCAACCTCGTACTGGGCCTATCTGCTACGGATGCGGTGAACGAGGTCATATTAGGCTTAGCTGCCGGGCACGGAAACAACCGAAATCGGAATGGAGGACTACGCAAGTGCCGGAGCTAGAAGCCGCCGCCGCCGCTAAGAAGACTGCCAAGCCTCCTACGAAGACCTCGACAGCTACCCAAGTCGACACCCAGGAGATAGAAGCCGCCGCTGCTGCTGCCGCCGCTAAGAAGACCGCGAAGGCTCCTATGAAGATCTCGACGGCTACCCAAGTCGACACCCAGGAACTAATAGCCGCCGCCGCTGCTCCCGCCGCAACGAAGACCGCCAAGCCTCCTACGAAGATCCCGAAGGCGCCCAAGCCGAAGAATGCCGACGCCCTGTCACAACGCGCATGCTCCGAAGAAGGTCGACGTTGCTTCAAGCATGAGGGTAAAGAAGAAGTCAGGGTGATAAGGATGCAGGACTTCGACGAGTCTTGGGGAACGGAGCAAGTAAGCCAAGCTCAGAAGGAAGACAAAGACCTCAGCCTGATCATGGAATGGAAAGCCAAAGGACAGAGGCCCCTGTGGAGTGATGTGTCAGCATCGAGCGCGACGACTAAGGCATACTGGGCTCAGTGGGACAGCCTTATATTGGAGAATGGCGTGCTGTATCGGAGCTGGGAATCACTCAACGGAAAGGAAAAAACGCTGCAAATGGTTATTCCTAGGAGTAAAGTGGCTGATTTGCTGAAGCTGGTACATGATGGCACTTCCGGTGGGCACCTCGGCATCAAGAAGACCCTCGTAAAGATACGAGAACGCTTTTATTGGGTGCGATGTCGAGAGGACGTTGAAGATTGGTGCAGAAAGTGTACAGTGTGCGCTTCAGTGAAAGGGCCCCGCACTAGATCCAAAGGGAAACTACAGCTGTACAACGTCGGAGCCCCTTGGGAGAGAATCGCCATAGACGTTGCTGGGCCATTCCCTCAGACGGAAGACGGGAATAGATTCATCATAGTGGTTCAAGACTACTTCAGTAAATGGCCGGAAGCGTTTGCAACTCCGAACCAAGAGGCGAAGACCGTGGCCAAGAAACTTGTCCAGGAGGTAGTATGCCGCTTTGGTGTACCATTGGAGTTACACAGCGACCAAGGCAGGAACTTCGAGTCGACGTTATTCCAGGAGATGTGTGAACTTTTGGGAATAAATAAGACACGTACCACACCGGCGCATCCTCAATCTGACGGCATGGTGGAGAGATTCAACCAAACGTTGGAAAATCACTTGGCCAAGGTCGTCGAGGAACATCAACGAGACTGGGATCGGTACATTCCTCTGTTCCTGATGTCATATCGGTCTGCCAAACACGAGTCTACGGGATTTACACCCGCTAAAGTTAACTTCGGAAGAGAAATGCGTCTGCCATTGGATTTGCTTACCGGAACACCGCCAGATGCCCCGAAACCAACCGTTGAATACATTGCGGACTTACGGAAACAATTGGACGAGACACATGATCTTGTAAGGGAGCAATGTTTGAAGACCAGCGAAAAGATGAAAACCCGGTACGATCGCGATGCTCGGAAACATGGTTTCAAGGAGGGAGATTCTGTATGGTTGCACAATCCACTGCGGAAGAAAGGGAAGTCTCCGAAGCTACAAGCACGATGGGAAGGCCCTTACACAGTTGTCACGAGGATTAACGACGTGACCTACCGGATCAGACAGGGGGACAGAAGAAAGCCGAAGATCGTGCACGTGGACAGATTGGCACCATTTCATGGATCGAATAATGCTCGGGACGAGCATGACTAAGAGGGGGGCAATGTGACAACCCTGGCGCATCGACTTCGCTACGCCGAAAACAATAAACAATAGGGGCCATAAATATGTCACGCAACAATAGAAACAATAGGAGCGCGGCTCTCTCAAAAGGACGCACGACGCTTCGACCATTACGGCAATAGTCATACGGGCGAGAGTCGGTTGCAAGGAACGTTCTCGAACTTTATTTCGACGCGGGTCCGGACTTCGCGGGAATATTCTCGATTGCCATGAATGGTGCGTGAGTGGTATAAAAAGGGGCGATCGTTCAAGTGCGGACATTCTAGTTTCGGAAGCGGAACCAGGAAGATACCAGCGATACCTACGAGCGATACCAGTGCGAAGTGAAGTGATTTCTACGGGCGATACAGTGTTCGACGAGTGTGTTTACGAGTACAATAAAGTCTTTGTGGTACATTTTGGCATTTTCTCGAACCCCATACTCCTGACACGTAACAATATATACTCGTATAGATTCGTGTGTTTTATGGACAATATACAAGATATGAACATACAACCAAACAAACAATTTAAAAATATATTAATCGTATTGGCGGGGACATGACCCTACCCGCAGATTATTGAAATTTCAGCTTCATTGGGAATCGAACCCGAGACCCGTCAAATGGTTCACTATACAGATCATAAATATTTGAGAAATACTTATTTACGAATACCATAGATTCGACAGATTTTTATTTAAGTATTTGTTTTTTCGTTTGTGTGCACTGATAGGTAGGTATCTGAGATAAAGGTTTGCGCAAGCAAAATAACGGGTTATTCTCAGAATATCAAAGTACTTATGGCATTGTTTTGTTGTTGTTTTTGTATTGAATTTATAGTTCAATGATTTAATGGTTACTTAATTCAAGTTAATTCGTGTGCCTTCATAAAATAAATAACAAAGATAAAATCCTATTACACAGATTTGTGTTGCGTAAAATTTCTTTGTCTACAAAGTCGTTAAACACTGGGAGTACCTATCAGTCCGCCGCCATCATTTCAGATGTCATCAGTAGGATTAAGGGCAAAGTTTTAAAATGCCATTAATAGCGTACTAGAGACTCGGCGAGACTTTGCGAGTACCAAGTTCTGATCATTACTTCTTATTACGCAAACTTATGGTAAGCGTTTGTAAAATTACAAATTTAGATTCCGGAACAATATTATTTGATCTTAATGCGCTTATAAACCGACCTTTTTTAATAACTTGACGGTTTTTTTATTGTCGCAGTTGGATGGTTAAACAATTAGTGGGTGGAAGTTCTCTAGCATACTTGACGTATTGGCTCATTGGTATCGAATACCTTTAAAGTCATTTAGTGGCAAATACCAACAACGCTTTGTTGAAAGAAAGTTGCTGAAATTTTTTTAGCCATCGGATCTCTGTGGAAATACCTAAAACGGTTTGCCTCTATCTAAATAACAAGCACGAAAAATTGAATAAATGCTAATAAAATAGTGTAGATTCAACATGTATCAACAATAGATGGGGTTGCAACATTATAGATCAAAGATCTTCCAGGTTCAATGGCTCGCGTCCACACATTATTGGAACTAACGTATCTTGGCGTGAAGCCAGCCCTCCGTCGGACATGCGACAGGATTCCTGAAGAAAGAGCTCCATTATAAATTGACAGTTGAATTGAACCGCCATAAAATACGGCCTGAGTTCCGATCAAGCATTCCATTGATAACTAGGTCTTGAAAGGGCTTCGGAAGCCTTTGAAATATTCTGAAATTTCATATTAAATTCACAAATGGCTGTACCTTCATATCCAGGAAGTTGACGTAAAGAGGTAAAAATAATTTTATTGTCATACGAATGCAGTATGAAATTACATATTTATCTCCATCTGTATCATTTGTGGTCATAAATAAACTACTTAGACGAAGACGGACGGACGGAAGGTCATAAATAAACTACTTAGAAGTCATTGTTTGGTAGAATTATCGATGTCTGTGTAAACACGGGTATTGAAATTGATTTATTAATAGATAGTATTCAAATGCTCATAACGGGGACAATTAACAGAGGGGAAGTTTTTGGACCAAAGTTGTTGATAGGACTAGTCCCAGCCCCAGGACTAGTCATCTTGCCGCATAATTTTAACATTACCTTTCCCATATAGCTTCTCCCATTTAGAATTATTGTTCCAGTTAGTTTAAGTATGTATTGTGTATAGTTATTATCCTTTTAGCAGAGGGATTTCCAAAAATCTTGTTTTAGTGCTCCCATACACTTCCCAAGGAACATGCATTTTTGCCAAATTCCAACGTCTTGCGTTAAGTTGTTTCGACTGTGCGTTGTATGTCAGATAGTAACAGCAGATAGTGAATTCTGTGATGGTGCAAGTTTAAAATCAGTAGTTACGGAAGTGTTTTATGAATATTATTTATTGATCCTACTAATATTATAAATGCGAAAGTTTGAAAGGATGTATGTGCGTGAGTGAGTGAGTGTGTGTGTGGGTTTATTACTCTTTCACGCGAAAACTACTGAACGGATTTTCATGAAACTTTGCAGTAATATAGCTTAGACATCGGAATAACATAATTTGTTAAAATTTATAGAGATTTTTGAAGAGACTGGTTCCCCGAAGCGAAGCGAGGGCGGATTTACTAGTTGTTGTAATAAAATTGTTGCATCAACCTGTAATGATCCATTTACTATTAGCGGTTGTCTATCCTACTACCAACTGAACCCACTGTTGCTAAGCCCAGACAACCATTAAGGACGTAAGTCACCGAGCTCTTTTATTAATACTTGACTAGATTGTGAAATAATGTAAGAAGATGTCGCAGGTAAAGCAGCGTTCACTATTATTTCCTTAACACGCTGGCATCGCGCCAGCTACCGTGCGCGTCGGTCAACTATGTACAATAGATTGAAAAGTCGGTGTGGCCGAGGCTTAAAATTAAGGAACCTCAACGTATTTGAAGACTACGGTCAGAAATATGGAGAGACACGCACAACACTTTTCAAATGTTAATTAAATATGAAATGCTGTATTTGGGGGTACTATAAATTTGGTATTTTTACACCAGATAGTATGTAGGTACAGATACAGATGAATTAAAATATATAAGTAGTGAAATCTTCCGAGCTACTTTGTTAGCTGTTTGAGAAAAAGGGACGCGATGTACGTAAAGTATACAAGAAGATTACTTAGTACATATACCTACATAAATTGCAATGATAACTGTCGGAGTAGGGAACAAAGAGGAAATATTATGAATTCCAAGATCACATTCTGTTACCTATTCTATGTCCTTCTACATGCGGTCATGGCGTTTATAAAAAATATTGTCGGCGCGGCAATACAGGATTAGTAACGATTGCAAACATTGCGATTTTCGATGTGTGTATGACGTGTACGTAGGTACTAAATTGCTATTGTAAAGACTTACCTTCAAGTGGAGTGGTGTGATAACCGATGATCCTTCATACGATTTAATATCTCCTACTTGTTCTTGTTGGTTCATCTACACTAAATTCATTACACAAACACACACACTTGCACACACTCACACACACGACCTTCGATATTTAGTTATCAAAGTATAACAACGATAGCGAAAGATTTTTAGCTCCACACTAGGACATACACTGAGACCTTCGAACAGCAGTTCGGAGTGATAGCCGAATAGTTTACATAGATCAATAACCTATCCACGCAATAACTATCGTTAAAAAACACGTAAGTATCAAGATCAAAATTCCTACGTCGCCAACCAGCTTTCATATACAGCTGATTTTAAACGGTTAAACGGAACACATTTTTTTATTAAATCCAATCAAAGAATTTCATTACGGAACACAGACATGTCACGGATAATCAAATATGCGAATTCGATATACATATTAAATTTAATCCTCGTATGGAAACACAGTAACGAATGGAAAGTAAAGTTACAAATTAAATTAAATGAGTGCACACTGCCCGTTTGTAATATGACTTCATGATATCATAATGGAATGGAATATGGAAAATATGAAAATTTGCATTTAGGTCGCCTGCAGTAAATCATTGTGGATGCGTCCCGAATATTTATGTTTAATAAAAACGGTAGGTATTTTAAAACGACTTCGAAAATTTCTCAATTCGTTTATATTTTTTATTATTCATAGATTTGTGGGATTTGAGAATTTATGACTATTATTACATTAGAAATGAAGAAAAGATTTATACGACAATATGAAATTAATAGGCAGGATCCGCTGAAGCGATTTGGACGAAATTTGCTGTTGTAAGTAGTTTAAATCCTAGAACAGATATGTTTTACGTATATTTCGACATCCATACGGGCGAAACCACGAACATAAGTAGTGCTACAAAATGAATAATGAAATAACCTGAAATACCAGAGTTAACCTTTGAGACGAAATTTTCTTCGATGCTTTCAGACAAGGAACAATTCAGGTACAAAGAAGGAATTTCAAATTAAACAAAATCCGTGCGAATAGTTTCCTTCCAATATCACTAACGAGACGGAACGGTGGACGGCGGGTTAGTAAGGTTGCGTGTAATTTCCCACGCGCTATTGCATTCCATGTGCCCACACGTGGTTGTAGTAGGTACATTCCTTAAAACCAAGTCCAGAATAAACGGTTAAACCTTTATAATAGCCAAAAAATTCTGCGACGGTAGGTACTAAGTCCCATTTCCACCGCCGTAATAATTGTTTTAACAGCAATTATGACGTGTGATAGAAAGGTGAGGAGCCGGTTACATTATTTAGAGGCTACCATCTCAGATCTCAGTGGCAACAAGAAATCTGTGTCCAAATTAGAATTAGAGTCGTTTTAACAGTTACTAATTTTATTTAACTATTACTTACATTAACTGTCCTCACTGTCCTCACACTTATAAAAAAACTAAACAACTAATATCCTAACAGCACTTGTTAACTGGACTAACCATCCCAGTCCCTAAATTGAGTCCTGTCCTAGGTCGGTCACAGTTATCATAGGCAGCAGCGGAATGGTGGTGATGTATTGTTTGCGTCTTTGCAACAGGTCACCTTTGGTGTCTTTAACAGCATATCAAATCTTTAATCTTCCGAAGAAATGTAATCAAGTCTTTAGTTATTCAATTGAGAACATTAATTCTGTAAGCACATCTTTTGAGGCTTCGAATAAGTAAATACGAGATATAATATGAGAATACGGGGAAATGTCAATACATCTTCACTAATAAATTATCTCACATGTAATTACATTCCGTCAAAATATTTGATCTAAAGCATGTATATTACAGTGGAAACCAGCGATATTATAACCAATGACAGAAAGGCATATGAGTAAGAGAAAGATAAAGAAAGAGAAAAAGATGAAAATTACAACAATTTGCCAAATCAGACTGCCTCAAATTTCATGGATTGATGTCATATTTATTAGATAGATAGATGGATAGAAACATAGATTAACTCTGTTGTTTTTACACTAAAATATACACAGTAAAGAAATAAAATTACATGAAGCACCAAACAATAGGCGGTTTTATCGCTAAATAGCTGTTTCTTCCAGACAATCCATTACAAAATAAGAATTAAATAGGTATAGTGCAATATTTAAAGAGTAGCGGCGTACATAAAGTCAATAGACACAAAGATAAATATTAAAAGACAAATATTAAAATGAAAAATAAAACCTTTATAAACATACCTTTAATACATCAGTGAAAAGCGGGTGAGGTATGAAAGAAATAGGAAAAAGGGAAAGGGAGCGATTGTGGAATAGAAAATAGAGGGACGGATGCAAATGTAGGACCGGTATTAAGATGTGCTTTTTAACCAAAGCTTTAAAAGTATTAAGATTTTGCGTTTTACGAATATGGGAAGGCAAAGAGTATTAGGAATAACGAATATAGGAAGGTAAATAAATAATTGATAAAAAAACTCGCCTGAGCTACAACGGGTTATCACTTGTTAAAACTTGTTCGTAGTTAATCAATTTGTTCCGCGATTAAAATTTTATTTTTTGTATTTTTGAGCATCTTTTAGCTGTGTTTTAAGCACTCCAGAATTATCCATTCTTTCTAGGCCACCCTGTAGTAATAACAAAGGTTAAAATAAAATAAAATAATAATATAATAAAATAAATAAAAATAACAAAACTTATGTTATCGCTGCTGTGACAGTCGCTGGTCTTACCGTTCGCATGCCCACAATTCAATAGATTAGTGTGAAACTTGTATCAGTATCACATATTTCACTGGGCGTAAACCGTGTGACAGACACTTTTCCGTGCAGTCGCTTGCACCCATTGTTTATTGTGTCTCCTGTTGTAAGCCGCTTCGTGTGCTAGATTCGCATTGAAACATTTTACGTGTAAAAAAGTTTCATATTAAGTAATGTAGTAAACTATGTAAGTATCTATTTGTAAGGTATTTATTTATCTGTCTTAGATTACTGTAATAGTTACGCTTACATTTATATAAGCCTTTCCAAATGAGTGTTTTAAAAAATGAAAAAAGAAAATTTTCCTAGTATAGAATTTGTACATCGTAACGTAACCCAGGACTGTCCCACTGTGGGGCGCAAGTTTTCTTGCACAATGTGCGGGGTAGATATATTTTATACCATAGACCTCGATACGTTCGGGCACATTTGCACTGTGCGTATATTACAATCATATTGTATAGAATGTACTATTTTTGCTTCATAATATTATTTTTATCGTTTGGCCGCATGGAGCATGAAATTTTCGGAACAAATCTATTCAAACTCCGTTTTTGTTTTGTTAAAAACTTTTCGCCTAACTCAAGCCAAATGCAAATCATAAAAATAAAAAAATGCCAAATGTAAATCCATTTGCACAATATGCTTAAAACTAAAATATTTACTTTAAAATAATATGTAAAGAGTATTAGATGAAAATGGAAGCAAAACTCGCGCTTGGCTGGCTCGCGAACATTTTGCTGTCATATTTTTAATTAATGTTGCTTTGTACTTACTGGGTTACTGGTACAGATTAACTGGGATCAAAAAGATTTAAATAAAATTATAAGTATTCCGTACTAATATTGTAATGGGAAAGTGTGTCTGTTTGTTTGTCTTTCTTTCTTTGATATAGAATTCATTTGATAAGGAACCCATACAAATATCAAACTTTGCTCCTGACATTATGGCTCATAGAATTGTTTTTGACGTGACAACGTCTTATAAATTGGTTTGCCGGGAGGCACTTCAAGAAACTGCGTTAGTAAGCTCCGCTCACGTTCCTTGGTAACAGTGTACAGAAAATGGTACAGCGCCATCTATGGTTAAGTAGAGTAACTAGTTTGTTACCTCACTTAGTTGTGACTAATGGTTAATGGTCTAACGGTTAGCAGCGCTAGATGGCGGATGGTGTTACAATGTTTTAAATATAATTCTTTGTATACGTTTACCCCATGAAGATACGGGAACGCAGGGTCAACTTCACAAATAACCACAACTGCTTGCAAACCCAAAATAGCAGTTTATTATAAAACCAAAGAAGTCGACACATTGCCCTTTAAAATTTTTCTCTTATATAAACTCCACGTTACACTCGTTAGCGCGTTTCACAAATTGGTACAATGCCATCTTGTTTACAAGTGAGGAACTATTTAACAAAAATAAAACATTAAACTTAAATTGCTTCCGCCTTCACATGACGGTTAGACAGTATAAATAAATGTTTTAAATTGTTACTATTATTTCATCCTTCTTCCTACTATACGAATGAATATTCACATTAAAATTATTTTACCACTTAAAGTCGTTGTCACGTAAAACTTTCGCCCGTATACCGACGTTACAGGCAACCAATTTTTTTTTCCACATTTATATTATTTAAAATTCTAAATCCTTAAGAGTGTTTGATTATCCTTCTTTCACGTCGCAACGGAGCGTTGTTTTGATAGAAAAATAATATATTATATAGATGTTAAAAACACTACACTTTTACACGACCGCTACGTAAGAATACATGGACAGGGTCCACCAGGTATTCACCGGTAAACTTCTATTGATGTAGTTTATAGCTCCGGTAAGACCCGTGTACGTATTTTCACTTTGTCTGCACGTTTGCTTTGCACGTGTGTGTATCTACACTTTGTCTTAAGTCAGTGTTACCACTGGTTCCTCATTACTATTACGTATTTATTTTTGCACTATAAAGTGTCGTGTTATCAGTTATCGTTATGCTATTCGACGACCCGAAAGGCTCAATTGCTAACACGTCGGATCGCTGTTCCGAGGGTTCTGGGTTTGATTCCCATTGAGGCGGAAATTTGAATAATGAGCTTAAATTTACGTTTTCGGTTTGGGTGTGTCCTTGTCTTGTGTGTTGTCCATGGCACCCACGACACAGGGTATCCTAATGTAAGGCTATGAGTGTTTAGGTATAGTTATTTATTTATTATAACTATTTTCTCAAATTCTTTAAATGTCGACAAAATGTGAACAAAAATAAGTTGAACCTATTCTTTAAAAGCGTTAAGTGCAGAAACACACACTCGTCGTTCTGTCGCTAGACGTAGGTACTTCTAAACAGATTTTAGTTGTGGCTTTATTTTATAGTTCTAGGTCTAGCTTTATGGAGGTTGTAACCATTTGACCGCTAGTGACAGAAATTTATTGAGCGATTCGGTCCTTCAAATAGTAGATAGAGGCGTGGGTCCCGGTTTCGAAAGGCATAAAAAACTGACAGATGGAGTGGTACTAAGCCCTACTGCAATGGAGCAGCGTGGTGGAGTATGCTCTAGGCTCAATGGGTCAGTAATAAGTTGAAAACACCCATGTCTCGCATCATTACCATGACCATAAGCAAAATCTCCGAAATGGAACCAATATTTGGCTATTTCCGTAGTGATGAGTATTACCAGCGGCAACTTATATATAAGTTGAACGGTAGTTCTCATTGACTTGTCGACGCAGCCTCTAGCCGTTCACGTAGTACAAGTTTCACGGAAGTTGTAAGACTGTCTAAACAGAGACTACGTTTAACCGATATTAAATGTATTGGATTCATAACAGGAACTTAAGGAACATGGATGACTATTATAAGTGGGAAAGCTAACTGCATGGTTGCGAGTAGCAAACATTGGGTTATATCGCGGGTTGTGTAAAAGAAGAGATAAAAATTGACCTGAATTATCATAAAGAAATTAATGAATTTGCGATTAAGTCCTAACAGGAGTAGGTTTTTACTAAATAAGTCCTTTTGCGGATTTTAGAGCTTTTAGAACTATAGATAATTATAGCGAATAGGTCCAATGTCGACTAACCCTAACAGGATTGTGCTCAGAGACAATACGACAACGTTTGAATAAATTCTCAATATTTATTTTCACTCGCATGCAATAAGTGCAATTTGAAGTGCAAGTTCCTATTATTTTAAATTGTCGTTTCTTAATAAGCCTTTGTGTAATTGTGTACGTATTAATTCTTCCATGCTATAATATTAGAACTACTTTCTGTGACTCTACGGACTGGAAATTTTAATTTAATGGTTTACTGATTTATTTATGCATACAATGATTTAATTTGTGCCGAGTTTGTAATTATATCCTTTGTACAAGACCCTATATGAGAATCGTAATAAGCAGCGACAGATATAATGTGTTCTTTTGATGCTAATACATGTGCTAATATTAATAAATGTTAGTTAGTCACAGAGCAAAATAAAATTTTCGTTATGATATTCGTGTAGTGAAGTTTTAATATCTCTGTCGAGCGTACGAAATGACATCGCTTTTAAAATAAAATATTCCATGTTTCCTTTTTTGTTTTCTTTTTGCGTTGTCACGAACAAACGCCTAGTTCAATTTATTTTATATGAATGTACATCCTTTGAACTGTTGAGCACGTCGAATGTATTTTGCACCTGTCACGTAGGAAATATCCCTGAGGTCAATGAAATCCTTCAGTACGTGTAATAAGATACGACTTTTTCAAAAGATTACAATCTTTTTATAAAAAATAACTAACTTCAAAATCTATTAGTAGAGATAACTCAAAAATTATTCGTCACATGTCGCACACTTATATGGGAATAGATATGAAGCACTTTCTTTCGGATACGAAAAGAATTGTCGAATTGGTTCACCTAGTGCAAAGTTATGAGTTAAAGACAAAGAAATATGTATATGTACGGTTGCATTGAGAACCTCCTCCTGTTGTTGAAGTCGGTAAACAAACAAAAACATTAATAAATAAATGAAAAGATAAACACACAAAGCTAAAGAAAAAAAATTAAAAAAGTAAATTATTAAAATACTATTTGTAGTGGTCATGCCCGGATAGACAATAGATAAACAAAAACAAAAAAAAAATATATTTAAAAACCCAAGTCGATATTTGAGTGTCCTCTAATGAAAGTTTAAAAAATATTTAATTCATGACAAATATACCTTTGTACGTCTATGGGAGTTGTTGTTATAGTTCAAGAATTTAACATGTTTTAGCTCCGAAAGTCTTCAACTAAACAATAAACAATCCCTTTGAATAGTTTATGAGCCATCTACAAACAATCTGGAAAGTGCGGACAGGTGATCCCTGCAAGATATCATTGTAACATTTACATACTTCACTTATACTTGACATTACTTCAAAGTTTTGCTCATGGTATCCAACAGTCCATAAACTATTCATAATATTCCCAACAATTTCAACATTCAACAACTGTATCAGAGTTTATGAAAGTCGCAAAATTGAGGGAAAAGTTATTCGTTATTTAATTAATGGTTAACCTTTCATAAAATATTTCTACAGTTGGGAGCATAATCTGTTGGCTGTATACATGTGTTTGCGTCATGGCTTCCACGGTCAGAACTTTGCTAATGCTACGTCAAAAGTGACCAACGGTATAATTTTGCTACAAACATTTAGTTTAACTGTTTCAGCGAAACTGTACAATTTTCAGTTTTCCGTAGTAACGTAAACATTTAACTGAACGTTCCAAGTACAGTTGGAGGTATAAAATAGAATATAAACGATAAGTGTTATTAATGATAACTTGTAATATTGTTGTAATGACCGTTTATGGTAATAATGGTCACAAATAAAACAATTTTTTACATGCTCGTTACGACCACAAGAAAAGCAAAATAAATAAATAATGTAAAATGTTATTTTACACCTTTCCATTTAGAAAAAGATATCCTAAGTACTCATTTGACCTATTTTAAATGCGTCTTGATAACGTAGGGTATTTAGAACTAAGAAAAGTGTTTATTATCATTATTTATTAAGAGCGCTAAATATGTTTCAGGCTTTATAATACAGTATTAAAATTAGGTGGTAAGATATAGGTACATACAATAATGGTGAGGTAATTGCATCTCTGCACCTGCCTTCAAGGCTTATAGCCAAAACGCTTTGAGGTTACAGTTTCAAGAAACGGGGTGCTACACGAAAATACTTTTCTTAAGAGCATTTTAATGCTCTTATCACAATTATCATTCAAATGAGTACTCATAATTATAAATTGTTTTCCCGATATTACGACCCAGTTGCATGGATTATGGTCACGGCCGGCCGTCACAGTGGCTATGAACCTTGTGCATCGGTCACAGTTATCATGGACGGCAGCGGAAGTATGGAGCTGCGTTTCCGGTTGGTGCTTTGATTGCATGAATATCGGTAAATCAATTCAAAATTTTGAGTACCTGTTTGCATTTAAAATATTTAGTGTCCGTGATGACAAGTTTAAGATCACCCGGAAACGTGTTTCTATTATTATAATTACCTTTACGCAAAGATAATAATTTCAGAAGAAATATAATCCACTTATAAACAAATAGTTAAATAATACTAATGGTGAAATCCTCATTTATAGAAACAAGCAGGCTGGGGAATCTCTGTTTTGTAGTTTTTAATTTAAAATTAGAAACCAACACAATAAAATAGGTCGAAGTAGATGACTGTACAGTATTAGTCGACTGAAACTATCGAACTTCATAGCCGCGAGGGCTAAGGAAGTGGAAATTGAAAAGTCGGGAGGGATTGAAAGAGTAGCTTTCATTGTAAGTTTTAAATGGACTTCAAGAATGGACTTATTCCGGTCCACCTTTATATATTTAAAAATATCCGTGTTATATTGTCCGTTTACACCATGTCACAATAACTATGTCGTAGTAATAGTTAAGTGATTTGAACTTGGGTATAAAGCATGTACTACATAACTTTCAGAGCCCCAGCACATGGCGTATTCTGAAACGCGCTGATGACGCACGTTCAACGCGATACACACGCGCTTCATACGCGAAACCAACTTCGAAATGAAATCTATTTACACTCCATTTTAGACTTGATAGAATGCGATAAGAATTTGTGGAATCCCAGCGAAGTGTCTACGAGGCGGAAAATCGTTAAATTACCTTAACCCGTAAAAACTATTTTGCTGTTGTTGCTAATAACAACAACAGTCATAAGACTATTGGTTTTGTGTATATGAGCAACAATACGCCGCAATAGGTTCTTGCTGAGGGTTAAGATATTAAGATTACCAGGGTACCAGAACACCTATGGTTCTTCATAGTTAACCCTTTCTCCCTCTTTCCCTAACAACCAAAAAAGGACATAAACATATTGAATACTCCACTTGCATTACTCAATAGAACAAAGTAGGGATGCAGGCGTCAGTAAAAGATTGCAGCGGGGGCAAGCGGAGCGAACAATGGATTGCTGCGGGCGTTGAGCTGTGGGATTGATTCAGGACAACAAAATACATAGAACGTGGCGTTAAACGTTAACTTTAAAGATTTTAAAGAAAGTTCTAAAACGGTACAGAAGTGCTTGTCTTAGCCCCGTAACACAAAATGATATCATATCATGAGTCAACTCGATATTATGTAATTTATAGTTATGTTATGTATGCTTTGTGATTTTATGTACGCTTTGATGTATGTTTATCAATATAAGGGTTAAGTTTATATTTGTGTAGTCAAAATAGTGCGTAAACACATGGTCAGTGCTATTTCGGAAACGATAGTAGATTTATGGCTAATAGGATTCGCTAATGTACATATTGGTTAGCAAAGTAAACCGACTTCAATGTTACATAATTATTGTACTTTTATGTAAATACTATTTGATGTCCATGATTTTGTTTATACTCATACAATTTTTTGAATCTTTAGGGTATAAATTTGAAAGCAAGGTCTGTAATTAAATCATGATTTAAATTGTTGGCAATAAAATGCCAACAATTTATTGTTCAATAAAATCGTAGGAAATGTATCTTTTACTTCAACAAACTCACAGGAAATTAAAGCGTGTTATAAGTGTAAAATCAATCAAATAAAATTATTAAGAATCAAAATTAAATACTTTACTAATAAAATTTCATGCTTTTTTATAATTTCGTTTTAACTGAAAGCGATTGTGTCATACCTCAATACAATATTGCAGCGCTTCTTGAATATAAACCATTTCATACCATAAGATTTTGTTCAAAGCCAAGGATATACCTGGAAGATCCAGGATCATAAAGGAGGGTCTTAAGAAAGTATTGCGAGGCGTTGCAAAAAAGGCTAACGCGAGCGACACTACGCGATAACACGTGTGAACGAACGTTACAAAAATATATGAAAGAACACGGATCTCTTTTAAGATTAACTTATCATATTCTTGATAAATCTGGCTTGTTATTATTAATCTTAACCATGATAAGGTAACCAGTATTTCTTAAATCTTTTCCGTTGCTGAGTGACTGACAGACAGACTACGCACATTCGAAACTACTGAACGCATTAAGTTATGTGGGATGTATGCTCCTTGGAGAGTGTAGGGTAATACTTATTGTAAGGCTCAAAGAATATTTTTGAAAAGTCCACCTCCAAAGGGATAAAAAGGGATTAATATGAAATAAAAATCCCAGGCGGCTGAGGCCGCGAAGAGCCAGCTAGTTATATTACAATTCTTTTAGGTATATTACAATTTATTAGGTATATTACAATATAATACAATTCTTTTAGGTAAGTATTTAAATCAATTCAAATACAATTTTATTCTCAAATTATTGCCCATTTTAAATTTAATCTAGTGAGATAAGGCTACCTTAACTCCAAAGTGGCTTGAAAGACATGATTATTCATTTTATTTTTATTTATAAGTAATGTAAGCACTAAGTAAAACATAGTAAGGTAGTGGTAGAATATTTTATCTGCTGACTAACTCCTGATTCCTGTTACCTACCGTGTAATCATTATCTAAATATTTATATTATTTCGATGCCATTTTCGGAGAGCTAAAAAATATTGCAGTCCTCTGTTTCGTTTCTTGGGGCATGCAACGCACCGATTAGGTAACCCGAGGGACACGAAACTCTTAGGCACTTCTCACACTACGCTATTTATTAGCTACGCGACAGCAACGCAATCCAAAATTCACTGTATCTAACATTCGCTGTAATCACTGACAGGATACGCATCGAAGACGCGTCGCTTTCATACATTGATAAGATCCGAGTCGCTTGCAAATAGCGTTGTGTGAGAAGTGCCTTAAAGCGAATTGCTCCGCACGCGTCGTCATCGAGCGTTAAAAACAAATGGAAGTTATATGTTCACGAAATTACGCTGCAATTTGTACCGATACCATTTGCTTTTGTATGCGAATTAACATTGACTTTCACATGACCGCTGTTACGTTTGAAAGCCTCGAGTGTGATTAATACTACGTGTATGGTGATTGATCACTTACCACCAGTCGGCTCGTCTGCTCATTTGCCGGCTATTTGAATGAAAAAATGGATTGCAGGATTCACGAGCATTGAAGTTAAATTTATATCGTTCTGTTAAGATGTATTGCAGTGAATTAATTTAATCTCTACTTTTAGAGAGCGTTCTAATTTTCTTTTTAAACGAATTAAAAAAGATGAGGCTGTTAATTCGACGGTATTTTTTTACCTCATAACTTTTTATTGCGTGATCCGACAGAGACTGCCATCTGGCATTAAGTGCGCCCATTGTACTCTTTAGTGTTAAGGTTGGTGCAATAGAGAATTTAAAAAAAGTTATCTCTAAAAACCCCAAGAATAAATGATTCTCGAAGTTCAGGCAACCAATATCACTTTAAATACTTTATCTTAAAATAGCAAACAGTAAATGCCTGCTAAAACACTAGCTTCTAGTTTAGCGGAGTCAAGAAATGTGTAACCCACTGACCTCAAGTGGATTCCCTCTGGACACCCCTATTTATAGCAGAGGTCGCAAGCTGCAACCATGGCCATTAGTGTTGTGCTGCCAAACATAATAATAAATGATGGAATAAATAATTTATTTGCTGTAGTTGTGATTTCAAAAGATTGAAGTACAAAATTATTCTTTTACTATTTTTTCAAAATAATTGTGTGCAAATTACAGAATAATAGTTGGTATGCATTCATTCATTTATTTACGAATGCTTGCTACATTACATTACGTTCTATCATAGTGTACACACATTGAATGACAGAAAATTTGGAAAAGAGTTGATAAACGCAATAATTAAAAAAGTATGCTATACATATAACATTATGCATATAATTGTAATAAATAAATAAGATCAATCATCAAATTAAGCCAAATAGTACTGACTTGTATATTGATAATAAAAAATATGTTTTGAGTACTTTAGGAACTTTACAACATAGGAGAGACGATTTCTTCGCACTTGAAATCCGATATACTTAAAAGATAAAGGGGATACAAAAGACAGTCTTCTACTTACAAAGATATCAGTATTGTGCTCGCCAAATACAAAGTAAATAATGAGAATATAATACACTTGCCAGGTACGGCAAGACTTGTAGTATTTAGTTTCGTGTTCCGCATTAAGATCGCAGCGAGATTCTGCAGCAATTTGCCAAGTTCTTAACTAAGCAAGTTTGTAACGCCCAAACATTTCGTTATTGTGTTGTTTTATGCGAAGTCGGGATCAAAACAAGTTTGAACTGTGGTTTTACTGCACTTGTGATTAGGTTAAAGTAATAATAAATAACGTTACACACTCATAGCCCTATACTAGGATATGGAAACACACAATAGGTACAAGGACACTCACTAAGAGAAATTGGGAATTTAAACTCATCATTCAAATTTTCGCCTCGCTACGAATCGAACCCTTGGAACTGCGATCCGGCATGTTAACCATTGCGTACCTAAGTGATCACCGTAGCCCAAGGACATTGGCAACACTAGGGACGTCACAAGCGTTTTTTCGGCCGAACAAGATAGCACTGTGGGTATACCGATGGATGTGATAATGATTATATTACTTTAAAAAATTAATCCCTAAACCATTCGTATAAATGATCTATCTTAAAAATGACATATATTTTTATAGATTTTGCTTCAAAATAAACACTTTAAAACGTGAAAATCAACCCTAAAATAATAAATCATAGTTCACAAATCCAACTAACTACTCTTTCGTCGCGATTGACTTTTACTCTCAATCGTTCTGATACTCCAACCGCGAGTGATATCAGATCTGTTAATTGAAAACTCATCAATGAGACTGGCGGTTCGATTAGTTAGTCAATTCACGTGTTATTAGATTGGAATGTGCCGTTTTAATTTTTCTGTTAGAACGTTTGTGCATAACGAGCCAACATAGTAGGTATATATTTTATAGTATGGCGCAATAGTTACCATACCGGACTGTTGTACAAATGTTCCTGTATTCTATTCCCACCGAGGCGGAAATTAACCGGAAAATTAAGCGGAAATTGAGCTTAGAATAATTATATTTATTTATTTATTTATTCACGCTTTATTGACCTTAAAACTAGAGTACAATGGGCGGACTTAATGCCTAATGGCATTCTCCTCCAGTCAACCCTGGGCGATATGTAGAGGTTGCGGTAGGTGCTGCTACTCATATATAATTATAGTTAACAGAATAAACCTACTTGAATCTAAACAAAATATACAATATAGTACCTACATAATACATATAAATTTTACATAAAATATAATATACATACATATTATAAATAAATAAATAAATTATACATATATATATATATATATATATATATACCGGCATACAATGCATACATACTTAATAATACTAGACGGTCAATCAGTTCCTAAGGTGTGAAAGGAAATACTCGCGGATTTGTTTCTTGAATATCCACAGAGTTGGGGCCTTCCGGATCTTTACAGGTAGAGCATTCCAGAGCAGAATTGCCTGACTAGAAAATGAGTGGAAGAAAAAACCAGTGTTAGCTGGTGGAAGATGAAGTTTTAAATTTGACGAAGAACGGAGAACTTTGTCGTGAGTGTCACAGACATACTGAAATTTTTCCTTTAGGTACGGCGGAGAAGATGCATTATTCAGAATAGAATAAAGCAAAGAGAGAATTCTGGAATTACGTCTCTCACGAATAGGCAGCCATTTGAGCTGGCGACGATACTCAGATATATGATCATACTTACGCAGACCGAAGATGTATCGGATACAATTATTTTGAAGACGTTCCAGCTTATTGAGAAGTTCTTCGCTGAGATCTGGGTAACACACATCACCGTAGTCAATGATGGGGAGCACAAGAGATTGCATGAGCATAAGCTTGGTCTTGAAAGATAAAAAGTTTTTCAATCTATAAAGTGAATGCATTGTAGCATTCACTTTTTTACTAATAGAATTGACTTGTGGTCGCCACGTGAGTGTGTTATCTATTATCAAACCTAGGTTTGTAACAGACTGGCTTAAGGGGATAACATCGTCATTATATAAAACAGGGGGTAGTGAGAGGAATTATAGTATAGAATGACAGTACCTCGGTCTAAAATGAAGCACTAACCGATTTTTTTTAATACAAGATACTATGAAATATTGGAAGCAACCTTTAAAAAGTGATGTTATTACATTTCTTTTGTTTTTCGGAAGTGTTGTGAAAAAATTTAACAGGACAAATCGTCATAATTATTTTTTTTTGCAAGACATGTTCGGCGTACATTGACATTGAATACTAGGGAGCGGAACGGTGTTTGGTTTGGAGCTATTAATGGCTCCAATGAAGGTGCTACAAAATGGCCACGCTGACTTGTTTTCTATACAATAATTATTCTAAGCCCTTGGGCTAGATTGTATCTGGACTGTGACATAGGCGTAGGATGCTTTACTCCCGGTGATACGTTCCCTTGGATTTAATGGATATTTTTTACATTATATAAGTTAATGCTTGACTTTAATCCCGCTTGATGGAAAGCAGGGATATAGTCATGGTAAAGCGCCTTAACTTAGCTTTTTTGAAGACACTTTCATTGTAATCGGACAGACATACCGCCACAGGAAATCTCTTCCAGCCTCTCAAACAGGTGAAGCTGCCGGCACTAACCAGTATTTTGTACATACCACGAGAAGTATTATAAAATTGGATTTTTGATCAATCAGAATTCAGATCCACAAATAGATCAAACTAAGTTTGAACAGAACGGGTTAAAGAGCGAAGTGCTTTTCAGTGTAGCCGCCGTCCGGCCCGGCAACCTGACCTAATTATATTACTCACTGTTTACCTTTGATGGTCTAATGTCTAGATGGAACATCGAATCCGCGCAAACGTGTCAACTGTTGGCCACAATTTTTATATCATTGTATGATTGATCACGCACACACATAGACAATAGACGAACGTGTAAAACACCGCCTGCACGCAAATATATTATAATCGATAATGTTGCCTTGTTTTTTTTGTTTTCATTGTAGGGCGACGCTCAATCTAGACATTAGATCATCAAAGCTGTTTACGTACTGAGATAATACAAGTTTGGACCTTTAATTGGTCGCATAGAATAGTATCAGAAATAGTCAACGTTGAGCAATTGAATTTTATATAGGGCTAAGAATGCTTGTCAAGCCGGATTGGGACAGGATTACGATTGTAAAATATTGTAATGTAAAACGTTCGTTACTGAATATTTTTGCTGTCCCTTAGGTTTTTCTATTAAAATATCTGTGGAGATATTCTTTACCTTTTTTAATTTTGGATACATCAACTACATGAATAGTATTGGATACTAAATAAATCACTGTTTATAAATAAGTAGGAGTAACGCCCTCGCTCTAGTGGTAAGAAAGAAACATTGGACTTGACTTTACTGGCATGATAAAGTAATATATGAAGAAGAAGTTCGAAAACTAACCACTCATTCCCCTCACAAAAATAAATAAAAATAATTACGTATTTGGAACTTTTTCAAATATAACGTGAACACGACTCCGTACAGTGAAATGTTTGCTAAGCCGAGGAACAAAGGTCGCGTCAAACATTCAAACATTTAGCTTTGTCGTCGGACGCGAGATAACTTTTTTGAAAAAGGAATAACAAAATACAAAGTGCGCTAAGGGTAGTCGGAAAAAGTAGCGTACCTACGTTTTGCGTCACCGTACAGTTTTGTGGAAAAACGTTAAATTAAGTCATTGAACCTTATAAGTTATCAATGAAATATAAATAAGTATTATGTTGAACAAATTGGAGTAGGTTAGTGTTAAAATTTAGTTTTAGTTGGAATATTGGATTATCAATCGACAAACGTCAGACAAACTTAATAATATTTTTATTGTTTTGTTTTAATTATTAAACATTTATTAAATTTGATGGACTAATTACAATAATTTATAAGTTGCTTAATGCTAAAAGGAAAAGGGGTAAGTTTAAAAACGGCAAAGTTTAAGTATTTATGTAAATGTATACAGTGAATGTTTGTCACTATCCAAATATCGTAGAATATCAATGAATCTAAAATAAATATTTAAAGTCGATACTGAATGCAGGTCGCGTTCCATATTTAACTAGAAATGAAGCCATTGAATATATTCAAAGGCTATACGATATATCGTAGGTATTAAATCAACATGCCGGCAAATTCCCGAAAAATACCAAAGTATAATTCTAAGCTTGTCTAACAGCAACGCATAAGAATTTATAATACAAGTAATGATGGAAATAGCATTATTTATAATATTATAAATAATGCTAATGTTTTACCTATTACTTTTTGACGACCTGAATGGTGAAATTGTTAACAGGCTGGATCGTTCCAAGGGTTCCGAGGCTTCTGGGTTCGATTCCTAGTGAGACGGAAATTTGAATGATGAGTTTAAATTTCCGTTTTCGGTCTCGGTGTGTATCCTTGTCATTAGTGTTGTCCACGGCACCCACGATACGGGAAAATCCTATTGTGGTGCTGTGAGTGTGTAGCGTTATTCATTTATTTATTTTATAGAGATCAAGATTATGTTTTATAAAATTGAACCAGAATCACAACTCTTAACAATGCCTTGTTTACTATCAGTAATACCTACCGTATCCTGGTCTTATGTGCTTAATCTTTTCCCTATCATGAAATATAAATAATTATCAAGGATTCGATCGAGATCCAATATAATTCAGTTGAACGAATTAGTTCTTGACGTAAATTAGCCATTGAGTCCGATTTTAAGTGCTTCCAATGTCGTCGATCTTCGGGCGACTATCACTGAATCATTCATTGAGTATGCAGGCCTGAATAGACGCAAAGAACCCTTGGGATAATTGGAATAGGGTCTTAAGGATTTTATTGAAAATTGGGGTCCTTAGAAACAAATGTAGCCAAGTTAAAAAATTGGAGCTTGTATAATTTTGATACTTAACTAGTGTTATTACTTATACCTAATAAAACCTGAGACATATCGAAAAAAAATTAAGTCCGCACACAAATTATGGAGAAACCGCTGGTCCTCTTCTTTTAATAACACGTATAATAATTTATGTTCTCAATAATACATGTTTCATGACACAATGTCACTATATGTATATACATACTACTTGTATGTATAAAGTGGCGCAATTTAATAGCAAAATATGGCAGCTAACTTGCCTATTACAGTCCGGCTAAAACGCTTCGACTAAGCTGCGCTACGAATCGTTATTTGTACGAACAATTCAAATCGCTCCCAAAGCCCAGTTAAAATCATTATGTACGTTCGTTGAATATGTAGAAACCAAATGGAAAATACGCGTCAAGCTACACTCTTTACCTAATTGGGATCGAGAGATCGCCTCGCACCCAATTCAAATTATGACGAGGAGTTTTTTAGAATCCTGCATAATCAGAAATCAGTGAATACACCTTAGAGAAAAAACCGCTTTTGAGTGCGTTCATTCTTTCGAAGCAAGGGAATCGAATTATGTAAAACCATGACCTTTGTAATTTTCTTCAAAGAAAACATTAATTTAAGAAAAATATTTTAACATAATGTTAGACCATAATATAAAAATCTCATACTCAAGCGATGACTGAACTTATTGCCTACATTTCATTTACGAGTAGGAGCATAACCTTAATGACGTGTATATAATCAAAGACCTTAATATAGAATTCACTTGTAGATGTTACTTGTGTGTAATAAACTTTAGATTCATATGCTTCAGTAACAGCGTTTTAAACACAACGAATTATTATTTACTAGCTAGATGTGCGTCTCTCTTTTCAATAAGTCGTACGATAGGTCAATTCGTCTTCTCTCCGCCATTTACCTCGAGCACATATTCAGCTATTGATTGATCTGTGAAAGTGAGCATAGATAGCGTATCTTTGTTACCTGGTGTACCTTCCCGTATTGTTGGTAGTACGTTGGAGATACGGCCCATATTTAGAGATTACGTCGTTCTGCTGAATATAAAGTGGGTCTCGCACATATTTCGAATATATCACTGACGCTGTCAATATTCCGCCGTTCTTTTAATGTAATAGGGGTTCCGTGTCTATGGTATAAATAAAAAGTCCTCGAACGCGGTCGTATAAGTAACTGCAATCATAAGATTTATATTCTAAGGCTTCTAAGGCTTCACCTGGCAGGGTGAAAATATCGATGTAAGTTGTATGAGTTTGAAAAATTGCAATTTGATTCATGACTTTTCGTTCGTAAACATCTAAAGCGCACTTAAGATTTGTTTTGCTACTAGGAATAAATACCTCTAGTTTTCAAAAGTTTCATAAATTCTTGCTTCAGTGAGCAAGCATCACGAGTGAACCTTAAAGTTTTTCATATTCATACTATTTTCAAATGTAGGTATGTGAAGACCGTAAATCCGCACTTGGCCATCGTATTGGTCAATAGCCCGTAAGTATTACTCACACTGTGGAAAGGGACCCGTGCCTAGCATTGGGACAATTATGGGTTCAGAGGACAGACGATTGATAAGGTAGATACTAGACATTTTTTTTCTGTGATAAAAACCTGCATAGTTGTCGTTATACCTACTTCTTTTAGGTACGTTTCACTTTCTGTATTAAACTTAGTTATTACTTATTAGTTAAACAAATTACTTACGCTCTAATTTATTTACGGTCATTATCCATACATTAATATTAACACATATCAATAAAATTAAAGACACTTCAAATCGTCTGTGATTTCAAAATAATAGTGTTTTTTTAAGGAAACCGAAATGCAAACAAATGATAATTTTTTTTGTCTATTTTTTGTCCGGGCTAATTTCCGGAACGACTGAAATGATTTTTATGGGACTTTCATTGAAAGATGGAGGAGGTTGTGGAGCAACGTAAAGGCTATACCGGATTATACATTTTTATTCCGGAATTGACACGAGATCGGGACAAACGCAGGAGTAACCCCCGGAAAAAACACTTTAACACACTAGACACATAATGAACGCTACAAAATACAATACAGGCAGTGTGCTACACTAGGAGAGACAGATGCCGTGTCAGCTAAGATTGATCCTTTTATGACAGGTAGATTTACTTTAAAATATAAAAATTATGTTCAGGAAGCATCTCAGACTTGGCCATTCTTTTTTACGTGCAGAAGGCATTTGCTTGAATGTTGCTAAGTATATCGGGTCTTTACGCCAAGGCCGCAATTTGCGCTTTACGATGGAACCGCGACAATGCATTATTACGCCCTGAATGCTGTAAAGAGGACAAATGAGACATTGTTAATATTAAAAAGCTTTTTGTGTCGACGAATATTATTTGAAGCTGCTTCTAAGGGCAATGGAACGGGATTTTATTAGCGGAAGGGTCGGACTAATATCATTTGACTTGGTTCCGTATTGTGTCGCGTCGGTTGGAAGTGTGGGCTTAAGAATTTGTTAAAAGATTATTAAATAAATTTGTTATAACTAAATGTATCACTTTATGCGTGCCCTCGCTTTTTACGTAAGTACATATTATTATATAACGCGGCTTACCTCAAGTATTGTTTTGTTGTGTTGGGTCGCCCGACTAGTTTCGAACCGATTTCAAGGTTCGTTTTCAGGAGGCACCGGCGATGATAGCTCGCTTGTGACTAGTCGGGCAAATCCGACAAAACAATACGTGAGGTAAGTACGTTATATAGGTACGTAAAATGGATTCAAATACTCACGAATCATTCAGTATTAAATGCTATCCAAATTTTGAAACATTTTTGATTAATGCTCTTCTTAATAAACGGACTATTCGCAAAAATATTTTTTTAAGTCAAGCAAGTAGTTCCTGATATACACAGCTCTTTACACAAACAAAGAAATTCTTCACCTTCATAATATTAGATAAGTGTACCTAGATATAAATAACGGCAAAAAAACTGACAAAATAGTTAACATGACTTGATTAAATAAGTGATTAAATTTTTGAATATGACTGTGTTATTGTTCAATTTTATCCGACTGTAGTAAAATTAATATTAGTTTTCAGTAAAGAACAAACGGCAACGTAGGAATGTAATGTGCGTTAACAATTTTTGAATCTTTCACCGTGTATATAATCAAAGTCTTTCGCTTTGAATTTTTGAGATTATTTTCTGTCATTTTCATTTGTGAATGAAAGCGTCATCATGTTCACCGAAGTAAAGCAATTGTGAATTAGGTACTTGATAATATGAGCATCAATTGTAGCGATTTAGGTAACCCTTCCCGATTATTATATAAATACCTAAAAAAAACCTGGGAACGACGAGCTGAATGGGTAATGGTTAAAATGCCAGATCACTGTCCCTGGGTTCGATTCGATCCCAGCGAGGCGGACATTTGAATGATGAGAAAAAATTTCCGTTCTCGGTCTGTGTGTGTCCTTGTCTTGTGTGTTGTCCATGGCACCCGCAATACAAGGAGTCCTAGTGTGCGGGCTATGAGTGTGTAACGATTAAAAAACCTGTTTTATTTCTTCAGTAATTATTATTTTAATTATTATAATATATGTATTATGTATATATGTAATATGTAATTACCTTATGAGGTAATCACACAAAAGGCGGACTAAATACTAAAAGAATCTGCCAGACATCCTTAGAACACTGGGAGAATAGGCAACTTAAATGAAGAGCGTTGAAAAGAAGAATTTCTAATATAGAATTTATTATCCAATATTTTGACGTTGGCTCCTTGTTATAATTTTATTGGGCGCTGTTGATAGTTCACTTATGAAGCTAGGTGCATTAATCATCCGACGAATCACTTTCTGAATAATAAATAGCTCACGAGCATCATTATAAAATATAAAAACAATTTTGATATTGCGTCATACGAGGAAATTTGATACGTTTAATATTTATGTTTTCTATTTTGTTTCAGTATGTTTTAATGTGGTTTGTTTTTAACAACATGATTAGGCGATTGTTAACCAAATAAAAGTAGATTAATTTGGCATATAATATGGAGTGATATCATTTTAAATTGTAACTGAACTTATATGTAATATTTTGCAGAATATTCTGTTGCGGTTTACACTGATGTATTTTTGTTGCAATACAATTTTCTACATAGTATGTTTAAAATAAATCTATGGTTTCTTAATAATTTATTGCGAAAGCAGACAACAGTACAAACGGTACCTGATGGTAAGTTATCAAAGTCACCCATAGTCATTAGCAAAATAACAGAGGCGTCACCAATGCGTTGCCAGTCAAGAAAGAAGCCATGGACCTTATTCTTTAAGGACCCTATGTACGTCTGTTATTTACTTCGTTTAATTCAAAGCACGTATATAATTCTTTATTTATTCGAAAGTTGGTGCTTGTCCTCGTATATAACTGTAAGTGTCACGTGACGGGTAGCTAAACTTAACGTTTTTTTAGATGGTTACTTCTTTATAAAAGTTAAATTATGTTATATAAAATAGCCTGTCCACTTACCGAGATTGAAGAAACTCAGTGTAACATAGCTGCACCCCCCGCCTCACCTGTTTCGAACGCGCACATTAATCACCGGCCGTCACTCGTCGTAAATCATAAACCGAGAGCACGTCGTGATTTTAAAAGTACTCCCCTATGCATTCCGAGCATTTTTCAATATTGCAGGTACTCTGTTTTGAATCGTTTTCTCACTTTTTAGAAAATGGTCTGGGAAACCATGCTTCGTTTTGTTGCGGTCTTAGTACTCGCCTTTAATATTTTTTATTTTATTTATGTACAAAATGTTTTTTTTTAGCCATTTACTGTCGCTTTTTCGTTTCATCCACTTTCAAATCACGGAGATACTAAAGAAGTTTTCATTTCAAAAGATAAAGTATCTGCTAATACTTTGCTAAAGCTAAGCGAGTCTTAGAGTATTAGTCACAAGTTGGTCCTCAAAAAACTAGGATTAAAGCTACACAACGTTTACCCACGCGAGTACCGAGCTGCGTACGTGTGTAATATCCATAACTCCATCGAATGAAAGTTCGTTAGCTGCAAAGAGCTTTTTGCCGTTCTTTGAAACACGGAGATTGGATAGACTGCGCTGATTATCTCTTTGTACATCTGTGAAGCTAACATGCTGTGCTTAAATGAAAATGAAACACGGAAGCTGAAATAACATTTTGGTTTACATTCGGGTTAAATTATGTCCAGGAAATGAATTTGTTATTTGATGAAATTAAGGACGATTATAGTATTTTTGTTCGTGATCTTTGGTTAATGTTAGGTTATGTGATCGATATATCTACATTAATATTAAAAATGCGAAAGTCTGACTGTGTGTTTGCAACTTTTTCACGGCTTAACCACCAGCCTGATTTTTTTAAAAACCAACCTCTAAGAAGTTGAAATAGGGGCTGAAATGAAAAAAAAAAAAATTGCACGCGATGAATCCGCGGGCGGATAGCTAGTGCTAAAATATATTTAGGTCAGTTCATTAGGAGTTTGACGGCTGGATGACATATTTATAAATAAATGCGTTATAATTTATTTTCTGCATAAACGTACATACAGATTAACTAACTTTTTCCAAAAAAAAAAAAATCTGACTTCAAAAGAAATAAGTAGCGATTATTCAAAAAATACCCGCCAGATTTTGCTAAAATTTCCTTTTGAATTAAAAAAATAGCAAAATCGTTACACGCAATACAAAATTATGTGCGTTAACACAACAAATACAGTGGAATCGAGGACGTAGTCATTTTTTAAAGCTGGTTAAAAATAACTAAACCGTTGCACAATTATTGTTACTACCACCCACAACATAGAAACAACTATTATCAGAACTGCTGACCCAGTGCCCTTAAATATGAGCCCTATTTGAACGAATATCCCTTCGTAGTCGTTTGCCGGTCGGTTGCTTGCGCGGATTATTCGCATTCACAACTTCTGCCTTTGCAGTTCCTTACAGAGATAATTTAATCCGCAAAAATATACTTACGAGGGGCCTTTGTGCTGTATTGCCAATGGTGAGCCCGAAGGATTTTGTAACCCAATGCCATAATTCTTGTCCCTTTTTTCCTTTTTATTCAAGTTTAAACAAGTTACAAGTGGTAGAAATTCTATATTTTTTAACTGTGGAGGATTCAAATCAGTTTATGTTGTAATCAAACAAAATTAAAACGCTGTGAATACAAGTTTAATAAATAAATAAGGTCATGTACCGATTTTGCAAGTTGTGTTACAGATTGGCTAACTTAGGTAAAGGGAGATACCGCCAGGTGAGACGACATGCCTGGAGCGCAGCCGGTCCCCAACTGCCTATCGGTAACTTCTGTTTTCTGTACGAGCGATGTACAAATCTTCGATAGCGTGATTTAGGTTTTCGTGACGTCATCTTATGGCATGTATGCGATGTCGCTACAGAACAAATAGTATACAAACTGTATATTAGATTAGTTATTAACAAAATGTATATTATGTAGAATAAATAATCAAATAATGTATTAAAACTTCAACTTCAACCAAACTCCCGCTAGTGAAAGACGCACACGTCACATAGATGTAAACATAGTGTTGGGAAATATCCACTCATTCTGTATTCCGTCCAACATATAAATATTATTTCGTAGACATCTTTTTGTATAGCTATTTCGTTGTAAACTCCAAAAATTAATCAGCGAAGTGTTGTTCTCTATTATTCGTAGGCAATATGTACCTAAGTCAATTTAATTTATGAACGCAAAATTACAAATGAAAGGAGCGTAAATAAGGAAAGATAAAAGCTCAAATGAAGGCCGAATGTCTTTAGTTCTCTTGGCTTTGAAGTATCTAATTATAACAGGGATAAAAACGGCCCAAGCAAGGTAGATATTCGTAAATTAAATTCCGTAAAAGGTATTTTAAATACATATGTAAAATTACGACAAAGTTAACACGTTAGTTAAAAATCACGACTATGTATTTGGAACCAATTAATAACTAGAATCTAGTTGTAGTTATACATTAACAAATGGTCTAGTAACTAGATTATAATTATAAATGATCTTATCGTTTTTCTATAAATAATTCACAACAATACAAACAATTCAAATCATAACGAATGAAAAATGATATACCTATCTTAAGACGTTTAATTAACAATTTCTAATTAAAGTTTGGAGCCGGAGCCAGTCAGCTGAGGACGATTACTCACTGGCACTTTACGACAGCCGCGTAATTTTATTGTCAGCGCAAGAATAATTCGCGGATCCGCCGAGGCGCCACGAATCTACTTGATGTATGCAGATATTCGCAAATCTCGAAATGTGATTAAAATTTGTATTTGCGGCGCAAATGTTACAGACGTTTGCCATTCGGGGTGAATTCTTGGTTCATGGATATCTTAATTAAAGTCATTTGTAATTACTAAAATTGGATGACTATAAGGACTGACGTACACATCTAATGTAGAATCCAGAAAAAATGTTGTTTAAAATTTTTGTACCATGTCCAGTTCAGTTGCATGTTAATGGTGTAATAAAAATATAAAAACACCTAAGAGTTATAACTTAAATGTTAAAAAAAACTTTCGAGGCAAATGACCTGCAACTTTTGTAATATTAATCTTAAGTTAATCTTAAGTTATTAATAGTCTTAAGTTAAGGCTAAAACATCTAACTCCACATCAAAAGAGCAAAGTGGTTCATAAATGGACAATTATATGTTTAAACATTAATTATGTTTATTAAATTAGCACATTAAATTCAGATTCAACGTTAGACCGACAAACGTTACCGCTACCGTTACCCTACGATCGAACGCAACTTAATGAAATTACCAAACTACTCTCAGAGGCGATGTAAAAAGTTTTAATGGCTCGTGGAAAGTTAAAAATTGACGAGCGACGCGTGCGCTCATAAAAACTAAACCGTTATCTCTCACGCGCTTAATAGCGCAACTTTGAGGAATTAATTCCCGATGAAAAATGAGGACAAAACCGCGTCCGAGGCAACAGATGCGCGCATATTGTTTGTACTGATTTACGTCATGGTGTAGCCGGATAATGTCCCGAATGTGGTGGAATATCCTTTTTCGGATAGCGAGAATATCTTTCAATGACACTGGGTGTCGGTTAGAAGGATCGGGGTAAAGGATTTTTCACCGACCATTTTCTTAGCCATATGGCGCATACATAAAGGGTCGGTGCATGGTGTATCCGTTGGTGAACCCCGCAATCACGTAAAATATGTTATATTAAAGACGTATTTGAAGAATTGCACGAGGAACTGGAAATGGAGACGCATGTGTGTTTTTGATAAAAGTTTTAAATTAAAAAGTTATTCTCAAACAATTGTTGGGTAGTAATAATTAAATCGTTGATTATAACCTTATTAATATTACAGTCATTAATATTAAATATTCATAACTATTGGCAGCCATTTATAGTTTACAGGTCTCTCCACCGTAATTATTGAACATATTCCTCATTGCTAATTCAGTACAAAGGAGCGGTACAGCACGAGTTTGTATTAATGCAGGCTCTGCCTTACATGTATGTCATATTGTATAAATTTTCAGCCGTAACCATGATTCGTGCATCTGAGCGTCATAATTCATTTATCACGGAAAGCGGAAACCCTTAGTATATTACTTTCAACAGGCTTAAAAAGGTAGCCGAGGAATGATTTTCTTACCCGGCACAGCTGGCAGTTAATATTATTTATTACTACTTAATTATACAGTTATGCGTCATATCCGAACTCTAGAACGAGTCTACCGCAATACTTCGCCAGTTTAGGCCACTAGAAATGATTTATATACAAATCGTAGGTCAAACACAATGAACCCCCAGTCGGCCAAGTTTCGAGTGGAAATCTCAGAGAATGCTAGGACTCAACGAATGAGGGCTTCGGTTGAGTTACGCACTTGTGGGCCCTTCGAATCTCTGAACAGAATTTGTAATTATATTCCTCGCTCACTATTTCAATTTACTATAACATGATGCGTGGCTTAGTCTTGTTTTAACAGTAGTTCTAAGTACTCGTAAACAGTGAATGTATGAATGAATGTGTAACAATTTCAATAACAATTACAATGCTATATCATCATCTTCATTCGTCATACATAATTGCAGTTCTGCTGAGTTCGCGTCTCCTTTCACTGTGTGAGGGTTACATCCAATTGATCGTCATGCTGGTCAAATATGGACTGGTAAATTCTACACATCTTTGAGAACACTATGGAGACTTAGAAGACCTCTTAGTGTGGATAATAGATGTACTCGGATTTGATTTATTGCGTAAAATCAATACAAATAAGTATAAAATTTTTATTTTAGCCGTGGTAAATATTGAATTCCTTCTCCCATTATCCTTTATTTCATGAATAAATATTTTGATAATATAGACGGGCAAACAGGCATTCGGTCAACCTGATGGAAAGTGATCTCCGTTGCCTATGGACACGTGCAACACTTAGGAGCTGCGGGTGCGTTGTCGGCCTTGAAGGAAATTGTTTACACTTTTTTTAAAGAGCCCCATGTCGTAGCGCGGAGGGAATAGTTCGGTTAGAAGATAATTTCATAGAACGCACGTGCGAGGCAGGAAGGAACGTGAAAGCGTAGAGGACTGCCACGGACCAAGACGGTGCGAGTGGAACCTCAAGCGTTGACGAGTGGTGGGATAGAGGAAAGTAGATGGTGGCACCAGGTCTAATAGCTCCCCAAAACATTCCATGCCGCGGAAACTCCGCGATAAAATGTAGCTTTTATGTCACTCCACAGCCTCCCCTGTCTCTCAGTGAAAGTCCCATAAAAATCCGTTTAGCCGTTTCTGAGATTAGCGTGCACAAACAGCGATCAGTTCCAGTTGTAATTTATATTCCATAGTAAATATTTCATACATATTATAATTATTTACTTAATTACAAAACTAAGCTGAAATGCAAACATAAATGAATTATGTCAGAATAATGAACGAGTGATCAAATTGATAAAACTTGTTTTAATTTCTTTGCAGTTATGAAGTAACTCTGACATAAGTCCTTTGAGACTCTCCGCTAACTGGAATCGTTTCATTTTAAATCTCAGTTACTGGGTTATCGTAATACCCTTATTCAGGTTAATCTCATTTGCAGTCACAGAGCTAGATCATACTGTCCCTGATGTAAGCTTTCATTTTGAAATTGAATGTCCTTTAAACCATTGCGTTTGAAGGATTAAAACGAGATTGCAGTAGTTGGCGGTAGCAACTTTTTATGTTTATTAACTGCATGGTAGTTTATGGTAAATGCAATCTAAGCTTTTCCGATTATTAGAGGGCACGGTAAGCTATCATTTCTAGGTAGTTTCGTTAGAGCCACCTACTTACAATTTACCCCGGTTACACTTTTTACAGGCAAATATAGTGTTTATCTTCAGTTCTTCCTATTTCGGAGGGTACACCAAGCTGTCGGGTTAAATATCGTTGGAGAGCATTCGTTAAGTCAGGTTGCAGGTTTTCCTTCAGTAAAAGATTGATATTTGGATTGACCTTTCTGGAGGTCTCCCTTAGCCAGTTGGCCAGGTCTGTAGTAATATACAAACATAAATAACGTAAATATTATAATGGGACCTTTGAGACAACTACATGAATAGGGCCCTTCTTTACAACGTCAATAAGTAGGCTTTTAATAAATCTCTTTAATTCTTTATTCTGGTTTTCTCGTTCGCAGGATACCTCTGAGGATTTTATTGTCATTCGCGGAGCGAGAATAGGAGGTTTTGTACAGTATTATATTTTTATTATAAAGCTTTTCATTTTTATTACTAACTGAAAACAAGAATTTACTGAATAATAAAGAGGAGCTAAATCTCTATTTTTTGTGTTGAAGTTAATTTTATACCTAGTAGAGTATTTTTTGTAAATCAATCAATCTGTACATCAAATCATACTTTCTACGTAGTGTCATTTACAGTTTTTTTCTGCAACTGGTACATCCATTTTGGATTAAATTCCAAATTGTGAGTACGCATATGCATTTAAATAAACCCAGAACCTTTTGAACAGTTATGTACTGCGTCATGCGTCCTTGTTATAACATTTAATTATAATATTCTTTATTAGCACTTACTCACACTTCCTTGGGAAGCCATCGGCAGAAGAGAGACTCGTTACATTGGAAGCTCGTCTTTGTGAGAGGCTCCGTCAAGGACTTTATTGTTCTGCTCGAGTAAACATCTCTTTGACATTCATACTGATTAATACTATGTAAATAATTATTTGTGACGCGTTGACGTGTCTAATGGAAGGATCTTTGATGGGTGACTTGAATTTCTTCAATAACATAGTATAAAAGGGCAAAATAATACGACTCGTGTTACAACTTCAGTTACAATTTATTGAATGAATGAAAGTATTGACAACAACAAATCTTCCTTTGCTGTCGTCGTTCCAGTTTCAAATAGGTACCGGCCAGGTCGCTGGCCAGTATCATTTTAATAGAAAACCTGAAAAGAAAGATCTATCTGACTCCTCTCCTCTCCTCACTCCTCTCCACTCCACTAAAACACTACTCTGCTCAAAAGCACCGCTCCTCTCAATAGCACCTCTCCACTCCACATCTGGCAACACCACTATGCCAAGACTGCCCTCGCTTCAGCACATCTCATATCGCCACCTCCTGCAGTCATTGCTCCTCACAGTTGTTATAGCACAGGCATAAAAATCCTCCGTTACAATAGTGTTAGTGGTGTTGACTATAATGCGATATTACAATTAGTATTTTAAATTATTTGACGACTCCTTAGCTTTGTTGGAAGTGATCCTGTCTGCAAAGCGAGTCTCAGGTTCGATTTCGGTCCGGGGCGGATATTTACGAGTATTTAACAGTTAAATGTTTGCTCTCGGATGTGTTATTTCGATTGTGCATGACACCTTCGACATGCGTCGCGTGTTAGCGGTTTTTAATATAGTACTTTCTGAATTTTTGGATTGCTGGTTTCTTTAGAATTCAGTTTAATCAAGCACTTCATATATGGCGACAATTTTGATCAATTTTAACCCTGATTCCTGCTGACTAACTATCACCGCTGATCAAGTATCAACTGCCAACTGTGGAATATTAATTCATGCGTTACAACAACATTGGAGAGACATGGAATATGGGTATTTGTTTGTGAAGTCCGCCAAGTGAAGTGGGATAAGTTATATTGCTATGATGGTTATGAACAAAATTACAGAAGATTCCGTATCTCATTTGTCTAACAAACTGGAGACAGTTACGTCGACGAACGGGCAAGCAGTTAAGCTCTCATTACGCCGCGTCCGCAAAGATGACAAATACCGCTGCAAGCCCCTGGCCTATTTGCATTATAATTGTTGTTTACGTTGAGAAGACTTGCATCTCCTTTACATTTATGATAGAAAATAAAACGCTTTTAGAATTTGTTTTACCAAAATGAATTCATGATTATTAATTCATATTATCACCGGAAATCGTATGGTAAATTTAGATGACGCTTCCCTTATCCACCCTCACTTTATTATATAAATATGAAACTGGCTTTTGAATGAAAAAAATGCAATGAAAACGTTGAATACGTTTTAGAGCCACGATTCTACGAGAAAGACAGGTCAAACTTATGACACCCTTCTTTTTGCGTCGGGGGTTAAAAATGAAGAGAAGTAGGTAATTATATCTTTATTATAACGTTGCTACAAACTCTTTTAAAACTAGTTTACCGCAATGACTTTTACTGTAAAAATAATTTTTGCAGGACATTCTATGAAATTTTATTCCAAAGGTATTTCAACAATAATAAAACTACGTATGCAAGAGTTTGTTACTAGCAAAATAAATTTTGTTTGTTGTATACTTGCGACCACCATCTTGTAAAAATCATAACTAAAACTAGTCGCTAATAAACCGCTGTTCCCAACACACGTGTATTGTTCTGTGCCTCCAACATGCATACGAAACTCAACCTTGTTACCATACATACACCGCACATTGTTATTAAATTAAAAATTAAAAAAAAACCCGACACAAACATTTAAAAAGTAAAAAATAATATCTTTAAAAATAATACGTCGCGTTGGGGGACCACTCCTAACTATTCATTATCTACGATTTTTTTCATAAGTAGATATCACATGCCTACCTAATTATGTACCTAGTCTTTTACCCAAAACTTATCATTTATCAATAGTTTTTTATGTTGAAGTTAGAAGTAAATGGAGCGGTCCCCCAACGCGACTTATTATTTTTAAAGATATTATTTTTTACTTTTTAAATGTTTGTGTCGGGGGTTTTTTTAATTTTTAATTTAATTTTTTATTTTTTACTTTTTATAGGTAAGAACATTCTGGATTAAGTTATAAATATTCTCTTACTGTACGCTTTCATTTGAGACCCCACATGAATATATTTGCATACATACGGCTATTCTTCCCCGCTTTCATCCCCCACAACTATCAAACTGCTCAACCGATTTTCATGAAACATATTTTAAAACTTGCGTCCGTAAGATCCCTTTAATACAAAAAAAACTAAATTGAAATCGCTCCATCCGTTCGGGAGCTATGATGCCACAAAGAGACAGAGTGAAAATTCTTCCCCACTTTCAACCCCAACAATTTTTAAACGGCTCAACCGATTTTCATCAAATATATCTAAAAACACGCGCCCGTAAGTCCCCTTTAATACAAAGAAAACCAAATTGAAATCGCTTCATCCGTTCGGGAGCTACAATGCCACAGACAGACAGACACACACATACACAGACACGTCAAACTTATACCTAACACCCCTTTTTGCGTCGGGGGTTAAAAACCACGTACGTTCGTGAGTTCACTAAACACGTAATCCGTGTTGATTCTCACTATGACGTATTGGATTCTACAAATATGGCAACCAAAAGTTATTTATTTACCTTTACCGAAAATGACATATTTTTTGCATTAATTTTTGTAAAAAGATGCAGCAGCATTCAGTATTACCCCTTCATCATTTTAACCTATAATTATTCCACTGCTGGACTGAGGTGTCCTCTCATAATGTGATTCCATAGTTCTACTGTAATCTTAATTTTGTAAATGCTATGTTAATTCGTACATCTTAACAATCAAACTTAACAAAATAGTTACTCATTTTATCATTTCAGACAGTAAATAGCGTATTTTTTTCGTAAAAACCATTATTTAGTCACACGTCACTGACAACATTCACGTTTTACCATCATTTTTAGTGATAAATAGCGTCTTTATTTTGTAAATGCTATAATTTAGTCGCACATCGTAACCTAATATTGTATCGACAAACTATCAGACGTATTAATACGTATCAAAGTATAACGATGTACACGTTTTCATCATTATACTTTGTACTACTTTCTTTCAGCGGTAAATAGCTTCTTTATTTAGTAAATGCTATTATTTAGCCACACACGAAGCGTAAGCGTGATCGCTTTGTGTTGGCTCTATCGGCCGTCGACACGCGCGTCGTTAGGTTTTATAGCGTTCAGATTAATTTCATTGCAAAGGAAATATCTCTCCATAGCCAGGGGAAACATGATTTTGTCAAGCTAAAATAAGTTTTATCGCTGTGTAGTAAAATACAAAATTACATGGCGTGGAAATGAATCTTTTTTGCGCGTATCGTTGAGACGATAATTTTATGTTTTGATAGTAAGTGATTGTTTCCCGGAACTGATCTTGTTTTAATTAGATTGTTGTCATAAAGTCTGGCTAATTTTGGGACTTAAGGGGTATAATTTATCATTAACTAGCGGCCCGCCCGCGGTTTCACCCGCGTGGATCCCGTTCTCGTGGGAATATATGCATGTATTATACATAAAAACCTTTCTCTTGAATCACTCTACCTATTACAAAAAACCGCATCAAAATCCGTTGCGTAATTTTAAAGATTTAAGCATACAGACAAACAGACAGACAAAAATAGCGACTTTGTTTTATACTATGTAGTGATTATGCATGTGTTAGAAGCGCTCATAGCTCGGCGGCTTGCATCGATCCTAAGTGATCAACATTGTATGTAGTTACAGCTAGTAATGAGCGTATTCGCTTCGTTTTTAGTTAGTACCGCTTCGGTGATGCCTTTGATGCTATTAACATTGATATCCTTGGCAACATTTTACTGCACCTTGTTTGCTGTATAGTTACTAAACCGCTTTTAGAGAACAAAAGAAGATTTAGTTACTACGCTTCATACGAGTCAAATTGTAAGTTAATTCTAATTACAGATGGATTTACAAATGACGTTAATTTACTAACACCAACTGCTCCGAAAATCGCATGTGTTATTAACTAGAAATAGAAAAATACAAAATATATTTGAGAAAAATCAGGGTCAAACATCAAACAAAATACCATAACCCAATTCTCTGATATATCGAATCTAATCTTACTGTTTTGATGTTTATATTGTTTATAACAGCTCCTCTCAAACGTGTTACAACATAAAGAAGACAGCCGTTATTAAATTATTTCATGTTTTCCTTTGTTTTGTATTGAGTGGCGGACCCTTTGCAAACTTTGAAGTCGAAGAGCTGTGTAACTTTAATGGCGTGAAGTTTAATAAGAACAGCTTCAAGTTAAGAGTACCCACGCCGTAATTTATGTTATTTTTAAGTATTACGTTTGCTGTTATTAACTTTGAACATTAAAATATTTAAGAACCTGAAATTCGATCAATAAATTTGTCCTCAAAAGTTTTTCTGAATGGTCATTTAAAATAGCAATACTTATAAAAATGGTTATAACTGTGATTAAAATTTATGTATTCGCCGAAAAGAAAAATCGTCTTAATTTTTTTGTTATTGTTATATGCTGGAAATTGTAACAGCAAGGAGCTATGTTAATTACAAGAATATATTAAAAATTAAACATACTCTTTAATTAGAATACACAGCAACTACTAATCATAAAAAGTCACTTATTACGTTATAAATTGAACATTTTTCAATATTTTCGTAGTTTTTGATATTCATATCTATCTAGATACTTTTTAAATATAATATATTATATTATGTATTTGTTTGAAGAGGAAATGGAAAGAACAGATTTTGTTGACGAAAAAAATAGTTTTTTTTTTAGTTACGTTGATTTACGTTGTAAATAATAAATCATTCTTATTACAAAAAATAAAGTTAACATCGCAACGTTAATGAATTTTGTGTAACTGTCGGCGAGTTGGCTTCAACATTTCAGAACACAGTTTCTTAATAACCTCAGATTAAAAGCTCGTGTTTCCGTACTAGCTGGCTGAAACTTAAACACTCAAGTTTCTGAAATATAATATTTTAACAAAGATTAAATACATCTCTGTTAATAGAATGATTCCGTAATAACTTGGAAAATTGGGAAACTGCAAAAAACTAGTAACTATTTATGCTTATATTCTCGTATTTTGGTTGACTATAGATTCAATCTGTGAAGATTAGAAAAAGAAACAGATGTGGAAATTAAATGATATTTGCTGTATTAAGTAAACATAAACGGGTCTTAATACCCTTAAATAAACATCTTGAGAATTTGAAACATTATCTATAGAATACGTTCTTATGTATAATTTAAATTTACATTCAAACAAAGCTACGTTTTCTCATAACCTACTTGAGGAAAGGATTACTAAAATAATTGCTTTTTACAAAAAAAAATAACCGACTTCAATCTTGATAAGTAAAGATAACTCAAAAACTACTCGCCAGATGGCGCTCAATTCAACATGTAAGTGTAAAGTTCTCGTCACTACAAATTAATGAAGCCCAAACACTAGATAACTGCAGTAAATCGTTGAGGAGTTCCCTCGACTGTCTTTCGGCTTCATCAGATCGACTCCAGATCTTCATGAAATGGTAGCGCTTTAATGTACTTATGATAACATGAACAAACACACTAGTTGTCCATACAATTTTCGAAAGTTCCCCTCGATTTCTCTAAGATGCCATCATCAGATCCTGGTTTCCTTATCAGGGGACCCCACTGCGCATATCTACTTTGCAACAAAAAAAGAATTATCAAAATCGGCCCATAAACGACGAAATAATCGCTGAACGTACATAAAAAAAAGCATATATATACGGTCGAATTGAGAACCTCCTTCTTTTTTGAAGTCGGTTAATAAAACTTGAGTCACTCAGTCATTGCAATATTGTTGTTATGTTAAAAAAAAATTAAGCTACTGAAAGGCTAGCTGCTTATTTTAGAAAGACTTACATTAGTAACAATTTTTTTTTATTTTTTTTAGGGAATTAAGATAGGAAACGGGCATGCGGCACCACCTTCCGCTGCCGCCCATGATAACTGTGACCAACCCAGAACTAGGCTCAATGAGTCTCGTTCTAATTCGGTCACAGATGCGTTGCTACCCCTGAGGACTGAGATGGTCGCCTCTAAAAAAGTGTAATCGGCTCCACACCTTCCTATCCGGAACACAATTGTTCTTAAAACAATTATTACACGGTAGGAATGGTACTAAGTACCGTGGCGGGCGGTGGTACTTCCCCGGGTGAGCTCTAGGCCCTACCACCTACAAAAAAAAATCTAATTCCTGAAAACTGTTAGGGTATATTAAAATAAAATTAATTACGCGGTTATTTTACTTCGCCGCGCCGCGAGCTACGTAGTTACCGTGTCTTGCGTAATTGGCTGACAAGAGCAGCTACGCGCATAATAATAATGTAGTTTCTAAGTACACTGTTTATAAATTATTCTAGTTGTTTGTTGCGACATGAAAACTTGTTACTATAGTTATAATCATACGTAGACGGGAGTTCAGCTATTTGGTTGTATAATAACAAAAATTCTCAATCTAAATCTTTAAACTGTTCTGTCCAATGAAATTTAAAACAACAAGGTTCACAAACTTCAATACGAATTGAATCAAATATAAAATTATATTTTTGCAGGAGGTACGAGATTGTTAACGACAAAATATCATATTTCAAATCCTTTACCTTATTCTGTCGGAAAGGCTTTTGTAAGAGCTGGACAAAGCGGCTTGCATCTTGCAAGCTTTTAAAATATCAGGTTTCGCTCGACCATTGTGTCTGAGACGCATCTGTAGCGTATACGTAGGGGTCTACGTGGCTACGCGGCTACGGCGCTACGGAGCTACGCTAATACTATGTATGTAGTTACGATATTGTTGGGAGTAAATGCTACGAAATTTTGACGTCAGCAGTAACATTTCTAACGTATGCTGTTGAAGACAGCAAAAAGTTTATGTATGTTTATACATAATATTATTTAAAGTACGATGTAAGAGGTGATGATTTTGTCAGCACTTACATCTATTACCTATGCCATAAGATGTGCTTCTAATAGGTTGGATTCAGATTTTGTTCATAATTTTGGATGTATGTATTAGACAGGAATGAAATCAATAGAATGAAGGAATTTGGTGTTTGAAAAATCCAGCGAACTGAGAGTTGATCTCGTAAGATAAAGGTGTGTTATGTTGTGTTTATTGTCTTTTTACTCATATAGCGTTCATAGTGTAATATATTTTTACGTGTATTTGCTGTAATTCTTTGGGAGATTTGAATAATAACAGTGTAAAAAATCAAAGCTCTTCGCTAACATGGTTCTTAACATGATAATCTATGGGCTATGACATATAGACGAATTTTTATATTAGAGCAACGTTGGTTTCTTATGAACAGGGAACCCTAAAGAGATGGAGTAAACTACTTCTACTTCGAAATAAGATAATAAACTTGAACGGTCTCATTTAAAATTCTGCTCACACTCTTTGCAAAGTTATCTTAGCAATAGAAATCAATAAACTTGTTTCCGTTAGGAAAAGTATTATCCAGAAAAACATTCGTAAATCTCTACAAATTTTTGAAAACCAATGTGTTGAAACATGGTGTTTACTTCTATTATCTTCTTATTCTTCCTTCTGGAGAACAAAGCAAAGAATTGCAGAGCTCAATATTTTCACAATTAATCTAGAAAAGTGTAGGTAGCCCCTTAGTCATATTAAATAAACTCGTGTTTGACATTTTTACTCTTTTTCAAGAAACATATCTTTAGTACTAATTTACTCAAACATAATTCCAGGATCTAGTTCTAGTACATTAATATTTTTTATTTCTTGTTACAAATTACGAAATATGATAATGTTGATTACATTGCCCTTTCGATTTTTAGGGTTCCGTACCCAAAGGGTAAAACGGGACCCTATTACTGAGACTTCGCTGTCCGTCTGTCCGTCCGTCCGTCCGTCCGTCTGTCACCAGGCTGTATCTCATGAACCGTAATAGTTACACAGCTGAAATTTTCACAGATGATGTATTTCTGTTGCCGCTACAACAACAAATACTAAAAAACTGAATAAAATAAACATTTAAGTTAATAAATAATATTTTCGACGCCTCAGCGATATTAGTTACCTTACGGTCGAAGAGATGGCGTTACTTGTGGCTAATATGTAGTCCATGCTTTTAGTTACCAGTCGGTCCACGAGATGGCATTGCTTGTGGCTAATATGTAGTCCATGCTTTTAGTTACCAGTCGGTCCAAGAGATGGCGTAGCTTGTGGGTAATATGTGGTTACAAAAACTCAGTAATTCTCATACAAAAGGCCAGATTTTTTTGACGTTTTATACATAATGGTACGGAACCCTTCGTGCGCGAGTCCAACTCGCACTTGGCCGGTTTTATACCTCTGTCCCGGGTTTCTCCTATAAAATTATGATTCCCATTATCATATTTATACCGCGTCACAGAAAAAATCTTCCGACTTACTTAAATAAATATGTCAAATTTTTATATCAATGACATAAAAATATATAAACAATCAATTAAAACACTTTTATTATCATTTTCTATGCGATTGAGTACATAATCCGCTGTAAATTTGAGCGGTCGATATAAAGTGAGGGATATGTTTTATCGTATCGTATCGTTCGATTACGAGTCCAGTCGATTTTGACGAATTCGTTTCTATTGATACAATATTTATGTTGTTAAAATAAATTGGATTGCTGGTTTGCAGCGGTTTCGTCCAAAGGGTCGTTAAGCCTCGTGTTTTGGTGGCTTAACGAAATTACGAAAGTACGCGTGTGACCATCGAATGTGAATATATTTTTTAATAAAATACAAGTTTAATATTAAAATTTTGCAATAATTTTGCTTGTAAATAATTATAATTAATAGATACTAAAGACTAAAGAAGAGCTTTTGTAAGTTAGTGTGTCCACTGTCCACTTATCATCAGATGAGATTTTTGACAAATATATTAACTTGTCACAACTAAAAACAAATTCGTGCTATTATGCTATAGTGCCACCAACTTATCTGTTCAGTAGACGGCGTCGCTAGTGCAGCATTTGCTAGTGCAGTGGTAACATTTACCATATAATAAAATTTGCTGACTGTAAAGGGAGCTCAACAACTTTGAGACCTATGATTTTTACCAGATAAAGTATGTTGAACATAATTCGATGGTAAATGATGACAAAGCCTTTCCGACAACACAACTTGGGCTGTGGCTACTAACTTAAACTACCATGCAATGACTGCAGTAACATAGGATGTTATCATTATCTCAATCCATCTGGGCCCACTATTAAGCATAGGTCTCCTCATAATGAGAAGGTTAAGGCTATAGGTTCACCATGCTGGCCAAGTGCAGATTGGCAATGTTTTCCTTTACCGTTATAGCAAGTAACATTTAAATGCTTAAAACGCACATATCTCCGAAAAGTCAGAGGTACGTGCCCTGGGATTCAAACACGGACCCTCCGAATGGGAGGCCGAAATATTAATCAATTGCTTATCACCGCCCTAAAATAGGATATTATAATAATAATTCTCAAGTGTATTTGTCTATTTAAAAAAATAAATTTCGTAAACATCCAAAAATAAAAGAATTACGTAGGCCAATAAAGTCAAATTTTACTTTTTCATATGAAAATTATAATTTCAGGACAAGAGAAATAAATAATCCATTGCTATAGCTATAATTATTTTGTATTTTATTAAAATAATTGTCATCGTGATCTCTAAGTTTGAGGGGTTCCACAAGAGAAATCCGTGTGGAAAATGATGACGATGCGCCAGAGAGGTTTCTTCAGCATTTTTTTTCACTCATTAGCTTGTAATCAAATCGTTCACTAACTCCTGTAACAAAGATATAATATTATAGTGAAGTATGAAAAAAAACATTAGATAGGTACCAAATATATTCAGTGACACTTTAATCGATTAAGCAAACATAAGTTAAATATTTAAGCGGGACTATTAATTAACTTGCAATAGCAACACTAACCTGTCGCAGCTGCGACGCGTTCTGCCACTTTTTCAAACGTTATTTTCGGAGTTAGCAGGCGATTTTCTTCCCTCCTACAATCTAAAACTTTTAAAATAACTAATCGTGCATCACGTCTGACAGGCTCAGGCATTTTTAATCACTTTTGCAATTAAAATCGAATTAAAACACATAGGGCACTCGCACTTCAAAGAATTGACAGCGGACATGACATTTCAAAATTGACGTTGTCTTCTTTTAGTTCCATTTTTATCTACTGAACAGATAAGTTGGTGGCATTATATGTATAAATCATAGACTAGTACAGATGTAAAGCTTCATACATTTCACGCTCGAGCAACGCACACATTGACACAGTTCACGGACACGAAAAGTATAATTTCTTTGTAAGTACTGTAAACAACTGTGCTAAAATGCAAAGGACAAGATTTTGATGTTACCAACGCAATTTTATCATCGGAGTTAGTTTTAATGTTACAATGATATATCGTTGCGTTGAGGGCAAGCGGAAAATTAAGTTCGTACGCCACCCCGTGCATAGAAATCCGCGCATCTACCCGGACGCCATGACAGGAAACTTATTAAGGACTTAAAAATATAATGCAATTTTATCCTTATATCAATATTTATAAGTGCTTTTTTAACTATAAAGTATTTTTGGCTGTATAAATAATGCATATTTAACGTAGGTATACTTACTACATTTCGTTTCACTTCACGTTTTTTTTAATATTTTTGAAAGCGCTAAACAGTCATAGTTTTAGTTTTAATATAACAATAACTATCAAGTAAGTCTAAGAAGGGTCTGGTTGCCCAAAGCAAAGCGGAGGTGGGTTTATTAGTGGATCATAATTATACACAAAATACTGAATTATATGAAGCGCTCATAGCCCGGCGGCTTGCGTCGATCCTAAGCGATCGACAAAGTTAAGCAACAGCGGGCGCGGTCGGTAGTCGGATGGGTGACCGCTAGTGGCAAAAATTTCTTGAGCGCTTCCGTGCTTCGGAGGGCACGTAAAGCCGTCGGTCCCGGTTGTTATCGATTGATAGCAGTCGTTAAGCCATGTCGGAGGCCTTCGGGCGGCTTGAAAACTTTCGACACTGGGTTGGCCACTAACCCCTCCACCAATCCGCATTGGAGCAGCGTGGTGGAGTATGCTCTAGGCCTCCTCAGTAATGAGGAGAGACCCGTGCTCAGTAGAGGGCCATTAGTGGGTTGTAGCTTAGCTTTTTTTATACACAAAATACAACAACTCATATCAAGAACAGAAATTAAAAGTCACCTAAAAAATAATAAATGAAATTTAGTAGAAAATATCTTTAAGTTCATTTGAAACAGTCAAAAGTACTTTCACGCGAGACAAGCGGTGGGCAACAGCTAGTGTCTTATATTCATTCAAGCTATAAAATTATCCTGTAATATAACGTAAGTCGAATTTACTGCCACAATGATCCTTATATAGAATACGCTTATAAAGTCGTGAGAGTTACCGATAAGCTAGAAATCCCTTGTTACTCCCTGTGACCCTTCGTGACGGAGGTTAAGGAGCCTAAAATTTATTGGGTAGATATATCTCGCATAATCTCCAGCAATTCATAAATTATAATGAGTCATATAATTTTACGACTAAAATTCGGAATAACAACGAACCCCAGAGTGTGCGTAAGAAAAATAATAACTCAATTTGTGTCAACGACAAGCCTTTCATCGTTTCGCTTCTGAAAATGTGTCCCTTAATACCTATCTACAAGCGATAATTTTAACAAAAGCAAAACTGAACACATAAAAATTGGCAATGACCTAAGAGACATGACAACAAATACCGGTACTTCCTAATCGAATAATCGAAATAATCGAATAATCTAAATGATCGAATAATCTCGATAATCGAATGTTTGTTGTAAACCAATCAGTCGTTTAACAAGACGCTGTATGTTGAGAAAAAAAGATAATTTATTACTGCCGACCAATGAGGCGGATAGTTTTGGACATAGATTAATTGGCATCATTTATCTAAGGCTGTTGTTGACTCAGTCTTGATGATAATTAAGAATTTCAATGTTAAGAACATTCGCTTAGTTCATAAATTAATCCGAGTAAGCAAGAGAAACTGTTACGCACAATTTAATATGGATAAGAAATCATTACATAAAAAACTAAAAGTTAATAAAAATCTTTAAAGAAAATTTGAAACCAAAGTTATGACTATAGGTATAGTACCAACTTTAAACATGACCATCGATGAGTGTGCTTGGATGGATGTTTCAAAACATACCTAAAATCCTACTAGTCCTACTAATATTATAAATGCGAAAGTTTGTAAGGATGTATCTGAGTGAGTGAGTGAGTGAGTGAGTGTGTGTGTGTGTGTGTGGTGTGTTTGTTGCTCTTACACGCAAAAACTACTGAACGGATTTGCATGAAACTTTGCAGTAATATTGCTTAGACATTGAAATAACATAATTTGTTAAAATTTATAGAGATTTTTGAAGGGACTGGTTCCCCGAAGCTAAGCGAGGGCGGATTTACTAGTTTGTCAGACATACAGATTTTCATAAATAACCATCTCGAACACTTCAGCTTTCAAAAAAACCGTATCTAATTTGGTCTATTTGTTCGAGAGCTTCTTAACAGACACAACTAAACGCAACATTCATTTTTGTGCCGGGGGCACTAAAGGAGTGTCCCTATCCTTCTTTCTCATAATATTATGTATTACTAGAGAACTGCCCGCGCTTCGCTTCGGGACCCGTAGGTAACAGCCGCGTAGGTCCCGCTCCCGTAGGATCCTCGGGATAAAAAGTAGCCTATATGTTATACTGGAACATAAGTAATAACATTTACCTATGACTTAAGTAAATTAAAGATACATGTAGTATTTGATAGCGTGATTCAGAACTTGTAAATGAATTTTACTAACACCATCTATTAATAACATCCGGAACTAAATACCTAGCAACTAACAAAACATCGATCTTCCTATGGGAATGAGATGTTTTTCCGCAGTAAAAAGTAGCCTACGTCACTCTCCACTCTCCTAACTATCCCCACACACATATATAAACCATACCATATAATAGCCATGTTGCGACGTGAAAGAGTCACAAACAAACAAACAAACACACTTTCACATTTATAATATTAGTATGGATGGATTAGAAACGTGAACAACAAAGGTTCCAAACTAAAACCGCTGTTGGCACGCCTTGTCGACCAAAATCAGGCTTCTACGCGTTCATCGTCGCGTGATAATATTAGATTATTACCGATTCATGGTTTGCCTAAATATTTATTCAAAGGTATACAAATTTTGTAAGAGTTTTAGTCGCGTATTAAAAGCTGGTCGAGAGAACATAATAGAATTACTATGAATAATTTTAGTTAGTCAGAATTTTGTATCAAGGTGTTTACTAATAATTTCGTTTTACTCTTATTATTGAAGTTAATTGAAACTTTCGAATAAAGAAAAAGTTTATTTCCAGAATTAGTACTTTGTATCTAGTTCATTTATAAGTATTTAAGCATTTTAGCGGATAAAATTTAATTCCTGGCACAAGAATTTGTCTATAGGAGTATATATTTAGTAAAATCGTCGTTTCGCATGGAAGAACCTTTGAACCTTTTGCACTTATCAGTTAGCTTTAGTTCGAAAAAAAAAAACAAAAATATACCATAAAACAAAAAACGATCGAACTGACAATAGAAAAAGACCGAGAAACTGAATTAAATTAAAAAAAATATTGCTAGGTATTAAAAAATTTAACAAAACAAACATCGCTATCAATAGTTTTTTCTCAAATACTTCGTTGAAGATCAAGAAATCAAATCATATACCTACCTACCTAATAATATGACAAAGCCACGACATGTATATTCTACTAGTACTACTACTTGTATATTATTAGAATGAATATACATAGTTCTAAAAGCATATAATATATTATAGAGGTTGCAGGTAGGAAATTAACATAATTAATTGGACTTTATGAGTTTGGAGCGCAAATAAGGATAATTATGGCTCAGTGGCTGTCTTATGTTTAATTATTATAGATGTGCCAGTTCTGGGGCTAACGAAATTTTATTTCTTAATTAAGGTCGTATATCGTAGGTTTCTGCTGTTGTCTTTTGGATTAAGTACTCAGCGTCCAAATGTGTTTTATGACTCGTCATAATATGAATAAAAAAAGCAAAAGATAATTCTCTCATCACGAAATATCGAAAACCACTTGAGGTAGGTATAAAGATAAAATTTGACCAGGAGGTAGTTTATACTTGTACAATGTTGTCGACCTTCGGTAAGAAAGTTTGTCGGAAAATCAGTGCCTCCAAAGTTAAATAAACCTACAAAATAAGCCGTGGGCAATAGCTAGTTGTAAAATAAAAACCAAATTAGGATGTTATTGCGACATATTAACTGAACAAATAAATAAAAGTTTGAAGATGTTATGCAAAACACGGTAAATTTTGATCCAAATATTTCCAAATTCCAATCATAATCTTTAGCCACACATGAAACTCTGTAAATGATTTAAGCAATTTCTGCGTCTATAACTGTGGGAATCACCTTGGTGTGAAGGAGTGCTTTCGGATTTATTTATCAAATGTTTGATCATCATCGCTGCAGGTTTTAGACGCTATCAATTTTAGGTTTGAGATTATTTTCTTTCGTTTTCGTTCACCATCGGGTAATTTATCTTCCTTACAACAGTAGGATATTTTCATATAACAATTCAGTTATATTACAAACTTTGAGGTGTGAAGTAAATACAGTAACCAACAACTTTTCGGCGCTTCGAAACTCCTGAATGCTTTGCGGCAGACTCATTCCCGATCCAATCTCGTGAAGTGGTCTCCGCATAGATCTGGCGAGATAATACTCGTAACCTTCACGTGTGCTCATAAAAAGGCAATTTGGAGCCAACTCGTTATTATTCGTTATGACTCATTATTACTCGCTGTGACTAGTTATGACTCGCTACGACTCGGCATGACCCATTATTACAATTATATCTCAGTCGTCGCAATTTCGGAGCAGAAAATTGCATTAGTTTGCGCTAACGTAAGTATTAGTTTTCGTCGACAGCTGAAAATGTTAATTTATTTAAATATGTTTTACAGGTATGTCTATTTTATTAGGAATATTTTTATAATATAAAAAGCCAGAAGCCAGTTCAGAAAAAGTAAAAAGTTCAGAAGCCATGAATTTTGTGCGCCTCATACGTAGTGGGCATGCATGCACAGTGCACAGCTGTGCAACGCTCTACCTGTACAGTAAAACTATTAATACCTAAATATTACTTGTGTATATGAGCTGTTTGACGAAAATATACCTACTGATGTATATAGATTTGCAAGGAAATAATTTTTTGACCGTGAGACGTCACGTTGGAAATCTTACAGTGTGTATGTGAGTGTAGCGTTATTTAACTTTGGTGTTTACATAGCCGTATTACATTCGGTGAGATATATGTACACTCGCGTTTCTGTTACACAAATAATGAAGTGTCAATCACTCACGAAATCTCACGCAGTACTTGACGGAACGTAGAAGACATGTGAATCCACGCCATTACCTCTGATAGTACTCAGGATACACTCTATTTTTAGGTGGGATTGTAGCCCGATGTATTATCTTTGGATCGTAGTCAAGTGGAAACTACAGATAACTACAAATAAACTACAGAACTAAAACAAGATAAAAAATATTAAAGTCGAAAGGATAGACCATGATAGGTTATTATTATTTGTTTTTGATAATAAATTGTGATGATAGTAAAATAACTAAATAAAAAAAATAACCGACTTCAACATTGACAGCAGATATAACTCAAAAACTACTCGCCAGATTGCGCTCAATTCAACTCATATCGGTGTGGAGTTCTCCTCAACACAAATACCATCAAGCCCAAACATAAGGTAACTGCGGGAAATTGTTGAGGAGCTCTCGACTGTTTTTGGATCTATCATCAGATTGACTCCAGACCTTCATTAAATTGTAGTGCTTAACATTTAACTTTAAATGAAAACATTAACAAACGCACTACTTACCCATACAATTATCGAAGATACCCCTCGATTTCTCTGGTATTCCATCATCAGATCCTGGTGTGCTTATAATGGTACCACCCTTAAAATATCTACTTACTAACAAAAAATAATTATCAAAATCGGCTCATAGACGATGAAGAAATCCCTGAACATACATAAAATGAGATTATACACAAGTTGTTCCCGTTTCCATTTTCAATGACACTAAATAAACTTGAATAATATAAAACAAAAATTTGTATCTCCTTTCTTATTAAACTTTGAAGAAACAAGATTCGTAATAAAATTTGATTGATGACTCAAAACAACACTAATTAAAAGATTTCGACTATGTAAGAAATTAATATAATTTAACAATCTCATGTATCAGTCAGTTGCAAAGTTTCTGCGCAACACACTTAATCTAGTGGCGCTGGCGTCGCGGCCCCGGCCGCTTGCAATGCTAAATACTGCAAGCTTCTTTAATTAAAACTTGGGGACTTTGGAACGTTATAATAAAGTTGAAATGGTATTACGCGGTAACGTCAAACTTATTAGACACATTGTAGAGCTTCATTTAAATCTATATGAAATTACTAGAAGGTCTAAAGAGGGTACTTTTGATCTATATTTCCAGTAATTATTGAATTTGCAAGTGTCTTATGTGTCTTATATATGAATTTGAAATTCATAACAAAGAAAACATTTATAAATCATATATACCGACATACCTACATTTTAATTATACCTAAATACTACACAGAGAAACTCTTAATAAAAAAATCTCTATACATCGATGTCCATGTTTAACCGTAAGTTCCTGTTATCGTTAGACAGAAATAGCTCAGTTATGATGGAACAGTTCGTGTTAAAGATAAATGTCGTTACTTTTGCAAATAATTCTACCAGCAATAGAACGCTCCAAGTTTGCTTTAATAACGAGGAAAGTCATATGTTATGGGCAGCTATGTGGATGAAACCATACCGGCTTCAGATTTATATCCACACTTCAACGGCAGTCAAAAGTCAGTCTAAGAGCCGACGGGTGATTTAGACATGGGTTGTACCGTTTTGAAGACTGTCAGCGGCTGTAATTCAAATTCAAATTTGGAATTATTTACGCAATTATGCTTCACACTTTGACGTTTTAAATATCTAGATGGAACATCGAATCCGCGCAAACGTGTCAAAAAATTGTGGCTAACTGTTAGCCACAATTTTTATATCATTACGCACACATAGACAATAGACGAACGGGTAAAACGTCGCCTGCACGCACACATGCTTGATAATGTTGCCTTTTTTTGTTTTCATTGTAGGGCGACGCTCAATCTAGACATTTAAAACATCAAAGGTTTCACACTATTCTCCACGCTAGGATTTCCTGTGTCAGGTAAGGTCAATAAAAAAAGACAAAAAATTGCCCATGGATCGACCAGTAGAACTCGGCGATCGGACCACGGCACGGGCAGCAATGATAACATCATTCAGGTTTCCGCTTCGCTAGGATGGCTGGCTCTCTCAAACGGCATATCAGGATAATAACATGACGTTTATAAAATTTTGATATTTTGACAATATTTCTAATCAAATCAAAATCTTCCTAACGATATGTCTTTTATTTAAGAATAACTTTACAGAAGTACGCATTTCAATTCAGTTAATTAAAAATGGCTCGTTACAGAGTTACTAACAATTATTGGGACGTAGATTAATTAATAACTGAATTGATAAATCTTTGAATTATTGTTACTGAAAGAACGACATTGGTATATTTAATTTATTTTTTAATATCTTCCAATAAGTATTTTTTAGATAAAAGAAAAGAGTGATTACATAGAATATTTAAAGTTTTATTAAAAGTAAGATTTCTATACCTATAATAGGTTAATCAGGTCAAATTAACGTCTCATAAATCAGTCACAATAACAATTATGAATTAACGTTTTAAGTCGATGACTTAAAAGTTTTCAAACATCGAACGTAACGCCTAGAAGTTTTAACATAACGCAAACATGTTCTAACTTCGTATTGGAAATAGCTTCACATAGGAGCACGTTTTCTCAAACAAAACGGTCTGTTTCTTCCCTAGTTCCAGAAGTTTCGTACATGCGTCACATCCATTATTAGATATCAAACGAATGCCTTCAATTCTTCGTTATAGGAAAAACTAGTTGAGGTTATCATGCAGCATTAGATGAGTTTAAATATGCCTTTTTGCTACTTGTCACTAATTCTCATTACACAAATATTTTTTACCCCTTGAATACAATGTCATCTCCATACTCAACCTTACGCTAAGATTATACTGTGGGTGCCATGGACGACACACAAAGGCATTTAAATTTTCGTACCCAGGACTCCTTGAACCATTGCACTTTAAGGATTTTTTATATTTATATGTATTTATGAAAAAAGTCAACTGTAGGCCTTTTGTTAAGCGATTTGTATATCTATACAACTACACCAAGACCAACATCTGGCGATTTGGGTTTGAGTTATCTGTAATTGTCAGTGCTGAAGGCGGTTATTTTTATGTTAAAAGTAAAATTATTACCCACCTTTAATCGTGTCCCATCTAAGTCACAAATATCACTAATCATAGACTAGAACGGATGTAAAGCTCACCCACACACACCGCGTGCTCGAGCAACACACACACAAACATTGTTCACAGACACGAAACATTGTTCAATAGTGGTTTAAAGTGGTTTCATATTTCGCGTCCATGAACAATGTCCATGTGTGCATTGCACGAGGGCACAATATTTGGACCTTTACATCAATGTATTTGTGTATAATTTGTGATAATATTATATTATGGTCACTTAATTGGTAGTGACTTCTACGAAGCGAAGCATCCCGGGTTCAATTCTCGGGACATATAATTTATGCGATAGACAAATGTTCTCGAGACAGGAGTGTTAGCGACTATTAGATATATTATTTATAGTCCAAAACCCCCCGTCTCTGGGAACTTAGTCTAGTGTCTGAGAATGTTAGCACCAATTTTTTAATTTAATTAAAAAGATCAAAAGTACATAATTTGAAGATGAAGAAACTTCTCAAATAATTAGGTAAATTACGTATCGTATACACTAGATAGAAAAACGAAAAATTTAATTTTGCTTCGTAGACGTACTTAATAACTCGACATCCCTAACATTTGGGAGTAGATATTGAAAAATAAACTCGAACTGTTTCAGCTTAATTGAATTCCACGCGGGCCGGAGCAGGCGCGTACTAGGGTTTAGGTAACTTATTTGTTAAATGAGTGCATTTAACGCCAAAGTTGTACAACTAATAAGAAAATCCTTATAGATGATTGTGAAACACCTGAACAGATTTTCACTATCCATAAAAGATGTCCATAAAAAAATTGATTGCGGTAGTTAATCAAAAACAACCGCATCAAATTCATTTAGACAGATATGCACACACGTCAAACTTATAACACCTAATTTTTGCGACGGGGGTTAAAAATCGATAGTGGTTGTGTCTTTTTTTTTAAATATCCCTTTTTGTATTCCTCTCCTCCCCTCTGGATAAGGAGCTACATGTATTCATTTTTATAAGAACTGTTGCATCAACTAGTACATAGGTGGAGTCTATGTAGTCATTTATCGAATTGAAGTTTTCTTGCTCTTCAAACATGACCTCACAGAGAGAACCGCGATGTTAACATTAGATTAAAGATTAGATTAAATCTAAAAAATATTTCTTAAACGTGTAATGCTGATTCACATTATAGAAGCATAGCAGATACCGTCACGTATTAAGGTTACAACTGGGTGGTACGAATGATCTTCACCGTGATTGACATGACTTTATTGTCGCGCTCGTTTTGTATTGCCAAAACAAGTAAAGTTTTGATTGCCAACGTACTTACAAGATTGCCTAAAGTAGCTCTGTAGTACAAAATTATCATCTGTGACAATGCAACCTCGACTGAACCATATAAGGTTATATCGTCCATAAAATTTATGTATAATTTTCTTGAAGAGTAATAAACGTAGATATAGCAAAAGTTGTATTTTAAGTCCGGAGTTTGAAGCGAACTAACTCCGAGTTATGTGTTCAAAGTTCAACAGTGCGCTAACTAAAATCAGTGCTTTATTTTATGGCTCTACTGAGCATTCGAGGTAAGAGGGTGATTGTTGCAGATCAAAAATCAAGTAATTATACTGTAGATTGTTTTAGATGATTATTTTTAATGAAAACACTTTTCGCAAATATTTCTTTTTGTAATGAAGGACAATAAGGAATATTATTAACCTATTCCTATGTTAAAAGACAAATAATTGCCGACAAGTAATGATAATTGTTAATTGAAAATTAAAAAAAAACCCGATCAATTTTATGCTAAACATCCCTTAAATAATTTTGGAAAAGAGCTGATACTCGTCAAACTGCTGGACCGATTTATACCAAACATTTACCTATAGCTAACAACTACCGCGATGAACAAGGCTTTCGATTTGAAAACGCCACTCAAATCGGTCGATTCATTCAAGAGCTACTACGGTGCCACAGATGGAGAGGTCAAACTTATAAAACCTCTCTTTTTGCGTCGGTGGTTGTAAACAAAGAAATTAATGTTGAGAATATAGCAATATAATTATTTTACAAAAGATTATTATAATAAGATTAATATATATTATATATTATATTAGTTATCATTTATTTCTTTCTTACAAGACCTAATATACCCGTATAAATATTCAAGTTACAAGTTAGCTGAAAGCAATAAAGTTTTCAATTAAACACTGTCTATAATAAAAATTAAATGTTTAGATGACTATTTAAGACTATTCTTGTACAGAAGACAATCTTTTCCTGCTTTGTGATTTTACAATCCTTTCAAATATATTTTATTTCTCGTAAAACAAACGTAAATGATATACCCGAAAATAAAATTTTCGAAAATGAAAACCAATTCGTTATTTCAGTTCAATGTTTAGATTTCATAAAACGAAAAGACTTGTCCACTCCGTGTACTTCGTTTTCTCTTGAGAGAACAGGAGTTAATGCAAAACGTCACTCAAGCTGCTACTCTCTTACAGCATTCAATAAGTGGCGTTCAATCGGCGCTGTTTTAATTTCCCCGGGGAATTCATTTTCTGGTATTGTTTCTCAATCGCTTGGTGTTTTTATGGTGTCAACCATCAAGCTAAATTAATCATTGTCATCCAAGACGCTTGTCGGTATGAAGCAGAGATCTGATTCTTACCGGCTTGTTGTCTATAAGATAAACACATGTAGAAATCTCACTGTTGAATTTAGTACGGATGGAAACCAAGCAAGTAGATTAACACTAATGTATGTTGCGTACGCGTACGCGAACCTAGGCGATATTACTGCTTTTTAAAGTAAGTAAATATTTCGGATAAATAAATTTAATACTAAGTAAGTGAGGCCTAGTAGAGGAATGTAAAATGGTGTGTTATGAAGAGTTTTCGTATTGTATTGAATTGTGCGTGGTGCCCGTAACTCAGGGAATATTGGAGATGATAAGTTGAAGATAAAATTTAATGAAAAGTGATAATAATAAGTCAAATAGAATATGAAGTAAAAGCAGCATTACATTTCTATTTTATTTTAGTCTGACCAAGTACCTACCATTCAAATTTATTGAAAGGATTTCATGTTGAGCCTGGACAGCCAGATCATGTAGCAAATACAGTTCATGAGCCAGATAGTCAATAATTCAAAAAATATAGTTTGTATTGTGCTGCGTTATTTAGGTGTCTCCCAGTAAAAATTATAATCTCGATATAAAATTATAATGCGATAAATAAACGTCTATAATTTTATAGATACATTTTCATTTTCATTTAACAAAACTAGTTGCACTCAAACTACTTTTACTACTCCTTAATGAAACTCCGTTCAATGAATTGTCTAGAAGATAACGGCTACTGAAGCATGTCTGTGAGATCTTACCCGTTATTTAAAGCGAACATTTCAATAAGATGCCCGCGGCCAAACTGCGACGATGTTTAATTTCCCCAGAGATTTGTTTCTTGTTTCTCACTACCCTCTCTAACTATTATAATGGCTTGGAGAACCTGAGATTCTTTCAAATGAAAGATATTGAAACCTATAACTATAAATGGAACCGATTTTCTGAACTGAGTTTTTCGTTTTTATGTAATACTTAGCAATCACGGGAAAGTTTTGCAATGTTTTCTGATTGATATTCATGTTAAATATGTCAATAATTGTTTTTATACGACCGTGTGCTGCAACGGCTACCATTCCAGGTCACCGTTCTAATGGTACTGTGCGTGGTCGATTCCGATATTATGCGCTTTTGTCAATATTTAATAAGATATGTGTCAAACTATTAGCCTGGTAGGGTTAACAAGTAAGTTATATAAAGGGGCATGTCTTAACTAATGTCTAACCATTTTTTAGAACTCTCGATAAATTATATCAGTCAAAATAAACAAATAAACATGTTAAATAAACAATTTATCCTTCGAAGGCTGTCCGAAAGTGTATATCAATTGATGTCTATCTTCTTGTAAAGAAGCTCAGAAAACGAAGTAGCATTATCCCATAAAGAAGGCCTTATTGCACATTATAATAATAGACCTATCTCTATTTAGATAACGGTCCACGCTCAGGGTAATGCCTGGCTCAGTGTTATGTCTGTTATAAGTCTACGTTATTTATTGGAGAACGGGATTGAAGTATTTTGTACGTATAGTGTCCAGCGTTTCATAGTATTTTAATATTTTATTTGGTTGACTTCCATGGATGGTAACGTTTGAATAAATGTGTTTGATTCGAGTTTTGTAATCTGTATGTTTGTTAAACGTCAAAATATTTAAGATTTTTTTATTAGGTGCCATGATAAAATCAAATGGTAATTTAAATTTATACAAAGTAAAACAAAACTATGACAAAGTTTATTTTCAGTACCTATTTATTGAATATTTAATGACTTGTTTTAAGTTATTTAGTGCCTTCTGTCATTAAGTTATAACAAATATCCTAAGCTGGTCTAATAAAATAAGAACTTACTGTAAACTGTAACCAAACTGTCACCAAAATATCACCATAAGATCATATTGAGGACTTTGAATCCCTGTTGATACAACCTACGCTGGGTGAGCGTGAGTTCTCGCGTTTCACGGAGCATTTATGTGACAAATAATAGGTACTTATTCGTGCTTAAGTCTATTCGTATTCCTGAATAAATATAATACGATTGTAAGCGATTTACAACAGTATTACAGATCAGGAATGACTCAACATGTTTCGCAATACAAATCATCTTCCGAAGTGGAAAGAAAAGAAGCCACTTGAAACTTCTCAGCACCTGTAGTAGGGGCCATTTGTAACAATTACAGTTCGCGAACGCCGCGTGCCTCTGTCGGGAAGTTTCTTCAATGTTTCATAATAGGGTGTTTTGAAAATGTAATATTATGCAGCTATAACGTGCTTTGTAACGGACACTATTGTAAAATTAAAGACGTACCTATTAATGTATCACTTGGTTATTCTGCACACATTTATTCTTAATGATTAACACAGTTTATTCACATTATTCGGACATTGAAATTCGTTCAACCTCATAATCACTCATAACTCAAATGTTCAAAAAAATGTCTCAAATGTTCCATTTTTAAAATCTAGGTATTTATTCTTTTTATCTACCAACCTGGCAAACAAAATCCGTCAACAAAACATGCCAGCTACTTAGAAGTTAATCCTTTCACCCAAAATAGGATACTTTTTATCAATGATTAATAAAAATTAGATTATCATGACAGTATATTGCGTTAAGGGTTGTGCTTCAATAACTCACATAACTGTCAGACTACTGAGCAGGGGGCCTCGCACAATGTGATAGATACGGGCCATAGTCCACCACGCTGGCCAAGTGCTTATTGCATTGCTGAATGCCAAGGGCGGATTATATTATCAGAGACACATTTCAATTTTAAAGTCAGTGATAGTTAAAATTAGTAATGACTATAATTTTACGTACATTTAATTTTTTTAACTTACCGCGACGTACCTCGTGTAAGATTTGAAGCCTCCAAAAAAAGACAAAACAAAAACTAATTAGCTAATACAGACAACGCAATAAGGTTCGTGAATAACAATCGCTATTACCGCACCTGTTTGAAAGAGCCATTATGCGTGGCTTTGTGCTATTTGTCACGGTTTATTAACCAAAGCCACGGCGAAACGTTTATGGATTTAATTCCAGTTGTAAAGTTATGGCTAATTATTTGACACTTGAAGTTGCTTGAGTAAGTTGTCATTAGCTTAGAGTTATGTTCTAACAATAATGTAAGTAGGTACTTACCTATTATAATTTACAGTACAAAATATTCAATAGGTACTCGTACGTATTATAAATGTAAATGTATGTAATTCTGTCTGTTAGTCTGCTACCTTTTCAAACTTAATCCGCTGAATAAATTTAGATAACGTCACATGGAGAAAGTTCGTGATGCGTGAAAGGATATACGAGTAGAATAGTTTTTATCTCGATAATAATCCTCTTGGATAATTTAACTTTAACGCGGGCATAGCCGCGAACAAACACTAGTAAGTTATAATTATTTATTAGAGTAAAGGTTATCTGGTGTTCTAACGAAGGTTTAGAAAAGTCATTAGTATGAGATGTAGGAGTTTAATAAATCTTGAATCTATAGTCTCTTGAGTCTAAAACCAAACTAATTACCTCTGATTACAGTTAAATTTAGCTTGTCAGAAAAATTTACTAAGGACATTTTTAGATAACGCCGTCAATCTTAAATGTACCTTAATCTCATTGGCGGAACGCTGGTATTTGTGTGCCATGCAATTATAACGAATTCCAGATCGAATTCAAATGGAGCATAAGTCAAACTTCCGTGTTCGTACTTTCAGAACAATGTAGGTTATGACGGACGGCTTACTCCTTTTTAATTATCTCTGGTTGTAATAGCTGGGCTTTACTTTATACATTATATTATATGGTGATGGTGTATTTTTACTCTCTGGCTACTAACATCCTTCATCTTACGAGTACAAGTTTTGGAATTTCATGTTTATTTAGTTTTCTACATATTTTCACTTTGTGAATATCCAAAACGTTTAATATCAAAACAATCAAAGTTATTTGACTAAACTAACTAAATTGTGTTATTAATATGTACCTTCAACCCAATATTCCCCTTCCCACTTACCACCAAAAGCAAATAATTCAGTAACATTCGGCTCTCCAAAAGAAGGATATATTTTAAGTTATATTTGGCTACATTATGAAGGATTCAAGTGAATTTGAACTGTATAAACATTAATGAGAGAAGATAAGACACAGATTTCCACACAATCCCGATGCGTACGGTTGCTTTGTCTGCATAATTAAAAATCCCAACCGAAGCTTAAGCTAAGTTCCCACACATTTAAATTACGTGGGTTGTTTTGTTACACAGGAATTTGGTACTTTTGCGTGTTTTGGATAAAGTATCGGACAACCCGAAATGATGTAGGCATCCGTGTTTTCTAAGTGATTTCAAATAAAGGAGGAGGTTCTCAATTCGACTGTATTTTTTTTCTTGTATGTGTTACCTCATAACTTTGCACTGGGTGAATCGATTTTAATAATTATTTTTCATTCGAAAACTTTTGCTACAGTGTCGTACATTAATAAGCGCTACCTTTGAGCGTCACCTGAAGGGGAGTTTTTAACTACTTATAAATTATCTATTCATCAATTTTGAAGTCGGTTATTTTTTGCAAAAAAAATAGTTCTTTATAACAAGACATTCGGTAACTTCATATTAATGATGCCCATGGGCTTACTCTTAATCATTCTCAAATTGCAAAAAAAAACAGAGTCATTACGTTATAACATGCTTCGTTTATCCAGTATTTAGGACATCTTTTTGTTATGCCAATTTCATATTCATTTTACTTAAAATGTTATCATGAAACTTCACACATTATCTAAAACCACAAGCTCAAGTCTAAGATACAAGTTCAGAACACCTGCACACGTGTGGTATTGTTTTAAATTCATTACGCCCTAAGATTTAGTGCTAAGTCGAGTTATGCAGTTCTCTCAGATTCTTAATTGCATCATTATCATGAAGTATGTTATGATTGCATATTTATTAAGAGACTTATATTAGTTTTTCTGAGTGTATGTGTATGCTTCAAGAACTCTTAGTTACGTCTATGGGGCCAAGGTACGGTGACACTGCAATTTTATGACAAGCATGACCGGATAAAATGCTTAGAATTGACTATAGTTATACTGCGTTCGCGATCAGCGTTATCATCGATGTAAGATTTATTAAAGCGAATGTGTTTTAGTCTGTTTTTACGTTGACGGCAGACAAGAAAAAAATATTTTTTTTATCTAACTAATTTTATTCCTTCATGTCACATATACAATCACAATCTTAAATACTATTCAATTATATTTATCAAACACCGAACACTATTTTAAAACATTAAAGACATTACCATACCGATCAATAATCTAGGTCAGACAAACCCGTATTAAAATAATACAGCGATAAGTTACAAATCAGACAAAGGCATACCGAACAGTCGCTTAAGCTGATAAGACGGAGATGAAAAACACAAAGGTCATAGTAGGAATGTCTTCGGTATCAGATCAGATGGTACAGAACCGGCGCGTGAGATCATCTGCTCAGGACAGAACCGTTAGAGATAACATTAGGGTTACAGAACCTATACAGAACAATATAGTAGTAGAATTCGTTATAATTGCATGGCATACAAAAGCCAGCTTTCCGCCTATATGTATAGGCGGAAACATATGTTTAAGGTACATTTAAGTTTGTCGGCGGGATCTAAGAATGCCCTAAGTAAATGTTGCTTACGAGCTAAACTGTACTGTGAGCACAGCTGATAAGTTTCACTTTGGCAGGTAGTGGCAATTCCATATGCTCGGTGAGTCAAATATTAGTTTATTTTGGACAATACTGTAAGGATATTGATGTTATGGGATTTTCATAACAGAGAAAGAAACAGATGTGATACTGATTTATAACTGGTACGGTGAGACACTAAAAATGTGTGTGGTATAGGTAGTGACACAAAAAAAATTGTGGTTATGTGTGATATTAAAATTTTAAATTATCTGTTACTATAATTTGTAATGCAATGTTATTTTGCTTGTTACAATTTGAAAGTAGTTCTATGATTAAAATTGCACGGACAACTTAATTGTAATTTGCGTAAACTAAAGAAAGGAAGGTAAAATATTTTAGTAATGTCTTAGTAAATTATGAAAAAAATGAACTCTTTGAAAGCTTCTACAAGGTTCCCGGTTCCAAAATACTACTTTAACTTTACTTCCACTCATTGAACGCCGCTTTTTTCCTAGTTCATGATCACAGTTCGACACCCAACGTGTAGTGTTCTTTGTCCCTGTAGTGTAAAAAATCGCGAGTACTCGTTTCAAATATAAAATGTGCACTATAAACAATTATGCACAATCCAAACAAGTCAAAACAAGCAAAACAATTGACAAGCGCACAAGTTAACAACCTCAACGAACCCTTGAGCTATAAAAGTCGGAGCGAGTATTCAATAAATCGAATTTGCGTCTAATTTGCAAAGTTAGGGTTAGTGACCCGTGAAGTCTAAGGTGCAGACAGGGTTCCGAGGGTCTGCAGCGTGGGCCGTGTGACATCACGGCATAATTCGGCCGCCGGTTCGACCGGTCGTGGAGTCAGCCCGTCCCCCTATAACCAGTTTGGCCATAGCTTACGGACCCACAGAGGAGCAAGTCGGCATAGTTGGAGAATAATGACGGATCTGAGTTTTGTCATTTACACGGCAGCCATTTTAAATTATCTCTACAGTTTTTTGGATGTAGCTTTTCATTATAGTAATAGACATCCATTCAATTTTCAACCATATGTTTTGTAATGAAAAAGTTATGTTCAAATTACTACATAAATTATTTGAAATGGCTACCCTATCAGATCTGCAGCTGCTCTACTATGACAAAGTTAATGGTATTTGGTTTTGGTCATTTTTTTTTATTTAAATATAGTGCCTCCAGATGAAGTACCTATATTTAAACAAGTAGGTTTTCTTCAAGCAAATGTATCAAATGTTGATTGTAAAACAAAATAATTACACAGCTTAGAATGCACATAAAGATTTTCGTTGAAGGTTTGAGGACGATACTGTTGGTTAACACAAAATTCTTCTTGGCATTAACCTGCTATACGAATCCGTTGATATAATGCAACTCAAGACAAAAGTCTTCTGTACATTTTCTCTTCTTACTGGCATAAATAAACTTCACCTACTAAGTATTTATGTAACTGAACCACTGTTCAAACGTGTTTCTGTGGCGCTGGCGATCCCTGCTTTATTCAGTAGGCTGGTGCTGAGTGGTGATCTCGCGTGGTCGTGTGGTGGAAGTGTTGGTATAGTGGTACTGTGCCGGTGCGGTGGTGGAGTGGTGGTGAGATGTCGCGTGGTGGTCGCGAAACATGCTGGCCGTTCGCCACGCAAGGGTATGTTGTTTCTGTGTCTATGTATGTATTTTTTGTAGTTTACGTTTTCGGTATTTTCGCGTTGCTATTAAAATATGCAGGTATAAGTATATGCAGATGTATATTTGTGGTGAATTCGTGTTTTGAATTGCACTTTAAAATATTTCAACATGAAAAAAGAAAATTTAATATGCTTAAAATTCAAATGATTACTTTTAACAAATAAAAACACCGGCTTATTTAAGCTTGATTTTGATTGTGTCCCTGCTACGGAAAGGTCCAAGTTCGTTGCAAAAGGCACCTTTATACAATGTATAAATAAATAATTATTAAGTAGTTATAATGCCCTACAGTATGATTTCTCCGTCCAACCAGTGCATTCGGTACAAAGAGTTAACATAACCTTGGCAGCAAACAGGAATATCTCTCTGTCGCATAATATAAACTCCGTCCAGGAATCGAACTCCGAACCCATTGTTCTATAGATGCGTTGACTATATATTTTTTAATTGCGGTAAAACGTAATCTTTTATATTATTCTTAGGTTTTAGTTATTAATGCCGTCTATAAGACACAAATTAATAGTTAAGCAAAGATGCAAGTAGGTACTTGTTTTATTAAAGCTGAAGTTTTCGACCATTTGGTGTCCATCGCGCATTTAATGTGTAAAGCAAAGAATTGTAAGTGGTCAACGACACACAATGGAAATTAACCACCTCGAACTCGAAGACATGACCGATATCTTTACAGAGAAGAAAAAGTAAAAAGAAAACACTTAAACAAATGTAAGTTTATAACTTACCCGCGATGAGCGATGCTTTAAGATAATTCTACTTTCGCAACCTAACTGACTTATAGCTATAGCAGACCACACTATTTTCATTATAACTCTTGATAAAAATAAACTTTTAACTTCTTTGTTTTATAATTAAAAAAGGTGTTTATAGCAAAACTTCATTAAAACTCTTAATAAAGATTCTAGCTTCTATGTACTGTGTTTAAAGATATTTAGAAAAGGTGGTATGTATTTACAATGAGTATTAGGTATTTTATGGTTTACTTATAGTCTTTGACGAACATCGTGCCTTTTGATAATTATCAGTGCGACCAAAATCAAATAACACGCTTTAGAAATGAGGGGTTGACTGCTTGTGTAACAGTCTATATTGTGTTAGTAATATATACATAACGTATAATTTAATTTCGAAACTATAATATACTCTTAGAAATCGCGGGAGGACCTTGTGACTTAGTCCCAAGATTCGAACGGCAACTTAAGCTTAATACAATATTTGAGTCAAAACCGTATCCAAATCATCTACACGGGAATGTAAGCGTCAAAACCAACAAAGAGGCAAAAATTATAAAAAAAAATGTTATTTATCGACCTTCATATTCGTTGTTTGTCTCAGAGTTATTCGAGGTGTACAGATGGATTAATACAATAAAGATTTATTGCCCGTAGAATTATAATATAGAGTTATTTATTAACAATTTTAATTTAAGTCATTGCTCAAACAAAAGTGGCCAGAAGATTGCCAGAAGCTATTTTGAAAGGTCTAAAAATTAATTCAGGTATGCCTACATTCTCTGAAAGAGCATCAATCATTCCTCATCCCAAAACTAATTATCTTCTATTCGTGGTCTATTCGCGAAGAAACTTTATATACTACTTATTTTTTTTTTATTCGAAAGCCTTTGCTTCACCTCAAGTGCCATTATCGATAAACGTATCCATCTGACGGGTAGTTTTTGAGTTTGCTCTACATATCGATTTTGAAGTCGCTTATTTTTTTTTGTAAAGAGTGAGGTATACATTTCTTATGTTAAAATCGTAACAACGAGTTGTATGACGCTACAGACTACCTTAATAATTTGTGTTATTAGGTAGTAATGAAAATTTTAATGAAATAATACATGTTGGAACCGCGACGAAATACACAGTTATTGGAATTAAATACAATAACTACTACGCTGCCGCGCTGATGTGATAAATTAATAATTATTAATATGTACTTAGTTAATTTTATTCAGGCTTAAAAGTTCATGAAACAAAATAAAACTTTACATGAAACTTTTACGCGTGAAGTTTCGCTAAGCCGAAAGTTTAGAAGCAATAATATGCAGATAATGTTGGCGCAAAGTTTGAGCTTCTTGCTATGGAAATACTTATATTTGGAAAACTCTATTCCAGCACCACTGGCATATGTAACGGGAAGCAAGATTGAATACTTAATTATTTAAAAATTTAACATTTTAATAAAGCATTAATTTGCGCTCTTTAACTTTAACCAAGTCTAAGATATATGAGAGATTGACAATCGTAGATAGCCAATTACTACTTATGATCTCTCCCAATGTATGTACATAGTTTATACTACTATTCATACTTATAAATGTGAAAGTAACTGTCTGTCTGTTTCTCTGTTAGACTTTCACGCTTAAACCACAAAATCGTTTGTCATAAATTCCTTGTTCTTTACAGGTTAAACATTTTATATCTGTAAATTATCCCTTAACGAGTGGAAAAAGGGAGGGGGATATAATATTTTCGTAAAATATCGGTACTTACCTACCGACAACTTACTTTTTTTTATTTTTATTAAAATAAAATTTCAGCCATTCGATACCTATTCTTGCAATGGCGCTATGTTACGCGGGCGTAGCCGCGGGCAAAAACTAGTACAATAAAATATCTTCCTACATTACATGTATTCCTTTAGATGAAGATGCTCTCAAAAGGCAATTATCTGCAAACATTAAAGAAGTTTCGGTTCATTATTTTCGCGCTGAAAGCTTCGTGCTCTCGGAGTTTGGCCAAAAGGTGTAACTAAAGTGCATTTTCTTTTCATTTCAAACTACAAGGAAATGCGGAAAGGTAAGAATATTCTAAGAACCTATGTATTTCTGTAAATGAAATAAATAGGTACTAAGAAATCTTTGTTATGCGAAATGTTGTGGAAAAACGAAATAAATTCTCTTAAAAATTTATTGGTGCGTCATGAAATCATTCTATTATCAATAAGAAGAAACCCACATGGAATTTCAAGATCAAGTCTCTGGTTATAAGTTAATACTTGAACTTGAATACATTCACAAAACTCGTATATGTCACTTCTTTCATGGTGAAACACACGGTTTATAATGTCGAATATATAATGCGTGCATGAAAACAAAGGAAATCCTTTGATCCGCGCCATTACATCGACACCGAGCGAATACTCGTAGCGAATAGCAACGATGCAAGAAAAGGCCGTTTACATATTGGTATTCGGGCGTTCTCACCTCTTTTAGATGGATAGCTAAACGCTGTATAACTCTGTATACGACAGCCAGCATCATTATGGTTCTTATTAAGCGATAATCCTAATAAGTTTTTACTGGGTAAACTAATTTTGATATTTTTTATATTAGCAAACTACTACTCTCCGTGCGGTTCCATATAAAGAGCGACGTTTGAAAAGCAATGATTGAGTTATCTCTAATGTTACGAGTCAGGAGTACTGGGTTCGATAAAATGCCAAAATGTACCACAAAGACTTTATTGTACTCGTAGATATACAATTACACTATGTACACAGTACACACCAAAACACTCTCCACGTAGGTGCTCGTAAACACACTCGTCGAACACTGTATCGCTGGTAGAAATCACTTCACTTCTCACTGGTATCGCTCGTAGGTATCGCTGGTATCTTCCTGGTTTCGCTTCCGAAACTAGAATGCCCTGCCGGCGACCAAGTGCCCCATTTTATACCACTCGCCCACCATTCATGCCTTTCTAGATTGTTCCCGCAGTTTTTGGAATAGGGTTCTAGTGTATTCCTTGCAATCGACTATCGACCTTAAGACTGTTGTCGTAAGGTCGAAGCGTCGTACTTTCGAGACGGCCGTCCATTGTTCTATTGTTTGCCTGACATGTTTATGGCCCCTATTGTTTATTGTTTAGCGAAGTAGATATGCCAGGGTTGTCACACTAATAATGCGACGCAATATCAAGTAACGAAATCGACTGCGTTGAAAATTTTCTCATATCAAGTCAGTGTTTGTTAAAAGCAATTAATTCAAAAAGTAATCATCATATAAATCATGTTTCTGAAACAAAAATACAACCGTATGTTTAAACAGCAGTGACAAATGTTTTGATTTCTCAACACCAAAACAGCTTTGCATTATCCCATATATTACACAAAAGACTTGAACAATACAAGCTCGCGTTATTTTGAACGCGCATACATCTCTGTTACCGTAACAAAAGCCGTGGAGGCGAGAAAGCTCATTAGGAAAAAACGTTATATGTTGCGGGATTTCACGCACTTATTTATTACCCGAATAAGCTAATGTAGCTGCTCTCAACGCTTAGTGATTTATAAGGGATACAGATATAAATAGTGGGGATATCCGTCAGGCTTTGGGCCTTGGTGAAAGCAGTTCAACTTATGTTGATTGGTGAAGAGTTACCCGTATATTATAAATTCGATTTTGTGTATTCATTGCTTATTATCGTTTAATATCTGAAGTTTTACCTTATAATGTATGCATGCCCTTTTCTATATTTATTAAGAAAAATAAATGATATTTGAACTAACAGGTTCGATATCTTCAAACCTTTTATAAAAAATACATTAGGTATAGCTTCGTATACCTGTAAGTGGCCAACGGCATTAACGGCAACGGCAAAGCACACCTAGACCAGTGATAGAAAATTTACCTCGCCTTTAAATTTCGAATTCTCTGGGAATGGAACACAGGACCCTTTGATTATATACACGGTCTAGATTCCGCAATCGGCTCTACCGAACGGCTCCTACAAAGTCCAACAAATTTGTTAGACTTGCTTGACACGTAGGTCAGTGTCATTTGTGTTGCTTAGCGACAAAGTGCTCCCGAAAAAACATAAATTATGCCGGTTTGTGCAATGAAATTGTTTCGCAATTATGTGGAAAAACCTTGTAATAACTAAAAGATTACTCTTCATAAGTAAGCTTTTTAAATAAATCACAAAGTTTAAAGAAAACATGAATTTTTATTTCGTTATATTCTGATTAGCGAGTGTTGCCTGTTTATTACTAGGGGATTCGCCGAATTTACGGGAGATAAATTACAAATAAGTATTAAATTATAAAATCCTGTAAATAAAGTTAACCTAATAAGTTAATACCATAGATTTATTATATAACTAAAGATCAGCAATTGTATCACTTCGACGAAACCAAAAATGAATCGCCCGCTGTCAATGTCACCGCCGAGCGCGACGCCTTCCTGGTGGTTTTTATATCTCGGCCATTCTCCGATTAGCAAGTTTTACTTGTCCGGGCTTGATAAATCCACAGTATTAACAGATTCAAACATGATTTTTTTTTATATGTTAGTTAGCATCCATATCTAGCTGTATACAAAAATATTGGCTTCTGTTTTAAGTAGATAAGACCAAATTAATTTAAATATACTCAGCGAACCTGTGTTCTCTAATTACCGTGGCGTGTCCGCACACCAACTTTATGTTAAAACTTGCTTGTAATTTTTATAACGTACAGATTAACTTTGATCCATTCAACGTGTTGAACGGTATTATACATTGTGTATCGCATCACAAAATATCGATTCAATAGAACCAGTCTATAAATAATTATCATTAAGTAACCACATGTCCGCACTAAAGTTATAATTGCCGTGACCATTTGTGTTCTCGGGTGTAAATCCCTAAAACAGTATTTTTGGCACATCACTACCGCACCCGCCGCTTCTCCTCAGTGTGTACTATAGCCCATATACAGTCGCACGTCTCTAACGTTAGTGTACCGCCAATGAAGCACGTGAGTATATAATTACCGTAGCCTTGGTTAAAAACTTTTCTAATTACCGTTTTATTTATTTTAATACTTGATTTTTTAAGTTAAACCCGAATTGATCATAGCAATTGAGACAATACTTTGGCCTTTACACGTTGTAATAAGTTAATATTTGCATACTGTGTCGGTTTTCGAAATTTTTAAGAAATTCTATCGTTTTCTAATTACCGTATAATAATTACCATATGTTTATAATTACCGTTGTATGTAAAATTAATACACATTTACGAACTGTTTCCTATTATACTCTTTACAACGCACTACAAAGCCAGCGCAAAACCATGGCGGCGGGCCTAGGGACAATCGATGCAAAGCTGGATGGTTTCCAGGGAGATTTGAACGTCGTGAAGGAGGACCTTAAACGTGGTAAAGGTGCGTATATCCGAGCATGACCAAGCCCTCAAAAGCCATGACGCGGCAATCAACTCCCACGAAACTAGGCTCATGGATTTGGAGAACAAGCTGCAAAAAATAAAGGTTTTGGGCACGGCAGTAACCAGTTCATGCCCTGGGGCCCCGAAATTCAAGGTCCCGAGTTTCGACGGCACGACCTCGTGAACAGCATTTAGGCACCAGTTCGAGGTAGTTGCAAGTGGGAATGGCTGGGAGGACGATCACTCGTTAGCGGCACTCACCCTAGCTCTTCAAGGGGAGGCACTGCTGGTGCCTGAGAACCTGCCGCCGATCGACGCATCTTGGAGTCGCTATTTAAGGCCTTGGAAGCTCGAACGGGGAAAAGCACCTCGAGGTCGTGTATCGCGCGCAGCTTAAAGACTGGTCACGGCAGGCGAGTGAAGGACTGCAGCAATGGGCCACAGCACATCGAGCACCTCGTACGCCCAGCCTATGCGTCGAGCTCCACACCGGTCGAAGACAAAGTGTTAGAGGTGTTTGTCAGCGGTATACAGGATCCCGAGGTGAGAGCAACGGTGCGCTTGGGTCATCACGCAACATAGGAAGCAGCTTTAGCGCATGCCCTTGAAGTGGAAGCGGTACGAAGCGACTATAAAGGTCGTAAGGTGCACGAAGTCATAGCAGCGATTCAACCTCGTACTGGGCCTATATGTTACGGATGCGTTATATTAGGATGAGCTGCCGGACTCGGAAACAACCGAAATTGGTGTCGACGGCTACCCAAGTCAACAGCCAGGAGCTAGAAGCCGCCGCCACCGCTGCCGCCGCTAAGAAGACCGCCAAACCTCCTCCGAAGCCACCGACGGCGCGCAAGCCGAAGAATGCTGACGTCCTGTCACGACGCCCATGCTCCGAAGGTCGACATTGCATCAAGCATTAAAGAAAGAATTAAAGAAGAGGTTAGGGTGATAAGGATGCAGGACCTAGACAACTCTTGTGCAAGGGAGCAAGTAAGCCAAGCTCAGAAGGAAGACAAAGATCTCAGCCTGATCATGGAATGGAAAGCCAAAGGACAGAGGCCCCTGGGGAGTGACGTGTCAACCTCAAGCGCAACGACTAAGGCATACTGGGCTCAGTGGGACAACCTTATATTGGAGAATGGCGTGCTTTATCGGAGCTGGGAGTCACTCAACGGAATGGAAAAAAACCCTGCAAATGGTTATTCCTAGGAGTAAGGTGGCTGATTTGCTGAAGCTAGTAGGTACACGATGGCACTTCCGGTGGGCTCCTCGGCATCAAGAAAACCCTCGTAAAGATAAGAGATACGGCCCGGCACTAGATCCCAGGGGGAACGACAGCTGTATAACGTCGGAGCCTCTTGGGAAAGAATCGCCATCGCTGGGCCATTCCCTCAGACTGAAGACGGGAATAGATTCATCATCGTGGTTCAAGACTACTTCAGCAAATGTTCCGGCCATTGTTTGCAACTCTGAACCAAGAGGCGAAGACCGTGGTCAAGAAACTTGTCCAGGAGGTAGTATGCCGCTTTGGTGTACCATCATCCATTGCATTGTGTAATGGGACATCGATAATTCTATTGCTTTAATTTTTATTATATCAGTATAAATTATTAATGTGCGTTAATATCATTTCAGTATCATATTTTACATAGATTTGATGATATTTTCTAATTACCGTTGCATTAAAAACTATTCTTTCTAATTACCATACTCATAATTTTTTTAAGTCTCATTATCTAGAAAACTACCATTATTTGTTACATGCCAAATTAATTATTGAATTTGTATCTTTGAATTGTTTCATATTTTAATGTGCTCCAGTCAACTCAGTGAAAAATAAAAAAGGTTATGGTAATTAGGCAAAGAACGCCGAATTGGAGAATGACCGATCTAGAGGAGTCACATCCAGGTACCGCACAAGTAACCATCACTAATTAAGACTACAAAGGACATTATTCCACACAGAAATGTAAAAACTAAATTAAATATTTTGAGAAAATTGAGGAACAATTTTTGACAAGTGCCCGCTAAGCCCGCTATGCCGTCTAAAAATTGGTTTCGTCTATCTATCTCGCTCTGCACTACGCGTATCATATGTTTTGCTCTTTCGCATTTCCAATCTATCTAAACGTCAGTATGCTACATCTATGTTAATACTAATTAGGTAAAGTTTATTTATATTAATATATTAAGTTATGTTTATTTAAACACGACAGTATTTATTTCATCAAAAAATTGACTTTATTATGCATTCCGTCTTAGGGCGCATTCATGTAGAACGCTGCGCTGGTTACCGACGCTGATCTGCCAGCGCTTATCGGTACTGGTCCGTCGAGATAACCTCCACATAAAGCAAGCTTGTATAAGCAGGAGCTGGCTGACAGTCTCTCTACTTGAATGCACCCTTAGGCAGCATTATCCCGACTCGCATGTTTTGGTCGGCGTCGGCTACTAGTGTAAAACCGAATGCACCTGAGGCTTCTGAGTACGTAATTAAGGACTATAAAAGTGGGTGGTATGGCAACAATGCAACATCGTCCTCTGGATATGAACTGATATCTCTTAAAATAATGAGTCAGTTTGTCGGTCATACCTACTTATTTTAAAAATATTGGTGATTATTGTCAACTTCATCAAAAAAGCCTGTTAAAACTTATTATAGAAAAATATTTGCAAATAAGATGTCACCATATTTATTTTAGAGATCAGACATCGTGGCCTAGCAATAAAAGTGTTCCAAAAACAAACACAAAGAGATGAATGTTGAAATCTATTTACTTATTATTTCCTTTTTCCAATTTACTTTTTATTATTTTCTGTCATTTTGAGTACATACATTATTTAGTTTACCCCTTAGAATAATTATAATATTATTCTAAGGTTTACCCTAATGTTTTTCCTTTGGTATTCTTCGACAAGTCCTTGTGTGTGACAAAGTGTTCCAAAAACAAACACAAAGAGATGAATGTTGAAATCTATTTACTTATTATTTCCTTTTTCCCATTTACTTTTTATTATTTTCTGTCATTTTGAGTACATACATTATTTAGTTTACCCCTTAGAATAATTATAATATTATTCTAAGGTTTACCCTAATGTTTTTCCTTTGGTATTCTTCGACAAGTCCTTGAGTTCCTGATGTCCTGAGCTGCGCTACACCATAAAATAGAAATAAACAATAATTTCAATTCCTGTCATGTTTTTTAATTTTTTAATACCAGTTACTTTATTATTTTTTCTACTTTTTGTAGAATTTTATTAATTTACATAAAATAAAATAAATACATATAAGACTAATACAAAACAATAATTTTTTAACCTATTCTGTTCAACCTTAATTTGCAAAGATCATAGGGAAAAAGTAGGTATGTGAACAATTTGAAGCAGGCATCCCTTACACACGCACACCTTGACAGTGCACTTACAATAAGTACACGAGCGGTACTCACACATGTCGGAAAACTGAGGACGTTTTTTGAGTGACATTTTGTTTGAATTGCGGAATCTAGACGTGTATATAATCAAAGACAGGACCTTTCGAACGGCAGTCTTACATAGGTAACCACACGTAGTAACGTAGGTCAGGTGTTTTTTTAAGATTTCATTTTTAATAACTGAACGAATAAATGTAAAGTGTGAAAATAAGATCGAGATCTAATATTTTCATATTCATTACTTTAACTCTTCTAGCCCTAATATCGGCATGGATACTATTTTAAATATATATTTGTGGCAACCCTAGCTTCCGTATCAATATAATGTATATTTCAGGCGGCATATCAATTACATGAAAAGTTTCCAACACATAACCTCGTTACTTGCCTAACTCATCTAAATGGACTGTTCATACACAGACATCTTATCTAAAACTTACCTATCTCGGGAAATCTGCTATGTATTTATGTATGTATTTATCGGCCTCAATATCAGCCAGACCAATTTCTATAAGTATCCTTATTTATGGTTATTAACGTACGTAATTGGCTAAAAATATGAGCTCAAATTTAATTAGACTAACTTTGCTTTTGCCATAATTCCCTCTCGAGACCTATTATTTAGATGCTAGTCCCATTTCTCCTTAAATTTTCTTAAAATATGAACATGCAATTGTCAGTATTATGTTGGGTGATAATACTGGTAATACTGAGACAAAATGTGTAAAACAATAATACTAATAATTGGTTTATTTGTGGCTTTAAAGTCGACTACCTGACTCGGCAGACGCTGTAATTTATGTTACATATCTCAGGTTTTAAGTGTCGTATTTAGTTGAAACAATCACAACTTTTAAAGTTTGATCTCCAGCAATACAACTTCGGAAACCGCAACAAATTTCTTTCCCTTGTGTTTGCGTAGTGCCCAGATAAGCATACGGACAGACTGTAGTATATGTAATATTTACTTCTTTACTTCCTTCTGTCTTCTTTGTGTTGTTTTTGCTTCCTTTCTTCTATATCCTTGCCTTTGTTTAATACTTTTTATTTTTTATGTTGCTTTACTATTTTATAATACTTGTATTGTAATAATAGCCGGAAATAAATTGTAAGCTGTAGCTGGGAATATAGAATAACTAATTTATTACCTGTGCTCACAATTCAATTTAGTTCGTAAGCAAAATTAACTTACGATATTAAATTCTTACTGTCAATTTGCAATGTACCTTAATTACAGTAGATTACAAAAAATCCATTATTTCCAGTAGGGACCTAATAAATTAAAACTCGTCTACCAATCATTTTAACTACAGTATACAGAGAGTATTTCGTCAAACTGTAGGTATGTAAGTAGGCTGTGATTTAAGGTACAAAGAGATTTACAGCTCATCGGTTTCCAGTTAAAATTTGAATGCGTTTTGACATAGGTTAAAGGCGATGTCAAAAGTACCGTAGTTTGGGCTGGTTTTGTACGAGTATACACGACAATCAATCATGTATCGAACTATTCTGGAGCCCAACTTCACATCAAACTTGCACGTCGTTTACAAAATTATGGTATTTTAAACTTTAATGTAAGTGAATTTAAAGTTGATTTTAGCAAAGTGATGATGGTAAAGTAAGTAATGGTTTTAGTGCATGAGGGATTCTTACAATATTTACTATTTACACTTATTTATTAATAAATATTTCATTATATATTTCAATTTATGGATATTTTTTATCCATAAGTACGATATAATTAGGTATATTGTAGTAATATTTTACTCATTATTTGAATAGTTAAAGCCCAGCCAAAACTAGTGAATCTAGTACATCTCAGTGTTAATATGGGTAGGTAAATTGTTAAAAAAACTCCGTTCTATTTGTCTACATAACTACATATTACGTAAGTACATATATATTTGTCTCATAGCTGAGTCGTCATATATTTTAATATTTAGAGTTTTCCAAATTCAAAATTTTAAACAAAATTAGTTTCTTTCTATAAATGTACTGTATTAACCTGCGTCCAATAAATTGCTTGTGTACAGTAAACAAATAGTTTAGGTAATGCATGAGCCATTGTTGAACATAGTCGGAGTTCTGCAGTAAATACAACCGAACGGTAGTTCCGTTACATAGAAAGCTGCCTAAATAAGTATATTTGATTTTATTTTTACTCACTTTTGTAGTCAAATCAAAACTCAAATCAAATTTATGCTTCGCTAAGAATCGAATCCGTGACCTTTCGAATGGGATGTGGCATGGTTATCTACTATTTTAAGTAGGTACCTACTTTTATTTGCATATTAAACTGAACCTTCTGTATTGTTTGTTTATACTATACACATTAGTCAATGTCCAGTCGACCGGACGACGTTTTTACATGTTAGGGACATTTATTAAATTAAGTCCTCGTCTAGGCTTCTTAGTGGTTTGCGTCGCTGTTGTACACAACTACTTATTACTTACTTTGATAATGGGTGGTAGAAAAAAAAGCTAAGGTACAACCCACTAATGGCCCACTACCGAGCACAGGTCTCTCCTCCTTACTGAGGAGGCCTAGAGCATACTCCACCACGCTACCCCAATGCGGATTGGAGGAGGGGTTAGTGGCCAACCCAGTGTCGAAAGTTTTCAAGCCGCCCGAAGGCCTCCGACATGGCTTAACGACTGCTATCAATCGATAACAACCGGGACCGACTGCTTTACGTGCCCTCCGAAGCACGGAAACGCTCAAGAAATTTTTGCCACTAGCGGTCACCCATCCGACTACCGACCGCGCCCGCTGTTGCTTAACTTTGTCGATCGCTTAGGATCGACGCAAGCCGCCGGGCTATAAGCGCTTCAACGGGTGGTACTTCAGTATTAATCTATTGTTATTATGAATTAAGTTAGTTTTAATTAGTACTAATGATGGCTTACGGATGGTTGCAAAGTAGATTAGTCAGTTTATAACGATTGGTTTATACTTACTGCCTATGCGTACAAATTCATTATTAGAATTAATACATTCGTTAGTTACTCGCTCAGCTCTAGTTTTGCCTTATAAACAAAAAATTATACAAAAAATAGTATTCCTAACTGGCCAAGTGTTAATTGACAGACTTCATATTATACTCTTCGAGAAGATGAAAAACTTTCAGCTACCTATAGGTACATCACTATATTTACCCTGTCGTTATCGTGTTACTGGAGCAAGCGGTATTAATTTACAATTAATTTAAAGCACGAGAGAATTAATTTGCAATTAATTTCAAGCGAGTAATCATTAATTTGTAATTAATTGTAATAATTAATAATAATTAATCGCGCGCATGATTAGAGTTGGGGTCCAGGGGGAAACCGACGTAATTAGACCAATTATTTTAATGATTATAATGATTATTTTGCGGAACATGAATGTTAGTTAACATAATCGACTTTTTGTAAAACAAAAGTAAGACAATGTAAGACAGTGACAATGACAATATTCGTTGTGATGCTATTGTAATTGAAGGATGGAAGCGTTAGGAAGATATTATTAACATGCTGTAGAACTTTCATTTCATTTGAGTGAAACTTGCTTTCAAAACAACGCAGTTTTTTCAAGTGTTCATATTTAATTATAATCATTACCTACTTTGTGATATTGAAATAAGAATTTCACTAGAGTTCAATGTTAACAAAAATTGCATTTAATACTAAACTTTATTTTTTTTAAATATCGCCTTTTAAAAATAAGTCACGTGAATTGAATTTAAAGTGGATCATATCATTACCTACTTGAATTTGACCAATCATCGCTTACGCTTCGAAAATTTCAAATACGCGTCTGCAGTTTTTTGCGCCAATCATCGTTACGCATTTCGAATTGAGAGCGCAATTGCAATTATGCGTTGGAACGCGAGAAAGCACACGTATCGGATTAATGAATTGGTGTGCACACGCACACATAAATGTTTTGTGTGATTGTGTGCGATACAGGCAACGCGTTTTAGTATAAAGTGTAGTTTATAGCTTTTGTGATTTAAGAATAAATAAATGAGCAAATTGTGTTGCGGATGGAAAGGTGTGGAACCAGTTACACTTTTTTTAGAGGTGACCATCTCAATTCTCAAGGGTATCAACGCATCTGTGACTGAATTAGAACCAGATACTTGAGTATTGTCCTAGGTCGGTCATCGTTGCCATAGGCGGCAGCGGAAAAGTGGTGCTGCCCGCTCGCTTGCTTGGTAACTTATTTCCATAAAAATTACACATATGACTTAATTTCCTTTATTATAATAAAGATTATAAACAAGTCATCATAATTACTTCTGACTTTTAAGTTTTAGAAACTTCCGATCGTGATAATTCGATTGTTTAAAATTTTATAATAAAATCAAGGCCGGTATTCTGTTGGTTGCTACTCTATTACTATGTTTAACGGCCTAACTTCTGAAGGATTGTATTTGTCGTCGTAGCTTCACAGTAAAACATTATTTACCAGATAAAGCCATTGGGAATTTACTTACAAATATAGTTAAACAAAGTTTGCAGACAGTAGATGTAACTTGGTTATACTTTGGCAAAGGGACTCGAGGTAATCATGCAGATCATCCAACGACCGTCCGAACATTGTTCTAACTTCAAAACTTGCATATTATGCAGACTGTATTCAAAACTTCGATAGTGTGATTTAGGAAACTTGTGGTGCCATCTGTTATTTTGTAGTTGTGACTTGCCTTAAGAAACCCGATGTTATGTTACAAAGTGGTACAAAAATTTACATTATTGCAATCACACAAATCTGTTTAAAATTACTTAGTATTTTTGGACTTTCATAACTTTTCACTGGGTATCCCGATTTGTATGGTATGTTTGCTTTTCTACAATATTTCTTATACAATACACGGCAACTTATTTGAATGTCGAGTTTGGTCTATTTATAGCTACATTTTGGCTTGTCTCTTACGATTGAAAAAATGGGTTTTTCCCGTTGGCTTTCATTCCCGTTCTCACCCGTCCCACTAGACCCCGAATTCCGATTTGACAGATAAAAGTAAACATTGCTTAAAAGTACAGTTATCAGAAAAAGTCTTAAAGTAAAAATTGAAACACGCCGGACGGATAACTTGAATTGCCGTTCTAAGTATTCTGGGTTTGACCTGGTTCTTGGTCTGGGTGTTATAATGCCCATGGAACCTACGAGACGGAATCCTAGAAAATGAGGCTACTTATGCGTCGTTATTTACCAAAGGATCGGGAGTAAAAAGTAGTTAACAACAATTTAGGTAATTTACTTCAATAAACAAATAAGTAGTGTAAAAACATGTTATAATCTGTATTATTTTCATAAACATACATTTGCTAAATTAACGAGAGTGAAAGGAATTAACTATAATAAAAATATGTATCTATAAACACATAATAAAATAATCTTTAAAGTGCAAAATCAGTATTATTTGAAATGCCTTCTTATTAATTTGCTTAATTAAACAGAATTAAAAAAATCATTATTTTAGGTTCTCTTGCGTTAACAAACACCCCCAGTAAAAAAAATTCATATACCTATTTTCTAAGTACAGACAGCGACCAGCTACAGATTTATTATTAGTATTGATGTTTTTTCTCGGGAACTACGAGTAAGTGACATTGCGGATAACATTTTACCAATTTTTAGTTACACTACACATATTGGGAGCCCCTGTAACCCGGAGGCCCCGTATCATTGATACGGCTTATACGGCAGTAGCTACGCCCCTACAAAAATCATTATAATACTTTAAAGCACTTTTTCTATCGACTGTACACGTTGAAAAAAGAAGGTAAAAGTAATAAATCAAATTAATCGTTTTCGGGGTATAGTGGGACGGGTGAGAACGGGAATGGGAGCCAACGGGAAAAACCCGAAAAAATTACTTGAGTGACATTCAAACAAGTACCACCACAAATAGAACCTAGGACTTCGGACGTTTCGAACGGTAGTCCAGCAAGATAACTACAGTTAAGATGTCATTAATTTCACTCGTTTATAAAAAAAACTTGTAACGATTCTCATGATTCTCTTATTCAGGTCATTTACATCGAGTATGAACGTGACAATGTGTGATAATTAAAATGAGCATGTGTGTAAGTGTCGAAGACGCAGTCGTATAATACCCGTTTAATGATTGTGTGCAAGAAAGTGCCTCGTGAAGCCTCGCAACCGGTCCTGTAATTTATTAACCTATTCGCAATAAATGCTTGTTTTTGTATTTATAAACACGTTTGAACACGTTTCAATTGGACTTATTTAAACGAAAATTCGGTGGCAGGCTCAGTTATAATGTGGGTGTCTTCAAGTCAGAAGTAAATAGGTATTTCTGAGCTCGCACATGGTTCGCACGTTATACAATCCTATGAATGCTTTGCCACTTAACATCTTTACTTTAAAACTTATAATCAAGAAAAGTATATAAACGAACCCTATAAATAATATCTACGAAGCTTAGAACGAACACAAAGATTTTTATGGGACGAATCATCATCTGAGGACGAAATTTTTTATGTGTGCGGTCCACTTCCACGGTGTGTACGTGCTTAACAAGAATATTCGGCCTAAACGGTTGTAAAATAATCTTTTAATATTCCCTATGATCAAAGGATTTAATACCTAGAACCTAGGACTTTTACACATATCTTTATTAAGTGTCTGAAATACATTCGGCATGTTTAAATTTTATAGTCCATACCTAACAATTCGACTGTTAGCGGTCGTATAATCTGCAATGGCCATGATTTATTGCTAACGCAACTTGGCGCCACAAATAAATTTAAACGTAAGTTGAAATCGTTTTTGAAATATCTATACCTATAAAAAGGAATTGAATATTGGAATTCAGCCAGATGGTAGATCCTGTTATTATTCGATCATGTAACACAAAGACAATGTATATTATTTGCATTACTTTTGCTATAAATCATACATTCCGTGTTGTTTTAATGATACTGATCTTTATTATTATGATTTTGTTAACTGTACTTGTTATACCTATTTTAACTTAAATACGAATAAAATAATTTATTAATCTCTTTTCATATACAAAAACGAAAGGTCACACACTCATCACAAAATATCGAAACGCTTGACGAAATAAGGCGAAATTCAGCAGGGAGGTAGTTTATATCAGTTAAGTAGTTTATGTTCGCTAAGAACGGATAGTATCATATTTTATACAAAGAGATTTTCCAAAGAGGTAAACTGACTGGTGATAGTTGATTTGAACATCAATTATAAGTTTAACTTAGCATTGCTTTATAGAAATGACGCAGATCAGCCTGTTAATTAAGCCTGATAATTTTTTTGCTATTATAATTATCACAGCAATCGATAAATCTCCCTCTGCTGGTATTGGATCTCCTCTTAATAAATAAGGAGTACTGGCCATATTCCATTTACTAAATAATGTCTGTATTTTATAGCTGTTAATAAACGTAAATCAAGAACATTCTTAACAGCTTTCGAGTGCTTTTCCAATGAAAACTTAATGAAATTGTAATCTAAAACAATGAAAAGCCAGACGAAACAAACATTAATTTCGTCGTTCTATTTAAAGTTATCCAGATTAGAATCATCAGGTCGACATAAACAGATACGGACATCATTCACTTCAGACCTTCGGTACAATAGGAGGTAAATAATTCGCTCGATTACAAACTCAGATCGCATCGTAAGGAGCCGTTTAAACTGAGATGGCTAGTCGTTAGTCGATTGAAATAAATAGGCTCCGGATGGCTTTCGATAAATCGCATCCCTGACAGAGCAAGCTTTTACCTAACATTATTTAGGGCGATCCGTGTTATAGTTAGTAATATTTAAGGTGTAAAAAATTCTCCTTTAGGGCCACGTTGCATTGGAAACTCCCCTGGTGTTACTTGTGTCCCTAGGCAACGATAACCACTTACTTACGTACTATACCTACCATTAGGCATAACTCGTCTGCTTTTACGTCATCCCTTTAGGCCATTAAAAATCTATATCAGTAATGCTAAATTTTGTTTTTGCAATTAGTCATCAAATTAGCGGACGAGCCACTTGATTAGACTTAGGATTACATCAGTAATACCAAAGATATACCTACATATAAAGATATGTTGACGGCCAAGAAAGATACCAAAATAAAAAAGTACAAGCTTTAAAGCCAAATGCTAGCATAATGCATGCATAGTGATCCATGGAGGCAAAGGATTATTCAAATACATGGAGTGGTAGAAAGAAGTTCAAAAAAGGATTTTGTTGATGCGTCACTACTTTACTATGTTTAGCGCTAACCGTTATACGCAACATTTTTACGTTTTCATAGGAAAGAATGAATTCTTACATATTCAGTTCAGTACTATTTTAGTTCAGAGACCCTCAGTAGTCGAATACATATTATATAGTCTGATAAGGGGTAAAAAGATTTGGAACACGTGAAAAAATATACCAAATGAAAAGTAACTGACGGACAGTCAGTCATGATTTAAACCAAATTATTAAAGACAGTTTAATAGCAACAATATAAAAATGTTTACTGTCTAAACATTTTTATATTGTTGCTATTAAACTGTCTTTAATAATTTGCTAATTAAAATTGTCATTTAAATTATTAAATTACATGGCATACTTACACAATAGCTACTTTATTTTTAAGTTGACAATAATAAAAATGTGAATTTTGTCCTTAATAAATTGGCAACCAACAATATATCATGTCACCATTCATAATTAAAAATTAAGTGCTTACATAAATGTTCCAAATCCATTTTATTTATGTGTTTCCCCAAATAATGAAATGCCACATCTATCTATCTCTCTCTGCGGTACGTGCAACAATTTTCTTTCTTTTACATTGCCAATCTACCGCCTCGTACGTCTATGTCTCTAGTACCATTTGACGTCACGGTTTAACGCAATTTGTTCTCTGTGGCTTGACATTTATAAAGTCCTTTTAATTTTGCTCATTCTTTCTTACCACTTTGTTACCGTTTTCATTCATTTCGACGGTTTCTCACTTTAAGGAATGTTGGAAGTATTAACCTGATATGTCACTGTTAACTAGTAATTGTGTTATTACTATAACGCCCTGAGTAATAGTACTAGGAATACATAATATACTATGTATGTTTCATATTAAATTAAAGTACTATTACAGTTCTAGTGTCTACTGAAAATTAAAATACAAAAAATAAGACTTCATAGATGTTAACAAACCGCATTTAAAGATATTGCTTGTATTAAAAAAAAGCAGTCATTGGCCATCAATCAATCCACCATTGATCATATCATTGCCTGAAGATGTGCCATGGTGTCACAATATGCACCACTTTAATAAATAAGTGTAATTAAACCATGTGATTGTTTGTTCCACAGACAGCAAAACAAGTCATTGACCATCTCAGGATCTGAAGATGTATCCTGGAGTCAAAACGAGTAACTAAGAAGTTACTAGTATTAGTAATGCCAACTAACATACAGTAAATATAACGACTCCATAGAGTTTAATCGGTTTTTCACTCTAACGATGTTCCTGAAAACCGTTAGGGCTCATTCCCACGGCATACGTCTTTGACGATTCGGCAAAAAACACGATACGTCTTGACGGATGGACGTTCACATTGAATACGGAATCGTGTTTTTTCACGATTCGTCAAAATATCCGCATTGAAGTTCACATTTATTTCGTGATTTAGCTCAGTTCAGATTGGTTCAGAAACATTCACGATTCGTGATTTCTAAAAGACGTATCCGTCATAATAATAAAACATTCACGATTCGTGATTTCTAAAAGACGTATCCGTATTCGTCTTTTTTCACGATTCGTCAAGCGTGTGAACATGAGTATTTAAAAAGCATTGCCGCCGTCAAAAAAAAATAACGAATCGTGAAAAAAGACGATTCGTCCTCATGTGAATGAGCCCTAAACAGCTTCATTCACGTATGTCGAAATTGAGTTACACCAGTATGATTGCGTGATACATATCATTTAGCGCTCGTAATGTGACAACTCTGCTGTCACTGTAATTATGATTTATTACTTATTTTACCGACCCAAATAATTCTATTCTATTGTTCTAACAACAATCTGGGTTCAGATTCTGCTAATTTATAAATGCCTCAATGGCGTTTCGATTGAATAGTCTGAGACATTCCTTATACAAAATTGAATAAAAGATTATCATTTTTAACCGACTTCAAAAAAGAAGGAGGTTCTCAATTCGACCGTATATATGCTTTTTTTTATGTACGTTCAGCGATTATTTCGTCGTTTATGGGCCGATTTTGATAATTCTTTTTTTGTTCTAAAGTAGATATGCGCAGTGGGGTCCCCTGATAAGGAAACCAGGATCTGATGATGGCATCTCAGAGAAATCGAAGGGAACTTTCGAAAATTGTATGGACGACTAGTGTGTTTGTTCATGTTATCATAAGTACATTAAAGCGCTACCATTTCATGAAGATCTGGAGTCGATCTGATGAAGCCGAAAGACAGTCGAGGGAACTCCTCAACGATTTACTGCAGTTATCTAGTGTTTGGGCTTGATTAATTTGTAGTGACGGGAACTTTACACTTACATGTTGAATTGAGCGCCTTCTGGCGAGTAGTTTTTGAGTTATCTCTACTTATCAAGATTGAAGTCGGTTATTTTTTTTGTAAAAAGCAATTATATTCCTTCCGCATTATTTTTCCTTCCGTATGCTGTTAGGCACATTCACAATATCCCCGTGTTTTAACTTCTACATGATAAATACAGCAAAGCTTTCACTCAAACCATTTTATTTTTGGACTGACTAATGTAGGTATTCCTACAAAGCTACAAACAAACGACATTAAAAGAAATATTTTAACATGTCATAAAGCTAAAATAAACAGCAATAAAAACTAAAAGCAAGCTGTTTCTGGTTCTAGATAACAAATGTTTCAGCTTTGTCTTTGTGCATGGAGACGTAATTCGCACGGACATAAGCGAATGAACGGGCAACATGCAGTAATTTGCGATAATATGCGGTAAACATGCGACTAATTTACCGTAAATATGCGGTGAAAAGCAGACGTAACGAAAATGTATTTATGCTCGCACGGCCGTTGACTAAATGGTGTGTAAGCAAATTTTAATTCTGAATAACTTAGTACGATTATATTCAGGCGTGTTACAATCTCTGTACGCATAATCGCTCCCACACCTAAGCTTATGGGCGTAAATAAATTCGATTTTATCTACGTATGCTGCGTATGAAAATCATTGTTATGTCTTTACTTATATTTCTAAGTTTTGTTACGTAGGTATCAGAAGTAGTTACGGTTCCGTACAGGAAGGGAAAAAATGGAAACAGATTAATGTGTTTTCGTCGTCTTAACTATACCTAACTTGACTTTTTTATCTCTTGAAAGTAACTTTTTTTCACAAAATGCATTGTGTGCGCCATAAATAATATAAAAGTAAATTATTAGCATGTCAAAAGGAATTTTAAAAATGTTATTTTAACACTCTTTTTTTGTTTTTGTCAAAATAATAAAATTAAAGATTATAAATTTAAGATTATCGGTGGTACTATGGAACACTTTGTGTATGAGTGTTGAGTCTCGGTTAACATACAATACTTCCATACTTATATTATAAAGTAGCTTTCGCCCGCGGCTTTGCCGGCGTGGAATTCGTTTATACTTCATCCCCCTATTTCACCCCTTTAGGGGATGAATTTTGGAGAATCCTTTCTTAGGGGATGTCTACATCATAGTGACTATCTGCATGCCAGATTCCAGCTCGATCCGTCCAGTGGTTTGGGCTGTGAGTTGATAGATCACTATGTCAGTCGGTCGGTCAGTCACCTTTGAGTTATATATATTTAGATGTGAAAGTCTGACTGTCTGTCCCTCTGCCTTATCGAGGAAAGAAGTGAAAGGAAAGTCATTAGAATTCTGAAGCTCCCAGCTAGATGAGTAATTTGACAACGGACATAAGCAAGCAATGTTTACAAAGTTCCCTAGTTTTCATCTAAATAAGATAGTATGTAAAAAAGTACCTTACGATATTGCCCACGTACAACCCATTATTTAGTATTTTATTTCCTGCAGCCCATACATTACGTAACATTACGTACATAAGTGGTTTAATGTATAAATGTTTTTGGGGCTATAAAATATCACCACAGTGGAATCGACTCTCTGAATGCTAACTGACATTGGGCCTTATTTTTCTTGCCTATTGCATACCATAAAATTGAAGCAATAAACTTGCATCATCTAAACAACACATTACGTGCCATTGAAAATCACTAAAAAATCTCTTTGTGCCATTAGAGAGTACGGAGTTCAAAACGAATCCCATAAAATTACATGCACTTGAACAAGGAATTTATCAAATTGTATAACATTGCCAAATCTTATATTACTGCGTAATTACAAATTCAACTTTACGTCAACTGAAAACGTCAAAACGTAACTTCGTTCGACGTCAAATTAAAATGACTCTTTAAAGATCGAGAGACTCGTAAGGTTTTTGAGGGTGCTAGAGAATAGGGTTGGCAATTCTGACTGTTTTCCTTTGTTATGGTTTTGAAAAAAATGGTGCATTTTTATAACAAACAAAAATGGGTTATGTAGCAGCATCTTAACGCGTAGCAAAGATCCCAAGTCAATGTACCTACAGCACTGCTAAGTAGCAGAATGTAAAGAATGAACGATTATAATGAATGTTAGAATGAACGAATAACCGCAGCGAATAGCGAAGATCTACGACTAGGTATCTTACATACATGTTATACTTGTATACTCGTATAGGTGAGTTTTTGACATTGCTTGGGCGTCACCGAATCTAATCAGTCTATAATCTAATCTAATATTTGGGATATCATACGCACTGCCAAACACAATAATCATTTTTCCTCGGATTGAATTCTGGATATTTATTACGTTGGCATCCAAATAACATCTGGGAGCTCTGATTATTTAAATAATGTATGACATTATATCGTTTTGAAGAATGCACCAGATATTTAATACTTCCCTCTACTCCTGCTTTATTTCTAATAAAAGCTTTTTTTATTTACAGAAATGCCGTTTTGATATGACTTACGTTTTTTAATCGTAGTACCTAATGAACAGCTAGAACAAATGCGAGTGATGTATCGGTGATGTTTTTTGTGTTGCTCACGTATTTAGGCGCCAGTAACCACTGAATACTTAGCATCGGATTAACTCGTCTACACCTTAGTTAGCTATCAACAGAAAACTTCTTAATGAACTTGGCTTGACATGCTACCGCGTGTTCAGAAGCCCATTCATATTTAAAAGGCAATGATATCAGGTAAAACATTAGTACGTGAAGATTTTTGTTGTAATTAAACAGTTTTCTGTCTCATACTGTATACCTGTCGTAATTGTCTTTCGCGTTATTAGTTAAGTATAATGAGGTCATCGGAGAAGGCAAAAAAGACAACTCGCGTCATAGAAACGTTAGGCACCTACATCTAGTAACATCCATAGATTTATTTTATATCTTTATCTTGGTCCAAAATTTTCATCAACGTTACGAAATATGAAACTTATCAAATCTTATAATTACAAGTCGACGTGACAAGGTGAATGTAAGTATGTTTGCCGTTCAATTTAACTCGTTATAGATTAAGAGGTTACTGCGGTTCGTTAGGGAAGTATAAGTAGGGCTGGCAATGTATTGAAATAACATGGAAGAAAATATGGATTGTATTGTATTTTATGGATTGATTGTATGGCTGGGCTGAAGGAAGATGCAAAAATAACCAGTCTTTTGTTTTATTACTTTAAGGTGTATGAATTTTCCTTATTGTGCTGAATTTTTACTTCGAAGATACTGATTGAAAATGTGCATAATATTATGCTAAACAAAAAAATTCATTCAGTTTTATAATTTAGTCAAGTCTTTAAGACAAAACTCTTTGTTATCATTGAATAAAAATTTTGAAAATAACTGTTTTTAACGTAACTTCATGAGATTTCATGACAAAATCAATTAGGCGGGAAGTTTAAGTTTTAATGGCCTACAAGCTCCATCAATTTTTAGTCTATTTTCTTGTTCATTTTCTGTTAAAGGATAAAGTAATAAACACAATAATAAATTAGTTTTAGTTAGGACAATTCCTACACATTGACATTTAAAATATTTTCATGTATAAGTTTTTGCCAACCCTAGCCATGAAGGAAGTGGTACGAGTACAATTGGAGGACGTGAACTTCTTTGATTAAAACTTATGCAAATCGTCGAAGAGCCGAATCAGGCGACGTCTGGGAAACGACTCTGGCACACTTGGCTCTCGGGTAAAACATATTTCTAATTTAACACAAATAGAGTTTAAGCAAAACGGCGTTAGTTTAAATTGTGTCCAATTTTAAATGGATACTGAACCATTAATATCTGACAATATATTGTATAATAGACACAAAACAATGTGTTTGCCAGTATGTACTATATCTGTATATCATTATGTACTATAGTGTCTGTGTGTTTGTGCACGCTAATCTCAGAAACGGCTCAACGGATTTTTATGGGACTTTTACTGGGACAATTAGGAAATTATGGAACAACATTCAAGCTATTTTTTATCCCGGAGTTCGTGCGGGATTAGGATTCACGCGGGAAAAAATTCTGTGCACGAACAAAGCTGCGGGCAACAGCTAGTGTAGGAATATACATAGAACCAGCATAGAACATTATAATTAGGGTGGGTACTTATTACTTGTTATGGTTTCCTTCAGTCACGTAAATTACATTCCTTTCCCATCCCTATTTGTTTATCCGCACAACCCTATCCGCTGAACGAGAAACGAACGAGTCGTTACAACTAGACAACGAGTCGCGCTCGGACCCGGAAGGAAGACGCACGCAATCAAACATTTCCGATTTCGGCGCACGCGCTCGATCGCATCGTACGCGCAACATACATCAAAGCATTTTCGCCGGCGAACCTATTCTATCATATATCATATCGTTGTGGACAAAGTACTAATCATAGTTGTATAACCCAGTGTGTGTTTTGTGTTGTTTATCACTCCGGCGCACCGTGACCCACAGGACACAGGACTTTCATCAAACGAGGTGCCGACAAGCCGCGCAGCACAGCGACTCGTGAGTACCTTTCCCTTCCTTACCATTTCGTTTACACCTATCAGGACTCCATTTGTTACCTATTGCGGACAATACAGTCCTATCGAAGGAAACACCTAACATTCCCTGGCCCTTGACGAGCCGGATTTCTATATTCGAACATTCCCTGGCCCTTGACGAGCCGGATTTCTATATTCGAACCATTAGCAAACGGCGTCCATTTTGTAATCAACAATTTTCATTATTGCATCATTGGGTTTTATCCATTCATAATTTCTTACTTTTCGCCGGCATTTAACAAAGCGAGCAACATATAGCTCCATTCCTATTACCTATTAGTAAACATATATACTTTAGGTATCATCGCGTACGATTTATAACAAACATTTTAGTTATTCATCATAAATAACACAATTCATTTGAACATATTCGATCGAGTTGCCAACGTTTGTGTCTGAATGTAACATGCGACATTCTAGACTAATCACAATTTCGTCTTAATTCCTTACGTAACACGCAACGTTCAAGGGATAGGACATTCTAGAAACATTCATCATAATTTCGTTTTAATTCCTTACGTAACACGTAACGTCTAAGGAATACCTATCATTTATCGTTTAAACGTAACATACAACGTTTAAATATCATCACAATACATAATACATCATAACTTTAGTCAAAAATCATAATTATAACTTAATTAAACAAGTTAAATACAAAGTTATTATCGAAATAACATCGTTTTCTATTTTACGTAACAAACAACGTAAATAGTTTGATCATAATTATCATATTGTTCATTTCGTTTCAGCAAAGTGTAATTAATACATTTTGTTCTTATACATAATCATACGAAACAATAAATTTCTAGAAGCGCATAGAAATTATCAGGTCCTTCGAAAATACCTACCAAGCAAAACCGACCGACTTTCGTATTTCATACCTACGCACGTCGGTTCGGTAAAAAGTTCGTTCATTCATTCATTTCGTAGTAGCTTTTTAGAGTTGCCAGCTACAAAAGTATACCATACGAAATAAAATTCTACCATTTAGTAGTTTTTTAATATCTTGTTGAACATAATTTTCTACCATTTGTAAACAAATAGTAAAAGTGTTTCTACACGTTTCTATAAACAATTATCGTTATTTTAAATTACATTTGATATCAAAAATACTTCGAATTAAACATATTCAATTAATATTTCGTTTTATAAATTGATAATTTTATTATTTCGTCATCATGAGTGAAGCCATGGCCGCTCATTATGAAGCTAAACGCAACATAGCTTTCAAGAGATTATCGGATGCTGTCACCTGCGCTCGTAATGCATTGAAGGATCCAAATATTCTACCGCGATTCGAAACATGGTGTTCGCGTTTAGAATCTCTTATGGATGCATTCAATGACTCTCATGTCAAACTTTTAGGTACCTACAAGGACCTTGGTCAGGAGGAGTGCATTCTCAAACAAACAAAATATCAAGAGCAGGCTGATGACATGTATTTTGAGACTCTGGAAATTCAACGCAAATTATTACCTATATCCAAATCAGAGGTCAAGTCATGTACCTCATCCTCAGGTGATCATAAAAACCTGACAAAATTACCTCCTATCAAAGTACCAAGTTTCTCAGGAAATCTCAAAGAGTTTCCGGGATACATTGATTTGTTTAACACATTGGTTCACAACAGATCAGACCTATCAAAGGTTGAGAAGTTTCAATATCTTCTTACTTCCCTTTCCGGGGAACCAATCAATCTCATAAAAGCATTTACCATATCCGATGCAAATTATTCTAGTGCATATAAAGCACTGGTAGATAGGTATACCAATAAACGCTATCTTGCTTTTCTATGTTGGGAACAAATTTGTAATTTAAAACAAATTAATTCTGAGTCGGTGCAGAGTCTACGCTCTCTCTTAGACTGCTTTTCTGAAAACATATCAATGTTAAATTCATTAGGTTTACCTACTTCCAATTGGGATTTTGTATTATTTCACTCTCTCCTAACTAAAATAGATAAACATTCACGTGATGCCTTTGAGCTTTCATGCAACGGAGCAGAGTTTCCGCAGTTCAACCAACTTAAGACCTTTTTAATAGAAAGATGTAATGCGTTGGAACGTTCATCCCTTACACATCTTTCTCTTGAATCAACAGATCATAACCTCCCAACTAGAAGCAATATCAATCATAATCATATTAAAAGGGGTAATAATTTATTGAACTCAAACAAACATAAATCACAAGTGGTAAACAAATATTCAACAACATTATTGGGTGAAACTCCTAACATATCAGATTGTGTTGTTTGTAAAGAAAAACATTATATTTATCAGTGCAACAAATTCCTTTCTAAAACACCTCATGAGAGGTTGCAGATAGCAAAGAGTCTGCAACTTTGTATTAATTGTCTGCGATCAAATCATAACATGGCAGATTGTCGTTCTACTAGTACATGTAGGACATGTAATAAGCGTCATAATAGTTTATTGCATTTTGGGACATCAACAACAAATGAGTCCAAATCCAAATCATCACAAGTCAATATGGTCACTTCTAATCAGAACAAAGCATCTGTGTTAGAAGAAACAAAAGTTGCACCTATTACAACATTATCGAACACATCCAAAAGCACATCAAACACCTTCGTTCTTCTTGCTACAGCAGAAATTGAAGTCAAAAATAAACATAACAATTTTGAGAAGGTCAGGGTGCTACTTGATCCTGGCAGTCAAGCACACATCATTTCTACTGCTTGTGCGCGACGATTAGGTTTACCTTTCGTTAAGGTGAATTGTCCTATGTTAGGAATTGGCAACACCGTTCCTAGCCAATCAGGCAGCGTAGTATTCACGGAACTGCGCCCATTGGCAAAATCAACACCGTCTTTTAAAATTGAAGCGGTTGTTTTAGACAAAATATGCGGCGACATGCCCACACACCATATCAATATGGATGATTTTCCGCACATCAGTAATCTCAAATTAGCAGATCCAAATTTTCATCATCGTCGTCCTATCGACCTTTTGATTGGTGGAGAGATTTTTCCACATATCATTTTACCAGGCAAAGTTGAGACTATTCAACAAACGGCTACAGCCATTAATACAATATTCGGTTTTATCCTGATGGGTAGAACAAACGTGGCTAATCATAACATAGATTCTAGCCCCGTATCAATTAATCATGTAACATTGGACGCACATTTAGATGTTGCTATCCAAAAATTTTGGGACAATGATAATATTCCCACTGAATCAAATCATCATCAAGCAACCTCTGCAGACGACATTCGCTGCGAGGATATTTATCAGTTAACACATCATCGTGATAATGACGGTCGTTATACCGTGCATTTACCATTTCGTGAGCAAGTTTTGCCAATTTTTAATGATTCATATTCCATTGCATTGCGAAGATTCAAGCATTTGGAGAAACGTCTTTCGCAACATCCTTCTTTTGGGGATGAATATAAAGCACATATCCAAGAATATATCACCACCGGTCAGATGGAACGTATCCCTTCCGACAAATGTCAATCAGCCACTGCGTATTATATACCACATCATGCTATCGTGAAGCCCAGCAGCGTTTCTACCAAATTAAGAGTGGTGTATGATGCTTCGGCCAAGGATAGAGATGGAAAATCCCTCAATGACACTTTGTTGACCGGTAGTAAATTACAAGCAGACATCAGTAACATTCTTTTGCGATTTCGCCTACACGCTATCGTTTTCACAGCCGATATACGGCAGATGTATCGACAAATCATCATCACTCAAGAACATAGAGATTATCAGCGCATTCTCTTCAGGTTTTCTGCAGAAGAACCCCTTGAAGAATATCGAATCAATCGCGTTACATTCGGAGTCTCTTCGGCCCCGTTTTTAGCTATACGCACCATTCATCAATTGGCTCAAGATGAGCAAAATTCATTTCCGACAGCAGCTAATGTACTGCGGAACGACGTATATGTCGATGACGTAGTCACTGGTTGTAACAGCACGGAACAAGCAATTCATATTCAACAAGAATTGACTAGCATCATGGCAGCCGGCGGTTTCGAACTCAGAAAGTGGTCCAGCAATCATGCGGCTGTACTAGAAACCGTCCCGGATGAACATAAATTGATGTCGGATTTAACATTCGACAACGACAGCAATTTCGTCAAAGTTTTAGGACTTTCCTGGAACGCTCATCGTGATACTTTTAATTATCAAGTCAATCACACTCAACGCGATTGTACTAAAAGGACAATGCTCTCTGAGCTTGCCCGCATTTATGACCCCATTGGTCTACTTACACCATTAACATTTTTAGCAAAATTCCTAATTCAACGTTTATGGTTATTGGGAACATCGTGGGACGAACCCGTACCCGACGATATTAAACACATTTGGACGAAGTTTATTCATCAGCTATCAAACTTATCTCGGCTTGATATACCAAGACGAATCACTCACTCCGAAGCAGTGAGATATCAACTTCATGGATTTTGCGATGCCAGCGAGGCTGGTTATGCAGCAGTTATTTATCTTCGTTCCGAGATCAACGCAAACAAATATCAAGTGTGTCTTGTAAACGCAAGATCACGCGTGGCTCCCACCAAGCGCAGGACTTTACCAAGGCTGGAGTTATGTGGAGCCTCACTTCTCGCAGACCTTATGCATTTTACTCTCAACACATTTTTAGGCATTATCAACATAGATAATGTTTATGCATGGTCTGATTCCATGATCGTATTAGCATGGATCCAATCAAATTCATCAAGCTTCAAATCATATGTCGGAAATCGCATTGCAAACATACAGCGTAAATTACCTTCTGTTACCTGGAAACATGTACCAGGGAAGGAAAATCCAGCAGATTGTGCAAGCAGAGGTCTACTGCCTGACGATCTTATTCATCACGCCCTCTGGTGGACAGGCCCAGAGTGGTTATCACTTGGTTCAAAACATTGGCCGCAAAACCCAACTAAATCATCATGCGTCACTGATGATGAAGTCATTTGCGAAAAGCGTGTTACAGTTTTAACTAGCACCATCAACATACATTTTATCGATTCGTTATTGGAGAAATTTTCCTCTTTACGCAAAATTCAACGCATTATAGCATATTGTAATCGTTTCGTTGCAGCTTTACGCAAAGTCAAACCATTGACTAATCATTTGACCGAATCTGAGCATCATAATGCGCTCATGGTTTTAATCAAACATGTACAGCAATCGGAATTTGCCGAACCAATCAAACTTTTATCAGCAGGTAAAACATTACCCAAATCTTTTCGCAAACTTAACCCGTTCCTGGATCATTCTGGTGTATTACGAGTCGGAGGACGACTAGCTAGATCTGATCTTGAATTTGAAACCAAACATCCAGCGTTACTCCCGCGTAAACATCGGTTAACTAAACTCATCATTCAATCAGTTCATAACGAAAATTTGCATCCAGGAATGCAGCAGTTACATTTTTTATTATTGCAAAACTTTTGGATTTTGTCTCCGCGACGAGCCATACATAACGTTTTATCAAATTGTTTTAAATGTTTTCGCACTAAGCCAATTCCGTTTGAACCCAAAATGGCGGATTTGCCCAAGTCACGTATCACACAATTAAAAGCATTTCAAACTGTCGGTTGTGATTACGCAGGTCCATTTAACATAACCATGCATCGACATCGTGGTGCACGGACAACCAAAGCTTATTTGTGCCTTTTCGTGTGTTTCTCCACGAAGGCTCTCCATTTGGAGTTGGTATCAGACATGTCCACAGAATGTTTTTTGGCTGCATTGCGCAGATTTATCGCTCGTCGAGGTAGATGTAACACCATATATTCAGATTGTGGAACCAATTTCAAAGGTGCACAATCTCAATTAGCAAACCTTATGCAATCAGCTTGCGAATCTGAGCGGATTGAATTTCACTTCAATCCTCCTGGAGCACCGCATTTCGGCGGACTTTGGGAAGCGGGCGTAAAGTCCGTAAAAACACATTTATATCGCGTCATTGGCATGCAAATCCTCACCTATGAGGAACTTAATACTTTGCTTATTCAGGTAGAAGCAGTATTGAATTCACGGCCTCTCTGTTCAGTTAGTACTGATCCCAATGACATATCGGTTTTAACACCTGGTCATTTTTTGACATTAGCACCATTAACCGCGTTGCCAACATCAGATCATTCTCATATTCCTCTTAACAGACTCAAACGTTGGCAACTCGTGCAACGTATGCATCAAGACTTTTGGGCCAGGTGGCATCATGAATACTTGACCAGTCTCTCACAGAGACTCAAGTGGACCAAGTCCTCAGATCAGGCTAGACTTGGCCAAATTGTTGTAATCAAAGACGAACAACAACCGCCATTGCGTTGGCGCTTCGGTAAAATCATTAAACTTTATCCCGGACGCGATGGTATCTCCCGTTCAGCGACGGTCGAAACGGCTCAAGGCGTCGTTAACCGGCCTCTTGTCAAATTATGTCCCATCCCAGATGGAGACGATCATTAGCTTTCAATTCATTAACATTTTATTTTAGAACATATCAATCAATCATATCAATCATCATTTTGTATTTCAATCACATTTTAGACTTTCTCAGTCTCAATAAATTTCGCCAGCGGGGGGGGAAAATGTTATGGTTTCCTTCAGTCACGTAAATTACATTCCTTTCCCATCCCTATTTGTTTATCCGCACAACCCTATCCGCTGAACGAGAAACGAACGAGTCGTTACAACTAGACAACGAGTCGCGCTCGGACCCGGAAGGAAGACGCACGCAATCAAACATTTCCGATTTCGGCGCACGCGCTCGATCGCATCGTACGCGCAACATACATCAAAGCATTTTCGCCGGCGAACCTATTCTATCATATATCATATCGTTGTGGACAAAGTACTAATCATAGTTGTATAACCCAGTGTGTGTTTTGTGTTGTTTATCACTCCGGCGCACCGTGACCCACAGGACACAGGACTTTCATCAAACGAGGTGCCGACAAGCCGCGCAGCACAGCGACTCGTGAGTACCTTTCCCTTCCTTACCATTTCGTTTACACCTATCAGGACTCCATTTGTTACCTATTGCGGACAATACAGTCCTATCGAAGGAAACACCTAACATTCCCTGGCCCTTGACGAGCCGGATTTCTATATTCGAACATTACTACTTATATAAAAATCGAACAATGATTAAGCACATACAAAGAAAGTTCCCAGTTCAAGCTGCCCCACGATGAAATGAAATTATAGCGATGTCAAAACTTATAACATGAATTATGAGCGCAAGAAACTGAAGATGCATTTACTTCGGGAAGCAGAAAAGAAATTTAGTTGGAAATATTCTTCTGTTCTTCTGGACAGTTCGGTTCTTCCATAGGTTTTTGTGGCTTTTTCCATTCGGTTGGTAAAACAGATGAATACCTAAATTTTGAATCAGTGTAACGATATCTTTAATTTATTTATTTATTATTACACGTTACACCCAAATGGCTTAAATAAATCCTGAGATTAGTGAGGACAAACGTACCAACGTAAGCGCTTTCATTTGTTTTGTTCTATAACGTAATTAATAAATGTATTACCCCATAACCTATCCAGTTTTACCCTAATTTTTTATAAGTATTTTCTAGTAGGTACGTGCCCTAATCAAGCAAGTCTTATTTGAGTTGAATTTGAATAGTTTTGTGAGTGGAAATGTTTTCGGGATCTATAAAATGAAGGTCGATTAAAGGAAACTTCCATGTAACTCCCGCCTAGTACATGCCGTTAGTAAAATCCCTTATTAGTAGGTACCTATTAAGAATAGAGATTCTTAGGTAAGGGTACCTAACTAAATGATCGACAATTCTACTGGTGCATACGGAAGATTCATGATATTATGTGAACTGGGGTACAACACTAGTTCAAACATGAAATACGGAGCAATAACAAAGTTATAATAACTTCGTGAGCATCTCGACAACTTTGTGAGACTGCTTTGTTTTTGAATTAATGAATAGTTATATGTTTTATTGTTATCAAACTCTTACTCGGGGGAGTTCGGGCTTGAAATGTTAGGCCGTGTCGGAGGCCTATCTATCAATAACAACCGGGACCGACGGCTTTACGTGCCCTCCGAAGCACGGAAGCGCTCAAGATATTTTGCCACTAGCGGTCACCCATCCGACTACCGACCGCGCCCGCTGTTGCTTAATTTTGACGATCACTTAGGATCGACGCAAGCCGCCGGGCTATAAACTTCAGATACTTGGTTGCTAATTCCTCCATCAATGTGCGATAAAGCAGATTATGCTCTTATTTTGCTTACAAGGCAAATTAAACCGTAAACGCACGTAATAAATATGTTTTAGCGGGGACTATACCATATTCTCGGCGTCTCAAGTATAGAGCTAAGTAGAACTGTGATTGCAATCATAATCAACGTCGTGTTATGTTAAGACGTAATCGTTCCCCTCAACATCGTCTATATGGTAATTTTGATTCGTAATTACAAAGATACTTAGGTAGTACCTAATCTTAATGCATAATAATTATAATCATAGTAGGTTTATAATGTTTTCCCTCTATTCAGATTAACTACATAACTAGTTCATTGTTGGGCACGGATTTCCTAAATATACTAAGTCACCGAGAATATGGAATAGCCACTCCCCGCGTAGTAGGTATTTGCAGGATTTGAACCCAGGCCCTCTGTTTCGGAATCCTACGTTGAGCCTAGAGTTCGCCCGGGGCCCGGTAGTACCACCGCCCGCCAAGGTACTCAGTACCATTCCTACCGTCATAATAATTGTTTTTAAGAGCAATTGTGTTCCGGATAGGAAGGTGTGGAGCCGGTTCACTTTTTTAGAGGCGACCATCTCAGTCCTCAGGGGTAGCAACGCATCTGTGACCGAATTGGAATCTCACACTAATCATTACTAACTGGACAATACTAATATTAACTAACAGGACTAACTATCACTAACAGTCCCTGTCCTCACACTTATTAACAAACTAACCAACTAACATTCTAACACCATCTTTGGACTAACCACCCTAATCCCTAAATTGGGTCTTGTTCTAAGTCGGTCACAATTGCCATGGGCGGCAGCGGAAGGGTGGTGCTGCATGCTCGTTTGCTACCTTAATTCAATAAAAAAAAACAACGATTTTTGTCACTGCTCTCTACCTACATGTCTCTCTTCTCTTATGCACTTAAACGAAATTAAGTATCTATTAGATATTAAATTAAAATTTTAGAAAGATTGGATCATGCGCTAACATTTTATTAAGTAGACGAGATTAAAATTATACATGTAATATGACCATTTTTAACCGACTTCAAAAAAGAAGGAGGTTCTCAATTCGACCGTATATATGCTTTTTTTTATGTACGTTCAGCGATTATTTCGTCGTTTATGGGCCGATTTTGATAATTCTTTTTTTGTTGTTAAGTAGATATGCGCAGTGGGGTCCCCTGATAAGGACACCAGGATCTGATGATGGCATCTCAGAGAAATCAAGGGCAACTTTCGAAAATTGTATGGACAACTAGTGTGTTTGTTCATGTTGTCATAAGTACATTAAAGCACTACCATTTCTTGAAGATCTGGAGTCGATCTGATGAAGCCGAAAGACAGTCGAGGGAACTCCTCAACGATTTACTGCAGTTATCTAGTGTTTGGGCTTGATTAATTTGTAGTGACGAGAACTTTACACTTACATGTTGAATTGAGCGCCATCTGGCGAGTAGTTTTTGAGTTATCTCTAGTTATCAAGATTGAAGTCGGTTATTTTTTTTGTAAAAAGCAATTATTATGTAGGTACATTTATAAGACGAGATTATAACGAGATAAGCGTTTTTTTCGTCTGTTGCGCCACAATCTATTAACATAAAAAATTTGGCATTCCATTAATAAGGCACAAAAACAACATTCGAAAGAAAACGGAAAATTCAAAACAAACTGTCGTTTTAAAAACTGGAACATCATTTTAATATAATAATGTAATAAAATAATGATACTCAAATTTTTAAAACAAACCCTAGCGCCATCTGTTGAACGTAACTGACAACTCTTCCTCAAATTAAACGCGAAGGCATTGCAGAATGCATACGGCCATCTAGTTCTGACACCACCCCATAGATGGCGTATACTGTTGTGAAAAAAATATTGTTTAAGCATGAATCATGTAGATGGCGTTAGTAGGAAATGAGAAAATAAAATCATGAAATGATAAAAAACATTTTATGAAGGGTACAAAAAATAATAAAAAGCAAAATTATATTAGTTTAAGAAAAGGGAATTTAGGTTCGAACAGTTTGACCTTATCGGACTTTTGTCCGTAATTATATTGCTTGAATCGATTTTGATGAAATTTTTTTGTTTGTTTGAGTGAGTCTCTTGAATACTCTGGATGGTTCAGAAATAAAAATAACTTAGCCTCACTTTTTTAAGCTAAACCTTCAGCCAAACTATTGGAAACAGAAAAAAACAGAATAAAATTTTTAGCGTAACTCAGGCGGATATTATTGTTATAAAATTCTACGTCGGGTTACATACATTACAAAACATGTTGCAGAATGTCTCCCAGGTCAACTAATACCAACATTATTTTACTATTCCTTAAACACACACCATAGGTAGCTTAATACTAGCAAGACGACCAGTTAATAAAACAATATCCTCCCTCGGTCAGAACTCAAATAGCGAAGCATTATTCACGCGTGCCAAAGCCCATAAGTCGCGGAAAGATGGCGACTTTGAAAGCTTATATTATCTATTCGTGAGGATGATGACTTAGAAAGTCCACCGCAGACTCGGCTCAAATTACAGCCGTGCAAATCACGGACTTTAATACAGTCCTTTGTAGGATTGCATGATATTAGCGGCGAGCTCTTTACAACTAAATGTATTTAATTTTTGTTAATTAATTTTATGGATTTAATACCCTTACGAAATTATTAAGACCTTTTGCGCAATGGTTACCAATCTAGATGACTCTTTTTAAAGATTTTGGGTTTGATTATCAGCGAGGCAGAAAGGGTGAATTTACATTCGTGTTTGCAGCTGGGTCAAGACACTTACACAAGCGTCTCATCTCGAATCTTATCTTTGGAACCTACAACACAGTGAATCCTAGAGTGCAGTTGCTAATATATTAGGTACGTAGAGTTAAAAAACTGTATTTTAATTAAACCACGTTTTAAAAATTTATAAAAAAGTAGATTTATTGTTTTGGTTTGTTTTTAAAACCTGATAAAATTTTGAACTATTATAGCCTTATACTACAAATAAATTAACCGATTCAAAACCTAATTCGTAAGGAACGCGCTAATAGCCTAGTTCGATCTGACATTGGTGACTCCTTCTTTAAAGCGAAGTGTCTTGGGTTTTTGGGTCATGATTTTTTTTATCCATGAGTAATTTCATTAATATTGTCGACGTTTTGTGGTAAATGCGACGAAAGACATTGATTTATTGGCGAATACTTTTACGCATTGGGTTGAATTATCGGGTTATTCCCACTGGTCAGATTGATAGTCAGACTAGTCTGACCAACGGGAATTTTTTTTCCCGTTGGTCAGACTATGACGTAATTTAATAAAGTACTGTTGAATACAAAAATCCGAAGATGTCATAATACATATTTTTTAAATATGTTTTGTCGAAGTTTTTGTATTGTTCCATATTTTTTTGTAATAATAGCCTTTGTTATATACCTAAGAATATGGTAGCGTTTTAATGATGAAAGAATTTGAAATCAGTCCAATAATTTTTGAATTTAGTAAGGTGGGAACTAAACTAAAAAATACAAAGCGTTATTTTTATAATATTGTAGCATAGACAACGTGAATATTATAAATTATGTTTGTATTACTATCGGCATACTGAAGCAAAGGAACGACCCTCCAAAGAGTTGAATTACAAATAAAGCCCTCCTGCGTTATGAAAACGATATTGTGGGATTTTGCACGTCTAGCCGGATTGTGTCGGCCGCTTACGTTGGATAACTAGGTATACATCATTATTCCGTTTAGCGTATATTTTGTTTCGTATTTAAAATACGGATACATGGAATTGTATGTATACTTGGGACAAGTGATCCAAATGGGTAAGTCCAACTTCGAGAACGAAGCCACTCGTAGAAAATAATTCGGGCGGATGGGAAGTTGCAGCATATCTAATTTTGTCGTCCGCAATACCACAATGCCTACAGTCGAAAGTGTCCGAGCAGTATGTGTTGCCAGTGTTGACATACGGCTCCGAGACGTGGTGCTTCACTATCTATTGGCCTAATGCACAAGCTGAAAGTCGCTCAGCGGGCTATAGAGAGGGCTATGCACAGTATTTCTCTGCGTGATCGAATCAGAAATGATGAGATCCGTAGACGCACATGGGTAACTCACGTAGCTGCGAAGAATCACGTCTAATAGTTTCCGGATGTTGCTACTGAGGTAGGTACTTACAAATGTTTCGAAGCGAAGTGAAGGAGGGTTTACTAGTATAAAATATGGTGCAGTGCAACGTTCGCCCAGGTCAGCTAGTAACATTATAATTAATTTAAAAATAGAGACCACAAATTGATCCAAACCAACCCTAAGTCTATAAAACCCAATTAAGTTGAAGGGGCACCAAAGGGGACTCGATCCCATTACAACATCTGTGCTAATTCATCAATGAATAGCACTCTAATGCAATTACTGCTATTACGAGTATATTGAGAATACTTCTTATTGCAACATAAAAGTTTTAAGCAAATTACGTAACCGTTTAAAAAGGGTAGTTGTTTGAGTTTTGCAGCACAAACTTTGTGTTTATATTGGGCGTATTTTAGATTGTCACTTTGAAAATTTGTATGAACTGGTAGATATTAACATTAGGATACCCTGTGTCCCGCGTGATATGGACAATAGTAATGGCAGATCACTAACATGACTGGAGAAAAAATATTCATCTGTGACATACATACCTAATCTGCTTCGGCTGGGAATCGAATACGGGATTCCCCGGATCGCAGACAAGGCTACTATCAACTAGGCTACTTGTCATTAAAAAGATTGTCAATTTATTTACGATTCCAATATTCTTACGACACTCCAAAACACTGTTGGTTTCGGAAGGCATGTCCGTATGACCGTCAGTCAGCCGTCAGTTTATGACCGTGATCGTCAAACTGTGGCCCGCGGCATGTATCTTTGAAGCGACGGGGTTGAAAATGCGTGCAAAATGGTATTGCACGCAAACACTCATATCGGCGGCCCTGATTTTGCCTATATAGGTATAAAGGACCCTTGTGCGGCCTATTGGTCAGAAAAGTATGACAACCACTGGTCTATGATTAAATTATTATTGATAGAATGTACGTACCATGAGATATTCGTGCCTAGGAGACAATGACCTTAGGAGAGCAATATTGGTAATTGGATAATTAGTTAAGTAGGTAAGCATGACATATTATTATAGTTATGAAGTTCAGAACGATATTTACGTAATAGGTACGTGTACTGGAGTGTGATCTCAGAAGATTAGAACCGTACCTATTCTGTAACTATTGCATTGTATATTAAACAATTTTATATAAATGTGCTTTATATTGTTAGTGTGACTTTCTTCTTTCTTTTCGAAAGGGTGCATAGCGGCAAAACAATGACTTGCGTTAGTGTATCTATTGATAAAATAGTAACACGATTAAACAATTTTTTATGTCAATTGAGTGAATGAATAGTTGAATATTGCGGACGGATCCTATTCAATAGTATCCCACGAACATCTGCGCATCGGGCGCCATTGCCCCACAATCAAATCACATGGCGATTGCCACCCATATGGGGGTCCCATTCAATTATAAGCTCTTTGTGCCGGACACAAAATGGCCATCAATCGAGTGATTGCTGATGCAATGTTTGATAAGGATAAGTGAATCGCGTAGAAATGGATTATGTAAATTGCTAAAATACAATACTTTTTTTAATAAACTCGAGAATATAATGTATCTTATTTCCAATTTATCTTGTGTCTTGAGGTTAGGGCAAATCATAAATTACAAACTAGACACAAAAATTTGAAGACAAAAAATATGGGCAAATCGAGACAAACACATACTTCAAATTTTAATAACACTAAATTTTGTTTACTGCACTTATTTAGACTTTCATACGCCCACACGGTGTTATAGTTATAAGTTATAAGTTATAGTTAAAAGTTAACATATATGTATGTATGTTAACATCTATATTATGTGTGTATGTTAATGTGTATGTATGTTGTTCCAGTACTTGGGGTCGTTCCCGGCGGCCGGCGGCGAGCACGCGGCGCGCGTCGACACCGTCTCCCGACGTCTGCACCTCATGAAGGTTAGTGCTGTACTGGACACAATACAGTTAATTACAGATTAAATATATCGACATTAAAATAAATATAAATCGGGTCCAGTAGTAGAGTGGGCGTTCATTCGTACTATTTACATTCCAGATAGGTATTCTTGACTAAATAAGCAATGTTGGCTTCTTTCATATGTCAGGACGTGAGCTCAGGATATCAAATGAAACACAGGGTTAGTTCTAGCCAAACACACCACCATCTCCGTTTATTGAATCAGACAGTTTGGCTCAGTAAATACGTTATTAGATCATTTAGATTTGGTTTGGTATTTTGACATCTTGGATTTACTTCACGGAATTACGATATTGGTGTTATCGATCGATCCACTCGCACTCGCGACTCACGCGTTATTTATCAACTATTATTAACGATTCACGGCATTTCAACATAGAAGGAGCTTTTACAAGATATCACACCGGTAGACATTCATTTCCTTATTTTATTATTTTCCAATTCTATTGACATCTATCCGATTGACTATTAATCATCGCGTACAGATTAATCGCATCAAACCAGTATCATAGGTTTACTACCTACCTCCGTCACGGCCATCGCTGACTCATCGCCCGTCCTCGGGTGATGCTCCGCCCCGTTAATATTACCATCTCAATTACTCGACCCGCAATTTTCAATTAGTTCAACCCAAAGCAAAACTCAAAATCTTTAACATCAAAAATGACTATTGCTGCTACTGCTGCGAGTGGATTTTAAAAACTTTGTTTGCATTTTTTAACCCTGACTACCGTAAACTACCACTCGCTTCGCTAAGTGTCTTCGCTATGGAGAAGAAACGAGTGAGAAGAAACTCCATAACATAACACTTATTTAGAACAAAATTACCAATTTATTATTTGCGCGATTTGTTTTAACTTTTACTCGGTACGTCGTCACCGTATAACTATAATCGGTACGTCGCGTCACTGCCATAAAACCGTATTCGTTTCCGCATCTTCCCGCGATCCATTCTCAAGCACGCTCTACCAGCGGCAACACGTATGAGGCATTGAAGATTACCTGTAACAACAAAACACATACGCGAGTATCTCTCCACGCTCGGTCTTTCCTGACCTACTAAATAATAATCAACGTTCACAGTTACGGCTGTCCTACATCCACACACGACCTCGTCAATCAAATCAATCACAAACCTTACTGATCACATAACTTTGAATTACATACGGATAATCTTTTGGACAAATTAACGTGCTCACACAACTTACTATCACAACATGTAAAGTCTGTTAATACTGCCACACAGAAACTTGAAGAAACATACCACGAAGGCCTCTGACTGTATATTATTTGCTGTATAGGTTTGCCACACAAGCGTCTGAATATATTTGCCACCTAGGATTTACATCACGCAGGCGTTGGTGTTCAGGTATGCCACACAGGCGTCTGAAGAGTTATGCCACACAGGCCTTTCAATGGTCATGCCACAAAGGCCTATCAATAGATTTGGCACACAGGCTAGTCAGTGACACATAGGCTCGTCAGTGAAACACAGGCTTGTGTAGATGGCAGTTGCCAACGGTAAGTCACCAACGCTGTTATCGATACATCCCGACGCGTTAATAGTTGTTGACGTTAAAGGCCAGCACTCAGTTTCAATGGAACATAACAATCAGGCACAGACCATACTTAAAATTGTCGCCCAGGTGTTAAGAAAGCGGTACATTTTATTGTCTCAGGTAGTCCACATCAAAATAATTCCATAATATAATCGCCTTTTTTTTAAAAGATGGAATTCACTCAGAAATTTATTTTGTGATCATCTTTTTACTCGTATATCAAAACCCCATGTGTACCACAGATGAGTGATGTAAAGCTCCTGCTACCCCATGACCACACTCGTATCAAAAAGTTAATAACTTTATCTTTTGTTACATTTACAACTGAATAAGAAACTTCAAAATCTCATTATTGACATTTTAGTTTCTGTCAAAATTCTCCTTTCATTAATTAATTCCATTCTATGTCATATCTACAAACAACTCAAAAACTAACACACAAGACAAGGACAGTCTCACCCAGACCAAGAACGGAAATTCAAATTCATCATCCAAATTGCCGGCTCGCTGGGAATCGAACCCAGGACCCTCATAACAGTGATCCGGCGTGTTTACCATTGCGCCATCAAATATTGTTTTATGATTCATTAATTGAGCAACGTAATTCAATACTCAAATAACACAGTTACTACTTTATAGATCTGTCATAACTATTTCTGACAAACTTTTAAAACCTATAATTCAATTAAATTCTTGTCCTAGACACATTATATTGAGATTACTGTTGATTAGGTATTGCATCTTAACCAGACCTCTCGAGTATTCAGATCAATAACCAACCTCAATAAAAGTTCTCAATTACCCAATGAATAAAACAAAACAGAAATCACCTGATATCCAGAAGCGTAGTGTAACAACACTTAAAGCATTGTAATTCCAAGTACATCTCTCTCTGAATAGATTTGTGTTAAGTATTGTTGCAGATTCCTTTTTCCTCACATAGAATGCTCATAAACAAAAATTATTGTATTCCACAATATTCAAAACTTGCTTTAACCAATTTATCTTAAACTCTCACTCCCTTGGTATCTCAAGTTAGCAGAGATCTTCTTTGTGGTACTTATTTTGAACTGTATGACATGTCATGTTTGTGTGACACAGAATTCTTAGGTTATCATTTCTTTTCTCAAAACACACTTTCAAAATTATGGTTTATTACGTGTAATTTCCTCTTTTAAATTTCTATCGCTTTTTATCAAAATATTTCTCATTCAATGTTTCGTAAACATAAGCCTCATTTCCATGGACCAGTGATGAGAATTGCTGACATGACAGATGGCAATCTTAGCCTTATCCACAAAAAAATTTCAGGATTCTTTATCCACTTCTGAAATCGGGTCCAGTAGTAGAGTGGGCGTTCATTCGTACTATTTACATTCCAGATAGGTATTCTTGACTAAATAAGCAATGTTGGCTTCTTTCATATGTCAGGACGTGAGCTCAGGATATCAAATGAAACACAGGGTTAGTTCTAGCCAAACACACCACCATCTCCGTTTATTGAATCAGACAGTTTGGCTCAGTAAATACGTTATTAGATCATTTAGATTTGGTTTGGTATTTTGACATCTTGGATTTACTTCACGGAATTACGATATTGGTGTTATCGATCGATCCACTCGCACTCGCGACTCACGCGTTATTTATCAACTATTATTAACGATTCACGGCATTTCAACATAGAAGGAGCTTTTACAAGATATCACACCGGTAGACATTCATTTCCTTATTTTATTATTTTCCAATTCTATTGACATCTATCCGATTGACTATTAATCATCGCGTACAGATTAATCGCATCAAACCAGTATCATAGGTTTACTACCTACCTCCGTCATATATAAATATGAGCGCATGACGTAAATTCACAGCATACGTTTTACTTCATAATATGACTACTTGTTTTTTTTTAATGTAAGACCTTGTAATCGCGCGCTTCACTTGGTCCCTGGGTCTTCGCCACTTGTTTTTTTAATAAATAAGACAAGTCGTCTTTACAACTTTATTTACTTTTGATAGAATTAAAATACGCACTATAAATATGTTACCCTTTATTTTCTTAAATACTTACATAGATGAAACGTTTAATTGTAATTATAATAATAAATGAACATACAGACAAAACTCATCAGCATCACTGAAATAATCATTGACATTAGAGTACTTACCATCTGGATAGTTCGCCAGCTTCACCATATTTGAAAACATAAAAATTAAATGTATGTTAGACAGTAGGTATGTTAAACAGAACTAAAAATATATGCCAAAATTAAAACACAATCTGCATAAAAAGATCTGTGCCGACGACTGAAGCGTAGAACAAACAGCTTTTCAACGTTTTCCTCAAAATTCTTCTCTTTGAAATAGCGTCGCTGGGAGCTATAGCATCAACTTTTATGTCCACTTGCTTGCAACCCTTCTACTACAAAATGGACTCTACGAAATCGACTGCCGACTGCTAGCCTTTGGCACTTTTCTACATTTATTGAGCTCTACAAATGAATGTGCCCGTCCCGCTCACTCGTTGCTGTGTAGACGAAACAAAGACATGTTTGACTTAGATTTCGAGCATAAAGACAATGGCTCTTCCTTTGTTTGTGGAATTGTGACACGAGCTTATACTTTTCCGCACAGTATGGGTATACAAGTTCAGTGTGTTTGCAACATTACGTAGTAAAATTATTAGAGCATCCCTGCGCATCTTTTCTTAGGATTTGCAAATTGTTACATAAATATTTTGTAGGCGTTCCCAAATCCCAAGCAATTTTTCCACTTCGTCGTTGATACTATGAGATCAGAAAAGTTCAATGTAAAATATTATACTACTATAAAAATTAAGTCTTTTGAATCGAACCCGGATCGATTTATTTATGATCCCTTTGCCCACTAAATACCACCAAAAGAAATATTTTTTCAGAGAAATTTCAATTAAAGTAATTGTAAGTTCAATTGAACGATGAATTTATAATAACAATTTTCAAGAGTTGTAAAAATAATGTAACAATTTTTAAATAAAAGATTTACGAAAAGACAAACAGGGTAAAAGTAATTTAGCAGTGTAATACAGTTTACTAGAACTAGATCGACACGGGCCCCGCGGGGCTCCCGGAAATGGAACAACTTCATTGATGTCACTCGCTGCTCGGCTATGATGAATTATTTATTTTATACAAGACATATTTTACCACATATTTTATCGTAATATTTTTAAAAGTCTTAAATTTTAATTTTTTAAGGAAAAATTTGAGATCTGAAGTATTTGAGAAATTACTAAATGAAAATATTCGCTAATCTCAGAAACAATTTCATATAATTATTTGGACGCTGTGATTGATGTAAAGTCAAAGTCAAATAGTTTATTTCATTTAGGAATTTATAAATTCGCTTATGAAATGTAATGTTGGAATAATATTAATTATCTGTTTTATTGCATTCGGTTCATAAATAAAAATACTTCTCAATCTAAAACATCCCGTTAGAATATAGAAAATAACTGTTTTTCTAGTGTGAGCATTAAGACATAGAATAGCGAATAGCATAAGGTACCTATTGAAGTTTCATGTGTTGAACTGAAATGAACGCTATCTAGGGTCGGGCATGATAATATTATTTAATTAATACAACTTTATTCGTCGTAGCGAGCCGGCGCTTTCTGGGAGCGTGTTCGTGCAGATTCGCGGTTGTAGTGCATTCGGTAAATTTATTCATTGGTTCGTATTTTGGTATACAAGACATGGTAACATACCAATGCATAGCTTTCGTTCTTGTTTGTTTGTGGGTTATGTATGTAGTTTACAGTTTGACTTTAGGCTCTGTCTTATTTTTTTATTTGCAATATAAATATAGGTAATGATCACCATGGTTATCATGACGACTGCCGAAAGATTTTGTGTTCGATTTTCAGTGAGGCGGAAATTTGAAAGATGAACTTGTATGAGTATTTCTATTCTCGGTAGGGATGTGTCTTGTCTTTGTGTGTTGTTAATGGCACATATATGTATATAGGGTGTCTCAGAAAGAGTGCAATTTTTAAATTTGGAATAACTTTTTTTCGTGCAAGTGGCAACTCTGAAATTTGACACTATCACCTATGTTCATCCCGATTATTAAAAATGTAGCATTTTTCAAATTTTCGAAAAGAACAAAGCGTTATAATTATCAAAACTCTTTACAGAACACGTATTCTCACGAAATTCTGATGTTGACTGGTTACCAAGATCGTGCGATTTAACGCCGTGCGATTTTTTTCTTTGGGGTTTAGTCAAATCTCGGGTCGATTGAATAAACCAGAAACGATTCCTGAACTCAAATCAGAGATCCAATGCGTCGTCGGTGAGATACAGCCAGATCCTGTGTAAAACCCATGGAAAATTTCATGAAAAGAGTAATGGTCTGTCATCAGAGCCGTGGGGGCCAGTTACCGAATGTCTATTCTATACTTAATCGGAACATGTTTTCTTTACAATACAATTTATTTATTTATTTATTTATTTTATAATTTATGTACACGAAAAAAAGAGATATTAACAGGTAAAAGAAGTAATGTTGTACAATACATACAATACAATATAATAATAATATCACAAAAAAATTAAAAAGTGCACTCTTACTGAGATACCCGTTATTAGAGAAACCGAGAATATGAAATTGCTATTCCCCGACAGACAAATTTATTATGTGTGCTCACTGTTACATTTAGCTGGTTGCCATTAAATAATCGCGATCAGAGTACCTACCTATAGGTAAACACAACGTTTCAAAAATCCCGCTTTCCCTACGTATATTTTTACAGAAGGCAACTTTACATCTTCAGAAGGATTAAGTTGCCTAGGAATAGGCACCTCTTTTCAAAGTTGGAAACTTGCAAATCTGACAGGGATATCCACTCTACGGCATTCAGACTGAAAGGATCTGAATGTTGGGAAACATTCTTAGGAATATCGAAGGATCGTTGCCTTCGTAATCCGAAATTGATTTTCGCACAATAGGTTCAAACTATTTTCGGGTACGAAAATAATATTATAATAGTATTGTAGGACCAGCTGACGCTTCAGTTGATAGAAAAACATATTTGTTGTCCTAATAGGTCCATATCCTATCCTGCCTACTACTTAATATTATAAATGCGAAGGTTTGTAAGGATGTATGTGAGTGAGTGAGTGTGTGTGGGTTTGTTGCTCTTTCACGCAAAAACTACTGAACGGATTTTCATGAAACTTTGCAGTAATATAGCTTAGACATCGGAATAACATAATTTGTTAAAATTTATAGAGATTTTTGAAGGGTCTGGTTCCCCGAAGCGAAGCGAGGGCGGATTTACTAGTACATATGTACATATTTTCGGCTCTATTTCTGATCTTGAATCCACTGTAACAATATGTTATCATATATATGAGGATTAAAGGTGGATTGTTATTTTTTTCAGATATAGTATAGAAATTGACAATGTATAATTTTCATTCAAAAAAATGATATCATGCACAAGTGTTGTCGGGATTAAACTGGTACAAATTCCTATTACATCCAGAAGTCTGGCGCCATCTTTTCCGTTCCGGCTGGCTTGAATTCAAAGAGAAATAGAGTCAATTCTTAAAAAATCCTCGTAACCTTTGAAACGGAACAAAGATCTTTTGCTCAGTACATTCGCACAAGAGTCGTCGAGTTTATTGTTCCAGAATGAGATCCAACGAACTTTTAATAAGAATGTAATGCACAGCAAGTGCATAATCAACTACTGTGCACTTAAACAACGCTAATTAGAGTGTGTAGGCCTTTGAGAACAGCACAACTGTATGACACTGGCATAGTGTATAGACTTTGTCGACAGTAGTTACAATTCATAGAATGCTTACAAGTTTGGCGAATAAATATTTTTTAGTGTTTTGACAGACATGAAGTAACATTAAAAGCTTTATAATAATGTATGTCGTCGCTTCGCTTCGGGAGACTTGATTTTATATTTACGAATAGATTTTGAACGATAATCCATTTTTGCAATAGGTATTTTAGTTCATGCGCTGCATCTTTTGGTTGTAGAGTAATTATATATAGCCTAAAAGCTATTTAAATAAATTGACTATGGACGTCGACTAATACCTAAGACGAGATATGGATCACGAAAGGACTTTTCAATTCGAGTTTGTATTCTCTAAGATTAGCCCATTCAAAAAACAAACAAACTCTTCCGCTTTATAGTATAACTGTAGATGACGATGTCCTAATTTTAAGATATTGGTGATGATGGTATTAATTTTTACTTATGTCTTCATGTGTCCATAATGCCAATGATGACGTCTTACATTCTGCTTGTTTGCAAGCGAATAACGACAGTGATAATTACGAAGATTTAGTATTGATTTTGATGTGATGATGCTGGTATTTTGTTGATTATTATGATGTAGCGGTAATGGCATTGTTAAACACTGTTGTGTGTTATGTCTTAAGTGTTTGGATGGCCTTGGCCAAACACAATTTTCCTTCCGTCTAAAAATATGTTACTCATTATACAATTAGTAGATTTATTTTTTGTATTTTTAAAGTTTTTTTATTTTTATTTTTAACGCTTTTTTACGAACCTGAACTTCTACTCACAGCTTTAACTTTAAAATAGAACCCCAATGACATTAATATGGAACCCTCTGTTAAACTCTAAAGAATTCTCAGCCCCCTCCACTTCAGTGAACTTAGGCGCAGTCTAGGGTATGGTAACCTTACTAACATCGAATATAATTATCAAAATTCAGTTTGTTCCCACGAGGTCAGGAATATAAACTTGCATCGGCTAGTTTAAAAGGAAGAAGCTGTTTCTATCCAAAACACAATTGCTGTTAAAGCAATTTTATTATGACGGTAGAAATAGTACAGACCAAGTAACGTGACGAGAGGTGGTACTTACCACCTATCAATATTTATACAGTACAGTAATAACACAATACCGTTGTAGTATGTAGGCGAGACAAATTTATATAAATTAGGCTAAGCTACAACCCACTGGTGGCCCACTACACTGAGCACGGGTCTCTCCTCATTACTGAGGAGGCCTGGAGCATACTCCACCGCGCCCGCTGTTGCTTAACTTTGTCGATCGCTTAGGATCGACGCAAGCCGCCGGGCTATGAGCGCTTCAAATTAGGCTAAGGATAATAACAATTATCAAGGAGTACCAATAAAGACTTCATACAAACAACACCTCTTTGAACTATAATCCAACCTGCATGACGCATGCAGGTTGGATTACTCATCACACATCACTCATCACACAGTAAATATTAAACACTATTATTTGTAGTCAGCGTCATAGGTAAGCTTGTTGTGTTTATCCTATCTCCTATATTCTCAGCAGAACTAGTAAGATAAAAATCAGGTGTTGCCTAGCGTTACACATTTTATTCAAAGTCACGAAAGGAAGGGTTGATAACAATATCAAGCTCACACTCGACTGGGTTCAATTAACCCCGCGGTCCCCTGGGAGCATCCGGGCTCCCTCATTGTTTAGACACTAATGATCATTGGGGTTAACGGGAAAATCATTATTTTGAGTGGTCGACATCACTATAAAATATTTAAAGTAATTAACTTTTTTGTGCTCTTTAATATTTTTAATGGCTATTTTGCTTCGTCATCAGTAGAGTTATTAACAGTTCGACTCCTAAGATTTCGTTTTTTCCGAGTCAGAGAACGAACTTGATCGAATAAATTCAAGTTTTCAATAACGTAGGTATCCATGTATAATCTAGATAAATTACCAGGTAAAGTACTACTAATACCTAACACCATAATATTTTGTCACCTATAACGTAGTGTCCAAGAACGCCTGTTTCAAATGCGGTGAAATTCTGAAGCGCATTCTCCTAGTTGGTAGTTATAATACGACAAAAAACATAAAGTTTTTTTTAGTGTTATTTTGTAGTTGAAACTTCAAATTAGCAACCAGTGAAAATGGTCCGGTTCCTAAAAAGATACTCTGTCAAAAAGTTGAAATTGTTGTTTCAAAACTTATATAGTCCCTTTCAGGGTACTAACAAAGGTATATAAAACGGAGTGGCTTCTCCTGGCCTCATTGAGATTAATCTTACTTATAGTGACTATGGTTCTCTATATCAAATTTGGGATAAGACATTTTATATATTTTAATGCCTTGCAATTGCTGCATTTATTCTCCTTAATTTATTGCTTCATTTTGTCAAAGTTTAAACTGATAAAAAAACATCAATTAAAATTATTCTCACTATTTTTAGTGTTACATTTTGTTGTTTTAATTTTCACGGTTTTACCATTTGGAAACCATAATTTTTACAGGAGGATATAACTACACGATATTTTGGTTTACTTAAAACTCTGATTAATAAGTACTTAAAATCGCAATTAGTCATTAAACTCCTGTTGTTATTTATTCAAAATTTATTGCTCACATCCACCGCTCAGCAATCCAATACTTAAAACTTAATAAATAAATAAGCAAATAAAACTTAGTCTATATATTTATTGTTTTAATTTAAGTAAAGCCCTGTAAACTTTATTTGATAACTGATGCAATTTTACAATAAATTATATAGTCCGGTGGTTTGCATCGTTAATTAATTGGACAGCACGTTAACACATCAGGTCCTATTGTATCATTAATTAACAATAGATAAGCCAAGACTTTCCACATAAATAATTCCGACACGTAGATTAGTAATTTGCTTCCACTAATCCGCCTTGGAGCAGTACGGTTGATTATGCTCTAGTCTAGCACTTTAAAAAAATCCAAGGGGTTGAAGCCAAGAATAAATCGACAAGAAAACGTTACATAGCTTAAGTTATGGGTCCAACTATTGTATTTTAACCGAGAACAAGGTTTTAGACAAATAAACACTTTTGATTTTTTTAAATTTTGAATTGGGAAAAGTCTGAGAATACACCGCAAATCTTGTCACCGTGGCCAGCCGCGGGCGGAAAGGCAGACAGACTCCGAATTAAAGTAAAACGACACCGGGCAAATCAAAAGGCGTCCTTTGTGTAGGCTTTACGTCTGCGAGATTATTAATGTCGCTAAGGGACTCCGTTCGGGACGAGTTGTCTGTGTACCTATCATTGTATAGCAAGACTTTTCATTCATTAACCGGCTCTGAACTAGGGTTTAGTTTAGGGCTTTGAAACGCGCTCGAAGGTTTCGATCCAGCGCGTATATTCTTTAAGATTTATTTAAAAACAAACCTATTCATACGAGTATGTAGGTAAGTTCAATCAAAGATAAGGGAAATGTATTGTAACGTGTGTATTTGCAACTACTAGTGTTACAGAAAAAGAAAATATCTTGAACAAACCTGTAAAACTTTGTAATGTGTTAATAAGTGATCTTGTTACGAAGAATTAATTATACTAAAAACCAATATAGATTCCTCTAACAATACTATTTCATCCATCAAACTATGACAACTTATTAAAATTAGCAAAAGTTGTCTGCAAGAATAGATGAAAATGAGCATAAACGTACAGGCTGATTTCATAAACCTCTTTTTTTCTCGCCACAGGACAAAATTAACAACATACCACAGAAACCTAGTCCAGATTCAGGGATGTTTTTATTACCGCCCCGGTATAGTAGCGATTTTGAGATCTAGTATGGACGCAGAAATAGAATTGAACCTAGGTCGGAATAACATCTGATTACCTTACTCTCGTGCCGAGGAATATCCAATCTACGCGATGTGCTGCCAACGTCCCAAGTACCCCCGCGGGGTCTTCTATTCCCCCAATACTTACTGTTTGTTACGTTTACGAGTTACCCTTGTGGTATGTGTATCCGTGTGAAGTGTGTGGCAGTGTAGTTATTTATTTGGATATATTCACCAGGCGGAAGCAAGAGTCGCTCGATGATTTTTACAAACGTTTAGGTATATACCTAACAATATTTAATGTAAGTACATAAGTATTATTATGTGGGAGTCAAATCTAAAGCTGAATTAGAACATCTTCCTCTTACTCTATGGATTTACAATTCTGCATGTTACATACTTACGCGATACATTCTTTGATATCTGGTTCCTAATGTCCATTGTAGTTTGACGGCGAAAATTTATAATGCCTTAAGTGAATTTTGTTTACAATCTAAATATAACAAAATTGACTCAGGCACAGATACATGCATTTGTCAATTTGTTCGATGTGAGCAACGCTAGAATAATAAGACTAAGAATAAGTTCCGAGGATTTCTATCTAGAAAACTGTAAATCTAGTATACTACCTAATCTAATCTCAAGTCAGATCACCCAGTTCCGAGTTTATTGTTTCTTTTTTAACCGACTTCAAAAAAGAAGGAGGTTCTCAATTCGACCGTATATATGCTTTTTTTTTTATGTACGTTCAGCGATTATTTCGTCGTTTATGGGCCGATTTTGATAATTCTTTTTTTGTTGTAAAGTAGATATGCGCAGTGGGGTCCCCTGAAAAGGAAACCAGGATCTGATGATGGCATCTCAGAGAAATCGAGGGGAACTTTCGAAAATTGTATGGACAACTAGTGTGTTTGTTCATGTTATCATAAGTACATTAAAGCGCTACCATTTCATGAAGATCTGGAGTCGATCTGATGAAGCCGAAAGACAGTCGAGGGAACTCCTCAACGATTTACTGCAGTTATCTAGTGTTTGGGCTTCATTAATTTGTAGTGACGAGAACTTTACACTTACATGTTGAATTGAGCGCCATCTGGCGAGTAGTTTTTGAGTTATCTCTACTTATCTAGATTGAAGTCGGTTATTTTTTTTTGTAAAAAGCAATTATTATTTTATTACGTGCTTCCAAGAAACGCCTTATACAGTGTAAGCGAGGAAAGGAAGTAATGAAGGAAGTCAAGGAAATATATTAAAATATGCTTGTATTATATATTGATAGTCTCATGCACAATACGTTTTCTTATAAGAACCTTGAAAATAAGACAGCATAAGCGTTGTAATTGGAAGATTTTAGGACGTTTTTATTCCATTGGGTACATAGCAATGCGTCGTACAACTTAAAAACTACCCGTCTGATGTCGGTAAAATTTGTATGCCATTAGACAACAAGCACTAACTTTCGAATGCAAAAATTTATCAAAATCTGTTCACTCAGTGCAAAGTTATAAGGTAATCAAAACAAAACAAAAAAAAATACATGTGTAAACCACATTAAAAATACAGACGAATTGAGAACCTCCTCCTTTTTGATACAGATGAATTAATAAGAACCGATTACAAATTCATACAAAGATATTGGAAGTAGAAAAAAATGAATTTGTTTCGAATACGGTCCTGTTTATAACATTATAAGTAATAAAATATTTACACCTAGTCCAATATCAAGGACGCAGGGAATAAACATGTACAATGATAGGTATCTGCCGGTTTTATGGGATCAACGTTCATAACGCGCCTTGTAAATGGCTTGCCAATATTTGTCTCCGCACCCTTACGTTACGACATTTTTTATTACCCATTTATGTTGTCGTATACCGTCTCCCTACATTATTGAGTAACTAATTAACCATGAATATACCTACTTGGTTACACGTGAGCAATAATACTCGTGTGGCGTGATGTTGCCATGCCGATCCGGCGTTTAAGTCCCAGCGAGGTGGAAATATTAAATTATGAGATGAGATAGAATAAGACTCAAATCGGAACTGGGATGGTTAGTCAGTTAGCAAACGGCGTGGTTAAAAAAACAGTAAGCAAAATTTTCTGGTCCTGTTCTATTATTTTCTTTGAGATACTTGACATTAAAAATGACTAAACTGTAGTAAAATTTTACAACAGTGAAGTTGTAATATCACTTTGGGAGATAGCAAAACGTGTACCTACTTACTGAAGAGTTTATTCCTGGAGTAAGGCTCAATTTACATTGCTGCGGAATGGAATGGAAGCGAATTTTTGCAACGAAATTCTACATAGCATAATGAACTTTATATCAATTGTGTAAGGTACAAACTAAAGACGAGCCGAAAAAGAGGTCGCGTGTCTTCCGGGGAATCCCCGCGCATTCTCGAGAATTCCCTCTTTTTCGGCTCGTCTTTAGTTTGTACCTTACACAATTGATATAAAGTTCATTATGCTATGTAGAATTTCGTTGCAAAAATTCGCTTCCATTCCATTCCGCGGCAATGTAAATTGAGCCTAAGTAACTATATTATGGAATATAAGAGACTCCATAAATTTTTCATACCGAACCAATCCCCTTTTGTCGTGTTAAGCTCTATTGAACAACATTGGCATTTCGGATTTTGAGACCAATTTTTTCTCGATCCTGCTCAAACTATCGAAGGCTTAGTTTTATACAGAATGTTGAGGATTTGGGTTTAAGCCTCGAATCCCGAAAGCATGGCTTGTTTAAGTTAACTGATATTCAGTATATCAATTCGTAACTAGTCAAAACAGCTAGGAAGAGGCTTATTTTAAATTGAAATGAAACACAATATTATGAACGTCTTCAATGCAAGGTTGAATAGGTTCTTACTGGATTAGTGCAATTTACCACTATATACTAAATATTCATTTAAAATCAGTTAGAATCTAAGTGAAACACAAAGTTAAAAATAAGAAAATAAAATTTAAAATTTGCGTAGTTTATATTAATACATCCGTAAGCTCAAATTTTAGTTGTTATTGATATAAACGTTTCTCCATATAAAAGTTAAGGGATTACGAGTTTAACTTAAACCCTAAAACTAAAATGTCTTTGTCTTAAACAAATATGTTAAGTACGTTTAGCTTTAGAGCTTCTGGTATGAATTTATTTTCAGAATGTGGTTCATTATCACGTACACCTACTAGCACGAAAACATTCCCCGTGATGAAACTTTGATTATATTTTTACGAGCATCCTTCCCGGCCGCTACGGGAGGGTAACGGCACCCTGTGCGGAATTAATTATGAGAGTCAACGTACCTATTCTTACCATATGACCACACGAGTAAATAATGTATGAGTGTGTAATACATATTTGAAATATTCGATGATATAATTTAGTTATTTATTTAGGTTTATTAATGAACAAAAGTGTAACTTATCAGGAATAAATTGGATACTTTTCTTTTCTGTTACACTAAAGCCCAAGGATACGTAGCGGAAGTTAAGTAGGTAAATATGGTGAAAATGATATTAATTTCTCTCTTAATAAGCTAAATCAGATTTAAATAACTTAAATACTTATACAAAAATTCTAAATATATAAATTCTATCGCTAAACTCAATGATAGGTTATATCAGAGGAATAGGTAATAATTACCAAGATTTTCTTATGGAAAGAAAAAGATGAGTAGATTTATTTAGGTACAAAAAGAAATATTAATATATCCAATTTAAAAAGTATGTTGGATCCAATCTTTGCCTTGCTTCATATAACTACGAATATTCCTACCATACTACAATCAAACGTTAAAAACCCGAATTTCTATTTCATTCAACACTTCAAGATCTTCTCTTTGGAATAGTGGAGTCCTAGGCATTGATATTGCAAGCGCACCATCCAATAGCCATGCAAACGCGGGGCTACTCATGTCATGAGAGATGAAAAATTGCAATCTGAATCGATAGGGTTGGCAAATGAAAGTACAGATGAACCAACCATAAATCAGAGTACTTATTATCAATTTTTTCTAATTGCGGAGGCAACCTCAGCTCAGCAGTAGAACCAATAAGGGTTACATAAAAGAAGAATATTATAATATAGGTACCTTCTTCTTAGGTCGCTGAATAAGGACGACCTGGGGATTGAATTTAAGAAGCACATGCCTGATGTGGTCTTAGAAATATACACAAGCACAAAACATGAATGATTCCACAATACGAATGAATGAATGAATGAATGGCATGGAATATACAGATCTCATTAGTTATACTCGTTAATAAGTAACGGCACCTACGACTCGAAAACAAATATTTATCTGTCACATAAATATCCTCGACCCGGAAACGAACCTGGAAACTCCATTTACCCGCTGGGCAGCTTGGCAGCTAGGGACTCCAGCCAGGGTACTCTAGCACCCCACGTAGGGTTACAGGATTAATAATAAATTGTATTTTTTATATAATTTCAATAGACGCATCGTATATTGCTACATTATTATTACTACGTCATCTTTTTCATTGAGTTACACAATTATAAACATTAACTTTTTAAATTGAGTTATTTTTTTTAAGTTTAACATTTTAATCAATTTCTTTCACGAACTATAGTCGACAGCCCTATACAGCGATATTCATATTTCCCGCAGAACTGGTCGTCGAAGAGTTTTCGGCTCATTTGTCTAAAAGGAAAGAGAAAAAGTAAAAGAAAGCCGCATCCATGCTCGAAGCTTTTAGGCGTTCGATTGAAACGTTCGGCTACCAAGTGCAGGGGCGCTAGGGGTTGTTAGGATTTTAAATGGGGTGGATGATTTTCGTTTCGTGAGTATGTGTTACAATACGAAGACTAAAAGCGTAGCCTGGCTAAGTATGGAAGAATTGAGTAATGATATAATGGTAAAAGCTTCTTTGTAGTTGATGGAATTGAGAAATGATAGGTAGTGATGAAAACTTGTTCAAACTATTAGATATAATTATTGTAAAGGTGGATTATACTAGCGCGCCGTGAATAAGGCTATTTCTTACTGTCTCATGCGTTCGATAATAATTATCTTATTCATCCATAACTATAGTACGTACCTAATACCATAAGGTTTTATTCAAGTTATAAATAATTGAATTTAAAAATAAATTAGCTTTTTCTAGTAGTTGCCTATTATTGAAAAAAAATCAACGCACACAACACGAAAATACTTACTTAGCACTCAATCCGACTACCGACCAAACTATTCCTGAAGTCTTTATATGCACTTTGTATTCCAAAATAAAACATTTGTATGAGATATAAGAACGACTATCAAAGTAAAGCCCATGAAGAACAACTCCATTAATAAATAAATTAATAAAAGTCCATATTAGAATAAGGAAAATAGCTTCAAGTCAAGGATAGCTCTAAGGATCGTCCACTTGTGACTTGTGTGACATGATTGTAGAGCGGACACATTTAATTAACGCAATTAGTGATGTCGGTGTTCAAAACGTGAGTAAAGACCGCATTCGGACAAATTTTATACGCAACTGTTCCCAAGGAGCAACAAAAACAATAATTACCGACAAAATTTTATAATGACCGTCTCATTTTCCCTTTAAAATCCAGTAAACTCTTCTTTTGTCGAACTCAGTTGGGCTATAACTTCATTGTATTAAGGTGGAGATTTGATTGTCGTTTTACTAAAAGCCCGGACAATAGTTTGCGAATGACAAAGAAGTTTTGTACGAACAGTCTTTATACGGTTCCACTACTCATGATAATTAGGTATGTTGTAAAACATATGGTTACCGGTCTTTGTTAGTATTTAGAAATCATGGCGCTCACTCACATGTGGCAAACTTTAGTACATTGCACGATTTGTCACAGCTTTGACAGCCAGGAATAAACGCTAACACACTCATACCCCCGCAGTTGGTTACCAGGTACCCGTGTCGCGGGTGGCATGGACTACACATATAACACATCACAATTACACCCATGACCCGAGTACAAATATTTATCTGCCACATAAATATCTGCCCCGGCCGGGAATCGAACCCGGGACCCCTCGCGTCGCAGGCAGGGTCGCTACCAACTAGGCTACAGGGTTGTCAATGGAAAGGAACAGGGTCGTCAAAGGAATACCACGAATGTGTCAAAAACTTCGCATATTTATTTGCGAATATCCGTCTACACATGTGGATTCGCGTATTCTCGTGAATGTGTGTAAGTGGCCTTATAAACATCTCCAACCTTTTTTATGAATGTCTAGATAAGAGCGGTCTTTGAGGTAGATAACAAATTATAAACGGCTTAGAATAGCAGTTATTAGTCAAGTTGCTTTTAACCCTGAACCGATAGGTCGCGGGTTACATTAGCCGAGTCAGACATTCGAAACATGTTTTTACTTCTATTTTTAAGATAGATAGGTATATATTTTTTATAGCCTATATAATTTACTATAACATGGTAGGTAGGTATGTGCATCCGTTATAATATTCCATCCACGACATACAAATCTTACTGCAATAGCACTGCAAGCCAAAAAATTTTGAAAACCAAAAACGCCATTGAAGTATGCAATAAATGCAAAGCAAAAAATGTTGCTACTGTGCCGGTAACCGTTGAAGAATTCCCTTGTATGGAGCCAATCCTGAGCGTGATTTTTGGCCGTGTTCGTCATAATTGCATTGTTGTCGGCCCTAGACCTCTGTGCAAATTCTATCAAGATGATCAGACATCTTGACGTAGGTGAAAATTTGCCTGAAAGTTTTCATTTACATACTTACAAGTCAAGGTAATAAAAGGATGTTAAGTACCTACAGACTTTAAAAAGTGAAAAATAATAAAAAAGATCTAACAATATTTAACTTACTTGTTAATTTTATTATTGCAATCAACAATATTTCTTTTTTTATTTCGTTAGTAGGAAGCTTTGTACCACTACAATGAAGATTTGATGCTGTGCAGCAAAGGCTCTTGACCCCGGCAATGAAGACAATTACTCCAGGGTATAATATCTACTAAACTTTAATCAATATGATGATACGATAAAGCTTAATAAAGTTATATGATTCTTTAGTTTTACAACAAGTTGTAAAATCTCAAGTACCTCAATTCAGCCTCCGTTTAATGGTAGGTACTTACACTCTTCCTGTAAGTAGTATAATATAGAATAGTGATTATATTATTATTTAGGTAGTTACAAATCATGTATTTTTCATGTATATTATAATGTATTAATATTTTTGTCTGTAGCAAGGCGTACTATGTTATCCAACTCATAGAAGTCTTAGAGAGAGATAAAAGATTTTCATGTAATAAAATCAACTTAATTCGAAAAGGTAACGCAATTTTCTCTCTCTGCTGAGGGACAGATAATAATGGCTCTCCTCTAGATCAACTATGCATTGAGCACGGAAAGAGGAAGATTTACAAACAGTAAACTTTTTATAAATTATTTTTTATGCCTGTTAAATGAATATGAGACTAATTCATAAAACTATGGAAACTAGGCCCTAAAACGATAAAACGGGGCAAACATGAAATCTATAAAATGTTCATAAAACGAGAAGCAATTTTTTGTTGCGGGTTTTTCGAGGGTTTTACAAGAAAGGTCGACTGATTCAACTTAGAGTGGATTGCTAGTTTTAAATCCTTGGTTGAATATAAGTTGAATAACGAATTTGGAAAATCGAGACATGGAAATCCTTGCTGACATTTGAAGACCCCGTAGGCTAGGTGCCAAAAGCGCCAAAGCGGTTGATTTTGTCTACTATTTTTTATGGAATTAAGATCGCAAACGACGATGCAGCACCACTGTTCCAGTGCTGCCTATGACAATAGTGACAGACCTTAGCAAAGTATCAGAATATTAAAATAAAATCAATGTGAGTAAATGGTTTCTGAGTTATTTTTTACCGGGCAGATACTAAGCGTTTAAAAATACTTTCATATTGGGTTTGATATATCTTTATAATTTTGGATCACACCAAAGTAATTTAAGAACCTATTTACATAAACATTTTTCGGCCTAGTCCTTATTCACGACGTGTCAGGTTTATTTTCATAAAAACCTGTAAAGTAGTATCGGTTTAAAACACGGAGTTTAAAACTAAAATTACTACTACTAGCCACTAGATTATTACAAAGCCACTGAAACTTTGATGGTTTTAGCTAAAAGCTTTGTTTAATAAAATTTTAATATTACATTTCACATCATTAAATTTTCAAAGGTGCGGAGACACTTCTGGCAACCCTATAGGCGTATCGGGTTATTAAATTACCTGCTTCATTTCTTCAGGGATCACTTTCTAGGGTTGTAGTATCTAATTTAGCGCTGTAATATTATAAAAAACAGATACCCCAGCGTGTGTGTGATACGTCTTAATACCGATACATGTAATAAACTAGGCAACTACAAGGCGGTTTGTTCTTTTTACCTAGGTTTATGCAAGTGACTAAATAATACCTACATAGAGAAGGAAAATTTAAAATTCATCATACATGTTTCATTGTTGAGTTTAATTGAGAAAGTTAAAATCTCGCTTCTGAAAAATAACATATTTCGACATATAAACGAGTTTGCCCTCAAAAGTGATAAAAAATTCTCTGTGGAGTCCCCTGCACGCAGATGAAGTGAAACTTTCCATTATAAAGTTGAAAAGCGGAGGTTAAGTTAATTATTTTGCAGTAATACTTTTATGCAAACTTTTTTTTAATTTTCAGAATTTTGTAATTTTATTTATTTGCTTTTTTCCGGTGCCGGAATATTTTGTGATATTTACAATAACTTAGAGCGAGGCTAGATTGCTACGTTGCGTTGGGCTGCGACGTCACAGCCTTGATGGTTCGTCTTCTTTTTCATAAATATTTTGCGATATTTCCCGTTAATGAAGTGCGTAGCATGCGATGTTTAAACGAATCGACGGACAAGAGACGAAATAGAAGGGAGGATAATGCGTTGCGTTGTCGGACCTCCTCTACTCGCCATGCGATGACGGTTAGTAGACTAAACTAAATTAGACAGACGGCTTAACTGAGACGCAGCTGCGACGTCGGGCATACCATCTTGCGTTGCAACGTCTTCGTACGTCGACGCAACGCAGGTGTGGCATACAATGCGTTGATCCGTTGCAACGATGCGACGCAACGCACTAACGGGGCCGCACTCTTATGGTAGCATTGCTGGCGTACCTAAGTCGTTAAACGTTTAACGCTTTGATTATATACACGGTTTAATGCTTACGTTTCTCAATTGAAAATACATGTTAATGCAGAACTTGACAGCCCTAGGTACTTTTTTAGGATCACGATCAAAGTTGGAACATAATTTGCGGAGAGATTTCATCGGCCGCGCTGAACCAGCTTTCAAGTACTGGCGCTGAAATGTTTTAATATAGGTAATAATGGGACTTTGTAATAGTTCTCCTCTGATAAAAGTTATACCGGTGTGACGTACTTTCTGGCTAATAATTCCTTTTACCTTCTAATAGAATGTAGTATTAAACTCCATGTTAAATATTTCTTGATGAATTCCTCAGTGATTTGAGTCTTGTTCTGAGTCGATCGCAGTTGTGATGTACGGCAATTGTGACATAAATCCACCTGCTAGGCTTTTCTGTAAGGATATCTTTGACATCTTGATAGCTGAATCCGCGGTGAGATTTTGATTTTGACGTACATCGCGTTCTGTTAAAGTTAAAACCGACGGCAGCGCCAATCAAGCTCGCAATCAAAGTGACAGAACTCACCTGAGTGAGCTTTGATATCGAATTTGTTTCTTACAGAATATCCTTGCTGATTTAATCATAATGCTAATGCTTACTTTGTGTTCTTACATAACTAATATATGTATTTTGAATTACTTGCTAATTAATTATTTTCCTACTAATTTAATGTGTATTGGTACTCCAAATACTCATTAGGAGTAGTTTTTCCGATCCGATTTCCGGTTGTCTATCACTATTGTTCTGTATTAAATTTTCAAATTTTCAGTGTGCACAATAACGTACATTGTATTGTATTGTAAACTGTGTTAAAACTTGTAAATAGGGCAGATTCTCATTTATTTTGTTCTTTGTGTAGGTATGATGAAAATATAATATAAAAGTTTAGACAATAAAAATTATAACTTGCACAAAAACTTTCAAATTACAGTTGACACAGTAGCTTTAACACCAATTCTGCCCCATTTTACACTAGGTTATAAATATTATTTTGTATGCTAAATATATGTATCGTGTAGTACACATGTTTAAATGTTAACATGCTAACCGAAAGATCCCTTAAGAAAATCCACCAACTTTTAAGTGCGGAACATTCGCAACCGTTATTTAAGCAACATTTCTCAAAGAAAGTTCCCCTAGTTTCTGACATTGCTGGCGGAATGTGAAGACTTAACCCCGTTTGCGAGACTGCTCAAACATTTCCGATATCTATCCGCTTGGCTCGCTATAGACTGACAAACTGCAGATAAGTCGGTACAGATATTAAATTGAGAGTTAAAAAATTCTTTTAATTATTCTTCGTCATACAGTCGTACAAGAATCTTTTGGCGCGTGGATGACGTGTGAGTGATAGAGACAGTGTCTAATGGTGCGTACAGATTATGCAACATGTTATATAACTTCTGTTTCATAACACGTCCACACTATCTAACATTGTTGTATAACAATGTTATATAACAATTCAATGCGTGTCATTTCTTAAAATATAGCATATAACATTGTTGCAATAATTAATAACAATTTGTATAACTTGTTTTTGTAACACATAGCGTCTACATTTGTAAAACATGTTATTTAATTATGTTTTATAACATGTTTTGTTACATTTATGTAGTCTGTACGCACCATTACAGTTACGCCAGAGTAACGCGCTGTCTCTGTCGCCCTCACGTCAGCCACGCGCCAAAAGATCCTTGTAGGACAATATGTCTAATGATTTTTATGGATATTTGTCATTGATAAAAACTTACCATCAGTTTTATATTAAAAAGAAATGAAAAACCTAAAATGGTTTTCTGTGCATGTGCGCATGAGTAATAAATAACAATAAAATAATAAGCTAATACATTCGCGGATTAACATTAAACTTAATAACACTATACTTCAGTATTTTTCATTTAGAATCTTCAAGTTTACATTTGCTATTACCCCATTTTTTAAATGGGTGAGAGACGTGTTTATTTTATCTCTTCGCTGTGGTTCAATACTTTCTCTATTCAGTTCTATTCCAAGTTTTCTATGGGCTCTGGTTTCTTATCAGCGCATTACAAATACATAAACCTTTATCAACGAGCTCGAGTCCTTGAATATTTTCATAAAATTCCCGGGTTCGGGCATGTAATCTTGAGTATTCTGTTCCTTTTTCGGGATTTTAGCTCAAATTTTATCAGAACTCTGGCGTACTGTAATTAGCAGGAGATTTCAGCAAAAAATTAAACCGTAATCATTAAGTAATCAGGATCATTTGTATTTTTTGACATGAAGTGAAGTTTATATTTATTGGAGATTTTTACATGCTTCTGTAAAATGAATGGACTCATGATACCTATGTATTTGGATCCTATACAGAACAGGAATGCTTAAATATATTATCAATACATATTATGGGAATGTTATCATCGTAGTCGAAGTCAATTACACACGCATTATTAGGGATACTTCAAAAAATACCTACTTGTCAAATCTCGCTTAAGTTAGTTTCCAAAGAGAACATTAAACTATATTTATAAAAAAGTATATTATACCTCCTAATTAAATCCACTGACATATTCCAGCAGCTTATAAATTGATAATATTTAATATCTTATATTATACAATAAATATCATATTATTAAAAGTAACTAAAAATCTAATTAAACTGTTTTGTTGTACCATGATTTACTATATTAAACTTAATAATTTCTACCAAACGCCGGTATACCGTATTTTAGGGCCATAAAGGCAGCTTTGCCGTTGGTTATTCCGACGTTGTTGCGTTATTAAAAGTAGCAATGTATTCAGAAATTTACATTTTATTAGCAGCCAATGGCCGAAGCCGAGACAATCCTTTGAGCGTGTCTATGGCCCCCCATGTATTATTCAAAGAACCTCATTCAAAGTCGTAATTAACATTCAAATACCCTTATTTAAAAATAAAAACTTTGGAACCTAAAAATGCGGCATAAAGGAAATCTTGTATTTACTTTACTTAAAGGTGTTTAGAACCAATTGAAATATTACTTAAAGTAATAAAGCTTGGTACAATAAAGTATCAATATTGCACCCGAATCGCATTAGTCGTTTCGGAGATCAGGATGTACAAAACCACTGACATATAAAAATAAGTTCTGTTCTATTTCTTGTCTAAAATACATTCTGAAATATTTTATGTGGGTTTGCAATGGCTTATTATATGTATAAAAATGTGTTTCTTTCCCAAATACACACGCATCTTTTACTCGTATTACAATCGACAAATAATTAAATTGTAAAAAATAGATTATTAGGTAATGAATTTTTGTGTAAGAAATAAAGGCATAGGTTTTTCGACCCGAGAATTACTACTTTATAATACACGATTAAAAGTCGACTATTCCGATAAGTAAAGACAACAACACAATATAGGAAGTATAGGCAGAAAACCTGCATTGAGGACGCTAAAGTTTCCTTTTTTATGTCAACCGTAGTTATAGTAATTCGCATGTCATTTGACAACAAAGTCGTAAATAATTATTTATGGAAATAAATGTTATTTAAAAAAAAAACGTTTCCTAGCACAAAGAAAACTACTTTTCTTTCACGACTATGAATAGCTTTTGTCATTTTAGGACAAAATAATCACTCAAACCAACAAATTAAGCCACGCCAAACAACCCACTGACAAGCAATTTACGAGCGACGTTTAGAAGTAGGTACTGCTAGTAAAAAAGTAGTGCCATGAGATTACTGCAATATAGCAAGGTTTTCTTTAATCCTGGTCTACCTATAGGTACCTATGTATACTTTGACAATAGCGACTCTACGTTCCATTTGCAAGCTACCGTCTGTCTTCAAGACAACTTCTTACGCGTTAGATACAGTTTATAACGGCATTGCGTGACCTCAAGCATAACGCCCTACAGCCATCAGATATTTTGGGTTTGTTTATTTATTTAACCTTCAAGTGTATATTCCAAATCGATTTAAGGAGTCGTCTAAAAACCTTTTGAACCAATGTAACAGTAGCTTATTTGTAAATTAAAAACCGATGTTTCATCCATAAAACGCAGATTCAAATGTGTTATGGTTTGAAAGTGTATGACCGTGAATATAACTACATGATTATATTATTGGATAGTCCAGCCAGAAAATTCAGCATAATTAATTATTACCTGAAATTATTTCTATTCAAACGATCAATCGAGTTATTTTAATCGGACGCGGACAAAATAAGATCAATGTACGCACCCCAAAAACAATTCTTGAGCGTTTCTGTGCCTCGGAGGGTACGAAAAAATAATCTTCATTAATCTACTTAAAAAATCTTCGGGGGTAATAAAACTTTCATTGATTGCATCACCACCAAAAGGTACTGGAACGTCGTGGGGAAAAGGCTAAATAGGTATGCCATCTCAGTTACGAGGGACTCATGTCCGTGTTAGTGAAGAACAAGGGTACAATACAAGGCTAAAAGAATTTTTAATCAGAAAATTGGCTGATATTAAGACCAATTTAATTATATGATTCCAGGGAACAGCCGGATCGACCGGCTCATTGAGTAAAATGAAATTGAAATAGGAAATAGCCAATTCATAGATGTAGGTCAGAGCTTATTAACTGATTTAATTTTCTGATATCAGTATATCTTGCATACGATGCGGTAAAGCTTAAGTTACTTATATGTGTATCTACTATGATCAAGGTTCATTTTAGATTGACAGCGAGAATTTGAAATGCATAAAGTAAATTTTCTTGCAAGCTAAATTGAACTATGAGCACCCATAATATTATCCCATTAATCTGTTTTTTTAATAAACTTATTACACAAAAACATTAATGAATTATTAATTGCATTTTACAATCAAAAGCGTTTCGAAATGTTTAAAAACAAAAACCATACCTACTGATTTTTAAACTAAATTAAAATCGAGTTTTTTGGATCATAGCCAGAAGTTTTCATTACTCCAAACTGTGGTTTTTGCCCGTTTAAATTAAAAATTTGAAACTATATTATAATTGTAAATATAACTTTTGATTTTTTTACCTAAATAAAATTCCATACAGATTTATTTTTGCGTAACGAATCACGGAGTTTCATTCGGCAGCCATGAATTTTTCCACCATAGCATTCAGTTTGCAGTATCAACAGCTGCAAGCCTTCACTGCTTTTGTTGGTACAGTCGAAAACCAACTTTATCGTTAGAGTTTAGAGTCGGCTTTGCAATGGGAATAGTAATTTTCAAGTCCCTTGCAGGCGCTAAGTCCCGAGGGACTCATTAGTCGCGATTTCCCGCTGACGGGACTACGGTGTGAAATATAACCCGAGGTAAGTTTTAAATGCAGGTCGTATGTTTTTGTTTTGCTTTCGGAATAATGGGCGTGCGATACAAATTTAAACTTTACTGCTATTAATTTGCATTGGACTAGAAATAGATGGGATGGTAAACAACCCCAGATACAGAGCAACGTTTTACATTGTAAAATGTTGTATGTATTTTATGTTGTTTTTGCCCTGATATTGGAGATACCACCACCCCATGTCAATACGTTTTATCCAGGTTCGCGCGAATTTAACAGGTTTTTGAAAAGTAAATCGAAAATGAGATGTAGAAAAGGTCGTTATATAGATATTTAAAATACCATTGCCTTAATTTACTTTGATCAACTATATGATTTGGTAACGAATATTAGAGATATAATTAAAAGTATTCAGGAATAGGTTTTTAGTTATAAACTACATAAGTACAAATAATAAACTATTTAAACTTTTCTATACAATTTAATATTTAATGTGGCACAATATAAAACTGGTTTTAATAAAAATATACCTCATGTAGGTACTGACACATCTACGCAAATGAAACTAAACAAATTAAAATAAAGCTCAACGATTTAAAATTATGCATAACATACATTGAAATTTCAGTAAGAATATTGTCACAAAAATACTCCATCAAATATATTTGGTCTGGAGGGAAGTCGCAATGTATTTCGGTCACGTCGCGACTGCACGGCTGACCACTGTCTGGCCTGTAATGGACATTTACCCAATGAATGTGCCATTTTTTATATCCTGAAGAGATAAGAGAGTCCATACTTTGTCTCTGTTTATATTTTTGCAGAGTTATTTAAGTAAGTGGTCCGCCCTCACTTTGCTTTGAAAGTGGTTTTAGAGACATTTAAAAATATTAAATATTTTTCCAATTTTGCAAAACTTTTCATCGATGTTCCGCTCCTATATGCCGTAATGTTATAAAGCCTTCCTCGTTAAGAAGTTTCGACGGGACGAATAGCAAACAAGTGTCTAAAAATTACACATTTATAATTAGTCTTTTTGTGTTGTTGACAACATTATGTACCTACCTACCTGTTGTAAACGTCGGAAGTACTTTAATTTAATTTCTTTGAATATTCCACACGTATGTCATTTTCTAAAGATACAGTGAGTTTTTTTATTCTGCAGAGTGATAATTTAATTTTAATGTTCGTTACTTTCAAAGCATTTTGTTTACCTCCAACTACATACTATTTAAAAACTTGTTGAACACTAATGAAAAATTTAAGACCATTGAACCCTGCATTAAAAGCGCTACACAAACATACAGTCCAACAAAAGCATGAATAAAATTCCCCAGCCTTCAGTCTCCAGTCTCCACTCTGGCCTATTCAAAACGCTAGGGCGGGCGGCTATGTATACGCGTGTAGCAGCCGCCCTACGCCAGTCGTAGCCGAAGGCTCGGGCGCCGCGCTCCGAGTGGCGAATCAACTTCGATACGATCGCACGAAGTACCGTTATTCAGTAATGAAACTTTTGCTGTGAGTGAGCTTTACACTGAAAGTTGCGAGGTTTATGTCTTTACAAGGTAAGTTTGTTTAATGTTTTATTGTTATGACGGAGATAAGTTCATTTAGTAATTAGACGAGTTCTATCTATTTTGTAATATAAAGCTGAAGAGTTTGTTTGTATTTTTTGTTTGTTTAAGCGAGCTTATCGCAAGGACTACTGAGTTGAATGCAATAGTTCTTAGGTACATTTATGGCTACAGCCTATATAATATCCCTTAGAAGCTGGCATCAATATTTTTTTTAGAAATGTTACATAGTATATATACTTTTACGTAGATAAAGAACAAGTTTCCTGAAGCAAAGTAAGACCAGGACTACTAGTTTACATAATGATTCTTTTGATAATGATAATTTATTCAATCATGACATACGTCCCGGCTACAATCGTCCATAAATTATGTGTATAAGCGGGTTATACATCGTGTAAGTTTGAGGGATAACTATTGCTATTTGCGTATTTGTATAAAACTTTCAATCTAACAAGAATTACATAACAAAAAGTAGACCGATTTGGAAGGGTAAAAGAGGGCAGTGGGGACACATTTTCTCCCTGCCTACTATCCTACTTGTAAACTTTCATTTTCAAAAAAATCTTACCCGAATAAAAAACAAGTAAAAAAAGTAAAATGTATACAAATTGGTGCGTGGAATCCCTACGTGCAGATGAAATGATACTTCACAGTGTGTTTAAGAGCGGAGGGCTTTAATTTATTTTTAGTTACACTTATTTATACAAACTTTTGCATGTTTTTACAGTAATTTCTTTAATTAACATACTGATTTCGGGCGACAGAATTTCACATAACTAAGTCAATGTAACCGTAGGTACATATCCCTTTTCATCCTTCAACATAACCTCCATAACAGTAGCATTTAATGCTTAACGCAACCGTCTCCAAAATAATTCCATACCTAAATTCCCTACCTAAATAATTCCCCCTCAAAAATGATATAGTAATCCGAAAATACTCCTAAATATTTTACAGCTCGAAATCCCATATTCATGTGTTCGATTAAAAGCTGACAAATTTTGATTTGATAATTCAATCCTACTAATATCCTACTTCCTACTATCCTATCCTACTAATATTATAAATGCGAAAGTTTGTAAAGATGTATGTGAGTGAGTGAGTGAGTGTGTGTGTGTGTGTGTGTGTTTGTTGCTCTTTCACGCAAAAACTACTGAACGGATTTTAATGAAACTTTGCAGTAATATAGCTTAGACATCGGAATAACATAATTTGTTAAAATTTATAGAGATTTTTGAAGGGACTGGTTTCCCGAAGCGAAGCGAGGGCGGATTTACTAGTATAATATAATTTTTTAAAACAAAAGTTACAGAACCTTAACTAGAACTGTGCGTCCATTTAACGGATTATATGTGGACTTTCAATCTACCTAATGACCGGAGCAGGCTTTAATTTGTTGAGTGCGCGCCTGGAATCTCTTGTGTACATTTTATTAAACGTTACTTCGTTCTAGCGAAGCACAGTTTAGTAAACTATGATAATATTTCAGAAAACGCACTTTTAAGACATATTGTGTATTCAAATAAATTTTAAAACACGAGAGAACATATATGTACCTCCAAAAACGGAGTCTAGCGTAAATACTACAATGTTAACAGTCGATAAATACTACCGCTACACACTTATAGCCCCACACTAGGATTCCCTGTGTTGTGGGTGCCATGAACAACACACAAGACAAGGATACACATCTGGTACGAGAACAGAAATTAAAGTCATCATTCAAATTTCCGCCTCGCTGGGTATCTTACCCAGGAACTATGGAACAGCGATCCGGTGAGTTAACCATTGCGTAATCCGGATCGTCTAATAATATAGATGATAAATGTGTAAGGTAGAACCAGAGTGGTCCAAGTGACTTTTTGCATTGACCCCCGATTTTGGCAAAAAGATCTCCAAAACTCAATATTCTTTTATTCCACTTTGATCCAATTGCCCTAGACAATGTTTTTGAATTGCAATTCTGCAACTGAACTGCAATTGGATCAAAGTGGAATAAAAGAATATTGAGTTTTGGAGATCTTTATGCCAAAATCGGGGGTCAATGCAAAAAGTCACTTGGACCACTCTGGTTCTACCTTACACAAATAAATAAATAATCAGATACACTCATGGTTAACATTATGCAGAAAGGGTGTTGAAGAAACTGTTAAAAAGCGGATGTAGTGTAGGCTTCCGTTGGGTCGACACCGCGATAGCTTTGGTGTTACGGTGTTCTGCTTCACCAGGTATTTTCCCGCGTGTGGATTTTTTGGTGTGGATATTAGTTTATGTTATATAATAAAAATCCGAGGGCGAGAATTTTAAAATACTTACCTATTCGATGATACCCACCTAATCAGCTGAATTATACCTGAGTCGCCAAGCTATATGGTAAGCAAAGTAAGTACTAAGTGTCATATTTTTGGTTAAAAACTGGATTATTTACACAACTCTTAGCTTTTGTTTGTTTCCTTCTGTCGCTCTGGAGACCAAAAGTAGAGTCAATTTTGATGATCTTCTGAGTTCGATTTAATACTTATAAGCGCAAAAACATGCGTAAAACGTTCTCCAATAGCCTTGTGGAACTTATTTACAATTTACAATGAGACGAATGAATACCTTTCCTGTTATACCTATTACACCTTTTAGAGAGTTTTTAATTTGTAATAATTTCATCTACCTCTACAAAACTTTGGAAATTAGTCCATTAATTATTTAATTTCACGACAAATTTTTTAATAAAATAAACGGTGACTTTCATTTTGAGGGTAAGTAATTTCAAAATATTTTTTACTTTCGTAAATATCAAATTCAAAGGTTTTGCTGTATGTAACGTAATGACATTTCTTATCGTTTCTTTCAGAGTAAAATGATGATAAACTGCATAAAAATTAACCTTTACCCAATTTTTCCTCCATGATATAACCTTATATAAGCATTAAAATAATTAGTGATACAGGTAAACTTTCAACGTACGATAAGGACGTTGCTATGGGGAAATATTTTGTATACCGCCTCTATTTGGATTCGACCACTATTGTTATCTAACCTATAGTTTATATTAGAGACAGGGAACCATTATTTAATAGCATCATCCAAATTTGTCACGGAACTAAATCTGAGGAATTGCCTCCTATTTATAACTCCTGTTTTGCGGCATCAACATATTCCCAACAGTCATAAAACATAACTCCGGTTGTCTCTTTGCATAAATCTCTCGTGCTGACGTACCAAACACTTTACACTTTGCTGCCCATAGACCTTATCTCTTGGACAAAACCACTATAATCGCAAAGCACACATGTTTTATGAAGATTGCGCGAACGAAAGTTGAAGTCTGTTATTGCGTAACTTTTCCCATTGTGACGTGTCGCCGTAGATCTTGTAATTAACCTCTGAAGGAGGATGTACCGTAATGTACCACTTATTTTTTCTTATTAACGCATCAGAAACGAAAACGAAGAAATTGAGGGTTTGACGTGTGTGTCTTATAAGGTACCAAACTCTAAGGCCTACTATCCACGGACGCGTCAAATGACGAATGCATGACGAATACATGCAACCTACAAATGAAAGCAGGCGTACTTTTCATATTTGTTGTGTCGAACCGTGGACACAGTTTTGATTATTTCTACGCAAGATGCAAGCAATCGGCAATTGACAATAGCGTGCGTATGACGTGCGGTTTACGTGGATAGTAGGCCTAACAGTTCAAAACTGAGAAATGCAAATGATAGCTTCATTTGCTTTAGAATATCTTAAAATTAAACTTATATGCAGTATTTTAAGGTCTAGGTACTAGATACTTACACATACGGCATTGACGCGACATTTGCTATTAGTTGCCCGCAACATGAAATGAAATAACTTTATACCTACTTCATTTAATAGTAAGACAGTTAAAATATGGGTACTGCATACACCCTTCCCTACTTTGTTACTCATATCTTAAAATTATCTTCTTTCATATGCAGTTACAACTTTTACTACCTTTTTATCCTCTAAAGCTTCGCATAGAAAAAGCTATGAAATTTTCCTGCCGACACAAAAATTATCTCGATGAACCTTTTGCCTAACATAAAAGTGAAGGGCAAATGCCCTGAAACTTTTTATCTTTATGTCACTAGGTTCGCGTAACTAGTGTAACTACTAACCTGTAGTTTGTCGTTAGTTCCAGCCATAATTATGTTCTCAAGGATGAAAGTGCGAGTACTTAAACGCAGACTCAGTGAAACGGAACACTTATTTTTCGCGATTATGAACACTTGTGGCTTTTCGTACTTGAAGTATCCCTTCAAACTTTAGGCTAGGGTCGGTTATAACTGATGGGGATCGGGGCTCAGACATAAAATAATGATTTATATGAACTTCTAGCACAAAGTTGGTTTCTAATCTAGATGTTCCCATTTTAAATTTATTGAATCGCTTTCAAATTTTAACTCTTCTGAAGTACTGTTTGCTATAGATGGATTTATTTCCAATCTGGGGCCATCCATACAACACCCAACAATAATTGCATAATTTTACACCATCCATGTCACACGTGTCATCAACATTCATATCCGTGTAGTGACGTAACATATTTGGCAACTTTATTATAGAGTTTAAGATTAGAGTTAAAACTTTAAACAAACTTTTTTGAACAAATTTATGTGTGCATAAACCTTTTAACCTGGGTCCGTCAGACGGTGTCACATCTTGTTACCTTACAACCGCTAATTACAAAGCAAGCATTTCAGTCATCACGTGTATCAGTTCTAAGTCGGTAAAACCCTTTTAACCGTAAGGTCCGTAAGTCGAGACTTCGAGGGTAAGTCGTGCAACGAATGTATAATTTATCTGTATGATATATTCCCATCATCAGTATTAAAGCATGTACTAGAGCGAGTGCGAACCATGAGATATAGGTCACGTCAAGTGCTGCATTCAAAGCAAGGAGTCGCTTTGAAGATCATCAAGTGGAAACGCATTGCACATTTGCATCTAATCCTACTGTGCTGTACTTACAAAGAAACTGCTTTACATGTATTACAATGCAACGATTTCTTTGTTATAAAGAGGTTGATGTCTTCTGCGGCTTTCGGAGTAATTATTTTTATGGTGTACTGGATTGGTGGGAAAAATTCAAAGTATCAGGTTTACGTCTAGATTGCTAGGGATTTGTGAGATTTTACTTGTACACGGTTTTGTACATGTTAACACGGTATCAAACCGGATAATATCGATTTTGTCTAATACCAAAGAACCAAACTGAAGCAAGCAAGTTGGACTGCGAATTCTAAGTATCCGTCAATGTCAATGTAGGTAACAAATAAAAGCATCTCATCACAATGTCACAAAAGCGGCGAATAAACACGATTCATTGCTTCCAGTATTGCAACCAAAACCATTTTGAATATTTTCATGGTTTTATCACAGACTTTATTATGAAATGCTGGTCAGTTCAGTAAGTGCCAAATCTATGAATGTTCACGTAATCTACCTACTGGGAACATCTGTTAGTGTTGAAATTAAACAAGTTTTGGTGAAAACTTTAATTTATATTTTAAAAAGCGTCCTATGCGATACAAGATGTCAGAGCAGAAAGAGTTTCCATAGTTATTCGTTATTCAAAAAAATCTTTAAAAATGAGGGCCAGCAAAAGGTGCAATTTCAAACAGATAATAAAACTTTAACAGTTAGTATCGGTTGGTGCTGCCTTGTGGTCTGCGAAAGTAAATAAAGAACTTAGAGGTAAAAGCGTTTTCTTTTTTTAGTATGAAAAAATATGGAAATATTTGAAATATAGCCAAAGAAACATGTTTATTATAGCAAATTGAAACGAAATAATCGAATATTAATGTATTTTTTTTAAATTGTTTCACACCTACAAAAAAGATTAAAAATCATTCCTCAATCTCAACTTCGTGCGGTATTTAGCAATCAAAGGAAGTTTATACTTAGTGCATTGACCTCAAATATGAACATGTTAGAGCAGCTTACTCTATTCATAAACATGAAAAGTCGTAATGATGAAATCAACATGAAACAGTGAAGTGGCAGCGGTCAACGACCCCTATCGAGTCAGTGAATACGGATGCAAAAAGATATATCTTTTTATCATTAAATCAAATATTTCATCACTAAATAATTGAAGCACACGATCGATAAGTATTTGCCCATACTCGAGCACTATTATTCGCATCGAGCAATTTCGCGATCGCAAACTCTTACCTCCTTTGGATAATAAATAATCACAGGTATTAATACTTTTTCGTACCTACTTCAAACGTTTTGAGTGCTCTTTCGTATATCGACCGCTCACTAGATTTTCAATGTTGAAACATTTTAATATTCAAGCAAATGTTCAGAGATGTAACACAAGGGATGGTCTGTTTACATTGAATAATAATTATTATTTGTATGCGTTCTGGTACTCCCAACGTGTGGAGTACTCTTTGCTAAACTGTTCATTCGTTATGATTTCAATGTTGAATCATTTCATTGCAAGAGTGAATGCTTAGAAATTATATTCTATTGGTATAGGTAGTTTACTTTCGTTGAATATATAGTCAAAAACCAATGCTCTAACTCCGTACTATTTAGTGCTCCTGTCGTCCGAAGTAGTTTTCTGTTCACTCTGACAAAAAAATTAATACGATAATCACTATTTCATCTCAAAAGGTTTTATAGGTATACAAAATATAAAATATATCAAAATATATAAAATATGTCAAAGTATTCCAACACGAACCAATTTAAACATTTATAAACTAAAACTTGGACCGTAAATGGGTGCGTATTCTTATAAAGCCAAGATAAAGTTACTTATAAAGCTGTTAACGCAAAAAAGTTTTTTTATTCCCGATTCTGTAATATCTATAATGGAAACTGTTCCATCAGTCGAGTACTAGGCACTAATGGATCTACAGGGTTTGAGACCACAAAACAGCTGCGAATGGCGAAGTTGAGCAACTTAGCGCAAAATTCTTTCCACGGCATTAAGCATCAAGTTTCTTTGAAAGAAATGGATCCTCTGTATTGCATAATGGCTTAAGAGCTGCAAGTGAAGAACTGGTCTTTAAGTTTCTTTCAAACTACGGGATTCATGTCTTGGGAACGCTCTTCAGTTACTATGATATCGTGTATATAAATACATATTTTACAGTCTTTAAAATTATTATACAGATAAGTAGAGTTCTAAATAATAATTTTGTATACCAGATTTTTTCATTTAAAATCATTTAGTTTTACTTACATTATTACAACCAAAATACAACAAGAACTGAAAAAAATTAAGTTAAAGTGAAAATTAATAAAACAAATTGAATTCAAATTAACATTAAAAATACAAATTAATAAAATAAATTCATCAGCAGAGGGCGAACTTCACAATTGTTTGAAAACATAATGGAAAACACTCAGTTGCAGTTGGCCTGTAGATTGTACATTCTTACATTAGTTTCTACTCAGAATAAATTATATAAGGTTAACAAACCACGTATTCAGGGCCTGATTAAGAGTTCTGACCGCCCTAGGCTAATTATCAGGACGCGCCCCCCGGGCCCCACAGAGGCGCCGTAAGGTGTGTTGGCGCCCGCGTGCAAAACCGATTTGCACCCCCCCCCCCCGGGTTCAATACGAATTTCATACAGATTAATGTCCATAATATAAGCGTGTTATAGTCGCGCGTTCGGGCTAAAAAGTTGTATATTAATGTTTATAACACGATTCATGGTTGGACCTGGATGGCGCAATGGTTAAGATGCCGGACCGCTAAGCCGAGGGTCCTATGGGGTTGATATGACGGACGAACGACAATTAACAAAAAAAAGACAAACAAATGAAGTGCGACAAACTGTACTAACTGCAGACTGCAGTGTCTAAACTAAAGTCACTTTTCTATTAAATACGGGGAGCCCCGCGCGTCGTTGTTTCATTCACAGAGTTACCTACCTTTAGTACGCGAAAGGTAGACATGACACTTTTCTAGTGATGTGGCACGTACTATGTTTATATCGATATTTTTTCCACGGAAAAAAATAAGAGGAACATTAATTAAATAAGGTTTGTTATACCTAAGTAAAGTGAAAATGAATCTGGTTTATTCAGTTTAGGCTATTGTGGTACTAGCACATAAGACTTCATTAAAATTAATATTGTTGATAGACAGACAAGTAAATATTTAAATAATTTTAATGTAGACAAGGAATGAGCTAGTAAAAAGATTTACAATTATGTTGTTATACAATTAGAATATTTTATTCATCACAATAAATATCATATCAGCTCATACTAACATCCCTACAACCTACAAGCACTTAGTGACTCTTCATCACTAGTATTTTCAACTTCTATGATAAAATCTAAAGCTACCGAAGTCATTTTAAAACACAACAAGAAACAAAAATGTGAGTGAGATTAAAATCGATAAACGCGGTCGATATAGTGTCGCGCATTACTATTACTAAGGGTGACGTGCGGTATGCGGGGTGTCCCTTCCCCCGCGCCTCACCTCATATGCCGATTGCCATGCGGACCTGTCGCGTACTGTAGGTACCTTTAGCGAGCTGCGATGTTGCCAGCTCGCACTCGCTCATCACCGACCGATTCGAGTGATAAGGCAGTGTTTGTTTTACGCGCGCAAAATTCAGGGATTCTCAAGCTTTTTTAGTTCACACCGCATTTAGTTTTTGTATTTTGGTCTCGATCTAGTTGAAATATGTAGGGTGCAATGATGCTAGTAGATTAGTAGTGCAAGCGAAGACTCGATTTCGGCGCCCCCCCGATCCTCGCGCCCTAGGCTGCAGCCTAATTAGCCTATAGGGTAAATCAGGCCCTGCACGTATTGTTCGTAAAATGTATTTGATTGCTCAGGTATGGTACGGAAGGTTTACCTAACATTTGATTTACGAATCAAAAAGTAATTTATCGTCCGAATTTTTTGTATAATTTGAAAGTTAGCTCTTGTCGTGTACGAATGCGAATTTTTCGTGCTTTACTACTTTGTGCCGATAAAATTATTTTGCTGTCGATCTTAATCGGAGAAGGAAAATTAACCATTTTATTGAGGTTAATAATAATGTGTTCCTAAAAGCTTAAACCACTTTTTTGTTTACGTTGAAACAGCAATCAAATATAGAATTTATTCAATATTGTATACATATAAAAACAAAACAGTAGGTAATTGGATCACTGGCGCAGAACTTAATGTTCAAATTAAGGGACAAAATATTTTATGTCGTACAAAGGCCCCACGCATAGTTAACATATTACAAAGTGCTATTTAATAGATGGAGTATGTATTCCTATCTAACTATAACAACCTGTTCCCAGGTAGGTATATAAGTTATCTAGTCTAAGGCTATCAATTGATGCACAAAGCCGTGGAGGTAATAATTATAAGAATTTAAGAAAATAAGTATAATTAGTATAATATTGCGTATAACCCAAATGTTTCTCTTCACGAGAAATCCCATAATTATTAATCCATGAGTGTCCCCACGAGGGAATGGTGATCGATTTACCACGTGACCGTGGAACTGGTAAAGCGTTTTGTCTTTAGTGATGATGAAAGATTTATATTTTTTTATTCATATAACCAGTGTCATGTTAAAATCATGATCTTTATTTCTTTCTGTCGTCTCTTCCGCATTGATGTTGGTGTCAGAGAGCGACAAATAAAGTTAAAGTTATCTGGTGGGAATGTTGTGTTCTCAGGATAAATTTCTATGTCGTTTCTAGTCACTCAGTAGTTCAGTTCAATGTCTCAATTCAAGGAGAAATACATATATTTGAATCAGATAGACAAACAGAGAGATAGAGTTACCCAACTTTGTCAGTAATTTTTACGGTTTAATTGTATGGATTGTTACAATCACTTTTGATGTTTTGTATTGCCTTTTCGTTTTTAAAACCCAAAGAACATATTTGTAAACTTTAGATTTTACAAATGGGTTGCATACAAGTTAAATTAATTTTAATTCTATTAGATAATCTACCTCGCGTCACTAACGCAGTATCCCGTGTCCAAAGTTATCTGTTAACTCCACGTCCCTCGCAAATCCCTTGGAACTAATTAACCTGTAAATAAAATATGACCTTAAAAGCTTTCGTCTCACCTTGAGTACCTAATTCTCTCCAACTTTGAGATCATTTAAACTTTTCATTCAAATAAACGCTATTAACAATTTAAACTTAAACGAAACTTAAAGTAGGTACCTGTGTTACTTGGTAAATATAAATTACCAAATAAAACAATCTAATTAAGTACTACCTACTTCTAAATATGACATTCTTTATCTTAGAATACCCATTTTATTACTCCTTATTTAAGTCGTATTGTTGAAAGCATAAACATACATATATGTTGAAAATAACTGTACATGTCCTTTATCCCTGACACTTTTACAAAGCAATTACCTGCTAAACAGGGGCCTTAAAAGCTGCGCTCTTAACTTACCCTGATGTTATTACAAAGGCACAAGTCATACTTCAAGCGAATTACCTACGTATTACCTTTCGCACAAGGTGTTTAAATCAAGCTATTAAACTGCGCTTTATCTACACCAACACCGAGAGAGGTAATCGAGGTACCATTAGAAACGTATTCATTCCTATGTGAAAAAGTCGCTTATACGAAAAAGATTGGGTAATCGTATCCTCTCTTTCTTCCTGAGTGAGTCCTCTCTTTCTTGAAAATACAATCTTACGTAATATTTTAAGTACCTGCTTTATTAACATACATATTTATATTATTTTGTCATGGTGTTACGTATTACATTAAGCAAATAAATAAAATAAACCTATGTCTTGCAACATTTTTAGTCAAATAAAAATGAAAAAATTTAACTAGGTACTTATATTAAGTTTTAAGCCGACATAATAATATCGGTAGTATCTGTAATAACAGATGATCTCTTATAAATTATAGTTTAGTGTACTAGTCGATGGTGTGACTAGGTAGGGCAACTTGGTAATCCGGGACCTCACGTAGGCAACATTTCATTTTTAACCAGCCACTTTACTGTGCTCCGCTCATTTTGTTAGTTCTAACTTTAGATTAAAGTGAACTCAAGCCAAGAGCTAAATGATATAAGAGTGAGTTTGAGTTTTTGGAGCAGTTACTTTTTCTTACTTATTAACTTTCAAGTTTGGTTGAATTCACTATGTCGTCAGATAAGACTTAAGAGTCATTTTAGTTTGAGTTTGGTGCGATAATAATTTGCACTTTGTAAATGCAAGTTTTCTTTAATCAATAGTAGCAGCGCGCTGAACGATCGCAACATCATTTAGAAACCTGAATTAAAAGGATTTCCGTTAAATATGTCTGCCTATCTGTACTGGACCACACACCATGTTGTGAGTACCTACTACTCACATTATGAGTAAAACAATGTAACTTATGTAACCCAATGCTTTCGGAAAATTCTTTTTGATAAATGTAATGAATAATGATAAAATAAATGCAATGTTTCTAATGATCGATTAACAGTTCAGGATATCTTGTGCTCCTTTTTCCAAGACGAGGTTTTCGCTCCATGTCATATTTTTGCAACGGCTTTTGGATTTTTCAGGTACATGACCACTGACCAGCCCACTATCATTTATTTATTTATTTATTTACACTTTATTGAACCTTACATAATATGTAATGGAACAAAAGGCGGACTTAATGCTAAAAGCATTCTCTGCCAGTCAACCTTAGGGCAGTGGGAGAAAAGAAGAGGGCGGTATCAATAAAGTTATTTGAAATAAGCTATTGTTGTTAAAAATGCGTCTTGAATAACTAACTTTAACAAAAAAACAGACTTCAACATCGACAAATACAGATAACTCAAAAATTGCTCGACAGATTTCGCTCAAATTTATACCCCACTAGACGACATACATTAAAAAATAAAACATCAATATCGGAATATCCAGTACAAAGCTATGAGGTAGCACACAAAAAAGAGACGAATTAAGAACCTGGTATATGAACGCACTCCGTCCCTGGCAGCATTTTTTTGTTTAATAGTAGCGTATAATTATAGGTACTATATGCGAGCCGGCGTTTTCCACAGACTTCTTTCCTTTAATAAGGAAGCTTTGAAAAGATAATTAGCATTGGAATCGCATTTTTGGTTCTAAAAGGTTAAATGAAGGCTAAAATTTTAAGCCGACATTTTTATGTCTAGGTAGTTAATTGAAACAGGCGTTATTTTGCCGGACTCTATTATTACAGAGTCTTCGTAGAGTCTCCTTACCCTAGCGTAGAAGTCTACGTATGCTGATGCTGCCCTATTTCGAACACGAAACACGTGTTGGTGGTGGTATGTATGTTGGTGTATATTACATGATCCTATGTGGGTGGGAGGGAGGTGCTACTGCCAAGAAAGTATACACCATCCACCGTACATACGAGTTTGCTCGCGGATTATTGCAAAGTATATTAACCTATAAAAAATGTTTCCCCTAGATAACATCAATCTATAACGATATTTAAAAAGCAAGAAGGCATTTCGATATCCAAGATTTAGGATAGAAAGAATTTGTTCGACTTACAAAGTTCAATCGTCAAAGGAAAATCAAAACGGAAATTGCTTTGAAGAAAATCTTATTCCTAAAACAAGTTTGCAATATACAAAGTAACATACTATACTACTAACCATAATATATGGACCAGATTATCCCAGTGAGATATTACATTTTTGGGAGCTTTGGTTAGCTTTTCCTAGTGCTTTTGCCAGCAATGATTAAGTGATTTAGCGACGATTCAAGACGCTAGTATATAGATTTAGCATTGATGATATTTCATTATTTCAAGTTTCAAGGTCACAGTCCACCAAGTCTTAAGTGGATTGGCAGTCTTCACATACATTTGAGTTGTGCGAACTCTCCAGCATGCAGATTGCCTCACGATGTTTTCCTTCACCTTTATTTAGTGACATTTAAGTATATGCAAAAGACGTATATAAATAAATTTGAAATTAGAATTATGCACAGGGATTCGATCCCGTACCCCTCTCCCCCCTGAATAGGAGGCCGACTTCTTAACCACTAGGCTATCACTGCTGATATTGATGGCATTACGTAAGAGTAAATATGAGTAAGCAAGTAAATAAGAGTAATAAGAGTAAATATTGTATTTCAAAAAATTGATTTTGTTCAAACAGCGATACATAAAAGTAATTGATTGTATGTACGTTGATTTTCCTTATTCACTTGTGTCTGTGTATGTGTATTATAGATTCTGTTCCGTATGCAGTATGCACGTTGATCGTGCGTTCCAACCTCTCGTTTTTCAGCGGTTAATTTAGAAAAACTGTAATAAAATAGACTTGTTTACGTACACGGGTCTATTAAGTATATCTCTTCTACCCGAGTAATTTTCCTGTAGTTTCTATGCTTGCTGGGAAGGGTAGCATCATTTTTGCTCTACTTTTCCTAGGTACTTTTGTTCGTGATGTAGTACTACATAAAACGGAAAACCTGTCCCTTAGTAGCCTCATTCGGAAATTGTTATGCATGATTCTTTAAACTAACATAACTTTATTAATTTTGAACTGATTGCAATAAAAATAAAACAATACCCCGAAATATAAGTGAAAACCGCATCCAAATTAAGCCTTCTTTGAGATAATAGCCCAAACAAACAGACAATTCAACAACAGTCCAAGAGCGAGCTATGTGACAGACAGACAGACATCGTAGGCATAACAAGGTTCCGTATTACTAGTTTTCACCCTTTTAACGGCTACTTTTCTGATTTAAATCTTTCAACAAAGAAGGTTCCAAATGCCTACAAAATAACGACAGTACACACTTACACAGTTCCAGGTAAGAGCTAAAAGCTTCAGACAGGATTGTGTTTAATTAAAATGGCGCGCCTGTGTCCGCCACTCCGCTTTATTACTTGCGGACAGGATATAGTGAAAGAAGTAGCGGGAAAGAAAAGAAAAGAATAGAAGTACAGAGAACTTTATATAACAAAGAATGTAATGCGAAGACTTCTATGGTAAATATTTTACTGTACTACATTACTTTATTTAAGTAGTGATAGCAGAGTGCTTAAACGTTGACTCACGGCTCACGGCCCAGGGGGCTCGGATACAAATAACCGCACACATTTAAAAAAAAAAGGTATTAATACGAAATAAAACGGCTCTCAGATATCAATATTCAGGTTACTGTCATAAATATTGTGTGTGGACTCAGTAACCCATCTTCTTTATCACCACAATATGTATCAAATAACCTTCGAATTTTTTTAAATAGTAATAGCAGGTACTTCACCTTTGCTTCGCTTCGGAAAACCTCTTAAGTCACGCCCGAAGCATTGCTATCATTATAAACATTAATTGGTGAAGTGCGTACAGAATCCTTAAAGTAATATGAAAAGCTAAGATACCTGTACTTAAGTCGCCGAGAATATTTAATTGCTATTCCACGCTAAAAACTAATTTATTTCGGGTGCTCACAATTCAATTTAGCTTGTAAACAAAATTTACTTACAGCATTTTAAATGGTCGCCGTCAATCTACAATTAGCCTTAATCACAGGTAAGGAAACCTGAGATACACAAATCTCAGGTTTTGTTGAAATTAAAACGACTTCTATATCGAACCCGAAAACAGAACAATTCGAATTAAGTACGTATGATCTCTGATATACCTAACCCGCGAAAATGTTTTCTGGGATTGAAAGTACCCACCAGTGATGTAACCAAGGTGATGTGGCCAACAGTGATGTACTCGTAACTACATACATGCCCAGGATTGTTGTGCTCTAAATTTGTTTCGTGGTTCCATCGTGAATGGACTGACAAGTATCTGGGGGGAAGGTAGTGCCCTCACCTAGACAGACCACAAAATGTTTCTGAACAAAAGTTTTTACACAACTTACTGTTTTGTTGCGTCCAATCAAAGTATTTTAGATTTATACAACTAGATGTTTAGCTGCGTCATTAATTAAGAATGTGTCGCTATAATTAGAAATTTAAACAAAGAACTAGTAAAAAAAAATATTACTCGTATATCGGTAAATGGAGCCTGTTCGACCACTTATCAAAAGAGGTAAATAGGTAAGAAGGTGCTGAAATTACGTACAGTGAAGAAATTTAATTATTAACAAATTCTTTTTTTGATAGTAAATACGTATGTTACCTAGTTGGTTCTTATCTGCTTGCCTATACTTCTTTGTTTCTCTTATTATTCTTCTTCTTCCTTATTCTTCTACTAGACAATCATTTGAGTGAAAACATTTTAATCGCAGCAATGAAGGCACCACAGTCATTTACAAACCGCCGCCACCATAAATACGGCTCGGAACTCCAATATCGCCGGATTGCCGCTGAGCCCTCGCTTAAGAAAGAAATGCAGATGCTTTGTTACCACAATAACTAGCCTGAAAGCAAAGACGCCATTGTACTAAAAGCCACTGAGATTCGTCTCGAGGAGGATATGGAAAATGGCCGTTGAACGATTTCACCGTTTTTCCATTAAACATACTCACTACTCATACGTACTCATACCTACTCATGAACATAATTTAAGTTTAGGCTGAATGAAATTCAAATAAAAAATGTGTATTTTATGTCCAATTTTAAACCTAAAGTTGAAATTTTTGCCGTTTTGATTTTCATGAGTGTATTAATTTATTTGCCTAATATTTTTACTGACAAAACTTAATTAGGTACTTTATTGTAAGCAATGCAAAAGTAGGTTTACAATTTACACATATGAAAGACAAAATATATAAATAATTATTAAGTACCTTGTACCTACGCTTATGTACCTGCTCGTTGGTATAAAGTCGAGTGAAAATAATTTAGCAAGGAATATGATTAAATATTAAAATTTAAACAGTACAAATCCGTCGTTCACAAATATAACAACCTAAAAATTGAGCGCAGTCATTAAAGCCAAAACGCTGAAACATCATTACATAAACATTTGTAATCATCGGGAAAAAGCTACACAATTGTGTTTTTTACAAAACAAAAAACTCCGGACTCGAAATCATTTCATAATGGCCTCAAACAAACAGGCAACAACAAAAGCGAAAAACAAAAGCTAGAGGAATCTATTAAAGAGGACACTGCATTACGAAGAGTTTTTGTTACGTAGGGTTCGTGATTTTTATACCTCTAGCTACGTGCTCCGTTCGCGTTCGATAGAATTCTTTACAATAACCCGCACTAATATCAGCTTTTCACTCCTATGATTAAGGCTCATTATAGAGTGTCAGTGAGAATTTGAAATGCCTTAAGTAAATTTTGACTACAAGCTAAATTGGACTGTGAGCACACGTAACATTTTTGTATTTAGTGGGAAGTAGCAAATTCCATATTCTTGGTGACTCAAGTACAGCTATGCCTGCTACTTTATGCGTGTGGAGTTCTCCCCGCGTAAATCCCGAGCACGTGGGAATCTTATGAAAAAAATCATCTATCTTCCATTAAAAGCTCCATTAAAATCAGCTCAACCATTGCAGATACTATCCCAGATAAAGAGAAAGATGGATAGACAATTTTTTTTGGTTTAGTAATTAACTGTAAGCACTCTACAAAATAGCTGTTTTGAAATCACAGTGAGACACTGCTATTATTTCATGTTTATATTTATACGTTCATATTTTTTAATCAAGTGGGGTTCTAAGTTCTAATAATGCTCAGCTTTGTAGCAGTATTTAGACCTGGAGGTTTGTTATGATTTTTTTACCAACAAAACTGGTAGCCAACCTTTGATTAATCTGAGCCGTGACCTTTTTTAAAATCAACTGTGAGATGTTTTCCCTTGTTTAGGTTAAAACGCTAGAAAGCTTTCTGTCCTTTTAAGTATTACTGATGTCTAGGATAACTGTGTTTATTTGACGCCTCAGATTAAGTTAAAATTTAATTTGTAGTTGAATTAATATTTTCTTCAGGGAATGAAAAAATCATTGAAATACATTTGATTAATTAAAAGTTCTGGTATGGATTTCGCGATATAGAATTAAAATATTTTATCCTTCCCAGGTCTCAAACTATCTCCATGCAAAATATCATCTGACTTAATTCAGCGGATTACCTAATTATGAAAACGTAGCAGACAGACAGACAAAGTTACCTTCGTATTTACAATATATTAGAATAAATTCTTTTTAGAATTTATCTTGATATAAAATTTAATCTAAATCAATACATCATACAGCAGATTGATCGCGTAAAGGTAGCACACAGAATAACAAATAGTTCGCGTTTACAATATTACCTTGAATGTGCAACATAGTAGCAATCGTATGCACATGCATCGTGCAATCGTAGTCTTACTCGTTAGTAATAAATATTCCTTTCCACTGGAGGGCAACGTGTGGTTTGACGCAAAAAGCCCGCTGGGAGCAAGCTTAATCACTCCCATTGTATTCCCCGCGTAGCTGAGCGGGCAGTGATTTGCGGATTAGGCTTCGACGCCATTCCTGCAATAACCTCAGAACAATGGAGCCCACAGCTTATTAACTCTTGCCAAAGCCTCTTCACTACTGTGGTTTTTTCTGCTTAACGAGAACTTTTCGTGCAGTCGGCTTGTGTCATGACCTTACTTAATTCACCATGACTTAAACCGTACTACAATGTACGAGTGAAAGAGTTTAAGCTTGTTTTTATTCAATAACAATGAAATATAAAAGTTCTTTTTACTGTTATTTTTTGTTAGTCAGCAACGTATCGGTGATGATTTGAGTATTATTGATTTTATAATAGAAAACTGTATATTAAGTTAGGATATAATCAATGTGCCGAATTTTGAAATACCTGTTAACGGTTGATTTAAATACACCCAAGTTATTACCGTCAAAACTATATTTGTAAATGTCAATATTACAAATATTACCAAGATTGTCAACAGTTCATTACTTATTACCGTTTGTGTTTAGATGTTAATAATGTGTGTGTTTGTCAGCAGGAGAGCGGGTGCGCGGTGCCAGTGCTGGTGGTGGTCGCGCTCTCGGGGGTCAAAGTATGCGACCCCGACGACCAGGTAAACAATACAATGCACTACCAATACAATACCTACCCAATATAATACAATACATAACAGTGTGACGTTCGTTTTTCATCAACACGCATCACAAATACGTTGCCAGCTACGAGTAATATTAGCCAGTAAATAAGTAATACGTAACAATCATGGGTACAGATTGCAATTTTATCCAGAATGGACAGACAAATGGAAACATGATTATGGATAACGATTACATCTGAAAGCACGGATATTTACCCCGTCAAAAACGCTCTAACTACCTTTGGTACATAGAGATAATGTAGTACTGTAACGTTGAAAGTATGATTGAAATCGGAACAGTATTTTTGAGTTGATTCATCATCATCATCATCATAATCTCAACCCACCGTGGAACTGAGCACGGGTCTCTTCTCAGAACGAGAAGGTTAAGGCCATAGTCCACCACGCTGGCCAAGTGCGGATTGGCGGATTTCACACACCTTTGAGCTTTGCAAACTCTCCGGCATGCAGGTTTCCTCACGATGTTTTCCTTCACCGTTTGTAGCAAGTGAGTTCATTAAAAAATAAAAATATTTCTTTACAAATTAGTGTAGATGGACATTTGGAAATAAATTTCATATTTTAAACTCATCTCATAACTATTTCAATCCATTATTAGATACTTATAAAAAATATACATCCAGAAAAATTAGGTCAACCTTACAACAGCATCCTACGCTTAGATTTTATATCAAGTTGGCCAATTTTAATAAAACAAGCTAAATTTATCTGGAACTAACATACTATGCCGTTCAATATTAAAGAGTTATGCGTAAATATGGCCTTGCATAAAGTCTGCAGTAATGGCAGAGGCACAGGAATCCAATTAAGAATTCCCGAGGCTAGACTCGCTTCAGTTCAATCAGAATTTTACGTCCACTTGGAAGCCCATTTGGAAAATTAATAATTTACTAAGCTATTTGAAGGCTTTTAAATTCATGTTGACTATCGATAGCAATGTGAAATCTTTTTTGGATCTTCAATCAATATAATATAACGCTCTTCCCTTACTGAGTGACAGACTGATAGACAACGCACAGCCGAAATTGTACGAGGATAAACTGAAACGAAAATTCTGTGCAGGCGACGCCGTGGGTAAAAGCTAGTGGTAATTATAGAAGTAAACATATCGCACAATTTTTATAACACACGAATAACATGCGAAATCCGGAAATCGATTTAGGTGACTTTGAACTGAATGGTAGTTGAATGGTTAAGTAAACACACGCATTTCCTCAATTCCTCTACTTTGACCTAGTTTTGTACGTTGAAATTCACATGCAAACCCTTAGGTAGGTATCGAAGGACTTCATACCTACAATATTACTTATACTAAAACTAAGTTCAAACAACAACTATTTTATTAAGTCGGTTAGAAATTGAAAGTTGATATAAATGTACTTTCACCTAAAAGAAATTCACATCACAAAAACTTGAAATAGGTATCACAGTTCACACTAAAGGAAGAATTGCGGTAAGCATCCCATTTCCAATTTCGGATGGGAATTCTACAAAAGGTACTCGACTCCAGGAAATTATTCGGGCTTATGTGATACTACCCACTTACCCAATCGTCAACCATCCGCGTATCCGGCGCAAGGGGAAATTACGACATCTCGCGTTAACTTCCCGTTACTTCTACGGGACTTAGAATAAGCCCGGTAATAGCTAGACTGGTAGATCTGTGAGATTTAATTTCACGTAATCAATGTTCACATAGCTTTTTGCAATCAATTGGCTTTAAAAAATCTATCCCATTAAAACATTAAATGTAAAAACGGAAGTCTCGAAAAGCAGTTCTTGGTTCCTATTTATGTAAGCACACATAATGCAAAAATGAGAACTTGTACATTCTATTTATATTAAATGACTTGGTATTATATTTTGTTTAGTTTATATAGTTAAAACAAACCTTAATAACACTGATAATATTGATGTTGACACTGATACTGATACAGTTACTGATACCAACACCGATGACGATGACGACGACGATGACGATGACGATGACGATGACACTGACACCGACACCGACACCGACACCGACACCGACACCGACACCGACACCGACACCGACACCGACACCGACACCGACACCGACACCGACACCGACACCGACACCGACATTGACATCGACATCGACACAGACGCTGTCACTAACACTGATACTGACCCTGCCTCCAGATTAACACACTTTTGCGTTTCAGAGTGTGCGCATGTCTCACGCGCTGCGTCGGATCTCGTACGCGACGTGTGAGGCGGCGCGCGCGCTGTTCGCGTTCGTCGCGCGCGAGCCCCGCTCCGAGCCCACGCACCAATACTGCCACGCGTTCGAGACTGACACGCCCGACCAGGTAACATTTACTATTTTTTACAGATATGGTTAAAATGTGATCATGATTATGATAGGCACCGCTGGGCACTGGCTGGACTGGTGCTTTTTGTGGAAAGCGTAATTTGCGGGGGCAATTCCATGTTTCCAGATGTTAATGGTGTTCCATATTCACCTTGATTACATTTTACTTATCTCTGTTTTAAATATAGTATTTATTACTGATTGTGAATCTACTTTGGATCAATTATTTTTTGTTAACAAGAAGATCTGGAAATATCCACTAACTGAAATAGTTTCCTGCGAAATTTCAACAAAAATAGCTTCACAATAGATTTAATCAAATTTATTTCCAACCGATTGCTTCGTGGATTCCACTTAAACTATTCCATCTATGTCAAGTACACCTACCGTCCAAAATGACGATATTAGTTGGCGGTTCATACCGGAACAAGATGCCTCACCGCGACTTATTGATGCTATCGGATGATATTGCTTCGTCTGCCGTCGTTATTGACGCGGTCCATGACGTAAGCGGAGAGCGGAATCAGAAAAACCTGTTTGAGGGAGATTCAAACAAAATAAATCATTTTTGGATACTTAATAATTTACTGTCTATCTTTATAGCAACATAAAGATAGACAGTAAATTTTATGAGGATTTGTGAGGTTAATGGTCCAAATTAATTATTTTGTACAAGTAAACTAGCAAGTAATTGCTTCTGTTGATAATATCATAATGGATTGGTTAAACTTAATAACGATTATTAATTTTATCATTGATTACAACAATACATCAAGAAACATTTATTTTTAACTAATAAACTTATTCCAAAGTTAAAGGTCCAGTTGGATGAGTAAATTCTAAAATAAGATTAGGTATAATAAGTGTCGCTTTTGATAAATACACATGATCTTATACACAGACATAGTAACTATAGACAGAATCTCATGAAATCAAAAGTGAGGCAGGCTCTCTTTGCATGTGGTGCGTTTGTCAGTATTGCCATACTATGGATTTCAATTACCCAAACTAGTATAATAAAATTTTAATTGTTTATACTTTATTGTCAATTGTTGGTTTAGAGTAAGGTGTTACAACAAAAATAAAACAGTTCATAAATTTATTAAATCAATTTAATAAAATATTAAAATAACAAAGGCACCGCCATCATCAGTCGATCAATTCGCACAATACCTAAAAAGAAACACTTGCGAAGTTGAAATGTTTCTACTGCTGTAATAATAGTTTTATGGAGCAGTTTTAGGGTTCCGTAGTAAACAAAGAACCCTTATAGTTTCGCCATGCCCGTCTGTCCGTCCGCTGTTTTACTCAGAGACTATAAGTTGTAGAAAGCTGTAATTTGGTATGAGTATTAACAATGGCAAAAAAGTCGTAGAAAAAATCTGAAAAAAAAAATTAATAATATAAATATAAATGCCTGTTGGGGGGCCCCGCTCTTCCCTATCGTTGACAGTGGTCAATAAAATAATTTACAAATATTATAGATAGGTACTTAAATCTAAGATCCCGAAGAGAAGGAAAATAAAAAGGAGTAACAAAGGAAAAGGTGAGGTAAGCCGCGTGATAGACGTAAAATGAATTCAAACACTCACGAATCATTCAGTACTAATAAAGGAAAAGGTGTTCGTTTTTGGGCTGACTCCAATATGATATTCCAAGCTTCCAATAAATTGGGGAGTATCTAAAATGTACTCATGGCAGCATTGGTTGACATTTTGTGTCAAAATAATAAAGAAATATTTATATTTTGATTTAATGTAAATATGAATTATTTTGTTTCCTTACTTGTGAAATGTGATTCCATCCAGCTTTTTAATTTTAGCAGTTTGATGTTCGCACCCTTTTATAACGCATTTCGTCATATTTGCGATCAAATTAAATTATTGTAACTGCGTCTATTAAATACGAATGACAATTCAAATTGTCAATTTGGGCTTCCTTTTTTTTTCGATGTGTGAGTTCCGCCGTGTGTGTACAAGGTTAGGCTTCTTTTTTGCGGCCTCAATATTTTATTCCCAGCATTCCGTCTATAGTTACTATGTCTGTGATCTTATACTGTAAAATGTCTGCTGTAAAATTGTTTCTTGCAAATGACTCGTTTTATTTCAGTTCTCAGCAACAATAAACCGCAAATAACTTGCAGTACAACTTACTTTTATCATTTACACAAAATCTACGATTCGTATTAACGAAGTCTAATCCATACTAATATTATATGTGCGAAAGTCTGTTTGTCTGACGCTGTCACGGCTAAACCACCTGCCCGATTTGCTACTTGTTTTTCAAAAAACTGAAGGCTTGAAAGGGCACGAAAGTATTTATGAAAAATCTAAACCTCTTGGCTAAATTCTATGAATTTTCTCAGAAAGGTAGATGATGACGCAAGGTCAAAATTAGCCTACATAAGTATATTCTTTTGTGACAAACCAATCCGTATGAAAATGAAAAAAAATCGAATTCCGTGCGGTTAACTACTCTTATATTTTACACCACACACAATCAAGCGTCGTACTCGGTATTATTACGCCGAAAGTTTCCGTCGAGTGGCAGTGGAAGTGGGCGGGGAGTTATCGCGGCGCCCTGGACAAATGCAATGGCCGTTCGTTTCCTTGTGAAATTAAACCTGAAAATATTAAGACAGGCCTCGAGGAATATTGAAATTTGCGTATTTAATTTCCTTGAGACTCCTATTACGGCCTTCTTTCTTTTATCATTGAATTTTGATTATCTCGGCTTGTTTGTTTTAAATCGAGGGATTGAATTTATATAAATGTAACTTTTAATTTATCTAAGTACTGATTAAGTAAAAGTGATTTCTTTACATAGCAAACTTTAAAATTATGCGGTTGACTTTTTTCGCATCAACGCATCGATTATATTTAGCAGTGATCATTTTTGTTTGATGGTTGGCTATTTGCATAAAATAACAGCGTGACAATTATTATCCGCCGATAAAAACTGGAACAGCTTAAGCTGAAGTACAAAGCGCTTAACAAACTTTGCTAGCTACCGGCAATCTAATTTGTTGATTGCATTAATATATTCCATTTGCTAGCTTTAACACACCTTATCAAAAACCGGCTGTAATTGATGTGGGCTTACAAACCCAGTAATAAGCGACATAGCTGATATGCCCAAAGACACTTATTCCACAGGACAGCTAGACGGCTTATAATCTATTTTGTTATTCATTATGCAAGATTGGCTGCTGGTAAAATTTAAATAAATAATATATGGAATCGCATTAGGTCGAAAACGTGTTTTAAGTGGTATTAGTAGATTATAATAACTCCAAAAAAGGAAGAGATTCTGTGTTACCTCATAGCTTTGTATTGGGTGAATCGATTTTGATAATTCTTTTTTATTCGATACTAGCGGCCCGCCCGCGGTTTCACCCGCGTGGATCCCGTTCTCGTGGGAATATATGCATGTATTATACATAAAAACCTTCCTCTTGAATCACTCTACCTATTACAAAAAACCGCATCAAAATCCGTTGCGTAATTTTAAAGATTTAAGCATACAGACAAACAGACAAACAAACAGACGGACAAAAATAGCGACTTTGTTTTATACTATGTAGTGATTGTTGGTATGGTTGGTGTTTTTCCTCTAGTCCCATATTAGAGTGTTAATTAGGTAGATTTTACGGATAAATTTTGAGTAAGTTATCTTTAAGTATCGATTTTGAAGTAGGTAAGTTATTTTTTTGCAAAAACGAAGACTACGTGTTCGTGTTACCTTTGATTTTAAAACGTGACACTTCATTATTTTAACGTGTAAAAATAAGATTATTTGTCTGAGGCCATCGTAGCGTAGGTGCCGCCTTAATGAAAACTCTCCTTAATACAGTTTCAAACAAATCCTTATGCAAAGAATAAAAATCTAAATGTGAAGACTACGGAAGAGCTAGGGCGTAGCGGGAGTAAAATTGAGACAAATGACGGGAAACGCTGCAATTGGCGCCGCCCACCTTGATTATAGATTGACGCGTGCTCGTGTAGGCTATTTGTATGCTGGTACAGAAACAGATTGTGATTTGATAGGTACGAGATAAAGCTAGACTGGTTTTATAGTGTACTAATAGTTTACGAACTATGTAATTGGTTACTGTATCAGCTATAGCCTATAGCTCTAATACTAGGTAGGTACCATATAAGGACGATCTGAGTATTTCCTGATCACTGAGGAGGCTTAGAGCATAATCCTCCCCTTTGTTCAAGTGTGAATGATTGATATGTTACCAGTCAGTACACTCTCACAGTATACGAGTAAGTTAGTATATTTCTTATTTTCGTTATAGTATAACTGCCCTCGCTTCGCTTTAAGGATCCTTCGTATTAATACCCATACCCTAAAAATGTTCAGACGGCTTTATTCAAATCTACGAACCTTTTTATTTGTGAACTGACTGAAGTAAAGTAAATACTTATTATGTTACTCTAACCTTACTGAAAAACATGCAAATTGTCGGAAAGAAATTCTACAAAAAACTGTTTGGAGATCTTTTCCGTTGTTAAGCAGTTTTTATTTTTTTTATTCGATCAAACCAGTAGATTCTTGTCTTAATACGAGTAATCCATAAAGGAATAAATTCCACCTTGCGTTGAATCACCGTCTACTTATAGATCGCTAATAGTTTGTAGCCGTGAAATTAAATAAATCAAACCAATTTTGTTTCCATTTCCCTACCTCATCAAAAACGTTCATTAAGCTGTAAATCTGGCAATAAACTTGTAACATCTATCGACGAGCGTCTTAAGAAATAACGTGACGGATAGCCGCGTCCGATTGACGCGTCCAATCGTCTCTAATCGGATTAGTTGAGATGTTCGGATCTCACTTTCGAGTAAAATTGCTGCTAACTGGCCGATCGCCGTTACAAAATGTGCGTTGACGCGTGCGAGCGTGTTGCTAAAGGATTGATTTACGATCAGTTATAGAAATAGTATTACAGATTAATATTGTTGTACTAAAATACTAACTAAATAAAAGATGGATTTAACCAAGGGTAAAGACAAGAAAGCGCCGATCTAAAGTGATGATAATATTGGGTTCAAGTTAATATTGTTATAAATGGGTTTTTATCATGCATTATTTGTTAAGGAATTAAAGTAGCAAACGAGCATGCAGCACCACCCTTTCGCTACCACCCACGACAATTGTGACTTTGTGACCGACCTAGAACTAGGACGGTGTTAGATATGATTTGGAAAGAGACTATTTAGTAATAGCTGTTAGTTAAGCTGTAAGTTAGCAGTAAGTTTTCCAAAGTAACAGTTAAAAATCACTTCAACCAAAAATAGATGTTTAAGCCACAAAGCTTCAGTGTTTTGTTTTCCTTGAATACTGATCTTATTAGTGAATAATATACGACATAAATACGATAAGGCGCACCCGTACAACGTACGGCCTTGCATCTAGGGCGCATACCAAAAGCTCGCTTACGACGAGCTTTGCGAAGTTACGCCTTTGTGTTGATGCAAATTCGACCTAACTACATTTGTTATTTGATTTAGTTTCTCTTTTCATTTCCGTGCTAAAAAGAGATGAAAGTTGATTTTTAAGCTTCTATTAATTGAAGAGACAAACCGATAAGAATTTGGTACTTAGCAAAAAATATTGTTTTGTAATTAATTTGGTTATTTATCGAGTTGCCCTTTATCACTTGTTAATTCAAGTAATTCAAAGTCTGTTACATTCCAAAATATCTCGATTTCAAGCAGCAAATATTTCATCGGTAGCATTAAAACGAATTGGCAAATCCGCGCAACTTTAATGCGTATTTCAATTTCTATTGGGAGCCATAACTCTTGCGGGCCCATACATGTGTCGTTTGGCGATTGCGCAAAAAACGTCGCTTGATGAATTACAGACAATCAAGATAATGTAAGTCCACGTCAGCGAGATACCTTTGCTATTGAATGTAAATCGCGGGGCGAAGGTTCGTTAATTTCGCTTCGGGTCATCAACCGATCACCGTCGCAGAAAAGTTCGTCGTTTCAAAAAAGGAACAAACAATACGTTGTACGGCACAGGTGCGCGCGCGCTCGCCTTGCCATTGTACCGAGCATCGTAGCGTGAAGGTTCCGTGCCGCTGTGGCGCTGGTGTAAGGATGTTCTATGTTGTTATCGATAACTCAAATTGCGAATTTTAAATTCTCGTCTACATCTATAAAACCTTCATTGATTGTAAAATATGAAGGTCGATTGATGTCTATATTTATTTTATGTATTTAAATCTTGTTATCAATTTTACCGTGACCGTGATATTGTCCGGTATTATGATACTGGCCGTTTGTGATCTTTTTGGACTTTTCTTTCTTGTGTTCTTGAAGATGTAGTCGTTTAAATTTAAAAAAACTTGCGATAAAATTATTTCTCAATTCCTATTTTTAATGTGGTATTTTAATATATCATCATCGTGCAAAATTCTCACTACTAACCTTCTCATTCCAGTAAGTCCAAATAGCAGAATTAAATGTTATTCATCTTGTGTATTTTAAAAAATAAGTATCAATACCTTCGTCTTTATTGTTATTTCCAGGTACAAACTATTTGATAAGTGTGAGTACTATGTTGTAAACTATATCAATTTTATCAAGTATCCATAATATCGATAATTAACGGACATCTTTAGTGGTCGTTGAAACAAGTTTTGGACTCGCGACGCTTTGGTCTCCAACCAACTGAAGTAGGTACTCACTCAACTCAACTCAGTCGCATGTGAGCTTTCGACAAACACAGACGTGTGGTTCACGAAATTTGTTTTTAAAGTGTCATTTACGTGTGTGATTGATTATTGGTTCAGTGTATTGTGTGGTGGGGTGTGACTGACCGTGGCCGTGGAACGTGAGAGCCATCTCTGGTATGCATCGTGATGAAAATTATTCTTTACTATCCTAATAATGAGCATTATTACTGTGCGATTTGAATTGAGGCAAGCATTTTTATGAGCGAAAGGAAGTTGTCAGTTTATGAATATCATTGTTCGGTGGTTTTTGTTCTACCCAAAGAAGATTTATTTGATGAGTGTCTTTAATTTCAAAGTTAAATTGGTGTTTTTGTTTGTGTTAAGTTTTATTTCAGGTTATTTTGTTATTATCTAGAGTTACGAGAAAGTCTCTTATTTCCCGCAAAATTAATTAAAATTCAACTTGCAATCTTCAGCTCATGTCTATAATCCATCTTATATTTAAATTGATATTTAGAGTTATGGAGAAAGGGCTTACTAGGGGCTAGAAACTTAACGCGACTGTGGCGCTAGCGTCGGAATGCAGTGCTTACGATAACTAGTTATGGAATGTGTAGGTCATGCCCGTCATTTGATACTAGATAATCTTTTAATTGTAGATGAGTTTGTTCGCAATGATAATGTAAGGGGTAACTTCAAAATTACTGAAACTAATTGTACTGTCCGCGTTGACGAAGCAGAAATTTGAAGAGGAGAGAGTTTTGCCCCAAGGAAATAATTAATTTGCAATCCGGTTTCTTTCACTGTTTAACTTTGTTATTAAAAACACAGCATAAGATACATTGTTGGGTTCAATCTTATCAACCTATACAAATGTATCGTCACCGTCGAAGTTTTTAATATTAATGTTACCATTTCATTAGTAATTAGTATAGGAGTAGTAATAGAGAAAACTTTAATAAACACCATATTTGGGAATATTGAAGACACTTCTACTTTTTATCTATCTACCTTTGAGCTTACCCGCCCTACCTGTGACTCTTAAATCCCAGCTAGTCCCAAAATATTCCTAAGGTAAACAATAGGAACCAGGTAGCTCTTCTTTGTTTACCTGAGCTATAGTCACTTCTGTTTTGCCTCTTAAACGAGCATGTAATTGTTTTGAACTTAATTAAATCACCTTGTGTCACTATAACTGTAGCTGTGACACTAGGGCAAAAAATTTCGTTACGTTTTATAGATTGATCATCAAAAGTGTAGGTAAGTAGGTATATCCTGTACAATTTACATGGACATATTAGAAATTTTATGCAGACCCTTAAGTTTTTTGCATGAGCATTTACATTTATATCCATTCAATCAACATATCAGAGTAAAATAAGTATAAATTGGCCATACATAAAATGGAACATTAAAACTAAGATGAACTAGTAACTTGATATGCAATATCATAACATAAGAAAAAAATAGCAGTGCATAATATTTTTATTATTTCAATTTGAATCTGTATCTATAGAGTTTACGGTACGGTTTTTACTTATCTGAACTAAAACGAATTCATCAAATTCTATATCAAAATCGATATTTAGGATACTGTTAGTCACTATCACATCTTCCAGTGATTCTAGTGCTTTATCACTTTTCTCTCAAGTATGTATAAGTAGGCAGACATCCATATCGCTGCAAGGAAGCTATTACTCAGTTCGTATTTACGGTGCTATACACCCCATTGTTTCACAAACCATGCTTTTATGACGTCTGGGCTATGATCAGTCTTTTGTGCCGCACGACAACTAATCACTGTTATTATTAACTGAGTCTGGGAGACAGGGTTTTGCGGTAGAATAATAGAGATTTTTCATTTATCGGGTTTGGGTTTGGCTGTCGAAACAATGAATAGAATGGCTTTTGTGTTTATTTCGTAGGATTTAATTTCAAGTATGAATGAATTTTAGACTCCGACTAACAATGCAGTTTTTGAGCCTAATGAGTTTGTAATTATAGAATAGGATCATTATTATCTGCTTTGAATATTTTTTTGTGTTTGTTCAAAATTATTTTTACTACAGAATTCTTGTATGTTTTACCCAAATGGTGAAATTCTTTAATATATTTTTGAATTTTAGCAATTTGATTTACAGGAAAAATCCGAAATTGCCACTGAGAATAGGTACAAAATGTCCGGCGTAAATTCCTTACTCAACTTATTATTGTAGGTATTCCAATAACGTACTTCAATATGTATGTAGTATGTACATAAGAAGACGATAATTGATTAGTACTTATAATGAAATAAAAAATTGCCAAATCAATAATATCTTTAGTATTGAATGTATTGATGTCTTTAAAGGATGATGCCATTTGCTAAAAGATGGCACTGCTCCTTTTTCTCTATTTACAAAAAAAGAAAAACGAATGTCTGAATTTTTCAATATGTGTTTATCCTGTGAGATGGTTGCTTTGTCCATAAAGCGGCAAGTTCCTGCTACAAGCGAGTCACGTCGCGTGTCCGGAACGTATGTATAGCCCTTCCAAATGCTTTGACAGGGTCGTCATCTTTGGATAATTGAATACCTTTATAGGATTTTAATTGCACAGCATTATTATAAATTAATGATGTTACAATTAAATATGTTGTAGGTAGACTTTAGTGTTCAGGTAAAATTGAGATCTCCACAGATTTTTAAATTAGGGACAGGGAAATATTTTTGGTTTGCTCTTATTTTCACTAACAACTACTGCTATTTTCAAAATTAAAATTATTATTATGATCTTATGATGTTAAAAAAATGTACGACTGATCATTTATTTCTCAAGGGCTGACTATAAAATTATTCCACGGTTCATTCTAAATATTTTTAAAGTATAGTACACAAAATATTTTGTATTCATACGAAATCAATTATTGAAATGAAAACTGTAAAAAAACTAAATTTACTTTTACCTTCGAACTTCCTATTTTACCAAATCAAAGTTTACTTACACTAAGGTAAGGACAAATCCACAGTACAATTCTAATTTTATAACATCCTCGGACCTTAAACAAATGTTTACGAAACGAGGTGGGTGGCAGCCCTAAAACAATATATCTTTTATTCCTGTTTTATTACGTCCTGTTCCCGTAAACGGGTAACACGAATATGGTTGTCGGTCACAAAAAATTCTATTGAATTTGGACCCGTTGTTTATTCCACGGATCTTCTTGTTTATTTTTGGAGATTTCATTTGTAAGCATTCGTCGGATAGCACTTTTCGTAAAAATACTTAGTTGCAAAGATGAAAACTTGCTTACTAGTAGACATAAAATTCTTTATAGTAAAGTCTGTAAACAGGGATGTAATTTCTAAGTCATTTCTTATACATGCTGCAGATAAAAGTAAATTCCCAAATATTATTACAAAGCTTAAACCAGATTGAGCCAATTTGGAAACAGATAAAAATACAATACTTCGGACTAGCGCAATCCTAGCCGAACTTCATAATTTTAAAGCAAACAAAATTGTAGCCAAAACAAACCGTTGGAAGGCGCTGACCGCTTTAAACTAGCTAAATTATTAGGCAGTAAAAACCAATAGGGAAATGTACTTAGATACTGTAAGCGTTGAGATTAGTTTAGTAAATTGGGTTCATTAGTAAATGCATGATGCATGATGTACTCTCAGTGATTAATGTTCATGAAAGTGCAGGCTTAGGATATTTATACCAAGTGGGTTGATAATTCCCTTTTACGTTATAATTAGATCGATGCGTTTTTTATTATTTCAGTATTATCTTAGTATGTTAAAAACCACTACTTGTCATTATGATCGCTCTCTTAAAAAGATTATTATAATAGTTCTGTTGTCTTCAATTTAGTCACAAATTTGTTTATAATCAATAATTAACTTTCGTGCACCCTACCATAAATCTGTGTCCTTTTGTAATTTTTCCCTCATTAGGTTGTCTGGAAGAAATTGCTGCTTAGCAATAAGACCGCCGATTGTTTTCTTCATATTATATCGAGCTTATTTGTTAAAACTGGTGAACAATAAAGAGTATTTGTATTGTATTGTATTGTATGTAAGGAGTACCTACAATTTAGTTTTATTTTTATTTTTATTGTTGCTTATTAATGTACCTATTGTTGAAATAGACCACGCAATATTAGCGCTGATATCCGTAAATAGATTTTTTGAAGATTGTTCCCAGATGTTTGTACATACGTAATCATTAGGTACTATATTACTATTATGAATTGAAAGTAATTGTCTGTTTTTGCTACCTTTTCACACTTAATCCGCTTAACCAATTCAGATGAAACATTTTAGCATGGATGACGATTGAGATTGAAAAAAATGATTTTAGAAACCTCAATATCATTTTTGATGACCTAGGTACTCATAGATATCCTATACGCACACGTGTGATAAAAAAAAATTTGAGTTTCAGTTCTATGTATGGGGAACCCCCAAATTTTTTTTTTCTATTTTTGTGTAAAAATCTTAAAGCGGTTCACAGAATACATTTTACTTACCAAGTTTCAACACTAAAGTTTTTATAGTTTCGGAGAAAAGTGGCTGTGACATACTGGCGGACAGACAGATGGACGGACGACGGACAGTCAGACAGACAGACATGACGAATCTATAAGGGCTCCGTTTTTTGCCATTTGGCTACGGGACCCTAAAAACAAGGTTATTCTAAACTGAAGTGAGGTCATTCTTAACTAGTTCACGGATTTTTTAGACCTAGATTATGTGATAAAATTCACAAAAATATTTCTTGAGTCTCGCAGGGCGTAAAACTTGTGTTTCCATGTTTTCGTGTGAAAGTTTACGCAGTTCTTTTTAGTGGGTAACTACGGATTCCCTAGGGGTTAGGTAGTAAAATTAGAGAGTGTAAGTCCTTAGACAGAGTAGGTTCACTGTCATGACGTGATGAAAAACAAGACTTCGAGGCTGAGTACCCCTATAGTTTCAGCCACGGAGCTAATACGAGTAGAACCTAGCATCTCAGATCCTAAATAAGTTCGTCGGCTTGTAACTTAATCCTCAATAAAATTCGCGATGGCGGCAAAACGTTTCTTAGAAATTTGCTGCTTAGTTGACCCTATAAACAGATAGTGTTATTAATAACTTGACTCCCATATACAGTTGTTAGATTCTAGTAAATGTTTGTAATATGATAGCCTAGCCTGGAGCCGATTGTGTTCCATGTTTGAAATCTTTCTAGTGGGAGGGTACATTATTCTCGCTTTTGAAAGGATCTGTTAAACCAAATATTTATTTATTCGTAAGATATAATATAACATTTTATTATTTGCTTTCATTTAAGTAGATCGGTGCAGTGTAGAGTATCGTAGTAAAAAAGAAACACTCTCGTAGACTAATAAATGACTACCACTGTTGTAACTAGCAAAATTTATCGAATACTGTTAAGGTCACATAGACAAAGCGCTCGTTTAAAAAATGGTACCAACCAAAAATACAAACTGAAATGTACAGGCAGTGTTATTTTAATCATGACAAAACAAAACATGGGTTCTTCCTAGGTTACGAAGTGATTTGATTTACGACCTTCACAAAACAGACAACAAAAGCTGTTTCCAGTCGGCAGGAATTAACTAATAGAAAAAAAACACAAAATTTACGACCATAAACTTATTTTTACTTCAAAAGACCAGACCGCTCCTTATTGATATCTTCCTGAACATGGCAATTAAACATTCGGGAATGCGATGCGTCTAACACGGGATGCTCTTAGTTCGATAAAAATATCTGTATGTCATTCAGATGAAAGACATTTACCCGTAATTGTGTATTGATTAAAAATGAGCGTCAAAATATCAGGCATTAACGGAGCATAGACGGCCGTATCTTTTGATTGCGCTGGATTAGACATTTTTTTTCTGCGTGAAGAAATTGCAGACGTTTGTATTTATATTTATCTCAGCTTCATACCTGTACATCTTCCTGAAAAAATGAGGTGAGACTTATGGATAACCCGAAACAAAAACTACTTACAACTACTTCAAATAAATAAAACGCTTAATCACTCATACCCCTACGCTTAGATTCCCTGTGCGTCAGCAACACAAATAACATAGGTGTAGCTATTACACAAATATCTGATGCAGCTGGGAATCAAATCCGGGACCCATCACTTCACAGGCAAGGGGGATGACCAAGTGTGCTACAGAGTTGTCAGTTGGTAATAAATGGATTATAAGGATTGATTAAAAATAAACCTTATTGGACATTAATAGCTTGTAGCCATATAAGACCAAATAGGCACCCTATTAACCGACACTGTAATCTAAATGTTATCGAGTAAATAATAACCAACGTTGCCAAGTACTTAAGCATTATCGAAGCCGGTACTTAGACTAATTAAATTCGATCTAACTAAGCGAGACTCATTTAGAACTTGTAGCGGTACTAATATGGGCGGTGTGTTTCTGATAGCGTGATATAAATACATTTCAGGACCAAACATGGAAGACAAAGCCATGCGTATAACATAACTTATAATCAGTTACTCGTATAGTGATAAAGGAACAATAGGAATGATAGCCCAAAGGCTTCAAAGTCGATTTATTCTACAAAGACTGGGGTTTTAATAATAATGTGCACATTTTGTAACACCCTCCGCTGACAGGACTAACCATCCTAGACGGCTAGTCCCAATTTGGTCTAGATTCCTAACATTTGTCGTGAACGGTAGCGAAAGAGTGGTTTTGCATGATAGTTGGCAATGTTAAGTACATTAAAAATAATTATATAATGGGGGGTTATAAACGGATACATTGCGAAATATTGTTTTTTTAGAATTTTTGTATGTGTGAGGTTATGAAAGAATATTATATTAAAGTAATCAACAGACTAGCAATTTGATAGCAAGGCGATATCAGAAACATCAAATGCATCCCCGATGTATTTGGTGTGGTAAGAGGAAAGGATGAAGAAGGAATATAATAGCTCCAAAGTTCCTCGACGAAACACATCAAGTTATTAAGCAAGCATGTGCCTTCTGTCGCCTCCTTTTTTTTTTTTTTTTTTGTTGACGCTGGAAAATCCTCATGGATACCCGACAGGCGCGGGGGGGCGCTGTCGGGTTATGCCGGACTCTTACCGGCTAAAAACCAGCGGTGTTCCTCCTCACCGTCTTCCGGCGGAGCTGCGGGGACGCATTCGCACACTTCCGCTGCTCCGCCGACGGTTGCCCGGGACTCGGGCCCAACTTGTGGGGCGCTCATCTTTGGCGCCACTCACCATTCAAACTGGCGTGCCGGAACACGGGACACGCCAGCCGCCTCGGGGGTCTCCTCCAACTGGGCGATGGTACCCCCCGGTTCCACCGCCCGGAGACCCCGGTTATGGGGGAAGACGGCGCTCGTGCGCCAGGCGCCTCCGCCCAACTCTCTTTCGGCGGATCGGGTTAGAAAGAGGGTCGTCCTCCCTCGCCCGCTCCGCCGCCTCCTTTTGCGCCATGACGCACTCACAAAACCGGAGCGCCGCCTTCCACGCTCTGTCGCTGCCGACCATGGCTCTCACGACGCCCGGCAGCGACAGGTCGTCCCCAATAACCGCCGCGAGGCTCGCCCGCGGCTCCGCCCACTCCGGGCACTCCGCCAGCGTGTGCTCCGCTGTGTCCTCCGGACACCCACAAGCGTGGCACACGCTGGTCGGCTCTCGACCCGCCACGCTGCACAGGTACCTGCCGAAGCAACCGTGCCCCGTCAGGACCTGCACAGCGCGGAAGGTGAGGGCCCCGTGTCGGCGATCGACCCACCTTTCCAGGACGGGCCGAATCGCCTCCACCGTTCTTCTGCCGGCGGTCGGCTCCGCCAGCCTTTCCTTCCATTTCCGGAGGAGGACCTGGCGGTCGAGTCGCCCCTGCCGCCCGGCCTCCTCCGGCTCTGGATCCACCTCATCGGCTCGTGCTGCTGCGCTGCGGCGCCAGTACGCTGCCGAGAGCACCTCCGCGTCCAGGTCCCACGATGGGGTCCCGGCCAGGACGCATGCCGCCTCGCCTTCTGTCGCCTCCTGCCTCAACCTTGTGTACCAATATTGGGGTCTACCTGATTAGGGTCAGTATTTTGGGTCGCCCCAATATGGTCAAGATTTTACATTGAAAGGATTTCTGTTCTGCTGACTGGTTTCATATTAAATTTTCATCCGTTTATACTACGGTTACGGAACCATAAAATGTGCATAGCCACATTGCTAAGAGCAAAATGCGGCTATTTTTTAAAGCTACCCTCTAAGCAGAAAGCAAGTAGCGCTGCGGCTGTTGTAGAAAGCATTCTTTCTCCTCAGGGACGGAACTGCATTAGCGATCAATTTTAGATAAAGGCCTCCGTAGCGAGAAGAACCAAGTCCGCACTGTAACAGCAGAGTTATGGAAATTATAAAAAAATAATAACTGTTTTATAAGGTTCCATTCACAATTGGAAATCTTTACGAAAAACGATGGAAGATATATTATGGTCCAGTGGTAAGAATGCTATACTGCCGTTTGAAAGGTCCTGGGTTTGATATTCAACGTGGTGACGAATAAAATTCCGTTTTCGGTCTTGGGGTGTGAAATCTTGTATTTTGCGTGTTGTTCGTGGTAACCATGATAAAAGGATTACTAGTGTGGTACTTCAAGTGTCTCGAGTTATTGCTATTATTTTTTCAGTTCCCTTTTCTTAATTCATTTCCCTTAAATTCGTGGCTTATTTAAAGTCCCTTCGTAGTAGGAAGGCATAATTTGGCACGGGTACTCCTTATACGCCGACAAAGCACCAACGAAGATTTTATTATACAACGATCCAATCTAATGATTACAATGATATAATAGATTGAATCATTGTAATCTAAGTCAATTAGATACGCATTATTTGGAAAAATTAAAAAAATACTTTCAGGTTTTGCTCTTTAAATTGGACATAATTATTAAAATCGGTTCACCCTGTAAAAAATATTAAACATTCATACAAAAAACATAAAGTTGAATTGAGAACTACTTCTTCTTTAAGTCTGTTAAAATCTCTTAGTAGATGGACGACCAAAATTTAGTCAACGATAACTTAGCATTTGTCTCACAGAGTCCTAATTTGCCTGCAGTGTCAAGTTCGGCTGACAATTAATTGAGTCGCATCTGTGGTAGTTAATCGAACCAGCCAGGATAGTGTACATTAGTATGAGGTTTATGCAGCGCAGCCAGGAATAATGAACAGTGACTTTGCTATACCATCATGAATCTGTGGGAAGATGAAACTCGATACGTCTAGAGTTTCATTGATCGCGTTCCAAATAGAAAGTAATTGACTGTATAGCAGTGATGGAAGAGTGGTTTGAACGTTGATATGCTGAAATGGAGGACCCGTGTTCAAACTTCCAAGTTTCAAAAATGATCTTGTTAAAATTGAATTATCACTTGCTAAGGTTAATTCATAAATAATTACAAACTAACTCTAAGTAAATCCCGTGCATTGCAGATAAAAGTAAAATGAAAAAAGAGCATACCTATTGGTAAACGTAAAGAGCATGTTGGTAAAACAAAAACAAAATGTACCTACTTAAGAAAACGATAATGCAGTTTGCTTTGCTCATCTTGGGCATATTCCAAAGGTATTGATTTCCACTTTAGTAGGTCAAGTTATCCAACTGAAAGAACATATTATGTTGTTTTGACCTATCTTTAAAAGGTTTTGTAATCTAGCGTTAAAAATAATTTCTGAATTAATAAAGAACCTCTTATCCATTCTCAGAGTTTCAATTATAGGCAGCGAAAGTTATCTTGTCACCATAACAAATAATTTAATCAAATCAAAGTTTTAATACTGGCCGAAGGTTGAAATCGACGTAGTCAAATTGTATTAATATGTTATTTACTGTAGCTATAAAGTATTTTAATTTCTTTCGAGTTAGATATTTCTGCAAAATCTTTAAAATTGGGTATCTACTAACTTCTTTAAAAAAATTGCATAAGAATTTCTGAAGAAATACTTTTACATTGTGTGTTTTAAATATTAAAAATAATTGTTTTAAATATACCTAAGGTGTATTTTTCTTAAGTCATTCGCAAAACATTATTACAAAAAGTCACAACGTGTTATTATATTCTCAGAAGAATATTTCTTCTTTCATTTCATTGTTTTCATTACGTATACAATTTCATGCGAGACGTTTTTCAAGAAGACAGTTTTTATTCAGGAGCGGAATATTTGGCGGAGTGCGCTTTGATACGGCCAAAGCAAAATGAAACTTATGTTTTAATCATGGTTTTAGGGTTATTGATTTATTAATTACACCTGTTAATACGATTCTACGTGTTTTACATAATAACTATGTTGATTCCCACAACCACTAAGTGATAGTGTTGGATGTAATTTTATTGCATTTTGCTAAGCTAACATTTGACATTAATCCTACCTGTGCCTGTATTATGAGTTGTTGTAGTAAACGTAAAGGACGTTACTATTGCAGTTAACGTTTAGAATTTGTATGAGAATTGTAGTTCAGTATCGTAACCGCTAGAGGCGCTGTATGGATTCTCATACAAATTCTAAACGATAGACGCTAGCGTGTATAGTAAACTATAGTATTAAAAACTCATAATAGAGGCACTGATGTTAAGTGGGGATGTCTACACATGGTGCGTACGTTAACTTAATAAAATCCTGTTCACTCTTTTCTTAAATAGTCTCATCAAAAGTGGGCAAAGTATGCTGACTTGGCTCTCATGCTACCAGATTGCTTACACTTTCCACCACTTATTCAATCCTTTAAGAGCTCACTTCCGTTAATATAAACAATCCTTTAGTTGTCCTTTCTAGGGTCTCAAACTGAGTTTTTACCAAAATTCATCTAAATCGATTTTTTTCGCATTTGTAACAGTAATATTTTTTTCTTGCAATTCTTCTCGGGGTAATATTTACATATATTTTCTCTGCACGTGTGAGTTTCTGTACCAAAATAACATTACTGAAAATGAAGGTACATTTCATCTACCTAACATCAATGGCATCTCGATTTTCGTAATAAGAAAATCAGGGATCCCATGATTAGTTAGGTAATCTGCCGCGCGTGTTGCGTAAGTCGTCTGTGGGTGGAATCCGATACCTTCAGCTTATAATACAGCGCTTCCCAAATTGTGGGTCGCGACTTGCTACATAACAAAAAATAAGCACCTTTACCTGTGTCGCGGAGAATATGAAATTGCCACTCCCTCCTAAAACAAATTTATTACACGTGCTCGTATTTCAATATAGCTTGTAAGCAAAATTCACTTTTAATATTTCAAATTCTCCCGATTCAAATTCGACCTATTGACTGACTGTAATCTGACGAACACTTTTTGAGTTACCCCTAATTATGCGTAGTTATCGGATGATGACTACGTTGATGAAGGTCTCATTTTTTTACTTGTCGATGCTATAGTCGTTTTTTTGTTGAAATTATGGTAAAGCTAAATTTTGAAGATTTCAACTAATAAAGTTAACACTGATGTATTACATACTTACGTACGTAACGTACGTACTTGTACTTGTTAGCTTATAAGCGGGATTTTGCTACGCTGCGATGACTTGATAAGAGCGATAAGATAAGTGCGATAACAGGGGCTGTCAGTGACAGTTAGTCCTGTTACTTGTTGTTAGTAGAAATCCAGTTAGTAATTGTTGGCATGAGTCTCGTTCTAATTCGATCACAGCTGCGTTGTTACCCCTGAAAACTGATATGGTCGCCTCTAAAACATTGCAATCGGCTCCCACGCCTTTCTATCCGGAACACAGTTGAAAATATCCAGGGTATAATTACATTTGAGAAGCGCTGGTCTACCGTATAATAGGTACCTACGTTGGTTTACTTACCGAAGCCTCATTGTTAGATGACATAGAACCTCGCAATCGGAAACAGATTGGATACATGTTTACGGTACCCGTGGAATTGTGTGCCGATATAACTTGTAGGGTTGTCAATTATTGCCAATTTTATAAATAGTAGGAAAACGATCATAACAATTGTCACTAAATAAACATCATTATCATCAAGTTAGTTAACATTAGGAATACCCAATCGCGCCGTCGGGATTTATCGTTGCCGAAGGAAGAAAAAACGCCCCCAGCAAGAAAATTGATGATTCATCGAGGGTAGTAGCAAGTACCCAAGCATCACGGAAAGATATTGTTGTATTATTCAAAATATGTTTTTTCTTTCAAAGTTCGTTCAATATCCAATTTCATTAATTTTTGTTAGCTAATGACAAACATACAACCATTATAAAAACGTTATGGTAAAAACGTTATTTAAAAAACAGCAGTATCATTTTCTCTTTTTTCTTTTTTTTTACTACATCCATCTAGGAATGACACAGAGCTTTTTGACGTGATAACGTCTTATAAATTGGATTACCGGGTGGCACTTCAAAAAACTGTGTCACGTCACGCTCCGCCGCTCACGTTATACGCTTACAATGAGAGCGAGTGAGAGGCACGCGTCCCTTCCACTCGGGCATGGTTAGCCCGCCTAAGAGCGAGAGAGACTGACATAAAAAGTGAAAGGCACGCGTCCCTTCCTCCTTAACATTACTTATGGTAGCTACGGCGTACACACGTTGGCGTGTTTCAGAAAATGGTACAGCGCCATCTCTGAAGAAGTAGGGTAAGTAATCTCGTTTGTTACCTCACTTAGTTGTGACTAATGGTCTAACGGTTAACAGCGCTAGATGGCGGATGGTGTTACAATGTTTTAAATATAATTCTTTGTATAAATAAATGTTTTAAATTGTTACTATTATTTCATCCTTCTTCCTACTATACGAATGAATATTCACATTAAAATTATTTTACCACTCAAAGTCGTTGTCACGTAAAACTTTCGCCCGTATACCGACTACAGGCAACCAATTTTTTATTAAGAAAGAGACTTTTTAATATTAAGTTTTGTGTTTGTAAACCATAGTTTACGGTTTAAAAAAACAAATAAAAAGCTAATTTTAATCTCTTGTACCGTTATGTAGAACAGAAACAATTTGGCACAGCCCTATGACCGCGCACAGTTTCATTTACATTTTATTCGCGCCGCAAACAGTCGCAATTCAATCCAGCGCCGAATACCGACCTGCAAACGAGAAATAACTACTGATTAGACGTTTCTCTTTTCATTGCGGGATATTGCTGAGTTGGAATGAAAATTAATGGCTTGTAATTTACGTTGGATTCGTACTATTTAAAAAACGCAACAAATCAAAATTCCATTGTAGTGGCTTTCAGGTAGATAGCCTGAATATTACCAAATAATAATGGAAATATTTTTCCGCCGAAAATCTAGAGCTAATAAGAGCGAAGAGCGAAGAGCGAAGAGCGAAGAGCGAAGAGCGAAGAGCGAAGAGCGAAGAGCGAAGAGCGAAGAGCGAAGAGCGAAGAGCGAAGAGCGAAGAGCGAAGAGCGAAGAGCGAAGAGCGAAGAGCGAAGAGCGAAGAGCGAAGAGCGAAGAGCGAAGAGCGAAGAGCGAAGAGCGAAGAGCGAAGAGCGAAGAGCGAAGAGCGAAGAGCGAAGAGCGAAGAGCGAAGAGCGAAGAGCAAAGAGCAAAGAGCGAAGAGAGAAGAGTGAAGAGCTATGGATTCGGATATGGAATTCGTTTGAATCAACCCACACAAATGCCAGATTTTCGCCCCAGTAATTAAGATCTTTTTTGTCTATTTGTTTGTCTGGCTCTGAAACTATTCGTTGAATTAGCAAATCGATTGTTATTTAATTTTTCCATCGTAATTAGTTCACCGTAAAGCTTAAAGTATACAAAATATGTTTTCACCCTAAGTTAAGTATAGTAACCATCAATAAATAATTGCAAAGAACGGATCACAGTTTTATGAGGCTAGAAAAAAAATCATCATGTTGTTCCACTATGGATTTCATCACATTCCATCCTAAAGGGCTTTCATAGCTGTAGATGAGTCTTTTATAACTTTAATACTATAATATTTTAATACTTTTATAGGCACACTTTACATAATATATTTCACCAATGTTAAGTGACCTATTATAAGATTATAGGCTAGACAAATAGACAGCAATATATTTTAGGCGGAGAGCCGCTTATCTAATATAATAATTAACTTAGGACGATCGGATGGACTGCGGACTGTTGAAGTCCTGACGAAAGAAGCCCACATTGCATAGCTTGACAAGAGTACCTACTTGGAAGGAAGTTACACATTACACAGAGTAAAATAGTACGAAATCATGGAAAAGAACAACCAGCTCAAACTTCTGACACGTTCAACACTCTTTTCTCTGCGTTGGGTAATGAGTTTTGATGACCCTAGTAATACAAATGAGGCATGATGTCAGACTACATTACTAGGCTATTACGGCTTTTATTGGTGATCTTTTTTTAGTGGCTTGAAATAAAATTTTGATTCGACACGAAAATAGTATTGAATATATAGGCATCAAGAAACAGTAAGCTATTGAATACATTTAAAAAAACTTCTAACATCAACATAACAGTGTGTTTAATGATTTACGTGAAATCGTTCGTAAATATTTTATGTTTAAGAAGCAACTCAACGCTATTTATTATATGGATTCAAAAGGCACTATGGAAGCTTTAAGTAAATTAATTAAAGAATTTATAAGTAAAGGTACCTACCACAAGGCGTCAATATAAACCTGTCTTAAGTAAGTCATGCGTGTAGATGTGAAATGTAGGATAACCCGAGAGCCACCAGCCTAATTAAGTCATTAACATATCACGATAGACCGCGTCCTAACCCTCCGCCTGCGTTACGGACGATGAGTTGTGATGACGCCTATAATGCAAATGAGTTACGATGTCAAAGCTAAATGTGGTGGAAAGGTAAAAGGAATTATTTTCACAAATGAGTATAGGCATGACATTATTTCACGTGAGAGAAGTTGCTTTTACGAAAATTTTAGAATTAAACCGGGCCAACCTACAGACGTAAGAGTTACAATGTTACCTAAATGGATAATTAGACGTCAACTTCGTAGATAATACAGTGGAATTACACATAATCCAGTCTCTGTGGAAGAAATTAGTGAGTTCAACGCCACTCATATTGGTAGAAAAGCTGTCATCGTCTTCATAAAGTCGTCACAGAAATGGCATATAGTTATACAATAATATTATAACATAATTAATTATTTGACGCGGTTGGTGTGTGTGTGACATAACAAAGCTTTGATTTGAACACTATTCCCCAAATGCTAGGAAATTCGGAAATGTGCTTTTTCCCCATATCCTTCACGACAGGATTATTGGAGATGCGAGAAAAATTGTTACATTGTCATAAAAGATAAAGAGAAAAAAAAACATCGACATTCGATTATGTGAATATGTATACCTATAGGTGCTTATATACTTATTATGCAAAGAGGTGTGTGGGTGTAGACACATTTTTCTGTGCGTGTACTCGATCGATATATCATTCAGGATCTCACCTCTGCGCTTTCATTTACATAAAACGATTTATCTCCAGAAAGTGTTATATTGCAGGATTGGAGCTACAATTAAATTAGTATTTAATTTATTTTTGATTCTGCAAATGGATTTTAAAAATTATACTCTAACCCTTAAACAGTAAAATACTGTAATAAAATTTTGTTATTAACGACTTTTAAAAAAATGTGGTAGAATTAACCCCTAATGCCCTTTGTAGCTACCTTATCAATTCACCACACATAATTAATTATATTAAAGCAATGTGGCAATGTAGCTATAAGTTAAAGTTATAATCCCGACATTTACAACTACATCGTGTTAAATTATTGATAATTTTAAAATTCACTAATTTTATTTGACACCGAAGCAAATAAAATGAATAAATTAATAAACTGAAAAAAATAGTTCCTTATAATAAAAGAAAAGTAGACTAGATACTAATGTATTGAATCAATTTTATACAGTACAAATGAGTCCAATTTAAAAGACACTAAATTACAACTACGTAACAAAACATTAAAAATCCAATTAAAACATTAAACAAATGTTATTAGGATTGATACTTAAAGTGTTAATGAAATACGTGAGCAAACAATTCAATTTAACTTGACCGTAAACTCGAAGGTTTCTGAAGTACGTGACATCAGATAAACGCAGGGACGGTGCGTACGGGTAATGAGATAATTTAGATGTGACGTCATTCGTCTCGACTTGCCCCTCGGCCTAAGTCGTTGGGCGTAAGTGTGTTACACAATAGATCTGATCATATTGAACATGCAAACGAGGGTTATGAAAAGGTAAAATAGTGAAGGTAAAGGGTGACCCTACACTATCTACGGATCGGTACTATACTACTGAAATGTAAGTTGGAGTACAAGTATATCGCTTTAACCCTTTAATGACCAAATAGGCATGGGTATATCTTAATAACTAAGGAGTACTAGAGCCTATGACATAAAATTTTTCTTTCTCGGTTTTTTCTGTGTCTGTTTTAGCTACTTGGCTAACGAATAGACGAGCCACCATGGTCATCGTTGCTCACTTAGCCTTAGGTGGAAAGGTAACACCTATACTCCTTCCGCCCTCGCTCCACGAATACCATAATAATGTATTGAGTATTCGTTCAATCCGCCCAACGGTAAGAATTTTAAATGCATTAAGCAAATTTTGCTTCTAAGCCAAAGCTTAGTTTAAGCGGGGAGTTGTAATTCCATACTCTCGGCGACTATAGTAGGTACTCCTTCGGCAATGCGATGATTAAACATGAGAAAATAAGGGAAGAAAGCATTACTGTCGCATTAATTATGCTGTAAGTAGGTACCTTCTGTTTATAATGGGCACATACAGTATATATTTATTTGTGTTACATAACTTACAACTAACTTTGTTAAGTTAGTAAATAAGCTAGATAAGCTGTTGCTTATCTTAATACATTAGTGTAGTTTATTTAACATTGACTTATTATAATCTGCAGCTGAACGCAATAAGTTTCATTCATTGCCTGTCTCTGTCTTCCGTGGAATTATGAATGGGTGTAATTGAAAGTTATAAATAACCTAGAAGTCCACATCAATTAACAGCAATATAACAAACGCGAGTTTGACGCCCTGACTGAATATCGCTGTGACAGGCCGCAACCTTGATGTCCATTCCGTATCGTGACATGCCTGGAGCTGTACTTCCATTAATCACACGTATATTATTCTATACTTATTATAAAACTATAGCGGGGTAAAACTGTACCTACTTTTAATATTTTTGGAAAAAAAATTAGGTGACTTTTTTATCGTTATAGACGCAAAAATATTTTTTTGCGTTTATTATCTGTCGTCAGTAAAACACTTGATTGAGATGGTACTCATCTTATATAAGTTATTCTTCGGGTATTTTTTATAGTACCTCTTAAATAATGAAGAATTATAACTAAAATACACATTTGCTGCTGAAAATCTGCTTTAAGCTGTGTCCTTTAGAGATGTTTTTATTTTATTTAAGTTACTGATGAAGAGAAATGCCTTTTTTTGCGAGTTGATAACTTTTCAACGCAGGGCCGAAATCTCTGATGCTAGGAGACTTTGTCAGCAACTTCCTGTTATACATTAGAGATAGTAAAAGAATAGAAAAAGTTTATATAAAGTCATTTCGTTATGAAGTCAAACTCTGGTCATGATAAAAAAATGCGAAGAAGTTCATAACTCTACCGACTTTAATGAAACCTTAGCATTATTTAAATTTAATAAACTCGACCTGTTTGCAAAGCTTAAACCCTCCGACATTTTATCTTCCTGACATAGGCTCGTAGTAATAAACTTGTACGTGACAACTACAACTTTATACCCTTGCCTGCAATATCTCTACATTCAACAATGTGGACCCCATTTAAACAGCTTAGTGTAAAATGTCTTTTAGTTTTGTTTTTTCTAATACGAAGATAAAGGAGTTACGTTTATTAATCTATTTCAAAAAAGGAGGAGGTTCACGATTTCCCTGTATTTTTTAAATAGCTCATAACTTTGTAATGGGTGAAATGATTTTGATATTTTTTTATATTCGAAAGCTCAGTTTGAAAGGTAGTGGCTACACGTCTGCTCCCATATAAACATGAACGAGCGAGTTATCTCCGCTTATCAATTTTGAAGTCAGTTAGTTTTTGTAAAAATTTAGTTCTATTTAATAGACCCAATTACGAATGAACTGATTTTAATAAACTACATATAGGTATTGTATTTACGCTATGTTTTCGTTAACTCAATACCTACCTATTGATTACATTTACTCGAGAAAATTTTTACGTTCGTCCTGCTAATGTGAAATAACCTTTCACTTAATCTATTTTATTTAAGCGTAAAGCAGGGTTTCAAATTACAATCAAATAAAAAGGCAAGATTTCCAGACGAAGAAATCGCGGAACATACAAAAAATATAGGCGTCGAATATAGTATAGGTGTAATATCTTCCTTTTTGTGGAGTTATTTTACAAAATCGTTAAATTAAGGCAAAAGCTAGCGATGCCGATAAGAAAACACGTAAGGTATGTAATTAGATAAATAAACAGTCTTGATGTTGAGTCTGACGGGATAATTCGCCGGACGGACACAGGCAGGAAACGGAACGCTATAAATATCCGATTATTAATGCTTCGGTCGTAAAAGCCACTTCGTCTTTTGCATAATTACTATTCATTTATCTCAAAGCTCAGCGGTTGTTTGAATCCGTAACATCGCGGGTTAGCCGGCAGCGCACCGGTTAGGTGACCGTTAGATGTCATCTATTAAATTTATAGCAGATTATAGAGTGGTTTAAACGCTTGCATTGCCGATAAGGGAGTATAAGTTCGAGACTTGCCCAAACTATTTAAATAACTAAAAAAAAATATTTAAATAACTTGCTTCGGTGAAAGAAAACATGACGAAGAAATCTGTACTCCTGAGACGTGGAGTAGGTACTTACTCTCTCTCTCTCCCTGAAAGTTTTAAAATAATATGTGTGAATTCAGCCAATCCAACCTAAGCCGTGGTGAACTATGGCCGGTACCCTGTTGTGAGAGGGAACTCTTGTCCAAAAATGGGACAGTTATGGGTTAACGCTACACACTCATATCCTCATTACATTGGGATTCTCTGTATGTTGAAGGTGGAAAGGCCAACATACAAAGACAAAAATCAAAAATAAATAAAAAGAAACATACCTAGACAGAAAACAGAAATTTAAACTGCAATTCAAACGTCAAATTTCAGCTTCACTGGGAATCAAACCCAAGAACCTCTGAACTTCAGAGTGGCATACCATTGCGCCATTCCGTTTTTAACTTCCTCGCCAAAAAGAAAAATTTAATTCCACTGGCAGCTTTAACATCAAATTATATTCAAATGTTCCCACAGCCTACAGTGTCAGTAAATTCTCAATAAAATGCGGGCTTTCAACGTGACGTCACTCACAACGAGCGCCTGGGGGACTGTAAAAGTAAATTAAGTTAAAACTATGCTAAATAAGACGGACGATATAGAATTTTGTTATGTATTCATGTTAATCAAAATTACTACCTTACTCTCAAAACCAAAATACAGAGCTTTAATATATACAAATACATATAGTAGAAATTACATACGAGACACGTTTAGAATTTGAAAAACAACTGTTATTAATCTTACTAATGTATAAGAAGTTGTTATCTTGTGAGCTTCAAAATAATAATATACCTAAGCTGAGACGGTTGTAAAAATAATATCAAAACCTCCTTTTTTCGAAGACAGTGTAAAAATTAAATAAGTTATGTATGAACAAAATTTTGGATTAAATATACGTTACTATTATGGTATAGGTATTTGTACGAATTTGTAGTATAAATATCGAACTTTTTCCAAAGAAACATTATTTCTTTGTAAAACAACATATTTTTATGCTTTCAAAGTTGTAATCAACGGCAGTATTGAACTATGTATATTCCGCCTACAAAAGAAATACTCATTGTACGTGGAAATAAAAATGGTGTCTAGTACACTGGAATATAAAAACGTGTAGCGTTGAACTAAATATTGCAATCAGCGCTCCCCGCCGGCACTGTGTTATATTCAGAAACAAATATATGTGTACGTTGGTCGAGATGAGAATCACTGTTTTAATGATTCTTCAATATAGAATTCTAGCATGGGTAAACCTTTTTTGAATCTACGGTTAAATTAAGCAATCGCGGGCGGGATTCGTAGGTAAATAGGCCACCGCTATTGGCGAAAATCGTCTGAGCGCTTCCTTGTAAAAAACTTTTGCCGAATACAAGAAAATGCCAAATAAGCTGAGCGTCCAACCGTTGCTATGTTTTCCCTTGTGTATTTACATTTGCTTCATTCGCTTAAAAATAAATTGAACATATTGAAGAGGATTGAATTGGATCAAAGTCATAGTCCAACCCAAAATTATTTAAACTTGTAGGTATTTTAATCATCATCATCATCATAACCTCCTATTAAGCACAATTCTCTTCTTTGGATGAGGAGGTTATGGCCATAGTGCTGATTGAGAAACTTCACACGCCTTTGAGTTTTTCGGACTCTCCAGGTTTCATTTTTCCTTGTGATGTTTTCCTTCACCGTTATAGCGAGTGATATTCAAGAGCTTAAAATGCACATCACTTCGAAAAGTTAATAGTGCGTGCCCTGACGTGACGGATGCGGACCAAACGACTAGAAGGCTGAATTTTTAACCATACCGCTAAGAGATTGGATAGAATTTGTCATTAAGTTGTTTTTTTTTCCTTTGTCAACAGGCGGAGGAACTGAACACGCTGGTGGGAGATGCGTTCCGAATGGCGTTCGCGTCGCAACTGCAGCCTTCCGCACCGCTCTGGGTAAAACATATAATGGTAATATGGGGATCAAGCGCACTGGACAAGTCTCACGTGATTGACGGTTTCACTTGACGAGGGACTTGACACCTATTGAAGGTGCCATCAAGTCCCGTCAAGTGCGTGTGCCTTAGTCGCATGCAGCCCTGTGCCCATGAAAGTTGTGGTCGCAAAAACAAAAATGGTTTCTAACGCAGATATGGCTTTCCTTGCTATAACTCTAGCGGTATCTATTACCTAAGGAAAAAAACAAGAAAGAGGCGATGGGGTATTTTTATTTTTTTATAGGTTTATTTTTGTCAGCATACTCCTTACTTTTAATTTTCCAAAGTACAGGATAATCCCTGTAAAGGGATATTAGCAATAGCACAAAATCGCGCTCGGTAATTATGTCAGCGCTTGTTGCCAAGGCCACGTCTCGGTAGTTTTCGTCATCCGCCATGTCCGCCATCTTCGAAGTTTCGGCGGCTAATGAAAAAAGCTTGTCAAGTCCTGTCAAGTCGCATCAAGCGTAGGTGCATCAAGCGGCGTCAATCAAAATTTCTGTCAATTCTGGTCAAGCCGTAGATCGCTTGAAGGAATGCGTCAAGTCAACGCCGTAAACGATCAATATTCGCTTCAAGCTCGTAGACTTGTCAAGCGCACTTGATCGTCTCGGGGACCCATAAGATTTTTTCATGTCCGCTGCTTAAAAACAATCAGACAAACCACCTAATGGTAAGTCTACCGTTGCTCATTGTATCGGGAACAACAACTTACCGATATGTTGCTGGACAAGCAAAAGGAAGACAAAGAAATAAATTAATGTTTAAACAATTACAATTTTTGTCAAAAGCAGTGAATATTTGCATTATCACACTGCGAGTCTGCTGAGCTGATAGTAAATTGTCACCGTATCCCATGAAACTCATCCTCCTCACCAAAGATATGGCCAGTTCGTTGTCGAGAAAAGTTGTAGAATTACCCGCTGTTTTAATGTTTTCAGTGTCAGAAATAAAAATTATGGAGGGATGTACCTACTTATTAAAATTCAGCAGTAATACTTAAGTTAGATAACGCTGTGAATTAAATATTCTTCGTTGAACAAATAAGTCTAAATATAAACATAAATTAAATCAAAAGGCAATTTAAATTCTTTGGACGATTCAAATTGTAAACCAGTAAACTTATATTTGTCAGCAGTAATTCCAATACGTCTCTTCATTCGTCATTTTTAAAATTAGCCTACAATTTGTTGTGTTCAATGCCCGCTACTCATACTTTTTCCCTTTATTTACATTTCAAATTTTCATGGTAGAGGATATTAGGCTTTAGCATATGAGTGCTAAGATTTAAAATTCTTAAATCCGTGAGCTGCACTTTAGTTTTTATCTCGCTGCGTGTTTGGACCACCTTAATCATAGTCCGGACGGCCCGCCTTCCGTTCACACATGCAACTGATGCTCTTAGGCGGCTATTACCGCCTTTATTTATATTCGGATCCAAAGTAATAACTATAGTCGGAAGTGTAATTATATGCAAAACATCGTGTTTAACCTCATTTAAGTAAGTAACTATTATGATCGAAGATTCTTCTTTATTTCGATACTCAAGAAGCTTTAAGTAATGTTATTAGAGATTTGAATGTATAATTCTAGTATCAAGTAATTTGTTGGCGTTACCCGGAATATTGTATCGAAAACGTTTTAGTGCTGTCGTAACATTGTCTTAATCTTCTTATTTATGGCCTTTAGATTTATTGTCTTGATTTGTCTCGTTCCACGATGCTATCCATTCCTCAGACTGGTTCTTGGAGCGTTTTGTACCTTAATCAATGTTTCGATCTTTCACCATATCCACTTTATCGCTTCTTGTGAGTTTATCATTAATCAATATTTATTCTGAACAATCATGGTTTTATAGAAGTCATTTGCATAACTAAAGTGAGTTTAGAATATCATTATTTAAATAAGGGTAATTAATTAAATACAACATTTTTACAATCTTTTTTCTGGGAGTTTATAACGGAAATTATTTTTGATGACTATTTGGATTCTTAGTAATGGATGTCAAAGTTGAAAAATTATTAATCTTTTATTGTTACACATCATAAATATTGATAAAGCTCTTTCACAATTTTAAACGTATTTTTAAAAAACGCATTTAAATATTTTTTGTTTCTTAACCGATTTAAATAGAAGAAACACAAAATTTTACGCTTGTTTGTTATTATCATCCCTATACAGATATCGGTCAGCAATCGTTTTTTAATCTTTAAATGCTCTAACATAAAATAATAAATGTACGAGATAGTTAATCCTTAACTTAGGCTATCTAGACAGCGATACGAGATGCACAAAAACTACAGCGTGGTAGCAAAGTAATAAATATGTGGAGCGTTCGATTTGCCTTTAAATAATCGAATGGTAAAGCTAAAGCTGTCTGCCGCGGTGGAGTGCACTCGATCGTAATCCAATCCAGCGCTTGATTCATGACTCCGGCGCCAGCCAGCGGTCTCACCGGTTTCATTTATGCCAACTGCTGCACAAACGGCTTATTTATATTTTTATGCGGTATTATCGTTATCTTAATATGTATAATTATGAGGTAACTTCGCTTGAGCCCATTATGGTCCATTACTTAGTTGCGTACTGATTGCGTCTTTTTCAATAATTGAGGATTGGAGCTTCACTACGCTGCACTAGAGTAAATTGGTAGTTAAGGGCCAAATCATTTATCGGAAGTTTGTTTGAAAGAAAGAAAGAAGGTTTGTTAGCTATGTAGATAAATGAAAAAGGTTCACGCTCAGCATAATAATGGTCGCGGAGAAACCATGGCTCTGAGTTAAGATGACTAGAGCACCAATCACCTTTTACTTGAGTGAAAGGTTAAATAATGTAAACATGACTGTTTTTTTAATAATAAACAAAATCGTAGCAGCCCTATTCCTAGATAGGAGTTTTAAATTATGTGTTTGTTTACTTCACCATTGTCTACTTGTGTGCATTGTGCTACTGTTTAGAACAGTAGGTGGCAGAGGTGGGATGGCCCTGCCTACGCTATTAATTCAAATTTCGGCTATTATCGATAAAGAAAACGTTTTACGACTGACCATCCTCGTTGTACTTATGATTTATTTTCGTTTTGAGATCAGGAAAATTCCACAACTTTAAGATTTTATGTTTCACGTCCTTAATAATTTATTGGTGAGCGAGTAAACAGATGTTCAACTTTCTTTAATGTTCGTAAAACAGATTTATTCAGGGCATTTCTTGGCCCGATCTCTCTGTTTTAACGAGCTGTAACTGCAACTAAATATTTTGTTGTGTTGTAACTGTTATGAATAGAATTTTATTTTACTTTGATTTTGATAATTCAAAATACCTTCTGTTTATTGTGTTACGTTGTTAAGAAGTTTAAATATGTGACATTGCCTTTCACCGATCGGTGAATGCGCTTCAATAATAAGAAATTCGTAAGACAGTCTCATCAAGTCATCAATATGAAAAAGCCTTCGTACAAATCGAGAAACATAAAAATCCGTTGAATGGCCAGTCGATCATTCGATTACAGGCATCTGCAGACGATAGCCCTAATAGCAGTAATGAAGCCCAGGCCTGCAATTCGCTTGCCAAAAAGGTTTTCAAATACGCCCCGTCACTCAATTCTCCGGTCGTATTGCTGAGAGATCTTCGATTTATGGATTTTGTCTGTTTGGTTTGTGATTGAATTACGAGTTTGTATAATAGATGAAGGTAATAGAAAGAAAGGCAGGTAGGACATATCTGCCTATTTAATGCACAAAAAATTGCGACAAACAATAACATGGACGCTTTTATAATAATTCACTTTAACTTTTTTTTTATTTAAATTTGTCTAAAAGCTAATAGGCTTTTCAGACAGGGAGATAGGAAACGCAGAAAATGTGTTTGGTTTCAACTAAATATTTGTAACAATGGACACTATAATATTTTACTTTGAATTTGTGTAAGAGGCTTTAAAAATAGAGAGATAGTTAACTCAGAAAACTTTTAAGTTTCAAGTAAACATTGGTGACAATTTCAATTTGTGTACATGCATATAATTAATTTAATGAAAGGATTATATATTTTAGAGCCTCATTTGAGTAGGTTTGTGCTGTGCTTCAAAGTAAGGAACCGTAATGATGCAGCTTTCGTTTAACTCAAAAAAACGATCAAAGACTGCTTAACGATCGAAACTAAAATAAAAAAATAAACTGTCTTCCGCCCTGTTGATGCCAAATGACACGTGAACCTGGCTGTAAACGACACCAAACCGCAAACACTTGCACTTAACGAAAACAACTTTTAAAACCGACCAAGGTTTTCACACTTTTTGTCCGGTTAAAAATACGTTCGCAATGCAATTACTGTTGCACAAATGTACATTGTCTTCCCCGATTGGTCCCGCCTACGATTCTCGTGATAGATATTTTTGATACAATTAATTTGATTTCCAGCCGGGTCGCATTTATTTTGTGTTGTCTAATTTTTATAGGAATAAAGTAGGTGATTGAGGAATGTCATATAATTTTGCATATGTGCGCTTATCTAATGTTCAGTTCTTATTGATATTTTATAGCCCCAAATGTATCTTTTTTCTTTATTATTTGACTGTAATTGATGGTAAGATAGTGATAAAAATATCTTTTATCGATGAACCTAGAACCTTATGTTTTTCGGAATAAAGTTGCTAATCTTCTATGTTTTAAGTTAGGTTCTCTTTAGGTCTCACATGTAAGTACTAAACATTTCAGTCCTTATTTATTTTACACAAAGGTGTGTGGTTTGCAGTTATGAGCAGTGCAGTGTGCCATTGAAGTTAGAACCTTGTTTTTATGGCAACAGGGTTGATTTTGTGTCTCAATAACCCCCAAGAGACTTTCGTACTTGACCGAAAAGTAGGGCGACGTGTGGCATGTGCCTTTGTTTTGGGGTTTTTGAATACGTTTTTACTTTATTTGGATACAGTTTTTTCATTCCAAATGAGAATATTTATTAGCAACGTTCTGTCATTTAGAACTAAGCTTTTATTGTGTAGAACTTTTTTTGATAAAATACCTAAATAAACACTGAAAGCAAAGCAAAATTAAGGAATTAAAAATTTTACGTAACGTCCAAATAAAGTAAAAGCAATCTCTTTAGCCAGTTCTTATATATGTTACTTTATGTATGATGTCGGTACAGTTATTAAAAGAAAGTACTTTTTGGGATGATTAAATATTACATAGTAATAAATTCGACAGAACTGAGATTTCTTTATGCTTTAACAAATACCTTTATCAATCTAATATACCTCTTTGTGATTTCAAAAGGGTGAGAATGCTTTTGACTGGGTCTTTGTGGGTAAGTAGCATATATGGAAGAAGTGGAAGTTACCACTGTTGATGATAATTGGAGTGTCTGGGTTGAAACTCTACTTACCCATAGTAGCAGCAATGTGAGTACGTTAAGCCTTAAGTCATATTTAGAAGTAGTAAATTGGATTTTAGTTTCTTTGACATCAATCAGGTGGCATGCAAGCTATAGTGCTATATTGCCACATCACATAATTATATTTTCATAACAAATAGGTACCTACATATTGACAAAAAAAAACATAGATTGCCGTGTACCGTGTACATAATAATGAAGTCAAATGAAATATGATAAACTCTTGAGGAAAAAATAAGTCTACAATTTCGTATTCTTCTACTCTACCAGCAATGTATCTTACAACAAGCATGTCATTAATGACACAGATATGTAGTTCTCGTAAATTATTTACTTGGCAAAAAATGCCTATATCGAATACAACTTAACATATTTCGAAGCATTTTGATGCTTTCATCATTATTCAACCCGTAAGTATAACTTGACACATGACATCGTTGTGGTGGAGATTGAACAGAGTCAAGAAGCTTGGTTCAGGTCAGGTCAGATTATATAAAACCTTTTCATATTTTGTACAGAAAATTGTATAGAGTTCACCCGGCAGTACCATCGCCCGCCACAGTACCAGTTAAATATACAATAAAGTTGAAGTTTTCAGAGAAACAATTGTGTTCTGGTTCGATAGGTGTAGGTCCGATTATCTACAATTTATTTAAGGCGACCTTAGTCCACAAGAGTCTTAGTCCGCAAGAGTAGCCACATTTCTGTGACTGAATTATCATACTTTCATAATTCAATACTCTTAACAATAACAAATTACAAAGTAAGCTATTACTAACTACTACCTATAGTCCATGTCCAGCTTCATTCCTGGGCATTACAAAATTGACCAACTTATATTCATAGTAACACCGTTTGCTTCCTGAAATTAACTATATGAGTTCTAATCTGAGTCTGTTCTGGGTAGGTTACAGCTGTTGCCATGGACGAAAGAGGTGAGTGCTGTGTTTTCGTTTGAGATTTTAAATTCTTTTTCGCGGTAGTTGGGATTATCTCTTTATTTTGAATGTACCTATATTTTGGGATTTGATAGAAAAATTAGGTAGTTAAGATCTTTAACTATTCAGTATTAGTATTGCTCCAAATTTATCTGTATGTAAAAACTTTTAGTGGAAACTGTAAAGCTATATGTTTTTTATATTTGAAGTGCGAAGCTTGTTATAATTAATGCTGTTTGTTTCCCAAATAAATAAAAAAAAATAAAAATAAAAAAAAATAGCTTATTGACAAGTATAATGCATCATTAAAATAAAATTTAGAAACTTTTACGTACGTGTTAGGAATTTGATAAAATATCAAACAGTTTTTATGCTAACAAGATATAAAATCTCGCGCTTACTAACCAACGTGTTAATCATGATTGATTCCTAAATGTAGCTACATAGAGGCGTGTTCAAGGTATCAAAAACTGTATCGTATACAAACCCTCCCCAAAATAACGAAACGTTCCTCAGTAAAACTCGTAAATTATAAACGGTGCACGCCTCAAACAATTAAGGGGTAAAGAAACATATTTCATTGGAGCCGAAATAAATTTGCGTGTCTGTTAAAGGTCGCTGCGTGAAAATATACAGTAGAATATTTAGTGCCTGCGATGACGATCGTATCGTTCCGACACGACATTTCATGTGAACACCGATTAATAACAAGAACACGAAAAATAAACGACAAAATATTTTCAAAGAAATATGGAATAGAGAGCTAAAGAAGAAAGGTCCTAAACGTGATATGCATTGTAGGAGAAAAAATGTAGGTATTGTCATAAATATTGGCCATAAGGTACAATAGAAAACGAAAATCAAAAGCTTGAGTATATCTGGGTATGGCAACTACGAAAGTCATGAATAGAAATACTATGATAAATCTAGGTAAGCGATAACTTTCCAAAACTACGTCATACTTCTTTCAAGTACAGTACAAGTTAAGATTGTTTCATATAAAAAACTATTACAATTTTGTAGGAAGGCATCAAAAAAATAAACAAATCTGTATTCAAGTAACGAGCGTAAAATGTAAAACGCAAAAAGTAAAAATTCACGCGGTGAATATGAATATGGTCAAGCTAAGAATAAGTGTCATACTTTTTTGACAAAAGCTTTGTATTTTGTAATAACTGTTTCTAGAATCGTATTATAAACTTTTTCGCAGACAATTTCTCTGTAACAAATGGACATTTGATAAAGAAATATGAGAATTTTTGTGTCCCTCTTTCAGTAAACAATGTCACCTCCTATGTAAACTTAACCTCATTTACAATGATTTAGTTAACCTTAAATTCTTAAGCACAAATAAAACGCTCAAAAACACGTCATGGGTCTCTCTTTTTAACACGCTTTTATTAACTTCACCTGTATGTTTGTATGTATGTTTGTATGTAACATTTCTGTTAATATCTTCCGTGCCCCTCAGGCGTTTTGCTTCAAATTCATAACGCACCTATAAACAGTTGATCCCTAATTTTCTAGACCCTTTCCACGCAAATCTATCGCGGATTTTCCTAAAAATAGGCGTTTTTCCTAACTTCTTTAATTTCCACCTTCCCTAGCCTATAACTTCTAAGTTTATCATCCGATTTCTTCCAAACCGACTTCGTTGTGCTTGTACAACTGCCCTGCGTCGATCCCACCGCTTTTCAAGCCAATCCGACGAAAAAAGTGAAAACCGAGTCATAGTGGTAGATCTCGTACAAGTTAATTTTATTTGTAACCGACTTCTTTGGGCGCGATTTTGACCCACTTTAAACGGCCAGATTTCGTTCAAACTTTGTAGATTTATCGAGTTCCGATGACATTACACTATTTTGATAAAATTATTCCAATTTTCAATATGCAAAATAAGAATTTAATTTTTTTTACTCTCACACTAATGCCATCTACCCATTTGCTACTGCCATCTACCCATATTTACGGGCAACTAGCTATAACTCCGCATTCAGATTGACTGCGTACATTACGTTTTACTAGATGGCGTTGTTCTTCTGTTTATTTGAATTCTAATTTATTACGGGAGTAATAGTCGATAGATCGATAGAGACCAAATAATAGTTTAAAATTATAAAAACAAGCTATTATAAATAAACAAAACTAAAAAGGAGAAAATAAATTATAGTTTAAAAAAACTAAAAAACACGCTTTTTATAGTTAACTGAACTAAAAAAATTGAAAATAAGTTTAAATAAATTTAAATTAAGAATAGTGTTAAAAATTTCAATAAATATGAATTAATAATAGTGTAAATAAAGAAAATATTTTATTTAAAAAAAAGCGTGGGGTGCATGGTGTCATTTTGATAATATCTTAAAAAGCACCCCACGCTTTTTTTTAATAAAATATTTTCTTTATTTACACTATTTTTTGAAATTTTTAACACTATTCTTAATTTAAATTTATTTAAACTTATTTTCAATTTTTTTAGTTCAGTTAACTATAAAAAGCGTGTTTTTTAGTTTTTTTAAACTATAATTTTTAACTGAAAAACACCAGTGTGCAATTCACCTCGCTGGCTTAAAAACAGTGATTACGATTACGATTAGCCTTCCAAATCACCGAAGCGTTCAAGAAATTTTACCACTCGGGGTCACCCATTCAACTACTGACCTACAGTTGCTTAACCCGGTCGGTTACTTAGAATTAATAGGCAAACTATCAGAGTTCTTCCGCGTGAAGCTGTGACGGTCGCTAGGGCTAACGGAAACTATCCATTCGAAAAAAAAGCTATCAGCCTATGAGCGCAGCCTGCACAGACGTATTTTAAGGTTTGCATGTAAATTCATTCAATTAATAAATAAATACCTAATGCATAATATCATAATGTACCACGTCCGTAGATCCGAAATATGCAGTCATCGTGGTCGCATAGACTGAAGGGTCCCTGTAAAGGTCGACAAGCGTGCCTTAGGGTCTTAAAGGCCTGTCGTGCTTTCCGGCACTGAGGGTTGAACAAAAGAACTATTCGGTGAAGGCGATAAACGCGCCCGCCATTCGGTACGATGGACGTCCTCGGCAAATCTGAGGGGTCAAGTTATAAGCTATTAGAATTAGTAACGATTTAGTTGTCTAGCTGTTATATGTAAAAAAAAATGTTATAGGCTAATTTTATGGACCAATTTTGTGGCCAAAGAAATTGTTAAATTTTATTTTGTCATGCTCCGGTAAACTGAAAAAAAATGATTCATATACAAATACTAGTAGCAAAATATAGCAAAGAAAAGTAGTTCCAAGCTTTAATTTTGTATCAATTATCATTAGGATGCAAAACTAAATGATATCATGAGTTAATAAACATAATAGTCATAAAAACTTAAAATTCATCGCATTTTCCTAGTAGTTATTGGTTGTTACATTCGTATGTAGCTATAACCTCAATATTTCATATTTCATTTAATAGCTTTCACTACTATTGCAGTTGCACTTTATAGGTCAAGTAACACATTAAGAGAAGCGATATTAAGATGTTGAATACAATGAACAGACAGTAATAAAGATGTTGATGATATACGCCTACACTTTCACTTACCTAATATTTGTCACTGGAAAGGTTACGCCTAATCGATCTAAAAGCAATTTCAAACTTGCGTACGCAGTACCAACCATTGTAATACACTTACGGATAAATAAATGGCCGCTGCCATTTATTCTGATACATTTGCTGGATATCACTCACTAATCAAAATTCCAACTTCTTATGCGGATAACAAGGTATACTTGTAATTGGTAATAATGTTTTTTTCTAGGTATGCCATTGATTCGCAATTAATTACCCTTTGGATTCCAGCGAAGTGAACGTACTATGGCATTCGTGACATGAATTCATGTCGTTGGAGTTTAATGAAAACATAATATGGTATAGAAGTAATGAAAACATTTAATTGGAGAAATAATAAGGTATTCCAACTGACTGAATAAAATTAAAGCTTTTAATTTCTTGCTATCACACCTACTGCATCAGTGGATTTGTTTTGCTCAGTTAAAATTCCACATTGCTGCATTTGATTAAGCAATGTACCTTTTTGTGCTTTAATATTATAGTGTCTTATATCCTGAACGCAAAAACTTGCACGCTTTATAATGACCTATGTTATATCAATATCCATTACTACTTCCATTCTAATAATATAAATGCGAAAGTCAGTTTAGGTTTAGGTTTAAAGACATTTGTTCTCATAAAGACTTAGGTAAATTAATCACTTATATGAGAACATTAAAAAGAACAACAGAATTTTAATTCGTTATGTTCGGTCACTATAAGTATTAGAACTCCATTAACAAATTGTTGGTGGATGTTCGAAATAGTACATTACGATACGGTGCGTAAAGTTGCCCATTTTTGAACGGCGTGAAGTTAGCGCACGAGCGAAGCGAGTGCGATATACGCCGTTCAAAAATGCAACTTTACGAACGAGTATCGTATATTATTTTATAGCACGAGTGACATAAACCCGCTTTATTGTAGTTATAATAAATAAAAGTTATAATTTGATGCTTTAATTTCATAAATATTTTTGAGTTGCGATGATGATAACACATGTAATTTTATTGTGCGAAAGAGAATTACAAAGTGTTCGAAACATGAAGAGACAGATAAAAAAATAACGACAAAGCCTCCTGAAAGGAATTATTACGAAGTTGTTAATGTTTATATTCAAGTTTTGTACAACATAAAACTGTATTTAGGAGAATCTCTAACCTATGTAAATTCTTGCATAACCCGTATTAAGCACTAGTTATACTGAACCAACAATTTGAGAAGATAAGATATCTAATTATGAAATATTTTTTCGCTGATTTCACCAAACAGTGTCCTTTATCCTTTATGTGTACTTACCCATACTATGTTAAGTAAGTAGGTTATTTGTTTACTCAATAATATTTCCCATTAAAATATGATAAAGTAACAGTTTTCACCAACAATTTCACACATAGGTTCCTACCTACAATACACAAAACATACTTCAACTGAATTATTTTAAAAAGCAGTAAAGATAAATATGACTAAAGCAGAGTATAGATAATTATAAGTGCAGGCTTACATGGTGGTGCTGCGTCACTCAATGTCATAAAGTACCCTCATGTTATATATATTTTTTAATTTCTACCTTCGCGTTTGCGTCACTCAATGTCATAAAGTACCCTCATGTTATATATTTTTTAATTTCTACCTTCGCAATTTTCAATAATTTATTTTTGAACGGCGTGAAGTTGGCGTCATTTGCCATGTAAAAATGAACTACTTACGCCACTGAAAACTGTGACTTAAATGCGGGTTTAAGTCACGCTGTGCTATAAAGGATATTGGAAGAGTATATTTATGACTTTATTTTGAGCTACTTGTAGGTTAGCTTGTCTAGTTTAGGTAGCACTTCCCCAAAGTTCAATAAGTACCTTATTGAACTTTGGTACATAATGATAAGGTACAGATATAGTTAACCTTGGGAAAGACCATAGGATATTTTTTATCCCTGAATCCCCTAAATAGGAGAGGAATACAAAAATTTCGTAGTGTCGCTAGTCTCAACTTTAATATTGTCTTTGATTTTAATTAAAATAAAGTAGGTAGATGGCGTCAGTTAACTAATCAATCTTTTCTCACAATCGCGCGCATTTTCGGCGCATTCTCTACAAGTATTTTGATGTTTTTTGTTTCTTACGCTGGCGAAGCCACGCACAAGAGTAGTGACTACCTGCATGTTTTTTTTAGGGCGCAGCTTCATACAAATTTCAGTGATGTCTTTTGACTGTAAATCGCTTGAACTTAAAACTTGGACCGCACAGAGGCTCAACGCCGCACCCGGGGGCGCCCGGCGCCCGAAGCACTTCGCAATCTGAACGTTTAGTGTAATGGATTTCTGCGATGACCCCAACTTTTATTTTTGTTTTTATGATCCTAGCTTGTCTTGGCGCGTTGATATTCTCGAAATCTATGTTTCTCCCACCGTAAAAATAATATTTGTCTTTGACGACTTGTATGGAACAATTGTTACCACGCTGGACTGACAATCTTAGGGTCCTCGGTTTGATTCCCAACTAAGCGAGAACACGTCAGATGTCGCTACAATTTTTATGGGACCAATCAACAAGCCAACCAGTGCAAATTTATGAAGTTATGAACATACAGAGTACAGAATTGGGAACCTGCTCCACTCTTGAATCAGGTTAAAAAAGTGAATATTCTTATTTAACTAATACTTAACTCCATAACATAGACATCATGACCCGCGTTTGCGAAATATGGACTGCAAATTACAGAGCCAAAAAGAAAAGAATATTACCACCATTATTACTAACAAATTCCCTTTGCTCGTTTGCTACTCATATTTAATTTTGACTGACTCTACAAAGCTTTCAAAGTCAAAGTCAAAGTGGAACATATTTAACAACCATAAGTTACATAAAGGGGAAAATTATATTTCAGATCGCTAATATCATTTAATTTTCTTGCTCGAGTTCACAACTAATACATACATTTATGTGACAGACAAACGTTCATTCGAATATCTGGGTCGCTGTGATGTTGTACTTGTAACTAGATATATATTATTTATGTTTTTTTTTCATGAAAGCAAAAGTATATTTTTACATGAGCCGTTATACTTATCGATATGGATTACACTAAATAAATTAGTCGTGGATGCCATGAACAACACACAAGACACGGAAACTACCCAGACCGAGAACGGAAATTTAGATTCATTTAGATCCATCATTAAAATTTCTGCCTCGCTGGGAATCGAATCCAGGACCCTTGGAATAGCGATCCGGCGTGTTAACCATTGCGCCATTCAGATCGGTTTTTCGGCAAATGTACTGAATCTATTTATAATATGATGACTGTTCAATCTTAACTTACCTATTCATGTGATCAGTGTTTTTTCTCAGGTCATGGATGTCAGTGATATCTTATTTTTACTATCACAGAAAATCCTTTGGCTAGGGTGTGTGTAAGCGTGCCTTATTTTAATTATATGAAGATAATAATTTGTAGTTTATACTTTGCTGTGTATGTTCCTTCTGTACCCTCTGTACCTCGAGATGACTCTTCTGTCAGTCGACCAGTTACATAAAAAGAAACAATTCCATTATCTAAAAAATCTCTCATTCATTCTCTGGAATCATTTACTGAAATGAATCGCAGAGCTCGTTCGCCCCTGATGGAATACGTGCTGCGACCGTTGCGATGGATCCGTTTTGTCCGCTTCCAATAATTGTATTGGTCCGAACCTCTGCCTTTTTGAAAATGTCGCTGGCAACCGATTCAAATAACTTAAATAAGAATAAAACAGTATCTAACTGATTTTGAAGTAACAAAATTGTTAAGCCAAGAATAGAATAGAACATGGAATTGTGTTAATTATAAATATTATAATAGATATACGATTTTACAATTTAAAATCCACAACTTACACACACTGGTTAATTTGACAAGCTTAATGAAATGGCGAACATACAAGATACCTTGTTACAGTTCGACATAACGTGACCTAGACATTGAGATATTATGTACTACATAGTAACTCAATGGACCTAGAAGAGATTTCATTACATTTCTAAGTTAAAATACAAAGTAAATAGATACTAAAAAGTACAGAAGAATGTTGTTTTTCAGAACTCTTTTTATGATTGGTATGATTTTGCGTCATGTTACGTTTTTGTAAAGCAATCCTAAAATGAAAAATTCCCAAGACTTTTAAATTTTTAAACCTTACTTTTCAATAAAAACTTGTATCTCATAATATGACTAATATAGCATACGACTAATTACAATTTGTATTCGACGACAACTGTAACACTTGTCGTGACGTCCTGCAATCGTACAGTAAATAATGAAAAGAACAATACTTTGTTCTAGTGAAATGGAAACATTGCGTGTCAGTGGTAATAATCGTGTGTGTTGATAGAATCTGTGTAAAAGCCACTGTTATGTGTGACTCATGCGTCATTTAACTACTTATTACTGTGTGTCTTAAAGCAACATCTGTTGTTAGAAATAAGTTATTATTATTAAAAATTGCAGTCTTAATTGGAGCCACTGATGCTTACTTTTTTCGTGACTTAGCTCCTGTAACAATGTAATTTGATGATAGGTCGGATTGACTCCAGACAAGGGAACTCCTTAACTAGGTATCAACAGAATAGGGAACTTTTTTTATGGACCTATTTTAAGGTCGCAAATGAGCATGCCGCACCAACCTTTCGCTGCCGCCCATGACAACTGCTACCGACATAGAACAAGACTCAATTTAGGGACTGGGATACTTGGTCCAGTAATACCTATATTCAAAAACCATCGTAGATGGTTCGCACATGAATTTCATTATTGTAACATAAATTTGTAAGATTAATTTTAATTAATTACTTTCCGAACTGGTTGAAATATTCCTTGGATCCTTGTGCTTTTGACACTTTTGTTTTACTGTGAATTGTAAAATATTTTGGTTTATGAATTACTCTTTCAATAAAGGCTTTTAAAATGCAATTTACGACCAATTTTATAAGGTTCAGTTTGTTTCGACCGTTGAAAACTTTACAATTTCTGAATAAGATACAGAAGGTGTATTAACTAGGGGCGCCCTGTTATCTTAATTAACAAGGGTGATTCAGACAGAAAGGTTTTAATTACTTATTTTAAAAAGGTCTAAAGGGTAAAAGGTGTAAGAATAAAGAAGTATAATGATGAAAAGGTGGAAAATTTGGAAAGATTTCAAATAATTTTGTACTTATTCACTAGTCATTCTTTGTACAATGTGATTTATAAAAGAGTTTTTGGAATTCTAATATAATTGTTTAGTGTCTACTAATATGATACCTAATTGCGAAACTCTGTCTGTCTATCTTTTCACGTTCGCTGTACCTACTGAGTTAGATGAAAATTTATATGAATAAAGTTTGGAACTCAAAATAGGATATTGGATGGTTTTTATCCCAGAAATAACTACATAATTATGTTGCCTTAATATAACTGGTGTTAAGTTGTTATCAAAGCAAAGCTGCGGGAATATACTCAATATAGAGTAATTTAGTCTTTATTGTATACGATGATACACAAATGGAAAACATTAACACGTTCTAAAGTTTCTCTCAATAACTTTTAATAGGACATTCTTTAACAAGTTAATTTATATCGTCATCACTCAAGCTTAAGATTCAAAATCCATTGAATTTCTACAACATTGTGTAACCTTATGAGTAAATCGAATTCGTCACAGCAATTGTTTTTATTTCCGAAATCAGTGAACTTTATTATCTGGAACGTAAGGTTGAAATCGTTGTTGGGTAACCGTGGAAGGTATTATGAGTGAATCGATTCTGTCACTATAATTGTTGAGAGATACGACGGTTCACATTCCACCCGAGGAATGTTTCGTGGACTGATTTATTGGGCGCTTAGCCCAGAAACGGGATTTCGACTGTCTGTTTGAAGAAAAGGATTAAAAGGAATGTGACTTTAACAAACATTAAATCGTACAATAAATAAACGTGACATTTTCGAATAACAACAGCGGTAGGTAACTGATTGGATAATTTCTTACACAAAAGATGTTTGAAAAGCAGAACGATCGAGTTAAGACACCAGAGATTTTGGATTAAATCAGTTATCCGGTTGCTTTTTTTTCTGAAACGTGTACCTAGTAGATAATTTCAGAATCTGGAAAGAACAGGATTTTTTAAATACCAGAAATAAGTTAACTGAATTATTTTAACGGTATTTTATTCTTTTTCGACTCTAACGCAGACCAAGCGACAAACAAGGTCTAGGTCTAGGGTAATATATTTATTAGTACTGCTTACAGATGAAGAAGACACTCGTTGTAGTATAATTCTTTTCTTATGTAGGTAGTTACGTGAAGATCTATTCTATAAGCAGTGATAGCCGATTTATTTTTAGAAAAGCACTGATTAAAAAATAGTTATTCCATAAGAAACCGTTTTATTTCAGAGTAAAGAGCTAAGCGGTGGATCGTGCACTCGTGCCCCGGATACTCTGCCTGGTCTTTCGCACCACTACCCTCACTGTTTGGACAGGTATGTCATAACTTTGTGTTTATTTTTGTTTATTTAAAAACTTTATTGCAACGACCTAGTGCTATGTCTGCCCCTTTTAAGCCTAGTTAATCAGTTCTATTAATTGCAATACGGTGCCAGCTGTTAGGTGAGGTATGTCAGATGTTCAAATATAAGAGCTATACAGATTAGATGTTAATCTACTTTGCAACAATCCGCGAGTGAACAAAGTGACCGACCGTCGTAGAGTCTACTTACCCTGATGATGCCCTGTTTTGGGGCGAAACACGTGTTGGTGGTGGTATGTATGTTGGTGTATACATTCTTTGTTCGTTGCATGTTCCTATGTGGGAGGGAGGGAGGTGCTACTTGCATGAAAGTATACACCATCATACATACTAGTTTGCTCGCGGATTGTTGCAAAGTAGATTAAACTTTAATCTGTAATAATGGAGTTCCGCAAAGTAACGCCTGAATCAATTAACTATAAGAGCTATAGTTTATATTTCTAATTATAATGACACTTCTGTAAGGGCGGGTAACCTCCAAGTAAACTCCAGTTATAATCACAGTCGTTTATTTCGTTATTTTACACGCACACACTTATTCTTACAATTACACTCTATTACAATTACACTCCTGAGCTCCTGAGTAGTCCGTACACTTCGACCGTTAAAAACTGTAATGTCCGACCGTTAGCCAAAGATCCGTCCACGCCATCCAAAAGTTAACAATAGGTGGCGCTGGCGTTTCCGTTGTTTCAATAGGTAATGCCGCTATTTTATTTTGAGAGTTAAAACTATTAAAAATAATTAAAAATCCTTATTTTAGATTTTTAGAAATAGTTCATTGACTGTAAATAAACTATTAGACTGGATATTAGATATAGCGGCACTTCCTGTTGAATTATTTAACAAATGTCAACTACAGTACTTTAATATCTTGAAAAGTCAGTAAAATATATTAAATTATTTAAATCAAGTACAAGAATTTACACATAAATACGCGAAACCTTACACTCGACCATCCTGATCACGTGTATGACCCCATACACGACCCAATTGGAAACCTTACACTCGGCCAAATTAGTAATTCTTGTAAGAAATTGATGTAATATTAACAATAACGTGAAATTATTGTGTTAAACTAAAATTTTACTATAGGGAAAATTAACGACAACTTAAACCTTACCTAAATAAAATACAAATAAAGATTTACTTATTTATCAAAACATAATTAATCTATTTAATACAGTTTATTCCGTTTTGTGAATAATTGATTACAAGATCTTTATGTATTATAATATGACAACCCTTTTATTATTATTATCTATTAATTAATAAATTATCAATTGTGAGTCAAGTAGCGAGTCTTTGAGTCTCACGCTTGATAACCCATTTTACATTATGTTTCAACCCTTAATGGTCAAGTAGCGAGCCCATTTAATCTCACTCTTGATAACCCATTTAAAATGATTCAACCCTTAGTGGTCAAGTAGCGAGCCCATTTAATCTCACTCTTGATAACCCATTTAAAATGATTCAACCCTTAGTGGTCAAGTAGCGAGCCCATTTAATCTCACTCTTGATAACCCATTTAAAATGTTTCAACCCTTAGTGGTCAAGTAGCGAGCCCATTTAATCTCACTCTTGATAACCCTTTTCATAGTCTAATGTAGTCAGGTGACGAACTCACTTGTCGCCCCTGACCTGAAACAATTAAAAATGCCTTAATTATCTTTAAAATATCATCCATTATCATCATCCATTAACGTTTAAGGAGAATTCTCTGAACCTGACAGGCTGTTACCTTCATCCACTGCCTCCGAATCATTATCATTTTCCAGATCCAAGGATGCTATGTGTATCCAAGGTCGCATACGATCTGCAGCCACCGTCGTTTTGCGCCTATTTTTAGTTCCCTCAAACCCAGGTATAGGTGCAACTTTATACCTATCATTTCCTAAAATATTTATGACCTTAAATGGACCTTCATAATTTGGGAGCAGTTTCGTGCTTTTCCCGTCATTTTGGAAGGCTACTTTTGCAATTTTCACTAGATCTCCCTTATGGTAAATATGTGCAGACTTCCTCCCTCTGTCATAATACTCCTTCTGTCTTTGTTGTTCTCTGTCAATCCTATCCTTCACCTCGCTACGTATTGACGGTAGATCGCATGGTTCCCGAATTAAATCTGTTATCTCATTTAACATTGGGTTACTCTCGCTGTTCATTGTTGTGCCAAACATAACCTCGGCGGGTGTCCTGCCTAATGTCTTTTGAACTGTATTATTAAGCCCCCATTGAATTCTACCAATGTTAATGTCCCAGTCCTTCTCGTCATTGTTTAGATTCTGTGCTGTTAGCGAGTCCAAAATGGTTCTATTGTAACGCTCTACCTGCCCGTTTGACCTTGGGCTCGCTACAGCATTTAAGATATGTTTTACTCCTCTGTCCAAACAAAATCTTTTAAACGCATGCGAAGTGAAACAGCTACCTCTATCGCTAATAAGTCTATCCGGAGTCCTAAATGTGTCAAAAATATCCTCTAAAACTTTAATCACGCTCATAGTTTTTGTATTTTTGACTGCTTTTATGAATACAAATTTGGTAAAAGAATCAACAGTAACCAGAAGATGAGTATGACCCCGCTTTGATTTGACAAATGGCCCGAGGTGGTCGGTGTGCAAAGTGTGAAATGGTATTTCAACCTTGTTAATAGGGTGTAACAACCCCTCACGTGTGGCTGCGGAACGCTTAGCATACGCACACTCAATACAAGAATTAACATATTTTCTGATAAACCGCGACATCTTCGAAAACCAATAGTACTTTTTAATGCGCTCTACTGTTTTCTCATAACCTATATGCCCTATATCGTCGTGATTTAACTTGCACACCTGCCACCTCGCCCCTTTGGGTACCACCCACCTAAGATTGGATCTGTCGCCATCTAAGTATCTAAATAATTTATTGTCTTTAATTAGATAATTTTCTTTGATATAATCAAGACCTTTTGAATCTAACTTAGAATTAAGAATATCCCGAATCCTTCCTAGTTCTGTATCTCCTAATTGAAGAGTAAGGAGCCAGTCCTCATCGCTGATAGCCAGTACGGAAGGGAATTGTACAACGCTCTGTACTGGGGTGTCCACTACCGGGTTTCTCGATAGAGCATCCGCATGTGCCATCTTGGTACCGGCCCTATATTCTACTTCGCAATCAAATTCTTGAATTGCAAGCCACCATCGCGCAATACGGGGTATGAGATCGCGTTTTTGAAACGTAGAGCGAAGTGCACTACAGTCGGTAATGATTTTGAAACTCTTTCCTAAAAGGAAGACTCGAAACTTTTTTAAAGCACATATTACGGCCAGGGTCTCAAGCTCGTATGAGTGAAAGTTCTTTTCCTCCGGAGAAGTTTGCCGACTGTAGTAGGCTACTGGTCTAAAAGATTGAGAATCTTCAGAACGTTGCATTAAAATGGCACCGAGACCTACTCTACTGGCGTCTGTGTGGAGCTCGGTCTCCGCGGAATAATTATATATTGAAAGGACTGGTCTATCAACCAGTATAGCCTTTAAAGCCTCAAAAGCCCGTTGCTGTTCATGTGACCATTCGAACTTTACGTCCTTCTTTAGTAATTTCGTTAGAGGTGAAGCTAATTCAGCGAAACCCTTAATGAATTTCCTAAAGTAGCTAACTAGCCCTAGGAATTGGCGAACAGTGTGAACGTTGCTGGGCTGGGGAAAATCTGAAACACACCTTATCTTTTCCTCACCTGGACGCATACCCGAGCAACTAATTTCATATCCCAGATAGTTAATTCGATCCTGCAAGAAACTACATTTCGCGAGGTTTAACTTAAGGTTAGCATTATTCAGGAGTTGCAGTATTTCCTCTAGTCGCGTCATTACCTCGTCTAGATCCTTGCCATAAACCAATAAGTCATCTATATAAACAGTAGCTTTATCGAAACGTGTTGGGCCCAAAACGTGATTCATCATACGCTGGAACACAGCAGGCGCATTTGCCAAACCAAACGGTACACGGTTGAACTCATACTGACCATCTGGTGTGACGAATGCTGTTCGATGTTTGTGATGTTCCGCAATTGGAACTTGGTAGTAACCTGACATTAAGTCCAAAGTGACAAACCACGCCTGACCAGATAATCGCGATATCTCATCCTCAATTATGGGCATTGGGTATCGTTCCTTGACGGTGATAGAGTTCAACATTCTGTAATCTATGCACATACGTACATTCCCGTCCTTCTTTCTAACTAAAATAATGGGACTGGCGTAGTTAGAAACGGACTCCCTGATTATCCCGGCCTCTATCTCTATTATCACGCTCATGGTGTGAGAGCCTATATGGTCTGTATACTACCGGTCGGTCACTATTCAATTCAATCGTCATTTCCGTTACATTTGTGCACCCTAGCTCTGACAAGTTGAAAGCGAAACAATGTTCGTAACGACGCAGCAACTCAAAAAGTTTTGTTTTATATTCCTCAGGGGCAGACTCACCGAAATGTATTTGGCATTCCTCGATCTGATTTACATTATGAACACTATCAATAGAGTTATCGAGATTATGCAAAAAGGGCGGAATTCTATCAACTACTTCAACCCGTTCTGCACGCGAGAATATAGAGTTTTCGTACAACGAGCATGGTGTAGTGCAAGGCGCGACTGTAACGTTAAGGAACCCTTCCTTAACATGGTGAATACCGCCAAGGATAACATACTGGTCGCCAGGTTTACCCACAATTTTCGTGTGTATTAATATATATCCGTTGAATGTCAATTCCGTAGCAGCTCTAACGCACGCTGTTCCATATAACGTACTATGCCTTAACATTCTAACTCGTATTGAACGACTCTCGTCATTGCTTGCGCAGTGAGTGGGAATTTCTGTGCCTACATCTAAGAATTGTAATTTAATCGCGTCCTTAATTACAACAATGTGCGGTTGCTCCGAAAACGTTTGTCCGATTAAAACTGGTTTGTCAAGTAATCGATCTTCCACGACCTTGCATACAACAACGGCAGTCACACCATCAATCGTTATCTTAAGTAAAACGGAACCTAAGGATTGCACTAATCCATTCCCAAACCCTTTCATTACAGAAGGTACACCGTCATGGTCGACACCCAATCTCGCGACGCTAGAGTCTGATATCAGAGTAACTTCACTCCCAAAATCCACAAAAGCCTCCAAAGATACGTCATTAATCACGATATTTTTAATGTATTTAGAGTTAGGGCTGGAACTTGTTATGCACATAGTTTTTGGAATATTATTTACCTTTGCCGACACGTTCTCGTTTTTTATGCGGCAGTTCTCCACTACGTGACCTACCCTGTGACAGTGTTCGCACCTAGCTAAGGGTTTAGTGCATTTCCGATAGGCGTGACCTCGCTCTTTGCAATTATAACAAAATAGTGAAGAGTTTACATTCTGCTTATTTGTTGTTCTACTATGCTGTTCTTGCTCGTTATTATTTTCAGCGTATCTTGTCCTACCTGGTGTAGGATAGGAATACTCGCGGTTGCTTAACAAAAATTGCAAGAGTTGGTCAGGTTCAGAGCATTGCAACGCTAAAGCACTGGATTTTGTAGTTTTGTCTGTTAGTCCATGGATGATACAGTCGACAGCGCGTTTACCGGATATATCGCATTGATTTAATAAGGCAAGCTTTTCGTAGAAATAATTATCAATTGGTTCGTTAGGCCTACTCTTGCGTCTTAGCATATCTTCCAAGGACTGGCCATAATTTTGTTCGCAGGGGAAGGCTTTTAGTAATTTATCTTGCCACTCAGGCCACGTGAACAGAATCGTGTTGAGACTTTGATACCAAATTTTGGCCAGTCCCTGTAGTTTCTGCATAGAGAAATGTATAATAGTTCTCTCGTCCCAGCCGTACACAGAGGCACACTCGTTCACCTTTTTGAGCCAAGCGTCCATTCGTTGGTTTTTGACTGAAGGGTCAAATTCGGGCAAAATATTTTTATAATCTAACCTATGACTCGACTGTGCACTTGGTTCGGATGGCTGTGACGCTATATTATTTTTAAACGACTGTATAATCTTAAAAACGTCTTTAGATGAAAAAGTAGGGCTACGTGACCTTGAGCGACGTCCTGTAGGAGCGTCGCGCTCCGCTTGATCCCGGTCACCACGCGGCTGCATCCGCGACGAGCTCCTGCAGGCGTCACGTTGCTCGACGTCAGCGTGTGGACCGCAACGCTCGCTGTCAGGGCGCCGCGATCGCTGTTCACTGCGCCTCTTCCGGTCCTCGCCTCGCTCCTTGCGAAGCGCGTGCTCCATGTCACGCAGGCGTTCCCGCTCGCGTTGCAGTTGTTGCTCCCGTTCTCGCAGGCTCCGACTGCGACTGCGGCTGCGGCTGCGGCTGCGGCTGCGGCTGCGCCTGCTGACGCGACTGCGGCTGCATGTTCGACTGGGCCTCGCAGCGCTCTGCTCGCGGCGAGGAGTAGTCAGTCGGCGATCCACAGACTTATCCATTTTCCCTGAAACTCGAAACCATATCTTATGTCATTGACCATTCCAAATAAACAACAATTAAAATAGTTATTTGCACATGCTTTTAGTATAAATAGTAAGTATTATATTATCATTACGGGTATACGATAAATAACATTAACATACATGATGTGTTGAAACATTTAAAAATTAAAACGGTTATAAAATTAATTTCATTCATAAAAATTTGCTAAAACTTGTTTACATTAAAACGAATACACGATAAATATCTTTAAAAACATTTATTAGACTAACGTAAAAAGATTTAATTTCTCTTCACTTATTGTTATACGAAAGATTTCGTCATTAAAATTTACTCAAAACAAGTTTAGTTATTCTTCTAGAACCTGGTTAACTTATATCTTTTAAATATGGCCTGTACTTACGCTATTTAAATGAGCTGGCGATCCCACTTGCTGAGTTGTAAGGGCGGGTAACCTCCAAGTAAACTCCAGTTATAATCACAGTCGTTTATTTCGTTATTTTACACGCACACACTTATTCTTACAATTACACTCTATTACAATTACACTCCTGAGCTCCTGAGTAGTCCGTACACTTCGACCGTTAAAAACTGTAATGTCCGACCGTTAGCCAAAGATCCGTCCACGCCATCCAAAAGTTAACAATAGGTGGCGCTGGCGTTTCCGTTGTTTCAATAGGTAATGCCGCTATTTTATTTTGAGAGTTAAAACTATTAAAAATAATTAAAAATCCTTATTTTAGATTTTTAGAAATAGTTCTTTGACTGTAAATAAACTATTAGACTGGATATTAGATATAGCGGCACTTCCTGTTGAATTATTTAACAAATGTCAACTATCAGTACTTTAATATCTTGAAAAGTCAGTAAAATATATTAAATTATTTAAATCAAGTACAAGAATTTACACATAAATACGCGAAACCTTACACTTCCATACACAGAAAAGTGAATTTCTTTCTCTTTAATAATCACCTGTTAACGTCTAACTTCCAGGTCCCCAACGCAATGCGACATAATGGGTGGGTCGAAGCTGGACGCTTGCGAGGCGAGCGAGCCCAGCGAGGCAAGCGAGGCCAGTCCGAGCTCGTCAGAGGAGTGGAACTCTCCCACCGAGCTGAGCTGCTACCGGCGGCTAGGGGAGCGGCTGGAACGGATGGAGAGACCACCGCTCATGAAGCGCCTGGCTCTAGGGTTCAGTGGCGCGCTACTCCAGCCCTCGGACGACGACGCTACGCCGTTAGTTACGGATACACCCACCACGTAAGTTGGATATAAACTCTTCTGTATTTCTGACGTAGTGACGTGGATTTGTCGCGAAATTCTGAATTGTGTACAAGGGATAAATGGGGTAAACGGTAAACTTTAACAGCAAGATTCTCTGAATACTTCACTAAAGTGTATCATGTCATGTATCACTTCAGCTGTCGTAAAATGTGTCGCCGTTATTTCTGATGGCTTAACTTCATTTTATTATTCGTGTAGTTCCTAGGACACCCATTGATAATCGAATTCCGACAACGGATCATTGCTATCATCATCATCACAACCTGTAACTGTCCCACTGCTGGGCACGAGTCTCTGCTCAGAATGAAAAGTTTAAGGTCCACTACAATGATTACGAGAAATTAAATTGTGTCAACGTAAGAACCTTTGTATATACTTTCAATGATCTTACCCGAACACTATCTCTAAATTTACGTCAAATTCTCCAGACCCACCAACGTCCCGCTGTGCCTGAACGGCGGCTACATCAACGAAGCGTCGGAAGCGGAGGCGCGCACGCGGGAGAGCAACCGCGAGCACCAGCTGTCCCGCATGGACACGCTGCCCTGCGACCTCGACATGGAGTTCCGCAAGTGCAATAATATTAGTAATGGGTGAGTGCTTTGGCTGTGTTTGTGTTTTTTTTGTTTAATTTTATACTTGTAGGTAATAGGTTAGTTAAAGTTGAATGTGTTCAAAGTTCTGTGATAGATGATCTATAATCTTGAGAAAACATCATTGTCATCGTTGTTTTGTTGTAGTTTTTCAAGTCTTCTTTTTATCATTATCATTAAAATTTGGTCATAAACTAACTGTTCTACTGCTGAGAAGAGTCTCATTACACTATGAGGGGTACATGCCTTAGTCCACCACGCTGGTCAAAACAAATTGCGAACACACGTACTCACACACTTTAAAAAACAATTATTATAGAGAACTCTCAAGTGTCCAGGTTTTTACGCAATGTTTTCTTTCACCAAAGCAAATAATACTCATAGTTAATTCTAATATTCCCCTGGACCCAGTTAGGGGATCCAACATTCAAACCAATTTCCCGTAATTTCTTCAAAAATATTCCTTTTATCCCGTTCCAGTTCCAGACCATCTGTGGGTAGTGGAGCGGCATCCTCCTCATCAGGTGGCTCCTCTTGCGGCGCTTCGCGGAACTCCGGCAACAACAACGCTCGTCCTGAACCAGAACTTAAGAATGCGCCGTGGTTCCAACAGGGCATCCCTAGAGAGGTTTGATTTCTGTTATTGCTTTGCTTGTTGCCTTTTGCTTCAGTAGTTCTGTTCAGTCCAACTGTAAACTAGCAAATAATGCTTTGAGCATAAAGTTTCGTGCCGTAAAATTTTTACTGTCGTCACCAAAGTCAAGTCAGGATGAGAGAGTCCAGAAATTAACGATAAGTCAGTGCTGTCTTGAAGATTGTAGGTAATAAATTGACTACATTGACAAAAACCTTTTTGAGATCTGTGTGAACCGAAAGATCAACAATTAATGGTCCTTGCCCAATCAATCTTTTACGACCGGACGTTAATCGAAGCAACAGCGGCGTATTCGACAGGAAAGGGTGACCGCTAGTGGTATCTTGATTGAGAGCTTCCGTGCTTCATCGAGCATATAAAGCTGTTCGTAGTCCTCAGAAACATTTGTTAAGTCGTATCAGGGTATGAGGTGCCTTCAGTTGTTATAAAATGTTCCGACAAATGAGTTCGCAATCATCATACTTTTATACACACTCTAGGCCTCCTAAGCTATGAGATGGGACTCGTACCTTGTAGTAAGTTAATAAAAAGTTATAACAAAGCAACGAATTAAGTCAGTTGCCCTTTCACTATGTCTTTAGATAATACTGCGAAGAAAACTTTCAGGATTGATCTTTCTTTGTTACTATCAAACCATTTCAAAGTCTGTCTATGATTTGACAAAGACTCTATTTTCTCAAATGCTTATGTCTCAGTTTTTGTCAGTCTTTGTTTGTCCGTGCTAATCTCCAGAACTTTTGAATCGTTTTTAGACGGAATTTACACGTGATCGAGATTTACGTAGAAAAAACTTTAAGGGAATAAAGTCGCGGACCTAGCTAACAAATTAAACTAACTTAAGCCAGATAAAATAATTACCTGTTTGTTAATTTTTATCCTCACCTGCATTTTTAGATTGCACTAGAAGTGCTGGGCGCGCAGGCACCGGGAGCGTTCTTGGTTCGCGGCAGCACCACGCAAGCGGGGTGTTTGGCGTTGTCGTTGCGGGTGCCGCGGGACTTCGCCCCTCTCGGCATCGCGCACTACCTCATCCTACGTACTCCTAAAGGATATAAGATTAAGGTAAGGGTTTTAGGACAAATCTTACAATAAGGTGCTTATCCAATACAAAGAGTATAATGTTATATAATACAAAGAATAGGAAAAGGTAGTTTATTTATACCAAATAAAAGAAAAGTCGGTTTGGTTTAAGTGACATAATGAAATAATAGCTTTCCTAAGCTTCTTAAATAAAAAGTAAAATATTTTTTAGCTTTAATGTAACCAAAAACTGTGCCAATACTATCAGGTTTTTTTAAACTTGTTTCACAAACTTTTGTGATACCTGAAGATAAAATGAAATTCCATATTATGAAATTCAAAAATATATGTAGGTATATATTTTAATTGATTTTTTGACCATCACACAAGCGATGAACATTTAACTAACTTACGGTAATTAGATATTATGTAAGTTTTTTGTCTGTCATTGTTTTTGAGAACATAAAAAACCAAAACGCTTCCCAAAACCCACGCTACACAACCAACTTCTGTTTCCAGGGCTTCACGAAGGAGTTCGGCTCATTATCCGCGTTAGTGACACACCACAGCGTGATGCCGGAACTACTGCCGGTCCCGCTCCGCCTGCCCCGCGCGCCGCTCCGCGCCCGCACCGAACTGGAACCGCTCGACCGCATCGCACCCGCACCGCATCCACACCCGCATCCGCATAACGGGTACCGTCCGCAACTCGACGTGTAGATATTGCGTGATATTAAAGTCATATGTAGCTATCGTATCCGAATACTGGCCGAAAGCAGACGTGTAGATATTGCGTCATGTTATGAGCATGTGCACTAACGTGTCGGTCGGATACAGCTCGTAATTAGACGTGTAGATATTGCGTCATGTTATGGGCACGTATCACTGTCGTATCCGATGAATGTAGCTCATAATTAGACGTGTAGATATTGCGTCATGTTATGGGCATATACCACTGTCGTATCCGATAAATACTGCTGGCAATTAGACGTGTAGAAATTGCGTCATGTTATGGGCATGTGCTGCTATCGTATTCGACGGGTAAGTATAGCCCAAAATTAGACGTGTAGGCTCACAGTATAGGGAATATTGTTATTGTAATGACATGTATTGAAGTGTTGTGTCTACATCGCATAAAGGATACCGCCCGCAAATTGCTTAGGGAATGTCGTAGATGAGATGACGTATAGGATTGCAGTTACCTAACCGCATCTTGTATCCACCGCATTTATGTGGTTTGATCTCTCTGGATTCTATGTAAACATTAATAATACCTTATTTTAAGTACTGTTACACATTATCTTGGATTTATCATACTGGCAAAATACTCGATCTCGTATACTATGCTACTTTATATTGCCCTTATTGTGTATAGTACCATATATGTAGGTACAAAGAGAATATTTCTCAGAAAAAAAGACCTTATTAGGGTTATGGATGACATTGCTCAGTAAATTGGTACAATAATTTAACTTGAACTTAAACAGAACAAGTTAGTTATACACCAACTTATAGCCAATAAAACATGATGCAGAAAATAATGACACCACTTCAAGTACCTAAAGTGCTAAATAATTTGTTCTACGTGATAATACGCAGAAACAAAATAAAAGTGATAAATATTATCGTATTCACAATAACAAGGAAATTATCCGGTGGATAGGTACTTATTCAAAACATAAAAATAATACTGAAACTACTTTTATCTGATAGTAAAATTATCGTATTCACAATTATCGTATCAGTTTGATTGTTTTCATCATTTATAGACTTTATTTCAAGTCACATGTAAATAATATACTTAAATATAATGTTATAATAGACCAATCTCTGGTTATAATTGCAGGATATAGGCAAAAAAAACATATTAGTTGGAGTTAACGTTATTATAGCTACTATTTTTTTTAATTGAACATGACGAAGTTTCTTAAAGAATATACTGAAACTTTAACGAAGCAAGACTTATTTAACATTTAAGATTCAACAGCATTGAATGATGACAAAATACGGCTTTGCCGTTGAACAAATATGAAAGGACTTAACAATTACGACCTTATTATAACATAATATATGTACGAGTAAAGTGTAACAAAAAGTTAAACACTTATGATTTTCGTCTTGAAAAGACGATGTCATTGTAAAATTGAGTAAACAAATATTAGTCACAAACTGCTTATTGACGTATTGAAATTGTATCGAAAATATCATACTTATAATATATCAAAAGGATAGTCAATGTTAAGTCATTAAAATTATTGTATGTTATCTAGTTAGCGGACCGCTAAAATTTTTATAATGAAATATTGTGATAAATATTTACATTTAGGGCGTGTATAAATATGTTGTAAAATAAATTGTATATGGATGTAATTATAGATGTGTCATACTTTTATTTATAGTTCCATTAAAGAATGTAAAAACTGTCACGGGGTTATCAAAGCCATTCAAATATTATACCTACTTGATTCTTAAACTGACATGTTTTAGAAAGATTCAAAATGGACAATTGTACCTCCAAATACCAATTTTTTATAGCCGGTAAAACATTAATACACATAATCGCAAAAGTAATGATGCATTAGACCTCAGACCAATAAACTATAGACGGAGCGCCGGGAACTAAAGAGTGATGCCGGAAAAAGTAAGCCGAAAGCACACATCGAAACCAATATTATTATTTAGAACACAAAACTTCGTATTGGTGTGAGTGCCGCCGTGTGTATAAAAGGCTAGGCTTACTTTTTGCTGGCTTCACTCTTTTGGTCCTGGCGCTCCGTCTATAGGTACTTTATTGGTCTGAGGTCAAAGTCACCTTGAGCTATTAAAGGTCTTTGGACTTGAGTAGCCTATAATACCATTGAGGTTAAATAGAGGCCAAAAACCTTCAATAAAGGGACCTATTAGCATAGTCTTGTGCTTTGATCTACATTGTGTATCAGGGAAAATTGTTTTAGGCACTTCTCACACAACGCTATTTATAAGCTACGCGACTGCAACGCAACCCAAAATTTGTATGTATTTGACACTGTCTACTGACAGGAGTCGCATCGTAGACGCGTGTGAGAAGTGCCTTAGAGACAAGTAAGAATGGAACTTCTAAGTCATAAGTGCCCCTGGGTCTGCTAATATTTTTATAAATGCATAATTTGGCTCTCTTTTGAATAGTTTGGTATATTTTGTAAACACAATGTGTCAAAATATTGAATCAAGCCGCAACTGAAGCATTTATAAAGGCCATAGCAGAAAAGGGGCTCTGATTGAACTCTTTTTTCAACACAAAAGGTACATTATACCTACTCTCGTGACAGGAGCGTAGTAGACAAGTTGGGGATTTTCTTTGCGTTTGTTTTGCTTGCTAGGTTTCTAGTCTTAAAACTTGTATAGTCACTGGATACTGTTACAATGGTGATAACATGTATTTTCTACTTTCGTTTTACATTATTTTCTGTATAAAACAAACAAATAGCACCATTATAAAGGGACGTACCATTAAAAAGTTATAGGTACATAAGCTGATTCAATAAAAATACACGTAGTTATATCCTGTTATCACCATAAATAGCCACCAATAAAATAATTAAGTTATATTATTATATTATTCATGTCGTAAGCAACCTTACTGCAATGTATTACTTTTATTGGTCAACAGATGGCGTTTATCTCAATATTGCATGCTGTTATTATTAGTAAAGAATTGTTTGTTAGTTAGGACATACCTAAATGGATTAAAAATTACTTTGTAAATGGTATAATTATTATAAAATCGTAACAAGTTGCCTTTTAGGAAGTACCTACTGGCTTTGCGATGTCGACAGGTTGACTGTGTGATAGTTTATTATAATTTTATTAATGTTTAACAATGGTTAACATTATGTAATATATTAATTTTAATAAATTATTTATTTTATTTCCCTTTAACTTGTATGGGTTATTAGGCTCGAAGGACCATAAATGTATTTTTATTTGTATGGGTATAGCGTACTAAAACTGTAATGATGCTTAGTAATAATGAGAAAAAAATTAAAATAAGACTTATTCCAATCATGTACACATATACTTACTTACTATCATCTTTATTTTATTACGTGAAACTAATTTTCATCGTGTTAAATTAACACCTATTTACGATAAAAGTTCCTAACGGCTTTTATTAAATTTTACCTTCAAAAAAGTTACTATCCCGCCGATACCACCAAATCTGTTTTGAAATTAACTTAAGGCTTAATCACATGGTCACCTGTCGTCGTGTCGCATACTGATCAATGATCACTGCCTTAGAACATGTTGTATATAACGTTACATATAGCATGGAGATGGCTGTAATTAAAGTTAATAGTCGTATTTTTTCAAAAAATTATAATTGTTTTGAAAAAAATACGGTAAATTATTTATAAATTTAATTAAAAACACCTTACATATAGAAATACCTTTTATTTTGAAAGTGTTTTTTACTAATTATTATTTGTAGGTAATAAGTAATTATTTTTCACGAAATCTATGAATCTCTTCTACAAATCATTGCTTCTAAACGTCAACGTACAAAACTTACCCTCTAAAATGCATCTCATCTATATATAGAAAAAATGAAAGTTCATATTTTTTATTTCTTGCCATCTTCATGCTATAAATGACTAGTGTTAGTTTGTTGATGTTTATCAATATTTACTTGTAACACACAGTGGCTACGTAAAATGTTAGATCGTTAATAGTCTTGGCTGAATTTGTATGTGATAAAATAATGCGTTTATCTTATTAGCTCAATCTTTAAGTGACCAGTTTTGTATATTAAGCCTTTGACGTGCCTCTTGTACTGTCTGTTATTCTTAGAGCATCTATCAATAAAGATGATTTGTATCTAACTATCACTACTTTATTGCTACCTATTTTTTTGGCTGAGTTCTTCTAGAATATAATAGAATTACCTGTTTTTATAATCTGGATAACTTAATGATTTTTGTAAATGTAATGATTAGTGACCAGATGAAAAAAAGGATAATAACCGATAAAAAAGGTGAGAAGGTGCAAGTGAATGACTGGTATGGCTCCTTTCACAAGAACACCAGTGAAACCAAAGGCAGCCCCAATGAGTTGCCCATCAACAAAAAGCACAGGTGCTTTGTATTTTCATTTCTGTGATTTTAATGAACATTTGTTTTGTGTTTTAATGAATTACAACTTAACACGAGCTTTGTCCCTTAACACGATGCAATGTCAGTATTTTTATAAGGGTCATTAAAATACTTAAAATATTCTTAGATGCTCTAAGTAAATAACACGTAAATCTATCAAAAGCCACAATTTTACTTTTATCACATCTTAGCAGACTGTGTGACGATTCTGTTTATTTATTGTCACTGTCACGTTATATTTTACAATGCTACTGCTGTTTCATACCTTCGTTATAAGTTCATGCCACTAAATTGTAATCCGAACAGATTGTATTCGCAAGCATTAAGCATTAATTTATTGACTTATAAATAAACGCAGACATTATAAACAGTTTTTTCTTATTCCACAACATGAATCAATGACAACGATAATGAAAACATGTTTGGAGTCACTGTCTAACTAATTGAGTTATCAAAGTAGTGCAATTTTCATCACCTGGTACTTGTACCTATCACTATACTTTTTGTTTATCACAACACTATACTTTCAATATAGGCAGGTTCTCTTCCATAAAAAACCTACCTAATAATGAAACACATAACAAAATTAAAACAATACACTCTTGATGAATTCTCATACAACATTATCCCATAAATATTAAAAAATAAATATCAGGTACTGTATAGGTTGAGGCTTGAAGCCCCTTATGTTCCATTTAAATAACATGTTATGGTGTGCTCGCATCTACAATATACCTACTAGCAGACGCTACTGCCATCTAGTAAATTATTGCGGTATTAAGCAGCGCCATCTAGTGTTTATTATATAAACAAGGAGCGGTATATTTTATTCGCAGTTCCACACAGCACACTCACGATCGGGCGACATCTTCCGAAAAATACTACCTGACAGTACTTTACAGGATCTAACACAAAATTGTATAAGGGTTGTAAAAAGGCCTTGGAAAAAACTAAAGATGTTACTAGATCCTAACATTCCTAACAGAGGGCACGGAAGCACGGAAGTATAATTTTTTTTTCTACATTTGATGACATTGAAATGTGATCTGTCTATTTGTTTGTGGTAGCATAGCTCTTAAATTTATGAACCGATTAAATTTAAATAAACGTTTTTTAATCGAAAGCCTTGTTCATCGCGGTAGTTTTTAGCTGTGTTGGGAGGAAATTGATGCAGGAGTTTGAATACTATCAACTCTTTTCCAAAATGATGTACCTAAGGCATTTTAGCATAAAATGATCTTTGTCGAGGGTTCTTTTTTATTTAAAACAAACAGTTATTTTTTCTTCTGCTTACAACCGCGTTTACACACAAACACGACTTGATTCATTTTTAAACGGCACATCTACGTAAACTCCAACAGAAAATTCGTAGTAGTTCTTAGTACCAAGTAACTCCTTACACTAAACTTTTTTTTTACACTTGTCTGCTTGCAGTGGAGTAGGTAGGTATGCTCTAGGCCTCCTCACTGACGAGGAGAGCCCCTTGTTCAGTTGTAGGCCATATATTATTATGTTTAATATACCTACATACCTACTGATAAATTTAATAAATGGAGATATTATATGTACGTTCACTTTTAGCAGTTCGACGGTAATTTAAGTAACTTTACTCTTCAGAGCCTAAGATTTTAAACTACTTGTGTACCTACTCTACGTACCTATAATCTTGTACAGGCTACCATCTTGTAGCTTTAGAACGGTTTGTGGCCAATTTAGTCCTTTTATCCTTCCGTGGGATTAGAAACTATTCGTACTTCTTATCCGTGCCTAAAGATTTAAGGCTTAATTGGTTAGGTACGATAAAATAATTTGTGTTGCCTTTTCAAATAAAAAGCTTGAAGTAATACACTAACTCTTTAATAGGTAGGTACTAAGCACATAATAATAGTTTTTATACAGCGACACATTGATTGATAAGAATTTGGTGTGTAAAAAAACATTCAAAATAACTATTTTTCAAGTGCTTATAATTATTTACACGATAGTAGAACGAATAATCACACAAACGTTTAAAAATTGTCTATCTCACCTGCCGTTTATCCGGGCTAATTTCTAGAACAGCAAACGGATTTAAATGGAACTTTCACTTGAAGAAAGAGGTAGTTATAGTGCAATAGAATCCTTTTTCTCCCTGAAGTGCAACGGGATCCGGATATACGCGGGAAATTCGCCCACGTGAAAGTAATCAGAAGAAAAGCTAGTGAGATAATAAATCAAAAGCCGCGCCGGTGTTCTTGCCGGAAGCGATTTCTTTCAGGCAAGTTTAATAACTGAATTTCTCAGGAAAATAGATGTTATAGATGGGGTGATATTCAATAAAGATTATAGGTAGGTATGACAACCATTTCGTGACTATATAAAATTATTTAAGGTGGGAAAACTTAGGGTCAAATCACACCGAGACGAGACGCGACGCGACGCTGCGCGCAGTCTTTCAAAGAGCGGCTCAAAATAGAACTTTATTTTGTACACGAAAAGATACACATTTCATTGTGAGAATTCAGAATACGTTGCTTCATGCAGCGCTGCGTCTCGTGACGCCTCGCGGCGGCGTAGCGCGGTGCATCGCTACGCAGCCGTGCATCGTCGGTACGCGCGGCGTGCAAGATTGCCTACTTTTACGATGCACCTCGCGGCATTGAGATGCGTCTCGCGGCCGCGGCGACGCGCGGCGCAGCGCGAAATCACTGGCCTCTTCCAGTATCGTTGCGTCGCGTCGCGTCTCGGTGTGAGCTGACCCTAAGCATTTAATTTGTAAGGAGTTTTGAATTAATCAAATATTGCTTTTAGATCTGTTAATTAATCTGTCACTACTGGCAGATAAAGCACAAATTAACAATCATCGTTTATTTTCTTGAAATAAATACCTACTATCAATAAATAATTAATTAATGAATACCTATCCAACCGTTCCACCTTTCACAATAAATTCAGTCATTGGAATTATCGAGGACAACTGAAGGTAAGATATCGTTCAGGTAATAACCAATATGATTTTAATCCTATCGCATAATAAATAGAGTTCATATTTGAAGACGAGTCGTAACCGGTAAAACCTTCTCATGTTGTCAACCTGAAACTACGTAATTGGAGGACGTCCGAAATCATTGATAAGAGTTTCAGCAAACATCTGTTTGAACTGCGAAAGTACTCGCTATTGATCTTGTTTATTGAGAACTACATAGCTTATGCCTACGGCTTCGTCTGCTATTATTTCGTTTAATTGTTCTTCCGTGTAAGTTCTTTATTTGCTAACCGATTTATTTAACAAACTCTTAATGAAATCCATCAAAATAAAATCCTGAAAACTGTTTTCAAATCGGATCAGCCGTTTCTGAGATTAGCGTGCATACACCATATATGTAGAGACAAACAAACAAAATGAAACAAGAACATTGTTTTGGTTCTCTTGTCCTGTCTGTCTGTGTGTCTGTGTGCGAGTTACTGTGGTAACTCGAATAAATGAACTGATTTGTGTTTTTTTATCGAAAGCCTTGTTAATTGCGGTGGTTTCTAGCTGTGGTTTGAAGTAATCGGTTCAGCAGTTTGAAGAGTATTAGGGGCCGAGACAGCGCCTTACAGGTAATAAGGCGCTGTCTCTGTCGCCCACACGTTGTGAACGTAAACTGTCTGGAATTAAGAGTTCATAATAAGGGGACAGGTTTTTAAAAAATGATGTAAGGCAATTTTGGTATAAAGTTGAACTTGGTCGTCTAATTAAAATAAGGCTAGAGACTACAGACTTGTAATAAATTTTCGCTGTGATATTATTAAATTTTGATTTATAAAGTGACCAAGTTTTATATAAACCTACCAGTCCTTGTTATTGTAGCAAATGAACAATAGGTATAATCAAATTAAAGTTTGGAAACGAAATCACAATTCTAATTTCTAAGTTTATTGCAAAAGTCATAACTCTCCCGTGTATCGGGAAGATCTTTACGTTCCTATAGGTACAATCTATATCCGGAACAATTTGATTTTTATCACTGGGATTTTAAAGATTTTGACTTAAATTTTTAATTATAAAATTATTTTTGACATCAGTTATTCATAACCGAGGAGTTTTATTACACCTTTAGTGAAGATAAAAGAGAGGACAAGAAGGTGTTGTGAGTAATTGAAAAAAAGTGAGTATAGTGGTGATGAAATTAGGTATCTACTACCTTTACATACGTAGTAGCGGAACAAGTAGACCCTTCTATATGATCCGGCAATATTCGTCATCCAAAACCCAAAACTTTTCCTTATTTTCGTCTAGTCATTATATAAGAGTTCCCGTACTAATATGATGGAGCAGCGCTAACTGACTTATCAAATATTAACGTGTCAACCATCAGCCGAGCAAGCTTTCCGCAACCGCCGGAAATGACGTCATCGAGCCTGTCGTTACGTGTTATACGCCATTTAGTCGGATACTCAGCAGATACCTCTTATGATTAAGCGATGCACACTGAAGTGTTAAGATACTTCAAATTTTGAGCTCATCCTTAAGCCCTTTCGCCGTTACTATGACATACTAATGACTATGTCGTGGCCTTATCGTAGATTTGCTCACTTCATGAAATGCTCGATAATTTCATGAAATGGTCGTATTTCATGAAATGTTCTAATGTCTATTGGCCACATCATGATGTGGTTTGAGCAGATCAATGATAAGAAAGCGTTTTTCGATATGGGCATCTAAAAGCGCGGCTATTTCATGAAAATGATCAAGATTAAGTATTTTGATCATATCGTAAAGTAGTTACATTTATTACCGGTAGAGGCGCTGTAAGCGCTTTGTTTATGTGTGAAGATGGCGGCCGCTTTCGAAAATGTTGTTTCTCTTCTCAATTTGGCCTAGGGTAAAAGTGTAGCAACAAAAATTGCGAATTGCAGAAGACAATTCCCGTCAAATGTTAAAAACGAGTAACATTGAACGGAAGCATAAAAATTTAGTTGATTTTGGATATAAAACAATGCTTCATTCATGAAATGCGACCATTTCATGAAATACTCAATCATTTCATGAAGTGAGCAAATCTACGATGTGGCCACGACAAGTACGTATACAGCTACAAAACGACGTATTCTTAAAAAGCTGACTGACAACGCACAGCCGAAACTTCTGAATGCAACAAGCTGAAATTTTGCACGTGTTGTTTTTTGAATATTAAAGCAAAGGGAAATAGCGGACAGCGGATGAACTGAAACAAAATTGCCACGTGGGTGAAGCCCTGAGGGGACGGCTAGTGAAATATATTATGAAGACCTATTTATTGGGACTGGAATTTATGTTTCTTTGTCTGTGCATCTGCACGTATTATTTTTTGGGTAAGGTTTTCAGTAAGTATTACTTTTTGGTCAGTTTTTTTTTAATTAATTGGATTTCGTTCTGCAATCAGTATAGTAATTAAAAAATACCATAATTTATATAGGTTCTTTAGTCATTTTCATGTGAGGGTATTTATTTACAAAGGAACAGGTTTCTCGAAGCTGCTGAGATATGGGATACATTTTGAAATAACTATATTTTTAAATTAACGCAACAGATCCCACAAAACTAAGTTTCAGATGTTTTATTTGTCTGTGTGTTTCTAAAACCTAACAAATAATATTACACTGAAATTTTCCCTCAAACTTCTCTATCGCACCCAATTCAGCGAATTCATCCAATACCTTATCCTCTAATTCAATTTAACCTATTAAACAAGAACAAAAAACATTTCTACACTTCGAAATTCTATTCCCAAACCCGTTACTAGTCAAATCCCTGGAACTTTTGCTTTCAAAAAGTGTAAATTGGGTTAACGAATTGGAAAGTCATTATCGGAAAAGAGAATTCGGGTTCCAACGTTGTCGTAGAGGCACAGATTAAATTTACGGTTCGAGTTATAAGCGTCGAGGGAGTATTATTATGCATCTGTTTAATATTTTCATAATGAATCATTAATATTCCACAAATTACCATTGCTTAATTGCTTTCCAACGACCCAAAGGTTTTTTATATCTACTTACATAAGAGACGATATCGCTGAGTCTAGTCATCATGCCGTCCAGAGAAAAAAAATCAAATTCACGGTATTTATTAGAATAATAATTGACTAGCAAAATAACGCACTTATTGTTAGGTTTCAAATAGAGGATAATAGTTTAATTGGATATGCAAAAAATATGTCCTAAACAATTTCAACCGCATACACTATTATCGAAATGTTGTTATAAATTGTGATTGGCAGATACTTAGTTCAATTTATAAATAAATTAAGTGAAGAAATAAAATGGAAATAACAATAATTATGATACGGTTTAAGTGTAACGATATTATTCACTTACCTATTACTTAGTTGGAATAAAATCTTTTTCTACATTAGGATGGTCTACAAACCTTACAAACTTAGATCACTTTGCTTGTTACTTTACAACGGTTTCAAACGTAGAGGAGCGATATCAAAATTTTTGAATAAAGTAGTCAAAAATTTTGGTCCATTGTTAATTTTTAAATAACTTCGTTCTGTATCAGTCTATTAAAGCATCTTATAGTAAAAACAATTTCCACTTATACCTTAGACCACTCCCACAGGATCTGAAAGTCCAGCTCTTTGTGCCTGTACCTTAATTCCTTAATTAGCATTGAACAAATGCTGCTCAAGTCATTATCTTCACCTGCCACCTTAAGGAATTGAAAACTGAATATCTATGTATCATATATTATGTAAGTATATCATATTATTTTGAAGCGCTCATAGCCCGGCGGCTTGCGTCGATCCTAAGCGATCGACAAAGTTAAGCAACTGCGGGCGCGGTCGGTAGTCGGATGGGTGACCGCTAGTGGCAAAAATTTCTTGAGCGCTTCCGTGCTTCTGAGAGCACGTAAAGCTGTCGGTCCCAGTTGTTATCGATTGATAGCAGTCGTTAAGCCATCTCGGAGGCCTTCGGGCGGCTTGAAAACTTTCGACACTGGGTTGGCCACTAACCCCTCCACCAACGCAGGAGCAGCGTGGTGGAGTATGCTCTAGGCCTCCTCAGTAATGAGGAGAGACCCGTGCTCAGTAGTGGGCCATTAGTGAGTTGTAGCTTTTTTATATGTAGATATTTCCTAATTATCTACAAGCTTTTGTGTGTCTTGCTGTTTTAGATTCGTGTGTCTGAGTCAAATAACGACAGTTGAAATATACCTTACTTTCTTTAAGTATGTTGCGTAGTCGAAAATATGAACACCTAAGTTCTAAAGACGATTAAGTTTTATGATTTAACTATCTATTAAACTCTTGTTATTTCCACTACCTACTGGGAAAAGGTCTCTTCAAAACGCCACTCCGACCGGTCCTGCGTTCTTCGAATCTAGCAGCCTCCCGGAGGATTTTTCAGATCATTCAACCTGTCGGGGGCGACTCGTGTGTTCAAGATAAGTGTTACGACGTCTTCAGTTGATCTTATCGCTTAAAGCGGTTTTTTCCAATTCAAACCAAAGGTACCTACCTGGATGAACAAATAAAAAACGGTAAGTGAACAGTTTACAACTACAATAGTAAGTATAATATTATGGTTTATTCATTGTTAAAGGAAGACTTTATAGATGTACAAGAATGGAAAGTGAAGAATCAGAGAAAGTAAGTACCTTCTAACCTAATAGGGTGAAATTTAAGGACTTGTCAAAGGTATATAAATTAGATTTCTACGTAGAAAGTACCCATTGTACTATTATTATAAGTATAAGAGACCTATAGACGGACAAAGGGAACAAAATAAAATTGTATTGGTCGACTTTTACGTAACAATAGGGTATTGTAAGGCACTAAGATCACTGAAAACGAGTAGGTAGTTTCATACAAGGAAATACTCCAAAGGATCGGGCATTTGAGTCATGTTTGAGTTTTATCCAATAATGCAAATTTGGCCACAATGTAGCTCAAAAGAAGATATTTCAGCATCGTGTTTTAACGATGGTTTTTTCTCGATCAAATTTTCTGTTTTGCTTATATTTTATTTATATCATGCAGGATTGTTGGCCTTACACTAAAATTCCCAGTATTGTTGACGAACTTAACTGTAATAAGTAGATATAATATATTTGTGTAGGTATGTGTTAATATAATACATATATTGTGTATTAGTATGGTGATTCATGAGTGTCTGAAAAATTCTTATGCGTAAGTTGCTACATAATAGTTTTTAATTAAGCTACGAGTATTATATACACGTAACGGTATATACGTTTATATTGTTACGAAATCAGATCGCAATATTAATATTTCGTCCCATATTTCACATACATTTTATGACTGTGAAACCTATTGAATTTGTTGTATTGACGCTACTACGATAAAAGTACGACGTGAAAATTACTGACCTACATAATACCTACTATAAAAGTTATTTTCATTACAACAATTCATACGACACGGGTAATAAAACTTGCAAAAAAATTTGAGTAATATCCCGTATAGTTGTAGTATACAACGTTAAGAGCAAACTCCATTCGTAGCATGCACAAGAGCTATTAAAGGGGAACCACAAGTCACTACCGGCCTTGCAACTCAGCCGAACTACGGATAAGTAACGAGGCGGTCGGGGCAAATAAATAAAGCGTAAACTTGCAGCTAAATGTGCACGACGGAATCGGAAAGCGTGTAGCGTTTTGGTTTTTGGAACATGTGTATTATGAACGGTTTAAGTATCTGGCTACAACTCATTTATGGCCCACCATTGAGCACGGGTCTCTCCTCATTATTGAGAAGATCTAGAGCATACGTATAGTAGTCTAGAGCATAAGTTTTCAAACCGCCCGAAGGCCTCCGCCATGGCTTAACTAGGTACTGCTATCTATCTATAACAACCGGGACCGAGGGTTTTACGCACCCTCCGAAGCTCGGTAGCACTCAAGTAATTTTACCACTAGCGGTCATTCATTCAATAATCGCCCGCACCCGCAGTTGCTTAACTTTGTTGATCATTTAGGATCGTCGCAAGCCACCGGTCTATGATTGTTTTGTTTAAGTCCCTATGTGCTCGATAATTATATCACAGTTCCTCGTTATGCCGAAGACTAGGACGGTCTTATTAGAGGAAACGCCTCTGATACGAGAAGTCACTGTAATTAATGAAGTACATGATAGGATGGATATGCTTTGTGACCCATTGGTACAAGTTTAGCTGTATATTATGTCTATCGCATTATGTATACCTGTTACATCGATAAATTATAAATAAATAAATAAATAACGCTTCACACTTAAAGCCCCACACTAGGATTCCCTGTGTCGTGGGTGCCTTGGACAACACACAAGACAAGGACACACACCCAGACCGAGAACGGAAATTTTAAATTCATCATTCAAATTTCCACCTCGCTGGGAATCGAACCCAGGACCCTCGGAACAGCGATCGGCATGTTAACCATTGCGCCATTCGGGTCGTCATATGCCCTGTATTAATTGAATATAATGTTATTAAGACAAAAACCGTGACTGCTTAAATTAGGACGCTTTTTAAAAAATTGTGTTAAACATTATATGAATATAGATATGTATTGTTATATAGGTATTTAAAAAAATTCTTTTCAAGATCTTTCATTTAATACCCATATTGATAAAGTAAGAAAAAACAGAAACCAAGATACAATATAATATAACATGTTTAGGGAGCCTGGAGATAAATCTTAGAGCTAACCTTACTATGTTGTCTCTAGTCTTACAAGTGATATGTCTGCGGTTAACAGGTTAAAGTCAATCAAAACCAGAAGCCATCGCTGGATTGGTTCGAAATACTAACTAGGGTACGAGCCGTGCCGAACTAACGTGGACTAATTGCATGCGCTCTCATTTGCTCTCATTTGCTCAAAGCAACAAAATGACGAAGAATGTAGTTGTTTGCTCCCGTGAATGTGCTATGACACAAGTTTGGGAAGTATTCGGGAGCTATGTCATTCTATTCTCTTCTCTAGAAAAGGTGTGAAATAATTATGGAGCGTTTTTGCTACCTTGTAAAAAGTTAAAAATCGTTAGTACCACAGTAGATACAAGTTACGAGTAAAAACCCTAAAATACTATTCTTAAGGCATCTTATTTTACAGGGAATATCCAGGTACCTCATAACATTTAACTAGGTGAAATGGTTTTGATTTAATGTTCGAAAGTTGATAGGTAGGTACTTGTATGCCCTGTATACATTGAGCGAGATTTGGCGAGTGGCTTTTGGGTAATAATGGTGTTGATGATTTATTACTAAGTCGATGTTGAAATCGGATTTTAATTAAAGTTATATTTGGTCGCTTTACTTTGACATGTTCCTTAGTTTCGACGAATGTCTGGCGCCACTCCAGCTGCCGTTCATGTGAACAATACTGACAAAAATCAAACTCGGTAATGCAATGTATTCACATGACCACAAAGTGGGTATAAATAGTAGCGACCCAAATCGGCTCTGACATACCTAAATAAGTATGTAGATGGCCAAATTAATAGGGACAGTTATAGTGAGCCTGCGAATTAAACTTCGATTATTATTTCTATTTTATGTTATTAAAAAAAAGTGAGATTTTCTTTTCCTATTTTCAAAAATATAATTCAACTAGTGAACCGCCCTCGCTTCGCTTCGGGACCCGTAGGTGTCAGTCTTGTAGATCCCGCTCCCGTAGGAATCTCGGGATAAAAAGTTTCCTATATGTTATTCTGGGTTATAAACTATCCGTATACCAAATTTCATCTAAATCCATTCATCCATTTTTGCGTGATTGAGGACCAAACATACAATCTTTCACATTCATAATATTAGTAGGATAAAAGTAGTTACTATTTTCTGAGATAATCACGCTCAGACAGACGCATTGTTTTATATTATCTTACATTGTAAATAACTTTGTAAAGAGAAAAACGCTTTTTTACAAAGGACAATATTATTCACTTAACGAATAAAAATGTAAATCTAAAGGAGTTCCAAGTGCCATTGAGATTATCTCAGTAGGTAAACTCTACTGAACAGAAAAAGTTTTCAATTTCTTTTATAACTTCTTAAAAGTTTACTCTCAAAACAAGAGGTTATTGAAGACACATTTAGGTTTATAATTAGGTTTTAAATCTTATGTGTACATAGCACACAGGTTTGAGGCATTCCTTTTAAAATTCTGTAGTTGCCACCCAGAAAGGTACAAAAACACCATATAAGACTAACGAATAATAAATAATCCTAGATTACGAAATTTAGAATTACGTATAAATAACTATACCTGACTGTGAAGCTTAGTTAATTTTTAATTTTACAAATCTACTCGTAGATGGCGTTAGGAAGCAAATGAAATAAGAGTGTGTTTGAAATAAATATTGAACACTCATAACCAAAATCCTGGTGATTTACGGACGCTCATTGCATGTACTACACACAAAGCCAAGAATACGCGCTCAGATCAATTAGTATGTCAATCAGCATTTAAAGGTAGGAATCGTACGTAGGAAAGTGATCTTGAAAATTGCATTAAAATCCATAAGCTATAGCTATAAACACAAATTCCGAGGATCAAATTAGTTTTCGTGGGGTACGAAGTTAAATGACAATAAATTATGCATACTCTGTAGGTACCCTTTTTTCCAAATGAACTCAGATTACATTGTCGTTCCTAGATCGTCACTTCTTATAACTTTTCTTCGCAAGTGTCAGTTAGCGAAGTAAGTTATGTCCTACGTACTACAGAACAAGTTATATAATTTTGTAAAATCGTGGTTTATCGCTGCGGTACACGTCTTGCAGTAAAATTGTACCGAAACTAAACTTTGGATGCTTTCTACTCAGTAACGTCTTAGTAGCTAAACGGATTTGGTTGTGTATTTCAGTTGCGCTTTGGTCTTTTATGCTGAAGCCATATCTGAATATCAATGCCAAACGTAAAAAGGCTAAGCTACAACCCACTAACGGCCCACTACTGAGCACGGGTCTCTCCTCATTACTGAGGAGGCTTAGAGCATACTCCACCACGCTGCTCCAATGCGGTGGAGGGGTTAGTGGCCAACCCAGCGTCGAAAGTTTTCAAGCCGCCCGAAGGCCTCCGACATGGCTTAACGATTGCTATCAATCGTTAACAACCGGCACCGACGGCTTTACGTGCCCTCCGAAGCACGGAAGTGCTCAAGAAATTTTTGCCACTAGCGGTCACCCATCCGACTACCGACCGCGCCCGCTGTTGCTTAACTTTGTCGATCGCTTATTATCGATCAACGCAAGCCGCCGGGCTATGAGCGCTTCAATGCCAAACGTAAACGTGTACATTTTTTAAACCCTACATAAGAATAACATACATAATATTATAAAATCTTTATATCATAAGTGAGTAGATACTTACGATAAAAATATGCAAAGTCGTTAGAGGGGTTTTCGAGAGTGTGAGAGTGCCCATTTCATTTTATAAATTATCATATTTTGTCGAACTTGCCAATATAGTATAGAAACAGTCTGATAAATACACATAGATTTTTACTAGGTATGTTGTACTCGTATAACTATGCTTGCTTATGGTATTGCTATACTATGGAATTGATACAGTTTAAATTTAAGTTGTACCTACAAACCGTATATTACAAACTAAGTAGGTAATTACTGTAACTTTCTGATTTTATAAACGCACCTAGGATAACTTAAACTAAAAAGAAAGATTTCACACGAGAAATATTTAAAAAGTCATATTTGTTGGGTTTTTAGAAAATAGAGAAATAATAGAACGTCCTCTTGTGTGAGATTCGTTCTATTGTCACCTCCCGGAAGTGGGTCACAGCCAGAAATGTTGCAGATACGAGTTTGTATAAAAATGCAGCTTTCTGTAAAAAAAGTAACTATAACAAATTCTTAAATATCGTTTTATGGTTGTAAAGGTTTTTATTCGCGACGAACCGAATGGCGCAATGGTCAACACACCAAATCGCTGTTCCAAAGGTCCTGATTTCGATTCCTAGTGAGGCGGAGTCCATTGAACCCACGACACAGAGAGTATAGCGTTATTATTATCTTTAGGTATATTTATTATCATTATGTATCTTGTACTTAGGTACATATTTTCTTGTTTCGCTTCAGTATATCGCCGCAATATTTACACATATAAAATATTGAGAAGACCTTAACTGATTTAAATTATAGAAACACTAAACGTCATCCAAAGAGTACTAAGAAGAAAACGTGAATAACGTGACCTAAATCCTTAAAAAATCTTTATTATGGTACCTATAAATCATTCATGTGTGCACTTGTGCAGTCTATCTATAACAAAGCCGGTTATAATTAAATTCTAATACGCAAATATTTTTCGAAAATTAATCGTATGTGCAGGGGTTCGAACCTGGGATTTTTTCTAGGAAGAACAACGTTCTACCAATTCAGCTGTCACTATTTACGTTGTACACATACTTATTCCTTTAAAAAATTTAACTTAAAAATTAGGGCAATGTTATGTTATGTTATGTTAGACTTAAGGCTCCAGAAGTAGGATATAACTTTGCGTAACTTTGTAGTAACTTTATATGCAGCCCGCTTCATCCCAAGAGGTCAGACTGTAATTTAGAGTACAAAATAAATTATTCTGTAAATACAAAAGATATAAATTAAAATAAAAGGGATTGTTTAGAATCTTAGCCTCTTAAAATAAATATACCTAAAAGCAAAGGTATCGAAATCATATTATAGAGATATTAAGTCAAGTCAGGTTTAAGTAAGTATAAGGAGGATTTTTAAATACAAATACTTACATTCTATAAAGAACAAAGTAAACATTTTACTTAACTGTGTAAAAAGAACCTATGGTAAAAACTGAAAAACACTACTTCAAAAATTCGCATTGCCAATTTTACACAAATATCCATTGAGGTACTAGGTATACTTAGTATCTCAATGCAAATATCACATCACATCACATATTCTTCTTTCATATAACATTTGAACCATACCGTGGGACGCGACATGACGAAATGATTCATAAATATTTATTCAATATTAAATAAACGCATAATAAAATCAGAGTTATTGGTTTGTTTGTAACCTCTTCCGCTGTTCATGTTACCTCGAATCAGAGCAAAATCAGTGACATCCGCTTGTTTACATTTGAGGTATGAGATACGTTGAAATTCACGTTTACAGTGCGCCCAACTTATCTCTGAAATGGCAAAAATTGGAACTAACAAAAAGTCATTCATAAGTACGTTGTGGTCATTCATCTGTCAGTTACTAGTGTGCAATGATTGGTCAAATGAATGTCAAATGCGTCCGACAGCGCCTCTTTCGTTTCAATCTTATGTTACTATAATCGTCCGTCTGTCACAGCATCACAGTGTCAGGTGCGGGTGTCAAGTTAGATTGTGTCGCTCTAACTTAGATGACTGTGACATAGGAGACGAGCTAGGTGAGAAGATATTGTGGGAGAAAGCGGAAGAACTATGAGGGTATTATTTCAAATAGTATTTATTGTTATTACGTGCATCTTATATACCTATGTACATAGGATTTTATACACAAAATTAAAATACTGCAATGTGGGTACTGCAGGTTTTACGTTTAAAAATAAGCTATCAAAATATTTTTGTATGTTTATGACTTTTGTGTGCTTAAAAGATGGGTAGGTATATAGTTTATTAATACTTTTTTTGGTATGAATATTACAGGATACATTTGAATATAGAATCTGTTACAGTATCCAGTTAAAAACTTTAAATTAAAATCAAAAATTTTTTCATTCAAACAAATATAAATGTAGATTCATATCGGCATTCGGTAACATGAAAGCTACATCTGAAAATTAAAGCAAAATTGTCGAATACTTTCAGTATAATCAAAATAACTTTCACCAACAATATTATTTCCGGATAATCTTCATTGTATTGCATTGTAGTGGATTGCACTGAACTTTTGTTATCAATACGTAGAAAAAAAATGATATTCGCTTCCGCTTATCACTATGTCCTGTTCCAAGCCCTCAGCGCCCTAGTGGCCTAGCAGTTTGAATTAAAGTTAGAAATCTCATCGCGACCACTCGTAAGCGCCGTTTTATGAAACCCAGCCGCGCGGGACGAGAAAAGTCGCACTTAGATTTTCCGACACTCGTTGCACATCACGATGGCCAAAAATTTAATGCAATATCAATCCAATGTTCTCAGCCATAAAGATCATGTCTTTAGACTTTATCATGAGGCTAGGAACAGTAAATTTTTATGTTGCACTGAGAAAAATGCTCTGTTATCGGGTTTTTGCTGAATGTTATATGAAATTCTTTCTCCGACGTGTTTCAAGGAAACTCAGACAATCAAAAGAGTTTTACCCGATATAATTTATCAAAGACTATTGTAACTTTTTCTTTTCATGTTTTAAAAGATTTTTTTTCTTCTTCTTAAGTGCGTTAAATGGTTTTTAGCCTTAAGCTTATGATTGTAAGCGTAGAAGTTCGTTCTTAACACTTTCTCTTTAGTTTTGTTGTAGGTAAAAGAAGATAATATATATGTAGCCCAGCTATGGCCTAGTGGTTGGAATGTCCAACGTTGGAACCAAGCATCGGGTTCTCCACCACTACCAGCAAAATGTATATTTAGCATTAAACTGCAGGGTAGATACCTTATCCAGCTATCTCTGAAAAGAAGGATTGGACGACGAGCAATAGAGGTCGGCTTGGACTCGAAGATTTATGGTCTCACAACCTATGTGCTGCTACGTGTTGAACAACGGCCGAAGCTCGAGGTCACGATGAATGCTTCCCCTTGATGGTCGCTGAAACCTGTACATCCCAGTTTAACCCTACTGGGATTCATGCGTGATAGTCCGTCTAGCTATCTCATACTGCCTTTATAAAATGTATCGTGAAAGCTTTCTTTCGTGTTTCAGTTGGATAAATACGAAGTTTTCCTTGCCAGCAACAAGTCAGTAAAACTTTAGGGAATTAATGACGTCCATTGGAGGTGAAGAAAATTTTCCATCACTGAAGAAAATTCCATCTGCTCGTAAAAATGGTAAAAACGTTATTGACACAAAAAACGTAACAAAGCGAGAATTTAATTCCTTTGAAAAAATCTTTACATTCGAATCCATGGTTTCCATTGAGGCCAATCATAAAAAGAAATATTCAGAATCTCAAATGAATACGACATCAAAACAATTTAAAATCCAATAGCAAATTGTTCGTATCGTATTGTTACAATATCAGCTGCTCAACTACTCAAGAGTCTAACAATAAGCTTTTGTAATGCTCCCTCAGCGCTGCTACGGACGATAATAACAACTTGTTGGAATGCTTAGAAAAAGCATCAGACACAAGGATTATTACAACAAAAAGTCCCCAACGAAGAATAAATTAGAAAAATTTTACGTACTTCAGTATTTCACGAAGATTTCAGTCTTCTATTTCTTTTAATGGCGTTATTATAGAGACGCTTTAGATTCAACATCTGTATCAACATATTTTCGGCTTTATATAACAGTATTATTTGCAAAAATAAAATTTCCAGAGCGTCTCACAAAATAAAATTGAATTTTGGGTTCAGTTTTACGACTTAAACGCCGAGGGAAATGTAAATTATAATTCAGCACTTTACAGCGTCTTTATTTGCATTAATTTATTATCTATGATGGGACCGCCATTCGCCTGACGCCATCATCAATTTAGTTTGAATCTATTTACGATAAATAAAATTCAAGTAGCTACAGCCACATAAAAATGAAAATGTCTGCATGTATTTAAAATTACTGGGAGGGATTTAATTACACCCGACCAAATTAAAGATCTGGAAGCCAAAAACATACAACGCTTCATCCAAACTATAGGCGTAGGAGATCAGATCTTATTTCAATGGGATGGCCACGATAGATCAGGAATGGTAACAGTGGCCTCACGGGAATAATCGTTTCCAGTGCCCGGTTTTATCAAAAAAAAAAATGTATGCAAAGAAAGTTATTTAAATTCACAATGGTCGAATTTGAAATTTAATCAAAAGCAAAAAAAACTCTAGTTCGCAAATATATCAGTGAGTAGGTCGGCTAGGTAGCTGTGCACGTGCCAAAAAAAATACGATTTCAATAAGTTTTGTGATTGAGAAGCGACACCGAGAGAATCTCAATGAACCATCTTCCATGGACTCAGTAAAATTAATGGACATTTCTCGCAGACAAAGTCATAAACAAATTCTAAGGATATAATAATTTCGTGACTTAATTTTCGTCTTAATTAACGCTACGAAAACCCTAATTGAACTAACAGAGATTGACATCACGGCGTACAATCTTGTACCTAAATGTTGTTAAAATAAACTAGTAATTATTTTATGCCTCTTTCATTTATTCACTTACATATTAATGACGAGTCCGTGTTTTTTCTAAGTTTGCCGCGTGAATGTTCGCTGATTGCTTTGTACATTTAGGCTTACCTTTAGGGTATTGAGCCAAAAAAATATTTCGAACAAAATACTCAGTCTTTTTTGGTATTAAATATCAGTTTATTTACAAATGGATGAATAGGTATAGGCAGTATTTTTGGCCGTGCAATCATTCATTTTCATTCAGGCATTATATTTGTACCTACATGAGCCGTAAGTATTCATCATTCAAGAAATACCTACATTTTGAAAATAAGAGGCAGCTATACAAAAAAATAACGCTACGCATTGTAAAGGACGTAATAAACAGATACGACACAAGAGTTAATGCTGAACTTTATCTGTGAATTGTAAGGCACATACACTTACAAACTTCGATGCAAGGCAACTTATAAAATATGTCATAGTACTGGACCTGAACAAACGATGCCTTAAAATTACTTATTATGTAGGTAAATATTAACGTAAACTCACATATTTCATGGTAAACTACAGCTTACTAACTAGTACCTTGATTTTATTCCTATTTCAGCCTTAATTATTCGCGATTTCTTGTTTTACGTATTCAAGCTCCTTGTTAATCATAGTGCGTTGCCCAACGCAACGCCTTAAATTAATTCGCTTAGCACTGCAAGCGTTTGCGTCGAGCGTTGATAATAAATGTACTTGCTCGACCTTTTATAGCCACGAAATTGCACTACCAATCGAACTGGGGTGCTTTGAATTTATATACGAATTGGCATGATGCTTGTAGCGTTAGAGAACTTGCAGCAGCAAAGCGTTCGTGAACAAGCCATATCGATATTTAACTGTTGTATGATATATAACATGGATAAAAGAACACAAAATAGACAATTATCCGGCTCACCGCTAAGAAATGGACATTTAAAGAACACTCGGGCTTACAAGAATAGCTCACAAAGTATCAAGACTCCATTACAGCAGTGCAAGGCTTGAGTAATTGTTTCCGCGAGAGCGCCGTCAGCGCCGGAGTTGTGAAATTCCCAATCTAACTTACCAAAGTGCACATTGGTCGGAAAACAGACTCATGTGTATGAAGTCTTGGAAATAGGATTTCTTTTGAGAAACGACTTTGGTTTACTTTACCCGGAGTACAACAACTATCATTTAGGTACCATTTATTATTAGACTTTGAAAATAAGCAAGTTCTATGTTCGAAACCTAAGTTTTTATGTAAGCATATCCAGCGATTTGCCTGTTATTATGTGAACCGTTACTTTTGTAAGAGAGTAGATCCGAGTTTGTTCTATTGCCACTAGGGATCCAATAATGTAATTCCAGGGAAATCGAGAGAAACCCTCAAATTTTATTGGGACGTACCCATGTGTTTCATACTTTCATAATAATATCATTTATTATATTACTTCTGGAGTCTTGTTGCTATTGAATTCGATTTTAACTTTGTTGAGAATATCGAACGTTTCTTCCTCGATGTTAATTTATGGCATTCATTGCAATACAATTTTAACTAATTATGATTTACTTGATCACTCAAAGTTCCGTCTACCGGCAATAAATAAACCTGGTTCTCTGTCAACGAATAGAAAATCTCATAGAAAGAACTACATAAATCATTGTGCAAGACCAACAACAAAATCTGATTGAGAAAATAAAAATAACCGCTGACGAGGTTAGCAATATCGAAAGTCAACGCGAGATGAGAATTCCATCCGCGCTGCAATCCAATATACAGATCTTCGGCGCGATTTTATTGCGTGCTAGTATGACCTGGATCGCGAATGAAATTCTCACAGGTTGCAATTGGGTTCTCATTTCATACAAGTGAATTAAACAAACCCTTTAAATTTTTGTTTCAATATTATTCTTCCTGTAACAAAAGAAATAAAGGTGTATTTACATTATGTTAATCATTAAAAAAAATCACAAGGAAACTCTTCGTAAGGATTTTATTTCATGTCAATGGAATGTAATTATTTAAAAGGTTCTCTAAATTGACGCCTCTGTCAACTTAAGAATAAAAATAAACGGTAAAATAATATCTGTATAATATTGGAACGGGAGTATCCGATATCAGATACAGGCTGGATGGGGCAAAAGTATTTACGAAACCCGAACAGAAACGTATGTAAACTTCTTTTGCTTCGATTTATAAATAAGTTAATAGTTTAAACATTTAGAAAAAGTTGTATTAAGCTAACTCAAAACTCAAATTCAAATCGTTTATTTCACGTTGGTATTAACAAATATACGCTTGCGAATGACATTTTTTTATTCTACAGCTATTTTTGTGTCTTATATTCATTTGTATTGGAGGAATGGCGAAAAAAAAAACTCCTCTGAAAAACTGTAAATTTAATATACATGCAAAGCAATAATAGTACATTATGATACAAGTGTGCGAAGTTGGTCATTACAGTCGAGGCGGTATTGAGCCCGAGCCGCAAGGCGAGGGCTGTAATAGAGCCAAGACTGTAATGAACAAAGCACACGCGTATCATACGACGTTTTTCAACACACTTGCGAGGAAAAAAACAATTAGGTATCGACATTTTTCAGTCACAAATCAGCAAATTATAAACGAACAAATGTTTGCACAAAATGGCGCGGTTTATTTTTTCACGCGCCGTATCTTTGGTTGAATAACTATGCGCGCGCAGGTTAAGTCCAGAGGCACCGAACATTCAGCCACAATATATTAAACTAAATAATTATGTATTTCTAATAAGAATTGACGGTAATTAATGATTTAAAATATTGTATTTTTTAAATGCTTTAATAGATAATTAGATGAAGTATAATCTTATCTTATCAGATTTTGACTAAGTACAACAAGTTTATTTATTTACAAAATAACAAATCTTTTGGTAACAACCTCTTTACAGATATTAAAAAAAAAGTGGAATAAGAAAAACACTAGTGCGGTAATGAAAAGTAAAACGCACTAGTGTGTAATAAACCGCATTCCGGGCGTAAGACTAAAGAAAAAATAGCAACTTTACGAGCAAGTGTGTTGAAAATGTATTTACTGTACTCTTAAACGTTCAGGAGTTCCCTTACTGGAGCTAAGTGTGCTATTTGGCCATGTTTTCCATATCTTTGCATTGTCATCGACACTTGATCCCGTTCAAACTTTCAAGTTAATCAGAGTTCTTGAAGTTGGTGAAAATTACGCTGAAAGTTTCCGTTACATAAACACATACATGTCATACATATTATGGTACAAGGCAAGCTAATAAGAGGGTATGGAAATACAAAAACTGTACTTACGACTTTATTTTTTCAGACAAACTGATTATTGAATGGGATCCGGATAATGTTATATTTAGATATTGAACTGAATTATATCTTTAGCTGTATTATTTATTGTCTCGAAAATAATTTAACCCAAATCCGATCCGGAATCGAGACCAATGTTTATTATTTATTTTTGGCATGAGGATAAATGTTATAAGACGGTTCGGCAGTATCAACGTCAAGACAGCGCCACAAGTGATTGGCATTTCTATTCCTACCTGCTCTGTGGTTTAGGCTTCAGAGAGAATCCATTTGCAAATTATGTTGATACGCTATTACGGCCAGTGTTTGATTACTGGATAATCGTAGAAACGAATTGTTGTGATTGTCACATCAATAACAAGTTTCAACGTAATTCGGTTACAAATTAATTGGTTAAATTGGTACCAGATTGGTACAAATCAATAACGGGCTACACACTCATACTTCCACATAACAATTTCCTGTTTTATGGATGACTTGACTCTAACTAACTATACTCACAACCCATTTTTGTGTCATATAAATACTTCTAAGGTAGGTATGCTCGAGAATCGAACCCGGGACACTTGCTTTGCAGATCATTAACAATATGGACATCAACATAATAATCGAGTACTGATTGATTGATTGATTCCTTTTTTGAAGTCGGTTAAAAACAAAATTACCGGCAAAAACGAATAAGGTAATTGCACTGTATGTGGCAATACGAAGTGCTGTTATAGAGCTCAAACGAACGAATAATCCAAATTTGATTGGCAGGCAATTTATCACGGACACTCGGGTGCCTTTAGAGTAGTTTAGAGGGATCTCAATCGGCCCGACTGTTAGCATTAAACGGTCGGTCTATACCTGCATCAAAAGTTCCAAGTTTTGCCAATTTTTCTTATCTTAATTTAAACTAACTTTCAGCACTTAACATTAGACCCTCCCTGGTTCATTTTAATCAAGTCCGCGGAGAATAATGATTTTATAATTTCACATTTTTTTGTGTAGTTTGCGATACTTACTAATCGACGCTCTGCGTAAGAAATTCAACCTTATTGCTAAGTTAAAAAGCTTACTTCTGCACATTATAGATGTAAACTTAATTAACGTTCTAGTTTCTTTATTAAGTGTAAACTTCATAATTTAACCTACTTATATAATTTTTTTGTTTTTGTATTCTGTAAAAGCAATATTAAATAAAGGGTTTAAGGTTTTTCTTTCGGTTCTAAAGAGATTTCTGTAAAAAATAATTTGACCCATCTTTTATTTAATACAAAAAGTGAGCTCTGAATTGCCTATCCTACCTTGAAGGATAAATTATACCTACAGTTATAATAATCCTTAATGCTCAAACGTATAATAAGGAATAACAAGTAGGTATAGGAATGTATACTTGTATACTAAGAAGTTATTACAACTGGACTAACCATCCTAGTCCCTAGTTAAATCTTGGTATTGTTTTATGCCAACACAATACGTAAATAATACTGATAACTATTAGGTACCTACCAAGGTTTTATCATCTCACCATACTCAATTTCACCTAACTTTATTAAATTGTGTCAGACTTGTATCATATACTTGTACATGTATCATGCTGTAATGTTTTGTTTTACTTTTTGGCTGTATGTACTTTATGTTACAAATAAAGAGATCTATCTATCTATCTATCTACTTGTTCATAAACTAATGTTGAAACCAAATAAATACAATAATAAATAAATACAATGATATCTCATAACTTATTTCTTACAAAAATACCAATAGCGAAATCGATTACTAGAGATAATTCAAAAAGTACCCGTCAAATATAGCACTTTATGGGAGCAGACGTGAAGCACTAAGTACCATTCGAATACAAAAAAATATCCAAATCGAATCACCTAGTGCAAATAAACGAAGACAAATAAAAATACAGTCGAATTGAGTCTCCTCCTGTTTTTAAAGACCGTTAAAAATAGTAAAAATCAACAAAATGTGTCGAGTGAACATTCGTCCCGGTAGCCACGGATCGGCTAACGCTCTGTAATGCCTCGTTACGGACGTATACGGAGACAAAATACAATTAAAAAATAAATAAGTCCTGTGTTGGCACCCCTAATCGTTTATTCATTTTCACTGGATACTTATTATACTAAGGTTTTATTTACACTATGATACTAGTATGTATGATAATTCGAGCAAATCAGAATATACATAATTTGTTTCATTTTTGATCGACAAAACAAACTAAGAACATAAATTATTTTATAGCACAGCGTGACTTAAACCCGCATTTACGCCACACTTAGCTGTGACTTAAATACCCCATTTTTTCATTGCATATGACGCTAACTTCACACCGTGCAAAAATGAATCTATATTCATAATTTCGTGCAGTTCTTGCCTGAATAATAAAACATAAAAAAATAAAGATTTTGAGTCGACAACATATATCTGCAAAATTCTTATTCTCCAGTTTTGTTAAATTGTAATTGTTCTGAGAGACAAATCGCAGTCGCCATATTTGACACTAGCGAAACGTCACTGACACCTGATTGCTGTGTTGCCAACTTAGCGCTTACTGCTAATTTTGTGTGAACTTGTAGAAAACTTTAAATTTAAACATTAATAAATTCGTGATAATTCCTTTCGTATTTTTTTATCTGACTCTTCATGTTACACTTTATAATTCTCTTTTGCACCATAAAACAAAAATAACATCATCGCAACTTAAAAAGTGTTTTAACTCTGTAACAACTTAAAAAGATATGTTATCTATATGAAATTAAAGTATTAAATCATAACTATAATGAAAATAACCTGTTTATACTTTAATCATATTACACATTTATTATTTCCCAACCTGTGTTCCCAACATTACAATCGCTATAATAATTTACATTCATGCCATTACCCAATGTCATCTTTTTCTTCTTTTCTTCGTTAGCAACCTGCCAGTTACCTACTCATATGTCAATACCTCCTTTCATACAAAATCAGATACTTTTATCAAAATTAATAAATTAAATTAGAAAATCATGACATAACTATTATCCATTGTAACTACAATTATGCGGGTTTATGTCACTCGTGCTATAAAATATTATACGATACTCGTTCGTAAAGTTGCATTTTTGAACGGCGTATATCGCACTCGCTTCGCTCGTGCGCTAACTTCACGCCGTTCAAAAATGGGCAACTTTACGCACCGTATCGTAATGTACTATTTAAATTATCACCACAGGTCCGTTATACTCATAAATATTTTACTGAAAAAAATTTGAAACATAAACGTCATTGTCTAATATAACATGATTTCTAAAGGAACCGCTTCAGGGATTTTTGTCAAAAACATCGTATTATTAACAGTATCCGTATGAACGAGCTGTAAAAAGCCGTGCAATATACTACAGTTAGGGCTGTCACAAATTATTCCGCTCACGGGGTTGATAGCCGGTCACGTGCCGCGCTATTCGTAGCCGGACTAAGTGTCCCGTTAGCTATTTCTTCCTACATAAATTACTTCTCAATTTGTAGAATTCCCCGAAGGATTTTATTTATTGCGTTCCAGACTAAACAGGATTCGAAAGGTACCCTCATTTTACACTGAAACCGGTAGGGTTGTCGTAATGAAAAGTGTTTCGGAATGGCAGCGGTTATTTGCTAATGTTCTGGGCCAAATTGATTCACCAATGTTTTGATACTTACGGTTGGTTTCAACAGTAATCTACTCGTAAATATATATTATAGTAAAAGGTCACTCACTCATCGCGAAATGTCGAAAACGCCTTGACGTATGAAGTTGAAATTTGACAGTTTTTAAGTCGATTAAAAATACAACATATTTTAACTCTGCACATGACTGAAACATCATTTTTGGAAAAATACGTTTTTGCGAATTTCTTCTTTACAACGCTCTTAATTTTTTAGAGAGGTAGATAGATTTACGAGTAATTTGTTTATCCGTGGTCCAATAGATACAACCACGAGCATTAAAATTGTGCTTGGATCAATTTTTACCATTCCGCAATTTGTAATTTATGCCGTACAAATTTACCTTGTAAACAACAATTTATTACAATAAAATTTTATCAATAAAATACGTCATGTACTCCATAACACCCTGATATTTGTAATATTTCCAATGTGCAGCGTTGGTTATTAAACGTCGGGTTTATATCGTCTCAATAAATCTTGGTAGACAACTAATCCTGCCAGCGGTAGGTAACAATGATTTATCACAAAATCTTGTCGGAGCTCTTGTGTTTATGCTAAGGGGTATATAATAAGGGTACAAAACTAATGAACATAGGTACATAATATGATGTTACTACACCCTTACGCTAGATAGATTAAAAGTTAATTCCCTGTTAACCAAATACATCATTTGCCTTTTTGGAGCGCATTCGATGTAAAAACAGAATCCTTTTAGGATTACCCGCTCAGTGTCTTTCACTTTTTCGGAATCGATTTATGTTAAATTTACTGGACGGGTAAATTGGGTTGGTATGTATATTGGACGTAAAAAAAAATATAAAAATGTACAAAACAAAGGTATGAGTAATAAATATTGGGGTAAAATTTGGCCAGGTAGTCGAACATTGTTGTTTAAAAATCAAGTGGAATGGTCAATGGAATTCATCATCTCAACTCGTAACTATCCCTCTGTTGGGCACGGGTCCAGAACCCCGAAAGAAGAATAGAAAGATGAAGAAAGAGAAGGAAAGAAAGAAAGACGACGAAAGAAAACATGGTGTTACCTTAAGGTAAGTAAATAATATTGACTACTTTATTTAAACGGTATCTAAACTTAACTATCAAACGCTTCAATTTTGCTAAATAGTGGTTAAGTTGTGTTGATAACTACTGAAATCTTTACATTTGAACCGAAATCTTTGAGTAGTGTCACAGTACTACTGTCACGGAGACTTAGCACTGAGACCGAATCAAGCTGCAGCGTTATTAATCAACGTGAGAAGATCTCTCTCGACGTTATATCTCGTATGAGATTTATCCTCTTCTCTCCTAGCTTATACGCGAAACATTAATGTGCTATTTGATTTCCTATGGTGACTATGTATGGTTTCATGACGATTTGGTGTTAGGTACAATGAAATTGAATAATTTGATTGGTCAGTTTGATTTGAAATAATAATATGCCTGAGTTTACTTTGTTAATCAACTTACAATACAATCTACAGCAAATACAAATTGTCAAAGTTTAGTATAGTAATTCTGATGTTACCTATTCGGAATATTAATACTAGCAGTGGCTTAGTAAATCACCCACCTATACCTTCTGTAACTTAAAAATACTTCGATAATAATATTATATTCTTAGCGTTACTTTCCTGAGTCAGATCCCAGGAAAAGATGAAAACGTACCATTATAATTAAGTGCCTGTTAACCCTTCAACGAGCTTTACTTCTACCTGAACAGTTTCATTTATTAACTTAAAGTTATCTAAACATTTACAACCCAACAACTGCTGAAGTATAACTCGGCAATAACAAGTTACGTATTATGACAAAAGAGTAGTTTTAACAATGCCAGTCGATTCCCAGCGCGCTCATTATTAAAAGGCTATATACGCGGCGTATTCGGGTCACGTGCTAAACGCGACACGTACGTTTCATCCACACTTGTGCCGATGGCCCCTCCCTACGTACGTCTCTGGACTAAATTGTCTCGTTATCTATTTGTTCTTGCGTATCGATTCGACGGAATTGTCTTGATGTAAGCAATAACCGACAGGAACTATATGAAACACGGAACGGAAGGGAATTGACAGTGTTGTGTATTTTCTGAGTTTATTTCTTAGTCTGCTGAAATTTGAGAACATTATGGAGAATCAGATATGCAGGTTTTCTTACATTATTTTCCTTTATTGTGGCAAGAAATAATTTATTTCATATTATCCGTAAGTAATTAATTCTTTATTATCAATATCCAATTAATTATTAATTTCATATTAACAGTTGCTATTTTGACAATTAATTTAAACTTAGCATATGGTCAGCGGCTTCGGGAAATCTTTGACTTTTCTTTTTTCCACTATGTGAATTTAAAGATTTTTTGTGTACTTGGGATAATAATCAAATAAAAATAAATTTTCCGCCTGGATTACTTCCATTCATCACGGATAAGTAATTGTAATTAAATTGATAAAGAGAGGGTACAAAGCAAAATTGCTCTGCTAAGAATTTAAGATTCCCTTTTTACAGTACTAACTAGATCAAGTAACTGTAAACTGAAAACAATGCGGAAATTTGATTTTTTCAAGCTTTAGCCCTTTCTTAAGTCAACCAAAGTTGAAAACCTCTGTTTAGCCTAGGTGTGGTGATTTACCAGCTGTTTTAACATACGCTACTTTCTCGTCTGAATAAAGAAATATGTGGTATTAATAAAATGACCATCGGTTCGTTAAATGAGTATAGAAGGGTTACCAGCGGAGATCGGTACGTGTATTCGCGTATCGGGCTCGTGACACGAATACGCCGCGTATTGAATACGCTGCGTATAAATTGCATGGATTCACTCGAATACAGCAACTACTAGTTCTAGTTTCTAATAGTAAGCGGAAGCTGTATTTGCCATTACTTTGGCGGTATTGGCTTAGAATATTGCCTTTAAAATCCTATGCTTGCAGGACAAAACGTCGTAACAGGTGACAAGAGCTGGCCCCATCTTGGTGGGGCAACTTGATAGCCCCAGCTTGGTGGTGCTGACTGCTCGGTTACTACCTTAAATCCGTAAAAAATAGTAATAGGTACATATAAATAACAAATACAGTGGCGGATTATCCCTAAGGCAATATAGACATGACTGTATCTATACTAGGGGTGAATGGCTGTAAGAGGTGACGCACGCGCGGTAATAGGCCCGGCGTTGCATTAGTGACTCCCCTTGTGTTGCTCTGTCCATAGGCGAGGATGACGACTTACCATACGGTGGCTCGTCTGCTTTTACATCAGCCCTTCAGGCTAGAATAATACTTTTCCACTGACCAATTTATTGTTCTACACTAGGACTCCCTGTGTCGTGCCATGGACAAGACAAAGCATGCACCCACACCGAAAATGAAAATAAGATTTCTAAGGACGCAAGGAGGTTATTTCGTCGGGTGCTCTCAACTTTTAATCCACCTCTAAACAAATAGGACCTTTAGTTATCTATTTCGCCAACATTAAATTAGCTGAACGCAAAACTTGATTGGAATGCTGTCCACGACTATACTGTTTCAGCTAATGCTGTTTGACGTCACACAGTGTTGAGAAACTTACGGAAGACTGACAAATATGCAAGTTTACTTAAAATGGTTTTAAAATGATAAAAGTCTAAATAATCGATGTCACTACATGGCAGATGATTGAGATTTTTTTCTAACGGAAGTATGTACTCGTCGTTTGCTATCTTAATTCCATAAAAAAGTAGATTCCGCGTTGTTTTTTGTGTTAGTCAGTTCACCTGTTTATCTGTGCGTTTGTTCGTGCTAATTTCAAACATTGCTTAAGCAATTGTACTAAGCTTGTGCTAACAATGACTTTCATTTAAACTGTTTCTTAAAAATAAGAGGTTTATGTCAATCTAAAGAATCTGTTTAAAAATTTAAACAACATTTTGATTAGGTTGCTAGCGGGTTGGAAGCCGTCCTAATATTATTTATCGTAATTCGTCATTTGTATGTTTAATCGGTAGGTACCCAAGGAAGGTAAACGCTGTCAAGTCAGTAATCAGTATAGACTTCGATATTAAACGATAAAGCGTTTCGAATGCAGCTATTGTCGAGTGGTATAACCGAACATCATCGGAACACTGCAATAATAAAGACCGAACTGTAATAACAGAGTATTAAATACGAATCTGCAGTTTGTATTTGTATCGCAATCGCAAACGAATCATTATCGCTTTCAATATTTAAATGTTAAATGGATAATGAATGGACGCTGGTGATCGGTCATCGATACAATGATAATTATGTATTGTACTATTCATACCCTTCTGAAACAGTCGCATTATTACTAAATAGACTGGCATTCTCCACCAATCCGCACTGGAACAGCGTGGTGGAGTATGCTTTAGGCCTCCTCAATAACGAGTTATTTATGCATAGATATCAAAATTTATTTTTTAAGCTATTGTATAGCTTTTATCGCGGGCCTTGGGCGCGGGGACCGAATTCAAAAATTTCGTAACGAAAATTTATTACACCCTACACACAGACATAGTTACTATGTCTATGCACCCACACATCGATAAATACCAGAACTTTTAACTGAGTTAACTAACTTTTACTTTATAACGGCTAAACCGATTTGGCTAATTTTAGTCTTGAAATATTCGTGGAAGTTCAGGGAAGGTTGCAGCGATGAGAAAATATGAAAAATTGCGAGCAAAATACTAAAAATGAAAATTTTAATTTCCCATACAAATCTTACCTGTCAAACATTTGATTTTCGCCCCGTCGGTTCGGTGTTTTAAGAATAATTACATGTAGATCTGGATTAAATAAGGCGTTGGAATCGACAACATGTATTCATAATAGTCGAATTATCGCGTATTTAGATTTAAAACATACAAAATAATAACATGACATAAAATAATGACACTATATTAATGACTTGAGGGTGATAGAGATAGTGCCATACAGGCAAGGCAAACTGTAAGGCACTGTCTCTGTCACCCACACGTCATTCACGCGCCAAAAGATCGTTGTAGGACTTAAATGTCAAATGTCAATTTTCTTTTTAAAAAGAATTATTTTGTCAACTGAAATAGTTCTTATGCTTTTGTTCAGAATATTTAAATCTTCTTTGCACAAATTAATGCATTATCCGTTTCTAATAAACTTTGATGTAACTTTTGATAACTAGGCAACTAAATGAAAACTGGTACACCACTTTCTTGGCCCACTGTAAAACAGTGAATATCTGTACTCGTATAATTTGTGTACAAAGTGTTTTAAATATGAATAAACAAAGTGCATTTATTAATGAAGAAAGTCACGAAAAAATTGTGAAAGAAAATGAGTTATTACTCTATATACATTCATTTTATTATTATTATCACAAATGCAGTATTATTTTTTGTTTTGTTAATTTATATATAATGCTATGCAATAGCTTTACCGCGGTAGTCTCCGAGTGCCACACGTCTTTTTTATTTATAATTAAATTAAGATAAATATTGGCATGTTTCAGTAATATGCACACTGGCTGCTGGCAGCTTTTTCTCATAATATAAAAAACGTTTTATAATTATTATTTTTTAGTTGTTTGCACGGAATACAGGTATTATACAGAGGAAACGAGTATTTAGCATCACCCTATCAGTGCCTTCAAGGCATTGCAATATCAATGAGGAGGGTAGACTTTTCAGACGTTTTCAACCGACTTCAAAAAAAGGGAAGTTCTCAAATCAACTGTATTTTTTATGATCATTATTTCATAATTTTTTACTACGTGTCAATTTTTACGTTTATATGTTTATTCGATGATGCTTGTCGTGTGGTCCTATTAAAATATTTTTTTTGAGTACGTATGTACTAGTAGAGTTATTATTAAATTGACTTCAGCTATGCTGATAATTTTCTCAATTATTTTACTCTAGATGATGAATTCTGTTTTTTGTTGTAAAAAGTCATATAATACATACGTAGTAAGAACCTATAACTTTACCTACGTTCCATTCAAATAACATGCGACCTACATTCAAATACGAGGGAAAATGTATTAACATAGATGGGATGATACTTCGCGCAGCTAAAATAATATTTCACTTTTTTAATTTAAAAAAAGTCTGTGAAAGTGCTATGAACTAATTGAAAAGTTTTACCTCCGTACCGAGTGGCGGTCGGCGGGATTAAAAAGTTCAAAAGTTGTCGGATTATGGCCGCGACTAACGGAATTATTCTGGGATTTAGTTTGGCAACTGATAGTCTCTATAATGGGCAGAACCACGCGGTTCGACACTGGAGCAACAACAAGTTATGTAGAATCTATTATCAGGTATACGGTGATTTTTTATGTTAAAAATTCATATGGGACGGTGTGAATTGGATTTCATGAAACTGTAAAGTGTACGTACATTAGTACAAAGATATGCGAGGAGATAAATAAAAGTCTACAAGCTAGTTGAAGGGTCGTCAAGGACTCCAAGCGAAAATAATGAAAGGGACAATTGAGTTGACGATTTGAACCCGACCCCCTATAACTATCCATATGTACGTTTATTTATACTGTTTTATAATAATAACAATGTTAAGTAATTTGGTTAATCTTATTTCATAGGTACTTTAATTAATCAAAATAGACAATAGGTGCACATTTTGTTTCATAGAAATAGTTACTAGCAAAAATTATGTCGAGTTCAATCGATAAAGCGTGTTGAAGTTGAATCCAAAAAAAGTTTTATAAAGAAGAAAAAAATAATTCAAAAATTTAAAGAGAATTAAAAATAATTATTGTTCCACATTATTTGTCTTAACATTGCCAGTTTTTGGATTTTTTCTGTGAATAAATAATTTAATAAAATATTATACAAAAACTCACATACAAATTATCAATATAAAAAATAACAAAAAATGCATCGGCCGGGAATCGAACCCGGGCCGCCCGCGTGGCAGGCTTGCTTGTAACAACTAGACCGATGCTTGTAAAAGTACTGTAATGAACAATTTTGCAATGATATGAAACTCTGAATACTATAAATAATGAAATTGGTAATAATTATTAAAGAAGCGATGATGTTTTAACCCACAACTACAACGTATTAATCAATACCTGTGGAGTCACCATTGCAAACGTCAATTAATCCACAAAAAAATCACCTTTTGCTACACGTCGGGAACTTATATTTCACGTTTGTAAAGATTTGTTGAAAAAATATTCATTTATGCTCAGGTTCCTAGAGAGTGTAGAGACTAGAGACGTGTTAACACGCGTGTTTCAGCGAACTGTATTAGCGACATCTAGTAAGCAGTTTGAAAATCTATTATTTTTTTACAACCGAATAGTTGATGGGTTAACAATGTACTGGCCTTTATAGAGATTTGACAGATGACACATTTTTGTTTACATAACCATATGACATCATATCATGGCGTCTACTTTTTGCTTTTAAGTAATACAGATTATTAGAAGCAAAAATTTTGGGCGGGTTATAATAGTACATTACGATACGGTGCGTAAAGTTGGCCATTTTTGAACGGCGTGAAGTTAGCGCACGAGCGAAGCGAGTGCGATATACGCCGTTCAAAAATGCAACTTTACGAACGAGTATCGTATATTATTTTTCAACACACTTGCTCGTAAAGTTGCTATTTTTTCTTTAGTCTTACGCCCGGAATGCGGTTTATTACACACTAGTGCGTTTTACTTTTCATTACCGCACTAGTGTTTTTCTTATTCCACTTTTTTTTTAATATCCGTAAAGAGGTTGTTACCAAAAGATTTGTTATTTTGTAAATAAATAAACTTGTTGTACTTAGTCAAAATCTGATAAGATAAGATTATACTTCATCTAATTATCTATTAAAGCATTTAAAAAATACAATATTTTAAATCATTAATTACCGTAAATTCTTATTAGAAATACATAATTATTTAGTTTAATATATTGTGGCTGAATGTTCGGTGTCTCTGGACTTAACCTGCGTGCGCATAGTTATTCAACCAAAGATACGGCGCGCGAAAAAATAAACCGCGCCATTTTGTGTTTTGTGCAAACATTTGTTCGTTTATAATTTGCTGATTTGTGACTGAAAAATGTCGATACCTAATTGTTTTTTTCCTCGCAAGTGTGTTGAAAAACGTCGTATGATACGTGTGTGCTTTGTTCATTACAGTCTTGGCTCTATTACAGCCCTCGCCTTGCGGCTCGGGCTCAATTCCGCCTCGACTGTAATGACCAACTTCGCGCACTTGTATCATAATGTACTATTATAGCACGAGTGACATAAACCCGCTTTATTGTAGTTATAATAAATAAAAGTTATAATTTGATGCTTTAATTTCATAAAGATTTTTGAGTTGCGATGATGATAATGTAATTTTATTGTGCGAAAGAGAATTACAAAGTGTTCGAAACATGAAGAGACAGATAAAAAAATAACGACAAAGCCTCCTGAAAGGAATTATTACGAAGTTGTTAATGTTTATATTCAAGTTTTGTACAACATAAAACTGTATTTAAGTAGGAGAATCTCTAACCTATGTAAATTCTTGCATAACCCGTATTTAGCACTAGTTTAGTATACTGAACCAACAATTTGAGAAGATAAGATAACTAATTATGAAATATTTTTTCGCTGATTTCACCAAACAGTGTCCTTTACCCTTTATGTGTACTTACCCATACTATGTTAAGTAAGTAGTTTATTTGTTTACTCAATAATATTTCCCATTAAAATATGATAAAGTAACAGTTTTCACCAACAATTTCACACATAGGTTCCTACCTACAATACACAAAACATACTTCAACTGAATAAGTTTAAAAAGCAGTAAAGATAAATATGAATAAAGCACAGTATGGATAATTATAAGTGCAGGCTTACATGGTGACTATTGCTAACCTGTGGTGCGGATTTGACGCGGGTTTGTGTTACTCAATGTCATAAAGTACCCTCATGTTATATATTTTTTAATTTCTACCTTCGCAATTGTCAATAATTTATTTTTGAACGGCGTGAAGGTGGCGTCATTTGCCATGTAAAAATGAACTACTTACGCCACTGAAAACTGTGACTTATATGCGGGTTTAAGTCACGCTGTGCTATAAAATTTATTTCGTTATTTTAAGAGCTAAAACTATCACTTTCCTATTGCTTATTGCCTAGACTATCTCAACGATATAAGTATTTATCTTTGGATTTTTTTCTTATACAGAGTTAAAAAAATGCTGAACTTAGGAAAACACATACAGCTATTCAGGAATGGTATTTAATATAATGAGGATTATTGAACAAATATTTATTTACAAAGTTAAACAAAAAACATTGAAGTTAGCAGAAAAAGCACCCTTTGTGAAATAAATTACATTAAACATTGGGTAGTTTTTGGAAGCGCCGCGTGCCGTTAACGGTGTTCTTAAAAGCCTTTTCTGATTTAAGCACCCAAAACTTTATACTAGCTATTATAATTATTATCCCTTTCTAATTTACTCAACTTCATTAACATTTCGCAATGTTTAATATTAAGTATTATTGTTTATATATTATTGGAAAGAAATTTCTTATCGCTCGGTATGCAAGCTATGAATATTGAAATGATTATTTTTAATAATATCATTCAGTATTATTAATGCATGACGTTCTAATGTCACAGGTGAAATAACATAACTTCATTCCAACCGAGTAGGTACTTTACGATATTCGAGCATTCTCTTACTTACGTGAACTTATTACTGCCTTGCCTTGATCTACAATATTGCCTTCAATTCATAAATGGTTCATTATTGAGCTCATCTCTGGGACGTCTTTGTTCGGTGGATCATATCTATCATACAATTAACTAATAAAGAATTTATTGTCAGTCAACAACAATATGTACCTACCTGATAGACAACTTGATACTCAAAATCTATAAATCCCATGTAGCGATTTCCCTAAACTTGGGAAATAATCTGGTACTCATTGAACTTTTTAATCCCGTTTGAACAAAGTAAGCGGGCTATGTTCGTGCTTCAACTTTCTAATTAGACCATGTTATTTCCAACAACTTTTCTTTTAATTCCAAATGTTTATGTTTGAATGTATATTGTTGAGAAGTATGAAATTTGGATATTGCTGGCTTTGTAGATAATTTCTTGTCTTTAAAAATAACGAATAACTTTATTCTATTATCAAATTAAGGAAAAAGGTAGTCAATCCAGATTTCTGAGCGTTTTAGACTGATGTGATTTACAATTTATTTTAATTAAAAAAACTTGTAGATTGCGATTTCACGACAAGAACACATACACCTAAGACCAAGAACAGAAAAAACACATGATTCAAATTCCGCCTAGCTGGGAATCTACCAGTTCAGCTTCGCAACTATTAAACCATATTTGTAAAAGTTATAAATTAGATACCCAATGTTATTAATGTAGGTAAATGACTGACAGAGAAGTAGATGAGTTGCCTGAAAATAAGCGGAAACAATCACCCATAGACGAAAGGCATCGACAACAAAGAAAAAGAAAATAGAGATCTACTAGCTTTCAAACCGCAAGCCAGATACCGCCCAGTCGCTTTAAAACTTTCACAACTTTTAAGTCAAAACATTACGGGGTTAAATACTGTGGTAAGTATATTGTTAAAATAGCTTTGCTACAGCCTACATCGTTTGGATATAAGTAGGTAATTTTGGTTGTAACGTAACATATAAACTGAGCAGGCTCAATAGTAACCAATAAAATGACCATCGCTGACATAAAAATCTAGAAATCCGATAAAAAATAATTTTCCACTGCTTCAACACCTCAATTCAACAAAATATTATATCCGTCTCAAACAAAACTCCGCGTGACACCATTAACAAATCACCAGACTATTAATAAGGACCCTAGAGCCCTAGTTTACCATAAATCATATTTGATAGCATTTTCCGGAGAGCAAAAACAGGACCCGTTGTATCCCTTCATACATAAGGATGCCGACCCTCGCGAAAAATGATTTGTTCACACGGAATATTCTGTTATGCTAACGCGCCCGTTTCGCGGTTACCGGCGTGTTTCACAAGGAATGAGTAAAGATAGACAGTTTTCATTTAAATAACGGGTGCCTTTTTGTGTAACCACCAACAAACACGGAAATTAGCTATTTGATTATAAAATTTTCTCCGACAATAATGACCATCAGCAAAAACAAAGGTGTCATTCCAACCTATAACTGTCTTTAGCCCACGTTAACCAAGTGCGAATTGGAGCCGATTTCACTCACTTTAGAGAAATTTATCCGGAACTCATAGATGAGCAGGTTGCCTGATAATGCTGTCCATCGCTAAAGCTAGTAAGTACTACTTCGCCGCCTTACAGTTCAACAACAGTACAGGGGTAGTTGGATAGTTTGTAACCTACGTTCCTGCCTCCTTGCAACATGCACAACAATATTAGATACTTATTAGTTTCTTTTGTTAATAAATTATTATTTTATTTTACTTCTGCATTGCTGACCAAGAAAGAAAGGAGGGGAAAGTACTGGCTCTTAAATTCCCAGTCGGAACCCAAGTCGTTTAACCTCTAACTCAAGGAATCGGGAGGGAGGGAAGGATGGCAGAAAATGGCGAGAAGAGCTTCAGCCCTCCACCGAGCAATAATTTTAACATTATATGTTTAGTGTAACGTATCAATAAAACACTGTTTATCGTTACTATTCCGTGATTGTAATGTAGACGGAACACCAAACACGTCTGCACGCGGTCACGGTCGGTGAGCGAGTGCCCTCGTCGGGTTGCGCATACACTACATCCCTCGTTTATTTTAGATTTTTTGAAGATTACAATTAAATCATAATATTACCTTTTCTTACTTAGCGCAACCCGACGAGGGCACTCGCTCACCGACCGTGACCGCGTGCCCTCGTCGGGTTGCGCATACACTACATTTAGTATATCTAAGTATTTCGATTTCGTAGTTCAAATCGGACAGGGGATTCATAAATTAAATGCAAAAGTATGTTAGTGATGTCGGAAACAACAAACGTGAATTAAATTAAATATATCTACCTTAATCTGATTGTAATTTCTGCATCCAATTTTCTGCTCATTTTATTTTCGAAATTGAACATACTATTCAATTATGGAGAATTGAAATCCATTGTTAAACGGGATAATCTCCTGGTTAATAATGATATCCTTAATTTAAAATCAATGAATCAATCCATTAAAAACCACGAGTTCATGATAATTATTCTTCCTGGCCTAGAGGTTTTAGTCGTTTGGTGAATTAAAAAAGGTTTTATGAAGCTTACTAAAAAGGCTTTCAATAGCCTTGACTCAGGATATAACTACTATGTATATGCATGTTTGAACTGAAAGATAGTGCACTCAAAGATTATGTCCTATGGACTTGACGTGTGACATCTCAATGAAGCTTTAAATATTTAAGCCGCTTAGTAACGTCCCCAACCTACATCCTACGTCTCCGAGATTGCACTCAAAACATAGAGACCGTTTTATTGTTACTTTAAGAAGGATTTAGGTACTAATCCTTCGCGTTAAAATTATAATATCGTCAGTATAATTATTGCTATTAGAATGTGTTACTGGTACAATAAATCTTTTCATGAAACCTGAATATTCTCGAGCTTGTGGGCTTGAAAGGTAATTGCTACATAATTTTTCTTCTTTTTACAAGTACAAAGACCTTTGATGTTGCTGATGTCCATCTTGAACTGATTTTGGCTCAGCATCAGTTCAGGAGTATGTCTATTCGTTTGTCGGCTTCTAAATTGTGCTGACCGTACAATTTAGCTTTTGAGTGAAATTTACTTGCATCATTTGCAATTTTCGCTGTATGTCGGTCTGAAATTAAATCAAAAGGAAGGAAAACTAGCAATAGCATTGCGAAGGCAATTTAAGGATTCTTTACTCCTTCGCTTCATGTTTCTCGTTTTCGATCACACAAGTGCCTAAATTTACTTTGCGGTTTTCCAAACTAGGTAACAAGATTATGTAGAATGCGAGTAGAAAGGTACGCTCTTGAGGCATCAAACGCGATAGTTTGCGAATATTTATAGTCACCTTTGAAAAGATTACGTGAGAGCTACACGTGTGTAAAGGGATCTTTATGGATATTTTTACTTACTATGATAATGCGTACGTACATATTGCCTTGAATTTTACCTTTACGTAAGGTTTACTTTGCCTCGTACAAGACCTTGATACGTTCGAAAGCATTAAGGTTAGTTATTATGCTTACGTGACCAGACGTCACGTATTTAACGGGACAGTCCCGTTTTACCGTTGTCTATCTCAGTGTCCTGAAAATAGCCTTGGCACGCAAAATTGTCCCGTTTTTCCGAAATGTACATATTTTGGCTTGATTTTCACGATTACCTTGGAGTGATCTTCGAGTTTTTGCTTAAGTATGTTTACCGCAAAAGAGAAACCTGGAAATTGTCGAAAACCGGCGATGTACCGTTTTGAGTTGAAATTAAAATGGTCACGTTAGTTATACCAGCTCCGAAGCTTCGAGAGTATCAAAAATAAGTACTAAGAATATTAAATTATACTGAGTACCTACAGTGTCGTATCGTGTTATTATCCCGAGCGAAATTCAGGTTCCATCTCACATTTAATTATACATAGCGTTTAGAAGTCTTTGCAAAACTAGTGTTCATTTGCGACTACGCTCGCGTGCATAAGTGTTTCCAAGAGCCACACCAAAGATACCCCATAATTACCCCAATGCTGGATAATATTCTCACAATGTGTAACCTAGACTAGACAAGAGTTATCCAAAATGTTCACACACATTTGAGACCTCTTGTGTATGTAGATTTCCTTACGGTTTGTCATCAAAACAAGTAACACACATAACACAAGCAAAGCACATATTTTTTGACAATTAGGGTGCGGTTCCACTGAGGCAGAGCTGAGTGGAGCTGTGCGCGATTCACCAATCACATAGCTCGAAATCCCTCCGCTCCGCTCCGCCTCAGTGGAACCGCACCCTTAGAGCTGACACAGGATTTGAACCTGAGCACGTTGGTTCGAGAGTCGTTCAAAATACGCGGCTAACATTACGGTCACTATAATCATCGCATAACATAATCCAGACGTTCTAGACTATTAATATAATTTGATTATAATATTCCACCGCCCACTCCACAATGTAGCACTGAATATTCTCCTCCAAAGTAATTTGAGCTAATAAACTTGTACCCCCGAGACGTCACTGGACACAATATGGCACAAGAAACCACTTCACCACAGGGGGCCATGAATAATGACACTTCGGCCCGACTCGGAAATAGGCAGTGACGCCAGCTCTCATTGTGCTGCGGGGACGGGGAATAGTCAGTTATAGTGGATTATGTCCAGATTACGTCTTGGAGTTTTGCTCTGGTTGTAAGAAGTAAAAATGGGCTGTAAATTTAGGTTTAAGTAAAGTTATGATTTTAGTGATAAGTTTTGTACATTATTTGATATTAGACTACGTACTTTGGTAAATAACGTCATGATTCAAGTTCAAACTAAAAATATATTGAATGACCACGTTATTTTGCAATAATCCTCAACTACAATGTATGTAGGTCCCTATGATGGTAAATAATTTTATTTAACTGGAAGTTATTATAATATTGGTGGTTTGACCACAACTGAGTTCGATTTCCGGCGGGGTAAGATATTTAGATGATTTGTTTTCGGATGTAAGTGATATGTTATTTGAGATTTCCATGCCGCCCGCGATACAAACAATTCTAGTGTACAAGTTTCACTATGTAAGCGTTTATTTGATTTTTATTAATACAATATAAATGTCCTTTAGTAACAACATAAATAGTTTTTAAAAGAGAGAGATTTCTTTACACTTTTCACCTTTTTCCTGATAAAATCATCTTTCGATATGTGGAAGGCTCAGCCTAATTTATAAGTAGTATACATAATATATGTTTTATGAGATATTGCCTTTGAAATAGACACACCGAACTAATCCGAAACTACCAAATTGAAATACCGACTGTTACATTTGACTGTACATAAATAATTTCATAAAGTGTGTCCGGCCGCCAAACAAGAACGCGAACAACCCAAATATCGTGTTTATTACATACTCGAATTCAAAGGGTAAGTAGACAGTTTTAAAGATGATACCATTCGCTTGCCAGAAACCGTTTCGTTTTAGGTGCCAAATATTTGCTGAAGTACAGCTTCATAAGTTATTTATAACTTACTGAGTTTTTAATATCAACCTTACTATACTTTTTATATGACCCCGTTGCATAGTTGGTTGTTACCTTCTCTAGATTCTGGCATAAAACAAATAAAAGGAATAGGCTCTTTTCTGTGATTGTTTTAATTGTGTATTTTGTTTTACTTAAAATACCAGAAACAATCATTAAAGACGTTAAGCGTCTTAAATGTTTACAGTAATCGTTAGAGACATTATTGCTTTATATAAAACAATAATAATAATATCGTGGACCATCGATTAATGCGATATAAAATTTATACGCTCAGTTATAAGTGTAATATAAATAAATATGTGGAACCGAAGGGGGCTTGAAAATTTAGTAGCAGGGTTTAATGGCTCTATATAAATCACGCCTAATCGCTTCCTATTTAACCAATCGAAAACTCTGTGCCACTTTTTTCACCGTATTATTTTTTTCATGTAAATAGCCGGAAAAGCAGAGTGACCAAACGATTTCTTTGATGGCAAGAAATCATAGTTGCCTTTGGATATCAGTGGGACCAAAAGAATATCTTTGTTTCCCAAAGTCTACCTAGACATGCGATAGCGTGTCAAGACGAGTTCTTTAAGACAGAACTGGCGAGCAGTACCGTAAAATTTTACACGAACCATTTGGATCAATTTTGACCCCATCATAAATCAAAAACTATTTGTTATGCTCGTGTCAAATTTGGCTTATATTGAGACTTGTAAAATAGTAAGATAGATGAAGTCAAAGACCAAGGCATATATTTATCATAGTATTGGACTTGGCTCACATTTTAAATTTATGTTTTTGATGGAATTATTATTCATTGCATCACCAAGGATTAAATGGAGACGTTAACTTCGAATTCAATGTAGTTATCATTGCGTTTGATCCAAACTTTTGGGTCAAACTAAATCGAAACTGGGAAGGAAACGTTATCATTAGAAGCTATTACTGTCAGCTCTTAATTACTGCTACAAGTGAATTATAAGTTCACATTTAAGACGTCATTATTTAGAAACTTTTAAGTTGCTATTATTAAAGTAGGTATATAAAATATTATAATAATGATTAATTTTTATTATCGCCAGAATTTATACCAGAACGAATATCGTTAATTATAGCAGTTGTTAGTAAAAGCATTAAGTAAGAGTTATTTTAAAAACTATTTTTTATTTACCTATTTAATAATGAAATGGTATGTGTAAAACACGAACAAATATTAGTTTTTTTTTCTTATATCTTAATTGAAATAACTGTCAATAGCGACGTGACTGGTAAAGTTTCAGTATTTTCCTGCAATTCCCAATTATTATAATGCTTGCAGTTGTATCATAAGCATTACCGGATACTATGTTCGGAATAGGCTCCAAAAAAGGGAGCTCCTTAACGGTTACCAGAAATAAATAATTTTATTACTTTGCATTTATAATCCGATACTCGAGTCGCTGAGAATATGGAATTGCCACTGCCCTGGGCTGACATTTGTGTGCGTTGCTATTTATACCAATTACCTATCCAGTATAGTTTTTAAACGACTTGAAAAAGAAGGAGGTTCTCAATTCGACCGTATATAATGCTTTTTTATATTTGTTCAGCGATTTTTTCATCATTTATGAGCTGATTTTAATATTTTTTTTTGTTGGAAAGTAAATATTCCAAGAGTGGTCCTACAATAACGATACCAGGATCTGATGATGGCATCTCAGAGAAATCGAGGGGAACTTTCGAAAATTTTTATTTTATTTATTTATTTATTCTTTATTGAACCTTACAAAAGTAAAGGAACAAAAGGCGGACTTAATGCTAAAAGCATTCTCTACCAGTCAACCTTAGGGCAGTGGGAGAACGAAGAGGCGGTAGCAACGTGGAACGTAAAATTGCAGGGACAATAAAATTAGTAAGTATTTTTGTTAATGTTTTCATTAAGCAACTATTTTATGGCACTACAATTTAATGAAGGCCTGAAATCGATCTGATGAAGTCAAAAGGCAGTCGAGGGAACTCCTCAACGATTTATTGAAGTTGCCTTGCGTTTAGGCTTGATTAATTTGTAGTGACGAGAACTTTACACCTAGATGGGACGGATTGAGCGCTGTCCGTTATTTTTGTAGAAAGAAATTATGTGGGTTGCCATTTAGACAAATTCCATATCCAATATGGTTCTCTAAAGATGTGTTTTAGTCTTTCAAACTATTACTTATCACGTCTGTTCACTTTACCCGCATTACTCTTCGCCGTAGCCAATGCCGATGTTCCCAAGAAAAATAAATTGCTACAATTTTGAAATGGCAATTCAATCTGAAAATTACACCAATATTGAAATATCGACGCGTAAAAATACCCGGATATTTATCGCCAACACATAGATGGAAATTTGGAAAAGTTTTCCGGTGAGACGGAATGATAAATGATGGCGATGAGAACGTGATATCTTTTGTTACGGTTCGCAGGCACCACTTACGGTAATTTGAACCTTAAGACATATCTACATAGACCTGTCTGTAACTAATGGTTCTTTAATATTTGGGATATCATGTAAAATGATCTTAATTTACGAGTACATGCTAAGAATATCCTAAGCTAAGACTATCTGCCTTTTCAGCATCTACCCAGGGCGGACTGGTAGAGAATGCCATCAGGCATTAAGTTTTTGCCCTTGTATACCCTAGAATAAGGTGTTACTAAATAAATAAATAAATAAATAAATATCCTCAAACATCGAGTTACTAGTACGTGTTACACACATACCAGGTATTGAATCAATACTGCCGTATAGAGTTACTACTCGACGTATATTTTCGCGTTTTATTATAAACAGGAATAATAAATAACATATCTTTATCATTGACATCCATAGAACAATACACTGTAATGTTACCAGGTACAAAAGTAATGTACTAGTTTCCAGACGAATTTCATATTATGATAACATGCGACTCATGACTGGGTCGGTCACAAATTATGTATTCAAAAAGTATCTTCACTCTAGTGTGGTAGAAAGAATATCCAAATATACTGTAAGTAAATAAAATTGAAGGGTTTGCCTGTAATTTAAAAATAACCGGTTTTTCAAGTTCATATACCTGCATAGTAGTAGAATACTTATCTACATATTATCGCGATTGAAGTCGCGGAGGTACTGCTCGTAATAAATAAACAAACAAACATTGGATTTAGTTCTATAGTGTTTCAAAAGGACACTGAGCTGCTCTGGAGATTCTTCAGAAGCTTTGAGGATATACGAACAGTTGAAAGGGTACAAGGGAAACCAAGGGTCAATAGTTTAGAGAGGTACTCTTTGAACTCCGATGACGAGTGAGTAAGGTATGAGAAATAAATGTACCGATTTTTATTTCTAGGGAATAAATTGGATATGACAAAGATTGGGTATAGAGTATATAACATGTTTTAAAGGACTTAGTCCAAGATCCCAGGGCCACCAGACGTCACGTATTTTCTGACGAAGGAAATGTGGACGATTGAGTAGTGTTAGTATGTACTAAGAACGCATGCCTACCTGCTAGCTTGCTCAGACGGCCAATTTTCAGGTATCAGGTAATCAAGGTACATAAAAACATTACTTACCTCACGTAAATTCTCCAAGCTGATTTTTACGTATATTTTAGACAATATCCTTAAAAATAAGTCGCCAATACTCCCAGACACTTTCCGTCGGCCGTATTGCTTTGCAGACGCTTTAAAGCTCCCAAATTTATTAGAGTCTCCAACGCCTGACGCATTTTAATTGCACCAATTTGCTTTACGCATCTCACGCAATGCGTACAAGTACCTACCGTATGTATGTTACTGTCTTTTGGGCTCTCTTTGAGGGCATGAGAGCATGAATAGGGACGAAACTGAAAACGTAATTCAATGCGTGATATTCAAACGGAAACGTTACTAAAGGGTATATTTTGTTTTTTAATTTGTAGTAGAATATCTACTTTTGTAAATGGCACCACCAAACGAAAATGAAGTTAGCAACAAATGGTCATAATTACGCATTGAAGACAGGTATTCAAACAGCGGCGGTTTTTTGGTCTCAAAACTTGTACGATATTTCAAAAATTTTCAGTGTTTACGTGATAAAAGTTTATTAAATACATAAAGTAACTCATATTAGACGTGGTAATTACAAAGGTAAGTCAAAATACTTAGCAATTTTTAAAAACAATAAACTTTTCCGAGTCAAAGTATTTTGTATTATCTTTTGGGGTTAAAAGGAACGGATTGTGGGCGAATAGGAAAGTCCTAGGTATGAATAAAAACTCCGACCGTTTCAATAGGTGTAGCCGCTGTTGTCCAGGTATTAAAGTAAAACTTGGTACAAGGCAATGAAATTAAACAACCACACAGTTCACGGTAAAGAGTTGTAATGAATAATAAAAGACAGTAACATACATACGGTAGGTACTTGTACGCATTGCGTGAGATGCGTAAAGCAAATTGGTGCAATTAAAATGCGTCAGGCGTTGGAGACTCTAATAAATTTGGGAGCTTTAAAGCGTCTGCAAAGCAATACGGCCGACGGAAAGTGTCTGGGAGTATTGGCGACTTATTTTTAAGGATATTGCCTAAAATATACGTAAAAATCAGCTTGGAGAATTTACGTGAGGTAAGTAATGTTTTTATGTACCTTGATTACCTGATACCTGAAAATTGGCCGTCTGAGCAAGCTAGCAGGTAGGCATGCGTTCTTAGTACATACTAACACTACTCAATCGTCCACATTTCCTTCGTCAGAAAATACGTGACGTCTGGTGGCCCTGGGATCTTGCTCTAACTTAAAAAGAATACGTTCTCAATTCGACTGTACTTACTTTTTTATGTGTAACTCACACTTTACTCATAACTTTTATTGGGTGTACAGATTTTGATAATTCTTTTTAACATTCGATAGCTGATGCTTGTCGTGTGATTCCACGTATAGTAAACCCAACTTAAGATTGAAATGAAGAGAGGCGCTGTCGGACGTATTGGACCAATCATTGCACACTAGTAACTGACAGATGAAAGTAAACCCCATAGTAAACCCAACTTAAGATTGAAATGAAAGAGGCGCTGTCGGACGCATTTGACATTCATTTGACCAATCATTGCACACTAGTAACTGACAGACTGATGAATGATCACAACGTACTTATGAATAATTTTTCAACATGGCGGCGTTAGTTCCGATTTTTGCCATTTCAGAGATAAAATGAGCGCACTATAAATCTATATCATCTATAAATATCTGACGTATAGTTTTTTTTAATCTTCGATTACTTCTAACGTCAATTTATCCATTCCACCATCGATCGATGGCGTAGATATCGATCTATGATCGCTTGACGATCGATCATTGGTCTGGTAACACCCAAGTTTAACTGCTTGTCGATGTTAATATTGCTTTTTACAAAATCAAAAGTTTTTTTCAGGTTTTCTTATCGTATCTTTATTATATAAACAATGATAATGATTATGTAGTTTTCTACAGTATCATAATTTTAACATTTGTCACGATAGCATTGACAATGTCAATTTATTTGCAAAACTTTCCAAGACAATTTTTCCTGTTACCACTTCACCGTAAGGATTTCGCACGTGTTGATTCCAACGCGTTTTCCGGCAGAAACGGAGTGATAAATGATGGTAAAGAAAACTTGCGTTTCAAATGAACCAAGCGAGTGCGGACTCGTTCACTGAATATTGTGTTCCCGGCTTTTCTTAACTTAAAAAGAATTTTATATGTAAAACTTGCAAATATTTTTTTTTAAAATATGAAGCACTAATTTTGACTACCCGTGTGGCATGTGTGCGATGTCGCTACATTTGTGAAATCGTGACCGAGCTAAGCAAGTTTCTTATAAATAATATATTTAGTCGCAAAGGAGATGTTTCAAAATGTATGGAGCCCCGGCCACCACTTTGTACACCATTCTAAAAAATGGAGAAACACAATTAAAACAGTTTTCAATCATCCAATTCCTTTAAATTGCTTTAGTTTTGTGGTATAACACAAAAATGTACACTTAAAATTGCAACACAAAAACAAAAGTCTGTCATGGCGGTAAGCTGTCATCACACGTCATGTTGGTTAATTTGATAGAAGTTTGACATATGTACCTACAATTCTGTCATTTAAAGTGACAGTAGACAGTTCGCGATCTATGATCAATGACAACTTGGCAAGACGCCATGTTGAAAACTGATAAAAATGAATTATAAATACAAAATTTGTACCAGAAAAGTATGCATTTAAGCAATTTATCTTTATTTTTCCCAAATTCCATGAATTTTTCTCGATTTTTCGAGGTACTGTACATATTGTGGGCCGGATTTGAAACATCTCCTTTCTTCAATGATTTTGTGCTTACAAAAGAGTGATTCTATCAGTAATTAAATATGAATATTAGCAGGCATTCAGCCGCCGTACATTGACCGCCGAAGGCGTTTGAATCAGTATGACAAATAAGGATTATTTCTGTCACAATCAATGGATATTATGATTGTAATGGTTACCGAGTTCGTTTGAAATGTTATTTAATGTCTGCTAGACGAGTAATAATACTAATGGCTGTATTTTTCGACTTCATTGATACGCTGGATATTTATATAAATTAACCCTTTCAGGACCATAAGATATCCAAAACTATTTATGAGTGTGCGACTATTTTTTTTAGTTGTTTTGGACGTAAATTAACGATATATTCCCGTAAAAACGTAACAAGACATACAGTTTTTCTGATATTTTATGGTAAATATTTTTCCCTGTGGGCCATAAAGGTAACCAATATATTATATAGGTTTATTTTATAAGTCTTTTAGTTATTGCTTTCGAACATAAAAAAATGAATAATAATTATAAGAAATTATAAATAATTTTAACTAAGGTATTCTGCGCAACAATATAATTATATATTTTATATGCGTCGCTTACATAATATATCTTTTCATTTTCTCTGCTTTTGCATATTCAGAGCTGGCTAGTTGCATTTGTTGCCGATGCGCCGGTTTTCGGAGGAGACTAGAGATGGCCTTGATGGCTGTCTACAGGTATAATAATTTTTTTAGAGCTCGTGCTAAGTGTTGGTGATACTCTAAGAGTCTAGATTGCTCAAAAGTAACCTTTCCATGCGGTGCGCTTCATGCAACTGTGCGTATACTAAATACGCGTTATTCATGGCTATATCGACAATAATATATGTATAAAAAATAGCCGGAAGTATTATTTTCTTTTGGCTTTGCTATCAATCTCATGATTTGCAGTGGTCCGTGAGGGTCACACCACCTACATAAACTTATATTCATAATACTATACTAATCGGTTCCGGACAGTTTATGTTTATTTTTTGAGTTATGCGCCTTGAATATCCTGATCCGATTACACTGAAACAGTATCTGCCATAAAAACAACAGTGGTCCAATTTTATACATTTTGACCAATGAACTGATGGTCCTCTTCATCTAATTCAGGTTATCTTCTCCATTACTATTATCTGCCTCATGGCAACTGGACTATTTCTTTACCTCGAAGAAATTTTCTGAAGGTTTTAGCCGTTTCCGAAAAATATATAAAAGTAAATGTAAATAAAATGCAAGAAAACAATAAATTATGAACGCGACTACATATTACACTAATACTACAAAAACAAACCTTTATGGACCACAGGGAAAAATATTTACCCTAACATGAATCGGTATTTTTAGGTATTTATGCTTATTATCTGAAGTTCAATTCATTATAACATTAAACTGAACTTACCAAAAAACATAAAAACGTGCAAGAAAATACAGTAATTTTATTTACACAAGTCCAAAAACCTAAAAATGATACCAAGTTCAGCCCCCGAATGTTTTAGTGTTAGCGCAAAGGAAATTTGATAGTTATTTTCTTTCTACGTGCTCAAGAACGCTTTTACTGTATTGAACATACCTTCTATTATGACATTCATTAAAAAAAACATATAGATTAAGTTATATTTAACTGTAGATTACGAATTTTAAAAAAGGGAAAAATATTTCCCTTGGTCCTGAAAGGGTTAATACTTGTATTGTACATAAGCTTTCTTTGTTATCAAAATTGATAAAGATTTCTTTACCAAATTCATTGACAAATAATAAAGTCTTGTAACATTCCTAATAAGAGTAAGAAAATATTTCAATTTTATCAGCGTAAATCCTTATAGGAACAAAATTAAATACATTTCATCCAAGACAAGACAAGACTCAGAAGACCTCAGATTCTAAAGGCTTATTTCGTTTACAGGCGGCGTACAACCTCAGTAATACTGTGTTAAGCTCCTGTTCCACAAAGTTCTAATAAAAGTGCGTGTAATCCGCCCTTTTAGGAAGAGAAAAGTTGCCAAAGCCTTTACCAGTGGTTGTCAAATGTAAACCACTATTACTTACAATTTGAAGCACTCATTCCCCACCGTTTGTTGTCGAACCTAAGTGATTTTAAGTAAGCCGTAAGTCCCGATTATTCTCCTACGGATCATCTGAATTTTAATAATTTTTATATTAGGATAAAATTGTAAAAATTGCTTAATAAAAGTATAACTTTGAAATAGTGATGAAGGGTAACTACGGAACACGTTATTTCATTATTTCTGCTTTTATTTCATTTCAAATATGACTGTTAAATTGTGGTTAGGTAGTTAGTTTTACACTGATCTTTGAAACATGTTTAAATTTTTTATTTGTCTAAGCAACTTGTTTTCAAGCAAATTGGGTAACACCAAAAATCTTCGTTGAAACTTTGAGCAACTCTGTTCAACGGTAAGAATAAAACTGACGTGACATAAACTTGCCGATAGATTTTAATTAATATATAGTTCCCGAGAGTTACAGTTTGGGAGTTTCGCGCACTGTAATTATAATGAATGTCACCTCCAAACATAATACAGGTACCTACTACTGTTACAATGAAACTTCGCCGACATAAAATATATTCTTACGTTATGTTCTCTACATAGATAGAGGAAAAGGTGGTAATGTGGCCCCCCACTTTGTTTTTCAGGTCTCATGTGAAAAGTAAGAGGAATAAAAATGAAATGAATACATCATCAGTTTCCTTATTTATCTGCCAATACACGACATACTACAAAATAAATAAAAATTCAAAAAGTAATTAAAAAATATGTGTATTTCAAAAAAATGCAAATTTGGCAATCAGAGATCAAGTGAGGGTTATATGGCACCCTGGGGGGCCAAATTAAATGTATGGAACTTAACGACTAAAATCGCAGATATAATAGTCGCCTTCAGGGCCTACGCAGTCAGTATGAGCCCATAAGTGGCAGCTTTGGCACTGAATCTACTCCTCACCACGTCTGTCTGTGGAATAGCTATTGTCACAAAATATACAAATCGTATCTGAGTCCTCAGGTACCACAGATGGAAGACCCTCATCGTATTCGGATGAGTCGCTTTCCACGATTTCTTTATCATCGGAGCTACTGCTGGGTGTTACATCTCTCTGGTGCCGATTGAAACTGCTAGAGCTATTTTCTTTATCATTTCGACCGAGATCGCGTCCACGTCCAATGTAGATCTAGGTACAGAAAATAACTTTACGGCCTTTTTATAGCCCATGGTCTTCTCACTGCTTCAATAGCATTTTTCATTTGATCAGGATCCCATGTTTTTCTTTTCTTAGAAGATGGAGACAATAAACTTTGTCGTGGCATGTGTAAACAAATAAAAAATTTAATATCACCTAAGTATGTAATATGGCCCCCGGGATCATAATACAACCAGTGTGAGGGGGTCAAATTAACAATTCTACGGAATCCATAAAACAACATCAATAAATAAATTACATCAAATATTTTGCGAACGTACCTTCAAAATCCAATAGAAAAACGTTGAATGAACACAATATCCAAATATCCAATGCTAAAACTAGGTATTTCCAGAATTATGAATTAAATTCAACACAGCAACAAAGTTTTCGCGTGTGCAAGTTTAGACTTGATCGAAAAACAAAAGTATGTGCTGCCCTCGCTAAAAAATTTTTGGCATTAAATTATAACTGTCAATTATGCTCTCCGTTGCTTACAAGTTTTACTAGATGGCGTGGTTCTAAACTAGAAATATCGAAGGGGGCCGATATACCTGTGGGGGTCGCATTACCACCTTTTCCTCTACTGTTTCTTATGTTAATTAGTTGGTAAATTAACAGTTGTTTTCTGTGTTGTATTTTATTTTGCTCTTAGCCATAGTCCTCTGCAATTTGTTATGTAAATAACTGATAAGCATGCAGAGGAGTAACTATATCTGAGTCGCCGATTATATATTATAATGTTTATTATTATAATGTATTATGTTTTATACCGTATCAGTTAACGCGTGTAAAGGTATGGTTATTGTCAACGACAAACATCGTGTTGCCAATATACATTTTGGTACATTTTTGAAATATCAGAAAGCCAGTATCAAATCGGATTGCTTTCTGCTTGCACAGCCACGCATCGATGAAGTCTTCGGCGTTGGTGTTGGCGATATTGAGTGAAATGTTGATCCATTGTTGCGTTTAGCAATTGATTTTGTGACTATCGATATAAAGAGATCGGAGTACAGTTCATTAGGTTCTTACGTAAGAGTATCTCGTACCGTCTCGTTTCGGCCTTATTCTGTGTTAATTAAAGTTGTCAGAGATGGCAGTGGAAAATGTTGCTCCATAGGTACTTGTTTGCTATCTTAAGTATGGAAAAAAACTTAAAATTTAAGTTTTTATTGACTTATGTATACATTAACTAATCGCTTTACGTCTTGAATAACAATATTAAAATCATTCGATGACAAAATTTTATTCCAATAAATAAACATGGTTCATCGAATTTACAAGGATTTAGGATTAAATAAACAAAAACTTAAATATCTTCGAAACAAGTTTTCAGATCGACTTTATAATCGAATTTATATCTAAGAACCTATCTAGGCACTCTTTAAATCATTTTAAGAGCCGTTAGACTTGGTATCGTATTATAGATTAGTACTTTCGTAAGTTTGAGTCTTTATCAATTTATCTTATGATTCAATCCAATATAAAAATGCAAATTAGGTGCATGTATAGTTTGCGGTTTTTAGTTTGTTAGATATCTGGCATAATATGAGCAGATGAGCTGATGGTAAGAAGTCACCAAGAAAATCAGCATCAACGATACTTTGCCCCGACAAAGTGATCACAAAAATTATTCTAACAAAAAAAATACTAGATTCAATATGTATCAAAAAGTAATAAAATTAAAACGTCACCAGCCTAGCGGAAGGGGTTTTTCCCGTTGGCTCCCATTCCCGTTCTCACCCGTCCCACTAGACCCCGAATTCAGATTTGACAGATAACGTCAAATAAAAGTAAACATTGCTTAAAAGTACAGTTATCAGAAAAAGTCTGTAAAAATTGAAACACGCCGGACGGATATTTTGAATTGCTGTTCTAAGTATCCTGGGTTTGGCCTGGTTCTTGGTTTGGGTGTTATAATGCCCATGGAACCTACGAGACGGAATCCTAGTGAATAAGGCTACTTGTGCGTCGTTATTTACCAAAGGATCGGGAGTAAAATATAAGTAGTTCACAACAATATAGGTAATTTACTTTAATAAACAAATAAGTAGTAAAAACATGTTATAATCTGTATTATTTTCATAAACATACATTTGCTAAATTAACGAAAGTGAAAGGAATTAACTATAATAAAAATACCTATGTATGTATAAACACATAATAAAATAATATTTAAAGTGCAAAGTCAGTCTTATTTGAAATGCCTCCTTATTAATTTGCTTAATTAAACAGAATTAAAAAAAAACATTATTTTAGGTTCTCTTGCGTTAACAAACACCCCCAGTAAAAAAAATCTCATATACCTATTTTCTAAGTACAGACAGCGACCAGCTACAGATTTATTATTAGTATTGATGTTTTTTTCTCGGGAACTACGAGTAAGTGACATTGCGGATAACATTTTACCAATTTTTAGTTACACTACACATGTTGGGAGCCCCTGTAACCCGGGGGCCCCGTATCATTGATACGGCTTAAATGGCAGTAGCTACGCCCCTACAAAAATCATTATAATACTTTAAAGCACTTTTTAAAAACCTATGAAAAAAGAAGGTAAAAGTAATAAATCAAATTAATCGCTTTCGGGGTATAGTGGGACGGGTGAGAACGGGAATGGGAGCCAACGGGAAAAACCCAGCGGAAGTCAATAATACTCGCATTGTTAGGGCTTACTCAAAAAATACTAGTCAAATCTCACTCACATTTCTATGGAATTACACGGCAAGCACCAGTTAGTGAATGTAAAAATAGTCATCAAAAAGTTATGAGTCAACACCAGAAAAATACAGAAGAATTGAGAATCTCCTCCATTTTTTGAAGCAGATTAAAAATTTTAATTTCTGACTTGTATTCTTTACGAGACTAATTTTGGTTCCTATTTTTAAAGTACCTATAAACTAAAACCTGACATTCTATCTTATTCGATTATCGTTTTTACTCTTATTAACGTGTTAAAGTTGTTTCATGTATGTTGAACTTACAGTATTATTACGACCTCTTCGACTTCAGGTTAACAGCGGTCGTTTAATGAGTTTACGCCATTTTACGACAGTTAGGACACACGTAACGCTAGTTAGTATTTTCATTGCCTACATTGTCATAATTGTTACAAAGTTATGACTTCATATTACTTCACTGAAGTACAGGGGTGACGTAACTATGCCATCAAGTTGAAACGATTCAGCGGCGTTACCCCGCGCTCGATGTAAATTGTTAAATGTTATAAGCTTCGATATACCCAGTGTTATTTAGTGAGGTGGACTGAACTCATATGTAAGTATATTGTAACGTTAATCATTTAACAAGTGGTATGCTAGCTGTATGGTCGCCTGCGTGCAAAACCGTTTTGCTTCTCCCCCCAAACTCACACAGATTTACTTTTATGTTCCCCCCCCCCTCCTCCCCCCCGTGCGTGCTTGAGTCCAGTGCACGCTTTGCACACCCTATACCCTATTGCGGCAGCCCCGGTGGCATGGGAGCTTAACTTCAAGTATTAAGATAAAAAAATATCTGCAACAAACCCATTACTGCTGACACTAAACTTGCCATTTCCGTACTGAGTCGTTAGAGGATTCTACCTTAAAATGCAGTTTAAGTTGCAGTACTAAAGGTAAAGTTTGAGGAGGGAAACTTAGCACAAAGGAATATTCCCGGGGGAATAAGCCGTGACGCTGTCAAGCGACGGCCGGCTTCGGGCTCTAGTAGTTAAGTTACTAAAGTGTTGGCAGGGATGTAATGCGAAGTTGTTGATGGCAATACTCGTCAAATATAAATAAAAATGTTTGCAAAGTAACAACTCGGATTTTGGTGTTCTTTTGAGCCCAAGTTTTTAAAGTACTTTTGTTTTAATGACAATGTAACAAAGTGGTTCTTGAATTTCTAAAAGCCTAAAATCTGGCATACTTAGTTTTATGATACTATGTAAATACAATGACTTTCACTTAAAAACGCAATTAATTACGTATATAATTTAAACTATACAAAAATACTCGGTTATTCTACCAAGTCTCACTGACTCGCTCTAGACTTCCTTGGTTCAAACATGACGTAAGGGGTCGTATTTAGTTGAAGTCAGACGTATTTGTATTTGTTTAGTAACTAACTATCACGATATGAAAGAAAGATTTTAGATCAGATAAGAAAGAAAGATAACAACATTAAAGCTTAATAGCAAAGAAAGGAACAAAGAAAGGATAGGTTATTAAAGGTTCTCATAGAAGCGCAATATTCGTAGGCCAGGGCCCGCCGCCAAAACCAATATAGCTCGTAATCCCAACAAAGATAATGTGTTTTTGTTCCTTGATTTTCACTCTAACGGACATAGGCAAGACGCAGATGCACAAATAAACCTTTTTGTTACAACGCAACTGCTCGTGTAAACATAGGATATGTTGAGTAAACTCGATTATTTATTTGCCACAGAGTAAATGTGCGTGAATGTCGTCAGATTTCCATTATAGCTCGGCTTCATTGTTAACCCTTATGTGAGTGACAAATAAAACACCTTTATCAGAGTGACGAGGTACCCGGGTACCTTCATACGATTTATGAGTAATGTAAACAATCAAAGTCTGTTTTAACGTTACCCACACTTGGAATGTTATTATTTTCGTTAAGCTAAACAGTTGACGATCTGTGGTGGTTAAAGCGAAGCAGGGGTGGAGTGGGGTACATGGTTATCGGCACGCAAGAAACACTGAATCCATTCAATGCATCGTGCTTGAAATTGACTCTCGATTGTAATTACTTTGTTTGTATTGTACGAGCTTACTTTTATTTTGTGAGTTTATAATTATTTCATGATGAATATTGGTGCGAGTACTTCTAAACTATGATAATGATGTAACTCCCCCTGAACGTTTGTTAGGTGATAAAGCAGGCCCTATACGAGATATTTGTACTATGTTCATTTCAAATTTGAATAAGATGTACAAGCCTCGTGAATGTATTACCGTTACCGAACAGTTATATAAATATCGTGAGCTTACTCGCTTTACTCAATATATGCCTTCAAAGCCTGAGCCTTGGCTTGTGATGCAAATAATTCCTACCCCCTAAAGGTCAAGTCACGGCAGTCGTCAAACAAATGTTGGAGAATGCAACGTATTAGATCGCGTGCCAAAATATAAAAATTCAGGATTGAATGTAACTACAGATAACTTATTTACGTCTCTTCAACTAGTTGGAACGGTGAGAAAAAATAAACGTTTTCTTCCTGCAAATATGCAAGCACACAAGGAGAGGGTGATCTATCCTTCTAACTTCGCCTTTAGCAAAGAAGCAACTTTGTGCTTCTACGTACCTAAAAAGAATTAGGCAGTACTAATTTTGTCATCAATGCACATGAAACTGCCAAGCCAGAAATAATTTTATATTATAATAAAACCAAAAGTGGAGTAGACAATATGGATAGGCTGTTAGCAGAATATACCGTAAAACGCAGAACAAATCGGTGGCCTTTAGCACTTTTTTACATATTATTGACATTTCATCATCATTGAAATCATTGAGTATACAACTGTGTGATAAAAATATAGAAGAAAGATCAAAAATAATATTGTGACATCACAATTACACATGAGATATGAGAACATGCAGTAACTCGCCCCACATGTAACACCTGCTTTGAGAGCTGTGCTAATTCTGCATAAACAAAGAATTTATTATTTTATAGAAATAAAACATCATAACAAATGTTTATTTTTTCGTTTTTGTACGAAATTTTAAATACTTTTTTCATTTTCATACAAAACACAAAGAGGTACCCGGGTACCTTGTCACTCTATTGTGCGTTTAAAATATGTTTTGGTTTCCACAAAACATTGTAAATAGTTAACTAGGTTGAAACATTGAAAAATATATAATTTATGAATAATTAAGAGCTCTTTCTTTATTACAATTCAAACACCCTTTACAATTACAAATTGTTGTCTATTATGGGTGAAGTAAAAAATATTAATTTAGTCCTAGAGAACACTTGAAAAGCTTAGCGGGATACTCATTAGGTATACTTACTGACACCAACTATAATACATATATATTTTTTAAAGCTATTTTAACTTCCTAGATTTGATTTTGTAAGTCGTAAAACATAACTTAGTCTAACATTGTACTGGTCTGAAAACAGTTTATTTTAAAAACCCGAATGCAACAACCATAAAAATATAAAAGAACGCACACAGAAAAACTTATGATCATATTTCATTACAAAGGAAATTCATCTGACAGTTGGCATGACGTCAAAACATCCATGGTTCTACACCATAAAGGAAGGCGAGCAACCGAGAAAAGGCTTCACTTGACCTCATTCACCATCCGCCACATTTGGCAAAGGGTAAGAAATTTTAAAACAAAGCCTAAATGAAACTAGGACGAGCCTACCACAATATGAATGCCTTGGGATCGTTAACAAGCTGAAATCGTCTTTATTTATATTGCAACAAGGATGGTTGGTGCAGTATATAACATATTGTTTGTGGATATCTCATGCAAACGGAAGAGATCGTAAAAATATAATGCATATTGGAGTTAGGGTTGCCAGAAAACAGAATCTTGGACAGATTGTCCAGATTTATAGCAGCATTAAAAAAAGATATTTACTCAATTAATCCACCTTCGTTTCGCTTTTATATCATTTGTTAATGCACTTACAGGTTATTGTTTTAAGTTCATGTATGTATTCATACGAGTATAATAAGTACACTAAGTTCACTGCAAAAGATTTATTTAATAGCAATAATTGCGCAAATACTGACAAATTTTATTACTTACCTTCTCTCAATGCCTATTTAATCTAATTCGTTTTCGGTGACGAAAAGTAATTCAGCCTTCGGTTTCCGTGGGATGATTGAAGAAGCAATATCATTTAAAAAATCTTCATATTATACATAAATCGAACTACTCTTATCTACATATCTAAAAGGTATTTAGGTACTATTTTTGATTTCCACAGGGGATTATTAGCCTATTTGTTAGCTTTTACAAATTACATAACTTAATCATATTATTAAAAACATAATGCAATCAGTTTGAAAAGTGCATTAAGAAATGTTAAAATAAAAGAATGCAGTGTACCTATTTCGTTTGAATTTGGGTGAAGCTACGAGTTTTGCTGAAGAGAATAATAAATTAAAGTAAAGAGATGTGGGCAAATCATGGAAGCAAATAAAATCTCTGCTCCAAAACTGGATGTTGTCGTTCGTTATAAAATAAATGTTATTTTGTTTTGCTTCAAAAATGTCTAATATTGATACAGCTACGGAATTTGATGTCTATTAATATAAATATTTGTCTTTGACTATATTACGTTACGCCTAATTGTATTGTAGGCTATCACCAAACAAACATATCAAAGATTTTAGGCAGAGACATTAGGGCAATAGACTAATTTGTGGGCATTCTACAATGGATACCTTAAATTGCCTACGGTTGTTTATACACGTTGTTTTGTACCATATAAATTTAACGAACGTCATCACGTATCTATCATCTTTATGGCTAAAAAACAAACATTTTTTTTTTTTTTTTTTTTTTTTTATGGAATTAAGACAGCAAACGAGCATGCAGTACCACCCTTCCCCTGCCGCCCATAACAACTGTGACCGACCTAGAACTAGACTCAAAGGGACTAGGATGGTTAGTCCAGTTAGTAGATGGTGTTAGAATATTAGTTGGTTAGTTTGTTAATAAGTGCGAGGACAGGGTATGTTAGTGATAATTAGTCCTGTTAGTTAATGTTAGTAATAGTCCAATTAGTTATTGTTAGTATGAGTCTTGTTCCAATTCGGTCACAGATGCGTTGCTACCCCTGAGGTCTGAGATGGTCGCCTCTAAAAAAGTGAAACCGGCTCCACAAACCTTCCTATCCGGAACACAATTGCTCTTAAAAACAATTATTATGACGGTAGGAATGGTACTGAGTACCTTGGCGGGCGGTGGTCCTACCCCGGGCGAACTCTAGGCTCTACCACTCCTCTTATAAAATACCGGTGCACCTAACGCAGGCAATATTGTTTGTGGGTTAAATAACATACGAGCCTGCGGCACCACTTCTGCTACCGCCCATAACCGAGTTGTTATGTTCGGTACATAACCGAACGTTCTGAAACGAACGAAACTCAAATCCAAAGCTAGTCCAAGTGGGAGAGTGTATAGATAAGACAGATACGAGGATTGGGCCGGATATTGTCAGTGCCCAGACACCTAAATGATTATAATCCCCTGTTACTATGAGACTCATATCCAACATAATTATATTGTTAGTCCCGTTATTCGTGATAAGCATCTGGCAACCCCAATTGGCCCTCATTCAAGAAAGAAACCTTGGCTTCCTCATTACTGATCCAGGGAATAATTCCCACCGTTTTTCGGTCAGTCTCGAAGTGGTACTGTTGTGAAATCATAATTGTTTCCGACATTTGAGCCAGTTCAAGCCAGTTCAATCTAGTTCGTTAATTGTTTGGGTGTACTCAATTATAAGTTTTATTCGTGTACTTTCATTAATTTCGAGGTTGTCTGTTTAACTTGCAAATGTTTCGAAACAAATTGTAGGTAATAGTTCGTTTAATAGAAATGCTTCTCCAACTAACTCTAAAACCAACTCATCAGAGTTGCTCATTTAATGGTTTGAAGGACGTAAAAATATTTTGTCGTTTGGTTTTTACTGGGCGACTTTATTTATACTATAACTTTTGTAACTTACATTTACTAATCCTACCTTTGTAAAGTGTCTGTTAATGTAAGAGGATTTGAGAACTAAGAAAAATATTTTCTTATTGCTTCCATTGCCATAAATTATGGTTTTACTTACGTCCAAAAGTGACATTGATTACTTACAATCAACTGATTTTAAACTTTTATCATCGCGGATTACACTCATTTTTACTATAAGACGTATCTGCTCCTTTGTCCGCGGTTTACATAAAAAGAACAAAGATGATTCTTAAGAACGTCTTTAGACTAATTATGTAAACTTATTCGTTACAAATTGATAGAATTTAAAAGTAAAATCCATTTCGCTTCACATTTAGCGCCCTAACGCACTAGCACCGCTTTTGCATTTTAGTATGCAACCGCCTGTGATTGTACGCACCTAACCGCCATCAATTTTCAACCGCGGCGGTTGAATGGAGAGGTGCGGCCCGCTTCGCGGCTGGCCGCCATCTTGTTTATACGCACTGGCGGTTCAGTCTGCGGCCTGCCGCATATAAAATTTTGAGTAATCCTTCAAATGACGAAACACTCATACTAACATATCTGAAAAATTTATCTTCGTACTTCTTTAGTTCTTGTAAACAACTTGCAAACTTACCACATTCGTTGTGTATTTCTAGTAGGTAAAGGATGAATCCAGTATCGTTTTATATTCTTCTTTCGTTGTGTTTGATTTCGGTAGTAAAAATGAATAACACTAGCTACTTCGATGGCGTTCATTTCGCTAATTGAGTCAAAACTTTTTCGAGCGTTCCCAACCGCTCTCCGCGGTTTCATCGCGTTCAACCGCCGTAGCGGTCAACCGCTATATAAACCGCTTCAGGCGGCTAGCCGCGGAAACGAACCGCCTAGGCGGCTAACCGCTAGTGCGTTAGAGCGCTTACACTTCAACAGCGATTTGAAACAGACGTAGCCATGGATATTAATTGAATATCGGACATATGAAATAGAAGAGTGAAAAAAAAGATTCACCGTTGAAAATTATTTTCATCTCTCAGCGAATATTGGTGCGGAACGTTCGCTAAACTTCCAAAAATCCCAAAAAATTCCGAGAGCGTACGAAAGTTGCACTACGATGTCGCATTCAAATTTTTTCAATCAAAAATCGTAACAAAGTTTGTTGGATCCAACAGGTATTGTGGTTATCTAGGTATTGAAAGGATGGTTTTCCACTGATGCGTTGAGCTATAGAATAATAATCTTGACGATAGGTATCAATACGGTAAATAAAATTGAAGGGTCTGCTAATAATCCTGATTTTCAAGTGCATAATATAGTTTTTTACACAGAACTAAAACACTAACGAACTTTTTTGTTTGTCTTTCTGTTTATCCGGGGTTAAGATTTGGAATGGCTGGATCGGTTTTTATAGAACTTTTAATAGAAGATAGAGGAGGTTGTAGAACAACATATAGGCTATTTAAGTCGCGGGATTAAGAGAGCTGGTAAAAAATAATAAAATAAAACTGACAAGACTCCGCTGTCCAATGTCCATTCACCTACGTCTCAAGGGTGGGTATTTTAATGGATAAATAAAAATGAGTTTGTTTTTTAAGGGCTACTAAAACATTAAGTACCAGCCAAGAAATAATAAAAAGGTGATAAATTAGAGGTCTCCATTAAATATATTATGTTCAGCGTTTTCGTCTGACTATAAGAATTATAAAATGTTTACCTCTTACTTTTCACTACTGTAGTGTTAAATACTGCACGTTGATATTGATGATGTTCCTTATGACTATCTTTATTTACAGTGGATAACAATCCTTAGACGTTACTTCCAACTGGCGACTACTCCAGTACACCGGCGTATATTTATTTTCCAGAAACATTTTAATTTAATTTAAACTTTTCAAAATTGTTTGACTTTCAATTTTCCCGTTAATGTGTAAATTTACGCCAAATTACATCTTACTAATTGGATGAAATGTTACGAGTATTTTAATTTGAACTTGGTGAATTGAATTTTAAATGATGTTGCCAGAATCCACAGACTCGTTATAAAGGTAAATGAGTTCACACAGGTGCCCTAAATTGTAAAAAGAATAAGATTTTAGATTATTGAATAACAAATAAACAAATAAATAAATGTAAGCGCTGAGTTAGTAGGTTCTACTTACTGAAAACGTTATAAATTATCGCAATAAACACTTCTACTTTCGTAAATTTCTTCTTTTTACTATCACTATAGGTGCTTATTTACTTATACTTTCTGCTATCACCTCTTTCCTCTTCTATTTTATAATTCTTTATAGATCATTTTATAGTGATCGACTTAGTTGTTTTGTTAGAAAACTCCCTACACCTGAACTACAAACTTTTGTTCAAGAAAATTATCTTTACAGAAATTTAAACCATAACCCACTATTGTTCCTATGCAAATGGTCTTCCTCCCCATCACGAAAGACACTTGCCATAATCTACCAATATGCCAAGTTAGGATTGGATAACTTCATAAATCTTTAAGAAAATGATGGAAAGTTTTCAGGTATACGAGTTTTCTCTCGATCATTTCTTTCGCCAAAGTAAGTTACTTCTAATTAACTTCGTTGTTTGTCTGACTTTTTGTTCTTTTGAAAAAGATACACATGTTTTACGTTTATCTTATGAGGAACTGTTTTCTTTTTGCAATAATTGTTATATCATCGCATAAAAAAACTGTTAAAACGCTTGGGTTTTCGAGGTTTAAAAGAGTATTTTTTAATTCAATACACCAAACGAATATGTAGCACTATGCATCTGCAGTCGACACAGGTTTCATATGGGGACAAGAATAGTTAGTCTAGTTAGCCTCTGTTGTTTAGAAAATTAGTAGGTCAGAAAGTGTAAATCATGGAAGGATCATTGGTGATCGTAAGTCTTTTGGGGTGACGGTTATATCAACAATTAAAAGTCCCTCTGCTAGAAGACTTGAATTTTCCCAAAATATAAGGATACGATCATAGTCATTAACACTAACAGATTTTGCAATTGACGGTCGAGTGTGGCCATAAAAGTGATTATTTCAAACATTCTCCAAAGTACCGAGTCATTATCCGGCCATTACGTGAGCGAAGCTCATTGTCGTGGGCGAACTAAATGTAACGACCTATTCGAAATTTAGAAACACATTAGTCGACAAAATTTTCTGTTAAGGCTACGTTCAAATGGAACACATTCGGGTGGTGTGGTGATACTGGATTAGTTATACATAGAAATGAGCAAAATGTGATTAAAATTGCATATTAGAATTTAATTTGAAGACATTGAAATGACACCGCGAGGGCTGTAGGAGAAAACGTAGTTAGGGCGTTTGTGCCGGGAGCATTTTTGTGCATCCAGATGTAGTTGTAATCATTACATTTTGAACAGCTATATATACCAATCTTTAAAGAACTATTGTTCAACGGTTCCCCACGACCAGGCGACTTTCCAATGTTTGCTTGCACTGATTTCCTCACACTTTGGACACATCGCAAGGGACCACATGACAATATAGAGAAACTTATGGTGACGGGTTAAGGGTAAGAGACCTCGGGATCGAAGCCCCATAAGATGGTCAGACAAATCCACAGAGCTTGCATCTTTACTAATACTGTTTTGTTACTTGCTTTAATACTTATTGTTTTGAAGAGGTAAAGTATTTTTTAAGGCTCTTAATATTAAAAAGACAGAACAAGAACATGAAACAGTCAGCTGCTAATGAGTCGAAACAAAACAAAGTGAAAAGAGAGGTTGCGTAAAAATGCAAAATTTTATAAATTAGTCATTCTTGAAGACTAGAGTAGAATCACGAGTAGAGTGCGTTTATTCCATCGCCGTAAAATAACAAAACATGTACATTTTATTCATGACGATGTACATATTCAACGCACGAACGCTGTTGGAACTTTTTGAATGTTGGAATGAGGTGTAAGGGAGTTTACGATTCGGATTTTGCTAAAGGCATGTCCTTACTTATATATTATAATGATGCATAAAATATTAAGATATAATATAACGCTATTACCTACTTTAAAAACTATTAGGGTGATCATATATTTGTTTTTAATTACGTGCGAAATGAGTATCCGAGCCACCAATGGCAAATAGATGCCACCCTCTATTGACATCAGTGTCACCAAAGGTATCACTGGCCGTACTCATTAATAGTCAGTCATAACGGTAAAGCTACGGAAAAGAAATAAGAGAGGAAAGTAAAAGAAAATCCTAGGTCTCAAGCATTTAGCTGGCATATAAAAAGTCGTTTCTTGACAGACTCGAGGAAAAGGATGGCAGAAATGAGATTATCATCAGTATCGTATACCGCCCGACAGAAATAAAGTAGATAAGTTATTATGTCTCTGAATAAATCTAACCTTTATAAACTGTTTTTTTAATATATGTATAAATAATTTTAACGTTATAAAAGTCTGTGAAATGTTACTAAAATTTAAAGATCAATTAGGTATCACGTCATTATCTTGAACTTAGTGTGTATATTTTATTTATTTAAGTATGAACTCTAGATGTAGGGTAAATTGTTACCAATAAAAATTTGGGGAAATTCGAACTTAATGAGGGTAAAGGCGTGTGAATTCGCCACTAGAGGCGCTAGTGCAGAGTGAGGTCTGGCTGTCAGTGCCACAAACTTATCTGACCCGGTAAGAAGGGCGCTAGTGTCTTTGTCTTTGTCTGACAACAGTATAACATTTGCATTAGTTCCAATTTTGGCCACCGGGTCAGATAAGTTTGTGGCACTGTCGCTTCTCACTTGTCTGAATATCACTTGTCACTGTTTATGTATGGGTGGGCTTTGACAGCAGACCTCACTCGCCGGTGACGCCAACTGGTGAGTACAAAAACGGCGACCCTCATTGATAATCATTATCGTGATGAAATCAAGGAATTTTTTCCAGTGGTTACATACCACACTTAAAAACTAATTAAAACTTAGGACGTTAGGTGGCCTGATAATAATGTTTCTATTTGAAATATTCAGAGAACCTGTATACTCGTAGAACCATTCTAACTAAAATTGAATTTACATCTATAATTTGACTTTACAACTCGGATGAACATCCAAGGACGACGGGGTCAATCGATATAGTATTATAATAAGAGGGTAGATCTTCAAACTTCTGATGAGATATTGCAATGAGGGGTCTAATTAACGTTGTTCGGAGTCAATGTCACTCTGAAAGGGTTACTTACCCGGCGTCTGTCCTTTATTAAACTATTCAATTAGCGTAAGGTTTTCCTATAGATATACAGATACACAATAAGTAACACGCTGTTGTCTCTAAATTTGTTTGTTCTCTCGAGTTTTGGACAAAAGCTAATTTTGTTTGTCGAAACTCGTCGGAGTTTCTGCAATTTTGACGAGTTTTACAAATTATTTTGTGTTTTGAATTTATGAATCTGTAGCTCAATAAACCCAGGGATTCCTAGTTAGACTCCAGGATGGAAAAGACGTGAACATAATGTAAGAGATGAATGTTTGTTCCCGGGTCATGTTTTTGTGATGTCTTATTTATGAGTAGGTTCCACCCATGTTATCGGCAGCACAGTTACTAGAATTCACACACTTTACAATTTTTAAAGTGTAAATATTTTTTTCAATTCTCACAAGTAGTTCCTGAGATAAGCGCGTTCAAACAAACAAACTCTTCTGTTTTATATTACTAGAATAGATAATATAGGTTAGGTGACTCAAAGATCTAAACAGCATCTAATATAAAAAATATATAAAACATAAAACAAAACAAATAACACAATAACACGATGCAAAAACTAACATTTAATCTGTAACACAAAAATGCTTGCGTCATTCGGGAATCAAACTCTGACTCTTCGAGTTGTTACCAACTAAGCTAATTATATGGAAAGAGACTTCGTCCCAGCTGGGTGCCTCTTGAGACCTGTTTTCTTTTTTATTATCTCTGTATTAGACAGGAAAATTTCATTACTTAATCAATTTTGCCTTAACAATTCATAGCTGTATCGAAGTTAAGACTCTCGCTCATTCATTTTGCATGTCTTTACAATTTCTTCGTTTGGCATGTATTAAAAAAATATTTTCACCTAGACTCAAGCCTGGTTTATTCAGGTATAGGTACCTACCTATATAATAGATAAGAAATTCAAGAGTTAGAACTGACAAAATCCAAAGACAGATGTTGTTAAGTGTCCTTGTTAAAAACTGGAATGAAGTTCATAATTGGGCTGGTAAGGGAACCTAAGCGGATTGTAACGTCGTAAGTTTCCGATTCAGACGGAATTTCGGTGGAATTTCCCATCGTGAAGGAAAAAGTTGTTGAAGATTGTTTAGGACTTCGAGTAAGAGTTACAATTTCGATTCCAGGTTATAACGATGCTAAAATTTCGCATGATTTGGCAACCGAGCTCGAATGTAATAAATTCGATGTGAATGGGAGCGAATAGCTTCTGAAACTAAAAATACACAGAATTTCCGTTTAACTTAAAACGTAGATTGTGTTTGGCTTTTATCTAAATTAATTAACTTGAAAAACTTCTCCGAGAAAAAGGAATAAAGATGTTAACCGTAATTTCTACTTGATTGAATATTAAGATGAAATTAACAGTGAAACAAATATTGGATATCTTTTTTCCTTCATTATTCTTTCTTCGTTGGCAACTCTTGTGCCGTTAGTTATTCATTGAATAAGCTGTTAATGATGTATATAGGCGCCAAAGAGACGTTATCATCACGTTACACTTTTTAGTCATCGAGGGTAGCAACACATTATGGTGAGTGAATTAGAACGAGACTAACAATTTTTAACTGGACTATCGCTAACAATACAACATTAACCGTACAAACATAAAAGGACCACTGATGTGTTGTCGAGCATAAGTAATAAAAATAATGAAGCAAAAAAGAAGGAAATGGTTACCAAATCCCCAGCGGAAATACGACGAGTACTTTAAAAGGCAATAATTAACTAATCAACTTAAATCATTTTCATACAATGCAATTATTTAAAATTGAACAATGCCAGTTAATTTATATTAAACCACGACTTTAAGTCATTGTCTATTGAAAAACTGACAACAGGTATAATACAAGTAAAGCAAGCGACTTCAGTGCCAATGAAAATATTTGATGGTCGGAATTTAATTCGGAACGACTCCAAGCGCTCATTAAAGTACTCGAAACAAAGGAAAAAACTGTCAAGTTGCGCCAAGTTTAATTGCCTTAATAAATCTAGAGCGGGAAGGTGGGGCCATGAAATCAGTTACCAACAGTGATTGGGTTTTGAGCGTTTTCTTACTACCCTCCAACATCGCCTGATTACTTCATTTTTACATTTATCCACTGTTTGGTTTTCACGTAATTTTGTGCCACATACATTTATGTGTAATCTGTGCAATACATTTCCTCCTTTGGTGTTTTTTTCAGTGCTAGGTCATAGGCTCCTTCAAAAAGCAGCTTCTTTCTTGGCAGACAACGCGATGTTGACTTGGTACCGTTAGGTGACTCGTCTGATTGTTTGCCTGCTTAAGCCATAAAAATATTAGGATACGGGTACTTAAACTCATGGCTGATCTTAATAACTGGTTTGTGTTTTAATTCGGTTGATAACAAAACTTATAGTTGCCACTAATCGTAATTGTATAGTGTTTGTTGTTGTTACAATCATTATTAACACGATAAAAAATATAATAATAGATATGTACCCAATATTAACATACTTTTAACACGAGCACGCTCTTTACAATGTTTTATAATATAGAACTGCATTACATATTATTAATAAAAAATACGAATGAGTATTTTCAAAATATTTCAAACCAGAGAAGAAAAGCACATCCTTTTACCTTCTTATAAACAAGATGATAATTTCCCTTTCCTCACATCTTAGTTATAAGCCTATGAATACGCTTACTTTGTGGTCTCTAGCGAGGGATCTCCATCAACGCCGAGATGCAAATGAAACTCTTTGTAAGGAATCTTAAGGGATTTATTCGTAAAAATTCCCGACCGGAACGCGCGGCCGACAAAAGGAAATAAATTGGTCCGGCCGAGTTCAGAATGTTATACTATTATTCGCGGCTTCGGTGAAAATTACTGCGCGAAGTTAGTCCGAGAAAATTGTATTGGATTCTGTCTTAACCACACAGAAAATTTTACTTCAGTATCTTCTCAATTGTCTTCAAAAAGTTACGTTGAAAATTTTATATTTTAATTTATTAACTTAGCCAAATCAGTGTTATCGTCATCATCGTAACCCATCACGGCCCTCTCTATTAAGCACGGGTATCGTCTCAGGATTAGAAGGTTAAGAAGTTGTGTCGAAGAATTTGAAAACTGCAATCAAAATAGGCTGATTTTATTTGAGAGGCTGGTCAAATCACTGGCTAATTAATCCGCTGGAATAAATTAATCAAAAGTCGTCAAAACAAAATCATCATCTAATTGTTGTTTTTTGTTCGTTTTCTTCTTTTTCCATAGGCAATGAAATGATGCCATGCGAGCTGATGAATTTGGTATTGCTGATGTCTAGTACCGATGGTAATTATTTACCATCAGATAGCTTGTTTGTTCAATTGTGACAGCTTTTTAAATAAGTTAGTGTATACTAAGCTCAAAATAATTATTAAAATAGAACGTACATAAATGTTAGTTCCATAATATCCCAGCATCACGAGTACTGCAGATGCTACTGTTCCGGCTACAGTTACGTAATGGCTAGCAACGATGCAATAAACTTTGTTAACCAGACGTTCAACTAATGAAATATGATTATTTGCGTTATTTTAACAATATCTGTTTTAATAACTTTTTGGTGGTTCACAAAATAAAAACATTTAGGTATTTCTATCTCCGTGTCATGACAATAATACAAGGTTTTTTCAACAGAATTGTTTAAAGTCTAGATGCACACTTATGTTTAGATTTCGTGTGCAATCGAATTAGGAAGAAGTTACAGCACTTATTATCAAACCTGTTTTTAGAGCGGCTGTTAATAAAGTCTTTGTCTCATTATATCTCTTTGCGTATCTTTTTTATAGGTAGATGTTTCAGTTTTGAGCGTCACAGTATGACTTTCCGATTCAATGTGAAGATAGAGACTTAAAATATCTACTTCCAGCAGTTCCAGCGCAATTATTATTAAATGTCGTAAACGTAAATTGCATTATTAAGCTATACAGTATAATTAAAGTTATAACAATAGATTTTTTTAAGGAATGCCTGACTTAAATTATGTCGTAGGTATACATATCGCGAGGCATGCTAGTGCGTGCGCATTAGTACATGGGGGAAGTTTTGCCCAAATTCATACTTGTAAAATTAATTAGTAACTGTTAAGGAAGTGAAACTGGTGTCTCCGAATTCACAATTGTGAAACGAATTATATTATATAGAATAGTAGATTGTCCCTGCTCCAATTATGAATATTTTATTTACTTCTCGAATTCTCTTTTCTTTAGCGTTCGTTAGAGGCTTTGGCATTATTGGTTAAAATACTTAAATAGAGGTTTGGTATAATTTAACATTAACTACAGTATTTTTGTAACTTTAAAGAAGTCCTGTACGGAAAGTTGCAAATGATTAACACATACCTAGTAGGTGCTTACTTTTTCTAAAAATGCATAAAGTATAAAAACTAATTTTTAAAATTGCATAAAGAACGAATGAAATAAATGGATAGCAAAACCATCCGGTCCCCAGACAAAACACTAGCACTATTTCATAATTTAAATGAAACTTACTAAAACAAAGCAATGCATTCGGAAACGAAATTCGAAATGAATTCATTAACTCGCACGCGATGGCCGATACCAACTTTGAATATTGTTCGCGGACAACACTGAGTTCTGACACTTGCATGAGATATTACTCGTACATCCTCACTGTGAATGGAGAAGGAATTTCACCGTGAAGTTTGTGAGAAACTTTTACCATGAAACTCTGGGAACACAGAAATGAAACTCTTGTATGTACTGATTTTTTTAGGCTCAGACTCGCCCTACCGCAGATCCGTGGACGACGAACTACAACCTGTCTGGCTGTGACCGATATCTCCGATCTTTGACAGGAGGTAGAAATGTGTACAAAACGCGATACGTGTGATAGCGGCGACCCTGATGATGTTTAAGTAAATATAGGATCCTTGTGTAATCTGTGCCAAAAAATTGTAAATGCCAGAAAATTGTGACAACCGTTGATGCAGAGACACAAAATCTAGGCATATGAGAACATAAGCGTATCGCCATTATGGCACTAGTACCAAGTAGGTACTTGAGTAATTTTTGAGAAATAAAATCAGATTAGAAAGAGTACGTCCGTTGAGAAGTTCTTTTACCTGGAGACGATTTTGAGTGTTTTAGCTATGTTTTTCATAACATAAGCATTGTCATCGGCCCTTGACCTCTGTGGAAATTTTCAAGTTAATTAGACTTCTTGAAGTTGTCAAGATTAGGCTGAAAGTTTCCGTAACATTCGAAATTGAAATTTATTCTTTGAAATCTAATTTATACATCCGTTTTCTGTTGTTGTCTAATTATACTCACGTTTCTCAAATTTGAAATTATTCCATTCGGTAGACACTCTTTAAAGGTTTTTATAAGGCGTGATAACGATTGATTGGATCTCATACACATTGGTATCTGTAACAGATTAATTAGTTAGTAAATTACAAATTAATCCGAATAATTTAAATGAATCTTGAAAGTCAATTTAAGTTAGGTAATTTGGGGTGTAAGGGGCTCCATTCAGCCTTGAACCCGAGCCAATCTCCCCTTGGACTAGGCACAAACACATAAGTCACGGTGTCAGAGAACTAGCACTAGCAATAATGCATCGATATTTAATAGAGAAAGCTACACGGACCGATAGAAACTATTATCACGCATACTTAAATGCAATTTTATCCTTAAATTTGTAATTTAAATGTTGTTGTTGCGAAACTATTTTATTTCATTTCATTCACTGAAATTGCTGCTATAAATAATTGCTTTTTACAAAAAAAATAACCGACTTCAATCTTGATAAGTAGAGATAACTCAAAAACTACTCGCCAGATGGCGCTCAATTCAACATGTAAGTGTAAAGTTCTCGTCACTACAACTTAATGAAGCCCCAACACTAGATAACTGCAGTAAATCGTTGAGGAGTTCCCTCGACTGTCTTTCGGCTTCATCAGATCGACTCCAGATCTTCATGAAATGGTAGCGCTTTAATGTACTTATGATAACATCAACAAACACACTAGTTGTCCATACAATTTTCGAAAGTTCCCCTCGATTTCTCTGAGATGCCATCATCAGATCCTGGTTTCCTTATCAGGGGACCCCACTGCGCATATCTACTTTACAACAAAAAAAGAATGATCAAAATCGGCCCATAAACGATGAAATAATCGCTGAACGTACATAAAAAAAAGCATATATACGGTCGAATTGAGAACCTCCTTCTTTTTTGAAGTCGGTTAAAAATTCAACCTTATTTACAGGACATCATGTGGGACTTACAAAGCATACACTGAAAAGTAGGTATTATTTATCCAACAAAGTATCACGTATCTTTTACTAGCAAGACAATGATTCATAAATACGAAGAAACATATAATTATCATACTATTTTAATTACGAACGCGGAAAGTTTAATTATGATTTACTTATTTGTTTTCGGCTATACAAACAAGAAGTCTTGAAAGCTATTTGACAGTGATAATGGAATTTCACTAGGAGGCAGTTTATGGGTAGAAGGACTACTTTTTATGAGGAGTTAATGAATTTTGTTGAACCGTCAAAGGATGAAAGTTTGTTTGGAAAACGGTTGAAGGTACTTTGCCACGGGCCAATCCACAGCTAACAGATATTTTTATATACCAATAAAAAAGCTTTTACGATCCCTATTATATAATATTTTAAAAGTGAAAGTAACTCTGTTTGTCTCGATTTTAAAGCTGATCTTGGGAAAGAACGCTACACTCTCATAGCCCCGCACTAGGATTCCTTGTGTTAAGGTTGCCATAGACCACAGAAAGATACACGTAGACTGAAAACGAAAAACACATAGTTTCAAATCGAATCCATCGAATCGAACCGCCGACCCTTCGAATACGGATCGTCATAATTATAACTATTAATTAATGCAATGTTAAAACATCGATCAAACCTTAACTCGTAGTTTAAAAATATGAGCTTTAATTGAGATTTCACGAACGATACCGTTTACTGTTAACACAATTTGCCTTCACCACACGTCGGATTAAATTAGCTTTCATTCGTACAAACGATATTTGCACGAGCGCTTGTATATATTATATTCGGATCTTATCATTGAAATATTGGGGTGTATTAAAACAACAAGGGAACGGTATTTGGTTTGTACTTAGCGGTTTCAAACACGTTTTGGAAAACATTTATCACACATTTTATCTGCGTACGAAATGGTCCTGCAAATATTTTATTACATAATATTTGTATTGGCTCTTCGCTTACTTTTTCTGTGAGAAATTTAATAACGTAATAAGAGGTTTCTTGTAGCACGGTAGGGATAGAGGCTATGACAAAAAAGTGCAGGATTTTTCACGAGTCACGACCAGATGTAAGTTCGCGCTTATTGGTTAATTGCAGCCAATAAGATTGTTCAGCCGTGTGTGTCAGCTGTCATGTTACGCGGTAAGAAACCGCGGCTGTTTAGCCTTAGTGTGACCTGGGCCTTATTCTTAAATAATTTCGTTTTTAACAAAACACCTTCTACGTAAGCTTTTTGCTTCGGGGTTATAAATTTTGTTGAATTGTAATAACTCTTGTTATTTGGTAAATAATAGATATCAATAGTTCATTGCAATAGTGGCTTAGAAGACAATAGGAATAACGGCAAGTAAGTGACAGCGTTCAATTGCAAGAAAATTACCTGTAAAGTAAATTATACACACCTTCATACGAGAAATCTCTTTCTAAGAATGTATTTTATTATCGTTTGTAATAAGTACAGCGACACAAATATGGATGCCAAATATTGATAGCAAGCATGCGTGAAGGCGTCTTCACATACAGTAAGCAAAGTAGATTATAAATTTAAGATTAATAAACGTATGAACTCAGAATACACCCATTCCTGATACAGTGTACATTTTACAAGTAAAGAAACAACTGACATGCTACAACACGACTAAGCGCTTTGCCCACGGAGCAACTCAAGTTGAGGCAACTATCAACTTTTTAAAAGTGTCCTGTAAAAAGTTGAAAGTCGCTACAACGTATACGGTTGCCGCAATTTTATGGCAATTTGTGAGCAACTTGATTGACTGATTTGCGATTGACAGTTGCGGAAACCGGCAACATTAAAATCGGTATAATATTTAACAGTTGCTAATTGCGGCAATTAGGAAAGGCGACGATTACAGCAACTGAAAACTGTTGACGATTGCCGGAACTCGAAACTCGAGTTACTATGTGTGCGCAGTCCAATTGAAATATATGTAAATAGCTAGTTGCCAGTTGCCAGTTGCTCCGTGGGCAAAGCGCCTAAAATAAATAAATGAAACGATCATTAATGGAATTGCCAATTGGATACAAATGCATTGATTGAATAATCCATAAGTTAATTTTAAATTTTATTTTTAAATGATATAAGTTTTTTGTTAATTGAAGTGAAACTTACCACAATATATTAGTTAAAACCTCACCCAACTCAGTTAAGCCGTTTCTGAAAATATGACGAACAAGGCCACAGGAAAACAGACAAAATTCCGTTCCAAACATTGGTTTAAGTTCTATTGAGGTAATAAAAACTCCGTGTAATAGTTTCCTTCGTCACAATCTTTCACGTACATACGCCGATCGGTTACAAATTTATAATATTACTAGCTTCTGCCCGCGGCTTCGCCCGCGTGGAATTCATTTATATCGCGAAACGGGATTTTTAATACAAACTTTCATCCCCTATTTCAAGCCTTTAGGAGTTGATTTAAAAAAAAGTAGCTTATGTGTGACTCTGGGTCTTCAACTATTTTCATTCCAAATTTCATCCAAATCGGACCGGTGGTTAAGCCGTGAAAACGTCACAGACAGACAGACAGACAGACTTTCCCATTTATAATATTAGTATGGATGTGTTCATTTAAAGCGCTCCCTTATCGAGTGTATTCGTCTGTAAAGTAAGAGCTACGATGAGAATATTTGTAACATTAATGCGCATTGGATTATCACATTACAGGCAAATGTTAGTCAGCCAGTGAGGGGTTATCCGAAAATGTGTTTGTTCGTTTATTTCTCCTTCTGCCACGTAACGGAGTAATCGTATGGTATATTTTTGTGTTTAAAGATAGTTAGGAAGCTGCAGAGTAACATAGGATTCTTTTTACCCTTAACGTGAAGGAAAGTGGAAGGGATATAAAACTCATAATTATAGGTCGCGATAAAAATTTGACCCATGGATAGACCAAAACCTGGAATTTGACTTAAAATTCTTCATTTCTGGTGATGTATTCTCGTTGGATCATTTTGAGTGTATTTTTACGTTGTCTTATCTGACGCGCGCGGAGCAACGGGACAAAATCTAGTGTAAAAAACCGGCCAACTGCGAGTTGGACTCGCGCACGAAAGGTTCCGTACCATTATATATAAAAACGCCAAAAAAATGTGGTCTGTTGTATGAAAGCCTCACTTAAATATTTACTGTAGTTTTTTGTAGCCACATATGTATTAGCCACAAGCAACGCCATCTCTTGGACCGAAAGTAACTAAAAGCGTCGGAAGCGTCGTCGCAGTATGGGCACCCACTTAAATATTTATTTTATTCAGTTTTTTAGTATTTGTTGTTGTAGCGGCAACAGAAATACATCATCTGTGAAAATTTCAACTTTGTAACTATTACGGTTCATGAGATACAGCCTGGTGACAGACGGACGGACGGACGGACGGACAGCGAAGTTTCAGTCCTGTTTTACCGTACGGAAACCTAAAAATAACACAGAAATCCAATTTTCGAACGTAACAACCAAAAGCCCTTCGTGTAACTGCGTCTCAAGGAATATGGCTAAAAGCTAGCCGATTTTAGGTTCCTACTGGGAATGCCTTATAAATATTTCATATTTTTGTTTACGTTTTCATCCTTTTCTTGAACAGGTCGGGTAAAGTAAATACAAGTATAATAACAAACATTTTCTTGCTTGTTAATCTATAAATCAATTATCATTTAGTTTTCGCTGTATAAAACCAAAAAAAAAAACTTAGAAGATATAAGGTTAAAACTTAGAATAAGGAAAGAATTTGCTATAATTTTTATACTTTTTGTCTCTGTCTATTGTCCCTTAAAATATAATATGAGAGGGCAAAGTCAACCAACCATACTGACCAAGTGCAAAATCCTAAACATTAATGGCGAACTCTTAGGGGTGCACTCTATGTTTTCCTTCACTGCAGCAAGTGTCAATGAAATTTTAATAATTGAATACACACACATTAATAATTTTATTTCAAAGCAAACTGAAACGCAAAATTATTATTTACAGTGTAGTTTTCCTTCGGTGGTTGGTCATAGAATCGCGCATCTTTTTTAGAGAAACCTTTTTAAAAAAATAACAACCTTGTCTATGAACTACATGTCCAGACCTGTCACTTTTTTTCGCGCGGTTGCTAGAATCGGTGCAAGTTTTAAGTGTCCCAAAGGAAATTAATTATAAGGATGTGGAAATATCATAGATTTATTGTAGTGTATGCTAAATCTATGAGAAATATAGTGACACAACAATTCAAAAGTATAATAAGCAATGTATAGGGGATGAGTTGAAGTTCTATGTGATACCTACTTGGACATCGAAGGTAAGTTCAGTAACTTAACTGATAATGGACTTTCCTGTGCCTATATTTTATTTGTAGTAATAAAATATTCCTCAAGTAAACAGGTATACATTACTTGTTGACTTATTTAACAGTAAACACGTTAACATCATTTCACTCGGAGTGATCAATACGTAAATCGATCATCGTATTCATCGTAATCGATAAGCCTAAATCACATCTTCACAAGACCTTCAAATGGTATTGACCAAAGGACTATGAAGTATCGTAAATCAACAAAAGGCCAATTTGTTTATGCTGCTGGGAGGTTCCGTGGCCGGCACGCGATGCCGAATACGAAGATCAACTTTTGTACGAGATACATTAGTTGATATATATTACAAAGTCTGACAATGTACGCGATACAGTCTTTCTTTGTACCTTCTCGATGACAAGTGCAGCCAGTTAACATTGAGCATTACGTACGCGATACGTGCTAAAACTGAAAATGCATTATGATATTTTTATTCATTAATTACTCCCCGAGTGCAGCAAAGATTATTATTATGCAGCATTACGTTCGAGAAACGATATAATGCTAAAATATTAAATACCTAGGGTATTGTTATAATTCCTATGAAATTAACCCCTGAGGTCCAGCTCAAGAGATACAAGTTCAAATCTTCATATTTCTGAAAATGGTACAAATAAGTGCAGAATTGTAACAGGCACTTGCTGAAGTTTATAATATACCTATGTGCAATAAACGAAGATGTTTCAAAAGATAGCATATTCAAGATAGCTCAAGATAGCATATTGTGATAAATTTGCAAATTTATTTTTATGTTCCAATTTGATGTAAATGATGAAATTGAGGCAATTATCTCTAAAAGGGGGAGGAACAAAGGCAAGGCCAACTAAACTGCCAGAGAGGGATTGCAATTTTAATTTTATGACACAAGATGTCAGTATGTTATACCAATGTTTTTTTCTAATGAAATGAATAATATGTTAAAGTTTGTTTGAGTGAGGTTATATGCTTTATATCTATATAAAGCTATCTATATATTATGCTCTAGCATAATATACTATCAGCATTAAAAAACCAGGATTTCACTTAATGCGCAATGAAACAAACAATTTCAGGAATAATAAAAATAAAAATTGGATGAAATATCCATTATGTGAAAGGATAAAAAATGCAACAAAGCTCTTATTCCATCAAAAAGACAGGTCCATGACCACCGTATTAGTAACAACTAATAATACCATTAAAAATGATTTGGGAAACCAGATTCAGTCCATCGTGATATACCATCTAGTTCAACGATGGTATAAGAATGACTTAGTAGCCACTCTAGCTAGTAGTAAGAGTAAAGCTAGTGCCTGAGTTGCACTGTGGCTGCCAATTAATGGCAAATCCAATTAATGACACTAATTGATATCCAATTAATGACAATAATTGATCCCTCTTCATCATTAAGGAGCTTCGAGTAAACTCCACTTGAGTAACCAGAGCAGGTTGGTGAAGAGCTGCACAGTCATCACACAAATTTATTCACCTTCTCCAGCATTCCGAGAGAATCAAGAGAGCTCATTACAGTACAAGTGCAGTAAATAATGCTTGTATTTGCAGGTAATTTTAAATAATTAAAAAGATTGTTCATCTGTTGGTAATCATTAACAAATGATTCCAATTTACTGTAGTGGGTCCAAGCACATCACATTCCATTCAAAGTTATCAGGTTCAGTATACTGTTCCTAAAAATAATGAGTTATGAATTATTAATAATAATATAATAATAACGCTTCACACTCAAAGCCCCACACTAGGATTCCCTGTGTCGTGGGTGCCTTGGACAACACACAAGACAAAGACACACACCCAGACCGAGAGCGGAGGTTTAGACTCATCATTCAAATTGCCACCTCGCTGGGAATCGAACCCAGGACCCTCGGAACAGCGATCGGCGTTTAACCATTGCGCCATTCGGGTCGTCAATGAATTAATGAAAATATTCTAGTTAGAAACCGAAGTCATGCTGTCACTTACAAAGAATATTTTCCATGGGTTTTTTCATACAAAACTAAATGGCAAATAAAGTTAAATATTACATCTGAAGCAATTAAATGTTTATGTTACACATACTTCAAGGAATCATATTTATATACATGCCCATAGTAAGTGGGTATAGTAAATATCTCAGCTTTGAATTTCATTGCATTGTGTGTGAATTTTCAGAATTACTATATGGACTTTGCACCTAGGGTGTTTGCTTTTACCCAGTAGAGCTTTATGCAAGGAACTCAAGTATCTGTCAACTATAGATGGTTTGTTATGCACTGGTGGTACATAAAATGGATGCAAAGAGAGAATATTTCTGACTGCCTAAATTATATCATTTAATTATGAAGAAAATACAATGGTGTACAGTAAATACAAAAAATTTCTTTGATCTAATAATTTCAAGTAATAAATTCAACATCAATGTATGGTTTAAATATGGTCAACCAATTTATTTGAGCTTATGTACCATAACAAATTTTGTCCAGTATTACACATTAAAAGCATGAAACATTAAAAGTTATATGAAATATTGGACATTAATTGATTCTAATGATATCAAATCACATCCTTTTAATAGGATTGCTACAATGAACAAGAACAAACATTATTCATCAGCTGGTGTTGATCTCAGCAGATTTTGTTCCAAAGTAATGCGCTGAATCCATAAGTAACTAATGTTTTACTGCAAATGGACAATAGATTGCATAAATAAAATGGGCAGTATTCAATACTTTAAGGCCACCAGGGGGAATATAATGGTATTAATTGGACACATGGACATTGATGGTAATGTCAAGGTGGCAGTATTATAAATATATATATTAGTTAATATATATACTCTTGTATGCATGTATAAGAAGAAATACATACACAATCATTGAGTGGAAACTTTCTTTTGATGCATTAAATCAAATTGAGAGGTAGTTGTAGTACATCATAAAATGATTATTTTGTTACTACATTAAATTCAATCAAGATAATTAAAATAATTTCAATCTTTTGCTTTGCTTAATATTTACAGAAAATGAAAGAAAGGGAAGCACTAGGATTTCTACTGTACCTATGGTTGACCTTTCAACCAGGGTATTCAACGCCTAAAGGGCTAGTGGTTACACAACTAACCATTTAAACCTGGCATTAAAATTATACTATCTCCTTTCAGTATGAAGCATAAGATTTGACCAGTTTTATATGGCGGCGAGAATATTTTCACAGAAAGTACTCAGATGCAGAGGTTTGGCACAATGTTCACTTAATAATGACATAGCATCAATCTCCTCAGGTATGAATAAATTTTATATCACTACTTGTAAGACGAGACTTTGCATTGTCAAGGAATTGACTACTAATATAGCATCAATCTCCTCAGGTATGAATAAACTTTATATCAATACTTGTACGACGTGATTTTACAATGTCAAGGAATTGACTATACAGCCTCAGTACCAGAAGTTTTATTCCTTGATTAGAGGCTTTGGGCAAAACGTCCCACTTGGAAAACGTCCCGTGGGACGTTTTTGTCCGTTCATTTAATTTAATATTTTTCTTTGGGCTAAACGTCCCACTTATAAGATATGCAGAAATTCTATTGTTCGCTGCAATATTTTGTACAGTCTGCAGGAAAACAAATAGTTTGAAATAAAACAGAATACTATTCATGAATATAAAAAATATTTATTATTAATTAAATATAAACATATATTTATTTAGGTATAGTATATTTATTTAGGTATAGTAGTATAGTATATTTTTCATTTACAGTATAAATCAACATTTCTTTTTAAAACATCACAAAATGGAATACTAATTACTAAGAATCACATTAAAATCGCAGTTTAGTTATTATTATTAATATTTTAAATTAATTTAAACACTACTCTAGAATCCAAAATCAACAAAAACATATTTTTAAAGTTTCTTATAAGCTACAACCCACGAATGGCCCACTACTGAGCACGGGTCTCTCCTCATTACTGAGGAGGCCTAGAGCATACTCCACCACGCTGCTCCAATGCGGGTTGGTGGAGTAATAAATAATTAATAAATAATTAATAAATCATATTAAATTTATAAACAACAATTGTAAAAATCACAGATAGGAATTTTAGGTTCACACATAATAATCACAGATAGGTTCCTACAAATATCAAGCTAAGATTCTTTTATTAAATACTTAAACATAGTTTTAACAATCAGTCTCTTATTATATTATTTAGTTTTTAAGCAGTGTCCAATACTTATTTGGCTGCTTAAAAACTCACCCACAGTGTGTTCACATCACAAAATTCAATGATTAATTCGTACGTTCGTGCCTTGAAAATTCGAACCTAGCAGGTATTTGGTGGACTTTTGGAGAACCCCACAAAACAAAAAACGCAGTCTAGCAGTGGAAAAGCCTTATTAAAAAATATATTAAAGCGAGACCAAATATTGCTCTGTTCTAGGTAGGTTTACAAAAAAATATTAAGTATTATTCTTATGCATTGGCAATTCCTAACAGGATTCAACTTTCAAAGAGGAGGCTTGAAACATTAGATATTAACAGAAAGATCGAACACACTGTGAGTGAGTTATTAAGTAACTAAGTCTAACAAAAAATACCAAATATCAAGGTTCTTTTATTACTATATACAAAAATTAAATTCTTAAACCTAGTTTTTAAAATCAGTCTCATACTATATCACTATTTACAGTCTTAATTTTTCTAAGCAGTGGCCAATACTTATTTGGCCGCTTAATAACTGACTCACAGTGTGTTCGATCTTTCTGTTCATTTCTAATATTTCATGCGTTCTCTTTGACAGTTGAATCCGGTTAGGAATTGCCAATCGATCAGAATAATATTTAATATCCTTACTCTTCTGACCTCGTGCCCTTTTACTTGAACTAATGCCATGTAATAATTTTTGTATTATTAACGAATATTTAATGTTTTTGCAGTAATAACGATTCAAAAAAATACTTTTTCATAAAGCTTGAGATGTGGAATTTGTATTAGTTAATGTATAATAATTTAAAGATCATTTCTATTACTGTACTTAAATTTATTTTTATAATCAAATAGAAGTTAACCTTAATAATATTTAAAGTAAAAATATGTAACACGGAGCATGTTTTTCTGCTGGCTATACTATAGTTTCATCTTGAATTTCTGGGACCAATTGACCAAGTCAAAAAAGTTCTTGGGCAAAACGTCCCATGAGACATTTTCCAAATGGGACGTTTTGCCCAAAGCCTCTTAATGTGATACAAATATATTGTAAAGTTTAATAGTTATATATAGTTCTTGCTGTTATAGCAAGGCTTTAATTAATATAACAGCATCACTTTCACTTCTATGGAGTGTTAAATAGGTAAGCACTGCCGGATTCAGCAGTACTTTAAAGGCATCCAGAGGATAAGGCAAGCCTTACATAAATATAAGCGGCCTGAAATTGTATTTTGCAGTTATTGTCTACCTAGTGAAAAATGTAGTAAAAAAAAAAAAAAAAAGAAAAAATCACATTATTAGCATTGGCTACAGCGCCAAGAGTGCAGACCATACTAGTAATTAATTTGTAAAGATGTTGATTATTTTGAATAATAAAATAATCATAAAATTTGCGATCTTCGGGAGCAGAAATATAGTAGTGTCTACAACAAATTTTTTCAATTCTAATAAATATTCTGTTATCTGTCGAGTAAAGATCTTGATCTTTACAAACAAGTGTTCGTAAGGATTAAAATTCTAATTATATGTTTGTTAACTTCTATGGTTATAATTATAACCTTGAATACTAATGTACTATAATGTTACATACTAAGGAACATCTTAAAAGACTTTTACAGTTACAGTAAAAGTGCAATTACATAGTTACAGTTACAGTAAAATTTGATTTAATACCACAACTGTATATGTACTGTATATGCATCTACATTAGCTGCTAAGCAAGCAGGAGTATCAATAAATGTAATTAGAAAATCTGCAGATTGGTCTTACAACTCACTCACATTTTTCAGAATTTATATGGGTCAGTAAATGATAAATATGATTAATGCTGCTTAAAGTAAAATTATTGATGCTGTAGGTTTTGATACCTATAATATGCAACTATCACCTTATGAAATAAAACTTGTTAAGAGGGTTATTATAAAAATACTTTATGCATGTTGATTAAATGGTTGTATGCAAACTAACGATATACCTGGATCTTTATTTGGGTTATATTATGTAAATTATGTTAACTCGAAATTAGACTTATAAAAACATAGTCGTGTGTTTTATCTACGTATTTCATAATAAAATATTGGATGATCACGTTATGTAGGCACATGATTATCTCAAAATTAAGATACAAGATACAAATATTTCCTATTTTATTTACGATACCCATTTCGACGTAATTCTCTAAACAGCTACACTGTAAATAATAATTTTGCGTTTCAGTTTGCTTTGAAATAAAATTAAATAATTGGACGACTTACCTAAGGAAGTCCGATTATGATTTTATGAAAAGCAAACTGAAACGCAAAATACCCTTCCCTCCCTGCTGCTGTAAGCAGCCTTCTGCTTTACAACAACATTCCCAAGTCGAATGGGTAAAAATATCTTCTCTTCTCTTTCTCTAAAAAGTGACAGGTCTGGACATGTAGTTCATAGACAAGGTTGTTATTTTTTTAAAAAGGTTTCTCTAAAAAAGATGCGCGATTCTATGACCAACCACCGAAGGAAAACTACACTGTAAATAATAATTTTGCGTTTCAGTTTGCTTTTCATAAAATCATAATCGGACTTCCTTAGGTAAGTCGTCCAATTATTTAATTTGATACCTAACTTTAAATTGGAAATATAAAAACCTTTCGACTAAGATTTTCTTAGAAGTTGACGATCATCAAACGAAGTGGTTCTGAATGTTACTGTTTTTTGTGCATGGTACCTCAGAACTTTATAGTAGGTGAACCGATTTTGATATTTTTTCCATTCGGTAGCCAGTGCTTCATGACTGGTCCCAGATAAATTTGAGACACATCTGACAAATAATTTTTGAGTTACTCCTTCAAATCGATTTTGAAGTAGGTTATATTTTTGTTAAAATGTTCAAACCATTTAACTGCCACTGTTAATCGTAAGTTACAATTTCGATATTACGGGTTCAACTAGTTGAACAATAAAACATTTAGGTTCATTGTTTTATGTGCAGCGAAACGAAACAGTTTAATATAAACAAATTTGAATATAACTTACTCCATATATAATCTGAAATGGAACACAGAAATGAATAATCATTCTCAATTGGCGGAGCGCTTTCCCGCAAATGCCACAGCGCCCATACATCGCAGCGTTGCTCTACTCTACAATAACTTTATAAAAGCATTTCATTTAAAATGAATTGAATATAGCCACTTCAAAAGTGAAACTTTTATTCTATCAATAAATAAATGAAATAAAATTTTGAATAATTTTTTTTTGTATCTCAAATTAATTTGAATCAATTGGAAAGGATGTTTTTATTAAACAGAGTATTTTATTAGGTACATGTAATAAAAATGTAATTAAATTATGTTCGTACGCAGGAAATATTTGATAAAAAAGTATAAAACTTTTTGACGTGATAACGTCTTATAAATTGGTTTGCCGGGTGGCACTTCAAGAAACTGTGTCACGGTCACGCTCCGCCGCTCACGTTATGCGCTTACAATGAGAGCGAGTGAGAGGCACGCGTCCCTTCCACTCGGGCATGGTTAGCCCGCCTAAGAGCGAGAGAGACAGACATAAAAAGTGAAAGGCACGCGTCCCTTCCTCCTTAACATTACTTATGGTAGCTACGGCGTACACACGTTGGCGTGTTTCAGAAAATGGTACAGCGCCATCTCTGGAGAAGTAGAGTAATCTCTTTTGTTACCTCACTTAGTTGTGACTAATGGTTAATGGTCTAACGGTTAGCAGCGCTAGATGGCGGATGGTGTTACAATGTTTTAAATATAATTCTTTGTATAAATAAATGTTTTAAATTGTTACTATTATTTCATCCTTCTTCCTACTATACGAATGAATATTCACATTAAAATTATTTTACCACACAAAGTCGTTGTCACGTAAAACTTTCGCCCGTATACCGACTTTACAGGCAACCAATTTTTTTTATAGATTTTATCGGTATGTGTTTTTCTGCACATCACTAAAAAACTACTTAGGCTGGTTGCATAGTCAAGCTTACCGCCAGCGCAATTGACCGACGCGCGAGACATGAGCTTACAAGTCTCTTGTACCGTTTATGGTGAAAAAGACAGAAAGAAAACAGAGAGAGAAACTGCCCAGATACACGTTGGTACATCTGCATCCACCCTTAATGATATTTTTTGCGGTTTCCATGGTGTGTCTTTAAAAAGTGGCGCATGTTTGATCTTAATTCGCCGCTTTAAACCTAAGATGTAAATACTTAATATATAATATTATTATGTTGCAGGTACAACGTCTGCCGGATCAACTAGTTTGCAATAAATACAATGTTAGGTATACAGATGATTACCTATCTATTGAATGTTAAACCTCCTACATTTTCAAGATGTCATACTGCTGTATAATAATTCATACATACTCGCGCATGTTCCATAAAAATATGCCGTAAATCTCAAATTACATCGCGCGCTCACTAACAAAGTTCTTTAAAATTCAATAAGCATGGGCCGTTCCCTCGCGTTTAATATTCATCGCTGCTCTGAACGCGAGTCTATAAAGCGTGTTTACGAGGGGCGCTCGATGTAAAGCGAAACGGGCGGGCGTAAATTACGGACGATGAACTGGCGTTATGTTCGAGATTTATAGAGGAGACTGAGAGGATACCGAGACAATGGTGTTGGATATAAATGTAGGTCGAGTCGAGTCGTCAACTTGAGACTTGGTGTCTGTCGTGTAGATGGCGCTGTGTGCCATCACAACACGAGTTATTGATATTCTATATTCAATATGTTTCTATGAGGCCTGGCCACCCATATAAAAGAAATGTAAAGCGCGACATGCTATGTAAAAAATTCCATAAAGTTATCCAAAACAACTTACTGCATTGTAAGTATAACTTTACGCAATTTTTATAACATAAATTATAGAGTTGACATCTACGCCTACTTTAGACGCATTGAAGGGCAGGACATTTTAGGAGGGTAACGTAGGTAAGAAAATGACAAAATCCTTTCGAAATGGATATCTATTAACTAAATTACATCTTTATACGTCAAGTGGTTTTCGATATTTCGTGATGAGTGGGTTACCTTTCGTTTCAGATTGTCATCTTTTATAAGTGAATAGAACCAATAGGTACCACTTATCTCACTATCAGTTTAATTTCGGGAAAGTGGCGGTCTTGGAACTATTTAATAGCCAGTTAAATAATTAACGAGGTTTTTGTGTATGCGCGCATGTCTAGTAAATTGACGTGGTTTTTTTTAAGCTCTTGAGGAGAGGCGGAAAGGCAAGCGATAAATGCTTGCCTTTCTGACCAGTGGGTCAGTCAAATTTAATGTCTTATTTAAGGTTGACTACACAATTAAACAAAAACTTTACTCTATCAATGTTACAATCAGAACAAAAATTAAGAGGTAAAATATAATAATTTGTTCAATATTACAACGGAAAACGTACAAATTAGACCGACATTTTGCTCAAGACGTTTGAAATATTACATATTAAAGAAAAATCCGACACAGCGCTCCTTATTTAGCGATGAATACAACTTGAACCGAGTAAGTGCCTTCATCGCGAGCCATTAGGCTGCGTCGCTTGCCGCGGCATTACTGCAAATTGATGCAAGTGTTCTGCGATAACTGCTTATCCATTTATATGAATGACATCTAGTGTAATGCCCTTTTATCTATATTTATAATAGTGTTTAAGAATATAGGTATGGTTTGTTTTAGTTTATTTCAGTCCTCGTTATTACATGTTATTACAGAACCGCGAAGTTATTCAAATTCTATCCCAGGTCATCATCATCATCATCATCTCAACCCATAATGGCCCACTATTGAGCACGGGTCTCTTCTCATTCTGAGAAGGGTAAGGCCATAGTCCACCACGCTGGCCAAGTGCGGATTGGCGGACTTCACACACCTTTGAGTTTTGCGAACTCTCCGGCATGCAGGTTTCCTCACGATGTTTTCCTTCACCGTTTGTAGCAAGTGATATTTAAATGCTTAAAACGCACATAACTCCGATAAAGCCAGAGGTGCGTGCCCTGGGATTCGAACCTGGACCCTCCGAATAGGAGGCCGAGATCTTAAACCACTAGGCTATCACCGCTACTAATATCCCAGGTATTACCGACGTAATATGCCAATTATGTGTAAATTGCCAATGTCCATGGGCGACGGTGATCACTTACCATCAGGTGACCCGTCTGCTCGTTTGCCTGCTTAGGCTATAAAAAAAATATATATGTAGGTAATACTCAGTGTTATATTTCATCGATTTGGAATTTAAAAAACTTCATTTTAAAGAAATTTCCCATTAATTAATTTCCAGAAGCGAAACGATTACATTACTAGGTTCAAACATAGAAAATCAGTTCAAAATCAACAACGCTTTGGTTTCACGTTAAGGCCGAGGCCGCACTCCGACTAAACCGCCGCGGTTTCGTACCGCGTCAATTTTGTAACTCAAGGAAAGTAATACAAGCGGCCGCACTCGCGGTTTCTGAAAATGTATGCGAATTGCGCGGTTACGCGGTTACCGCCGCGGGAAAAAACCGTGGTGCGGCCTCGCGCTTAACCACAAACAATCATTAGTGTCAATGAAAAATCCTAAACATATACTCGTAATTCATAGAACGAGTGCAAACATACGGAGAACATTTTATAAATTACGATTGACCCAAACGGCATATGACGTATGGCCCGTGTTCAGATATCGGGCTTATTCGCTTTTTTGGGTCACCACACTTATCATTTGTTATAGAAAGGGTTTGTTTGACGTTTGCGCTCTCTGAGTGATTGTTTTGGGCTTGCAAACTGCTTCATAATTCCTGTCAAGGGAATTCGTCGGTCGAGATCTATGGAGAACTCGAGACGGTTTACTTGAGTGCTTGTTTGGGAACTGGGGTTAGTCAATCATGTACTTATATATGGGCGTGAAAATGAAGATATTACATTGGATGAGTTTTTGTATGGTTCTTTAGGAGTTGGTTAGATGAGTATTAATATTTTGAATGACAAATGAATGAACACAACAGATGACATGAACAAATAAAACAGATATGATACTAATGACAAGAAAAAAAATTATTCCCAACAAAATAGAAGACTGATTCCGAAGTTTTCATGAAAATGGGAAACTTCGAGCGTTTTGGATTCGATGTAGTAAACATTGACACACTATGCATTTGCGGGTTTAGCAAATAAATTAAAATAGACAGTCTATCTTAAATAAGGTACCTACCTTAGAATATCTCATATTCAATTTGTAATAATTATCTACTTCGATATGGAATTTATTTTTATTGCAACCCATGAGAATAAATTTTGGATAATATTCATAGTTACAAATGTTTATTTATTTTCCGTTAAGTAAATAAAGCTGCATAAGATCGCAAGTAATAGTAAAGCGTAAATAGCTTTCTACAGAATGCAAAGGAAATATAAATCTTTCAGTTTGGCTAAGTAGCGAAATTTTTCAAGATACTGTGATTTCAAATGCGGATTCTAAAGCTTTTGCGCTGGTGTTGATTTCATTTGAGATTTTCTTTATTTTTTGTACTGTGAACTCTTTTGTAACTTCTATTTAATAATTTATTCACTAACCTATGTTAATACTTACAAAATCTATATATAACTAACTATTCACAAAAAAATAATAAGCCTATAAATAGAGTTAATTTAAAAACTACCGGATTGATGTCGCTCACATGGGACCTGACTATAAGTACCAGCTTTAAAAAGAATTATAAAACTCAGAATACCTCGTCAAAAGTAAAAACGTAAAGTAGTCAAAAGGTAACAACCATAAACTAAATTTAATACGCATTATTAGTCAAATGTTGCTGAAATTTATATTGGACCAGACAAGAAGCATCAGCTTTCAAACACAAAAAGAAATTACCCAAATGGTTCACCCAGTGCAAAGTTATGATGATGAGATAACACATATAAAAACAGTCTAATTGAGAACCTCCTTTTCTTGAAGTTGGTTAAAAATAAGGGTCATAAAAATAATATTCAAAATCGTTTGCAGGTACATTATACGTAGGCTTCTTAAATCCTTTCGAGAAAACAAACATTACCTAAGTACTAGTGATTTTTAAATGTTTTCTATTTCAGGTGTTTTTCCTATAAGTTAACTTTTTATACATATTTGTACACAATTTCGTGATCAGTGTGTAAAAGCAATTTCCTTTCGACATTTTAGTGTTGGTATCAAAATTTCTGATCAAATTCTGCAGGTATTTCAGAGAAAGTTGCCTAAAATATTACCTATTTGCTCCCGTCCCTATAAAACACGGTCTGTATAAGTTAGTTAGTTAAAAATAAGGATCATAAATGAATAATATTCAGAACCTTTTGTAACATAATAGGTACTAAGGCTTAATCATTCCGAGAAAACAAACATATTATAGTATTTTTTTATAATTATGTCTTCTACTTCAGTTGTTTTTTCTATACCTAGGTTTTGATATTATACAAAATTTCATGTTCAGTTTGTAAAAGCAATTTCCTTTCGACATTTTAGTGTTTGTATCAAAATTTCAGATCAAATTCTGCAGATATTTCAGAGAAAGTTGCCTAAAATATAACCTATTTGCTCCCGTCCCTATAAAACACGGTCTGTATAAGGTTCATATATTCGGAGGTTTATTCGCGTAGTTTTTGGGTCAGCTTGTAGTATATGTAATATATTTACTTTATTTATTTCTTAACTTCCTTGTCTATCACTTATCCTCTTTATCTTCTTCTTTATTTCCTTTTATATCCTCGCCTTTGTCTACTCCTTGTGATTCTTTTATCTTGCTTTATTCTTTTATAATACTTGTAATGTTTTTATAACTGAAATTGTAAAATCATTTAGTATTGTTACATCTACAACGTATGTAATGATATCACTATTTTGCACTTCTCATTTGTAACTTTCCTACTCGTCTTCAAAATTATTACCTTGTTTAATGTTTTAGTACTTATTCCTTCTTTATTTTGATGAATTCCTGTAACTTTAAATCTCAGATTATAGAACCAAAAGGCAGATGTAGTCGTTCTAGTATAAAGTGAAGCTACCAAAGCAAATACAAAATAAAAAGCTAATACAATCTCGTGTCAGTACTACGGAAAGCGTCAAATAGCATAAACGTCGCAAGTGTCAAATTTTTTAAAATAATTTTATCAGTTATAATGCCGTCTTGCATTATTAAATTCTCTAAAAGTTGTTCGCAAAAACAAAGAAAAGAAGACGGAATATCTTTTCACAGGTAATTGTTCATTATTTTATTATTTATTTATAATAATATTTTTTCGGTTCGCTCGGAACACAAAACCTCAACAATTATTCATTTGTACACCAGTTTAAATGAAAATCGGTTACCCTAAATTTGGGGAAATATCCATGGACTATTTGGACATTGGTCGATTTATAAATTTATATCGAAAAAAAAATATTTTGAAAGTAAATAGTTTTATTTATTTAAACCTAAAAGTCAGGCAATACAGCCAATAAAATTAGCATTCTAACTGCTGAAAATGTCACGTGTACCAATAATATGTATGATAAATATTATATAATATTTTAGTTTCTGCTTAGCCTACTAATAACTAATAACTATAATTTTTGCAGATTTCCGACAGATGCTGTAACAAGAGAAAAATGGGTTCATATTATTCGGAAAAGCAGGCAAGACATTAATTGGCTAATTAATTTTGCGTGGTTCGCTCATTACATTTTAGTGAAGATGACGTGTACCTATCTCACTAAAAAAGGACATTGGTTGATTAAAAAATCATCAAAACCGAATTTTTGTTATAATAAATAAGTATATTGATATTTTGATGTTTTTTTTTTATTAAAAATATCTACCCAAAGAGACAAAAATCCATAGGTTAATTAAAACAATTAAACATATTTAAAATATTAAATTAAATAGCTATATTAAAAGAACATTTACACATAATTATTATATAATACTTTTTGATAACTAGTGATATGGCTACAACCCATTAATGTCCCACTACTGAGGGTCTCTCCTCATTATTAAGGAGGCCTAGAGCATACTCCACCACGCTGCTCCAGTGCGGATTGGTGGAGGGGTTAGTGGCCAACACATTGTCGAAAGTTTTCAAGCCGCCCGAATAGGCCTCCGACACGGCTTAACGACTGCTATCTATCGATGTATCGATATCAACCGGGACCGACGGCTTTACGTGCCTTCCGAAGCTCGGAGGCGCTCAAGAAATTATTATCAGAAGAAATTAAAATCAATTATTATTATTACATACAATAAAACTTTAATTTTTTGTCTGTTTTTCTGTGCATTTGTTCCGCCTAATCTCAGGAACGGCTTAACAAATTTAGATGCAGATTTCACTGACGTATTCAAATGAGCTTGGGTTAACATTTAGTTAGAATCGGTACACAAATAAGAAATCACGTCAATTTAAAGAATACCATCCCTCATTTATCGATTATGGGCTTACCGAAGCGAAACAAGGGCGTTCACTAGTAATAAATTATTTGCCAATTTAATTGTGCATAATGTTTTAAGCTGAAAATATGGCGAACTATGTTTACAAAATTGCGGGAGATTATGACTTTTCACTTGGCAACCTCACACACACAAAGAATTACGTATCCATACGGTGCAATTGCTAGTTGACATTAAGGTTGTCATGCACACATAGGGAAAAAGCGGCTTCACATTATTCGTCGCTTTTCTTTGCGAATGTTCTATCTGCCTTTTGGTTCTATAATCTGAGCTTTAAATATGATTTTTTATGTTTGTTTACGTTGGTGACATTATGTCAATGTAACTGTGACGTCTCTTTGGTCTCTGCTTTTTCTAAATTAAATATATTCTGTATGTCTTTGTATAATCTACCAACCTTTTTAGACTTACTTATTATTTTAAATTCAAAATCTGAACAGGTTTAGAAAAGGAACGCCGGTCGAGAAAATTCAAGCGATCGGGTCAACAGGGCAGTGTGGAGACAGACATTGAAGTGTTCGGAAGACTTCTTCGGGCGAGGTCTTTCAGATTCGGTGGCGTACACAGGGCCGACCCGTGTCCCTGTTTCGCGGTCGCGTGCGTATCTATCTCGTTTCACATATCGTTCCGGTCGGGCGCGTGCTTGGAGCGCCCCTGGACCTGCTACCGTCGACTACGTCGGGAGGCTCCGCGCGCAGTGCTGTGCGCCAGGGTCGCGCTACCCTCTTGTGCGCGTGGTAGCGCACCAGCCTCTACGCCTCCCGACCACCTGATCTTATCGAGAGACACGCCGGCCTCCACCGTTCGAGTCGGTGCTTCCGACCCTCCGCCTCCGCCTGTGAGAACACTCCAGGTCGTCTCCCCTCCCTTGCTTTAAGTGACTTTCTTTTGTGACTGTTTCTTGGTTAACTCGCTTATTTTTATACAGTGTTATTGTGACTTGTGACCCACTAAGAAAGAGAAGTACATCTTTTATTCCTTTTAAAATTCTTTTTATTTCATCTTACCCTTTATAACGTTACAGTTTGGCGCCCAACTAAAATCTTTTTCTAAATTCTAAAATAACACTAGCTCTAGTGAAAATTTTGGTTCTATTTTTGGCTTACTCTCTTTTGTCTAACTTCCTCTTATTACTATAACGACCCTGAGATTCTTTTGCCTAGCTTTTAAATCTTTCTTATTGGGCTTAATATTTTAATTTTGTTATTTCTTTCTCTTGTAACTTAATTTAATTTAATTCTTCTTCTATATACTTGTTTATTCTAGGTTCTCTTTTAATTACAATGGCTAGACTAATAACTTTTAATTTACTTAACAAATCGGAACTCGAGTACGAAGTTTTAATCCGTTTAGAGGAACCCGAAACTAATTTTATTGCTTTAAAGAAACAAATAGAAAGAATTGGCTCTCCTTCTGAGAATATTATCGACTCCCCATTGGAACCAAAGTTGGATTTGGAACAGGCTTTCAAAACTCTTCAATATCTTGAACAAAAAATCTCTGTATTAGAATCTGGTAATCTTAGACATTTAAAGAAAATAATTTCTACTACTAACCATCGTATCGAACGTATCGACACTGACTTAGCACCAGAATTACTTGATTTTTATAATGAGGTAAGATCAAAATTTACAACACTTGACTCTCGTTTAGAATCTTTTTATGAAACGCCTGACCAATTCCAATCTTGCGAGGAAGGCCCTTCTGTTCCTGCTCCAACTTCTGATAACGTGTCGCCTCCCTCCTTGAATCTAGCTTCTACAAATTTACCAAATCAATCTTCTTGTACTACTCAACCGAACCTTTCTGCATCTCCAATTGTTTTTTCTAATAACATTTTGTCTGATTTACGTAAACTTTCATATAGCGGTAAAACTTGTCCTAAATCTTTTTTAATTAAACTTGAAGAATTTCGGATTTCCAGGAATTTTGGCAAAGAACAATTATTAGCTTGTGCTTACGAAATTTTTACAGATAACGCTCTCCATTGGTTCCGCTTTCAAAAATCTAGGAATCCGAATCTTACTTGGGATGAAACATGCCTTTTACTAAACCGCGATTTCGGACAGTTTGATTACGATTTCAAACTTCTTTCGGCTATTAGAGATCGTACTCAGGCCTCAGATGAGTCTATAGTTGTTTATGTCTCGATTATGGGTGGAATGTTTTCGAGATTATCCAAACCGCTTAGCGAATCTGAACAATTGGAGATTTTACTCAGAAATATTCGTCCGTGTTATTCTGTATTTATCGCTCTCAAAGACGTTACAACTATAGATTCGCTTATTTCGACCTGTCATAATTATGAAAGAATTATGGATCGGGATCATAATTTTAAAGAACCTAAATTTGACTCTAACCCTTTACTTGCTGAATTTAATACTAAACCCACTACGAATAAACCTTCCACTCCTGGCACTTCTAAAACAGTATTTTTTCAAAAGCCCTTTATTAATCAACAATATTCTTCTAAAAATTATTCTTCTAGACCTTACAACCCAAACTTTAAACAAATTAATGTTACTTCAAGCGATAATTCTGTCTTTTGCTTTCGTTGCCGGTCCAACGACCATTCATTACGTAACTGTACACAGCCTCGCTTTCTAATTTGTTTTAAGTGTGGTCGTAAGGATGTCAAAATTACTAATTGTCCAAATTGTGCCTATAATCTTAACCCCGAGTCAACCAATCCTTCTAGCTCCTCTTCAAAAAACTGAATTCAGACTTCGATAATAAACACGACTCTTCAGATTGGCAAAATTGGTTGTTAACCCTTCGTAATTTCTTTCGCTGTTATAAAATTTCTTCTATTTTTTATATGTAGTATATGTAATATATTTACTTTATTTATTTCTTAACTTCCTTGTCTATCACTTATCCTCTTTATCTTCTTCTTTATTTCCTTTTATATCCTCGCCTTTGTCTACTCCTTGTGATTCTTTTATCTTGCTTTATTCTTTTATAATACTTGTAATGTTTTTATAACTGAAATTGTAAAATCATTTAGTATTGTTACATCTACAACGTATGTAATGATATCACTATTTTGCACTTCTCATTTGTAACTTTCCTACTCGTCTTCAAAATTATTACCTTGTTTAATGTTTTAGTACTTATTCCTTCTTTATTTTGATGAATTCCTGTAACTTTAAATATGATTTTTTATGTTTGTTTACGTTGGTGACATTATGTCAATGTAACTGTGACGTCTCTTTGGTCTCTGCTTTTTCTAAATTAAATATATTCTGTATGTCTTTGTATAATCTACCAACCTTTTTAGACTTACTTATTATTTTAAATTCAAAATCTGAACAGGTTTAGAAAAGGAACGCCGGTCGAGAAAATTCAAGCGATCGGGTCAACAGGGCAGTGTGGAGACAGACATTGAAGTGTTCGGAAGACTTCTTCGGGCGAGGTCTTTCAGATTCGGTGGCGTACACAGGGCCGACCCGTGTCCCTGTTTCGCGGTCGCGTGCGTATCTATCTCGTTTCACATATCGTTCCGGTCGGGCGCGTGCTTGGAGCGCCCCTGGACCTGCTACCGTCGACTACGTCGGGAGGCTCCGCGCGCAGTGCTGTGCGCCAGGGTCGCGCTACCCTCTTGTGCGCGTGGTAGCGCACCAGCCTCTACGCCTCCCGACCACCTGATCTTATCGAGAGACACGCCGGCCTCCACCGTTCGAGTCGGTGCTTCCGACCCTCCGCCTCCGCCTGTGAGAACACTCCAGGTCGTCTCCCCTCCCTTGCTTTAAGTGACTTTCTTTTGTGACTGTTTCTTGGTTAACTCGCTTATTTTTATACAGTGTTATTGTGACTTGTGACCCACTAAGAAAGAGAAGTACATCTTTTATTCCTTTTAAAATTCTTTTTATTTCATCTTACCCTTTATAACGTTACAAGCTCTCCTAGCATTTGTCATCGGAAGCGTTCGCCTGGCGTTTGTTTTGTGGTTGTGAATTGCTTCATAATTTCTGTCAAGTCACCTCGTCCCTTTGAGAATACAACGTTTTCGAGGCACAAAAACTAAGCTCAACAAATTCAAAGGTTATTATTAGACTTTTATATTGCGACTGAGACTGCATTTAAGATTTGCGATTTACAGACGGTGTTGCTGTCAAATAGTAGGTAGGTACCTACCTACCTATTAAGAAGTGTCAGAAGAAAGAAAAAGGAAAGATATGAGTCTTAGAAGAGACTTGGCATGTCTGCATTTTCTACCGATTTTACAACGGCGAGTGCTCCGAGGGATTGTTCGACTTGGTACCCATTTTACCCTTCCATCATTACACTCGACGAATACTAAAGTTTCGTCCACATCGCTTGAATTCGTGAAACCTCTTTGGTCCGACATTCAAGATCGTTTTTACCAAGAATTTGCAGGCCATAGAATTTATTTATTTATGTATTTTATTGTTAATTAGAACGACATGAATCACTTACACTAATTAACAAATGGAATGAGCTTCCTATCCCCTGCTCTCATTTTCTCTCTCGTACTTTCTTTTCTACTTCGTCGAGAACTTTCTGGAACTTCTATTTTTAAATTGCTTTTATTTTGCTCGCACATTCTGTCTATCCTATTTTATTCTAAGAATTCCAGAATTATGCAGAAATTCTGTTTTCTACGTTTTAAGTACGGTGATAAGCGACAGTAGTTTTTGAGTTCATTAATTACATACGTGTGTAGACATTTATAAATACAATCATACACATTTTTCGACTTTGTAATAAGTGTAAGATTTGTATAGTATACGATGATAACAATATTCACCTACTTGAAAATACGAGCTGAACTTTTGAAAAACTAATTACACTTTTTCTTTCTTTCTTTTTCTTGCTTCTTGCATTTGCTTTTTTTGTCTTTCACTACTGTTGTAAAAGTATGATGATTTTATTTTTATTTTGTGTGCTCTTTTTTATATTGTGTATATTTAATAAGTTTTGTATCTTTGTCTTTGTTAACTTTATGTTTGCCGTTACCCCTAAATATTTTCTGTAATTCCAATATTTTGGTGGGTCGCCTGGAAGAAGTCGCTATGTGGCGGGTTTCTTTGTTTTGTATTCCTGGTGTACAAACAATAAAGAGTTTATCTATCTACCTATCTAATCTACAATAACCGAAGCGTACAACAGCTACATTTATGCTAGAAAATGTTAATAAAGAAAATACATATCTAACTAACGCAGTTATTATAACCACACATATGTAAAGTAAAATACACATATACATGAATGTACAGCAATCCTTATTAAAATTGCGTATCCGAGCATATTAATGCACCTACCGCTATTAAACAGCAAGGCGCGTTTCCCTACATGCTCAACTAAGTCGAGTTTATTTAAGTACTAGATTCGAGACATTTAAATTATGACTGCACTTAAAGGCCGATTTCTATATTTATTTGACGTGACCCTTGAAAATGCACTTGCCTCTAAATAAACATTACACTTAATTAGTTTTCATTGATGAAGTTAATATATGTATATCTAATTGAAAAATCAATCAACCAATTGGTTTCGAAATGTTTAATGAGCTTTTCTTCCAAAACGTACATACCTCACTCACTCACTGTTTTCACTTCTCCAATGAAAGACAGCTATACTGTCTAATTCTATGAAACTAATTTATGAATGTTGGAAATAATACAGATCAAATAATTTTTATATAGATTTGAAATAAAATTTACTTTTAAAGGAAAAACTGTAAATCATTGCTAGATGATTCCGCTACCGCTGTAGTTTTGAATAAAACTGAAATACTGCTCCCTTGCGGGCACCATTTCAAATCGGTCCGAGTATTTGTATCAGGAAGTTCAGTTGTTATTGGTTGTACATTGGTCACCATGGACTCATGTAACCTACTCATGTGTGTTTATGGGGTTCGAGATGTATTCGACTTAAAGACCAAACTTTGCTCATACCGCATTTTGCCGAAAAATAAACGAGGCTGCTGAGCTTTAAAGATAAGATGTTTAATTCCGATGTTACTAAGTCAATAGACGATCTTGTACCCGGGTTGCTAGTTACCATATATTGTCTTTGTACCGAGGGGTCCGAGTTCGATGTCCAGCCAATGCATATGCAAGGGTGGTAATGGTTGTGACGTGTTGTTTGTGTACTCTATGCCATCCGTGAGTCCGTTTGAGTCTTGCGTTATCTATACATAACTACTTAACATGACATAACATAAGTACTATCTATTAATAAAATTGAAAGGTCTGATTTCAAAATAACTATATTTTCAAGTGCATATAATGTAGTTGTTTATAATTATGATACTAAAACACAGACAACTTTGTTATTTTTTTTATGTCTGTCTGTCTTTCTGTTTGTCCAAGATAAACACCGGAACGACTGAAGCCTTTTTTATGGGACTTTCACTGGAAGATGGAGGGGGCTATGTAGCAACATATAAGCTTACTTTTAATCTCGGAATTCATCCGGGCCCGGGATTTACGCGGGAAAACCTCCCATGTGAGAACGAACTCGCGGAGGTACAGCTCGTTAAAAATAAATTAAAATGTTCTAATTTACTAATGGCCATACTTATTTGTGTCTTAACTTTTTCAATACAGACTATACTTCTTACAAAAAATTAAATTATGGATGAAAGGGTTGATAATTATACCTATTAGCGATTCTATTGTACTCTTAAAGCCTACTACGCTACGCTAGAAAAAGTTTAAAATATTATTACGGAAACTCTCCAGTGCTTCATAAATTGCTTATTAAAGTCTGAAAACTGTGGGTAAGGCAAAAACATTTTATAGAGCATTCTAGTCATAATTTCTTTCAAAGGCAATGAGCCAGCTCAGAACTGACCCGGTTTCTTTTTTAAAATTCTAATAAGCGATATGAAATCTTAATTGACTTTATTAAGAAATTTAGTGTAATTTTTGAGCTTCGAATATTATTCATTCTTGTTGTAATATTGTCAGCAGGTTCAAGACTTTACGATTCTTGTTAGTAACTGTAAGCAAATTGAGTTATGCGTCCGTGCGTATACCTACTCCGATTATCCTATTACGATACGCTTCGTGTGCGAACTTGTTGGGTTTTTCCCGTTGGCTCCCATTCCCATTCTCACCCATCCCACTAGACCCCGAATTCCGATTTTACAGATAACGTCAAATAAAATTAAATATTGCTTAAAAGTAGGTACAGTTATCAGAAAAATTCTTAAAGTAAAAATTTAACCATGCCGGAAGGTGCTGTTCTAAGTACCCTGGGTTTGGCCTGGTTCTTGGTCTGGGTGTTATAATGCCCATGAAACCTACGAAATGGAATCCAAGAAAATGAGGCTATTTGTGTATTGTTATTTACTAAAAGGATCGGGAGTAAAATATAAGTAGTTAACTACAATATATTTATTTTCATATACCTACATAATAATTTGCTAAATTAACGAGAATAAAAGGAATTAACTTTATTAAAAATATAAAAAAAACATTTTTATAATAATCTTTCAAATGCAAAGTCAGCCTTATTTTAACAGCAATGAAAGTAATTAAGTCATAGAAAAACAGACAAAAATTCTAAAAAAAACAATGTTTTATGATCTCTTACGTAAATAAAGACCCCCAGTAAAAAATCTCATAATATACCTATCTTCTACGTACAGACAGCGACCAGCAACAAATTTATTATTAAGTAGTATTGATGTTTTTTTCCCCAGGAACTACGAGTTTAAGTGACATTGTGGATAATATTTTTACTAATTTTTGCGAACACACGTTGTGGGCCCTGTAGCCCAGGGGCCCCGTATCATTGATACGGCGGTAGCTACGTCCTTGCAAAAAACATTGCCATACTAAAAAGCACTTTTTCTATCGATTGTACACGTTGAAAAAAGAAGGTAAAACTACTAACAAACTATAAATCAAATTAATCGCTTTCGGGGTCTAGTGAGAAAGGGAATGGGAGCCAACGGGAAAAACCCAACTTGTTCGACAAAGTTCATGCTCATCGTGCTCTCGTCGTACGCGGATTACGATACGCACGCTACGACTGCGCTTACGACTTGTGTCACATTAATAAATTCTTTGTTCAGAGGTTTGAATGTGTTCCCATTAATCATTTTCTTGAAAACATACGTGGGCAAACATAAGAATCATGTTTTGATTTTTTTAATTGTTCCATATGTAAATTTGATAAAATATTTTTAATTCTTCATGCAGTAGGTAACATAATTTAAAAAAATATAAATATATTTTTTGTGAAAAAATGTATCTACGTTATCCCATAAATATCACTATTCATTTATTTACCAATAATTGCTTTTTACAAAAAAAAATAACCGACTTCAATCTTGATAAGTAGAGATAACTCAAAAACTACTCGCCAGATGGCGCTCAATTCAACATGTAAGTGTAAAGTTCTCGTCACTACAAATTAATCAAGCCCAAACACTAGATAACTGCAGTAAATCGTTGAGGAGTTCCCTCGACTGTCTTTCGGCTTCATCAGATCGACTCCAGATTTTCATGAGATGGTAGCGCTTTAATGTACTTATGATAACATGAACAAACACACTAGTTGTCCATACAATTTTCGAAAGTTCCCCTCGATTTCTCTGAGATGCCATCATCAGATCCTGGTGTCCTTATCAGGGGACCCCACTGCGCATATCTACTTTACAACAAAAAAAGAATTATCAAAATCGGCCCATAAACGACGAAATAATCGCTGAACGTACAAAAAAAAAGCATATATACGGTCGAATTGAGAACCTCCTTCTTTTTTGAAGTCGGTTAAAAAGTACACATAATATAATATTCGGTTAAAATTTCTAAATCAATAAATTACAATTGCCAAAATTTCTTATCATTATAATTATTATCTGTACAACTTGAATCGATATACTTAAAAGAGTTATAAGTAATCAAACAACATAAAACTTCCGGCCGAGGCAGTTTCCAAGAAATTTCCAAGTTAATTTACTCATTGAATTAAAAGAAAAACCACTTTTTAATTAACTACGCTGAACTTGACAGTGGCTCGACTTTCGAACTCCGATCGCGTTGCGTGGATTTACCTCATTTAATTTATTTGCTGTGGCTCGATATTTCTTAACTACGAGAAAAGTGGTTTGTATGTCGCACTTTTGCACATTAATGTATATATTATATTATGATATTTTTTACTTGTAACTCTAATCAATGCGTAAGGCCTACTGTCCACGGACGCGTCTAATGACGAATGCATGCAACCTACAAATGAAAGCAGGCGTAATTTGCATATTTGTTGCGTCAAACCGTGGACACAGATTTGATTACTTCTACGCAAGATGCAAGCAATCGGCAATTGACGATAGCGTGCGTATGACGTGCGGTTTACGTTGACAGTAGGCCTAAGTCATCGAAATACGAGTATGTATCTTGTAAGCAGCTAGGCTTATATTCTTTGTTCTTACACTGTGGTAAAGAATATAGTAAGCTACACTGACCAAGATTGAGTTCATAGATTTTACGCCTTTAACAATAAGCCACCATACTTTTGCTTCAGTTAGCAACTTCCACACAACTTATCGTGTTAAGCTAGCCTTAAGTGTTAAGTTAGCTTTGAGAGCCTGTAATTGTCTTTCTTACCTCTTCTTCCTCGTCTCTTCTTTCTTCTCTTCTTCCTTGCCAAGCAACTATTCTGTATAAATTTATAAAAAAATTAAAAAACTTGGATATGAACCATGCGCGTACGGTTCTGTATCGTCTATTTCCCACAGACCTACGACGGCTCTGACTCACGCGTCGAAATTTGTTAGCAGATGAATCTACGCAGGAATACTTAAAGAGTTACTGATGTATATGGATGGTGGAAACCAATTACCATACCACCAAGGTGGTTAGTCAGCTTGTTAAAATAAAAATGGGTTTAACACATTATTTGCTACAGGGCAAGCTTAGCTAAAGCTAAGCTACAACCCACTACTGGCCCACTACTGAGCACGGGTCTCTCCTCATTACTGAGGAGGCCTAGAGCATACTCCACCACGCTGCTCCAATGCGGATTGGTGGAGGTGTTAGTGGCCAACCCAGTGTCGAAAGTTTTCAAGCCGCCCGAAGGCCTTCGACATGGCTTAACGACTGTTGTCAATCGATAACAACCGGGACCGACGGCTTTACGTGCCCTCCGAAGCACGGAAGCGCTCAAGAAATTTTTGCCACTAGCGGTCACCCATCCGACTACGAGCGCACGGTACTTATTACAGGGCAAGAGTTTGTCCTAATTCAGGAGGCCTAGAGCCTACTCTACCACATCTGATATTGGCGAAGAAATCGCCTTCTAATGTCTGTAAAAATAAGTTGCAAATTTTATGGATAGGTATAGTCAGCATATCTGGCAATGGCTTTATCTTGATACGCCACTTAAAACCTAAGACATCTACAGTAATATTTAACTAAATTTATAAGCTTAGAAAATAAGCTTTCTACCACAAAGCGAAAGCGTGCCCACTAGTTAGTATTAAAGTTATCAAAATTAAATTTCTGGGAACGTTAAAACAGGTTTCTACTACGCAAATGTTCAAACACGAAATTCTTGAAATCGTGAAAGCGATAGACTCTATTATCGCTCTAATTTTGAAAAGAGCCCACTTTATTTCTCCTAATGCTCAAATTATTCGTGTATATCAATTGGTTTACCTGGAAAGCTCATTTCTATTCACCACACCTCGTGACCTTGCGCTCTGAAAAGGTGTCCTGCATAACATTATGGGGGAACGACACTGAAACAGGTTTATCAAATATATTGATATCATTTTCTTTAATTTTGGTAAATATTATTAAAAATTTAAAGAATTAAAATATTATTCTACAACATAATACCTATACGAGTACCAACCAGAATGCTACTCAACACTAAATATCTAAATAAAACTACTCATTCTTAGCTCCACACTAGGATTCCCTGTGTCGTGGGTGCCATGGACAACACACAAGACAAGAATACACACCCAGACTGAGAACGGAAAACTAACTCATTTAAAATTCTGCCTCACTAGAAATCGAACCCAGGACCCTTGGGACAACGATCCGATACGTTACCCACTGCGATATTCAAGTCGTCATTGTAATAATATATAGTATGTATATCTTAACGTTCGTATATGCCTCTGGAAGATAATACAATAGTACATTATGATACAAGTGCGCGAAGTTGGTCATTACAGTCGAGGCGGTATTGAGCCCGAGCCGCAAGGCGAGGGCTGTAATAGAGCCAAGACTGTAATGAACAAATAGAAATAGAAATATACTTTATTGTTGCTGTTGGTATGATACACAAGATGTTCTACAGTCAGAGTTAACAGTTCTCAACAGGAACCCTTAACGGGTGTACAATAATCTTAATTGATTTAATTCTAAGTACATAATTATCATTAAATTTTATTGTGAAAAATAACAAATAATTTAGTATAAGTCAATAAATTTTAGAAGTAACATGCATATAAACTTACAATTTTTACATTAATTAATACACATGATCTTATTAATACATTACACATTTCATTGGAATAAAAAAAAATCATTATAATTATTACAATTGTTATATTCATAGTATAAAAATATGTAGAAAATAATGTAGAAAATAATAATGTGAAAACGCTTTGCGCTTCACGTATGGTATATTAATACCATCCTTACCTTTTTATATCCAAGGTGTATCTAAAATGATATACAAAATATTATGTATTATATACTACTAGTAGGTAGGTGATTTAATAAATTAATAATTAAGCGGAGTATTTTATTTTTAATTCAGTTTGGATCTTAATATTTGGAATTGCAATTATTTTTATAGCCTATTGTGTTGTGTACTAGTTTTGGTTTAAAATATAATTTATAAATAATATACTATTGAACTTTATTCAAGCATTAATGGCCATCCATAAGTAACAGAAACATTATTGCCTTAGAGTTCCAATTATTGAAAAAAAATAGCAACGCGTGGTTGCCGTTCTATATAATACAAATGTTTTGTGTACTAGTCATAGTCGAACGTAACGTACTCTCGCAAGCATCCAATGGTAATTTAGGCAAGTCAGATTTGTCGGCAGGCAAGGCGTTTCCTCTTTCTCTTTAGGAAACTTTAATAGCGTGATTGAGGTTTGTCATAACATCGTCGCCGTAGGCACATTACAAGTAGTTTGGCGGCTTTTTTTGAAAAAGAGCGATACCCAGACCGATATTAGGGACTATCAGCACTAGCAGGTAGTGATTAGATTCTGTCAATTCTTTCAATAACTCTAGAGATTCGTAGAACATAAATCCTCAGTAACTATAACTATGTATTTACATGTGTAGTATGTACTTCTACTCCTGCAAACCACTACAGTGGTTTGGTTACCAGCAAACTTTAAGTTGAATGTAGAAAGTTAAGCGCTAACGGCGGCGGGAAGAAAAGCATCGAGCCACAAATGCGCTGGAATTGTAAGGAGTTATTGCATTGGGCAAACGGAAAAAGTTTACATTCGAAGTTTACTTTCTAATTCATAAGTATCTTATTATGCATATAATTTACAGTGATTTCTTAGACAGGTAATTTCCAGATTTTTTTATTTAGAAAATGTGCGTCATTACGTACGGTTATTTATGTAAAGTATTTTATTTATTATTGATTAAAACGTTTTTTATTTTTAAAATAACATATTTACTAAACGATATCTATATCTTGGATTTTATAATATAAATAAGGCAAAACGAAAACCGTTCATAAGTAAAAAAACGAAATACTTTCCTTGTTTTTACTTCATAATATTATTTTACATCACGAAGTATACCCAAGTCTCGTATTTACATAATATTTATGAACCTGAAGTGGGCCTTACACCGCGGCCCGCGTCACCGGATATTGCAGTAAAAACTCGGGCCCGCTTCGCGTAATTAACTGGCGTATTTGTCTTTTACCTGCAGCTTTTTGCCTCTAAACTTTCAACTCATTATGTGTCATGAAAGTTACATGACAAAAAGCTCCGAGAAAAATGGGCTTGTGTCTCCGAGGTCGAGCTTGTTTATTTCTTTATGTTTGCCTTGACATGAAATTGTCAGTGGTCGGATTGTTTGTGTCGGCAATTTGTTTCAGGGAATTTCTAGAAAATCTGATAAATACGTTTAATAGTAGTATAAACATTATTGTTGTTTGGTTGCAAGGATCTAGTTAAATGGTCCTTGAATGGTTGCTATGCAGGATTGTTCAAAGGGTAGGTACTGGGTTCGATTTCTAGCGAGGCGGATATTTGAATAATAAATTTAAACTAGGTCTCGTCACGTCAAAAGTATTCTCGATAATAATACCGACAACAGTTTATCGAATAAATTTTATACGTTATTAGATAAGTGTGTTTATATTGTGTTGCTATCGGTGTTATTAAAAAGTAAATTATATTTAAGGAAAATCTCAAGAGCTTTCAATAAAATTCTCTACGAAAATTGCCATAGTTATAAAAACGATAAAGTTATGTTAACTTGTTTAAACGATGGAAAAATACCAACTATGAATATTCAAAATATTACGAAATTAATTTATTTATGTACGTAATGTTTTATAAAATGAATATTAGGGAATAATCGAGTGGATAATTGTGTTATTATTTAGTCGCTGTCTTTGCTTTGTTTTGGGAAACTTATACCGCCTCACTCACGAAAACTCTTTAGATAATTAATACGTAGCTTCAAGCCATTATTGGACATTTATGAATCTAGAGAACTGATAATTAATCAATGAATGAATTGTATAGTGTGTTAAAATAAAATTCAAATGTATAATTTAATTTTTAAATATTAAGTCTAATTTCTAATGTATAATTTAATTTACTATTTACATCAATTTATTTTATATTCTGACTTTGCAACGCCCTTTCAGGGCTCATGCTTGCTCTTATGAACTTATAACATCTTTTGTAACGCATGAAGCAATAAAGATGATTTGATTTTGATTTGGCCTACTGTTGAGCACGGGCGAGCTTTATACTACACCACACTACTAAAGTTTTCTTAACACTATCGGTCATCCATTTAACTAAACTAAATCCTATCACTGTTGCAGTGTAACCTTAACTCGGATGATCTCTTAGCATCAACGTAAGCAGCTGGGCTATAGGTATTAGGGAGTTTTTTTTATATATTTTGTCTTCTATCTATTCTGTATCTATCTTCTTCTATCTACATCTACATAATAAATAAAACTATAACTGATTGCTGTTTGTGCACACTTATCTCAAAATCAGCTAAACGGATTTTTATAGGACTTTCCCTGGGAGATAGAGTAGGCTGTGGAGCAATATGTAGGCTACTTTCTATCCCGGAGTTCCCACGGGATCGGGATTCGCGCGGGAAAAACTCCCGGAAAAAAATATAAGTACGAACAAATCGCGGGCAACAGTATAATATACGCAAAACTATTACCCAGTATATCATCAAAATGAACCTAATTATAAGCCAAAAAGCTGTGAGAAACTTTATTTCGTTTAAGTAGGCACGTGTACTCTTAACTTGAATTAGTTCTAGTGTGTAGGTCAATATATTTCAACCTTGACACGCTGTCGCACGGCTTGCTCCCATTTTTAGAGAAAAGGCGAGGTCACACATACAATGGCTTAGGACTGAGATTAATATTAATTTGCTGGCTGACATTTCATAAGCGACTTCAAAAAAAGGGGAGGTATCAATTCGAATGTTTTTTTATGTGTGTTATCTCATAACGTTGCACTAGGTGAACCTATTTTGATAATTCTTTTTGTATCGAAAGGCAGTGCTGTACGTCTAGCCCCATTTAATTTATGCGCTATCTGGCGAGTTTTTGAGTTATCCCTGCTTGTCGATGTTATATGCGGTTTTTTCTTTTTTTTTGTAAAAAGTTAGATATAGTTATAGATCATCTAAAATGTATAGTTTACGCCTTTAGCTATTAAACTTCAAAAATGTAACAACAAAACAATCGATCAATTTTCAAGCGTCAGTTTCGTATTGACGTTCTTTAGAAATACGAGTACACAAATAAATAATATGCCACTTGAAATACATGTTTCTATTTGTATGTACCTACTCGAATTTTATTCCTCCTTTTAGTGACCAAAATTTTGGCTCTCATTGACATTCACATAGTGTCCGCGTTCAAGTTTTAAGTGAAATAATTTGGTGCCAAGTTAACTTCTCGTGTAAAAGATCCGTTGGCTAGCTGCCATATATCTGATCCGATTAGTTGTTACTATTTTATCTTGGCACCAACGTAAAAACATACGAATAAACCTTTGCATCAATGATCCATTTAAAAACAAATTGTAAAATAACGCCGAAAAGTAAAAATCGATTCAGTTAAACGCGGTTAATATTCCTAAATCCTTCTCCTAAGTTTGACAAATACTATGCTGAAAACCGCATCAAAATTGGTTCAACCAAACGCGAGATAATCGCGCACAAATATACATACATACATATTATGATACAGGTCAAACTGAGAACCTCCTTTTTTGAAGTCGGTTAATAATAAAAAACTGCTCCAGTCTTCATACGTAGTAACGGACTAACCATCTATTAAATACCCTCAGCTAATTGGATTAAGCATCCTAGTCTCAATTTGAGTTTCAATTCGTATCGGTCAATTATCTAGATTATCTAGATTCTATTATTTATCTAGATATATGACTGTATTCTATATCTATCTTCTATACCTATAATGAAATTGTAATTGATCACTATTTTGTGCACGCTAATCGCAGAAACTACTGAACGGATTTTTATGGGACTTTCACTCGGAGATAGAAGAGGCTGTGGAACAACAATAATAGGCAATTTTTGATCCTGGAGGTATCGGGATTCACGCGGGAAAAACTCCTATGTACGAACGAAGACAACAGAAGGCAACAGTTAGTAAAAAATTAGGACTAGGACAGAGAGAATGTGAGTGATGAATACCAGCCCAAGCCTTCGATATTTAGAGTATCATCAAGAAACAAACGTACTTCCACGGTACAGTCGGGTAATAAAATAAGCAATGTACAGAAACTGTTTTAGGACTTAGTACTTGTATGTATGCTTATCAGTGACTTTACACCTCGAAACCTACAAGACTAGTCTAGAACGATATTTTAATGCGTCTACCACTAATGTACTTATAATGTTTTCATGCAGATTAAGGCCGTTTTGCTTCACAATAGGCGACTGACGAACATTTAACAGCGAAAGATAGAGAGACGTAAAATCAGTAGTATAAGAAATGGTTTTGGTTCTTTGTAGTAGTATCTAGTAGTAAGTCTAGCTGACATTCGCTGTACCTACCTATATTTGAACATCTGAAGTAAGAATGAGTAGATATTGGTCATATTGGTTATTTAACGAATTAATGAATTATTTAACGTCATTGAATCTTAGTTTCTATAAAAAAATTGTGAATATTATTTCGATTTCTTGATTCTTCAGACAAACTAGATGGACGCACAAGCAACCGAAGCGTTAAAACCTGAATCACGGTATCGATGCTTTTACGATGCTAGGATGTGTACAAGTCCTGAACATAGGCTGAGACAGCGCCGTTTTCCAAGCATAGAGTTCAGGTCAGCAAGAGCCCATTCTGTGCTAAAAATTAAAGGCCGATAAAAAGCATTACCAAAGAAATCTGTTTTTTAATAACTCAATCGATTCATTAGTCGAACATTACGGCGTCAGCAAGCAAAAATTTCAAAAATAGGTATTTTCACGAGAGACAGATTTTACAGAATTGAATTCTTATACAGACAGAATTTATAGATTTTTGTATAGGTATAACCATGTCATTGTAAAATTTCTCTGAAATTTTATTTAATGTAATTAGAAGTACGATAAATTAAAGAAGAAAATCAGAATCGTGAATAGCTACGCGTATAGAACAATATCGAATTCACTCGAACATTGAATACATTTAATGAACATAATTATTAGACCGTGATAAACACCAAACGTGTCGATATTTGAACGTACGTAAATTAATGAAACGCGAATGTTGCCTCTCAATCCAATTGACTTATATGCTGTTTTGGTGCAGGCGATTGCAGACTTTCTATCCCTAGATTTAAAGTTGACTATTGCTTGGGAGATGGGTTTATCAAAATCTCATTACGCAGTAAACGGTGAGAAGGGAAATACAAAGCGATCTTATGCGTGTCGCAATTGAGATCGTAATTAGGAATTTGATCAATGTTGTCAGAAGGTGTAAGGGTTCCATATCGGAGTCCAGGTCGTGCCCTTCTCGTGATGATTCCTGCTGAACAATGGATGAGTTTCCGTGTTAGTTTCTCTTTTGCAGAAGTCATTGGACCAAGTCATTGGTCCAACCCTAAGTAGGTTGTTTTTAGGGATAAAAGTTTTTTTGAAAATTATATCAAAGTACTTTCACGTGAATCAAGACACAGGCAAGAGCTAGTGTACGCATATAATTGAAAATAAAAAATAAAGACAATATAAGTACAGTCAGCGTCAAATAGTTAGAGACAATCAGGGTATTCAAATAAATAGACGCAACCAAAAAGTCGATAATATCGGTACAAGCAAAGTTTCCTTATTGTTGACAACAATATAGTCGCTCAAATGGCCGAGACGTTTAAAATGTCATATACATCGGGTCAGTCATAACACCATAAACATAGTTACAGTCATCTCGTCAATGGTATCCAAGCATTCAAAGCGTTCAAAAATATGGAACATTAGAAAAATAAACTACAATAAACTAAACCTAATGTTATTGGCATGTCGTTCTATTATCTATCATTGTATGTCAATATCTATAATTCAAATCAGTGTCAAGTTTAATACTAAGGCAAGTTTGAAATAATATCTATTGATGCATAACTGTATCCGATGTGATCATAGAGATATTACAATAGAGGGCAGAAGCCAGGCTTCAGAGCGTCTTTTGGATAAAAAGAGACGAAATCATTAGTAATCACCTTTCTCTTTCTGGATCATCGGGATTGGAGAGAGATAGGTAATTACCGTTATCGTTGTTTCTCTTTCTAACCGGGGGCGATTGCAATGTATGGGTATGGCTCACCCACTCTATTGTAATATCTCTATGGATGTGATGGCTTTTGTATTAAATATATCAAAGCAAGCATTGAAGCACCACTTCATTTGACATACATGACTTGCACTTGACATTGAATTAATCAATTTACTTATCGGAAGAAATGATGCACAATTAACTTTATCGCATGTCATTTAAAGTCCATTTTTATTATGTGTTGCTATAATTTTGGCTACTTGGGTGCTACATATTTTTGAATACTTTGGTTGCTTCATACTTTTGAACACTTTGGCTGCTAAGCAACCAGTGGCGTTGTGGTTGTCACGGTATTAATGCCGATTTGGGTGTTATCAAGTATTCGGTGTTGTGAGTGCTCCGATATATTTGTACACGGTAGATGGTCTGAACAATTTGATCGCTTTGGTTGAGCCGTTCTTAATGGTCATAATGAATGTTTCCAAGTATTTGGTAATCATGACTGCTACGTACTATATGACGCTGACTGTACAAGGAATATGTAAAAGTATACATACTTTCAGTTCCAGATGCACGCTGATAAAACTGCAAAATAAATTTTAAAACCAATTTTACTACATTTTTCACATTCAGACGGTGTCAAATTCTGTATCTATATAAAATGCATTCATAGTTGAAAAATGTAAAATATTCAGCATGTGGGTTTTAGAGCAAATATCAGTATCTTCGACACGTACGGATGTACTCACGATAAAGTTTTGCGGCACGGCGTCAAGACCGAGCGATTTAAAATGAAATCTTAAAATAAGAAATTGTATTTACATGTTTTTTTATGTTAGATGTAGAAAAGCGACCTTATGGTAAGCAGACATCGTCGCTCAAAGACTTCAGTAATATCAAAGATAGTACCAAAGAAAAAAGGAACAAAGAAGGAACATGAAAAGCCTAAGGTACTGGCTTTCAAATCTCCAAATCACGACAAGTCCTTGGCAGCTGACTCCATTATGACAGTAGTCGCTAGCGAGGGTTCAGTCCCAGCCTCTTATGAAACCCTGGGATGCGAGCATGAGTTGTGGCTAGTATTTTACTTAAGCCAAAGTATGAGTATCTTATGGGACCAATACTTTATCTTTTATCTTCTTTTGTGTTCATATATAGGTAATATCCTCGTTAATATTTTCTCTCAATTACTTATTTATCTTTCTTAAGATATTGGTAAAATGATAACCAAAACATTAATTATCTATGCCTAAGGACTTTAACTGCCGCACTCAGAAAGGTTCATTAAATTAGACCTAATGATTACTTAACTAATTGCCATTAAATCTGTTAATCAACAGTTCATCCCAGGAACAATATTTAAGGGTTCATTTGCTAATGATAGATTTAAGTAACCGTAGGGCGGTGCATCCGTATCGATTGCAATTCGATAAGGCATTGGTGTAGCCACGCTTAAAAATAATTGGTATTTCACAACGAAAAAATATGTATAAAACTATTAAACTCATTATTAATTGGAATATGATTGAAAGTCAGTTCTTTTACTGTTAGTTTTTACTAAAATACAATGAGAAATAGCTATTTAATTGAACAAAAAATAGAATGATTTGCACTTTTTTTCTATGGGAACACTTACTGTTGTCAATTAGACTTGTTGTCAATGTTGTCAATGTTGTCATTGTCAAATGTCAATGTCATAATAGTAAATAATAATTCCAAGATTTGTTTGTATTTCATTTCTTGTTTAACCGGGCAAAGGCAATATAAATTATATTACATTATAAATAAATAAATTGGCCAGCTGGACAAAGACGGCTTCACTAAAGTGGAGAAGAAGAAGAGGAAAAAGCCTCTTAGTCGCAACCAATGTGGCACAGCACCGACAAGACAGAACCATCTCCTACGTCCCGCCGTTCCAGCGTCTTACGTGTACGTCTCTCGACTCCATCACACCACGAAAGTGTCCGATGTCGTGGAGTATTTGGAGAAGATGACCAAGTACCGGTTGCTGGTAGAGAAGTTGGACTCGCGCAACGCAGTGAACTTCAACTCCTTTGTTGTGCGTGTTCCAACCGAACACCTGCCGACGTTTTTGAAGGAGGAGCTGTGGCCAAAGGGGGTCGTCTTCAGGAAGTTCCGTGGACGTCGACGACCACCGGGAGCCACCGAAAGCGCATCTCACTTCGCGACAAAGTGAATTAGTTTTTAAGTTAATATTGTTATATGTATGTTAGTCTGTAAGGTATATATGTTATGGGTCTTTGTTACCTGAATTAAAATAATCTATCTGTTATCTGAATATCGCGTAAATACCTCCTCTGTCCCACTTCTCTAAACCTTCTAGCATATTCCACAAACTCAATAAAGTCACTCATATCAGACTTTTTTGAATATTTAAACACAATGCAACTAAAAAAAAGCTAAGCTACAACCCACTAATGGCCCACTATTGAGCACGGGTCTCTCCTCATTACTGAGGAGGCCTAGAGCATACTCCACCACGCTGCTCCAATGCGGGTTGGTGGAGGGGTTAGTGCCCAACCCAGTGTCGAAAGTTTTCAAGCCGCCCGAAGGCCTCCGACATAGCTTAACGACTGCTATTAATCGATAACAACCGGGACCGACGGCTTTACGTGCCCTCCGAAGCACGGAAGCGCTCAAGAAATTATTGCCACTAACGGTCACCCATCCGACTACCGACCGCGCCCGCTGTTGCTTAACTTTGCCGATCGCTTAGGATTGACGCAAGCCGCCGGGCTATGAGTGCTACAATGCAACTGATTTTCATTAATTCACTGATAAAATTATGGTTTATTTATCACAGTAACCTCAAAACGCAAATGTCAAAATCATCCATTACATAGTTAAGTAAGAGTTCGACTCTACATAAATTTAATGATCATTAAGGGACACTAACGATCCGTTAACTGACTGTGAGAGTGAACTTTTTTAAATCTATACTAAGGAACGAGTTAAGTAACCATTAACGACTCTGAGTGCGGCAGAGGACAAACAATAAAATGGTAAACGGTCATGCAGACTCTAAAATGCAAGTGTTACTGTTAAATAATAGTACATTATGATACAAGTGCGCGAAGTTGGTCATTACAGTCGAGGCGGTATTGCACAGCCCGAGCCGCAAGGCAAGGGCTGTAATAGAGCCAAGACTGTAATGAACAAAGCACACGCGTATCATACGACGTTTTTCAACACACTTGCGAGGAAAAAAACAATTAGGTATCGACATTTTTCAGTCACAAATCAGCAAATTATAAACGAACAAATGTTTGCACAAAATGGCGCGGAGGTTTATTTTTTTTGCGCGCCGTATCTTTGGTTGAATAACTATGCGCGCGCAGGCGCGCAGGTTAAGTCCAGAGGCAAAGAACACCGCCATTTAGCCACAATATATTAAACTAAATAATTATGTATTTCTAATAGGAATTTACGGTAATTAATGATTTAAAATATTGTATTTTTTAAATGCTTTAGTAGATAATTAGATGAAGTATAATCTTATCTTATCAGATTTTGACTAAGTACAACAAGTTTATTTATTTACAAAATAATAAATCTTTCGGTAACAACCTCTTTACGGATATTAAAAAAAAAGTGGAATAAGAAAAACACTAGTGCGGCAATGAAAAGTAAAACGCACTAGTGTGTAATAAACCGCATTCCGGGCGTAAGACTAAAGAAAAAATAGCAACTTTACGAGCAAGTGTGTTGAAAATTGAATTTTATGCATAACGAGTTATTTTTGTATTTTTCATCCCATGGTTATATAAAGGCGTTATTATTCTAAGATAAATGTATATAGTGCCACCACTATTTAATCTAACATTGCGTCGCACAGATTATTATAACTAGCGGGGCCATGATCTTATATACATATATGTACGTATCAATATCAGAACTTAATAATTTAATTATAGGGTAATTGTATCGGGTAATCAAGGCGCTTCTAATGAAAGCTCCTGCGTCTAATTAATATACCTAAGTAGTTTAGGGGAGCTTTGCTTATAACATACATAATTTATTATAATATGTTGAACAAGCTCTACGTTCCATTTCTTGTGTGTTGTTCCTTGTTGTTGACTGACACTGCAAGGGACACGAATTTAATCTAACTTGACTCTTTGTACTGTATTTTGAGATGCTCATATTGTACATTGCATAGATTCTATATTCCATTATACACAACAACTCTTACATAAAAGCAGTTCAGCTGCCATGGAAATGCACGTTCAGACGAAAATTTTTATGCACTGCTGTGTAAATTTAACGTTCTAAACCTCTATGAAGCACCATACATTTGTGGATGCGTTCCGACCAGCCGAATGTAAATACGCTCCAGTCGCGGTTAATACACGAACTCTCAAAGGTTTCTACAAATTTATTTAAAATAACACGGTCAATTTTAGCTTTTATTGCTTTAAAACAAAGATGATTATTCCGTACGTGTTTTGTCGCGCTGTTTGGGTTTTGGTGTAACTTACATCGTCCGTTGAAGATGTTTGCCGCAGATAAATATTTTGGCTTCTTGCCAAGAGCATAGCGAGGACCATGCATGAAATATACGCCTTTTTACTTCCTTTGCATTTTGTTCGTGTTCGTCTTGCCATCGATCGGCTGCAACCCGGATTGAACCGGCTCAAACGAGTTAGGAGCGGATAGAACCAGAAAATTCCACTTTAACACTCAAGCGCATTGCGAAAAATAAATGTGTAACGAGATAGGATTAAATTTACGAAGGTTGCGAGCGTAGATATATTAAATCATGGTTTAAAAATGCTTCGAGAAATTGTTCTGAATGAGAAATATTATATATGGTAACAAAAGTGTCCAAGTGAAGAATTATATTAATAAAAGTAATATCAAACTTGTCGTTAGAAATTCATTTTAAAACTTAAATAATATTTTAGCTTTCTTTTATTTATCTAAAGCTGACTTTTTCATAAATATAACAAAACTGTTTCCTTTTTTGTCGCAATCACCAGCTTCTTTTTTCTTTATTTTGTGAAAATCCATTCAATAAATTCCAACAAAGCCCATTGAACCGGTTCCGGGCCATTCTGCCCTGGCCAAACAAGCGCAGACAGAGAGGGACATTTTAAACTGCTGAATATTTCTGCGCGCTGCATAAATGGCATAGGTACCTACTGACTGAGATAAAGTATAAATTAACAAGGTAACTAAATTCTTTTCATTTATTTCTGATTCTGTCTCGAAGTATTTTTGCAATGACAAAATTATTCATAAAAAATATAATATTGAACGAAATTTTATATGAAACATTCGAAAAAATCCTATCCTCGGCCACCGACCAAGGTGAGTATGATAAATATATTGAAAGAAATTTACAATTAGGAATAAACTCAGATCTTGCGATTATTTTCAAAACTTAACGGACAAAATTGTTCAAAAGTACTCTTTAGTATTATCTATTTATCGGTATACAAACTATAATCTCAAAACTCAATGCACCGTTAGAAATTGGTAACCGATCGATGCACTTAGTATCTACGCTGTTGTACTTATATATCTACTGTTACAAATAGATTCTATAAAATCGCTAGCATACTCAGGACCTTGCACTACTAGAAATCCTTGTGTAGGTGGTAGGATATTGTCACATAAATGTTTATGCCAGTCTGAAATAGAAGATAAAATCTTCGCTTCCCTTACCTTGCAACCGGGCCACACGATTTAGATTTTATTCGATACGTAGGTACTAGTAACCCGTAGTTGACACTTTCATACTTAGGTTTGTATGTTTTTAAGACATAAACATGCATGTGAAAAAATTATACAATATGATTACTCAAAATTAATTCAGGCATTGCATAATTATTTATCATCCTAACTTTATAATTTTAACCAAATAAAGTGTTCTAAATGTGTTAAAACTGGTGAACAATAAAGAGTATTTGTATTGTATTGTATTGTATTGAGAAATGATGATTGAGAAAGTACGGTTACAACATTAATTGTTAAACATTTTATTTGTAAGGGGTGATATTTCGACTCAATTTGCATGGATTACGGTCACGGTGGGTATTGTTGAGTAACTATTACATTTAAAATGTCCAGTGTCCGCGATGATGAAAGTTTAAAATCACCTTAATTGTTAACTTTTTCACAGAACTTTTACTATTCTCTAACCCTAGTTTTCTCGCGAGTAGATATAGATCCATTTACTAGGATAAAGAATATTCTATGGACATTGTCCAAATATAAACCAATCATTCACAGGATCTATGAAATCTCTTGGATGGTTTCCACGTGATGCTGAATAAACAAGCAATAATAAAAATGTAGGTCTTTATATCAATTAGTAGGCTTGGCCACATTAAATTTAACGTACAAAGACCTCGTTCCAATTTTTTTATTAGTACAGTATTTAAAATTTCATCTGAATATTGTGTCAACGTTTTGTTCCTATCATCTGTGGACACTACTGTATCCACTATACCACGCTATGCCAAGTGGAAAGGACGCTGGTTTGATACTTCATTTGCATGAAAAAAGCTTGCTATTTTGAAATTTTTGCCTCAGCTGCATCAACAACTGACGAAAAAACGTTTGTCTGTTCTGTAACTCCGAAACACATATACAGGTTGAGTTTCAAATTAATTTTATTTCTACTAATTAATGACCAATTATGAGTATGAGGAATTATGAGCATGAGTATGAGGTTTTCATTGTGGAAAAGGCTTAAAACTACTCCATCTTGCTCAATAGCAAGAGCCCAAATATTAAAAGAGTCTTTGCGATTACCTCTTACTACCGTAGAAAAGCTTTGTTTTGGTATCAAACACATGTAAGTAAACATGTAGTAAACATGTTGGTGTTTCTTTTCTTTGTCTCATTGCACGTTGCAAGGGACATGCGATGAAACAAAGAAAATAAACACCAACAGCTGCTAGGGATGAAGGTGCTTCAAGGTGGTCTTTAATCTGTAATATTGGAGTTCCGCAAAATAACGATTGATACAATTCATTCTTAAAATTATACACTGTGGATACCACCTTACAACAACAAATGAAACCACGAGCCCTGCTTCATACAAGTAACATATTATTACATTTAGTAAAAAACGCCTAAAATATTATTTACAAAAATGTTTTTTTCAAACAAACTAAATAGCACAAAATACAGGAAAAATTTGAACAGCCTTTCTAAACGTCAGTCACTCACTTTTGACAAGAGCGGCAACAATCTTCTGATAATACAATAATAAATAGATACAGCGTGTTGAAATTTTGAATATTGAAAAAAATTGCTGTGGCTAAAGTAAAGGAGGTATTTGATTGAAAATTTTTTTGGGGCCTTAGGTAATCATTAGGTACATAAAATTAAATTTATTGTTGTATGGTGGTAACCACGTTGTATATCATTGGGCTTATTTAACTGTTGTTAGCGATGGACGTATTTTTCGATGGCTCGACGTGTTTTCTAATGAACTGAAATATTTTAGATCTTTTTATAACTAGCGGTCACCTATCCAACTTCCAAAACTCGGTTGGACACTTCAGGTCGACTTGAGCTGCCACGCCATAAGCGCTTCAATCGATGTAGCTTTAATAAATTAACTACACATTTTTTGTATCAGCAACTACTACATTTAATAAATTAAATTGTAAAACTTACAAGGATGCTAGTACCTACATACTTGTAATTTTATTTTCCATCTCACTCACAGCGATGTTCTCATCTCATTCTATTTCACTCCGCATAAAATGCAGTGAAACATATTCTAGGATTGTTAAAGCATGTTCACACGGGCGTTGATACCAGTTTTATCAGCGTTATTGAGATAGCGTGGATTTGTAAGATTATTTGGGTTTGGTTGGTTACAGCTTTCAGGAAGAACAGTTTATTTAATCGCACTAAAGTCAAATACTACTTTAAAACCTTTAATTGCTATATACATATAAATATCAGTTACTCATGCAATATAATTGCGTCGCTGCAGCTTGAAATAAAAAGATGGAAGGATAAGAAATGAAGAAAGAAACTCCTCAGCGCAGTAAATGCTTAAAAACAACATTATAATGAACAAAATAAAATACTCTGATTACTAAGCAGATTAGTTGCTTAGTAATCAGAGTATTTTACTGGCTGCAACAAATATCTTTATATACTTCTTTTTCTTTATCTACATAACAATAAAAATAACTGCTTAAACTACACTTTCAAGATTAAACATAACGCACTTAACATCCTAACTTAAAATTACATTTTGAAGAAGCTTGTCTTGTAGAAGTACCTATAAGCACAGCCTGAAAAGCTATGTTTGTTAGACTGCGGCATAACTGCGTATAAGGACATCCATACAATGCAACTGATAATGTAATATTGAATCAATATGACAGAAACTCGGCTTTGTTACAAAGATACATTGTGCTGTGTGCACGAGGCATTACAGCTTTTACAGCCATGTACAGTCGACTCCAATGTTTAAAACGCTTGGAAAAAATATGAAGAGGAATAAAAATTTAATTTCTCTTTTTAGTGCGGCGCAAAATGAAGAGTGAGTAAATGCTTAGGCTGCAGCATTTTATATCGCGAGCTCGTCATGTGTACAACTTGTTGTGTGGAATATTCACTCAGCCAACTTATGGGGTTATTTCATCTACGTTATAAAATGCTGTGTGACTGACTTATATTGGTTTTAACCTATTAATGAGCTACTTTTGCGCACAGTTAGATCGTAGCACACGTAGCTCCAGTGTAGATTGAAAGAGGGGTAAGTGGCCAACTTAAGTATCGAAAGTCTCTTATCTAGACCTCCGACATGGCTGAACGACCGTTTGATATCTATCGAAAACAACCGCGACAGCAGCGCAATAGCGAAACATGGGAGTGATTAAGAAATTATGTCACTAGCGGTCACCAATCCTACTATGTATCCGCTGTACCTTAACTTGATCGATCACACTCTTCTTATTGTGTCTCTTTATTATTGAAGGTTGGCCGTTAGTTCCTTGAACCTATCTCTCTCTATGGCTAAGTGAAACAGTATGTCGACTGAGGCGATGCCTGTCTAAGTGTCTACTCTCTGATGCTCCTCAGCTAGGACTTTTTCCTGTATCCAGCACGCCTTACCTTCCACCTTGCACATAATGATATCACATAGAAGGTCCTATTTGGTCCTATTTGAGCCGGTTACACTTTTTTAGAGCGACCATCTCAGTCCTCAGGGGTAACAACGCATCTATGACCGAATTAGAGCGAGACTCATTGAGTCTAGTTCTGGGTCGGTCACAGCTGTTTTCATGGGCGGCAGCGGAAGGTGGTGCTGCATGCTCGTTTGCTATCTTAATTCCATAAAAAAGGTACGTAAATATAAATATACCAAAACATGTTTACGAATATTCTATACTCCAGTGACTCCTAATCCGCCTTCGAGATGCTTATATACGTTGTGCTCACTACTGCGTACTTTTCAATCCCACATAACCGCGATACCCAATGAGGCGGTGTGAATTTCGTGTGAAACACGTTATAATTTTTCAATATTAAAAAAACTGTCCCTAAGCAAACATTAATTTAACTTTGCATCATTTAATCGAAAATCTTTTTCCTGTCGACATTCTCAGTTTCCACCCTTTACCCCTTTTAAGGGATAGTTTTTGAGGATAAAAATAATCTATGTCCTCTTTTATGGGAAAAGCAAATAGACAATTAGACAGACGAAGTTACTTTCCTTTTTATAACGAGCTGTTGCCTACGACTTCGTTCGTACATAAGAGTGAATCGCGACCCCACGGGACCACTGGGATAAAAAGGGCCTATATGTTGCTCCATATAGGCCCTCCATATAGGCTTCTCTATCTTCAGGTGAAAGTCCCATTAAAATCCATTTGGTCGTTTCTGAGATTAGCGTGCACAAATAGCGATCAGTAACAGTTTTATTATAAGTATAGATATAGAATAGATAAATAGACGATACATAGATAGAAAACAATAGTATAAATTTGCATACATTCCATTAATAGTAAAACAAATTGATGTGGCATTACCGTTGCGCGTATCGTTGGTCGCCCCACGGCTTGTGTCAATCGAAACACGAGTTGAACCGTCGGGCGCAGTCGGAAATTAAATGGCTGACCGCTTGAGGCTACATTTAATATACACTTCCGTTCATCAAACATGAAGTAGGTACTTCGTTGTTGTTATGTAAAGTAAATGAAATACAAACTCGAATAACAGTAATGGTAAGGGTAGGAAAGACTTAAGAAACTGGTTGTGTTAATAGAATAATAATAGGTATGTATATGACCATGTATGTTGTCATACATGGTCATATACATGTCATACATGTGTGTTATCATAGTTCAGGTTTCTGGATTCGATTCCCAGCGAGAGGAGTATTTGAATGGTATGTTTTAATTAATTAAGTCTGTCCTCAGTCTGGGTGTGTGTTTTTGTCTTTGTGCGTTGTCCATGGCACCCAAGCACACGACACAGGAAACCCTAGTGTGGAGCTATGAGTGTGTAGCGTTTATTAAATTAATCATCATCATCTTCTTGCCCTTTTTTTAATTTTATATGGGGTCGGCGCAATCTTTTTCTTTTTCATTCCTATTAGCCGTCACTTTACTCACTTTACACTACACCTTTATCTTTCATACCATCTCTCACACAATCCATCCATCTTTTCTTTGGTCGTCCTCGTTCTCTTCATCCATCCACATTCATATCCATCACTCTTCTTGTCACATATGTTTCCTCTTGCCTCGTCACATGTCACATTCGGCTCAGTTAAAAATTTTTTTTGTTGACAAAGTTTAAAAAAGGATCACCTGTAAGATATTATATTAACTTAGGTGTGGGCTATAACGGGCGTTTAAAGTTAAAGCTTCTTAAATAAGTATAAACAAACGCAGAGACGAAAATCCAAGCAAATAATCCGATTAAAATACAAAAGTTTTATAAAGAATTCAAATGTGATTTTATTGCGTTAATAAATATCTCCAATAACAGATTTTTAATATTTTCTTAAATATAGATTTAGTATACGTATTATTTCTAAAAAGTTATTTGTATAACTTGATAAAAGTAAGTAGCCATGAAACAGATAAGTAATCTTGCGGTTCTTCAGATGGCTGAACAATCTGTAACCATGAAAGCCCTTTTCAACAACGTTTATATCCTTTAGGGTTGTCTACTATAAAAATATATTACGAGTACCTACATATACATTTCCTACAAACATAACATTGCTCTCTTGTTTTTTTTTGGAACGAAGTTCCTTACGGCAGGCTTGGAGGAGATAGGGATTTTGCTGCGCGACCGAACTGAAAAAAATACGATAGTAAAACCGAAAGAAAAAATGCGTGGAATAAAACCGTTAAATGAGACATGCGCAGGCGCGACAGTCGTATTGATAAAAGTGAACTACAAAAATCGAGCAATAAGGAAGTGTAATAGCTTTTGCGTGAAACGTTGATTCTAGACCTAAAAACCGAAGTACTAAGTGCTGTGTAATAAGAAATCACCCGCATTACTGCAAATTATTAAACATTGCAAACGTTTGATCAAGACGCGTAAGCGTGTTCAAAATCCGCATCACATAGGACCTTTTTCACTCGACGCCAAGCGTAAGCGTAAGCAGCGCAGTTACCGGGGCATTTATTGTTGTGCATTTTGGACTGCGAATATTATTTTATTTCCTTGAGACAGTTAAGGGGCATTTGTTGCTGTGCACTAACATTATTGGAACGAAGTTTAAAATTGAGCACGATTTTTTTTGCAAATTGTGTTGATTCTACATTAGCCGAAGGAACTTCGTTTCTACCTGGTGTCCCACGACACCACATCTTTTTTAATTTTATTTATATTGGATGTTTATTTTCTTATATGTATAAATAAGGTGGTAGAGCCTAGAGTTCGCCCGGGGTAGTACCACCGCCCGCCAAGGTACTCAGTACCATTCCTACCGTCATAATAATTGTTTTTAAGAGCAATTGTGTTCCGGATAGGAAGGTTTGTGGAGCCGGTTTCACTTTTTTAGAGGCGACCATCTCAGACCTCAGGGGTAGCAACGCATCTGTGACCGAATTGGAACAAGACTCATACTAACAATAACTAACTGGACTATTACTAACATTAACTAACAGGACTAATTATCACTAACATACCCTGTCCTCGCACGTATTAACAAACTAACCAACTAATATTCTAACACCATCTACTAACTGGACTAACCATCCTAGTCCCTTTGAGTCTAGTTCTAGGTCGGTCGCAGCTGTTATGGGCGGCAGGGGAAGGGTGGTACTGCATGCTCGTTTGCTATCTTAATTCCATAAAAAAAAAAAAAAATATCAATGTCCGCTAAAATTGTGATAATATATAATTATGTTAAGTTCTTTGTAGTAACTTTTTGATTAACTAATTCTCACACATTGTATATAGTGACATAACCGAATTTTTCGGTCCTTTTGGTAAATAAAATTATTTATTTCAGTCAGCGCTTACCTGGAAGAGATCATTGTTTAAGTGATAAGGTCGCCAATTGGAATTTTATGTTAAACTTTTTATTTTATTTTAAATACTATAGCGTATTAGTGTAAAAACAATTTGTGCATAAAATATAGTTTTTATACATTCACAAAAATCATAGACATTCAGAACTGTTTTTATGAAAAATAAGAAATCATTGTTGTAGGTTATACCTGCCATTTATAAGTTAGTTGGTTGAATGCTAGATGCCTGTTATTTTGCAAAATAAACATATTAAAATTTTATTCTTACTTGAAACCTGCACACTTTAGAGTTCACCACAATGTTCTCAAACTTTTGTCATCCAATTCGTACTTGGCCAGCGTAGTTAATTACTGAATTAATTAATTATTACTTTTACGTTAATTAAGTAAGTAAAGTAAAGAGACACATTAAGTAAAGAGAGTTGACTCCAGGTGTGAGAAAGATATAACTTGCGATGAATGGATTAATAAATAGTGTTAAAGATAATACATTTTCTTGCGTTATGCCACCCCTAAGTGCGCCGTCGAATGCACTCACCGTTTAATACGTGACTTTTGTCGCTTTCACGTCGGCACCTTGTAGAATGCTTCAGTCTTGTACCATATCCGATGTCTTTTGTGTCCGTTTCTAGCAATGATTTTGAATGAAAAGCAATTTAGTGGTACCCCTTAACGTGTACAGAGTTCAATTAAACACTAGTACAACAGACAAAAAAGTTATCTGACAGACTAAAATACACTCCATAATATACAATAGTAAAAAATATCGTATGATATTCACCTAAGTTGATCGGAAATAGGTGCTGCGCGATTGATTATTATTACTGGACATATTCATTTGTATGAATGTGCTTTGTGCCAATAGTATTTCATAGTAAAATCCAAAAACAATTCCAGCTTTTAATGAAACCTACACGAATTCAACTTCAACGCGACATTTCTAGAGAATAAGTAATGAAAAACAAATTACAAACTTGTGACATTTTTCCTACGAATAGTTCAGATCTATCAATGGCTTAACGGAATCTCCGATTAATTAATCCCTTTGGAGTAGAGTTCGCTCCAAATTGCCGGCCGGGGATGATTGCAGGGAGTTTGGAAATGCAAGCAATTTCAATCTTTGTCAGTCTGAACTGTGATTCGGAATTTCACTAAGAGAATTGTTGGATTGTATAAATCAATAGTAATGTGCATTAAGTATATTATTGCAGATCAATGTACCATTTTGTTGGACGTTTTATAAATGTAATCGACATTCGTTTGTATTGGATTATTTTCTTTTATTTTGCTGTAAGTAATGTGCACAAGAACTGTATTTTTAATTAAAAAGCAGTTATTATTTTCATTTTATTTTGTAGTACTTCGATCGGGAAGTAAGATATGAAAAGGAGAGATATTTGAAATGAATATGGGAGGAATTTGTGTGTGTAACACTTTATATATTTGCTAGTGAGCTGAGATTGGCCACCATTCTCTCCACCAGTTCGCACTAGACCAGCATTGTTCAGTATGCTCTAGCTAGAATGATGTCTTCAATTATTAGGAGAGATCCGTGTCGAGACTGTGAGCCTGAAATGGTTTAAAAGTCAGTAGTACTATGTTAAATATAATGAACTTACTATTCATAATTATCTAAGTAGGTAAAACATTTTACAAGATGGAACGTATTTATGTTATGTTAACATATTTCTTTTAATAAATCATACAAATTGTTTTTAGTACCAAACCATTCATGCCAACCACAATATTCCGCGGCGACAAACTATGGTTTCACTGTGATTACAGCATGGTCGGTAACGTCCACTCAATGTACATCATTTACTGGGAAATTTAGTCTGTGGGAATAAAACGCCTTTTCAGATGTTATAAAAGTATCGACTTTGTATAATTACAAGTGAGTCTAGTGAATGCCCTCGCTTCGATTCGAGGAACTTATACCGGGAAGCCTAGTAATTTACTTGGGAAATATACTTAATATAATATGTTGTTTTTTTTTCTTGTCTATAAATCTATAGCTATTACTTAGTACATATAAGTGAAACACAATAACAGCGCACAATAACAGTCTTTATTAACGAAACAGAACTAAAAATAAAGCATATTTTAGTATTTTTGTCGATATCTTTTTGTCCATTTTTGGTTTTTTGGTTGTCTCGGAGCGAAGTGAACGCGGGTTTACTATGGTGTGTTTTAATATATTATGTTTTAAGATTTTTAACGGTTCACTGGTTAATTTTTAAACTTACAAGTTGATCAATGTCCTTGCCTGAAGCCAATCTTGAGAGTAGTGTCCGCTTGCGTTGTCATCGGAACTAAAGTAACGTGTAAGGCACTTCTCACACCACGCTATTTATTAGCTACGCGATTGCAACGCAATCCAAAATTCGCTGTATCTGACACTTCTCACTGAAAGGAGACGCATCGTAGATGCGTCGCTTTCATACATTGACAAGATCCGAGTCGCTTGCAAATAGCGCTGTGTGAGAAGTGCCTAAAATTTCAAGATCATAGAGTAATTGAATTTACAAAGGTTCATCCGAATATCTATACAAATAGAAACATTGCAAATTAAACCCCTTTTGAAAATAAATATAAATAACTCGTATAATATAACGAATATCGTTTAAAGATAACGTCGCTCTCAAGAAACATAGTATATATGTACATACATAGTATTTTCTAATCTCTTATGAGATTGACGTATCATTTTCTTTTAGTTTTTATACCCTTTGATGTTCACTTACTTTGATAAATTGAAACGACCAGGTATTTTTCTTACAGAAACATCGGATATTGCGTTTCTAATTTTTCGAAGGTACAGCAGTCTCGCAAATAGTAAATGTTTTTCGGCACAAAATTCAAAGAATTCGGTAGATCATAGTAAAAAAGGATTTTAGTTCGTCTTTTGTTTTTATACAAGAATATTTCATACACTTTTAGTTTTATGAGGCAAATAAAACAATAGAAGGCTTTATTGTCATGTGCGAAGTGGGGGAACCAGTAACAGATTTATGGATATAATCGCGCGATCGTGTTCCGTAAAACATGTCTTGGATGTGTTCTGAAATACGGAACATGTTCGAGCGAAAACATGATCGTTTACGCGAGCTGTATACTGATATTTGAGATGTTGAATGATGTTGGAGCAAGCAATTACAATGATCGATTGTTCGTAGTTTGGATTTTAGTTTTGGAGCCCATGTTTGCTGAATTATAAATACTTCAATTGCGACGCGTCGCAATAGTTTGACCTATTTCTTATAGTAAATAGATTTTCGTCTGCTACGCCCGCGTGGAATTCGGTTATATCGCGCCCTTGGCAGTTAATTTCCAAAATTCCTTTCTTTTCTTCTTTCCTCCTCTTGCGTAACTCGAGGAGCTCGAGGCCTCTTACAGTTTTATTGTAAGTTCGATATGTTTGATGATAACAATTCAATGTTCTCTTTGAAGACAAGATCTAAGTACACTGAAATCGTGCTTGGCCTTGGCTAGGGGTATAAAAAAGGGGATAAAATTGATTTTTTAAGTCTTCTCTAGATTAAATTGGTATACGAATTGGCGGACTTCACCCAATTTTCAGAACATTATGGAACATTCTCAAGTGAAAAGGTTTCTCGCGATGTTTTCTTTCACCAAAGCAACAATGATATTCTAATACGCACATATTTTTAAAAAATAAATAGGTATGTCAAAAACTAACAATACCTGAGTCGACGGCAATATGGAATTGCAACTCCCCGCTAAAACAAATTTATTGCATAAACATAATACATATAATTATTATGATCACAGTTCAATTTCGGTTGCAAGCTAAATTTTACTTACGACGTTTTCAATTTTCGCCATCAATGTCCAATGTACTTTACTCGCTGTGGCAAAAAGCTGGCATTTGCGTGGGATGTAATTAAAACAAATTTCATACGAACAAGATCGTCCAAAGTTGTAAAATTTCACATAGCTGATGTTAAACAAACAAATTCCTTCAAAAATGTGAATCATTAGCGCTGCCCACATTTAATTTTCTATTCAAACCTCGTAACATACGATCCGTACTGAAAAGGACGCAAAAAATAAAACGGTCTGCGATATTTACATAATTGTCGGGTGAGCTGTGTGTGTGAGACAGTAACCGCGAGATTTAATGTAACATAGAAGATAAAATATGTTTCAAAAGTTTTGTATCACCGACTTAGCTCATAGGCTAGTTGGAAGTATTCTATAGCAGAAAGAAGGATTGAATGGTCGGCTACAAAAAGAAAAGTAAAGAAGTTAAGCGTCCATTGTATAATACTCGTCGCAACTGATGATATAATCATATATAATCGGCTCAGAGGAATGAGATTTTTAAATCATATCACTATATTTTTTGTACAATGAAAAAAAATTGAATTGAATTTTAAACGTAAACATTTCTCAAAATTTATTATAAAAAACCTTTTTAGTTCAAGTTAAATCCGACTTGCTGTAATTTGTTCCTTGTGTTTATGTCGAATAAGAACGGACGCTAATTATTATTTATTAATGGCTCTGCTCCACTGCGGATTGGTGGAGAATATAAAGCGATGATACTGGAGAATTGAAACTCCTTAATGAGCTTTAACGTTCCATTCCCAACAATTCCCAGTCGAATTCATCTGCTTGTTAGAACCGATAATACTTATTTATTAGTATTTCTCCTCTCAAGTTATCAATTTCACTTAATTAATCATTCAAGTTATTTATATCTTTCCTTGATGATTCCTATTTTATCTGCCAATCTTAAGTCTTTTGTAGTCCGTAAACAATATACCGTAGAACTAGCCAACTGAAATGTAAGTCAAAAATAATAAAATTAATTAAGTAACAAGACACAGTCCAATAATAATAGCGAATTAATTATTATCCGTAAGAACTTACGGATCGAAATCCGTAGTATTTTTTTTATCTCGCATTTAACACTAGCTTATCTCTCGACGTTAAGAACGGGGACTAGTCTTTTATACACAAATATTAATACGGGAAATGGAAATCAAAAACATTTATACGCACACATGATTGGATTTTCGTTTCGACAAACATTGAAATGCCCACATCAAAATAAGAACGTAACTTATTGTGATGTACATAAGGTTCATATTGAAATATTTTTAAATCTACCAATTCATTATTAGTTGGCAGAATAAAACGCAGGAGCAAAGACCGGTAAGCAATTCCCGCGCGTAAGAGGCAATAACACAGATATTGGCAAAGTTTCCTAAACTTTGCCATCGTACAGAGTGGGATTGTTTTGTCTGTTCTGTTGTCACTTAAGACATTACGTGATCCCGTTCCGATATTTTTGGAGCTAAAGTTGAAGTATCGAGCTTACAATTGACATTTCTTGGTGAATTTATGGTACGGGAGCCGACGATGCTAAATGTGGATTTACTCGAGCGTCATAAAGACCTATTGGGTTGCAAAGCTTAGATGATAAGAAGAAAAAAATGTTATATAATGTATAACTTTTCATCGGTGGGGGAAGCGGCTATAGACTTTTGAATATGTAAAAAAATAATGTCCATGTGTACAAATTCGAGCGCTTCACATATTGTAAGCATCAATGTTCTACGTATTTTTAATAATGTACTATGTTAATCTGATCGTTTGTTTGATGGGGGTGACCGTTATACGTAAGGGTAGAAAATGAGAGAGAAAAAATCAAATCGAGCACGTCAAATTTTCTATGGGGGTGTTAAGTGTACCTAAAAAAGCTCTCATTCAATAATCTGACGATTTCGATGTGACGCAAACTCGCTACCATTATTATAATGTGCAAAAAAAATTCGAACTTATATATGGGGCTCATATTTGGTGGAGCTACTTAACTGGGTACCAGGTACTCCCTGTACCTTAATCTGACGCACTCGAGTAAATCCAAAAATCCCCTCTTGGGCTCTCTAGCCTGTTTTATGAGATGTATTAGGTACTTATTCTTCATTAAACAGTAGTTTTGCATTATGTAGCTCAATAGTCAATATGCCGACTAAATAAAGTAAGAAATCGCTACTCGGCTGAAATAAAAGGGTAAGGGACTCAAAATATAAATGGCTCTCCGACACTGCGCTATTTCATGGCCGTTTTTGATATATTATGATAAAGTCTAAATCGATGCTCACCGGCTGCAATACTTCCCTACAGATGCCACTCTTTATATGAGATTTTTATTATTGCCAATTTTTGAATAAAAATAATTTTAAATATACTCAAAATAAATAACTTTTTACAAAAAAAAAACCGACTTCAAAGTCGACATAATTCTAAAACCACTCGCCAGATGTCGCTCCAATTTTTAAGGGAACACACGAAAAGCAACTACCTTTCGAACAAAAAAGAATCATCAAAATTGGAACACGCAGTCAAAAGTTAGTATATATTAAATTCACATAATTGAAATAACTCAAAAAATAACCGTCAGATGTCGCTCAAATTGGACCACACGGCTGTCATTAGCTTTCGAATGTCGAAAGAATTATCGAAATCGGTTTACCCAGTACGAAGTTATGAGGTAACGCACATAAGACAAAAAACATACAGATGAATTGAGAACCTCCTCCTTTTTTGAAGTCTAGTTAAAAATTGTTACTATGAGTCTCGTTCACATGCGGTCACAGAGGCGTCGCTATCCTTGAAAACTGAGATGGTCCCTCTAAAAAAATGTAACCGGCTCTACAAAATCGTAAATAATGCATCATTAACATTAATCTTCTTGAAATAGTCGAATTTTAAACCAGTTTCATAGATTATTTCTATGGAAACTGCACTCATCGAGCTACACACATCAACGACCAAGGCGTATAAATCAAATAGTTAGACCGAAAATTTTTCATGAAAAGCTCTGCATTGATTTATCGATATTCTCACAGTGAAATTTATTACAGTGAAATTTATTATTACACTTATGAAACTCTGGCATCCGCTTCTTCTATATTACTTTCATTAGATTACCACATTTTAATTAATAAGAATATTTTGGGAAAACCAGTCATGAATATACTAAAAGATAAGTTGATAATAAAAATGTAGTTTTCATTTCAGTTATTTCTTTAAACTTTATTGACCAAAATTTATATTAAGGTTCAAATGGCGAACTTCCTTTTACAAGGTTTTATTCTTCCCTATCTTCTAATTTCTTCTTTTTTTTACTAACAACGCATCGTTGATGCCTTGAGTGTTACTAATGACCACTTTTTAACAATCAGCTTGACTGCTCTCTAGCTAGCTATGAACATAAAAAGGTAACTCATCTGTTTGTATATCTACATAAAATAAACTTGACTGACAGCTGAACATAATAAGCTGGGAATATACGCAACGACGTTAAGTTATGCTTCCACAGGAGCAACCATCCTTGTGTTTATTTCAGCACGAGATAAGATCCGACATCAGTTACCAATCGGTCCCTGGATAACGTTCTCTCGGGGAATGTTGAGACTTTTCCTATTTGTTCCTTTACTTACTCTGAATCGTCTCGGTAACAGAATGGGTTATAGGTTCCTTGAATGCATTATCGGAGTAAAGTTTGGTTGAGGAATCATTCCGGGAATGTGTTCCTTCTTTATTTACAAAGGAGTTCAAAGTTGCGTTAGTTACCTGGAACGCTAATCCGATCCTTGCTTTACTTTCACAATGTCGCACCTGTGTATCTACATTCCTTCATATATTCCTTCATACCTTCCATCATCACACCACTCGCCGAAGATTGAAGTTTCATCCACATCGCTTGGATCCGTGGCCAACGACTACAGTCCGATTTTCACGATCATTTCTGCCGCGAACTTGCAAGCTGTGGAATGAGAAATTAGCTATTGCCCGGGACTTCGTTCGTACATAGGAGTTTTCCCCGCGTGAATCCCGATCCCGCGGGAAATGCGTGATAAAAAGTAGCCTATATGTTGCTCCACAGCTTCCTCTATCTTTCACAGAAAGTTCTATAAAAACCGTTCAGCTGTTTCTGCGATTAGCATGCACAAACAACGATCATTTGCATATTATGTTTATGTATACGTATGTATATAGAAGACTAGCTTTCCGCCCGCGGCTCCGCCCGCGTGGAACTCAGTATGTCACAAAGTTTTTCCTGCGTGAATCCCGATCCCGCGAGAATTCTAGGATAAATAGTGGCTTATTTATATAACATTCCACAACTTCTACTACCTCCCAGTAAAAGCCCCATTTGAGCTCTTGAGTTCATTCGCGAATAGGAGCTTTTCCCGCGTGAACGTCGATCCCGCGGGAATTCTGGGATAAAAATATATGTTGCTCCATAACCTCCTTTATCTCCCAGTGAGTCCCATAAATAAAAAAATCTAAGCCCGCGACTTGGCGGGAAGGTATTTTTCCCGCGTGTATCCTGATCCCGCGGGAATTGCGGGATAAAAAGTAGCCTATAAGTATGTTGGTCCACAATCTCCTCTATCTCCCAGTGAAAGTCCCATAAAAATATAAGCCCGCGATTTGGCGCATAAGAGTTATTCCCGCGTAAATCCTGATCCCGCGGGAATTTCTGGATAAAAAGTAGCCTATATGTTGCTTCAAAACCTTCCGAATCTTTCAGTAAAAGTTCCATTAAAATCCGTTCAGCCGATCCGGAGATAAGCGTGTACAAAGAGACAAACTTTTTTTATAACTTTTCAACCCCTATTTTACCCATTTAGGGATGATTTTTTAAAAAACTTTGATACAGTTTTTTCATTATTTTTTTTCATAATTCTAAACACCAATTTTCATAACACCTGGTTTACAATTGACGGACTTTCATACAAACTTTGAACCCCTATTAGACCCCCTTAGGGGTGGAATATAAAAAAATTCGTTATTAGCGGATCCCTTCTAACTATATACTACTACCCTGCCAAATTTCATCTCAATACGTTCAGCGGTTTCTGAGATTTTGTGATGAGTGAGTGAGTGAGTCAGTGACCTTTCGCTTTTATATATATAGAAGATAAGGAAAAGTTTTTTTTCGCGTAAATAACCCCATTCTAAAATTAAACTAGCAACTAGAGCAACTAGCGCTGATTTCCGGACCCGTATGGTGATAACAGTGTCGGCCAAGCCGCAAGTACAAAGCATTTATTTTATCTGTTGCTCTAAGTTATAATGAATAGTGTAGAGTGTTATTATAACTTTTAATAATTATTACACTAGGATCTAAAAACTTGTTGTGGTTGGGCTGCAGGCTTGGCGGTGACTCGTTTTCCCTTTATTCAGCCAACCTATACATAGTTCAGTCAAAAAATTCAGTGCTTTAAAATAAAATTATTTTAATGTATAATATATTTCAACGTATTGACAAGCTCAATTAAAATGAGTTAGGTACAAATAACATTTTACTGAGTCAAACTGTAGTTATATAAGTACAATTTAAATCAAGATATTCAAAATTATTATTTCTTGAAGAAGATAGAAAATCTTATAATTCAATATTTCTACGTAGGTATTTAACCCTTTACTACAATTTTAGATAAATTTTCGCAGTACTTTCAAATTTGCTGAAGTGAAGTGAAGTGCTAGCAAAGTGAAGTTAGTGCAAGAACAAGATAAAAGTATTATATGTTTTATAATCATTAGCTACTCCATGTCAGTAATAAACAGAGTAACAACTGAGTTAAAGGCGAGAATAACCGAAACAGCAATGTTGACACTCATCGGCGCTTTCATCGCAGTATCTCGTAAACCTGGGTTATGTCGTGGGTACCGATAACGCTGGGGCACACTTAGCGAAATGGAAAATACTTTCTTGATATAATCCTTTAATATGATTGCCAAGGTATTTGACCTAAAATGACTAGTTACAGTTTTTGGATATTAAGTAGACATCATATCATTTTTATATATTTTATTTTATTTTATAAAACCACTTCTATGGTGTAAGACGCTCCTTTATTTTTTAGTTAACTTCAACTAATTCAAGGGAAGCCCTTCTGCATATTTGTTTTTAACTAACATAATATAAACCAACTAATAAGTGCGGCCCTACAGCAGAGGTATAATTTGTATTACAATAATGTAGCGCTACATTTGAAACGCGACATATATGTATATGTGGCCCCCCTATATTTGTATGTAAACCCGTACATCCAGGACACATTTGTATGTAGTAGGTGCATTTTGTGGCGAGGCGTTTGTCGCACCACAAGAATTGAAGATCGAACACGATCGTTTTAATTGGCGCCGTGCTTCAAAAATGACAACAATGACTTTACGAAAATGAAAGAAAATATAACTAGACGTTGCAACTGTGCTTCCGATGTGCGTATACACAATATATTTGTCGCCGCGTACATGTATTGCAATAATTGTGGCAATGTTGTGAGTAATATATGTGGTGCCAGTGTGCGGCCTCACTAAGACTCCCTGCCACTAACAGTCCCTGCATTCCTCACAGTTAATAACACACTAATATTTCAACACCATCATTCTGCTAACTGGACTATAAAGAAAATTTACATTTTTACATCGGTATCAAAAATTTTCTTTCTCGATGTACCATCACCTTAACGAGCGGTAGTTACATTTTTACGACTACCCTCTAAATATTTGAGCGAGATGAAGTGATAAAAAGAACCTTTCCGATTGGCTTCTCTATACTGGATACTTTAAACAGACAATGCTGATTTTAAATTTCACATTGGCAAATCACTTCGAGCCATAAACTGATTAACACAATTATTTTCAAGAGAAAAGATTTGAATTTTCGTTTGTAGGTAATGAATAGACTCAAAAACTACTGAATAATTTTATCAATATGAAGCTAGTTACAATAGTAAAGAGTACCTATCATCGGCTACATTTTAATTTTTAAAATAATTTATCTTAAAAACGTCGAAAGTTTTAAAGTAAAAAAAGTTTTTTGCAAGCGCTGCAATACCTAATCTTTATAAACGTAACAAATACTATAAATCATAAATAAAGTTATAAATAACGTATATAACAACCGAAAAAACTGTAATTTGCGAAACCTTTATTGGTCTATCCAAGCAATTCGTGGAAAGCACTTGATTTCATTTTTTACTTAACCGATAACTACCAGTATGCATCTGTGTTTAAAATGCCCCATTCCGGGAAATATAAATTGTCACGAGAACTGCGAGCAAATAATAGTTAATTTGAGCAAATAGATTATGTTGTGCAAAATATCAACGCTTCGAATGTGAAACAATCGTCCCCAAATTAGTGTAATTACTTAGTTTCATTCGTATTCATTCGCATATACATAGTAAAGTTATAACTATCAGATTTAATCAAGTAGTTTGACTGTAGTAGTAGTGTAGTAGTTATACATAATGTGCTTAGTCACATTATGTAAATCGGGTCCAGTAGTAGAGTGGGCGTTCATTCGTACTATTTACATTCCAGATAGGTATTCTTGACTAAATAAGCAATGTGGGCTTCTTTCATATGTCAGGACGTGAGCTCAGGATATCAAATGAAACACAGGAATGAGCCAATCACACGTAAACAACTGCTTTATTCAATGATCTCTTTGGCTCAGTATAAATACTCGGTTTAGGGTTTATTTTGATATCATGACATGTTTGATATACTTCACGGAATTACGATATTGGTGTTATCGATCGATCCACTCGCACTCGCGACTCACGCGTTATTTATCAACTATTATTAACGATTCACGGCATTTCAACATAGAAGGAGCTTTTACAAGATATCACACCGGTAGACATTCATTTCCTTATTTTATTATTTTCCAATTCTATTGACAGCTATCCGATTGACTATTAATCATCGCGTACAGATTTTATCACAATAATCCCATCAAACCAGTATCATAGGTTTACTACCTACCTCCGTCACGGCCATCGCTGACTCATCACCCGTCCTCGGGTGATACTCCGCCCCGTTAATATTACCATCTCAATTGCTCGACCCGTAATTTTCAATTAGTTCAACCCGAAACAGAACTCAAAATATTTAACATCAAAAATGACTACTGCTGCTACTGCTGCGAGTGGATTCCAAAAACTTTATTTGCATTTTTTAACCCTGACTACCGTAAACTACCACTCGCTTCGCTAGTGTCGCTATGGAGAAGAAGCGAGTGAGAAGAAACTCCATAACATAACAACACTTGTTTAGAACAAAATTACCAATTTATTATTTGCGCGATTTGTTTTAACTTTTACTCGGTACGTCGTCACCGTATAACTATAATCGGTACGTCACCGCCCTAAAACCGTTATGCGTTTCGGCATCTTCCCGTGATCCATCCTCGAGCACGCTCTACCAGCGGCAACACGCATGAGGCATTGAAGATTACCTGTAACAACAAAACACATACGCGAGTATCTCTCCACGCTCGGTCCTTCCTGACCTACTAAATAATCAACGTGCACAGTTACGGCTGTCCTACATCCACACACGACCTCATGTGTTTCAACTTCTGCGTCAGTATGGGTATAACACGAAGGCATTCGTGTTCAGTTATGCCACAGAGGCGTTTGAACAGCTAAGCCCCGAAAACTTCTTTAAAAAGGTAACACATGGATCCTCAATAGATATGCCACACGGATCTCTCAAAGATTTGACACTCAGGCCTATCAACAAAATTGCCACAGAGGCCTGTCAATAGATTTGCCACATAGTCCTATCAATAGAATTACCATACAGGCATATCAATTTAGGATTTTCTACTCAGAGTTTCTAATTATTCAGATCAATAACCAACTTTAATAAAAGTTCTCAATTACCCAATGAATAAAACAAAACAGAAATCACCTGATATCCAGAAGCGTAGTGTAACAACACTTAAAGCATTGTAATTCCAAGTACATCTCTCTCTGAATAGATTTGTGTTAAGTATTGTTGCAGATTCCTTTTTCCTTACATAGAATGCTCATAAACAAAAATTATTGTATTCCACAATATTCAAAACTTGCTTTGAATTACGATATTGGTGTTATCGATCGATCCACTCGCACTCGCGACTCACGCGTTATTTATCAACTATTATTAACGATTCACGGCATTTCAACATAGAAGGAGCTTTTACAAGATATCACACCGGTAGACATTCATTTCCTTATTTTACTATTTTCCAATTCTATTGACAGCTATCCGATTGACTATTAATCATCGCGTACAGATTTTATCACAATAATCCCATCAAACCAGTATCATAGGTTTACTACCTACCTCCGTCATGTATAACTTATGGTTATGGTAAGGTTATGGTAAGGATATAATGGTTACTTACTACTATCTTGGTTTACTACTGTCTAGGAAACCAAATGTTGTTATTTGAATGCTGTCTCTACTTCGAAAGCTCTGTGGAGATGTTCAATTATTCTGGCCGACCAATCTTGTGAAATTGCAAGCCAGAGCCATAACGTGAGAATGTTAAGCTAGTTCTATATGACTAGGTCCCTACAAAGTTAAGTTTAGACTACCTAGACATTCGATTCTCAGTTCTTGGTCAAGCAGTATAATTGAGCATTATAGATTTTATTGTACATTCGACGAAATGCCCCCAAATAAATATTGCATTTCAGTGAGATTTAAGAAATAACGATGAGTGACATATAAGCGGAGGAACTGTAAATTACACCGTGTCATGATTACACGCAAGATACGTTAGCGGTTACTATCATATATATAAATTACGTAGTATGCGAGGAGTAAGTCGTACCTAAATGCCATAAGTACCAGCCAAGTAAATATTCTTTAAAACTCAAAGAAACTTCATACCATAAGTTCATTCCAGTTTCAGAAAATAATAAAAATAGATGATTAAGTTTTACAAAAAAAAAACACGAGACAAGGACACACACACCCAAACCGAGAACAAAAATTCCAACTCATCATTCAAGTGTTCAAATTCCGCCTCGCTGGAAATGGAACCCAGGACCAAAGCAACGGCGATCCGGCATGCTAATCATTGCGCTATTTGTATCTCAACAACAAACATCCAGTACAATTGACAATTTAAATTAACCTTGTCAAAATTAACTCGACCTTTACGCGGAAGTCACTGTTAATGCTTAAGAGCTCGCAATAAACTTAATTTATCCTAAACTGGTGTAGTTGACTTAACTGGGTTAATTCGACTCGGTGAATTAAGTATACTAATTAGTAGACTTAATTCACTAAAGACACAGTGTAAGTTAAGTAGTTACAACGGTGATATAGGGGTGCTGAGCCGGAATCTTGCAACAACCTCTAATTTTTAAAATGATAATTATAAACCCAATGAAATATTACATAAGTAGGTAAATAACGAATCGTAAGGTAAATAGCAAATCTGTTCGTGCATTGAATAGGTAATTCTGGACTAGCGTTAAACGAGTCCTGGGTTTGATTCCTAGCAAGCATATTAATCAACAACCGGTCAGCTCACAAAATCTTGACTACTCTGGCTTTGTTTATCGCAAATTATCCATTCGATATTGTCGAACAAAATCGTAATACAACCCGCAAATTGTATCAATAAGCAGATCACATGCATTTATCTTAATCAACTTAATTATAAGTATTTTTAAACTCGCGTAGCGTTAACAGAATTCTCAAAAGGAATAATTGTTCCAATAGTTTAAAATTAAAATTCCAGTCAAATTGAATTATCGGGAATTTAAGCCAAACAATGGCGAGCTTATCCTATACTTTGAAAACACGTAACAGCGTATCTGGGAATTAATTTGCGACCACAATCCACACACCACATATTGCCCGTTCGCCGGTGGAAATCCACCGGGCGAAACGAGCAGCTGGTTATTACGAAACCGCTCTAACAGATACATTTCATTACGTACACAATCCATTGCTTATATTACTAGCACCCAGTATCAAGCACTCGTGCGAAATCGTCAATGGATAGTGTGAATGTTTGAGCGTCGAGGTAAACTGGTACGTATGAAATCCCTTTACAAATGCATGAAAATTACACGCGCGGCGATTGAAACGCTTTCGTATTATTAATAAACTATGCAGTTTGTAGTATTACGTAGTCGATAGTGAAATTTGTATAGAATGAGGAAAAGAAATTACCATGATATTTATTCATCTTGCTCTTAATACTTACATGTTATCGTGACTGAATCTGTAAAAAAAATTGTGTCAAGAAATATTTTTAACAGTAATATTTTTTGTATAGTTTCTGTAACAGGCATTGCTTTAAATGTTTTACTATTGATGAACGGTCACTAAGAAGACTAAAATGGAATCCGCCTTGCTCCAAAATATCTTGAATGGACCTTATTAGATAAACAACTCATCTACCTCAAATTCTCAGCCTAAATATTTAAAAAATAACTTCTGTAATCCCCAATAGTCTCAACTTTTGACAAAGTCCATTGCTAAATAAAAACAACCTAACATCTTTCTTCAGCATTTGGTCGCTTAGTGCATAAATAACCTAAGCATGTTCAGAGAATCCGACGTTCGTGTCGCTTGAGAATCACCTGCACCCATTTTGCTCCAATTCCACGCTCAGACCATTGTGCATTGCTTTGCGCCAGTCCATTTGTAATCGAATGCATCTTATTTAAGCGGATTATCGAGAAGTGTCGACTGTCGAGCATTGTTTAGAGAGATCTTGTATAACTTCTACTTCGATGGAATAATCTAAAAGACATTTGCTTATGGGTACTTTAGATTGTTATACTTATGCTTTCTTATTTAACATCAATATTTTAACCCAGTTTATAATATATTTATTTGTATGCTATTATAAAAGCCTTCTATGATGGACTCATCAACGAAGAGTCGGGACTACCTACTGATGCTTGAGTTAAGGAATATATTATCATCATTTATTATATATCTGCTATATTAAGTATTATTGGTGTGTAATTTCAAACTTTTTAGTGTTTTCTCCGAAAAATTCTACTTTTTGGGATGGTTTTTGACAATTTGTGTTAATTTTGTATATGTACCTTTGAAATTAATTTTCTCCTGTAGACTGGCAAAGAAATGTATTTGTTATTTTGAAGCTTTTTGATGGATAAACCTAATTTCGTAGATAATTGTGTAATTTAAGTGGCTCGTGCATGTTTTCGTTACAGTTATATAATTAAAACATTTATTGACTTTTAAATATGACTTAAACAGCGCAAAACACCTGTATAAAGAAAATACATTCCTTCTCTTCTGTATTTTATATAATGCACGATAAAAAATTAATGGCATGATCCTTATAACGTAATTACATTTTTCTTGACAAAGGCGCCTGTGATCACGAAAAAGTCATACAAAGTTATCTTAACACTGACGCTTGCTGAACAACTTTCCTGGTGAATATTTGATAAATGTTCCAAGTTTTAACAACAATTGAGGCGGTTTTCAGCGAATAAACGGCACAAATTGTTATCCTGATGAATAGGGATTTTGTTAACAGGATGAATCTCAACATTCTGAAGTTAAAACTTTGAAACCATCTAAAGCTGAAACTACTCATGTTTTAAAGGTTGAAGTAGCTTAGTAGGCATTTATGGCATTATTTAATAAGTTGAATATTACAAGTAATATTACTTTTTAACTTGATTACAGCAAAAAAGAAAAGAAGCTAACATATTCTCCAAGCGGGATAAAGACGTTGAAACCACCACAGAGATTATCTTTACCGAAAAACTGTTGAATACGCAAATAGAGGTAAAAGAGAATACCGAGCGAGATCCGAGAAAAAATAAGATACACGCAATCTGAAACTGTATTGAAAGCTAACGGAAGTTCCACAATCCAGTTAAATCTGTTGTGGCTTGTCACTGTCTTCCCTTAAAATTATAGCTAAATGGTTTGTGTTAAGCAGCAATAGGTTGGCCACACGGGTGATTCTCACTAGTTTACACCTCAAAAGGACCAAAAGCTGTTTGGGAAGAACGGTCTTTAGGTGTAGTAGCCGCATCTTCATCATCAAAATATCCGACCAGGAAAAACTGAAGAAGTCAGCAGGCCTCCCCTGGAATTTAGAAGGCTCAGGACGGTATAGATTAGCGCAAGTTAGAAAAGGCCTATGTATGTCCAGCAGTGGAATCACAAAAGCTGATGTTGGATGGATTGTGTTAAATGTTGACTGATTATTGTCTGACAACTAGTTGGCGAGTATCCAGACTAATGATGCCCACAGGAGACTAAAACCTATTCTTAAATGGCTACTATTTCCTTTGGTTAGAAATATCTAGGAAACACGTACAAATCGGAATTGCGCCTTAGCGCGCTGAATGGGAAAATTGTCTCGGAGTCGGCACGATTGACAACGTTAGCTAAATCTTTAGAGAGTAAGAGCTCTTGTACATGGCACGTTTTCTTGACCGTACGGCGTGTTTGCCGTGCCGTAAAAAAAACGTGCTAGCGTGTACATGGCACGGCAAAGCTAACGGGCAAGACAACGGCCAGGTGCCGCTCACTTGGGATCTTTCATGAACTAATGTAATTAACAATATTCGTTATTTATGTTCATTATACTAAGACAGAAATCAATTCAGTCAAAAATCATTACATATTCTTTATTGTAGAACTACTTGTTTGTATCATTTATGTGAGAGTAAATAAAGATATTGTTTATTATTATTACCTTAACTACCTACTAGTTGCATCTATTTCTTTTTTAATTATGTAACTTGTCTTTCAAGCTCATAATAGTATGTTTAAGTTTTAGTTGTTTCCAAATTTTTGGTGTGTATACTGTATACCTCTACCCCTTCTATTTGTTTATGTATTTCTTTCCTAAATCTTACGTTGCCTGGAAGAAATCGCTATATAGCGATAAGGCCGCCTTTTGTGTTGTACTTATTTTATTTGTAACATTGTTCTATGTACCCATGTATTCTGGTATACAAACAATAAAGTGTATAAATAAATTAAAAATAAATAGAAGTCGATTAAAAACAGTATATAGCCGGTCACTAAAACGTGAGAACTTCCGGCGTCGTCGACACACTCACGAAGACTGCCATACAACACTGATGAAAATCACGCCGTGCGTAGACGCGGCACGCCGAGGGGGACGCACGGTGCATACGGCGGCGGCGCCGTGCCGTAACGCAGCCGCGACCGTCAACAAGCTCTCATAGTAATCCATACAACACTGACAACCGTGCCTACACACGACGAATTTACCGTAGATTTTTACGCCAAAAAAACGTGTGTCTACAAGAGGCCTAACAGTATCACGGCAAATACTGTGTAATTTTTAAACTGGAACCGGCGTAGGTAGCGGCATGTTAACATTTTCGAAATCGATGTCAGTAGATAAATCTTGTATGTATTAAACACAAGCAATTTGCTTTTGATATGACCAATATGTGGCTTTACTAAGAGATCAATTCAATAATTCTGTTATCAAATTAAACGAGTTTTCCAAATTTCAGACCAGTTGATTAAAAAAGATGTAGTAAAATATAAATCACTTAAATTTTATTTTTATATCTAAGTACCTATTAAGTTTATTTTTTAGCCCTGTTATAAAATTGAAGTTATTAAAATTTTATGTAAAAATCTTTTTGAATTTAATGAGCTCAAAATTAAATTTCAGAGCGATTGTTGATAATAATTTTTAGTAAGCACACTAGAATTAAAACTAATCGCAAAATTGGTTTATGATATTGACAATGAAGTCCCTTTTTTGAAATTAAAAAATAGTTAGCAGAAACAAAACCAAGGGTGAGGAAATAAGCGATATAATTCGCAATTCCACATACAAAATTACCATTGAATCTCGCGATTGCCAATATCGCGAAGTGTAGGCGTATATCGAAGAACCCATTTCCTTTACATCCTTTGTTCTTTCGCCTTGTTCTGAACATAATACAATCATTATTTATATTGTTCCCTGGACCTTCTTTAGCTGAAAGTAGCTTTGTTTTATAAAAGGTTTATTTACAAATATTACCAAAACAATCAGTGGTAGTGTAAAATGAATTTTGTTATTGTTTATTAAAAATATAATTTATTGTAATATTCATTTAATTAAAATAAGACTTTTTTATTTATGAAGCAACTGAAATGAAGTCATAACCTCATCACAAATCATCAGTAAAAATGGCATTCAAATCGACAAAGTTATGACGACCCGGATGGCACAATGGTTAACACGCCGGATCGCCGTTCCGAGGGTCCTGGGTTCGATTCCCAGCGAGGCGGCAATTTGAATAATGAGTTTGAATTTCCGTTCTCGATCTGGGTGTGTGTCCTTGTCTTGTGTGTTGTTCATGGTACCCACGACACAGGGAATCCTAGTGTGGGGCTATGAGTGTGAAGCGTTATTTATTTATTTATTTCTGCGACAAGCGGAAAAAGGAGGACAAATGTTACAAAATATCAAGTCATTGTAAATAAATATCCTTGATTACTATTATTTTTAAATACCTTCCATGTATAGACGACCAGTTACGGATTTGTTGTATCACTACATAGTATAAAACAAAGTCGCTATTTTTGTCCGTCTGTTTGTTTGTTTGTCTGTTTGTCTGTATGCTTAAATCTTTAAAATTACGCAACGGATTTTGATGCGGTTTTTTGTAATAGGTAGAGTGATTCAAGAGGAAGGTTTTTATGTATAATACATGCATATATTCCCACGAGAACGGGATCCACGCGGGTGAAACCGCGGGCGGGCCGCTAGTTGTATATTATAATATTATTGTCATTATTGTGAGATCCATTCTGTAAATAAAAACATTCACCACACAAAGATAAGTTACGAAATCATGTATTCAATATATCATTATTAATGTATTTAACGATAGATGCATTGTAAGCTCTAACAACTTGAGAACTTCCGTACATGCGCTATGAAATCGTTGCAACAACACCTGGGTAGTATCAACTTTGAACAAGACTAAGTATTGTTTGGGAATATGTTAAGTCTAAATAGTTTAAACAAACAAATACATAATAATTTACATGTCTTGGAGGTAAAGTTATTAATGTACGCATATCTGATAGCACTACTATAAGTACTACATAAAAGAAATATTACAAATATAAAAATATTTTAATAAAGAGACCTTTAAATAATAGAGCATTTTCATAGACCTAAAACTTCATTTAAATTTCACTCAACACAAATAGCGTTGAATCCGAAACACATCTTATAATAGATATTGTTCTTCTAATAGATATTGTTCCCTGATCAGATAATAATAGATCAGATATCACTGTCCCGTAGACAATTAGCAAGTTCCACTACGAATGGAAATAGATAGCTTTGATTTATCGACGAACATCATCTTATACACCTGCATTCATTGCTTATCTAACTTGCATAACTAATGTCGGGGTAACAGCTTTCTAAAACCAGATTACCAATGCAAAGGAAAATGAATATATAAACCAAACATCCCTATAGGCTCACCGTAAACCAAAACTAAGAACAATAAATCGTGCCACTGATAGCGTAAACTAAACTTAAGCAATTAGAAACGACTCAATTTCTATTTAAAACAAGTTATTGCCCATTAAAGGACTAAACGTGGAAACCATTTGCAGACTTAATATAATTGCGACGTTTTGGAACAGACAATAGTAACGTATTTTTAATTTTCCGCCACACTTCGGCCGGTGACTCGGGCGCTCGTACCGCGATTATGTTTAATTTATGTACATAATTTTCTCAGCAAATGGCCGAGTGTTTTTGTACGGGCTCCTTATAATTAATTACCAAAAACGTATCCTCTCGAATCGCTTGAAAACTGGGGAGACTCGATGTATCCTCTACATCTCCTAATTTATTTGGCTAGGGAACACATTATTTTTGCATAATGGCCCCTTTTTTAGTCTCGAGTTCATAAAATTCTGTGTCAACGGTCTGAACATTGTTGTAACAATATTTTTTGAAGTAATTCTTTCTGAAAGGATTTCATAATTTTCATAACTTGTGCTGTGATATAATTTTATTTCTCTCGTCGGTTTTCATAAGTCGCTATATAAAATGATTTTCTTTACTCTTCGTACTAAGAATATTACGGAGAACAGTGTTCCTAGAATCCATGCATGTTTAAGATGATTACACCTGAACTTTACTTTACATCTCCACACTTTCTTACTAAATAATATTAAGCAAGAATGATTAATTTTATCGTATATAAAGACACATTTTCTTAAAATAAATAACTAGATAAATATTTAGATAATTCCACTTTTTTTAATTTAACTTTTCTTTTTTCGTCTACTTCACTTTCCCTCCTTCCGGATACCCATCTGAAACTGACCTGCCCGTGCCGTGTTTTCGATCGCCTTACATATTATCAAAAATCAACATTGTAAAGAAAATTTTTTTCGAATGCCTCTCGTTTCGTCGAATGCAATCTAGAACTTCTATCTTCAAATTTCTTAAAATTTTCTTTATCCTGTTCCCACATTTTAATGCCAGTATTTTGTGTTCCCTTCAGTCTAAAACTATCGACGAACCTTTGCGTTATTAATACTACATTTGAAGCTAAATAAATAATAAAAGCTGTAATTAAATGAAGACTTACATAAGATTTTCGTCTTCACATACCTTGTGTTACAGGTAACTTGAATACAGGCAATTAAAATTTATTAACCACCGACTGAAGAAAACCTTCTATAAATAATCTTTTACGTTCGTTTCAGTTCGAGGGTGGTATGTAGTTAAATTGTGATACTGAAATTGTAAAGGTGAAATTAATGAAATGGTAAAAAGTCTGATCATTTTCACGTTGAGGGTCAATTACAAGCCTTCGTCTGTCTTTCATCAGGATGCATCTGGAAAAGCGGATATTAGCTTCAACTTTATACCCGGAAATAAACTACTGTAAACTAAGATACATCCTCGTGCTCGTCACTTTTAATCTAGTTCAATTTCCACAAGTCACTGAGCTTGTGTTATGCGGGTGATACGACTGGGATAATTTGCATAGATGCCAATATGCAAATGCCTATATCGACGCGCGATGCTAACAAGCTGACGGTTAACTCGGCGCGTCATATAAATTAACATTCCATTTTGCAAATCCGTTGTAAAAAAAATTGTAAGTTGATTTGTGTGTCATATTTCTGATACCTAACAATGGCAGGCGTTTTAAATCCGTTGTCAATAAGGACTTTATTATTCATAGAGATATTACACTGCAGTGGGTGAGCCATACTGCTGCCCATACATTGCAATCGCCCCCGGTTAGAAAGGGAAACAACGATAACGGTAATTACCTATCTCTTTCCGATCCCGAGAAGCCAGAAAGAGAAAGGTGATTACTAAAGATTTCGTCTCTTTTTATCCGAGGTACGCTCTGAAGCCTGGCTTCTGCCCTCTAGTGTAATATCTCTATGTTATTATTACTAGTTGCCTGTTCGGCGGTCGTGTTTCGGCCGTCATTCATTCTGTCAAACGGTTGCTATGGTTATATTGTTACTTGGTAACACTGGGTAACACTATGACACATTCAAACGTGGCAAATGTGTATAGTAAACCCAACTTAAGATTGAAACGAAAGAGGCGCTGTCGGACGCATTTGACATTCATTTGACCAATCATTGCACACTAGTAACTGACAGATGAATGACCACAACGTACTTATGAATGACTTTTCGTTAGTTCCAATTTTTGCCATTTCAGAGATAAGTTGGGCGCACTGTACGTCGTGTATGGTAGAGTGAATGGAGATAGAGTAACTATAGTCGGCACAATCATAAGATTCCGATATGAAGGCTGTCATCACAGTGACAATAGTGAAGTACAACAAAAATCGATGCATTAAATAAACCGATTTATAAATTTAACCGATTATAAGTAATAAGACTTTCTAATCGTTTCGTTAATTAAGTTCGGAACGATAATTTATAAACTGACCTCTGATTGTTTTCTTAAAATCAGGTAAAAACAGATGTAGCGTTGAGATTAACACCGAAAGGGATAATAAGACAATTTGACTAGTAAGTTAAGGTGAGGAAATTATAATATTAGTTATTAAAATGGAAATTTCATTCATCTAGTGAAAACGAAGAAACTATTAAATGGTTAATAATTATCCGATTTGAGTGGAAAAGGCTTAAAAACGTATGTATCGGGAATTTATAATAGCTACGAAAAATCGCAATGCTTTAGAAATATTAAGGAATCTATAACTATTTGTATTTTGGGTGTGACATGGTAGCACATACTTTCGATTATAGTAATGTATCGATTATGGTCGATTCATAAATTGTTTCAAGAGGTCACATAACTATAAATCCAGCCTCCTTATAAAACATTGTAGTGACGTCTTAAATATTTGTTCAATTTTACACAATTTATGAAGTAAACTGATTAAAATAAAATAAAATTATTTAAACAATTAATAAATAACACAAATAAAAAACAAGCAGGGATGGTTTACATATTTCGCCAGAATTTCTAGTATTTACCTATGTAAGTACGTATAAGTAAGTAAGTACCTATCTAAATACTCGTAGTAAGTAAACAATATTACTCCAATGAGGGTAACCGCGTGTGAATTTTCCGCTAGAGGCGCTAGTGAAAAGGGAGGTCTGTCTGTCACTTTTCGCTTGTCTGAATTTCATTTGTCACTGTTTATGTATGGGCGGGCTTTGACAGCATGACCGCCTCAGAGTAATGATAAAATGACCGCCCTCTGCAGTGGCGCCAACTGGTGAGCACAAAAACGGTTACCCTCATTCGTTTAACCCGCTAGTTACTTGCGTTTAATATTACGGACTAATTAAAATATTTAACAAACTGTGGGCAATTTTATAACATCATGCTACGAGCAATAGAAGCGATGTACCAATAAAATATGTTGCAAAAATGGGAAGAAGTGTTTATTATCTGTAAACATAAAAACAATTTTCCAAAGCGAAGAGGAGGTGGATTAACAAATACATTATGTACCTACTTATAAAGCTGCATTGATAATAAATATAAACTGTGTACTGTATATGCACAGTAAATAGTGCATTGCATAATTTAACCAAAGTGACCTATCATTCACTACGAAATATCTTCACTTCATAGTATCATTACCAGCGGTTCAAATTAAAAAAAAATATTTCCGTAATAAGTAAATTGAAGACGTCCATACAAGGTTAGTTTGTGTTCATACATGACAGACGTCATATCGGAATCTTATGATTGTGCCGACTATAACATTAGTGTGTGTGATGTTTTGTTTACCTATTGTTTAATAAAGAAGCTATATAAAAAAGTAATTTAAAAAATGTGGTTATATCCCCTAACGATTCTCTTTAATCTCTTTAATTGTGTAAATTGTTGCAAGAAACGTTATAACCGAGCCATTCTACGACCCAACTTGTGCTAACAGGGATTAATTCGACCGCAGTTTGCGGCCACAAGACTAGTTTCGTATGTTTGTAATATAGGTTACTTTTACCACAAAGATAAGTAAATTAATGTTCCTTAGTTACTCATTTCTATAAATATTAATTTTGTAACATAAGTAGATATTAATACTAGGACAAAGAATAACTTTTAACAAAATAGAACCGACTTTAACGCCGAAAAGTAAAAATCGGTTCAGTTAAACGCGGTTAATATTCCTAAGTCCTTCTCCTAAGTCTATAAACACGGAGCTGAAAACCGTATCAAAATCGGTTCAGCCAAACAATATGCGTAAAACCTTCTTCTACGTCTGAAAAATACTATGCTGAAAACCGCATTAAAATCGGTTCAACCAAACGCGAGATAATCGCGCACAAATATATGTACATACATACATACAGGTCAAACTGAGAACCTCCTTTTTTGAAGTCGGTTAAAAATAGCACAAACACGCGCGTTCGTATGAACATGCATTCGTGGGTTTTTTCCAGTTATTATAGAACTTCGGTTAGTAGATTTGGATGTGTGTGACAAGTTTTGACGTTGCGTGTATTTTTGTTGTTTTGTTTAAACAAGGAAAGTTTGTTATGGTGCGTACAGACTATATAACAAAACATGTTATAAAACATAGTTAAATAACATGTTATTAGTTTTTCAACAATGTTATATGCTATATTTTAAGAAATGACACGCATTGAATTGTTATAAAACACTGTTATACAACAATGTTAGATAGTGTAGACGTGTTATAAAACAGAAGTTATATAACATGTTACATAATCTGTACGCACCCTTAGATAAACATAGTATCACTTGAACAAGCCAAGTATAATTCAACCCTATCACTGCGCTGGCCGGTACGATAACATGTGTTACAAGCTCTACTTCCGGCACCCCGATATAACCCAACATTAATTATTAATTACAATAACTGTATAATTGTTTGCATAATAATTCTGTGTATAATAATTTATTCCTACGATTTATTAATAAATTCATTTATTGTTTGAGATTATATAAGTGATATTGACTTCCGATTTAATTGTAAAGTGGGGTTGAGAGTAGGATATAAATATGGCGGACTAAGGCAGTGCAGGTCATTAATTTTGTAACGGTTCTAAGGGGAAGTTCTGCTCGAATGTATACTTGTAAAGATAATTGGTAGTTAAATGTAATAATGTACAAAGTGTAGAGAATAATGTGTATATGCTGTAATAAACTACGTGAAAAGATGTTGCTGAAGTTTATTTTTGTGAAATAACTCATCGATAGGGAAGTTCATCGTCCTTGCTGCAGCCAGTGTGATAGCCATCATCACACTTCAGAAGTGGGATATTTTCCTTTACAGCCCATATTATCTTGGTCAAAGGAACGGAGATTTTTTTTTGACACGCCATCCATGTCTACCAAACTACTCGCTGGCATGCGGCGGGGACTTCTTGTGATCGAAGGAACAAAGAAACGAACAGGTACGTCATATTCATTTTGTCTTAATCGAAGGAAGTGGTCTTTCTTAGAAGGTTATAAAATCTTATGACAGTTCTTAAATATTGAATGTTTTGGTTAGTGGTTGCTGACCCGTTACCTAACGATAGGTATATCTACACGACAACACAGCACTTGTACGTATTCACATGGAAAATAATAGTAATAACAATAATTGTCTTGTTGCTATCTAAAGTGAAATGACACAAACAACAAAATCCTCTTTATTATACGCCAAAACATATTACATGATCACAATATGTGTTTAAAGAATTTATTCTCACAAAGACTACAGTCACTTACATGAGAACTTAAAAATATAACATAATGCACTTATACAATCGTTCGCAAAATTAATACTTAAAACATAATGAATACAGTATACATATTACCCGTAAAGATAATTTAAACATGATTCTCAATAATGTACTGACTTAATTTTCTTTTGAAATCTTTCCACTTTGTTATTTTATTTTTAACAACTGAGGGTATTTTGTTGTAAAGTTGTGCTCTTTCAAAAGTAATTGTTTTTTGCCGTAGTTTGTTCTTATTCGGGGTAGAACTAAATAATTCAATATCACACAGAGATTAGTGCAACAGGCTGCCTTATCACTAAATAGCGATCTCTTCTAGACAACCTATTAAGCTGAATACATAAATAACTTTGGAAACAGGGTAGGGCGTACAATTGAGCTATAGAAATTTATTTTTTTGTCAGCATTAGAACAGAATAGTATTTTCAAAAGGAAATGCAAAAAGGAAATAGATAACAAAATAACAATAAGACTGTGTGGTTAGAATAAAAACAATCGATCTAATAATATCAAGCCGTTATCTCGCATAGGTAAGTGACTACATGGCAGATCTGTGTGACCACTATGAAAATTCTCCTACTTGGCAGATTTTTACGGCTACTATAAAAATACTGTGTGTTAACATGGTGAATCTGTGTGGCTAGTATGGAAATGCTGTAGAACTGCATGGAGATCTATGTGGCTACTAAAGAAATGCTGTGTGTCCCCATAGTTAGGTTGTAGGACTATTGGCAGATCTGTGTGACTTCTATGAGAATTCTGTGCGTCTACTTGGCAGATTTGTATGGCTACTATGAAAACACTGTGCTTACATAGTGGATCTGTGTGGCTACTATGAAAATGCTGTAGAACTGCATGATAGATCAATGAGGTTACTAAAGAAATGCTGTGTGTCCCCACAACCAGGTTGTAGGGCTATTATGAAAAACTTAAACTTATAACCACACCCAAAATAGATATGTGCTAACCTAGAGTAGTAAAACCTTTATCATCTTCCCAAAGGTACTCTGGAAGAAATCGCAATTTTGCTATAGCCTTTTCTGCACAAGTAATATAAATTGCAATATTTTTATTCCAATTTGTTGTTATGGTGTGCAATAAATTGTAATAAATAAACCAATAAAAATAAAATGCGAAATAGATTAACCTAAGTAGGTATAAAGGATTAAAAGAAACAAGCGCTCAATAGTAAGTTGCAATAAGTTTTTATTGAACATGCGATAATGTTATTTTTTTGTTTGTTGTAATGATTTTGCGAATTAGATTGGACCTCTTTTAACATACATTCTGGTGTGACAACATACCTACATAATACACTTTTGACATAAACATGATCTGGTAGCACGCTCAGTCAAATCCTCATTTACCGACTTGCTTTACAATAACATATACGCTGAGTATTGTAAATAAGTTATAAGTCAACCTATCATCACTGTTGTAGAGTAATATGTTTAACGTATCTATGTATTATACGTATGTATCTTATATTTAATATTTGGTATCTATTGACGAAAGCTAGAGCATAGCTATATAGCATAGCTATAGCATAGCTATAGCTATGGCTAATTGACTTTCTCATGAAAGAGGGAATTTGACAAAATAGTCTATATTATTTATTGTTACATGGGTCATGAATATTTAATGAGTAATTCAAATCAAATAATTACGTAACAACGTGCTATGTGTGCCGAAATAAAATTAATAGACTGTATATTTCATGGTCTTAATTAGTCACCATATTTATTGAAGGAAATTTTGGGTTCAATCCAATTATGCTCTTGATTTATTAATTTATTTATGTATCGTTATTCACAATAATATACAATACGCAAACTCGAGCCACCTAATACATTTATTTTGTGATATACCTACCTATTTACATTACAATTTTCAATTAATTGGTATATTACTTACAACGCATGTTGAATTATTCAACACAATTATTTTCATCACATATTATCTCTAAAATTATGCCAATTAATAATTTTGTCAAGTAAATACGTCAATTCGTTTAGTCATAATCATTCTATAATAATGATTTACTAAGATATGATTATTACTCTGTTTATTAAGAAATTTATATGAAATACACTTAATGCATTAGGACGTAGCACCTGTAATGTTAATAATAATAATTTGTAATAAATAAAAAATACGCAATTGAAGGTGTTACTTTATGTGTTAATGCTGTAAATATTATTTCAATAAAATAATTGCTTATGTTCCTATATTCATTCAAGCATTATATTTACAACACAATGAAACAAAAATTTAAAACAAACAAGATTTGTTTTAGCTTTATTTTCAATAGATATTAAGTAATGGTTATTTACTCCACTTATATCACCTTCTTATATTATTCATTTATTAAGGTTCTTCAACAATATATTATTAGAATTTAATTTATAGGAGATTAAAACTTATTGATTATATAAGTGCAATGTGATCATGTCCCTTACCTACAGCAGTACACATCACTCATTAGTCATAAATAAAATTATTACATGTATATAGAATAAATAGATGCTGCTATTTATGCTTACAACATATGAAAAACAAAAAACAAAACAAATAAATATAATATAATCAGTTCTTGACGATTTCATATAAGTGCACCAATACAATCATTTCAATTACATACTATTACATTAACAAAGTAAGGATAAAAAATACTTCCTCATGGGCATTTATTAATCAATTAATTATCATAAGAGAAAAAAAAACAACTCCAATTTTATAATTTTATTTGATAAGGCCTTTACACCTTGTTATACTATTAAACTCCATAATTGTATTTGCCACAGGATTATATATCTTTCACCAATCATCACATGACCAACCACACGTTCACATTTATTACACACACGTTAATATTTACTATTATTACTAGTTCACATATATAGTACAGCCATCGTATATAACGTCATTTGTATATGTTTGTGTCCTTGTATATGTTTGTGCTCTTTGACGTCCTAGTATTTATGAGAAAACGGAGTCGGTTCGCATAACAGTTTGAATTTGCCTCTAAAATGGTCGCTCCCAGTTTTTAACCTACATGTTATTGTATAAAGCAACTCACAATATTACACAACAAAATTAAAACATTACATACTTTCGTCTGTAACAACAAGAATAAACCATAATTTAAATAAAAAGAAAGTACTTCAACACACTTCAACATTAATATTTGTAATCTGTAGTGTAAAGCGAATTATTTTTTTGTTATTTATTTTGTTTTAAATCTACCCTCAAAAGTTCGTGGAATTATTTCTGACTAATAACGAGAAACAACCGCTCTCTTGATAAGTCCATGTCAGAAGAGTATATTTAGACATTTTTATTTTATGGTGTTCATTTAAAATTGGTAATTGTGCCTGATTGCTGTATGTGTGTGTGATTGCTACTCTGATTCGTGATGGACATGCAAAAGGAAAAATTTATTGATGAAATAAAACCCTTTAGGTAGTGTTTATATCAAAATAATATGAATTAAATAATTATTATTATTCTTTGTGCGACCCAGATTATAAACTAAAAATTACACAAAGGGGATTCAGTTGCTAAGTGCGCGTTCTCTATTCTGGTGCTTAATTCTTGTACAATTACGAACTAGATTAACTGGGTTTAACTAATACTTACAGTATTTGTAATAATTATGTATCTACTGTTTAAAGTCATAGGTACGTGGAAATAATAAGTTTTAGAAAAACAGGATAAATTGAAAACAATGTAGGTACAAGCTGTGTAAATGAAATTAAGAGCTGTGTGAATGAACTGTGTGAATGAAATTAAAAGCTGTGTGAGAATTAAAAGCTGTTTGAATGGAATTAAAGGCTGTGTGAATGGAATTTAAACCTGTGTGAATGGAATTAAAAGCTATGTGAATTATATTAAAATCTGTGCGAATTACATTGAAAGCTGTGTGAATCTATTAAAGCTGTCAAAATAAATCAAATTTGTGTAAGTTACATTAATAGCAATGGGATGAAATAAATAAATTAACTTTCTATCCTATACGTAATAAAACTTTAACTGATCGGTGTCTGTACATGGCAACAAATTTAAAAATTCATAATAATATGAGGTCTTTATTTAATCAAGAGAACCCAAAACAATGTTTTGCCATTTTGTCTATTTGTCTGTACATTAATCCTCTAGAATTGCTTATCCGATTTGAATGCACTTTTCAGATTTCTATTTTGATGGGCTTCACTTAACATTAGACTGAAAAAAATTCAAGTTATGTGTTGGAAGAAAATATAAACTGTAAATAAAAGTTGTATAAATAGAAAAAAATATGCAATTGAGAATACAAACGTCACCAAAGAAAAATAAATATCATTTTATTTAACTTTTATTGACAATAAAGCCCGATTATTATTTATTACTTAGTACATGTGGCGAGCTTGTACGTGACAAGATGTTATTTGTAGTAATTACAAGAACCAGTTACTCGTTCGGTGTTTAAATTTCAGATGCCGCCGTAGACCGGTGACAAATCGGGACGCGAGCAGACTAGCAACGATGACCTAATGATGACCGCCGTGAGACACGACAGCTGCAGGATGGCCGAGTGTTACAAGCTCTACTTCCGGCACCCCGATATAACCCAACATTAATTATTAATTACAATAACTGTATAATTGTTTGCATAATAATTCTGTGTATAATAATTTATTCCTACGATTTATTAATAAATTCATTTATTGTTTGAGATTATATAAGTGATATTGACTTCCGATTTAATTGTAAAGTGGGGTTGAGAGTAGGATATAAATATGGCGGACTAAGGCAGTGCAGGTCATTAATTTTGTAACGGTTCTAAGGGGAAGTTCTGCTCGAATGTATACTTGTAAAGATAATTGGTAGTTAAATGTAATAATGTACAAAGTGTAGAGAATAATGTGTATATGCTGTAATAAACTACGTGAAAAGATGTTGCTGAAGTTTATTTTTGTGAAATAACTCATCGATAGGGAAGTTCATCGTCCTTGCTGCAGCCAGTGTGATAGCCATCATCACACATGTTTCTTCTAATGCTGGCTTAGGTAATGTTTGCTTGTTTATGCTGAATAAAACTTATTCTACTACGGTACATTTAAAAATTGTTTTATTTGTATTAGCTATTTATTTTCATTCAGCTACTACGTAACGCTACGTGTAAATCTATATCTTGATTAATTTCAGTAAATTCTGAGTATTAAGTGCATGTTATTGTAGATTCCTACGATATATTATCGAATTCTATCTACGATAGGTAGTACCTGTAGTGTTAACACTGTCTTAGTATTTTTACATGGATAATAATCTCGATTAAAAGCTGTATTTCATACATGCTATAGCAGTTTATACCTGCTGTATACGACATAACACAGTATTTTACAGTCATTATTTTGACCTTTCAAAAATAAATGATAATTTTGACACAGCCTAGAAACTCTATCAAACTACGAATTATTTAAATTTACATTTTGAAATTACAAACGATAAAAAAAAATTAACCCATAAATACAGTATTCATTCAAATGGTTTGTTTATCTACGACAAAAACTATTGCTTCAAATAAAATTTGGTATGCGTTTCATAATTTAATTGTATATATTAATTTGAAACAATTTAAACTAAAATGTTTCGTTGAAAATAGCGCGACTTTTGTAAACAAGGATTAATTGAAGATAAACAGCGGCCGCAACATGTTCGTAGGACAAGAACAGGGTTGTTTTGGTACTGTTTGTTTGCTTACACGCTTGTAAAATAAACCTTGCTATTTCAGTGTTAAAGTTCTTTATGTCTTAGAACATGTTTTTACTTTAGTCCCTTTTAATCTTTTTCACCATTTTCTCTTTTTTAATTACATTTATTTATTTATTTATGGCACATAGTCTACAACTAAAATACCTATTAATTGTTCATCGGTGATTTTTTACACGTTTTTTTGAGTCTATCTTACTTATAACTTGCTAAAAAATCTTTGCTAAAACATTTCATGGAAAATATTTCTGTGGTGCAATTTAATTGGATGACATTTTCTTAAAACAAAATAACACGATGACGCGTTCACTCTTTGAAATAAATTAAACAGCACTAGATTCGTTACTTCCATGAGGCTATGAAAGAACGAGGTGTAACTTAAATAAACTGCGAATTTGATTTAAATTTTATTTAATGCAACTCAAAATTTTACGAGCATTAAAATTTTGTCACAAATTTTAAAATTTCCTTTTGACACTTTTGAAAATAATCACTTATCCCCTGAACTCACACTTTTCGGTCAGGGCCACTACAGGTTGAATAACGTGGTCAACTTTATCGTCATAACACTATCGACTTAAGTAAATACCATGTCTCTACTAATTATTATGAATACCTAATTATCATTACCCATAATCATCTCACTGCTGAGAATGGGTCTCTTCTCAGAATGAGAAAGTTAAATTAAAGCCACGTTGACCGAGTGCGAATTGACGGCCTTCACACAAAGTTTTGCGAATTCTCGGGCCTGCAGGTTTCCTCCCGATGTTTTCCTTCATCGTTATACTGAATGACATTTAAATGCTAAAAACGCACGTAACTCCAAAAAATCAGATGCCCTGGGATTCGAACCCGGACCCACAAAAAGAAGTCTAAATTTTAAACTACTTGGCTATCATCGCTGAACTTTAGTTCGTTAGATTGTTAATAATCGTGGCGATTAAACCAAAACAGAACTCCAACATAAAAAGGTCAAGCCCCGATACCCACTGAGCAGCAAAGTGCACTGATACGAACTAGAATTACCGAAGGGTATTTCAGAAATCTATATAGGTACATGGTAGCATTGTGGTGAAAATACTGCAGTATTCGTTTCACTGACACGGTATTCCAACGCATGTCTGTCTAAACGTGGACCGTAAATTGGGAACTTTTTACACTGTTCTCCACATTGGGTGGAACATCGAAAAATTTGTATCGAAAAAAGATTTGCTGGTACTGAATAATAACTGAATACGGAAGAGAAAGTAGGTATATACTCTTTTTTTAAATATAGATTTTTTTACAAGATAATATTTTCTTTGTAAAATTGATTTTTAGTAAATAGACAAAATTCTTTTCTATATTTTTTATGGAATAAAGGTACCTAGTAAACGAGCATGTAGTACCTGCATACTCTTCCGCTGTCGTCCACGACACGATTTGTGAACAAGATCCAAATCGGGACTACGATTTTAGTCCAGTTAGCAATGTTTAATGGTGATTATGACGGATCGGTTTATGAGTCTTAGTGATAGTTAGTCCTGTTTATTGTTGTAAATAATAATACAAATGGTAATGGTTTGTAAGTCTCGTTCTAATTTGGTCACAGATGTGTTGTTACACTTAATAATAACTGAGATGGTCGCCTTTAAAAATTGTTAATGGATTTTAACCGGATTGGTTTTTAATCCGAAATATTATTAATTGTCAATAAAACTATAAGTAGGCGGTAAAATACCACGAACTAAATACCGAAACGGTTGTTTATAATAACCCGGGCGAACTCTAGACTGTTCCACCTATTATTTCATATAATTCTTCTGAATCTTAAGCACACCAAATCTTAGTCTACGTGCGTACATTGTTCTTAAGGGTGTATAAGACTTTCTCTATACTCAGCGTATCAGAAGTACGAATACTAATTAGCTGATTAGCATTAACATGTACCAATAATGGGATTTAAGGAAACGAAGATTCAAATACAACGCGTAAAGTTTGCCGAAGAATACTGTGGCTGTGCCGCTAATCCACATTATAATCAGCTTAGGTACCACAAAGTATGTCTAAGACTTCTTAGACTATAAAGCCAAAATTAGTACCCTAAATCTGTATTTATAATAAAGATTTAATCTATCTGTATATAGGATTGGGATAAATGTTTTTAAAATTTTAGTCTGTCTGTTTATCGGAGAATCTTGCAAAAATAGTGAATGAAGTTTCATGCGGTTTACGCAGTTACATACATGACTGGAGTTGTAAGTTGATCACTTGAAAACTGATACCTACCTGTTTCATCCTGATAGGCCGCAAAGAAGGAATCTGAGATACTTACACATGAAATTATGTTCTAAGTCTGCTGAGTCAGATAATGCAAACTAAAATTAAAGAATATTGAGTCGTTTTAGTTCTATTGTTTTAGTAGGTACAAGTATTTTTCATGGATTTTTTATCCTTTCAACCATTTTTTTACAATTTGCCTAGTAAGTAAGTACATGTGAGTCAAACCTTGTTAACTAAATGACATGAAACGTACATCAAGATTAGTACCTTATCAATAAATTTCAGATGAAATATTTTATTGGGTGGGTAATTTTTATTATAAATTATAATTGTGTTCTTGCCTTATATTCCCCTATTAATTGAGTGCAGTAAAGTTAATTTAAGTACTTCTCTTATTTAACAGAAGTACTAAATAAAAACTTAACTATTAACCTTCAGACAAAGTTTAAAGTGTTACTGATATTTTATCTTTTCTTCTTAGCCAGCGAGTAACCGCAATTCAGTCTTTTGAACTCTGTAGCAGAAACTTGCTTCCATACTATACTAAAATTAATAACACGGTTCCGCTTACAAGTATTTCCTTCACAATTTATAATGAAGCTGCGCTCCAAATTTCCCTTCATTTAATAATTAATTCATTAGCTATAGAACCTCTTACTCGGAACTCGTGTTGCTCGGACAGAATTGCTTAAATTAACTGCCTTGTGGGAGCACCTTCACTAATATGCACTATTATAGGCGAGTAAGCGACAAGACGGTAACCCAAGGGCCGCGAAAGGTAACGCTCAAGCAACTAACCTATCCCTAACAGTCCCTGTCCTCACACTTATTAACAAACTAACCAACTAACATTCTAACACCATCTACTAACTGGACTAACCACCCTAGTCCCTAAATTGGGTCTTGTTCTATGTCGGTCACAATTGCCATGGGCGGCAGCGGAAGGGTGGTGCTGCATGCTCGTTTGCTACCTTAATTCCATAAAAAAAGCCGTCTAATAATTTTATGAAGTTAGTGCACTTTACCATCCAATACTTAATCACTACATACCATCAGGTCAGGTGTAGTCAAGCATTAACTTTTTTAAAGGTAGTATAAAAGTAGCGTGAGCGTCGAGGGTTAAAAATAAATTTATATGTTCGACTTTAAAGCGAGGAGTATAGGAGGCTCTCCGACCGGTGGACTGATGACCTGCAAGACCTGAATTGACCTGTGACATAAAGGCAGTAAAGATCCACTGGATTCAAAGTGCTCAGAACCGGTCAGTGAGACGCAAATGAAGAGAGCCCTTTGTCTAGTGGACGCACAAAATAAATGTTGATTAATAGAAATATTGGGCATGCAAATTAGAATGAAAATTGAAGTGGTGTTGCAAATTATAACATTGTTAATTGAATTTCTTTGCCAGTTGACATTCATGTCTATTCTAGCGGCGAGAACTAATTCTTAAGAGTTACCATCAAACAGTCAACTTGTTATGTTGTTAGTCTTTCAGACAGTAAAATAGTATCTACTATTTACTTAAAATATGTAAAAAATCATTCGATCCCGTATGTAAATCCTACAGCAAAGCATAGTAGGTGGTTTCCTTAAAAAGAAATATCGCGAAGAAATCCGATTATTTGTAGTCTAATCCACACTTTGTTAATGTGGAGTACGATGGTATTAATCCTACACATTGTACGAGGAGATTTGATAAAAACATCGAGGCAGTTATGGGTTGTGATAATAATAGCGTGTCCTATAGAAGGGTTAGCGATACATGACCCGATCGTTAATGTATTATTAATAACCTCTTCTTAACATCGCTTATATTCTCGTATGAGCTCAACTTTTATTTTATACTTTTCACGCTACGGTTTTTATCAGACCGGCTGTTGGCGTGCATCTTCACGATGTATTTTTATTGAAAATTAATGATATCAATACCTTACTTCTTCTTCTACTTCGACTTCTGTTGAAGACCGCTGGAGTCAGCATCACCCAGCATAATCCATACTAGGTATTTACACTACTTCACAGAAACCAGGTTTCACATCTACGTTCTATTTTCACCACCTGGTATCTGTAAATCCACATTGTAGAATCTGCAATGGTATATTTATATTTTCGGCGTAGTATCGCAGAGTTATTAATAGGAGGTATGATTTATTTTCAGTACACAACGCGTGAGTGAGGCCTAAGATGATGTCCATTATGAGATGAGACGCATCGTAAACGCATCGTAGACGCGTCTCCTGTCAGTGAAAAGTGTCAGATACAGTAAATTTTGTGTTGCGTTGCAGTCGCGTAGCTCATAAATAGCGTTTTGTGGGAAGAGCCTAAGGCCCTTCTTGCACTACACTATTTATTAGCTACGCGACTCCGACGCAATCCACATTTCGCGAAATTGACACTGGTCACTGCCAGTACACGCGTCGTAGACGCGTCGCCTGCATACTTGGACAAGATCCTAGTCGCTTGCAAATAGCGTTGTGTGAGAACGGCCTTAGATGGATCAAGTGCCACTTTGTACACTGTTTTTTGGTGCTGTATTCAAAAAAAGTTTATCATTAAGAAAACCTGTAGGTACGTACCATAGACTGATATTACGGTTACAGCTTTTAATAAGTTTGTCGACTATTTTCTTTGTTTTCGAAATCGTAATAAATCGCAGGCGGTGTAACCACTTCTTAGTAGAAAAGCTCTTATTAATTTATGCATTTCTTGTGTAAACGCCGTTTGAATTACCTAATTTAAAATGTAGTCGAGTCGGTGGCTAAGATTGCAAGAAGCGAACCTGTTAGTTGTAGGTTGAAATTATGTTTCAAATTAAAAATAGATTATTTCATGGAAATGAAAAGACGGAGCTATTTTCTTTAGTAGACAATGAAAGGATTGTATTTCTATTAAATTAACCGTCTCAAATTTTAGCTACCTCTATAATATCTAAATAGTAAATGAAATACTCGGACGATTATTTATTTTAATTTTTTTTATTAGATATAATATATTATCTATTAAGTGAAATAGATGTTATACACATACATACATACAAATGTCTGTATTTGATATAAGTTGCGTGCAGTGAATAATAATAAATCGATGAATATTAACGAAATTGTAACATTATTTTATTATAGTTCACTCGCAGTATTCTAGCTGGGGCTAGATATACAAAACATCGGGGGGTTTTTAAATTTTCAATTTACAGTTATTAAAGCAAGCTTCGCGCGCTGTTTTGGTTTAAATATTCACCAAGTCACGCATGCTGCCTGTTTTGTTATTGAAATTAACTTCGTTGAAAATTCATACGCACCGCGCCAAACGTTTCTTCTGTAAACGTGGTATACAGCGAGCCGCATTAAGTATGATTTCCAAGGCGATTACTTCGGATTAAAATTTTTGAAACTACAACTTGAAGGAGTAACATAGTATGCGTAGGTATGTATTCGAAAGAATTCTACAATGCACTAAATGTTTTTTTTTACGTGACAAATATGTTTAAATTTATAATCAATTATTATCTTTTTATGGCATTAATGTACGAAACGAGAACTATGGCATCGAACTAGAACGTCCAGTTAGAGGTCGGGGGTAGGGCATGATAATATTAAGTCTAGTTAGTTGTCGTAAGTAACAATGAAACTCTTATTATTATTCAGTCATAATTATGTAGATGTTACACTCCTTTTTGAATGGAACACATGCTATTAAAATAATTACAACACAGTAGAAATGGTCCTAAGTTTTGTGGCGAATGGTGGGACTGCCCAAGGAGAACTCTAAGGCTCTACTATCTATTATATATGTAATAAGCATGAATGGAAAGTGAAGAAACTGCTTTTAATTCATAAAGAAGTATTACTAGAGTAGACTGCACTGAGACCTTAGGTTAATGAATCCAAGAAGTATCGTAGTACTTCATTAGAATATAAGATTATCGAAACAAAGTTATTCAGAAAAACAACAAACAAGAAAAATTTGATTTTTGCAGAACACAATTATTTGGTCCTTAGGTGTACAATTTTTAAGATATGCTTGCGCAAAGCAATTGTCTCTTGTGTGAGGATAGAGATTTCTACTAAAATACTTTTGTATACTATAGTATTACTTAGGTATTATATACATGCATATTTGAAATGGTTATGAGATGAATGAAAAGAGAATTCAAGCTTTATATAATACATATTATTATAATTTCAAAAAATCGATACTTTATTTGTCATCAATGGGAATCTCGTGACATCGAACACGTTACATCGATAGATCATTTAGTCGATTTTTTATTTCATCGATAGTTTATTTAATCGATGGTTCTTCATATCATACGCTTATAAAATAGAAGGTCTAGCGAATGGAGCTTATGAAATCAGCAAATTGCCACATTTGGCTTTTGGCCTCCACTGTCATAACAGCGCCCACCGCCCTAAGAAATTTATCAAAACTATGTGTTGATTCTGCCGTAGATTTTAATACGAAACATTGAAATATCCTTCTTACATCTAATATCAAGACTATAATTCTTTATTCTTGAACGTAGACATTTACCAAGACACCACAAATAACAGTAGTGACGTTACAGTATCTAATGACGTCATAAGTCACCCTGCGGCACCGTGGTCATTCCAATTCACTTAGAGCTGGGTCGTACATCACTTCTTTGTATACAACCGTTGTACTGTGCACAACATCAGGGAATACCTTGTTAACTATACCTTAAACATGTCTTGACGGCTGCAGATCATTCAAGAACTAAGATACAGAGCTTGTTGGCTGTAGAAATAAGATTCGATGATGGATCTGTCGATAATTGGTAGTCTTGGTGCAGCTTGAGGCCTCCAACATACAGGTTAAAGGTTAATCTACTTTGCAACAATCCGCGAGCAAACTTGTATGTATGATGGTGTATGCTTTCATGCAAGTAACACCTCCATCCCTCCCACATAGGAACATGGAATTAACAAAGAATCTATACACCAACATACATACCTCCACCAACACGTGTTTCACCCCAATACAGGGCATTATCAGGGTAAGTAGATGGTCAGTCGCAAATGCCTTCATCATAGTTTATTGGTTTCTGTTTTGGCAAAGGAAGATCTCCCGTCAGACGAGACGACATGCCGGGGGGCGATCGGTCCACTCCTGTCGATGTCAGCCCTTTTGTACCTACCAATGTATATATGCGCGTGGTGCAGAAATCTTCGATAGCGTGATTCAGGCTTCAGTGACGTCAAATGTGGCGATACCGTACACGCGACAATAGTCTAACAACAGCGGTAGAGGTTCAACAAGCCCTAAGAAGCATGGAAACCCTTCATATACTTTTGCTAAGTTCAGTTACTCATCCAATCAGACAGCCTGTTGATGCTTCTATGTTGATCTTGAGGACCTGCACAAGGCACAGGTTATAATTATGTAACTATTTTAATATATTCCTGATTTTTTTTAATTTCAATACATGTGAAAAACTTTTACTGGGGGTTTACCTAATTACATTTCATTGATTTAATAAAATATTGTCTGTTTATTGTGATTTCAAATGCTCTGTTGAGTGGAAATCGTTCCAAAGTTTCAGTTCAGCCTGCCTGGCTAAATAGCATGTACCATTTAGCTTTATTAAGATGCAAAATGATTCGTAGTGTTATAGTTGAAATCGAGCAGTACTTTCCTTCCTGAAAATGCATACAAAATTCTACATCAAACCATTCAATACTCATATTCTAGCGTTATGTTATCCTCTACGGTATAAAGTTTCGCAGCTGTCTAAGTAAGGCCAGTCCTTACATTACGAGATATAAATTATATGCATTATTTTCGTTTTAATAAAGCAGACAGAAATTTAATTTACTTAATTGCGCTCACTCGACTTCAACGAGACTATTCAGTGTGCGTTCGTAGAATCGGGCATTATGGCGGAACCGGGTATGGTGTGAATAATAAATGCCCGAATATACTGCGTCTGCAATTAGTTTAATTGGTTTCAAGCTATTAAGACCTATTGTAGGGTCCAGATCTCGTGATTAGACGGGCCAGAGTACACTCAGAGCAACAAGCTAGCATTGAAGTTAATGGAGTGTCTCATAGGTTAGATTTCCGTATAAAGAAGCATATTATATTCAATGTTAAGAATCCTGCGGGCCTCTGTTATTTTCAAAGTCAAGACTAGATCAAGGAAACAAACTGAATATTATCAAAATAAAAACTGTGACTTATATTAGGCATCTCAGATTCTAAGCACCCTATTAAGGTGAAATATTTACAGTATTTAAGTTAGACCCACCAAAATCCCATTAAATTGCATTCAGTAGTTTATCCGTGATACCAAATAAACAAAAACTAACAAAAAATTTATTCAATTTTTTTTAATGTTTCCTATGTAGGTACAGATATAACCTACTTACATTTTTATTATTTATACGAGATAAACCAAGTTATAGACTTTACCTTTGAACATAGTCATTTTTGTGTAGGCAGATAAACCAAAACACTGTCGCTGACACATTTCAAAAGCCTTGTTTGTCCACTTTGAACGAAAACGCACACGGCTTTGCATACAGAACTGTTCACATGCTATCAGAAACAGATTTCTGTAAAAATACAGTACTTACAAACAAGCATTTTAGTGGTTTTATTTGTGGACCAAATAACTATTTTTTTTACAAAATAATTATAACCGACGTCTAAATCAATAAGTTGAAACCAGCTTTTGATTATAGAAAGAATAATAAAGGTCGGAACACCCAGTCAAAAGTTATGAGGCAAAGAACATAAATTAGATACGCATTATTAAGGATTACTCAGAATTGCCCATCAGAGGTCAGAGGAAGTGAAACACTTTCTTTAGTATACAAAAAGAATTATCAAAATCGGTTCACCCAGTGCAAGTTATGCGGTAACCATGAAGCTAAGCGGTAACACACGTAAAAATACAGTCGAATTGAGAAGCACTTTGTCCTTTGATTTCCGTTAATCAAATAACCATTTAATTTTATTTCAAGCTTACTTAAATTTATTCCTTAAAATGAATTCGATTCTGAGATAGCTTTTAATAAAATTAAAAGACACTTTCTTATAGAATTATTTTATACTTCAAATTCTTTAATAATTTAATTGTAATGTTTGAAAAACTTAAAAATATCCACAAAATAATAATGGAACCTTGAAAAGAGGTAATAGTCAAAATATTGTAAGGACAACTCTCTTATTAGAACAGTATACACACAGTAGGCTAGAGATTAGCCCATTCCAAAAGTTATAAGCACTCCTTGTTTGGTCCTTGTTAGTGATTCGAATCACATGTTGTTCCTCTTGATTATTCAAAGCCCTAGAAGTTAGAACTTGATCGCACGACTTATGTGCCAGAGTAATTTGAAGACTATGGCCCTTTAATAAGAGTCTTGTTAACCGAGAGACGGGTAGTAAGTATTATTCCGAAACGGATAGGAATGTATGAGTTAGATAAGTATTTGTTTTCGAGTCTAAGGTATTTGTATATCAAGTCTTAAAGTTGTTACCAGTTTCAGAGGATAAGCGCACGAATCTGAATAAATTTTATTGGCTAGCTTCAAACCATTATTGGGGCACTACCGAGCACAGGTCTCTTCCCGTCATTGAGGAGATTCAAAAGTGACTTCAAATTTGGTGAGGAGTTAGTGACTGATCCAAGTATCGGATGTTTTCATGCCGCTCCATATCGTCCGCTATGGGTTAACGACTGCTATCTATCGATAACAACGGGAGCCATTGACTTTATATACTCACGAAGCACGGAAGCGTTCAAGAAATTTTTTGCACTTGCGGTTACCCATCCAACTACCGAACGCGCCCGCAGTTGCTTAACTTTGTCGATCACTTAAAATCGAGATAAGCCGCCAGGCTGTAAGCGCTTCTACTTTGTGCATTTATTTCTCCTCGAACATTAACAAAGTAACGAAGTAATCCAGCACGACAGCTACAAACGTGAAACCATAAACTTTTTAAAACATCCATAAATTACAAAATTCTGTCTTCTTCCTGAGAGGCCTCAGCAAACAAAACGACAAAACACAAAAAGCGGCTAAGTATCATTTGGACAAACAGCCGCAGTCACCTGTACACAACGAGGGCGATAAAAGAGGCGGAACAACTCACTGCCTTCACTGTGAGCTAAATGAAAAATTATGCTCAACCGAGCGTAATGAGAGACGTCGCTCAGGCGAGTCGCATAAAAGTAATATAGAGGTCACAAATTGAATCTTATATCCTTGAATTCCGCGATCATTTATCAAACACCGGACCTAATGGATGGCTTTATTTCTCTTACTGTGATTGTAGCTCGATTATCGCTAAGCGACTGAGTAAGAACCGAAGTCAGTAACTTATGCATTCCTGCTGCTGAAAAGACATCAGTAGTAACTGAAATCCCATATCAAAAAACAAAGCTATACACATTTTTGGATTTAGTAAAAATAAAAAGAAGGATCGCGAAATATAATCTAGGGTCAGTTATAAGGAGAGATTTTCTTAAAGGAAGTAGTCGAGTAAGTTCATTACTCTTGTTAAGGTTTCTTACAGACAACGTATGCTTCAAAGGAGAAAAAATAATTAAAATTCAGTAAAAGAAAATGAGGACAGGGAAGCCAGGAAATAGAAAGCAAGGAGATAAGGGAAACAGGATAAAATACAAAATATGAACGTCAGCGGAATAATACTAGCATATTACGAAGACGGTGTATGAAGAATAATGTAGGACAAATATCGAGAATTGAAACACGTATCTACTGGTAAAGTTTGCCGCCTGTTTGAAATGTTTTTCTTAGAATTGTATCATAATAATTTTTCATGTAAATGTTATATTTTACTTTAAGTTACATTGTGTATTACTGTAATATGCACATAATTTTTAGAAATAAGAAGTGCACACAGGACGTAACGATGCTAATTCACACTTAGTCTGTGTGATGGTATACTCCTCACATTCATTCGTTGTAAATAGAGACCTCTGCCTCGCAGTAAGACAGTTATGACTTGCGAAGGTCATGAGAAGATTTGAATCTGAATCCCCCGGTTCGGGAGTCCAATATTCAAATGTCTCGACTATCGATGCTTTCAAAGGCTTCATAGGCGATGGTGATGTTATTCGTATTTTTCTGCCACTTGCCACATTGCCATTATGCTACTTTTGTCATTACAAAGAATCCTAGTGCAGTAAAATAACTGTGTTTTGACATCCTTAAGCAAGCAGCATTATTGTAAGAGATGTTTATACTTATTCAATAATTATAGACTTTAAACCGTAGATCGTTTACATAGGTAGTTATACATTCAGTAGGTACAAAGATGAACCTACTGAACCTAAGACTAAGTAGATTGAAGTAAATGATACAGTAAAACAGAATATTATAGTAATTCTCCACAGTCTTAAGCATAAATGTTACAGTTGTAACACTTCATTTTTGAGCTGGTTCTCATAAAAGATCTTTAGAATTTCCCTTTTCGAAATTGTGTGTTCGTGCTTTATCCCATTCAGAAGTTTCCCACCCGTTCGTTTCTGTTGCCCTGGGATTTGAATCGCTGCGCTCATTTAAAAGTAACTTCGGTTTAATGCCGAGTTCAAAGGTGCTTCGTGTTCTTGTTAGTTTTTGTTTGCGAGATAGAAGGAATACTTTATACTAAGTACTATTTTCCTTACTTTCTGTTGGTGTTTTTTGTATCTTTTTAAACTTACACTTACACTTTCATTTTATTAATTTACTTTAAGATCACAGCCGTTATTTCTGTTATTAGCTTTGATGTTAAATTCAGTCACATCATGTAATATGAGATGACAAGGATCAATATATTATGTGTTTGCATATACACGTAAATTCAGGTCTACCGTCTAAAGACCTGACTTAAATAAACTTTAATATCTTGGTAAGGTTTACTGTATTAAATATTAAGATATTCAAAATAAACACAGAACAAGTTATTTGAGGCCGTTGAACTGTTCGTTCCCGAATATTATTATTTAATTAACAAAATCGAATCTATTCCCGTTTGTCAAGGATGATTTCATAATTTGTAGTAGGTATCTTTCCCTTTGCCAAGCCAAGGGTATCCTCATTAAAATTCAATTCAATACGTTTCACAGCTATAATCAATGACATTGTTAGTAAAATTTTACTATATAACATCATTTGATGTTATTGTATTTGTTATCGGAATCGGTAGTAAGATATTTTAGAGTCTTCATAATTGGGTATTTTCCATTATTTTATGGAATGAAAGTAGCAAACGAGCAGGCAGCATCTTTCCGCTGTTGTCCATGACGACTGTATCCGACCTAGAACAGGACTCTATTTAGGGACTAGTTTGGTTAGTTCTATGTTAGCAGATGGTGTTAGAACGTTACTTGGTTACTTTTTTAATAACTGTGAGGACTTGGACAAGGATTGTTAGAGGTCATTGTTCCTGTAAAATGGTTAAATAGCCATAAAGTCCTAAATGGTAATCGCCATGCATGGACAAAAGTAATACCAAAGACCACCATATTGTTGTACCGGCCGAATAAGAAGGAAAAGAAAAAAATAAAGTAATTTATAAAATCGTTTGGCGGCTAATTCATGCAGGATTTGGTAACTAGAGTGATAGGTTTCAGCCCTACCACCCAGCATAGCAAGGTAGTGCTTGTAAATAGGGTCAGTATCATAGGTCGATATAATTATTAAGCTATACTAATATTGTAAAGGTGAAGAGATTCATTGTTTGTTTATTTGAACAAGCTTATCTCAGGAAGTAAGTACTGTCGCAATTTGAAAAACAGTTTAGGTGGTGGACAGTCAATTTATCGAGGTAATCTTAAGGCTACATATCATAACACTACGATTAACATTTAATGTTAATTGTAACTGTAAAAAATAAATCTCCAAAAGCATGGCTAAGGCGTCATAATTATGGTACCATAAAAATATATACCAACACCAATCATGAAAGCAGGTTGTATTAGAAAGAGCATAGATAGCTTCTAGCGTATGAGAAATATACGAGCCTTAAATCTGCACTTCGGATTTTTCCAGAAGGTTATTGGCGCGCTTTCTAATCATAAACTTAACCAATCTAGCCTCTCGGTCTGTAGTTGCAAAAAGGGCAAATAGGCGCAGTATAGAGCTTGGCAGAGTTACTGTGCGCTCGAAAACTACTACAGTTGCGGTGCCCGGACGGGCAATGAACGGATATATCCGCTAAAGTCATACGCTTCAAGCGGTTTGATTTTGCAAGTAATATATAATTTCATTATTTAATTTTAGGATCAATATTAGTTCATCGAATTACTAACACACGCTGCGTACAGATAGAGAAGGCAGTCCCTCACTTATGAAATAGTATAAAGCAATAATATTGGTTTCATTCAATATTAGCTATGTGCTTGACAGAGTTGTTAATTAATTGGTTACATATCAATTAACGTGATTATTTGATTTTGAATAAAAAATAAACTAAATTTACGTTTTATGAGCAATATGTGGTAAAACTTAAATTTAAAACTGATGAGCGCTATTGGCAAGTTTAATAAAATAATTAGTGAAGTGCAATTTTTAGGTCTATATTGTTAGGTCTAAGGATAATTACTCTCAAAACTTTGTTGAGTAGCAGCTTAATATGATGTTATTTCAACAAACCTATACAAAGAATATTCTTAACAACGCCAACGGTTGACTGAGACAGAATTTCATGAGCTCTAGTATTGGAAGTGCGCCCGCGCGCATTCATGACAAGTTCAAACCTGTCATGTCCAACATGATTAGTTTAATGCACCGAACATTTCACCTACAAATTGAAGACTCCACTCGATATTCAATAAAACAGGATTAGTTCGCCTTTATCGGATTTATTTTATAACATTTTTCAAATAACGTCTCTCTTGGTTGGCACGTGTCAATCCGCCTCGTCTATGCCGAAGTGTCAGAAAAATATCCCTCTGTCAATGTCAAAACGTCAACTGTCACTTCGGCATAGACTTTTAAAATAAAAATGTTGCCATACAGAATATTATATTTGTTAAAAATAAATGTAACTTAAATACATTAGGATTTAGATTCTAACAGCTCGGCCATCCTTTTTAGGGTGGGTCCTCACACCTTATTTATATAATTATACATAACTATGTAATATTAAAAATAAGTAATTTCTTAATATTATAATTAAATCGGAATCGATTTCATTTTTCGTTTTATCCATAGAGCACTGACGCTTGCAACATACGACAACGACATCTGCCGCAGTCTGTCACAATCTGCGTCATCTGTGCAGGAACGCTGACACTTATGACCCATACCGATATGGTCTGTCACGATCTGCGTCATCTGTGCCACTGCGACACTGACGCTCGCAACCCATACGAGTACAGTCTGTCACAATCTGTGTCATCTGCGCTTCTATCCTATCATCGCAACCTATACCAGCATGGTCTGTCATGATCTGCGTATTATGTATGGAAAACACTGGCACTCACAACCTATACCGATATATTCCGTCACGATCTGCGTCGTGAAACATGGACGCTCGTAACCTACATCAGTACATTTGTCGTGTCGTGATCTGTGTCATCTGTGTAACCTGTACTAACGCTCACAACTCATACTAGTATAGTCTGTCGCTCTATCTAACAGGTGTAGTTTGACAATTTCATGATGCCCTATATCACTGTAAAATCTAATCATTATCCTTTCTATAACATCATTAATCTTAAAAGTACATCATCATAATAAGAATTATCAAAGTACAATTAACATAACAATTCTCTACTCCTTTCTATTCGTCAACTTATAAATCATTTTCATCACTACCGTCACTTCTGTCGCTGTCGTTTTCGCTTTCTATTCCCTTAAAATTTAACCATGGGTGTATTTTGTCAATAGACACTACATTTTCATATTTCTTACCACCTTTCCTTGTGAGAGGGGTATCTTCAATTAAATACCTATCATTGGGTAAGAGTTTGACAATCCTGTATGGACCATGAAATTTTGCTACGAGTTTCTTAGATTTACCTACTCTAGCCTTATCAAAAGTTGTTCTCTCTAATCTGATCAAATCTCCTTCATTGTATTTTGTTGTCAATTTTCTATGTTTGTCGTAACGATCTTTTGCCTTTTTCTGATCCTTTTCAATATTGCGGATTGATTCTTGTCTCAAATTAATTAATTTATCATCCGTAATACGATCAACCGTCAGATCTATTGCATCACTCAATATGTTTTCAGAAGCACTTTTAATGTTATAACCAAACAAAAGTTCTGAAGGGCTCTTACCAGTCGTTTTGTTAACTGATGTATTTAACCCTAACTGTACATCATTTACATATTCATCCCAGGTATTATCATTTTTATTGTGACATTTAGTGCTAAGGGCATCCGAGATAGTTCTATTGAAGCGTTCAACCTGTCCGTTCGCTCGCGGAGTCGCCACCGCGTTTAAGATATGTTTGATACCAGTATTCTCGGTAAAACTTTTAAACTTTGAACTAGTGAAACATGAACCTCTATCTGTTATTAACCGCGTTGGGGCTCCAAAATAGGCAAAATAATCTTTAAACACTCGAATAGCAGTGGTAGTTTTTGTATCTCGAACAGGTTTGATACTGATAAATTTTGTAAACGCGTCTACAATTACTAAAAGATACATATTACCTCTCCGGGAACGAACAAACGGGCCTAAATGGTCAGCATGCAACGTATGAAATGGCGTGTCTGGTTTTGGGATAGGGTGGAGAAGTCCTTCCTTGGGCCCGCCAGGCATTTTATGATACGCGCATTCCAAACATGCCATAACATACTTTTTCGTGAACCTCCTCATTTTCGGAAACCAAAACGAATCTCTAAGTCTTTTCAAAGTTTTGTCGAAACCAAAGTGACCTACGTCATCGTGGTTCATTCTTAATAGTTGCCACCTAACTGATCTAGGGACTACCCACCGTGATCCACCGTCAACTATCCTATACACATAGTTACCCTTCAACTGGTAATTTTTATGAATATCCACAATAGACGTTGTATTTTTATCTAATAAGATTTCCTTTATTCGTTTAATTTCATCATCACCGCTTTGTACAGTTGCGATCCAGTCTTGTGTATTTATCGTAAGTACATCAATTACGTGTGTAGCGTCTGAAGTAGTAGGCTCATCTACAGGAGCGCGACTGAGTGCGTCTACGTGCGACATTTTCGAACTAACTCTATATTCTATGTCACAGTCGTACTCCTGGAGTTGCACCCACCACCTACCTATCCTCGGTACCAAGTCTCTTTTTGTCATAGTTGTCCGTAGTGCATTGCAGTCGGTCACTATTTTAAACTTTAGACCTAATAAATAGACACGGAATCTATTCAACGATGCTATGACAGCGAGAGTTTCTAAGTCGTAGGAATGAAACCTCTGTTCATCAGCCGTTGTTTTGCGACTATAATATGCTACTGGTCTCATAAGACCATCTTGACTGCGCTGCATAAGGATGCCCGCAACACCCAATTTCGATGCATCCGTATGCAACTCAGTATACAATTTGGGGTCATACAGAGCGAGTATGGGTCTCTCTACCAGTTTACGCTTTAAGGTCTCGAATGCTAACATATGTTCATCAGTCCATTTCCAAGTGAAGTGTTTCTTTAGTAAGTCGGTTAATGGGCTTGCAATTACGGAGAAGTCTTTTACAAAGCGCCTAAAGAAACTAGTCAATCCTATGAAGCGTCTTACATCGTGAACATTTTTAGGTATCGGAAAATTTGATACAGCCGTTATTTTGCGGTTACCGGGTCTAATACCCGTACCACTAATTTCAAAACCTAAAAAGTCAATCTTTGTATAAAAGAAAAAACATTTTTCTAATTTAAGGGTGAGATTTGCACTACGAAAGATACTTAAAACTTCATCTAATCGTCTCAAGCCTTCATCAAATGTACGCGCTGGAATCAAGATGTCATCCATGTATACCAAAGTATAATCTAGTTGGGACAAAACTTTATTCATGGTTCTTTGGAACACCGATGGAGCATTTGCCAAACCAAACGGCATTCTTTTAAATTGATATTGGCCATCTGGTGTTACGAACGCTGTTTTGTCTTGAGAGCCCTCTCCAATAGCTAATTGGTAATAGCCTGATGCTAAATCTAAGCTTATAAACAACGAATGACCAGCTAACCTATCCAATTGATCGTCAATCAATGGTAGAGGAAAGTGCTCCTTTTTAGTTTTTCTATTCAAAGCTCTATAATCGATGCACAGACGTTTATCTCCTGTTTTCTTTTTAACTAATATGACAGGGCTAGCGTACGCGGAATTAGATTCACATATTATATCAGCATCAAGCATTTCCTTCACCATTGATTTAACTAATTCTCTTTCTGGGTATGATAATCTATAAGGTCTATAGACTACGGGTGTTGTATCAGTCAGTTCAATTTCCATTTTGTCGATATTGGTATAGCCTAGGTCCATCATATTACGTGAGAAACAATCATTATACTTTTGAAGAATACCCTTTAATTGTAAAATTTCGCTATTGGATAAGTTTTCGTCGTAGTTTATAGATACGCTTGGATCATTAAAATCTAAAACATTGACGTTCAAAGATGTAGTTGCGCACAAAGCTCGCGTTAATAATAATCCGCGTTTTAAATTTATTTTGTTATCCGATATATTTTGGACTAATACCGCACCTGTACCGTTTTTGATGTCGTATTCACCCGGCATCAAATAATATTCAGTCCCGAAATCACGTCGTAAAGATCCTTTAATATGTATTGTGCCTGAATAATCAATGTCACTTACCACTTTAATTACAGAAGTATCACGGGGTCCTATAAAAATATCGTCGAAAAGTACAAGATGTAGTTTCGCAGGTGAACTTCGTCCAAAAATCAAGGCATCAGTAGTTTTTGTAATCGTTATACCGGGTAGTTCAGTGAAACTATGTCCTATTAGCACATCGTATTTGATTACACTATCTTCTACGACATAAATTTCGATAGACTCCGATATACCTTGAATTTCGATCGTAACAACAGATTTGCCCAACGGCAACACAATATTGTTTCCAATGCCGCGCATTGTCGGTAATTGCTCTGACGACCACTGAATACCTAACCCTTTCGCTACGCTATGACGTACCAATGTACACTGACTGCCCAAGTCAACGTAACCGTACAAAGATTTATCATTTACTTTAATAGCAATAAAATATTTATCATTGTCTACAATGAAACTATTCAATGCCATAACTGACTTCTCTTTGCCTACTTCTAATTTTGATGAATCATTATTAGGTAACTTTGAGCAATTAGTGGACAAGTGCCCTAGTTTGTGACAAATAGCGCACTTCAAAATTTTCTTAGGACATTGAAAGCTATAATGACCACTTTCATTACAATTAAAGCACGTAATAGATCTGGTATTGTCAACAGGTCTTGTTGATTTTGGAGCTGCTTGTTTAGAGGAATTGTTATCACTGGTGTTTGCTCGTTTGTCATGGTTTCCTCTAAACTTATTATCAGGCTCTCGTGGTTGTTGTTTGATGGACTGAAAATACATCAATACTTGTTCCGGTTCTTCGCATTTTGTCGCTTTTGCACCTAACCTTAAACTACGATCCTCTATCCCGTAAATCAAACAGTCAACTGCACGTTTTCCCTTAATCTCACATCGGTTCAATAGGTTAATCTTTTCGTAATAATATAACTCTAAAGGCTCATTATATTTAACTTTTTTAGATAGCATTTCTGTTAACAGTTCTGCATAGTCATCACTAGAGGGGAAAGATTCATTTAACTTGATTTTCCATTCGGGCCACGAAAACGACATCGACGGCAGAGTTTGATACCATGTCTTAGCCACTCCGCTTAGTTTAGGTAACGCATAATGTATTATTTGATCTTCACCCCATTTATACAATCGAGCACATTCCTCTACTTTACAAAGCCACGTACTAATGTTTTGACCTTTATTCATGGGATCAAACTCTGGTATTACGTTACCCAACATGGGAAACTTGTTACCTTCTGGGCGATTATTATATATAGTTTTTATCAACTCACTTAATAACAATTGAGTGCCATCATCAAAATTGGAACGACTCACGTGTTTGACACTGGATGACGTATTCTTACTGCGACACGATGAAATCGAACGACTCCGCTGCGTCGATCTCGAACGACTCGGCCGTGCTAATCTCGGACGACTCCGCCGCATCGATCTCGAACGACTCCGCCGCCTCGATCTCGAACGACCCCGCCGCGTCCTTCTCGAACGACACCGCCCGGCTGATCTCGAACGACTCCTACGCGTTGACCTCGAACGATGTTTGCGGTCGTTTCTCTTTTCTTTATTCCGTTCTTCAGGGGTTCGTGATTTCGTCTTGCTTCTCCTCTTCCGTATACTATCTGGTGACGTTCTTCTATCTCTTTCATGACGATATCGTTCACGGAATGATTTTTCTCCCGTATTACGCGTATGTTCACTGTTACCGTCCATATTTCAGCAAAATCAATAAAATGTTCACGGATGCACTGAGCGTAGAAATAGCTTGTGGGACTTCTTTATCCCTCTTCTGAGCTGAAGACTCCACTCGATATTCAATAAAACAGGATTAGTTCGCCTTTATCGGATTTATTTTATAACATTTTTCAAATAACGTCTCTCTTGGTTGGCACGTGTCAATCCGCCTCGTCTATGCCGAAGTGTCAGAAAAATATCCCTCTGTCAATGTCAAAACGTCAACTGTCACTTCGGCATAGACTTTTAAAATAAAAATGTTGCCATACAGAATATTATATTTGTTAAAAATAAATGTAACTTAAATACATTAGGATTTAGATTCTAACAAAATTACTTACGCCACCATCACTCAGGCCTGTATGCAGGAATGTATTCTTAGCCATAAAATCAGTCCAACCCTAACTTTTGATTTTTAAGAAAGAGCAAATAAATATTTTCTTAGTTGAAATCTCGCCATCGCTCATAACTTGAAAAAGGAGACCCAATTCTAAACTGGAGAGTTTGGCACCCGCGTGCACGTAAAAAGTATCGCTGAACGCAGAATACAATTTATTCACTGGCACCATAATGTTTTATCCTTCACCCGGCAGACTGCTCTCGCATCGCTGTATTTTGGAAATATACTTTTGGAAGAGACAAATTGTTTCTCACAATTTTGTTCACTTACAGAAGCTACTCTTAGATACCTAAACGCTACATTTACCAATTTTTTATCATGACCTTTCATTTGACATCAGCTGATAAGACTAAATTAAAATTTACTGCTTATTAGAAATAAAACTTTTTAATTTTAATGCTACACAGTATTCATATTGATTTGACACATTAAAATATCATACGAAAAAAGTTACACAGTTATAACCATTGCTCCATGGTTATAACATAATTTTGTATATAAAAGTTATAACATATTTAAATTAAAAATAATATAAATATGTTATAACTATTAATAAATCTCGTACTGCAAAATATCACCAGGTATTGTATATTATAATATAATTATGAAGTTGGAATAAACTTAGGTTAAGGCACTTGCGGTTTCTGATAATGTATGCGAATTGCGCGATTACGCGGTTTCCGCCGCGGGAAAAAACCGTGGTGCGGCCTCGCACTTACCCGGGTTTACTTCGTATTACCCAAAGTATTTGGGTAATGTACAAATAAGAATGAAAATAAGTTTTAATTCGGGGTTTACCCACTCATTTACTAACTCATTGTTGGCGGGACCCCCTGTGGGGGTCCCTTTGTTCGGCGTGGTTCTAATACAGTTCAACCTAACCTATAGCTATCCATAGTGGGTTGCCTTGTTTTTGGACATTACCCAAATACCTTGGGTAATACTAAGTAAACCCGGGTAAACCTAAGTTTATTCCAACTTCCAACGTAACCTTACCCGTAACATATACACAGATAATTGTGTTAGTAAAACTATATATTATATTATTATTATATGTGATAAAATAACGTCGTCTTTAGCGATACATTATAAATCATTTCTGTAACGCCCTCGCACGTCATTGGCGGGCTAAATCGCCAGGAAGCATTTGAACGTGGCTTTAGCATGCGTTATTTAAAATCGTTTTTAGTGTTTTGAATGTTACGTATTTTAGTACGGCTGCCAAAAGAAAATACGTTTAAAAGATAATTTTGACACTAACTTTATTATTTAAACAAAAACATTATTTTATATATATTACTGTTTTGATGTATTTATATGTAATTCGTAATATTACATTAAATTGAATGGGCGTTTCAGATACATTACAAAACAACAACCGAACGTCATAAAACAAACTTCATTCCAATAGGTACTTTAATTACATTATTCTGATAATTTTTATTTTAAGATCTTCCTTCATCGATATTCCGAGTATTCATAAGGTCAACCACTCAATCTAAACGTGAAGATGTCTCCAAGACGAGTACTTCAATTACCAAGAATATTCTCCTATTGAGATTTTTCTTGATTACTTATCGATTTTCCGGTGTATATTGGAAGTTTTACAATGAACATAGACGTTTAGTTTATTCTAATAAAATACTTATTCAAAAATACTTGGATACTTTTATTTTTTCTAATATTCTTGTACTAGTATTATACATGTAAAAAATATGATGTATATTATGCGGTGTTCTATCGTTATTTGATTTGATTTGTCTCATGTTGATTCGGTCAAAATATAATTATGTACTTAACTCGCTTTCTTTCCATATGTTAGTCTTTCTTTTATTAGCTTGATTGGGACTTTATGTAAGAACGGTGTTCAAACTTTTTTATATTGTCGTCTTCGCCTTATTGCCTATATAACTTTACTTACTTAACTTATTCTAGATTTTTACGTAACTTATTCTAGATTCTCTATTTAATATAGATTATATACTTATTTAAATTGTTTTTATTGTAACTAATAAACCACACAATACTTACAAGGTGATACTAGTATTTGCTTTAAAAACAGGTATTGTGAGACTTCTCCAATTTGAAGTAAAGAATATTATGATCACGTAATCTTTATCCGCCGGCGCTCGATAAAGTAAAAAGGTGTATGTAAAAATAAATGTAACATAAAAAGTTGGATTGAATTTGGATTAACGAACAATATTTGAAGAAATCTCTTTCCTTGAAATCGTACCTACTTCTTGTTATTATTTGCGTAACGTTCTCCGGCATAATTATGTTGAAACATAATTTTATTATTCATTCGTTATTTATATTGAAAAATCATGCTTTTTATTGTTCAATTCATTACAAAAAAACACTTCGCGCTTCAAAAGAAAGGAAAGCGCTTCGGTTATACTCGTAGTTTGTATCATCCCTATATCTAACGTTTCATTTCCACTTGTAGCAAGTGTAGGTACCTATTTAGTGACCATTATAATCAGCAAAGAAAGGAGAAATTCCTTTTTTAGTCACATTGAAAGTAATGTCTGAATCGGATCTTGAATTCGTGCGCAAATAGCAGGGTCAGTATTGAATGGACCTCAATATTGTATCCTTTATTTGCGACAAAAATATAAATAATATCCATTTATTGAGGTAGCAATCCCTTCAGTTCGATTTGAACTAAGGCATTCACGGAACGTTACTATTTTGTTTATTTAAATCCGAAAGGTCAAGTTTAAGGTCTTACAAATACATTTCGAATAAGTCCAGCGGTACCTGCTTAATCGCGGAGAAAATGTTATACACATTTGGATAGGCACTTTTTCATGCATAATAAAATAAATTTATTTTAGGCATTTAACAAAATTATTACCCAACTTTATCGTGTTCATGGTCGTATCCTGTGACCTGTTTATCGGTTTTTAATAATGCCCTTAATATAAACAGATAAGCGGGAATATGGGTATTCGCTTTGGTAATATAGAAAATCGTTTCCATTCCTTTCTCGTCTCGTTACACTTTTGTGACATTCTCGAATACAGGGTGCTTATATAAAATTACAGGTCGAGACAAGTCGGGACAGTTCCAATGGCACTTAATAAATAAATTACGCCACACAGGTACGGATTTCCATTATCACGAGTATATGGACAGAAAGCCAGAAGACAGGCAGAACAGAAATTTTATCTCATCATTTGAACTTGGATCATACAGATTTGTCAAGCATGATAAACATTACGGGTTTTCATATAAATTAATTTTTAATTATTAATACCAACAACTGTGTTAATTATGTTATTATAACTTGTCATTTGGGCCAACGACCATATTTAAAAATACTTGCTGAACTTATAATAACGCTACTAACTCCTAGTTCCACACTACGATTCCCTGTATGATGCACAATCAAATTTTCTTTTGTATAGTTTGATCTATACACCTACAGACACCGACATACGACCGACGAATCGGGACCGGAAAACCTGTCCCTCTACATAAGCACCCATCCGTTTGATATTTTAACGCTACATGTGTTAAGCACCCGATTTGGCAGTATCTCCCCTGGCTGCATAACGTCTTAACACGACATTAGCGCGCTCAATGGATAGGAAAAGACAGAATGGATGCATTGACGTGATGAAAATAATGATACATTGTTTACATTTTTATTTAAATTTAGTGTATCTATCAAATGCAATTTAACCGACTGATGAAAAGAGGAGATTTTCAATTCGACATCGTGTTTTTTGTATGGACGTAAACTTACAGCTTTTGAACGAGAGAACCGATTTTGGTATTTTTTTATATCGGAATGCTCTTGTTGTCCGGGTGGTCCCATTTAAATTTCAAATTGGGCGACACCTGACGACAATTTTTACAGATATCTTAAAAAATAAATATATAATTTTTTTATTCACTTCAAAAATGTTGACCATGTTCTCATTTTATTATTTGTCGATGATAAAGGTGTTTTTTTTTTAAACTTTCTATTCATTTCTTTAAAAATGTATGGTCGAATGATGATTAAAATAATGTAATATTATGACCGAATAATCAATGTTTTGACGCATAGTTGCAAAGAAAAAAAAATGTTTGTATAAAAATATTTGTAATAAGTAAATGCGAATTCTGCACGCACCTCAAATTTTTCAAACATTATAGACTATACTGCGTTATCATTCGGTATTAACCTCAGTAGGGTATAGATGAACATTGGAACAAGGTGTTAATAAATTGCGAACTAAAACAATTTACGTTGTTAATTACGAGTAAATGCTGTAATAAATTGGCTACTCTCAGCACATTCATAGAAGGCAATGAATTTATAATGTTGTTAACTAACCTAACTTTGTTATTGACGACCCGAATGGCGCAATGGTTAATACGCCGATCGCTGTTCCGAGGGTCCTGGGTTCGATTCCCAGCGAGGCGGCAATTTGAATGATGAGTTTAAATTTCCGTTCTCGGTCTGGGTGTGTGTCCTTGTCTTGTGTGTTGTCCAAGGCACCCACGACACAGGGAATCCTAGTGTGGGGCTTTGAGTGTGAAGCGTTATTATTATTATTATTATTATTATTTTACGGTAAATATTATGGTACGAACAGAATAATAATAATCTTGATATTTATTAACTAAATTCTGTTTGAGGAATTTTACAACATTTTAAATACTTGTTGTAATAATTTGGCAGGTTCTTGAATAATGTTTTCAAATATTAAATTTATTATTTACTGCCGATACCTGATAATAAAATAAAACTTAAAATTCATTCTGATATTTTTGAGTTAAAATAAATGCAATAAAATTATTTTGAACAAAAGTAACTACTGTTATTTTTTCAACTCAATAGTTTCCACATTTTATTCTGCACGTATTATTTTATTAAAATACGTCAGAACCAAAGCGCATATGGCCCCGTTTCCAACTCATTCAAAAGCCATCAAAAATAATATCGTTCATATTATAACTTCAACTTTAAGTCTGCGTTTGACAAAAGTTATTGCTAGCTTTAAGGACCGGGTTTCACAAAGTAGAGAAATACTTTTTGAAACGACTTCTATGCTACTGGATTTTCAAATGTACTTTGAAAATTATGAAATGGTTGAAATTTAAAATATTTGTAGGGCATCGTCGGGTTACACGTTGAACACTGTTGACTGGCTTTATCCACTGCGTATTCCAGGAATATTTATTTATCCGAATAGCCACTGTATCAAATAAGAGTATATAAAATCCTGAGCATTATAATCCTAGGGAACGTTACCTTTTATTCATAAATCATTCCAATATTTCTTTGATTATTTTAAATTAAGTCGATTGAAACGCTCATAGCCTCATAGCTCATAGTATAGGCGGCTTTCGTCGATCCTAAATGATAGACAAAGTAAAAAAAACATTGGACTCCGTCAATAGATGGACTGGAGAATGGATGGATGGATATGAGTATGCTCTAGGTCTTTTCAGTGATGACAGACCCGTGCTCATATTTTTTCATCGCATTAGTAAAGTTGTAATGTTACATGTAATTTTGAATAAATAAATAAATAATTTTAAACATAAGAACTTGCAATATAACGCCTTTTTTATAGTTTATAAAGTTACAAACAATTTATGCAGAAAATTATATGCAGAAAATTTAGTTAACAGATGACAACCCTCCAAATGTTCATTTTCATAGTGAAAACTTTATAATTGGAGTATATTATTTCGTTCTGCAGTTTAGTCGTTACACTATATTTTAGTGACATTGACAAAACACTTCAGTCTAACTATATAATTCGATACACAAAAACCTACTAAATTGGTCAACAATATGATCTGTGGAAAGAAATTCGTTATTGTCATGCATAAAATAAATTTTAATTCGAAAAAAGAACGTACAATAAACCATAATTTAAAAGAGGACTGCGTGGAACCATATGAGCTCGTTCACACTCATTTGGACCCTAATCCTGCTTAAATTGGCCTCAACATGGCAGTCTCTAAATGCGTGTCATATATTACGGTCAATGAAAATAATTATTATGATGGCATGGTATTTTTATGATGTCTAATATATTGGACCTCAAAATGTATTTAAGATAAGTGGTTATTAGATCATTAAATGAGTAAAAATAACTAACTTTCTACAAAAAATAACCGACTTCATTATTGACAAGCAGAGATAACTCAAAAACTCAACTAACTCGCGCGAATTTCGCAATAAAAGTAGCCTATATGTAGCTCCACAGTTTCATATAGTTTACGGTAAAAATCTCCTAAAATCGAATCTGCCGTTCCTGAGATTAGCCTAGAGAAACTTGTTTATTTGTATTTTGAAAGCATAAATGCATTTGTTTCAATAGTTACAGGGTATAAATATTCGAAATATTGTTTATAATGCAAAACAAACAAGTCCAAACCGATGATAGTTAATTTAGTTATCTTTACGATTTTCCCGTGAAAAAGGTTTAATAATGACGTGACATACTTAGATTCTGCTATTAATATATGAGCGTCAAGATCCGTACTTAAAACTCAGCTACAACAGCATAAGTTAATAAGATTTTAATTTAATATTTTTTATGATAACATACATAATAAATATGTACATAGTCTTTTGAAGTAGAGTAGGTTTGAAAAATATATTTTATTAAAGATTGTCGAAATTTTGAATTTTAATGAGCATATCGTAAAAAATCAAGGAAATTCACCTTTATACGTTCGGTTACTTAACACCTCTAAAAACTGAAAATCTAATTCCCAAGTGGTTCTACGTTAAATCTTGGAAACTAAAGCTTCGCGCAAATTCAAGTGCTCGATAAGAAAAGTCTCTACGGGCCGTTTCTCGTCTCTGAATGCCCAACTCGCAAATTGTGTACCTCCTAAACTTTTACGCTTATTTATTTTGGCGTCTTAAGCGTATTTTGGGGTTTATTTCTTACAATCTTAATTCAAAAGTTTTACGTATTCGTCTATTCATCTAATAGGAATAGGTACTAACGCAAAGATCTGAATAGCTGAATAGATATCGTTACCAGAGTGAGAGAACCTATATCACAATATTCTGCTTCAAAATCTTCAGATGAAATATGTCAAAATATTCTACATCACAACATCGAACATCGTTGAAGATTAAAATAATAAGCGGATTTAATTTAAATACAATTATAATATATTTGTGACGTAACTGATTCAAACCTCAATAATAATTACATAAATTAGGTATGTATTGCATCAAATGACAATAAGAATGCTATTTTAACTCAAGAATAAAAAAGGAAACGAAAACCAAAATCAAATACGTCACAATATAAACTAAGACAAAGGGAGTAGGAAAGATGAATACAAGGTAGAAACTGTTTTACGCGTGTAAGGAAGTACCAAAGTGACATGGCAGTGACGCGGGAACGCTATAACATAACCGCTATTACATATAAGACAGCACATAGTCATAAGCGGAACGGTTTTTGATATTATTTATTGTAAAAGCTGGGTGATAAAACTGTGGTTACCTACTGGCACGTAGTCACCGTAATTGGCATTGATGTAATTTTTTTGCGTTAAAAAAGTTATTAATAATAATGTTAGTCACACGTGATTTATTAAATACACCAATGACTTGTTCTGTAATTGAATAACTAACCGGCTTGTAATAATAAAAATTTTGACAGCCTCTATGCTCAAGACATAATGAGCCATTTAATTTGTGTATAGTGAAAATTACCTTGTCAGAGTCATGTCATGCCAGAGCTAGATTTGCAAGCTAGATCACCTTTTCATTAAACCATGTTTGAATAGAATACTGAATCACTTTTTAGACTGTCGTAGTCGATGAAAAGAGACACGACTTTCTGCTAATGAATTAAAGTTTTGAATTATTCCAACACGAATTAAAAACGTCACACGTGTTTTAGTAGCTATAAACGCAAACGTCGAAACGAAAGCTGGAGAAGTAATTTTGGAAAAATGCACACCAAATTATTATTATTTTTAAACATAAATTATTTTCGCAAATTTTTGTTGCGTTTGAGTTCATTTGTTTAAAATTATGAGTGACAAGACAATTAGATGGTAAGTAGTGATGTAGTTAGACGACTCAAGTGCGACGATTGACCAATCCGAAAATGACCACTCCTATTATTAATGAAAACAAATTCAATAAATTACAGCCAATAGTTAAAAAGGAGTTGTGATTTTCACAATTGAAATTTGGAATGAGATAAATTAAATCATTATTATCCGCTTCGAAATGGCAATATGCCTGCTGGCGATCTCTCATTACGTTTTCCCAAAGTTGCCGTGCGTGCCGAGATTCATTATAATAAAGAGGAAGAGACAAATTATTGACGAATACAACAACACGCACGCCCGTGATACATGCTTGGAGAAAAATAATTTGTATGAATACAAAGTACTTTAAAAGATGTTTAGGCACAACCCTAAATATATTTAAAAAAATGTTATGGTATTTTTTTTACTGAAATAGATTTGTTTTTTAATTTTATGCTTCTACCTACATGTAATATTAATAGTACACAATAGTAAGTGGTGTCCATTTTCCATGTAGTTATTATGGTCCCTAATTGAAATCTAGTCTAATTTATTGGTTAAGTATTTCATTTGCAACGTGTTTCAAAGCTTACGTGATGCCGAGATATCACGACATTGCACATGTATAATATATTATAGAGAATGGCGATTAATGTAGATTTAAGATTGACGGCGGGATCTAAAATTGCCCTTAGTAAACTTTGCTTACAAGCTGAATTGAACTGTGAGTAATGGTAATTAGTTTGGATTTGCCGGGAAGTGGCAATTCTTTACACTCGGCGACGCAAGTTTATGTAAATTTCACTCCACTGTTCGCAATATGTTCTAGAAATATAAATTGCCGTCATAACAAATTGTACTACTCGAACGTCAATTTCTTTCATTTTGTTTCCTTTTGCTTCATCAGATATCGTGATAAATATTTTATTTCTTCAATAAACTATAAATGTTTTACTGCGTCAAGTAAAAATGTGATCGTAGGGAAATTTGTGTAATAAAACACAAAACATTCAAAACATGTAGGTTACTTACTATAAATATTCCGTCGTGAGTTCATGTTGTAATACTTTGTTGCAAGAACTTTTTTCAATAAGAATAAAATTAATAAAATCAGAGAATGAGTATCCGAGCGACTTTATGAACGACTAAACGTTAAAATGTTTGTACGGATGGACAAGATCTCGAAAGATGAACACCTATTATATATCACTTTAACTCAATATAACAGGAAAATAAAACACTTACGAGTATTTACAAAATATTTTATTCAACGACAATATGAAGCCCTATTCCCTGGTTTTTGTTAATTATACTGTCTGTTCTCAAAGTTAGCTTGCTCGTTGGCCAGTAAGATTTAATGGGAGATCAAAAACATTTGGAACTCTCCTCATCATATCTTTATTTTTCTCTCTCCTCACTGCACCTCACAACGCCACACGACATCTCTACGTCATCGCACCACTTCCTGAAGATCCTGTCCCTTGTTGTTTTAGAAGAGGTACCAATTCTTCCAACAAATTTTTGCATATTTGCTTGTTGATCTTTCTTTAGAAATTGACAATAAGACATTAAATGGTGATCCTTAATTTTGCTTCTCTTACCATACTGTGTTGAAGTCAATTTTAGAAAATTAATTTAACTGGATACACGTAAAAAAGCAAAACTTAAGCAGGTACGTTGCATAAATAAAATCGTTCTTTCTTTTGGAGCACGTAAACCTAAAATAAATAACATTTTATCTATCACAAAGAGTGAAATAAATCTCAAATACAGGTGATGAATGTTCCCGGAGTGCGAGGAGACTTCAAACATACGAAGCCCGTTACAAGTCGCGTTGATCCCAAGACGAGGTCTAATCCCACGATGGGATTGAAAGAGCTTTTAAATCTAAGGGAATTTATCTGTCTCTTTACGGTATAAGTCAAAAACCCCAAGTTTATTATGAGAACCAGTAACTGTAGGAACAAAGGAAACAGAATTGCAATTCAGTTGAAATTGTTCCTTCCAAAATTTTTGATTTTCTCTATTAAGTTTTTCTATAAAGGGCAACTTTTTAAGACCGTTTTGTTCTTTTGTAGTTGTTGAAAGGATATACTCAATTTCTACTGATTATGGTTCATTTAGCATCGTAGGTCCAATAGATATTTCGATTATGAAGTAACCCAGACCAGATGTTGCAACACTATTTGAAATGAGCAGAATACGAATAGGTATGAATTCACCAACGTAGGTACAGCAGAGTAACATTATGGAATGGTTGCAATGAATTAACTTTTCAACGTCGTCAATTATAGACGTCCACGACACTAGAAATATAACCGAAGCGTTTATAGTAAAGAAAAAGCGGAGCACCAACTTTTTTATTTGCTCTTAACTTAACAAATAACTATCAAGTTATAAGTGTACGCTGAACCTCGTAAATGTTGTCTTGAAATAAAAGAAGGATTGTCTTTTTATTTTTATTGTTTTTTGTAGGTTACAGTGGCTTAATAGGGTTTTTGAGAAAATTTCACGCGTCTTTTTAGGGTTCCGTACCCAAAGGGTAAAACGAGACCCTATTACTGAAACTTCATTGTCCGTCCGTCCGTCCGTCCGTCCGTCCGTCCGTCCGTCCGTCCGTCCGTCCGTCCGTCTGTCACCAGGCTGTATCTCATGAACCGTAATAGTTACACAGTTGAAATTTTCACAGATGATGTATTTCTGTTGCCGCTACAACAAAAAACACTAAAACACACACTTCAGCGATAAATTACTTACCTTTCGGTCCAAGAGATGGCATTGCTTGTGGCTACAAAAAACTAAAGTAAATATATTATTTAAGTGAGGCTTTCATACAACAGACCAGATTTTTTGGCGTTTTTATACATAATGGTACGGAACCCTTCGTGCGCGAGTCCAACTCGCACTTGGCCGATTTTTACGTCTATTTAAGAGACAGCCACGCAACAGACAAATAGACAAACAGCGAGGGCATATTAATAGGGTGTTGTTTTTTGCCCTTTGGATACAGAACCCGAAAATTAAAAGTACGTTGAAAATTATTAAACCTGAGTGCTTGCGTTTTTTGAATTGAAAAAATTTATAAATACGATTTAATACACTCTGACCTACCAATTAACAATCTAAAAGTATTGACATGTTTGCGTATGTCATTTCCGTAATCGTATTAACTTGTACTATCGCACGTTTTGCCTAACGAATGCCGTGTACAATAACAAAGCTAAAAAACAAAGTAGGTTAATACGAAAAAAAAGATCGGATGGATGTCGAGAAATATTTACTGGGTAAAATCTAAATTGCACTATTAAAATATAGAATAAATAATTTAAAAATCTTAGTAAATAAACTGTTCGGGAAAATTGCACAAACTTAACACGTCACATAAACTCCGTTATATCTACACTTAAAACTTAATGTGATATGTTTATTAATGCATATGAAATAATAATATGTTTATGAATTGTATCGAAATCTTACCTATGTATTCTTTAAAACTTCCTTCTCCCTGCGGTCATCTGATCTGTATCCATTTCAATTTGATATATCTTAAAACATTTAAGTCAAGGTATTCATTATATTAAGATTCTTTAGCTAAAGCTGAAAGCTAAATTAAGCTAAAGATTTCATCCCGTATGTCACAAACTTCATCATATTTTTTTCTCGATGTGCCTATAATAGTATAACTTCCAAAACATCATAAGAATCATACTGCTTCATATGTACTGTGACGCCGTCCTCCTAAACACACAGATTGTGTTGTTTGTACAGCCTGTTGCATCGCTTCACGATCTGATTTTGTTTGTACAAAACGTTAAGCTTTTGTTTGATCGAAAAATACAGTCAATCAAATTAATTTATTACATTCGACCGTTCAGCGAAACGCGAGATGAATTGTATCGGTTATATGGCTTGCAGCTCAATTGAGATTATTTTGTGTTCAGAATTGAATGGCAATTTAATAAAAATCATGTTTGTTATAACATTTTCATGAACTGTTGAACATGAATTTAATCATAATGAACATTTTGATAGGTGGTAAGAGCATAGAATTTATCCGCTGAAGTACCACCGCCCGCCGTACTTGGAACATTTCTACCACCATAATGATTTGAAAGAAGTACATAATATAAAATTTAAATTGGCGGATTTTCACGCTAAAATAAAAATAGAAATACTGGCTATCGCTTCGTTGATATCTCACCAAGTAGTAAGTGGACATTTGTCCTTAGATGGTAAAACGCATTAATAAACTAAATACTATACTATTTTCCGGACTATATTTTCATTTTGTTACTATTTCTCCGAATTTTCTGAGGTTGGGAACTGAAAACTACATGAACATAGACTCTAAAATGATCCGACTAACATGAAATTTTCAGCAGAAGCTCGCATAGAAATATTCACTTTAAAGCTACGTAGTGTTTTTTCTGGGTTTATTCACGAATTATGTCCAAAATATTTCTGGGACCTTTTAATTGTATCAACACTAGTTTTAACAATTTTAAAGCAACTCAACAAACTACATAATTATAAATATATACATGCTAGGCAAATTAACACTTCGAGTTTTACTGGTTATGTTGGTACTCAAAAGAGGTCGCTTGAATGTTTTGGCGCGGAGACGTGAAGTTAGGGCCCGACATGATATCTTTTTTAACACTCACATGCATATTTAAAAGAGAAATTCTAGAGCATAAACGTAATAATGTAATGAAATAATGTAGAACAGAAAAGATTATCACTAAAATGTTGTAAGATGTATAAAATGTGTTTTATTCTTATTCATTTATTGTACTCCCCATCATTTTTATTTCTTTGGATCTGTCCTCGTGCGTGCGTGCGTGGAAAAACTTACATCTAGAGATAAGAAAGCATTGTACTGTGTATAATAAAATACAAACTGATGTGAATAATTTCTTATACGTGAAATAAAGAATATTATATCAATCTATAAATTGGGATTCGTACTCCAACATACTACGAATACATTAATATTCATAGCACCGCCTTTTGCAAAATTTTATCGGCTTTTCATTCCACTCTATTAAGTTAAAACTTAATGGAATGGGCGATACGAACGAAATTGAATGGAAATGCTCAATTTTACAGATACCGAAAAATTACTCTCAGAACAGCCAAACGCGAACCATCGATACCGATGGTAAGAGTCATAAAATATGGTATTTTTAATGAAATTAAATTTAATTCCTTAGCAAAATACTATAAAACTTAAGTATGTCATCGCTTCCACAAAGTACGGTAAGTTGGTTTCGGAAAAAGAAGTGACGTGAAACCCCCAGGAGTTCTTTTCTACTCACAGTTACATGAGAGCCACGAATCAAAATTTCCAAGCACGTATCTTTTAATAAATATTTTTTTATTAGATGGTTCCAATTTCAACCCGTTATGAGTACCGTTTTAATAATAATATTAATGTTATTCGAGTGATTGTTTAAAGCCAGTCAATCGAATGAATCAATAACCAAATAGGACCACATTCTCGCTGTGATTGAATTCCACAATTCGACGCATCGTTGAATAATTCACAGGACTACAACAATAGTCTATCTACATACGCTACTAAATTTATTGTGTCAGATAGATCCTAAGCTCAATTTCAATTTAAGACGGTAGTACACAGACTGAAGTTTCTGTTAAACTTTTGCGCTTCTGATTGAATAACTATCTGTAGGTACAAACTTACAAATGAGAAACCCCAATACAGTTCACGTGCAATGATAGTCTAGTTTCAAATTCAGTCTGATTTTCGTGTCGAACTACTTTGAAAGTGGTTTGATGATGTACAAGTTCATACAAGTAGTTCTAACTTTTATAACCTTACAAATGATGTATATAAAATGCTCTAAATGAAGGACTCGACCCAGCTCAAAGATTTAATAAGGTTGTGACATATCTCGTCCATTAATACAGCATTACTTAAGTCCGATTTTGGTTACTTTACCATAATCCGTTGACTTGAGGTCTACTAAAATAAATGTAAGCACCGTATAATGTTTCTATTATTTCTTCTTCGCTAGCTGTTTTGAATTTAAGAAGTGGAAAAAAAGTTTTGGTAAAGGATAAATATTATAAATAATAATATCCTACTTCCTACTAATATTATAAATGCGAAAGTTTGTAAGGATGTACATATGTGAGTGAGTGAGTGAGTGAGTGTGTTTGTGTGTTTGTTGCTCTTTCACGCAAAAACTACTGAACGGATTTTCATGAAATTTTGCAGTAATATAGCTTAGACATCGGAATAACATAATTTGTTAATAGAGATTTTTGAAGGGACTGGTTTCCCGAAGCGAAGCGATGGTGGATTTACTAGTATTTTATAATTTGAATTATAAAACGAAGACCAGAATTAACGCCTTTGAGTGTTCAATTGGTTAATTGTTCAGCTAAGTATAAGAGCCAAGGAAGTTAGCACCTGGAGTATTAAGTTCTTTTTTTTTCTTTTTTTTCTTCTTAGGACTGGCTTCCAATGCAAAGGGTAATACTTATAAACTAGAAATAGTCGAGCAAAACAAAGTGATACATTTTATTTCCTTTCCAATCACTGCCAGCAAAGAGTGATTTCATTTTGACTCTGTTCAATCTATTTTGCTAGCTCAATCTTTGTTACTAGATTTTTTCTTAGTGGAAGTGTATTGATTTTCTTTTTTTTTTAATTAAAGTAGCAAACAAGCTTACAGCACCACCCTTCCGCTGCCGCCCATGACAACTGTGACCAACCTAGAACAATTTAGGGACTGGTATGGTAGCCCAGTCAACAGATTGTTTGAATGTTATACGTATGATTAAAAAGCCGTAACTAAATTTTTCTTACAAGCTAAATTGAACTTATTGAACTGTAAGCACAGGTAATATATATATGATTTTAGCGGGCGATTCGGGTATTGTCCCGATTTAAGACTTATTTGGGTCCTTCACAGCTGTGTGTATAACAGCGGAAGAGTCGTAGAGCATGCACGTTTGTTCTTTTATTTCTATAGAAAATAACTTTCTGACGACCCTGTAGCCTAGTTGGTAGCCTGCCTGCCTGCGACGCGAGGGGTCCCGGGTTCGATTCCCGGCCGGGGCAGATATTTATGTGGCAGATAAATATTTGTACTCGGGTCATGGGTGTAATTGTAATGTGTTATATGTGTAGTCCATGCCACCCGCGATACAGGTACCTAGTAACCTACTGCGGCGGTATGAGTGAGTTAGCGTTTATTATTATTATTACTTAAAAAAAAACGTTTTTCTTAGTGTAAAGTTAATAAAACTCCGCACGAAGCTGGCTCCTGTCGCGTGAAAGCCCGTTACAACTTCGCAACGAACCTAATAAAGTTATTAAGTGACGACGTAAATATGCTAATAAACTTATGTTCCCTCATCTCAATACCGCATTCAACGTGACTTAGTTTGCCTGAACTATGCTATAAACGGTCCATCATATAATTTCCATAATTTTATGAGGGTTAAAAGCCTTTCAACCGCAGCTTGATTGGGCCACTTAAGTCTCATAGAACGGAATAGGTTGGTATATATTAACTCTTATATATGTGACAGTCGAATATCAATTTGAAATATTTAAATGGTAATAGCAAAGTGGTTTCGATCACCAGTGATTTTAACTCTTGTATATTGGAATAAATCTTTGACACATTGGGTGGGATGAATCATAAGAAAATGCATAAAACATAACATTAATTATTATTAAAATTAGCCAATGTCATCAAAGCTTAAAGGGCTACGAAAATGAATTCCATTATTTCACTGTCATCCCACAGTGAAGATGCGTCGCCGTTGATGGCTTTTAGTCAGTTGCCATTAAAGTGACCAGCGATATGGGACAGGTTTTACTCGTTGTGTAGCTCGAAATACACGAGTACTTTGTAACATGCATTTGCAGCGAAACATAACCGCTGTAGCTGGTAAATTCCAGTATAATCAAAGTGTCACTACCAGGAGCGGCGGATGTTCCGTTGGAAAGACGATGTAATTGTTATATTCCGCAAAATTCCGTGAAATTGGTAACTAGTCACTAGTGTTTATCTTAGAAATTAATATCCTATTAAGGGTTTTAGCATTATTAAGGATAATATAAAGACATCAGAAAGGTAAAACCATAATATAAAACTAAACATTTATATACTGTCCGACAGAGATGTTGCTCTAGCATAAGTGCAAACTCAGTTAAAGCTACACGCAGTTCTGATTTTCAGTCCAGAACTATATAAAAAGAAAGTGGTCAAATATTAGTTTGCAAATGTACGTTGTTTACCTTAAAGAGCATATGCACAACTATGCCATGATAACAGTGACTGCAGTCCAGAAGGATTTTTAATATTTGGTGTCGACAACCGTTAAATGAAAATTAAATTTTCTGTCACTATAATATTAAGAAGCGGTTTCAGTATCCCAAATAAGGAAACGAAGGATAGCGTGTGAGTGATATTCAAAACCTACAGGATCATTTATTATTATTGGTTGCATCATACTTTTCTCACACTCTGCCTGTTATTCATTACGTAGTCTCTGAAACTAGCAAACTGACATAAAACAGAGGTTCCTTTTATTTGACAAGAGCAGAATAAAAGGCCAGAGGCGCGGTAACGAGACAATGCAGTGACGTCACGACACGAGCAAATGAATAGATTCATATTGCACGACGTGACAAATGTGTTAGCATATTATTTCTTTTTTATATTTTTATACTCATACATACTTTAGTCCTTGTTATTTGTAGTTTGCTGGGAATATAAAAGCTAATGTAATAAAACGGGACGTGTTGTTTTATTTTTATAGGGGTCACGAACAAGGTACGTTGTGATTAAAACTAAATATTATAACCAGCATAGGGTATGCTGGATGGATAGTATATTTTACCCCAGCAGGTACTCCTCATAAAGTGATAGCAGCTCATTCGTGGGATAATTATGGGAACTTGTGATTTGAGGTGTGGAACTCTGAGAGTTGCACGTTTGATACCTAACACTAAGCAAAACTTCTAATTAACACTAGAGTACACGCGCGGCCTACTATGGTAGACCAGGGTAACATTTTTTGCGATAACTTTTTAGTTTAGCGCGCTAGATATTAGTGATTCCAGGTAAGCCTTGTCTGGTATATTTGTAACAACCTTAGTACCCCGCGAGCATCCACCACACGCACACGCGAAGTCAGGTTGGCGCCAAAAGCGTCGGCCTACTAAAGTAGTCCACGCGTGTATTGGTGTACCAAATTTAGGTAAGTTTCTTTTGTGTATTATCGGTTTATTACAGTATTATAATGTTCTAAATTTATAAAATAATAGGTTTACATAATATATTAATGTAAATCGAATAAATATTATTTATATATTGCATAAATTTTTTGTCTCATTATAGATTTTTTTACAGATCTATTCATCCGATTACGTCATGTCTGAGTCACAAATAGAAAGGTGGAGCTTGAGACTGAAGATGAAGAAGTAATAGCGAGTGAAGATGATGAAATTCAGCCAGAACCAGATTTGCAAGCTTTAGTACGTGAGACAGAACTCCAGGAAAATGAAGAGGAAATATTGAGTGAATCTGACAAAACATCAAGTTCGGATGACGTTCCACTCTCAGAACTAGCAACCGTAAGGCGCGGTTCAGTCTATAAATCGACGAATGGCACTGTTTGGCATAAGAATGTTCCGCCAGCAACGCGAACTCGACCTCAAAATATTAGGATAAGACCACCAGGCCCAAAAGGAGACGAAGCTAGGAATGCAAAGGATCCGATTTCTTGTTTCGAACTATTTTTCACGCAAGATATATTGGACATTTTGGTAAGGTGCACAAATACGTATATAGATAAAATAAAAGCCGATTATCAAAGAGACAGAGACGCGAAGCCCACTGATGTGGTAGAAATAAGAGCATTTTTAGGCATATTATACGTCATGGGAGTGTCTCGAAATGGACGGCGTAACATAAAAGATTTTTGGGATAACTCTCATGGTACTGGTTTGGAAATTATATATGCCGCAATGTCAATAAATAGATTCCATTTTTTGATACGTGCTCTAAGATTTGACGACATTACCGATAGAGAGCAGCGTAGAGAACTCGACAAAATGGCACCAATTCGAGAAGTTGTAGATTTGGTCACCAAAAATTGTCGATGTGCACTCTGCTCGAGAACCCGAAATCGATCAACAAAAAAGTGGTGCCAAACTTGCAATAAATGGATTTGTCCTGATCACCAAGCAGTAATATGTCCTGAATGCTATAAAAACCCATAAAATAGTAATTAAATTTAATATTAAGTTAAAAAAATTACTTTGATCTCAGAAGTGCCATTTTTTGTTATTTTTTCTTAGATATTTACTAAATAGTTGATTGTTCACTATTCTTTATCATTTGTCTAAAAACGAAAGTTGTAAAAGCAACTTAAATAAATATATTTACTATTACATTAAGTTGTTTTAATCAGGTAATAAAAATATAAAAGTTATTTACATTTTAAAATGGCCCACTATGGTAGGCCATGCGTGTACTCGTGTCAAAAAAAAGGCGCGTGTACTGTAGTGTTAAGTAAATCAACAAATTTTAATAAGCACCTACTCACATTTCAATTTCAATTTTTAAAATAAAATTTAAATTGTAACAAGAACTTCAATTTAAAAAGATTTTTTAGACCTACAGGTGCAAAGAGATGAGAATGTCTCAATCTTAAATGTATATTATGTATGTAGTTATATCATGTACCTCAACATAAAATTATACAATTTATTTAAACTCTTCCCAAGTTTTAAATAACCTCTCAAAACTTAGTTGTGTTGTACCATCTTAAAACTTAAGTAGGTATCCTGTTTGGGACTTTAGCTTTATTCACAACAAAGCTGTATAAAATTTTATTGGACAGAATAATGATGAAAGTAAAAAGCTTTAATTTTATACTTTTTTGTCCAAATAGCTACATAATTTTGTACTTACATGATCTAGATTTAGGTCTTACAACACCTGATAGCAATTCTTTCGGGCTCTATACTAAGTTTAGTACTAGTAGTAGCAAAAGCTTTCCTGAATAAAATATTTACTTTCAATTCCTCACGTTTTACTTTAATTTCTAAATTATTATAATTAACTTTAATTTGTGTATCATTCAGAAGAAATTTTCAGCGTTATAACATATTTTACTCAATAGATACATCTAGGTCGTCTATACGTTATATTTAACAGGAATTGCATGACCTGATTCCCCCATACGAACCCAGCGCACGATTACTGTGCATCTTTTCGTTGTAAACATCCCTCGAGAACGGAAAACGCTCTAGCCTTCATTTGTCAACGTACCATGGGAGAAGACCCTGTCTAAATCACAAAAAAGTAAGTACTTTCACCAAAATATTTATGAGGTTTATAATTTAACGAAAAAACAGACACAGATAGAAAGACTTTCTATTGTCATATTCAATGATTAATTTGAACGGAGTTTTTTAGGGCACGGTACGGATGGAAGCTAGAAAATGAAAAGTGTAAAAATTTTCTTCATGAAAATGGGAATGTATGCTATTGGCTGTGCTCACTCAAAGGCTTCTTGGCCAATCAGTTTTATTAAGGTGCAGCCAATAAAGTACCAGCTGTCACATCAGGTAACTCAGGAATCAGGTGAGGTTAGTAGTTAAGATTTCAAGTTTCAGCATTAAACTACAACAATATAACATCGTTCCAGCCAATTTTTTACGACACTGACGCATTTATTTAATGTTTTCCAGGGCCTGTTTTAACCTTCAATACGTCACTGGAAGCTATGTTCTTCGCCTTGAAAACGTGTCGCTAGTATCTTTCCCACAAACAAAAATTTACAGCCCTTTGTGCTACTTGGTCCACCCTCATACGTAAAGTACCGTGATATGTGGTTGCCTGGACTCGGGATAAACTCGCCATTTGGCTGATATTTTAAACAAATATATTTCCTTTATACTACTATAGTAGTTTCCTCAAATATCGTTCGATTTGTTCAACGGATAATATTTGAAAATAAACTCGTTTTTCGAAACGATTTTCATTTATGTACATATGTCGTTCATTCAGTCGCTGAACTAATTTGTTCACATCCATTAATTTAATTATATTAAGCATTTATCCAAAATTGATGATGTTAAACAGGTATAAACATGAAATGTATTACGAATACATAAACTTGAAATTAAACGAGGAACAATATTTCGAATGTGTGTAGTTGCCATGTTTTAGTAGCCATAACACAATGTCCCGTAAACAGTATTTTATAACGCCATTACAAGCAGCAAGTCAAGTCTTTACTAAAATAAAATTTTAACAACATTTCCGAACGTTAAATTTAGAAAATAACTTCAAACCGTTAATTATAAATAAACATCACAAAACGCCGCTCGGAATTATCACCGTGACAATTAATTTAAATTCCCCACTTAAAATAACAGCTGATTGTGACTTGGCCCAAAACATCACGACTCGACTGAGCTAATACTAAAAGACGTCAAATGAATAATTTATTTATGCAAGCGGGAGGCATAAACACTCCTAATTCCGTGGCTACCTGACACCGAAAAAACATTCCTACAAAGTTACCCCGCGGCGGAATTGGCGAATTCTATGACGCTGTTTGCGTTTGATTGCGAATATTTCTCTTTGATCGCAGTTCACTTGACGCAGTAAAATATTTATAGTTGATGAAGAACGTAAAATATTTATCACTTTTACTGAAAAGAAAATGATGCTCCTATTTCCTCTAGTACGGAGGGTTACGAATAAAGATGTTTTTTTTTGTTGAGTTAGCAAATAAACAGTCCTCATCTCTTGCTGGGCTGGATCATTCAGTTTTATCTCACGGTACCTACATAAAGATAGCTACTATGTTTGACTTGTCTGTCTGAATATAAATTAATATTATTTGTCTGAGGCACTGGAGCTCCTGAATGAATGAATCGATTTAAATGCCGTTTTTTAATTGAAAGCCATTTTACATAAGAGTTAAGCTGTTTAGAAATAGGTCTAGCAATTTGAAAAGTATTAGCTCTTTTTCAAAATGATGTTAGATATTTTTTTAAACCGTTTTCTTAAAAAAGCTGTTACCTAAGTCTCTTTAAGATTTCTTGCACCCAAGCCAGGAATTGATTTCACAATCAAATAAAGTCAATATTTGAACTAAAGATTAGAAATAAATTCTCGGTCTTTTCCCCGACACTTTGATTAAGATTTTCATTCTTTGAAAGAACGTGTAGAGCTTTGTATTTAAATATTATCAATTAGATGGTTTTGTTTTATCCACGTAAAAACAGAATCCCCGAAAATCTCTCGCATGTCAGTTAGTTGGTATGTGTCTATAGTTCTCAAGTATTGTGAATTTTTGTAAGCAAAAACTAATTCACGTACATATACATAACTTCTACTTATTTGTCTGAAAATACTACATATTGAGGTTGTCATTATTTAACGTGTCAACTTCTGGGTAACGCAAAACAATAAACAAAAGTACACACCCAAATGGGAATCCACCTACCTTAATTCTGAAGCGTGGCGACTGTAGATATATTATGATGCATGCATGGCATGGTTTTGCGTATTTTGCGTGTAGGTATACCAATTGTTTGTCACTACACCGTAGTCACTCATATATAGAAACACGACAAAATGGTCTTGTATTCCTGGACTTCCAAATTTCTCGAAATCAAGGGAACAAAAGGAACAAATAGCAGCCAAAGGGGTCGCTTTACGAACGCACAAACCGGGACGACTCATGAGACTGCTGCGCGCATCATCGGCATAGGCGCAATCAATAATAAGAAAAAGGAGGGTAGAATTCAAATTAATGTGCAACATTTGTTCCATAGAAAATTTAATGCCGGAAATAATGCTAATTGATATCATCAAACAGCCAAGTTAGACTCTCTATCTCAAATTTTGCATTGTACCTATATGAACGGATATTTATAAATTAATCTCCTAAGTAGGTAAGTACAATAGGAAATGAAATACTCAGTTTAACATTTAACCCTAAGAAATATTATTTAGCTTTTTAATTTTATGCAAAAGAAAATTTTATTTCCTCGGTTTAACACATAACCCATGCTGTATAGCTAAATCTTATTTACGTACACGAAAACGCGGCCAACAGTTCTTGTAATTACAATCTTCGATAAATCCTTCTGATGTAAAAACACAGTTAATTAAATATAGTCATAAACTTGTAAGAAAAATACCTCTTGAAAGGGCGAAAGTTGCCAGCACTCAGCAACAGAACATCAATCATGCTTCATACACCCTCACGCAGGGCACTTTATCAAGTGTAACGAAAACTTATAAGGTCCTTCGTCAACTCTTCCTTGCTAATATGTATAATATGCATAACAACACATTTCTTCCCAACTTCGCTTGTGGAATAAATTAGAAAGTTTATGATGATGTTCGATAGAAAATGGCCTTCAAACTGATGATAAGTGTGCGATAACGAAAAAGCAACTTTTAATTATTACGACTTGATTGAGATGTATGAAGTCTTCTCATCTGGACTCCTTGAATAGTGAAAGAAGAATTACGAAATTATTGTTGTCGTTGCATTTGTCACAGTTGCAAAGGTAAAGAGTGATATGATTTACAATAGACCTGCAGTATTTTTTAGGGCTTATATTATTTTTTTATTTGGTGTTTGGATGAGAAATATCTAGGTAAAGTAAAAATAATTTTTGTTGATTAAATTTTTAACGAAATTATTTTAAAACGCGTCTCCTGGATTAATTATTAATTTTCAAACGTTTACACTAAGTCCTGCCTACTTTTAACTCACACCAATATCAAATTCAGGTACCTACCTTAGATCTATAGCACACCCTTGAACTGTACCAGCAGCTACTTCTAAAAATTAATGTTAAGTCTACATCCAATACACCTTGACTACCAAAATCATAAAAATCCTCACACACGTACAATTAAGTCAATATTGTTTTAGTTTTAAGGAAATGACGGGGAAAACGGCCACACGCAGCGGAAACCACAGCGTCTATCGACTGCCTGATAACACGAACGGTGTTCACTCTACTTGTATAATAAATTATCTCTGCATTTTACGCTTCAATCAGCTTCGGAATTTCTCTTTAAGAATCAAGAAATGAAGCTCCTTGAAACATGATTTCGGACTTCAGGTACAATGAAACTGAAAAGTGTGATAACTCTTGAAATAAAAGAAACGTTAATTTTGTGTTGTTTCCTAAATGTTGTTTGGTTCCACCTGATGTTTAGTGGCAACATAATCCTTAGATGGTAAGGTGCGCTAACTCTGAAGCGTATTCATTGTTATAATCCCTTATGATATGTGTTATTCTAATCCGTCTCAAACTACTTAATAGTTCTTGTATTCTGCTATCTATCCACACTTAATCGTTATAAAATCGCATAGCAAAAGTCGCAAGTGTAAAGTTATATGTAGGTACCTACGTAGTAAGTGTAAGTGGTTCTTAGTCAATCCTCTCTTGTTCTTAGTTCTTCTTTGTTATCCACAGCTCAGAGGTAATTTACAATTAGATTCTGCAAAGTTAATAAGGATTCCCTTCAAGAATATTAAGTTAAGCAAAGGAAATGAAAACCAAGACAATCATATTTTGAGTTCAAAGTAAGATTCTACTGTATTGTTTCCAAAGGGACTGAATGCCCGCATTCTATCTATATAACTAAACACAAAAACAATGTCGAAAAGGAAACTATTCGTAAAATACATTTGGTTTGTCTGTGGTTCCTCGATATAAACAAAAAGGAAGCGCATTACTCGATAAAAATGAGATGGCGCGATGTTGTTCTGGAGATTTTAATATTTTATGCGTACAAAACATACCATTGGTCTGAAGTAAATCTTGTTGCTATGTTTTGGGGTTTTGTAGACACTAAAATGAATAGATTTTTTGTAACTTTAAGTATACAAAGTTAAAGGTGAAACAGTCACGAGACATTGAAATAATTTTCCTGTAAAAAAGCTACATGATTTTGAGTAAATTAACTTTAAATTTTGAATTAAGTATCATATCTGAGAATGTCTGACTCACAGCAGAGTTCGAAAAAGTGTCGCACTGTTCATCGTTGTTCACTCCTTTATAGACACGACTAACATTAATCCTGAATTTCAATCCTGATCTTGAATCATGCAATCGAAGTTTTCGTCACCGTTCGCATAATATTGCACTATTTATGAATGTGAAAAGTCATAATCAAATAGCAACGCCTTTCCCCTAATATAATACTTAACCTGTCCGTAATCCCTTTGCTAAACATCATTATTATACTTATATGTTTCATCGCATTGTTTTATTGTACTTTTTAATACATCTTCGAGCCAGACATTGTACAAACAAAATGCGTCTACAGAGTCCTCATAGCGTAAACAAGGGGCGCGCCTCGATTCACAAAAATGAAGTGCGGTTTAGACGTTTAATTATACCGCGGGAGATGTATATAGATCGCATCTGGTGAAATCCTGTTAGTACAATAAAAAAGTTATAACATTTTGACGACTTGATTTGAGATGATTTGAACATAATCCTCAGTGATGACTATGAAATTTGATTTGCTAAGCATTCATTTCAAGCTCGTTATGTTGATATAGACGAATTTCGTCGGCTTTTGTGGATGTTAAGTAATCGACTGGTAAAAGAAATTGCTTGGGATTCACAAAAATATCTACCAAGCTAAGCTTCCCTGTTCATGGTGCCCTCTACTGAACAATAAACGAGGATATTGGTGTCTTTAGTATAGTACCTATAGTTTAGAGATGTCTTTAGTATGACCGTTTTCTATAAGCGACAAAGACTTTTTAACCTCTGGTGGCTCATTAACTTGTTTTTTTTGCTAGATAATTTAATAAGCCTTTATTGTAAGCGTTAGCCTTAAGCGTAAAAATTGAATGCAATTACGACTGATAAGCAATCAATTGGTTAGCAGGAAGTGCCTATCTTGTATACGTTGCTCAAGGATTTAGTCATATTGATTGAACAGTAACGAAGTCTAACCAATCTTGATAGCTTTCAATATTAAGATGACTTAAATCTTTACTTTATTATAACATAATACAAAGCAATTTTGCAGCATCTTTATTATTATATAAACCTAAAAATACCTTGTTCCTATACATTATTTCGCAGTGAAGTTCCAACGAAATTTAGAAAGCATAACTACATCCTCAACTGCAGACAATTCAAACCGTAATTTTACCTCACATCTCGCTACACGCCACTAACTATACATAATTGTAACATAAATACTGGGGGAAACTCCCGTCTGTTATTTAAAAAAGGAATGAAGTGCTTTTGGGCGTCATAATCTCTTTTTTGTACGCAGTGAAATTTTTCGTTGCATTTGACGTAACAATGGCGTGACGCAGTTGCGTTTCAAATGATAATAATAACATTGAAGCAGTTGGCAAGCGTTGGTGTTGGAGCTTTTTTTGTTAAATGACTAAGCCTATGTGAAAAGCTGTCGGCTTCATCCACAATAAAGTAGACAAAGGAGTAGGGAGAAAAATACCTAAGAGTCTAGGAATCTTCAACTACCTTTTCTTGGAAGGTGCTTGCGGGGGTATATTTGGGTCTTCAGATGTAATTGTAACTCATAATCATAAAACGATTTTACCCATATTTTCAACCAGCATCCATCCATCCATAAAGTTTTTTCAACCTGAGAAGGTATATACGTCTCGCATGCATTAAAATGTAGACTCTTCTACCTCGGATAGCAGCCGCGAGTGAAGGGATTTCTTTTTTTGCTGTCCTTTCTTTTTCGTCAAAATCAATTTAGCTGACGTTATGACACAGCTACTTAATTGTTGTAGTTATAGTCTTTCACATAAATTCGCCTGTAGGTGACATGGACCTTCTAACACTGGGATTCAAGTCAAATTTTTCTACTAATTCACTTTTTTGTACACCCTTTTGCTACAAACTTTCACAGGACTACGTTGCCGTAAGCCATAAAGTAGGATTTTAATCAAGCAATAACTGATAACCGGAAAAAAATAGTGAAAAGAACCTGAGCTTTAATCTGAGCCATAATCTTCTGCGATGTAAGTTTCAGTTTAAATTCCTTCTCACTTCATATAACATCGCTGGGTTTTATACCTTGACCCACCGCGTCATCACTAACAACGAGCGGGGGCTATAAAATATTACAGCAGCACAAACGCTCGCTCATACGCGAGGCAGTTCTGCGATAATTGTTATGGGACGTATGATATTCGTACTTTTTGTCATTCCACCTTCAGCTTGAATGTGATGTCTTTTTGGAACACTTTAATGACTGGTTTCGGCGAATATTACGAAAATTTCTCTCACGGTATACTAAAATTTGTTTGCTAAGGATACAAAACTATCTGGCTGTTTCAGCCGCGATGTAAACATACGATAATATTCATCTATTTTCACAGAACTCGTGACTTTATCTATCAACATTCAGAACAACTCCGTCTATTTTTAGTCAACCAGTGCGTCTCGTGAAGTCAAGGTCGGGAAAACCATTTTTGACTGGGTTGTGGTCCGCCTGTGGACTGCTTGCAAGCGAAGTGGTTCGATGAGGTGATGAAATTGACAAAGAAGTGACATGGATATGGAAAACTAAATAAGAAATTCCAAAACCACTAGGCGCTGATTGGTTGCTGGGTGGATTATTAAGTCACGACCTAATTCTTTCGTTTTCTTTTGGGCAGCAATACTTTTTACTGTCACTAACGTCCTTGGTCCTCAGTTAAAGATAACAACTTACCTTACACTTACCTCGTTCACCATATCCATTCATGTTGATGTAACAAAGGCCAATGTCTGTAATTTATTATTTTTTAGGAAAGTTTAGAACAAAATCTTGAAAAATCTTGAAATTAATTAAAATAATCTTTTATACCCATCGGTCTAACAGCATCGGTATTCAATACACAAAGGCTTCATTTAATTAGCGCCTTGTGAATTGAGTGTCTCTTTGTTGTCCTATCCGTGTTATAAACCTTGCTTCTCTGTTTCATTAGCTAGTCCTCTTTTATTATGTAAAGTGACCAATGTTTGTAGTAACATCAGCTATAGTTTTTAGGCCAATATCAACACTATTTTTATAGCATTAACGGTGAAATTTTAAATGGATTTCGGTTGTTGTAAATTACTTAGACATTGGATTGGCTATCAACATGAGAAGAATGTTTTGTTACAAAAATCATAGTTCGTGAACTCAGTCGTTTGACTACTGAAAGTAACGAATGATTCAATTACTTTCGTTTTCTTGTTCTTTTTAAAATAGTAATTAAAAATCAAAACTGATTTGAAAATCAAGAATTAATCCACATATAATTCATAATCCTACTTATAAATAGTTGTTTATTCTTTTTATAACTTTACATTCTCACAGCCCCAGACTAGGATTGAGTATGCCATGGGTGTTATTTGTAGCACACAAAAATAAAACCAAACTGAGGAAAAAATTCAAATACAGTCTAAAAATTTCCATCTCACTGGGAATCACACAAAGGACTTTCTTTAAAGCCTTAGTTAAAAACTCAACCGTGTTTATTTTTTTAAACTTAAAATATCTTGTGTCTGTCGTGGAATAACTAAAAGGTCAGCTCTTTTGTCGTTGTTTAGTACAAGTTCATGTTTTGTTGGTAATTGTACTTCCCTGTAACCTTTAACGTTCTTGTTTGTAATAAAACGTTGCGTTGGCAGATAGCGCCTAATTGCGATGTTGTCGCTTCAAATGTGTTTACTTTTTTCTTCATAAATGCGTCATTTGCATGGCTTGTGCCAACTGATAAGACTGACAAAGCTTCAACGGTAGTTATTAGATGTGCAGTTTATTTTTCGTAATTTCTTTGCCTGATTTTTTTTAATAACGCTGCCCATATTTTCTTTGCGCATATTTATTAGTGCTGTTTTAAGCATTTCTTTTTTTGTTGTTACTTGGCTTGGCTCGGCTACAACCCGTTAATAGCCCACTATTGAGCACGTGTCTCTCCTCATTATTGAGGAAGCCTAGGCTGCTAGAAAGTGGATTGGTGGAGAACAACCGGGATCGTTGGCTTTACATGCCCTCCGAAGCACGGAAGCGCTCATGAAATTGTGTTACTAGTGATCACCCATCCAATTACCGACAACGCCCGCATTTGCTTAACTTTGTCGATAAGCTTGACTCTGTTCTTGATTGATTTTGTTGTTCCTCGTAGCTCATAACTTTATTTTTCAGGTTATACTTATATTTTAAATACATGATTGTATACTCATACTCACTAGGGTTTTCTATGTCGCTGGTAACATGGACAATACAAATAAGATATCACAAATACGAATATAAACATTTATCTTCTACATAAATGATTACCTCGAACGAAATTTGAATGGGACCACTAGCAAGTTCACATTTAACAGGCGTTTTCATGTGGTATAAATCTAAATAGCTCGCACGTAGGTATAATGTATCAGTATTATACCTATCTCTCTCTGTCTTTACTTTAGCTCTTTTTCCTATTTTTCCATATTAATTTCTTCCTTATATTGCGACAATAATACCGCCATGGGTAGTAACAAGGGTCTGAAGTAAAGAATGTGAAATAAATTTACGCTTACAGATACTGAAGGGCTAATACAATATAAGGATACTACACTCTTACATAATTATGGCAAGTGTCCGCCCGCCGGCGCGCAGCGAGTAGCTAAGGGCTATTTTCTCGTCCAAGACAGGGAGTTAAATATGACATTCCGTGTAAACAAAAGAGATGCATTTGCGAGCGAATACTCGCCGGCGCCGGTGTTGTGAACAGTATACTCACTCACATACATATGCGTCTCTTTGGTTTACACGGAACGTTATTATCTTTTGTACGTATCTTGAGCGAGTGAATAGCTGGGATTCACTCGCTGACTCGCCAGCGGTGGGACACCTGCCTTATTCTTGTTTTCCCATGATTGATTTATTTTGATAAACGGCATAGAGTTTATATTGCGTTTGAAGACCTGTTGGCGCAAACGTACCATATTGATTTGGTTCAAAAAGTCCTGGAATGAAAAACTGTTCTGGGTCTGGTTGTGCGTTCTTGTCTTTATGAATTCCGTACAGGGAACTTTAGTATGAAGCTTTGAGTGTGTGGCATATATTTTTTTTATTTTTAATCCCTAAGTTAATTATTTATTAAAATAACATCTGATGATTAGTGGCAATGAACTTATAAAGCTTATCCAATTCTTTCTGAAGGCCGTCATAGCTTAATAAGCTGAAATTAAAATATGTGAAAATATTATTATATTGACAAAACTAATGTCTGTCTATATGTATGTAAATCCTAAATCTCTTAAGAAAACGTTAAATAAAACTGTTGTAGTAAAAACTAAATTTTTCTACGCTACGCATACGAACTGAGTCTCCTAATAAGCCAAGTTGTAAAACTTTTATCTCTTACTTAGGATAAGTAAAACGCTACACGTAAAAGTAGGTCTATAAAGTTTTATGTAGTAAGTGAGTAAGTCATTCGTTTCAAGGTTGTTCCTGAATATATTCCGTTCCTTTAGGTATTTTTTGTATTTTAGACCGGTGCGGACTAGAATACTTAACTCACTTTCAGGGCCAAGGTGGCATAAAGTAGTTAATCTATATCGTATTAGAGCTTCGCTTAAGTGTTATACATACAATCAATATAAATATTATCATAAGTAGTAATCCCGCCCTCGCTTCTCTTCGAGAATTTATCCTTTAGTTTCTACCCATATTTGAAATCGGTTTTCCCTGATTTTAAAAAACCGGCCAAGTGCAAGTCGGACTCGCGCACGAAGGGTTCCGTACCGTTATGTATAAAAATGCCAAAAAAATCTGGTCTGTTGTATGGGCGCCCACTTTAATAATTATTTTATTCTGTTTTTAGTATTTGTTGTTGTAGCGGCAACAGAAATACATCATCTGTGAAAATTTAAACTGTGTAACTATTACGGTTCATGAGATACAGCCTGGTGACAGACGAACGGACGGACGGACGGACAGCGAAGTCTCAGTAATAGGGTCCCGTTTTACACTTTGGGTACGGAACCCTAAAAATTATAAATTCCCTTTTAGTAATGTTCAACAAACTACCTACTGTAAACTAAAATATTCCCTTCAATAAGCGTAATACCTAAACCTAAAGACTATTACGTTTCGAAGTAAGCCACAAGCAATTCGCACTAATCAAATTCTTTATACAAGGATTTAATCAACATCGGCTGTAAATAAGATTCCGCAAAGCATATTCAAATAGCAGCCCCAATTCTAAAACGATTACTGAAATCAATCAAAGGGGAACCAGTGAGAAGAAACCAACACTTGGCCGCAATTACACGCAATCGCGTTTATTTTGAAAATCACCAGTTAGTATTGCGAGGCCAGTTTTAGCCACCTGCTCTACAACGGTTTGAAAACTGAATGCTAACTTATTATAAAAAAACTACTTCACAAATGAGAAGTAAACCAGGTGGTAGAGCCTAGAGTTCGCCCGGGGTAGTACCACCGCCCGCCAAGGTACTCAGTACCATTTCTACCGTCATAATAATTGTTTTTAAGAGCAATTGTGTTCCGGATAGGAAGGTGTGGAGCCGGTTTCACTTTTTTAGAGGCGACCATCTCAGACCTCAGGGGTAGCAACGCATCTGTGACCGAATTGGAACAAGACTCATACTAACAATAACTAACTGGACTACTATTACTAACATTAACTAACAGGACTAACTATCACTAACAGTCCCTGTCCTCACACTTATTAACAAACTAACCAACTAATATTCTAACACCATCTACTAACTGGACTAGGTTTTATAGACACTTTATTCTCAAACAACAAAACAAAACTTAGACTAACCATCCTAGTCCCTTTGAGTCTAGTTCTAGGTCGGTCACAGTTGTTATGGGCGGCAGGGGAAGGGTGGTACTGCATGCTCGTTTGCTATCTTAATTCCATAAAAAAAAACTACTACATAGATGGCTAAATATAAATAAGACCACATGACATGCTTTTCGTGCTAGTGTTCCAGCTCCCGAAATAAGGATTATGAAAATAATTTCATCCAGTAATAATGTATGAGGTACTACACTTCAAAAAATAACGTCAAATTGAAAACCACTTTCTTTATTGTACATAACTATTATAATAATATTTAATTGTGCCTTTAAATTACAATTAAATGATAACAAAATTATCGTAAAGCAATTAAATTTTTGATTTACTCAGGAATCGTTATTTATTTATGTAATTCGTGTATTACGTAAACTTCCTCGCTATTCCATGACTATGAAACAATTCCCTTATTTAATCAATAGCAAATAACTATTTCGTTTCCAATTTAATTCCTATACAGATTGCGCGGGCGCCATTTTGAAATTAATTACAATTTCGTCCAATTACAAGGTGGGTAAACAAGAAGGGCGTATAATCGGGGAAATAGGCGCTAGAGGATTATAATTTGGATTATTGACGGTATTCCGTCAGATTAATCTAGGATTTCCTTTGACGTTTAATTAATGTAAAGTCGCGTAAAGTTATGTTGCTGGAACGTAATGAGGAAATTGTATATTCGAAGGCCGTTGTTCGGAGTAGTTTACTTGTTCCTAAATTCAAATAAACCGCGTTCTTAGCTAACGGTGTTCGGAAGAAGTTGTCTTTTGTACCAATGAAGCTGCCTGCATGCATGAAAAAGCATGACTCTTTGTCACGTTCCGCAAGTGAGAGCGCGGAACAAGGGATAGAGAATCACGATCGGCCTAAGCATAATATTATGCGGCTTGTGACGCATCTATATCACATACTGACAATAATTAATTTCGTAATAATATATGCATTTTGCATCAGTTTTCTTATGACGATTTTTCAAAATTCATCCCCTAAGTGGTTGAAATAGAGGGGTGAGTTTAGAGTTTAGAGTTTAAATGAATTTCGCGCGGGCGAAGCCGCTGGCGAAAGCTATCATTATAATTTATGGACGATCCATAAACCGACCTTGCAGACAGACAATTTTTTTCATTATCTGTAATTTCGCCTTATATTTATGAGAAAATAGACGCCACGAAATCTGGCTAGCCAATACGATTAATTCGCGTAGATGAAGTGAAAAGCAATAGGTTTGCCTTGGTTCTAAATATATTTGCCTATCATTTAACTCCATCTAGTATAATATACTGTTAAAGGTAGGTAATTAAAGCATGAGAGGATTCTAACTTGTATTGTTCTCGGTATTGTTAATCGGGAATTAATCCTGTTTAATTAGTACAAGCCGAAACTCTATTATTCCGTAATGAATGAATTTCATAACCTGTTGTAATGCTTAATGTTGTACGTTTCGAATCTAATTCAAGTGCTTCTGATGGTGTCGTTGTTTTATTATTCATTTCTTCGCTCATTTCACTGGGTAATAAGTCATCTTGATGAAATATTTAGTGATTGTTTTTAATTTATTTCAAAACAGGATTTCAGGATCTTAGAAGGATATTTAGTTTACAGTGTTTACACATAGACATGTGTTATACCTTTTTAGAATCGCCATTAAATGCACTATTACTTGTAATACAAGGTCACTTTTCGGTAGAATTTTTTTTTCACAGTGGGGTGCGATGTAAAAGAAAAGTTATAATGAAGGAAAATGAAGATTACTAAAACATAATAATTATTTATTCCAACTCACGACATACACATCGATACAACGTTGTATCTTATGTACAGACTACTCAGTTGCATCATATTAAATGAATTAAAAAGTTACAGGATGTGAATTTATCGAATTTTAGTAACATTAACATTTAAAAAAGTTAATTTTCTCCAAAAATACAAAATACGTTATAACTTTTCGAGGGTTGATAATAAAGACCTACTGTAGAACAGTTTTTTGCAGCAGTTGACCTCAGCTAACCGGTGGTTACGTTTGATCCACGACTTTTTGACCGCCCTATATGTACTTACATATAACCCTAGTCGCCGACAATATGGAATTGCAATTACCGGCTAAACCAAATTTATTATCTGTGCTAACATTAATAACATTAATTCAGCTTGTAAGAAAAAACTTACGACATTTCAAGTTCTCGCCGTTAACCTACAAAGTAGGTACCTCAATCACAGGGGCGGACCGCTGGCATTTGCTTGAGATGCAATTAAAACGAATTCCATATTGCAACGAATGGAGTGTAAGCGCAGAGGGTAAGTACTTAATAACAAACCCTGTTTGCAAGGAATCCTGGATACAATTCCCGATCGGGGCAGGTTGTTTATCGCAACTGTCCCACTTAGCACAAGTCTCCTCTAAATGTGAGGGATACAAGCCATACTCCAACACGCCACATACTGTTGACAATCATTACATTATTCACCTTGAGAATATTACAGAGAACTCTTATGTGTTCATCCTATCCTACTAATATTATAAATGCGAAAGTTTGTAAGGATGTATGTGAGTGAGTGTGTGTGTGGGTTTGTTGCTCTTTCACGCAAAAACTACTGAACGGATTTTAATGAAACTTTGCAGTAATATAGCTTAGACATCGGAATAACATAATTTGTTAAAATTTATAGAGATCTTTGAAGGGACTGGTTTCCCGAAGCGAAGCGAGGGCGGATTTACTAGTTTTACATAACGAAGTTTTCAGTCACCGAAGCAAGTTATAATTAATTCCTAATTATGTTATAGTAACTAACATTAACTCTGCTTAAAAATACGTGTCATAAACCCAAAAATAATTAAAACCCACTCTGCAACTAATTAAAAGTCCTCCCAGTAATGAGATCCACAAATTGAGTTTATCCTCGCTGGCAGCGATATTTGAATTATATAATTCAGTTGTACATTTGATTCTCAGAAGATATCGATGAGTTAAGAAATAGTGGATGTGTTTTATTATTAAAAAAATTTAATTCCTTTTCTCAATTTCTCATTTTTCTGCAACAACAAAATGTTGTCGTGATAATTGTTCGTCGATGTTGAAATGTCGCCTAAAGTTGTTTAGTGTTGTTTTTCATTGTTCACCATTCCTTTGTTAGTCGAATTAAAAATATGAAAGAATTAACTTATTTATTTAATAAATAATGATTAAATGTACTTATATATTAAAGAAATATAATGTATTTAATATAATACTCTTAAAATCCTTAGCTTTGAAAATCTGTACATCTTAAATATTTCTTACCTCTTAAAATCTTTTATTAACGATTTAGTAGATATCACGCAAAACATTTCTAGTAGAAACGAAAAAGATTTTCTTTTCTATTTAAGAAGGGACTGGATTACTGATTAGATTTTATTTGATTGTGTCTGAATTATCTGTGATCATATGTATACTCGTATGATAGAGGAAGAAAGAGGGATAATAATAATATACATATGTAGGCAGCGTATGATTTTCTAAATATTAATTTTAAGACTTAACTTAAAACTACTCAACCTTAAAGAAATATCTAAGTAATATTAAATAATAATAAATAAATAAACGCTTCACACTCATAGCCCCACACTAGGATTCCCTGTGTCGTGGGTGCCATGGACAACACACAAGACAAGGACACACACCCAGGCCAAGAACGGAAATTCAATCTCATCATCCAAATTTCCGCCTCGCTGGTAATCGAACCCAGGACCCTCGGAACAGCGATACGGCGTGTTAACCATTGCGCCATCCGGGTCGTCAAATAATTAATAATATTAGTTCTAAAGGTGTTCTTAAATTAGTCATATTCTTTTATTTTCGTGATACTAAAAAGGAAAAAATAAAAGATTTTACGCTTTTATTTTATTTTAATAAGGATAATGAAAAGATGAAAAGACTCGCATTATGATTTACTTTAATGTACTTTACAATATTTACTTTAATACACAATACGTACTAAAATTAAGACTTAAAGACGTATACTACGGCATGAGTTATAGATATTTTGGTTTAAAACCTGGATGACACCAAAACTGTTAAGTTTAAATAATGAAACGGTGAATAGGTATACGTAATATCTAATACCGAAATAAAATTGAGTTTCATCAAAAATGTTTTGTGAATATTGTAAAGTATGCAATATTTTTAATTTAATGAAACCTTCTGTGCCCTCAACGTATTACTTGCTTACTTACGTGCAGAGATGTTAATATGACCTATCCATTTAATTTCATCGGTTGCTTCTTACCAATTTAAATTGCGATAGTTGCGAGTCAGATACGTATTTTAGTACTTCTAACTCAAACAGACGTTGTTCGACTTGGCGTATCCGCTGTAGCGAAACGGAACGTCGGCGTCGATCTAAAGACATAACGTGATTTGTTAATAAACCTGCAAAGATCAATAATTATATTAAAGCCTACTGCCCACGGATGTGTCAAATGACGAATGCATGACGAATGCATGCAACCTACAAAATGAAGGAAGGCGGCGCAAGGTTGCCGCTCGGTGTACACAGATTTGATTATTTCTACGCTAGATGCAAGCAATCGGCAATTTACGATAGCGGGCGTATGACGTGCGGTTTACGTGGACAGTACTGTAGGCCTTAGTAATCTAAGCTAATACTGTAATTGCAAAAGTAATTCTATAAACCCAATTTAAATAAAAGTAGTTATGGAGATACCTTGTTATGCTCAAAAGGATGGTGGATAGTTATAATGTAGAATGAAAAAGAGTGAAGTTTGTATAGAGAATCAATAAAATTATTTCTTACTTATCGGTTTGGGATAAAATTTTGTTTACCCAACCGTGAAATGGACTAGACATAGAATATTGTATTCCTGATAAAATGTCATCGTTAAATAGTTTTAATACGAGTTTATCGTTTCACGTATCGCCTACAAAATCTAGTATAAATATAGTATGTAACTAGATTTCAAAACTAACCAACGAGTATACCCCTTCAATGCTGTCTATGACAACTGCGATCGATCCGGAACAATTCTCAAAACGGTACTAGGATGGTAAGTCCCGGATATCAGTAGGTTGTAACGCACCCTTAAACCCACTGTTGTAAGCGCGGCTTAACTAACGGAATTTTCAAAAAAACATTCATATTTCGCAAATGGGACGCGCGCCCCCGCTCCTGCTTCGCTAGCCAGGTAGCCAGTCCGCTGTAGGCTTCCGAGATTGTTTGTTACCGCGCTCTTCCACGTATTCAGTTCTGTTCAATAAGTTTTAACTGATTTCTGTTGCATCCTATTGTAAATAGTTGTGTTAAACGTGTGTTTAATAAACTTTTAATAGTGACTCTATCTTTTATTTAACTTCACGTTAAAAGGTGTTATTAAAATATTACTCATTACGTTTGTGGACTGGGACAGGGACTGTTAATGATAGTTGTGAGTTATACAGTTATTCCCTTAAATTCCCCGAATTAAGTTACAATATTCCCGCGTTAATCACAACCAGTGGATTTCGTCCTCTATTAATTTCGTCTGCGGCCGCTGTGGATTCTACTCCAGTTAATGTAACCCCAATTGCGTTCGGAGTGCCATTACTCTGATACTGTTATTTGCACAGGCGAATTTTCATTAGATCTGTCATTTGTCGTTATATTTTGACTAGTATTTACTTTAATTAATAGAAAGAAACAATTTTTAATAATAATAAATTTAACTATTTTTCTCAAATCTTTAACTATACTTAGATAAAATATATAAATGTACATAAAAATATAAACAAAGGCTATTGATAATGGATCAATAATCGTATCGTGCTTTGACTGAAAAGTGCCACCTACATGATTATATTATGATTATACCTGTGGCTATAAAATTGAAAAATAAAAATACAGTTGCGGGTACCGACATTTTACGAAATTTTTAAAGGTATAGGTTGAAAATGGGGGACATCCTTTTCATCCCGTCAAGTTGTAACTACTGAAATAAAAATATCCTATGTATTTTTTCAACATCATCTCTATATCTGCACTAGATTTCATTAAAATCGGTCCAATAGTTTAGGTGTGAAAGGCTAAGTGACAGGCAGAGTAACTTTCACATTAATTTATAATATTGGTAGGAAACGGATATTTTGTGTCTGGTTTATTCATACCACGATCGTGGTATGAAATAGTATGGTGTGCAAATTTCGATGTATTTTTCGTTACATTAAATTATTGGTAACCCAATTAGTAATACAGCGAATCCTCTATCGCATTCGAATTTTTATCAACGTGTCCATTAAAACCATCACGCAAAACGAATCCACCGTTCCGAATATTGACAGTTAAAACAATTGTCGGTCGTTGGGGAACCGCTAACTTTTTACTGAGCGAAAATTGTTTCGATTTTCCAATTTTGATTGGATTGTTCTAAACATCGCAATCAAATGTCGGAAACAATTACCACTGGGTGGGATTTGACCGGCTCGTACACGATTCAGTTTGCAACGCACGAACGTTTTGAAGTTCGTAAAATTTTGAGTTATCGTTTCGTAAATTTTACGTGATTTTTTTTATTATACACACACTTCGACCCATGCATTAAATATCAATTCATTAGAAAACAAGCGCTATTTTTCGTACATTAAAAGGTATTATTTAAATTATTAGAATTTTATTTTTATTATTTCAATTAATTAAGGTATGGGTAATATGCATACTTATCATGGTATCAATTTTTTCTATCCATTTTTCTGTATCCTCAACGGGTCAGTGATGCTTTTATTTTTGCTGATCTCCGTATGACAGTAATCTCTTCAATTTGACCAGAATATTAATTAATATCAAATTTACATAATTACTAAAACAAAACATTAAATTATTGCGAATACAGGCATTAATAAATATTTTTTATCAACAAACAAAAACCGTACAAAAATTCACATTTACGTTACACTGATCAACCATTGTAAACACAATACATACATATAGTAGTTACTAGAGCTAAATAAATTCTTAGCACTAAGGTACGTGTACCTAAATCCGTCCATAAAGCCAGTGGCCCATAAAATCGAAGTAGGTACCGAGCTCATTGTCCAGCTACCCGCAGTGCCACAACAGCACTAACTGCGGCGTCAATGTCTGCTAACTGGTGGCAGACTGCCAAATATGGCTGCTATAACTTCTTGCATTCACCTGATAGAGTTACTTTTCATCAATCGTGTAAAATTTTTTCAACACCTAAACTGTTTTTTACTAATAATTAAGTGATTCCCTGGCTGAACAAATATGTACTTGGGATTAGAGAATTTGTGACGTGTTAATAATGTCACCATGATATCGGTAACGCAGGGACTTCTTTTGGGAGAGTAAGTATATGAGACGGAATTTTTTCCCTTGTTCAACTGAGTTTGGTTCCTTTATATATCGTGAGGGACAAAAGAAATAACCCAAATGCTGATCAAGTATAAATTGGCAAACCAGACTTCTCGAATCTTCATAAGTGCATGTCCAATATCGCTCTCATTACTTGGAACTTGGAAACAGACGTGCCAGAATAGTATTAGCTCCGTTATTGAACATAAATGCAAGGCCAGTAACTCTTGATATGTGATTCGTAGACACTTCTGAATTGTGGAATATCGCTACGTAGGATTGGTTTGTTGTTAGTGGTATGAAAATTCATATCAGAGATTTGTCATAGTATAAAATGACTATTTAGACCGCAAATGAGTTGACGCATCGTTTCATAGCTACGGTCTCGGTCAGTTGTGGCATATACTTAAGAAATATCCAAAGCAGCCGGTGGCAGCTAGATACTCTTTGTTGACTAGTCACAAAAAATATGACAAAATAAAAAACATACCTTGAACCATTTGATTCTATATACCTAATTCTATTATGAGGAGAGTGAATAGGCTTTATCTAAGTTAGTGCGCTCATCACTATGGCTTCATCTCCACTTACCATCAGGTGGGATCGTTGTCAAGCACTATAGATAGATAGATAGATAGATAGATAGATAAACTCTTTATTGTTTGTACACCAACAATAAAGACTATCTTATAAGAAATAAAAAAAAATTCTAGTCTAAATTTACATCCTTTAACAAAGGCTGCTATTATATTCCTAATATGTCACTCATATAATGTATCAAGTTTAAGTGAAATAATGTGAGAGCACCTTGTTCAGAATTGAACACAACACTACAAATGCTATATGAGAGAGCCGAGAGCTAAGGGATCACTGATCATTGGGATCTCGTGGCGACGCATCGGAAGGTTTAGCTAGTCTAATACTAAGGGATCAAACATTTCACTTCCATATTTTAGAAGGAGTTTTGAGCCCTTAACTTAATCCCTATTTGAGCGGTTTAGGTCACAACATAACTGGTGTCAATAGTGTCATTCACGAAATGGCACGAAGCCAAATATGGCTATATTAGCTATTTCGAACATGTTTGCAGTGACGGGACTTAATTAACTCTCAGCGAAGATGGAATCAATTGGAATAATCGTTAATTAATCGTTATTAATATTTCTATCTAACATTGGGAGTAAGCATTAATTTCGGTTCATATATCACCGCGTTCAGGTCAAACTACCCTAATTATAGTGTACTTTGCGGCGAATGAGATACAGTGCCAGATCCCTAGCGCCTACTAACTCATAAGTTAGTATTCTAGCTATGATCAACCTAAAATCAGTTGTTATAATTTAATATTTGAAAACAAGTTATAGTGATTTTAAGTTCGTTTTCGTGCCTCTTTTTGGGTAGCAATGAATTGATGGTGCTTCATTTAGATAACCTATACTTACATTCGTATACCTCTACATTCACTGGCAATATTAAGAAGCTTCTGAAGTATGAATACATTTGAGACAAACTCGTATAAGAAAAGCGGCTTAGCAAATGTGAATCAACAAATCAAATCTACGTACCATTGTTCCTCGTTCTATTCAATTGCTTGATTGAACTATTATCGTCTCTTTCACTTCAGTAGGTGTGAGTAAGATAGAACAATTGCGGAAGATTATGAGCCGTTTGTTAAGATTACCCTGTCATGAGGAAAACGAATGATGAATTGTATTGATTGTACAGAACATATTGGTTCTGATGTGAAGGATAAAGCTCTCGGTATATAAAATAATTACCTAATATGTGTGTCATGGACACAGTTTTCGGGGTTTAGGGGCTCCATCTTTTATTGAATCCAAGTCAATCTTCTTATTATCCTGGGTTGACAACATTTTACTCGTTGATGACTAAGGGGTAAGTATCCACTGTTAGAGATTACAAAGTCTTTACCAACTAGTTCAATTGATACTTAGCTCTTGGCTGTGCTTCGTAAATTAGACAGATTTTTTCATCCCAATTCTTAAATACCCGTTGCTTTTTTACTCCAAATAGATACTTTGTATAGTTATGACGAAATTAAGTTAAAGGAAATTACCCAAACTGATATTGATTGATTTCTAAATTTATATGTATATGCATGCATTAAAACATAATACCGTGATTCAGGTATGATTTATTTCATCGCTGAGTGACGTTAAGGCCCCTCTCACACTACGCTATTTATTAGCTACACGACTGCAACGCAATCCAAAATTCGCTGTATCTGACACTATTCACTATTCACACTATTCACAGGAGACGCATCGTAGACGCATCGCTTCTTTACTTTGACAACATCCTAGTCGCTTACAAATAGCGTGGTGGGAGAAAGGTCTGACACTGGTCACTGACAGGACACGCGTCTTAAACGCGTCGCCTGCATAATTTGACAAGATACTAGATGTTGCTTGCAAATAGCATTGTGTGTGAATGGCCTTAGCCTACCGTATAATGTCGTCACATAGCTTTGTTTACTTTCAATAAAACTTTACCGTCCAACCATTCGTTATATACTTAGGTTTAAACCCGTAAATTAAACAAAACCTGTTTGTTCCTAACCATAATCTACGTTTAATGAAGGTTTATGGAATTATAGCAACACACGCTTACAGTTTTCCCTTCATAATTCGAAAAGTTTTAATTACGGAATGCCCGTAATAATTTCATTGAAAGTTGTTACATAGTCCGCTAAGATGGGTGATTACGAGTTATAGGGTAAATAGTTAAACAGTAAAGTTAGTTGCCTCAGATTATAAGGTTCTGTTCATAATGCGAAAAACTAAATCCTTTAGGTGCGTGTTTGTGTATCCGTCAGAAACGATGATAAGATTACAGCGCGAACTCTTTTTTGATAATGCGGTATTTTATAAAATTTTGATGAGGGAAACTTCTAGTGAAGAAACAACGAGAATCGGCATTTAACGTAAGTAACGAGCGACGACAGTAGAAAGATTCTAGTAAACGTAAATAAGAGAAAGGAAAAGGAAAGCGTTAGCAGGGTCTTAAGAACATACGTTATAAGCATTGTCACTAAGAATTATCGCGCAAGTTTCCTCATGATTTCATGGTGGAAGTGATAATTCATCTAAATATATAAAAGCAAAATGTTACTAACTTATTACGAAATATCTAAATCTGCTTGGTGTATGTTAGTTAATTATGGCTGGGTGGTATTTTATAGTTGGTAGACGTCTGCTAAGAACCGATTTTGTCATATTGAACTGGGTTTAAAATAGAAGTTGAGAGTTTGTTTGAAATTTCTTCAATTTTAATAACTATTACAGCCCCAGTACACGGCGTATTTAAAAACGCGCCGAGGACGTGCTGAAGACGCGCGTATACGCGCTTCAAATGCGATTCGAACGCAACCTTGTAACCTCGACACACGGAGCGATCAGGCCCTTACGACTTTCAAACGAGTTTCGAACGCGCTTCATACGCGCGTTTGTATTGAGTTCAACGCGCGTTCGCATCTACAAAAACGCAAAAATCAGCGTCTACGGAGCAGACAACGCGTTTGTGAACGCGCGTCGTTTGCGCGTTTAAAATACGCCGTGTGCTGGGGCTCTTATTATGAGCATTACATCCTAAGTGACTCGTGAGGTTTGGTTTTGTAGAAATAAATGCCTATTTAAGATGCGAATCTCCGGTAGCATAAAATAATCAAAACTTAAGATGCTCGGAATTAAAAAGTTACTCCAATTCTGGTTACGTTGTCTATTTAGAGAGGTAATTAAAAACCTGGATATTCAAATGTAGATTAGGAGGTTAAACATTTTAACAAAGTTGTCGAGCAGAACGCTTGGAGTTTCGCCAGCGATGCGACTAAAATTTTTACTCGTCTTCCGGTGAACGATTTCGCCAACCGCGCCGTTTAATTTTAAGTTCGGCGTCTTAAATATTAATGAACATTTTAAAGACATCGATATTCCCGAAGCGTAAGTTATGTCATTTTTACTGGCGTACAGTTCATAATATCTACTTACTACTGTTGAGACTTGAACTACGAAGTAACGTGGTTTAAAACCATTAATGACACACACACACACACACACACATTAATGACCTTCTTATTAATACCAGGTTGGTAGTATGACCAGTGAGACAATCAAGTCTCACTGGCCATACCAGTAGGACAACCCAGTATGACCACCGAGAATCACCCGGTCCATTGTGGGTCAGTCGAAAGGTTAGTGTCCAACTCGCACTTAGCTAGAGTGTTGCACTTATTACGTTAGCCCGAGGCCGCACAACGGTTTTTTCCCGCAGCGGTAATCGCGTAACCGCGCGAAACGCATAGGCTAGTGCGGCCGCTTGTATTACTTTTCCTGTGTCACAAAATTACGCGGTTAGAAACCGCGGCGGTTTAGCCGTAGTGCGGCCTCTGCCTTATATGGGATCATAAATGGACTCACATAAATTTTTTGAAGATAGTACCCATTCGTAAGACAATAACCTAATAGTGTGCAACGATATTGATTTCCTGTTATGTCTTAGCAGCTGCAGATAGAATGCACCGACTATCCGCTGATCCTAAAATTAAAAGGTAATTGAAAATTCCAAGAACCTTCACTTCAATTGTCTTTGACATTTAACCCACTTTCCGCTTTATTAGAAGTGTCGTCCACGTTGTAATAAAAAATTGTGAAAAATAAAATACAACACTCTTGAAAAGTTTAGTAATAATCGCATAATTTATGTAGGTAAAATGAAAATTATTTATAAAATAATGTAATTAGGTAAATTATCTTTAGTAAGGAATTGATGAATTTAATGCATTCAAATAAACAGCAGTTCTAAATATACATACCTACATTAATACATACATACATATTTACATTTAAGGAAGAAAACTATATCGGAATTTATAGTAATAATATATTTTTTATGCAATTTAAAAATAAGTAATCGGTTAGTTGGCTTTCCTTTGGCTTTCCTAGCTTTAAATAGCAATGTATAAAAAGAAGTTTTGATTTAATTTAAATACGCTTATGAAAAACCTTCTACAGTGGATGCAGCGCTTAAGTATCTTTCAAACTAAAGTCGTGTCGTTCTTATAATTACGGGTTGCGAAGCTGAATCAGAAACTTGAGTTACCGAGAGGAATTCCGTCTTTATTATGAACTGGGAACTTATTAGATCGAACTTTACGCAGAACAAACTTAGTGGATTTTATTAACGTCTAATTTTATTTCAACTATAACACGCTACTAGTATGGTGTCTACGTTCATACTTCATGCCTCAAAAATACTTAGTACCTGGTTGACCGAGCTTTGCTCGGTTGAAAATTATATTTAGTATGAATCGCATACTGATAAAATATGAATAATGTTCTTCGATCTTTCCGACATAATATGAGTTTAAAAAGAATTGCGTGTACTTATGTACGCACGTAAGAAGTTATACTTCTTTGGCATCATTAATAATAAATATTCAACGTTAATAATTTTGACAGCTGTCATCCGAAATGTAGGTCTCAACCAGACCTACAACTTTCCCAAAGACACCAGTGCTCCAGGAGCAGCCGTTGCCGGGATATCTCCGTTCGAAGTTTGACAGCTGTCATTGGAAATGTAGGTCTTGACGAGACCTACAACTTTCCCAAAGACACCAGTGCTCCAGGAGCAGCCGTTGCCGGGATATCTCGGTTCGAAGTTTGACAGCTGTCATTGGAAATGTAGGTCTTGACGAGACCTACAACTTTCCCAAAGACACCAGTGCTCCAGGAGCAGCCGTTGCCGGGATATCTCGGTTCGAAGTTTGACAGCTGTCATTGGAAATGTAGGTCTCAACCAGACCTACAACTTTCCCAAAGACACCAGTGCTCCAGGAGCAGCCGTTGCCGGGATATCTCGGTTCGAAGTTTGACAGCTGTCATTGGAAATGTAGGTCTCAACCAGACCTACAACTTTCCCAAAGACACCAGTGCTCCAGGAGCAGCCGTTGCCGGGATATCTCGGTTCGAAGTTTGACAGCTGTCATTGGAAATGTAGGTCTCAACCAGACCTACAACTTTCCCAAAGACACCAGTGCTCCAGAAGCAGCCGTTGCCGGGATATCTCGGTTCGAAGTTTGACAGCTGTCATTGGAAATGTAGATCTTGACGAGACCTACAACTTTCCCAAAGACACCAGTGCTCCAGGAGCAGCCGTTGCCGGGATATCTCGGTTCGAAGTTTGACAGCTGTCATTGGAAATGTAGGTCTTGACGAGACCTACAACTTTCCCAAATCGAAATGATACATTAAAAAATATCGATATTTCTTGGGTGATATATATCGATACATTTGAAAAATATCGATACGATAAATATCCATTTGCCCACATAGAGATTACAGCGCCATCTAGTTTCATACTACTGAAATTTCAACACGTTACAAACAGTATCTCATAGAAGTTATCCTAATGTTTCATAGATGGCGTCAGTATGATGTTTACAAACAGTACCTCAAAGAAGTTATCCTAATGTTTCATAGATGGCGTCAGTATGATGTTTTTAAAATCTCTTTATCTCGGGAACCGAGCTTTTCTCGAACCTGGGACCTTGATAAATCTATTCCTTGAGCCGAAAACCCCCTAATCTGTAACTTTCATGAAAATCTTTGCAGCCGTTTCCGAGATCGTGATTATAAATAAATAAATATACAAGAATTGCTCGTTTAAAGATATTAGATATGTACAACGTGTCCCAAAATTCAACGATAAGCGGGAACTGGAAGATGGACTTACTCATGACTACTTCAGGAAAATAAGAAAAAAAATCCAGCGCTTTTTGTTTTCATAAAAAAAAATTTTCGAAAATTTACACCCTTTGTGTTATTTTGAGCTACCACGACCACAATTTTTTAATATTTCAGATTTGTTTTTGTATCAGCAACTTAAGAAGTACTACTATTCAACACAATTCTTAAAAATTCCAGAAAGCCTGCAGTTTTTCTACAAAAATCAAACAAACACCAAAATCATTGTGTAAAAAAAGTAGTACCTGGTTGACCGAGCTTCGCTCGGTTGAAAATTATATTTAGTATGAATCGCAAGAAATACGAGGAATTCCGCCATCTATTCAGGAGTCAAATCATACAACTGTTCACTGAGCACAAAATTCATTTTACTTATGTTACGGCCAAAGGATCTCAACAGCGTGTTTCACAAAGTTGTACAGCGCCATCTAGTTTCATACTACTGAAATTTCAACACGTTACAAACAGTACCTCATAGAAGTTAACTGTGTGAGCGAATTAATTGCATTTTAAATAGGTACATACTTAATTAGATAAATTCATTGAACTTTCCTTCGTACTTTTCGCAGGCTTAGGCAGTCCCCGACTGAAATTTTTATTTGCGATAAAATGTATTGAATGTTTATGATAATTAAACAACATAAATAAATATACTTTTAGTTTAATGAGCAAGTTGTTAGGCGTACTTAAATTTTTATTGATTCTATTTACAACAATAGTAATTTCATCGATCTGACCATTATTTATTTAAAACTTTATTAAAATATATTATTAAATCGATAATAACAAAACTAACATTTATTTACAAATATTCTCGTAAATATCACAAACGCACGTTAAACTATCACTACGCGTCCTGCGAGGTCAAGCGAGATAATCGCACTGATTTTTAATTTTATTCAAACAGAAAATAGGTAGGTATAACGCAAAAATAGCGCTTCAACGTAAGAATGAATATTAATATTAGTATTAGCCGAACAAAAATATATTCGAGCGCCATCTAGTTTCATACTACTGAAACAAACAAACCGTATCTCATAGAAGTTATCCTAATGTTTCATAGATGGCGTCAGTTCAACACGTTACAAACAGTACCTCATAGAAGTTATCCTAATGTTTCATAGATGACGTCAGTATGATGTTTTTAAAATCTCTTTATCTCGGGAACCGAGCTTTTCTCGAACCTGGGACCTTGATAAATCGATTCCTTGAGCCGAAAACCCCCTAATCTGTAACTTTCATGAAAATCTTTGCAGCCGTTTCCGAGATCGTGAATATATACATATAAATAAATAAATAAATATACAAGAATTGCTCGTTTAAAGATATTAGATGAACACTACTGCGGCCAGTTTTTTAAAAGTTGTCGCATCTAAACAGGATTACAAAATGGTATTATACTCTAAGAAATGTAGCCACAAAAAAAATCGTGCGATTTTTAACCAAGACCAAAATTTCTTAATTGTTCTCTTTCAAAGTAATCACTTGGAATTTCAAAGGGACATGACATGCTACTTTGTTTACTGTGCACTGTGATTGTGTTTTGTGAATTGTACTTTTGGTGTTTTTGGACCCATTAATGGCTCAGTAGTGGGCCATTAATGGGTTGTAGCCATATACAGTAAGCTTTATCTTGTAACGTGTGGTATTGCAGTAGTATATACCTAAATTAGTATCAGTAATAGTCGAGTTAGTAATTGTTAGTAAAATTCTTGTTTTGATTCGGTTACCGATGCGTTGCTACACTTGAGGACTGAGATGGTCGCCTCTAAAAAGTGTAATCCTTTGCAAAGGTCGTCCAAAACTTGTGGCTCCCGTATTCATCCGAATGTGAGTGAGTGACCTTATTAATGTTGTTTTCCTTGCAACCCATGACACAGGGACTACTCGTGAGGATTAATGTTAGTAAGTTAGTAGTTAGGTATTTAAACAAGGAACCAAAACACAATCTACAGGAAAACCGGGTATCGGGACCGGTTATTTACAACCGGGTTATTTATACCCGGCCCGCATTTAACATGCAACGCGTGACCCGTTGATAAAACTTTGCCAAATTCCGGTCCGTAAACTAAAGACTTCTCACACATATGTAGCTGCGGTTACGCAGTTTAAAATAAAGTTTAAATTTTATGTTGTTTTCGATTTTTAAGTATTTCTATGTTAACCCTTTGATTATTGTTATTGCAAACAAAACTATTTATAAAATCGCATTAAAATAAATCTATTCAGGTACAGAAACAGATTTTTTTTACTCTTTCACATATAGGTACTTCCTTTTTTTTATTTGGGTATTTACGTATTCTGTAAATGACGTGACTAACTAGCGTGATAACTTACTATCTAGGAATTGAACCCGAAAACTTTCAGTAAATACCAAATAAGTTACGGGCATTGAATAATTATGCATCTCCAATGTAACTAAGGCTTGTACTCGTACAACGCAAACACGTAGTCCATACGTTACGAAACATCTGGCCGTACCTGTACCAAATTTCCCCAGTCAGTCGTACCAAAGCTCTCTAATATACATAAACATGGACCTTAGCTTTGGGGCGCAGATGTTTCTCGCGTATGGTATTGGACATGTCTCATAATACACGGTCCTATTGATTGACCGGAGTATGAAGAGTTTTAACGGAAACAAAACAGAGTTCAATACCGACAAGTAAAGTACGAACAGTAATAATTTATATTTACAATAAAGAGTATATACATTTTTTACCGACCCAACCTACGTTACTGAGTAAAAAGTCTTAAGATCGATTCTCGGTTAAAAGAATGCATAAGATCGAGACACGGGTAAAAGAAACTATGGGTTAAATAAATAATAAACAGGACAACCCTATACAGACCTTCTTTTAAATTATATAAAATTTCACAACCTGTAACGTAACATGTACCTACAGGAAGAATTCTCTTCAGACCTTCAAAACCAAAAACTTTTGTAAAATACAAAATAATATGCCTAGAGGTAAAAATGTAATACCTTATTTCTGTATAAAAATGTCCTGAGACAAAGTACCGCCTGAGTCTTGAATATTTTCCGTCAAGTTACAAAACGATGTAAACAACAGAATCTTCAACATCTTGAGATCAAAAAAGATAAAGACAAGGTAATTTTATAATACTATTATTACCCTCACCTCATCCGCCAGGAGGCCAGGACGTTAAAGGCAAAGAAATTAAACTTGTAATATATTATTATGAGAGGTTTTTAAACGGTGAAAACATTATGACACTTTTTCTTTAAAACTAAAAATATTGTTTGACACCGTGTAAACTTAAGCTTTTTGCATTTAGCCCGGTATCGATTCTGGATCGTAGTTTGAGGAAGTCACTGGGAAAAATTATAACCATTATCAAATACAAGAGAAAAAATACTTTTTTTCCACTAAAACGAAACGTGGAATAAAATCTATGAAAAAGCATCGATCAAACTATGATAATACAAATAATAAAAACAATAATAATAAGAGAGTGTACAAAAACGATACTATTTCATTTTCGTGCTCAAATAATCCTGGAATTCGCTCGGAGATTTTCGTCCAAAGAGCGTTAGAGAGAAATCTCGGTATTATCTACGGGAATCCGGGCCCACGCAAACAATTATTACACACGACAGACGGAATAATCAAATTTCTCACGGAATTCCCTTACAGCCGTCGGCATAATATGACATACACGCGTGTAATACACTAATCTGTAATATACTGAAGAATGAGACGCATTTAGTAATTGTTCTCAGTAATTACTGCGGTGTCTAACGTTTTCGACAAGTTCCATTTGTTTAGTATTTATTTTTGGTAACACAATAGTTTAGGTCGTATTTATTTTGTGCTACATTATATTTCCCTTATTATCCTATTCATTCAATAATTCCAGAAATTTGTACACATTGTAATATGGTGACAACATAATTATTATTATGAACGGTATGAACTTAGAATTTACAAAATCAAAGATTCTGTAAGAAAATAGTTAATATAAATAGTTGTAATAGTTAGTAGAAATCCAGCGATAAAAGCACCAGAATATAAGCTGAATAGCTCAGCGGTACGTGAGATACTTTCCATGTCGCTTAATGATAAGTTTAAGCTTGTTCAGCTCTCACAAACTTTAAGTTTGCCTTATTAACTGGAAGTTCACTTAACCTCATTCAAAATTTACAAAAACATGTAAAATTGCTTAATTATCGTCGTCTATCATCATCGATCGTTCGATCGACCGATCTTGGCCCACTTTAGAGCACCTGACTCTTATTGGCCCACTATAGAGCACCGGACTCTTCTTGACCCACTATAGAGCAAAGGACTCTTCTTGGCTCACTATAGAGCACCAGACTCTTCTTGACTCACTATAGAGCAAAGGATCCTTATTGGCCCTCTATGGAGCACCGGATTTTTCCTGGCCCACCATAAAGCACCGAACTCTTATTGCTCCGCTAGAGAACAACGATCTCTACACAAAAAGAAAAGGTTAAATCTATAGTCCACTACGCTGGCCAAGCACTATTGATATGAATAGTCAGTAGCAAATTTTATGTCCTCGATGGACAAAACAAACTACATTATCAATAGAAAATGATAACAATAGATACTTAAACTTTATTTTGATTAACCCTGTAGCAGTCGCGTGCATACAAAAACAACAATTAATGACTCCAAATTACCAAAAAATAACCAACTTTAACATCGACAAGTGCAAGTAATGATGTCCTTTCATAATATATTTTTATTTATAAGGATTTTTCACTTACAACTGAAGATAAACCAAAGTTCATCTGCAATTAAATCTTTATCAATCACATGCCACGCACCACTGATATTGGAACTATTATCAGAATTATAATTATCCGTTAATATTGCACAGCGCTATTACCTTAATTAGCTAACCAATCTCATATTGCCAAACCCGCAATTTGCAGTAATAAAGCGTCGCAGGTGTGCGACAAGCGGGAATCTGTTGCGACAACGAACAGTCGCGGTCGTGGTCACTAATCGCGCAATTAATTGCCACCTGCAATGCTGCTATTTGCGCGACTTCCTTTAGATAGACGTTATTTATTGTAGCATTCGCGTGGTTAGATGCTATTAGTTGAGAGAATGTGTGAAGACTTCAGTGAGCAACATTAGGTACTAGCAGTGTTGCCAACCCCAGCAGAGAGCAAAACTACAGATCTGCTCGAAAAAAACTGTAGAAAACTGTAAATGTCAGATTAAAAAACAATAAATCTACATCTTTATCTTTTGATTGTTTTGTTGCATTAATAATTTAAGTATTGAACAGAATAACTTGTAAGGAGGTAATAAAAAACAATAAAAACATGTAATTATTCAAGTTTTAATCAAATTAAATGTCAAAAGTCTCAAACATTAAGTTAGTAGCTATCTACTTTCTCATTTTCAATCAAGAAAAAAAAGATCAAGAAGAAAGAAAAATCAAGATCAACATCTTCTTGATTTTTCGTTTCATCCATATTTTTGCTGAAATCGTGTATATTTTTATTGAATTTTTTTAAATGTTCATTTGTCACGTTGAAGTCGAAACAGTTTTCAATCTCTGGTTTTGTGTGTAAGGTACCTTATAAAGTTTATTTCTTAGTTTCGTTTTCATAACATTAATGCTCGATTCAAGTAAATAAAAAAATGTCGATAAAACCGAAACGCCATCTATTGAATTGGTTAATTAGTACCTCTGATTCGATGGTAAAACGTAGTGTACGGAATACATAGCAAATAAAATAGATGACGCTAACATATTAAACAAAAAACTGTAGATTTCGAGGCTTAAACTAAAAACTGAGAGGATTTCCAAAAAACTGTAGATCTACAGTTAAAACTGTAGGGTTGGCTACACTGGGTACTAGTACTATAGTTGTAACATCAGCTTAACGATCATACAGGTTTGGCAAAGGGAGATCTCCCGCCAGGCGAGATGACATGCCTGGGGGGCGCGCGGCCGAGGCCCCGAGTGAATATACTCGAGGCGTGGTATATATGCCGGCGATGCACAAATCTTCGATAGCGCGGTTCAGGCTTCGGTGACGTCACCGTGTGACGTGTGCGCGGTGTCGCCACACAGGATCAAAAATTGAGCAATATCACAAGCTAGATTAGTTTCAATATTATATTAATTACTAAATTTCATAATAATTATGTATTTTTGTTTTTAGGATATTTAGTTATTTGTGTCAGTTATTACTTTGTGGAACTCCATTGTTACAGATCAAAGCTTAATTTACTTTGCAACATTCCGCGGGCAATTTCTCATGAAAGTGTATATTTCAATGCAATTTTTTTTTAACAAAGAAACCATACATCAATAGACGTACCACCAACATAATATATGTTTCATCCCAAATGGGGCATCATCAGTGTAACTAAATTGTACGGTTGTCAATCGCAAAGTTCGAATTTGTTCGTCATACAAATTTTCTCGTGGATTGTTGTAAAGTAGATTAATCTTTAATCTGCCTAAGGGTTTTGGCGTAATTTTGCATTCTTATTTTTTTCAGATGTTATATTGGTTCATTGTGTAATGTTATCCTATAACTTCGTATAAAACGTGTCCACATCCACATATGTGTGAAGTTCTACAACTACATTCTATAAGGTGACCCAAGCCCTAGTTTGTTATATTATTATTCGTAATGATAATAATGCAGTTACCACGCTAACCCTTGTGAAATCTTAATTAGGATCTAAATCATATTTTGCTCGTATCATTAACAAATATATAACTAAGGTAACAACACGAAGCTATTAACATTTTAAAATCCGTTTAGAGTGTCGGAAGTGACCAATAATTTTCAAAGTCGAATAATGGGATTTAATAAAGAGATAGGTACTGTAGGTTTCACTCGTTTGATAATCTTTATTGCAAATTGAGCTCGTTACGATGAAACTTTATGAAAGTAAGGAAACCCCATTAGCCCTCAAATGACGGATATAATGGATGTAATCAAAGTATTATGAAGATTTGAGAAAGAGCAAGCGTAATTAACTAAGTTGGTACTGTGTTTTTCTGTATAAGTAGAGAAATGCGAAAATCGAAATGTGTATTTCCACAGAATTGTCAACGCATTGACGACCAAAAAAGAAACATCACGACTAGCTTATTATTTGTAGTCTACCTATAAAAAAAAAATCCTTTGAATCTCCAAGAGGTATTTTCGATAGGAGAGTGATCATATTTTCCCCTCGAGACGTTATGTAATAATAATTTTCTTAAGACTGATGAGAACATGCTGCCAAACTACAGGGTTTGTTTCTAAATTAGGCCTGATAGATTAAGTTACAACTCTTGTATTAACAAACTATAAATTGTTACAAAAACTGTTGATAAATGATTTTATTTTTAACAGATTTCAAAAGAGGAGAAGGTTCTCAATTCAATTTTATCTTTGTTACCTCAGAATTTTCAGTGAACAGATTTTGATGACTCTTGTTTTACTCGAAACCTGGAGATTGTCGGATGTTGCCCGAAAAATTGAGCGACATTTGGCTTGCAGTTTTTGAGTTATATCTGCTTGTAGATGTTGAAGTCCTTTATTTTTAAAGAAGTTATGATCTTTATTAGTATTTTTATTAATAGATATTTTTGCATCTATCATCGTCACGAAACTATGATTGGATTTCATTATGTCTATGGTACAAATGAAGGCGCCAAGATCTGTTTAACTGCTGCGAAGTATTGTACTTAGGGGTGAAGTAATTGATACAACACAAAATAACTTCATAGTCGTAAAGCCCCCAAATTACTCGCAATAAGTAAACGTCGAGGTGAGACGAGACGAGAATCTAGTACCGATAACTTAAGGAATGTAATGACACTAGCGGTGATCAAATAATTTGACACAACTATCTACGCCTTTCTGTTAAGGTTTTAATGATTCAGACCTTGAAAACAGTTGTACCTTAAGTCACGGAGCCAAACAGTTCTCAGGCATTTGAGTATAATAATAAATAACGTAACAGACTCATAACGATACGATAGAACATAACTTAATAGTCAAACGAACTTACCTGTACGTGAAGTTCGACTGTAATTATGTGAAGTTGTTGTCTCGTCCGAAGATGATCAAGATAACTAATGTAGTCCCGGTCTCGCACCATCCGGCGTCACACAAATTTAAAGCTAAAAAATAAATAAAACAAGAAACGGAACGCAATCCGTACCGATCCGCCATCTTATCCCGCTCTTGTCATTCTAGTTTAAAGTAGGTGATTATTAATTTTACAACAAGGGGTTATTGAGGGTTGGGCGGGACTGATCATCTTCGGACGAGACAACAACTTCACATAATTACAGTCGAACTTCACGTACAGGTAAGTTCGTTTGACTATTAATTATGTTCGTTGTTGTCTCGTCCTCGATGATCAAGATAACTAATGTAGATGTTTAAAGAAAAGTTGTAAAATTAAAAAACACATGTTGTGACATAATATTGAGTTTTATTTTGGCCCTTCGGCACAATTAAATCAACTATTGTCTAATCAAATCACATTAACAATCATAATCAGAAGATTAACTATCATTCCAAAAAACAACATCTATAACATAAAAAATAAAAATGTATCTGCAAAAACAAAAAATAAAAATAAAATATAACATTGATAACAACAAAAAAAAACCTCTAAATTATCTATAAATCAACTATTCTTCAATATAATCCCAATAACAATCATGATTGTAAAAAAAAAAATGTAATTTCCAAATAATGATATGATATTGCTAATAATCAACAGTCATTTATCAATAAATATACTTTCTGCAAAACTAGAGTTATTAATGATAGGTCTGTTATAAAATTTTCCAAAAACGGTGGATTGACCAGTCCAACCAGCCGTTCTTTTGATATCATCAATAGTAACACCTTTTTTAAAAGCTGCAGATGTGGCAGCATGTCTAGTGCTATGTGTAGTGAATGTTGAGATGTCTATACCACTCTCTTCCATGCATTTCTTTATCCAACGGCTGATTGTACTGGTAGAAACAACTTTATGTGGTTTTCTATAAGAAATGAATAACATGCTTGTATCATTTCTAATAGTCTTGGTGGCCTCTAAATAATTACAAAGTGCCACAGCTGGGCAGATATTTTCTTTATCTTTGAAAAAGGGTAATGTTAAGAAGGGTTGATACTTATTAGGGGCAGAAGTCTTAATTAACTTATCAATCTTAATTGTAATACAATCTTCCTTAATAACTATATTATTTATATTAATCAATGAGATTGTTTGTACTCTTTGGCCTGTAGCTAAGATTAACAATGTGGCAGTCTTTTTTGAGATCATTTCTAAATTATTATTATTAGTATAATTATTTTCAATATATTTAAGGAGACCTGATACATCCCAGGTGTTATTGTATTTGGGAGCATTAGGTCTTAATTTGAAGAAACCTTTGAATAATCTCTTCATTCTTTCATCACTTCCTAGCTGTGAGCCAATTATCAATGATAATGCTGACCTCATTGAATTTAAGCTTCCATAAGACAGTCCTTCATGAAATTTTTCTGTAAGAAATACAATAACATCTGAAATGTGGGGATTTGTTAAAGAGATACCCTTTTCTTGTACATACTTAGCCCACGTTATTATACAGGGTTGGTACTGCTTAAGTGTATTGGCAGAGAGAGAGGCTAACATAATCTCTGCTGCATTATCGGTAATCCCAGAATCTATGAAGGCCTTCCTGATAATACTCCTACCATCAGTCTTAATTTCTTGTGTAAGGGGTGGTGGTCCCTGGAATTATGCAAAACGAGAAGGTCTTTAGATGGTTGGAATATAATAGGTTCCTTAATTAAGAGTCTATTAAACAGCGGAAACCAAGGTTGGGTGCTCCAGTATGGAACTACTACAATACCCTTTGCCCTATCTGTGTTAATCTTTTCCAGGGTTTTCAGAACCATTGAGAATGGTGGAAAAGCATAAAAGTAAAAATGGTTCCAACTTATTGTAAATGCATCAATAGTATAAGCTTCTGGATCTGGATGCCATGACACAAAGCGTGGACATTTTGTATTGGTTCTAGATGCAAATAAGTCTATGTTTGGTTCACCAAACACATCCATTATATGCTGAAAGTATTTTGCATTTAGTTCCCATTCTGTGTTACCTAGTTGTTTACGTGATTCAAAATCTGCAATTAAATTTTCTTTGGTATTTATATATGTAGCAAATAAATAAATATTTTTCTGCTCACACCATTGCCATATTGTTTTAGTTATATTATGCAAATGACTATATTGAATACCTCCTAGTCTATTTATATATGATACTGCTGTAATATTATCAATTCTTAATAGTATATTGCAATTATTGAAATTAGTGGCAAAGCATTTTAAACTGAAAAAGGCAGCTAATAATTCTAATGAATTAATGTGAAGTTTTAACTCTTCTCCTGTCCAAGCTCCACCTGTCTGTCTAGATCCACATGAAGCACCCCAACCTGTCATAGACGCATCGCTAAATATCTCCAATTTAAACTCATTCTTTCGAATGTTGTTACTTGATAAAACAATATTATTGAGCCACCATCTAAGATCCTCTTTACATTGTTTATTTAATGCAATTTTTGTTTCATAATTTTCATTGTTTTTCTTTAGTGTAAGAAATTTGAGCCTTTCTAGCTCCTTTGTATATAACATACCATACTTGATGGCCGGACAAACAGACACAAGTTTCCCTACCACATGAGCTAAGTATCTTACAGTAAATGATTGCTTTGACAACAGTTCTGAAATCAACTTGAGACAATTTTGTTTCTTTTCGCAGGATATATTAATAGACATATTTATTGTGTTAAAAATGAACCCTAGAAACTTACATTCCTGTTTAGGAGTAAAATCACATTTCTCTCTATTTATTAAGAAACCTAGATTGGTTAGTATATCTAATGTTGCATTCATGTTATCAAGGCATTCTATATAACTTTTACCAATGCATAAAAAGTCATCGAGGTATACTACTGAAATATGACCTCTATTTCTTAAGTATTTTGTAATTGGTTTCATTATTTTGGTGAAAATTAAAGGAGCTGTGCAAAGCCCAAATGGTAATACATTAAACTGATAGTATTTTCCCTCGAAGTAAAATGTTAGGTACTTTTTACTTGTATTATGAACTCTTATCATGTAATAAGCATCTTTTAAGTCAATGGAAACTAAAAAATCATTGTTTTGTAACAGTTTACAAACTGTGCGGTAATCTTCTAATTTAAAATGTTCTGTATTTATAAACTTATTCAGTCTCTTAAGGTTTAATATGAATCTAAATTTTCCATTAGGTTTTTTAATAATGAACACTGGGGAACAAAAGTGATCATTAGAGTACATACATCTTTCAATCGCTTTAAGTGATAACAATTTTTTAATTTCTAATCTGATCTGTGCTCGTTCAGTCACTGAGAATTTTTCATTTAAGGGAATCGAACCTTGATGAGGTATTTCTTGGAAGGGGATTCTGTACCCCTGGACCCACTCCAAGAGAACTGGATCATCAGTGATTGATGTCCAATTATCAAAATATGAACTGATTCTACCTACCTCTATTTCCTTCCTCTCCGCGGTGCTCCTCTGTCCTCGTTCTTTTTCGCTGTTGGTTGGCGATTGTATGCTGGCCCCCCTGCTCTCTGGAATCTCTGATGTATTCCTCCCCGAGGAGGGCCCCGCCAGTTTAAAGCTCGAGTGTTGTCTTTTCTGTCACTTGTTTCCTTTCTTTTGATGAAGTTATTTTTCTTCTTCTCTTCTAACTGATTCTTTAAATCTTTGGCAGACTTCTGTACAGCCTTGGCTGTTCGTATCTTGTCAGTGAGATTTTCACCGAAGAGATATTCTCCTGTATTGGTTTCAGCTAAAGACTCTCTCAAGTCTCGGTTAATGGTTGCCAATGCTAGTGTCCGTCTCCCTTTAGTTTCTAAGAAGATTGAATCGCAGAGTAATCTCCCAGATTCATTAATCTTTTTTATAACCTGCAACCTATTCTGTTGAATGTCTCCTAGGCACATTTCAACGGCCTGACCTATACAGGCCAGGGCGTTAGACATCTGTTTTTGCCTGTTTTCAATTAACTGGTCTCTTTTCCTAGCATTTTCGTTCAGGGCAACTGACACTTCTTTATTTAATTTTGGTGCCAACATCTTTGGTACATTTTCGAAGGGAGGATTTTCTTTAGCAATAGTATCCTTCTCTTCCTTCTTTAAGCCTCTTTCCAAGATCTCATTCCACCTGTCCGCTACTTGTTTGTGGAGAACTTGTTTTTTAGGCTGTGGGGCAGGAGCCGAACCCAAAACATTCAATACTTCTTCTTCCAAAGTCTCTTCCCCTTCTCCTAGGGTCTCACATCTTTCGTCTAAAAAACCTTCTAGCAGCTCTTCATCTGAAGGGGCTTCGTTCTCTTTGTCAGTGATCTGCCCTTCTTCCAACTCATTATCGGCTGTTAAGTGGAAGAGAAAAAAGGATATATGAGTTATCCGTTTTTTAACCGTATTATATACCATGTGCATTCCCACAGAATGCCCCGGCGGTATAAAAGAAAATATTTTTAGGTAGGTATGCGAACCACGTGTGTTCCCAAAGAACACCCCTTTAAGGTTTCGCTATGTTGGCCATGTAGATCCCCGCAGGATATCCCCAGGCATAATACGTACTTACATTCGTTGAATAAGCGATAGTACTTATAATGTTTGTATGAAAAAATATTTTTTCATAACCTCACCTTCGTTGTCACTATCCGGCAATTTCACAATCTTTCTTTCCAAACGTCGAATCTTTCGAAGGAGATGCGTCTTTTCATCTTCTCCGACTCTTTTCGGCATGCTATATCAAATTTTCACTTGTATTTCACTAAAAATGAATTAAATATTCGATCACGTGCGACGCCGTTATTGACACAGAAAACCGAATGACAAGAGCGGGATAAGATGGCGGATCGGTACGGATTGCGTTCCGTTTCTTGTTTTATTTATTTTTTAGCTTTAAATTTGTGTGACGCCGGATGGTGCGAGACCGGGACTACATTAGTTATCTTGATCATCGAGGACGAGACAACAACGAACATAAATAACGATAGAATTATAGTTTACCTAATCCTTAATTGAGTTGATCGCTTTTTAAAAAGTCTTTCAAAGTGTGTTGCGATTTTTACCGTTATGAAATGGACACTATGTTTGGTATTTCTTTCCCCGAAAGATCTTGTTAGAAACGGTTACCTATCTTTCTAAAAAGACTTCCGATTGTGTCCGATGGCGTTGTACAGTAGATATCGGAAATATTGGGAGACTCCAAAGTATGGACAAGCTTCAATTTTATGTGACATGTGTGACAAATTAATTAGTGTTACGATTACAGTTCACGGTTACGATTTATTAAATAAACTATACTTTACTAGGATTGCTGTCAGTGAAATTACGCATTTACTTACTGTATAGCAACTGCTGCAGTAAACACAGATAGAATTCAAAATTAATTTTCTTTACACCACAACGTCAAGTTGACTGAACGCAAACAAACTGTCGGGCTCATTCCCACGGCATACGTCTTTGACGATTCGTCAAAAAACACGATACGTCTTGACGGATGGACGTTCCCATTGAATACGGAATCGTGTTTTTTCACGATTCGTCAAAATATCCGCATTGAAGTTCACATTTATTTCGTGATTTAGCTCAGTTCAGATTGGTTCAGAAACATTCACGATTCGTGATTTCTAAAAGACGTATCCGTCATAATCATAAAACATTCACGATTCGTGATTTCTAAAAGACGTATCCGTATTCGTCTTTTTTCACGATTCGTCAAGCGTGTGAACATGAGTATTTAAAAAGCATTGCCGCCGTCAAAAAAATAACGAATCGTGAAAAAAGACGATTCGTGAAAAAAGACGATTCGTCCTCGTGTGAATGAGCCGTAAGGGCTCATTCCCACGGCATACGTCTTTGACGATTCGTCAAAAAACACGATACGTCTTGACGGATGGACGTTCACATTGAATACGGAATCGTGTTTTTTCACGATTCGTCAAAATATCCGCATTGAAGTTCACATTTATTTCGTGATTTAGCTCATTTCAGATTGGTTCAGAAACATTCACGATTCGTGATTTCTAAAAGACGTATCCGTCATAATCATAAAACATTCACGATTCGTGATTTCTAAAAGACGTATCCGTATTCGTCTTTTTTCACGATTCGTCAAGCGTGTGAACATGAGTATTTAAAAAGCATTGCCGCCGTCAAAAAAATAACGAATCGTGAAAAAAGACGATTCGTGAAAAAAGACGATTCGTCCTCGTGTGAATGAGCCGTAACGGTAACTGATGTAGTGGACTTTTAGTAGAAACATAGTATACTTACAGGTAACGGCTCATTCACACGAGGACGAATCGTCTTTTTTCACGAATCGTCTTTTTTCACGATTCGTTATTTTTTTTGACGGCGGCAATGCTTTTTAAATACTCATGTTCACACTCTTGACGAATCGTGAAAAAAGACGAATACGGATACGTCTTTTAGAAATCACGAATCGTGAATGTTTTATGATTATGACGGATACGTCTTTTAGAAATCACGAATCGTGAATGTTTCTGAACCAATCTGAACTGAGCTAAATCACGAAATAAATGTGAACTTCAATGCGGATATTTTGACGAATCGTGAAAAAACACGATTCCGTATTCAATGTGAACGTCCATCCGTCAAGACGTATCGTGTTTTTTGACGAATCGTCAAAGACGTATGCCGTGGGAATGAGCCCTAAGGAAAACTGTAATGTACTGTCTCTGTCACCTACGTGCCAAAAGATCCTTGTACGCCAATAAGTAAAGTTGACTTTCCAACATGTCAAAACTCGATGACTGTCGACACAATGTAATCCGAGTTTGTTTCTCTCACTAGCTGTTGTTCGGTTGTTGTCTGATATTTGTTTTTGTTGATGTCATCACGTCACAACGTTACCAGGGATAGCGCCGTCTGCAATATCTTTATCTATACTTGACTTGTCGAGCATATTGCCACACCCCGGTAAAGACAAATTTATTCATTACTAGCTTTTGCCAGCGGCTTCGCCCGCGTGAATTTCGTTTAAACTTCACCCCTTTATTTCACCCACTTAAGTATCATAAACGTAAGAGTAGATAAAATATAGGTATACTTAATCAGAAAGCTTCGAACTGCTAAGCTATCGGGAGTTACACGTGTTATTGTGAGTCAACCATAAAAGATAGACATATGCTGTGGTGGAATATTTTTTATATAATTTTAAGGAGAACATTTCCGTCATACATGATTTCTGTGTAGCTATAACCATTAAGGTTGCACACGCGACGGAAGCTTAAAAAATGGAGTAACTTCTCCCGTTTCCCCAACATTTCCCTTCACTGCTCTGCTCCTATTGATTGTAGCGTGATGAAAAGTATACTATAACCAGCGCGGGAGTATGAAAAATAATTGTACCAAGTTTCGTTAAAATCCGTCGAGTAGTTTTTGTTTCTATAACGGTTATACATCCGACAGACAGACAGACAGACAGACAGACAGACAGACAGACAAAAATTTTACTGATTGCATTTTTGGCATCAGTATCGATCCCTAATCACCCCCTGATAGTTATTTTGGAAATATATTTAATGTACAGAATTGACCTCTCTACAGATTTATTATAAGTATAGATTATCATATTTTTTGTGACATTGTCCCTTAGTCCCTTTGAGTCTGGTTCTAGGTCGGTCACAGTAGTTATGGGCGGCAGCGGAAGCGTGGTGCTGCATACTCGTTTGCTATCTTAATTCCATAAAAAAATCAACATCGCAAGCCGCACTGCTAGGCAACTAGGCACGATTCTCTTCGCAAAATGTAAGAGATACTGGCTAATAGTGTAGACAAGCTGGCCAAGTGTGGATTGGCGCACTCACACCTTCGAGAACATTATAGAGAACAGGTGTGCAGGTTCTTCTTCTTCTAAGTCGTTGCACTCTTGGCAGAGTGGTCGTGGTCATTCGGTATTTGTGGCACGCCTAACAATTCGCTGCCATTCTTCACGAATCGCTGCTCGACGGGTGCATTCGTGAACGGGGGCGTCTACAGCCGCTTTGATCTGGTCCGTCCAGCGCATCGGTGATCTGCCACGAGGTCTTGTGCCTTCAATTTTTCCTTGGACTACAAGTTTTTCAATGGAACCAAGTCCACGCCGTGAAACATGTCCAAAGAACGACAGAATGCGAGCTCGTATTGTGGAGGATAGACGCGGGTGTGCAGGTTACCTCGCCATATTTTCCTTCACCGAAGCAAATGTTAATCTATTTATCTATCTATCTATCAGCCTATCGAAGTCCACTGCTGAACATAGGCCTCCCATAATTGGCGCCACTCCGACCGGTCCTGCGCCCTCTGAATACAACGGTTTCTAGCTGTCTTCTTCAGGTCATTAGTCCACCTTGTGGGAGGGCATCCTATGCGTCTTTTATCGAAGTGTGATCGCCACTCAAGGACTTTTTTGCAAATGATAATAAAAGTTTAAAATGCACACCATTTTTGATAATTAAAGGTTGCGTGTTTAAAACCGATCTTTAAACCATTCAGTTATTCCTGCTTTTACAGTTTTATTACTGTCATTAAAATGTTCAGTACACAGACGATTAATGATTGTTTCATTAATTTATTATACAAATTATGAGTTTCTTGTTACCAGTTGTTAATTCGATAAGCCACAATAAAATTAAAATTTATTTTATTCACGTAATACCTACATTTACCTTTATTATCGTTATTCAATAAACTCCAATTATTATCCTACAATGATAACGCCATTAACCAAAAATGTCTGCCACAAATTAATTATAATATCAGTTTGTCTATCATTCAACGGTATAATAATTGCATATCCATTAATTTCTGCGCATTAACTCAGTGAGCTAAGTTAAGAATTCGGCCACCTACTCGGAGGTTCTGGGTTCGAACCCAGGGCAAGCACCTCTGACTTTTCGGAGTTATGTGCGTTTTAAGCATTTAAATGTCACTTGCTACAAACGGTGAAGGAAAACATCGTGAGGAAACCTGCATGCCGGAGAGTTCGCATAACTCAAAATATGGCCTTAACCTTCTCATTCTGAGAAGAGACCCGTGCTCAATAGTGGACCGTGATGGGTTGAGATGATGATGGTGATGATGAAGCATAGAAAAGCTCTTTTCGGTCTCGTTAAAACCCTTGTATGTTCCCTAAATTTATGGATTTTGACTACACTTATGGATTTTATAGACGAGTTGGTCTCGTTCGGGCGCGAATCTGGAGAGCCAATACTTTCTGTCTTTTTAATAGACTTCAAAAAAGAAAAAGTTCTATGTTTGACAAATTTATTTGTTTTATGTATGTCTAGTAATTTAATTTCATGTATTACTTACAGGAAACGCAATGCAAGATAGTTTCTGAGAAGTTTTTAGTGTTTTTATACCTTCGGTGACATTACCTATTGGAATTTGTGAAGGACCTCAAATAGTCTTAATGATTAACTGTAAAACTAACTGTAACTATCTGTAAATTTATATATACCTGTAAAATTAAAATTAATAACACCAAATAATGTCATTAGAAAAATGCATAACAATGCATTTTACGTAATATCAATAAAAACAGTAAGTTCGTATATTAAAAAGAATTGAACTGGCTTTTTTACGCTTAAAAAATATGCGGCACTATAATCCCACCCGATAGTAAAAAGCAATGAAAGCCCGGATAAAAAAGTGTAATAACTTAATAAAACCTAATCACTATCGCCTAGCTAGAAGATAAAAGAAGTTTATTATTACTTAGCGGATGGAAATATCGTAGGCGGTCTATCTAATCTTTTGTGAAAGGTAGGTACTTAAAGTTAAACGTAAAGTTATGGGAATAAGGTCCTTAACTTATCTGCCTACCTTACGTTTTGCTTCTATAATAAACTGCGAAATGGTGTAAATATGTTTTTCAGGCACGCTTCTTTTTAGGCAGGAAAATCTTTTCTGAAGTCCAACATACAAATCGATTAACTACAGATTAATTATTAACTTCTATATTCATCGGTCTTGGATATTTATGAAGAACTTAACTTAAAGCCGCGTCCACATTGTGTTTTATTGATGACTGCAGTGAATGAATCCCAAATAATGTTCTGAGTTTCACTAATCGAAATTCATTGTTGCTTCCGCATTACTTAGCTAAGTGGAATTAAAACATTGCCCATTCCTTTTCTAACGTATAATTTATTTGAGAGTACCGGGTGGCACCGGCTACTGTCTTGTCTTAATGAAACGCTGTCCGAATGGAGATAATATAAGCGTAGTGTTTTAAAATAATACAATTTAGGACATTTATCCAATGTAAGACTAAACGAGGAGACGGCGGTTCAGAACAGTTTTCATCCAAATAACTGCACTGATGTTCGAGTGTGAGCAAAGAGTAACAAATTATTATTTTTTCAGAAAGGACAAATCGTTAATACAGAAAACATTTTAAATAAAAACAAAATCTAACAACAACAACTACAAGTGTGACTAGAAAGATGATAGAACCAACAATGATAACAGTTTCCGTGCGGCCTCGATTAAGGGTGTCATAAAATAAGTAAGTACCTTTATTCATGATAGAGTTTGCGAAAGGATTAAGTATATTATCAAATACCAGACCCAGCAGACATTTTATATCTTGCAACATATTATGTATATACTGTTGTTTTGTCTTTCCGGTTAACATATTACATTCTTCTTTTTGACGTGACAACGTCTTATAAATTGGTTTGCCGGGTGGCACTTCAAGAAACTGCGTTAGTAGCTCCGCTCACGTTATGCGCTTACAATGAGAGCGAGTGAGAGGCACGCGTCCCTTCCACTCGGGCATGGTTAGCCCGCCTAAGAGCGAGAGAGACAGACATAAAAAGTGAAAGGCACGCGTCCCTTCCTCCTTAACATTACTTATGGTAGCTACGGCGTACACACGTTGGCGTGTTTCAGAAAATGGTACAGCGCCATCTCTGGAGGAGTAATCTCGTTTGTTACCTCACTTAGTTGTGACTAATGGTTAATGGTCTAACGGTTAGCAGCGCTAGATGGCGGATGGTGTTACAATGTTTTAAATATAATTCTTTGTATAAATAAATGTTTTAAATTGTTACTATTATTTCATCCTTCTTCCTACTATACGAATGAATATTCACATTAAAATTATTTTACCACTCAAAGTCGTTGTCACGTAAAACTTTCGCCCGTATACCGACTTTAGAGGCAACCAATTTTTTTTTGACTCAGTAGTTAAAGCTAAGTTTAGATTTGAGTGGTATGAACAATATTGATAATAGGATACTATTTATCAAGCGATCTTTTTTTCTTGTTTCAAGTTGATCTTCTGTCCTCTTCGTGATCTACATTGAACGCAGCCTGAAGGATCCTTAACGACTTCCAAGCGAGTACCGGAATTGTGAGGAGCTTGTGGGTAAAGTACAATAAAAATTTTGCACGTTAAAATAGGGGGAACTTGGGGTTAGGGAAAATTCAAAAACGGAAAAAATAGTATTCGAATGTACGAGTAAATAATTTTGCCAATAAATATTGTTTTGAAAATCATTTTGATGACCGATTGATTAGGTGATCATAATATAGATCCTATACATATACGCCAGTGGTGTGTTAGACAAAAATTTCAAACTTCGAAACATATTTCGGTACGAAATCATAATAATTATGTTTTATATATTATTTACACAATCCAATATCTTTTATTTCAATAGCTCACAAATAATAATAGTTACTTGACTCGTCTGCTCATAGTAAGTATAGTGACGTCGATGAATTGCCGGTCAAGAAAGAAAGAAGAAGAAAGAAAGAAAGCCGAAACACAACAACTCTGCTAGTGACTGATATAACCAGCTGGGATTACAACCCTACAGTGCCTAAAATACCTTCAGTATTAAACTTAATCAAATCATGATGAAACAAAGGATTAAACTTATTTCTCTTCCTCGATAATCAGAAGAGAACCGTATTCAGCCATTATGCGTTAAATCCAGAACTGGTCAATATGAACTCTGACACAGTGAATGATCCGACGCCTCGTTATAACGTTAGTCGAGACTCAGTCACCCTTACGAGTATTTGATCCGCGCTCACAGCCACGAATATCATTTACGCCGACACCGAAGGTTATTTGCGTATTCGCCGATATGCAAATAATGTAAATAATATATTGAGGTATTTTACGATTAACATCAGTATTGTTATTCTAATGTGTTTTCGGTTTGCAATAGGTTTAATGCGCGCAATGTTTTTGTAGTAAAAATAGTAAAATAAATTAAATTCAATACTTTTATGGAAACTATCTATTCAATTTACAAAAAGCCAGATAAGACCAATTAAATAGATTTAGATTTAAATTTTCGTTTGATATACCTACATGTTTTTTTTTTTGTAATCTCAACATGCCATAACATTTCCCAACATGCTCTGTCGCTAGAATAACCGTTATATTATCCAAAATTAACCATTCAAATGGCAGGGGAATGATATTCGACGGTAACAAAATATGCACGACGGTAACAAATATACAACATGTTAAATATTAATATTTCACAAATGGATTCCTGAATCGAAAAGTGATTTTGGCAAATAAATATGGCCTATTCAAATATACACAATAAAAGTAAATATTATGTGTATTTACGTTTTTTTTCATCGACTGCTGCGAGACGAATGCTTACCTACATTTAATTTTATAATGCCTATGGACGGCTAAACGGACATGTTGGAAGAATATCATTTATATATTTAAATACGTGAAGCAAGGACGAAGGAGCATAGAATTTGGCACACTTTTGCAAAAATAATGCTTATAGAGTATCTAGATTTAAAACATAATCTTGTTATGTAATTATAATAAATTGATATTATAACTTCTACATATCAGGCATGACTATATATCAATATTATAAAAATGTAGGACAAATATGTACGTTCCACTTGAAGCAAATATTCGGCAAAGTACCGTAATACGTGAAAATGAAACTCCTTATCTCAATTATATTCGGCTATCTTTATATATATACTCCTTATCTCAATTATATTATAGATAACTTCATATATAATATTATATATACTTTGAAGTTATTGAAGCAACGTTATTAATCTTGTGACTTAATGACAGATACGATAAGAGGCAAGACAAAATAATTGGAAATCACGTGTGTTGTCTTTGTCCAATGACAAATTTCAAATAAATGGCAAATTATTAAAAAAAAATTTAAAGTGAAATGTTAGTAAACTTTAAACGCGTTGCATAAAAATGGTATTCGTATTATTCATCTTATAATTTTATCTGTCTATGTGTAATTTAATTTTTTTCTTTATTATTTTGTAGAAACTATTGTCGGTTCTTTAAGTGACGTTCAAGCCCTAATTCTTTACAATTCCCCCAAGAACCAGAAAGCAATCATCCACCGTTCGAACAGAGCACACAATTCAAGCGACACGTAGTTAGCACATCCAAATTGTATTTGCGAGTTTGTGTGCCCATTTCACGCTTTATGTCGACGTGGGAGTTACGTTGTGGACGCCGCGCTTGATACACGGGTTACTATTACGAATTTATTGCTCAATTTTGATTTTCAAAAACCCCTTAAATAAATTGATTCAAAAATACGAAGTAAAGTGTGTGCATCTCCTTGCGTCACCGTTACATATTATTAATTGCATTTTTTTATAAACTTATAATCTGTTGAAATGATTTTTGATAAAATTATAAATTATTGAGTAAGAATTGTAGAATATAATCATAAGAAACAATTACGTTATAGTTAAAACGTAACTAGGTACTTTTACTTGGTTGTTCAAAAGAGGCACTTATGTAACTTTTATTTTTACTTACATAAGTGAAATAACGTGTAAATATTTTTAACCATAAGGTATTTATTAGTAATAATATGTGTCAGAACATACCGTGAAAGTCTTCATGAAAAGAGTAAACAAGAAAAGACTGAACTAAATGCGATCAAAATTTTTGCTTATATTTGCCTGTATAATAACACGAGGAAATGCATGAAATTATGTTTCTTATGGTTGTCTACATCATCAAGAGGGATTGTGAAAAAACCGTGTTGAAAAACGCTTGTCCAGATTTAGAGAAAATTCACACGTATCTAACCAACAGTCAGTACAGAGAACCACATCACTAACAGATTAGGCTTACAGGTCACGTGTCGCGTCGCGCCAACTATCTACAGTTGAGCGACGCTGCTCGCACGAGTGCCGTGGAGTTAAACGTCGAGCGATACACTTTGAGAACTTATGGCTTTTTGTGTTTGGTTTGTAAGGGCTATGATTAACTGATGCTTGCGGTCTTTTTATATGTACAATTTTTGATTATATAAATATATAAAATTGTCTGTTACTGAGTGAGTGTTCACACCAATAACAAAAACTATAACATTATCGTTTAAGATAGTTAGTAAAAACATTTCCCGGCCTTTTCACAGACATCCGATAAATACAGCTTCAATAAAATGATTGCAAAACGAGAACTAAGAACAAACATAGTCACCTTGACACGTAGAGCTTAAAGATAAAAAATAAATTTAATGTTTAATTAAAGTATGAGGAGGCGAGCGCTGCAAGGCCGGTAGTAATTAGCTGCTATGTATTGCAGTCTGTTAACTGCTCGCTATAAAACAGAAATTAACATCTGTGTTTTTGTTTGTGTATAATTTAAAATTATGGCCTCGGACATAACGTTATTTTTACGGTTCCGTAACCAAAGGGTGACACAGTATGAAAGGTTGAACGAATGAAATTTTTATTCGAAGTAGGGTTTTTACACCTCGAAAGTCAAACTACGCCATCGTTTCAACAAATCTGGTGACTACAGTGAGTGGTCCGTAGTGGTGGTAGTGGGTTTTCAATTCAATTCATTTTATTTTTCAGATAACTCAGATCCATTACAAAGTATCAGTCGCATAAAATAGTATAAAAATTGAATTAAAACAATTATTAATCCAAATAAATAAAAATAATATTAATGTCAATAAAAATAAATAAATAAATGATACATCCAAAAACATTCATAAAATTAAATTACATTTACATAAAATCAAATCAAATTCAAATAAAATAAAATTAAAATTAAATCAAATTAAATTCAAATTAAATTCAAATAAAATAAAATTAAATTAAATTTACATTACCAATTATAGACAAAGTTATACGAGTATTTCCGACTGTTAAACGTGTCTGTCACAACAATGACGAATATAGTGGCAGTCTAACCTATGTCCGATCATCTCCAGTACGGCAGTAGTTTTGCTAAGTCAAATTTGGGACAATCAGTTTAGTATTATTCCTATTACTAATAATGTGCAGATCACTCTTTTTAAGAAACCTTACATAGTACGAGTATTTATACTCACATATCATTAAGAAAAATATATTATGATACTAGTAATGTGCTGTAATTAAAACCTATAGAGCTATAACCGCACTTCATCAATTTATGGAGCATTACCGACATTTGCATCAGATTATATAACCTAATAGGTAAGGAAGGAAGTATAAATGTCATTATTATTTTAGAAGTTAACTTAATACTATAAATTAACGGTTGCACTTTTTACAATCGACCAACACAGTCCTCAAGGGAAGGGACTCATGCTAACAGTAATAACTGGACTATTATGTTTATTACTAACATCAACTAACAGGACTTAGGAGGTAAAGGCTCCTTCAGGTGACTATTTAACTACTTAATACATTATTACTAACATCATATTATATGGACTGATACAAATATTGATTGGTCTGAAAACTGTAATAAATGATTATTATTATTATTATTAAGCTTACTTATATTAACCTGCAAAATTAACCATATTTATATTGAAAATGTCATTATTTCTTTCGATCTACGATGACTTTCATATTTATTCGAACTTTATAGGTATGGAAAAGCTCGAAAGTTACCACCAGTATTGTGCTACTTGTACTTGTACTTGTACTTGTGTAATAATTGTTTTTGTTTTCTGCGCTAGAAAGGTTTAGAACCGATTACAGCTATCCTCAAGAATAGCAGCAATGCATAGCAAATTAGCAATTACACCTATGACAGAATCAGAATGTGACTCTTACTAACAACTTCTATATTGACTAATTACTATACAGATATAATAGGATTGACTATCACTAACAACTCCTGCCCCAGTTCTTATACTTAGTAACAAACTATACAACTAACGTTCTAACACCGTTTGCTGATTCATCTAACTATGCTAGTCCCCATTTGAGACTTGTTATAAGACGGTCTCAGTTGTTATGGGCGACAGTGGAAGTGTAATACTCCATGCTCGCTTGTTATCTTAATTCCATAAAAAATATTAAAAGAGACGCATCATACTGATTCTCTAGGAAAGAATCTTACCTTGGATTACACGTAAACTAAGCATTAGTGTGCAACATACACTGAGTTCTGTTTCATTCAATAAAGAAGCTAAAAGTAAACTTCTGAAAGTAGGTAGGTACTTATTCGTGATTCCTCTTGCATTCCACTTAAGTGGGTTACGCAAAGAAAACATTCATTCGTTTTCTTTACAAGATTTTGTAGCTTTCTTAAGCTTCACTTACGTATTTTAAAAATTTGGAGAATGTTTAGTGTAATCACTTTTCATTTTTCTATTACCTATTAGGTACATAAGAAAATATTCGAATAATCTAACGTATGTGATACTAATTGTTCTTTTCTTCATACTACATTGTACGTCTACACACAGAGATAATTTTATTGTATTTTGAAAATAACTTTAAACAAAACTAGGTAATATTCGTGTAAGAGAATGTTTGTTCAAGTAAATTATTAGTACTTTTAAAGAGACAAACAGATACAAAAATGTTAGCGAGCAGTAAAGCGCGCACATGCTAGTGTCGCAATTAAAATTTATTTCCCGTTGCAACACTCCTATTTGCATACTTTTTACATTGAAGCAACTGAAGTGACTCACTCTAATTACGAACTAACATTTTTAAATGAAAACTTTGTAAGCCTTCAAAAGTTAAAATTATCTTGCAGATACAAGAAGCCTTTCTGTTGTAGATTCATTTCGGTTGATAAAAATCTTTATTTTAACATTTATATAGTATAATTTGGATGAAGCGGCTCTATGTTTTTGTATGCTTCCGGAGAAATTCGATAAAGATAATTATTTCTTGCTAAATACAGAACATAAAGTAACTGTGAGCGTGTGAATTGTTGTAATTATAATTGTATAGGCAATACACGATGTACTGGCAATGGAATACATTCTTTGATTCAACCAACACTTTCCACACAACGCCCACATGAGCATATCAGCATCCTACTTCCTATCCTACTAATATTATAAATGCGAAAGTTTGTAAGGATGTATGTGTGTGTGTGTGTTTGTTGCTCTTTCACGCAAAAACTACTGAACGGATTTTCATGAAACTTTGCAGTAATATAGCTTAGACATCGGAATAACATAATTTGTTAAAATTTATAGAGATTTTTGAAGGGACTGGTTTCCCGAAGCGAAGCGAGGGCGGATTTACTAGTAATTTATAAATGATTCAGTCAGGATGCCGTTAATGTTATCAGTCTACAACATTCCGTGACATCAACGACTCAAGCAATCTTTATATGAGTCTGCCATGTTATTTATAATTTATTTCATTATTTATGCGATGAATAAACAAAATTACGTGAAGAATGAAGTAATATGTTAGCTATTACCAAATCCGTAGATTACCGTTCCAGAGGTTTGTGTTGTCGCTACCACAACTCTGCGGCTACATCAATCCTCGTTACGACCCGTCGCGAGTTCCACCTTGAGTAGCTATAAATGTTTTAAACTTGCTATTATATTGATTACAATACACATGTTTTTATGGATTTAAAATATAAAGATAGCAAACGAGCATGTAGCATCCTCAAACCAATATTTACTTAATTGGTCTTTGGTAGCACCATTCTTCCGCTGTCGATTATGAAAGTGACTGACTTAGAATTAGACTCATTTCAGTTAGTCCAGTTGATTCATTAATATGAGGAGTGGGGCTTAAGATAGTAAGAGATATCATATTTCTTAGAAAAGTGTTGTGAAGTATATTTCGTCAAAGTAGAATGTAACTAACAAACCTAAGGTTAAGGCTCTTCTAGCGAAGTGAGGGCAGTTTAAAGTTTTGGCCTAATAGACGGATAAGAAAGCGGTACCTAGGGTTTGGACGAGATTGACGGAGGAAAAATATAACTAAAATTCTCCGATATTTTCGTACTTCTAAAGAGACTAAGTCCAGGAATGTTATAATAATGATGAGCTCATTACAGGAGACTGTCCATCTCTACTAGACTACTGTGTTAGAAAGTTCTTTATCACACTGTAGGGATGGAAGCTAGAAAATGAAAAGTGTACTAATTTTGGCATGGAATGACTAAGCTAAGCAAAAACTAAGGCTGAGCACAGTCATAAATGAGCGCTTATTGGTCAATCAATTTCATTAATTTTAAACCGCTGGTAACAGCTCTCAGGTCAGCTAAGTCAGCAGTCTGGTGAGGCATGTCAGATGTTCCAGTTTCTGAGTTAAAGTGCAACAATATAACTTTGTTCTAACCGAGTGTTCTACGACACTCACGCATTTTTAACCGACTGTGTTTTCAATTCGACTGTATTTTTGTTAAACAGATTTTGACAATTCTTTTTGTATTCGGAAGGTGCCTAATGCTTGTCATCCGGTTCCATATAAATGAATTTTGAGAAACATATATGTCGTATCATCAAGACCCGACTTTCCACTCTCTGCTTACGAAGGATACTCGAGTTCTTCAGGCATATTGCCAGAAAAGAAGGCCATAACCTCGAACAACTGATGGAAAGGTCGATGGCAAGCGACCAAGAGGCCGAAGTCCAACTAGATGGACTGATCAAATCCGGACTACCCTGGACACCAAACTTCACGACGCACTACACGCAGCCAAAGAGAGGAACAAATGGCGTGACATCATTAGAAAAACATCTGACCTAATTCTCAGTAATGAAGAAAGCGACGCGAGGAGGAGGATATGTCGTATAGTTTTTGGGTTATCTCTACTTATAGATTTTGAACTCGGTTACTATTTTGTAAAGAGATAGGATTATCTTTATATCACTCACACAATGATCATATACAAAATGTTTGTAGTGCGAAGATTAGTCGTATTTAGAACGACACAACACTAAGGGGCTTCGTTGAATAACCTACTCATATTTGTGCTGACGCCAGTAACTCGCTCATACTCATGTTAGCTGATGATGACATGTGTGAATACTGCTTTATCCTTTTGTTTTATTTTAATTATCCCTACAATTTAATTGGTAGATATTTATGCGTGATAACAGAATTAAAATGCCTCTTTAAATTAGACATACGTTGTTTTTCTGTTCGTTTCTATCTAAGCGATATTGATTTATGAAATAACACCACAGAAATTCTAACTTTTTATTTTTATATTCGAAAGAGAGTGCTTGTCGTGTGATCCTATTTTTTGCAGCATCTGAAGAGTATGTTTTGAGTGGAGCCTAAAAATGAGTTTTTAATTGGCTTCGATTGCATGGATCGAAAGTTTTCAATATAATTTGATTAACAATTTATATACCACAGTCATAACCGTCAACTTATAATTAGGCCAGATTTAAAAGATAATAATAGACGTATAGATAATAAACGTGAGGAACTACTAAAACTGATAATAAATAAGACGTAAATAATAAACAAGACGTAACCTTTATTATTACCGCCAAATGTAATTCACTTTAAATTGTCAATAAAGCATACACAAGTAAATATAATGTTCATCGTAAGCACAGAATGGATTTGCCCCAGATATTAAGTTCATTCCTTGCTAGCCGTAAATTTCCCAGAGATTTTGTGCGGATTTTATGAGTGAAATTATGGGTTCGCTCCCGTTGACCTCCTTGGCACGACTTTTAAACTATATAAAAATGATTGTAAATGTTTGACGATCCGAATGGTGCATTGGCCAACACGACGAATCGCTGTTGCAAGAGTCGTGTGTTCGATTCCCAGCAAGCAGAGAATAGTGAGTTTAAATTTCAGTTCTCGGTCTTGGTGTGTCTTGTCTTGTGTGTTGTACATGGCACCCACGACACAGGGAATCCTTGTATGTGACATGTAACGTTATTTATTTCTTGTATAAAAGTATACAGAACTAGATTTCGACAAGTTGTACTCTACCAAAATAATTTTCATAATCTCAGTCCATTCTGGTCACTCTGAAGATTAAACTTTGAACATTGCCGGACTAACTCCTGTTTCAGCTTATAGTTCGCTAATCTTGGAATAATATTTTACTGAACTTTCAACCTTAAGACCGTTGGAATAAGAACTCTGGGTCACGGTTAGTGAATTGGACTTCTGTGATGACATCCCGCGGCTTTGTTTAACCGCGAACGTTAAGACTGCTAAGTATGCTCGGACTTTTTAAGTAACTGTTGACGTTGTTAATGACCTAACCACTTTTAGTCAAACTCAGTATAAAAATGTTTTAAGTTTTAAATCTTATAATAGGCGAAATATTACAGAGTATCCAAAATACTTGTACTATATTTTTTCAGTGTGTAAAACTGATATTATTCGTGATGTTGTTTTGTTTGCCGTGTGGTTTATATTATTAGTTTTTAAGTTATCCGTTGAGTTATATGTTTTTAATTAATAGTTACTTATATGGTTACTTTCTTGTGATAATAACGTGTACACCGGAGCAAGAAAAATCCTATGAAGTTTTAATACTAAAAAATCTTATTGAATTATATTTCTCAACTCAGTCGAATATTTGTAATCTTGTTGTTACTGCAAATACCATGTTGTAATTATAATCCATGTAGTACGTAAGTATCTTTAGCATTTCTGCCATCATTGTTCATCTAAACAGTTTAAACCATTCAATAAATCAACACTTCCACGGTATTACCCCACATTACATTTAAACTGTATTTCACGTCACATTTGCGTTACTAACAATATTTGTAATCTTGTTGTTACTGCAAATACCATGTTGTAATTATAATCCATGTAGTACGTAAGTATCTTTAGCATTTCTGCCATCATTGTTCATCTAAACAGTTTAAACCATTCAATAAATCAACACTTCCACGGTATTACCCCACATTACATTTAAACTGTATTTCACGTCACATTTGCGTTACTAACTGATTGCTGCGTTATTGTTCTACCATAATTTATTGCGTCAACTCACAACCGTTTTCATTCAGTGTAAATGAACCAAAGCGTTTTACACCAACCCTTGCTAATAGTTTACAGTCCATTGCCACTTTACAAGCACGTTTGAATGGATATATAGAAGCGAAACCATCATTGAAACACATTAATGTTGACAGTGTAGCTTCAGTTTGTGGTATGGTAGTGTTGTAACGAATTACTATTCCGACTTTTATAGTACCGATTATGATTGCGACGTGCGTGACAGAGTGTTTTCAGCCGACACTGTTGTATTGTAGGTTGTTACGCTGAAATGGGAAACCGGAAACAGTACGAAGGCTGTTCCAATTCGTTTTATTGTTTCATCTGGGACAAACATGGGACGGAAACACGAAATTGTGCTGTGATTTTGCCGGAAATGTCCGTTTAAAATGCCCTTGTTAAAACCAGATTTATTGGTCGCGTTACCACTGTTTTGTTGGGCTATTTTTAAATTTGGTATAAAACGATTTTCTTTTAATTCAACTATGGTTTCGTTTGCCAGTTTGCGTGAAGTTCAATCTTTCGTCCTTTTGTTGTTTTGTAAAGTGTTTAAAGTTTTTGTTTTCTTATTTGTACCTTATTTCCTCACTTTAATTCTTTATTTCCTTTGCTTAAAGTTTCACTCATCCATACTTTACGTTGCCTATCAGCCAGTAATAGTACCTACCTAGGTTTTATATAATTAATGGTAAGATATTCAATTAAATTCAATTATATCAAGTAGATTAGTATAACTGAATGTCAGTTATTTTTAAACAAGTAAGTGCTAGTTTGAGTCGTTCTTGGAATAAGGTGTTAAAATTTCTTTCTATGAGTACCTAGTACGTTATTTTGTAAGCGTAACGTTTAACGCAATTCAGATTGCAGACATCAAATTTAATATTACTTATCTTCTATCTATATATATAAAAGCGAAAGGTCACTGACTGACTGACTCACTCACTCATCACAAAATCTCAGAAACTACAAGTGCTAGGAGTGTGAAATTTTGCATGCGGGTTCTTTTAAGGATGTAAGTGCTCACTAAGACGGGATTTTATGAAATTCAACCTCTAAGGGGGTGAAATGGGAGGGTGAAGTTTGTATGGAAATTTTTCAATTCTAGATTTAGACGAATGAAAATAGGTACATATGTTCTCGATTACAATGTAAGTGCTCACTAAGACGGGATTTTATGAATTTCAACCCTTAAGGGGGTGAAATAGGAGGGTGAAGTTTTTATGGAAATTTTTCAATTCTAGACTTAGACGAATGAAAATAGGTACATATGTTCTCGATTACAATGTAAGTGCTCACTAAGACGGGATTTTATGAAAATCAACCCCTAAGAGGGTGAAATGGGAGGGTGAAGTTTCTATGGAAATTTTTCAATTCTAGACTTAGACGAATGAAAATAAGTAGGCACATTTATGTTCTCGATTACAATTAAAAATGATCTGATGAAATTTTCTCTTTTCTGGACTTAGCAGTATGAAAATTTATATACGGGGCCCTGATATAAAAGCGAAAGGTCACTGACTCACTCATCACGAAATCTCAGAAACCGCTGAACGCATTGAGATGAAATTTGGCAGGGTAGTAGTTTATAGTTAGAAGGGATCCGCTAAGAACGGATTTTTTGATATTCCACCCCTAAAGGGGTCTAATAGGGGTTCAAATTTTGTATGAAAGTCCGTCAATTGTAAACCAGGTGTTATAAAAATTGGTGTTTAGAATTATGATAAAAAATAATGAAAAACCTGTAGCAAAGTTTTTAAAAAATCGTCCCCTAAATGGGTAAAATAGTTGTTAAAAGGCTATAAAAAAAGTTTGTCTCTTTGTACACGCTTATCTCCAGATCGGCTGAACGGATTTTAATGGGACTTTCACTGAGAGATTCAGGAGGTTTTGAAGCATCATAGCTACTTTTTATCCAGAAATTCCCGCGGGGTCAGGATTCACGCGGATAAGACTTATAGGCTACTTTTTATCCCGCAATTCCCGCGGGATCAGGATTTGCGCGGGAAAAACACCTTCGCGCCAAGTCGAGGGCTTAGATTTTTTTTATTTACGGGACTATCACTGGGAGATAAAGGAGGTTATGGAGCAACATATATTTTTATCCCGGAATTCCCGCGGGATCGGGATTCACGAGGGAAAAGCTCCTATTCGTGAATGAACTCGCGGGCTCAGATTTTTATGGGGCTTTTACTGGGAGGTAGTGGAAGTTGTGGAATATTATATTATGTATATATAGGTCACTATTTATCCTCGAATTCTCGCGGGATCGGGATTCACGCAGGAAAAACTTTGTGACATACTGAGTTCCACGCGGGCGGAGCCGCGGGTACAGCTAGTTCCGAAATACGAGTAAATACCAGTTAGTTGAAATTTATGAAAATATTGAAAGGTTCTGTATAACTGACTTTTAATATTGGGAGAGGAGAGTTCTGTTGGCATATTGATAAACAGACTGAAATTAATATTCCATCCCTTTTAAGGTCGCTTTACGAATCTGTATTAGCATAGGGATGGCCACTTGGGCAATATTAAATCTCGCGCAACTGAGTTAATTGTCTTTAAGGAGACGTTAAAGGAGACTTTAATCCACCCTTTGAAGAGTTCTGTAACAAATCTAACTAGTATTATTGAATCTGCGACTGTTCAAATGTTGCGAATGTTCAAATCTAGCTAATTTCCCTACACTTATTTAAGAACTGCAACTCACACTCATACCCCATTATGAATATCTGAATATGGAATATCTGAGCCGGGTAGTAAGGACAACAAAAAAAGTTGACTTTTGAATAGTTTGTCCGTTAATCATAATTTGTAAAACATCATAAGTTTAAAGTGCATCATAAGATAAAATACATACATACGTATCTAATCGAAAGACGACAGGAGTAGGCCTTTTGGTAATGTATACTCAGTTGGATGCATTTCGTTAACCAAATGTGTCAAATTATTCGGACACGACATAATTAAAGCATTCATTAATTAGCGCACTTGGGCTTCAGACAAGTCGCTTAACCCTTTCATCACTGTCGCTCGTGGATCAGAGAAAAGAGACCCAAATAAATATACTTATTGTTGTTATAGCATTCAATAAGAACTTCGAGTAAAGTAATAAAAAACTTCTTGATTCTATAAAATTCTATTAATATTTACCCAAAAAGTGATTAAGGTAAATTACCTTCTAAAAGTATTTAATGCAAGTCGACATTTTCAAGAACAAGTAAACCCAATTTAAGTAGATATTTAAAAAATGTATTTTAAAGGAGAATGGGCACTTTTGTATGGGGTGCGTACCAACCCTTGTAACAAGTTGCGACTTGTATAAACATGTTGTCCTGGGACTGTTATATGGTATGCATACAAAAATATTTAATAACTGAATTGCATTTGCATTCCAATGTTTTAAAAGTTTTGTAATAATTAAGCCCTATTTTAGGGTTTCAATGAAATAAAAATATGTGTTACACACATGAAGCAAAAAAATATAGATAGGAGACGGCCTAAGCAACTGTGCACTGTGACTCAACTAGGTCCTGACGTTATCATCACAGTAGGCGTGGCCTAAAGTCAGTTTACCGTCGGCGCCTGACTTGTGCACAACGTTATGGATGTTTACATTTTCAAAGAAAAGGATGAAGTGCTGTCTACTCGACATTAGATGGCGACACTTTTCTTATATTTTGAGTCCGTCCATGTTATATCCTACATTTATTGACATCTAGTGTGAGATAGTGAAACTACATAGTAAAATCGATATACAACGAAGCGAGTAGTTTTGCTATTGACCGTTATGCCCGGGATACACGAGGCTAGTTTTTCAAGCTTGGATAGCAAGCTAGTGTCAGTAAGCTAGCAAGCTAGTACTTCTGGCTTCGTGTAGACAAAACTAGCTTCATTTATAAGTTATATTTTATGAAGCTAGAAGCCAGAAGTACTAGCTTGCTAGCTTACTGACACTAGCTTGCTATCCTAGCTTGAAAAACTAGCCTCGTGTATTTCGGGCATTAGATGGAAAATAAACAAGTGGGCGGATGGTGGGCGGGATCTAACACCCCCTCGCCCCGCAAAGTGTCACGCGTTCTTTCTTATGGAAATCTACATACAACGTCTCCTCTCTATATTTGCTTCATGGTTACACATGATTTACTAAGTTTTTTTGTTAGTGTTATTACTCGTATATAAGTCGTTTACATATCTGTAAGCATACCTAAGGTAAATAAAATTAAGTAAAAGAAAAATTCTCCGGCCATTTTTTTATTGTTCATCAATAATAATATCGTCTAGAAACGTAGCAGGTAACAAAATGCTCTGCTGGTGTCTTGCCCAACCGAGATACCAAATAATGCTCATTAAATGAGCGCAGGTTCCCACCGTTCGTTTTCCTGTCAAACAGTAGCAATAATAATTACTTATTGCTTCTCTTGCTGTTTCAAGCGAAACTCGGTCTTGCATCTAACACCTCTCTTGACAATTCGTGTCTCACTCGCTGTCGAATCAAAGAGCGTCCACAAGTCACACAATGTTGATTCATAGTTCAAAATATAGAGGTCGTAATCAGAGGTCCATAAAACAAGCGTAGGTCAACGGTTTCCACTTAAACGGTTAAATAAAACTGATATATTATACACAGCGCAGTCACACAACGAACGAACGATCGTGCACGACTGTGTAGCCAGCCACAACTCACTTGACGATATCGAGAAACAACGTGACAGGGTTAATTAGCCAATCATAAAGCACATTATACTCGTATTAGACAATAGCTGCGGGTAGAAGTTTATTTACCTCTACCCGCAGCTATACAATTTAGCTGCGCGGGACCATCGACTGGTGAGTGCGGGGCGAAGGGGAGTGAGGTAGCGGCGGTGCGGTGCATAAATGCGCGATTACGAAGCGCGCGAACGTGCTGAATTGCATGATAGCGCGCATCATAGAATAGGCTATATCTTTTTTCCTGCACTAGATCCAAACTTGCTGCCATACAAAAAGTTTTAGTACTTTTTAAGACCTTTTTAATGACATACATCATAAAGTGTTACAATACTTGGCACGAAACCGCCCATTCTCCTTTAAAAAAATCTCCAGATTTTCTTCTTAAAATAAATCTCATTTCTTGAAGACATACTTTTATGACTTAAGTAATAAAATTTAGGTCATCATAGTTCGATTGATTCCATCATATTTTGAAACTGTTAAAATTCAAATCAACGTCTGCTGTGTAGCAAACGTCGAAATACGATCCTGAAACGCGTTCAAATAGACACAGGACATCAGAACCTTTGTTCTTGGTGTTTGATATTTCATTTCATTAGCTCGATGATACCCCGATGCCCTAAGTAAAGATAGACGATCAAAAGTTTCAACATGTTCCGAAATGTAATTAAAATTGTATAAGCAATTATTAGCCCTTTTACGTTTGGTATTCTAGTGAATGTAATTAAAATTATATTACACAAGTTTATAACATTGTTAGTGAACGTAATTTCGTTAGTGTAGATTAAATTAGCCGTGATATATTATTAAAAACAAGTAACATCGGAAATTCAAATGTTATTTCGTTGTATCAATGTGACAATCCTTTCGCTTTCGCGAACTATTTTAATATGATTCTGTTATCAGATCAGTGAAGTTGGAAAACACGGGATAATGGAAAGATATTATTTACTTCATAATACTGTCATGCATGAGTATAATAATATATGAATATAACAGAATCAAGTCTGCACGTTCGATACCTATTGGAAATTTTAATGGACAGTTATGCTACAGATAATTTAAAGAAATACAAACAAATCAAAAATATACGATCTATTAAATAATATTTTTTTCTGAAACCAAATTATTTTGTAGTTTTCCCAAAACATTTATACTTTACATATCTGCTTTTAGTACCTATTAAAGTGCAATGGACTGAAAAATCCAAAATAAAATTGACTTCAAAACGATTTTTGTGGAAAATAATAAAACACTGAATTTCCTCAGTACAAACACCAAACGTATGGACTTTTTACTTTAAGGTAAAATAAAAAAAATAATAATGTCATAAATAGGAATATTATTAAGCTTGTGCCATTTTTGTGTAATATCTACTATACAAAAAATATATGAAGTAGGTATTCTCAATAACGCTGTATCAAACTGGCGTTTTAATAAGATCGTCACAACGCCAACACGCCGTCACTTTTGGAATAAATTTCATTTCTGAGAAAAATGAACAATATTGCGAAGTATTTTTTAAATAAAAAACGCAAGGCTTATAAAATTTTAAACTTACATAAAATTAAATTATAATACATCCTTTAGATTCTATACATTCATCGGGCTTTGTGAGTCCACTGCTGGACATAGACCTCTCCTAATGCGCCACTCTGACCGTTCCTTAGCCGTCTGAATTCAGTGGTCCTGCTGTCTTCTTCAGGTCGTCAGTCCACCTGGTCTGGGGCGTCCTATGCTCCTTTTTCCCATACAGACTTTAGACTAACCTTTAGTATAGTTTCTACTAGACCAATCGATCGATCTACGTCGACAATTCCATTCCCACCATCGATGGCGTTGATCGACGATCGATCGATTGGTATGGTAATTGGTAACGAACATATTTGAATACTTTCGTTTTAGTTGGTCCATTGCCGCGTCGTTGTAATGTGTGCCGTGCTTAAGTCGATCACTTAAGATCGACTTCGACGACGACGCTTCGGACAATGCACAAATTATATTCATATGTTACTCACGTGAAACAAAAATTAAAATTATTCTTACAGTAACCCAACCGCTACCGGCAACAGTTCGTAAATAAACAAGCACCCAAGTTGACTTTTATGTCACGGTATTTTGACGGCACTGAGTCTAAGCCCGGATTATGTTGAGTGAATCACCACATCAACGTAATATCTCCGCGATGTTTTATTCGTTGTTCGACTGAGAAACTTTCAGAGCATCGAACTTTAAAAGCCCGGTTCTCAAAGCTTTAAGGTCGAAATATTTTATGGATGATTCTTGGTACTATTCAAGTTATAAGCTCTCAATGCTGGATTTCTGAAAGGTTTTAGCCTGAAAATGATTCTATGGATTTAAGAGTTTACATATTTTGTAGTATCTTACAAAGTGGATAGAAGATATTTCGGGAGTAAGCTTACACTCTCGAAATAATTTTATAATAATCTTAAAATGTTTTAATTTCTTTCCGGGCAATACAATGTCTTAGTAATCACACATAAAGTGTATCGACGGAATCCTTAAGATTGACATAATTTTTTTTTCATATAATAGACAACTTTTATTTTGTTTTGAGTACTATTATACATATTTCATTAACCCCTCAAATGCTTATTCTCGTAATTATATTTTTCAGGTACAGACAGTAATCAATGACGTTTTTGTTATATGTATAAATATAATGATAACATAAATTATAAATAATAATATCTTTAATTATATTATTCAAGCAAGTTAGCTATTTTAACCTTCGATAACACCGAAAATTTTAATAATGTTTACCTCTTGGTTGTTTACGAGAAAACTCATTTATTCATCCATGGTTATGATTTATTTATAAAATATATTTGTAAGTGATCGCATGAATACTGATGAGTGAGATGAATGAGTCACATTCATTGATCCTACTTATTTGTAAAACGTTATATTCAAAATAACGGCATGAGTTACAAATATATTACAGTTAAGAGTTCGAGAGTTCGCTTTAAAAAAAGGATAGGCTAAAGGATGGTAGTACCTAACCTTATAGTACCTTTTTCATATTTATAAAAATAAAGAAAAAAAATTAATAAATTCTACAATATAACAATGTCTCAACAACTCGCGAGGAACTTTTAAATGTTACCATGGATAACACTGCGAACAAACGGAAGTTGCAGCGGCAACGGAAGTAAGAAATTAAGCTAGGTCAACAACACAGCATACAATAATTAATATTTACCTAGCGTATTACAGAATTTATCTCTGCTTACTACTTTGTTGTAACGACTCTATATTCATTATAATACTAACATCTGAGCTATCTTTAATTTGAACAAAAAATCAACATCTGCCATCTAACTGACAGTTTTTCGAAGTCACTAATAGGCTTCAACATCTAACCAACTGTAGACCATGTTGGTAGGTACTTTGCCTTCTTCGCTTACGAAATGAACTCTCATCGCTTAGGGATCTTAGGATAGTCCGAAACTAGTCGGGTGAATCCGACAAAATTACACGTGAGGTGAGCCGCTGTACGAGTACATACGTTAAATGTATTCAGACACTCACTCATTCAGTATCTTGGTTCTCCCGCATTTGCCCGATTATGAGTATAATTTTACGCACCGGGAAAACTACGCAATCTAAGTAAAAACTTTTATAAAACAAAACTTTATAAAAACGCTTTCTCTACACTTTGCCGGAACAAACAACTCGGTCGGTACGCTTGTTTTATTCTGCACTTTGAATAAAGTCTGCGGCTGCTTTTAGCGGCTGATTGCATTGTGTCTGATGTTTCTTTTCATTTAAATATAAGAAACAGCTTAGAAAAGGTTTTTTTTGACGCGATTAAAAGGGTACTCTAGTTCTGGTGCTTTTGAAATAGTGAGTCATGTATCTGCTTAATAGCTTTACTTAGGTAATTCAAAGTTTTTGTTGCTTAGGTAAGTTACAATCATAAATTAAATCCTATGGCAGCACCCGTTGACGTTTACGAAAGACAAAAGTAGAAGAATAATTTTGTTTATTATAATTTTGTCAAAATCAAAATCCATTTCATTATCCTGATCTTGTGGTTATACGTATGCGACGATTCTGTTTTTGTGGTAATGCGACAGCCCTGAAAGTACGCTCTTTCTAATAAAAAGGAAGATTAAAAATATTGGTTTACAAACCGCTGAACCGAGAAATCGCTGGACAGTATAAGCGTTGAACATAAAACCTCTTCCTTTTCTGAAGTTGGCAAAAAAATATTGTTTTCCAAAGTTCTCTCACCAAACCGAGAAGCCGAACTCTCACGTGTCTTTCTCAATGTACCGGCATGATATTGGTTCTTTATTTTACTTCGCTTCAATACTTATAAAATTCTCCGTTCGATGACTACAGAACCCTGCAATCTACACAGTTGTTTATGTTGAATGTTGCGCAGAAAACGGACGGTAGGTATTCCATCTTAATGGGTTAGATCACTCGTAACCAAACCCTTAGTTATTTGCAGACCGCGATGGCGGTTGATTGATGATGTTTAGCAAACCCATCTGAGGAAGCTAATGTATGTACATACTTTATAGACTTTGACGACTGCGGGGGATGAACGATAAGCTTTATCGAACTATTTGTGAAGAACATTACTGTTTTGTAAACTATCCTGTTTGTCGTGATAAGTAACAGACGTTTATTTTGACGTTTTTTTGGCTTATAATAGCTCATGGATGAAGCGCCCTTCCGCTGCCGCCCAAGAAAAGACAAGTGTTATTGGCTAAGAAAAAATATTATTATAAAAACAAAAAACCCGACTGCTTACAAAAGAACTCAAAAGAAAAAAACAAGTGTCACAATATCAACATAAAATACTTCATGCTGCAGCATGCGGTGACAAACGTAGTACTTGTGAAAATCTTTTTTTACCCGTACCTAGGTAACAGTATTGTTTGTCCCCGCCTGCAGCACCATGAAGTATTTTATGTTGATATTGTGACACTTATTTTTTTCTTTTGAGTTCTTTTGTAAGCAGTCGGGTTTTTTGTTTTTATAATAATATTTTTATTTCAGACTTTTTAGTGTTTTCACCGAAAAATTCTACTTTTTGGGATGGTTTTTGACAATTTGTGTTAAAACGTGTGCCTAAACGTTATATAACATATATTTTTTTGAAAAGGTCTTTTCACGATCTTTCATTTGATACCCATATTGCTAAGATAACAAAAAAACTCAAGATTATCCCCTCTTTTTCTTCCACTTTCGGGCGCCATTTTGGAAATTCATATAGCCTATGACACTTTCACAGTTCTGACGAATTCAACGATACCTCATATGTCTAAATCCGTTCAACCGTTTGGGCTGTGGGGCCTCACAAATAAATGGACATACATACAAACATACATACATACACTCGAAAAACATAACCCTCCTTCTGACGCAGTCGGGTAAAAAGACGTAAATCTGGATAAGTGTAGTCAGTTAGCCTAGGTAATAAGGAGTGTTACTATCAATTTTGGTTAGTTAGATCGTTAGTACTTATGAGGAGAAGGCCAGAGACTGTCAGTGATGGTTATTTCCATCTCATGTTTTTTTTTCATTATATAGACAGACAAACAGTTATACGGCCCACCAGATGGAAAACGGCCGTCGTCGCCTATGGACACGCAACATTCAAGGAGCTGTAGATGCGTTGCCGGGCTTGACACAAATCATTAAAGAATCTCATGCGTGGAGGGAACACCACAGATGGAAGAATCATTCCATCGACGCAGTGCGAGTCAGAAAAGAACGTTTCTGTTCTTCTTTTGTTTTATAGTTATTTTTTAAGGAGTTAAGATAGCAGACGAGCATGTTACACCACGCTTTCGCTCTCCATATTCATCCGTATTCAAATGCTGGTACGCATCTGCTGAGTAGTATTTAAGTTATCTGTAATAATGAGTATTTAATTGACCTCGATTATATTGATGATGTTCTCATTTTACTATTAGGCGATGTTTTTTTGTTAAAAGTTATTTACATTAAGGATGTTTGATGAGATCCTACATTTCCAAACAAATGCAATCGAAATATAATTATGAGATGAAAAGAAAGTAATTAAGGAACGTTCTTAATGAAAATTAATGACTTGCGTGTCTCTTCTCAATGTCACAAAATCTAGTAATGTCTTTAGTAACAAATGATCGCAACCACATTCTTCATTATTTGCAAATATACAATGTGTTAATTTTACAGTTGATCAAAAAAATGTACTATGTACTCGTATACTAGATAATATGTGTTAATAATAATGTATACTATAGTGAGGCCGCGCTAACTATGCGTTCCTGAAGTCTGTCATTCGACTGGGCGATGTAACTTTGAACTGGTGTACAATTGACAATTTTTTAATATCTTTTAATTGCCTTATTAACGAGTGATAACATTAAAATCAAACATTAAATCGAATAATTATGCCAACTTACAATAATTGTATTAATCTTGGGCTAAAATTATTACAATTACTTAAATAACAAATATAAAAACAATACCTTTTAAAAGAAAACCACGTCAAACGGCGCTCGTTCAATGTTATATCCATGTCATATCAACTTTTTGTTTTTGTAGTGATGTGACATAATAACAAGGTAATTGTAATTGAATATTTTTGTAATCTTAATACAATGTCGGTAAAATATAAAATAAAACGTTATAATTTTATAATAAGTACATTATATAATGTACTAAGTATTCAATATAGTTAATAATATTATTATAATAAAGGTACGCCCAAACATAGCTTAGGAAAATTTGTGTTATAATATCACTCAGGTGAATCAAATGAAAATAAAATAAATAAATAAAACATTTTATTTTGATTACATTCAAAACTATGATTAAATTCAATTAATTGATTCCTTAAAATTTTATTTACATAACGAATATTATTATTGAATATATTGAAACATAATTCCTTTAAAAATAACAACATATAAATTGAATAAATATTATGCATAATGAATGCATGTTGTTATTGTTATTTGTTACAACGCATAATGTTATTTATTGTACATCACTAGTCATTACGAATTGACATGTGTCAGGAACGCATTCTCATCGTGGCCTCACTATAGATAAAAAATGGGAAATTTTTCTTTATGTCATCTATTTCGAAAAAGAGGCACCTTAATATTTTTTTAGGAAAATTCTCATCTTTCGGTTTTAATTTTTTTTCTTAAAGTAAACGGTGTATATTTTTCAGAGTGGTCTTATTTGAAAGCTAAATAGTGTAACTTGCCAAAAAAATAAAAAACACCTCCGATTTCAAGCACGAAATTAGTTAAAAAATTAAGAAGATAATAAAACATGTTAAAAAAGTTATCTCGTTTACGTTACGTTTACGTTAGGAGAGAAAAATTAAAACCGAAAGATGAGAATTTTCCTAAAAAAATATTAAGGTTTTCGAAATAGCTGACATAAAAAACTTCTTCCCATTTTTTATTGAATTTTTTTTTAATCTAGTATCCGTTTTTTTTTTGATCAAGTTGAAAATTAACACATTGTATACATTACATGCAAATTATAGATGACAAACGACATTATACAATGTAATTAACTTTATCAACTAAATTAAACACACTATGTAGATAAGCCTGTTAGAGGTCAAACCCTCATAAACTGGTCAACGCTATTATAAGTCTCAGCGGGAGTTTATTAAGCCCTATCTTTAAGGACGATTTTAAAGTTATGACGTGCTAGTGACCACAAATGATGGATGGGTTCGGCAGATTATCTTATATTAAAATTTTAATGTTATAGTTATACCTATTATAATTTTGACGATTTGTATAGTTATATTATCATCTTCAGCTAACTATAGGTAGGTACTCCATTTGCGTTTTATATGGAATTCGTCACGTCAACCGACATATAGGATGTTTCTACTCCTTGGATTTACTGTTCATTGTACAGTGACGGCCAGGATTTAAAATCCCATAATGGATTTTTGAGTACAAGCTAAATTGAACTGTGAGTACACGTAAAAAAATTGTTTTTAGCGGAGAGAGGCAATTCTATATTCTCGGTAACTCAAGTTATGAACTAACCAGTCCACCCTCGGTCCGATTTGATTTGGTCTGTATCGGCCTCAGCTCTTGTCATGAGCGGCAGCAAAGATGTTTTTTTATGGAATTAAGGTAGCAACACCCTTTCGCTGCCACCCATAACAACTGTGACCGACTTAGAACAAGACTTAAATAGGAACAGGGATGGTTTGTCCAGTTAGCAGAAAGCGTTAAAAATTAGTTGATTAGTTTGTAAATAAGTGTGAGGACTTGGGACTGTTAGTGATAGTTAGTCCTGTTAGTTGTTATTAGTAATAGTGCAGTTAGTAATATTGTTAGTAAGAGTCTCGTTTAATTTCGGTGTCAGATGCGCTGCTACCCTTAGGACTGAGATGGTCGCCTCCAAAAAAAATTTTAACGGCTCCATGTGGTGCTACGCTACGTGCTTGTTGGTAACTTCAGCCCATCAAAAATCTCTCATATACATACATCGATTAATTATAATTTTTATTTATTCGTCAAGATATAAACGGAATGATTAAAATTACACGTCTATTACACATGTATTTCGCACATATATTTTAGTTAACGTTTCTAGTGGATAATAATTGCCGCAATTAGAGTGTAAACCACGTAGGAGGCAAGGGATTGAAGTGTCGTGGCATTCCCGGGCACGCGATAAGTAATGTTGAATTTAAATTTTGTTTAAACGAAGCAAATTATATTTTTAAATTATTACATGTGAAGGATAATTTTTAGAATTAAAAGCAAGCAAACGAGCAGGCGGAACCACCCTTTTGCTGACGCTCATTACAAACACGACCTACCTAGAGTTACCGTAGTAAGAGTACCGTTCCAATTCAGTCACAGATGCGTTGCTACCCTTGAGGACAGAGATGGTATAAAATTTTTGCACATATACTGCGTTCGCGTTCGATATGCAAGTCATTTTGATTGCAAGTCGATTTTAGCTTGAAAGCCAATTTTCTTTATTTACGCCGTTCGTACACACAAGTGCCTAGGATCTTGTCCAGGTATGCTATGCATCACTTGGGAGTCGACGCCCTATATCTATAATTATTAAGTTATATATAAGAGGCAACGCGTCTACAATGCGTGTACTGTCAGTAATCAGTGTCAGTGTCAGCGAACTTTGAATTGCGTTGGAGTCGCGTAGCTAATAAATAGAGTTGTGTGAGACGGGCCTTATTCTTCCTTCAATCCTGATTCCTGACCAACAACATTTCGGTGATACGTATACTTTTAAACAACAGTTCGTCGGCTCGTTTATGGGCTATTTTCCTAACAAAATTTAGCACATATTTTACAACCATAACACCATGCAACTATCAATCTGTTTCCACATAAATAAAACGTAGAAGCTAATTATTTCCTTTTTTGTTAGTAGGTAGGCAGGTAATTGTTGGTAGTAGACTAAGTCGAGCGTGCCTGCCGGCAATTACAGTGAGCTTGCGACAATAAGCGACGGCACGTGAGGTTTTGTTTTACGAGATGTAGTTACGAAACGACTGAGTAGCGCTGCTAAATCCGTCTACTATGTTTCAGAGGCGACTCTCGCTTAAAACGTTAGTCGCATTTCTTACTTTACGTTACACTATTTCATGTATGACTTTTAGATTATTTTTTATGTTTGGTCTCAAGCCAGTCCATGCCAAGCCATGACCTGCTTATAGTGGGGGCTCTTTTCGGGTCTTTCTTAATTTATCAGGCCTAAAACAGTTCTCAAAGTGGTTTCTTAGGGTGGGCAAAAGATGGGCAGTAAGTAGATTAAAAAGATTTTTTGTAAAATAAAAAAAGCAGTGTTGAAAAATATAAGTTTGGGAACTACTGGCCTATAGCATACTAAAAACTAAACATCACCTAGTTGCTCCAGTTGCGCCAGACTAAAATGTCAAAACTATTTATATGCTCTATACTCGTAGTACAAAAAAAAATGATTCTAGCCATCCATCTACTGAACAGTTGCTTGTTTTGATCAATCGTTGACAACGTAAGCCGCGCCGGGTTGAGAGCGGTTCACGATAATTTATTTATTATGAGCTGACTGCGCAACTTTGTTTGCACGTAGGAGATTTTCCGCGTAAATCCTGATCCTCTGGGACTTCCGAGATTAAAATTAGGCAATATGTTATTCCATAACCTCCTCTAGCTTTCAGAGAAAGTCCCATAAAAATCAGTTCACCCGTTCCGGGGATTATCCCTAACAGAACTGACAGACAGACAAAAAAAATCGTTTGTGTCTATTTTAATATCGTGTAAAAAACTTTATGTATTTGAAAAAACACAATTACTGTGAAATCACGGAAAGACCCTTCAATATTATTTATTTTTAATAGATGTTAACGTTTATAACGTTAATATATTAATTAATAAAATGTTTTTCACACTGTAACTCGGACGGAATAAATATGTTTTCTTTCTTTCTTTAACGGAAATGTATGTAAGAGCTTCGGAATTGTATACATTTCCTGGGAATTGTATGCAATTCCTAGATTTCACATATTCCTGGTAACATAGATAATATTTTAAGCATTATATAAAAGACGCACTCATAGTAGGTACAAGGGCGTGTGTCATTCGTAAGTGAACGCAATAAGTGTAGCTGTTGCTATTAGGTATGAATAAACGGGAGGGTGCTGGTAACAAAATTGTTTTGCTGGTAACAGAATATTTTCAGTCAATCCGTGCTGTAACAGCAAAAGCAAGCTAAACAATTAAAACATCTAGTCTCAATTACGGAGAGAGATTCAGTATCTCTAAGGACTTTTGTTGTGTCATTCAATTCTAAATTAAGCAGTTGCGCCAAGTTTTGAAATGCTGAAAGACATTGATCTCGTAGTTATACCTAATAAAGTACTGTTACTTGGTCAGTAGGTAAATAAAAAAATTATGTCCAGTAAAAATATAGGTAGGTACATTGCGCAGTATCAGGTAGGTACATTTTCTAACACACAGCATAAAATTTCTCCGTACGTTTCACGTGTGTTACTTTTACCACCATTATATTGTAACTTTTTACAGTCCGGTCCGTAATATTTTATCTCAGTCCTCGGAAAGTAACTGCGAAAAGGCAATGACCTCGTGTTATACCCAGCCTTTATATCCGTGCCGTCTATAGCTAATATGAAATAAAATTCTACATAAAATTCATTGTGCGTTTTGACCCAGCATGGATCCAAAGGAAGCGCATAATTCTAAGTTTGAATAAATTTCAGAACGCATGCGCGAATATTCCTTCGCCAGCCTCCGAACTTCCCTCCGACGACAGTTGCAAATGCTCCGCGAAGAGATCGCCCGCCATTTTGAAATTTTGCTTCGCTCGAGCCGCGAAATTCAAACTTCGAGTTTCAAAATTATAATGACTGCTCGCTTCGTAGTTTTGTTCTTATTTTAAGTTTTGTTCTCGGTGAGACTTATCATGTAATTTGTGCAGTGAATTGTAAAACTCGGTGATGATGTGTTCCTGGTTACAATTTACTATTGTTCTTGTTGGAGTTTCAGTGTTGTTCCGATGTACGGATTCGGTTGGTAAGTATTTTGATTATAATGAAAATAAAACTTGATTATTACCAGGTCTTATGGAATATATTAATTAATAATTGGTGTTGTGTTCGTACATATTTAGGTAAGTTAGTATAGATCTATCTGTAGGTCTTCCTACCTAAGTAACAATAAAACAAAATTACGCCCTGCCTTACTGACTTTTATTTGTATAGCTGGCCTGAAATATTAAAGGTCTTATTGATAAAATATCCATAAATACGCTTTAATAAGAAATCTACGTTAGAAAATGTTTAACCTACTGAATGAAAAAAATACATTTTTAATTCTAAAACAAAGAGTAAAAAATACAAATAAACTTTCATATTATATTTTGTTTTAAAAATACAAGTTAAACGTCCCATGGAGTCGCGGCATTGGTGGTTTTAGGTCAAGATGCGCAGTCTGCTTCATCGGAGATGTATTTATATTTTTATATCATACGAATAAGCAGTTCATAATGGAATAAAATATTTGTAATGTTAATAATTACTAATAAAAAATTCTGCAATTATTTTTAAACACTGTGTTTTTCGGGTTATGTAAAGAAAGCATTATAAAAAATTAAAATATAAAAATAAATAAATAAGTACGAGTAATAATGAATATTTTACTTTCACATTTGTAATCAATATGATGTAAATGTAAATAAATTATATTTAATTAATAAAAAAGGGTATTTTATTACTGTGCTTTGGTAAACCAAAGCTTCGGTTTCCATAGTTTGAATTTCGATATGGGCTTGACCTAAAAACTTGGCTACTTCCTAGTTTTCAGAAAATTATTTGGAAAATAATTATGATCTAGTAGCGTTCAGCTATTTGTGTTGGAATCTATGGGGCCCTTTCAGCCTCTGGTAACTGGAGATACTTGAAACGAAATCCTCTACACTGCTTCAAATAAATAATATTATGAGCGTTGAACGATGCTCTTGACGCTCATGTTTTAAAGCTCAATAAATCAACAAATAGTCTATTTATAGCATTAATATTATTGATTAGGGATGAAAATAATAAATAATAAATAAATAAATAACGCTTCACACTCATAGCCCCACACTAGGATTCCCTGTGTCGTGGGTACCATGGACAACACACAAGACAAGGACATACACCCAGACCGAGAACGGAAATTCAAACTCATCATTCAAATTGCCGCCTCGCTGGGAATCGAACCCAGGACCCTCGGAACGGCGATCGGGCGTGTTAACTATTGCGCCATCCGGGTCGTCTAATACTGACTTGGTATAATTTTCCACGACTTAACGGAAGAAGCTTGTAATTATTTTGGGAGTGCAGGAGAGCACCCCACTTCCCAGATTCACGATATAAAACAATTTTAGCCCTAATATTAGCCTTGTTATTTTGAGCAACTTCCTCCGTCCTTTTTACTTTTTCAACTAACGCTGATAAAATACAGCATAAAGTACCTACTACTTATATTTCGTAAATACGAATCTTTATATATTATAATTATCGTGTTACCTTAGTTTCTCCGCAAGCGTTAAAACGCTCGTGAAATTTTGGTAAAAGCGGTGTAAGTTGTGCTGCAGAGACAGAGAACGAGAACTTAATAAACCTTCCGACGCATGAAAAGGCTTATGTAATTTTGCTTCTCGAAACAGATATATTATCACCGATCCCAACTATCGCTGCGTGCTGCGAAGCTCAAATACTCTTTCTTAATCAAGGCAAAATCTGACCAAATGTAATATATTATAATATATTACCTGTTATTGACGGCCCGGATGGCGCAATGATTAACACGCCGGATCGCTGTTCCGAGGGTCCTGGGTTCGATTCCCAGCGAGGCGGAAATTTGGATGATGAGTTTGAATTTCCGTTCTCGGTCTGGGTGTGTGTCCTTGTTTTGTGTGTTGTCCATGGCACCCACGACACAGGGAATCCTAGTGTGGGGCTATGAGTGTGAAGCGTTATTTATTTATTTATATGAGTTTCAGTTTTTGTAACCATTTTGCTGGTGTTCTCCAGAGGTTATTGAATGATTTGGGAATTCATTTAGTGATTCGTCCAAATCATCAGTGATGAAACTTTACAAATCTGTAATTTTTTTACAATAGACTGCACGTGCATTTGGTGCTCATTGCCGTGAAGAGTTTTGGAGAGTTGGCTAGTTTTATTTGGTAAGTAAATCCGATCCCAGGAGACTGTCAAACGTCTGATTTATAAAAGCATAAAGTATTATGTAAAAAGCCCACTAAAGAGCATATAAGCCACCTGATGATAGGTGGTCTTATCGCAATAGACATACAAAGGTTTTGGACTCCTTGGTCTTCTTTGGGATTTCACACCGTGAATTTTTGCATCCAGTTCCTCTAGTGTCATGCTAATACGCTACGGTACGTTGTATTATTACTACCGCATTATAATTAACTTTACACAAAATACTTCAACATCGACAAGTTTAGATACTTAACTTAAGATATTTTCATTAGATGTCGCTCAAATTTAGATCGGACCATTAGACAGGCACTTGAATAAATAAATCATCAAAATTGATTGACCACGAACTCTGGCTTTTCCAACTATTTTAAAACGAACTTTAATTTCTTATACCTTTATGGATTGATATCCTTAACACTTAAACAACCAATTCATTATTTCTCTCCAGAAAGAAAAGTAACCTAACTGTTGTAGTTTTTGCTTTCAAGTCAACTTTCAACCCCTATTCGTCTTTATTATCGTTGAAATACCACAAAACCTATTCTTAGCTAAGTTTTAGGCTCATATACGAGCTTTTTGCCAAATAACATCTTCTTTACCTTTGGAGATTTTTCAGTACAGTACAGTTTATAGGTCATCTTCATCTCAACCCATCATGGCTCACTATTGAGCAAGGGTCTCCTCTCAGAATGAGAAGGTTAATGCCATAGTCCACCACGCTGGCCAAGTGCGGATTGGCGGACTTCACACACCTTTGAGAGTTTTGGGAACTCTCCGGCATACAGGTTTCCTCACGATGTTTTCCTTCACCGTTTATAGCAAGTGACATTTAAATGCTTAAAACGCACATAACTCCGAAAAGTCAGAGGTGCGTGCCCTGGGATTCGAACCCGGACCCCCCGAATGGAAGGCGGAGTCCTTAACCACTAGGCTATCATCGCTACAGGCTATCACCGCTACAGGCTATTACCGCTACAGGCTATCACCGCTACTTATAGGTACTATCTATATAAATCTAAAGAGTTTGTCTGTACAATTTTTGACAAATCTACTTATAACTATTCGTTTTATGATGCACTAACATCTGTCTATAGATCTGTCTATTATACAGCTAAACCATTTAATGAGGCTCACAAGAAAATAAAGAAGATTAAAAGCGATATAATGCTACATTTTATTCCATATAAATTCTCAAGAATTAAGAATTTTCTCGAATAAAACTCCCACGCGAACGGAGTCGCACGCTTAGCTTGTACAATATAATTTAACTAATGTAATACGATACGACATAAGCAGAATACATGATCCACATTCTTCTGTAGGACACGTAACAGGATAATTATTGCTAACTAGGCTTCGGCAGCATGAAACCTGCAATTATAGGCTCGCGCAAAAGGCGGTAAGTGCGTTGTCCTCTTAAGGGCTTAAACGAATGCTTATCCCGGTAATTACGCTGCAAACTAGGACAGTGTACAACGCTATTACTCAACTTAGCGATATTTTTCGATGACACACGTTGACGTTCAACGTGTGTCATCGAAAAATATCGCGTACGTACTACGTATAACATTTTTCAACGTGTCATTATGTACGTTATTTCTCAGAGGTATTTTGTGTTCGTCGATATCATTTTGGCCTCAAAATCAATAAATCTATACTTTAATATGTAAATCGGGTCCAGTAGTAGAGTGGGCGTTCATTCGTACTATTTACAGTCCAGATAGGTATTCTTGACTAAGTAAGCAATGTGGGCTTCTTTCATATGTCAGGACGTGAGCTCAGGATATCAAATGAAACACAGGGTTAGTTCTAGCCAAACACACCACCATCTCCGTTTATTGAATCAGACAGTTTGGCTCAGTAAATACGTTATTAGATCTTTTAGATTTGGTTTGGTATTTTGACATCTTGGATTTACTTCACGGAATTACGATATTGGTGTTATCGATCGATCCACTCGCACTCGCGACTCACGCGTTATTTATCAACTATTATTAACGATTCACGGCATTTCAACATAGAAGGAGCTTTTACAAGATATCACACCGGTAGACATTCATTTCCTTATTTTATTATTTTTCCAAATCTATTGACAGCTATCCGATTGACTATTAATCATCGCGTACAGATTAATCGCATCAAACCAGTATCATAGGTTTATACCTCCTCCGTCACGGCCATCGCTGACTCATCGCCCGTCCTCGGGTGATGCTCCGCCCCGTTAATATTACCATCTCAATTACTCGACCCGCAATTTTCAATTAGTTCAACCCAAAACAAAACTCAAAATCTTTAACATCAAAAATGACTACTGCTGTTACTGCTGCGAGTGGATTTCAAAAACTTTGTTTGCATTTTTTAACCCTGACTACCGTAAACTACCACTCGCTTCGCTAAGTGTCTTCGCTATGGAGAAGAAACGAGTGAGAAGAAACTCCATAACATAACACTTATTTAGAACAAAATTACCAATTTATTATTTGCGCGATTTGTTTTAACTTTTACTCGGTACCTACGTCGTCACCGTATAACTATAATCGGTACGTCGCGTCACTGCCATAAAACCGTATTCGTTTCCGCATCTTCCCGCGATCCATTCTTAAGCACGCTCTACCAGCGGCAACACGTATGAGGCATTGAAGATTACCTGAAACAACCAAACACATACGCGAGTATCTCTCCACGCTCGGCCCTTCCTGACCTACTAAATAATAATCAACGTTCACAGTTACGGCTGTCTTACATCCACACACGACCTCGTCAATCAAATCAATCACAAACCTTACTGATCACATAACTTTGAATTACATACGGATAATCTTTTGGACAAATTAACGTGCTCACACAACTTACTATCACAACATGTAAAGTCTGTTAATACTGCCACACAGAAACTTGAAGAAACATACCACGAAGGCCTCTGACTGTATATTATTTGCTGTATAGGTATGCTACACAAGCGTCTGAATATATTTGCCACCTAGGCTTTACATGACGCAGGCGTTGGTGTTCAGGTATGCCACACAGGCGTCTGAAGAGTTATGCCACACAGGCCTATCAATAGATTTGGCACACAGGCTAGTCAGTGACACATAGGCTCGTCAGTGAAACACAGGCTTGTGTAGATGGCAGTTGCCAACGGTAAGTCACCAACGCTGTTATCGATACATCCCGACGCGTTAATAGTTGTTGGCGTTAAAGGCCAGCACTCAGTTTCAATGGAACATAACAATCAGGCATAGACCATACTTAAAATTGTCGCCCAGGTGTTAAGAAAGCGGTACATTTTATTGACTCAGGTAGTCCACATCAAAATAATTCCATAATATAATTGGCTTTTTTTTAAAAGATGGAATTCACTCAGAAATTTATTTTGTGATCATCTTTTTACTCGTATATCAAAACCCCATGTGTACCGCAGATGAGTGATGTAAAGCTCCTGCTACCCCATGACCACACTGGTATCAAAAAGTTAATAACTTTATCTTTTGTTACATTTACAACTGAATAAGAAACTTCAAAATCTCATTATTGACAATTTAGTTTCTGACAAAATTCTCCTTTCATTAATTCTGTGGCTCTAGTGAAAAAGGGTATAAGTCTAAAAACGTAACTTTACAGGAGACGCAAAAAACGCCCCACGCGCACCAAATTACTTGTTTAAGTACGTGTGGCATTTAAACAGCTGTCAATCTAAATACATGTGATGTGTTATATAGGTAAAAAATGTATGCTCTTTCTTATTCTGGCATTAATTTTTACATAATCTGAATAGTTTTCAAAATAGCGACTTATACTTACCACAAAACGAACGACACAAGGGTATAAAAGAAGTAAGACCCCTTTTCACATACAAAAAGAGTTAATTCACATAAGTGAAAAAGGATACGCATTTGGAATTATTTGTATGATAATTAAGAAACAAAATCAAATATTTATAATTGGAGTAATTCAAAACAATGAATTGAATGTGTACTTTTCATTGACACGATCAAATTTTAAAAAAATCCAAAAAAAATAACTTGTGTCCTTTTTCACATAGTTGTTAGACGTGCCGTAAAGGTGCATGTAGACTTACGCGAACCTTTTGTGTAAGTTATATCCATTTTATGTAGTTTTATTATGTTTGTTTTTTTAGTAAAAAGTGTTTTAAGAGGTGCCTGTGACACAGTTCATTTTTAAATCAGGAAAACAATTAGAAAACAAACAAAAATTTATTTATCAAACAACTATCTATCAAAACTCATACACAAAACACCAATAAGTTCGTATATTCGACACGCCCCTATAAATTTAAATTTAAAGATATCCAAAAGAGAACTCAGTTGATCTTAACACCTAAGCCATCTAAACACTTGTAATGTTTAACACTAGATAACGGCTTAGTTAGCACATCAGCTAACATGGATACAGTAGGTACATGTCTCAACTCAATGTCGTTCTTGTCCCTCAAAACTTCCCTCACGTAATGATATCCTATACGTGCAACGTGTATGAAACACAGGGTCCTGAGCTAAGAATATAGCCCCTTGGTTATCGACGAACAGCGTACCTCATGATTTTTAGTTCCTTCACCAAGCTGTTGAGAAACACAGCCTCCTTCATACTTTCGGATAGGCTAACATACTCTGTCTCGTACGTTGAAGTAGCTAAGCTACGCTGCTTTCGAGATTGCCTTGATATACAGCCACCACCTACAATAAATGCCCCCTTCATAAATGTTCCCTTCAGATAACGCAACACACGCTTCGCCAATTTCCAGTCGAATTTTTCAGGATTTGTCATCTTCTGGCTAAGGTTACTCACCGCATTAGCAATATCAGGTCTTGTTGCTTTCGCTAGGTAATTCAAATACCTATTAGCTCTCGATAAGGCCATGCTTCGCTGCGTTCATCTCCACTTTTCTCTTTTTTCTGTTTGGAATTTATCTCCATAGGAGTAGCACATTTATTGCAATTTTCCATGCAAAAACGTTTCAACAAATATTCAACATAATTTGTTGTGACAAAACAATGACGTTGTCATGTATTTGAATATCTATTTCTAACATCTAACATATTATATTTTGCTTCCCCATAGTCTTTCAAATCAAAATCTTTCGAAAACTCATTTTTAAACTTCGTGATTAAACCCCTTTCTTGACTTCCGATCAAAATGTCGTCGACGTACACCAATAGGAATAAATATATATTATCATTAAGTTTAAAATATAGACACGGTTCATTAAGACTCTGCTTCAACTCCATATCAGTCAATTCCTTGTTGAGCTTGAGATTCCATTGACGTCCAGCTTGCTTCAAGCTATATAATGATTTTCGCAATATGCATGAATCGCAACCACTATCCAATTCTAAAAGCATGGCTTGCGCGCGTTTCTTGACCATTGGATCTTCTCCCTCTCGATTCATAAGCGTAACTAAACTTTCTCTTAATAATTCTGGTAACTCCATAATATCTCCTCGTCCAGGAATCCATTTAAGTAAGCAGTATTAATGTCTAATTGGCGTATTCCCAAGTTCAATTCAACTGCGAGTGCCATCATCAACCTTGCAGTATCCAGTCTAGCAACAGGCGCAAAGGTTTTCTCATAGTCGACTCCATACCGCTGGCTAAAACCTTGAGCTACAAACCTCGCCTTCTTCTTCTAAGACTTGTCGATATATTTTGCTTCGTCGTCAAATCATAACGACAGCCAACGACATTCCTATTCTGCGGTCTTCTAACTATCTCCCATGTACCTTTCTGAACTAGGCTTCTGACTTCAGGTAAAATGGCTTCTTCCCATTCAGATTTATTAACACTCTTTAGTGCATTCTTCAAACTAATTTCAGCTGAACCTACAAAATCTTCATTCATTTTCATCAACAGAAATGTTTGGTCCTGTAACTGCAGTAATTCAATAAATCTTTCTCGAACGGCCTACACTACCTGTACGCAATATTCGTTGTCTACCAGGAGCTCTCTTCATCAAACTCTGTTGATTATCACGACTTGTTTTTTCGGACGCTTGTTCACCTTCTGCAGGTCTTGATAAACAATCATCTTGATCATCTCCAAGGAATTCATGAGATTCGCTCCATACTTCTTCTTCAGTAGTCTCTACTTGTTCTATCTCGTTCTCGCCCCTATGTACCGTACCCCGTATCAATCAGTTATTTCTTTTCTCACGAAAAATGGCAGCGACTTTTTGGTATAATTTTACTTATGTCAAATTTCATTTGTTAATATAAATATTTCATACGTGAAAACGGATATCAAAAGACTTATTCGGGATTTTTATCTTTTATTTTGGTGAAAACGGATTTACATCAAGTGATATCGTTACTCACTTAACAATTTTTAAGGAACAAGTGTACTTGTACCGGTATTCACCAAATGAAATGAAGCTCTGAAAATATATGTTTAGTTAGATCACAAGACACAAAATAAAAAATCATAGTTCTGTGTAAAGAAATTAGAATGCACTTATACCCTACTTTTGCAATATTTTTAGTGTTAGTTAACCCCTTTTTCACATTGCTAACTTCTTTATTTTTAAAGATAAGCGAGATCTGATTTCACGAATCGGTAGATCATTTTTTTCTGAACATTTTGGTATAATTAACTCATTTTCGTCAAAATCGGACTTATACCCTTTTTCACTAGAGCCACAGAATTAATTCCATTCTATGTCATATCTACAAACAACTCAAAAACTAACACACAAGACAAGGACAGTCTCACTCAGACCAAGAACGGAAATTCAAATTCATCATCCAAATTGCCGGCTCGCTGGGAATCGAACCCAGGACCTTCATAACAGTGATCCGGCGTGTTTACCATTGCGCCATCAAATATTGTTTTATGATTCATTAATTGAGCAACGTAATTCAATACTCAAATAAGACATACTTACTACTTTATAGATCTGTCATAACTATTTCTGACAAACATTTAAAACCTTTAATTCAATTAAATTCTTGTCCTAGACACATTATATTGAGGTATTCTTACTGTTGATTATTGCCTCTTAACCAGACCTCTCGAGTATTCAGATCAATAACCAACCTCATTAAAGGTCCTCAATTACCCAATGAATAAAACAAAACAGAAATCACCTGATATCCAGAAGCGTAGTGTAACAACACTTAAAGCATTGTAATTCCAAGTACATCTCTCTCTGAATAGATTTGTGTTAAGTATTGTTGCAGATTCCTTTTTCCTTACATAGAATGCTCATAAACAAAAATTATTGTATTCCACATTATTCAAAACTTGCTTTAACCAATTTATCATGAACTCTCACTCCCTTGGTGTCTGAAATTAGCAGAGATCTTCTTTGTGGTACTTATTTTGAACTGTATGACATGTCATGTTTGTGTGACACAGAATTCTTAGGTTGTCATTAATTCTTTTCTCAAAACACACTTTCAAAATTATGGTTTATTACGTGTAATTTCCTCTTTTAAATTTCTATCGCTTTTTATCAAAATATTTCTCATTCAATGTTTCGTAAACATAAGCCTCATTTCCATGGACCAGTGATGAGAATTGCTGACATGACAGATGGCAATCTTAGCCTTATCCACAAAAAATTTCAGGATTCTTTATCCACTTCTGAAATCGGGTCCAGTAGTAGAGTGGGCGTTCATTCGTACTATTTACAGTCCAGATAGGTATTCTTGACTAAGTAAGCAATGTGGGCTTCTTTCATATGTCAGGACGTGAGCTCAGGATATCAAATGAAACACAGGGTTAGTTCTAGCCAAACACACCACCATCTCCGTTTATTGAATCAGACAGTTTGGCTCAGTAAATACGTTATTAGATCTTTTAGATTTGGTTTGGTATTTTGACATCTTGGATTTACTTCACGGAATTACGATATTGGTGTTATCGATCGATCCACTCGCACTCGCGACTCACGCGTTATTTATCAACTATTATTAACGATTCACGGCATTTCAACATAGAAGGAGCTTTTACAAGATATCACACCGGTAGACATTCATTTCCTTATTTTATTATTTTTCCAAATCTATTGACAGCTATCCGATTGACTATTAATCATCGCGTACAGATTAATCGCATCAAACCAGTATCATAGGTTTATACCTCCTCCGTCATGTATATATATATATAACTCTTGTGTTCCTGAGTGATTGAATGACAGACAACGCACCGCCGAAACTACTGAACGGAAGAAGCTGAAACTTGGCATGTGTATTCCTTGGGGCGTGTAGGGGAGCACTAAGAGAGGATTTTTGGAAATTCCACTCCGAAGGAGGTGAAATAGGGGGATGATGTTTAAGCGAATTCCACGCGGGCGAAGCCTGCGGGCTGAAGCTAGTATTATATAAAACTTTTCAGTTACTGAGTGACTGACAGATAACGCACAGCTGAAACTACTAAACGCAAGAAGCTGATGTTTGGCATGTATATTCCTTGGGGAGTGTATGATTTCACTAAGAGAGGATTTTTTGAAATACCCCTATAAAAGGATAAAAAAGGAGTAAACTGAGACATAAATTCCACGCTGGTGGAGCCTCCAGGAGACAGCTAGTTACATATAAACCTTTACATGCTTACACCTCTGGTTTGGAATTTCTTCTGTCGTAGGTGGAAAGGACGACACTATTAAAACATCACTAGCACCCACGATCCGAGAAAACGTTTATGTGTTACACAAATGTCAGCCCATACCGGAAATTGCACTTCGGACACTCGCTTCACAGATATGGTCACATAGCCAGTAAGGTTTTGAAGCGTTTGTTGTCCGGTGTGAATATTTTTTTTAAGATGTGTTCGTGCTTCACCTATTGTAACATTTATGACTAAATAGACAGTTGTCTCGTAAAATATTTCTACGTCATGTAATACAAGGAAAATCAACCCATTCATCGATGCATCAAGATACAAGTCCACTGTTAGAGATAGGTCTTACCTACACTTGAGTCACGGGGCATATGGAGCGCATATGGCTTAAATGTCATTCATAAGCTGTAGTGACAGTACAATCAAAGTGGTCTTGCTAATGTGAAAATGCATCAATTGCAGCCTTGGAATAGTTTGCGCATTATCACATTCTGTATACGAAACGTTTCAAACTATTTAAACACTACACAATTTAATTATAAATTAGCGTACTTCAATCCCAGGTGGCCTGTTTGATTGTAATTTTAATTAATAATTCATTAATAAACGTTACAATTATTAAGTTTTTTGATTTATTAACACAATAAATCAAAGAAATGTAATAATCAATAATGAAAACATTTAGCCTACATTGATTAACGTACAACAAAGCAAAACATCGAAGGTAATTACTAAAAAGAAACAAAACAAAGTAATAATAACAAAAAAGAAAAAGTTAGAGAACAAGAAGTATAAAAACAGTCGGTAATTAATAATCTCTGGAACGAATCGAATCAAAGAAAGTTGATCGAAATTAGAACGGCAAATACACGGCGCGCTCGTAGCAAGAGAAACTGTTATTAATCCATACTAGTCCATACTTCCATACTAATATTATAAATGTGAAAGTGTGTTTGTTTGTTTGTTTGTGACTCTTTCACGTCGCAACATGGCTATTATATGGTATGGTTTATGTGTATGGGGATAGTTAGGAGGGTGGAGAGTGACGTAGGCTATTTTTTACCCCGGAAAAACATCATATTCTCATGGGCAGATAGATGTTTCGTTAGCCGTTGCTAGATATTTAGTTCCGGATGTTGTTAATAGATGGCGTTAAATTCATTTGCAAGTTCTGAATTATGCTTTCAAATACTACATGTAATTTACTTAAGTCATATAGGCAAATGTTATATCTTCTGATGTTGATGTTCCAATATATCATATTATAGGCTAATTTTTGGCCCAGATTCCTACGGGAACGGGACCTACACGGTTGTTACGGCGGCGGGCGGTTCTCTAGTTAATGAATAAAAATGATTGTTCAAAAGCAAAGTGAGTCATACGAAATAATACCTATAATTGTATTAATTTACTGACAGTTTTACACTTTATCGTGGTTTACTATGGCCTTAACCTTCTCATTTTGAGAAGAAACCTGTGCCCAGTAGTGAGACAGTAATTGTTTGCAATGACTGGCACTTATCTTGTAGAAGAAGTAGAAAATATATTTTTTGAGATATAAAATATCATTACACAAAAAAAACCTAACGCCGTGCAGATAATTGAATTTGCAATTTTTAATTTTCATATTTCACAAACTTCCGATGCTGGCACACAAAACTTAGATAACTTATAATAATATAGGTATATGTATATACAGTCTGTAAATTTTACAACTTTACTGCTATACGGAACAAAAAAAAACAATGCGCAAAGAAAATAGTTAAATTAAAAATTACATTTTTAAAGTAAGTACTTTCGATGCTGATACAATAGTTCGAAAGCACACCTTTTAATGTTAAAATGTAAGTTAAAATCAAATCGATTTCACCGTGTTTCTGTGGTAAGCCAACACGGGTATCATAATATCATAAATATGCAATCAAGAGTATCAAGAAAATAATACCTAGTATTATGTAAGAAAATGCAAAAATTATAACAAATAAGATTCATCGAACTACTAACTGCACTATAGGTAATTATGTTTCTCATTACATTTCACTCACAATAGTGACACGGCGGAATGGAAATAGCTCGTAACTAGGCTATCGCGGAACCAGTGAACCTAGGACGAAAGCCGTACGAGTGTCGTCCTAGAGACGCCAGGCCGTTATTATCGTAATTACTTTGGCTTGCCAGAGGTTTAAGCTTTGAAATTAGAACACAGCCCTTTTCAAGTTGGACTTTGATGTTATGAGTTCGTTACAATGTTATTACTATGACTCAATGTGTTACGTGCATACAACGTGAGTTGCAAGTTTTAATCCAATTTGATGACATTAATGTTACACGTTTCAAGCCACTCATTAGTATTTCCAGTGTCGTGGGTGTCATGGACAACACACGAGATAAGACACACCTAGACGGAGAACAGAAATTAAAACTCAAATTTCCGCCACGTGGGAATCGAACCCTTGGAACCTTGAAACGGCGATCCGGCCTGTTAACCATTACGCCATTCGGGCGGTCGGCTCATACTTGTACGTACGTAACATACGTTCCGTATGAGACAAAAAGAGATTATGTAAGTTTAATGAAGATTATGACAATTAGCCGAATTAGACTAAGTATTTAACTTTTTGCACGCTAAGACATAATCTTACCTTATTTGACTAATCATTGATTGGTTCATTCAGAATACGAAGTAGCAATATGGATAAGACATGATTATTATATAACCAGATATGAATAATTGAAACTTGGCTGACCTAGCTCTGATTTAATTTTTTTATTTTATTAATATTTTAACCTCAGAATTAATCTATACTAATATTATAAATGCGAAAGTCTGTCTGTCTGTGTGTCTGTCTGTCTGTGACGTTTTCACGGCTAAACCACCGGTCCGATTTGGATGAAATTCGGAATGGAAATAGTTGAAGACCCAGAGTCACATATAGGCTACTTTTTTTTCAAAAATCAACCCCTAAAGGCTTGAAATAGGGCATGAAAGTTTGCATGAAAAATCTAAACCGCCTGACCGATTTCGATGAATTTTCCCAGGAAGATAGTTGATGACGTACCCCCTTTCCCACTTTCCCGTTCGCGATATAAACGAATTCCACGCGGGCGAAGCCGCGGGCAAAAGCTAGTATAATATATTTTGGAAATCAGGACTCAGCGTTAAAACGAAAGCTACCAAGAAATTCGAAGATTAGGTATATCATTAAAATATTAATTGAAAATCCATAACAAAAAACGAAAAGCTTTTAAATAAATTAAAACAACCGCACAAGTTATTTAAAACTAAAACGTACCAAGCTCGTCGGTAAGGCTGTTGTCATTGGGTCTATTAAAATTTTATACGCTAACCATCTGGTCTCTATAGACTCGTCCTATTTTTTACCCTCTCATTCGTGTTCTAGCTCAGTGTTATCCTATTGTGCCTTGCAACATTTATTTCCTAAGCTCTTGTGGGCTCGTCCCGGCAGGAACAATCCGTGTTGTTTGACCACTTCGGCTTATTCCGACCGGGATGGAAGGAATGAATAAATGAAATGAGTGAATGAAATGAATGGGATGAATGTGTAGTTTGAATACGCTGCGAATGGAACCGCTGCTGCTTCTATACAAATGTTTTTATGTGAATAAAATAGCTTTAGAACACTATTTTATTTGTCATTGGGTACAATATGATTTAAAACATAACAATAGTAGATTGTATGACAAGGGTGCAAAGTAATATTTTTTCGGCGAGGGCGTTTTTTGAATCCAGAGCGAAGTGAGGGATTCTAGAGTAGAATCCCGAGCGTAGCGAGGGATTCTTTAGTAGAATCCCGAACGTAGCGAGGGATTCAAAGTACGTCGCCCGAGCCAAAAATATACTTGCACCCGAGTGATACACTCTACTTTTCATCACCCACTATGAGAAAATAATATATATATATAATAGAAAATAATACGTAAAAATGCACGAAAACTTAATTTTAATTTGAAAACGAAATCTTAATTTGATTTCTTTTTTTATTATTCAGCTGGCGGGGCCCTCGCGTCGTACCAGACATTCTTTATTCAAACAATATTTGCGTTCGATTTCTTTAGCGCAAAATACTAAAATGTTCTAAATTCAAAATAGGACGGAAAAGATCTAGCCGGCAGGAAAAGTTGTATGAAAATTCATTCCCGCCCGCTGAATAGAAAACAGCAACTTTGGAACCCCGTAAGTCCGAACCAAGTCGTCTTTTTCGAATAGGTGTGATGAAAAATATTTTTGTTACTTTTGCTCTTAATAGAATTTTGCTACGACTCTTTTTCGTTTGACAGTTGAGGTTCCTAAAGGTGTACTATGTGAGAAAAATTTTTTGGGGTGCTGTGTTTATGAAGGAAACTATATTTGAATGTAATACCTACCATTATCACCAAAATGACTATTCAAGAGTATTTTCCAAATTCATTCCATTTTGTTATTTACTTTTAAATCAATAATAGCTGTAAAGTATTTTATGTAAAGAGAGCCAAAAATAAATAATGACATCGATGTTCCAACGTATCTCGAAGACATGTTTTAAGTTAAATTCCCATCATTAAAACTTGTATTTAATTTATAAATTTATCAAATAATAATGAACAATTCATCACTGTTCTCAAAATAAATTCGGGTGTAATTTCAGAATGAGTCTCGAGAGATTGTAGTTTGCTACGTTGGGTAGATAAATACCAAACCGAATTAATCAATTTAAAATGGTAATGGATGATAAAGTATTTTTCCGAGTTAATGATAATTATTCCAAAGAACTTTGTGCAATTTTTTAATGTATTTAATACCTTAATTTATCAGAAGGTGTATATTGTGAATTTTAGTTGATAAATATAATACTGATCTACTTTGGTTTCGCTTAAGGAAATCTTATGTCTAAAACTCGGACTCTGGATAAATGTTTTGATTTACCAGACATTAACAAAACCATTTATTGAATAATTAATGAATAATTAACTTTTAACAAAAAAAAAATCAAGTTTAACATTTACAAGGAGAGTTAATTCAAAAATTACTTGCCATCTTCTTCTGTGTCGTAGTCTTCATTACTGAAGGTCGTGTCCTCAATGAAAGCCCTTCATGGATGTTATTACTTTTCTCCATTTCTCGCGATGTTCGGCTTTCCTTAGGGCGGTAGTGACGGAGAGACCAGTTAATGCAGTCATCAGTTGCCATATGTCATTTAAAATATGGGACTGCGCGATAAGCACTAGCTTTAGGATAAAAAAAATATCGAATACCCAGTTAAAAGTGATGCGGTTAAACACCATAAACGATGGTTGTTTATTAGTTTGGTGTCTTCACTGCTCATTCACGAAAATTATAAAATTTTATTAGATAGGTATTACCTAAATAGCTTTGGTACGTGGGTTGGCCTGCATTAAAGTGCTTGTTAACTGATATTCAAAAAAATATTAACCCTTAGCTCGTTGGAATATAATCAAATCCCTTCTTAGCTTTAGCCTGCTACTCCTGCTTTCATAACCTACCTAAATGCAATTATTATGAAGTAAATATCGTTATGTGCGTCATGTCATGTTTTATCAGTGACAATCCTTTCAATTTTATACGTGAAATAAAATATTCGAAATATTTGAGTGTACCTAGCAATCCATTTATTAAATTATAATAATTTCGTCTGACTACTCATCATGTCAAAAGGCAATCGAAGGGACTCGTAAGATTTTTTCCAACAGAACCTCCCTGAGTCTGAGCGCTTTCAATCAACTGGGAGTGAACAAGATCAAAAGGACTCGAAAGGTCAAATTATTGGACCAACAATTAGGTTAAAATCAAGCAGATGCTGCATAATATTCTTTACAATAATAATTGCGTGGTGTTTGGTTAAGACTAAAAATGATAAGTGGAGGGTGAGTAATGCCTTTCCTTATCCAATACCTACTATCAAATAGTAAATTATACCTACTCGATAAACTTTTATTTTAATTTTTCATATTTATTTTTTTCATTCAAATACAAGTCGAATTCGAGGAAAATCTATTACTTTGATCAAAAGAAGAATATAATTTTCTGCCCCTTTAATTAAACTCTTCCTGTCCTGCTAAGGAAAGTTCTTCATCTTCGCAACCCATATTTATCCCAACTGTTGAACTCAGGTTTGCTCTCATAATGTGATGGCCTCCGTCACATTCAACCATGTTGGGGAAGTGCGAATTGGCAGTCTTCACACTTCCTGGAGAACATTCAGGTTACAGGTCTCTTCTCGATGTTTTCCCACACCCAATAAGTATAACACCCAATGTTAAAAGTCATTTCTGATACGCTCGCAGGATTTTAATCTCTATTCGGCAATATTCCGTTGGCTAGCACAAAAAGCACTATAAAGGGATAAATTAAATTTCATAAAAAATTGGGCATAACGTGGGCACTTTATTGATTTCATATTATATGGTTTTATCGACTATAATTTACACTTCTTTTGAATGAACAATTTTAAATATATGTACCTTTTACATTCATACAACTTTAGTTGATTCAACTATATTAGGTATAGTTAGATGAGATTTATAAAATGCCCAAGAAATTCCAGGAAACAATATTGTTTCGATTAGGGAAATATTGGGAATAGTCCTTGTACTACAAACTTAAAGCTTTCCCGAAGCGAAGGAAGGTCTAGCTGGAGGGTATTAGGGACTTAACAATAATGTACTTAACAGATTATCCGTTAATGTATCGAGCATATAAATTTGTGGGAAGGTACCTAGTTTAATATTCACGTAATGATCGTCGACAATAATTAAATTCAGATAGCTTAAGAATTCCTCAGGATAAATTAGATTTGGATAGCTTGAGAAACCCTCTGCGTACAACGGTATGATCTGCCTGCACGATTCCTATTGTCGTAGTTACGATTCGAGGTTTTGTTTCTATCCGAACTGAAAAAGTGCTGAAAGTTCTGAACGTAAATAGAAAAATTTTCGTCGTTTTTTCCTGTCTGAAGGCCGACTGGCAATAATGCTTTTAGCATTAGGCCCGCCTTTGCTTATACACTTTTATAAAATAAAACAGGAAAAATAAACGATAATTTTACAGATAGGCTTAACGTAAGTACGAGTGTAATGTAAGCATGCGTTTTCTTAACTAATGTTGTTCAAACAGAATTGAATATGTTCCGTTTCAAGTCCTGAGCAGTAAATTGAATGGAGCTGAAATATTGCGTACCTACGCATTTTCCAAACCACAGATAGGCAGGTGTCCCACCGCCAGCGAGTCGGCGAGTGAATCCCGACTGTTTACTCGCTCAAGACACGTACAAAAATAATTATGACATTCCGTGTAAACAAAAGAGACGCATAAATGTCACCTACTCGCTGACTGTTCACACCATGGAGATATTACACTAGAGGGCAGAAGCCAGGCTTCAGAGCGTACCTCGGATAAAAAGAGACGAAATCTTTAGTAATCACCTTTCTCTTTCTGGCTCATCGGAATCGGAGAGAGATAGGTAATTACCTTTATCGTTGTTTCTCTTTCTAACCGGGGGCGATTGCAATGTATGGGCAGCCGTATGGCTCACCCACTCTAGTGTAATATCTCTATGGTTCACACCGCGGGCGAGTACACGCTCGCATATGCATCTATTTTGCTTATGCGGAATGCCATATTTAAGTCGCTTTCTTGGACGAGTAAATAGCCGATAGCTACTCGCTGCTCGCTGACGGTCGGACACCTGCCGTAAAGGATAAAGTACCGAAAGATCTGGAAGCTTTATCGCAAGCGAATCCACAGGTAAGCAATACTTTAAATAAACATTGTGCTTCATTTATCTATTTTCGTCTGCCCTGAAACCAAGTTAGTGACCTGTCTAACATTTAAAGTTATTCATTCTTGAAAAGGATTTCTGTTATAGATAAATGCCATTTGATCCAAGATAGTCTGTGTTTAGGGATTCTTTTATCAATGAATGACAATACAAAGAGTGGATTTTAAATTATTTATTCGATTCAAGTGTTAATCTATCGCTTCTATAAATTAACGTCAAACTTCACGAATGTTGTCGTACTTGTAATTCAAAATTGTTTTCATCCCTGGAGATTATATTATGGGGCCGTATCATTTTTCAAATAATGGATAACAAGAACAGTTGAGAGCTAACAATGAAATAATATTTTTTTTTATCTGGAAAGCGTCGAATCGTAAACTGATATCAAAATAATTATAAATAATAGTTAGACCCCTATTTAACCTTTCTTAAAGTATGTTAAGAATCACTATCGTACTTTTTAATCTCATGTATATTTTTTCCCTTAAGTATTGTATTAACAACGCAGTATATAAAATACTTTCTAGTACTTTCGAAACAATAGGAAAGCTGAGAATAATTAAATAGTTTTAGGAGTTTGCTTGTTTAAAGAATTAATTATGTGCCTCAAAACTAAAACAAAACCCAGTGAGAGTTATGTACTTATAATCAAGAACGACAAAAGGCACTTATATTATAATGAAACTTTTCTTGGTGAGTCACGCTTTGTGAGCACCATTGCCAAAATCCATATTGTTACAACTTATTACATAGTAATGCTTACAATCTTTATTTCATCACTGGAACCTAAATATTATTCTTATAACGACGTCTTTTCCTCTCTAGACATTTCATTTCTCCAGATTTAAACAATTTATTATTCCGGAATATCTAATTGAAGTCCCATCAAGAAGTTTGGCTAAAACCGACGTAGGCGTTATGGGTTTTTCAGCAGAAGTTTTTATGACGATTAAATTACAGTCCAGAATAGGGTAGGAAATTGAAAACAATGAATGTCAGTATTTTTTGTGCCATTTACACTTTTCCTCAACAAGGTACATGTGATCTTTTAATCCGGCTACGGCTTTTTATAGCTGGTAAGATCCTTACTTAGCGTTCACCAGGAATGTACCTTCCAACGCCCTCCAGAGTGCTTAAAGGTCACACCTCATTAGAGCCACCCGGCACCCACCCCGCACCGCCTGGTTGCACGGCGTCCACCGGTGGACGACCTGTCGACAACGACAACGTCGCGTTATCATCAATAAACGTCCCGCGGTCAACCAGTGGACCCCGCGCGGTCAACGAGTGGACGCCGCTTGGTCCACGAATTTTCGAGTAGTTTGTTAATAATTGGCACATTAAACGTGTGCTTCGTTATGTCTAATTTTACAAACCGTGAATTGGCAATCATAGCTGTCGCGCTTGATGAAGAAGAAAATGAAAGACGCAACAAAAATAGAAAGCTTATTGCATGTATCGATCGCAGGCAGCGCGCGGTCCACTCGGGACCCGCGCGTGGTCGACGCGAGGTAGGTAAGCGTGCGAACAGCGAGTTGTCAACGAGTGGTCCACTCGTGGGCTGCGCGTGGCCAGCTTGCGAGCGAGGCGATCCGGTGACGTTACGGCGTTGATGTAATGAGCGCATGTCCATACAAATTCATATAAAGAATACTAACCACGCGAGGCGAGGCGGTGCGGGGTGGGTACCGGGTGGCTCTAATGAGTTGTGACCTTTATACCATTCATACCACCATGATATTTGCTTTAAGATAAATTTTGTTCCGGATAAAAATGTGTAGAGACGGTTACACTTTCTTTAGAGGCGACCATCTCAGTCCTTAAGGGTAGCAACGCACCTGTGACCAAATTAGGACGAGACAAGTGAGTCTTGTTCTGAGTCGATAATAGTTGTTATGGGCGACTGTAGAAGGGTGGCGTTGCCTGCTCGTTTGCTTCCATAATTCATTAAATGATTATGGGCTCAGTTCGCATTTTTATTTATTTGTACATAATTATTACATAAAAGATTTTGTGTTTGCAGCGAAAACAACAGTTTTGTAAAGTTGATCGTGAATGTTTTGCCCGAGCAATTCACTAAAACGCAATGTTAATTGCTTTGGCAGTCCATAAAGCGAGGTCGGTACGAGCAATCCCGTTTCGGATGCAAATTGACGGAATTCGTCATTTAAAATTTTATGGCTGAAGTTTGGTGCCGTTGGAAATGTATACTAATTGTCTTTATTTAAGGGTAATCGTTTAAATTGTAAATTGCCAGCCTTATAACGCTCTCGCTTTGCGCCGGGAAACTTAAATATTACCCCTTTTTGAGCTCCTTAGAGATCGTTTTTTACATAGATCTAATAGCTTATTTTTGACCTTGTGTCATCAACATAACTGTCTTCCTAGGAAAAATTATCGAAATCGGTGAAACGGTAAACCGTAAAATCTAAAGATTTTTCATACAAACTTTCATCCCCTATTTCAACCTTATAAGGATTGATTTTTTTAAAAAGTAGCCTATGTGTAACCCTGGGTCTTCAACTACATATTTTCCTTCAGAATTCCATCACAAATCGCAACGGTTATTAGATGTGAAATAGTCACAGACAGAATATTTTTGCATTTATAATAAAAGTACCCATGGATTAGTGGATTGATAAGTTTCATTATAAGTAAATCCAGATTGTAATTTGACTTGTAAAACTCGGAGCAATGTAACACCTAAGACTTCAAAACTGGAAGAGGTAAACGATAAAAGATGTTCTTATTACCTAGTCTGGAACTTCAAAAGTGTTTTTGTTGACTTCAAGAACTTTCTGAAGTAATATCGGATAAAGTAAGTAACATAAAATAGGGTAACTGAAAACAGTTACACCCCATTGCTTACTCTGTTTTCCGACCAATTTTATTTATATTTTTTGGCTATTGCAGAGTTTTTGGGTCACTAATGCAAACAATATATTATTATTTTATTTCGTTTTCAGTGGTTCAGAACTGTTCTGCCCTACATAAACCTTTTGAATGTAGTAAAACGTAGCCCTTTGGAACGAGGTATACGGATGTTAAATTTGTATTGTTTTTAAAACGAAGTTTCTTGTCGCACGGTGCGAATGGAGGCTATAAGAAAAATTGTGAAAGGATTATTTCCGTCATACGCGTGAACAGTTTTGCGAGCTGTTAGGTTACGGCTATCAGTATAAGATAACATACATCAATAACTGCGTTCAAACTGAGTGTTCTGGAACACTCACGTTTTTCGATTTACTATTTTGTTGTTTCGAGTTACTTTTCATATAATTAACCACATCAGTTTCTTCTTTCAGACAATAAGTCTGAAAAGTTCTATAAAGTATTTGATAGGAGAATGGTCTAAGCAGATTTAACTACCGGCAGTGAAATCCTACTAGTGCGAACATTGATTGAGCTCCACAGCGCTGCTATTTTCTAAAATTCTTTCCTTTAGAAGTTAATTAAATATTTACTCAGGTGAAGATACACCTTTGAAATACCTACCTACACATTCGAGGGTACTTTATAATGTTCTTAAATGTTTCAGATGTGGTGGGCAGGCAGCATAGTTGACAACTAGCCTGTTTAATTTATGAGAATAGATACAACTCCAGGCATTGCTTGAAAATTCTCGAGTATTTTTAGTCGAGATTGCAAAAAATCAAAGCTCAAGAACTAGAGAAATTTATTTAAAGTAACTAAACACACGAATTTAACAATTGACTACAATCACCTCGCCATGCTCCACCCATTCGCACTGTAGCTCTAGGAGATGCTCTAGACCTCCTAAGCTATGAGGGGAAGCCATTCTCGGTAGTATACCTACATTTAATAGGTTGAAGCCAGCCGTATAAGATATGTATGTGTATATTATTATCTAAATATATGCTATCTACATAGTAATTTTGAATGATTTCAATTTAATTATTAATTTTTATTTATTTAAAGACCTGTTCTACATTTGGGAACTCGTAGTAATCTAATAATTATTACAAATTTAACTGTTATAGTAGATACTCTTTATGTTTTATTTAGTTAGATATAGTCTGTTTTATTAAATTTAATGTTCGTTATGGATAAGTGGAATTTATGGTAATAGTAATAAAGGAAAAATTTAAAAATAGAATCAAGTTTTATCAATTAATTTAGAAACTTCTCTAAATACTCGAGAACTTTGATAAATCCATTTCAAGAGTTCTCGTACTTACGAGAAGCAAAAGGGTCCAGTAACCAGAAACTCTAATCTAACCCACGCTGTTATGGAATGTGATGACAAAGAAAGAAACTTATAGCTTTGTTACCCGTTGATAGTGAGTAAAATCATTTAGAGCGATTGAAAGTTAAAATGCAAATTAAATTTTAAACTTTCCGAACCGATATTTTTTTTGTATTGATAGGACGTATTCTTTTTCGACACAGGATATAAAAGGTTTAAGGAATTACCTCCGTATTAGGCTGACTAGCTAGATATCTTAAATACTAATAATTGTATTAGTAAGTTAACAAATTGTTGTTAGCTTAATAATACAGATTTTGTTATAAATACTGGGTTTCGTCACGAAATAAAGCATAATTAATGAATTGGAGACTTTTCAGTATTTTTAGAAAGTCAAATCTATATCTTAATATATATAAATCTCGTGTCACAATGTTGGTCCGCGATGGACTCCTAAACCACTTAACCGATTATAAGAAAATTCGCACACCATGTGCAGTTCGATCCAACTTGAGAGATAGGATACTTTAAATCTCAAATTATAGTCGCAATTTTAATTTATTTCTAATTATTTGTCTCTTATTATTTGACAGTAAGTTTTGCAAGTAATGACAATTGACATGGCAGTCTTATTCACAGATGAACAGACACCTAGCGCCACACAGGAGAACTAAATTAAGAGTGTTATTATTTGACAGTCACAATTATATGTAACAGATGTCGATACCTTTCGACTGGGTTGAGTAAGTAATCAATAGATGGCGCTGCTATGGTAAATCTAACTTGCACCCGTGCGAAGCCGGGGCGGGTAGCTAGTTATAATATATAAAAGCAAAAGGTCACTGACTCACTCATTACGAAATCTCAGAAACCGCTGAACGTATTAAGATGAAATTTGGCAGGGAAGTAGTTTATAGTTAGAAGGGATTCGCTAAGAACGGATTTTTTGATATTCCACCCCTAAGGGGGTCTAATAGGGGTTCCAAGTTTGTATGAAAGTCCGTCAATTGTAAACCAGGTGTTATAAAAATTGGTGTTTAGAATTATGATAAAAAATAATGAAAAACCTGTATCAAACTTTTTTAAGAATCACCCCCTAAATGGGTAAAATAGGGGTTGAAAGGTTATAAAAAAGTTTGTCTCTTTGTACACGCTTATCTCCGGATCGGCTAAACGGATTTTTATGGGACTTTCACTGGGAGATAGAGGAAATTGTGGACCATTATACCTATAGCTACTTTTTATCCCGGAATTCTCGCGGGATCAGGATTTAAGTATACGGGTAAAACTCCTACGTGCGAAGTTGCGGGCTTAGAATATTAGGTATGGGACCATCAGTGGGAGATAGGGGAGGTTATGGAGCAACATATATTTTTATCCCGGAATTCCCGCGGGATTGGGATTTACGCGGGCAAAGCTCCTATTCGCGAATGAAGTCGCAGGCTCAGGTTTTTATGGGATTTTCACTGGGAGGTAGAGGAGGCTGTGGAGCGTCATATAGGCTACTTTTTATTCCGGACATCCCGCGGGATCGGAATTCACGCGGGAAAACATTTGTGACACACTGAGTTCCACGCGGGCGAAGCCGCGGGCACAGCTAGTCTATTATATTACTAGGAATTGATATTTCAATGATAAAATTAGATGCCATAAAAATACACAGGACAAGGATACAACCAGACCAAAATAGGAAATTAAAACTTCAATGGTGAATTATTTAAATTTCCATCTCGCTGGGAATTAAACCCAGGACCCATGGGGCACGGAGGCGGCGTGATAATAGTGCCATTCGAGTTGGCTTATAAAATTAAAGTCTTAAAAGTAGATAAGGAACTTTAAAATATATTATTATTATATATTTTATGAAAGTAAATAAATGATCAAAATTGTATACAGTACATATTTTTCATCGAAATATTACGTCGATGTACTTTTTGAACAACTGGATCTAGTACCTACTAGAATCTATATTAAAGGCACAAAGTTTTGATTCTATCCAATTTACTCAAATAAACTTCTTTTTATCTAAATAGTACGTACGAACTATCCCCTATTCCCCATTTTTCTGATAGCTGAACCGAGAAATATGAAATGCCGTAATCTCATAAATATGTTATTATCAATGTGATATTGACTTCAAACAAAGGAAAAATTCTGGGTAAAAAGGCACTTACGTAATAAAACGATCAAAGATTCTCTTTATTCAAATTATTGACATACTAGCAGATGATTTCATCATTTATAAATGGTCGATGCCCTTCTTAAACCGCCAAAAATGGAACATGAAAAGAAATTACTCTGATGAGCTAATGATGGCTAATAATTAAATTTTACTTCAATAGCTCAGTTATAAATATTATGCCAAAAATAACTTACATAATTTTGGAAAGACAAAATTCAAGGTTGTTATTATGCCTAGGTCATATTTACGATTCCGTTGATGCCCATGTGGAAGATAGTGTAATACGTAGTTATAAACAAGTATCGACGTTATGTTTGATTGGATTATTTTTAAATGTGTAAATTGTTGATTTAACGCAGTTAAAATATATAGTACGGTAAAGTTCTCAAGTAGATTTATTATATTAATCTGACAACTTTCATATTTTTGTACATCTATACAAACACAAAATTACACGACACGCTAATATGACGTGAAACGTGAAATTACTCAAAGAAAGAAGAAATAAAGATGAAATAGAAAGATTGTCAAACACCATTAACCGACGTCGTGGACGTGGAAACACGTATCACAAACACAAACGACCACAAATAACGAAGGTTGAAAACAAATATTGAACTGTAGATACGAGTAAAACGACATTAACCCTATAACCTGACTTACTGAATGATCATCGATCATCATCAGTAGATATCGTTTATCGAAGAATCCTGTTGTATTCCACGCTAAGATTTTGACATAAAGGAATTAAATAAATCAATAAAGCTACATACTCATAGCTCCACACTATGGACGACACACAAGACTAGGACACATACTCAGACTAAGAAAGGAAATTTAAAGGAATAAAATGTTGTTAAAATCCGCTGTGTTTACAACAAGCTGTATCATTATATTTTGTATTTGGCTAACTAGTAGTGGCTAACTACTAACTAGTAGTTTGGCTAACAAAAAAATACCGGTTACAAAAATGTTAAATGTTAAAAGAAAATCATACCCCAACGGAGATATGAAAAGGTTCAAAATTTGTTTGAGCATCGGTCATATTTGCGTAGGCAATGTAAAAATGTTTATTCGACCACTCATCGTAGGGATTTGTTGAAGCGATGGCGTAACTTGACTTTCGAAATGAGTTTGTAAAAACCTACTTCGAAGAAATAAAGATTTGAATTTGAAAATTTGAATTTGAATTCGAAGGTTATCATTTTAGTGGGTCGTAAATACGAAATTTGCTTTAAGATATAATATTTCTCTTAATTGGGGATAGACATTATAAAAAAACTATTAATGACCAGTATAACGTACAATTTCACATTTAGAAAATTACAGGCTTTTTCATACCTAGCTGACATGGCAACAACAGCATTAGAAACTAATAGCACGACAGATCTATTTCCTAATCGCTCAGTCAGGCATTTGACATATTGGAATTTAAAAACTGACACTGAAATATGGCCGGGTTTGATAAAAAGAAAAAAATAAAGCGCAGTTAAAACATATTTTAAAACCTGGTTTAGTTTTGGAGGCTATATATTTTGTTATGGAACATGTTCCAATCTGTTTAATCTGTGTGGATTCTAAAGCGTTTATAGAAAAGCTGGACAGTTTTACAGGCTAAAGATAATTATGTTGTGTACGTGTGTATTGTTACAACTCAGTTGATTTTTATTACCTACCCTCTTTTTATACCGATTGCCATTTTCAATATCCATAAATCTCAAATTCAATACACTTAATCCTCAAATCTATTGACATCTGACAAACTCACACTGTAATGCATACGAGGTAGTGTGTAATTTGTGTATGCATGTATAATATGTGTGACAGTAAAACTATGATAATTTCACATACGTTTCGTAATTATCTGTCACACGCAAAGTTTCCATAATGTCGAATAAACGGAGCCAAAAGTGCAACTTACGTTTTATGAATTTAACGCTTATAGTTTAAATTTTTGTTATATCATGGTTCAGAATTTGGTTCAGGTTTTTCCGGGTGTCAGACTATGCCTATACAAAATATTATGTAAATCAATTCAGGGGATTAAGCGTAGGAAGGATAGCAGACAGACAGAAAGATTTCCCATTTATAATGTTAGTAAGGATATACGGTACTACAATACATAATACATACATTCATAGTCTAATCTTAAGATCTCTATCCAGTAAAAAACACAGATTAGCTTCTTGTTATGATAGGCAAGGTTAACTTCAAGAACCCAGAACTTTGAGGGCGCGAAAGGTCGTCCTCGGTATATTTTCCTTCGACGCCAATTGAGTATCAGTTTATAGTGGAGTAACTTTTGGCTCTACCAATTCAAGGTATTCTATGAAATATTTTTAGTCATTAATAAAAAATTCACATACCTACAACAACAGGTTGTGGTAGGTTTAGTTTACAGCATACGATATTTATCACTCACATACATACACACAGACACACTATCCATACATGTCAAATAAAAAAGATGGCTCACGACCACTGCATTGTAAATTTTTATGCGAAAAACTTGGAGCTACTTTATATCCCGGGGTAACTTGAAACACACTTGACTAAAACTGTCTGCTTATATCCAAATCCCAAACTCACTACAATATTTATAAACTAATAACGGTACACACTAAGGATGAGTTGCTCATCACGAGGTTAAAGTAAAGTAAGTTTAAAGCTAAAGTTAGTTTAAAGTTAAAATATTTTACTAAAACGTCAGGTTAACCTTGAAATTGATATGGTTTGACACTGATATATGACAAATCTTTTAACTTTAAACTTACTTTAGCTTTTAACTCACTTTAACCTCGTGATAAGCAACTCACCCTTAGTCCGGTAAGGCACACCCAAACCAAAACTAAATTTAAACGTATCACACAAATTTCTACCTTGCTGGTATTCGAATCTCGCATGAATCGAATAGGGGCCGATGAAACGGGTATATTCCGAAAATTTTATAAGTCTCATAGACGATGTTTACAAAGTACACATTTCGGGAGTCGAAAATATATCTACGAACTTTTAAAATAATTGCTTGCTCTAGAGTTATTTGCCTGCAATTTCCGCAAAGTGACTATACTCGAGTGGCCGAGGATATGGAATTGCCACTCCCCGCCAAAACCAAACTTATTACGTACGCTCACAGTTCAATTTAGCTTGTAAGCAAAATTTACTTAAGCACTTTAAATTCTCGTCGTCAATCTACATTGAACCTTTATAAAAGCCGGAAAGCCGCCATTTGTGTGGGTTACTTGAAACGAATTCTAGATCGAACGCGAATGGGAGTGTTGAGCCATTTCTATTTGGTTTTCACACAACCGTAGCGTACAATATATTTTCCGGAAATATTTACAATATACAGTCCACACCGTTTTATTGGCCCCCGGGGGCACTACGTCACATTAACACCATTAGGGTCATTCACACCGAGACGAGACGCGACGCGACGCTGCGCGCAGTCTTTCAAAGAGCGGCTCAAAATAGAACTTTATTTTCTACACGAAAAGATACACATTTCATTGTGACAATTCAGAATACGTTGCTTCATGCAGCGCTGCGTCTCGTGACGCCTCGCGGCGTAGCGCGGTGCATCGCGGTGCATCGCTACGCAGCCGTGCATCGTCGGTACGCGCGGCGTGCAAGATTGCCTACTTTTAGACCTTGTCCAGAAGGGGCGAATTCGCCGCGAAACGTTTCGCGCGAATTCATTCGCGTGTTAGCGAGATACTAGGCGCCAATACATTGCGTCCACAAGCATCGCGCGAATTCAAAATACGCGCGTAAATCGCGTGCACTTCGCCAGACTCTCGACTCGCGCGTATTTCGCGCGTATTACGCGCGAGTCGAGATACTAGAAACGCCTTGTTGCGTCCAGTTAACGCGCGAATTCACAGCGAGTGGACGTATTGAGGGAAATGGAGCGCCAAAATTTTGACACTGAAATGTTTATCGATGATAAACATGCTCGCGCGTTGGTACGCTCCTTCTGGACGCTACTCTCGCGCGTGTCACGCGCGAGAGAATCGCGGCGAATTCGCCCCTTCTGAACAAGGTCTTACGATGCACCTCGCGCCATTGAGATGCGTCTCGCGGCGACGCGCGGCGCAGCGCGAAATCACTGGCCTCTTCCAGTATCGTTGCGTCGCGTCGCGTCTCGGTGTGAGCTGACCCTTACGGTACGGGACGCCGATAAATGTCTTAAGAGATGTATGCGTAAGGATCCACTGCTACCTTCAGGTACCTTAATTTAGTGCTGTATTTTATCTTTATTATTCTATAAGGGTACTTTACTTTGTTACGTTCTTTTATTACTTGGCTTTAAATTTATGCTACAATTGTAGATCCCGTTAAACATTTTTAGAGGCGATCATGTTAATCCTCAAGGGTTGCAACACATCTGTGACCGATTTGGCAAAAGTATTTGTTGTTAGGTACTAGTTATTGCTAACTGATGATCGAGTGAAAATACCGAAAACTTTAACCGTCGATTGGTCTAAGGTTTGAGTTTTGTCCAGGATAAATATTTGTGATGGATTCGGTGACAATAGTATTTAAAAATCATCGACTAGTTAAAAACGAGAGCATCATCAACGTAATTAATATTCATAAATAATAAGAATAATTCAAAAAGTACTTGTCAGATGTAAATTTTAAATAGGACAACTCGACTAGCATCGAACATAAAAACAAGAAAGATTTCATATAGAAAAAAAAGTAATAATCAAATCAGTTTACTCAGTAAAAATCTATGAGGAAATACGTATAAATAAACAATCACATTTCTTTCTTGAAGTCGGTTAAAAAAATAACACAAAATAATGAATAAAATAGGCAAACAATTAAATAACTGCTCGTAAGTAAGTACGTTATAAGTCGCGTGCCTGATCAATATTCTTGATCTGTTTGACTGACATTGGCATACCCACAGAAAAATTCAAGAAAAGACTTTTATAGTGATGTCTCTATTGCTTTACGTTCAAAATGACGGCGCTAGGTCGAACCTTAACCTTAGTACATACAAATATACATCCGAAGATATATCTCCAAAAATACGGCGCTTAGAAAAATAATTGCCCTCACCATTTCAGTAGTGCCATTAGTATTTTCTTTCCATCTCCACTAAAATTTCCCTTACTTCCTTCTATTGCTCATTCTTGACTACGCCGATATTTGTTATCTTGACCTAACCGAGGAACTGAATTAATTCGAGAGCTAGAGAGATTCCAACATTCGGTTCTTATTTGGACTTCGTAAATATGAACACATTTCTGAATTTCGTAACAAACTGAAGTTGCTTCCTGTGTTTTCGGAAGAATGCTCATATAATTTCTGTCAATACTCTGCGGTGTTTAGTTAGCCAATTCTATCGTACGTTTGAGTTTTAGATTCCATCTTCCAAAAACCTTGGCCTTGGCGATGGCAATCCACTTTTGGAATTCCTCACCTCTTTCTATATGCAAACTCCAACATATAAAAACTTAAATTAAAACCTAATTCATAGTATTTTGTCTTTTTCTTTCTTTATTTCTGTAACTTTTCCTTACTTTACACACAGTTCTCTACATCTTACATGTATCTGGTGAACCTGTCTTTTTATTATTTTCATACCTTGAATAGCCTAGAAATACTCGCTACATAGCGATAGGACCACTATTTACAAAATGGATATCTTATGTTATACTGTTTTTGTATACAGATTACCATACACAAATAATAAAATGTGCCTAAAATTACCTCATTTTCTTCGTGTCTCAAGCCTTATTCTTATGATTCAAAGAATCAGATAATCTTTTATACGTCATACCTGTCTGGTAAAATTGATTATTTCTTTATCTATATTCGCAATCGAAATCAAACATTACAAACATTGAAATCATTATTCCGAATCCTCCAATCTAAATCTTATCTCACATTGTACGAATAAACGCGATCCGTTCATAGAGTAACCTGCTTTAAGAACCTTGCAAATAACTTTTTTAATTCTTAAATTTTACTGTGTGAATCTATGGCATTAAGAAAAATTAAAAATTTGGTTTTTTATTCGATTTTCATAACCCATTTAGTTACGACCATCTTGTTTAAGTTAACCGAGAAAGACTCATCGTATAACGACTGGTAACTTGAGACCCAGCCATACTGTCTTTCTTTTCTTTATTTTCGTTTATAACTTTGCTTATTGTTAGTGTTGCCTGACATTTATTTTGTTTGCTATTAAAAATTTTGACATAGAATAAACCATAGAAGAGCCAATTGAAATATAATCGAAAACCAGCTAACTATATAAACGGCCTCTTCGTTTTTCAAACGCTTCCCACCTCTGCGATCCGATGTGGAGATGAATAATCAATCGCTCTCGATATAATCAAAGGAAAATCGGATTTGCGTGAATCTTTCCGATTTCTTTTCAGGCGCTTTCAATTCACGAGTGAAGGTAGCTAGCACTTGAATACATCCCGTAGTATACTACACAACTTGGTGAATTGTGTCTTGCAACGGATTGGTATGTATATATGTAGGTTATTACATTATCTGGTTTATATCTACTATTAATATGTTCCTCATAAAGTTCACCTAATATTGGTAATAATTATGATATGATATTGTAATAAAAGGACTAATGAGTATGTGACTGTGATAGCCGTATCGTTGAGTATAGTATTAAGGCAAACCTTCCCTAGATGGCACCCTGCTGAACAACGAATGAGGCTATCGGGATAGATTCTTTTGTTGCAGGTAGCTAAAATCACAATCGGCTTCGACATGATAAGTAAGCACCGATCCATAATCACTTGCAACGGTACTACGACTTCAAAGATTTGGTTCGTGACGTCATCTCAGCGTGTCGTGCGTTAACTAAACCTATTTTTAACCGACTTCAAAAAAGAAGGAGGTTCTCAATTCGACCGTATATATTATATACTTTTTTTATGGATGTTCAGCGATTTTTTCGTCGTTTATGGGCCGATTTTGATAATTCTTTTTTGTTGTAATGTAGATATGCGCAGTGGGGTCTCCTGATATGGACACCAGGATCTGATGATGGCATCTTAGAGAAATCGAGGGGAACTTTCGAAAATTGTATGGACAACTAGTGTGTTTGTTCATGTTATCATAAGTACATTCATAAAGCGCTACCATTTCATGAAGGTCTGGAGTCGATCTGATGAAGCTGAAAGAAAGTCGAGGGAACTCCTCAACGATTTACGGCAGTTATCTAGTGTCTGGGCTTGATTAATTTGTAGTGACGAGAACTTTACACTTACATGTTGAATTGAGCGCCATCTGGCGAGTAGTTTTTGAGTTACCTCTGCTTATCAAGGTTGAAGTCGGTTATTTTTTTTGTAAAAAGCAATTATTAGGTTTATTGTTATACTAGCTTTTGCCCGCGGCTTGGCACGCGTGGAATTCGTTTATATCGCGATCCGGGGAAGTAGGGAGGGGGTACGTCATCAACTATCTTCCTGGGAAAATTCATCAAAATCGTTGTTTTCATACAAACTTTCATCCCCTACTTCAAGCCTTTAGGGGTCTTCAACTATTTTCATTCCGAATTTAATCCAAATCAGACCGGTCAGACATTCGCAATCAGACAAACTTTCGCATTTATAATATTAGTATGGATTTCATTAAGATTAGCGGTTCGCCCAGACACAACATACACCCCTTTTTTTGACGTAACCTGAAATCTCATGCATCCCAATCACGACGCCTCTAAGCAATTAGGTAGATATTAATTTGTTTAACGAAACGCCCGATTGAACAATTGATGCGGTTATTCGAGCAGACGCGGGATATTGGATCCGGCCCGCCATTTTGTTCGATTAGCCAGATTTATTACAGGGAGCAACTTGGTTGTTGTATGAAAAATTGATTGGTTAATCCTGAAGTTTAGTTTTAAGGGGCCCTCGTAGATTGGGAAATTTGTTTACCCATGGATTTTGTAACGATAAATCTCGTTGCTGATCTTTTAGATTGGTTCAAACCATGGCTGCACATTTTCAGGGTTCTGTTCCCAAAGAATTGAAAACGTTAATATTAATGTTCGGATCAATCAAAATAAGCTCAGACCACGTTTGTCATTCATCATTCAAACTCATTATAAAACGCTCTGTAATTAACCATTCAGTAGTACAATGTAGCCATTCGTTCCGAAATTTCTTGAACGCTTCCGTACTCCGAATGCATTGCAAACGTATTATCCAATTACTATTGATGAATGACATTCCGATTCCAAAGCCAAATGGTGAAAACTTTTCATAGTAGTATTCTTCATGAGTCCGTTTATCACTACGTTTGTTTAAGCTGAAAATTACCTTTTCACGATTATCCACTCTTCTCTATTGCGAATGTATGCTATAACTCATTGTTGTACTTTTGCAAACTGCTTAACTACTATTATTTATTTTATATTCAGTAGGTTCATTGCAAAACCCGCCATAACCAAAAGTTCACACCAATACCCACTAAAACAAAATCATGTTATTTTTTCATCCTTATAGCTCTTTTGAATTATATTCAGTGTTTTATGTACTTATTTGTAAACGTCTAATAAGGCATTAAAATGGTTATTTTATATAAATTAGAAATATTTGAAGTGCACAATTTATTTTTTGTTTTAGCGGGTTTTGAAAGTAGACGACAGAATTCATGAACACGAATAAAACAGATGAAATGTTAAAGAAGTAATTTTGTATAAGGTAGGTACTGCTTATTTCTAAAAGAATTCTCTTCCAGCAGACCTGGGAATATAAAAGTGACGAATATTAGAATGGTATTTAGCTTCAACCTTGTCTGCAATTCTTTTTACATTCATTTTTGCTACAAACCTACCATATCTACCTATATAATTTATAAACAATAAGCTATTGATTATTACCTTAAATTTTCTCGACGTGTAATTTATGTTTGTATTGTATTGCAAAGGAAAGATCGTGGCAATAAATTAGCCGTTATTGTGCGGATTTTATACTTTACTTTCAGTTCTCTTGAATTTCAATCCCCGTTTAAGTTATCTGTAAGTAGTGGATAGTATGATATATTATGTAATGTGTAGCGTCAAGATTCATTTTTAATTTATATTAAGTTCAGTTTTCATTTAACACAAACAAATAATTTCCTGAACGGAATAATCAAATTCACTACATTGATTTTTACAATTATTCAATTATATTATCAATTTAAAACCTTGTGTTTTTATGTAGAATTAAGCTAAATAATTAAGAAAGAGATTACACTATTTTTATTTTAGGTTTAGCTTTATATTTAATCAAAATGTGTGGCACACATCCTACTAATATTATAAATGCAAAAGTTTGTAAGGATGTGAGGGAGTGTATGTATGTGTATGTGTTGCTCTTTCACGCCAAATCTACTGAACGGATTTTCATAAAACTTGCAGTACCTAATATAGCGTAGATATCGGAATAACATAATTTGTTAAAATTTATAGAGATTTCTAAAGAGACTGGTTCCCCGAAGCGAAGCGAAGGCGAGTTAACTAGTAATGTACCTATAATTGTATCTATTTAATATATCAAAAGCTATTTGTCCAAAGGTAATGATAAATTAGAATTATAGATAGACATATTAATCATAGCTCAAAGATCAGTTGACCGAATGATATCATAATATTGATAATATCTTGCTGCTAATACAGCTATCAATATCTAGTGACTCGAGTAGCTGGCATATGTCATATTAATGGGGCATTACATCTTCATGGTTTAATGACGTAGTTAAATGACCCGTGAAATGTATAAAGCATTTACTGATAATATACTGTCTACTGATATAGTCGAGTATTAGTTACAAAGTTATTTAGGGGCACTTTGGAGGACATCCGAAGGATAAATAATTATTTCGTCTAACTAAAATAGTAGGTACCTACGTGTAACAAATATATGTTTTTCGATTTCATTGATTAAAAATTTCTTAGAATAATTTAACTCTTACCAAGTGAAAATACTTCACTTACCTACTAATTTCAAAATATTTTTTACTCTCATTTTTTATTTTTAGTTCTTAATATTTTGCAATATTTTGATATTTGATGATTTGTTGGCGATCGTGACTTAGCAACTGTGACGAAATATCGATAAAATAACCTAAATTCTCTGCATTTAAAATGTTCCACGTCCTCAATTATATCTCAAATCACACGAACAAGTCATGTAAGATTATTCAAAACCTTATACTCGGTACATGCCTGAACTAACGTAAAATATATTATTAAAACTTGTATTACTTCCATTACCCATTTTCTTTGTGTAACAAATCCACAGAACTGACATCACTCAGCATGTTATTTCGCAGCTGTAATTAAGTAATGTAATATTAATCGCCGCATTCCAAGTTCCTGTACAAGCACGTTCAAAGGTGATAGTTATCCTGAAATCTTGCCACGATCCTCACGAACTTTAAATAGTTTGTGATCCGAATCCCAGTTTGAAACTCCAGTGCAATATGTCTTTGTATGCGATGGAACGTCTTGAATAGAATATCTTTACAAGTGATGCGTAGTAGTTTTGTGTTGAACTGACGTGATGTAATTTGTTTGGAGTTTGACAGTAGTGGTCCAAGACAGAAAAGAGGGCAGCAGAGGACACAGTAGAAAGCTAAATCAATCGAACTGGATTGACCAAATAAATGATTGTTGAATCCAAAAATGATTATCAAAATCGGTTCACTCAGTAAATGTTATGACGTCACCCATATACGATGCAGTCAAATTGATAATCTTATCTTTTTTTGAAGTTGGTCAATAATAAAACGTGTTGAATGAAAGTACTCTGACATAAATTCATATAAAAGCCAGCTAGCTGTCAGAGAAGAGAGAAACCCAAAATGCTAAGCGCGTCACAAACCTCCTATGATAATCACGACCGCTTTGACAAAAAAAACTTATATTTCCGATTGTAATTTTATGACGACTAAAGTTTCATGAGCGCTCCATACTATTTCATAAGCGCCTAGTGGATTGCGTTAATCCTAAGTGATTGACCGAGTTCAGAAATACGAAGCACGGTTGATAGTTCGATGGGTGACTGTTAACGACAAAATTTTAGTACTTAAGGGCTAATGCATGACGAATGCATGCAACGTACAAAATGAAGGAAGGCGGCGCAAGGCGACCGGCGGACGCGACGTTGCCGCTCCGTGGACACAGATTTGATTATTTCTACGCAAGATGCAAGCAATAGGCAATTGACGATAGCGTGCGTATGACGTGTATAGGCCTTAGTTTTTCGGAGGGCACGTGGAGAGGATTAAATAAAACTTCCAATATTTGAGTTGACTCCAACTTGTCTACCAATCGGCAGGAGCTTGGATGCTCTGTGCCTCCACAGCTAAGAGAAGAGATCATGCTCTGAATTGTATTAATGGATTGATGTATTAAATAATTTGTAATACTAGGGTATTACTTACCTAAAAGAAAGTTGTGAAGTAACTTCGATTGTACTGTATTGATATGTCGTAGAAATTACGAAAACCTAGTAAAAAGAAAATATATATCTACCTTTTAATCTTCTTAAAAGGCTGGGGACATTACTTAAAAAGCAATGCCCGATAAATCAAAAACGCGGCGCCAAAACAATTTGAAAAGAAGTCCTTTTATACAAATGGAACAGAAATAATACTATGTCAAAAAGAGAATACTCCTCGGGAAATACAGTTACAACGAAACAAACCAACCGAGGAACCACTAGCGTATTAGTTTCATAATTATATTTCTTAACATTATCAGCAAACTTAATGCTAAAATTATGTAAAAATGTTATAAAAAAGTCAACGTCACAATTTAATACATTATAAAACTGTTATTTATCAATGTATGTACCAACTTCTATGAAATATACTTACCCATTTGACGAGAACCGGGATTTTATTTGTTAAATGAATATTTTCCACTGTAATTTTTTGTCTAAGCATTTTTATTTCGCTTTCACTCATAAAACTAAGCCACAGATTTCTTGATGCGAAACGAAGTCAGATAGGTTCTAGTACCGAAATAAAATTGCACTAAATCTTAATTAAATGAGGGTAATTAAAAAAGTCTCTCTTAAAGATCTTTTAAAATTTACTTTTACAGTTTTGGGATGAAGTTCTTATTGCACGGTACGGGTCTAAGCTAGAAAATGGAAAGTGTAAGATTTTTGCGTGTCAGAAGTGGGATTAATGCTATTGGCTAAATGGCGCAGTCATAAATGCGCATTAAATAGTTTTATTCATTCATAAGGGCCAGCTATCAGCTGAGACATCTACATTTATGTCGTTCAAGATATTGCGTCTGTGTATAGCGTAATACGTCCGACACGTAGGTATGCATTTTTTTATATATTGTATACTTGAAATAAGGTGTAAGCATTATACACATAATCCGGTTGTTTGAATCCATTAATTTGTTATCATATTTCTTTCTCTTGAAATAAATTCTACTTCAGGATTCTTTAAAATAGCAAAATGATTTATGAACCTGTATTTAATGTTAGCGTAATGGATATCTTTCCTTCTGGCTGTGATTTATGAAAACACAATATTAGCTTTTATTCCTTTTTAAGTCTTACATCTTTTGATCGATCATTTCCTTCACAAGCCTAAGAAGACGGGGAAAGGTTTAGATAGATTAATTGCGATGCGCGTTGAAAATTAAAGTAGTTAAAAGGTTGCCGATTTTATATTTCATCGTCTATGCAATATGCAAAACTATTTCAGGTTAAGCGCTGTATAGGCAATAGAATATATATTGCGTATTGACATACTTCATATTTATTTTGTGGGCAGGATTCTGTACTTTTATAATAATTATACTATACTGTACAAAATTATTGAAATTGAAATTAATAGTGTCATTTCATTCCATTTCACACAATTTTGTTTTTTTTTATATTGTTTCATGTGACAAGTAAGCAGTTTGACTATTTTGTTGATATTTTTGTTAATTTTGCTATCATGCTGAGTATAACGTAGTTAGTGTAATTTTTATGTAAACTGTTATAATTAATTCAACAAGATACCAATAAGGGATTTATGACACTGAGATTTTTTCAAAGCAACAAATGTTTTATTCCATGGCTTTAATGGATGACTTTACGTAGACAACTTTAACTTAATTAGATGCTTTGTCAAAACATAATAGAGTTTCGAACGCTAGTATGAATAGCCTACTATTAATTAGAAACACTGTATTGTAATTTCACGAATCAGTTCTCAAAGTGTAATTAATCAGATCGAGCTAAGATGTTTGTAATTACCACAGAAGTACGGCTTACGTTAATAACATACGACTTAATTACTTTACTTATAATGTTATAATATTTCACGGAAAATGGAAGCTCCTTTAGCAGTATTAAGATTCATACAACGTTTAAGGTGTTATTGGTATTAGAGCATTCGTAAGATTGTCAAATAGTAAATTCAAAGCGCAAGTTTTCTTTGCCTGTTACAAATTTTCGTAAGCTGATAACATATTTAGGAGACGTGATGCAACGTTCCATACATTTGGTATTGTTACGATATATCACAGAAAATTGTAGTTTTATTGTACTACTTGCCAAACCCAGCCGATGTTGTCTTGCAGTATTTTTATATCTCTGGTTCTAAGCGGCGTATTACGATGAAACATGCACTAGTTTTTAAGTAAGACCTCCATTAATATAACTTTGACAACTACATCAAGTTTCATCTAGAATTTTTACGATAACGGGTGCTCGCGATTTTTATTATATTTATTTCACCTAAAAGTTTTCACCTCGTTCCCGATTAAAAATACATACCTATAGACTCTAAAATATTCCAAAAAAAAATATTTTGGACTTCTACTGAATCCACGAAGACCCTTTATGCATTTTTTCTTAAAAGTGTCCTATACACAGACATAGACCAGTCACATTTTTATTATAAGTAGATTTAGCTTTACCCAATTTTGGCTCACTACTGAGCACTGGTTCACTCTCATCTTTGAGAATAAATAGAGCATACTCCACCACGCTGTTTCAATGTGGATTGGTGGATATTACTTTGCTGTATTCAGTACGAATGTAAGAAGCTTTAGTTCTCTAACTTATAAAACATTAAGTATACCTAATATATTACTTTGTTCTTCCACTTGGAATATACAGTAGGTACGCTAAGCCCCAAAGCAATTCAGTGACCGTCTTTTTTCCTACTAATCTGTGATAAAATCTGTTGATAAACGTGTTGGTTAGCGATGTAGCAAATCTTGTGTATATTCAATTTTTCGTGTCAAACATCTCATCTGATTGAAAACGAAAAAAATCCGTGTCAAATCGAATATCATATACATACAGAGGAGAAAAAATATCATTTTTTAAACAAGTTAATACTCCGTAATATCTACCAAATACAAAATAGCAATTTATTTAAACCGTTTGTTTTTAAACACCGGTATTTTATTCCAACACAAAACGAACAACACAAAAAAGAAAAAGCAGGGGCTGATTAACCCGAAGCTAATCCGGGGCTAATTTGAAAGGGCGAATAACTGTACCCAGCCACAATTTCCATTGAAATCTTGCTAAACAGTTTTCCTAGATCCGCGTAACCGGGACAATGGTTAGAGCTTTTTGCCCGCTCCTATTGTCGTGGGAGTCTATTATTGCTCCCATTGTAGGCACAGTCCATGACAATGCTGCGATTACAACCAATAATTATATTTGCGGAGTATCTTGACCGATGCGATGGGATGACAAAGGCATTGTGTGGGAGCATATTTAAAGAGTTTTTTGCTTTGAAGGGTTGTCTTCCTTAATTGTGTTTGGTTTCGATTGACCTTTATGAAGTAAGAGATGTTTTGTCCTAATTGGAAGAAATTTATATTGACCTTTATACTTTGGTATCTATAAACCCATGATTCATGAAGTTAAGAAAATCTTTTAAATCATTTATAAAAAATAAACTTGGAGCTTAGCGATCCTTCTGACGATCACGACGAATCACGACGCATTCTGCTGGAAAATGAATGAGGGCATATATAATATCTGACATTAGTACCTACCTAGGTAAATTTTAGATGCGCAATTACCAAAGAACGCTAAAATCATATTATCAAAATTGTGTGTAACAAAACAAAATTCTAGACAACAAAAATATCATTTAAACCAATGAGAAAAGAACATAATTGCCACTTAGAGGCAAGCAACTAAATGCACGAATAATGTAAGCCTCATCACGCTACATGCTCCTCAAAATCCAAAACAATCCGTACATTTTAATATGGCCACGTGTACATCGTTCGGGCATGTATCTGAACGCTTTGGTGCACATCCAATAACGAAACCGCAAACATTGTTTTGTTGCTAACAACTACATTAAATTGCTGTTTTGTTGGTCATTTATTTCCCAGCCAGGCGGTGATTTGCCTAATTCATTATTCCGTCATTGTTCACCGACGATTAAATGGGGTTATAATTTAGGAGATAAATATTCGTATGATTTATAAAGCTTTAATGCATCATTTTTAGTTAGGAGCATGATAAAAATTTAAAATCGTTTTTGATGCGTGATCACTTTATGGAATTACTCTAGTAACGAATAAACGGTAGGATTAATGGCGGTAAGTAGAAACTGCTGCCCATGGATTTCATCATCAAAAGCATCACAGTTGTGTTACCACCACCCAAATAAGTTACAAAAGATCTAATTATAACTCTCGGAAAATGCGGACAAAATATAAAAAAAAACCATCTCACGGACGATTTTAGAATGAAGACGATGATGGTGGCGATAACGATGATGGGAACTTTTAGCCTTGTGCCTTTAGCACCGTAAGAATTAAACTGATGCAGAATCTATTGATATCTATGAATACGAAACTAGCGTTCTAGTGAAGTCTGTTGTTTAGCTCAACGATATAAAAGTGGTTTAAACTAAAGATGAAGGCGTAAGGATTTGACGCACTCAATTTTGTTTATTAATTAAATTTGATAAAGGTCTGTATCGAGTCTAGTTATTTAAAACTATTTATCCAAAACCAAATCAACTCTTTTCTGGGCTTGAATTTTATCCTGAATGATAAGGTCAAAATACAGTAAAGATAATAATAATAATAATAATAATATAAATAATATAATATATACGTAGAGTAGTAGAGTAGTAGGGAGTGAACTCGAGTCACTCTGCTCTGACGTTTAAATACGTTCCGTGACGTTAATATACAGCAAATATAATTACTTTATTAATTGAAAATACCTCGCAAAGGCATTTCTATTTCGTAGACGTATTTCGAACAGCTGATATGGAGCAATCTTGTTTAGTGTCTATCTTTATTGTCTCATACTGAAAAGATAAATCCTCGAGTAATATAATTACAACGCCTTTGATACATAACGTAACACGCTTTTTATATTAGCCATAAATAATTTGACTAAACCAAATTTGAAATATTGTCTTTACTTACATATGTATAAGAATTTTATTGATCTTTCAAGATCGTTCTACGTCTTTATTTCTTTATTTAAAACGTAAAATTTACGTGCTTCACCAAATAATTACTTGTTGACATTTAGAAATAGCCTACTTATACAAAAAAGTTTTAAAACAAACCATGCCTATACCTGTTCTAAGTTATTTTTTATCTTTTGAGGTTTTAATTTAATCTCAGATATTTAATTTTATCAGGCCCTAGATTTAAAAATACAATCTTTTGGCTATTATAGTGGGAAATAAATCATTATTATTAATCAACTTCCCAAAGATATTTCCTTTACCCTTTCCCTATTTCCCAACCCTCTGTCACCGCGGCCGATCCAATGGTAATTTTTCCCGGGAATATGCGCCATTCGTCATCCGTCAGCGCCAACCGCGTATGAAGTCAGCGAAATGAACAGAACATGTATTTGTCAAAGAACCGAGCTACATCGCATTATTCTTCGTAAGGAATATTTGTAGTAGATGATGCGCAATCTACTTGTTTACATTTATATTTATAACAATAAATCAGGGGAAATCGAGTCACATGGCTGTAAACTTATATAAAAAAAATATTATCCTATCCGTGGTAAAACAAGGCAAAGGTTTCATTGATATTTCGTAATGTGATTAAAATTTCAGGTTTAGTTAGGTAAGGTTTAGGTTTAGGGACTTAAGCAAATTCGAATTTTTGTTAGAGTTCATACATTGAAATGTACAATTCTGCTAAAAATATACTACAGTATCGTTTACTATAAAATACAATTATAAAGCCTCAAAATTGAATACCTGTAAAAATTAAAAAATAATTCACTTAAAGTCGCATAGCCAGGGGTTAAAACTTGTAACCAAACCTTAATAAGTGTATACAGAAGGTCATAAGAAAACCCAGTGCAATTAATTAATACGACAATAACTCGATCAAGTTTTGAAAGGAGAATGCAAAATATATGACAATCTAGGATTACATAGTGATAAGATGAAGCAGTTCAATTTACCATTTTCATAATAAAAGAAAACTTAAAAAATATAAAAGGAACCTCCTTCTTTTTTGAAGTCGGTTACTAAAATTGTTGCAAATCCCCCAATTATCTTCTTAATCCTAAAGAAAATTCTCCATTCCAAAGAGATCTAAAATCAAATGTTCAATTAGGTGTCGCTGTTAAAATCTTGCTTCAACATACGGAAGCGCCAAAGGAATTCATCTATGTAATAGTTTCAGTCCTCCCCTTTCATGTCCGTGAAATTACCAGCCATTTGGGGCGTTTTATGGAAAAATTCCCGCCCGTTTAGAGTACAATAGGCGGTACGTGATGATTTGAATCGGAGGACGCTTAAGTGTATACATATATTCTCAGTTTGTATTATCACGAACATTGGAAGAATACCTAATAGTTCAAGATTGTAAAATATTGGTGACTTTGCCGAGCGTGTTTCTCGGAAGAATTTATTTTTCTTAATACTTTTATTTCTTATATTTGTATTCTCGTTATTAGAGTTATTATTATTTAGTTTTTACATCTTTTTAACAGTATCCACATTTCCGCTATGTTTTCCTTAAGGAATAATTTCATTCGTCTTACCACGGTCAACCCACCCAGTAAAAAATTATGACCCTACATCTATAAAATAAAATAAAATAAACATACAGTAAATTTAAAGCCTCCTTCTTTTTTAAAGTCTGTTAAAAACTCAGGCGGTCTATCAGTGGGAGTGTAATGACTGCAGCTAAAACTCATTTGAAAGTGACACATGAGGTTGATTAAATAAACACATTTTACATTAGAATCAACAATGTAATTTCAACCGCATTCAAATTGAATAGCACAATGTTGTGTCACCTATCTAATCGTACAACAGCCAACCAAGATTAAGACAAGTTTAAGATAGGGTTTCAGATTGTGTGCGACGTAAGTTTACGTTAGCGGCCCGTAAAGTGATTATTGTAATGAGCTCGCGCCTAAGTCGAGATTACGCGGTTGCTTCATTTCACCACAACATTATGCTGCGTGGAAATACGATGAGAGATAAATGAGCGTTGCGTAGTTTATGTTTGCCTGGTAGAATTCGTTCGGTTTAATAGTTTGTGCGATCGCGACGCGTTCAAGTAGTAAGGGTTGCACTTATTATGATTGGTTCTTTGTTAAAAAATTATCACAAATGTAACTAAATCAATATGTATAATATTCAATTTATTCCACAATTGATTATACACCTGTTTATAGTCGAAACCTCTAAAGAGGTAAAATATGAGTAGGTATATTACCTATATTACACTGCAAAGAAAACCACTTTTAAAATTAACGAATGCTCATTTCGTAATAAAAGCCTCGCTTAGGCATTCTTATCTTAGCTTATTAGCCGTTAAGCCTTATTAATGACCGAAATAACCTGGCGGGTGTGTTTGTTGACCCCACCTGAAGTAATGCTGGCGAGCCGTCAGCGGACGTGGTCATCAATCTAACGGACAATCTCATTCATCAACTTAATCGTTGATGAGCATAGACTGAGTACCTGTGATAAACTCATCCAAAACTTAATGAGACGCTTATTACAACCCCGTTTGATGCGAGTTGTAAGTCGGTCGTTGCCTTCTTTCTTTCTTCTTCAATTCTATAAGATGTGACAGGAGAAGGCTTGTTTTGCGTCAAAGATGGGCAAAATGTAATCATCATTTATAGATTACACACAATACTTCTTACAAGACCGAACCACCTAACATAATTCAGTATCATTCAGTACCTGCGCATCTTAAGGCATTTTGTCCGAACCCCACCCCAATATTTTTTTTACTTTCTTTGATGTCTTTATTTGCTTTGATTTTATAATACTGTTGTATTTTTTTTATAGTTAAAGTAACTATCAGTACATAAATAGGTATATTGTTTTATTAATTTATTCGTAGACACACATTTAAGGCTACATAGCGCGAAGAACTAATTAAAGAATAAGTTTATTGACTATTTTATTATTTATTGTAATGGAGTCTTTAATGACACTTAATGTCTTTAGCGACTACATTAACAACTATTCTGTGTAAATTTATATTATTCCCGTTCAAGAGAGAGTCTGACATTCAAACACCATAAAAATAGTTCTGTTATTTACCTTTTAAGTACGGAACTCTAAAAACGTGAAACAGGTTCATTTAACAAAACACAAAAGAAATTATTAACACACGTTAATTAATTACTAAAATTCTAATTGTAATTCTATTCACACCCATTGATTGAGTTTCAAATTCCAGTCGAGTGGATTTCAGTACACAATAACCCCGCGGTATGAACAGTCTCATTAATTAGTAATCAAATACTGGCTCATACGAATGGTTGGTCTCGGCAACCACAGTGTTCCGGCTAATATCACTCACGACCGTAAATTAAACGGGTACAACTATCCATCAATGACTATGACCAATCTATCTTTGAAGTTATACCAGATTGTATTGGTATTTTGCGATAGGGAAAATAAGGGGTGTCAGTTTTACTGTTAGTGTGTCTGAGGATGATTAAAGCGACGCTGTTCTATATTTTACCTATCCGCAATCAATGGATAAGGTTATGTATTCGTTATAATATATTTTTACATACATCTGTATTTTAGTAATATATAAATTGTCTATTAAATCCAAACTCAAATATTCATGTTGTTTAATACTGAATTAATTTAAAACTTTGCTTCATTTAAAACTTTAACTCTTAAAGCTCCAACTCTTTGGCACATATTTAAAAAACTTACTAATTATTATAAGGTTTATAAATACTTACTTGAGTGGAACCTTGAGTGGAATTATTTACTTCAAAGCATCTTAGTAATTAATACCTATCCTAATTGACTGTCTTTTTGTCTATAAGCCGGCGTTTCACGTTTCTTAAGTATTTAATCTACTAGTGTCTCATTCTCCGTACTTAATTTGCGTAATGTTTCATGATTATACTTGTAATATTATGTCTTAATTAGTTTTAGTATTGAAGATAAATAACTTATAGATTGTAGATATACAATCTAATAGTCTTAAAAAGTAATCTTTCTTATGACCTAAAGAAGACAGCGGGCTGTGGACCAGTTAAAATGGCGCAAGTCAGAAAAGGCAGGGCCTATGTATAAATACATATAAATCTTTCTCCGTCATAAATTATTTTCAACACGTTATTATGTCAGTATCGCGAGGAAGTAATAACTTAAAGATTTATTGTCTATTTTGGAGGATAAATCGTTTATAATCATCTTTGACGACCCGGATGGCGCAATGGTTAACACGCCGGATCGCTGTTCCGAGGGTCCTGGGTTCGATTCCCAGCGAGGCGGAAATTTGGACGATGAGTTTGAATTTCCGTTCTCGGTCTGGGTGTGTGTCCTTGTCTTGTGTGTTGTGCATGGCACCCACGACACAGGGAATCCTAGTGTGGGGCTATGAGTGTGAAACGTTATTTTTTTTTTTTACTTTCTGCCAGCAATTCAGTTTTTTTTTCACGCCTGTAACTTTGAACAATTCAAGATTCTAATTTCAAAATTAAGCTTCCGCTTAAGTGCGAGGCAAATTTCCCAGGCAATAGCTTATCACTGATTAGATAAATAGGTGGTTCTGTATACAAAATACAACGCAACCATCGTCGTTCGTATCTTTCCATACCTCTTAACGCCGCTCGCCCATTCCCCACGATGTTACGGTAATTGAGTTCTGTGTACTTCACTCTTGTGGTTCCGTCATTAATTTTCTGAGCTATCTTAGTTCCGTTGGAAAAGGATTTCTGTGTAATTGTATTAAAATAAGTTTTCTGATTTTGTTGTGTTTTAAATGAAAAGCATTAAAATTAAATGTGCGGACATACCTACATAATTATAGGCAGATAGATATAAGTTCTTATAATTATATTTTTTGCTTCATCGGCCCTTTTTGTCTCAAATAATTATAATAATCATCTACGTACAGACATAACAATTAACAATTATTTTCTCAAGTATACTATGTTATATCAGCATTGCATTCATTTCAGTTAAGCTGTTAATGATGCTGAAAACTATTATTTTGTGAAAGAATATCCAGATAATAATAAGTTTCACAATACCTACCACGAAAAATACAGCTCATCCTAAGATATTTGTACAAAGACGATAGTGAACAGCAATTAATAACTTTATAAAAGACTCTTCTTCTAATTCAACGAATATTTAGGACTCTTTGTCTTAATAGCTAAAAACTTTACATCAAGCCTAACAAAATTGCTAACCAAGAAACAAATTACGCAGAATTATCATAAAATTTCGTTATTATTCACTCTAATCAACTTTAAGATCTTTGAATACTCGAAGGGTCTATAAACGGCCTTCCGATGGCCGATTGTGGAAGAAAATTCGCACCTAAATTCTTTTCGTGAAAGTAAATGGCATGGAAGAGATAGGGGTGTCTGAGATAGGATATAAAGGGTATCAGTTTTGTGATCGGTCCATTTCGGGCAACATCGGTTATTATTGTCGTAAGCTACTAAGATCGTCAGCTCTTTAACAGTTATTTGATGTCATCATGAACAGTTTTATGACATGAAGATCAGATTTATTGATAGAAAGAGTTGACTGAAATCTGAACCACAGACTGAATGAACTCGAATGTAACGCGAATTCAAGGACTCATTTATCTAATCAATAAACATTTCGATTTCGGACGCGAGTCGCACAGTGGAAAAGATGAAAGCTACTTTTACCAGCATTGCAATTGCAAAGGCAGACTTAACAACTTAGTATATATTACGCACTCCCCTCCACTTCGCTTCAGAAAACTATGTTTCAACTTGAATAATTATATATCTTCAGGGGTACGTTCAGTACATCTCTGACTTAACCCGTTCATATCATTAACGATCTGTCCCATGTACTCGTATGCCCTTTATTCTACCTTCAAATAAGAATTTCATACGTTTTTAAGCTTTGAAACTTGAACAGTTTAATTTAAATTAATTTTAAATTTAAACTTTCAATAATTGAATATCTATTTGAAGATTAGAAGAATTTAAAGTTTACACTATTTTGCGTTGGAATATTCATTTAGAATTTATAACGATTTATATTACCTACCTATCAATAATTAATCACTTGAAGCCTCTTAACTTGTTAGCTTAACTTAACTTAATAGACAAGTTTCAAGTGTTAAATTTATTTGTTATTAAAGTCAGAATTTGATGATTTTTCATTTATTTTAATCGATATATAATTTATAGCTTGACTACTTCTCCCAACAAAAATATTAATAAGTTAATGTCAATTAGCACTTGACCACCACAGTGGACTCTGACCTCAGATTGTGAGATTATTGATTAAAATGATAATGATGATGATGTCCTATTCAATAATTACGGGCACTCTTAAAGTATTTAAAATACATCGAGGTTAATGGCATTCAAAAGCAGTTTACATTCAAGCGTTTCTTGACAACACATGTGAGCTTTTAAAAGGCTGTGTTGAATTGTCATGCATTATTTAAGTGTACTGAATGTCGTCAAGGAGCTTAACAGATTTACGACCCATATAAAGCACCACAAAAGTACTGAAACGGTTTTGCTCCTTTTATGTGTGTACTAGCTTTATATGTTAAGTATTTTACTTAATCTCGCTATATTGATGATGTTAGAAATTGTTCTATAGCGTACTCAAGTCTAAATAATCAATTTTAAATCACCAAAAATATTTTTTATCCTTTTTATAACTTTGTCTAATTAAACCACTTTCACATTATCTTTACCGCGCTCACTCTCATTCGCGCAAACCTTTGTACATTGCACGAATTGTCACAGCTGTGACATGTATTAATACCACGAATTTGTCAAAAACTTCGCTTAATCATTTGTAAAGGTCCGTCCTACACATGCGGGTATGCGTATTCGCGCAAATGTGAATGAGAGAAAGTAATTCGACTTAGGTAGTTATAATATTTATAAAGTTCCAACGTTTGACAAAAAATGCTTTTGTTTTTATATATACAAGTGTTATGGTGAGTTCTTATTAATAATAAGAGCATACATTATTACTGACCCAGTGCTAAAGTTAATAGTTGCGTAGCGGAAAAATAAGAAATCTATACTCGCTAAAACTATTTCTTCGTGGGTGGATCAGAGATAATGAAATTCGTAGACGAGAAAAAGTAATCGAACTAGCTCGGAGAGTTTGTCAGTTAATATGGCAATGGACGAGGCGATAGGGCAAAAAGATAATAGGCTTAAAGAATATTGAATAGGTACCACATTTGGTGCAATCTACATAATATATATAAAACTCTTGCGTTACTGAGTGATTGACTGACAGACAACGCACAGCCAAAACTACTGAACGGAAGAAGCTGAATTTTGGCATGTAAATGTTTTGAAATGTTCCATGGGAAGTGTAGGGGAGTACTTAGAGACGATTTTTGGAAATTCCACCCTGAACGGGGTGAAATAGGGGGGGGGGGAAACACTAGGATTTTCTAGGTTGAGGGAGCCGTGGTCGCACAAAGACACCCAGATGTATAATGGAAATTTCAACTCATAATTCTTATTTCCATGTCAGTGGGAGTCGAACCCAGGATCTTTTGAACAAAAGCCCGGCATGGTAATCATTGCGCCATACGGGTCGTCAATAGATTGCGAAGTCCATCGGAAAAAGTAAGCCAGGGCTTCATCCATCTTGAATCCAACTCGTCTGTGATACCTCTAACTGGATAACGGATGAGACTGTTAAACTAAATTCCTTGTGTTCTACGTGTTCTTGTTTCTGTTATTAATTTTTTTTCCAATTTCGTCACATTAATTCTCTATTCCTAATAACACATTTCCATGTTGGTAGGTAGATATATATTGCAAAATGTAAATAGTTTCCAGTTCGCGTCTGAGAGTTCAATTGCTATTTCAAAGTTCCTACACTCATTACATTTTCGATTTGCCAGAAAAATTTTCATCCAAGGAAATATTCCAATTTCCGGAATACACATAAAAAGCAGTCTTATGGAACTGAGTGCCTGTGAGCCGAATGTTCATTCAGTAGCTGACGCAACAGTGATAGGTAACAATCATAATAACACGAAAAAGTTCCAATTTCCCCTTCACAACTAAGTAGGCGTATGCAGCGTTTCGGAATTCTCCGTCATATTTACGGGTTCCAATCAAAGTTTTCCAATACAGAAACTAGTTTCATACGAAGTTTCGTACGTGCTGCAAAGGGTTACTTCTTAGCTGTAATCGAGTTTTTTTGTTTGCGTGAATGTTTAAACTGTTTTTATTTGGTTTGTTTTATGTTTGCTGTTTCGTGTGACTGAATAAGAATTTCTTTTGAAACTTTGTACTATTTTTTACATTGTATCATAAGGTTCGGATGATCTATGAGTAGCAAAGTTCCTGAGTGCCGACACGTTGTAAGTCTTGAAGAAAATTAAAGTTTTTCTGAAGTAGTAGTGTGAACTTGGCTGCTAAAGGTAAAAATGTTTAAAAGTAAAATGGAGAAAAATATTTGAGTTTTTTAAAACTTTAGCATAATTAGAACGAATTGAAAATTATTTTATAAGTACTAACATAGTTTCTGGTACTTGACGAAATATATAAAAAATACATCATTCAATCGGAGGATTTAACATTATACAATCCAAAACTTCGTCTTTTCACATCATAGTCGATTGCACTTATTGAAAATTATAATAATTTACAGTAGGTATCTTATCAGGAGTTATCAGGAGGCTATTAATAAAAAACAAAAAATAAACTCTACTTCTGTAAGCTAAACTGAGATCGATGTTCAGCAGCAGTCTTAATAATTTACTGATAAAAGTATTTAACTTCTTTTCTAGCTCATTATAACGTGCCATCGTATTTTCGTAAGCTTAAAATAATCCCTGCAGAAAAGTCCACCAAATTTTATCACAACGATAACCTTGCTTAAATTAAACCGTCAAGATACCTCGCTTTAAAATTCACTCGCATAAAACATTTTCTCAAACGGTTATTGCGGCATATCCTCCGCTAAATATCGCACTGCAAAATTGCACAGCTCATTTTGGTATTTAAATAAGTAATCGCTAGCATTTTCTGTTAGCCTCGACAGACCCGCGCTGTTTACCCGACACGGAGTCTGAGCTAATATCAAACAGAATCTACCGTCTACCGAGTTTAAGCTTGGACGTTTAATTAATGGGATAAATCCAGAAGCAATGGAAAGAGTGTCATGAGCAAATACAATACAGCTTATAAATAAATGAAGTTTTTATATCAATTATTCTTCGAAGTCTTGATTCTTGCACACACAATGTTTTATTGACAGAGTGAGTTTTTAAAAATGTTTACATTATAAATTTCTTATTAGTGTTTTTTCGGGCACAGTAGCACCTACTAGTAGCTACTTTATTTCGTATAAACGTGTTTATAAAAACTTGGGAGCCTTTGAAACTTGAGCACAGTTACAATGCAAATTGAAAGTAACTAGATTCAGAAACAACGTTCAGCTAAGTTTCCTTTAAGACTATGACCTGTACATTCACGTTGTACAAATTTTATTCTGTCGTCTACGTGAAGTTGGAAAATTTACGTGTATGAATACGTAAAAGCGATCTTCCATCCATCCCTCCGTCAGCCTTACGTGTTTACTATTGGACGTGAAGTGCTCATAGCCCGGTGGCTTGCGTCAATCCGTCGGTCTTGCGTATTTAGCCGTAAGTAGTAAGTGAAATTTGTAACTGTGAGTAGGAAAAGAAGCTTCTTGGAAGTTTCTTGCCGCTTCTTCGTCCAAGACCACTCACCGTAGCGATTTGTTGAAGCGACCGACGAAGTTAAGCAACTCCTGGTGCGAACGGTAGTTGAACGGGTGACCGATAGTGGTAAAATTACTTGCATGCTTCTGAGCTTTGGAGGTCACATAAAACCATCAGTCACGGTTGTTATCGATAGACAGCACTCGTTATGTTATGTCGGAGGCCGTCGGGCCGCATGAAACTTCCAATATTGGTTTGGCCTAACCGCTTCTCTAATCTGCACTAGAGCAGCGTGGTAAAGTATGCTCTAGGCCTACTCAATAAAGAGAAAAGTGCCCGAAGAACCCGTGCTTCGTAGTGGGCCATTAATGGGTTGTAGCTATAGTCATTGTAAGTAGGCCTCCCCTAACTTGCACCACTCTTACCAGTTCTGAGATTCTACGCCCAGTTGATTACATTGCCCCTTCAGATCAATATCACCAATTACATCAACAGTTACACCAGACTAAAAGAGAGCTGCGCATCGGCCGTTCCTAACTGACGTGACTCTGACAATTCTTCGCCCGAGGTGTTGACCGGTAGACTGTTGAGTCTACCTGTTAATCGCCATATTAAGCTTTAGATCAGTTTATTTGAGGACTTAGCATATGAGGACATATTTGCATTAGCATATAGCATTTGAGACTTTTCTAACATATTTAGGCAGGTGTCCCACCGCCGGTGACTCGGCGAGTGAATCCCAGCTATTTACTCGCTCAAGGCACGTACAAAAGATATGACATTCCGTGTAAATAAAAAATAAAAATTTGAAACCTGCCTATTATTCGGAAGATATTTTTTAGCGGGCGTATTATAATCACATAGTATTAATTCTTGTACACGACACACGACGTATACTAAATACAGTCCACTGATTCGCTTTTGAACCCTTTTCATACTTTATTACTGTGACGAAAACATTTCATGTTTTAAATTTAATTTATTCCAGACATATTACTACGTTTATTACTTCTGCTTTGAGCTATGACTGAAATTATGCATGTTCAAAAGTTATGAATACTGGTTAGTTTAGTATCTCGGTTACATTACATTGAAAGAGTTAACTCACTGTAAGCTCTCCAGTTGACGCCGAAACTTTCACACAAAATGTTGCCCACTCGTGAAATATTAACGTTTTATATTTCTTTTTATGGTAACAATAAATAAACTAACACACCACATAATATTTTTTGGTAATCTTGAACATGTCAAAAGTACAGAGAAACAATCTTTTTTTGCCTTTATGTTGCTCTAACTAAAACATAATATTATATTCAATCATAAAATGGTTGAATTTATAAAAAAATATTGTCAAACATAAAGAACTGTATAAATATTATATAAAGCCGTGCCTTCCAGCGCCCAAGAACACCCAAAACACCGAGCAAATTGGCTTCATCCATTGCAAAGGAAGAATCAACAATTATTGGGTAATTATTTTATTTCATAAGTCGATAAACGTATAGTCACTGCTACTGAAGAGTTATTCCGGTCTGATATTTGAAAAGAGATCCTGAGACGGGATCGCTGTATTTTTAACTATTTAAGGATATTAGTAACACCGAAAGCATAACTAAAATTGTAAGCCTAAAAAGGAAAAACGAAAAATAAAACGCAAAGAGATTCTTACTCCACACTAGGAGACAACATAAATAGTACATCATAGTCCCAGAAAAAACCACATAAATATTTGCCCAGGAATCAAACCCGAGACCCCTTTTTTCGCAAGCAGTACGAATACCAACTAGGCTAGGCTATATGCGAATCAAGTATATATTTCAATACGTCATTAATTTATAGCTTAGTCTACTACATTCTGTAAGGATCAATGAAGATTCAAAACTAAACTTCGAAGTGTGCTTGGAAAAATATGCCTATCTCTGTCTAAAGTCCATGAACACAAAGAATTATTAATTGGGGATGTTCATTAAAATTAATAGAATTTTAAGGACTCATTTTGTCGCTTAAGTGTCTTATCATTAAATCTGATTGTAGAGATTCTTAAAGAGCACTGTTGCTCATCCAGTAAATTAAAGATATTAATTTCTTACAAATGAAAGTAAGAAATTATTTCATTAAACTTAATTTTTCTGGTTTGACACAAGTATTCGTTTTTAGGGCTAGCAATGTATTAAAATATTGTTTCTTAATTTTGATACTTTCCTGATCACCAAATTGGAAAATAATTAATTTATATTTCTATTAAAATACTATATTTACACTTATTTTCTCCCTTGTATTCACTTTGCATAGTGCAACACTATTATATTTATAGTCTACTCAAATTCGCAAATCAATTAGCTCAAAGAAGTATAAAACGTGCTTTTGAACTAAAGAAAGAGTCTTTAGTTCTATAGTTTCATCATTCTGAAGTTTTAGGGAATAGGTTTGATCCATTCATGTTATACATTGTAGTATTTTGCTTGCAAAACGTGTTGTTATTATCGGCCGTATTTCTGAAACTTGAACTTGACTTGAATTTTAAATAAGCTTTACAGGAGCTTCATATGTATTTGCGTGTCTATCTACTTTTTTGAGTGAGAGAAATTTCTTTTTTTCCCTATTTTATTTTAGTTCATTGAACAAAAAATAGTTAACTAAACCGTATGCTTAGATGTGTCACTGAAACATACATTACAGGTTGAATTAATATGGTAAATTCTCATTAATGCAATGCACTACTTGTAACAATCAAATGAATAGAAACTTTATTACAATGCTGAAAATATGGTTATTTTGTAGTAACAGTTTAAAAAATACACACATACTTTTTTACCTTACCAAAAAAACTTTTTGTAGGTACATTTTCCAAGACGCACGCTAGACCCTAAATAATAAACTCACATAACGTGATGAAATAGAAACAGGAAAACTAAATAAGTAAAAGGCAATCAAATATATTTTTCGAAATCCTGTTAAGAGACATATTTTATGTACACTCAGTTAGAACATTCGCTACACACGACCATTTCCATCCATCAGTGCCATAATAACCCATGTGCGGAACGAACATTACTCAGTTCAAACCGCTTATACTCAGTTTAAACCAGTTTGATCCAGCTCAGTTCGGTTCAGTTAGTTTTGGTTATTGAGGATGTAGTTTATCCAGTAATAGATGAACTGTTATTTCTGCTTTCAGGGTATTACTCGGAGCAATATACATATCATCATATAGTCTAGTATCTATCCATCAGCATATCGTCTAGTATCTATCTGTCATGAATATACAAAGCAAAATGTGATCAAATACGCCAATTTGTGAAACTCATCTTAATATGACAGCGAGAATATTTGAACAACTTTTAATGAAAAAAAAAAGTTATATTAAAGCATTATTTATCCTAAAATATTCTTCACTTAATAGAAGCAGAAGCTACAATTTTGGAGCTAGCAGCACACACAGACGTTAGCAGCACTCAAAAGCACTCAAAGCATGTACGGTTTGTTCTCGCCAAAGAAATATCTAACTTTCTTCATGGTACAAATCTTGGCAGTGATTATTTATTAATTTTTATTGACGAAAAAGTCACCAATAGATGTACTAACATCGACTATCACACAATCTAAAGTGCTAAATGAACAAATTCTCTCTCAATCTCTCCTCCTCTCTTCTTCTCTCTCTTTGTTTCTCTGTCGGCAAGCGGTTGCGACAGCTAACTGCCATGAGTCAGTCGTAATACTTGACTTTATGGCGCGGCTGCTCGTTTACGTAATTCAAACTTGTAGAGATAAATATTCACGGTGTCTGGAATTATTTAACGCTGCTGGTTTGATTGCCTGCTGCTAGCAGTGTAAACAGTATTTATAGCGCTTTTTGTATTGAAAATAAAGCCAAACAGATGTTATTCTAGTGTAGGAGAATAATTTATATAAATACAAACCGAACCGAAAGATACCGAAAAGATGTTAATTCTAGTTTATATAAATAAACTAGAATAATTCATGTAAATGAGTAAGAATAAGTAAAATGGTTACTATTTAAATAAAATACACTACAAGACCTGTTGTTTACACTTCTAGCAATTATTATTCTTTAATTACAAATTCACATCAGTCACACTACAATTACTAACTCCATGGATATTATTAATAAGCAATTGTAAAAACTGATGACCAGAGACCGTTATTTTATGTACATATCCAAACAAAACCAATGAACTTGCAGATGACAGACACTCTTAATTGCAGTTTGACGACGAGAATTTAAACTGCCTTAAGGAAATTTTGCCTACACGCTAAATTGGACGGTGGGCCCACATAAGGTTTTAAGCGGGGAGTGACAATTTAATATCCTCGGTGATTCAAGTATAAGTCCATAAACAAAAATATACCACAAATCGCTTAGTTTTGACGTGAAAAAGGACAATCAAACGAACACACGTTTTAACCGACTTCAAAAAAGGAGGTTCTCAGTTTTACCTGTATATATGTATACAAATACATATATACAGGTAAAACATAGGTTATACGCGATTATCTCGCGTTTGGTTGAACCGATTTTGATGCGGTTTTCAGAATAGTATTTGACAGACTTAGGATAAGGTTTTAGATATATTGTATGGCTGAACCGATTTTGATAGGGTTTTCAGCATCGTGTTCATCAGACTTAGGTGAAGGATTTAGGAATATTAACCGCGTTTAACCGAACCGATTTTTACTTTTCGGCGTTAAAGTTGGTTCTATTTTATTAAAAGTTATTGTATTTACAATATTATAGTAAGGAAGTGTTTCATTAAACTTGCGAAAAGACATACGAGTACATACATGACCTGTCTCGACGCTTCCGTTGACCGACTGTATTATGTAAACTCAATCCTGGGATCAGACGTAATGTCGTAATGTTGAACTTCTTATTCTAGATGTTGTTGTTGTTAGGTTTTGTTGTATTTAATAAAATAAACTGCCGGACCCGACAGACGTATTTTATATCTTTTAATTTTTTTGTCTGTAAAAACCTGTTCTTCAAATAATATTAAGATAAGAATTTAGAAAAAGCTCAAGATAAAATACTTTGTGTTTCTATTGAAATAATTGTTGTTTCTGCTGTTAGCTGAAAAAATAGTAATTTGTAGAAAATGAAGCTTGAATTATTACTGAAACCTTTAAAATTTTATTTCAATTAACACCATATATTTTTTTATTTCAAATATATTCTTTACAATAAAAAAAGTTGGCTTCATTTATTTTAAAACATTTATAACCGTAACTTGATCGTAAAATTATCATGTAACATATTAACATACTTTAAAGGTACAGACTATGTAACAAAACATGTTATAAAACATAGTTAAATAACATGTTTTACAAATGTGGAGCGTCCACGTCCATGTGTTACAAAAACAAGTTATACAACATGTTATTAGTTTTTGCAACAATGTTATATGCTATATTTTAAGAAATGACACGCATTGAATTGTTATATAACATTGTTATACAACAATGTTGTTTTAATGTGTACGGTCTTGTAACATGTTTCATTGTTAGACAACAATGTTAGATAGTGTGGACGTGTTATAAAACAGAAGTTATATAACATGTTGCATAATCTGTACGCACCATAACATATGTTAACCTAATAACATGTTCATAAAAGTGTTACTTCTACGTAAAACTTCGTCATAAAACCCTATCCACAAGACTATACAGTTTGAAAATTGTACGGTGCAATAACAGACTTTTACGATGCAAAAGGCGATCGGAGGAGAGTTCATTGCTCAAACCGGCCGTGATGAATGCTCCGGCAGGTATTTGATTTATCTCCGCGCCAGTTCAAGTGTTATCGAGATTTATGTGGAGTTAGTCGATTGTACACCAATCGAGCCAGGTTTCGGTGGTATGCTACTGAAGTTTAGGAAATTTTTGAGTTATGGCATTTATTAACGCGTCATTTGGTACGCAATGTTTGAATTGAAATTTGAGCTTTTAATAGTTGGTTTGTGTTAATATAATAATATACGTAGTATTTTGCTTTAAGCACCGTTAGGGAGTGTTATTTTACCAACAAGAAACGGTTTAAAAAATTCCTGTTGCCAACTTTATTATTTCAAAGTTATGAAATAAGTGATAAGGTAAAAATGTTTTTTTATCTCCACCAATTCGAGAGTGGAGCAGCATGGTGGAGTATGCTCTAGGTCTCCTCAATAATGAAGAGAGACCCGTGCTCAGTAGTGAGCCATTAATGGGCTGTAACAAAAATTATATATTTTTAAGTTACTTATAATGTGAGTTATAATATATTCTCGATGAATATCTAGACAGCATAGTAGATTTTGGATTGAATATCTATATTTTAAGAAAAATATTACTTAGTCCAAATTTGTGTTGCCTGCCGCAACACAAATTAGATGTAAGGACTAATTTCTTAGTCATAAAGGCAATCTACGAGAAATTTTAAAGTCGATTCCAAAATGTTAAATTTCACGATCACCAACGATGTAAATATTACATCATGCATACAACTTTATTTATTCATGGTTTAAACACAACACTAGGTTTAGACGTAAATAAATCTAGTGCTTTAACTAGAGGTGATCTATTCGCGGAAGAAGAGCATTAGTTACGGTCTATTTGAGCGATGACATACTTCGCGGACTCTTGCAGACACATAGTGCCCGGGGCGATATAAATGTCGGAGATTAGTCATAGTCGGCTATATAAACAGTAAATTTGGTTGAAGTACTACTATGATTTATTTAAGTGCGGTTGGAATGTTGTAGCGAAGTGCACCCCTGTACTCTATGAAATATGAGCGCCTGGTATTCCGCTTTTACTTTCCTCCTGAAATACTATACCATACCAACCAGGAATACTTTACCTATATTATTAAAAGTCATCATCATCATCATGTTTGACTTTTGAAAAGTGTTTGTAAAAACCTACTTCGAATAAATATTTCATTCTTTCTTTCATTCTTTCATCATCGCAAACCATAATTGGCTCACTGCTAGGCACGGGCTTTTCTGAATGAGAAGGCTATAGTCCGCCACACTGGCCGGGTGCGGATTAGCTATTAAGCGTTTTTGATGATAATTGATTAAGTGAAGGGCTTGTGGCAAATTGAGCGGTAATGACAAAATTTATTGAGCATTTCTGTGCTTTAGAGGGGACGTTATGCCGTTGGTTTCGGTTGTTATCGGTAAGTTATATCAGAGGGCATCGGGCATAAAATCTTGTAGTGTTGGCCATTAACCTTCCCACTAATGTGCACTGGTGCGTCATGTTGGAGTATAAGGAGCGTTAAACATTGGCGCCATGTTTTCTTATCCTTAACTATTTTACAAAAAGTATTTAAATTTCAACATGTTGCAAAACATTTCTTGTTCGTATTATGTGTTCACACTGTTCTATTAAACAAGCTCCATATTAAAAATATTAAACAAGCTCCATAGTAATAGTAACATTGATAATACAAAGCTTTTAAAACCAACAAAGTAAGCAAATGTAGACATAATTATATTTTATTTCTCACAATTGCAATGCGGCTGTCAAGCGTAACCTACGCGCCGTAGCACAGTGCTACGCCGTAGCGGTTGTAGCGACGTGTCGTAGCACTTGACACAGTTTTTATTTTAACGTCCATTATCTCACTTGTTCCCAAGGCATTGTTCTATAGTTTTATTGTTTTCATCGTAACGTTCTTACACAATATAGTGGTATGGCAAGACTTTTTAAAAACAATTTGTAATGGAATACGAAGATCTAATTAACAGCATTAAGTACAGGAGTTCAGTGGCCAGTGCAGCAAAACGCAAACATATAGCTGTAAAATTCATAAAAAATCATCCTTTATTCTTAAGCTGGTTACAATACCATAGGGGACAGAATTTTACTTACGAAAAGTTCTGGAGTGACTTGTACAAAAAATAGTACTTTAATTATGTTTTTACATTCTTGATAGTCACTTTTCATTATTATCCCTATCGATTATTCAATACGTATGCTTATTTCTGCAACCATTTAATAAATTCATAAAAATAATAACGTGTCTGAAGATCCGCGTTGCTTACAGCGAGAAAAAACTGACTAGTACTCGGATAGTCTACGAAAAGAGTAGCTAGTATGTTTTGATATCCTAACTAAAGAACCGCCCGCGCTTTGCTTCGGGACCCGTAGGTAACAGCCGAGTAGGTCCCGCTCCCGTAGGAATCTCAGCTAAAAAGTAGCCTATAACATTTGCCTATGAAAGAATTCAGAACTTGCAAATGAATTTTACTAACGCCATCTATTAACAACCCCGGAACTAAATATCTAGCAACTAACAAAAAATCGATCTTCCCATGGGAATGAGATGTTTTTCCGCGGTAAAAAGTAGCCTACGTCACTCTCCACCCTCCTAACTATCCCCACACATATAAACCATACCATAATATATGTATGTATAATAGCCATGTTGCGACATGAAAGAGCCACAAACAAACAAACACACTTTCACATTTATAATATTAGTAAGGATAGAGGATGGCGATGATAACTTTAACTTGCAAAAAATTTTGATAAAAAATACTTTGAGCCGACGAACATTTTTACACAATTTATCTCGCTGCCTTGGCTTAACTTTGTACGAAATACATTTTTGTAACATGATGTACGTTACGTAGTAGGTAATTATTCAAGGCCTGCCTAGTCTATAATGGGTGACACCACGGAACACAGTGACACGGAGACAAGGTGCTGTGTACGCGCGACAAACCAATGACAAATTGTTCGGCTCATAGAGTACACAACATGCTTGCTCACGCGTGCTAAGACAAGATATTGCGTAAATTATTGACAGATTAAATTTTTAACGGAACCTTTTTTTAACATAATATACAAAAGATCTGTATCTGATAGGTACGTGATATGAAAATGGAAAATTGAAATACGTGAAAATGGGAGATTTATGAGCGGAATATACTAATTTCTCGATTTACTCTCTGTTTGTTGATTTCTGAATGTCTATGCCATCCTACCTGTAACTAATATGCTTATAAAAATTAAAAAAAAACTAGTCGATACACAAACTTAAAAAATACTTTCAATGGCATATCATAATATTTTTCAAGTATAATCAAAAATGTTAAAAGATAAAGTTCGTTTAAGCTACAAAGGGATTATATTCGATAAAGCAATCTGGACTATAATTGTACAGAAATAAATTGCTTTGAGATTTTATCTCCAACCTTTTATTGATACAAAAATAATAATGGATTGGAGATTAAGTGTCAAAGAAAATACCTAGATAATAGTAAAGTCCTTTGTTAAGAAAATAACCTAAGTGTTAATACAACATAAAATAATATTTCACGCTTCAAACAACTATGTAACCATAATTATATCATAATATATACGAATTGTTATCTACAAATATTTATGTTTAAAAAAATAATGAGTATGTAAATAATATATTTCTATGGGTTAAGAAATTAAAGTTCGGCAAAGAATAAAGGGCGCTAGACAATTTTATATTGATAAAGATACTAAATAGTAATTCGAATGAAAAATCATATTACAAACTGAAGATAATTTCAAACACGTGTTCTATTTGTTCGATGATTCTGAATTCAAAATTTTTTACTTTAATTTTTTTTCACAAAACAGCGTCTCGTGGTTTTATTACAGAGTGAAAGCGTATGAGAGTAGGTACCGTACTCGATAGTGGACCATGATAGGTCGAAAAGAAATAGAAGAAATAGACATATTTTTGAAAAGTTTTTGTTTAGCGATTCATCTTTTACTTTGGACTAAATAGATTCAAAACAGTGAATGGATTATATTTAACTATTTACATAATATGTATGTATTGGATTAAAAGAGTAAATTCCGTTCATTTACTCATCCATCTTGGGTAAAAATCCTCTGATGCCTCCGTGTACTCTGGTGCACTTTGCTGAATAACGAATGTGATTTTCGAGCCAGAGCCTCCAATTTTGGTTACTGGACTCTTTGATACCACTTAGCTACTTTTCTGGGATCTTTCACCTATTTGGCCATAAAATGCCCTCTTTTTGAAATAAAATAAGAAGTGTTATACTACTGTCAGTCACAGGGTTAGAGGGCTAATAATATTGCCTCTTTCCTTAAGGTGCGATGCGATGACGTATCCGTTTACTAGCAGGTGGTATCCGTTCATATCTCTATTAAAAAGAGAAAACCATCTGTCATATCTTACTTATATTGTAAATGTGACTGTAACAATGTAATTATAGATGTTTGAATATTTAAGGATTAATAACGTCAAAATTGCTTATTATACCTAAAGGCACAAAGATAATATTTTCTTTTTACTAAAGGCTTTTTGTCAGTTTGGGGTCATTGATGGCTATTTTACTTTGGAATGCATTTGAAAAGTAGTTAGTATGTAAATATCGTTATTTATCGGCTCGGCAGTAACGGATGTATGAACGCGCCCTTACACACAACTGACAAGTGGCCGCTCGTAGAATGATGGATGGCCGTGGCTCTAGAATTGATTGACCTCTACCGTCCGAATGATTTACGTACGGTTTCCCGATCGAGCCGCTATTGAAAAAGTGTAATAAACTACAGATTTGCGGATTTATTATGCTGATTTGTAGTATTTTCAGTTTTCAATATATTTCTCTTATTAATATCGAATCTTTGATTGACGAGGACGGTCTTGTTGAGTAGTTTGTAAGTATTAACATATAAATTAGGCATAACCAATTTATTTATCTTAACACTTAAAATCCATATATGAAAAACATTTTATGTATGTATTTTTTTAATTTAATAATTTTTGTTCTCAACTTATATTATTGAGTCTAACATAATTATTATTTAGCAAATTTAATTCTGTTAGCGACAGCTTGGCTTGACAAGCTACCGCGTGTCTTGATGTAAGTTTGCTGGAAATCAGTTTGTTTAATTTTTGTATTTTTTGTTATTATTTTCTTTCTTGATTAAGTCTGTGGTGAGCACACCACCAAAATAAATGTGCATAAAGTATAAACATTTTCTAGCAGCAAAATTGAAAAACAGCCACAAATGCAGCGTAGCTTACATGATAAATTAAGGCGATGCATAGTAAGCCTTGCGCTGCAAGACAAATGTTCCGAAAGTGTCTAGTTTTTCCGAAACTCTCTTGAATAGAGCGACACGCTTAAACCGGTGATAAATGCACGGATGTGGGAACTTAATCCGGAGAAATCCGGGACACTTTAAGTTTTACTTATTGGAGAAATCCTGTTTTAACCGAACGCCGGCGCTAGTTGATGCAAAGCAGCTTCAATAGAAACATTGTGTTAAGTTTCTTTTTGCCTGGCACAAGATATTGCAGTTTTAATAAATTCCATTATTTTTAACATGTTGTATTGTATCGTTTTTCGGTATCGTCTTTGTTAAGTGTGATTCTTAAGAATGAAAAAACACATAAATGAAACGCAATTATAATATCGTTTCAGAAAATGTGATTCTGTTCAAAGCTTTAGTGAATGTTAAGTGTTGGAGTCTCGACTATGATTCATGCAACTTGTTAAAATACCGGGGACATAATTCAATATCATGAGTTCTCGTTCGAATTTAAAATTTCATTGAAACAAGTGGAGGAACACATGGGTGGTAATTCGTGATACGTTTATAACAAAATTTATCTGGCTAAGAAGAAAGTCTTGTTTATAATACAGAAATCGATCTCAGGGTATCTACCCTCTTCAACCGATTGGCACCGAATGCTCAGTCCTATTAATCTACTGACTTCCCGCTGTTTTCCCCAAGTGATCAGTTCGCGCTGTCGGGGGCCTATTCAAAGACCTTCCCCATTTATTAGTCGACCTTTGAAAAATGTGCCATAACTCAATGATGTTATATCTTAGAAACGGTGCCGTAACCTTTATAAATATCTTTATCGAATAATACCAAGCAACGTATTTCTGAAATTAAAACCCTTGCGATTATTGGTTTTCTATGAAACCCGAAATTTCACTCGTTATTGATACCATTGAATAAATGAATGAATATACGAAATGTTTATTTGAAGTAGGTTCTATACAAAAACACTTTTCTTAAGTCAAGCTACGCTTTTGCGTCAACAATTAATAGGGGATAACCAAATAAAATGCTCGTGGTAAAAACACAGTGCTTTATTAGCAAAGAACAGAAATATGAACTTCGAACACCTGCAACTTATAGCAATACAATTACTTCATTATAATATGTATTGTACAACTTGCAACTGTGGTGAAAATAAATGTAAATGGATATTTCCTTGATCGCATAATACAACAACAGGTGCGTTGCCCGCTGAATCAATAAACATACATTAAGTCATGTTGACGCGCTCATAGCTCGGTGGCTTGCGTTGATCCTAGGTCATCAACAAATTTAAGCAACTGTACTCTTGGTTGGTCTTTGGCGTAACCGCTTGTTATTATTTAGAGTGCGTTCGTGCTTCGAAGGGATGTAAAACGTCGCTGTCGGTCTCCGTTGTTATCGATAAATAATAATTATTGTTAATCACATCGTCGGCGGTATATATCCTCACTGGGGCAGCGTGGTATAGTATGCTCTAGCGTACTTTTGGATTTATTTGTTTTGATTTTGTAACCAATTATGAGCATAGGCTGCAATCAAAACAAATATTATCTAAATATAGATAAAATTGTGGTTTCCGAACCATTATGTATGAAGTTGTGCACGCTAAGTACAGCTGTTTATAAAGGAAGAGCAATAAAAACTCGCGCAAAGTTGGAAACCTGGAGGCATGGCAGTCGTACAAAACTCACCCGTTGAAGCCATACCGTGGGCAAAGTTCAACCGACAAAACTGTTATTTTATATACCTACATACGTACGTTCCTAAATAAGTTTTTCTACAGCCAAAGACGTTTGATTAAAGAGAAATTTCAGTTCAACGAAGCTTTTCACGTGTGCAGCTTGTTTACAAGCTTCCTTTTTCAAATGCACAATATTTTCCAGAAAATTCCTCAGAATTATTCAAGAGCGTTTCCAAAAGTTTTCCTCTCACGTATGTTAGCGTTTCATACAATGTTGCGTTGTTCGAACGGTTCAAGTATTTTCTCTTTGACTGTTATAAATATTGCCGCATAAAAAATTTTTTTTGGAATAAAGTTCTAGCTTTTAGTTTCAAAGTTTGTGACTTGCAGTACGATCTAACTCGTTAAAAATCGTTTATTTATTATATGAAGCTGACCTAATTACTATCATCTTATTTATTATTAGCATTTTTTCTTTAAATCGAGAGTTAACAGAACACAGCACACTTAACAGAATAGGTAGTATAATTAACTGGATATTAATGGTTGAAATTATGTACAATGGTAAGCAAAGGAAACAATTAATGTTAATGTCTTTTTTTTCAAAAAAATCGTTCTGTTGGCGTTTGTTTACCAATTTTTACTTCATACAGGCAAAGCGACATATCGTCTAGCAAAATTGTCCGCTATTAAAGTAACCTCCCAACAGCCTTGATACCCCTTATCTTTTTACTGGGTGTTCCGATTCTGATTTTTTTGTTCGAAAGGTATTGCTTGTCGCGTTATACCATATAAATTTGGGTGACGTCTGGTGAGATGTTTTTGAGTTATGTTGACTGTGAAGTCGGTTTTTTTTGTAAAAAGTTATAGCCAATGAGCTTAGAAATCATATTTTTAACGACATACTACGTAAAATAATTTACCGCTAGGATGTTTTTATGGGTACCTACTACCTACACTATGTATGGAAAATGTATTAAAATATTATAATGTATCAATAAAAAATGTGACGTAGCCCATTGAAAAAAAGTTTATAATTGCAATATATAGGTCAACATTTACATGTTTCGTGCAAAATTCCCCGAAAATCTTTTTCATCGCATACCTGTGTAATTGCACCAGAAATAATTATTGTTCAAATTGTGAGGCATTCAGTAAAATTTTCATGTTTATTTTCTTGTTTGCTGTTATTGTAGCTGTTATTTATATTATGTAAGTATAATGTAGGTATACATAATGTAAAAAGTTTAGTCCAAAGGGTGTCTCATAACATCAGCCTCCTTTTAATTATTTTTATGTCATTGAAGTTCTTGGAAGTTGTGGAAACTCCCTGGAATTTATAAAATCTTTAATTTTCTTAGTTTCTCTTCCAACCGGGTTTCAAGGCTTAAGCGGATTAGAATTTCATTTACAGTATTCATCCCCGGCGTGTGAAAAGGTTGAAAAAGGCGTTGAAATTTCTCTCAGCTGTCTTTTTGCTTAGCTGATTATATTATTTGATAGTACATTCTACCATGGTAAAAAAAGAAAATCAAACCCTATTTTTTACCTTTTCTCATACTAACTTCATTACATCTATGGAAATAAAGTAAAAAATATTATTACAAATACTGTAACATACTGTTACGTGTCAGGAGTAATGGGTTCGAGAAAATGCCAGAATGTACACAAAGGCTTTATTGTAATCGTCAATTCACAATTACACCACGTACACGCCAAAACACTATGCACACTCGTAAACACACTCGTCGATCTTGTATCGCCCGTAGAAATTACTTCTCGCTGGTATCGCTCGTAGGTATCGCTGGTTCTTCCCGTTTTCGCTTCCGAAACTAGAATTCCACACAGTCGACCAAGCGCCCCTTTTATATACCACTCGCTTACCATTCATGCCATTCTTGAATGTTTCGGCAGTTGTTGTAATACGGTTCTAGTATATTCCTTGCAACCGACTTTCGACTTTAAAACTGATGTCATAAGGTCGAAGCGTCGTGGCGCGTATTGTCGAGACGGCCGCGCTCTATTGTTCTATTGTTCTCTTGACATGTTTATGGCCCTGTTATTTATTGCTTCCTGGTTAGCGTAGTAACTACCTACACCAGGATTGTCACAATACACATAATTATTACGCTTTTCAAGACAAATCTTACAATATTTTACATTATTATAATATGTAACACCCGTGACCTTAGAACAAATATTTATCCGTCCCATAATCATAATCATAAATACATTCTTATAAAATATGTTCATAAAATAAATACACAATATAGTCCTCGACAAAATATTCAGGTCAGACCTTTGTGGTATTCCAAAAATACTTAATCCTGTACAGTCCAATACATCAAAACAGGTAAAAGTTGTTTATCCGATCTTTTTGAACGATAACTGTTCAATCGAAATGAAGCGTGCCGCTGATTCGGTCTTCAGATAATCCTATAGAATCGTTTTTCGATTTACTGCTAAACCTCTTGTATATTTTGACATAAAACACTTTTACAGACATCCGTTGCGCATTTGCTTTCAAGTTACTTGGTCTACGCTAGTCGTATATCATCGACTGATGAAGTTAGGCGAGTCAGAAGTGGGATGAATATTAGTTTCCAAGTAACTGTTTGACAGCTTATGTATCTGAGTGTACATACAGCTACCGAGTGTATTGTTTATCACTACGTCATAGCAATATAAAATTATATTTAAATATGAGTTGTGCCCGTGACTTTGTTCGCGCATGGGTGTTCATCCCGCGGGAATTCTGAGATAAAAAGTAGCCTGTATTTTGTTTCATAACCTTCTCTATCTTACAGTGAACGTCCCATATATACTTGGACAAGACAGACTGACAAAAATTTTAAAATCGTTGGTTTGTATTTTTGTGTCGGGTAAAAAGCTACCTATATGCACTTGAATAAACACGGTCATTTTGAAATATCAAACACCCTTTTATTTGTAAGTAAGTAAGTAAAACATTTATTCAAGACATACTACAACACATACAATATTAAACAAAAAACAACAATAACAATCAGACACTAAATGTTACAACTAGACGGTAACTTCTGAACGGCATTTTAGGTAACTGTGCTGCAGCATAATTCTTGAAAAGGCCCAGACTCAGCATGAGCCGCGCGTGAGCACAGCGCTGATTTTCAGTATGTCCTAACACTTCGTGATGACAGCCCGGTCAGCCGCCTACTTAATAGCTTAGTTAAAAACAAATAAATAAATAGGGATTGATTAAATGAGTGGTGGGATAATTTAACTCTGTGCATATGCCGCTAAATAAAAAAAACCTTGCCTTTATGTATAGTGGTTAAAAATTAGTCCTCCTATTTGGTGGGTCTGGGTTCAAATCAATTTAAATTCAAATTTGCTGAAGTGCCAACGTGACGGAACAGGTATGCACTCAGATTACCTATAGCTGCGTTGTGACCTCTGATTTTTCAGTACGCCCTTCACTCGCGCGTAGATCGGTAAGCGGCGCAACATGTGTCAAATATGCATAAAAACCGTCAGCAATTTCAAAATTTATTCGAATTTCTTAACTTAATACAGTACAAATTGATCACGAAGATAAATAGGTATATAGCAAGTACGCGTCATTAATTAGTAGAACAACATACAAGAACAAATTTAATAGTTATCAAGTTCAAGCCAGTATGCCATACTTAGGTATATAATTATATTTGTGATTATCATGCCCGAGCTAAAGGAGATCAACAATACTGACGCGGAATCAAATACGGACAAAAAAACTATACCTGCCACACAGGACGGCTGTACCCAATTAAGTAAGTGATCAATTATATAATTATTATATAATAATTTGCATGTATAAATTTCGAATAAGGCAAGACAACCGTTACAGTACCTATGTTCATATGATTCAAAATGTATGTATGTTAACTGTGTATAATAATAATAATTAACTGTGTATACTGCAAAAAGTTTTAATTGTCAATGTAAGTATTTCAAAAGTTTCAGTATTGTAAAGATAGGTCCGTCAGACAGAGTCTATAATTTTCAAAGGATTCCATTTTGCGAGATATCCTTAAACCACACAATACACTTAATATCTTAAGTAACGCCATTAAAGTTGGCGCAGAAAACTCGTAATCAAAACGAGTGAAATTCCAACTTCGCATTCACATTCCAACTTCAGAACTCTACTCGAATATTACGAATACTTACCTTTATTTCTGTCCATCTCTAAAATCCTTCAAGTTTGAGACTTATAACCAATTATTTTATCCCATTTTCTTTGACGAAAAACTAACCAACCTTGGTAATTAGCAAACAAAGTTATAATTTAAAAGGTCGACCAAACGTGAGCAAATTAAACTTGAATTTAATCCCTTAAATATAAAGTTGATTTTAGCTTGCCGTGACACTGAATTAAAGTAGTTTGATGCACCTGAGTAAAAAGCGAAAACTCTCGACAGGTTGTGAGTACCCAAGCGTCTTCACATTCTTCGTAGCTCTCGTTCGCTCTTGTTCGCTCTCGGTCGCTCTCTGGATCTCGGTAGCTCTCGAGTTGACCTAATGGTAGCTCGTTAGGGATTAGAGGGCGAAACTAAGTGCTTGGTGGTTTCAATTCGACATTACGTTATGTGACGTTCTATTCATATGACAGAAAATTAATGCTTTTCTGCATGATGTGAAACGTATAAAGTTTAGATGCGATTGCGCGAAATTAAACACCATTATAGGAATAATTAACCTTTAACCCAATAATGGAGTGCCGCATAGTAAAGCCAGATACAATTATTATTAATCGTCTTCGCGTCAATTTGATCACGGAGAGAAGACCTCTCCACTGTCAAAGCCGTTATGAAAATATAACTGTAGATTATTTAGGCGCTTAAAAGTGGGCATGCTTCCATGGTATTTAATTTTCATCCATTAGAGGTCCAAAGTTATCTATTATCGATGTTGTTGGTTTTATAAGGCCAAAGATTTTTGAACTTAAGAAATTTTAAACTTTAATTAATATCTTCCTATAGGACCCTTGCCTCTTTAAAGTAGTGACACAGCACGAAGACCTCTTGTGCTGTTAAGATAGTTCTGAGAGGGCCTAATTTTCCATCGTGTGGCTTAGTAGAGAAAGCTTCCGGAATGGATTAACAATAAAAATAATATATGTAATTTAAAACCAAGTAGAAGACAAAGACTAATAAATAATTATTTATCTTCCAAAGTAACACAAGTAAGTATTTAAAATTTATTCACTATCGATCGCCGACACCTAATACTATAGTACAAACTTATGCCGAGTGGATTAAATTGTTCCAGTATATCCATAATTAAAGGTTGCCACATCGAGCACAATCTTGCAGCTAGACAACAATGTAATTCGAAGCTCTTCGACCTATTTATATTTTAAATTCGAATTCTGAAATAAACTGATGGGCTGATGCTCTGATAATATTGTAAGAGCTTTAAAATGCGCAATTTCTTTATTTCAATTCGGTCCGATAAAATCGTAGGGCATTTTCTTCCAATTTAAAATCGGAATCTCAAAAGCGATAAAAGAAACATAGTTGATATCTCGAAACTGCTATAAAACGATACGAAAAAGCGCATTCCTCTATCGGATCTGTCTCGAAATCCAACGATTATTCACTGAAAAATCATTTGTTAGCGCGATTGCAGCGATAAAGTGCCCTAGCCCATTCTATTCAATCAGCTGGAAATGAAACATTTTATTTTATCACTTTCGTTCGTCGACGGAGTGTGTTCGTGTCTGAAATATCATTGATTAATGTTGATTGAGATATGCTGAGGGTGGGTGTATAAAGTATGAGTAAGAGTACATAATTTTGGTCTTAAAGCACAATAATAAATTAGTTACTCCAATATTTTTTATTGCAAAATGTTCGAATAAATATGTTTTCTAATTACAAATTAAATATTCAGTTACTTCGTTTACCACATTGTAACGATGTAAAATTATGTTTCATAATGGCATATTAAAATGTTTATGCGCCACTAAAACGTACTAAACAGACATAAAGGATCAGTAAGCTAGGCGCCATTTTCGACTATGCTCTAAGTAAGTTTTAATTTTTCTCAGTATCTATCTGCCCTGTTGTATAATATCACTGTGTAAAAATAATCGTTACTATCAAGGGCACTGCTACATATTATGAGTGCGGAGTTTAGATAATTTATTTCTAGATCAAGATAAAACAAGTCATAATCATAATCATAAACATTTATTTGTATAAAAACAGATTTACAAATTGACTGTTCGTAAACAACGTTATTAATAGATATTTTAACAACAACAACAAGTGTTATTAATAGATATTTAATGAGCCGTAATTTCGCTCCATTTATAAGGTAAGAACATTTATAATTGGACTGTGATATGTAAGGACAAATTAAGCAATCAAAACAAAAACTATTAATACATGTATATCAAATATAAGTATGCCAATTATCACATTATGTATTCAGCTCAATTTTATTTAACGTATTGGTGCCTTAAAATATATTATAATGTTTAAATCGATGAACGACTGAAGTTTATTTTCAAAGTTTTCTGTTTGTCGTTTTATGCATTTTTATAATTTAAGGTCCAATTATGGAATAAAATAAAACATCGTTGCGGTTGACCGAAAATAAAATATTTACTCATGTAGTATTTCCAAGGGTCCTAGGTTCGATCCATAACGAGGCCGTTTGAGTGATGTCTTTTCCGTTCTCGGTCTGGGTGTGTGTGTTGTCTTGAAATCCTGGTCTGAGACTATGAGTGCAGCATTTTTTTTATTATTTATCTTAGTTCTTTTAAACTGACGAGTTTGAATATAAACAATTTTAAGTTAGATTTAATTCGTACGATAACATCGGATTACTTAACAACTGACTATTATTTTAACGCAACGTTAAGAACGTAATGTAGGCCATGATTCCATAAAACGTGAACATAAAAAGTTGAGAAATTACCTACCTTCTCGGTTGTAGCGCCGCGTAATACTCGTATTCCGCCGTGAACATGTTTGTGCGCCCAGGGAGCAACTGTCATTACGTTTTCTTTGGATTTTGTGCACTGTAAAATCCTGCGATGACATACAAATAAATACAAATCAAAATAAAAATAACGACCGAGTTTGAATTCAAAAGCGTTCACAATATAGACTCGAGTCAATGTCAAACTACCTTGGAGCATAAATCATTATAAGTTGGATGAAATTTGTACAATCCGAAATTACACAATAATTAATAATAACAACGGGACAAGAATAACAACGGGACACCTAGATTCACCAGATAAAATATTAAATTTATACCTTACTTTAATTGTACAATGTTTTAGGGCCCTAATGTTAAATGACATACAAAGAAGTAGGTGCCTACTTTTAGTCCCCGCACCACAGTTCTGCTTTATCCAACTTCAGACGACGGTTAGGTATATTTTATGTATTGCGAGGTATTAACCCCTGGTACAAATTTGGCGTTTTGGGCACGATTTGATAACAAGGGTTTTAAGAACTGAGGTCCCTTCCGTTCACATGCGAACACGCACTTTTCTAAGGTCTAAGGCACTTCTCACACTACGCTATTTATTAGCTTCGCGACTGCAACGCAATCCAAAATTCGCTGTATCTGACACACTGACAGGAGACGCGTCGTAGACGCGTCGCTTTCATACATTGACAAGATCCGAATCGCTTGCGAATAGCGTTGTGTGAGAAGTGCCTAAAACGCATTTGTACCAGCTATTAACTCACGTTTCGATAGACAATTTGAACTAGTTTATACCTAGAAAAGTGAAACGCAAGAGTCCGTTTGTTGCAAGATTAAATGAGCTTAGGCGTGCGCGAAAAAGTTAAGCAACTGCGGGCGCAATAGGGAGTGACTGCTAGTGGTAAAAAAATCTGCGCTTTTGTGCTTCGGAGGACACGTAAAGCCGATTGTTTATGATAGATAACAGTCAATAAAAAATATTGGAGGTGTATATATCAGATACATGGGCGAGTCACTAACGCCTCCACCAATTTGCACTGGAGCAGCGTGGTGGAATATGCACCTTTTCAATTACAATGAGGAGAGACCCGTTACAAAGAATCGGTGACGTAAGGAGATGACGATGTAAATGACAAGTAACCAACTATTTAAAAGTAAGAAGAAGAAAATTATTCTAAGTTATTAATTCTTTTTAAGTTTTTAACGTTTCAACTAATAGATTCAACTTTGGATTGGATCAAAAAGTTAGGGCTTAAGTCTAACGGCCATAATTCAAACTCTGCAGGTTTCATCAACGAAAAAGCGAGTTATAAGAAGTAGGTTTTACCAGTTAACAGATAGATATTGGAGTTGGATATAGTTATTCAAATTAGAACCAACTCTCATCGTGATAGTTTTGAGATATTTAGCTGTTCATAACAGTTGATTTGTGAATCGTTTCTAACATGCATAACTACATTATGTCTTACTTAATATTCAACATCGTTTGGTGTAGCGTGAGATTGTGGGAAAAAAGAAAAAATATATACATAGCAGACACATATCGTTAAATATTTTTTTATTCCCAAAAAATATTTTATTGACTAAATATAATTATTTAGAGTTAACACACGATGATACGGAACACTACATGTTCAATACAAGTTTTATTTTTTTGTATTTAAAGGTACATGGTATTGCTGAAAATATACATAGGTCATATTTTACTTTAGTTATACTGATTAATCCTAAAACTTAATTCAAAAACATAGAAATTCCGTCTTTTGAATCATTGTATTCATCACCTCAGTAAAAGGTAATCTAAGATCTAGATACCTCATCTGAAGGTACTAAACACAGGCACTGATAAGTAAAACCTGTTACCAAGCTTCGTTAAATTTAACAACAGAGATGCGGGGAACAGTGACGGTTTCGTCATTAGGTACCTCGTTAAAAGTTAGCGCCGTACTTCATGGTAATATGTAATGAATGGAAGTTATGACGTAAACATGTATTTTTGTATATTAACAACTGATACGAGTAAACGAGCTATCTGATGGTCACTGTCGTACGTGGGCATCACTGATACTTAAAATATCGTTTTGAGGGCCACAAAAAAATCTGGTTCTCTAGCCATGACCTGCATGCTGATTATTTGCGATGCGTCGATAGCTACGAAAGAATTAAATAACTTTACAACATGTAATTAGCATTTTACTAAAAATTAATTGACTTCAAAGACGACATAACTCAAAAACCACTCGCCAGATGTCGCTCCAATTTATAAGGTACCACATGACAAGCACCACCTTTGTAACAAAAAAAATCATCAAAATCGGATCACTCAGGCAAAAGTTAGCATGAATTAAAATTTACATTATTGAGAATAACTCAAAAAGTGACACTGAGATCTCGCTCAAATGGGATCAGACGGCAGTCATTGGCTTTTGAATGTCGAAAGAATTATCGAAATCGGTTCACCCAGTACGAACTTGTGAGGTATATAATTTATAAGAAAAAAAAACATACAGACGAATTGAGAAAATCCTTCTTTTTTGAAGTCGGTTAAAAAACCAACTTAAACATCAACAAATAATAAAATGAAAACGTTATACCTAGTCGAAGTTAATTATATCCAAAACGAAGTCAAATTTATAAGAACGAAATATACATACATATGTATGTTAGCTCATTTAAATAAATGCACAGTCAAATTCTCTGAGACTATACGGCTAAAATATTTTCGTTCCCATTTTATGTGGTGATAGTGGGTAATTTTAATTACGAAATGGTTTATAGAATTTTATGACAAAAGAGTGTGAACTTTATCACGCTTTATTTTAATTACAATGACAAAAGGAGGAAAATTGTGTTTCGCAGTGTTTTTCAACAAACCGTATTCACAATGAACATAAATAATTAACGTCGTTGTATCTTCCTTTGAGGCTGTTTGATATTGAATGTTTTGTGTTCAGAATATTTTCAGATATTTGTCTGACTCGATTGAGTTAGTTGTTTCTTGTTACTTTCAACAAAAATTGCTTTTATAACGACTTCAAAAACAAAGACGTTCTCATTACAACAAAATCAAAGGGCAGGTTGATACTCATGAGTATAATGTGAGCTTTTTTATGATTAAATTTATTTACAATCAACACTCGAAGTGGTAAATTAATTAATCACGAGAGATACAAGGCGTTGAGCTATGAGCACTTCATTTGAACGTAATGAGCCACAATGTCAACTAGCCGGATCAGTTAACTAGTAATCATGTAATGGGGTGATTAATTAGTGTTATCCTTGTTACAGATCTGCCGAGGTTTGTAGGGCCGGGGTCGAACGTGACGGTCGCGGTTGGGAGAGATGCCGCCATTACTTGCAGGGTGGACAACCTACAGACCTTTAAGGTAAGGGTCAAAATCAGATATCATTAATTTGTTAGTATGCATTAAGTTTTTATCCTTATGTGAGAGTAATTTATTACCAGTCTATGTTTTTGTCAGTTTGTGGTGCTCTAGAAAACGTGACGTCTAGAATATGTGGGCCAATTTTGATTTTATTATTGTGGCGTTTCGCTGTGTCTTAATTAATATAATCAAAAGAGACTTAAATAAAATAAATGGATAAAAACTTAAATTATTTCGACAACCAGACGCTACATTGTAAAGTAAAATATAAGTCACTAGACTAATTGATTACTATGGTGGTTTTCCTGTAATCCGTATTTTTAAATCATATTGAGGGGTCTCTTATTATTTTTCTTTTTAAATAACCACTGAGGATATATTCTGCCGACTTTCACTTAGGTAGCAACTATTAGGTACCACTTAAAAGTTCAATACTTTTACGTCACCGGGTTTTAAGTTTTTAACTTTCATCTTGCTATCTAGTACGATAGTAGCTAAAGAAAAATTGACAGCCTTCCTGGTAAAGATAACTTCTTCCTGCGGGTTTGACACTAAACTTTTAAGAGGCACACTTCTTTTGTGTTGTATAGACTTGGTAACAATGCTCCGAGGAACTATTCGTATTGGTGTCCACGTTACCCTTCCCATTGAACTATTCTCTGAAGAACAATTGTCCGATCAAATCGATAGGGCTTGCTACTTAACACGTTTACAGTTTCGGAACAAAAGGGAAAAAAACTGCTATTATTTAAACGTAGTCGATTTTACTTCAGACTTGAACATAGAAAAATGAATAATAAAAAAGGTTAGAGAAATTTTTAATGGAAATAGTAATTAATAAATCGGTTCTTACGAGTATCTTGAGATTCGGCACAAAATTTTTGTGTAACTTAAATTGGATGTGTCAAAAGAAAATTACACTTATTTTCATTTATATTTGTAATGGAACTAACGTGTTAAGATGCGGAAGTTGCCGTAGCAATAGGGAATATTTGCAGAATGTAGGTCGAATCGGATTACCAATAAAACATCACACAATGAGCAATATCGCGTAGTAAGGAAAAAGTGTGAAGAAAGAGTTTCAGTAGGTAGTAAAGATGTTTACACTTGGGGTAAGGAGATATTTTATTGGCAATCCCTTTTGTTTTTATTTATTACTACCATGAAATTTTGCTTGCATCAATTTTTTGTCGTCTACTTTTTAATACAATAAGAGTGATTATTACAAGCAGTTTGAAGAAAATGCAGGCTATTGAAACAATTAAAATAAGTTACAGTAAGAATAGTCCAGGTAGCTCCATTTCGATAAAACTTACTCCAGTCGAAGGTTACTGCTGGCGCGGTCAGTTGTTAGATGGGTGACGGATGGTGTAAAATTTCTCCAGTTCTTCGGTGCTTCGGATCGCACGTACAGCCGTCGGTACCAGTTATCGATAGATAGCAGTCGTTAAGCTGTGTCGATGGCCTCCAGGCTATTAAAATTTTCGATGCTTTGCTTTGGCACTAACCCTTCCGCCAGTCCCGTGAATCCAAGGCAAGACCCGTTTTTAGTAGTGGGCCATTAGGTAATAGGTTGAAACCAACTCGTAATTTTATAAGAGAATTTCAAACTTCGCTTATTCCTCTCAAATTAAAATTTTTACCATTTTTTATTTAATCTACATCTTTAATGATGGATTGACAAACATTCACCTTGTTTTTTCCGTAATTGACCGTTTGCCAATGTTGGCACAGATATAGGTGGGATGATGTTCCAGTTTCAAATATCCAATAAATTACACCTATCTGTAAACACCCTGACAGGATTTAACCTCGTTAAAGGATAATTTGAATAAAGCCATGATCCGGGGAAAATTGACGAAAATTGTCGGAAAAAATGGCAGGAAACCATCTCGGTCATTAATCATTAACAACGCCGTTCACAGTCGTCATCGTTATATGAGAGCCGGTTATTGTTCAGATTTTCATTTATGTTAATTGTATTCAGTTTTCTGGCGACATTTTGAGAACGCGGCTTTTTATGGGCTGCATTATAATTTATAAGTACACCACATTTCAGACCTCTCTTCACAAATGAGGAGAGCTGTCGTTTACTTCAACGTAATGTCCTCTTCTCGACTTAATTATTCCTTAGGCTAACAATGGATCCATATATCTAATTTTTATCTCATTTTTTTCTAGGTTACGAATAAAGTATTTTAATAGAAAGGTTGTTTTAATATTGTCGTTTGAGTTAGATGAATTGCAGATAATTGGGTGGTAGAACTAATACACAGTTTTCTGGCTAACCACTGAAAATCAAGAGGATTCGATCATAAAGCAAATAACCTTTTAGCAATTCTGGTCTTTTTTCAATTCAAAGCGATTTGTGGTCAACATAACCATAGTGTGACATAACGGTTGGCTATTCTTTTTATTTCTCGTTAAGTCACGTTTAAATTACTTTTATGCTACCTCCTCTCTACAACAGAGATATTCCTTGCATAAAGCTGCATAATATTTATTGTTGATAGTCATCTTATGTACCTACTCTCTTTACTAAGTTATTAAAATACAAGTATCAAGTCAGAATGTGTTTCAAATATAACGAAAAATAGTTGTTTGATTTAAGCTATATTGTATCAAGCTTATTTTAATATTCCTTAACCCGGAAATTCACAGGAAGTAAACGTCATATCGGTAGTAGGTACTTTTAAGTAAGTAAAGTATCCATAAAAATTCCTGGTGTGATTTTAAAATGTGTAAAGAGATTCAATAAAGTTTGGAATTCTAAACACGTGACGGAAACCGGATCATGCGCAATAACTAAAGGTCCCCTCCATATCATGTAGATTACGCCCGCAACCCTTAGGGCTCATTCACACGAGGACGAATCGTCTTTTTTCACGAATCGTCTTTTTTCACGATTCGTTATTTTTTTTGACGGCGGCATTGCTTTTTAAATACTCATGTTCACACGCTTGACGAATCGTGAAAAAAGACAAATACGGATACGTCTTTTAGAAATCACGAATCGTGAATGTTTTATGATTATGACAGATCCGTTGTAGTATTCACGTCCATTGTGTTTCTGAACCAATCTGAACTGAGCTAAATCACGAAATAAATGTGAACTTCAATGCGGATATTTTGACGAATCGTGAAAAAACACGATTCCGTATTCAATGTGAACGTCCATCCGTCAAGACGTATCGTGTTTTTTGCCGAATCGTCAAAGACGTATTCCGTGGGAATGAGCCCTTAGGGATTGTTATATTAGAGAATGTTATTACTTTAAAGATTTATGAGATCTCCTACTAAATGTTCAAGGAATGTTGACGTTTTCGATCCAGATCCCGTAGTTTCTCTTAAAATGATATTAAAGGTATAAGATTTTATGCCCAATCAGGTTTAAGCTTATTAACTGGACATGTGGGTATAGTGTTATAATCTACATGTACCTCAATAATCTTAAACTAAAGCGTGTATCGGCAAATAATGGTCATAGTATATTTGGTCTTTTGAAAAGTATTGTAAATACCTTTGTCGAATTTAATAGTATTACGAAAACAATAAATATTTTTAAGAATATTAGCTATATAACCCTCTTTGCTACAAAAGTCCTGTTACATTTTTAAATATGCCTTATAAATATTAATAATTGTATATCAAACAGTTGTTTCGTTATTTTTCTCGTTTGATGATTGTTGATTGTTTGTTGCTGAATAAAAAAAATCAATTGTTGAGTTGGTTTCTTTTATACAAAAAAAAATTAGTAAGTACTAATTAATTATGGCAATAATAAAAATATTTTGTGATTATTTTCGCTTTCATTATTTTTCGTTTATTATTGTGAATTTACTTTTCAATTTCTTATTGCTAATCATTTTCTTTAATCAACGTCAAATTGTAATTTCAGCAGTTATTACGGAATATTAACTTTCGAAATGATTTTCAAATCGAAACGTGATTCCATTATTTACGGCGAGCGTACCGATGTAGCTGATTAATGACCGAATCGTTTGTGTCGTTTTTTTCCAATTTTCTCCCGATCGTGATTAATTCCGATCCGCTACTTATAAGGACAAACGCACAGTCATGGTAACTAATTTTATACGATCGCAAGCTACGTAATTTACCGTCGTTGTCGTTCTATCTACTTTTCCGATTTTTTCCATACTATCACAACCATTATAAAAATACTGTCACAACTAGATACAAATAATATATAAATAACAACTAGATATGAAAAGTTTTGAAGATTTAAAAATAAAAAATTAAAAAGCATAAGCATAAAAAAATCTGTTAATATTAATAATATAAATAAATAATTATCTTTTTTATTATAATACTTTATTTTCGAAGTATAAACACATGGTTTTTTATAATATAGGGATTGACTACAAAATCTTCGTAGTATAAATATTAATTGGATTTCCTCAATTGCAGAACTGGGTTTGAATAAAATGCTCGGTGGTAGGGCTTAAGTCTGACTAACTCTATTATCCTCTTGCTTAAGTCGGCCGCCAAACAAATTGCCTTGTTCCAACGTGAAGCTTGAGAGAAAGAAAATACTGTTTCTTACCTTACTTTAAAGTTTTGTCGGACAAAAACGCCTTATCACTAAAGGTTTTGCGTCGGCCATGGGGTTAACGAGAACCATTTTATATCGGATGGCTCGTTTGCTTGCCACTCTTAACTTTAAACTCCCATTTCTATCACCAGGTGGCGTGGCTACGAGTGGACACCCAGACCATCCTGACGATAGCAGGTCACGTGATCACGAAGAACCACCGCATCAGCGTGCAGCATGGCGACGGGGCCTGGACCCTGGGTCTCCGGGACGTGAACCCGGCAGACGGGGGAAGATACATGTGTCAAGTGAACACCGAGCCTATGATGAGCCAAACGCATCTGCTCTTGGTTGTGGGTGAGTTACTCTTTGCTCTGAAGTTAGATGTAGATTGGTGTTAATTTTGCAGGAAGTATTTTTTGCTGACTTCAAAAAAATGTATCGTTCGTTTTTTCCTAATCTAGCTAGCTACAACGCACTAATGGCCCACTACTGAGCACGGGTCTCTCCTCATGACTGAGAAGGCCTAAAGCATACTCCGCCACGCTGTTCCAATGCGGATTGGTGGAGGGGTTGGTGGCCAACCCAGTGTCGAAAGTTTTCAAGCCGCCCGAAGGCCTCCTACATGGCTTAACGACTGCTATCAATCGATAACAACCGGGACCGATGGCTTTACGTGCCCTCCGAAGCACGGAAGCGCTCAAGAAATTTTGCCACTAGCGGTCACCCATCCGACTACCGACCGCGCCCGCTGTTGCTTAACTTTGTCGATCGCATGATCGACGCAAGCCGCCGGGCTATGAGCTATTTCCTAATCTAAACACGCAGAATCATGTCAAAGCCTAGTTCTCGCTGACATTATGTATTTTAATGAATACATTTTACTAAACATTGATACTATCAGGTTATGCGAGAAGATTGCATACTATAAAACTGTAATCAACCCTTTGTTTTATATTTTTTACTTTTCATAACTTCAAGTTTTCTTCACTTACCTTTGTACCTAAGGCACTTCTCACACAACGCTATTCATGAGATACGCTACTGCAACGCTACCCAAAATTAGTATGTATTTGACACTTTTAACTGACAGAAGACGCACCGTCCTGTCAGTACATAGTGTCAAATACATACTAATTTTGGGTAGCGTTGCAGTAGCGTATCTCATGAATGGCGTTGTGTGAGAAGTGCCTAATAGTACAGCGTTTATTATGCTGCACTCAAACATACAGTACTTAAACTTGACTCATGACAAATGTGATGATTCTAAAGCTACGAGTACGTCTCTTTTTCTATTGGAACAGCCCGAGAGGATCAAAAAAGTTTCCGCGATTCAAATCACTCTCGAAACTTTGTACCTACAGTAAACTGTTCAAACAAAATAATTTCAAAAGTACGTGCTACATCTGTGAAGTTTGTTTCGAGTCGAAGGCTGCTAGGCTGCTACATGATCTGCCTCATGATCAGATTATACCTGCACTGCGTTGGCTACAAGCCAGAAACTGGCCACAGTATTTATATGGATTAAGTAGAAGTATTTATAAATCCAAAGAGCGTGGCGTTAAGAAACAATTCCAGTAACGTTAGCATCAACACATTAAAAGCAGCGCTTGCAATTATGCAATTGAAATTGAATCCGAGTGCGAGTTAGCATTAAAATCTCGTTTGGGAGCGTTAAGGAAACACAAAATCTTGGCACACTTGCAAATTTGCTCAGCAATTTGTCCTAACGCCAGCAATATACGAATACTGTGCATAAATTTCATCATGCGTGCGAAAACTTTAGGTGTCGGGAAATGGCTATGACGTGAATGTTTGGGATAGTTGTAAAAAGTTTGTAATTTCTTTTGTCTAGGGAAATAACCAGGCAAAACCTACAATTTTGGGGGATTCGGAATGTATAAGATAAAGATAAGATTATGTTTTCCGTTTTACTCTGACTCGTTTTACCCCACAGCTTCGCCCGCGTAGTGGTTATTCAGTTTATCCGCCTTTTATGAGAAATTTTCAATGCTCTTTTAACGCTTCCCTACACTCCCCAATGAAAAATGATAAATTATTTCAATTTCTTGCGTTCAGTAGTTTTTGTGCGTTGTTTGTCAGTCACTCAGCACCGGAGAGTTGCAAATGATATTGATGATACGGGTATCAATGGTAATGTATTATGTAAACCAATATTGCGACTTTGTGATTGAATCGATGTCACGTCTGTACTGCGACGATGCGGAAGAACTATAGAGACGTTGACTGAAGTTTGACATAATAGGTACATTAATCTAATTTCCATACATTTCTTGTTTGTGTGTTCATTCTTCTTGTGTTCTAATAAACGTGGTTGTTACAATACACTACATTAGCCAAAACTGATAAAACTTTTGATTTTTGGTATGAATTTGTGTTTGTCGATTTATATTTTTGGCAAGGATATTACGTTGATCGATAGAATCCTCACTATAATTTTTGAGCTTTCTTGACGTCTAATACCTTACGATTACGTGACTACATACCCCGTGACTAAGTCACGGGGTGTGTAAACTTTTTGTGGAGCTCTCCAACGCTAAAAACGCGTTCGCGTCCAAGTCTTACTTAATTAATACAAACCATAACGATATGTATTTTCCAGTCTAAATATTTATGAACTTTAAACAAATATTACAAGTTCATTGATTCGCCATTAAAAATCGACTAAAGCCTTAAAGTTGATGATAAATATAATACCAGGGAACAAGAAGCTATGGCGGGTACGGCGCAAACTGGAAGGCCTTATCTTAAATATACTTGGCGAGCCCTATTTTATAAGTTTACTTTATCAGCACCGGGCCAATATCCAGGGATTTATGACCATTCAGTTCAGCAGATGGCCTTACAGATTAATTTGTAGTTTATTGACGATGCTAAAGGTTTCTTGTTTATTTATTAAAGTAACTGAAGAGAGTACTTGAAGAGAGTAGCACGTAGGCTGTATATTGTAACTGTAATCGTTTTTATTTTCAATTTGCAGTTAACTTATATCGTTACAGGAAAAATATATATTTTTTCAAATGGGTGAAAATGAACCTCCTAATCCTAAGCGTATTTTTGACCAACTTCAAAAAAGGTCCAGGTTCTAATTTGATTGTATTTTTAACTCCGAGCTAAAACGATGGGTGTTATCAGTTTGACCTGTCTGTTGCTTGTGGCCTAATCCCATAGAATTTGAGCATCATGTGACGGGTTGTTTCTGATTTATCTCTACTTATCCATTTTGAAGTCAGTTTTTTTTTGTAAAAATAAGTTATAAGTATAAGTTGGAATATAGGAAGATTAGTATACTGAGATCTTATACTATTGGGCTTGAGGGACTTATCTAATGTAATGTAATAAATACTCTTTATTGTACACTTGAGCGAGAAATTTATAGAGAGTGGGCAAAACAAGAATTTGTACAGAAGCTATTATTGAATCCATACAGCGCGTTCGCAACACAAATAACTGTACTTTATACGGGCTACACTAATACTATTCTATTCTCCACAGTTCCACCAAACATCGACGATGAAGTCAGCAGTAGTGAGGTGCTGGTCAAGGAAGGTGAGAGTGCTGCTCTCAGATGTGTGGCGTCCGGCACGCCACTGCCCAAGGTCACTTGGAGACGAGAAGACTCCAGGCATTTCAAGATTGACAACCAAACCTTAGGTAAGATTTTAAAAATAATTGGCATTTTGGACAATAATAGGTTTTAGATGATATAAGTTTACTATATTATCTATGACTTATGACTATTTAATTGACTTTTTTATGGTAATTCTCATCGAGTTTCCGATCAATTATAACAAGTAGGGTGGATAGTTGCACTCTTTACCTTATGACTGCTTTGTCACTTAACATTAGGTGGGATAGTAGTGTAGTCAAGGGCTAAGATGTAAGCATAAGAGCTAAGTTATACCAGATTAAAAATCAACAAGACCAAAAGTATAACCAATACAATACATATGGCATAATAATATTCTGGTCTTATCGCTAACGGTAGCAGCGTAACAGCCTTAATAAGAAATGATTGCTATACCCCAAAGTATAATTAATCATATACCGGAAGTATAATGAATCATACACCGATAGGATTAGCAAAACCATCTGGAATCAGACAGTTATCAACATAATCCAACTTCTGTACTTATTAAATGAAGAATGGTATGTAATACTAAGCTTTCTTTTTTACCAAGAACCTTTTAATTTTTATTGAGTACTTAAATATTCATGATAGAATATTCAGAATGGCATTTAATATGAAGATATGTTTTTATCAACGTTTCATTTTTATTTATTGAGTACAATGTAAATTCCAGATATACGCTTAAACCAAATTCAAACACATTTTTATACTTTTACTTTTTTTTTTATGGGTAAAATAAACAAATTAGATTATTATAGATATTGCTGTTGCAGTTTTTTCTTCATTTCTATTTTTACAAACCTCAATCATGTTAATTCTAAACACTGCATTTTTTCGCAAGCATAATTTCGAAAAATTATACTTCGTTTCTTAGCGTGAATATTAAACGTCAAGGAAAATCCTTGCTTGGTTTAAGCTTCAATTTTGCGCCGAGAGTTATTCATAATGAAAGGTTTTGCGCCTTGGGGCTATTTATTAAGGAATGGATAAATATTTTATGACTTAGTATATATTTTATCGTGTTATAATTTAAAAAAACAAAAGAGAATGTAAGAATCTTGGCATTATTCGTTAATAATCCTTGTAATAGGTGACACAACCCCCATTGGTTGAGAATATCTTCCAAATTTCAAAGCTTTTAAAACACACACTATAAAACAATTGTCTTTAGGATTATGTTAAGAAACAATGCAATATATGTTTCAATGTTTTTGGTAAATCGACGGGATGAAAGTTTGTTTGAATCAGTCAAAAGTATTTTCACGCGCCCAAGCCACCTACGGAAACTATTAACCCGAGCTAATCTCTTAACCGAACCTATATGGTCGTTCATATCCCACGTATCTCAAGGGACCGATAACATACGTAACATTACGTACATATGATCGGCCGTAAACAATAACGCATTATATATTAGATAGTTGGTAATTTCAAGTATTTTCAGATAAAATAACTTCATTTGTTAAATACGGTACGGTGCGGTACATTTGTTAAAAACGATAAGGATATGTTTGATATCATTTGTGATGCATATTTTTATATTTTATTGACCTAGCCACGGACCTAGCCGTAAAAAACTATGTGTGCGTTATGTTTATGTGTGAGTTATTTGTTTGTGTGTTGCACAGAATGCACATGAAGAAAGTTACACTTTATTCTATAAATAAACTGCAGCGTTGTGGCGAAGCAAACACATATATTACATTACATTTTCAAGATAAACTACTTATTAAAATAAAAGTACCAACAAAGTTTAGGTACTCTGTTCTAAACTATTTTGGATAGAAACAGAATTAGACGCAAGAACCAGACTTACCGCGAATTCGTCGAATGACGCCTAAGGCTAAGCGTCCACAGGTCGGTATCGTACGCATCGGACCGATCGCATCAACCGCATTATTTTTTCATACTGCGTCCACTGTATCGGCGGCGATCGGATTGCCGACGCTAATACCAGCAATCGGATTTCCGATACCAGTTTCATTCCAGCGCGCGGGGCGCGTCCACTATTCGGCATTCCGCATGACGTCATCGGGACGCATCGCAAATCGCAAAAGTTGCCTCTCGGAGAATCGGTGTTGGCATTGCGATGTGCGATCCGTACGATGCGGATCAGTGGTCGCACTTGTGTGAGTTTCTATACAAAGAATACTACAATCCGTTTAATGCGATGCGTCCGTTGCGTACGATACCGACTTGTGGACGCTTAGCTTAAACGTGTATTATTAGCAAATGTTTAGCAATAGGATCGTACTAAAATTAAAGCAATCGTAGTTCCCAACTGTCGTCAAAACTAATACGCTAGCTACAACAATAATACTGAGCATTACCTCGGAGATACGATAACCATTCGCTCAATAACTGTTATCTGCACGACAGTACCTACAAAACAATAGTAGGTAGGTACCTACTTACTTATAGTTAGGAAATGAAACAATTCTACTTACCTAGGCTGGTAATGTATTTAATATATTCAACTTGATAAGATGATTTTTTCTTTTATGAATGAATTCAAATTCAAATATTTATTTCTTCGAAGTAGGTTTTTACAAACACTTTTCGAAAGTCAAACTACGCCATCGCTTCAACAAATCCCTACGGTGAGTGATGATTTCTTCTTTTATGATTTTAAAGTGATTTTAAAGATTATTAAATATTTTTATTTTTATGGCCGGCGACTTTGCCCCTTTTTACCTAAGTGAATTTCCAAAACTTACTTGAGGAAAAAAAAATTAACCTATAGGTACTTACTTTCTTAGTGCTCACTTGAGAAACCTATAAACTAAGTTCGATGGAGTCCATTTAAGAAACAAAACGCTTCAATTTATCCCCTTTAGAATTCTTTTAGAGAAGAAATTTCAACACTCCTCAAACTCAGTGACGACAGAATTTTACATTATGTAAAATATTATTCTAATTGTATGGTTCAGGTTTATAATTATGTTGTGTGTCATTGTCCTTGGTATCTACGGCAAATGAATTCTTAGTTCAAGGCTGTGAAGATGTTGTAATAAAAAATGTATTGTCCTCCTAATCCCATATACTCCCACACATTGTCACTTCTATCGATATTCTCTATCATTACAGCCTGAACAATTAACATAGGCTCCGCTCAGCAGGTAGAATCACATCTACCTACATGGCTATAATATCACAAAATGTTTCTATATATGAATGTTATCTCTTGAAACACTATGCAGACTAACTTGCTTCAACACGATTTGCTGAATTCAGAGAAAGCAGAGATATTCTAATACCCGGAGGTGCATTTAGCTGAACTGCAATGTGGTTTCAAGTAAAAGCATTGAGAATTCTTAGATTTTGTACAATGAAAATCTTTTAGGAACATTATAATCTCTTATAATCGTATAGAAAAGATTTGAAACCTATACCTAATACGCTTATGTTTGGCTAGTCTCTATTAAAAGTTAATTAATTAATGCTAGGTTAAGGTGAAATGTGTGGAGAGTCTAGATGATTGAGGCCTTAATACCTAATATTTTGAGCTAGGATACGACGTAAGAGTTTACATCAGACTTATATTTATTTAATGTTGATGCAAAATAAAATCGTTTCGTAGCCATAAAGGTTAAGGCCTACTATCTGTTCTAAGAAAAGTTCTTGACCACGTCTTGGAAAATGAATAAACGACGCTTCTCGGTCAAGTGAACTGAGATCTGAACAAGATAAGAAGTTTCCACAGGATTTTAAAGGCTACAAACGGGTCAAAGTAACACCTATCAGCGAGACGCAAAAGCTCAAAGAGCCTGATGGAAGCATAAAAGAGCTATATGCTATCTATTGTGATGATAATTACATTAAATTGAATTGGCTGGCTAAACCATACTCCACCACGCTGCTTCAGTCTAGATTGGTGGAGGGATTAGTGGCAAGTATCAAATGTTTTCATGCGGCCCGTAGGCCACCCCGGCCGGAACGCGAAGGTAATTGAATAATAGAATAACAAATAAATTAAATCAAAATGGATTATTAAGAGCAGTTTAGAAAAAATACAAATATAGTACCTAAATTGTTGCAAATTTAAAATGAATCAACGAGTGTCAAAGTTCAATAAAAGTCAATTTGCATTGCAAATTAAAATCAAATTGCAATTTAGCTATTCTGTATTCTTTTTGCTTTTTATTTGTAGGTACCTACTAAAGATTTAAATTTAAAATATTTTATCAACCCATCAGTTTTGGTGAGTCAATTACCCAACCCTTATAAATGAGGTTCTAATCCTTCATTTATATTATTTGAATTTATAGGTATTCCAAACATTGTAAGAAATAAATTCAACATTACATTAAATTTTAACAATTGTAAATACAATATAATTGAATCGAAATTATTTTAGTATTTTATTTTATTTCGCTCATTGACAACCACAGCCCTCAAAATTTGGCCTTGTAAGTTGAACAAAAGGTTAGGACTTGCTATTGTAACGTTGGCTTTCCCTCAAGATCAAAGGAGTTAAACTTTTGTACGTAGTATTATTTATTTTGTGATGTTAGGATGGCATACGTAATACAAGCTCCTGGTTATAATTTTATTGTATTGTTACAAACCGCGCGTCAACGTGTATAATGCGGGATTCTTTACTTATACTGAGGAATCGTAACGACAATTACTACAAAAAACCAGAGAGATTTAACATAGTAGGTATTCATTATCACTCATTACGAACTTTGGAATTTATATCAATTCAACTTTATAATAATATGTAGCAGTGATAGCCTAGTGGTTGAGATATCGACCTCCTATTTGGAGGGTTCGGGTTCTCTGACTTTTCGAAAGTTATGTGCGTTTTAAGCATTTAAATGTCACTTACTACAAACGGTGAACGAAAACATCGTGTGGAAACCTGCATGCCGGAGAGTTCGCAAAATTCAAAGGTGTGTGAAGTCCGCCAATCCGCACTTGACCAGCGTGGTGGACTATGGTCTTACCCTTTTCATTCTAAGAAGAGACCCGTGCTCAATAGCGGGCCATGATGAGTTGAGATGATGGTGATGATTTTATCTAACTAGTTGCTCGCGGTAAGCCCGCATGGAAGTATTTTTGGCTGACTTTTCCGCAGCCACCCTTGACAACTATAACCCACTGGAATAACAGAACAAGACTAAAATAATTACTATGATGCTCAATCCTGTAAGTATATATTACTAGTAAATCCGCCCTCGCTTCGCTTCGGGAAACCAGTCCCTCCAAAAATTTTAACAAATTATGTTATTCCGACGTCTAAGCTATATTACTGCAAAGTTTCATGAAAATCCGTTCAGAAGTTTTTGCGTGAAAGAGCAACAAACACACACACACACATACATCCTTACAAACTTTCGCATTTATAATATTAGTAGGATGATTTTAGAACGATGTTGATGTAAGAAATGTTTTTAGTAAGTACGACTAGGTGTAAATAAAACTTTGACAGAAATTTTAAGCGACAGCAAATCTGTTATTTGCCGCTATTAACAGTTTAAGTTGCAGGTAATTGTTAGTAAGACTCGTGTACTAATACGGTTACAGATGAGATTATCGTCTTTAAAAAACTGTAATCGGCCCCACAATCCCAATGACGCAACTCTAAAACTACACTTCCTCGTTTCCAGACGCTTAAAGAACATTTTACGACCAAATCGCTGTATCCACTCTACGCGAGTATTTTTTAATTACATTTAAACGCTACATAATTGCAGCCAGACTGCTTGATTGAAGTGGTTTCGTAGACGCAGCTCGATTCGCATACGCAGTCTCGATTACATCGGCATGTTTGCGCATTAAGCAGTTCCTAGTTACTACGTCACTGCGTAATCCTGCGGTGTGGATTACGAGTTACCCACCATTAAATGTTTGTTGTTAATAGTTACCGTTATGAATATTCTACACTCTTAATGTGTTTGTTTTCTATTCAGTTATGCTAACGAGATCGTGTATGAGGATCGTGTAGTATTGCAAGGAGGAAGATTATATCTGGCTATAAGCAGCAACTACTCCATTCATTTTTTTATTTTGGATCTATTAACGATAATGATTAAACTTTGCCTAGATTTTGGAGACATATTTCACGAGTAATATCTCCCCAAGTTTTTTGGTAATGCATAGGAATTCAAGACTGGACTTCAAGGCTTTTGACTGTTCTCATCATAATGAGGTTTAGAGCGTATTCCACCACGCTACTTTGGTCCAGATTGGGAGGGAAATAAAGCTAGGAGCTCCTCCCACTGGTGGTACAAATAGGTAGGTAGGTACCAAGAGGAATAGAGCAGTATTCGTGACGTTTAATTTTATTTGACATTATCAGTAAAATCGGAATTCGGGGTATAGTGGGACGGGTGAGAATGGGAGCCAGCGGGAAAACCCCGTTCAAAGGACTTGAATATAGCTAAACAAGTGCTATTTACCGAGACTAATGAGATAACTTTTTATTGCTTATAATAAGTGCTCAATAAATGCTACTCGCGGTCATCGGTCCACCTACTGACCGCATCTGCTGTTGCATTATCTCGATCAACCTCGAATTAAATCGGGTGTGGCCCGACTACTCTTTTGTGTCAAACAAAGACATCTGAAGGAGAAGTTAAGAAGTTTGAAATTCCTTGTGTCATACACATAAATTTAAGATATCACGAACACCCATTACACGAGAACAAGGGTTTATATTACGCCATATAATATTCCGGGTCGGAAATTGAACTAAAGGCCTTTTACGGCAGGAAGGTCATTGTCAAATATATTGGAGGCAATTAAATCTCAGGATTTTTATGCCAAAAGCTGGCAAGGGCTGATGAGTCATGCTATGGAGGCTCCAATTTTTGTCGGTAATTCTTGCCAAATTGGGAGTGAGTAAGCTGGTTAAAAAAACATTAAAGTTAATAAATATCCCTTTATACCGATCAATATAATTAGCAAATTCGCTAAGCTTTTTAAAAATAACTGGAATAACCCACGACATTCGTCGGCTTGCCCAACGATCCACCTTTTAAACTTAGTTTATAAGTATTTTGAAAGGAAACTCGGCAGCTGGTTTTACTGAATTTGGTATACAAAACAATTATGAAAACTTCTATAGGTATGGTTTTAGTGGTGTGTCAAATAGCTGCTTTCGTCATTTCTTCTCCCCTTTATTAAAACATCTTTTCGAAATACGTAAAAACAAAATTATTTTTTTAAGTTTATTAAATACCAACATGCAAAAATGGTCTGTATCTGTATTTGGCATTTCAGTTAAATTTTTAACGACTTTGTTCTAGTTCAAATTGGAGTAACACTCTCTAGTACACTCATTATACATAAAGAATTATTTATTCTTTAAAATTTGGCATATAATAGACAATTTTTATGGAATTTTATATACAAAAGGTAATAACATAATAAAAATTATGACTATAAGATGGTAATATCTTTATTCAAGCGTAGCAGATTTTGCGAGCGATGGAATTCTAATTCGAAGCCCCGAGAGAATATTGGACTTTATGACCGCATCGCCGTCTAATTTTATCCCTACTTCCTAAAGAAGCATACTTACAACTTCATTAAGGTTACTTACTTTCCCTAAATAAAGGAAGTCTTACAGTTCTTAATTATTACCCTCTTCCCATTTATCTACGCTATCTGTGATCTGACCTCTTTATCTGTAAAGGGGTGGAATAATCCGATCAGCAGGATTAATCCCGGCGCCATCTTTAGCTAATATAACTAAAATCAAATTCCGGTATCTACTCGTACAATCCGTGAACAGTATATAAATTAATAGCAGTGTTTGTGACAGAAGTGTATTGATATTAATTAGATTTATTGTAGTAATGTTACATTATTAAATTGTGACGCGTGAAATTCAAGAGGATTTTGGTTTATTGTTTTAGATTGAATTTGAATTTGCAAGCCAGTTTAAGGGGTTGATTTTCGCACTCACATTTATTATGTCCTATTTCCATGTAATCTTTATCGCCCTTTCCCTTGGGCAACTTATTTTTTACATTTAGTATTACTTCTGAAATATTTCGAAAAATAAAACGTGGTTAGTTTTAAAGTTAAATTTCAGTGAAATAAATGTAAAAATGCAGTGCAAAGTTACAGACAGACAGACAGAAATTCTAATGGCAATTCACCGACTGAATAAATAAGTAGGGCGTCAAGTGTTTTGTAAATATTACTTATTGTAATTAACTGGACAGGGTGTTAATAGTATAATAAATGTTTTCATTTTGTTTCAGTATCAAAGTGGAGTGACGAATGGCTGAACATCAGTCAGGTGGAACGAGTGATATCGGGCGCGTACCTCTGCATTGCCACGAATGGAGTACCACCGTCGGTCAGCAAGAGGATTCAGATAAACGTCATGTGTGAGTCTGACAAATTTTTTAATGGAATTAAAACGGCAAATGAGCATGCAGCATCACCCACTATCGCCCATAACAACTGTGAACGACACCGAATAAAACAAATTGGTTAGTTCACTTTTAGCAGATGGTGTTAGGAAGTTTGCTAGTTTGTTAATGGATATGAGGACTGGAACGGGACATTTTGATGATGGTTAAAACAAAACTACATTACAATCAATAGATACATAATACAAAGGGACCTGAATAAGTTAAGCAGTTTAAAAATAATTTATAAGCATAAAGAAAATCAAAACCATATAGGTACTTTCTGCTGTATTGGGAAGCCCAAATCTAACTATTAAAATAGGTGAACTTTTGCCTTATGGTTAATAGTAATATCTACTAGTTACCATTGTAATGCGTTTTACCAGTCTCTATCAGATGCATCGTTTTCTTGTTTGTCTCTATTAACATAAGAAATATAACTAATAGAAATTATTTAACAAAATAATAAATCCAAACATAAAGTGTTCCGGCTATCCACTCCGAGGTCTTCACATCATATATCGGAATATTTTTGTTGAATAGTTAAACTTTTAAATTAATATTATTCTACGTTTACAAATTGGTTATTGTATGAAAAATAAAAAATGCGCGAACAATAGTGTCAAAGGCTAACATTGTAATATTGCCAATACCTCTATGCATAAAAGACATCGAAAACATTTTCGGCACGTTGACAGCCATTAAGGAAGCTGGCTACCTATTACGGAGCTATTCCTTGCTCTTCGATAGTAGGGAAAAAATGCACTAAAATATTTCATGGTTTAGCCTCGATAATGGGTCGTACTTGGCAAGGAATGTAGAAAATCCTTATGTTATTAAAATTATCCATTGTTTAACAGGGTTAATTGGACTAAACTCGTGGACCTTAGCTTTAACATAGAACTTTTGAACTTCTTAGAGCTAAAAATACTGTGACAGCCCTGGCGTATCACCTCGCAAAACAATAAACAATAGGGGCCATAAACATGTCGAGTCAACAATAGAACAATGGCGCGCTTGCCCGTACGCACGACGCTTCGACCATTACGGCAATAGTCATACGGGCGAAACTCGGTTGCAAGGAACGTTCTCGAATTTTATACGAATCGGGTCCGTCCGGAATTAGCGAGAAAGTTCTGGATTGGCGTGAATGGTGCGTGAGTGGTATAAAAAGGGGCGATCGATCAAGTGCGGACATTCTAGTTTCGGAAGCGAAACCAGGAAGATACCAGCGATACCTACGAGCGATACCAGTGAGAAGTGAAGTGATTTCTACGAGCGATACAGTGTTCGACGAGTGTGTTTACGAGTACCTACGTGTATAGTGTTGTGGTGTGTACTGTGTACAGTGTGTAATTGTGTATCTACGAGTACAATAAAGTCTTTGTGGTACATTTTGGCATTTTCTCGAACCCCATACTCCTGACACGTAACAATTGGTGACAGAAGCGGAATGCCTGTAGTACCGCAAAGTGAAGAAGGGATTCGTACGCGACGGCAGACGGCATTGGACGCCGCGCGGATGGAGTCGCCGGGTCGTGACCGCATGGAAACGGAGACCACCGCTGGACCTTCGACTACATCAGCTGCATCAGTACCGACACCGAGTGCATTCGATATGGCTTCCTTATTAGAAGCCATACAGCGGAGCCAGCGCGAGGCGATGGAAGCTATGCAGCGGAGCCAGCGCGAAGCCATGAAGAGCCTGGAAAGTAAACTATTGGGAAGCCAGCGCGAAGCCATACAGCAGAGCCAGCGCGAAGCCATAGAAGCCATACAACAGAGCCTGCACGAAGACATGAAGAGCCAGCGCGAAACCATGGAGGCGGGCCTAGGGACAATCAAAGCAAAGTTGTTGATGGACTACAAGGACATCTTTACCAGAGGAGATAGCGACCTTGGAAGAACAAATCTTGTCACTCACCCAATAGATACTGGTACTACTCCACCGATCAAGCAAAGACCAAGACGAGTACCATTGGCAAAGGAAAACGAAGTTGCGGAAATGATTAAGGACATGGCGCGCAGCAAGGTGATCGAGCCGTCAACTAGCCCTTGGTGTTCACCTGTGGTACTCGTGAAAAAGAAGGATGGCAGTACTAGATTCTGTGTCGACTACAGAATGCTCAACAACGTTACCAAGAAGGACAGCTACCCTCTGCCTCGGATTGACGACACATTGGATATGCTTGGTGGAATGAAGTGGTTTTCGACGGTCGACCTGAAAAGTGGTTACTGGCAGGTCGAAGTACGGCCAGAAGACAAGGAGAAGACTGCCTTTACCACAGGAACCGGAAATGGCTTGTGGCAGTTCCGCGTAATGCCTTTTGGGCTATGTAACGCTCCTGCCACTTTTGAGCGTCTCATGGAGCGAGTGTTGGTCGGACTTTTGGGGGACGCTTGTCTGGTATACCTCGATGACGTCATAGTCATGGGACGAAACTTCGTGGAACACATGCGAAATCTGGAGAAGGTATTCAGACGATTCCGTGAGTCCAACCTAAAGCTCAATCCGAAGAAATGTGACTTCTTCAAGAAGGAAGTATCATTTTTGGGACACATCATATCGGACGAAGGTGTTCGCACCGATCCAGATAAGATAAGGGCTGTTCAAGAATGGCCGACACCACAGAACAAGACCGATGTAAGAGCGTTCTTGGGGCTATGTGCCTATTACCGTCGGTTTGTGAAGAACTTCTCAGAGATAGCCAAGCCATTACATCGTCTCACGGAGGACAAGAGAATCTTCAGTTGGGATTCCGATTGCGAAGATGCGTTTGTTCGCTTAAAGGAACGTTTGTGCTCGGCTCCGATTCTTGGCTATCCCAGAAGGGAAGGGAGATTCACAGTAGACACGGACGCAAGCAATACCGGCATCGGAGGGGTATTATCGCAAGAACAGGATGGCCAGCAGGTGGTCATTGCGTACTTCAGCAAGACCCTTTCGAAACCTGAAAGGAACTATTGCGTGACTCGGCGTGAATTACTGGCTGTGGTGAAGACCCTTCAGCACTTTAGCAAATATTTGCTGGGACGCGAGTTCACTATAAGAACGGACCACGCCGCTCTTAGGTGGCTGCTGCAATTCAAGAACCCGGAAGGCCAGGTTGCGAGGTGGATCGAACAGCTTCAAGAGTTCAACTTCGTAATAGAGCATCGTAACGGAAGAGCTCATTCGAATGCCGACGCCCTATCACGACGCCCATGCTCCGAAGAATGTCGACATTGCATCAAGCAGGAGGCTAAAGAAGAGGTCAGGGTGATAAGGATGCAGGACCTAGACGAGTCTTGGGGAACGGAGCAAGTAAGCCAAGCACAGAAGGAAGACAAAGACCTCAGCCTGATCATGGAATGGAAAGCCAAAGGACAGAGGCCCCTGTGGAGTGATGTGTCAGCATCAAGCGCGACGACTAAGGCATACTGGGCTCAGTGGGACAGCCTTACACTAGAGAATGGCGTGCTTTACCGGATCTGGGAGTCACTCAATGGAAGGGAACGAACCCTGCAAATGGTTATCCCTAGAAGTAAAGTGGCTGATTTTCTGAAGCTCGTACACGATGGCACTTCCGGCGGGCACCTCGGCATCAAGAAGACCCTCGTGAAGATACGAGAACGCTTTTATTGGGTGCGATGTCGAGAGGACGTTGAAGATTGGTGCAGAAAGTGTACTGTGTGCGCTTCAGTAAAAGGGCCCCGCACTAGATCCAAGGGAAAACTACAGCTGTACAACGTCGGAGCCCCTTGGGAAAGAATCGCCATAGACGTTGCTGGGCCATTCCCTCAGACGGAAGACGGGAATAGATTCATCATCGTGGTTCAAGACTACTTCAGCAAATGGCCGGAAGCGTTTGCAACTCCGAACCAAGAGGCGAAGACCGTGGCCAAGAAACTTGTCCAGGAGGTAGTATGCCGCTTTGGTGTACCATTGGAGTTACACAGCGACCAAGGCAGGAACTTCGAGTCGACGTTATTCCAAGAGATGTGTGATCTTTTGGGAATAAATAAGACACGTACCACACCGGCGCATCCTCAATCTGACGGCATGGTGGAGAGATTCAACCAAACGTTGGAACATCACTTGGCCAAGGTCGTCGAGGAACATCAGCGAGACTGGGATCGGTACATTCCTCTGTTCCTGATGTCATATCGCTCTGCCATACACGAATCCACGGGATTTACACCCGCTAAAGTTAACTTCGGAAGAGAGATGCGTCTGCCATTGGATTTGCTTACCGGAACACCGCCAGATGCCCCGAAACCAACCGTTGAATACATCGCGGACTTACGGAAACAATTGGACGAGACACATGACCTTGTAAGGGAGCAATGTTTGAAGACCAGCGAAAAGATGAAAACCCGGTACGATCGCGATGCTCGGAAACATGGTTTCAAGGAGGGAGATTCTGTATGGTTGCACAATCCACTGCGGAAGAAAGGGAAGTCTCCGAAGCTACAAGCACGATGGGAAGGCCCTTACACAGTTGTCACGAAGATTAACGACGTGACCTACCGGATCAGACAGGGGGACAGAAGAAAGCCGAAGATCGTGCACGTGGACAGATTGGCACCATTTCATGGATCGAATAATGCTCGGGACGAGCATGACTAAGAGGGGGGCAATGTGACAGCCCTGGCGTATCACCTCGCAAAACAATAAACAATAGGGGCCATAAACATGTCGAGTCAACAATAGAACAATGGCGCGCTTGCCCGTACGCACGACGCTTCGACCATTACGGCAATAGTCATACGGGCGAAACTCGGTTGCAAGGAACGTTCTCGAATTTTATACGAATCGGGTCCGTCCGGAATTAGCGAGAAAGTTCTGGATTGGCGTGAATGGTGCGTGAGTGGTATAAAAAGGGGCGATCGATCAAGTGCGGACATTCTAGTTTCGGAAGCGAAACCAGGAAGATACCAGCGATACCTACGAGCGATACCAGTGAGAAGTGAAGTGATTTCTACGAGCGATACAGTGTTCGACGAGTGTGTTTACGAGTACCTACGTGTATAGTGTTGTGGTGTGTACTGTGTACAGTGTGTAATTGTGTATCTACGAGTACAATAAAGTCTTTGTGGTACATTTTGGCATTTTCTCGAACCCCATACTCCTGACACGTAACAATACTTTGTTTTGACACAGTTTTACCAACAGAATGCTTAAATATTCTGTAGATATTATGTAATGTTATTCAAACATATAACGATATTATGGGGAAATTTATGTCGACAGGCAAAATTAAGAAAAAGATACCCGAAGCCGAAAATTTTTAAAATGGTCTGTCATGGTATCCTAATATCCTGATACCAGTAAGCCTAGTAGGTACTCCACTGTGATGCAGAACAGTCATACAAATTCCACCGATTGCATGAGCCACTCAAAAAGAAGCGAACTAATAACTCGACATCGTACATCATAATAATATTATTACAAAAAATGTTTATAGTAGAATCGCTGTACATGAACGATAAAATATCAGCTGCACGCGTCAAATTAACGTCATGTAAGAGCCGAATAAGGTTCAAATTAAATTATTGGTCCACTCCACTCGATAGCAGGGTAATTCCAGCTACTATTTTAAATTGCGCTCTATGCTATGTCGCGAAGCTTTTGAGTGATCACTAGTTAATGCAACGTAAAAGGGATCTAATTTGATTTTTTGTAATTATAGTTGATGTAGGTTTACGGAGCCCATTATATGGTCCGATTCGATGAAAAGCTCTTGGCCCGGGAGCTTAATGTGATTGACTGAGTTAAGCAACAGCAGGAGCGGTCGATAGGTGAAACGATACTAGTGATAAATGTTTTTGAACGCCACCGTACTTTGGAGAGCTCGTAAAGGGGTCTATATTTATTTATTTACTGTACACCATAATTAATACAAACAGGAATTTAAGTATAACAATTTATACAAATCGTGGCCATAAGGCGATCTTATCGCTAATAGCGATTTCTTTCAGATAACCTTTGGGAAGATGACATAGGAAAAATCGAGAGATAGTGGTAGGGTGTATACTAGTTCTTGTCATTAGATAACGGCCGTTTAATCAAATCGGAGGTCATGTGACGTCATAAAAATTCAGGCATTTGGGTTGGCCACTAACGCCTCCACCAATCTGTACTGGAGCGGTGTGGTCCATGTACTAGGCCTCCTCAGTTATTACGAGAGACCCGTTTCCTATTATATGTCATTAAGGGCCATTACTTAGTATTCTCAATTAAGTGACCTTATCCACTAAGTGAAAAGTTTTAGGTTTGAATTGAGATGATAGCTACTTCAAACTTTATCCGCGTGGGTTTCATTGTTATGTCATATTCTTAGGGCAAATTTCTGGCAACGAGTAAATGAAGTAGTGAAATAAATCAGTCTCGACAAAGGGTATTTGAAACGTGCTGGCGGAAAAGGAATTGTACCAATGATAGACCCGCTTGCTCGGTAGTAAAAGCAGTTTAGCATAGTGACCATTGCGCCATATACGTCGTCGATGTTTTAGTAATTATTGAATGGAGCCCATCCATCTTTAAAAGTCCTTGGTGCTCATTTTTAAGCAATGAACGAGGGTAGTCGCTGGAATTTGAAATGTAACCTGCCTTTTTACTCGGGTGGTATACCACCCACCTACAACCATCGGAAAATATTTTTATCAGGTAAAACTGCTCGTTTGGAGAGTCCTATTTGAGCAGTAGGTAATATGTTAGTTTGATTTCCGTGTGAAGTGATAGCTGCCACTGCATGGCTACATATGCAAAAATACAGAAGCATTGAAAAAGATACAACAAATAGAGAACAATGAATAAAAATACGAAATCTAGGTCGAAAAAATTCATAATTTTCTTCTATCTACCCTGAATTCGAAATTCAATTGGGAATTATCGTTCTAAATTTGAACAACGTTCCAAGGTGAATCTGAAATAAATTTGAAATTCAATTTCGAATAACTTATTCAGCGTAGAATTTCCGATTGCGTATGCGATGTCAATTATAAATCTGCAATCGAGAAATGCATTACCTCAGGTCCGAAGACTGCTTTGATCGTAGTTGTGATATATGACTCTTGAGATACGTACTGGAATAGTGTAAAGGAATTATAGTGATTTGAATTTCTAATGTTATATCTTATGATCATATTTTATAATGGTGCATTCAATAATCTTGACCTTATTCTGAGGCCTGAAGTAGTAGGAACTGTGAACCAATTTTAATATGTGTGATTTACTATGATACTTTGTAATCTCTTCTACACCACACCACACCGCCCTTCTGATGCAGCCCATTACAACTGTGACCGACACAAATTAGACTCAAATCTGGTCTTACCGGGTACAATTTTATTTACAATGTCAGTAAGTTAGTTCTTCACCATGTGAGAGAATAGACGCAGGGATTATTAGTAATAGTTACTATAGTACTATTAGTTGTTGTTAGTTGTTGTTAGTAAGTTCATCTAATTTAATGTCTCATTCTAAATTAGCCACAGTTGTGTTCTCTTGAGAATTAAGATGATCGCGTCTAAAATTTTTTTGCCTTTTTCTTGCAACATAACTTCTTTCTCTTCAACGTCTTTCTCTTCGCAGTCGCTCCATCGGTATGGGCTGGGCGAGTGGCAATCCGTGCCCTCTCGGGCACGACTGTGACGCTGCAGTGTACAACTGAAGCGTATCCATCTCCACAATTCTACTGGATGCTCAATGGGGAACAAAGGCTTGTCAATGGTGAGTCATTTTCTGTTATTTCTTATATTCTCGATTATTAAATTTATGAATGAACTGAGTACATGATATAAACCCATCATTTATGCCAAGCTATCTTGAAAGCTTTCGTGCTTTGGAGGGCACGTAAAGCCGTCGGTTCCAGTTGTTATCGATAGATAGCAGTCACGCCATATCGGGGGCCTTCTGGTGGCATGAAAACTTCCGATACTAAGTTGGCCACTAACGCCTACAAAAATATGCACTGGAGCAGAATGGTGGAAATATGGCCTTAAACGTTTCATGCTGAAATAAGACGAATGCTCTATTGAGCCATCATGGTGCTGTATTGAGCACCATGATGGGTTAAGATGATAATGATGACGATAAATTAATGCGAAAATAACTCTCTCTGTGAGTTTTCACGTTTAATCCGCTGAACCGGCTTGTATGAAAGGTTTGGATGGAGCTTTTAACATGATAATACGTTTTCATGGGATAATTTGAACGGTATATTGTCGTTCCCCAATATCAACGCGGGCCAAACCGCCACCAAAATTCAGTTAATTCATACCAAAATTATAGTTAAAAAAAAGTAAAAGCCAGTGGATGTTACTGTGCTTTAAATAGAAAAACATTTAAATATTTTGTCGTGTTGAAGTTAAGGGATTATTACCAGTTGTTAAAACCTCGTAAAACATTTTTTTTAAATTAAAAAAATATTTGAATTTAGAGATAGAGTGATGAGAGAAATATTGTAATGAAAAAATAGAATGCCAAACAAAATGTTTTAACGGAAAAAGAAAAGAATTTAAAGTGTAGTAGTGTACTAATACAAAAACTAAATGAGTCTTCAGTTTTAATTAGTAACAGTTGCTGTGAAAGAGTGTTCTTTAAAACTAGGTTCAAAGTAGAATTGACTCGTTGTGACTCACTCAACTCAGCTCAAAGCAAATGCAAAAGCAGCAATTATAGCAACGAAGACAATTTAATTTCCAAATCATTCTGAGCTCGAACTCTTTGAACGGAAATAAGAAGGATGTTAGAAACTTGACAGAAAGAATGATGACCCCTGGCTATTTGCTGACCTCTGTCGAAAGCTAATTCACAATTCATCGGCCGTCGGAGACTGCAATTCATTGTTCATTCACTCACTCATTAGCGTCGTGTCTAACTGGCAACTAGCCAGCTTATCCTCGGCTGAGGCGACTACGATGCTTATGATTGATTCGGTTGAAAGAGCCAAGTCGTTATTTTGTCTTCACGCTGACTAATGGTTAGCCGTTTCGCCGCAAGGGTTAGTTACTTGCATCTCGTTCCATTTTCCGTCATCACGAATACAATTAACTAGTTATCAGGATAACAATACCTACTTTGTTTGTGAACAATGAGTGCGTTAAATGTAAATAATAGGGTTCCGATAGTTACCTGTTAGGTAATGAACCCAAAAGGTAGATAAGGTAATGGACTTCCGAATGAGGGTTCAGACTATTTTAAATATTAAATTTTAATTCTCACATGCTTCGGCGACAATTAAAATTTCAAATCAAAATACGTCATGCAGTTTTTAAAAATATTATCTTTCTGAAATCTTGCTTCTATAAGCTAGTGCGGCTGCACTGTAGGAAATATTTTAGGCTAAGCGGCAAAACAACGTCGAGTGAGCTTGATTCAAGGCAGAAAATAACACAAAAGTGTCCTCGTATTGATCTTACATAATTCACGTCTCTTTATATGATAAATTTCACAGAATATTCAGTAGCCAACTAACTCAAGGTTTATTTTCCGTCATCACAAACGATTGGCTTCATGACATCAATGCCACAGTAGTGGCTATTGTTGCCAAAATGTAAAGCTTGCCGAATATTGAATACTCGATGAAGTAAATGAATAATTTGGTCATCAAAGTTGACGGTTCCATTTTTAGTATGTATTACTATGGAATATTCAATCGCTTTTCATTTTGGAAGCTAACTTGTTTGTGCCTTTGTAGGTCGTTTTTCTTTAGTAGTAGTATTGGTTACCGGTGGTGTAATAATATCTGCCAAACATTCTAAAAAAATCAACCAAGTAATACAATCGTTGCTTAGATTTGGCAAATTGATTACGGATTGATAACAATCAATTGACTTAAATAAGTGGAGGTAACAATTTCATCATATTTTTTTAGTGTTATCTCATAAATTAAAAATAACTACTGTATTAAATTGCGATTACGATACTTAATGACATTTCTTTCTTTATTGAAATATCCATTAATAAGACATGGGTCGCGGACACAATCATGTTAAGAAACCTGCTAAATTAATCGTGTAAATGTTATTATTTCACGCAACTATTCAAGTCACTATAAAACATTACCATTACACCCAAATTACCCCAACCTTCTTACATGCATCCCTTCAACACTAAGTAAGGTACCATTAGCGAGGCAATTATCTCCTAATTTGCACTTAGAACACTAACAACGTTTTAATACGGTTCAGAGAGACGCAACAAGGACTGTAGAGTGACAATGGAATAGTCTTTAGAAAGGAATAAATTATGAACATGATATGAATATTAGACAATATTTATGTTACATTAAAACTGTCATTGTAAATTGTTTTCTTTCTTTTTCCTTATTTCCTAGTCAGCATCCGTACTTTTAGTATCGCTGATGTCCTTGAAAGTCAGTGACAATTTAGATTTTTTTTTATATAATCTGCTCTTTTATTATTAACATAATGAAAATAGTCGCATAGTCAATCATCAAGCAATCGTTTACCCTAATGCCAATTTCAAAATCCGTTATTAATATCCGTTATTAATATTAACTTCATATTATACAGATAGGTACTATAAAAAGTCAATAAATATCTAAATATACACTTTTACAAGACTGGAAATGTATAGCTAGTAAAATATACCTAAATGGAGCATTGCAAATACCCATGATTGGGGAATAAACATTTATCTGTCACATAAATGTCTAACCCCGCCGAGGAGGATTTAATCCTAGACGGTTCGCTCTTGAAGCGAGATCGAACATTAAAACACGACTATGAAAAGGCAGTCATCAAATAAAAGTTTACTTTACAGAGAGGTTACTAAATATTGACTTACTTTAAAAATCGACTTCAAAATTAATAAGCAGGCATAACTCAAAAGCTACCCACCAGATGTCGCAATAATTTATATGGGATAAGACGCCAAGCACTACTTTTCGATTAAAAAAATATCAAAATCTGTTCATCAGGACAAAGTTGTGAAGTACACAGAAACAAAAAGAATATAGTATATAGGTACCTCCTATCATAATAATAAAAAAAACCTCTTTTTTGTAATCGGTTAAAAACTCCCACATAAACTGCGTGGTATTAAACCATTTTCAGTTGAAACAAACCAAACAGTCTATCCAATAATTCAGTGTGTAGGTACGAGTATTTGCCCTGAGAAACTTAGTCAAATAGCCCATCCATCATTATTGACTACACAATAGGTACAACACAACTAGTTCGTCTCACTTCAATTAAGTGAAAGATGAGTCAGCGAGGTAACTCAACTTTCAGAACAATAGACAAAGGTGTTCTGTAGACAAAGGACAGAAACAATATTTGCTTCAGCTCTAACGCAGTTTATACCGACGTCTTCAATACACGCTTCTGCTTCAGGAGTTTGTTTTAAATAGCGGATAAACTATTGTGAGAAATCGATTGTTTCCGTTACCAAAGAATTAGTTTTATGTTTTTTATATGAGTTAAAATGAGTAACGAACTAAAGATTAATCTAATTTGTAACTCTAATTCTAATTTGTAATTCGCGAGCCAACACGTAAATATTGATACTTTATACCATATCTTGTATTTTATCCTGCGTCCATTAAATTCTATACCTACTACATATAAGTTATTGCATAAAATTATCTTCTGTACACAAAATCCCAAATTAATAATTCCGAGACAATGCTTCCATGTATGATTAAATAAAATTTTAAGTTGAAATTCTAATTTCCATCCTTCAAACATATAACCAGCTTGGGAAGAAGCGTTCCTAAAATAAACTGAGTATATTGCTACAAAACGAAACTGTAGGTACCTAAATGTAGCTTACAAGTGTTTAACGTTGAGCGGTGTTCAAATATTACCTCTGTATCTCCGAAGAAAATTCCTCTTTCGCATCCCCGGGAAGCAATATTCATTTCTTCCGGCGCGGGTCTATAGCGAGCACTCGTATAGTCGGCTTAAGTCAATAACATATGATCCACAGAGCCAAGTAACATTCGGGGCTTAAGTTGAATGACCGCTGAGGTTTAAACTTTACGAGCGTCTGTGTGTTTTATACTCAGATCCTGTTTAAACTAACATTAAAACCGTATTTGCTTCGTTTTGATGTCTTTGGTAGTACCCGCTTCTTAAAAATGATTTGACAGCATTATTTCAATGGATGTTATTTAAATCAAATGTATTCCTTTTCTTAACGCTACACACTTGCGCAAGCGTTTAACTTCCACAAAATTTTGAAATGCTAAAATATGTGGTTATCAAAAATAGACTCTACGCCATAAAAATAACGGTTATATTTGCCTTTCAACGGCCCAGGTATATCATACACATTTCATTAGATTGTGTTGTGAAAACTGGAAAACAAAAATTTTGTCCCTCACATAATCATCGGACCCGACCGGGAATTAACCCTTATGAAGTAAGCACTAAGCACTTCTAATACTTACCAGATGTGCCAGGACTCTACAATGAAGGATTTTTACGAAGCCACATCATTTGAATAGCCGTATTGGGCCGTATTAGGCACAAATCCGACCATCCTGCAGGATGAATGTGCGCCATTTTTGTGTACACGATTTTAAGTAAAAATCATTGTTTTAAATTTATGCTTTGCTTTACAAGTAAGAGCTTATCTATCAACCTTAAATAGGATTTTTTACTTGTTGATTGAGATTTTTTTAACTTATATTTTTAATTATCTTGTCGTGGCGTCCGTTTAATAGTTTGAACCAACTCATCGTTTTCCAATTGGTGGCTTGAGAGTCGTAGGTTCTTTCTTTTTTTTTCTTCTTCGCTATTCTGTCAGCCGACAACCAACACCATAAGGTCTCTCGTTTGTTAATATATCCGCTAAGAGTTTACTTCAGTCGGTAGTTTTTATAATACAAAGAATATTTTAACTGTAACGGGTAGACACGATATTTATTATTAGTGTCGATAGTTTTGACCCAAACGCATGGATCATGGTCACAACGAATACTAATTATTGATTTGTCAAGTGTAAATTTAAAATAATAAAAAATTGGTTTTCCCGATGATAAAAGTTTAAGTAAAGTAAAAGTTTTAGTTTAAGTTTATTTTACACAAAGAAGCAATGGTAGTCCAACCGGTTTGGACGTCGCGTCGGTCTCCAAGAAGATTAGTGTTCATGAATATCCCATTATGCCCTTCTTATTCATAGCATAAAAATAGCTAAAATTTAGCTGGACTCAGTCCATCTCACACGGTTTACACAAGCTGAAACCACTGCGCTTACGAGCAACCGATGAATTAACGTTTAACCAAGTTTATGCTAAGCGATTATCAAGTTTGCCGAACTTTGCGAAATCAACAACTCAGCAACCGGCGCAAACTTTGTGTAGTACTTTGAACTCAATCGAGTGTAAACTAGCTGTTAATAGAAATAATATGTATTGAGATTAATGCAGATTATTTAGAAGAAACTTGCATACGAGTAGCGACTGTGGTTAGCTATTTCTGGCACACAGTTGATATTTTTTACGTCTTTAAGAACTACATTTGAACGAAAAAACACAAGCAAAGAGGATACAGTACTGCACGGTAACAGCGATGCGTTTTCGCTCTAACTAAAACGAAAGTATTTAATTAAAATCTTTATGTCCAGGTTATTACGTTGAATTTCGTTTCTATACTTGAGTGTCGGTTTTCAGTTGGTCAGGAGTGGGTGGCGAGTAGGACGTCTTTTAAGTATACAACTGTAATAACCAGGATATAAAGATCATAATTGAATGTTTTCGTTTTAGTTGGGCTGTTGACGCGTCTTTGTAATGTGCGCAATTCTTAATATGTTTATAAACCAACGTAGTTTTGATCTTTTTGAGCTGTACAGATGAAATGCGAGGGTTGATGATTGGTTGGTTGATGGTTGTTGAGGGTGGTTAGTCATAAAAGACTACTGCGTATATCTATTTGTCAACTTGCAAGTATCACTACTAGGCACTGATGGTAATCAAAATTTGATATGGCGACAGCCAGACGCCGTGTTATGAAAAAGAGAAAAATGAAGGCCGACCAAATAAATCACCAATGATATCGTTGGTATTTCATAATTATATTAAGGATTCTGTTGTCATATTTTATTTTAAATGCTAATTTGGAATTCATTACGATAACGATACTTGGATTAGCAACTTCTCTCGCTAATTTTTTTAAAAAGCGAAGTCAATCACACGCTTTAATTAACGTAATTAACCTACTTGTCTCAACGATGATGCAAACTATACAACTATACTTCATGATTATGTAAATAAAACATGTTTAACTGGATTATTAGCAAAGATGCTTGCTTATATTTATCCCACTACTGGGCGCAAATATTTTCTAATAATGGTGGATGATGTATGGTCATGGATCATCTACCTATCAAGTTTTATTTGTCAGAATTAATAATGACCTTAGAATTTGTATACGGCTTTTATGTCAAAGAAAACCAAGCGACAATTAATTTATAACATTAGGCCTTGTTGAAAAATTTCAGTAGGCTTTATAACTACAGAGTAGGGTATTCGTCGTATTTTGATCACAAATGTTTGTTTGTTTTTTTTCTTTATAAACGTGTATAACTATAACTTTTTTCTTCAGGAACGAAGCATCGATTGGGAAAAGTCTCTCGCGGCTTCAGACACACTTTGACGCTGACCGTGAATGAAATGTCGCGAGACGACGCGGGAGCATACAGGTGTCATGTGGAGAATAGTCTAGGGAAGGCCCAAGCGGAATTATTCTTACATAGTAAGTCTTGATTTGGTGATCATTTGAAAGAGTTCAACCTGAAATAACTTAAAGCTTACCTTCGTTACCCTACCTAAATTCTGTTTGGTCGGAAGCTTTGAGTTTAGAACAGCAGTGTGTTTAAAATCTTGAAATTAAAATATAACGAAAATGTTTTTTTTTATCCTTAATATTACCACGAACTCCAATAGTGGTTCAAAGTGGTTCCACATTAATTCGTGTTCGTGAACGGTATCTATGTATGTGTGCATTGCTCGAACGCGCAATGTTTGGAGCTTTACATCTGTACTAGTGTATTTATTTGTGGTATTACCTTTATACATATTTGTACGTATTACTCTGCATGCAATTCAGTTTAGGTTGAAGTGCTTACATTTAAGATAAAACTATTTGAGATAGTTACTTATCTTACTTATTAACAAAGTGAGTTTCAAAAGACCCGCTAAGCAATCAGTGGCGATTGCTATCGTGGCTAGACCAAATTCAAACCATCGGGCGCCAAAGTACTTTCGACACTAAGGCAGTGTAGACAGTGAGAAAGTACCGCCGCAGTGTGAGGCAGCGAGCAGTGTATCTCTGGATGCTAGTTACGTAAGCTAATTACATTTGCAGTACACTGTTACTGTGCTTAGAAGACCTTATTTGGGGAGAGCTTTGTCTTACATTGGTTCGTAAATACTTTGTAATTTTGATGTCCAAAAAGAATCAATTTCTACGATGATTACCGAAAATTCTTTCGTCTATATGAATTTTCGGAATTATCTGCGTTCTAAGCATTTAAATTTCACTCACTATTACGGCGAAGGAAAACATTGTGAGGAAACCTGCATGCCGAAGAGTTCGCAAAATCTCAATGGTGTGAGAAGTCCGCCAATCGCACTTGGCCAGCATGGTGGACGACGGCCTTAACCTTCTTATTCTGAGAAGAGATGAGACCCAGCTGTGGGACAGTTATGGCTTGCGATGATGATGATGATACACGTTTCTCCTTTCAACAGTGCTTACAACAACTACAACAACAACAACGACAACGACCACTACCACCACCACCACTACCACCACGACGCCACCACCGACCACCACGTTGCTGCCATGTGAGTATTTTTGATAATTTTCAGAAACTCTGGTAAGTATCGTCTAGTGGCTATTTCTAATGGTGTTTGTTCAAGTGTAGTCTATTTTTGGTATTTTTAGTAGGTAGTAAATCGTCCATCCATTAAATTGAATATTTTCAAATCATTTTTACACATACATTCGTTTATTGCATACTTAGCATGAATTCGTGTATAATTATTTTGTGTAGGTATATTCAAAGCACCTTTTAAGAACTATCATTTTTAGTTTTACTGCAGTTTGCCGAATAACGCTCAATTTTAGTTATACAAATACCAAAATTAAATTTTAAAAATTATCATGAGAAATATGGTGTTTCTCCCATGCTATTCAGTAAGTGAGAATTAATAAAACTATCATAAATATTACTCTGCTTTGTTTGGCTTTCAAGGAAAATCTCATTATATTTTTCTCAAATAACTTCTAAAAAACCTCTGTAACCGTTATTTGAAAAAGCAGAAACCCATCTAAATGTAAGAGATCATTATCTCTATCTGAAACATCAGGGGCTGAAAATGGGCTGCAGTTTTACGCGAAAAGCAAAAAAAGCAATTTGCGATCTTCAACTCTCAAGAATACGCTAGCGCTAAAGCGGATGATTTTCTGTTACCTGTAAATTGTTTAAATGTAAATTTTATTAAATTCAAACAGAATATTGAAAATTTAATTCGAGTTTAATATCTGTTCACATTGAACTCGTTAACTTGAAAATAAGTCATTATTCTGATAATTCAGTTCTATGTATTTTACACTCGTTTGTTCAGATTTCGTGGAAAATGTCGTTTGTCGTGCCGAATGAATAATAAATATTCATTTGGGTCTTCAAAAAGGTATATAATAAAAACCGTCGTTGTGTTGGTAACTGTCCTGGTGTTTCTCTTATTTATCGTCGACCATAACCACTTACGGCCAACTTACGAAGTTGACTCCCCTGATGATTTGTCAGACCTTTGGATTACGAAGACATATTTTTGGATAATTTAAATTCATAAACATATAATAACGCTATCATATACAGCATTGGTTAAAAGTAAGTTAACTTTTAGATGATTAACTAAATATTATACCCTGTTGACTTGTAAACAATATGAACAGTTTCGCATAAAATGCGAATATAAATATTAAGCTTAGAAAAAAAAGCTAAGCTACAACCCACTAATGGCCCACTACTGAGCACGGGTCTCTCCTCATTACTGAGGAGGCCTAGAGCATACTCCACCACGCTGCTCCAATGCGGGTTGGTGGAGAGCTTAGAAAAGTCAAGATGTAATTAATAATGTAAACAAAAGTCTTGCAGTAATGCAACTATTGTAAACTTAGGAATGTTTTATGCTTAAAATAACGTAGTCTGACAAGTTTCAATAGTTAATTCACTCTTTTGCAACTTATATCAAACGCATAAATATTTCATCTATATTTGTATGATCTTGTGAAGAGAATTTGTAAAACTAACTTCAGTGAGAGTGCGAAAGTTAGCCCATTATAAACTTTTAATGAACTGTTTTCTGATGTTAATAATATTTAAAGTTATTTTAAGGCCAATTTGTATAAGCAAAATGTACATTTATATTTAGTTTTTAGCTTCATATATCACGTCTAGAGGTAGACAGAATAGAACGCGACTTTACTTAAATTAATGTACAATTTTATCATTGTATTCATACGACTTGTACTTTTATGATTGGATGATTCTTTTTTTGTTTGAAAGATAGCGCTTGTCGTGTGGTTGAACGACATGACTGTGGTTATAGAGTTAAAAAAGTTTATTTTTGGTAAAAATTTATATCATTAACGACAAAATTTCCATGCAGATGTTGAGAGACATCTGGAGCAGCTACATCGTGGTGTGCTGGAAGCCCCAGGCCTCGAAGACAACTACATCGTGCTCAGCCAACACCAAATGCAGAATCTTGGTAACTCTGCATTTTATTTATTCAGTATCCATATTTTATACATTTAGGTTGGATATTTTTTACAAATGACGACCGATGTTTATTCTAAAGAATCGTAACAGGGTGTAGGCATAATCGATTCAAAATAATCTGTGCTTGTGTATATTAATATAAAAATCGCTAAAATACTTTAAAATTTACTTGGTCCTTCGAGCTGAACTTTGAAAAACTTAAAACTTAAAGTCACTATAAATGTTTTTAACTGTCTTTGCAGTTGAGATCTAAATAAATAACTTTATTCTAACAGAAATGATAACGACGATGTGACCTGAGGTAGGGGGGCATGCCGAGTCCCCTTGGAGCGAAGGTTGGCCTCCCCACGACGCTGCAGCTCAGACGAGCTCATGGCTTTGGACTGCTGTGATTCCCGTGGCAATCCTAGCGTGACCTCTCTGTGTGACCTTGAGCTCTTAACTCAATATTGAGGACTTTAAACTAAATTAAGGTTGTTACGACTTCGAAGTTAATTCAAAGAGAAAGTTGCGAGTATATCGTCGACTAATTGGTGTAAATGTCCATTTTGAGTTTCTAAATTAAATGGTTATGTTGCATTTGACGTTGGGACGTTAGAGGGTAGATTTTATTACGTAAGGAGTTTGAATAGCGGAGTCGTATTCGATACACACATTCATTTGAAATTTATTCCAAGAAATGAAATTCGCTTAAGACATTCAATAATTAACTAAACAGTCATGTCTGTGATTGCTAATGTTAACACCTAATTTTATGACCTTGACGTAAGCCTAACCAAAAGACTTCTTGCGTAATAAATGAAACATCCCTTATCAATATAGCTTATATGTAAGGGTAAAGCAACGACTGCTACATATAGCCATAAGTACATTTAATGTATGTATAGACTTAAAGTTAATAGCGTATAACGATACAAAGTAACGGCTGTAAATAATTTTGCACGAACTAGTCATATCAGGATTTAACACGCGCCAAGCTTAGACGTAATTCTGATTGTAATTAAGCTGTTTCTGTTCGCAAAACTTATCATAATTGTGTAAAGTTATTAAAAACAATCTGTTTTGTTTACAGTAAGTATATAAAGGCAAAAATTAATGAGATAAGGAAAAGTTAAGTTACTTTGTTGATTATTATATTACGTAACGATATGGATTAAACTACTAAAGACAGAACAGGCAAAGCTACAATTATGTCAGTCGTTTCAGGAAACTTTTTCAGTTTTGTCAGTCAGGGTAGGTATATAAACATTTAATATACACTTAATAGTGATAGTTAAAAATGTGTAACTTACTACTATCTTCTCTGCTGGCAATCGTAACTGAATTTGTATAGATAATAATGATGAGAAATGGATGAGAAAGTGGCAAAGTTTAGGAAATATTTAAGGAAATATCACATTCGTCACTTCAGCCTTTGTAACTCGCAATAAAAGGCAGTTTGATAGTGGTACAAATCTACGAACATTTATTATAATTGAGGTTCATTCGCTAACGAACAATAGTTTAAAATTTCTTTCTTGTCAGGTATTATTTTAATATAAAATTATTCAGGGATAATAATTTAAATTTTAATGTACCTGACGATAATTCCATTTTATCAATTTTACAACAATGTTGACGATTATCAGAATTAAATTCAACAGCCAGGTATATAATTAGAATTATTTCAATAATATCCATGATATTTGTGATCATTGTATTGAGTGCAATGAGCATAAATTAATCCTTATTGTAATTACTTGGTACGAGTAATTGTTGTTTCACTACCAGTTGCATTTAGTAATATTCGTATTTAACGTGGTAAACGAATTACCTTATACGAAAAAATAAACAATTGTATGCCTATACAAATCTTTTGCAGCAATCGTTGTTGGTAGGCAAAAGAGATCTATATTTTTTTGTCTGCGAAGTAGCAAGTTTCTATAGTCACAAAAACGTTAAAAGCAACTTTTGGGTCCATTTACGGTAACTTGAAAAGCTCATTTACATGCATAAATACATGAATCGGTTCTGACTTCAATAGTTTGACATATTTTGTACACGGAAAGTGTTAATACATATTATGTCAAACATCGTCGCAATAGAAGCATTTAGAAATTAGCAGAATAGGGAACACAGGTGATTCGACAATTACTCTTCTCTTAGCATCGTATCCAAGTTTATCTCTGGGTATTAAGGTCTTCCCTCACTGCGAGCATTTAAGGTTTTTCAATATCACATACCCGATTCAGAAAAAAATTCCTTAAATCTATCTTTGCACACTTTTGTCTAATAGTAGTTTAATCCATGTTATTCAGTACAGAATATTGTTTCATTTGGGGTTGGCCTCAGGTCATGCAATCTTGTAAAGCACACATCATTTTATATGTTAATAATAAAATTACGATCCTTTTAAATCGATGAAGGATTGTGATAAGTACCTACTGGATAATGTTACCATTCTATTATTACTTTTATGATTTTGTAAACCACTGTACTGTCAATAAAATTATGATGTTATTCATGAGCTTTGTTTATTTGAACTCTTTTAAATTAATAAGCAATTCGTATAGGAAATTTGTATAAACCTATGCTCACAATTCTTTTAATAGTATTCATTCCTCACACGGAATACAGACACTGGTCACGCATTGCAGAAAGATTAAAAAGTTGTAAAGTAATTTTTATTCAATGTTAAAAACTACGTTTGCTTATTTACTTAGCAAAACTTCATAAATATAAACTCGAAGAATTTTATAAAAAAAATATCTCAATACCGTCCACTTAACATCAACATTAATTGCACCACAGATCTGATGTCCATGGGTGACGTTGACCAATGCTGACCAACAGATGACTTGTCTCTTTGTTGATAAACATGAAGTAATAAAAGCTAAAACGAAGAAACTGAAAAAGTGCGAAAATGTATTTTTTATCTGGTTTGATTTTATTACTTAGGTAGTCAAAATAATATTAAGGCTCATTTTTTTGTACACCTTTTGCAATTCACCTATTAGAAGATTTCCAATGTGGATATAGAGCTTAAACAGTATTACGTTTCTACGGAACGCAGATACTCAAATTCTAATAGAATGCAGGTTCGAAATTTAAATTTCACTGCAAAATTCTGTACCAAAAGAGCAGGGTGCCGAAAGCAACTTGCATTTTAGTGAGCTTTAAACAATTCGAAGCTTTTTCAGGCTAGAGAGGTGTCGGTTTGCATTGGAGACACAAAGAAAGGGAAGAAAAAGTTTTTAATTCTATTTACTGATCAAAGAATATTACCGATTCTCATAAAATCTTCATGAGGCTGTTCGGTTAGTATAAAATGCAATAGGGCTGCGCTGATTTGGATCTCCTCTAACTTAGGAGTTGGGATTTCTGAGCAGTAAAATCGCCTCAGTAACCATCCAATGCGTAATGAGTCCTGTCCAACCTTCCTAAGACTGGGACTAGACTTCCTTAGGCTGGACTGTGTGCCACACAGTATTAATAATATTATGATGATCGACATCACAGACAGTCACGCGTAGTGGAAGAGTTTTTACCGCTTATCTAAAAAATATCCTCTTTAGAGTACCAGAATGCACCAGAAGAAGGGTAATGTTTTTCGAGTTTTTGTGTATAGCTACGTCCATTTTTTTAGCGAGCCTTAAAGGACAAAAGGCTGAGAAATTACATTTGAGGTGTCGTTGAATTTCTCAGAATCTTGGCATGTAGTAACTAACATAGGCTTCATATATTTTCAACATGGATGGAAATGAAACCAGTTAGTGTAGTTAGTGTAAGTTTATTAGCAAATATGAAAATGTTAGTAATATTCTGGTTAGTAATTATTTATTTTAGTAACAATCTCGTTAAGATTCGATAATAGATGTATTGCTACCCTCGAGGACTGAGATGGTCGTCTTTAAACAGTGCCACTAGATAATGATACGAGTAACACTGATAGTGTAAATAGCGTTATAAACGTTCTCGACATGTACCCGGCAAGGTCCCAACTCGACAACAAATCTAAGCCACAAGGGGCCCATCTGTCGACCAAAACCCTCGCTGTCCCTTTGCAGCCAGCGGCCAGAGACATTATGAGAGGTAAAATGTTGTCATATGTTGTTGACTATTACACAGAATTTTAAACAGCTATTATTAAGCGCCTTTACGAAACGGCGGTAGAATAATATAAGACAGTGATACCGATATGGAATTCAGTCAATTAGATCATCATTTAGATTATGAATAACTATAAAATTATAATTCTAATCTATTTTTATGTATTTTACGCTATACATTCACATAGCCTCGCACTAGATTCTTTGTATTTTGGGTATAAATCAATGATTAGATTAAATACACATACTGGGAACGAAAATAGATTTAAACTCTTTATTCTTTACCTCTCGCAAAGTATTGAACCCAATCAATGTTGGTTAAATATTTGCATTTCATATTCTGCAGAATATTATGAAGCTGTAAATATTTAATTGTTTATTCAATGTTCAATATTGTTTAATTAAATCATAATAATATAGTTCAGCTTGTTGTGCTTAACATAAAAGCAGGTATTTTGCTAATTTATAAATGCTTCAATTGCCTCCCGTTTGAATAGTTTGACACATTTTGCTTATGGAATTTGCATCATTTGCGTCTCATTTGAAACATTATTTCAACCCATCGGCTCACTATTGACCACGCGTCTCTTCTCACAATGAGAAGGTTAATGTCATAGTCCACCACATTGGCCAAGTGCGAATTGGCGGACTTAGCATACCTTTGAAGTGTCCGGCACGCAGGCATGCAGGTTTCCTCACAATGTTTCCTTTACAGTTATAGCATTTAAAGGCTTATAGCACACATAACACTGAGAAGTCAGAAGTGCGTGCTCTGGGATTCGAACCCCGACCACCCGAGTAGGTAGATGAGCTCCTCATCACTCGTCTATCATCGCTTAGTTAAGTAAGTAAACGGAAGTGCTATAAATTATGTACTTCTTTTTTGATCTATTAATGACTTATAAACATTGGCGAGGCAGCAAAAGCCAGTGAAATATTTTCTGCGTGAATTTTGGTTATGTTTAAAAAAATATAAAGTGTCAAGGGGCTTGAACTACTTTAGTGGCTTCTCTGGATAACATATAGGTCACGTTTGCTTCGTGACAATTTCCATTAAACACCGAATATTAATGAAGTAATGGAACCTGTTAGGTTTAAATATTCATTAAAAATGTATCTTGATATTCAGAATAAGAATAGGAAATTAGTTGTGTGTACGTAAAATTTCTGTAGGTACATGATTATGTTCCTGTAAATTATGTAAGTAAATTTTCCTAATTGGTTTTTAAAATATAACCTGAAATATAGGTGAGTTACCTACTTCTATTGTTAGATGTCTTTGTATCGACATCGATCCAGATTTTGGGCAAACTAAAGATAAGTAAAGATATAACCAATATTGAAGAAAGAAGAAATTAAAAATGGTTTGCTAAGATGTTGCCAATCATATTCACATGCAATATTGTTCAATGGTTGGAGATACAATTCTGAATTTCCACATGACTTCTCTTATTTTTGGCATCGGCAACACCTCGGTGAATCTATCAGTGTGACGGATATTCAAGACTTAATAGTGATCACTTAGGCACTTCTCACATACGCTATTTATTAGCTACGCGACTGCGACGCAATCTCAAAATTCTATGAATATGACACTTTTGACTGACAGGAGTCGCATCGTAGACGCATCTCCTGTCAGTGAAAAGTGTCAGATACATACAAATTTTGGATTGCGTTGCAGTCGCGTAGCTCATAAATAGCGTTGTGTGAAGAGTGCCTTAGGTACCCACCATCCAGTGACTACGTAATCACATGCATAATGTGAAGATTATACTTCAATGCCTTTAAGCCATGAGACTTACAAGACGTAATAGAACTAAACGAAGAGGGATTATGAACATTTCAATAGGAATCCACATCTGCTAGGTTTCCTTACGTAAAAATCCATCGACTTTTCTTATACGTCGTAATATGAATAGGGCCCACATCAAGTGATATCTTGGGGTGACCCAAATACATGAAATGTTACTACCCATGGAAGAACTCCTGACACGATATGAATATTTTTTTGATCAATAATTCTATCTCAAGAACTGTAACTTATATTAGCTTTTAGTTGTGATTTGTTTATGATTCGAAAAAGAAACTATTTGGTCCTCTTCCTGAAGATATTTACTTAGAATTTGTTGACAAAGTAATGTGCGGTGAAAGTTTTATTACTTTAGATATTATCTAAAGTAATCATATCAATTTATATAGTAACAACTTTAAAATTGTGGACTATAAATGAGTGATACGGAATAAAAAATGTTATTAGTATGTAGTTTATAAGATAAAATTAAAAAAAAATATGCATACTTCTTTACCCTACTAAATAAGTAATTTTTGCGAGTGATAATAATGTTTTTACATAAATAAAACACGAGGTGAATGAGCAACGCTACATGCTCATTTGCCATAAAAATGTAAGTCCCCAAAAAATCAATAAATAATTTTCCGTACTAAATCGAGTAATAAACTCTGAACGTGTTAAATCAAACGTAAAGTTTCAAAGACGAAACGCAGCGAGATGAATCTATCAAGGCGGTCGTGCGATACGTTTTGAATCGACCCCTTCAAGTAATTAATCTTGTAGAGTATGCATCCTCGGGGTAATGTGGCGCATAAAATTACAATAAACCAGAATTATCTGGAGCTAATGGCTTGAGGTGCTTATTTATTGCCCTGGAGCTATTAATTCCAGAGGTGCGGAGTGTTCATCGTATGAATAAAAATGTATGACGTTAGTATTCAGTGGCTTGAGAACACCACTTATAGTTTCATCGCAAGTTTAGACGTAAATCTTCTTAACAATACCTGTATCTGTAAAGGTAAGATATATAATTACATACAAAAACATTATTAAAGAAATGATCAAGGGATTTTTGGTGAGAAAATGATCTTTTCGATAATGAGAAATGTGTTGTAGCTAATACACAAAAAAATTGAAGACAAACTAGCTTGTTAACATTTCTCCCTCGCGGCAGTCAGACAAGAAATACACAAAAAGAAAACAAAAAAGAATTATGTGACACCAAATGGCTGCTCACAATATTTACCAAGTGATAAAACAGCAAAGCTAGTTTTTAGTGAAACCCACTCTGCCGTATAGTTCAGTAATTGACAAAGTTAACAACAAATGGTAAAAGTTTGTTTACCCAGAGTTGCCAAATTTCATGAGAATCGTGGTTTTGGTCATGGGCAAATTAATCTCAGATGATTGTTAAATAGTATCAAAACTACACAAATTGAACTCTGCGATCTAATTTTAGAAAACGAAAAATTTCTGTAGATATTCAGTCCAACTTTGATCAAGTTTTAATTTCACGAAAAAATAATTAAAGGAACAGGTAAATATCTGTTCAGTCCTAGTGAATTTTAGTGGGTAGTTGTAAAAAAAGCCGTCAATATTGACACTCCAATATCATCTCGCGAATGACGGATCAGTCACCGAGAAGTCGCGATGAGAGCTCCATACGATTACGAGATTCGTGATGAAATCGGTCTGTTGCTCCTCTGCAAAGCAGACATCCTACTGGCAACCTTCTAGACGTGCTAGAATTCGCGCTTGACGAGATTTGACCGCCTCAGCAGTGCTGTGGCAAATATTAAGAACTCTTCTACAACGCTCCGCTCCCGGCTGACGTGGATGTCAAGGTTTGTGATTTTCTTCTACTTTTCTACTTGTCTGGATTGCTCTCAACACCAATTTCATACATACAATACAGATACAGTCCATTTTAAATCTTAGGGTAACATCCTGTGCGATTATCGCGCAATGACTCTAAATTTAGAAAACCCCCGACTAAGTAAATCCTGAACCCACACCAAACGATTGAACAGATCTTCACAATATGGAACTAATAATTCACTTTTACGCCAACTATTGAATTTTGTTGCAAAGAATGCCTAACAAAATTTTGGAAAATAGCTGATAATCTTCAATTTGCTGAACCAATTTCTAGCTAACATAGCTAAAAACCACCACAAGTAAATTGGCTTTAGATTAAAAAAATTAAACTCAATTTTTTTTCATTCAGAAGCTACGGTTCCAGAGATAGACAAGCAGACAGAAAGGTAAACTTTACAACACACCTCTTTTTAGGTCGGGAGTAAAAAGGTACAAACTAAGTTTTGTGTGCGAATATTTGCTGAACTCTGAAAACACAGAAGTTACTTTGTTTTTAACTGATTTTAAAAGAGTTGGAGCTTCCTTTTAATTACAAGTAAGTAATTAAGTAATTGATTATCTCTGCAACTACGAGATACATTTTTTTATTCGGAAACTGCGGATAACAAATAATAACTCAGCAAACGATAATGTTACTGTTTACAAGTCATCATCGTCATCTCAACCCATCACGGCCCACTATTGAGCACCGGTCTCTTCTCAGAATGAGAAGGTTAAGGCCATAGTCCACCACACTGGCCAAGTGCGGATTGGCGGACTTCACACACCTTCGAGTTTTGCGAACTCTCTGGCTCCTCTCGGGTTTCCTCACGATGTTTTCCTTCATCGTTTGTAGCAAGTGACATTTAAATACTTAAAACGCACATAACTCCGAAAAGTCAGAGGTGCGTGCCCTGGAATTCGAACCCGGATAGGAGTTTCGAATAGGAAACCGAAATCTTAACCACTAGGCTATCACCGCTACACTTTTGTTTATTGGTGAACTGTATGTGAAGATAGAAAACAGCGTAGATATCTGATTGGTCGGTCTATATTGCTTATTCCATGATCGATCTGAATGTTTCACAGGCAGCTGTAATCAACGAACTGACATCACGAATGTTCAGCTCAAACAAAGACGTATCAGTTCACCAGACGTTCATGATTCGTGACAGACAGGTCTGTTAGACGTGGAAATACTATGCAAATAATTGGTACTTAGAAATACTCGTAGCTGTAACGGGCTTGTGTCTAGTAACTAGCCTAGTAGGTAGGGATTTTACAATGAACTTAATTGTGAATAACTGTCTCAAATAACTTGTTTTAAAAAATAATCCTTACTAATATTATAAATGTGTGTTTGTTTGTTTGTGGCGCTTTCACGTCGCAACATGGCTATTATATGATATGGTTTATGTGTGTGGGGATAGTTAGGAGGGTGGAGAGTGACGTAGGCTACTTTTTACCGCGGAAAAACATCTCATTCCCATGGGAAGATCGATGTTTTGTTAGTTGCTAGATATTTATTTCCGGGGTTGTTAATAGATGGCGTTAGTAAAATTCATTTGCAAGTTCTGAATCACGCTATCAAATACTACATAAGTTAATTATGTCATAAGCAAATGTTATATCTGATGTTCCAGTATATCATATAATAGGCTACTGTTTAGCCGAGATTCCTACGGGAGCGGGACCTACGCGGCTGTTACCTACGGGTCCCGAAGCGAAGCGCGGGCGGTTCCCTAGTTCAAAGATAATTCAAAAACCACTCGCCAGATGTCTCAGCTTTCGAAAAAGAAAAGAATTGTCAAAATCGGAACCCAATCAAAAGTTAGCATAAATTAAATTCACATTATTGAGAATAACTAAAAAAGTGAACGTCGTAAGAATTATCGAAATTGGTTCACCCAACACGAAGTTATAAGTTTAACGTTAACGTTTTGAAGTAGGTTTTTAATGGTAAGTTGTTCGCTAAGTATTTAAATCTATTTTTGCTGTACGTTCTAATCACGAAGCAAAGATAAAACTACACTTAAAAAGAAGTAAACACGGAAAATAGATTTATTTAGACACTTTCTCCAAACACTTCGAGTTAAAAGCAAGCTTTTATTGAGTTGTTTCTACAATGGAAGTACAATAAAATTGAATTTTGTATCCTTTCAGTAGAAATGAAACCCGTTTTCAGTGAAGTATTCCTTACGAATAGAGATGTAAATTAATACCCGTTTCTCAATTACGCGCTGTTCAAAAAGCAATCTGTGTAATAATCAAAAACAAAGGGCCGTAGTGTTGGGCCGGGAGATGAATTAATTAATCCTGAGTCCTGCGAAACAAATTGAACAACGAAAACAAAAACTTACTCGACTTCACTGTCCGTTGTTAATACCATAGAGATATTACACTAGAGGGCAGAAGCCAGGCTTCAGAGCGTACCTCGGATAAAAAGAGACTGTAGTGAAACGACAGGTGCATGACGAACAACCGTTTATTTCTTATTAGACGGTACATGGTAATACATAAATTTTATACTACCTTCTAATAATAATTAAATATACTACATCTTTCCCCTTAAAGGAATCAGATATATGTATAGATATACACCAAAATATCAACTTAACAGAACGAGTTTTAACGAGTTTCACCATTGAACAAGATATTAAGATATACTTAATATTATGCTTACGTACTAACAAAAATTAAGATTTCTTAAAATATAAAGCAAGCCTTTCACGAGCTTTATGAGCCGCTAACCTAGGTAGTGCCTTATCTGACCCCTTGGGTGACATGCTTTGCGAGCGAGATGGTTCACCGACCTCGCTGGGTACACCCTCGTCTGTTCCCAACTCCTGCGCATCATCATACAGGTCCTCATCATCATCACTCTCTTTTCCCTTGGGGAAAACAGAATGTGATTCAGTAGCGCCAGTACAAGTTTCTGCCCTCAATATGTGCCTTCGGTTGCGTCTATATTTCCTACCCAAATCATCCGTTAGGAAATAAGAGCGCGGCTGCGGCGCAGGTGCTAGTACGCGCATGCGTCTCCTATCCTTGCCATTGGAGTCGGCGACTATAACTTGCTCACCCGGCTTTAACTCAGAAAGATTTGTTGAGCGCAAATCATAGTATTGTTTGTTATGATCACGGTTACGTATGATGTTTGCAAAGTCCTTGTTATTATTTCGATCCGGTTGGAGTTTGTTAATATTTACCGGTAAACGAGTATTAATACGTCGACCCATTAACAGTTGAGCCGGTGAACTAACTCCGTTTCGAGGAGTGGATCGTAAATTTAACAAACCTAAATAAAAATCGGAACCTGCTTTAATCGATTTCTTAATAATATTTTTGACCGTCTGCACCGCACGCTCACTCAGACCGTTCGCTTGAGCGTAGTTCGGCGATGTTGTAGTATGTATGATACCCCAGTCTAAACAAAATTGTTTAAATTCTTTAGATGAATACGCCGGACCGTTGTCAGTAATGAGCTCCGATGGTATACCATGCCTCGCAAACTGATCTTTCATCGCTACTATTACAGCCTTCGAACCTATACCAGATAAAACGTTAACTTCTATAAAATTTGAAAAGTAGTCAACTAGAAGAAGAAAATATTTATTTTGAAAAACAAATATATCCGAACCGACTTTCCTCCAGGGTAAGTCGGGAATCGCGTGAGGAATCATAGGTTCCCTGAGCGGCATCGCGGCGTGCTCGGCGCACGCGGCGCACGCCCGCACGGCGCGCTCCACGTCCCGCGCCATGCCGCGCCAGAACATCACGTCCCGCGCGCGCCGCTTGCAGCGGTCTATGCCCAGGTGGCCCTCATGCACACGACTTAACATTTCTCCTCTCAGTTTGCTTGGAATGAAAACTAAATTATCTTTGAAGAGTACTCCGTTTATGTATTCAAACGATTGTCTGTACGACCAGTGTGGTCGTACTAATTTATCGGTATCGCGCTGATATCGAGGCCATCCGTTAAGCACATATTCAATAATCAATTTGCATTCCCTATCCGATCGCGTCTCATGTCTGACCTCCTGAATTTTCTTATCGCTAAATTGTACATTATTTATAAGAAAACAACTTTGAGCCTCAACTTCCGAAGATAGCTTGTCGTGCATTAATTCCGGCAGAGCCGCACGAGATAAAGCATCGGCAACATACATATATTTACCTGGTTTGTACACGACAGAAAAACTATAGCACTGGATGCGTAACATCATGCGTTGTAATCGCGCCGGGACTGCGTCTAACGGTTTTCTAAAAAGGGATTCCAGAGGCTTGTGATCAGTTTCTACCGTTACATCCGACCTCCCGTAAACGTATTGGTGAAACCTTTCTAGAGCGAATACGATCGCGAGCATCTCCTTTTCGATTTGTGCATATCGAGATTGGGTCTCCGTTAGAGTAAGAGAAGCGAACTCCACCGGGCGGCCGGCCTGCAGCAGCGCGGCGCCCAGCGCGCGCGCGCTCGCGTCCACCGTGAGCAGCACGGGCTCCGCGGCCGAGTACAGCGCCAGCACGGGCGCGCCGCACAAGGCCGCCTTCAGCTGCGACACCACGCCGTCGTGAACACTATCCCAGCTCCATTCGGTACCCTTCTTTAATAAGCACCGCAAAGGAGTAACAATGCTTGCATAATTAGGTATAAATTTTGACAAATAATTCGTCATACCTAAGAATCGTTCCAAGGATGCTCGATCATTCGGATTGGGCATGTCCGATATTGCTCTTAATTTATTTGTTTCGATTTGCATACCTTTCCTACTGAAACTGTGTCCCAGGTACGTCACCTGTTCGACACAAAACTCGCATTTATCCTTATTAAACCTGATACCGGCCTGGCGGGCTCGATCCAGCACCCGCCTAAGTCTTAAATCGTGTTCCTCTTTTGTCCGACCGTGTACAATTATATCGTCAATAAAAGAGTGCACGCCCTCTAGGTCCTCGAGAATTTGACTAATCTTTGCATGAAACACTTCACTGGCGCAACTTATACCATACGGAAGACGTAAAAACTGGTATCGACCAAACGGGGTACCGAAAGTGCATAGATCGGCACTCTCATCGTCGAGTTGAATCATCCAGAAGCCCGACCGTGCATCTAACTTACTAAAGTACCGCGCGCCGTGCAGTTTAGTGGCGATGTCGGTGAGCGTGGGCAAGGGGTAGTGCGCGCGGCGCACGGCGCGGTTGAGCGGCCGCGGGTCGAGACATACGCGCACGCCGCCGTCCTTCTTAACCGGTAACACGATCGCATTCACCCAAGCGGTCGGATGAGACACTTTTCTAATTACACCTATTCGTTCCATATGATCTAATTCATTTTTCAATCTATCGCTTATACCTATAGGAATTTTTCTGACAGGACATACTGACGGACATACTGTTTTATCTATGATAATTTTGTATTTTCCTGGTAATTTGCCTACACCCTGAAATAAATCACTGTAACTATCTATATCTATTGAAAATAACCGCTTAATCAAGCCTAAATTTTCACATGTAAATTTCCCTAGTACACTTTGACAATTATCCTTTGTTATAATAAATTGAATTAGATGTTTTTTGTTTTTATAAAACCACAGCATTTCAATCGATCCTAGAATACACAAATAGTTACCGCAGAAAGACTGAGCTCGTATGTTACTCGGCTTCAAGTCAGACAAAGAATATCCTAAATACTTTAATGTATTAAAAGACAGTACATTCAGATCAGAACCAGAATCTAATTTAAATTTTTCTGTTTTATGTTTTTTACATAATATCAAAGTTTCATACCATTTATTAATATTGTCCAGGGTACCTGTTTCTAAAGTAGATACATAAAACAACTCTTCTGTATCGTCATCTTCACGCAGCTCATACACTTGCTTACCAGCCCGCAAAGGACACATCTTTTTGAAATGCCCCTTGTTACCGCACAGAAAACACTTTATAAACTTAGCCGGACACTGATAACTATTAGAATGATTATTTCCACACGCGTCACAACCCTTAATTTCGCGATCACAATATCGTGGTTCAAATCTACGCGTCGGTCCCGACGACGGTGTGTCCGGACCGCCTCCGCCGCGCGGCGCTGCGGCCGCGGCGGGTCGCCCGCGCGTCAGCCGCGCACCCGCCTGGCCCCCGCCGCCGCCGTGCGCCCGTCGAGCGCCTCTCGTACCATACACTGCATCCACGGCGACACCAGAACCAGATATTCCGTCAGAACTTTTAGCCACCTCAATTTGCTTATTCTCCTCATGAGATATCTCGTTGGCTTGGCAAATTTTGATTGTTTTTTCCAACGTCAAATCATCCGTACGTAACAACCTGTCTCGTACGGCACCATCCATTACTCCACATACTATGCGATCCCGTATTAGCCCTTCCTCGAGATGCTCAAACTCACAATGTTGACACAGCAGTCGTAAAGCTGTCACGTAGGTATCGATGTTTTCACCAATTTCCTGATTGCGAGTGAAAAATCGGAATCGAGCCATCGTTGTGTTTTGCTTCGATCCAAAATGTGTGTTAAATTTTTTCACCAACACGTCGATGTCGTCTTGATTTTCATCTTTGAGGAATTTAAAAGTGGAATATATGTCATAGCCGTCTGGACCTATTAGATTGATGAGAAGGCTAGCCTGCACTTCCTTCGTTTCCTTCCATACACCCGAAGCCTTCAAAAACACGCAGAATTGCTTGTACCACTTTCGCCACGCGTCGGCCCGGCACGCCGGCCCACCCTCCAGAACTAACTCCGATGGAGGCCGCGCGTGCTCCATATTAGACTCGGATAAACACAACGGTGTAAAACAATTCAATTATTATAATCGCACTAGACGCACTAATAGTCACGTCACTGTTTTATTGTAATTTATATAAAGCCACCGCTGTCACCATGTAGTGAAACGACAGGTGCATGACGAACAACCGTTTATTTCTTATTAGACGGTACATGGTAATACATAAATTTTATACTACCTTCTAATAATAATTAAATATACTACAGAGACGAAATCTTTAGTAATCACCTTTCTCTTTCTGGCGAGGCTTCAGAGCGTACCTAGGATAAAAAGAGACGAAATCTTTAGTTATCACCTTTCTCTTTCTGACTTATCGGGATCGGAGAGGATAGGTAATTACCGTTATCGTTGTTTCTCTTTCTAACCGGGGGCGATTGCAATGTATGGGCAGCCGTATGGCTCACCCACTCTAGTGTAATATCTCTATGGTTAATATAGGCACATGAGACTATTTAGCGCCGGCACATAGCGCTCTCTGGTACTGTGAAGGTTTCGTAAACAATTATTCATGTTTAACGTAAATAATGAATCAATTAATTAACGTTTATTTTAATTTTAATAATTAGTTAAGAGCTTTTATGGTTTTCTAGCTTTTATATGATTATATGATTTTTGAGTTCACAAATACGATACGACAAATTACTAGATAATATGAAATTGAATAAATAGAACAATATTGTTATTAAAATTTTGTAAAATTGCGGTAAGTGGAAAAAACTTCTAAAAATTATACTCAGTCTTGAATTTAAATAACCGTCTATAATTGAAAGGGAATATCGGCTCAGGTACCTAATTTACTTGAGAACTAGTAAATATATTTAATGTATAAATTGTTATTAAAAGTTCTCATACAGTAATTACATTGACTACGTACAATTTAACTGTAAAGACGTCTCCGAACCTTTTATTAGCCCATATATTGCACATAAGGTAATCATCTCACCACCTGTAACAAAGCGACTAACTACTTACTCGCTTATGGAACGTAAAATAAATATATAGAAAAAGATACGAAAACTAGAGAGATGAATAAACTATATGTACATTAATAATAATACTTGATTGCTGACTGTTCACGCTGGGATTTCGCTCCTCTAGTTTGTCACTTAACGATCAGAGCGACTAAGAGCTTCCAAAGTTAATACGTTTAACGCAACGCCATTTGTGTTTGCTGTAAGGGCAGCAACAAAACTATTAGAACTATACCTGAGTTGCTCGCTGTTTTCAGGGAGTCGCTGTTACGGAAGAGATAAATCTATTGTAACACCCTGGCTGCTTCCTGCTCGCCAATTCGTTTGATTTGCTAGTTCTAATCGCTACTCGTTTATCGACGGCACTGAGACATCTGCCTTACACCGATCACAGCCTGCGATTCTAATTCGATATTAGGATAGACCGTGCATAATTCAACGAGCCGTATTCATTTGCATTTATTATTGGAAGGGACAAATTGATCGACATCGCTATTATCTAAGCCTAAAGGCCTTTCTAATTTTGGGCTCCGTTGAATAATTGTATGTCACTTTACATTGACATGTGTCAGGTTGGCTGTGAAAGAAAGAATGGCGTACGATTAATTAATAAAGATTTATAGGTAGACATTTTTAGAGATTTTTACCTCAATCCGTAATGCGGTAATCTCGTTAGATGAGGGTCAATTAGTGCTGAATTATATTATTTTCTATAGGTCTATAGAGTTGAAGAGTATGTCTATGGTTTCAAAATAACTATGTTTTTTCAAGTTTAGTGTTAAGTTACTTAGATAATACTAATTAAAAATGTCTGTCTGTCTGCGTATCCATCTGTCTTTCTGTTTGTCGGGGCTAATGTGTGTAGTCAAACGCTAATTCAGTAACGCTCTCGTTTTTATTCACTGATCATTTTGTGTATCATTATTTATTTACAATTCCAATAACGAACCTCAGATACACATATCGTTAACAAACCTATTAGGTTATTTATAATCCGTTACGCAGTTAATGAAGGCTTTTGCACATATCGGATATCCTGTCTGATGTCGTTTATTTTAAACGTTCACTCAGTTTGTCGTTAGTTAGGTGCGAATTCAACACTGTTTAATGAGAAACATCAACTCGCTCATTTGACTGATACTATTGTTTTAATTAAATGATGTACATTGCGTGCTGAGAATCGATTCTGATTGAAAAATTCTTACCAAACTAGCAATGTAATTTGTATGAGAAATGTCATGAAAAAATATATTTTATGTAATACGTGGTAAAGCTCAAGGTTCGCCTGCGGAACTTCCAAAAGGGTTGGGAAGGACATTTAACTTTACGAGAGAAAGGGAAGATTTTAAAATCGGCACGCAATGGATTTGTTTTGTTTATTTGTTTAGTATAATCCCTTAACCCTTTTGAGGTGGAGTAATGCTAGTAAACAGATTTTTAATTTAATATCTGGACAAATTTGGCAACTGACGTAATACAGGGTGCTAGGTGAACAGCCACGATATATTGGTAGCAACTTTGATGTTTTAAATATCTAGATTGAGCGCCGCCCTACAATGAAAACAAAAAAAAACAAGGCAACATTATCAAGTATGTGTGCGTGCAGGCGATGTTTTTCACGTTCATTTATTGTCTATGTGTGCGTAATGATATAAAAATTGTGGCAAACTGACCCACAGTTTTTTGACATGTTTCCGCGGATTCGATGTTCCATCTAGATATTTAAAACATCAAAGGGTAGCAATTAGAAGAGCCATCAGAAGGTTGTTAATTATTTTCATGGAATTAAGGTAGCAAACGAGCAGGCAGCACAACCCGTCCGCAGTCGTCTATGGCATTTGTGGCCGACCTAGGACAAGACTCAATAAAGGGACTAGAATTTAGTCCAGTTAGTTGATGCATTAGAGGACTGAGATGGTCGCCTTCAAAAAGTGTAGCCGGCTATGGAGCCGGCTACATGGACATGTCTATCTGGAATACAGTTGTTTAGAAAGTAATTATTAAAATGCACTATGAACTCTAGGCTCTCTTCCCACCGACAGACCTGGTCTGATCTGGTGTACTATAAATTAAATTTTACCAATTTCTCTTATATGTACAACTAGTAAATCCGCCCTCGCTTCGCTTCGGGAAACCAATCCCTTCAAAAATCTCTATAAATTTTAACAAATTATGTTATTCCGATGTCTAAGTTATATTACTGCAAAGTTTCATGAAAATCCGTTCAGTAGTTTTTGCGTGAAAGAGCAACAAACACACACACACACTCACTCACTCATCCTTACAAACTTTCGCATTTATAATATTAGTAGGATAGCGATGCTCATTCATTTGGACAAGTGTGAAGTTGTCTGTATGTTTGTATTATTTTCACAAACGTTTCCAGCAATTAATGAGGGTTTCCTTAATATTTTGCAATAAAGTTTGGATAACAATTAGTGTTTGTTTTATTCTAAAATTCGAATACAGAATTGAAATTTGAATAATTCCATTTAAATATTTTTTGTTTTTCCTTAGGCAAAGGTTTCCCGAAGCTAAACAAGCGTGCTAGGGTATTCCTAATGTTATCTTAGGCACGAACCTGGCTAATAAATTCCATATCGAGACCCCAATTTCAAATCTCATTATCGCGTAGCCGCAAAATGACCGCTCAGTTAATTCCATATCCATGCACGGTATGAGGGTCTTGAATAAATAATACTTACACTTATACTCAGTTCGCGTTCGATCTGAAATTCGTTATAATTGCATGGCACACAAATATCAGCTTTCGGCCTATGCGATTAAGGTAGATTTAAGATTGACGGCGGGACCTGAAAATGCCCTTAGTAAATTTTGCTGACAAGCTGAATTGAACTGTGAGCGCAGGTAATTAGTTTGGTTTTGGCGGGGAGTGGCAATTCCATATGCTAAGCGACTCAAGTATAGCGATGAAATTGTAAAAGAGGGCAGAGCGTCTGACGGTAAGATCTGCTGTTTGTCGGTTATTAACATAAAAAATCCACGGTTTTGAAGATATTTTCAAAAACTAATAAATAGGGCTTACCCTGTCGAGTTTGGGTAATTGAAATATAATTGAATTTGGGTAATTGTAATTGAAATTTAGTAACTTAATTGATTGAAAACATTAAAAATTTTACATATTTTTTTTTTAATTTTCAGATATTATCTAAAATGATAGATAGTATCTAATGTGGCGCTCTGCCAAATATGGAGAGGAAGACATTTTTTGTTTTTCTAACTTATAATTTTCGTGCGTATACCTATCGAAATCAGAATTTTAATCGTATAAAACCTAATCAAAACCAACGATTCTGTACTTCCAATTACATCCATAAAACTTACAAATCGATTAAATTGTCGATAATAATTTATTTAAAAAATATCCTCTATCGTGTACTTAATTCAATGTATTATGTTGTACACGATAGACTTACGATAGAGTACTTAGTACACTATTCCAAGCTCTAAGCCACCAATGATGCGGAGAGATCTACTCAGTAGTAGCCCATTGGGTTGAAGCCAATAATAAACAACATGCATATTTTCAGTTTCGATATTTTAGGGACAGCCGATACGTCAGATCGGATCGGGCACACGTCGTCAGTTTGAAACTTGTTATCTCTCCGAACCTATTAAATAGATATAGGAGGCGAGTCACGTCTGAGGTTAATGCGATGCCAAATCACCCTTGTTCTGGATAATTCTGTTTTGGAAACCGTTATTTCGTTCGTGAGCTACGTATATTGAAGGGTTTGTTGGCTTTATCTGGTGGGAGATGTATTGGTTTTGAATTGTAATTAATTGTTTGGGTACAAAAGAGGAATGAACTCTCGACGACAACTACGTAAGTCTTCCAGAGACTTGCGTAGTTTTTGTGGTCACGTCTCCTCAAAACATCTTACGGTCGCGGTAGTTTATTTTCCCGGCTAAGTAATACCCACTTTAATGTATAGATACTGCCATTATACATAATTACAGTGATATTTCTATTCGATTTGCAATGGTACGCGAGGAGAATGAACGATAATAATTACATTTACATTACATAGCGTTTCCTATATTTAGATTAAAAATTATTATATAGGGTAAGTACGTACCGATATACTTACTAGTACCAACACTTATATTTTATATGAAAATAGAGGACAAGTTGACGCCACGATTTTTATATACCTACAGTAGAATCCCGATTATCCGGATCAATTAAAACCAGGGGTATTCCGCATAATAGCAAATGCGAATAATCGATTTCAAAGTCAAATGAAACAATATTTCGTACAATAATATATCGTAAATTATCAATTCATATTATGAAACTAATATACCTGGCCTCGCTTCGCTTCGAGAACAGTCCCTTAGTAGCCATATTTGGAAGCTCTTGTAAGTTTTCGTCCGTGAAATAGGAAACGGAAACTCATCTGGAACTCATTAGCGCAGCACTAGTGTACCGTTAATTATAGTTAGAGCATACCGTCTAACACCCGGTTAAATGTCGGTTTCTAATCCGTGTCTAAGGCCGTTCGCACACAAGTACACACAACGCAATTTGCAAGCGCCTAGGATCTTGTCTATACGGCAGGGCGCTCCTGAGCATACATAATATAGACCTGCCTTGCACGTTCGAATGTGTGTCAAGTTGTAACAATCCAATTTTGAATTGAATCGGTTTGTGCGTGAAGTTGGCGCAATGTAATTTTGTTACTATATTTGAAAACGAACAGATTACATAGTAATATCTCGCTTCCGCGTTTGGAAGTTTTAGTCGTGCTGTCTCTGTCACTCTTACATATGTCACGCGCCATTTTACTAAAGTTAATATTTTAGAAATAGTGAAAATAATTTACAATTCAATGTTTACATAATGAAATGTGATTCCTTTGGACTTTATTTGTGTTTCTTGAATTGTTAGAATATTTTTTAAGGCACAGGAAGCCATATTTTCTACATTTGCGGACGTAATTACTGAAATCAATTTTGCGTAAGGAAGATGTGTAACTCGCTGCTGTCTACAACAGACTGACTTGATCAATCACTCAATCACACAACCTAATGTTGACCACTCGTCGTGCGCCTTATGTATGTTACGGGCGCATCTTTACTTTCTACATCCATGCTCCTGAGTCGAAGCACTATAATTTACCAAGTTCCGAATACGAGGCGACGCGTATACGATGCGTGTCCTTTCAGTGAACAGTGTCAATGCTGGTGAACCGTGGATTGCGTTGGAGTCGCGTAGCTAATAAATTGCGTAGTGCGTGAACGCCCTAAGTGTTCCTTTCGCACAAAATACGGTGAATATACTCGTACCCGATTAATAATATATCGCACCTGATCTTTAACATGCTATGTGTTTTAACTTACATATTATATATTTTCTTATACAAATAAATGTTTGTCTCTATGTCCTTTATAGAATCGTAAACTATGCATTAGATCATGTGATGATCTTTAGCTAAGTTGTTGTGCATGAGCCCTCGTAGGTTTCTGAGTTGGTGCGACATATTTTCTGCAGATGGTGCCACTTTTTTCATTCATTCATTCATTTCAACCCATCATGGCCCATTATTGAGCACGGGTCTCTTCTCAGAGTGAGAAGGTTGATGCCATAGTCCACCACGCCGGCCAAATGCGGATTGGCGGACTTCTCACTCCTTTGAGTTTTGCGAACTCTCCGGCATGCAGGTCCTCACGATGTTTTCCTTTGCCGTTTGTAGCAAATGACATTTAAATGCTTAAAAAGCACGTAACTCCGAAACATCAGAATTGCACCACTCTAATTCCAATTAATTTCATACGCGGGCCATGCCGCAGGGAACAGCTAGTAATATATTATATACCTACGTATAAACCACACTTTAAGTATTAAGGCTTAAGTATATTATAAAATATATAAAAGTATGTCTTGTTGGTGATTCTCAACAGTTAATAAATAAAAATATTTTTAGGGATTGAACATAAAAAACGAGTACCTACGCAGCATGAGCCCTCGGCTGCTGACCAAAACAGTTACCGAGTCAGAATAAGACTCATATAATTTTCATACATATCATAATAAATTATACATTGTTTATTAAAGTTCCTTTACGCTTAAGTTTCCAGTAAGTTTCAATATTTTTTTATTTAGAAATATGTGTTTGTGATAATATACTTCTTAGCTAAGCAAAACAAAAATAACTCCATTACCTGCTTGCCCGTGTTGTAGAAAAACGGTAACAAATAGTAATGAATCGGAAGAGTTTTGTACCTCTATAAAACAACTGTGAGGAGAAGGATTAGCAGGAGTCACATGAGATGTGGTGAGGCAAGGTCAGGTTTTGGCATTGGTTTGGCTTGTGAGTCGAAATATAGAGAGGTGCTTTAGAGGAGATGAGAGGAGAGATGTGACGGGTAGGAAGGTTTTAATAATAATACAACTTGTTTTACTTTTCTGGTATTCTATCAAAAAGTTACTAGCCAGCAAGCTGACCATAATATTTGAATATGGAACGTCGACAGCAAAGAAAGATATGAATTTATCAATAGAGTCATTGAATAAAATGGATCGGAAGACACAACACGAGTATTTTATTTTGCCCTTTTATAATAAATCTGTAGAGGCTGCGGGAGATTTTTCAAACACTTAATTACCAAGTCAGGCAAACAGCGAGCCACAGTAGACGGGTTGCCCTAGGGATTCGTTTAATAATAATGAATGTCCTTTTAAGACAACCTAAAGTCTGATGTAGCTTCTGTGATCGATGCCGAATGTGGGACTTAATGAGCCAGTTATGGAATGAGAACAGTCGTGAATGTTATAGAAAATGAATCATCATCTCAACCCATCATGGCCCACTATTGAGCCCGGGTCTCTTCTCAGAATGAGAAGGTTAAGGCTATAGTCCACCACGCTGGCCAAGTGCGGATTGGCGGACTTCACACACCTTTTAGTTTTGTGGACTCTCCGTTTGTAGCCAATGACATTAAATTTAAATGCTTAAATGCATATAACTCCGAAAAGTCAGAGATGCGTACCCTGGGATTTGAACCCGGACCCTCCGAATAGGAGACCGAATTATTAACCACTAGGCTATCACCGCTACATAGCAAATGAATATGCCACATAAATTGTAAAAAATATTAACATACATATTATATTAATTATGGTGTTGTACGTAATATACATTTGTTATTACTTACAAGTGAAACGTTAAGAAACATGACTGTAGAATCAAACAAACTATGTAATATGGATATCGAGGTGCCTTTATAGCAAAAGTTGTAGTATGTCATGGTTTACTGCTAATCTTAATTAACATATTATTCGTGTGATATTTTCCTATTCCTATCCTTTTCCTGTTCCTATTCCTCTCCTAGTAGTTTTTGATTGAAAGAGTAAAAAACACACACACATCCTTACAGACTTTCGCATTTCATTTATAGTCGCATTTTATTTTGGTAGGATTTAGTAGTAATTTTACACACTGGTCACTGTCGACCGTCGCGACTGAGAGGAAAACATACTTTTCGCAATTAAGTATTCATCAGCAGAGATTTCAACTCAACTCATCATGAATAGCACACATTTGGGTTAGTTTATGTAAATCCCAAGCGCAAATTGTTGTACGGGAAAATGTTGTTAGTGGAGTGCTGGCACGTCGTATTAAATGATAAGAAAATTAATTAACATAGAAAATAAACTTTGACAACCCTAAATAAAATAAACTGGACTGTTAATTCTTATCGAACAATGTCTTGTTGAAGAGGCCTAACTAGTGAAAGTTATATAACTTACAATCCCTGCCCAAGTCCTTACATACTAACAAAATAAGTAACTTTTTACAAAATATTACTGACTTCAAAGCCGAGATAACTCAAAAACCAATCGCCAGATATCGCCCAAATTTATAAGGGGACATGACTAGCAATACCTTTCGAACAAAAAAAGAATCATCAAAATCGGTTTACCCAGTACGAAGTTCACATATATGAAAAAAAAACACAGACGAACTAGACCTGACCAATTGACCATTTGTTATACCTATGCACTATGCACTTAATAAAAGTAGGTTATTGTTTGAGAGTGACCATCCCACAGTCGAGTTGGCAGTGAACTTACAGATGTATTATATTGTACAGATTGATTACAATATTAGGCCGAGGCCGCATTACGGCTAAACCGCCGCGGTTTCGTACCGCGTAAATTTTGTAACTCAAGGAAAGCAATACAAGCGGCCGCACTTGCGGTTTATGATAAATTGCGCGGTTACGCGGTTGCCGCCGCGGGGAAAAACCGTGGTGCGGCCTCGCGCTTAGATAGATTAGGTATATTGGGCAGATTTATATACCAGAGAGGTAAATGTCGTTCTCGGGCCTTGGGTGTTAGTGATTAGTGTTATGCTTGCCGTCCGGGACACAGATTAACCCAAGCGTGTTAGCATTTATATCTACTAGCTGTGTCCGCGACTACGTACGCGTGAGTGTTTTTCCCATTTAAATCCTGTAACATCATCCACTTTTTAGCCTACAATCATTGGTATGAAACTGTCATAATAATAGCTATCACTAAATTGGGTAAAATATGTGAATAATCATAGAACAATACCGATAATACGATAACGCTAAACACACAAATCAAGTGACCCAAATGTAACCCATATTGAATGCACAAACGACCAGAATTTGCTTCGTTATTAATCGAATGTAAATCACCTCTCGGTACACTGTACGCTCCAATAAACTATACCGTACATAAAAGCGTACAATTTATGCACGGCCGCTGAATTTATCAAGGGATTCATTCGGACATACGAACAGAAAATATGACAGACCTCGATGTAAACTGAAGGCACGTGCGATAATTTGATTGGGTTATTGTCGCAAACAATCGGTTGGACTACGGACTTAATCTGTATCGATTGACGATGTTTTTGTTTTTTAATACGATGTGATTTATTTTACACTAGCTTTTGCCCGAGGTTTTTCTTATGTGAGTGACAAACTTAAAAATTCCCGTGAAAATTTAACGCGCTATTGTGCAAAAGGAGTCATAAGTCGGCTGACGGGGCAGACTAATCGTTTTTAAGATAACTGACATTATTCAGTACTTTTTCATACGACGTAGGATAAGTTCTTGATTTTACATAGTATTTTTACTTCAACTTTGGCTTGGAAGTTTCTTCAACGTTATCGGAAACTTTGGAAAAAGTAAAACATTTTTCGAGTTAAAAACGGTTTGTCCGTTTCCTACGTGGTCACCAATATATTTATTACTCGAAACTCAAACTCATGTAATTTTTTCGTGTTCAGGCATTTACACACTTACACACAGATAAATACAATCTACACACATACACTTATGAACGTTACGCATTCTGTGTTGTGTTGGTAAACTAGTAGCTACAGTAGAAATAGGACAATACTACCACCCATGGCCCGAAAATGTACTTTTACGTCGGAAATCAAACCAAGGCCCTCTCGGTTTGCAAGCACTAACTCTACCAATAGGCTAATGCCAAAGGAGACCAGCAACTTTCTTAAGGACCTTGGGCCTAGAATATGAACATGCATGAGACATCGTTTTTTAGATCGAGGATATTGTTACCACATTGTGCATATTCCGTTTTTGCGGAAAATGATGGGAATAATGAAATATATAATCGTCTTACGCACCGCGCACACATAGTACCTATCTACTTTAGTCGTCGCGACTTAGCGGTGCCCAAGATAAGTATACGATTTTTAAATATGAAATGGATGTATTAAAATATGCAAGATTATTTTAGGGTATTGAACAAGCTGTTCGCTCCAGGCCCAAATCTGATGTTCTCCTTTACTCGGGTCGTATGAAATTAATCAAACATTCGAACCGTCATGCGTCACTCTCCGATCGATTTTTCAAACAAATATGCTGATCTAGCAATATATGATATACTTTGGTGTTTGTTCATGAACAATATTGGAACAATCTAAAGCAGAGTTTACCCCGTCGTAAACAAAGTTCAACAGTTTAAGAACTTAGGCTATAAACTAGACTTACTTCATGACCTGGTAGCATTAACAATAATTACTACAAACTCGTTACCTGTACAAGAATATTTATTACCTTACTTGACTTAATTAGGTTAGTGTTCTATATTTAAATGCTTATAAAAAGAAACAAATTATTTTTATAAAGTTGTAAGTTATCTCGGCTTCTTATTTATTTGTTTTTGGGCTGCCTTCTATGTATATAATATTATCTGCAAATGCATATATACAACGTGGTTACCACCATACAACAATAAATTAAATTTTATGTACGTAATTATTACCTAAGCCCCCAAAAAAATTTCAATCAAATACCTCCTTTACTTTAGCCACAGCATTTTTTTCAATATTCAAAATTTCAACACGCTGTATCTATTATTATTGTAATAGCAGAAGATTGTTGCCGCTCTTGTCAAAGGTGAGTGACCGATGTTTAAATAGGTTGTTCTATTATTTCCTGTATTTTTGTACTATTTAGTTTGTTTGAAAAAAACATTTTTGTAAATAAGATGTTAGGCATTTTTTACTAAATGTAATATGTTCCTGCTTCATGCAGGGCTCGTGGTTTCATTTATTGTTGTATGGTGATATCCACCTTGTATATATACTTATAGTGAGTGTAGGATTCGAACCGAGACACCCTTGTTCCAGAGACCAACTTCACAACACTTGGCTATCACTGCTTGCTTATTTTCACAAAAGATACAATAATATATCATGAATACACAATATATAGTACGCAAGTCTTGAACTGACATCCATGAATCTGGATATACAAGTATCAAAGTGAGAGTAATTTTGCATGCACGTTTGAAATAAAAAACAAATATGCCCGCAACTGTGGCTGTGCACAGCCAATAGCATACGTAGCAACAGAAAAATCTTATACATTTTATTACCTAGCCTCCATCCGTACTTAATTTAAAAACTGAGGGACACTGTCTACACCCATTGTGTTATTATACCTACAGCAGTATCGTCGTATTTTTTCATACTAATTGCAAAGCTGGTTAACCTTTAATGGGCTGCGGTGATTGCCAAGCCCAGGGGAACTGCATGCTCGCCAGTTGCCATCGATTATATAAAAAGGTTGTGGAGAATTTGCACTGGACTCCAGGTTTGATATACGTTTGCATTTATTTGCTATTTAATAGAAACGGTCCGCGTTTCCCATTTTTACAACCTACACTCGAAAGTGTTTAGATGATGCTTTCTAAATAGAACACGAATTTTAAGAAAGAAAGAAACATAAACAAAAATGAAACAAAACCATTTTAATAAATGAGAAATGGAGAAAATACCTCTAAGAAATATTTTGGAATAAAAAAAATATTTTAGTCAATGTAGCCCACATAATCGAGTGGTTTAATAGTTGAACTTCCGAAGTGGGTGGTCCAGCTTCGACCACTGCACGTACCGCAAATATTCTAAAAGAATATCAATGGCAGGCAGCTGTCACATACATTTTTGTATGTGCCTATATGTAATTGACAATTAACACAAGAATCAAAGACAGTTTTTTCATGTAAAAAACTCTTTTACCAAGGATATTCTACGCGAAATCTGCAAGTCAAACGAGTTATTTCCTAATACATTATTCAGCATACTCACGCACGTCATAATATATTAAAATTTTCCGTAACTCTTCCTTCACATGAGCATTTAACGTCAAATGTAAACGAACGTTACGCCACGTTGTGAAATAAATAAACTACGTTGAATAGTATTATTTATATGTTACGACACGATTACGACTTCATTAAATTTATTACTATGTTCTGCCCTCGGCTTTGCACGCATAAGATTTAAACAAATCGATTCAGGGGTTTAGGCGTGAAAGCCTTACAGACAGACAGAATTTCGCATTTATAATATTTGTAGAGGAAGTAGGGATTGATAAGGATACAGCAAACACTGCAAAATTTCAAAAAAAAATCGTTTAATAATTTGATACCTGCCTGCCATCCCACCTGCCGGTAAGCGGTGACTAAGTTCAGGTTAACGCACTTCTTTAGTCAAGCCCTATAGGAACACCTATGTAGTCAAGCTTTTTAATTCTTTCATGGTCTGCATGATAAAATAATGACGCAGATCCCATTGTCAGTATCGGTATGCTTACTACAAAAAAATGAAAACTCGCTCGACGTTGAATTATTGGTAGGCGAAACAAAGATGAAGGAATGAGTCAATGTCCTGTGCACATTAATATTTATGTGTGTGTGTAATCGCACATTTATGTGGGATTCATAAACTGCAAAAGAGTGTTATGCAACATAAAAATAGGTAGGTATATTATTCTTTTCCCTTTGAAGCGATTATAATGCTCATTATACATGTTATCATTTTATGGTTTTCAATATAATCAAACTAGCTTTTGCCCGCGGCTTCGCCCGCGTGGAATTAGTTTATATCGCGAACCGGGGAAGTGGGGAAGAAGGTACGTCATCAACTATCTTCCTGGGAAAATTCATCGAAATCGGTCAGGCGGTTTGGATTTTTCATACAAACTTTCATCCCCTATTTCAAGCCTTTAGGGGTTGATTTTTGAAAAAAAAGTAGCCTATGTGTGACTCTGGGTCTTCAACTATTTCCATTCCGAATTTCATCCAAATCGGACCGGTGGTTTAGCCGTGAAAACGTCACAGACAGACAGACAGACAGACAGACAGACAGACAGACAGACAGACAGACTTTCGCATTTATAATATTAGTATGGATGGATAACCAGATTTTTTTTTGCCGCGTATTTAAAATTAAGACAAAAATATTTTCAAAATACAAGTAAACACCTAAGTACGTAATTTTTCACGTATTATTTTTATTACAAACGATTTTTCGACGATACCATCAAATAAATAGTGTATGGCCTTTAATCGTTTACACACGAAAACATAATTTAATATTAACGATTGCCGCGAGTTGTAAGTGTGCATTTGCCGGTGTGTAATCGAATGTGATTAATGTACACCATTTATTAGAAACGTATTCAGTGTAGAATTTTCTCCACTGATTCAGATTTTATTACATTTCGCTGTCCTAGTGCTTGAATGGCCAACCGACCAATTTTGTCTGAGTCGTTTTTTTTATTTCAAACTATAACAGTTTTGATTACGCGCCTTGCAATATGTATTTTTTATTATTATTATTGACCTAAAGTCTGAAAGTCAATAATAATAATAAAAAATATGTGTTGTGGGGCGCGTAATCAAAATTGCAATAGTTTGAAATAAGAAAAACGATTTGGATAGGATTGGTCGGTTGGCCATTCAAGCACTAGGACAGCGATTAGGTACGCATATGCCGTACTATTTATTAACCCATTTAAGCGACGTTGTATAATAGTTTTCCTTTCATAATGTGTTTTCATTTAATTCACCCTGGATATTTTTACCTAATATGTACTACTTTTTAATACAAATCAAACTTTTAAATTATGAGGATAATCTTGATTTATATTTCAATTGAAAACGGGTACTCAGGATTTTGAATTGTTCTACAGCTATCGTACCCAGTTGCATAAATCATGGTCAGGATGACACTGAATTTGTAATGATAACTGTCCTGTGTTATAATGATTACTGATAATGATAAATGATTAAAAATTATAGGTATTCTCCCATATCCTTATCACACTTGTTACTTCACACATCGTTATTTATACTTGACATGTTTGAGATAAATCGATTTAGCTGTATTTGAGTGGTATATATTATTGACCTCAATCCCGACCTGTAAGATTAGAGCGTCGTAAGTCGTAAGGCGACAGAAGCCGGCTTCTAAATGGTGATGGGTTCAAACCCGACTAAATACTACCGTCTTACTTGAGTCAAATGCATAATGACTTATCGAGCCCTAACTTTGAGCTTGTTTCTTTCTTTCTTCCTTCTTTCGCGGTCAATAAAACGTCCTTTAGGAAAATTTACCTTGAAACATTGATTTTTCAGCTATTACTTAACTTACAAAATATAACCTTTAAATTCCTCCTACTCCAGCAATCCGCACTGCAACAGCGTTGTGGAGTAAGCTCTAGGCCTCCTCAGTAATGAGAAAAGACCCGTGCTCAGTAGTGGGCCATTAATGGGTTGTAGCCAAGCTTTAAAAGCTTTGGTTTTAACTCAAAAAAGTAAAAATTAACAAACTTTGTTTTTAAATAAAAAAATAAGCTTCAAAAGCTTTATGTTTAGCAAGAATCATTTTCACACGTGTTATCGAATATAACATGCCACAAAGATTAATCCGACTCAGGACACCGTTTCAACTAGGCGGTAAAATGGCCGGATCTGTCGCCCTTTGTGGTAGTTACTGACTACGCTGTGTAGTCTATTCAAAGAGATTTTGCGTATCGAAAAATAGCGGTGAATACTTTTTGTTACCAAGGCCGAAATATCTGAAGCTATTTTCAATAACAGTTTTCTATTGTTCGTCTATAGTGACCCAAAAGATGAAAGGATCTATATTTTTTAACGAATCCCCTCGAATGGGCAGATGGGTCAAAGGATTATAAGTGAATAAGATCTTCAGACTTCCAAGGTTATCATGGTGTTTCCACGCAAAAAATGAATTACAACTTCCAAAATAATATTCAAAAATAATATATTATATACTGCATCCATACAAAATAAAATGCTATAGATGAACAGCCGCATATTTATCATAGTGAGAGATTCAACATAGTTCAACAGAATAAAAATAATTTCATATCTTAATTAAATATGAATTCGTATTCGTGTAATTAAATTCCCAGAGGTACTTTAATTCTATTAAAGAATTAATATAGTACCTAGTATTATAAGAATTTAATAGTAATATAAATTATTAAAGCTTTCGTCTGAAGGTGGAATGGCTTATTCAAACAGTAAAGAGCCATTGCTAGAGAAAAACTTTTTTAATTTCACCGCGACTGATGTTTAGGATAAGCGTACACAGAAACTAATTGACACATCGCGTCAGTTACTGTTAATAGTTTAATATTTTTATATACAGTACTAGTAACTTCCCACCACCCACCAACCCACGGCTTCGTCTGTACAGTACTTGGAAAACGACAAACGACAGACGCAGACAGACAGAGTTTATGTCGCATGATTAATATAATTATGTAGATAGTAAGGATTACTAGTATTAACTACTACGAGTACTACGTCTTCGTGAGCGGACGCAATTTTGTACTTATTCGCATGAACAACATTTTGTCGTCCAAATTAACAATGTGGTCGATACAAGCAACCTCGCAACAACAGACGCTGACGCCAAGTACTTAAATATAGCAATAATTTAAATTGAATTTGAATTTGTTTTTTTCTTGTTTTTTCAATTTTATTAATACGACCCACAAAGTTACATTTGATCAGCTGATCATTATTTTTAAATAGTGATCACTTAGTTAATGGTGTTTTTAACTGACTTCAGAAAAAGACGAAGTTGTCAATTCGACTGCAATTACTCATAACTTCTTACTTGGCAAACCGATTATGTTTTTCTTTTTTTTTTGAAAGCTAGTGTAATCATGTGATCCCGTTTAAATTTGAGTCACATCTTTTCATTAGTTTTTGAGTTATGTCTACTTGTAGATGTTGAAGTCGGTTATTTTTTTGTAAAACGTTGTTGTTGCTATACGTTGTTCCTTAACGTGCGGTGGCTCTTCGCATTCAACCTATTCGGGTTGCCTTTACCGTAAAATTAAGGCCGAAAAAAAAAATTATTGTAATTCCAATCGTCGTTAATGGACGTAAAATTTAATATAACCTCCCTTGTTACGAAACATTTTCAGACTTGGAGATGAATTATAAAATTTTAAATGTTCGGTATGAAGGTAAAATATTTTTTAGGTAAGGCCCGGTCTGCAACCTTTTTGACCCATTTAACGTAGATAATATTGTTTTTGCTAATTGGATACTACCGTTCTCTGTGACGGCCTGCGCTCAATGTTTTTAATATTACGGGCTTAGTGTTCTTTAATTTACATTAGGATTATTGTAAAGTTAACTGAATAAATATGGACCCATCATTTTCTTTTCATATGGGTAATGTATTTTATGATGATTGAACAAAATAATGGACTGATCATGTATTCATTTCGTATGGGTATTGTGCTGTATATTCCTTAGCTTTCGGAGTGTTTTAAGAAAAATTGTGATTGCTCTGAATGTCATGTGTAAATGTAATTATTACGACCCAGTGGCCTAGTTACTATTGGCTCTGCCGCAAAGCGAGTAATTCAAGTGATTGACATGTTTCTCAGCGAGTTATGAGAGTTAGAGATGTCTTGGCAACATTTATTAATTACATTTTACATATTAATACCCTTAAGCTGGTTTTATCCAATTTCCCATTTAGGTAATAATGTAATAAACGATAAAAAGGTGCATCGCTTTTTGAGCCCTTGATTAGATACTAGGCACGCGGTAGCATGTCAAGCCAAGTTCTAGCTAACAGAACTATCGTGAAGTACCGTGTGTAGTAGGTACTAGGTATTACCATTTTGATCCACTTTTGTCCCATTGATAATTCAAAAACTAAGTAAATAAGTAACAACATCACCTTCAAAGTTAATAGTAGAAAAACCTTAAGGTACCAATCTATTTGCAATGTTTCAAATATGGCGTCATCTCTCAAGAATGCGTGTTTTGCCACAATGTTGCTTATCTTCCAAAAACCACTGCTGAAAGTGACATACACACCTATTGAAAAAATACTGTTAGTAATATAATTTCAATATTTAATAAATTATAATAAAAAGTTAGTTAGCTAGGTCGATTCGAAGTAATCGATCTAGCTAACCAACTAGCATGGTCAATAACTGTACTGAATAATGGGCTATTAATGGGTTGATGCCAATCACATGTATGCTTGCATGTAAGGATTAATTGACATAACCGATAGTTGTTCATTTACACACTTTATCATCTTGACCTGTATGTATGAAATGGAATTATTCGGCATAACTTTGACCCATTTAAAAAATTCAAATCAACTTGAAAGTTTGAAAAAATTCAGGGTCGCTGCTCATCGTCTACGCTTCACTACACAGTGACTGCACTTATTGTTTTGCATGCTATACTGAAAATAAAACTGAAAGTGTATTTTTAGCTCCTCACGTTCAATTTTTCTGAAACATGACCTTTTCACACGCAGAAACAAAATATGTCCCCGTCACTGTAAGACAGTCATTCAATAGAGTTCCTACTCAAGTTAAACAATCCGGATACAACCAGTTATAACAAACAATATTATAACAAAAATAAAAACAAAAAGTAATTACGATCCACTTCAAGTAATTAAAATATACAAAATGCAGTAGACAACAAGCACAGATCCAGTCTGCTTGATAACTCGCGTGTGTTTAATAGAAAATGACTATGAAATCCCACACGGGGTGTATGGAGTTAAACAAAGTCTACAGCTGGTAGTATTCGAAGTAGCGTGGCGTCAAACATAGCGGAAATAGCGAGGTTAAAAATAATAATAAAAAACGAACTCAAAGTTTTATTGACATGTAATATAAGACTCTAACAATTTTTTGCCAAAATACATCTATTTGTTGTCAAAACGTGTGTAAGGAACGCTAAAAAAGTTGCCACTAAAGGAAAAAAATGATTGGTTGACATGCAGTACCTGGCACCTATCTTCATTAATTTAATACAAATAAAAAATATAAGTAAAATTGAGGGTCCTACGAAAATATCCCTATGCTCGCTTTACCCCGATAAGGGATGAATCTCATCATCACGTCATCTCTATATCTGAACCAAGTTTTATTAAAATCGGTGTAGTGGTTTAGGCGTAAACGCCACACAGACTGGCAATAGACAGAAGTAGGAATTCAGGTGAAAAGAAAACTTAAGAGTTTTCCCTGATTTGCCTAAGGCGGTGTCCTATAGTACGCGACATATTGACATGGCTTTTTTCTAGTGATGTGGCTTATATCGATATAGTTTATATCGATATTTTTCTCATGCAACAAAATAAGAGTAACATCAATTAAATAAAGTTCATTATAAGTTAAATGAAAATGAATCAGATTTATTCAGTTTAGGCTATTGTGGTACTAGCACTTATGACTACGTTAAATTAACATTTTTGATAGACAGATAAAGAAATATTTAAATAATTTTCATGTTGATACGGAATGAGCTAGTAAAAAGATTTACAACTATGTTGTTAAAAAAATATATTATATTCAACGCAATCAATATCAAATGAGCTCATACTAACATCACAAGCACTTGTGACTCTTCGTCACTAGTATCTCCAACTTCTATGATAAAATCTAAAGCTATCGTAGTTATTTTAAAAAATAACAACAAACAAAAATGTGAGAGAAATTAAAATCGATAAACGCGGTCGATAATAGGCTTGCGCATTACTATTACTAAGGCGAGCGCGGGTGACGTGCGGCATGCGGGGTGCCCCTTCCCCCGCGTCTCACCTCATACCCCGGAAGCCATGTCGACCTGTCGCGTACTATACGTGCACGAATGTTCCGTGTATACGTGAGCGACGAAAACGGCGCGACGCGACGTTGCGAACGCGACGAACGCGATCAAATCAACGGTATCCCTTCTTGCGTCCTATGTGACAGTCTGCGACAACACATGACGTTGTCATTGTCGCGTGTAGCATCGCGTCGTGTTGCGTAGCGTCGCGTCGTATTCGTCGCTCACGGAGGACACCCCGTAAGTCATCAGATCCTGACAGTGGACGAAAGCATTATGAACAAAGCTTATGCTCTTTAAAAAAATCACTTTACGAATTACAGAGAAATCACTAGAAATAAATAAAAATATAGGTGTCGAACACAGAACCTCTTTCTTTTTGAATTTACTTAAAAATATATTTTTACAGCTGTTTCCCGCACTTTGGTCGACACGGATGTAGTCTCATCTAACCTTCAAACAAACTTTAACCCCTAATTTTAAGAGTTCACTTTCCAAAAACTTCGAAAGAAATTTTTTATTTCAAGCCAGAATTGCGTGCTCATAATGTATTTAATAGATGTAGTTAAGTGGGTTGTTAATTTAAATTGTAACGTAACGCAACGTAATGTAAAACTACCCACACAGAGTATAAAAAACGTATTTTTAGTAATGTTCCTATTTACCTAAATTATTTTATGTACCTACTCTAATTAATTTTTTTATGAAAATTATATTAGCTATGAATATTGGTATAGTCTACAGAGCGGCGAAGTTATCGATCTCTGTCCGTTTTCAATGCAAATGAACTACAACTCTCAGCTCTAATCTGACTCCTTTGTAAGTGTTAAATATACTTTGGTACGAACTGTTTCCAAAGTCAACAGACGTCCGTCGGTTCAACTGACCGTTTGGTATGAAGGCAAGGTTGTTATGAGTAAATACTCGAGGGAATATTTATTACTTCTATTTTGGTTTGGTCTATATAAATTTATAATGTAACCGCACTATTTGCTTCGGTTAACTTTGTCGATGCGTGTACCCTCGCTCGAAGTGTTGCTATTCATTTATTTCAGGCGTAAAATTATTTTCATGTCAACTCACACGAATGAATTGTTAATTTATTGATTTATAATCTGTAATTATAAAAATTCAATTAATTGTAATCGTTACACTATATCTTTCTGAACAAATATAAACCTTTTCCCAGAACCTCAACAGATTTTATTTATTATCCCACAGGTATGAATCCGCAACGTCGCGTCGCATCGTATTCGTCGCTCACGTAGGACACTGCCTTAGATATATGCGTCTTGTTTGTTTACATGGAATGTACATCTATTTTATGTTTCTTGAGTCAGAAAATCGCTGATAGTTAGTCACTTCCTCGCCGGCGCCGGCGCGGCGGTGGGACAAGTACCTCAGAGGGCATTTAAAGCCATCGGTGACAGTTGTTGTCATTAGATAGCTGTACTGTAAGCTACCACGAATCCAAGTGTGGGGCTATGAATCTTTCGCGTTATTATTAGTGTGTAGTGGAGTGGTAGAGCGGTGATTAGGCCGGGCTTAGACCTCTTATTCGGGGGGTCTGATATCGTTCGCGGAGCGCGCACTTCTAACTTTACAGAGTTATACATGTGCGTTTTAAGCAATTAAATGCCATTCGCTATAACGGTGAAGGAATATATCCTGGGTATCAAGTCTATCTAAAGTTCTCATTCTGAGAAGAGACTCTTGCCCAGCAGTGGGATACTCGTAGATTGCGATGATGATGATTATTGTCGATATTTCAAATGTTGTTCGTTACCATGGATAATGTCGACCACCTTCACATATTATTTCTCATCTGGAATAAAAAACATAAAATTATTAAAACTAATTAAAAACAACGTAATCGCTACTAATGAAGCCGTACCCTGAAATAATTATGATGAGCTTTAAGCCTAGATAATTAGAAACGGTAAGTAGACACATAAGTTCGCGTAGTTATTCCTAATTGGACTTTTTCTGACTTTAATTTGACGTTCCATTACGATAAAACGAGAAACGAGGGCACTTTATTATTTTTCCGCTCTTGTGCATATTTTCGTGTGTTTGTCACGAACTTGAGGATAATTATGAGTGTCTAATTAGTGAATGAGGTATGAGGTGAACAACGACATTTGAAATATAATAGGTATAATGTTAGTTTATTTTATGATTTTGTTTTTTAATTAAGGCTAAAGGTAGTAGGATTCTTGAAGTTACTAGCATACATAGTAGAAGAAGAAATATTTATTCCAAATTGTTTCTTTACATACAATTAAAATTAAAGTTAAAGATAATATTATAAATGCGAAAGTTTGTAAGGATGTATGTGTGTGTGTGTGTTTGTTGCTCTTTCACGCAAAAACTACTGAATGGATTTTCATGAAACTTTGCAGTAGTATAGCATAGACATCGGAATAACATAATTTGTTAAAATTTATAGAGATTTTTGAAGGGACTGGCTCCCCGAAGCGAAGCGAGGGCGGGTTTACTAGTTAGGTATAAAAGGAACGCACACAGTATTCGCTCTGGTACTACCGCCTACCAGCTACTGATTTTCAGTGCAACACCATTTTTTTCTATAATTTTTTATTTTAAAACATTTTTAACTAAAAACACCTACAGTTATAATATGTATATAAATATACATAAGAGGTAGGTACCAGTATTGTTTCTTGTGTTATTGATTATCAAATTTTTATTTCACTATTTTATTAATGTTTCATAATATGATCAAAAAATTAGACGTAGCTACAGCAAGCTATGACTGACAACAATGCGTTGTCAGACCAGAACGTTAGCTGTAAGTGTAGAATTCGAACCCAAGTATAGTACGCGACAGGTTGACGAGGCATTTTTCTAGTGATGTGGCATCACAAAGGTTAGGTTTATATCGATACTAGAGAACCGCCCGCGCTTCGCTTCGGGACCCGTAGGTAACAGCCGCGTAGGTCCCGCTCCCGCAGGAATCTCAGCTAAAAAGTAGCCTATAACATTTGCCTATGACTTAAGTAAATTACATGTAGTATTTGATAGCGTGATTCAGAACTTGCAAATGAAATTTACTAACGCCATCTATTAACAACTCCGGAACTAAATATCTAGCAACTAACAAAATATCGATCTTACCATGGGAATGAGATGTTTTTCCGCGGTAAAAAGTAGCCTACGTCACTCTCCACCCTCCTAACTATCCCCACACACATAAACCATACCATATAATAGCCATATTGCGACGTGAAAGAGTCACAAACAAACACACTTTCACATTTATAATGTAAGGATTTTTCGACGCAACAAAATAAGAGTAGCATTAATAACGTTTATTATAAGTAAAATGTAAGTTAATCAGATTTATTAAGTTTCGGCTATTGTTGTACTAGCACTTATGACTATACTAAAATTAATATTGTTCATAGACAGACAAGTAAATATTTAAATAATTTTCATGTAGATAAGATATGAGCTTTACTAAGAAGATACAACTATGTTGTTATAGAATTAGAATATTTTATTCATCATAATCACAATGTGAGTGAAATTAAAATCGATAAACGCGGTCGATATGAGCTCGTACATTACTAATACAAAGGTGCGCGGGGGTGACGTGCGGGATGCGGGGTGTCCCTTCCCTGTCCTGGACCTGTCGCGTACTGTACCTATTCCCCCCATTTCGACAGTCCTTCGACATTTCGACATTCAAACCACTTTTCTATCAGTGATGGTAAAAATGGTTCATTACGATATGGTGCGTAAAGTTTCCTTTTTTTAACGGCGTGAAGTTAGCGATATTTGCCATGCAAAAATCGACTACTTTTGCAATGAAAAAGCGCGGAATAAGTGCGAATTTAAGACGTTGTGCTATAAAACATTTTAAAATAAGAAAGTAGGTAACTTAAAAAAAAAAAACATATTTTAGAAAATTTACTAGAAAATAACTTCTTGAACACACAAAGAAATTAACATCCAAAACGGAGGAGGTTTTCTCCGAATACAACTGTACCGCGAAAACTCAATTACTTATTTATAAATGAATACATTAAGAACAATCTCACAAGTGCTCTGAAACTGGTCTGGAAGAAATGGAGTAATATTTAAAACAAAATTACCTAATAGGGACCTTAATAGTAGCTCGAAGCAATCGGGCAATCTCGGTACAATATTGGAAACGAAATGAACTTGAGACCAAAGATAAATACTTTTAGCGAAATTTTGCAAGCGCTTTCGGACATTTTGCGTAAAATTACTTGTCTATGGGGCGAGTTATACAGAAACGGCGCAAGGTGAAGGTGCGGCACAGGCGCGGCGCAGACGTGGAAAGGATAAGGCTCGGACGTAATTAAAATTATATAGAAGAGGCACAGAAACGTTACGATGCGTCATTATACAGGCTGACTTTGTTGCGGTAGCATGTCGTCCTCTTCGACATTCTACCCTATCCTTATGACGTCACTTGTAAGCTGTCCAACTGAGTGCTGGTGAGAATTCAAAAGTGCAACCCTCGATTTTTCCCCCTTGTCGCATGATTTTTGTACGGCGTAATAGTAAATCTGTAACTGATCACTATGATAAAAACGATTACGAGAGTCTTTTGTTACGGAATAGAACCCAAATAAGAAATTTTTAGAATTCATGTCTGTTTATCTGTTTCTCCGGGTTAGTAACGTACTAATCTCAGAAAAGACTTAACGAATTTTAAGACATATAAGTCTATTGTAAATACGTGAAGCTAAAACTTTACACCTCTTTTTACGAAAATTGTGTGGAGGAAGGAGTAGGCACACTTATAGTTTATCTATAGGAAAATTGCAGAACGCTAAATTTTTTCAATAATAATGCTAATAATAATATAACATTAAATCAATAAATAACACATTACACACACTAATGTTAGTTATCTATTTTCACAATACCATACACGATGTTGTACAGTGGTTGTACATATTTTTGACACATCTATACGTGTCACAGTAACAATATAACCATAGTAACCGTTTGACAGAATGAATGATAGTCGAACCAGTCGAACTTTGACCGCAGAGCAGGCAACTCAAATAAAAGTTCATATAAAATACTAACTAATAACAACCGTGCAAACCGTGGCTAACATATTTGCGCATATAACCAGTTTAAAAAACAAGTCTTTTATCAATAAAACGAGAACCTATTTTTTTTAAAGTCTCAAGTTCTGTTTGTTAAGTTTATTTACGTTTGAGATCGATTCAGCCTTCCGAAGGCTGTTTGTGAATGTATCATGAAACGAAGGAGTTTCAATTTTAAGACTCCGTTACTGACTGGAAGTAAAGGCAGAAAAGGTAATGCCTTGACAAAGACGCTTAATTATAAGTACAACAGCTGCGAGGTTGCAGTTGCTTTTACAGAGCTTAGTGAATTATAAAGCAAAGCCATTACTTTAACCTCTGTGCTATTAACCGTTGAGGAGTATCTCTTTCTGGAGTCAAAGCGTAGTGTCCGGTAATGCTTATCACACAGTTGCAAATATAGCGTTACATTCAGGCGAAGACTTCACCGTGAAGCTAATACAATGCTTGATAAAATAGAAGTAGGTACTGCAAGAAGTTTTAACGCTGGACTCACAGAAAATAGGTGCTTCGTCTAGGAAACAAAATGACAGTTGTTTCTGAGAAGAAAAATATAGTGAAAAAACCTACATCTGAGAGTTGTTCATAATGTTTGCAAATGTGTAAAGTGTATCAAGCAATTAATATGAAAATGGTACAATCCAGTCTCTTGTGTAATATTATCAGGAAAAAAGTAACAATTTGAAATATTCGTTATTACCAGGAATTTTCACATTTACTTGCGACATACATTTTACAACGATAAAATCCCTACTTTGTTTATCCATACTTACTTATTAATAGCTCATTATTTTCATACAAAGCCCGAAAACTTCATGAAATTCGCATTAAATCCAATAATTTAAAGCTTTTGTTCCAATTAATCCAATGTTACAACCCTGCAAATGTTCAGATAAAAGCAGAAAGCATTAATAGGTTTGTTTTCCGTCCATGTCGGAATGAAATTAGTTGGCAAAATGGACAGATAGGAGCCATAACCTATTACACGAGACGAACGGAGGGTACTTTAATATTGAGGTGACCTTACCTGCTCATTAGTAATTAGCATTTTAATTGAGATACGACCCAAGTGAGATATGTTTGCGAATGATGTACCTACTTGAAATTTGTCACCGCAACCCATATAATTGTCCCACTACTGAGCTTATAGGTATAGGCCATAATCCACCACGCTGGCCAAGAGCGGTTTAGTGAACTTCACACACCTTTGAGTTTTTGCGAACTCTCAGGCATGCAGGCTTCCTCACGACGTTTTCCTTCACCGTTTGTAGCAAGTGATATTTAAATGCTTAAAACGCGCATAACTCCGACAAGTCAGTGACCCTAGGATTCGAACCTGGACCCTCCGAATAGAGGGCCGAATTCTTAACCACTAGGCTATCTAGGCTATATATCTATCTAGCCCTTGTATTTTTCTTTGACATAACTTTCACAAATCTATCTTGGGTGGGAATCGAATCCCAAACTTCTTGCATCGCAGGCAGAGTCTCTATCAACTAGGCAACTGCAAAACAGTTATAGATTATAATTATTATTATTTGTTGACATTTTCTGTAGGGCGTAGCACTCGTAGCTAGTACCTACGAATATTGTATAATTTACTTGTTTGCGCTACGCACGCCATGACATGCGGGCTACAAACATACGAGTAACTGATATGCTACGACGTTGTGTAACCTTTGTAAACGCGATTTCATATCCCCATGGCTCTATTCCCAATGCTAACGTTGTGAATAATGTGCACAATAAAAATGTTGTAGACGATTTCTTCTCTTTTGTTAGTGATATACAATTGACGGTTGTGTTACTTGAACCTAACACTGTATAGCAAATAATTGATGCAGGAAGTTTTGGATAATAGGTGTCATGGTGCCTAAAAATAGCGGTAGTAGTGGCGCTACGTTTCCGCGTCGTACTATGTCGTCGTATTGTCGTTGTACTGTGACAAATGTGGAACAGTAAATTGGCTAAAAAAGCTGAATCTAAAACCTCATACCTCTCTCACACCTTCATAAAAGTTTGACGTACAAATAACGCAATCACAATACATCCAAACGAATTATTTCCTGCAACTTTTCAAGCCTTAATCCACGATTTGAGCCAATGCGACCCGTGTCACGATAGGAAATACTTAATCTCTAACAAAACCGCGTTCTCGTCTGTCAAATAAATAAGATTCCCGACCCTTGTAATTTAACGGCACTCCGGCGGCAAACGTGAACTACTTCGTATAGGTTTTACAACAAAACAAACTAGCAAATATCACGGAATTTATTTTTATAACGCTTATTAGCTTTATCTATACAGATACAGCTTTATCTATACATACGTATATAATTGTATATTTCATAGCAGCATAATTACCATCAATTTAAAGACGTCTGATGAACTCGGGCCCAAGATCCTTTGTTGTTTCATTCTGGTCCTGACTACAGTCATTACATCAGGATAAAAAGAAAATTATGTTGAGTTTCCCAAGTGCCTGGAACTTTCCCCATGATTGTCCATCATCGCAGTGAGAACACTCCATGTTCATATAGTCGTATTGTGGCTTAAAATTAAGAAAATAAAATCGTCCGAAAAACATACTTTCACAGCAAACATTCCTTAAACATAGAAAATAATGTTTAAAACCAAATTCATCTATTATAGTTTTTTACTATAATTGCGTAGGGTGCTTAATATTAAATGCTAAAATATAATGTTTACTTTCTACCTTCTTGTACAATAATATTCAATGTGTTTTTTGCTTTTGCACTATTTTTTCTTTATTTTATTCATTTTTTTTCATGGGAACACTTGTAGCTACATACATTTGATTGACAAACATAAAATAAGGTGTAAAACAATGTAACAAAAATATTATGAACAGTATCCCGTCTATAAACCAGACCACACAAAGTCCGACAGCGGTCAGCGATCAGAAAGGCTGTGTTATTGTCAATCGAACGCGTCTCTTTTATACTTTCCACGATTTCAAGGACTACTTGTAACCGTTTTATCCCTTTTTGTGGAGATGTTACTTCCGTAACAATATAGGGGTATCATTTATTTAGATCACAAATTGTGTAGTTTTAGATAAGTAAATATTTATCTACGTGTTTTAGTTGAAATTTTGTGAAGGTTTAGAATTCTTCTGTAGCATATTGTTGTTTATTAGTAACGTTTGTAGGAAGTTTGGGAATTCATAGGTTTCACAAGTTTTGGCAATCTCCCATTCATATTTGATCACACTGTATTAAGTGTATAAGATATTTCGTATGGTGAATTAATGAAAGAAATAAAAAAAAACATATTATTACGAATCGTTATAAAATATAGATGGTATCATTCGCTAAAAAAATAATTAAAAAACCAGCGATTGGCATAAATAATGCTATAATAATATATTTTGCGTGACTTCAATTCAGTTGGCCCACTGCTAAACCCTTATTTATACTTCTCATTTAGAAGGCCAGACGCACATTCCACCAAACTGATGACAGATAACCTTTCTTTACAAAAGTTTAAAACTCACCACATAGCCCAAAAATTCTTTGCTACCTCAAATTCCAGACAAGAAAAGTAACAATGTTCTGAAATTAATCAGAACGTACCTACTCACACGAATATAATTAAAGGCATGACGAAATACATATTTAATGTTAAGTGTATAAATTTGTACATTGTTTTGTAAAACGTGTACCATAATGACCCCGGAAAGCACCAGGAAGAGCGCATCTAACGACAATTTTCCCTGGAGATAATGGGGACCCTCTCGGCGTTAATGCCATCCATTCAGGAGGGAGAAAAATCTTACATTTTAAGCATACATTAGTAAAAATGGCGCACGCTGGTTACATTCCATTAGTGAACGCGATGGGTGTACCAAGTCAGTTCAGTGTAAATATGTTAATGTTAAAAATTTTCAAATGTATAAATAAAGCTACGCACCCTTGTGCACAGACAAAGTTGATGGAAGATTTAAAAAAGATAGCGGGCAAACCCTGGTTTCAGAAGGCTTAGGACCCACCCAAGTGGCACAAATTAGAGAGGCCTAAGACTTAATTTGTAAGGCTCTGGCATGAGTGGATAGATAGACGCACTTCTATGAGTGTGCCACATTAACACTCATAGACCCACAATAGAGTTCGTTATGTTACGGGTGTCATGGATAACACACAAAGACTAGAACATACACCCAAACCGTGACCGTCATTCAAAGGAGACCAGCAACTTTCTTAAGGACCTTGGGCCTGGAATATGAACATGCATGAGACATCACTTTTTAGATCGAGGATATTTGTTACCACATTCTGCATATTCCGTTTTTGCGGGAAATAATGGGAATAATGAAAATTAAATATAGTCGTCATACGCACCGCGCATACATAGCAAGGCTTGAAATTATAATGTTTTAATGATAATATATGATGTAACTAGATTTTTAAATTCGAAATAGGTGTATTAATATATGCAAGATTATTTAGGGGTATTGAACAAGCTGTTCGCTCCAGGCCCAAATCTGATGTTCTCCTTTAAGACCCTAGAGAATACTCAGGTGTACAGGTTTCCTCGCAATATTTTCCTTCCCCGAAGCATGTGAAAATTAGTTACAATACGCACACTTCGAAAATTTGAGATTCGTGCAAATTAAAACTAAGGAAACCCTGTGTAGGAATCAAACATTCAAACTGCTCGACAACAACTGCTTAATAAATTAAACACTCGGTGCTGATTTATCGCACACTGATTACCAAACAAATCAACCGAATCGCAGAGGCTTTGTCTCCAAGCCAAACTTCAGGAGCTTTCCGTTTCACGTACAACGTTGCGAATGCAATATATGCAGTGATAAATTAAACAAAGCGAACAATTCCGCCAGTTTCCGAATCCCACCGCAACGTTTATTTAAGGGAACACAGATAAGGTTACTACAACACTATGTTAGATATGTAACTTATGTAGAACTAGAAACGTATACGAAATGCTTTGGACTAGTTTGTGTTCTATTTAGTCAAATATTAAGACCGAGTAATATGCGATTTTGCTGAAAATCAGCCAATAAGAGAAGGGTTACAGGATTGTAGTTGTTTGCAATCAGTGGAAGCCGTTTTAATAGCAGCCCATGCAAATGCCAGCTTAACGCTATTGTGATTTAAGTTCATTGTAGATTGACGGCAAAAATATAAAATGCCGTAAGTAACTTATACTTACAAGGTAAATTGAACTATTAACGCAAGCAATAAATTTGTTTTAGTGGGGAGTGATAATTCCTTATTCTCGACGACTCAATTAAAAGTCCAAACCAATCTCCCTTGCTCGTGAAATACCCTGCAAAAAACGGACGAGCATTATTATATTTTAACCTATTTATACAACAAGGTTTTTCACAATAAAGTTGCCCATATAATTGTACAATACTTCATTGAATTTGTCTCAAAGTAAATTTAAAAGTTTTGTAAGCGCTTCGTGGATGAAAAATTTTGCACATTCTTTATACTAAATAGGCACTGGTTTCTAAAAGGGATAATAAAAGCCTGATAATTCAGCAATAAATATGCCTTAGCGGTTGAGACTCTCCCTACAATTGGGTCCGGTACCTAATCTCATTACATTACGGTACATAATTGAGTTAGAAATTCTCCAATAATAAGTATCTAATCAGCAATGCTGTGATAAAAGGAATCCTAGTCTACTCCTACAGCTATATCGGACTGCGCGACGCACAGGATATTAATGTATTTACATCCATGTGTGTTTGTACATTTATGGCGATGCTCAAAACCATTTTTCGGATTCTATTTTTAGTTGAATGGGGATTTAGAACTCATATTTGAGACTCAGTTTAAAGTTTGATATCATTTAATAAGTAGCATTAAGCACCAAAAAGGGAAGCCTAGTTTATAAGAAAGTTAATTATTAACTTTCTTACTTATGTTAATTATTAACTTATGTTGAGGAGTTCCCTTGTGTGGGGCCAGCCTTGAGTGTAATATCCAGTATTATCACAACGCGTAACTTAAGCAATATGCTAAATTAATTCCAAAGGACAAAAATAAGTATTTAACATTAGAGATTGGCAAATGTAATGATTTTAGATCATAATTACATCGATCCATAAATTCCCCGGCGAGCGCCTTTCGAGAAAACGTACTTAAAATCTACTTGGCGGCGGCATTCCCGTGCCTCCAGGGTGACTATTCTGCTAATTCATAATTGCTTCAATTGCGGCTTGATTGAATAGTTTGCCCACATTATTATTCACACAACATATTGTGTCAATAAAAATTTTGTTTAAATATTTTTTACCTGGCTGTACATTGTACGAGCGTGCGAGTTGATAATGGAATTATTAGATAAATTCGAAAGGTGTCAAGTCGCCCGATCGTGCAAGTTTTTATCGGGCGAGATGGCGACTAAGCCATTCAAACGAGAACAAATTTCTGCATTTATAAATTAACAGAACCGGGGCTTAAATAGTAATAATAATTACTATTTGGTCAAATGCATCAGACGTAATAGAAATCTATAATCATGATATTTTGCTTGTCCTTGTATAATGAGGGTAACCATTTTTGTGCTCACCAGTTGGCGCCACTGCAGAGGACGGTCATGCTGTCAAAGCCCGCCCATACATAAACAGTGACAAATGAAATTCAGACAAGCGAAAAGTGACAGACAGACCTCCCTTCTCACTAGCGCCTCTAGCGGAAAATTCACACGCGGTTACCCTCATTAAGCTCACAAGGCTTGCCCCAAACAAACATTGCAAGTTAAATAAAAACTTGTAGCAATGTTTATTAAACCATACTAAACAATAAGATGTACAACATAACGGCTGCACAGTGCACATAAAGAATTAATGGTAATGTTTGGAAGTAAAATCTATTTTGTTGTACTTGAGAATGGAAGATAGCTCCAACATTCTTAGTAAAGATCATCCTGCCTTATAAGGCGTTAATAGCTAGTTTTTGAGGAAATGTAGAACCAAAAGTTTTAATCACGATGTTTATTTAAACGCAACAAATAATTATATATTTATACTTTTATTATTTCATTACAAACGAGCTTCCTGATAGTCTAAGAAATCGCAGTGTACATAACGTTACAACTAAGAAAAGACAGGAAAAAGTATACAGCATGCTCATTCAAAACTAAATAACTAAGAACCTATCTAAGCTTTCACCAAGTCAGCCCGGAAACAATTCCAAAAGGAATCCTCGAGAACTTTAATTTTCAAAAACAGAGCTATATAACCTCCATTAGAATAAAGAGTTCCTTAATCTAGCGAACGAATCGTTTACAATTTCCACCTCGCGAATTATTTCCCACGGCATCGTTGTTAAATTTTAAATTCTCACGAGTTCGCAGCGCTAACAACACTCTTATTTCGCGCTTCCAGAAGCTTCCAGAAGCAATTGCGCAGGTTTGCGACGTGATAAAAATTCAGTGCAGTGTGGGAGTACCGTTATAGAGATATCCAACGTACTGCTTACAGTGGAACTTTCTCCCGATTCGGACGTGTGGCTCTCAAACTTTTGATTGTGTCGCTGTTATACCTAGCCCATAAAAACGTGGTCTTATATATTTTTTCACAAAATGGCTGACCCACCACCTGATCGTACGTGATAGTAGGTACATGGATTTTATAAACGCAAAGGTGATCACTAATGCGTTTCTGATTTACAAGAATCTAGGAGGCACGCATCATTTCTAACTCTCAGAGTCACCTTTTATCTGAAATATGTAAAAACATCTCCCCAGTTTTCACAAAGATCTCACGACGGGTAGCAACAAATCTGTGACCAAATTAGCACGATAACTGTTTCTAGTGATTAATAAACGGAATATTACTAATAACTACTAACAAAACTAAATATCACTGACAGTTTATGCCCCATTTCACACGCTTAGGTACTAACAATCTGACCAACTATCTGCTAAGTGGGCTTACTATTACAGAGCGTCGGTCACATTTGTTGAAGACGACAAAACAAGGCAGTGCAAGTAATAAGGCACTCATTACGAATTAATTGGGTTACTTAAAATTTCTACTTGCGTTTAATGGTGCCGAAAAGTTTGCGTATACATTTAATGAAAGCTACTTAAAGTAAGTTATTTTTTAAATTTTATTACTGACGATGTATTAACTTACAACACGCTTACTAAAGGATTATTAACTTACGACAAGCTTACTAAAGGACAAGTTTGACAAACACTGTCTGAACGCCCGCATTAGAAGAGTTGCTGCGTAATGCGCCCCTAATAACTTGTAAGAATTGGAATACTTGTAATATTACATCGCAATTGTATAGCGTTTAGAAATATTCAGATGTTTACCAAAATCTTAATCTCACCGAGCCCGAAAAACACAGATGCGTGGACTTCAGGCACTTACGGAAAATATGGAGATCTGGCATATAAGTTAAGAGATATAATATGCTTGGTAAGAACACAGTTCAACCTTCAATCAAGTAAGTGAAATTCGAAGTTGCCAGCTGCAACTTAATATTGATTTAAACATAATAAAACCTACTGGAGCGAAGTAGAGTACATTAATATTATTAGTAAGAGAGTCAAAGTGTTTTTATGAGTATATCAGAAATGAGTAGTTTTAGACATGGAATTTATAATTATCTTATAATTATTGTCTATAACATTTTTGATATAGAGAAACGCGCCTCTCCTGGCGAGATTACGATGGAAAGTACTTTAGATTAGGATGGAAAGATCGACTAAAACTAAAGCATTTAAGATCTGTATGCCTTTGTCATTACGATTAAGGTCATTTCGATTCTATACCTGGTGTCGGTTTGGAATTGGTCAAGACTGGGTGGTATATTACGTCTTTCAAGGATACAACCGTAATAAGAAAGACATAAAAATCATAATTGAATTATTTCGTGTTAATTGGTCAGTTGCCGCGTCGTGCAGTTTGCAGTGCTTTAGGCTGGTGGTAAAGTTTTGAACTTGGATGGTTTGTTATCATTCTTTTGATTTAACCAGTCACCAAACAGGTCGTCATTTTTCGGCTGGGGACTTAAGAGGATACGCCTGAAATATGGTAGGTTTAGATCTAAGATTATTTTTAAAGCTTACTGTCTATATCTCCGATATTTAGATATATTATGTAACTTCACTATATAATAAACAATCTGATAAGAGCAAAACTAGTAAAATGAGAAGTTTACTAGATAGATTTTTTTTTAAAGTTAGGACCAAATAATTATGGTTTTCAAGTTTACTACAAAAGTTTTAATAATTGGTTGATGAATATATTTTTGAAACATAGTAAAAAATCAAAGCTAAGTTTTCATAAGAATGAAAAACTCAAAAACCGAAACAGTTGTCAAAGAAAAAATTAAACAGTATAGTGCCACCAACTTATCTGTTCAGTAAACGGATGTCGCTAGTGCAGCGTTCAATGTTACCATACAATTAAATTTGGCGACTGTCAAGGGAGCTCAACAACTTTGAGCCCTATGATTTTTACCAGATGTTGCATATAATTCGATGGTAAATGATGACAAAGCCTCTCCGACGAATATAGATACACAACTTGGGCTGTGGCTACTAACTTAAATTACCATGCAATGACAGCAGTAACATAGGATGTTAACATTATCTCAATCCATCAGGGCCCACTACATAGGTCTCTTCTCATATTGAGAAGGTTAAGCCCATGCTTACATTGTATGCATGCTTTAAGTTCACCATGCTGAATAAGTGCGTTTTGGCAATGTTTTCCTTTACCGTTATATCAAGTGACATTTCAATGCTTAAAACGCACATAACTTAAAAAAATGGAGACATCCTAAAATAAAAGAATTACGTAGGCCAACACAGTCAAATTTTACTTTTTCATATAAAAATTAAAATTTCAGGACAAGAGAAATCCATTGTTATTGACTATAATTATTTATATTTTTATATATTTTATTAAAATAATTGTCATCGTGATTTCTAAGTTTGAGGGGTTCAAGACGAGAAATCCCTGTGGAAAATGATGGCGATGCGCCAGAGAAATTTCTTCAGCTTTTTTTCACTCATTAGCTTGTAAACAAATTGTTCACTAACTCCTGTAACAAAGATATAATTAAGATATAATTATAATATAACTGTAATAAGATATAATTATATGAAGTATAAAAAAATCGATACCTAATAAATTCAGTGACACTTTAATTGATTATGCAAACATAAGTGAGGAAAATAAAATAACTGAAATATTTATTTGAATTTTATCGGACAATTAATTAACTAGCAATAGCAACACTAACATGTTGTAACTGCGACGTATTCTGCCACATATTCAAACTTTATTTTCGGAGTTAGCAGGCGATTTTCTTCCCTCGTACAATCTAAAACTTTTAAAATAACTAATGTTGCATCACTTCTAAGAGGCTCGAGCATTTTTAATCACTTTTTGCAATTAAAATCGAATTAAAACACATAGAGCACACGCACTTCAAAGACTTGACAGCGGACATAAAATTTCAAAATTGACGTTGTCTTTTTTAGTTCCATTTTTTTCTACTGAACAGATAAGTTGGTGGCATTATAATTGGAACTTACGTCAATAATATTAAAGCTAAAATAAAACATTGCTATCTCACTATTTGCCTATAAATAAAATCATTCTATCTCTGTTTTTGAGCTCCGCTCATTCGGTTTTACGTATTACGGTTGTAGCCCCTTAGAGCCACTTTTTCTTTCTATTCTTTTCTCTTATTTTTGACCAATTAAGCTACCGTGATATCTTTGATGTTTTTGATATCCATAGATTACAATTGTCGCTCGTAATCAAATTCGACTATTAACATAAAAAAATCAGTAGAAAAAGTGTGTGAATAACGCACGCAAAAGATAAACGTTAACGCGTGTTTTAAATTTAAATGTGGGCTATAAAATTGAATTAGATACGTGTTTCAGAGACCATCGTAAGGCTCATCTAAAATTCTGTTTTGTTTAAAAGCTTTTTCGTTTACCCCTATCTGTCAGTGGCCCTGTCCATAAACTTTACGGTCGATAAAATCTCTGCGAGTACTATATTTTCTCAGTCTAGCCAAGACACGTGGGAGCTTTTTATGATATTTTGCTAAAGATACTTTGACTTTATGGCTACATATAAACCATAGATTTAGACTAACAGAATTTTTGCACGTTTGCTTTAGTGAGGTAGATACGAGATTGCTCGCAAGTATTTTATTGCTTAAGTTTGATTAAGTATGATATCGTACCAGCATATTGCACATTACATATATTGAAAAGAGTGAAGTTTTGGAACGAAGTTCTTTATTGCATGGTTGGAAAGTAAAAGATTAAAAGTGTAAGATTTTGAAGACAAAAAGGAATTATAATTATGTATTTGGCTGAGGCCAATCATAGAAGCGCTTTTAGTTTTATTAATTGTAACCAATAAGGTGCCAGCTGTCAGGTCAGGTAAGTCAGCTGTCAGGTAAGGTATTTCAGACGTTCAAGTGCCAAAATTAACGTGTTTATAGCTTCGTTCCAACCGAGTGTTTTACGACACTAACACATTTTTTATTTTCTTTTATATAATACAATAAAAAAACTTCAAAAATAGAAACTAAAATCTATGATAATAAATAACGCTCCTCTTTCTTCGGTTATGTAATACTTTTCCTTTGTTAAGTAAGACATACTGAATATCTAATACCTACTATCCGCAAACATCTGGCAAACCTGTACTTCTGCCTAATAAAAGTGAATTGTAAACTTAATAATTCTCATAAATGTGCAAATAAAATGTAAAAAGGTTATTTTAAAACTTGTGACTAAAAATGTGAGAACAACTTAAACTATTATTATTAAGTTTAAGTTGTTCTCATGCATGAATAATGTTTTTAATGTAATATTATAATGAAATTATGGTAGTTATGTATTGTGACTAATTGAAATATGTATGTTTTTTTTAATTAATTTGTTTGTGACCATTTCCTCATTGCTATAGATTTGCATCTGTAATTGAAGTGACACTTACCCTCATTTGCAATAATTAAATAAATAAATAAATAAATAAATAAATATTAAACGATAAAATAAAAAGTGAGCTAGACACCAATTTTGCGTATCTATAACAAACAGTGTCGCAATGATATCACTTCAGTACCAGCTCAATATTATGTTTATTTATTTTATTTATTTATTTATTAGGGTCACCAACAAGACACACATTTTTACATTTTATATCTTATATAAGCCTTATCTGGAATTTAAACTAAATGTTGCCTTAATTATAGGTAACCACGGCCTGCAAAGTCGACGTGCATACATCTTAAAAATAAAGTCTATCTAAAAATTAAAATATAATAACAAGTACGTGGCCATTCTTTAAATTCAACTAATCATAATAATAAAAAATATAACTATGTATAAAATTACAATTCCTAAATGAAAAGAAAACATGGATTTAAAGAACAAAAAATAAACTGTGATATGTATGAATTTACATACATACATATTTGTTTAGGTTGTTATTCTCAAAAGTTAATACAAATACAAAGTTTTAAATCTTAAACATAATATAATACTAATTACTTGGTTACATAATTGTACTGACTTTCCGAGTTGTTTACACGGGTACCTACTACGTGTTGTAATTTGAGAAGCTACCTACTGCTGATGCATCAACGCCTGCGGCTCAAATAATAGTTAAATTGTATAATTTCCCAAATTAACATTTCCGATTTTATTATTAAGTATTCTTTTTTATTTGTATTTTTTTATAGTGTATCTATCTCTAAGCAGTTCGTAGATATGATATTAGCCATGTCAGTACAACTATGTATGTCATTAGATAAGTATATAATTTATGTTTATCTAAAATATATCTAATGCCTATAACTTTTGTTTGTAAATACATATTATAACATTTTAAAAACTGAATTATGAAGAAGTTAATTACATTAAATACTTAAGTAAAATGGAAAAAATAAGTTAATTGATCTTAAAACTCATTGATTAACACGGTGAAGGCGTTTACGACAGTTTAGCTAGGGTGTCCATATCACGTACAAAAATATGCTCTGAAGTCTCCGTTTTGCGCATAAATATCCACTTACTTTGTTTTACCTTATAATATTTGCAAATATTGATGTGGATTAAACACCACGGAGTGCCTTTCAGGCCACGATTATTAGAGTGGCCAGGATGAGCTGTTTTTATTATATGTATTAGAAGCAAGAAAGATTCTTATTATATTTTTAAAGTAGCTATCAGTCCGCGATTCCGTTCGTATGAACTACACGAACTCTTTTTATTACTTTGAATATGGCTAAAATCTGTCTACAGATTTCTGATGCATCCTTTTATCGATTTAACTTCAAAAGTGACGAAGTTTTGTAAAAACGTCCCCCCGTTCCATCCTTATTTAGTATTATATAAAGTAATAAAAATAGCGTAGTAAGTGAACAAAGTAAAAAATTTAGTAAACTTGTTCATTGTTGATTCAAAGGCACGTTTCAATTGAGTGGTAACAGAAATTACACTTACTTGAAAATATTATCCTGTTCCAAAAATAGCATTTTTTTTAGTTTTATCTTACTGTAAAAGTTGCTATTGATACACTACCGCTACAAACATAACAAACAAAATAATATCACTCACACATCTTTTAAAGCCTATCATATTACTTTGAGAACAACTCATAGGTATGACGTGTTTTGTATTGCTGCGTACTTTTCTTGGAACACTCAACGTAAAATCGATGTTTATCCGTTATAACGTTGACAAGCAAAGTGGAAATATCAGTACAAATCAAATTTACGCGTATCACCTTGACAGCTATTCAAAATATTGCTTTTATCAGTAAATTTTACGTTTGAACACGTAAGGGGAAACATATAAATGCTTTTGATAATGTAAACAATGACATTTTAGCGTTAAAATTCCTTTTGCAAAATTCATTCTTAAGTAACACGACGGTTATCTATGAATACAAAAATTTATTAGCATAATATTGTATTTAGAGGTAATAGTCTATTGTTGATTAATATAAAATTAAACTGCAGTCTAGTGTAGGTAGGTACTAACACATTTATATCGATATTGGAGTCCAATATATATTTGATGAACAGGACAGATAAGTACTAAATCGATATGTATTTATCTCTGGATATTTATTTAGTATAATGTCGAAATGCATGCAGAAGAATAAGGTCATAACTCGATTTATTCATTTTATCGCAAAAAACATTAATTAAGCAAGTCTTTGCCGAAATCTCAACGTCAGATCTGCATGCTTCTTAAAATACACTTTAAAGTAACTTTTAATATAAGCAGCAGGTGTCAAATGAAATAATTTACATTCAAAGTTAAGCCGTAAAAGGCGAAGACAAACGGCTTAGCCGTTCGTATAATATTTAATCTTAGTATTATGGCTCTTTCACTCTGGGGATGCTTTCTTGGTGCCTTTTTTCATTTTCAGAAGATACGAATTTAAGTTCTTCTTTAAATGGGCAAAATACATAACAGAAAAGAACGAAATAAAATTAAGTCAGTTATAGATCCGCGCGCCTCGTCGGGCACCTAGAACGGGTCGGGCCGGGGCTGAGTGACCGGCAATTCGGTTTCCGCCGGGGCCGCTCGACGGTCGACGCCATCGCGCGTGTGAGGGACCTCTCGGAGGAGGCGGTGTCACGGGGAGAGGTCGTCTTGGCGGTGTCTCTAGACATCGCCAATGCCTTTAACACCCTCCCCTGGGGCTGTATCGAGGCGGCGCTGGGCTACCATCGCGTGCCCGACTACCTGCGTCGCCTCCTCACCGACTACTTCTCCGAGAGGGAAGTGGTGTACCCGACGCGCGACGGGTGGGGCCGCCGGGTCATGACGTGCGGTGTTCCACAGGGTTCGGTTCTTGGGCCGTTGCTGTGGAACATCGGCTACGACTGGGTGCTGCGGGGCGCTAATCTGCGGGGGGTCGACGTAACTTGTTACGCCGACGACACCCTCGTCACGTCCTGCGGCGCCACGTACCGGGAGGCGGCCCTATTGGCGACGGCCGGAGTGGCCCAAGTGGTGGCCCGCATCCGCCGGCTGGGGCTGGAGGTGGCGCTGGAGAAGTCGGAGGCTCTGTGTTTCCACAGAGCCCGACGCGCCCCTCCCGCAGGATCCCGGCTGGTGGTCGGCGGCGTCTCCATCGCTGTCGAGTCGACGATGCGGTACCTGGGCGTCGTCCTCGACAGTCGGTGGAACTTCCGGGAGCACTTCCGACGGTTGGTCCCCAGGTTGTTGCGCGCGGCCGGAGCACTGAGCTGGCTGCTGCCGAACCTGGGTGGACCGTCGGTCGCATGCCGGCGGCTGTACGCCGGGGTGGTGCGGTCAATGGCCCTCTACGGGGCCCCGATCTGGGCGGACACCCTGATCGCCCAGAACAGGACCCTCCTGCGCCAAGCGCAACGGGTCATGGCGACCAGGGTGGTGAGAGGTTATCGCACCATCTCGTGCGAGGCGGCATGCGTCCTGGCCGGGACCCCACCGTGGGACCTGGACGCGGAGGTGCTCTCGGCAGCGTACTGGCGCCGCAGCGCAGCAGCACGAGCCGATGAGGTGGATCCAGAGCCGGAGGAGGCCGGGCGGCAGGGGCGACTCGACCGCCAGGTCCTCCTCCGGAAATGGAAGGAAAGGCTGGCGGAGCCGACCGCCGGCAGAAGAACGGTGGAGGCGATTCGGCCCGTCCTGGAAAGGTGGGTCGATCGCCGACACGGGGCCCTCACCTTCCGCGCTGTGCAGGTCCTGACGGGGCACGGTTGCTTCGGCAGGTACCTGTGCAGCGTGGCGGGTCGAGAGCCAACCAGCGTGTGCCACGCTTGTGGGTGTCCGGAGGACACAGCGGAGCACACGCTGGCGGAGTGCCCAGAGTGGGCGGAGCCGCGGGCGAGCCTCGCGGCGGTTATTGGGGACGACCTGTCGCTGCCGGGCGTCGTGAGAGCCATGGTCGGCAGCGACAGAGCGTGGAAGGCGGCGCTCCGGTTTTGTGAGTGCGTCATGGCGCAAAAGGAGGCGGCGGAGCGGGCGAGAGAGGACGACCCTCTTTCTAACCCGATCCGCCGAAAGAGAGTTGGGCGGAGGCGCCTGGCGCACGAGCGCCGTCTTCCCCCATAACCGGGGTCTCCGGGCGGTGGAACCGGGGGGTACCATCGCCCAGTTGGAGGAGACCCCCGAGGCGGCTGGCGTGTCCCGTGTTCCGGCACGCCAGTTTGAATGGTGAGTGGCGCCAAAAATGAGCGCCCCACAAGTTGGGCCCGAGTCCCGGGCAACCGTCGGCGGAGCAGCGGAAGTGTGCGAATGCGTCCCCGCAGCTCCGCCGGAAGACGGTGAGGAGGAACACCGCTGGTTTTTAGCCGGTAAGAGTCCGGCATAACCCGACAGCGCCCCCCCGCGCCTGTCGGGTATTCATGAGGATTTTCCAGCGTCAACAAAAAAAAAAAAAAAAGGGTGGCAACGGAACGGTGGTACTGCATGCTCGTTTCCTGCCTTAATTCCATAAAAAATTGCCATCAGACATTGACCTAATGACAGTTAAACATAGATACATCTAATGAATTTTATAACTCATTTCTCTAAAATTAAATGATAATGATTTGAGTATTTAAGTTTGATAATCCCTTTGAACTACATACACTACGATTTCTTAAAATAAACGTACTTAGAACTTTTTAACTTAGTAATTTTATATTTAAATAAAAGGTAAAACTAACTATGGGATTTGTATTGAAAGTCCTATTGAGCTACGCCGCGATTTCTGAATAACTTAAAAAGCGAATAAAACTGAGTATTTTAAACTCATTACGGCGGTGTGGAGAGCTCCTAAGTCTTAGTTCAGAAAATTCTCAGCTTTTTACTTGAAGCCTCGCTATTCTTACTTAACGTGCATATAATTTTATGTAATAAGCTTTTTTATTATCTTTAATGACGTTTATTTACAATATCTTTAACCTTTGAATATTTTTGACTCGTCCTTGAGATTAACATCTCCCGCTCGCAGTGCAAATCTTCTGAATAACAGATGAGGCAATAGTTTATCTTATTACACGCGACTGTAATACCAACTATGTTTGAATAAGTGGTTTATCTTCATACAAAGGTACCAACACGGTTACTTTGTCTGCGCGGCATTTTGCATTCCAGTTTGAAAAAAAATTGTATTTAAAATGGAGAACTGTAGAAAATGAAGCTCTTGCAATAAACGAGCCTAACAGTTTAATATTATATTAATCGCTGAACAATATTGAAATCTTTATTGTGTAATTTTTAATTTTGTTTCCTTTAACATAAAAAATGGTTTTTGAGACCTTCACTCACTTTATGGAACAGCCATATGAATGTCGTTCAATCCAATTCAAGAAACCAAAACAAAAACGATATCGCACTCGTGCTCTTGGACTTTATTTGATGAATATACAGATTGCGGAAGAAATTTTTAAACATGAGTGCATAAGTTTCAACGGATAATATCTATTTTCTACCTCCTTTCAGTAAACCCATAGAAATGAACCGAGGTAAAGTATAAGATGAGAATACGAGGGATAAGTGAGTGCGCGATCCAATCAACGTGTGATCCTGAGGATCGAACTTCATATTTCGCGATCACACCGTTTGATACGACGAGTTATATACAATCCTTGGAAGGTTTCGAGGACACGTCTTCGCGCGTTGTCACGTAAGTGCTTAAACTTATCGGGTAAAATAATATTTTCATTTCTAAAAGTATCACGTTAAATTTCCAGGATGGAGTATTCATCTAGCTGTAGTTGAGTGGTTTGAACGCTGGACTGTAGAACAGAGTTACGTGTTAATTTTCAAAAACTATTACGTATCTTGAGTTTATTATCATTTGCTTGAGAGATAAACTGCACACTCGAGAGTTCTTCATAATATTCTCCAAGATGTGTGAAGTCTACCAATCCGCACTTGGCAAGCGTGTGTTCATCCTACTTCCTACTATCCTACTTCCTATCCTACTTCCTACTAATATTATAAATTCGAAAGTTTGTAAGGATGTGAGTGAGTGTGTGTGTGGGTTTGTTACTCTTTCACGCAAAAACTACTGAACGGATTTTCATGAAACTTTGCAGTTATATAGCTTAGACATGGGAATAACATAATTTGTTAAAATTTATAAAGATTTTTGAAGGGACTGGTTCCCCGAAGCGAAGCGAGGGCGGGTTTACTAGTGGTCTTAAAGTAAGCTAACCACTAGTTGCATCCAAAATAATCAAAAACTGTGTTCAACTTAATATTTTTGTTATACTAGTTGATCCGGCAGACGTCGTCCTGCAACATAATATTGTGACAGCCCTGGCGTATCACCTCGCTAAACAATAAACAATAGGGGCCATAAACATGCCATGCAAACAATAGAACAATGGACGGCCGTCTCGAAAGTACGCACGCGCACGACGCTTCGACCATTACGGCAATAGTCATACGGGCGAAAGTCGGTTGCAAGGAACGTTCTCGAATCTTGTTCGAAGCGGGTCCGGACTTAACAGGAATGTTCTGGATTGCCATGAATGGTGCGTGAGTGGTATAAAAAGGGGCGATCGGTCAACCGCGGACATTCTAGTTTCGGAAGCGAAACCAGGAAGATACCAGCGATACCTACGCGTAGCGTGACATTATATAGCCTATAGCCTTCCTCAATAAATGAACTATTCAAGACAAAAAGAATTTTTCTAATCGGACCAATTGTTCCTGAGATTAATTGCGCGTTCAAACGAACAAACAAACAAACTCTTCCGCTTTATATTATTATTATTAGTATAGATAATCCCGATTACAGCGTTTATTTAAGGAGTTAAAATTTCTGAATAATTAAAAAAAAATAAAGTACCTATTAGTACCTACGTAGTATGCCAAACATTAATGACTTTTGCAACATAAATATTAATCCACTTTTCGTATCTGTTATATAATTGTAATGTGACTAAGAACATGAGGACATATTCTCACCACAGTTCTTTAGATTTAAAAAATAAAATTTCTCCACATGCACTGCACGTATAGCAGTTCAGAAAATTACATTTGGCACTGAGATTGCTTGCGAATAACTTGTAGAACTATGCGTCGGGGACTCCACCTGAAGCGTTGTTAACTAAGTCCCCATTCAGTGTTATTGCATTCTTCACAAACTTTGAAAATTTTCTATTGAGGACGATGGGACGGGAAATTGGAGAAGTATCCAGAATGCAATATTGATGTTTGCAGACACTTATGCAATGTTATTAAACGACTTCTAAGAAGGAGGTTCTCAAATCGTCTCTATGTTTTTTTCAACTTTTCCTGATATTTTTTCGCTGGGTGAACAGATTTTGATCTTTTTTTTGGTATGCGAAAGACCGTGCTTTTCGCCTGGTTCCATAAGTTGAGCGACATCTGACGGGAAGTTTTTCAGTTACATCTACTTATCAATTTTGAAGTCGGTTATTTTTTGTAACGAGTTATTATTGTGTTTTCAAATAGTGGCCGAATCTTTTGGGATTTTTTTAATACGGTCTCATTTTAAGCGTGTCGATAAGATTCCCACACAGACAAGAATATACGCTTTGGAAACAAAACTTTACATGCAAACGCACACACTTATAACTACGTTACTTACACGCATTAATATTTTGTTGTTAAGTGTTCATGCACCCGGGAATCCACTGCGCTATAAATTTCACTAAAATCCGCGAAGAAACTTGAAGAGAATGCTATTCGTACAATTTCCTCGTCTGCATTACACCCAGAAACTTCGGATCCTCTGAAAACCTAATTTGAGGCGGTAACACTCGAAACACGTAGATTTTAATATTTCATAGCGAGCGTATTAAACATTCCAGTTAATAACAAGAATAGGCATTTGGAAGATATCGCTGTAACTTCCATGTTTTATCTGGCTAGTTGCCATATTTTTATGTCCACAAATGACATCCGAAATGTTAAGAAACGACAAAAATATAAGTGTTAAATTTTATTGAAAACAAACCATATCCTTAACATGATTAAATTATTTCAAAATATTAGTGAATTTTATAATTTAGCGAGAAAGACGATTTACACTGTCTCTAAAATTTTCTATGAATAAAAAGAGGCTGAATCAAAAGAGGCTTGGCATTAAAAAGTTATTTACCTCGTTAAGTTCGTAAGTTATATTATTTATATTCCTAACTGAATTCTTACTACTCACTCTCTACTACTTAGTGTTATTAGTATTGAACCTAACTAAGTAACGAGGGGACGTGGTTTGATTTCCGGCCGAGGTTCTCGGGTCATGGGGGTTAGTGATGTTTTATTAATATTAACTGTTGTATGATTGTGTTATTAATATTTTATGACGAGAAATAACTATCCCTTTAAGTTTAAAGATAAAGATCTTTATCAATATAGGTACCAGTAAACATAAATTTTCCACCAACCTACTAAGTGGATTCACAAACTTATATAGAAAGGCGACTGGGGCTATTGAAGCAGGTAGGAGATTTAATCTAAAGGAATCTCATTTAGCGGGCTGCTAATTAACGGTTTCACGATTTCCGGCTCTCCTTCCGAACCTCTTTACTGAGCGATTATACTGCTAAGAAGTAAAATAGAAAATAGGAACGGCACTTGTATTTTTTTCTTAAGCTTGAGTAAATCAAGGATTTTGAAGCATGGAACTTTGTAGGGTAAGTTTAAAATAAAAATGGCGTTAATTAAATTGTTAATCGCAATTTTTTATGCAAGTAATGCGATTTTGTAAATGGTAAATATACCTATTGAAATAGATTAATTATACTTGAATATTGATTCTTGTTTCTATTACAAGTACTCACAATTTCAGAGCCGAATATCGTGTACAGTCAAGTGGTTTGGGAGGTGGAATCCTGAAAATTGGGATCTAGGTACGATTTCTGCTTCAACGTCCTAATGGCCCAGTACTGAGTACGAGTCCCTCCTCATTATTGAGGCCTAGAGCGTATTCTATCACACTGCTCCAGTGAAGACTGGTGAGGGAATTAGTCGCCAACCTAAACATTGAAAGTTTTGATGCCGCCCAAAGGTCTCAAACATGGCTCAACGGTAGCTATCGAACTAACACCACCAAGACCAAGTTTTAAGTGCCTTCGAAGCACGAAAGCGCTCATTTTTTTTTCAATAGCGGTCATCCTCTCAACTCCCGACCGCACCCGCAGTTGGTTAACTTTATCGATTACTACAACACAAATACAAATAATACTTTTTAAAGCGCTTTAGCATCTTAGACGTTCAAATATTCTTTGCTACAAGTTTAGACATCATATTTTTTTTATGAAATTAAGATAGCAAACGAGCATGCAGCGCCACCCTTCCGCTGCTGCCCATAACAACTGTTATGATGACTTTGACCTAGAACTAGACTCAAAGGGACTAGGATGGTTAGTCCAGTTAGGAGATGGAGTTAGAATATTAGTTGGTTAGTTTGTTAGTAAGTGTGAGGACAGGCTCTGTTTGTGATAGTTATCCTGTTAGTTAATGTTATCTTTACTGTCGCAGTCGAGCATCGCCCTGTAGCAGCTCAGCTTCAAAGAGATTATGAAATTTAAAGGTTCTGGCGACTTGTTTTGCCAAGTCGCCCGAGTGCACTAAGTTCTCATGACGCAACCACTCGGGTATTTTAACAGTGGAGATATTTATCACGTAAATTATAATGCTGTATGACGTACATCTTAAATACTTGGTGAGATTTCATTTAAGTTGTCTCGGTAAATGTGGAAAGTGAATTACTTTGAGTGGGCGTAGAAAATGTCGGGATGATGAAACATTAGGAATGTGGGTATTTTGAGATCTTTTGTACGATGATTTGATGGTGATGACTAAACTTAATTCTGAGAGTCAACGAATCTTACCATCATTCCCCTAACATCATGACAAGCAGACAAAAACGTCTCTGTCCATGCTGTCATGCAACGTTTTCGTAAGAGGCTCTCTCCCCTTGAATCACAAATTACAGCAAACATAAAAGCTTTAGTAAGCCGATTAAAACAAAATATAATATCTGTTTATTAATACTTGAATGAAATACCCCTTCTTACGAAATTTGCGCGGACGGAGGAGTATGAAATTATGACCACTTATAGCATACTTATCATAGATACTTATAGTTCTTTTGTAGGAGAAGTACAGAACGCCAATATTTTTCAAAAATAATGCCTATAAAGTACATTAAATAAATAATTATGTATTGATTAAATAATTATTGATTTAATATACATTACAAACACTACTATTTTAATTTGTTACTAAAATCCATTGATGTGTACTTTAGTACATAGTATCTCAATGCTAAATTCACAGTTCACACTAGGTACCATAGACGACGTGTACACGTTTGACACGTTTGAAATGTGTCATAGCATCATCGTTCATATACAATGTAACCATAGTAACCGTTTGACAGAATGAATAAGGGCCGAACTTCGACCGGCAGAGCAGGCATTTTAACTGCTCTCGTTCGCTTATATTTTTTAAATATTTTCTATGAACAGTGCCTCTATTATGAGTTGTTGTAGTAAACGTAAAGGACGTTACTATTGCAGTTGACGTTTAGAATTTGTATGAGAATTGTAGTTCAGTATCGTAACCGCTAGAGGCGCTGTACGGATTCTCATACAAATTCTAAACGTTAACTGCAATAGTAACAGTTTGACGTTTACTACAACAACTCATAATAGAGGCACTGACCTCGAACAGTTACGATCTAATTTTGCATATATGATTTTTATGTAAATCTAAACCATTAGATACGCTACAATTTACAGCCAAATGAGTACAGAATATTATGACAGAGCGTTTAGAGCTTGCACTGCGGTAATCTCCATACTGTCTGCACTCGGTTCACAGGTGAAATAATATTAGGTGTTGATGCAAGGTTAAGTCTATTAACTAGAGCGTACGTGAGACGGTATCAACGCTCGCCTGTGCTTATATTTTGTTAGATTTGGGGAGCTCTCGTTAAGCTATACTGTATGTTTAGTTGTCTTAAATGCTTCTAAAGTAGCAATACTTTTTCTGTATGTGAGTTTAATATGGAGCTTAGGTGACTTTGAGAAGTACTTAGTGTAAATGAACGACGTCCATACAAGTGGGCTATGAATGCGAACTATTTACGTTTTAAACTTGACTTAATGAATGAGTTATTTATAAATCTTAATATTTAATTTTTACCCACGATTTGGTTCGTTTAACTTTGATATTAATGTTAGCACCTACATTTAACATTTCTATTAAAATAAGTTACTAAAGAGGATTTTTACATTGATATAATAAATATGTTTGTCTGAAAATTGACGGACTGAGCGCCCGAACATCGTCTGTTGTTTAATGGAGAGCTTCAAGGGAGATCGGTTTAGACTCAAAGATGGATTGAGTAATGGAGTCCTAACTGCCCCTTTAATATTCTAACAATGTTCCCATTATATTATCTCAAAGCGCTCATAGCCCGGCGGCTTGCGTCGATCCTAAGCGATCGACAAAGTTAAGCAACAGCGGGCGCGGTCGGTAGTCGGATGGGTGACCGTTAGTGGCAAAATATCTTGAGCGCTTCCGTGCTTCGGAGGGCACGTAAAGCCGTTGGTCCCGGTTGTTATCGATTGATAGCAGTCGTTAAGCCACGTCGGAGGCCTTCGGGTGGCTTGAAAACTTTCGACACTGGGTTGGCCACTAACCCCTCCACCAATCCGCATTGGAGCAGCGTGGTGGAGTATGCTCTAGGCCTCCTCAGTAATGAGGAGAGACCCGTGCTCAGTAGTGGGCCATTAGTGGGTTGTAGCTTAGCTTAGCTTAGCTTTTATTCGAAGTACAAACCTCTAATTTACCGTTTTACTGTACGGATACTTTAGTTTGGTAAAAAAGACCGAACTCAACGAAACTACTGCAACTCGTTAGTTAGTTCCGCCGTTGACAAAACTTGACCTATTTTTAACAGTCATTGCATCCAAAACTTCAGTGATTCAGTTTTGTTTACTTTTTCTTTTGCATGTATAGAAAAGCTAATAGGTATAGAAAAGTAGTTTTTTAGATCGAGCATGCAGCACCGTTATTTTACTATCGTCAACGAAAACAAGTCCAAAGCAGGACCTTTATCGGGACTAGGACGGTTAGCCAGTTAGCAGAGGATGTTATTGATAACGTTTGTTGGTCAGTTCATTAGTAGATAAATTATGAAAATTGGAGAAAAGACTGAATTTTTTTGGAATTAAGGTAGCAAACGAACATGCAGCACCACCGTTCTGCTTCCGCCCATAACAACTGTGACCAACCTAGAACAAGACTCAGTTTAGTGACTGGTATCATAAATAATTTGTTAGTTTTTAGTAACAGTTCATAAGAGTCTCGTTCTCATTCGGTCAGCAATGTGTTTCTACCTATGAGGTATGATAGTCGCCTCTATTAAGTGTAGGTATGTAGATCCTCAAATGTTATTTGACAAGACAATAAAAATCTACACCTATATTTATTAGAACTGTAAAGTGTCATTAATAATATTGAACAAGGAAAATAAAGTGTTAGTCGCTAAAAGGAAAATTCTACGACAAAATTTGTTGAGCCAATTGCGAAGACCCCCGACGAAAACTCCTCTAACACCTATAAATATTATATAAAAATAATTTGGATACGGAAAATTTTGCGAGAGTGACAAATCTTAGGTGTGCAGATTTCCTCACAATGTTTTCCTTATCAAATCAGATGATAAAATAATTCTGCTACATTCGTTTTGAAAATTTCAAATAGGATTTGAACGCAGGGCTTACTATTCGCAAGTCCATCCTTCGAAGCACTAGCCCATCACTCACTTTGAACTCATACAGGTAAATAAATCAACGAGAAATATCATAATTACTTGTGAAAAATCCGCCTTTTAACAGGCACGGCTGCATCCGACATGTTGGAGAGAAATAAAAGGGACCGTATGGAAAATGTTTTTCATTTATTCCACAAAATATAATCATTCGGAGTGAACGCCGGTTCTGTTTTCAAGGGGATATGGAAAAATTTACATTATTTTTATAGTTTTTAGTTTGCGTTTGGTTTGCTTTTTTGATATTACCTACTAGATTATATTTTTATTCACTGTTTGCTGTTTTATAAATATTATTTTCAACACACTTGCTCGTAAAGTTGCTATTTTTTCTTTAGTCTTACGCCCGGAATGCGGTTTATTACACACTAGAGCGTTTTACTTTTTATTGCCGCACTAGTGTTTTTCTTATTCCACTTTTTTTTTAATATCCGTAAAGAGGTTGTTACCAAAAGATTTGTTATTTTGTAAATAAATAAACTTGTTGTACTTAGTCAAAATCTGATAAGATAAGATTATACTTCATCTAATTATCTATTAAAGCATTTAAAAAATACAATATTTTAAATCATTTATTACCGTAAATTCTTCTTAGAAATACATAATTATTTAGTTTAATATATTGTGGCTGAATGTTCGGTGCCTCTGGACTTAACAGAAACTTTTTCAATAAAAAAAATTAACAAAAAAAAAATAAAAATTATCCTTTTTTTAACGGAGAAAAACGGTATGATACGATGTGCCAAGGTCAGCATATCTTTTAAAAAATAAAGTTGTAATACATAAGCCATCATAGCAAGTCATCATACCATATAACAGGAAAACATTAAAGATCACCAGGCGATTCCTATCAAGCAAGACGCTTCCTTGGATGAAACCTAGTACACAGACACGAATTAGGAATTATTATTATTATAGGTTGCTAAAAATATAAATTACTAGCGAACCGCCCTCGCTTCGCTTCGGGACCCGTAAGTATCAACCGCGTAGGTCCCGCTCCCGTAGGAATTTCGGGAAGATAATAAAGTATCACCAAAATTAATTGAGGTTAAATTAAATTAAACTTAGAAATAAAGCTTACGACAAAATAATAGCAAAGTAGCAAAGGATCACAGCAAGATTAATTCAGATTAAACTTGGAAACGCGGCAAGTTTGGTATGGCAGTGGGTTCGACCAAATTTGATTACCATAAAAACGGTTCTAGTGTGTTAATCTTAAAAGATAGACATATACTGTCGTGGACATTTTTTTAGATCATTTCAAGAGGAATAATTCTTTCATACATATATTTTTGGTATTTTGAATCGTTTTCGCAACGCATGCAACGAAAGCCCTCGAGAATGAATAATTTTCCCCGTTTTTTCCACATTTTCCATTATTTCTTCGCTCCTAATTGTTGCAGCGTAATGTTATATAGCCTATAGCCTTCCTCGATAAAAGGTCTATTCAACATAAAAAAAAAATTTCAATTCGAACCAGTAGTTCCTGAGATTAGCGCGTTCAACCAAACAAACAAACAAACAAACAAACTCTTCAGCTTTATAATATTAGTATAGATGTATAAAATAAATTAAATGCTAAAATCGACAATAACGATCCGAAAAGTTAAAAGTGCGTGCCCTGGAATTCGAAACCGGACAACCCGGATTGGAGAAGGAACTCTAAACCACTTTTTCCACACTATACTTTCACATTTTCTTTTATCACATCTTATGAAAATACTTCATGTCATGATCTTATAAACATCTATATCTTATGAAAATACCTACACGGGCGTGCTGCACTAGTTCTTCGTCGTAAAAATAACGACGACGAGAAAAATCTCTTCGACGGTACCGGGGGAATTCGCGACTAAAGAATGGACTCATCTGGTCCCAAGTTCAAGGAGTTATAACTCCTTGCCCGGGAGAGTTACATCATGTAAATTCTGTGATGAACTTGGTTTGTCACACTTCCACGTGTACAGATACAAATCATTGAATAAATTGTTAGCTTTTTTCGCTTCCATCTTATATTAACTTTAACTATGCCAATGTTAAATATTTCTTTAAATAAATTCATATATCTATAGCTATTTCTGTAAATAAAAAGTGAATATAAAAAACTAAAAAATATATTATTACGAATAGTTTCGGTAGTACCTAATGTAAAACTTGAATGTGATAAAACTTCTGTGTTATACTTATTTCGAAAACGGTTATTTGTCATAGCCACTGGCAAGTTTTTTATGAGACAATTTTGGGGCTTTATACATTTTGTGCTCGTTTGTCTTTCTGTCATGTTCTGTTTTATATGTTCTAAATGAATATTAAGAAAAAAGTAAACATCTCACATATACAATATACGAGTACTTTATGAGAAAAATGTTCCCATATATTTAGGTACCTACAAGAGTTTCACAATAAACGAAAAATATAGTAGAAAAATATGATGGACCAGTGCCGAATGGCGCAATGGGTAACATGACAGACTGCTGTTCAAAAGGTCGTAGATTCAGTTTCTAACGAAGCAGTGACACCCACAACAGGGGGGATATTAATGTGGGGATATGAGTGTGTAGCATTAATTATTTAAACATTGTTATAACCGCGAATTGCGCTCAAAACAACCTTTACCAAAATAAATTGGTGCCTTAGTCCACAACAAGTTCTGTAATATTTCCCAAACCTAGAATCATTAACCAAAGTGCTTATTAATAAAACGTACTAGTAATTCCACAACATAATAAATCAGCCTTAGGCGAAGGCTAAGAAAAACAAGTTGCAAAATGTTTTATTCATGAAGCGTTGATCAGGAAGAATCCGGTAGATTACAATGATATTGCACGATAGATACCGTATCTCGATTTATGGCGGATATTCATTATCCGGGTCTAGAACAAGACATAAAATATAGCTTAGTTTAGCTTCTTTTTACTTAGATGGTGGAGACGAGATAACATTAATCAATTTACAGCACATTGTTGCTTTAATTCAGTTTTTAGGTAGGTACAGCAATTTTTCACTAAGGGTATTTTTAAGTCTTTTCTTAGGGCAAAGGGTTTTCTTTTTTGCTTTATAATGTACTCTTCATCTGTTTATTACACTACTAATATTAATCAACTGAACAAGTTATTTCCAAATGAAGGCTTGATTATACGTGTAACATTATTATTTTATGATTAAAATAATTATAACATAACTATTTTAGTAAGTTTAAAACAATTCCTAAAACATCCACGTAAAACAAACCGAGTTCTCGCTAACTAAAAACAAGTTTAAATATCAGTGAAAATCATTTTCACAGTTTTCAACTTCATCTGTTATTCCTGCCGTCCTGCGTTCGCCACCTGCAGTCGAGCTCGCCACGTAATTATATGCAAAGTACATGCAAATCCCTAAACCCTCTTCAGGTTTGTTTCAGGTATGAGGACAGTCCATGCTAGGCGTTAGCGAATCGATTTTTATAGGGTAAGGTAAAAGATTTGGATTTCACATGTTCACTTGGCGATAATGTAGTTGGTAGTGAGTGGTCCTACGTGCGAAATCCTGGATTAGATCTCGGTCGGGAAGAATATTAGTGTTTATTTTCAGGCTATAAATTCATTGATGTCTTTTCTTATTAGTGTATGTGCCCGTAAATTTTCATGAGAGGACAGTGCCCCGATTCTGCTAACTTATAACCCTTCAATAGTATCTCGATTGAATACCTAGTTTGACACAACATTTTGTATACGGAATGTGCCGAAAATGTGTTAAAATATTTAATTTTTTTGTGTCAAATTATTCAATAGAGATGCCATGTAATTGTTGCCGTGTAATTTTTGCCAAAACAATTAGGTTTGAGTCGATGGTGTGCTGGCATTACTGATCCTCTGCTGGCCGAGAAGGAAACCTAAAGACTATTTCTTTACTTGTTTTTGGACAATATTGAATGAAAATATTGAATGAGTGAATGAAAGAAATGTTAATTTAAAGTAGGTTTTTTACAAACACTTTTCGTCCATCAAACTACGACATCGCATCATGAAATTCAGTAGGTATACCTACCTACTATTTTTATATACTGTCAATGAATTTATACAAGTCATATAAGCCACTTATCTAATAATTTGGTATTCCCAAAAGTAGAGGTGTACCCAGTAACACGAATTTTTATCGCTTTTATTAGCTTTCTTAAGAGTACATAAACACCTTTACAATACCTCAAATACATTGGGTGTTAAAGTCCTTTTTCAGAAACCGACGCGAATTCATTCGTGAAATCGTCAAAACTTCTAAAATTTGGATTGCAAATTCGTCGCCCATTTATCACAAAGCTGTTCACGTTTTGATATGCCACGTTAAAACAATCTACAATTCAATTTGTAAATGTCACCTTCATGCTAAGATCTATACATAATTAGAGTTGCGTATAGGATTCGAACCCAGATTAAGGTATTACGAAGTATACAATGCAATACAAATATTCTTTATTGTGCACAAACAGATATAATATAGCGCTTTGAACCTAATTCTTCGAGTACCTTAACCCTAATTTAACATAAGTTTTATTATGACGACATTTCAAAATCTGGTAGTCATTGAATATTTTTTCTAACACCTTGCAGTTTGCAGTATTTTTACGTATTAATATAGCTAATTAATTATATTTTAACAACTTTTCGTAGGCTGATATTTTTCCTTTTTTATAGGACTTTCATACTAAGTACCAAATAAAATGACACATAAAATTAAAACCCGATGTAAACCCAGGTAGAATTTCTAAGAGACAACTAAGTTCCCGAAGCGAAGCGAGGGCAGGCCCACTATTAATTATAGTAATTAGTTATAAAAAATTAATATCTAACCTAAACAAGCAATGATACTACTCTTGAAATTCATACCGAACATTTTTATATAAATTCAATATAATACTTGTAACAAAACTCGCTGACTCATCTCTTGCGGTCGTCGCTGGCGGCCGATGGCTTCCGAGCAATGGCGCGTGTGATTACAGCACTCCTTGTCTCCGCCTTGTCTTATAAGAGACCAGCGAGAATGTTCCTCACCGCTTCATCATCATCATCTCAACCCATCATGGCCCACTATTGAGCACGGCTCTCTTCTCAGAATGAGAAGGTTAAGGCCATAGTCCACCACGCTGGCCAAGTATGGATTGGCGGACTTCACACACCTTTGAGTTTTTGCGAACTCTCCGTTTCCTCACGATGTTTTCCTTCACCGTTTGTAGCAAATGATATTTAAACGCTTGAAATCCCTTAAATACCATTGAGCACTTCACAAACTACAAGCGATCGCCGCTATTTTTCACGGCTAGGGAAGCAATAGAGATCTAAATCTGGGAGCACGTCAGTGCCCTAGCAAAGTCGAACGCGAAGCAGTACTGCCGTACCATCCTTTTCTGGAACCATTTCGCCGCATTTTCCGGCACAGCAAGTAAGGAACCTTAGACTTGGCTCAACTTGGTCTAGTGATTTCATAACTTTTTAGAGATAAACAAACAGCTCTATCGAGACTTGGCTACTTTTTTACACAATGTTTTTGGTGCGATATGGTTGTCTAAACTTGAAATATCGCCGAAAAACACAAACCCGAAGTAATTCTTACTTTATCCCACGTGGAGGAAGGCTGTGAAAATTTAAACCACACCGTTTTTTTATGGGAAACGTGGTTTTAAATTAGCGCAAACACGGAATCTAGCGATGCATTAAGCCATAAAGAAGATACTCATACCTAGAAGAAGGTAAAGACGTACTCTCGAGACCCCAGAACATCGTTAAAACCAGGCTCATTTTTTACATAATACCTACAGTATTAATATTGAAAAGTTAAAATAATATTAGATTTGTAGGTATTACCAGAGATTAACCTCAAGTTTTAAGACAGTTTTATCTCCTGACATGGTTTTGAGGTTCTAGGATTCTAAACTGCTATGACAATAATATCAGGCCGTTCGGCTATTTAAAAAATCAGTACTGAAATATAAGAAAACACTTATCACTACAGACTTAGTATAAAACAAAGTAGTCCTCCGCCTCTGTCTGTCTTTGTGTGCCTTTCTAAGCCTTGTTCTTCTAAACCACGCAATAGATTTTAATGCGATTTACCATTAGGTAGAGTATCTCTCAAGGAAGGTTTATGTATATAGTTTATATAATTATGTTACCGATAATTTGCGTGAATCAGATAGAGTGCAGATTAACGAGGTATTCTGCAGATTATCTGTCTGAGTCAGTTAAAGTGGAAAAAAATAATTGAGTCCCTACATTAACTAGTTAATCTACAGACTTCCTAGTTAATCTGCAGACTAACGACCATGCATACGGTAAATTCTATAAAATAGGTTCTTGTTTGAACGTCAATTGTTAAAATAGAGTAACATTGAACGGAAACATAAAAATTGAGTTGATTTTGGATATAAAACAATGAATACTCATTTCCATTACTACTCAGTCAAATTCTTCAAGGCGTAGGTAGGTCGAATTGGTTACATAACCGAATTAGCCTACCCCTACTCCACGTAGTCTTGTATGCCCTAACCCTAGAGTGTTTTTAGAACCCGGAGGCGTGGAGGGAGGGCAGCCCCCGCCCGCTGTAACAAAACGCAGACACCCACCCGGGCGAGGCGGAGCGGCTGAGGCTGATCGCCAAAGGCGACCAGCAAGCCGAAACTGCGCAGACGAGCATGGGTGTCTGTGCTTTGTTACAATGGGGCGAAGGGGCTGCACCTTTCGCAGCGCCGGAGACGTCACGGTTCAAAGTTATGCCCTATTTTCCGCGTTTTTACGATTCGGCCAAACGTTGATGACCAAATCGTGAAACGTAGACGATTTTACGATCTGGCCAAACTGAGTTGACCATTTCATGAAATGCGGCCATTTCATGATATGGTCGATCATCTCATGATGTAAGCAAATCTACGATGTGGCCATGACATCAACACAAATTGGTACTCAGGTAGCCAGTCTTCCGCAATTTAACGATGTACCATCCGTTACTGTGCAGACTAACTGGGCAAATAAGACCTTTTTTAATTCAAATTTTACACTTTAACGTATTGTATCAGTGAATCTGCAGATTACCTAGTTAATGTGCACATTAACTTATTATGCATTTTAACGGTAACATATACGTTTTTATCTAAGTTGTTATGCTAGGCTATTGCTCAGGCAGATTGCTCATTTAACATTTAGCGAAGCGAGGGCGGGACACTTATATCTTATAACTTAAACCATTGGATTATAGAGGAGCCTGAAGTCACTGTCAATCAAGACGCAAAGAACAGATTTATTCATGAACCATGGCGAATTATTTGAAGAACGGATTAAGTATTGGGCTGAATGACTTTTGTTCTTTGCTGAAAATTTCATAAAATAAGTTATAAATAAATACGACAGAATTTGAATCTGTTAACCTGAATCAATACTTATATAATAAATGTGAAAGTCTGCCTGTCTTGTTTCTGTATGTCTGTGTCGTTTTCACGTCTAAACCACCGACCTGATTTGGATTGAAAACGGAATGAAAATATTTATTTATTTATTTATGTACACTTTATTGACCACAATATAAAAATATTGAAGTACAAATGGCGAGCTTAATGCTAATGCATTCTCTACCAGCTAACCATTAGACCAATAGTTGAAACCTAAAATAAGTTGAACCAAAAATAAACCAAAGTTATGAGTTGATAAACCAAAAATAGTTGAAACCTAATATTTTTTTAAAAAACTTCCCCCAAGGGGTTGACAATTGTAAGGGAAGTAGTAGGGGACGAGTTTTTATAGAAGTGATGACGCAGGGTTAATCACAGGCCTGTTTTCTTAAATATTACAACAACAACAACAACAACAACAAAACTCTTTATTGTACACCAGTAAAGAATAGTACAAACATATTGTCTTATATTTAATGTACAAACGGCGGCCTTATCGCTTAAGAAGCGATTTCTTCCAGGCAACCATTGGGTAGAGGACTACTTTGTTGTAGAGAAAAAAGTAGGGGTGTACTAGCTGGTTGTCAATGATTATAACTATATACATATTATAAAAGTGTCGTGAAGTGATTGAAAAAAAGATATATAATAATTTATGAAAGTGAGAAAATTAATAATTATAGTGAAGTGTGGTCTATGAAGTTACAGTGAAAGAAAATATGATTTAATTAATCTTTTGAATATTATATTGTTGATATTACCTATATTCTGAAATATTAAAGCTTCCCGAACCAAAGTAAGAACGTTCTCTAGAATTATATAAATAAGATTTAAATAATTTCTTGACGTTTAAATGCTGACTGAAATGAAAAAAAGATGAAGAAGCACTTTTAAATATTGAGACGCTTATTAAATATTTGTTTTCCTTACCAGTTTTAATATTTTGCCTTCGAATCTCTTTCATAAAAGAAATATTTAGCAAACATTCCTAATTTCTATGGAATTTCTCTAATTTCACCGTAATTATTCAAATTTAAGCTGTACCACATGATAAAACGGGTGTTTACCCGTGGTCCCGGTGGTTTGACCCATTAACGGGACCACGAACTGTTAATAATAAAAAACATTTAAAATACTCGTTGAGTTTGGGCAAGTTTAAAATCTATAAAAACAAAAGATTTGTGCGTTTTGTTTAATTTAATAATTAAAAAGAATTCATTGTTGCACTTCATTAATTGTTACATCAAATTAAACACTAAAATTATTTTTTTAGTTTCTTAACAAGAATGTATAATCGTAAAAGTATAATATAAAATATTTACAATATAAATCTAAACGTTCCTTTGCTTCTGTGAAAATAAATTGTGGGCCATGTCAAAAAGCCGTATCAACAAACCTTATTTCCGTAACGACATAATTGTTCACAAAACAAACATTATTATTCGTGGCAGTCTTACAGAGGAATTTCAAGCTTCGCTCGCTACAGTGCATACATTTCTCACGGTGTCACCGGAACACGTTACGAAATATGTGCAGTAAAGTGTTAAGGGGTTGTTCCGAAAATGCGACTATCTAACGTCACCATCCTTCATTATAGTAAACCCAACTTAAGACTGAAACGAAAGAGGCGCTGTCGGACGCATTTGACATTCAATTGACCAATCATTGCACACTAGTAACTGACAGATGAATGACCACAACGTACTTATGAATGACTTCGTTAGTTCCAATTTTCGCCATTTCAGAGATAAGTTGGGCGTACTGTAATTACTATATTGACAGCAGAGCTCAGGTATACAGTGCGCCCAGCTTATCTCTGAAATGGCAAAAATTGGAACTAACGCCGCCATGGTAAACAGTCATTCATAAGTACTTGTGGTCATTCATCTGTCAGTTACTACTGTGCAATGATTGGTCAAATGAATGTCAAATGCGTCCGACAGCGCCTCTTTCATTTCAATCTTAAGTTGGAGTTCTATTATGAAAGGAAAAGGCAAGTAGTAAACTGTACACTTACGACGATAAATTATTATTGTACTCTCAAGAACGCAGATGTTCTCGCGAGAATCGGAAACAGAAAAAAGTTTTAGTCTTTCGTAATTAATGCATGTAAATGGAAAGTTTGGTCCCCATTCAATCATTCTATAATTATAACTACCTATAACCATTTAAAGTTTTCGTTACTAGCAAACAATTTTATGCGTAATACCTATGTGTTTTTTATTTTGCCGGCCTTTTGCTTCAAGTTAAAAATAAATGTCGATTAATAGGTAATAATTATTAATTATTTTTATAACTTATCTACTTTTCATTTACATTTGATACATATAAACAAAATTATTAATTACATGCATAGAAAGTAACAACTCATTTGTTTTATTTTCAATCTTAGATGTCGCGTCGCATGTCGCACAATCGCATTTCCAAAACGAACCCTTCGGTCACACTTGTCTTCGCTTTGTTCTTTGCCGAGTGGCCTGCAACAGCGCAGTTCACGTCACGCAAAGGAGATGTCCTTTCACCTCTTTGTATCGTTACTTTGACTTTGTTTTTCACGTTTTCGAGAATTGTTTTACAACCTTTGTCGCTATTTCTTTGTTTCGTGTCCATGATTTTCATTACGTGTTCTTTGTGATTTTGTTTATTGGCCATTGTTTCGTTTTATGTACTTATGCAATATCTTGTTTACTTAATAATACCATTCTAAAAGCTCCATTGATTATGGAGATTAACAACTCTCTTGGTTGTCATGTATCCTTATGGATGTAGGACGTGATTTTGATGTCATATCCCTCTGTTGGAGTTTGAATGTGAATGTTAGTGTATCAACAACACACAATCAGCAGGATTCCAAATTAAATGCTGATAGTGTAATCGGCTTCATCATCAGATAATCTATCTTATTTAGTACCTTCCCTTAGCGCAAAACAGGTGCATTTAAACGGTGTGAAGTTAGCGTCATTTAACATGCAAAAATCGGCTACTTATGCGACGGAAAAGCGGATAAGATACGGATAAGTGCGGGTTTAGGCCACGTTATGCTATAAAACATTATTATGTTGCAAGAAAATGTCTGCCGGGTTCGCTAGTTCAATATAAACCTCCCGCAAAATAGATTTTCGCAAAACTGTTTTCACCTGTAACCAGGGCTTAATTGGTACCAAATTATTTGATACTACAGCAAACACAACATTATTGTCTAAACAGCATAGTTTTAGAGACGAGAAATCTCAATAATACATTTTAGCCGATCGCAATTTTACTCTATTATTGTATTCCTGTTAACTAAACGAGCATTTCAATCTAACCAATGAACCAAATGTTTGTTATGCTGGATTTACAAAACAATCCGTACAATTTCCGTAGATCATTTAGAACTTACTAATGAGTATTCGAATCAGTATTGTGGGCTAATTAGAAGTGACTGTTACATATGTAGTATATGACTGTTACATTTTATTTATATGTAGGCTGGTTTACTGTGCATTGAAAAGGTACTTAAGAAATAAATAAAGTTTATAAGGCTTAACACTCAAAGCCCTACACTAGTATTTCCTACATCGTGGATACTATGGACAACATAATATATAAAGACGAGAATATATGCATACCCAGACCAAGAACACAAAAAACTCAAATTTCCTCGTTGGTGGAAATCAAACCCAGGACCTTTCCAACAGCGGTTTGATGTGGTAACCATTGCGTAATAAATGTCATGGAATACATAATTATGCTCACATTATATGCTCATATTATTTAAGTTTTTATCACTTACATGATCATATATAACAACTCAGCATTTAGAAGATTTGTTACTCCTAGGATACCTCCTAGTGCATAGAATAAATAGCCTTCGAAATCTCATGTGCCTCTCATCTATTCCCAACAGAAAAAATGCTGGAGAAAATTTTATCATTATACCGCTTAGTCGGCTAGCGTTTTTAGTGGAGAAACGTGTAGCAGCATCTGTAGAACACGTAAAGACGAAATCAATGTCCGTTAGGGGACGGACTCAGGTTGCCGGTCCGTACAATCTTGATACTTGGGCGAGTACCTACTCGACGAGAATGACCAATGCGTTGTATTCAGTACTCTCGACAGCAAATGGCACTTCTGAATAGGAATCTTTTACTCAGTATCGCAGTTGTTCGGTTGGTACTGATACATTTTTAAATTCATCAAGATAAGGAGATACAATAGTTCGAGAATCCATAATTAGGCTTCGTAGTGTACGCTTGGAAGCTTAATTAAAATAACAAATCTGGGCTTTGGTGAACGCTAATGAGATGAAATTTAATAAGTTGGCGGCTTCAAAAACGGTGCCCAAGATTTTTTTGACGATAACGACCAATTAATCTTTTAAGATGAAAATACAATCATAAACTTTTGAAATAAATAAGCTGCTACGATGATGAATAGATGTTATATTTCATTAAGTAATTATACATAATATATAATGTAAATAACAAAACTTCATAACGATGGTCTGTGACTTTTGTTTCTGCTGAACAATATGGTACATATTTATTTATTTATTTATTTATGTAACAAAATCCACAGCTCTTAGTTAACATGTACATTAATTTACTTACTCTACTTACAGCCAATTAAGGATTTACATTTTATAATTTCTTCTTACATAAGCTTCACTAAGAATAGAAGTAGGCAGTTATATCATAATAAGTATATTCGTGCATTAAAATAAACTGTTGCTTGAACATATTATTATGTGTATGAGTTTGTTTATGATTGAATGTGTGTGTGTGTGTGTGTTTGTGTGTGTGTGTGTGAAAGAATCTAATTATCTGTATGTTCGTTAATGTGAGTATACTTCTGACCCGTGTGCTTTACTTTAGACGATTAACATGTCAGCAAAATTTAACACTGTTGATTTTGGTATCACTGTATTTAACCGATGCTAAATAAGATAATAATAAAAACGAAAGCTTACTCACACATCACAAAATATGGAAAACTGTTCGGATCTAGTCTATAGTTAATAGACCTCCTCTAAGGCCACTCACCCACTGGTAAGACGAATCTTCACAAATGATCGAGATACGAAGTTTTTTACATTTAATTTTGTTATTCGTCGTATTAGTTGTATTGAAAAGATTTTTTAAATTGCCTTCGTCTCTCACCGTCCCCTTTAAAAAGAACCCGTGCGAAGCCGCCGATCAAAATCTAGTGTTATAAGATATACTCGTACTTCCGGCGCCCCGATATAACCCAACATTAATTATTAATTACAATAATTATATAATTGTGTGTATAATAATTCTCTATATAATAATTTATTCCTACGAATTATTAATAAATTCATTTATTGTTTGAGATTATATAAGTGTTATTGACTTCCGATTTAATTACCTATAAAGTGGGGTTGAGGGTAGGATATAAATATGGCGAACTAATGTAGTGCAGGACATTTTAGTACTGAATGATTCGTGAGTGTTTGAATTCATTTTATGTATATATACGTAAAATGAGTGCAGGACATTATTTTTGTAACAGTTGTAAGGGGAAGTTCTGCCCGAATGTATGTATATTTGTAAAATTAATTGGTAATTAAATGTAATAATGTATAAAGTGTAGAGAATAATGTGTATGTGTTGTAATAAACTGTGTGGAAAGATGCTGTTGAAGTTTATTTTTGTGAAATAACTTATCGATAGGGAAGTTCATCGTCCGTCACACTAGTTAGAAGTAAAATTCTGCAACATAATTTGCAAGAACGGTGTCATCTTGTGTGAAAATTCGGCTGAGTCAAGCACGCGTCGTGTATCTTGAGCAGAAGTCGTCCATAGGATATTTGCAGTTCCAAATAAAACATAGCTGATTACTAAACCTGACCCAAGCAAACAATTGTCATCAAAATTTACTGAAGTGACACCGCAAACAGGCCCGAATACACATCTTGCTTTTCTGATGACGAAGTACCTTCAATCTGCATAATTTTACGATTGGACCCTTTTGACCATTTTTGTCGACCTACGTAAGGTTAGATTAAACCTTGTTACGTGTACCTGGAAGGGAGAAAAGGGATTTCGTTAAATTATCCTGTTTTCTTGATTTTTTTCTGTTTCAACAAAGTGTGTTATCCTTTAATTTTGTATGTCGATCTCTGAACAAAGCGTGAATACAATACATGTCCAATCCAATCCATTTAAATAATAACAAATAAAATTATTTTTTAGTAACTCGTCTGAGATCTACATGAGGTCAATAACGCCAATAAAAATTACGAGATAATTTAAAGTAATAATAATCCTTAATAGTTTATAATTGTACCTAGAAACGAGTGCCTTGCTTAGTGACTTGAGTGACCGAGACTATGAAATTAATTTCCGCTCCTCGCTAAAACATTACCTGTGCTCACACTCACAGTTCAATTTGGCCTCTGAGCAATTTTTCGTTACGGCATTTTAAATCATCGCCGTCAATCTAAGTGCACCTCAACCTCATTGTAAGAAAGCTACCAATTATATTGAATACAATTAAAACTAATTCCATATCAAACGTGAATTATTACTCAATTTAATAAATTCAGTTTAACGAATATTGATTTGTATGTTGATGGACCGTCTTAAAAAATCAATCAATTATTACAAGAAAAAAACGATAAAAAGTTATTTCCGTAATAACGAGGATTAACACTTCAGAATTCCTTTTCTTGGGCTTACTTTTGAGTTGAAAATTAATGGTTTCATAAATTATATCACGGTAAAACAAACTGGCATCTAATTTGTGTAAGCAAATCATTTGAACAGATGAAATAATCGGTGATGTTAAGTGAAAATTTGATTATAAGTTTAGCTCAGAAATGTAATTACTAGCATGTCAATTACATAACGCATTTCGGCTAGTTAAATCAGCTGATGAGGCTTTCAAATTCAATACAAATTCATTCAATTTATAAAACCGTTTCTGTATATTCAAAATAGCTCGATTCAAAACATTACCAAAAATTTCAAGACGTATTCACAACAAAAATGTATTACCAGAGAGCCACATATCAAATAGGATGAAGCATTGCCCGAAGCAATACAAGTTACATAGCTCTAGTCAGATCACACGAGTTTGTGAAGTACGGCTCTCACCTCTAGGCCGCACGGCCGCTGCACTTTGCCAACTAAGCTCACTTGATTCTATAAGCAGCGAGAAGTTTGAGTTGTTAATGACCTAAACCTACAGATGTGCTATAGGGCTAAAAAGCTCCGAAGAAATTGACTCTCTTTTCTCATGCAAACAAATTCTTCAATAATTCTATAATTCAGCGTCAATTGTGTCGTATTTTAATTATTTACTTAGTTTAACATTATTTGATATTCTAAATTTACAAAAACATGTCAAACTTTTCAGAAATGCCACAATAGAAGCATTAATAAATTAACAGATTTTAGCCCAGGGCCCCGATTCTGCTAATTAATGAATACTTCTAATGCAGGTTCATTGGATAATTTGACACATTCCGTGCAAAATGTGTCAAACTATTCAAACTAGCGAACAATTATTTATGTATGATAAGCAGAATCGGAGCTTAGGTTTCATTCAATTCGTTTCAGACAATTCGATGTTCGAGTTTAAAAACGCTTCTTTCCCGCGAATATCTTCGATAAATGTCCTGTATAATAATCGTAACAAAACCATATTTTACTCAGTAAAACGGTAAAAACTAACCTAGCAAAATGGGGTACAAAAAGTCTGCAACTAGGAGTGGAAAGTACGTCAAAAGCAGAGGCACTATTCTCGACGAGGCAATCAATTCAGGTCACACGTGCTCGCGACCGACGCTTCGATGACGAAGTGCTATTCGATCGGTTACCAGGTAACTGCTGAATCATGTTATATTTTATTGGAATAATGCTTTTATGTCATTTGTCTTATAAGATTACTAACTGTTCCTTGCTTGGCTTGAGCGGAGGAACTTTTAACTGATTTTTTACAAACTTATGAAAAAACTCAAATTCAAATTATTTATTTTGGGCTTAAATACACTTACTACATCTACAACCGTTTTGCTATGGTTTACCTTAACCTTTAGGTATTGATTTTTAAATCTTATCGTTTTGTAATAGGTCCAAATGCGACTAAGCCATCTTGTTATATAATTTTGCAATTACAATTTTTTTAACTATCCGCAACATTTTTAGTTTATTCTCCGCTTTTATTTGCTGTAGTGTTATGTTTAACAGCCTTTCTCGACCAATGGCTCACAAAACTAGTTTTTCAATTCAAACCAATACTTAGTTTCTAAGATTATCCTATTCAAACGAACAAACATATAAGTTTAAATTGATATTTTATATTTTGAAATAATGGTTTTGTAGCCCTGTAGCGAAAGGCTATGCGAAACGCAAAAGTTAATCGCCAGCTATGAGACATCTATTTCCCTGGAACAATTTCTGTATTTGTATTGGCTGGTAAGTATAGTTACAAGTGTTTTAGGAATTATCTAGTAATCCCATAACATCTTGCAGGAACAAATCCATTTTCCAAGTTATGCACGATTATATGAAATTTTGTCTTGCAATGTATAGTGGTAACAAGTACAGCTTTATGTTTGCGAATATCGTAATTTCGCGTTGTCGATCGAACAGAGTTGTTTTACTCAGAAAGTAATGATGTTACTTCAACTCAACGAAGACGAAATAACAGGTATTAATTTAATATTAGAAGGAAGGAAGGTTATTAACCTATCGTCAAGTTAGAAATAATAAGTAAACCTCAGTCATCGGTTAGGTACTTTGCAAAGTTCAAAGCCCAGCAAAGATATTAAATTAGAAATACAATTCCAACTTTAATCCTGCCCTCAAAATCTAAAATCTTTTTAGCCTCTTCTAGGCTTTAAAAGCTTTCTTAACAGATATTCAAGATCTTTAAAGAAACTTTTCTTCGATTTAATGAAATGTTTGTTAATAGTGTACCTGGAATGCAAAAATCCTGCAAGCAATATGAATAATCTGTATTGTGCAACAGAAATTCATGCACAAGAGAAAATACAATTGGACTTTAACAAAAGGCGATATTAACGCTAAGTAAGGACTTTGGCTCCCTGTGGAATCTCGCTGAAATGAAATAATGTGCTTGATAATAGGAGTAAGAAGATTTAATAAAGAAATGAGCATCTTAAAGCTAATTCAATAGCAGCGGGCAGAAGAAAAGGGTTGTCTTTCCAAGAAATATAATTGCATGTGGTTGAGAGTACTTTTCTATACAATGTGTTTTTTTTACACTTGATCAAACGAAGTGTACGGATACTAGACAAAAAATCACCGACAAAAACATTTTATTTTTATTTTTTTATACACTTTCTCGAAAATAAGAGCAATTTAATTTTTTTTTATTAAAAACCTTTCTTTTTGATTACTTTTTTGATTTCTTTGTCTGGGAACGGTGTATTTTCGTCAAAGTAGTCTCTTTTGAAAGCTAAGAAGTGTACCTACCTAAGCAAATAAAGTGAATAACAATATCGAACATAAGCTTCGAAAAAAAACATAAACTATTTGAAATAATAAAAATAAAACTTGATTTTTATTGATGTTTTGTAACACTTGTTTTTTTTGGTAGCTGAATTGGTTAACTTACGAGAACGACATCCGAGTTTCATCATCTGAAATTAACTAAATTTAACGTACAGAGGCACTGTATACACGTTTGGAGATTCCCTGTTATTAACTTCACTTGAATTTAATAACAAAATCACATGATTTGGATTATAACGCCAATAATATAACTAAATTCAGAAGTTAACTTATTTGTATCACTACAAAAATGTAAACAATGTCAGGGCTGTGACATTGACAGGTCGGCTGATTCTGACATCTATGGTATCGATAGATTATCGACCAGAGAGAACCAGAGAGTATTCACGGTCGGTCACCATAGATTTTGGTTCGTGGCTTTGTGGTTGATGGGCTGCCTTAATTCCAAATTGGCCTCTTGTCTGTCTAATTTTGAATTAGGAAACATTATCGTTGGTCCCAGGGTCCGTTAATAAAATAAATAGTTTTAATCAAATAATAAAATATTTAAGTGTATCTCGAATTAGGCAATCTGTGGTAGGAAACTGCGACGCGTTCGGAAATCAGAGGTCTTGTAGTTATCTGTGCTGTCATTATTTACATTAAGTAAAAAATAAATAAGGTTAGGTAAAATTAGTTATAATATCGTATTTTGTCAGCGACGCGAGTCTAGATTATTTAGCTTATTTAGGGAATTTGTCGAGTTACTAATTTCGGTAGTGGAAATTGGTGAAGAAGTGATCGTGTCATAGTGGGGTTTTTGAACTTCTCCGCGAGCCCAGCAGGGTTTGTGATTGGTGGAAAAGGCGGAAGTCGTGATCTCGTCGTGGGAGGGCTTCGTCCGAAGTCGGGGCGCCCTTGGTGCGACATTGCTCTTCTGGTCGTGCTGGCTACCGGTCGCTGCGCGTACGCCTCCAAGCTGTCTGTGCTGTCTGATTCCTGTTGAAGTGCTGTCTGACTGCTGTCTGAGTGCTGTTTAGGTGAGTATAGCCGTCTCCTTTCGGTTTTCCCACGGGATTCGCGTTATTTTCTTGATGTCATGGGCTAATTAGGTGAATCTTTTCAGTGTTTCCTACCGGCGGCGTGCACGCGAGGTTGGCGTGCCACGTGATAGCATACCGCGCGGTAACCTCCCACGTATCTGGTGAGTGTCTATTGCATTTCGAGGTTAGGGTTAGTGAATCAATTTAAATTCGAGTGAATAATACGAACGTTTTACGCAGGGTTTTGGAAGTGACGCTTGCTGACGAATAGATCTGTCGTGCTGTGCTGTGGGCGCCTCCTTCATAAGGTATGCGTTCTAACCTCTTCCTTCTCCGCGTGTAATGTTAATTAATGTGTGACCGCGTGTTCTGTCTGTATGGGTCTCCTTTTTTCCTTCAATTAGATTCATTCCTCAGTCGGGTTGAATGATGTAATTGAATTTAATAAATTAATGAATGATATATATAGTGGTCCGGCCTCCCCGGTTGCCACATGTATACCTTGTCTGAGCTTTGACCTTTCACGCCGATGCTTATCAATATTTTATTCGCTGGATTCCGATGGCCATGTATGTGAGCTTCACTTACATATTATTATTTACATATTACACTTTGCCTAATTAATTAATTTGATTACCGAGGATTCTGTCTGCAACTTTATTTCTATTCTCTGCTGTGATTCCATAATGTGACCATTAGGTATAGATGCCTGCTCTTACCTCATGTTGTTATCTTAAATGAATAAGCTTTTGTAAACATTTTAATACCTACTAGAAATATATAAAAACTTATAAAAGATATTAAAACTTTTGTAACCTTATCTTGCAATTAAATAAATTTGAATTTTGAATTTTAGAACATAATATTAATTAATAAGATTATAAATTCTATAAATTTCTACTTTTAATATAAACTTAGTCTGAATGTAAACGTTGTCTGGCAGGTTAAATTGGGGTTGTATTAGGTAGTGACCTATTGCTTTATATACGCTTCAGGAGGTGTTTTTGCGGGGACTGGATTCCCTGGAGACTACCCCCGAGGGCGGTGGGCCTTGTAGCTGGCTCTGCTGTCCCAGCTCAGCGCTGCAGGCTGCGCTGAGGGTGCTGACTGGCTGCGCTTAAGTTTTTTTCTTTTCTTTTCTTTTTATTTTAATATTCCATTCTGACCGGGTCGCAGGGCAGTGGAAGCGCAGCAAAGCACCGCACTTGTGTTCAATAGTTATTAGCTCTAGCTTTCTGTATCCGATCCTTTTCTCTCGTATAGAAATTTAATTAGTTTAATACCTATATCCTTGCCGTTCCCTCTCACCGTCCTATACTTTCCATGTAAGCAATTTATTATCCGACTAAATATTTATCTACCTGCTCTCTTAACTCTACTTCCTATCCTTGTACTCTACCTGCTCTCTTAACTCTACTTTTCATCCTTGAACGCAACCTGCTCTCTTAACTCTACTTTCTATCCTAGTACTCTACCTGCTCTCTCTCTTAACTCTACTTTCTATCCTAGTACTCTACCTGCTCTCTCTCTTAACTCTACTTCCTATCCTAGTACTCTACCTGCTCTCTCTCTTAACTCTACTTTTCATCCTTGAACTCTACCTGCTCTCTTAACTCTACTTTCCATTCTCGAACTCTACCTGCTCTCCTTAAATTCTATATACTCTCCTTAGCTCTACCTAGTGCTCTCCCAGCTTTCGTTGGCTCTACCTTACCTTACTTGGATTGAGTATCCTACCCCTTCTCCTGGAACTGATCCTCAACTGCGCTACTCCCTTTCCCTACTAATCTCTAACTGACTCTACTCGCTTAGACCCCACTAATCCTTAACCCCCTCTCTTCCCGCTTCACTAACCTCTTACTAACCGGCTCCGCTGTCAAGTCTATCCTTCCCTCTCCTGCCTAACGCACCCTTAAACGATCCTGCTCTCCTATTTACTCGCATTCCCTCTTACCTGGTTAATCTTAAGCGACTTTTAATTCCCCATCTGCTCTCCTTCTCCCTAGCCAGTCAAACCTAAACTACATAATAGTATCATAGAATTTTAACTCAACTCTGTACTTTATTTAAGCGAACCTTTAGTTAAGACTCTAGAGTTTAAGTCATAAACCTGTATCAATATACTGTTCAAAGGCCAGACAAACGACCAGCAACCCCAACTGTTCAATTACCCAGGTGTACTGTTGTCCCTAACTACTTATACCATCCTTGGATTGGTAAACTAAAATTGGAATTAAGAAATAAATTTAATAGTTAACTTGACTTAAATTTTATTTTATACCTCTACCCCCCCTACCCCATTACAAGTGGCGCCCAACGTGGGGCGATTGTTGGCTCGTGGATTCTCATCCCTGTCAGTGGTCTCTCGCTCATTGACGGATTGTCTGGCTTTTGTATTTTTTGTGTGTGCTTTGCGCTTTTTGTGTTAGAAATTTACATTTAATTTGTGCATTGCGGCCCCGTGTCTTACTGTTTTTTTTCTTCTTTCTTGTCATCGTTGGACACCTAGGTAATTGGATTTTCGGATAATAGATATAATAGTATAATAGATACAATAGTATAATAGGTTTTGTAAACCAAGCACTATTGTGTGACATATTTAAATTAACTTTTCTTACTTTAACTTCCTTAATAATTTACTTTAATTAATTAATTACTTAATAACTTACCTAATAAATACTCAATAGTGCTGGGGTAACTTACCTAAATTTACCTTCTCTACTTTTTTTTTACCTTACCTACTTTTTACCTTGTAAACATTATGGAAGAACGTCCGATACGTTTTCATCTCCTAAACAAGGATGAACTTCAATATGAGGTAGCAATACGCGATGGGGTACCGGAAAGCACAGTGGATCGGTTAAGAGTTCAAATTAAATCTCTTGCAAAGGAAATACCGACTGACGAGGTGAGCCTTTTTGAGGGTGAGGTGCGACCGGAATTAAAAACAATTGCGTCAAAGTTAACGGAATTAGAAGAGATTTGTAACTCAAAAAATTTTCTTTTAAAAAAGCTGTACCGGATTGAGGCATTAGGGAACCATTTATTTCATAGATTGAGTAGGGTGGAGCCTGAGGAAGAGGAGGACAAGGCCTGGAAGGAGGAGCTTGACAATCGCCTTCTGACCATCCTGCAGCAATTAGATAGGATTATGCATAACTTTACAAGTAGTGTAGACTTTAAACCTAAGGTCGCTGAGGTCGCAGAGGACTCAACTGTCAACTCCGGAGGACAGGTGGCTATGTTGCAGTCTGTTGTTATGTGTGATCGCTCCTCGTCGGTTCAGTCGATCAATATAAAATTTAATGGCAAGGGCTGTGTTCAATCGTTCTTGGAACGGGTAGAGGAAATCTGTGCGTCTCGGAATATATCCCTGGAAAGATTATTTAAGTCGGCAGTAGAACTTTTCGTTGATGAGGCTCTATACTGGTTTCGTAGCGTTAAATCGGAGGTGTCAAATTGGGGCCAGTTAAAGACGTTATTGTTAGAGGAGTACCTACCGTATGATTATGAACATAGATTATCTACGCCCAGGCCGACATAAATAACATGATTTCGGCTATTAATATTTTGAATATCGACCTGGCTAGAGTCTCTGGATGGTCACAGAAGTTTGGCATTAAAATTAATCCAACGAAATGCCAAGCTATTATCGTCGGTAGTTCCCGACAATTGGCTAAGTTAGACATTGATTCAATGCCACCTATTACGTTTGAGGGCTCGGCAATACCGTACTCCCCAAGTGTAAAGGATCTTGGGCTCTATATCGATAGCGACCTTGGTTGGAGCACCCACGTCACTGAAATCTGTCGAAGTGTCAATGCTAAGCTGACTTTACTTAATCGCCTGAAAAACTTTCTCCCCGTCGCAACTAAGGTTCATTTGGTGCAAGCGTTAATATTCCCAATCATCGATTACGGTGACGTGTGCTGTTTGGATCTCACTGAAGCCCAACTTAACAAGCTGGACCGACTAATAAACAGTGCCGTTCGTTTTGTTTTCTGCATACGTAAGTATGATCACATCTCCAGCTACCGTTCTAAGCTTAAATGGCTTTCGATCCGGGAACGACGGCAACTGAGAGCCCTCTGCTCACTCTCCTCCATCCTCTTCGACCCCCTTGTGCCAGACTATTTAAAGTCAAAATTCCAGTTCCTTTGTTCCTCCCACGACCGTCAACTCCGCTCCTCTGAATCCCATCTCTTATCCTTTCCTCTACATCGATCTGGTTTTGTTTCCAATTCCTTTGCAGTGCAGGCAATTCGCTTCTGGAATGCTCTTCCTAGGGATATTAGAGGGCCCGCTAGTAAACTCACGTTTAAAAAAAGACTACAGGCTCTCCTTCTAGAACGTCGCTCGTAACACAGTCATCATTTCTCTTGTACATATATTTATCTTAAGTAAGATACTTATTTATATTATATATTATATGGTATATATTTATTATATTATATGGTATATATTTATTATATTATATGGTATATATTATAATATGTAGTTTGTATATGTCAATTATATATAATACTTATTTTATGCATTTATTATTTGGTTATTTATATAGTTACATATATTTATTTTATACCGCTCATCGTGTTTTCTCTGTTTGGTCTAATGGTTAGCTGGTAGAGAATGCATTAGCATTAAGCTCGCCATTTGTACTTCAATATTTTATATTGTGGTCAATAAAGTGTACATAAATAAATAAATAAATTATTAAAAGAAATTCGTTCTCGGACGCAGGGTCCAGACGAAACCATTACCATATACCTTAGTATCATGCAAAATTATTTTGCTAGGCTTAAAAAACCTCTAGATGACAGAGAGAAATTAGATATTGTGTTATATAATATTCGGCCGTTTTATTCGACCCAGCTGGCGCTCTGCGAGGTGAAGACGTGGTCGGAGTTAAAGCGCCGTTGCAGGTTGTTGGAAGCTGCAAAGCAGAGGGCCGAGAACTTTACCGAGCCTCCTAGAAATATTGCAAACTCTGTGGTCCCTGAGCTTGCATACAAAGGAAAGACAACTCGTCCTCGGTGCGATGTTGTTGGCAAGGTAGAAAAGGTCGATAAATTTTGTGTGCGTTGTAGGGTTAAGGACCATACACTCATAGAGTGCAAGGCTCCAAAAATTCCAGTTTGCTTCCGTTGTGGGGAGAAAGGTGTAACGGCGGCTGATTGTAATAAATGTGTTAGGTCTAAACCTGCACCTGTGTCCTCTGTGCGAGTACAACAGGGTCACCCTACTACTCGTACCTCTTCAACCGAGTGGCGTGAATGGTGTGGTTACGTCCACTCTATCTTTAGCTCTAAAGCTGTTACGAAGTCTGAAGTGTCTGTCCCGGCGGAGGAGTGTATGGATGCTCGTCCTTTTATAAACATAGATATTTGTGGTGTGCCTAGCCGTGGTCTCTTAGATTCCGGTTCGGAAATTTCTATTATAGGTGGCGCTGCTATAAAGAAGTTTACTGAGTTCTGCGAGGTGCAGAAATCAGATCGAGTGCGTTCTGTAGTTACGGCTAACGGTTCTACTTCGACCGTTACCGGTTTTATTTTCTTACCCGTCGTTGTGGAGTCTGTATTGCGGGTAATAAAATTTCATCTTGTTCCAGAGATGGAATCAGGATTAATTCTTGGTATTAATTTCTGGAAAACTTTTCAGATTGCGCCAGATGTATTGCGTCTGACCGCGCAGCCTGTTGCTGGGGTTATTAACAAACCTCAAGGAGCTATTGCTCCACTTAAAGTTAGCACTGGCCGTTCTGTCGCTCTCGATACAGAGCGCCAGAGCACCAAGCGTAAGGTGCGTAGTAAACGTTGCTTGACGTCAAGTGACGTTGTTCGTCTTGAAAGAAAGACACGAGTTCCTACTGAGAGGAAGTCGTGTAGAGTTCCTGAAGTAGTCGATACTCCTTCAGATAGTTCTATAGGTAATAGGTATGTTTGTCGCAGGCCTGCTCAGTGTACTAGCGTCAGGGTAGCTGGTCCACTGCTGACGCCTCGGCAAGCAATTATTAGTTTTAGTAAAAATAATATTTCAGGCAAGCTTCCACCGCTGTCTGGAATTTGTAGTAGAAATATTGTTTCAGATAAGCTTCTACCGCTGTCTGGAAGTTTTAATAAAAATATTTCTTCTGATAAGCTTCGACCGCTGTCTGAAAGTTGTAGTAGAAATAGTGTTTCAGGCAAGCTGCTATCGCTGTCTGGAAGATGTCGTGATGTAGGAGATAATAATATGTTTTCTTCTAGTCTAGGTACAGGCTGGAGAAAGAAAATTTGTGTAGGGCGGTCTGGTTTTGTTTAGGTTCTGTTATCGTGTGTTAGTGCTGGGGGCCAGCATGAATTTTTCTCCCTTCTGTCGCAAAATTCTGGTGGGTGACGGGGTACTGTAACACTTGTTTTTTTTGGTAGCTGAATTGGTTAACTTACGAGAACGACATCCGAGTTTCATCATCTGAAATTAACTAAATTTAACGTACAGAGGCACTGTATACACGTTTGGAGATTCCCTGTTATTAACTTCACTTGAATTTAATAACAAAATCACATGATTTGGATTATAACGCCAATAATATAACTAAATTCAGAAGTTAACTTATTTGTATCACTACAAAAATGTAAACAATGTCAGGGCTGTGACATTGACAGGTCGGCTGATTCTGACATCTATGGTATCGATAGATTATCGACCAGAGAGAACCAGAGAGTATTCACGGTCGGTCACCATAGATTTTGGTTCGTGGCTTTGTGGTTGATGGGCTGCCTTAATTCCAAATTGGCCTCTTGTCTGTCTAATTTTGAATTAGGAAACATTATCGTTGGTCCCAGGGTCCGTTAATAAAATAAATAGTTTTAATCAAATAATAAAATATTTAAGTGTATCTCGAATTAGGCAATCTGTGGTAGGAAACTGCGACGCGTTCGGAAATCAGAGGTCTTGTAGTTATCTGTGCTGTCATTATTTACATTAAGTAAAAAATAAATAAGGTTAGGTAAAATTAGTTATAATATCGTATTTTGTCAGCGACGCGAGTCTAGATTATTTAGCTTATTTAGGGAATTTGTCGAGTTACTAATTTCGGTAGTGGAAATTGGTGAAGAAGTGATCGTGTCATAGTGGGGTTTTTGAACTTCTCCGCGAGCCCAGCAGGGTTTGTGATTGGTGGAAAAGGCGGAAGTCGTGATCTCGTCGTGGGAGGGCTTCGTCCGAAGTCGGGGCGCCCTTGGTGCGACATTGCTCTTCTGGTCGTGCTGGCTACCGGTCGCTGCGCGTACGCCTCCAAGCTGTCTGTGCTGTCTGATTCCTGTTGAAGTGCTGTCTGACTGCTGTCTGAGTGCTGTTTAGGTGAGTATAGCCGTCTCCTTTCGGTTTTCCCACGGGATTCGCGTTATTTTCTTGATGTCATGGGCTAATTAGGTGAATCTTTTCAGTGTTTCCTACCGGCGGCGTGCACGCGAGGTTGGCGTGCCACGTGATAGCATACCGCGCGGTAACCTCCCACGTATCTGGTGAGTGTCTATTGCATTTCGAGGTTAGGGTTAGTGAATCAATTTAAATTCGAGTGAATAATACGAACGTTTTACGCAGGGTTTTGGAAGTGACGCTTGCTGACGAATAGATCTGTCGTGCTGTGCTGTGGGCGCCTCCTTCATAAGGTATGCGTTCTAACCTCTTCCTTCTCCGCGTGTAATGTTAATTAATGTGTGACCGCGTGTTCTGTCTGTATGGGTCTCCTTTTTTCCTTCAATTAGATTCATTCCTCAGTCGGGTTGAATGATGTAATTGAATTTAATAAATTAATGAATGATATATATAGTGGTCCGGCCTCCCCGGTTGCCACATGTATACCTTGTCTGAGCTTTGACCTTTCACGCCGATGCTTATCAATATTTTATTCGCTGGATTCCGATGGCCATGTATGTGAGCTTCACTTACATATTATTATTTACATATTACACTTTGCCTAATTAATTAATTTGATTACCGAGGATTCTGTCTGCAACTTTATTTCTATTCTCTGCTGTGATTCCATAATGTGACCATTAGGTATAGATGCCTGCTCTTACCTCATGTTGTTATCTTAAATGAATAAGCTTTTGTAAACATTTTAATACCTACTAGAAATATATAAAAACTTATAAAAGATATTAAAACTTTTGTAACCTTATCTTGCAATTAAATAAATTTGAATTTTGAATTTTAGAACATAATATTAATTAATAAGATTATAAATTCTATAAATTTCTACTTTTAATATAAACTTAGTCTGAATGTAAACGTTGTCTGGCAGGTTAAATTGGGGTTGTATTAGGTAGTGACCTATTGCTTTATATACGCTTCAGGAGGTGTTTTTGCGGGGACTGGATTCCCTGGAGACTACCCCCGAGGGCGGTGGGCCTTGTAGCTGGCTCTGCTGTCCCAGCTCAGCGCTGCAGGCTGCGCTGAGGGTGCTGACTGGCTGCGCTTAAGTTTTTTTCTTTTCTTTTCTTTTTATTTTAATATTCCATTCTGACCGGGTCGCAGGGCAGTGGAAGCGCAGCAAAGCACCGCACTTGTGTTCAATAGTTATTAGCTCTAGCTTTCTGTATCCGATCCTTTTCTCTCGTATAGAAATTTAATTAGTTTAATACCTATATCCTTGCCGTTCCCTCTCACCGTCCTATACTTTCCATGTAAGCAATTTATTATCCGACTAAATATTTATCTACCTGCTCTCTTAACTCTACTTCCTATCCTTGTACTCTACCTGCTCTCTTAACTCTACTTTTCATCCTTGAACGCAACCTGCTCTCTTAACTCTACTTTCTATCCTAGTACTCTACCTGCTCTCTCTCTTAACTCTACTTTCTATCCTAGTACTCTACCTGCTCTCTCTCTTAACTCTACTTCCTATCCTAGTACTCTACCTGCTCTCTCTCTTAACTCTACTTCCTATCCTTGTACTCTACCTGCTCTCTTAACTCTACTTTCCATTCTCGAACTCTACCTGCTCTCCTTAAATTCTATATACTCTCCTTAGCTCTACCTAGTGCTCTCCCAGCTTTCGTTGGCTCTACCTTACCTTACTTGGATTGAGTATCCTACCCCTTCTCCTGGAACTGATCCTCAACTGCGCTACTCCCTTTCCCTACTAATCTCTAACTGACTCTACTCGCTTAGACCCCACTAATCCTTAACCCCCTCTCTTCCCGCTTCACTAACCTCTTACTAACCGGCTCCGCTGTCAAGTCTATCCTTCCCTCTCCTGCCTAACGCACCCTTAAACGATCCTGCTCTCCTATTTACTCGCATTCCCTCTTACCTGGTTAATCTTAAGCGACTTTTAATTCCCCATCTGCTCTCCTTCTCCCTAGCCAGTCAAACCTAAACTACATAATAGTATCATAGAATTTTAACTCAACTCTGTACTTTATTTAAGCGAACCTTTAGTTAAGACTCTAGAGTTTAAGTCATAAACCTGTATCAATATACTGTTCAAAGGCCAGACAAACGACCAGCAACCCCAACTGTTCAATTACCCAGGTGTACTGTTGTCCCTAACTACTTATACCATCCTTGGATTGGTAAACTAAAATTGGAATTAAGAAATAAATTTAATAGTTAACTTGACTTAAATTTTATTTTATACCTCTACCCCCCCTACCCCATTACAGTTTGACCTCTAACTTTAAAATGGGGTCGTTAACATAGTTGTTTTTGCACGTTTTATTAAAGTTCATGATCTAATGAACAAATTCTCTAAAGTAACTATTGCTCTATCTATTTTCGTTGTTATGATATTCACCGTCAAACTGACCCTAGTTTGACGGTGAATATCATAACTTCTATCTACCTTTAGCTATCTGTGGCATCATAGCTCCCGAACGGATGAAGCGATTTCACTTTAGTTTTCTTTGTATTAAAGGGGACGTACGGGCGCGTATTTTTAGATATGTTTGATGAAAATCGGTTGAGCCGTTTAAAAGTTGTTGGGGTTGAAAGTGGGGAAGAATTTTCACTCTGTCTCTTTGTGGCATCATACCTCCCGAACGGATGAAGCGATTTCAATTTAGTTTCTTTTTGTATTAAAGGGAACTTACGGGCGCATGTTTTAAAATAATATATGTTTGATGAAAATCGGTTGAGCCGTTTAATAGTTGTGGGTGGTGAAAGCGGGGAAGAATAGCCGTATGTATGCAAATATACTCGTGTGGGGTCTCAAATGAAAGCGTACAGTAAGAGAATATTTATAACTGAACCCAGAATGTTCTTACATAGAAAAAGTATAAAATAAAAAATTAAATTAAAAATTTAAAAAAACCCCGACACAAACATTTAAAAAGTAAAAAATAATATCTTTTAAAATAATACGTCGCGTTGGGGAACAACTTTTAAACGGCTCAACCGATTTTCATCAAACATATCTAAAAATACGCGCCCGTAAGTACCCTTTAATACAAAGAAAACTAAATTGAAATTGCTTCATCCGTTCGGGAGCTATGATGCCACAGATAGCCAAAGGTAGATAGAAGTTATGATATTCACCGTCAAACTAGGGTCAGTTTGACGGTGAATATCATAACAACGAAAATAGATAGAGCAATAGTTACTTTAGAGAATTTGTTCATTAGATCATGAACTTTAATAAAACGTGCAAAAACAACTATGTTAACGACCCCATTTTAAAGTTAGAGGTCAAACATCAATAAAAATCAAGTTTTATTTTTATTATTTCAAATAGTTTATGTTTTTTTTTCGAAGCATATGTTCGATATTGTTATTCACTTTATTTGCTTAGGTAGGTACACTTCTTAGCTTTCAAAAGAGACTACTTTGACGAAAATACACCGTTCCGAGACAAAGAAATCAAAAAAGTAATCAAAAAGAACGGTCTTTAATAATAAAAAATTAAATTGCTCTTATTTTCGAGAAAGTGTATAAAAAAAAATAAAAAAAAAATGTTTTTGTCGGTGATTTTTTGTCTAGTATCCGCACACTTCGTTTGATCAAGTGTAAAAGAAACACATTGTATATTTGATGATATAATAATGAACGAAGAAAGATCATTATTTTGGAGGTTGCTGGCTGAAGGGTTTTTAGAAAATCTTATTTGCCTGGCTACTATTGTCATTTATTGATGTTACGAGGATTATTGGGAAGTTGTTACAGTTTGTTCATTTTTCGGCTATTTACATGAAAAAGATCACCAAGGAAGACCAGATTTGTTGATTTGTCTGTATGGGCTTGAAATTTTTTTGTTAAAATTTTATTACAATTTAAAGTGCAATGAATTATATAATGTAATTCTAACTTATTATGTATGTGTTAGCATCAGTAATGATAAGAAACCGGAACTTCCTACTGCTTTGGAAGTCACACCTGTAAGACTTAAGTCGTGGCTTAGGTCGAAGATTAGGAGAATTACGTTTTGAACACGTTCACGGTTAACACTTCGTACTTGTCTCCACTGGGAATAATGGGAACAGAAAATTTGGTATAATATAGTTTCCTTGAGACACAGCGCAATGTTATCATCATAACGCATTAGGTTTTCCAGAGATTTCCACGCAAATAAATAAATAAATTAAAAACTATCCGTTAGATGTCGCTCAAATATGGAATCAGGCGACACACTTTCGATTACAAATCGTAACACTACGTTAAAGTTATAAGGTAAACACATAAAAAACTCTATGAAATTGACAGATACGTTGAATTTAGGTACTTTAGTACATAGTATCTCAATGATTTAGACGGTTTGTTTTTTGTGATCTTTATGGCATTACGCACTCCGCGCAAAATACATAATATGTAAGTTAGAGGCAAAGGAGGTAGTTGTACCTATAAAACTTTATCACTCCTATCTTTCATAAATAAAACAGGACTGAAAGCATAATCCATCCTCAGATTTTCAAGATGCCAAATATAAGTGATATAAGGTTTTTCAGGTCCTCCATTTTACCTTTCATCGTCAGTTACACCATATACATTATGACAGAAACTAAATTGACAAATGGTAATTGAAGACTTCAACAAAGAATAATGTTTTGTAAATACACATTTTGTTTTGGTACAGCTATAAATTCTCGATTATTTATACACGAAACGGAAAACAACCATCATTCGGAATGTGTATCAAAAATTCACAGCAAAATGTGGGTAATACACACAATGTAGGCTCCTTTGAGATTTCTCCTAAGACATCTGTCGTGGTGTGTTTGATTCTGAACACGCTTTTAGGAATAAAACGGTAGTTGTAGAAACATTTGTGTTTTTTATTGTTTTAAACGTACCAAGTACCAACAACCAAAGACTCCATTGCAGTTACTCACCGTCTCCTACGGACTTCAGCATGCCTAAAGCATCGTCGCTGCGAACACATAATCTCTACTGTAAAATATATAAAACTCCTCCGTTACTGAGAGACTGATTGAATGATGGACAGACAACGCACAGAATGCAAGTATCTGAAAGGCATGCATGTCCTTTGGTAAGTGTAGAGAAGCACTAATAGAGGATTGCTGGAAAGTCGCCCCCTAAAGGAATAAACTGAAACAACAATACACGGGCGAAGTCGTGGAAGGAAATTTAGTTGTTTAAGAAATTCTAATCGAAGTTGTAAAAGACGAGAGTTGAGAACCTCTTCGATAATTTCGTACTCAGTCGATTCATCTCGGGTGAGTTTCGAGCACGGTCAGTTTATTACATAAGTCAACGTGAATGCTTGAACGAGGCTCTTGAATGCTAACTCCTCGCATATTAGAACGAGGAGCATAGCGACGAACTTATACTCCGGCAAGGAACTTCGGTGAGGAATTTCAACATGTAGTGCACGAAACGTTATTGACGAATACCAAATAAGTACCTACCTAGGTATTTAAAATTAAAAACCCCCGATGTTTTGTGCAATTAGATATTGCGAGTGAACTATAATGAAATTATATTAAAATTTAATTAATGTCAATTAGCTTTCCTTCTTCAAACGGGCTATTATAATTGTTCACTGCACAATATTTACTGCACTGCACGATGGCACTGACAGGCATCATTTTGCAAAAGAGCTAATTTCCATGAAACTGCTAAACTGATTTCTACCAAACATAGTTAAAAACCACCACAAGCTAACTGGCATTCGTATGAAAAACTGAATTGAAATCGGTCGTTACAAAGATATGGTGCCATGAGAAAGACTAACAGACACAGATCCACCTCTTTTTGCGTCGTGGGTTAAATATTGTATTATGCCAAGCTTAGTTTACATACTAATGAAAGTAGGTAATACCATTTCTTCTTGCGTAACTATAAAGAAGAATGAAGAGGTAATAAGTACCCTTATAAAACTAAATAAAATACTTGTGACACGTTAAACATACAAATATTTACCCAGATACAAACACAGTTATATATTTGAATCATAACCACAAATTACAACGAAAAAAAGATTTCATAATCAATACAACTCATAACCAAGAAAAATATGTTATACTTTCAGAGGCATGGAATACGTAAAACATAAAATACTCTTCATTATATATACATTTGCTGTAGATACAATACTGGATGCTTTAATCTAATAATTAATTTACTTTGTTCTTAAGATCGGTATGAAGAAGGTACCTATATAAAACTAAATGAAATACTTATACAAATACTTGTGACACGTTAAACATAGAAATATTTACCCAGATACAAACACAGTTCTATTTTTTAATCATAACCACAAATAACTACGAATAAAACAAAGATTTCATAATATTATAATCAATACAACACATAACCAAGAAAAATATGTTATAGGTACTTTCAGAGGCATGGAATACGTAAAACATAAAATACTCTTCATTATAAATACATTTGCTGTAGATACAATACTGGATGCTTTCCCATGTGAGTCGTTCATTCGGACCTGACCAATTTTTTCTAACATCAATTCCAACATATTACAATCTAAAGAATAAATTGGATACAGCTCTTGGCAATAATTCTTTTGGATAGGGTACAAATTAAATTACAGAAAATGCGAAATCCCAAGACATTTGAATTAAGTACGGACAAAGTTCTTATTACCAGTGCTCAGTGCTATTAAATGCTTTTATTTAAATCGTAATTTTCGTTACTTTGAACATAATATTTTCCACAAAGAAAACTATTAATAATTTTCGAGTAGGTACCTGTCCTATGATAATTGTATTTTGATGTCATATCATGCAATGATGACTATTTTGTCTTTAGTCATACTTGCAATATTAAGGCAATTTGATTGACTTAGAAATCAAATCAAAAGGTCATCAAAATCATCCCACCAACTTGAACTTTATATCGCTATAAAATTAAAAAAAACATACATAATGCGTAAATGCACTGTTAAAGGCATTTTCCGTAAGTAACAATGAATTTGTAACAATTCCCTAGTGTTAACTAATATTCAATTTGAATATTGTTCTGGGGTGGAGCTACATGTTCGTTTGTTTATCTTAAATCTATAGAAACGTATTTGTAATGAATAATTTAATTATGACAAATTTACGAAGAAGCAAACGAAAGGGACAAGTTTTGCAGTGATTTAACTGAGAGTGTTTAGGAAGAGGCTTCACAAAGAAAAATTAAAAAATGATGAAAAAAGTATATTTACAGGAAACATTCACCAGGTTTATATGGTAAAAATATTGTCAATATTTGATTCGAATTTCATAAACTGGGCCAGGATAGGAGAGGAACAAAATTTTTCTACCATTAAACCGGCTATAACTGTTTTATACGCAGAGCTTATGTACTTTAATGTTTTGCACAGCGATACTTCAGTTACAAGCCATACAGGTAACATCTACTTTTTGAAAATTTATGTTAAAATTTTTAAACGAGTACAAAAAAAGAAAGAGATTCTCGTATATATGCTTTTTTATATTTGGTAAGTAATTTTTTCGTCGTTTATGAGGAGATTTTGATTATTATTTTTTTGTTGGAAAATAGGTAGATATTCAAAGGGTGGTCCCATGAGAAGGAAACCAGGACCTGATTATGGCATCGTAAAGAAATCGAGGGGAACTTTCGAAAATTGTACGGACGACTAGTGTTTTTCTTAATATTTAAAAAAGTAAACTCCTCTTATTTGACAACTGATGACGCAAACGATTGCTAAGTTATAGGTCATGGGCTAGCTAAATGTACATTTTACTAAGCTTACAATAAAGTACTCTTCATTCTAATTTTATCCGATAAAGTATAGGTATGTACCCGTATGTACAGATGCGAGTAACTCAATCATCTGAGTTTTTCACATCACACAGATCCGAGAGAATTTCAGGAAAATTTGTAATGGAATTACTTTTATCATCTACGACAGTGCCTTGAGTCCCTCAATCTAACAACTTAATAAAAAGCTTTCCTTTAAAACACAAAAAGCACACTCTATTCCATGGCTTTATTTATTCAGAGACTCGGATGATATTACTTCGAACAATGTACAGCGTTTGCGTATCTTGAAGGCTATTACAATTTGGTTAGTAGGGCTCAAAGGGAATGTTCTATCATCTAAGAGCAAAGTCAAAAGATTTTGGATTAATTTGTCTGATAAGAGATTTTTCATCAACTAGTACATGATAAATTGGTGTTTTAATTATTAACTGCAGACGCCGCCATACTTTCGTTGTCATCTATATACATAAAGTTATGATGTTTTAACAACCTTTTTAGGGCTATTCATTTGTACCAAAGTCAACAATAATATGCAAAATGTAAGAACATGCTAATGCCTAAAACTAATTAGTTTCTAATCGAACCTACTTTGGTTTGAATAATGATGACGTCCAATGATCATCTCTTCCTCAAAATGCCAGTGCATAGCCATCCACATTTATTCATAAAAAATAGACAGATCAAGAACTTCAAAAGTGATGAGATCTAAGTTAAAAATATCGAACACGGTCGGTGAAAATGAATGGGTTTTCAATGGTAGCACAATGCGCGAGCGTTTGGTTTCTTTGGTGGGCATATGCAGCCGTCAAAATCGAAATTAGGTCCACACCTAATTTCGATGTTGCTGTTCGATCAAGTTGTATCTACTACAACTGGCTTTTCGATACGCTAATGTCCCATTAACTCTGGCTATTTGTACTGGGGCACTCCTACTTCAGGTCTCCTCAATTTAACACGAGGACAGACCTGTGTCTGTTAAGTTCAAACAGATCGATTTGCAACTGAAATGAAGGCCTTATGAAATATTCACTGAATCCATAATCTGCAATAAAAGAAGCAAAACATTGTAAAGTTTCATAAACTTCATCTTAATCCTCTTATTAATACGAACGACTGAGAGAGCGTCTTTTATTAAATAATTTTTTTCAGTTTCATTTTTATTCAAGAGATCAGTGGAGAGGCTGAAAAGATTCAATTTAAAAGATTTGGCCAGTCAGCTGTGATTAATTTCAAATGTGTTACAATTAAAAACATAGGTAATTGTGTGATGAAATAGGCGTTCCTGAATATATTAGTTGTTTCTCTCGTAAATACTCTTACTCCAATGGCTCTTTAAGCTCTTTAAGCTTAAGCTTGCTTCATAGTGAGGGTAACCTGCTGAAAAACATCGATTAATTTAATTAATCGATAAGGACTTCAAACATCTGTAAATTGAATGTGATTGTTATAAAAACTATTTTAATGACCGCACAGTTCAAACAATGACTAAAAAAACGACAAAAATAATGCGTCTAATAATGCCGCGAAATGAAATCATGACTTTTTTGTAACATTTCACGTTTCTGGATACTGGCTTTTGAGCCAGACGTTATATATTTAAATGAATGGTTACATATTTTTTGGCCTAAAATGTAAGAAAATTAATTCTGTTCCCATTAAAATATATTTTATTTTGTAATCGTGAAATACTTTTTGACGATTAGTTCGACTTCTCGAATTCAACTTCTCTACTGATCTGTTTCTTTTGGTACCATCCCTAATGTTTAAAAAGAAAAAGAGTTCACTGACGTAACTTCGTAACGACGTCAGTTCTTTACTTAAAAGTGTAAAAATTTTAACAATATCTAGTAGGGAATATTAAATAATATGGAGTGCCTCCCTTACAAGGTTACTTTGTAAAATTTTGACGAACTGTCAAAGGAGATGTTTCAAAATGTATGGAGCCCCGGCCACCACTTTGTACACCATACTAAAAAATGGAGAAACACAATTAAAACAGTTTTCAATCATCCAATTCCTTTCAATTGCTTTAGTTTTGTGGTATAACGCAAAAATGTACACTTAAAATTGCAACACAAAAACAAAAGTCTGTCATGGCGGTAAGCTGTCATCACACGTCATGTTGGTTAATTTGATAGAAGTTTGACATATGTACCTACAATTCTGTCATTTAAAGTGACAGTAGACAGTTCGCGATCTATGATCAATGACAACTTGGCAAGACGCCATGTTGAAAATTCATAAAAATGAATTATAAATACAAAATTTGTACCAGAAAAGTATGTACACATCTGACTATGTGACACTGCTTAATTTATTTGTCGAGCGCAAAGCGACAAACGGCACTGAATAAATTATTCTAAACGGCTTTTGACTCGTAAATGGCCCCCGAGGCAAGGCCGGCTGCCAAACACGCGAGTTCATTTTTTTGTCGTAAAAATCGGACCCTTGTAAATCAAATTAGTATCATTATTATCTTGGACCCTAAATTAATAATATGAATATATTTGTAATGAAGACCTTTATTCTGAAATTGGAGAAAAATACTTATTTTTGCAAAATATTTCTAAGTTTCGTATTTCATACCATCTTTGGCCAGTAAGATTTTTGAGTTTTCAAAAGGCAAACTTAATATAACCGTCAGACTTTACGTCCACGTAATTAATATTTTACACCTACGGGTAGTAAATTACAACATCAAGATTTAATTGGTTCTGCGTCTAATTACTAGTACCTCATTACCGCATAAAATCGGTCAAGTACGAGTCGGACTCACTTTCAGTACCACCGTGCAACATATTTTACGCCGAATAAACTTAATAAAATATTTTTTTATGTGTAACCCCTTCTTAAAATTTTATTTTGTTTTTGTATCTACCTGTTTGGTGTTATAGGAAGTATAGCAATCTTGTATTGAACTTGGAGAAGATTGTGTTAAACACTAAAAATAAAAAATAAACATTTAAATTTCTTAGTAGGAAAGTTCACTTATGCCAGTAAGGTGGTTTCACTGTTATTTTTCAAAGGTCTGTGACAGACCAACGAACAGTCTTTATATATATGTCTTATTATATTCAATAGAACCCTGTTGGCTTTTTAAGTTACAAAACTCTAAAACATTGATTATTCGGAACAAAAAGCACCAATTTATATTCAAATTATGCGTTAAAGAACATGTTATAATATTCCGACTTAGCGTTTAATAAGTAACAGAGTGAATCCGAGTATAACGGAGGTAATTATCGCAAATTGTAATTCTGATTCGCTACTGTCATATTATCAGCACGGTACAGGCTCTATCGAGTTGGTTTAGTGATGTACTTCAGGGTACTTATATACCGAGTACCGAAATTGTTAACAAGCTTTTCGTTTACAACATTTGTAAGTTGAATAAGAAATATTTTCCGTTACTATACGGACTTCAAGTTATAGGTACATATTGTTTTGTTTGGAGGACTATGCAATTTTATGACAGGTATGATCGGCTACTACGCTTGGGATTGGCTCCACACAAGTCCACGAAGGACCGTGACTAAATTGCTTTGTATTGTTAGATTGTATTTTTTGTGTGCGTTAACTCATAACTTTGTAAAAGGTGAATCGATTTTGATATATTTTTCTAAAAATCGGTGACCAAATTAGAACAATACATTTGTTAGGTAATAATTAAAAATCGAAACAGCTTGGAATGTTCAAATCAGTAGGGCTCACATAGCTTACGTCTATCAACCAAAAAAAAATGCTTTACTACCGGATATATCCGATAGCAATATTTGAATGTTTTCCCATCCCTAGCACTTATCAGGGTTGCCTCCATCTGGGCCCAAACCGGCCGATTACGCCTCAAGCGGCTTTCTCTTAATGCTAATGTTGTTTACATGCCTCCAGCTATTATACCTTCGTCTTCATAGGGCTTACTAACTGAGTGGATTAGCGTATAATATTTTATAATATAGGAAGCACTTGTCATCTTTAACCGACCGCGACTTCAAAAACTAAGGAGGTTCGCAATTCGACCGTATATACCTATGCTTTTTTTATGTTTGTCCAACGATGTTTTCGTTGTTTATGAGAAAATTTTCTTTTTTTGTGGAAAAAAGATATTCCAAGGGTGGTCCCATGATAAAGCCACCAGGATCTGATGATGGCATCTCAAATGCATTAAAAGTCCTTGTGTAGCGGGTGGCATGGAAATCACCAACAACATAATCACTACCGCTCACAACTGGAGGACAAACATTTAATTGTCTCATAAATATCTAACCCAGCCGGACATCGAACCCAAAACCCCTAGAAAGCAGGGCCACCATAACGAAGCGACAAAGTCGTCAAAACAAAGAAAATTGGTTAATAAATAAAAGATAACAAGGGATGAAACTCTATTATCCTCGGCTCATTTATAAATAGATACTCGTCTTTGAACAATAATTCCCAAACGAGGTTTCATAGCAATTATGGTCTGGCCGGGCTAAGAATGCGTCTCTGAAGTCTGTCATTCGACTGGGCGATGTAACTTTGAACTGGCTTACAATTAATTGTCAATTTTTTAATATCTTTTAATTGCCTTATTAACGAGTGATAACATTAAAATCAAACATTAAATCGAATAATCATGCCAACTTACAATAATTGTATTAATCTTGGGCTAAAATTATTACAATTACTTAAATAACAAATGTAAAAACAATAGCTTTTAAAAGAAAACCACGTCAAACGGCGCTCGTTCAAGGTTATATCCATGTCGTATCAACTTTTTGTTTTTGTACTGATGTGACATAATCAAGGCAATTATAATCGAATATTTTTGTAATCTTAATACAATGTCGGTAAAATATAAAATAAAATGTTATAATTTTATAATATATTATATAAATAATGTACTAAGTATTCAATAAAGTTAATATTATTGTAATAAAGGTACACCCAAACATAACTTAGGAAAATTTGTGTTATAATACTCAGGTGAATCAAATGAAAATAAAATAAATAAATAAAACATTTTAATTTTTTCTCTTGATTACATTCAGAAATTATGATTCAATTCAATTAATTGATTCCTTAAAATTTATTTACATAACGAATATTTATTGAATATATTGAAACATAATTCCTATAAAAATAACAACATATAAATTGAATAAATATTATGCATAATGAATGCATGTTGTTATTGTTATTTGTTACAACGCATAATGTTATTTATTAATTTATTGTACATCACTAGTCATGACGAATTGACATGTGTCAGGAACGCATAGTTAGCGCGGCCAAATTATAATTAATTTCTCGTCTTGTAGACATTGATTCTGTTACTTGATACTTGTAAAACAAAGTATCAAAATCGTAAAGTTTTGTAATAAAATACGAGTACATCTTGCTAATAACTCTGTAAAAGGTAGTGCTAACAGATTATTTGTGTCTGGCAACTTTGTTTTTGAATGGCTAGAATAGGGTTACGTTTATTGCAAACAACGTAAATCACTTATGTTTACAAAGTCGTCTTTATCTTGGAATTTTCGTTTAAGAAACCTTAAGGAATGTAATAGAAAGTAACAATCATTTTGTAAAAGGAGGATGGGCACAAATGTATGGAATCTGGTACCGGCACCAATCGGAGTAAGTGATACATCAAGATATGATTTTTTAAATTCTAATTCGAACTAAATATTACGTATCTTATGAAGGCTATATTTCAAAACGGACAATTTGTACGGGTTTGTCGCCATAGTAATTTTTTATACTATTGAAAAGACCTATCAAACGACAGTAAAGTCATTTTGATTGGACATGGGTACCAAAACGCCCATCCTCCTTTAGTTACGGCATCATAAATTCTCGCCGTCAATCTACAATGAACTACCTACTACTTACTACATTAAAATAGTTTCAATATCGAACATCAACGTAGCATAATGTACTAGAATGGTAGGTTACAGACATACCACCGAGCAAATGAAAGAAATGTGGTCAAGGTTCAAATTTTTGGAAAACCTTTTTGACTTTTAACTTTTAATTTGATTTTTTCATAAATTTAGTATTAGATCACTTTATTTTAAAACCTTACATAAACCTCGTATAAGCCTCAGTAGAAAAAGTACTGTACACCGAAATAGTCAGTAGGTAGTAGTAGTCCTAATTAACTGAAGTACAGGAAATATAATTGCAAAACTTTTCCTGTACTCTAAAATTCTACGGCCTGGACTTCCAACGGGATAATGCAAGGGAAAATTAGCCGGTGTTTTCCGCTCTCCATGCGATTTCAAAACAACGTCCATTATTCATACTCAATACTCCCATTAAATCATAACGGATGGGAAAACACAAATTATTTTCACGCGCGAAAACACGTAACTCCAACAGAATACCGATAAAGTGGTTTTGAAAGGCCTACACATCAATGCATAACCTATGATAAGTGACAATGCGTGCTATTTTGACGTTTGTGCTGCGTGACAGAAGAGTCAGTTTGGCTTGAACGTTCGAGCCTATGTAAGGTTTATTACGAATTGTGAGCATACTTGGAAGTATTCATACTTCTGGTTATAAAACTCGCAAAGGGCCCTACAACGTTTAACGCCTATTGGTGCGTTAAACAGAATGAGATCAATACTCACAGTCAGTACAAGCGTCTGGAAAGTTTGATTGATTGCAAACGAACCGGACTGACGAGATGAAATTACGAAATTGTAACTTCTTACTTCATTTACTCGGTAACAAGTGTAAGTAAATAATGTGACATTATACATTTATTTCACTTGTTACAAAATTAGAGAAGAAAAAGATATCCCGTGAAAAGTTTGAAGTAGCCGGATTGTACGAAACTTGTTTATTAAAAGTTTAATTGTTTTGTAAAAACGACTTAGTTAATTAGGTTTAAGTGGTAATTAAAAGTTTTCTTCTCTCGTGCTTTTTATTAACTGTGTATAAAATATTTACCCACTCAATTATAAGGAGGTGTAAACTGTTTGCACGGCATTTTTTCATTGTGTACAGTTGAAATGTACCTAATAAAATCTATTCATCATTTAACCCATAAGTGTCCCACTGTAAGGCACCATTCTCGTTTAATTTAATGGTTACTATATCAAATGAAACCGTAAAGAATACTAAAAAAATATTAAAATACCACAAGCAATTTATTAGAAATACTCAAAAGAATAAAAACATTTTTCTTAGTATTCATCTTTAATAAAATAAGTCTGATTTATTTCCAAAATTATTAAATAAAACTGTTTAAATAATTTTACATCTGTATCGAAATGGTAATATTTAGTTGTTTCATTAATATCAATATAAACCTTAAAAAGTGTTAGGCACTTTACTCTTATTATCTGAATTGGTTGATTTTGTTTTACCACAACAATTATACAATTGTTAAGTACACAAGCGTTATGGCAAGGACATTTCACGGACTTAATCCTTACTGTTGTCGCTATTTTTCTTTGTCTTGGGATTTTAATAGAATCGAAGTATCCGGATTCCAGAACTAGCTACAACCCATAATGATCCACTACTGAGCACGGGTCTCTCCTCATTATTGAGGAGGCCTAGAGCGTACTCGACCAAGCTGCTCCAATGGAGATTGATGGAGGGGTATGTGGCCAACCAAGTATGGGAAGTTTTCAACCCGAAGGTCTTCTGACATGGCTTTACGACCGCTATCTATCGATAACAACCGGGATCGACGGCTTTACGTATCCTCCGATGCACGAAAGCGCTCAAGAAATTTTGCCACTATCGGTCACCCATCCAAATACTGACCGCGTTCGCAGTTGCTCAACTTTGTCGATCACTTGAGATCTATGAATCTACACATGAATAAAACAACGTTTACCTAGTACGAGAAATATTTTATTTTATCAAATTTGCTGTGATTAGGCACTAAAAGCCCATACATGAGATGAAAGCGATTCCGAGAGTTCCAAACTTCGGTACTTAAGAATTGTTCGAATTTTACGAGAAAAACAAATTCGCAATAACATTTTAACTCGAAAGTGGCCAAATTTCAGAACAATAGCCGTCATACAATTTCACTCAACGTTTATTTTACTACGATTTACGGCTTGTACGGTGTAATCATACCATTTTACTCAGATATTTTTTGATTGAAACATGACGTCTGCGATACATCATTTATTACCTACGTAATATAAAATGTACGTAGCACAAAGTATAATGCTTCCATTATGGCTGTGTCACTGAAAACCTTTTACGTTTTACAGATCGGCGCATGATTTAATAACAGGTATTAAGCTGAATTATTTTCGTCTCGGAAATTCGGTTTGTACGGAATAGCTGAAACCCATTACTGTCCCAACTACTGAGCATCTTTTCTCGTTATTGAGAAAGCCTAAGAACATACATAGTTACTCCACCGACTACCACGCTGCTTCAGTGCGGAGTGGGTGAGGATGGCGGATTAGTGGCCAACTGAAGGCTTCCGACACGGCTTAATGATTGCTATCTATTGATAAAAACTGGTACAAATTGCTTTACATGCCCTCTGAAGCACGTAAGCGTTGAAAAAATTGCTACTAACAGTCACCCATCTAACTAGCGACCACGCCCACAGTTGCTTTCCTTTGCCGATCACTTAGGATCGACGCAAGCCACCAGGATACGAACGCTTCAGTGAATACTGACAAGGAATACTGATCCTAAGCCCCTGAGAGCAGATCTTTAGGAAGAGAGTTGATTTGGCTGAAGTCACTGGCTTGCTACCATCCTCTTGTCTGAGTCAGACGTCAAACAAGTATTTGTGATTCAGCGGTTTCCGCTTCAGATCCAGTACAATTTGATCACAGATATTATGTTGCTACCCTTAAGGAATACGATGATTGAAATAAAATAAAATTAGGTACAGATGTAGACCTGTCCTCGAGAAAGTAGAAACGGTAAATGAAACAAAATTTTGTACCTACAAAAAGTTGTTCTTAAGAAGGGAGATAGTACATTTTTTATCGTCGAAATTATCCCTTTCAAGGTAAAGGAGAGAGAGACATAATGTTTTCGTAAAACTTGGGCACCCCCAACTTAAGTTATATTTTTAATTTTTAAAATGAAAGAAGAGAAGTGAGTGGGTGGGTGGCATCATCAGGTGACCATTGGATATTTTCGCACAATGACGCGTTTGGTATTATGACGTTGTTTGTCTCTCACACGGGCGAAGCTGCTGGCAAAAACTAGTCACTTCTAAACTAGTTAGTTACTCATAAATGGTACTAGAAGGGCGGTGGTACGCGAGGCGAAATAAAATTATGCCGTTCATTTATATTTATAGCATATAAAAATAACTCACGAACTATTAGTTCAATATCGAATGTTGCAAGTTGACGAAACGGTTTCGGTTAAGTTAGGTCAAGTTTGGTCAAGTTTGGCCAAGTTTGTCCAAGTTTTTGTCGATCGCCAAGTTTGGTTCATTTAAACTTTGGCACTTTAGCCTAACTCAGTTATTTAGTACCTTGAAGTGGTAATATGACGGAAGCATATTAAGGATATTTAATACTCATTTTGATTACAAACAAAATTAATAAACCTAATGATCAATTGGTTTACGTAACTAAATTGTCAGAATTGTCGTGGTATCTTAACTATGTTTTGGAGACATCGATCCAGCAGTTTAAAGAAGGCATTTGGCATTACAATGTCATTTAGATGTTTAGATGGCGTGCAGTGAACAATTATCGACGGAGGAGAGCTAATTAATATTAATTAAATAGTAAATTAATAAATTTTAATAAAGTTCACTCGCAGTTCAAACCAACCTTCCCGGCTCTATCTCTCTGTCAATTATTTACATAAAAAAGCTAAAGTTGGCAATGTCCAGCTGTTGATATCCAAAGATTAATGGATAGATATAGTATGAATAGGGGCTTTCGTAGTCGATAGATTGGACCTTTCATAACTCAACGGCTTATGTCAATCATAAGTGATTGATGGAGTCGGTCAACTAGGGGCATTTTTAGCGTTACCTTACATGAAAGAGTAGGTACCTACTCAAAAATTTTGTCTTCGAATCGCAGTTGTTATAGCCGACAGCGGAAGGGTGGTGCTGCCTGCTCGTTTGCTTCCTGAATTCCATAAAAAATAGTAGGTACAACAACAAAACATTATTTGATTCTACGCTACTAGAAGTTCATTATCAACACCTGTATCAAATTTATTTTGATTAAAAGTTTGATTGATTTTATTTTTACCTTTTGATTGGTCCATTGAGTAGACATTGTTTTCCGACTCCCTTTAACCAGTTTCCTGAACCTTTTGTCGGAATTGTTTCCGAATCAAGTTTGGGATTTCCTCGTTGATTGAGAAAGTTCAAAAAGAAATAAAAGACTTTGGTAAACACACGCTCGCATTTGTGTTCCCAACGTACATACACCCAGATATTATGTTAATAGAGATTCTCTGCAAACATTTTTAGAATTCCGAAAAAAAATGTAAGCTTCATTTTGTGAAGGTGTAATGATTGTTCTCTGAATACCAAAAATAACTTTGGAAATATCGGTGGCTAGATTTCATGAGAAAACACGAGACCGTCTAAATACCATCCAATTTTATTCCATTCCATCCCTTCATCAGGCCGCGGACGTGATCGGTATAAAAATCCGTGCAGATTGGCTGAAATATGGAATTATACGGCAAACGATTGCCCTCCGGGTTCAGCCAGTTGAGTTTTCCTATAAGATATCCTTAGACTTTTATTTGATTTTGTGACTCGAATTTCTCGTAATCATCTGGTTTTACACGACATTGTGTTGCGCAATATAAACATTTGTTTTTTAAACGTTACAAAATATAGACAAATAAATTACTCAATAATAATATTATGTTTATGATCATAAACGAATAGCAGCACTTTTAAAGCCTAACTCACATTATTGGAGTGTTTTAAAATGTTTGTTCTTATTATAAAAACATGTAGGTACCTTACTGATGTTCTGCTAGTGATTGCCATTGTCATGACCAGTATTTTCAAAAATATGTGCGTATTACAAGCCGTAATAGCGTAGTGGTTAAGAATTCGGCCTCCTACTCGGAGGATCCGGGTTTGAATCCCAGGGCACGCACTTCTAACTTTTGGGAGTAATTTGCTATTTAGCATTTGAATGTCACTCGCTGTAAAGGTAAAGGAAAACACCGTAGAACAATACATGCCGAAGAGTTGCCAAAATTCAAAGGTGTGGGAAACGTCAGTGTATTATGTTAAATCTGTGTGTGAAAATCACCAATCCGTACTTGAACAGCGTGGTGAACTATGGTCTATTATATAAATCTTTCCAAACGTGGTCTTAGCCCAAAGAAAGGAAACCTCCACAAACTGGTGACCCCAGAGACTAATACATTCCTTCGCAACTAAATAAAGTAAATAACAGTAAGTTTTCATCTCACTTCCCGGTCGCACGACAGCGGCAATCTCTTAACACTCCACACACCTTGTTAAAGTGTGCGGACGTTATTTGTTTGTTTATGTGATAAAAACATTTGTTTGTTTATGCGATAAAAACAATTGAAACTTCTTGCTGTAGCGTAGAGAAATAATTAAAGATGATGCGTGACTTTCAACCAATCGTATATTTTATTTTATAGAATTTATATTAACTCGTCAACGAAGAGCCATGGAATGCTCCACCATGTGTCTAACCAGGTGTCAGTGGCCCTGGCGGCAAAGCGAGAGTTCATTCTCTCCTGGCGAACGTTACATAACAGATAAAATAATACATAATTATTTATTCTCGCGTTGTGCTTGTTGCGTTGTGTTTTTTTATGGAATTATTAGACTCTTCTCACACAACGCTATTTATTAGCTACGCGACTGCAACGCAATCCAAAATTCGCTGTATCTGACACTTCTCACTGAGCGTTGTGTGAGAAGTGCCTTGACATAGCAAACGAGCATGCCTAAACAATGCTAAATTAAGAGACGAGGATGATTTGTCCAGTAAACGTCCAATTAAAAGTGTGTACTTTGTGTCATCCTGGTGTGGAGTTGTGGTTGTGTTAACGTTTGTTTTGTTATTTATTTTACTTTATTTATATTAAAGAAAACGTAAGCTATTTTTATTTTACTCTATTAAATTTAATAAACTATTCCTACATATTCGGCTCTTCTTATTTTCTATACCAATGCCTACACCAAATAAAAAAATACTACTTACAAAAGTTCCAAATGGTTCTGATATAGCGAACATGGCAAACTATATTCTCCCACAGTAAATAGCAGACAGGAGTGTTCTCGCTACCAAATATGTCTTCTAGATTGAAACACCATTTCTAGTTTAATGCCCTAAACCAGTTCAGATTCGTCGCGCAGTTCATCCCGTGGGACCTGGCAGCTCTAGTTACATCACCCTTCAAACCTTCGAGCTCAAGACCAACGTAAGCTGAACTCTCCTCTGCACTTTGCGCAATGCTTTATTTACAACCAATGCGCGTTTGCACGCTACAGTCTACTTGCGCGAGCTAAAGGTGAGTAGATAACGTAATACGTACAATTAATAAAAGATATTAAAATTGTCTAAAAGGATTCGACCCTGGGTTGTGACTTTGAGTTTGCGAAGTCTCCGGTATGTAGGTTTCCAGACGATGTTTTCCTTCACCGTTATAGCGAGTGACATTGAAGCTTAAAACGCACATAACTCCGAAAAGTCAGAGGTGCGTGCCCTGAGATTCGAACCCGCACCCTCCGATTAGAGGACCGATTTTTTAACCACAAGGCTATCACCGAATTTGGGGGTATAATATGTAATGAAAGGGGTTCCTAATGAAAGGGGTTTGTAGAACTGAACTGAATATCTCATCCCGGGAGTCAAAAACAAACTATTTAATTTAAATTGACAAAATGTTTATGTCGCAATTTTTCTTGAAAACCTCTCTCTTTTCGGTTAAATAATTAAAAATCGGCCGTAAAAGCCACATTTTCTACGAATGAAATACTGCGAGTAGTAGCATTAATGCGAGTCGCCCACTGTTTCCAGTTGCAACTGTCACCTACGTACGATGTCAACTAACCTTTAGATTTTATTACTACTTATTTGTATGCTTGTTTCAAAAGAATGCAGCACCAGTGACTCGCGCGAGTACTACGCCGTGTTTCGCAAATGAAAGCGTACAAGAGTTTTGTCCAGCGAATAAAGCGCTAATTGGCCGCTTAATGAAGTTCGAACTGAAACAATGGCGGTGCTAACGAGCGATAACGTCGCCAACGATGCAGTTCGTATTTCATGCCAATTACTATATGATCGTGATAATAATTGTAGCGGCGGCAGGGGGCGGACGTATCGCTCGTCTGCTGTAACTGTTTGTTTCATTAATCCATACTAATATTATAAATGTGAAAGTGTGTTTGTTTGTTTGTTTGTGACTCTTTCACGTCGCAACATGGCTATTTTATGGTATGGTTTATGTGTGTGGGGAAAGTTAGGAGGGTGGAGAGTGACGTAGGCTACTTTTTACCGCAGAAAAACGTCTCATTCCCATGGGAAGATCGATATTTTGTTAGTTGCTAGATATTTAGTTCCGGATGTTGTTAATAGATAGCGTTAGTAAAATTCATTTGCAGGTTCTGAATCACGCTATCAAAGACTACATGAAATTTACATATGTCATAGGCAAATGTTATATCTGATGTTCCAGTATATCATATAATAGGCTCATAGTTTGCTGTTTAGCCGAGATTCCTACGGGAGCGGGACCTACGCGGCTGTTACCTACGGGTCCCGAAGCGAAGCGCGGGCGGTTCTCTATGATATTTGCCAAAATAACAAATTAGTAAAGTGCTTTAATTGTTATTTTTATTGATATTTACTGAAGTTATTTTTTATTTAGTTACTTGTTATGCAAACCTTTGTTAATTTTATTATTGATAAAATTAATAACTTAATACAAAGATTTTTTTACACCTTTTTAGAATCGATTTAAATAAATATTATACAGTAGAAATGGTGCTAGGTACCATGGTAAGCGGTGGTACTACTTCAGTCAAACACTCAAACCCACTCAAACCGTTATATGAAACAAAGTTGTCTCACCCGAGAACGCAACTTTGTTTCATATGAAACAAAGTTAACCCTAATATTAGGGTTAACTTACTTGGTTCATGTAGTTAATGGCCCACTACTAAGCACAGGGCTTTCCTTATTACTAAGGAGCCCTAGAGCATACTCCACCACGCTGTTCCAGTGGGGATTGGTGGAGGTTATAGCTAGTCCATCAGTTATGATTTTTAGTAAGGCTGTAATAAATATGATAAAGTTTGTGGGTGTGGCGATTTCAATTCTAATCAAATTAACGTATCGCTATTAATAGGTTTGTAAGGGTTAGTTTCGGTTTAATTAACTAGCTTAGTAATTATTCGGTTACGAATTTCTACTATTTAATTACAATGTCATATTCGGATAACTTGGTAATAGTTTTATGTTATGATGCGGGAACATAGTTGTTTTCCCGGTATGAAATTTAATATACCCCTTGTAATTATAATAATGCATTATTACTTGCTCTCATGAAGGAAAACATCATGACAAAACTTCAAACATACGATTTCTTAAAATTCAAATTTAAAATCATTTACTGATACATACTGCTTTTTGATGCTTTCACAAGGTGTTTGTAATGGAGGCAAAAAATGTCGAAAAAAAATGTCTCAGTACGCCTTTTAAATAAAAATACAACAGTATAATATTGAAACGTAGTTCAATTATAATCTAAAACTAAATCTGGGTAAACGACTCATATAAATACGACAGCAATATAAAAAAAAACTAGATTAAAACTTGAAAAGAACTTGAGTGATCCATGGAAGAAATTCAAAACAAGATTTCACTACTATAAATTATTAATCTGCAAATAAAAATCTGTTCATTTCCATCCATCTTTATTCTACTTAAAATCTTCATCATAATATACCTACAAATCAGACATGATTACGATTGCTCCAATTTTGGAGGCGGTTAGATGTGTAATTTGGATCAAAATTATTATCTTGTTCGTCGGCAAATAATTAGAATTTCGATTTCCTTCCAAAGAACCATACAATTATTCATCCTTTCATAAGATGTGGCTCTCGACTTTCATTGTTATTGATCTAAATCTCTTCAATCTCAAGAGAATTTGAAAACCCTTAATTAAAACCCGGGTACAAAGTTACCCACAAATAAGTTCCCTACAGCACGAGGAAAACCTTTCATTTTGTGGACCGAAGCTAATTCTGAGGCATTCGCGTGTCACGTATCAATAGAGCAAATAGGTACAAAATGAATCTAGAGAGGAAAAACTTCCAATACTCTCGGGTCGGTATTATTCACTAGCGAGCCATCAACGTTACGCGTGGTCCGTGTAATCCAATTGAAAGCCACAAAGGATTCCCGAACAATTCCGAGCTTATTTCAATATTAAATAAAGCCACCGGATTCGTACCAGCTGAATAGACAACATACGTTGGAGAGAAATCGGTACTTATTAATCATGACTCATCTTTATGTAAAAGATGTATAAAATAGGTCAATATTTTATGTTGCCGTGTATATTTGCTATGGAGAATTAAAGATTATGAATAAAGGAAAAGATTTTTTGAACAATTTCCTGTGTGAAATTCTTTTCTGCTGTCCAAGGTATTTTTTTGTCTCTGTATTGATGTAAACCGAATTGTCTGGATTTTTATTGCGGCTCAAAGACCTCCGATATTACTTAACGATTGCTATCTATTGATAGCAACTAGGGTCGACAGCTTAGCTTACCCTCCGTCCGAAGGATGGAAACGCTCAAGAAGGCTCGCTTTACATGTCACTACCAAGCGGTCTCTCAGTCAACTATCGACCGCACAGTCTATTGCTTAAGTCGGTCGATTTTATATCAGATCAATGCAACCATAGCTTGAGTGCTTCAGCAGTAGAGGTTGATCAAAGTCAGTCCTTATTGATTTAAAAAATATCACCAAAAATTGTTTTCTGTGCGTATAATTATAAAATACCCCCAAAACAAATTGAGGGCACGTAAATGTAAGATACTGTTTGAAATATATTATTAACCTGATTGTTAGATATAGCAGCTTCCCCGTAACTATGTTTTCAAGTTTCTATGTTAAATTTAGTGTCCCTAGAAGTCCTAAGTTTTGATATAAATTTGCCAATCTGCGGTTAGCGCCTGGAGACTAAATAGCACTTCAAACGGCTACCAATTTACGAGAAACTCGAATCGAGTGTTGTCACCAGAATTTGCTATTAACTCGTAGTATTCATTATCCAGAATGAACTAATGAATTGGCAAGGGGTTTAAATTTAATATTAGATAATATGTTTACAACAAAACTCTAATTGATACTTGTATACAAATATGTTATTTATGGAATAGTTTTGTTGAACATAGAGTTGGTGATAGTAAACCTTTAGATAACCGTAAGCAAAAATTGCAATGGCTGACCTCAGGTCAAATGCCCCAGCAGTGTCCTAAAGTAAAGCTTTTTACAAAATACTTTCACACAGTTTGTTGAATTTAAATCCGCAGAGTTCTATCAAAAAGGCAGAAATGAATTTCCAATTAGATGGTAGCAATAACGAGGGTAATTTTTTTAATTAAATAAATTATGCTACATCGAAACAAACTAGTGTTAGTTTGCCAATACAAATCGGGAATTACATACGTAAACTCCAGAATAATAATTTTGAAATGAAACATTTCAAATTTAGTAAAATGTTTCTCTTCCCAGCCCGTAACTATTAGACTACTGGTTTTAGAACTTCCTCACAATAAGAAGCAGACGTCACGCATAATATTATAAGAAAATTATGGATAATTCCTTGATTTGCAGGTTTCCTAACGATGTTTTCCTTCACCAAAGAACATGATGATTAATTCCTAATGAGCACTTAATTTTTAAATGTAATCTTCGAATTTTAAACTAAAAGATTAAACCCAGGCCACCCTATTGGGTACTAGAACGTTCAAGTCACTTGGCGTTTACTACTTTTCCATAACGTTGTGTAATTTAATGAAACTTATAAGTTTAACATTAAATAAATAAGTTTAACCTTGATTACATTATCAGCCAAATACTCCTGTTTTCTGGCTATAAAGCTTCAGGGAGAAATACATTCCAGGCAAGGATTTACGGCACCTCTTTATTGGAAGGAATTGCAATCTCTCAACTTGCTATTCTACCTTATTTATTTTATTCTGGGAAGGGTTCCCAAGCCGTTAGTTAAGGTCGAAATGTGAACTATTCCGGGCTTCGCTGTATTTTATAATTTTGGAAATATTTGAAAACATTGTTGATATTTTAGTACATGTAATTGTTTGTTTATTAAACAAAAGGAGAACATCAGATTTGGGCCTGGAGCGAACAGCTTGTTCAACACCCTCAAATAATGTTGCATATTTTAATACACCCATTTCATATTTAAAAATCTAGTTACATCATATCATTAAAATATTAAACGATTAAAGTAGAAACTAGGTACGTGTGCGCGGTGCGTAAGACAACTATATTTCATTATGCCCATAATTTTCCGCAAAAACGGAATATGCACAATGTGGTATCAATATCCTCGATCTAAAAAGCGATGTCTCATGCATGTTCATATTCCAGGCCCAAGGTCCTTAAGAAAATTGCTGGTCTCCTTTTATTAAGTTTCGCAAATCTTCGACTAGGTATCAGAAAACAATAAATTTCGTAATCAATCTTTGTGACTGCGCAATAAAACACGAAAACAAAGATGTGGTTAGAGGTCTCATTGGTGAACAAATGTAATTAAAGTAGGTCCCTACCTACTCTCTTATACCTTTTCCTTCGGGATGTTGAATTATATTAGTGGTTGTTTCGTTTGGTTTTTATTAAATTGTTTTCTTGTTACTTATCTGAAATCTAGAGTACCTTTTCTCGTTCATCATCATCATCAACCACGCTGGCCACGTGCGGATTGTTGGATTTCACAGACCTCTGAGTTTTATGTGTTATTCTCATACCGATGAACAAAATTAAGGTGTAGGTAAAACTCGCTGTTTTCTATCTTAGTTATACGATGAAGATGCATTAAAGAATTACTGTGAGAAGCTTCTACCAAGTTAATGCACTTCACCACCCAAGGCTAAGGCGCCACTTACAATGAGATGGGATTGTACCTACCTAGTTAAAAATTTACTGACAATATAAAAATAAGGTAGGTTTTGTTGGAGTTCCGCACAAATTAGTACAAGGAGATACAAGTAGTTGACAAATGTAAGCCTATTAGTTTTCCTAAGCTGGTTGTTTGTCTGACACAGGATTCTATCTTCTGAAAGCAAATAGGCAGGTATATAAAATTTTGCCTGAATGCGTGTTACTAATAAATCAAGTGTTACTAATAAGTCGCTTGTGACTCGTCGCCGGTGGCTCCTGATGACGAACCTCGGAATCGGTTCAAAACTAGTCGGGCGAATCCGACAAAACTGTACGTGAGGTAAGCCGCATTATAAACGTAAAATGGATTCAAACACTCACGAATCATTCAGTACTAAAATTTTTCATGAGCTTGAAAAGCTGACAAAATTAACATCTTTTTCGAAAAAACTCCATCTCATCGCCCAGAAAAATACTAAAGTATATTCAGTGCTAGAAAATTTCATTTCAAACTACAGCAATCCATTCAATGCATCGAAAAAGTCTCCCCAAATAGGCATTGTATTCCATTCTAACGCGTTGACGTATTCACAAGAACTGGGGTACAAAACAGGCTAAAAGATTAGTAAATCCAAAGTCTGTTGAACTTAAAGCAAAGCTGATTCGAGTCCCGAAGTCCCGGGCGGGTTCAAAGTGGAAAATCCGAAAACGGTGGAAAATTTCCCAAGTTACTCCGACGTATAATCCGACGGCTCAAAGGTCGATGTAGCGAACTGTGCATTATGCAGTGCACTATTCGAAACCGTTTGGCGTGACTTCTTTTTGTGAGGATTAATAGGACCACTCGTACTACTTTTGCGAGAATTTCGATTAATATTCTATTACGAGTATTAGTAAGCATCGCCCTCGCTTCGGAAAACGTATGCCTAAGTATCAATACTCGGAAAACTTGTTGTTTAAATGCACAAAACTTTTTTAAATGTGTAACGACTGAAACAAAACAAAGAATAATTTAATGACTTGTCTGGAAAAAATCGCTTGTAAGCGATAAAGCCGCCCAATAAACTATGCCTTTTGATTTAAAAGTGTTTATTTTATAGTTTTTGTTATGATGTGCTGTGCAATCAATAAAACTTTACATAAATAAATAAAATAATAATATTATCCCGAGCGTATTTACGGATCCACGTACAATAACATAAAAAACTATTGTTATGGGATGTCTGACGATGTTAATAAATGTTCCTAATTTTAGTTTTGTAAAAGTATTTTTATAGATACCTAGCAAAATAAATTATTCAAATTATGCGGCCATCATCAGAAAATCTTTAAATAATCTCGATAGTGTCCTCTGCCGCTATATTCTCATTTCTTCACAGCAAAATGTCCATGTAGTATGTTTTAAACTTATTTAACAATATGGAAGTTGGTCTGCAGCCTCAGGGTAACTGTGTTATCGGAAAGATAACAAAGTTTTGTAACTTAAAGCCGGGAAGATCTTGTCGCTATGTGTAGTTTTTACTATAAATAACAAAACTGTTGTGTACTCTACTGATATTAATTGTGTCTTGTTATTTTTGTATTACTAACTTTTTACAAAAACCGACTTTAACATGAAGTGGAGATAATTCAAAAATTACTCGTTAGACGTCGCTTAGATAGAGCTTAAGAGTGACAGTACGATTCCCGGCCGGAAAAGACATGTAACAGATAAATGTAGGTTCTCGGGTCTTGGATGTTATTATTGATGTGTTATTAGTGTTGTCCGTCCATGTTACCCGCGACACATGGAATCTTAGGCCAGGGGCTTAACTGTATAAGCGTAGAAAAATTGCCGGGACATGAGCTTACGAGCGACCTAGTAAGTGGTTTCCACTGGCCATGGACATAAATAGCACAGCTTTGACGTCCTTAGTGAAACAGTTACAATTTATGAATATCTTCCGAATTTTTGTAGGCAACAATAATTGTGCCCCTAGTTGATAAAACAAAATGTGCTTCACTTGAAATTTTTTCAGTGCCTGAAATAAATACATAGCAATTCTTATGGTGCATGCACTTTACACCTATAGGCACAGGTTTACAGTGAAGCAAGAGCGGGTTACTATTTTAAAAATAGAGAAGCAATGTCAGGCACATATTTTGCCAGTAACTTATAAAATTAATATTATTTGGTTCGCATACCTCAACATTTTCAAATAATATGTACACCTTAGTAGGTACATCAACCTAAAAATAAATAAAAGTAAACTTAAATTAACAAAAACGTCAAAATTTTAATTAGGAATAATTTTGACGTGTTGAATAGATATAAAAAACAGCGTTGAAACTTTGATAGCAATCATAAAACACAGTGTTAGAAGTATTATACAAAGTATCGGCAAACGCACAAAGTTTTTTATAAAACTTCATAAAATAGTCTACACTGAGATTGAGTTTCTTGCGACTTTAAATAATGGTGAATAAAAAGTCTTTCGAGCATTGGCATTGTGTCTTATATTTGTATTCATCGTGATCTCAGCCCACTATATTGAGTACAGGTTTATTCTTATGATGATAAAGTTAAGGGTATAGACCACCATGCTGGCAAAATACGGATTGGCAGACTTAACACGCCTTTGTGTTTTGTGAACTCTCCGAGCTGCAGGTTTCCCCCACAATATTTACCTTCACTAGCCTAGTGGTTAAAGAATTGGGCTTTCTACTTGGGAGTCCGGGTTCAAATCTCGGGGCATGCACATCTGACTTTTCGGAGTTACGAGCGTTTTGAGCATTCAAATGTCTCTACCTAAGATGATGAAGGAAAACATTGTAACTAAACCTGTACGCTGGAAAGTTCCAAAAACTCAAAGGTGTTTAAGTCTGCTAATTCGCATTTGACGAGAATGCTGGACTTGGTGTTAACCTTCACATTTACAGATGACAATGATGAATCAAGTAGAAGAACCGAGAGAGAAATTCAAGAACCATTTAACGACGCTGAAACTGTGTGTCGTGACTGAAATAAGAACAGTATGATCCATGGTACAAAAGAGCGTGCTGGGAGCAGGGCATTTATTGCGGCTGTCAGGTTGCGTCGCAAGGTACACCGACTGTCGACGTGCTAGGGAGACAAACGGGCTAGATTACACGCGCTGAGGATTTATACACCAGGTGGAAAGTTATGTACGTTATGAATAGGTTTTGAGGTCGATTTGTAGGTACAATTTTCAGGTTGCAATTGGTGCTTATTGTTTTTTTTTATTTCTCTACTGATATTGTGGGTTGGCAGCCATGGAAGAAGAATACTCGTAGTAATAATAACGCTGTAAACTTAAAGCCTCATACTAGGATTCCCTGTGTAGTGGGTGCCATGGATAACACACAAGATTTTTTATTTTACAAGCTAAACCCGCGATTTCGTTTAAAATACCACACATTTACAATATGTAGGTATTTTTAAATACAATAGTTATTTTGAAATCACAAACAGATCACTTCAATTTTATTTAAGTGTTTAGATTAACTAGTTTGACTTCACATTAAACTTCTATTGAAGAGAAGATCGACAGTTCGAACACTGTACTTTATTGCAAAATCAAAATTCGTTATTGCGTTTAATTTTTGAATCAAATCTATGTATACTAATAATAAAATGTAATTGGTTTATGTCTAAACATAATATATGAAGAAACTTCACACAGCCACTAGAAGCCTAAAATAATATTTTTATATAATTTTGATTTGTCAGTCTGTATATTGGGACAACCCAAATCGCGCAATGGTTAACACGCCGGATCGCTGTCCCAATGGTTTAATGCCCAATAAGGAAGAAGTTTGAACGATGAGTTTAAATTTCCATTCTTGGTCTGGGTTTGAGACTTATTTTGCGTGTTATATTTGTGTTTTATATGGTACTCACCACAAAGGGAATCATTGTAAAAGGCAAAAATATGGGTAACTCGTAAATAAAAAATCTGTCGAATTGAGAATTGAGAACTTCCTCCTTTTTTGAAGTCGGTTAACTAATTGAAACGAATTACGCGTATATTGTCCAATCTGTAGGTTGATGTTTTTTTCTGTAGGTTGATGGTTGGCAATATACCAAAGAGGCAAACCAGATTACTACGCTTCTATAGCGCTCTGTTAATTTATTGAGAAACCAGTCATCCCATCCTGGCTTCACTTTAGGAAACAGACATTCGTTTGTATAGGTATATACCTTCAAATGTAAACAGCATCTTCTACGACAAAGGAAATGACAATTACACGCCTGTATTTGCACCGAGTTTTGTTGAAACTTCCAAATGAGATGGTGAATATCAAGCTGGTAAGAACAAAATTTCTGAAGAAGGCTTTAAAGAAGCAATGTTTATTGCGGTTGTCAGACCATCGTAAGATGCACCTTGCGAGTTGGGGACGTGCCGCGGAGACAAACGAGCCAGATTACAATGCATCGGGCGCTCTCTGGATTTATACACGAAATGGAAACTTAGATAAACCATCTGAAGAACTGAGCACTTTGAATACAACTGCTGTCGTATTTAAGTTTGTGTAAACTGGTTTGTTTCGTAAGAATTATGAATTCATGTAAAATTGTCTGCGAGAAATTATTTATGCCACAAGTGTTAGGACCTTCGCAATTGTTGATGAGATGTTTGACACATTCGTGTTTTTCCTAGCTGTAAAAGTTGTGACAGTTTTTAGTCACGTCACATATCAAAGCGCGAATGTAACCTTCGCGTTTTCTTCATCTCATTGTACAACTTACCAAAATTCGCGCGATTGAGAGTAGCTGCGGTAACAGCATACTTTTTCAGGAATTAATATTTAGAACAAGTTATTTTGCATGTCCTCCAAAGTTTCGATAAAATTACTAGGACAAGAGATAAAAAGAGCTGGCTTTATAAAAGAAGTTGAATTTGCCTCAGTCGTAGCCTTACATATAAGTTACAGTAGAAATAAATCCTCATACACACACGCATCTCCGCAGGTTTTTAAATGTAAAAAGTAATATAGACAACACTGAAACATAACATACCAGCTCAACTCGGGAAAAAACATTCTTTTTGTACATAAAAAGTTCCAACTAGAAATCGAAACCAGAACTTTCTGTAAGATAACTCCTAATTTAGCTACAAAGCACGATTGTAATTATCCTTTTCTTTGAATATTTCCATAATTCACTTGAAAAAGTTGCTACCTCAGTAATGTAAGAACAGGGCAGACAAATTACAAAGAGCTTCCTTCTCATCGAAGTCGATTAAAAATGAACCTTTATTGACAACAAAGCGAGGCGCTAAGACAATAGATGGAAGTTTATTGTGCAAGGATCTAAAGGGAGAAACAATTAAGTAGGTGCTTACAACAAACAATATTCCATTCCGATTTAATTGTAAGTAGGTATCTAGGTGGCTTTTATTCAGTTACACATTACATTCTTTTATTCTTTATAATAACACGAGGCAAAAGAACTAATGAACCTGATGATTAGTGCCCGTTGCCAATGTAAAATGGCCCCAAAGGCATCACCGACGTGATCTAGAAAGAAAAAAGAAGAAAGGAAAGGAAAAAAGTACTTATTGTCTTCATCATCTTAATCCATCCTCTCTTTTTGAATGAGAAGGAAATGGCCATAGTCCACTACGATGGTCAAGTTCAGATTGGCAGAATTTACACAGCTTTGAGTTTTTGCGAACTCTCCGCTTTTCAGGTTTTCTCGCGATATTTTCCGTCACTGTTATAGCGAGTGACATTTAAATTCTTAAAACGTAAAAGACTCCGAAAAGTCACTACCCTGGGTATAGAACACAGATCCCGCGAGAGGAGGGGTGATTTCTAAAACTTAGAATTCTTAACCTCAAGGCTATCACCGCTTTGAATCTGAAGTTACCAGTAAAGTAAGATAATGGTAAATAGTCAGCCGAGCTGCTACAGTCTTACCACCACGCACGGACCGGTATTTGTTGTGTCTTACGACCCTGGTCAGCTTGCTTTCCGTCCCTGTAAATAAGGTTCATCATAGATTGACGTCGAGAATTTAAAATGCCTTAAGTTAACTTTGTTTACAAGCTAAATTGAACTGAGAGAACACATAAGTAATAAAGTTTTTGGTGGGAAACGGCAAATTCATATTCTCGGCAACTGAAGTCTAGGCCGCCTTAAGCCAACCAAATTACGGTCGTATTACGTTTACTTTAATTTGTAATTCTGAGCTAAAATTATTTGAAAAAAGACTCAACCATTCTAAATGAAAATGTCTTATTCCGAGAGATGAGATTAAATATTGTTACATTTATATAAAACGAATTCACTTTTTGTCTCAAGGGCAGTAATTAGAACTTTCTTTTAATCTTTTTAATCTTCAACGTCAAGCCAATTGATGATGAAATATGGAAGTCACATCGCCTCACTGTTTTAAGAAAATTTCATATAAGTACCTAAAGAACATGGTCTATGTTCTTCAAAATATTAAGTTCCTTCACCCAAGGGCTGAAACGTTCATATAAATCAACTCTTCATTACTCTTGTTTAATAAGGAAAATGAGTTCTCTCTTTTACAGGTGTAATAAATTTGGAATCCCGTGTGTTCAAAGATAAGGCAGTAGATTTACATAATTTTATTTACATTCCGAAAGATAATTTTGTTAAACGCACAACTTTGAAACCAGGAACACTTGACGTCACGACTGTCATACTTCTAGGGATTGCGAGTGGTGTTTTAATGCGCGTTACATGTGTCGTCAAGTGCTATCTTTTGATTTCAAAACTTTTGAAATCAGAAGATAGCACTTCATAGATAGAACTTCATAGATAGAACACGTCATACATAGTCATAGTCAATAGTAGTATTTGCAATAAATATCCGGTTTGATTTTGTTCATGGTAGATGTGCACTAAGAACGCCTATTGTATAGTAGGTAGTGACTTTATAAGTACTTAGCTGAAAAGTGCACCAAATTTTAAGATCTTGTATCTGTTGAGTAATTATAAGAGGCGTTATGATTTAAGGACTTTGAAAGAAATTAACAACTCGTATACTACACTATCCGGCTATACACTACACTACACTACACTACACTACACTACACTACACTACACTACACTACACTACACTACACTACACTACACTACACTACACTACACTACACTACACTACACTACACTAGAAAACGCCCTCGCTTTGGTTCGGGAAACGAAATGTTTCCTCTTTCAGCCCTGTAAGGGCTGGTTTTTGAAAAATTAGTACCCTATGTTTTATCTTGCAGCGGCAACCTTCGTACATAACATACAGACTTTCACATTTATAACATTTGTTTGAATTCTGAAATTTGTCTTGCAAAATTTTTGTTACAAATTTTAATTTTTTCACATTTATGTTTAGCAAGAATTTAAATATTCCACAGCTCTATTAATTCTTGTGTCCAAGCTCAACTCAAGTGTTATTCAACAAGAAACGGGACAATAAGGTCAGGAATGTGAAGATTCTGTGTTATTCTGTTGAAACCTTATATTATTGACGGAGAGGGTAGTACAAGATTTTCATCGCATCGGTCTAAAGGATTTGGGATAGACTGTCCGGGCCGCGTGAAACTTTGAAGACTTTCAGCATCTCAATTTAGTTAACATAAACTGACTGAACAACTTTAGACCCCTCCTTCTTACCCTTAAACTCTAAACACTTGTTTAGTCTAACGAAGATATAGTTTACTAACATAATTAATGGTTGATTTTTCCTTATGTTTGCTTCTGTTAAATAAATACGAGATACTGATTGTAAATTATCGATACTGAAGATAATGAGTTACTAAGTCCGTTGATTTGATAGCGACAAGGTCTCTTGAAAGTCGTTAGATCTTTAATCGTGTGTAAAATAGATAACTTTACAAAATCATAATAATAATAGGAGAGAAAACAAAGTAAACGATAATAAAAGATTATCTAATGACAAAATATATTTTTATCTTAAATTAATTTTAATCTTAAATGTTATTCTTCGTAATAATATGTATTCTTTTTATATTTATTATAAATTTTGAAGAAACTCTGTGGCGCTCTCTCTTATCATAATTATAATGTACTACATAAATTTTACGAGTCACCTGTATTTAACCTCTTTACGCCATATGAAATTCCCGCACCATTTTTAACGGCTACAGAGTCAAACCTTTCTACACCGAAGAATATCGCACAGGACATACGACTTTAATTAACGTGGAGCCAATGTAAATTCTGGAGAGGAATAAATCAAACGAGAGTACCGTTTCTACATTATTTTCATTGGGCCCCTTAAGGCCAACGCAATTTTTTCCGTCTCGCCAGGGTGATAAATGGTTGGCATGAAAAAGAGGGCTTCTTTCTTCGAAGAACCTCTTATAGCAAACGATAATAAGTTGGAAACTGAATCTTTACATAAGATATATTGTTTTGTAATTGAAAAATGATACGGTGTAAAGTGGCTCTTTCTAAATTTTCCCGCAAATAGTCAGATAAAGGTCAAAGTATCGATTTCGGTTTTAAAAATAATTATCTAAATCAGGTAACTAAGTAAAATGTACGAAATAAACCACAGTTATTAAATACAGAGGAACTGAGAATCTCCTCCTTTTTTTAATCGGTTGTGAATCAATCCCATGACATATACACCCATACCTCATAGGAGTTGCAAAACTTATCTTTAATGCAACTTATCTCCCTACTGCACAACCGTTCCCTTAGTTTATATCGCCCTTTAAGAAAGTAAAGGCACAAATTTCCTAGATGCCCCAGGAACTAATCCTACGAGCTCCTAAGTTGACCGGTAGACTAAATACAACTTCAGAAAAATTAATTGAATACACGATTTTAAGACAAGAAGAAAGGAAAGGCTGACCTCCAGAAAGGTTTGCTCAAAGGGAAGATATAATATTTTCTTTCAATATTAAATCTGGAAGAATCAGCTACCAGAAAGCTTTATGTTAACATAAACAATATTGTTTCGATCAACGGCTTCGTGAAATATGATGGAATTTGTTTTTGCGCCTTAATATATTCTTCTTTTGTTAATAACAGTTGTAATTCATTAATACTGTCAATAATTTATTCTCATATGAGGTACATTATCAAGGAGTGCTAATGCTGTGTAGGTACTTCGTTGGTGTGGTTTTTTGTACAACGATTTACCTCAACTTCTGTTATCTACGAAGTTGTTTACGGGACTTTTAATTCAGACACGCTCACGAGTGAAATTACTTTGTAACTTAAGAATACATGCGCGCGAACCATTGTTTGCTTCGTCTCTTCTTCTTCTCTTGGAATTAGATATTCTACTTGTATTCGTTAAAAGCATTAAAGTCTTGTATTAGTCTGCCTACCTTGGACCAATATTATTTATAGAGTTAAAGTAGCAATCGAGGTTGCAGCACCACTTTTCTATCTTTCATTTTCATCATTATCTTCTGACATCACAACTGTGATCGAACAAACTCGTATCGGGTGTTACCTAGAACAAATAGTTTGTTAGTAAGTATGAGGAATAGGACAGGGACTGTTAGCGATCGTTAGACGTGTTCAATTGTTGTGTATTATAATAATCAAGGGATAATTTGGTATGAGAATATAAAATGTGCTGCTACCCTTAAGGTCTGATATGGCTAAAATTATTTAATTAAATTCACACCTTTCCAACCGGAACTTAATTTCTTTTAAAACAAACATTACACAATATAAATGGATAGAAATACTAATAATCGTGGCTATCCCTTTCGAACTCTTGGCCTTACCACCTATCTTGGACACATTACAAAAGTACACCAACAATTCAACTATTATTATAATATTTTCATACAAATATTTTTACTCATTTTAATCCTGTGTAAATAAATTTACTCTTTTGCTATTTCATAATTTATATAGGTATAACTTTCATATTGACATACTTTCCTTTGTAATACGGCTTGAATCTTGACAGAATGTTAGCATAGGCGACCAAGTAAATAATGAACGAAATAATACGTTTATTTAAAACAAAATTTATATTTAATACACCTTAACGTATTGATAGTCCGAAAACTAGTCATTTATAATTTGTCCTACTTGTCTAAAATCAATTTATGAGCTACATTAAAACTAAAATCTCACATAAACTATAAAACACAAGATTAATGGTGTTTTATTGTCCGTAACTACTATGAAGTTGGTTTCAGTAATTCAGCATTTCTTTAACAAATTAGGTACTAATAAATAATTACAATTAAATTATTATTTTCTTTAACAATCTTTTATTACATATATGGCATTGAAATAGGCACTAAAATATAAATAAATTAATTAATTATGATTTAGATACATATCTATATTCTTTTTGCTTAATTCATTTACATCTATCTTACATGTATCATTGACTTTAACATTCTCTATTTCTAATACCAGAAAAATAGTGAACAATTTGGTATGCATTCTTCCATTTTCTATACACCATTTTGTAAAATAATATATTGGGCTTTGAATACTGCAAAATAACAAGTCAGTAGTTTTTAACGATGATATAAGAATACAGGTAGATATTTATTTTATGTATTCGGTGTTATAATACTTATTATAAAAAAATCAAGATCATAACTGCACTGCAACTAAATATGCAATATTATGCGCTGTCACTCGTTTAGATATTTCTGTATAATATGAAGATTTTGTTAATTTTTTACATGTATTTTACTTTAAATTGCAATGAATCAAAAATATTTTGCTTCCAACATCGATCAATATTTCATCGCTATTCAGTCGCATTCAGACTAGATTTCAATTTCTCTAAACTTTCTCTTACTTCAGGATCTTTTTCTAAGATTGCTTGACCTTCGGGTGAATCTATCGTCGGTGCTTCACCAACGAAGGTTTCTTCAGTATAAACACGATTTGGTTTTCTCATTGTCCCGTGCAACTGAAAAATAGAATTTAACACGTATTAGATTGCATACAACGAGATATTTACATTTGATTTTATAAATTCCTTGGCTAGTCGCCAATTATGTTCATCATTATGATTTAGGTTGAAAATGAAGTGTGTTATTAAAAAAAAATGTGGTGAAACTTAAGCATTATTACGCTCGATTCACACATATCAGTGAAGTCACCGTTTCGTCACAGTACCGGCAAATCTTTCATACATTCTCGGCATTGTCAGTGCAGTGTCAGTGCTGATAATGCCGAGAATTACGGACGATTCACACATATCAGTGAAGTCACCGTTTCGTCACAGTACCGGCAAATCTTTCATACATTCTCGGCATTGTCAGTGCAGTGTCAGTGCTGATAATGCCGAGAATTACGGACGATTCACACATATCAGTGAAGTCACCGTTCCGTCACAGTTCCGGCAAATCTTTCATACTAACAGCACTGACACTGCACTGACAATGCCGAGAATGTATGAAAGATTTGCCGGAACTGTGTCGGAACTGAGACTTCACTGATATGTGTGAATCGTCCGTTATGCTACAAGCAAAATACCGTGCGGTTCCTGACGAGGTGTCATTTTGAATTCGTCATTGAAACCTGAGGCATATGAGTCCAATCTTCAAAAAATTATAAATCGTCTCGAAGCATCATAAAATTTTTCATTTAATGTCATTGATCCTACCACTTTTTGAGCTAGGAAGAGATTTTGAAGAAACTTTTAGGACTTTTTATAAATTTCACGTAAAAATTCTAAAAGAATAATAACCTTATCCCAAATGAACATGTTGAAACCGAAGTTGCAGTGGAAGAACTCATGATGCTGGTCGTGAAACTCCGCGTCCGGTTGCCAAGGCAACCACCATGGAGCTTTGAAGTTAATGCCGGAGTGGTAGATGATGCCGTGATAGTAGTTCATGAGCACAATCATGTAGAAGGGTACTAGAAAGAAAATGAGGAAACATAAGATAAAAAATATTTATAAACAGACGGTGATCACAGCAGCTGCTTACATAATATATTACATTCTTAAGACTTGAAATGTTACTGGTTGACAGCCCTCAAGAAAGAAATGATAGGATATCTATTTTCAAGTTCCTAAAACGATTAAGTATAACCACACACTAAATTGGGCTAAGTAGTACAGAAACCAGGACCTTAAAGAAGCTGTAAGTAATTGTAGCGTTTAATTTGTGATATTTAAAACGATTTCATGCTAATAATTTTGTAGTACCTACTAATGCCCATGTCCGCAGCTATATGGAAAAACTTCGTAACATAAGCAAACTTACGCCAATGTACAGGAATAGTGAAGAGTGGTAGACACATGGTGAGCTGAATGTGCATTATCTCGACGGGATGTATTGCTGTGACGGAGAACGCTGTTGGTTGCTTGTATTTGTGATGGAGTTTGTGAAAGTGCTTGTACAGGAAAGGTGTGTGGTAGAGACAGTGCATGGCATAGGTGATGTAATCCTGAAAGAAAATATACATAGATACATTTTATTAGTATTGGACATAAACAACTGAAGTGGAATAAAAGGACAAAGATAGTCATTTGAGTGAAAATGTTAACGATAAATGTATAATTAAATATAAATAATAAAAGTTATCGAAAATAATAAGTAAGCAAACAAGTTGTGTCGAATTTTATATAGAAATTAAGACTTCTTGCCTGCTCAAAAACATAACGCTCATCAAGAAATTCTTCTTAAAACCAATATTTGAATGTGGAAAATCAAGATATTGTACCAGATTTTTGAGTCTTGGTTTTGATTCAATAAAATTTGAATGATGTTTTGCATTAGTATACAAACATCGTGACGAAACAAACATAGATAAAATCAATATTGTTAATTAAAATAATACTCACGAAATAAATAAAGAGGACAGGGAACTGGAAGAAAAACCAGAACCAGCCATACTCGTCGAACTGGAAGTACAAAGTAGACGGGTTGCCATTGAAGATGTAGCACGCAAGTACGGCAGAGAAAGATGCAGTGAAGAGCAAAGACATGGTGCCCACGAGAATCTCATGGCGTTCCAGTTCAGGAGACAACCACTTAGTGGGTTGGATTTTCCATTCGTGAGCCAGATGACGTCTTCTCATGTAGTAATACCACTGCAAGCAAAAACGAACATTATGATGTAGTTAAATAAGGCACATCAGCAAATTAGAATTTCTTATGTCGTGACTGCCATAAAGAAAATACTGTCTAAAATTTTGTATTTCAATAATCGCCGAAAAGAAAATTTATATATTTTTATTGTGATGTACATTTTAAACAAGTTTATTTGAAAGTATTTGTATGCTTAACCGAATCAATTGGTACTTAAATTCTAATATCCGGTGACAACATTTAATCTTAATGACATCTATGGCATTATCGTATTAATCATTCACAGTCTCATTTATTTTAAAGAAATTTTAAGTCTCACAAGAATTTTGAATTATTGAAACGTTCCAAAACAAGAGTACGTTCGCATTTCGTCGATAAGATTACTAAGGTACCTCCGGGAGGATACTGATGTAATGATGATAATTATTACGAACGTGACTGTACGCGAGTAGTCTTTATGAAATCCAAAGCTTAGTTATTTAATGTTGGGTAATTTATTAATCTATTCATTAGTTGCTATCTGCACTGACAATTATAATTATAATAGATACAGGGTAAGTAAGGAGGACAAACTCGTAGATTTTTCCCTACGAAGCTACGTTTATTTTCAGTGGTCTAAGAATCAAATCTATTTGTAGTTCGCAACTAGTCGAACTAAAATCGAATATTAAATTTAAAATCATAACCGCTTATAGGTTTAATTTAAATTTCCATACAAAAATTACCTTGTCGTTATTTTAGTTTTAACATGAATTATCTTTGTGCAATTTATGTAGATGTGCCTTATTTTCATTTCAAACGTTTCATTTTATCTGTCATTCTGTCTGTCTATACTGTCTGATACCAAGCGGAAACAACTAAAATTATTTCTGATATTACGGGGCATGCTTTTGATATTTTACGTTTTCAGGATTTTTTTGTGTCGAAATATGAACTAAATTAACTATAATATGTATAATATATTATGAATAATGAATATGAACACTGTTAATAATTCCCATATTAAGAAGGCATGTTTTATATCTGAGAGTTAGTGTTGTCAAACAAATAAAATTTAGAGCCTTGTTTAAAATAAACTATCATGTTTATTAAAAAAGAAAATGCTAAATCTTAAAATGAGATTACATTTTTAAAATTGATGATAAAATAAATACCAATAAAATCATTTTCATCATAATTATTATATATTTATTATATTATATTGTATATATTATATATTATAATATGTAGTTTGTATATATTAATTTTATATAGTACCTATTTTATGCATTTATTATATGGGTATTTATATAGGCATACATATATTTGTATTATACCGCTCATCGTGTTTTCTCTATTTGGCCTAATGGTTAGCTGGTAGAGAATGCATTAGCATTAAGCTCGCCATTTGTTCTTCAATATTTTTATATTGTGGTCAATAAAGTGTACATAAATAAATAAATAAATTATTATGGTTATACGTGCTGGTTTTGAATTAAGTCCCCCTATTCGGAAGTCCAACGTTCAAGCCACTAGGATACTGCTATACGCTTATCTTCCTACTGCGATTTGCATGTAAGATAGGTATGTAATTCATAAAGGTCAATCGCACTGATAAATATAAATCACATAATCTGTTTTATCAATATACGTAATTAAATAAAATATTTTAGCGGAATGTATTGAGAGGCAAAATACCAAGAGTTTGCAAATAAATAATAATTCATATCGCCATACATTCATAGCCTATTTACAACACAATCTATAATATTATTATAAATCCGAAGAGTTTGTATGTTTAATCTCAAGAAGTATCAACTAATTAAAAATGAAAAATATTATACATTCGAGTTAAAAATGTTAGAATTTTATTTATTAACCTCACGCATCTTTGTCTACAGTGGTGTGTTTACAGAACGACGCTTCCTAAAGTAATTAACTAGCTGGTTTATAAAATAATACTCAGTAACGAAATTCTACCCGTGCCTTCTAAGAAATTCGCTCAATAACAAGGTAAACAATTAATTTAATGGTTTAATTAAGTCTAAAGACACTTTATATTAAGAGTTGTTTCGCCACTTGAAATTAGAACACTAATTAATGAATACTCTGTGGAGCTAGCTCACATTCGCACGAATACGCGAACCCACAAGTGTGATGAGGGTCGCCGTTTTTGTGCTCACCAGTTGGCGCCACCGGCGAGGTGAGGTCTTGCTGTCAAAGCCCGCCCATACATAAACAGTGACAAATGACATTCAGACAAGCGAAAAGTGACAGACAGACCTCACTTTTCACTAGCGCCTCTAGCGGAAAATTCACACGCGGTTACCCTCATTGATTATGCGAAGTTTTTGACAATTTTGTGGTATTCTAAGATGTCAACGTGCAATGTACAAAGGTTCGCGCGCATGTGAGTGAGCGCGGTTAGGAGATATCTACTGTTATTTTGCCTATTTTTTAATATTTCCACCAGCAAAGCCCACAGTAAATAATTGCTAGGCATAATTATTTAAAGAGACAACTTTTTTGTTATTGTTTGGACTGACATTATACAATTTTAACGCTTACGACAATACATTTTTGTGAAAACCGGACCCTATACAGTATTTATACATTATGTTCTAGTTTACGCCAGCGGCTACGCTCGCGTTAGATACAAGCAACGTCAAAATACTTGTAGGGAACGCGGGGAAAATTAAACTCGCCTTTGTGCAAAAAGATCGATGGTGACTGACAGCGCTGGCCACCATTTTATTGTGAGAAAACTCAAAAATATTGAGTAAAGTTGTCGGTACCGACATTCGACGATATACCTATTATATTCTTTCCCGTTACGGGCTTATTTCCTTTACTTAACTTTGCGTGATTTTTATGTATTTGTTTATTTATAAAAAGCGACTATTTTTGTATTTTCCCGTAAGCCACAGTGCTTTGACGAAAAAATATAAGCCGAAAAGTTTCAGGGGAAGCCGTGCATAATTACGAAGGATGTGACATCATTTCCGTCACATGAAAATGAAAAATAAGCAGACTCGAAATTTAGGTGAAACACTACTTAAACATCCTTTTTAACATTTTAAAGTAATGTACAATTAATGTAATGTAATTTTAAAGTAATCTACTTTAAGTAGTTCTGAGCCTCGCTTGTGTAAGAGACGTCATTTTACAGAAAAACACAAATTGCTTCTGCAATTATATTAACTTAACATAATTTCATTTTTACTTATACGTTTTTTAACTCCGAAATGATTCACTGTTTAAAAACTTAAAACACGCTTCTGAGGGCGCGTTCCATTAAGCGACAAAAACGCTGAAAACGTTCAGTTTTCTATAGAAAAAGTGTCGTTTTGAGCGTTGTGTTGTGTCGCTTTATGGAACGCGCCTTATATTATAGTATGCCGTCGACCTTGCAACCCTATAATGAGTGACCCTGACTACGATTTAAGGCATCGAGACTACAATTCACCTTTTAAAATTATTTACAGGTAGAAATAATTATTGTAGCTAGGTATTACTAGTGTAACTATTTCGTGCACTGCTTGCAATTTTCCCAACACCCATGTAATTTTTTACATCTATTATTCGATTTACCTATATCGATCTTATGGGACAATACCTACCTACTACCTACTTAAGTCTGCTAATTTATGAATTAGTAGTTCAATTGCTTTGTGTGAGAATAGTTCAACACATTTAGTACATTTGCGAAATTATTAGTATCAGTATATGAAACTTATACCCAGTTTGACACATTTTGCATGCAAAATTATTCGTAGAGGCCTATAGATTTTGTACAAAGAATTTAAAATGATTTTTATATTGACTAGGTACATTATTTTTACTGGAAAAAAAAGATACTTACATGCAAAAATCCACCTATCAGGAAGTAGGTGCCGAACGACACTATGTGTGAGAATATGAAGATGACGCTAAAGTTCTCCATTTTCAGATTCTCCAAAGTGAAGAGCTTATATATCTCCTCTGTTGTCATATTCCGATCGCTCTGAGTATGACCTGTGATTTGCTTCAACGCCGTCACCAGAATTACCACCCATTCTCCTGAAAAAATATTGATGTGAAACATCTATATAATAGGCTCACTTGTAAACCGAATTGTTGGCGTGGCGACGCTTCCCGTGGCGACGGGTCGCCACGCTATACTGAGGTATACATATATATATTTTACATTATATTTTATATGTAGAGTAGAGTGTACGGTGTGGTGTATTTTATTGATAACGGCAATACATTCGCTAATCTTTTTCTAAATTAAATATCGTCCTCTACCCAGCATTTTAAACACCTATGAGTTTCAATTTTTTTCTCGGTATATCATTGTCTTTGTATTACACAAATGCGATGCCATGGAACTCACGATACAGAGAATTATAATGTGTAACTATGAGTGCACAACGTTAAAATGAGTGTTACAATCATTTCATTCATAGACATTCATCATTCCATGCACTTTTTTTTCCGATTCCATTGAAATTGTAAAAAAACTAAAACGAACATCGACGCTGAAAATTTCTCTAAAAAATAAACGCTGGATCTATTCTTATGGCGCTCACTCACATTCGCGCGAACACGCAAACTCGCAAGTGTAGGGCGGACCCTCGTGGTAGATGTCAAAGCTGTGACAATTCGTATACAAAGGTTCGCGCGGATGTGAATGAGCGGCCTTAGTTAGATGCAATCTAAGATGGTGAACGCACTCACGAAATTAACATATATATATGACGTATATACATATATATTAACATAATATTCCCGTCTCCGACAATTATATTGTGTGTTGTTTATTTAATTATGTGTGTGTGTGTAGTTTGTTTGATAATCGTGAGTGAAAAAAAGACATCAATTTCCGGTAATAAAATCATTTAAGGCAACTCCGTAATTAAAACAAATCGCTCCTCATTGTAATCTTATTTTGATGTTTAATCGCTGAAAAAAAAGGAAAATTAGTTTTTACTATGACCTCTTGTAACTTTCCCTTTGATTTTAGTATAATTTAACCAAATAGTATAACATCGGAACACACTATTATCATGCGATCACTTTGTTGAAGTTTCATGTGGGTAGATTTGTGGTTAGATTGCTAGGATGCCCAAGGACCAAGTACCATTTGAAGTGTTGTGACATAAAAAGTGAATTTGAGTAGAGTGATAGTGGTGAATAAGCTTAGCTCGGCTGGTCGGACCGTACCAGTAGATATTTCGTAGCCGTAGTCCGTTAGAAGTCGGTATCTACTTTAAGTACTTAGTCCGTGGATGCGCGGTGCGCGGGTGGCTCTGGCGGAGGTCGGGTCTTTCGGAGACCATAGAGTCCGTGAGACTCGTCATTCAGAGGAATGCGTGTGTAACAAACGTAAGGTTTGGCTTAGTGAAAAGCTACAGGCCACGAGTAAGATTCATGCTTTGTTTTGAGATACCTTGATGATAATACTTGAAAGTTTTTGGATAATATTGATACTTGGTTGGGTAAGCATTTTTGTTCGATCAATTTAATCACAATGTAACGTATGTGTTTCGATATTGGATGGATGAGTCGTTTTAAAGTAAAATTATTATGTTCCGAAGTCACAATAACAATTTTAATCTACGTTCATAAAATTCCTAAAGATAAAGGGGGTAGATAAGATTTTCTAGTCTGGTCGAAAAAGAAAAACAAACGTTTGTGGTCAGGCATTTTGTTATGCATTCAGTGTTGATACATTTTTAATTGATAACGAGATATGACGTACAGTGCAGTGACTTTATCAAACGTGTTCTCTCCTTTCGTGACAGTAATTTTGCTTTTTGGTAATTTGGTGCACGATTAACGCTGAAAAGGATTAATTGGAAAAAAATAAACACACACAAAATAGTTTGCTTTATTGGTACTGAACTTGAAAAAGTATATAGCGAGTTTATATCATTAGAGTTATATAGCGAGTTTCGCTTGCGCTTTGAAAAAAAAAACTAATTGGTTTTAATGAGGTGACGTTTATCGAGCCATTAATTTTTAAAAGGTGGTCGATTTCAGCTTATTTTGTTGCGTCGTTTTAAAAGTAAAGCACATTTTATTGTTTTGTGTCGCATTCTAAATACCCGCGTAGTTCATTGTTAATTTTAAATATTGTGTAAGGGTTATCTTAGAGGTATTACAGACGAATTACTTGGATTCTTGCCCGCTTTCGTTTCATTCTGCCCACTATATTTTTGAAATAAATGAAGTCTACATAAGTGCACACGTCGGATTTGTGCTGCGTTTAAGAAGCGATTCTAGGTTTTAAGGAACTGGAGACCAAGACCTTGTCTGGTACCTGTCTGGAACCAAGGGTGACATCACCTAGTTGTGGTAACATGAAACGCGGTAAAAGTGAAACGGCGTTTTTGGTATGACAAACTTTTATTTTATTACATTTGGTGTGTTGGAGTTTTATAACTTCTATTTTATTTCGTTCCTTGTGAAAGTATAACCTTTTGTTGTGTCTTGTAATTAGTGAACAATGATAAAAAAAGATAACAATTAAGATAACGGAGGTTCTGTAAAATTTGTTAATTTTAATTTAAAATCTTTCGTCATTATCTATTTGCTGAAAAAAAACAATAGCAGTTTGTGGAAGTTCATTGAAATTTTTAATTAAAGTAGCAGTTGGATACAATCAGTTCCCTAATTATTTTATTTACAAGTGCAGCACACTTCGATTGGTTTTAATTTACCTTGTGAAACCAATAAGTTTTGAAGTTATCTCACAACTGGCGATGCAATGTGCATCGATTTCTAGTTTTCCAGTTAAGTTTTGAAGATGCACAGGACATTCCTTTGGCGACCGGGAACAAAGGCAGCACACGCTGGTAACATGCATGTTATCTGGAACCGCATGGACAGCTGCGTGCTTGCACTCGCGTGCTCTATGGTGTGCATTCGTGTGACATTGAAGGAGGAAGCTCTGGCAAACCATCGTTCCTCGCACCTCTTTTGAGGGTTACTGCCGCGGATCGGACGCAACGTAACAGGTGTTCTGTATTGTTCAGTCTGTTTTGTGATAGCTAAAATAAATAGTAAATTAAAACTTTTCCTTTTCGAGACGTAGTTCACTTAGGGCGCTTTTAGTGTCATGCGGATTTGCTCACGCACGCGGTATTGGCCCGCATGCGTAGCACCCGCAAAGAACAATTTCATATACGAATTTACTATAAAGCGTGATAAACGCACGCGGGACGCGGGGCGCTGTGCGGGGCGTCATCCCGCAGCGGGGCATCCGCATGCGTGAGCGTCCCTACAACTTTACTGCCCATTTTAGTGTCGGACGGGGCGCACGCACCGTTACGCAACCCGCAGAAGACTGAAACTTAAACTGCGTATGATCCGCAGCGTGAAATTTCACGCATGCGGGCCAATCCCGCAACAGTTTCAAGCAAGGCACGTGCAATCTGGTGACGTCAGTGGCCACATTTTTGATGTATCATGGCAATGCTAATGTCAACGTGCGCAAGTGACTCGTCCGCAGCTAAGCCGGATTCCTATCTCAGTAGTTAATCAATAACATAATGATTATCACACACGTATTGATTACTTTGATTAGTTCATAAAAATACAAAACAATTAAATCTATGACATAAAGCTAATGGCGTACGTGTGTGTAATTGACCTAAGGCTCAATCACATTCGCGCGAGTACGAAAACCCACAAATGTAGGATGTTTATATATCCGGAGGAATTTATATACATAGGATTATTTGTATATCCACTAACTTTATTCTCTATTCGTTCTTTTGTTTTCCTGGGTCTCAAATTATCTTCATACAAAATTCAATCTTAATTGATTCAGCGAATTTAGCGTGAAAAGTAAGCAGACAGAGACAAACGTACAGAGTTAATTTCGCATTTACAATATTAGTGTGGATATAACTTTATATTATAAAAAAAATATTTTTTACTATTTTATTTTATTTAACAAGCGAGTAGGTCTTTTCTTCGTAAACATAATTCTTATAAAATCTTCTAAAAGTAACTTATAGATACCTACTACTTTTACAAGCAAGAAGGTCGAGTCTATGGTACCAGATTGCTACGACAGTCTGTTATAACATTCCGGGCCGTTGAGAATTTCACTTGTATGTTTAATTAAAATACAAAACCCTGTAGCCTAGTACGTAGGGACCCTGCTTGCGAATCCAAGGGCCCGGGTTTACACCCTAGTTAGGGCAGATAAATATACTTTTTTTCTCGGAATATGGATATTTTGTGATGTGGTATTTGAGACAAGGGAACTCAAGAGGGGGTATAAGTGTGTTCATAAATATACGTGTTTGTGTGTATGTGTGTTAATTAATAAAATCTCTGTTATCTGTCTTCCTAGGGCCAGAGAAGCTAAAAATATTTTTGTTACAATATTTTGTTTGCCTGTTGGTATATTTGTTCGCGCATCATATACAAATCTATTGAATGGATTTTGATAGGGTTTTTATAGTTATATTTCTTGAGATGTATTTGTGTAGGCAACCAAAGAAATAGTGCATGTTTCATCTTAATGCCCTGCTTAGAACCTGAGATATCTATTAATAACATTACCTAAGTTTTGCGAACTTTCCGGCATGTAAGTGTCACGAAGATTTTCTTCGCGAAGGCAAAAGTCGAACCCGGATCTCTTAACCACTAGGCTATCACCGCTTAGATTTAGTAGCTTTTTGCACATTCATTACTAAATAGTCAAGAGTACATACCCCGTAACGTAGCTCCGAATGTGAACACAGCAAACGTAGCTATGAAGGTGCTGATAAATTCTGGAAGCCGGCTGAAAAACTTCTCCAAAGGTTCAGCGTATCTTTCTATCCATTTCACGCCGTCTATCAAGGGGTCCCAGTACTTAGGTTTCTTCTCTTCCGATTGACTGTCATTTTCCACTTTTTCCTTTTCTGGCTCGTTCAGTAATCTCTTCTTGGCTTCAACTGTCATTCTGTAAAATACATCAATATGAATATAATAGAATAATAATAAATAGCGAATTGTATTCAACAAATAATGTCCTACTCATCTCACGCACATATCTTAGTTACAACTGTTGTGTAAAATGTTATCATTATTTAATTATCAACTTATATAAAAAATCAATTATTTAATAAGTAAGTTTTAATAAATAAAAAAAAATAATGTTATTCGTCTCACTTTGATGCTAACATCTAATTAATTATCTTTGTCGTCAAAAAGTAAAGGTTACGATATAATATTATTAAATCATTATCATCATCATTATAATTGCAACATTAAGGCTCGGGTCACCTCTTAGATGACTAGAGAGCTTTCAGATGTGTAGGTTTTCCTTCAAGTTTTCCGCACGACGTTTTCCTTCACCGAAGCAAGTGATATAAATTACAGTCCGCCCAACTTATCTCTGAAATGGCAAAAATTGGAACTAACGAAAAGTCATTCATAAGTACGTTGTGTTCATTCATCTGTCAGTTACTAGTGTGCAATGATTGGTCAAATGAATGTCAAATACGGCCGACAGCGCCTCTTTCGTTTCAGTCTTAAGTTGGGTTTACTCTAAGCGCATTATTTTTTTGATGACAGATGCGTGTAGATTCCAAACCCGGACTATCGCGAGCCCGAAATTCAAACTCTGATATCACGAAAATATAAATAACTTTGAATTAAATTTAAAAGTATATATGTAATTGACCTTTACTTGTTTACCTGTTGTTTAGATGTGAAGTCTCATTTAATATTTTTATCCACAACTCCTTACAACACGTCCTTTTCTTTGAGGTTATCACACATTAATGTCCGACCAAGCAAAACTGATCTCATAATGTTGCACCTTACTAATTTCATTGATAAGCCATGTGTGTGTCATGATAGAAATTTTAAATTTCATGATTACGTACCTACTTATCGACAGATTGTGGCGAAAACTATTAATTACAGAGGAATTTAATGTCAATATACTGATAACGTAAGCTGCATTATATTATTTTTAAATAAATACATACCCATACGTGTTACCTATCAACTAAACTCACGTTTTCTTAAAGTTCAAGTTTTATAAAAGTCCTTTACAGTTATAAATAGACCACGTGATATGTTCTAATATACAATTAATATTAATATTTTCCATAATTATTGTATTGTATTCAATCATAAATATCATCATCAACAATTTCGTAAAACACATTTTATTAACTTACGTTCATAATTTTAATAGTTATAATATTTTATGTAACCTACAGTATGTTCTTTTTTAAAAAACAACAGCCATATCTTCAAAGATTCACCCAAAACAACCAAATTTTGAGAGGACTGGATATCAGATGAGGCCTGGGCCTTGCTGGAAAAACGAAAACTGCTCAAACAAGGCGAAAACTTGGAAAACTATAATGCAAAGTACTCGGAACCTTTGATGTTTTAAATATCTAGATGGAACATCGAATCCGCGAAAACGTGTCAAAAAATTGTAGCTAACTGTTAGCCACAATTTTTATATCATTACGCACAGATTACGCACACATAGACAATAAATGAACGTGAAAAACATCGCCTGCAAGCACACATGTTTGATAATGTTGTCCTGTTTTTTTTTGTTTTCATTGTAGGGCGACGCTCAATCTAGATATTTAAAACATCATTGCTCGGAACTAAATCTAGAAATTCAGAGAATATACAGACGAGATAAAAATCTTTATTATGAAGAGATCTGTAAGGATATAGAACATCATGAAGAATACTGGCAAACTGCGGACCTCTGCCGGAAAATCAAGCAGATCTCCCGAAATTTTAAGGCTCACACCTGGACTATCCAGGACAAAGAAACAAGCTGATTTTATTTATTAATGCCATCGCAGACAGAAGGAAGAATTATTGTGCAGAACTTTACCACGACCCGGAACCACAACCCAGCACGTAGTAGATTCTAATACTATCTATATACTATATAACTTATGTACTTTTATGTAGTAGATTCAGATACTACCTATATACCATATATCTTATATACTTTTATATACTTTACTAAAATTATAGGAAATAGTGTCAAGTGAGTAAATAATTAATAAGTACCATGGTTATATTCATTATTCATATTTATTACGATCTGTATTTTAGAACAATTTATTATAACAGAAAAATATAATCAATATAATTACTATATAAATATAATTACCACATATGTACTTCAAGACATAGAAACAGATTAATCTTCTTAATATATATAAATCTCGTGTCACAATGTTGGTCCGCGATGGACTCCTAAACCACTTAACCGATTATAATAAAATTCGCACACCATGTGCAGTTCGATCCAACTTGAGAGATAGGATACTTTAAATCTCAAATTATAGTCGCAATTTTAATTTATTTCTAATTATTTGTCTCTTTGCAAGTAATGACAATTGACATGGCAGTCTTATTCACAGATGAACAGACACCTAGCACCACACAAGAGAACTAAATTAAGAGTGTTATTATTTGACAGTCACAATTATATGTAACAGATGTCGATACCTTTCGACTGGGTTGAGTAAGTAATCAATAGATGGCGCTGCTATGGTAAATCTAACTTGCACCCGTGCGAAGCCGGGGCGGGTAGCTAGTTACCTTATAAAACAATAAATTATAATTATTTAGGTACTTAACTTTCGTAACCAAGCGGAGCTCCTTACGGCTCGGCTGTCGGGCTGTCCGTTATCGGTTGAATCAGTTGCTTGTATATATAGGCTTGAACAAACAAGTGTGAACAAACAAGTGACGTCACAACGGACGTTTCAAAATATTAACGATTTTGTTCCCATTTTAAATTGTTTTGGAAATACGTACTTGTATATAAAAATAATCTATTTTTTATTATTATTTGATTAATAATTTATGTATTACGGCCAGACTGACAGTACTTCGTCCCCGAAGTACCATTTACAACATTTTAAGATTTACCATAAAGGAGAACTGCCATGGCCCATAGAAAATTTACCCAGGCCCGACAGTAATGAAAAGTACCTCAGTTTTTTTGTTGTATTACATATAACAAAAACATAGTAACAATATTTTATATAACAGTGGCTAACAACTATTTATAGCTATGTGACTTTACTCAGGTGAAATATTTGAAACCCATTTATTTTTCACTTAATAGCAATTGTATCCAATTTAGAATGACCCAAACTTAATAAAAATAGGAAATATAGACAGTCACCAAACCTTTATGTCCATCAGAGCAATTAATATTATATTCCACTATCAATGTCCCAGATTTTAATGGTATTTTTCCCATTTTTTATTATTTACCTTCGAAGATTAGATAAACCTCAACTCGATTGATATAACTTACTTGAAGTTTAAAAATATACGTATAATTATAAAATAAAAGCAAACTAAAAACTCACGACGCGTTTTAGCTCCGCGACGTGCGCCGTAGCGCAATGTCGTTTCCGCGGCGGCTCGGAAAAATTCCGCATCTTGAGTTCTTACCGTAATAGTTACATAATATTATTATTTACTAGAACTTTAGGTCATCTGGATAATCCAATCATTATTTTATTTTACAAGTTTTTTGTGCAAATAAATATCAAAAATTTCTTTTTAGTATGAAAAAATTAAAAAGTTTAAAGTGAAATATTTTGTTGTTAGTCACTTATTTCGCATATAACAATAATAGATATTTCTTATACTCAACATAACAAAAAAACTGGGATATGTTTCTTTCATGTCGGGTCTGGGTCAAAAATGGCAGTTCTCCTTTTAAAATATACATAACCGTATGTACACTGCCTCAATGTGATGAGAATATTATGCAGATAACGTATCTTCATAGATATAGTGGTCTAAGAAGAGCCCGCGATGCCTAGGACTTCGTTATATTATAAAAGCTGAAAATTCTTCTATATATGTCCCCTATACAGGTATAAGCAAACCCAGCCTATAAAACCTGGGTCGCGGTGGCTTTGGCAGGTAACAGGTAGTAAAGGTGAGTAAAATTGTGTTTCAAATTTGTGATAGCATAAAACTTAGTGATAGCATTAAACTTTCCGACTACATTCATCCATAAAGCCACTACACAAAAAGGGGTCGCCAAAAGTTTGCGGTAACTACAGGACAATCGCCCTCTTAACACACGCTAATAAGGTACTACTTAACATTATCAACAGTCGCCTCAGATCTTTCCTTGATCGGCAAATCCCACAAGAACAAGCAGGATTTGAGAAAGGAAAGGGCACTAGGGCGTACGTAATACGTAACGTAAAGCAAATCATAGAAAAATGTTACGAGTACTGCACTCCTGTCGTAATAATTATGTTTTGTGGACTACCAGAAGGCTTTTGACTGCCTAAGATGGCAGAACCTACGGGAAGTTCTAACCATTGCAGGAGTGCCTCAACATCTAACGACGCTAATACGCAAACTTTATAAGACCGGGTTTGGCACTGTACAACTTGGACCCATTACGTCTGATTCGTTCAATTTCGAGAGAGGAGTTCGTCAAGGTTGTGTCATCTCTCCTATACTTTTCAACATAATAATGATATATATATGGCGAATATATAATGCGCGAAGCCTTATAGGACTGTGAGGGTGGCATCAACATTGGCGTTGTTAAGCTGCCAAACTTGCGCTATGCCGATGACACTACAATTTTTGCTTTTTCAGAGGCTGAAATGAAAAAACCTCTACTGCAGCTAGAAAAGGCAAGTTTAAAGGCAGGTCTCGGACTAAATAAAGACAAGACTAAAATAATGATAATCGACCGCCTGAAAACTCTCCATCAAACGAAATTACTTGACGGCTACGAAATTGTCGAAGATTTCCAGTACCTTGGGTCCATCATCAACAATAAGGGTAGTTTTGAACCTGAAATACGACGACGCATCGCAATGGCTATAATTGCTTTTTACAAAAAAAAATAACCGACTTCAATCTTGATAAGTACAGATAACTCAAAAACTACTCGCCAGATGGCGCTCAATTCAACATGTAAGTGTAAAGTTCTCGTCACTACAAATTAATGAAGCCCAAACACTAGATAACTGCAGTAAATCGTTGAGGACTTCCCTCGACTGTCTTTCGGCTTCATCAGATCGACTCCAGATCTTCATGAAATGGTAGCGCTTTAATGTACTTATGATAACATGAACAAACACACTAGTTGTCCATACAGTTATCGAAAGTTCCTCTCGATTTCTCTGAGATGCCATCATCAGATCCTGGTTTTCTTATCAGGGGACCCCACTGCGCATATCTACTTTACAACAAAAAAAGAATTATCAAAATCGGCCCATAAACGACGAAATAGTCGCTGAACGTACATAAAAAAAAAGCATATATACGGTCGAATTGAGAACCTCCTTCTTTTTTGAAGTCGGTTAAAAACGGGAATGACCCAGCTAAATAAGGTATGGAAAGACAGAAACATCTCTAACCGTACAAAAATTCATCTAGTTCGTACACTCTTGTTTCCATATTTTTATATGGCGCGGAATCCTGGACCCTAAAAGCCACAGACAGAAAAAGAGTGGATGCGTTCGATATGCTGTGCTGGCGCCGCTTGTTAAGAATTCCCTGCTCACCAAACTATTATCTCTGTTCTAAAGGAACTGAGGATCCAACAGTTTCTAAGACTCCAGCATTTGCCTGCACCGCATTCAAGCGAGTGAAATTGTTCATTGTTAATTCGGTATATTTACCAACTTATGCCCTTTGCCCTGATAAGACACCGATAAATAACTTTTAAACATAGTACGAGTGCAGCTGTACTTAGGCGCAATAGCACCCACCTACTTAAAATTTTATTGAACTATAAAACAACGCAAAATTTAATTTCATAAAATGGAATTTTATTGCAACCACATTCCAGCGTAAACTATGAAATAGTATTGATTTTATTTTACTATGTTTTTACAAAATAACTCTAGAAATTCTTGTTGTCTATAGGTAGATTAGGTAATACCTAGACTACTTGAAAGTAATTAGGTACTTAACCCTCGATCCGTCGCGTGGGGTCTTTCAAAGCCCAGGGTTTAGAAAATTGCGAAATACTTAGTGTTGGAATACGTTTATCGATCTTTTACTTTGGGTAGCCTCCTAAAAAGGATTACACTTCATGATCGTGTAGTCAAAACTGAAATTATGCACGCTTTTTTGTGAGATATACACATGTGTTTCTACACAAGGCTCTGAAGGACCCAACGCGACGACTAGCGTAAGTAAATTTTTAGTAGTAACTTATTTGGTTTAGGTTTTATATTTTTGTTTTTTGTTCCATAATAATTATTACTTGAGTAAAATTGATAAAAGATAAACTTAAGTATTCTTATATGGTAGGAAGAAGAAGATAAGCTTATAGATAGTGATAAAAAGGGTAATGAAGAAAATATGCAGTTAGAACAAAAATACTCAAACGATATGTTCTGGATATAGTCATGGGCGCAACAGGTAGGAACCAAGGTGGAAAGAGGAAGGTTAGCTGCTACTGCTGACCTTGGAGGAAGTACCTACGGAGGCTGTACCCTTTATAAAATTTGCCTCAGAAATCTTGAGTTTCCCCACCCCCTGGATTTAGAGCTTTGCCCCCCTGGAACAGGCGCTGGGTACGCCCATGAATATAGTCAACATGTATACAAGCTTCAGCAGAAAGTTCTCTTAAAGAAATTATCACTTGAACTCGATAACTTGATAATTCGTGATTTGAAGCAATATATACAACGATTTATAATTCCTCTTCAGAAGGCGTCTTCTGATGATGGTCAGTTGGCACCTGCGAGATAGATTTCACTGTCCAAAACGTACAGATGGTAAATTTAAGTCCATTTGTGACTTTTGCAAAGGTAACATTTGTCACAACTGTATCAAATCCGTTTGCGCTGTTTGTGTCCAAAGAAATAATTAGGGATACTTAGACATAGGAAGTACATATATTTTTTTATGTATCTTAGTCAATTTACATTTCATTTTCATCTCTTGTTCATTGAGCTCAAATTATTATATAAAAAGAAGAAGTTGTCCTTTACTTTTCATTTTTAAGTTAACTTTAAGATGACCGGGTTAAAATATAAGAAAAATGCGACTCCTATTACTTTTTTTTTTTTAATATAAATAAATATCTGATTTAAAATATCTTTGCCGTTTTTTATCAATGAAGCCATATCCTAATGCGACATATCAAAATAATGACAAAAATGTTATAATACGAATTGATTGCTATGTAATTTTAGGGTCTTTAAAGACCCCACGCGACGGGACACGTAATTTATTTCGCGCGACGGACGGAGGGTTAAGTAACATAGGAGGACATCAAATGCTTAGATTAGATTAGTTCGAAGGGATTTTGAGTGATCGACCGCGTTTTATATGTAACTTTAGTAACGGTTGGTGTGAGTGTGTCGGTCGCTAGTGACAAAAATCTTTATCGTTTCCGTATTTCGGGCAACGCAGATACTTCCGAGACTTGGAATGGCCACTAACCTAACCACTTCTACATTCTACACTGGAGCAGTGCAGCGCAGTGAACTTCTTGATTATGAGGGGAGACCTGTTCCGTGAAAAGGGCCATAAAGGGTTAACCTCAACAAGTAGGTTACCTAAGTTTTCTGAAGCGAAACAAACGAGGGCCTACTTATGTAGTACCTACCTTGGTAGGTAGGTACTCTGATAAATTTATACACAATTATACATTATTTTTAAAAAATCTGCCAAATAAAACGTGCAAAGATCCTCATAGTTGTTAATACCTCGCTAAAATACAAATGACAAGTTGCCAATAATTATATTCAATCTTATTATGCTTAATAAGTATTTGCCAGATAACAAACATTAAATCAGCATTAAGTATTTATCTACAATTATTATCAAGATATTATGCCACTTGAATCGATTTATCAAACCAGCTGATATTTTGAATATTACTGAAAAAGTATTATAGAAAAATATTTTTTTTACACTTCTTAAAATAGCGCCATCTGTTATATTAGAATTGTACTAGTATTTTTTACAACCTGTAAACTTGTGTACTTGATTAATACCTTGGTCACTAGATGGCAATACAATCTATCACCTTACGCCATCTATAAAGGTACACTTGTACTAGCCTACTGTGTAAGTAGTAATTTAGTTCTAGTATTTTTGACTAGATGGCACTAGGTACAAACAAAAGAAAAATATTACGTGCTGTTTATTTTTTATTGGATTGGATCGGTGACCACTGACCGCTAGTGGCAAACTTCAGCAATTCCGTGCTTTGGAAAACACGTAAAGCACGTGTCGAAGGTTTTGAGCTGCAGAGCGCAAAGCGGCGCCGTTCTAAAATTACCGCTCACAGAAAATATTAGCCATCGAGGACGCACATAGGTAGCTACCTAACACATAACCAACAATGCATTGGTTAATACCTTTTAGTGTTACTGATAATATGTATTCGCTATCACTTCACAACAATCGTAGATTTAGGACTCCGTCCACCTTTGAGTCCAAGCCGGAGGTCCCTTGCCCTTGGTTTATCCTGCTAATCAACGGAAAAGGTTACGGCGCCAGGCCATTCTCAGAAGGTCGTTGGACTTTATAACTTCTGGCTTAATCCAGAAGGCACTTTAGACTTGGTGGTAGGGCTGAAGCTCGGCTGACTATAATAATATATATAGGTACTTACTTCGTTCGCGAAAATGCCAGCTTTTCACCCCTATGAATAAGGTTCATTATAGATTGACGATGAGAATTTTATACCATCTCAACCCATCATGGCCAACTAAGAAGAATAAGGTAAGAGAAGTTTAAGGTCGGTCAATTGCCGATTGGCACACTTCACATACCTTTGAATTTTGAAAACTCTTCGGCATTCAGCATCATAATTTAGGATTCCACGTGAAACTTCGGAATTAGGTCAAATATTATTTTGGACGTATTCACTTAAGTAGGTAGGTAATTACGTATAAATATAATGTACTTATATTTCCACAATGAATGTCGTATGTGACTTAAAGTAGGTACCAACCCACTTAGTTGATACATTGTTTATCCAAATCCGATTAGTGATCGGTCGTAGGTACCTATTCTGAAGTCTAACATACGGCGGTTCACACAGATATTGGTACCGTCTAGTTATGGGCATTGTATCCTTATAGATATCGATAAAAATATGATATTTAATATCTATATTTCGAAGGATTGCGGGTTAAATTCGGTACAAACATTCATGTGATTGTTAATTTTTATCAGTCACCAATATGTAAGTCACGCATGAACAATTTTATGTGTGACATATTTCGTTTATGGTGACATAAATATCTTATGGAATCTAAATCTTAATGGAAAACCCTATAGAAATAGTAACTACATTACTTTTAACAGACGACACAAAAAGGAGCACCTAATGTCTTAACACGTTCCCTGCGGCACAGATTTTTCTGTACTTTCCATTACTGCGTTACGAGGCGTTTTAAACCTCGTCCTAAACCAGACATTGTGGCGGCACGAGGCATATTAAACCCCACCGCCCGTAGGAGACAAAAATCCTTTTTTTGGCGCCAAATAAAACAAATTGTACGGTTTTTGTCGCGATTATTATTAACAATGAATTGATGAACCTAAATCTGCCGCCGCCAGTGGTTACATAAGTTAGTTTAGATTCTATAGGTAAAATAAAACGTGGGATCTGATGTACCTCGTACCGCACTGAAAAATGGCAGTTTTTCATATTATTTAGTGATGGGAAAATAAATATCGATTTTATATATTGGTATTTTATTTTTAAAATTTATGGGTGTTTCTCATTGAAACAGTTCAAACAATAATATTTTTTGCAACCAGTGCATTCTGTGACAATTTTCTTTACTTTTTTGTCTACCTCACGACTTGTTAGGTGCGGAGTTTTTCGTAACATCCTACACATCTCCTCTTCTTTGATCTCTTTTCGAGATGATGTACCTACTTTGTTTGCAGTGGGTTCTGAAAAGTAGGGTCGAGCTTAGTAGATTAATTTAAGAGTAAGGAAATGGTGGGTAGACTTGAGTAAAGTTGGTTAGATTAGAATAGAGAAGAGTTGGGTAAAGTTGGTTAGAGTACTGAAGAGTCGAGTACAATTGGGCAAAAGCATTAAATTTTGATGAGCAAAACACCGTTTGCCGGGTCCGCTAGTTAACTCAATAAACAAACATACCATAATTTATCATGATTAACAACCTATTTGAAGAAAGTTACTCAACAAGTCACATTCACGTTTCTATTAACGATATAACAAGTAGTTAGGATGTTTGAAGATTACCTGTATCCACATCCAAGTCGTTCTCTGTAAAAGCTTCGAATGCGTTGCACAACACTAACCGCGTGAAGCTAGCGTAGGGTGCGGTACGAGGTGCGCGGAGGTACGAGGCGTTTGCAACCTCGTACCGCACAGCGTTAGAATTTTATTAGTTCAGTGCGGCACGAGGTCTAAGAAACCCGGTATTAAGGTGGATATACCATAGAACTAGGAATTAATAGCACATCTCAGATATATAGTTATCTTTTTCCTACACTGAACCAGATGGAAGTTATGCCTCCCGCACGACAGAGAAGTTTAAGTTTTTTCTTACCGCTATAACGTCGAGACACGGACGAGGTGTTTTAAGCCTCGTTTCGCACTCATCGTGTTAATTGGATTGTATTTATTTACTTTGTCTAGTTTTATACGCATATAACTTTGAGCGACATGTGACTAGTATTTTTCTTAGGTATCTGTACTTATCGATGTTGGAGTTTGTTTTTTTTTTGTAAAAAAATAATTTTAAGTATCGACAACAATATTTGATGAATATAACGTCTCTATGGATGACGTATTGTAGACCACCCTAATCCACCCCCGGTATTAGCGATTGCTTTTCTATTACGTCGCACAATACACCCCTGCCAATTCAAATTCAATATACCTAAGTACGTGTAGAGATTTGCCGAATCACATATTATATTATATTATCTCTTCCCGCAATAAATGACGGATTATACCAATTTTTTTCATTAAGTATATACCTACGTCGTTTTAAATACTCTACTAAAAGTAACTTTCTGCATTCAGTATTTTTCAGCAGATTTGGTTGGCTATGACTTTAAAAAGAGAGACAAACAGACAGAAAGAAATTTCAGAAGAGGTGGACAGGACAAGCATACCATTATGAGGATGCTGGATCGTGGTATTCACAACTTGATGAGGTTGACTTGGAGAGTTGCCTGGTGATTCGACTTAACATAAAAAAGTTAAAAGACCTTTCACAGGACTTAAAAGAAAAAAATATTTATAAACTAAATAAAAGTATTTTAAACATTAGCAGTTGCGTCAAATCACTCACCCTCAATAATTATGCTTCATCACGACCCCATCTCGAGCATGTTCGCAAAGCTCTCGCTAGGTGGCGCGCATGAATCATAAACGCACACGGTGGTCTTTGTGTTCGAAATTATGGTGCCCATGAGTTATGGTGGCCACAAATTTAATGCAACCGCTCGTACAATAGCCCATTGATTTGGTAACTGACTAATGGTGGTATATCACGCCAGGATGGGAAGTAAAGGCTGGTTTTGATGTGTGCGAAAATATAACAATAAACGCTACTGTTTGATCATTAGGGTTAGACTAGATACTTAAAAGGGTTAGGTTAGGTTTTGTGTTTTTGTTTTATTTTATGTGGATAGAAAAATATAAGGAATAGATGATTCAAGATAAGTAGTAAATTACGATAAATTAAAGGCATCTCCGATGCTACTCACCAGAAAGAGAAGCGGAAAGAAAGAAAAAAAAGTAACTTTTAAGGCACAACTCCATCATTACAAGATATTTAGAAACTGAACCAAGCAAAAGGATGGTATAGCAAGTGAGTTCAAACCCCAGCCATTAGCCTAGAGTACCTCTACCTTCGGTATTAAACTACCATCCAGTTTAATCCCAAAGGTAGGGTACGGGGTACAAAAATCTATGAAAAGAGGGACCGGGTGCTGTAACTTTTTCTGTTTTACAGCTTAAAGCACCATGATTAGGGGAGGTTGGCTTGTACCCAAAGATGGATGGAACCTTACGTTACATAGCCCCAAACACCACAAAAGGTTCACTAATTGTCGTGCGTAAAAATAATAAGGGATTGATCAATAAATCTAATTAGTACAAGTTGCCCAGACGTATTGAAATGTATTGTGAAAAGCTACACCCAAGAGATTTCCAAATGGCCTTTGCTCCCCAATGAGTCTGCGATTCTGAGAAGAGTGCCTTAACGATAATTTACAGCAAAATCAACTAGCATAGCGTGATAATCCGCTATTAGTTAGAAAATCAATGGGGCGTTGTAAACGTGGGTTACATTAAATTCGTTGCCCACATAAATCATGGAAAATTTATGTTGATTTTCTTAGATAAAGGTTGTATTAGTAAGTCAAGTTTGAACGCTCTATATTTTGTATCTCCGCGAAACATAATTGAAGAATTTTTAGATACGTTGTTCCACGGATAACAGACTTGATTACAGAATGTCAAGTTCTTTAAGAATGGAGGCGTTGGTCCAGAATTCGATCGAGAAACCTCCATGCATCTTCGTTATAAATACATAGTTTCTCACATTCTTCCTCTCTCCACACTTAGATTCCGGTTGAAGATAAAGTAGATAATTAAAACGGCACAAAGAACTACCCGAGAGCAAATACATCATATTTATACCTGTTCCGTCCGAGAATAGATCCACAAACATATTCTTTGCTCAGAAAGGGTTTGTACTTCTTTTTCGACGTATACGACTAAGTAAATGATTGATCACAATTCCACTTGGTGATGAAGTCGAAGATGTTGCATACACTAACTTATATCTATTTACAACAATAAAACTGGTTCCAACATCGTCTTATAGAGATAACTCAAAAACTATTTTTCAGATGCCGCTGAATTTTAATAGGGACCGCACGACAAGCAACAGGTTTTGAATACATAAAGAATTAGGTACTAATCGTTTCACACAGTAAAAAGTTATTAGGTAACACTCATAAAATACAATGGAATTGAAAACCCCTTTTTTGATGTCAGTTAATTAAAGCTGTCTTCTTGTAAACTACGGAGTCATCATTGTAATATTATTACATTTTTATTCATTTACATTAGTCATTACGTTCAACATGTATTGTGTACATTAACAACATTCATTAGAATCAAAAATATGGAAAGAAATATCTGGTGTTGTATAATCTTTCACAATGAACTTGCAATGTCATCACTATTATCGAGTGTAACAGTAGGGAATATGCTATTAGTCCCGGAGATAATTTCGGTTCCCGCGGGCTTGCAACCCGGGGTTTCCGTGTTACGTACAAAGATTAGATGTATCTTTTCAGAACGTGTAGAGGTTTGAAATTAAAGCAAAAGCAATCATTTTGTTCTTCTTTTCCTGGAGCCTGGAGCCTATTCTGGCACATTTAGTATATCAATTCATCGAGTCGTTTACGTCGATGGTGTTTACTATTAATTAGGTATAAGAAAAATCGTTACCTTCGATTCGATTCAGATAATTATGATTATTTAGATGCTTATTTGTTTCAAATTCATTTTTAAGCCATGAACAAATTTGTATGTATGTTTACCTGTAACGACATACTACGCAAATTCATAGATGTAAACGTTGATGCCTAATGTGTATTATTGTAACGGAGGATTTTTATGCCTGTGCTATACCAACTGTGAGGAGCAATGACTGAAGGAGGTGGTGATATGAGATGTGCTGAAGCGAGGGCAGTTTTGGCATACTGGTGTTGCCAGATGTGGAGTGGAGAGGTGCTATTGAGAGGAGCGGTGCTTTTGAGCAGAGTAGTGTTTTAGTGGTGAGGAGAGGAGAGGAGTCAGATCTTTCTTTCAGGTTTTCTATTAAAATGTTACTGGCCAGCGACCTGGCCGGTACCTATTTGGAAATGGAAAGACGACAGCAAAGGAAGTTTTGTTGTTGTCAATACTTTCATCATTCAATAAATTGTAACTGAAGTTGTAACACGAGTCGTATTATTTTGCCCTTTTATATTCAGAAGTGGATATTTATGTTGTAGAACATAATACCTACGTGCTAATATTGGAGAGAATAGAAAACAATGGCCGAAATATTAAGCGTTCTCAATTACAAGCAGTAAGATTTGAAATATATAATCGTATGACGTGAGGTGTCAGAAATTTTTCTAAGGATGTCCGATCGATATTGTGGTGAAAAATGGATTAACGAGGAGATTACGAAGCAAGGCTGTTAATGGTATCGATTCGTTGTCTAAAAGTTCATCAGTTTGGATAAAATGTGCGGAAAGATTTTAGAGCGCTTGAGCCAGATTCGCCTGTGAGAAAGTGTCATGTCATGGTGTCATCCTACGATAAAGATTGTTGCTCTGGAGATAATATGCGAAAGCAAGTAATGGAAACTGATATACCATGATGTGGAAAATACAATAAATCGCAATGTCTGTATTTTTGAGAAAAGAGTGAACTGTCAGTAGAGAAAACAAAAGATGTAATGTTGGGAAACAAAAATGCCTTTTCATCAAAACAAATGAAGGATAGAGAAAAGATACAGGTTTTCTATTGAGAATTGCGGTTGGAATAAAATTGGCATTTTCTCGAAGAATATTTGTGAAGCCTATGACAAAAAAATCGGAATTTATTGATTGAAAGAAAACGTGAAATCATAAAGAGAATTAAGCTGGAAATAAGTGAATATGTGGCGTATAGAAAGATTGTAAAGCGTGGTAAATGTAAAGAATTGACCCCAAATTATGAGAGGATTTGTCATGATTGTGGTATAAAATAAAATGTAAATTGGAAGAAAGTGAAGCAAAGGATTTTGACATCGATGTTATTTGCGATGCTATGGCGACTGAAAGCTGGAGTTGATTTTATTGACAAATGAAGGGTCGCTAGAAACGTTGAGCAGAGCTTTCGAATTTATTTTAGATGGAGGAGTTATCGTTTTTATTTCAGCTTTAAAAGGTGATGTATTTCATGCAGATGTTTTGCCGAACCATGTCATTATGGTCTGTTATTTGGTGTTGATTTTGTTGAATTGTAATACTGTGGTATGCGTGCCAATTGCGGGACGCAATTGTTTCAGGATGGCCGACTGTAACGGAGGATTTTTATGCCTGTGCTATACCAACTGTGAGGAGCAATGACTGAAGGAGGTGGTGATATGAGATGTGCTGAAGCGAGGGCAGTTTTGGCATACTGGTGTTGCCAGATGTGGAGTGGAGAGGTGCTATTGAGAGGAGCGGTGCTTTTGAGCAGAGTAGTGTTTTAGTGGTGAGGAGAGGAGAGGAGTCAGATCTTTCTTTCAGGTTTTCTATTAAAATGTTACTGGCCAGCGACCTGGCCGGTACCTATTTGGAAATGGAAAGACGACAGCAAAGGAAGTTTTGTTGTTGTCAATACTTTCATCATTCAATAAATTGTAACTGAAGTTGTAACACGAGTCGTATTATTTTGCCCTTTTATATTATTTTAGGTTTATTAAATAAAACGTATTTATGTTTATAGAAATCCATACTTATATTATAAATGCGAAAGTCTGTCTGTCTGTCTGTGACGTTTTCACGGCTAAACCACCGGTGCGATTTGGATGAAATTCGGAATGAAAATAGTTGAAGACTCAGAGTCACATATAGGCTACTTTTTTTTCAAAAATCAACCCCTAAAGGCTTGAAATAGGGGATGAAAGTTTGTATGAAAAATGTAAACCGCCTGACCGATTTCGATGAATTTTCCCAGGAAGATAGTTGATGACGTACCTTCTTTCCCACTTCCCCGGTTCGCAATATAAACGAATTCCACGCGGGCGAAGCCTAGTTATTTAAGCTAGTTATTTAAATAAAACCTCAGTGATATTACGCTCGGTTAGGCATGTAACTCGTCACATCACCGATCAATGTTCTACATTACGAGTATGTATTGTTACCGAGTCGGGGGCTTAACACAACGAGCAGGTCGCAGCGGGGGCCGTATAATCCTACTGCGTTCTGAAATTGATACAAAATTCGGTTTCAATCAATGGCCGTATTAAATTTTTAGTGGCTTTGTTATTGAAATTGCGTCGAAATCATAGCGAAGTCGACATGTTATACCGAGGGCGATTGAATGATAAACGATCTCGTCATCAGCAGAGTTACTATATCTTCAGTATATATTATGTCTTTGATTTGGAAATTACTGTCTTTGAGGTGGAAAGACCTAATTTGGCCAGAGTAGAACCGCCGTACTAAGTACCTACTATACTTACGATTTCTATCTAATTAACGAAAATTTTGTTTCAGTTGGAAACGAGTGGATCCGGTTACATTCTTTAGAGGCGAATGTTTTTGGTTTCAAAGGTCGCAAATGATCAAAAATCAGAACAAGACTCTTATTAAAAGCTACGTAAAGGACTATTTATAACTAACAGTCCCTACCGCCGTTACCTCATGGCAACTTAAGTCGCTGACAATAATTATGGAATTGCCAGTTCAATTTGAAATTTATTTCGGTTCGGGCACTTAAAATTCTCATCGTAAGTTTACAGTGAACTTTCACATTACAGAATCGGAAATCTGGAATTTGTGTGGAATTCCATATTGAACGCGATATGAGTAAAGTAAACATACCAACATACAACCATTCAGTCAAGGAAAACATCGTGAGGAAACCTGCATACGGAGAGTTCGCAAAACTCAAAGGTGTATGAAATCCGCCAATCCGCACTTGGCCAGCGTGGTGGACTATGGCCTTAACCTTCTCATTCTGAGAAGAGACACGTAGGTGCGCAATAATGGGCCATGATGGGTTGAGAATTGAGATGATGATGATGATGATGAAGAAACTTACCAACAAACTAACCAACTTAATGAATTTGTTAATTGTTAACTCCAGCAATAGATAACACAGCATCACAGCATATTATAACCGTTAACTGCTCGCGGTATAACAAATCCCCCAAAACCGTATCGCTAAGGGCGGTAAGCTTTTAATAATGAGCTTCAACGAATCGGGAGAGTTAATACGTATTGCAACTCACTGAACCGGAATTGGATAAAAGGATGACTGTGAATTCGTTGGCTGCGCTAACGCGAGTTTCCCTGGATGCGTTTCGAAAGTATTGCGGAAAATTAGGTTTGTATATGTACAAACAAAATGAATTGTTTCCTGAAAATTTCTGTTTATAACCGTTCCACAGTAGCAAAAGGGAATGGCCGGGCTCTAAAATCGATAGTTCGATCAGATAATAACGATAATTACGAATAATAACGATTCAATCGATCGATCGATCAAATCGTTACTATTTTATTGAACAACCCAAAAAGAGTGTGAGTGAAGTAAGTAAAAATATCTAAGTGAAGTAAGTAAATAATAACAGTGAAGTTGTGAAAAGAGTGCAGTGGACTACCTTAAATAGTCATTTTACATGTAAGATTAGGAACTACAATACATACCATCTCAGTTCCTAAATTGAGTCTTGTTCTAGGTTGGTCACAGTCATCATGGTTGGCAGCGGATGGCTACCTTAATTCCATAAAAAAACATTCTCGTAACAACAAACACACTATTAATTTTATTTCCAAGACTTCCGCCATAATCTTCCTTAGCAAATTTCGAAAGAATGGTCATATAAGCTATCCTATTCCTGTCTCTATATCCATCTAAGATAGGCCATAATAAATGCCTGAAATCCAATGTAGATGGGAAGTTACAAGGCCATTTAGATTTAGGTCACCCATGTGAGGAACAGACAAATTTAGTATGTTTTAAGCTACCCATTACGTGACTGCACCAAAATCAGAGCTCAAAACAACAAACAAAATCACTCAATAGTTGCGAAGTGGTAATAGAATGTCAAAAATGCATGCTTAATGACTACTGCCAATAGCGAATTGATACAGAGCGATTTGAAAGAAATATGAACATACTTAGTTATCTTGATCTAATGACCATTTTCATTTCGTCAAATAGCCAGTTATTATTTGATATTGTTGAATCACCAAAGCCTACAATAACAATAATTTCAATATTAAGTATTCATATTTCCACAAATTCACTGCTCCTAGTATTTTTACCATAGAATTACGCCGATATGAATTACTACTTCCCATACATAAAACTCCGATACCACTTTGTTCTAGCAATCTTACCAAGCTGTGGCCCCATACTTCATCTTTATACCCCGCGGGTCATCCCCTAAATTCTTTTTATTGCGCCCTGTAAATCATTGCGCACCGCCCCTCTATATTATCTGCTTCGGGGACTTCATTATAGCTGGTTTAATGGCTTGTATAGAGGATATTGCCGTTTTGACTTAAATATGCGGATATTATTTTAGCTGTGACCGCTGAATGGACGGCATCCAACTAGGTTTGCCTATTAGTTATGACAGAATAAGGGAATGTAGCAACATTTTGCCTCTTTGTTTTGAGCAATGCAAAATAAAGCAAAAAATAATTTATTCTGTGTGAACTAATAAAATAAATGTATTTAACGTTCATTATCAAAATTTTGTTTGGTGAGTTAGGCATGTTTTTTTTGTAAGAATGGGTTTAATGTCCGATTTTATATCGTAGATAGTCTAGCCATCATCAATAACAGTAAGCACATAACCGACGCGTTGCCGGACGATGTAGCATATTAATAAAAATATACAGGCTCGCACTCAAGCTAATTGATTAACTCAAAAAATATTCATAAGGCGCAGTCCGGTAGCTTGCTCAAACAAAAAACCTGGAAGGTTATAAAGATAACCAACTAGTTTCTACCGAGGCTTCATCGTGTGTATGCTATGTACGTGCACATCATGGAACGCACACAAACATATGTATGTGCGGTATAAGCTACGTAGCTACATGATGGCCGCTCAGCGTGCTCACAAACAATTCCTTTACCTTTGTTTGAAGATAGCCTACCTGTTAAAATACTCTGGTAGTATCCAGGCAGTAGGTATTTAGGGAAATGTTACAACAATTTAACATTGTAACACCTGGTAACATTATTGTGCTGTCAATCCTAACGGAAAGTGCGTAAACCCTTAACAGCAAATTGAAATAGCCGATGCGGCAAAGTACGCTCGCAATTAAGGCGGGTGACTATAAATCGGCGGGAATCCGATTCGTTACATGGAAGGGGCGTGTGGCCCGCGGGTGGTTGAGAGCTTGCGTCAGTAATATTGAGACTAAGGATGCTCAATCAATAAGATATTTAATATCTCATATTCGACTATTTTTCTTCGGAATCCATAACTGGTCCTCACAATGGAAAGGTACAGCACACAGTCTAGTGCAGATTGATATAATTTACCTTTGAGAATATCATGAAGAACAGGTGTGGTTTCCTCACAATATTATCTATTATATTATACTCACTAATTAGAAAATTATAGAAAAATCAAGCCCTACTTTTCACCCACATACACCTGAAATATTTATTGTTCAAAATTCAATTAGTTCTTATACCAGTGTATCATCACCTGCTTAGGATTTTTGTGTTTTACAAACCCATTGAAATAAATATGCAATCATTAATTAACATACAGCCCGAAGCTTCCTAGTTGCCTTGGTCTGTCAAAGGTTTATTTTATTTGTGACCATGTACCTACTTGTTTAAAATGTAATTAAAGTCTATTTTTACGATCATGACAAACGAGTATGTAGCGCCATCCATGGCATCGGTGATCGTTATGATTAAGATCGTGATGATCGTTATGGTTATCCAGTAAGCATAGGGGGGTCCCCGTCCCGACTTTTATCAACAAACTAACCAACTAACATTTTAACACCATCTACTAACTGGACTTACGGTCGTAGTTCGTAAATTGAGCCTTGTTCCAGGTCATTCGCTGTCGCCATGGACGGCAGCGGTAGGGTTGTACTGCATGCTCGTTTGCTACTTTAATTCCACCAAAAAAGAAACGAAAAAAAAAACGAAAGAATTAACCTTAATTCTACCAATGTGTCACTACCCTAACGCAGCTTTGTGTTACAAACCCACTAACTCCACACAAATAAACACGCACACACAGGATTTGCATGACGTCCGACGCGCCCCTTTGACTGCCTTTCCGACGTGTTGATGAATATATTAGTGGAGATAACCAGTTTAAAACAAGAGAGTTTCAAAAGCGAGATTCGTTAGTTTGCAAAGGTTCCGTACGTTGTTTTTTTAAAGAATTCTTTTAAAAATAAAATAACAACGTAACTGTATCACATAATAAGCGGAAAGAATTTATCAACCATTTTGAATATCATACAAGATTCCAGATTATTAACGAATTTGTGAATTGCTGCCTTAATTGAATAAAGAACAACTTGGCAAGCGAATTACGCTTTCTTAAAGAGAAAGCTTCAGAGACGGACCACCAAGTAACAAGTTAAAAGGACGGGATAAAAAAACTTTAAAAACATTATGACGATGAAGATCTTTCATATTTTTATTTCTTCCAAGATTTTAATTCAAAATTACTATTAACAATACTATATTCTACGGATCCCCAACTTTATATGTGTTCATCACAAGTGTGCGCCCGCATAAAACTATAGCCATCTCATTCTTTCTCCCAGAAACGTGAAGGTGAAAATTGCATATAATTTGATCAATTATTTTTAAATTTGATCACGCTTGATTGATGGACATGGCATGCAGATTGTGAATTGGGGCATAAATACAGGGAGTTTCTGTAGAATTACCAGTCATATTAATACTTGGGTAGTGGGTAATAATTTCGTACCGTATTATAGTGATGAATAATTTTATAATTATAACAAATTTAATCGAGAATGGGGATCCACCTGGTGCTCAGTGCACACTGTGTGGACAACATTTACACCAGAGACATCAATCACGTTGTTTTCTCGTGATCCGACTAATTTGTCCTACTACTAGGACCACGAAAAACTTTAATGGAACTTTCCACGAGATATGTGCAAAATAGTCACATTTTCCTCATGTCCCAGTAAGACAAATACATTTTGCAGTAGGACCACGAGGACGACCTATTTTTCGTAGTTCTACTAGTGCACTATGCAATTCTAGTGGACCACGAGGAATATGTCTTCCTAAAGGTCCTACTAGTGAAACAAATTAGTATAGTAAATTTTTTTTTTTTTTTTTTTTTATGGAATTAAGATAGCAAACGAGCATGCAGTACCACCCTTCCCCTGCCGCCCATAACAACTGTGACCGACCTAGAACTAGACTCAAAGGGACTAGGATGGTTAGTCCAGTTAGTAGATGGTGTTAGAATATTAGTTGGTTAGTTTGTTAATAAGTGCGAGGACAGGGTATGTTAGTGATAATTAGTCCTGTTAGTTAATGTTAGTAATAGTCCAGTTAGTTATTGTTAGTATGAGTCTTGTTCCAATTCGGTCACAGATGCGTTGCTACCCCTGAGGTCTGAGATGGTCGCCTCTAAAAAAGTGAAACCGGCTCCACAAACCTTCCTATCCGGAACACAATTGCTCTTAAAAACAATTATTATGACGGTAGGAATGGTACTGAGTACCTTGGCGGGCGGTGGTCCTACCCCGGGCGAACTCTAGGCTCTACCACCTAATCTTGGTCTTTGCTTGGCTGTAGATTATTTACACAAAAACAAAAACTCAAATTCCTCTTCATTCTATTTTATTTTGCCACAATATTAGACTTTTACTGCTAATTTATATCGTACCACATCACAAATTAGGGCTGCGCTAAAATCGTGCTTTCATCACGTTTTTACATCGCAATCCTTTGATTTAGTAGATATCAGATGATATAAGCTTTCTTCCGGTTTTTAATGGTGTTATCCAGGAAAAGTAAAATAATTAATTTTTCAGTGCTGAGGTATTCGCTCATAACTAGGTATACGTATAAATAAGATGACAACTTACTATCAGGTAAGCATCAGGTATTTCGTCAGCCCTCAAGACTGAAAGGCTATAAAACCTTAAAAAGCCAACTTTGTCAGTTTGCATTACAACAATTTCTTTCCATGTTCAAAATACCGGCATCGGCCATTACGTAAAAGTGACTACGTAACAAAATTGGTAAACAGAGACATAAATAATAAGCAATATCTGGCGCGGCTCGTAAATATGCCGATCGTGAGCCCACTGGTAGGCCTGCTGCTTAGAGAGGCTACACACTGACTCGCTTTGAATAAATCTCGCATTTTATTTTTCGCCTTCCTCAATTAAGAGGTTATTTATTAAAGACACTTTAACCCTACTATCAGGATGGCAGATTATAATTTTATTTAGTGAAATTTTCCCAAAAATCACTGTAACTGCCTTTCCTCGTAGGGCGTTTGCTAGGGCATTTCCATTCCTTTTTAGCCCGAAGGGTGGCCGTTACAGCAGACGAGCTATCTGATGACGCCAACTTGAAATATCGTTACCTGTAGCTCAATAGTATCATATCAAAAGTATTGATAGTAATATTGATAGTAAAATTACTTACTTGGTATCAAAACAAAAGTACTGATACCCTCAGGTATCGATACTTTTTGTGCGCCCCTACCTGTGCCTCCTTCGATATCACACTTGTCCATCGGTGACGATGAAGAGTGTTTGCGAAAAAGGCCCTGATTATAAATGTTTGCCAATGTTTGCCAGCGAAGAAATAAGAAAGAGTAAAGAAAGTCATTTTGTATACTAACAAAATGATTTTGATGTGGATTAGTGTGTCGCCCCCTTTGCAGGAAGCCTTTAGCAACCGAGTGAGTTATGGGGACTCGGCGCGGCCGGCAGCGATACGCGAGCCGAGGGGAAATGAGTTTGACCTGCAGCAGAATGAATTGCTCTTTAGTTTAGCTTGTTGTACTAAACACTCATAAAACCACTATTTCAATGCCAAAACACAACTGTTTTGTTGAGTTAATGCAAACGGGTAGGTGATTTAGGATTGTTTTACCGATATTTCGACCCAGTTGGATACATTTTTGTCAAAGCGATTCTTCAGCGACCGTGATTAGAGACATTAGTAGTAAATTTATAAGTTTTAAATCTGCTGCACTATACCTACTTTGTAGTAAACGCTAACACACACAGAAACTTACACTATAGACAACACAATTTAAGAAGACTTTAAATGACAAACTCATTAACAATATAATAACCGAAAAGAAACATTTATATGTCCAATAAATATTTGATCCCAAAAAAAACCAATCCTAGAAAACAAAAATCTGCAATTAGAAAAATTTTGTAAACGAAACATATTAATTTTTAATTTTGTAAAAATGCTTATTCAAGTTCATTCAATGACCAAAGGTAATATTTAACTTTCATCGTCATAGTGAACAAAATAATTTATTGTTCAATATTTCTTCGTGGCGTAAACAGTAGTACAATTCTTATGCAGAACATCCACAAGCGTTTGCGAAAGCCATGTTATTTATCGCTAGATGCTATCTTATGAGAGTTAATATCCTAAATCACGACGCCGGTATAAAATACGCCGGCGTTGGAACAATACGCGCGATCCCTCGATACGAGTATGAGGGACATGCGATATTCAATATCTCGCAACCCTGTGCCCTCAGGGCTAGCACGCTTTATTTTACATTTATTTCATTATTTCATGTGTTGGCACGAACAGAAGTAGGTAGTTTGGTTGGTAATGTTGGTACCTACTGTATTTTTTTCTATTTCTTGTAATTTGCTAAATATTACTAATAGTAATGTTACGTCTACGCTACGTTTGGTCTTTTTAATATAATTATGGTAAAGTATTTTATGTTGTCCGAATGATAATATTTTCAATTTTAGTGTAACTGATGACTAACAGATTTGGAACTGCATAAAGTTTCACACCAGCCTAGATGCTTCTAAATATTTGAAAGTATTGATGTAAGATGGTCCGTATTAAGTGTAGGTATGCGTATTTTAAAAATCTGATTATTTTTTATTAACAAATTTTAGACACGAAAAAATGAAACGTGCCAAATCCTGTTGGACAACCCTGTGCCTATAGGGTTTAGGTAACCATTTATAATAATATTACAAATCGATGTTTAATAATTGCTTGAAGTATTTTTGGATTCATTCAGATTATACTTTAAATTTGAACTTACAAAAATCCTTGCATTCACCGGCAAACGACAGTGCGCTTTACGAAGCACAATTTTGATTGTTCGCTGAAGTTTTTTGTCAATTTTCATATTTTACTCAGGTATTTTTATCATGGTATTATCATAGTCATACGGTCTGTTTGACGCAAAGGGTAATACACCCAGCTGCCGCAAGAAGGGTTCTTGATTCAGTTCCGGACGAGGCGGAAATTTGAATGATTAGTAAAATTTAATTCCCAATAGCTGGAATATACAAGAACAAAAATGTCATTCTTCAAAATTGTAACAAAATTAACTCGGTAAACGTACTACACTTTTTAAGTCAACGAAACTAGCACTAAAACTGGTGAGAAGATTGTAGTAATCGATGAAATTTCTATTTATTTTATTGCTAGGGCTGTCGACGACCGAGATCGCAGCAGGTGACCTGGTATAATGAGACCACGCCTCCTGCCCTCTACACGATGTCTGATAGCGGGTGCCTGCAGAGTTACCGCGTTGGATCGTCTGTAGGGAGGTAATGGTTTTTGTTGAGAATATCGATAGATGTTTAGAATTTCTTTGGAATTTTTATTGATATTAAATTTTTATCATTTCCTCAATCCGTCTCATCTGAAGCTAGACAGTTATCGAGCGTGAGATCGCCGATATCGAGAGCCGTGAAATTATCGTACAACTACTATAATTTATGCAATAAACCATTTGGCTGTCACTCATTTGAAATGCCGCAAAACTGTTACGCACTTGAAATTAAGAGAAACGTGTAAATAATAATATTATAATTATTTCACACACCTAACTCTCAGTAAGGTGTTTGAAAATATTTCATTAAATCAAATTCTGTCATATTCCACACCTAAGAGGGTAAACCAAGGTATGAGAATGTGTTTGAAAATCATTTAAAAATACTTTCAAGCGGGCAAAGCCGCGGACAACAGCTACTTTCTAATAACTATTAAAAAACTATCGATAAACATAAGTTTGTTTAGAACACCACTAAACTACCTATTACCGTGAAACGATAAGACGCTGAATTGTCTATATTTAAACATAATGAGAACCTGATAAAGTGGGGAGAATTTGTTCCCCATTATGACGTCGTATCTCTGCATCAACGCTCGGCTTTGTTCCGAGATTTTCGAGTTTTGAGAACCTCTCGATTTGGAGATAGGTTGAGTGTTATGCGGATGGTGTTGATAGGAACGTAATAATAATATATGAACATGAATTTTGTGTGCTATGGAAATATAGATACTTCAATAGGGGCTCTTAAGTTGAGACGTGAGTAGAGGAGAACTTCGGAATGAAGGGTACTTACTTACCTTGCTTGCTTCTTTAATTCTCATATAGGATAGCAATTTATTGGCATTTCCTACGCTGATTAATAATGCCAAGTCTGAATTTAATATGTCTAGATTTTATATAAAAGCAAATATGTATTCATTTACGAATTTAACACGAACTCTCAAAAACAACTACACTTATAAAGCTCAAACTTGGCAGGGGTGTTGTTTATGAGTCAAAGACGTAAGTTGAGAACGGACTTTATATTTTAACCTTAAGAGGGTTAAATGAGTGTTGAAACTTTGTGTGAATTTATGCCATTTTAAAAGTAGACATAATAAACACTGGTACTTGGGATTATAGGTAGCAATATGGTTACAATTTGTTTTAGCAAAGACCATCGCAGGTTTCAGGGGTAGCAACGTATCTGTGATCGAAATAGAACGAGACTCTTACTAATTGAGTCTTGTTCAGACGATAGTTTTCCAGTAACCCCTTGCCTGCCGGCGTCAAAAAACTGCATTACTATTGTGCTTTGCGTCACGGAATTGCAGTAGGAATAATCTGGGCAGTATAGCCGTATGGTGTCCGTCAGAATGGCGGGTCACTACTCATATTTAACGTTGATGTAGATTTAGAAAATTGCTACCTATTTGCTACCTAACGTTAAGTAATTGTTACCTCCGTATTTATCAAAATAAATCACTTTTTAAGGTGACCGGCCATTCTGACGTCAGCTTGGCTGGTCACTCATCCCGTATGTACAAACTTTTGAGAATTATCGAATTGTTTTTTCACTTTTAATTGCTATTTAATAACTACCTAAAAACCTAGCAGTCTGGATTCTGTAGCTTTTAAGGAAAAATAGTTATTAACACAAACAGTTTACGAAACCTTGAACGCCTACTTAATCAAAATTGCAAACAAAAACGTAAAATCTTGAAAAACAAAAATTTAACAATTATATAGGTTTTCTTTACTAACTCTGTGTTAAGGATAACACCGTGTTAATGCTAAGTCTATGTTAAGGCTACCACCGTGTTAATACCTCGCTTCGCTTCGGGGAACCAGTCCCTTCAAAAATATCTATAAATTTTAACAAATTATGTTATTCCGATTTATGTTATTCCGATGTCTAAGCTATATTACTGCAAAGTTTCATGAAAATCAGTTCAGTAGTTTTTGCGTGAAAGACTAACAAACCCACAAACACACACACACTCACTCACATCCTTACAAACTTTCGCATTTATAATATTACTAGGATACTTAGTCCGTAATCGAGCTGTTCGTCGAATAGGACGATAATTAATCGAATTTCTTAAATCACTGATTAGTTGAAAAAAAAAGAATATAACAAACTTTCCCGGAAGTACGAGTAGATATTCTCTTAAATATTTTCGCTTTTATTTACAATCCATTATTATCTGATAAAGTGTTATGAAAAGGCCCTTAAATTTAATATAATGTTCTATTATTGATGGGGATTTTCTCTTCCAAATTACTCAAACGGTACGTGATTAAGTACTGGCGGGAATAATAACGACTGCTCATTTGGACTGGAGCCTCTATTTGTTTGAGAGTACTTGGCAGCTCCGCCCAGAAGTCGATATATTCAGGTTACTCCGATAATATATATCTCTTTATACCTATTTGAATTTTATGAAGTATTTAAACTGTTTTATATGGATCCGGTAACATCTTTTACAGGCGACCTTAGTACTTAAGGGTACCAAAATATCTATAATAAAATTAGAACGAGAAATTACTTCTATTAATAAGTGCACTATTACTAACAACGACTATTAGTATAACAATTCTTATCCTTGTTTTGTACTTACTTACAAAATCTTCTGCCATCGTCTGTTAACTGGACTAACCATTCTCGTCCCCATTTGAGTCTTGTTTTTGGTTGGTCTCACTTAACATGGGCGGCAGGTGGTGCTGGATGCTCGTTTATTATCTGAAATCCATAAAAATAGGTACATTTTATGTGACATGGACTTACAAAGCATCGCAAGTTTTAAGTTTGTAAAGAGTTTCTATGATCTTTATGTGAGAACCAACGTTCCCTGCTTATGATGGATCCTGTTGAAAAATTGACGAGGTAACGGCGCCCAGTCTTTTCAGAGGTCGCTGGACTTTATACTATCTATGGAATTAAGAACAAGAGTAACAACAAACCAGCCGGGTGTTTGTTTGCCGAGTATTATCATAAAAAGTACCCTTATTCAGTGTTGTATCATGTTGTAATAGTGTTTTACTTTTTGGCTGTATGTGCTTTATGTTACAAATAAAGTGATCTATCTATCTATCTTATAGCAAATAACAGAACATCAAAATATACTTACATTATAATTTATTTGACCCTAGATTCCTGGGTCTGGGTTCTTTTGCTTGGCGCACAAGGCCAATAGTGCGTTGAAGAGTCGTCTGAACTTAGCTAAATTAATATTACGCCTCTGAAAATGAATCTAAAAATATTATGTAGCTCAGTTTTTTATAATTATATATCATTTCCTAGTACATCAGACGAGCAAGAACGTTTCAAGTTTTAGGGAGCAACATAATATCGTTTAGTATTCATTGTTATTTTTAACATAAGGGTGCGTACAGATTATGTAACATGTTATATAACTTCTGTTTTATAACACGTCCACACTATCTAACATTGTTGTCTAACAATGAAACATATAACAAGACACAATGTGTTTTTTAATGACATATCGTCCACATTTATAAAACATGTTATAAAAACCTGTGTTTTATAACATGTTTTGTTATATAGTCTGTACGCACCATAAGGAATTTTTAGATATCTGTCAAAAATATATGTGCCTGTTTTGAATAATATGTTTGCAGTCGTTAACGTTAGATTATAAAGTGAAGAAACAAAGCAACTAGCAGTAGGTACTATACAACTGTATTACAGTAGTATTTTGCGACATTTAGGTAACACTTTGTATTATGCACACTATGAAATTAGTAAATTTAAAATAAAAAAAATAAAATATCAAATGGCATCAAGTCTCAAGCATCTAGCACTGTCGTAATATTCAAACTAAATCAGTTATGCAAACAATAAGCAAAATATTTAATAATATAAAATCAATTTGCCAGCACTCAATACTTCTCCAAACACCTCATTTCTCAGCTTCCAATTATATCGAAATCGTCTCTTGAGCTGGTCTCCGCCCATCGTAACAGACCCTCAAACAACGGGCCTGAAGGAGGCGTGAGGGTTCATTAAAAACTTGTTCTAGTAAGTTGCATGCACCTTTGTAAAGCTAGGACAGACACGCCTGCGGAAGGAACAAAAAATGTTTGTCGAATGTCGTATTGTGTTGGACTGTTTGAAACAGCAGGCTGCTTTTTAAGTTCATCTCTTTGGACAATCGTACTAGGCCCTTAGTTTTGACCCTTTTAAATTTATGTCCGATTAATTCTATCAAGTCCGATTTACCGCAGATGGGAACTTCCTTCTACTACTTAAAGTGGGGGGAGTATTATCAAAGGAATTGTGAAAATTCAATACTTAAAGGTTTGGGATTAAAAGTTGCAAAATAAAGAGATTATAGTTAGTAACTGCTCAGAGCAGTAGTGATACTCCAATAGTTTGAACGTTAGTCTCTCGAATCGGTGGGAAGTTCAAAAACTGCACCTGTAATTTTTAAACAAAATTTGCACGTTTGAATTTGGTTACCACTAAATGGTAACTTGTTTCAGAAGAAACCTGCACAACTGAGACTTTTCCCAAAGACATACTCAAAGGTGTGTGAAGTCTATCAAACCACACTAGCCAGTGTGGTGAACTTATGGCCTGTGCCCTTCACACTGCAGTTGATCGGTAGTGGGAAAGTTAGAGATCGCGATGACTATGTATGATTAGTATGATGATTGCAATGGTTAAACCACGACATGATTGTAAGGTACAGTGATAACAATTAATCGTTTGTAAGCATTGCACATGATTATCAAAGATGAACCGTTCTGAATCCAGAATACCATCACTTTTAATAAATAAAACGAATAAAATATTCAAACCCCAGCAATTCATCCTTTGTGATCGCGTCTCACACGCCGCCTATTCAACAAGCCAGCATCCGTTTGACATCTCGACATGAAAATCGAGTTCTTCCACTAACGAGGACTCCTGGAGCGCCAACGGGGCGGAGCGACACGCCCATCCGGCTCGAAGGACCAACTCATAATTGTGAACACCCTGTACTCAACATGTTTAAAACACCTCTCTATTGTGAGAAACGTCTATGCGCTTTACAATTGTTGGCTAGTTGAACACCGGTATTTTTGTTTTGATTTCAATGAATTTTAATAAGCAGGTAGGTTGAATGTTAGTCAATATTTGGGGCAGAATAATAATAGGTACATAAGGTTGATTGTATATTGTATTTGTGAATATACTTGAATTGTCTTGTGTGCATACATTAACTGTGCATTTGCTTGATTAAATAACACAGAAAATTTCAATATGCTCTGGTTATCATGATTTTAGTATAATGCATACTTACATCGTTGGAAAAGGGGTTTTAAGTTTTAACTCAAGTATTGCTTAGAGTTAAAAGAGATATTTTAGTTTTGTTTATAAAATAAAGCTTTATTCCTTAACGTAGAGAATGTGTAACACCGGATACATTATTTATTTAGCAAGATCTATCCCGCTACTGAAAGGTATAGACAAAAGAAAGCATTTTTACAATCATCTCAATATAAATCTCAATCCTTGCAATTATGGGATAGCTCAGTCAACAAATTTTCGCTTAATATTAAAATAAATATAATGGTGCCAAGGAAAACGATTCAATAGAGGAACAAGTGCCAAGTTTGAATAATTTGGCGTAACATATGAAGATCATACATTGAATATTCCTGAGAAAACAAATGGAATAGTGGATGCTCTAAATAAAAGTGGTGCTTCGCGGGCACGGAGAATATAACAAGACACTGCTGTATCCACTTTCACGATAAATGAGTTTTATTGTACTACTGATTCTCACTCTTTACTCATTTTTAAGATCTTGTGTTCATAGTCTGCAAAATGGCGATATAATCAATACATTTACGTGCAAAGTGTATCAGTGATACCTACATTAATAAATTCTCATAAATAATAAACTATTATAGCCTACTACCTCACTTCTCCATACTAGGAAGCTCTGTGCTGAAACTGACAAAGAGATCAAACACCTATGAATCTTACCTAACCTAAAGTTATCTACACTTAGATTATAAAGAAAAGTATTTTTGTATGTTTGTGTCGCATAAAATCAGAAACTTCTGGATCAATTTTAAAAATTCTTTCGGCATCAGAATGCTATATAATCTGTGAAGTAATTATTTTGAATTATTTCATGCACTATAGAAACTATGCTACGCTATTGATAAAAATTTCATAAAAAAATGAAATATTCATAAAAAACTATTAATACCTACGTTTATCTCAAAATATTTCAAAAATTTATGTCCACACATGCGAAGTCGGGAAATGCCACTAATTTAAAATAAAAAATATCTGCCATTACGGGAATAGAGAAAAAGACAAGTTCACTCGTGGTTTAGCTACTCGATGGCATTTATAAACGCAATGGATCCCATAACAAGCAGATTATGATTAGGTTAGGTTAGGTTAGTCAAACCACCGCATAAATTACTCGCTTGAAACTCATTCGACCATCCAAAATTACTCACGGTCGGTAGTAAGAGCGCTGTTTTTCATAACTCCTAGCTCCGCCGCCCTAATGGCCGAGTCACTGCCAAAATAAATGTTGCTTAATACGCCGAAACTTTTGAAATATGCCTCGCTTAAATGTGCCGTTGAAAGCGTCATAATTCTCTTCTTTATGCACCAAGTTCTTGGAGCTTTTTGTTCGTAGTCGTGTATCTTTTTTATTGTCCAACATTTCTATGCATATAGCCTTTTGTGTTCAGTACCGCAGTTTGAGACCATCCTTATTTTGCCTTCCGGTTTTTAGTAGCGTTGCCAATATGTCTTGGGAACTGTGTCGAGCACATATTGTCTTTGTTCAGTACAGACTCCTTTGTGGTCTTCTTTATTGCTTCGTAGCGAGCGTATAAGCCTGAGGATAATGTTTAGGATATCGTTTTAAAATTTATATCAAAACATTAGGTACAGGTCTACGAAAGACTTTTTTGGTTAATAAGTTAGAATTATAGTTGCAGATTTTTTGTCAGTATTGAAATCGTTTTTGTTGTTGTTGACCCTTTTTATAAAACGATTCACTTTGTAGCAAATGCAATAATCATCATCAACATCATCATCATCTCTAGCCATCACGGCCCACTATTGAGCACGGGTCTCTTCTCAGAATGAGAAGGTTAAGGCCATATTCCACCACGCTGGCCAAGTGCGGATTGGCGGACTTCACACACCTTTGAGTTTTGCGAACCCTCCAGCATGCAGGTTTCCTCACGATGTTTTCCTTCACCGTTTGTACCAAGTGACATTTAAATGCTTCAAACGCACATAACTTCGAAAAGTCAGAGAGAGCGTGCCCTGGGATTTGAACCCGTACTCTCCGAAAAGGAGGCCGAATTCTTAACCACTAGAGTTCACTAGACAACTTCGCAATACCGCTACAATGCAATTATACTGTGATTAAATTCAAATTCACAGATTATATTTTAGGTGCGTAGTTAACAATACTTAATATGTAAATACATAAAATTAATAAGTATTAATAATTTATGTTTGTAAATAGCATAAAACAATTTTACGTAAATTTATTTTCTTCTAAGCATTAAATGTGGAATCTGACGTACACAATACGAACTCATACAGCGTTTATTCATCAATGCTATCTTTTCCAGTTTCCTTGTCAGTCTATGTGAACATTACGTACCAACACAACGTCCCAAAGCGACCCCATAAGCATCTGAACTCCTTCGATAACATCTTCATTGCTGTGTCTGTAGCTTCCGTCATCGCAGATACCGAAGATGTTTCCCACCGTTATGAGCACTATGCTTTGGAACACCTTGTTGTGAAGATATCGCTTAGTTCAGAAACCTAAAAATGGGAGTAAAAGGTTAGTGTTATAAGTTCACTGAACAAAAAATAAGGATATATGACATTGCTGATTTGGTGATTTAAATCCAACTCGACGTTGCAAAAAACTGAAATAACTGGGAATTAAATAACTTAACCTTAATTGTAGGTATTTGGATTCCGTTATATTAAATTATAAATATTAAAAAATAATAATTGACCCTAAATCAACAACACCGGCGGCACCATTAAGATGCCTATAAGATACCAATAAGTTTTTAAACACTAGTAATTTCTCAGTTCTTAATATTTCAATAGCATCATGATCATTACGCTACAAACAGGAAAATCTTAGAAACAAAATAGCTAGCAATAATTGATGGATGTTCTGGACCAGTATGTTCTAAATTATAAATAAGGAAAAAAATAAGGAAAAAAACTCGGAAAAATATCCGGCAGGGTCTATTAGGTAGGCAGCTTAAATGCCAAGTTAAAATTACAAATTATACCTACACTAATTTATGAGTTGTGCTAAAAGTTTATGAATTTTAATTTTAATTGCAATTGTGTTCCGGATAGGAAGGTTTGTGGAGCCGGTTTCACTTTTTTAGAGGCGACCATCTCAGACCTCAGGGGTAGCAACGCATCTGTGACCGAATTGGAACAAGACTCATACTAACAATAACTAACTGGACTATTACTAACATTAACTAACAGGACTAATTATCACTAACATACCCTGTCCTCGCACTTATTAACAAACTAACCAACTAATATTCTAACACCATCTACTAACTGGACTAACCATCCTAGTCCCTTTGAGTCTAGTTCTAGGTCGGTCACAGTTGTTATGGGCGGCAGGGGAAGGGTGGTACTGCATGCTCGTTTGCTACCTTAATTCCATAAAAAAAAAAAAAAAAAAAGCAAGAGTGCCAACTCGCCCTTGGCATTGTATTTTCTATGGCCATAACCTCGCTCATTTAAAAGAAGAAGCTCTGCCAAGTGGAAAAGGATTACGATAATATCCTCGATGTGTTTGGCCGCAATCCATTAAAATGATTTCTATATCCATGTCAAAATAAATTAAAGATGCTTTTAGCTTTTACTCAATTTGTTTTTACTCCAGAACATGTTTTTTCTAGTCATCTTTCTTAACTCTAAATACATCACAGAGTTCAAGATAGTCCAGTGACCAATTAATATGCAGTAAGAAAATGCTCATTCAAAGATCATAATTTTACAGAACTTGAAAAGTCCACTGCAAGCATTCGTCTGCATTCGAACAAAATTAAAACGCAGCCAAAAGTATAGCACTGTTACAGTTTCACCCAATAAAGGTAAAAATTACCAATCTTAGTGGAAGTTAGATTTCCTTAGGCAGATTGACAGGGTGTAACAGGAACTACTATTATGTGTTTGAATATCCGTACATTTTTCTTTCGATTTGTTCATGATGGTAGCTATGATCAACAGTATTTTATTTCTTTCCTAGACATTTTGTTCATTAATGGTTGTCATTAGCTAAAGAATCTACAAGATTATCAGGAAAATTTGCTTTTACTGTTGAATAAATTACAAATGCATAGAGCTAGACATGTTTATGTTTGCAGGGATTGATGCCTATTAGTATTCCCTACGTTGATCGATCATTGGAAAAGTTGGCAGCTGTTGTATCTTTAATGAGCTAGCGGTATTATGCACTTTAGAGAGAATTATGTCTGGTGTTTCTTCTTATTATAGGTAACTGACTGTCATTTATTTTTCCGCGCTGGCCTAGTGCTGATACGTTTCAGTATTTATGTGATTTCTGTATTTCTGAAACATTATGGCGTACATTATCTATTTCCATTTTAATGACCTGTGGCTACGAATAACCTGGTTGGTTCGATTCCCGGTCAGATATTTATTTGACAGACTATTGGGGGTATGTGAATGTGTTGGCGTTTATTCATTTATTTGCTGTATCCACAAGAGAAAAGAGTAATTTCGCCTCATAGTTCAATCCTCCAAGTTTATTTTGTAGTTATGTTACCTCGTGTTTCTTTATATGTATAATTTAGTTACTTGAAACATTACTCACACTATACTTTCATCTTTCAACAATGCGTCACTAACTGATTTTTAAAGTCTGACAAACTCGCGTGTGGTACGCTCATAACTCTCGAATTTCAACGCCTGTTCGAACCCTCGCAAACATGTAACCACGGACAATAATTCTCCACAAGGCTATCAGGTCATCCTTGTGCAGATCTCGGGGCGTTGCAGGCGTCGTGCGTAAATAATAACGTGATGGAGTCGAGGGTTTGTACATAGAGAGGTGGAGAATCGTGTGAGGTTCTTCAACAGATACCAGCATTGACAAAACGATTCATATGTGCTACCGGATATTGTAGATTGATTAAGGTGTCAAAAAATTCAATGTCCATCTTCTTCGATGGTACTTGGTCAAGGTTATGCAGTTCTTACTATTTTAGTTCCTTTTATTGATTATCCCATTTCTGTTATCACAAATGGGCTGTTTTTAACCACACATGCAAAATGTTGTGAAAGGTAACTCGAAAGTGTTAAAGACATTAACGAACAACTTGTACACATCTAATCGATTATAAACATAAAACAGACCAACTTACAATAGAGCAAAGTCATGGTACTAAAAATGATGAGGTAGTCAGGTCTTTCTTGGTCAGCTATGTAGATACATCAATGATCTTGCAGAACTATGAAAATTCGTTACACATCAATTATTGTAATAAGACCAAAAAAAATCTAAAAAAAATCTCAATATGATCGTCTTTGTAGATTAAGTGACATTAAGTAGCTACTTAAAAATCGGCACATCTTCGAGTACCATAAAATCAGTTATTTTATAAATGCACCTTCCCATTCGATTTGAGATAGCATTGTATTGAAGTTCGATTTCTTAATACGAAGCATGTGTGAGCGGAAACTAAACGATTCTACGCCTCTTGGCTCTCGCAAAGATTTGTACAGAGATAATTGTATTGTAAAGGTGTAATCTAGTCTTAAATTGTGGAGATTAATTGCCGGTTAAGTGCTTATAGCAAAATGGCAATGTACCAAGACAGCATGGATAAGGTTTATTTTTGCGATAGACAGATATAGGTATTATGATTTTAAAGATGAGTTACATCTGGAATAAAAATTATACTTACTCCAAAAATGAATGTTTTCAAATTAGCTAAAACATCGATACATGCAATTAAATAGAAATTTAATATTTACGTAGAATATAAGTAAGTTAACCGAATGGTATGAATTTGAACGTTGGACTCCTGAACCGGGGCGGACTGGGTTCGAATTTTGCATTAATCTGTAATTTAAAAAAAAGTAAAAAGTCAATGGACAACAGAAACAACAGGCATCGCCGATAAGTTGTCGGCTGAAAAAAAGGAGAGCAAAGAAGGATATTTTGTATTTTGAATACTTTTTAAGCCCACTCCAATCTTTGATTACTCGTAGTGTTAACTTTATGTTCATCATCATAATAACTTCCTACTATACACCATAGGTACTTACAATCCAACTCCAAACTTTCTAATCAAAGATTACACCGTACAAGAGGACGCAACCAATAAAATTAGGGTGCTAATAGACATCACTGGTTTAACAGATAGCATTATCAATTCCACGGCACTATCCGTCACGGGGCAATAAATCGGCGCAATCTCAAGCACCCCATAACGCCATCAAGCCGTCGGTAACATGGAAATTATCGGGCTCTCGGCGCAGGATAATATTATTGGATTTACGAGGGCGTGCGCCGGCGCGCTGATTTACGCCTTCCTACGCCGATAAATTACAACGCGATAGTACAAACGTGTACTGGCTCACTCCATTTGTTGTCTACCACTGGACTTTGCTATCACATCGAATAACTGGCTTTTTTGGTATTCGATTGAAAAACTGACGATTTTTCGCACAAGCTTTTCTCTTTGGTGTTTGACCTTTAAGATAATATAAGTATTCGTTGTTTAGGTACCTACGTTTCAGAAAAGAAAGCAGAAAGTATGTAAGTATCAAGTAATTACCTATTTAATAACTGATCATTCATCGTGTTTAATTTTTTACATAAAACAAATGAGTAAATGAGCCACACTAAATATCATACAAAATATTATGTGACACTTATTTTCTTACGGTTATTAATGAATACTTCAAATGGCAGCGCCCTAAATTTATTAAATTGTGAATTAGGTATAATTATTATTATATAATTAATTACGTTTTCTTATTTTAATAAAATTGTTGTGACTAAAAAACGTATCGTAGCGTAGTTTCTCGTTCATGGTCTTATTTCTTGTTCAATGCTCTATTTAAAGTCATAACATGGAACAATAATCAAAAGCTCAGACAATCTGATACCAGGGCTTGAAAGAGCCCGTCTTCATACCATAATGTATGCTGGTGCCCGCGGCGCTCAAATTTAATTGCTCCCTAAGATATATGATTAAGATGTGCTAACGTCTCCGATGATTTATGAGGCTCTGGTAATTTAGGGCGTATCTAATGGCGTTTTGTTTAATATCTTACGTATAAAGTTATTGATTTTAACTATACAGGCTCTCACATTCTTGCCTTTTTATATAAATTATTATACTAGCAACTGCCTTCCTTTTACATTGGTAAACTGTTTAAGAAATCTTTTTTATAACGTTACACACTCCTAGCCCCACGCTTTAATTCCCTGCGTCGTGGGTGCTATAGACAACACTTTAACTCCATCATTCATTTCTTTGCTTCCATGGGAATCGTACCCGAAATCCTTCAAATGTCACTCCGGCATCATAACTTTTGCAATTTTCAGTCTTAACCCTTTAATTCCGCGGCGCCAACATTTGGGCAGTTTTGTTTTTGTTTGTATGTTGATAGCCGACAAACGGGCAAAACGAAACACCGAATGATAAGTGGTTATTATCGCCCATGAACCTCAACAATGCCAAAGGCATTATTCATGCATCACCGTCTAAGAAGAAAAAAGAGACGAGGAATACAAAAATGTATTGATATGGAAGATATAAGATAAAGGGCCTGTTTCACCATTTCCTTATAACTATCTGACACTTTATCAGGAAGTGGTAAAACAGGCCCTAAAAATTCCTGATAAGCTAACAGGAACTTTATCAGGAAGTCTAACACGTCTACAGCAGTACCTTTCTATCACGTCTCCAGCAGTATCTCTGTACACTGTATCCATCTTTTGTCTATTCATTTCTTGTGTGTAAACTCTAATTTTGTAGACATTTTTCTAGCGCTGAGCTGACACCTAGTTCGTATTGTTGATCGAAGTGTGTATTTAAATTATAACTAAAGAAATATAATTGGTGAGTAAGTAGCAAGATTTTCACAAATACATTGCTAGTATTAAATTCAGTAATGTTCAACAATCAGTCAGACACAGGTGTTTGTCTCGATGAACGCTGCGATTAGTTACTATTAATATTCCCTTATTACAACTCATTTATAACTCAAGCTAATCAACCTTTGATCTTTAGCTAACATGTAACAGATAATGTTAAAGAGATAAGATACATTAAGTTAGTTACTTACTATTTATATGACACCCAAGCACCCACGCTCAGACATAATGCAAAAAGCAATCATGCTTATAGATTACTTACGTTTTCTGGTACTTTTTGTCCAAAATGTAGTTAAAATTGTTCATTACTACTGAAGGCACGGAAATGCCCCTGCTAAGAATGCTTAAACTATGTTATCACGAAAAAGGGCACTTCTGGGCTTCAAGATGTGAAATGTAATCCTATTACATTTGCCCATTTTTAGGCAAACGTAACGTAACGTTCAGAGAAATGAGTGCTTTTCTATTCAGTTCAATTTTAATGAACTTAAGCATTATCTTGATTGAGTCTCGTTTTAGGTCGGTCACACTTGTCATGGGCGGCAGTGGAAGGATGGTGCTGCATGTTCGCTTGCTATTTTAATTTCCTAAATAAACCGAAGTGGAGAAACACTAACTAAAATGTAAAACAGAACAAACAGATTTTATTCAGATAAATCTTTAAATAAATTATGAATTATAATTCTTGCACGTCCCAATGAGTAGCTTGTAGGTATATTATCACAGAGAAATGTCTTATTATCAAGTGCCTAGAGAAAAAGTGCCGCAATCTGTCCCGCAGAATTCATTACTATGGCTGTGTAAATTAAAGATGTGCTGTGACAATCTTCTCAATTTTGCCCCATCGATGCCCATAACCGTCCCACTGCTGGGCCTAGGCCTCTTCTAACGTTAAGAGGAGTACAGCACATTATCCATTATCCACCACGCTGGCCAAGTGTGGCTTTGCTTTAAATATTATGTTACTTAATAGAGGTTAAAAATACAATAAACATGTAAAAGTGTGGTGACAGAATTCCTAATTTATTTAAAATTTTTGAATTTGAATTTTGAACGTTCTGACCATGATTCTGACAAAAATTCTCGATCTAAATTATTTTACTGTTAACTAATATTGATAAGAAAACGGGTAACAGTTAAAAGCTAAAATCAATTAGGCTAAAACATCCCACAATGTTTACGAGATTTGTAGGATAGTTAAGATCAATTTATTTGCAACAAATAGTTCCATGTAGTTAGTCATAAACAAAGTAAAACTACACTTAAACCTAGATTTAACTAGTACCTAGACAATTATTGTTGATCAATCGATAAGATTTGAAATTCTAAAAGGTCAGTTGAGAGTTGTCTGATCACGTAGAGAACCGATTACGTGTTCAATTCGGAATCGTTTTTCTTAACCTCTTAACTGGCTTTCCTTTCTTATAAATATTTAATTAAATGGTTTATGTTTGTCCTTTTCTCTATTTAAAATAAAACTTTTATTATTGTATTCTTCGAGAAATATTTTAAGTAAAACTCACACTGCTACAATTTTAATTTATCCTTCATTTAATTTTAACTTTATTAATATCGTAAGTGTGTTGTGTATGTGTAAGTGTATATTAGGATTCCCTGTATCGTCGATTCCATGAACAACATACTTAGGACATATTATCTAATATGTCCTATGTATGTCGTTAGGCATAGTATGTATTAGGACATAATGTGTCCTATGATGTTATTAGGTACCTACCCAGACGGAAAACAGTCATCATTAAATCCCCCTCCTTTCAATGCCGTTCTTGAATCTTGCCTTCTTTAAATGGCATGATCACTGTTGTGCTATACCTACGGGTCATCGCATGAAATTATTCGCATGATGATTATTCGCTCTCGATCAAACCGCTACGTGAATCATTCATTGGGTCGATTTAATATAATAAGGCGATTAAGATCTCAGCTCTGTGACGGCTTCATTATCGTTTGTATTCAAATGAACGTGCCTATATTATGGTTTGTCTTATGTTGGCATGGGCGTATTTGTATTAAAAGTGGCTCTATCAAACAAATCTTCGCTTCCAATTTCGGTTTGGCATTATTTTATAATCGTTTAGGGTTCGTTTTTGTTAGTGTATTTATGTACGTGATAATATTTTATAACAATATTTCCAAAAAAAATAATGATTTATGAATTCTATTTTTCTATAACGGGATATGAATTATTAATTTATATATCAACTAATAACATTTGAGTTTGAGTTCTTCATGGTAGATCCTTTCATTCTCCATCTCATACACAATAAGTTTTTGCTAGTTTCACGCTGCCCATTTCAGATACGTAAGTAGAATCCTTTGTGCTACCGAAGTTACATGTTACTATGTGGTTGAATTCTCCATAGTAACAAAGAGGCCCCTAACACATGTAATGAGAAGGATCCTAACAAACTTAGCAGTTTCGTGTTGCAAGTGACGGCGTCATGCGGAGCCGACTACACAATTCAATGCAAGATACGTCACGCGTAATTGACATGTCTAGCAACGGTGTAGTGATGCGCTTCGAGGGATCAGTATCTATGTCGATGTTTTTTGTTTCGTAGTGCTCAAGAATTTAAGGTATCGAAACAATTGGAAAGCTAGTGATCTTAAAACGCTTGTAGAGGCGCGATACCTACGATAAGATGAGCGCATCTCAGCATCTTCCGTCCTTCGGAGGGCACTTAAAAGTCGTCGGTCCCAGCTGTTATTATTAGCTAGTAGTCATTAAGACCTATCGAAGATTGACTATGCACTGACCTATGCACCAATGCACTAAAGCTGCATGGTGCAGTATCTATGCTCTATGCCAGCGTCTGTCATATTTTTCTGGACACAGGCAGCACAAGAGTACACTTATCTGTTCAAGGGTTTGACAGACATAGATATTCCCCAACAGTTCAGTTCAGTTACAGAATTAAGACTGTGAATAATCGTATTCTTTTATCTTATCACTCTTTTTGAAAACAATAATCATCCTCTGGTGTTTATTGTATGACAGTTCTCCTCACTGCGTCTATCAGCGGCCGACGACGGAAGCCGAAGGCGGAAGTAATGGCGCGCCGTCAACACTTCGTAACGTTGATTGCACCGACTGTAATAACTTCTGTACGCTTTGATGGGCCCTAAAGAAGTGTATTGGTGGTAGAATCTTGTACATTGTACTTGCTGGTATGATTCTGCAGTTGGATGGAAGGAGTTGATTCTTGGAGGTCTTTGGTAGGTGTTTTTTATCCAACAAGGCAAATCCATTTCCTGAGACGAGTAGTGCCTAAGCAGGTAAGTAATTAGGTTACGTCCACACCCGTGGTATAAAATATAGAAAACAAGCGACCCGCCCCGGCTTCGCACGGGTGCAATAACTATTTAATGGATGTTATTATACATATAAACCTTCCTCTTGAATCACTCTATCTATTAAAAAAAACCGCATCAAAATCCGTTGCGTAGTTTTAAAGATTTAAGGACACAAAGGGACAGAGAAAGCGACTTTGTTTTATAATATGTAGTGATATTGGGGGTCTCCCATCGCAATACAATGCCAAACGATGATTGTTAGAACTAGTGGACTAAAGACTTAAAGAAGACAGTAGGTAGGTATCTGCAAGATTCAGAAGGCTCATAACTAGTCACAGCGGCGTCAACTGTTGTCGGAGGCCTACATCTAGCAATGAACCTATCAATGAAATTTCTATCTCGCTGAGAATCCAACCCAGGACCTTTGAAATAGTGACACGCATGGCAACTTATACGCCATACGTGACAATGTAACATATTATGTATTATACACATCCCAACACATGATTATTAATAATAAAATATGGTAAAAGTGTTGGTTAATCAATCATAGACGTCGCAGTTGTCACACGGCTGTCACGTATTCGTTGCCTCTGAGAGTTGATTGGTTCAATCAATTTCGTTATTTGAAATAATGTCGTTTAAGTGAAAGGATATATTGTTCATCAAAGCGTTTCAACTTACAAAAGATTACGACAAAGCAGAAGCGCAGCAATGACGTAATTGTTTCAAAAATGTTCATTTGATTTCATATAAAAATAAATATTAAATATTCACATCACCACACACATCCTTGCACTAAAATCTTTTATGTTGCATGTGTCATGGAAAATACAAGTAATACGTAACTAACACATGACTCTAGGAAAAAACAGTTATCTGTTACATAAGCCCGGCCAGGGATTAAACCCCTCGCTTGGCAGAAAAGGACAACATTAACCAAGCTACGTCATATGTTGAGAAGCTAAAAAAGTGGCAAAGATTTCCTCTTAATCAATTAAGCACACAATTCTATAAACGCTACTTTCTAGCGAATTCTTGATACATATTATGCTGTCCGTACACATCAATCTATCAGAACTCTCATTTGCTAATAGTGAAATATCACGACACATGTACCAATTAATTGCAATTGACACAATGGAATTTAATTTAATTTATAGTTCTTAATTACGACTATCAACATACACTCTACATGATTCATGCGCATATATTTTACAGTCATGCCTGGTTGGCTAACGTTACCTAGTCTAAATTGTTGACAACGGACTTTTCACATAACGATGTGAAAATTACTCGAAATTGACGCTTATTTCTTTAATAATAAGATAGTAGTTAAGAGAATGTAGAGGCAAAAGAAGAGTGATGGATGACAAAGTGAAGACTAATTGACATTCATTGATGATCATTGCATTGTCAACGGTCAATCGACAAGATTAATTTAAATTACGAACGGCAATAAAATTGTGAAATTGATGATATATTGCTAAGGAGTTAATGTAAAACTAACGGTGATAAGATTTATTAGTATTACTTCGTATAGTTGTTTTGATATTATCTTCAAGATACTTTTTTGTTATTCAATCATGTAAGCAGTATGTAATCATTGTAAGTTTTTTAAAACCATCGTAGGTTTTCAGTTAAGTATTATGTGGATCCCGATAAAAACATAAAAATAGTGTTTCATTGTCGACCACACAATACGTGTCATGATCAAAGTCTCCTAGGTTCGATTCAGAGCTAGGCAGAGCTTCCAATGACGTTTTTCTAGGCTCGGTATTAATGTGAGTATTTATGTAATTTAATTTTGCCCGTGAAATTACTATTAGCGAACGTAAAACAATTTTATGAGTATTACGATGTGTTGATATTTCATAGTAGGTAAACACTAAATAGTTAAACACACTTAACTGCAACACCTAGGTATATTACCGTAGATATTATTAGCTAGATAGCTACTATTGAAAACTTTAATTCATCAACATTCGATAGAATAAATCCACGCAAAGTGCCGTAACCGATCAAGCTTCGAACGTCCGTCAAGCGACGCATTACAACGTCAAGGGATTCACGATACGGACAATGTGACATGCGTTAAAATCGCCCAGTTGTCAAAATATGGTGACGCGTCTATGCGATCCGTGACACAGATTAAATATCGCATAGAAATGATACGATGCGGTACGAATTGTACAATGGTTACCGTGCCGAATTGCTATTTAAAGGGTCTTGGGTTTAAATCCCAGCGAGACAAGAATGATTAATTACGTATTCCTCTTTTTCTAGAATTTAGGGTTGGAGTAATGAGTGCACAACGTTAATTTATAAAAAATAATGACGACTAAATTAAAAATGTCCTGAGTTTTAACTGTTTTGCACAAAATTAAATAAAAACATCCAATTTAAAACCTCAGGTAAAAAAACTCGAATAATTATTACACATAATAATTAGCTCTCAACATTAGTTTAAACCTGTATTTTGTTCGATTAAACTATATAATATGATTAGACTATGCGTAGTTATAAATGCCAAACTACAAGTTTGTTCAAGTACATATCTGCAGGAGTTCTCTTTGTTAGAAATTAATGTACTGCATAGAATTACATACTACATAATTAAGATAATACTGACTAATAGAAGACAAAAAATGTTAGCGTTGTCATCATGGAGCAAATATAGAGAGGAGACGGCCTAAGCAACTGTGCACTGTAACTCAACTAGGTCCTGACGTCATCACAGTGGGCGTGGCCTTAAGTCAGTCTACTGACGGCGCTCACTAAATAAATTTCCAACTTGACGTTAGATGGCGACACTTTGTATCAGCGGAAATAAAAATGCATAGGTGCGTAGAGCTAACAATTATTATATCTTGATAATCATACGTACTGAAATTCGTCCTACATTAATTCCTAAAGAATTTTTACCACCAAAATATTATTTTTCTAGTTTTTATAATCATTTTGTAAACAGCGCCATCTATCGACAACTACTTACAACAACAAAAACACGGCCGTATTTAGAATCCATCTAGTGGGAGATAGTTGAACTACGTAGTAAAGTCAATATAGAACGAAGCGAGTAGCAAGATCCCGCCCATTTCTTTACCCCCTCGCCCCGCAAATCGTCACACGATCTTTCATAGAAAAATATACATACAACGTCTCCTCTCTATATTTGTTCCATGGTTGTCATGCAAACTTCAGTTAAAAGCATTGACTTCAAATCAACTAAACAAAAATATATTTAAAAAATGTACAGGAAATATTTCTTTTTGCATCTATCTCCGTCTTGCGAAGGTTCTTACAGAACCTTATTGAGGAGAAGAAAATTAAGACTGATATCCGATTTAACGATAATATTTATAATCCCTCTGCCTAATATTTAGTCTATGCCACAAAGATACAATCAACGGACAGTTAACCTAAATACGGACTGTAACATCACCTATGTAGATTAACACTAAATTGGATAATAATACAACACAATAGAGCATAGAATCGCGTGTTGGACTTATCTGATTTTCAGTGCCTACAAATGAGGCTGCGATTATAGTTTCGCAAAATTACTTTCATTGTTCAGCGTGGGAAATTGATCCCTATTTCGTGGTAACGAAAGCTGAAAGTGCCATCAAAAAGGATGGGTTGTGGCAACAATTAGCTAATTACCGGACGACGTGACACGATGTCACTGTCACGGCGTGACAGGGCGCGGACATCGGAGCGACAAGCTCTCGTCGCTGTCTATTATCGCTCGTGAATGGTCCAAAACTGTTTCTGACGTCGAATTCTTCTCTGAAGTTTCAAAGAAAGCTGTGAAAACGTTTGATCAACGATCGCTGTCGGAAATGTCAGTCGTCTTGTAAATTTTTTCTATTGGACCTATTTCGTGTCGACGACATTAAATAGTTTTAAACAAGCTCGTTTAAAATTATTCTTCGAAATATTTTTCGCTTTAAAGTACTATACCTATAAAGAGTCGAGATAAAATTTTTAAACTGCATTAATGTTTCATCTATCTCAGATCTCAATCATCTAGACAAAATTAAAAGGTATTGATTTAGATTTAATCACAGTTTTATTATTTTGTCCCATTTTAAATGAATCGTGTATCCTACTATTAATATTATAAATGCGAAAGTTTGTAAGGATGTATGTGAGTGTGTGTGTGTGTGTGTTTGTTGCTCTTTCACGCAAAAACTACTGAACGGATTTTCATGAAACTTTGCAGTAATATAGCTTGGACATTGGAATAACATAATATGTTAAAATTTATAGAGATTTTTGAAGGGACTGGTTTCCCGAAGCGAAGCGAGGCGGATTTACTAGTTTTTAAATACTTTACACTTCATAGAAGATAGACTCTTTTATTATGTTTATAATAGGAACTCGCGAACGCACTGTCTATCAAGAAATAGCGCATACATGCCAGTAAATTACTTTTGGCGGTAATATAATTCAAAAACTACTCATCAAACCTTGTTCAAATTTTCATTTTGTTACTTAAAACGAATCCTTAAAATCGGGATCCGCAGTACATAAACACGAGGTAACTAATATATTCGAAAATCGGTTACAAATGAGAAGAATTATTGTTTACTCGTCCTTGTATGTACTTTCGAATACTTTGTAAACGTAATATGTCACATGAAGATAACCGAAGACTGGGCAGTGTAAAACACCGCTAAAGCTTTGCACGACATTATGAATATAAGCACGCGCGTGCTTGTCGCGTTCCATTCGTTTACACGAGCGCGTTTGTTTGTTACGGCGTGTCTCTCCTGATTTACGACGCTCAACTACACTGACTGAATTTGTCAGTTGTAAGCTACACCAGAGTGTGTTAAGAAGTAAGTCAGCTTCGGCCCTGTTGGAGACATAATTGCCTACTTTTGCTCGATCCGTAACGATTGCTCGTTATTAGTTATTAGTTATGTATGTGGGTGTTGTTATTACGAGTCTCGTTTTATTTTGGTCACCGATGCGTTGCTACCCTTTAGAAATAAGATGACCGCCATTAAAAAAGTTAAACCGGCAATTCAAAATACGGAGGGTTGAATGTTTTTGAAACCAGCACCCTTCATACAATGTAAACATGATACAATCTAACCGCATCTACGTGCTCATCATTTGATGGCCTGTATCATAAAAACTCTACAATTTCCCCAATGGTTGAAACCGCTTCTGAATTAACTCCAACTTGGGTATAAATAAATAACTTCTCTGAATCTATTACAAGCTATCTCTCTCCAATTAATAACATTTATCTGCAGCGATTATCAAAAGGACATCTATATTACATCCACAGCTCCGCGGATATGTCTGTTATTTATTTGTTATCTTAAGGTGAAGACGTGATCATCTATCGATTCTATCGTCTTAGCATCGTTCGTTGCGCCGCGTTGAACGTCACGCGATGGCTACCGTCTTATCGCGACCTTAATTGCGTTATTTGACGTAATATTCCGCAATTTAGATATAAATCGCGAATTTTTACAACAAGGTGAAAAATTTTGCAACGTTTTCGTTGTGCAGTCAACAATGTTTATCTTTTTGTTAATCAGACATTAGGCTTTGAAATGGCAACAATGTAATGTAATGACCACATGACTCGGTCGTCAACAGTATCAAAGTAACAATTTTATTTTGGCTGGCCAAAAGATTTTATGCTAATAACTCAGTGTGACAACGTTGTCTTGAAGTTGAGTTATGTTACTAAGTTGCAATTACTTTTATTACAACATTTATTACATTTACATATCTAGGTACATTATATCACAAAAACTACTTACACAGTAAACTGGAACGATACTTACTAGTCGCAGTTTAAGTCGGAGATGAAGTCGTAGTCAGACACGAAGTTGTAGTCAGAACCATGGTCAGAGTTGGAGTCGGAGTCGGCGTCGTAGTCGGATTCGTAGTCAGAATTAGAGAGGATGTTGAAGTTGAAATCATCGTCACACTTAAAAAAATATTAAAATAAAAAATTCTAATACTTGCACATTATTTTCTTCAATAACATTGTGTAAAACATTGGTCTGATATTTGGCACATATCAAACCCCTTCCTTCCGAAGAAGGTAACATTTGGTGCCAATGTTTGTGCAAATAATGGCCCACATTGACCATTAGAACGACGCAACGCAAATCGTCAATCATCTGTACGCATTAATCTTGTGCAGACAACTTGATAGATCATCGCGCTGTGGGGCCGGGACGTGTGAAAAGAATTAGGGAACTCTGCTTTTAGGATGCGGTAAACATTTTGTTGTTTCTTCCCTACCTGGTTTTTTGGGGGAACTCTATCTACTACAAGGTATCTTGCGTTATTTAGAGCTATCTGAGATCTTTAAGCGTCACCTAACCGTCTGTAGAGTTATCCGTAGAGTTGCCTTAGCCTAGTGAAATGCAAGAGGGGAAGTTCTACTTTGGACAGTCGGTGATTAAGATATGGAAAATGCGCTGACCTATCCAAAGCCACTTTTGGACTGTCAAAGTTGTCAGTTATAGATGACTAGCTTCCGTCCCGCAGGCTTCGCCTGCGTGGAATTTGCTTAAAATTCACCCCCCTATTTCAACCCTTTCGGGTGGAATTTCCAAAAATCCTCCCTTAGTGCTCCCTTACACTCCCCAAGGAACACTCACACCAAATTTCCAACAGACTACCATAGTAGCTTTGAGAGTTTATTAAACATAAAAATATTTAGGACAATGTCCTAGCAATAACTCATACATACAATGCATAGCAATGAATAACTCTACACACAACATCTAGATAGATAGAGAATAAAAATGTAAACGCGTCATTCTTTCCACCTCACTGGCATTCGAACCCTTTGGAATACATAGTAAAAAGGCTTCAAACTGGTCGTCAACTCTTACTGTTATTTATTCATTGGTGTATAATTTTCCCCGCCTCCACAAATAGCACATCAGTGGAACGGACGTAGTCCGGGCCTCGCAGGTAATAAATCGCGCTAAACAAGTAGGTTGCGCCGTTTTATCAAAGTCAATCGGTATCGCGCCGCGTTGAGTAATTACCGGCACCGACGTTTGTTTGGCGTCAGCGGGAAGCTATGGTGAGATGACATGCAGATTCTAAATTATACTATTTTTTAGGTAGTAATAAATAAATGAAGCGCTCAGAATCCGTCGGTTTGCGTCGATCCAACATGATAGACCGAGTTAAGAACAGACGGTTGGTTCAAGACTTTTTGAGCAGTTTCGTGCTACGGAGGACGCGTAAAGCTGTTGATGCAAGTTGATATTGTTATTTTTTTTTTTTTTTATGGAATTAAGATAGCAAACGAGCATGCAGTACCACCCTTCCCCTGCCGCCCATAACAACTGTGACCGACCTAGAACTAGACTCAAAGGGACTAGGATGGTTAGTCCAGTTAGTAGATGGTGTTAGAATATTAGTTGGTTAGTTTGTTAATAAGTGCGAGGACAGGGTATGTTAGTGATAATTAGTCCTGTTAGTTAATGTTAGTAATAGTCCAGTTAGTTATTGTTAGTATGAGTCTTGTTCCAATTCGGTCACAGATGCGTTGCTACCCCTGAGGTCTGAGATGGTCGCCTCTAAAAAAGTGAAACCGGCTCCACAAACCTTCCTATCCGGAACACAATTGCTCTTAAAAACAATTATTATGACGGTAGGAATGGTACTGAGTACCTTGGCGGGCGGTGGTCCTACCCCGGGCGAACTCTAGGCTCTACCACCTGTACAGTTACTGTTAGGTGGCATTTGTAAATTAATTTTCGAGGCTTTCGAGCGATATGAAAAACACTTTGTTGGTAACTAACTCCCCGAATAGCAGTTTGTAAAAGTAAGCACTGCGTAACGAGTCGTAAAAAACGGATATTATTTCCTCCTTGCTTCGATATTCACATTGCTGAGGGTTGTTGCTGAAGTTGCAGAAACGCATTCCGTAACTGGTGATGATACTTAATTATTTATCTTAATTGAAATGTAGACAAACAATTAAAATACCTAAGTCTCTCATTTACGATGGATTTTCGGATAGGATAATTTTTTGGTACTGCCGCCATTGAAGTGAACTTCTATCTTAATTGAAATGTAAAGAAACAATTAAAATACCTAAGTTTCTTATTTACGGTGGATTTTCGGATAGGATAATTTTTTGGTACTGCCGCCACTTCTTTAAGTTTTTTCTGGCCTCTGCTAATACTGATTATTTATTACCAATGTTATACCCGTCGAATATTATTATTGTCTCTTGTTATTGTTCATTTTTTCACACAATACGTTCATTGATTTCCTTGCTGATTCACTATTGGCGTGTCTTTCATTCTGTTCAACAGCCATTACTTAAATAGAACCAGCAGTTTTATAATCGCACCATCAATTTCTAGCAATGAATATACGCTTTTAAAATTATTGTAATGTTCATTATTCATATTCATTTTTTTTTGACACAATGATTCGTGATTCTGCAAAAAGTAACAACAGATTACAATGAGAAATTAAAAAAGTGCTTCTTTGTAAAGTCAATCCTTTACTGATGTAATAAGGTTTACTTTAAGGTTAACAACATTTTCATTGCCAACGTGGCTACTCATAGATATGTCAATCAGAATGTTTTTGCTCATTGTAGTGTAATGTTATTTACATTGTATTATGTCCGTTAAGATGTCACTTTGGTTCAAGGTTGTGTTCATCTGTACACAATTTATTAATAGTGATAATCAAGAATACTTATCATTAGTCGGTTAAAGTTCCTTTATTTCATGTTCATCGACTAATTTGTCGATATCCCAAATGGCGCCATGTTTAACACGCAGGATCGCTGTTTCATGGGTCCTCGGTTCAGTTCCTAGCGAGGCGGTTTGAATGATGAGTTTAAATTTCCATTACCAGTACGGATGCGTGTCCTTGTCTTGTATGTCTATGGTACCCACAACACCGGGACTAACCTAATAATATAATAATATTTTATATTATATTATATATAATAATCTTTCCTTATTTATTTACTTGTTTATTTCATTAAAGTTACCTATTTATGAACTGGTTGTGATTTATTCCTTTTCTTTACTGATTTTCACTAATTCCTTGTTTACTGATATGACATGACTTGATAATTTTTATCTAGTAATGAATGAATTTTTGTTTTGAACTTAATTATGATAAATATGACTATTTTGGTACTAGGTACTAGTTTATCTTATAGTTATGTTTTCACAATTAAGTATATTTGCTATACTCGTATATGTTTCATATCGCCATTCATTGTTTACTTTACCATGGAAAACTTTTGATTGAAAGTTTTTCAATAAAACTTTGAGGAGTAGTTACTTAAAGAATTATGAGTCTATTGAATAAGAAATATGTAGTACAATATTTTGTTGAAAATGATTAAGTATTTTTCCTGCATCTCACTTGGCATTTCATCAGAGTATAAAGATGTGTAATGAATATTTCGCCATTACTTACAATACTGGGTAATATTTCAAACTTTATTAAATCATCAATCAAAGTATAATCAGACAGAGGAAGAAAAAATGGACAAATGAACAGCCTTCGAATACATTAAGCAATCAGAAATAACTAGGCTGATTGATGACTCTTGTCATAGAGTATGTAACAAATAGAAATTCCATATTGACTTTCTTAAGCTTGCAGAGCTACTAAGTCTTTGTTATTTTTTTGATTGTAATCATAAAAGTGGCCATCATCTTCATTATCATTATAATCATTGTTACAAACTAGCGGTTTAGACATACTTATGCCTTCCGTGCTTCTAAGATTTCGTTATGCTCCGGAAATATACCTTTCAACTATATGAAACATTGTAACTCTGATTAAAAAATAAACCAAACAAGCTGTTTTTGGTAAAAGATACTGTGGTTATTCACATAATAGAGTTTTAAATTAAGTCTGAAATTATGAATATTGATAAATAAAAAGAGCTTAATGAAATGAGCCTTCCGAGTGAGCCTGGATTCGAAAACACTCAGATGATGACGATAATTTTACATGGATCGTGTGTCGTGGTTCACAGTGGGTTTTTGACGAAATAATGTTCGTACAGTACACAACTCAGAGTAATCTAGTACAGAAATGTGTTTAAACGTCTATGTTAATCCAAAATTCTTAAGAAATCTACATTTGAATACTGTAGATTGTACAGCCACTCCAACGCCTATCCTAAAATCATTGCGAAATTTGATTAATCTTCTGCAACATACATATTTGGTTAAAGAAGATTTCGGTTTCGGAGGTCAAACAAGCCCGGTTGAGCGCTTGATAAATGATCGTTCAGATAACATGGCTACTTTATCATTGAGGTTTTGATTTATTCATGCGCTTGTCGGATTTGCGTGGCCGCTTTTGGCAAGTTAAGTGCAGCCTACGTTATGTTAATGCCGATGAATAAATTCTCTTACGCCGCGAAGCCTAATGGTTTTATTGCAATTATTCGATATCATCTTCCCATGTGAATAAATAATGATACGCTAACACTCTGCCTCTTATTTTCGTAAGCGATTATTTAACATCCGAAATCTGAGAGAGGTTTCTGTTTGATCTTCGATGAAAAAATATTGTATTGAATCAAAATTATGGTAGTTTTATTGCTAGAAGGTGTGTGAGGTTTCGTCGGCACCGCGTTGGTGACATACCTACCTAGTGTTGCCAATATCCATGGGTGACGGTGATAACTTACCATCAGGTGACCCGTCTATTTGGTTGCCTGCTTAGGCGATACAAAAAGGTCCAATGCCCATGGGCGATGATGGCTACGCATCTGTTTGTTTGCCTTCTTAGGCTATAAAAATGGTTCGTCTTTCTTTTAGTTCAAGTCAGTTAAAGTTTTCTTCAATTCGTCTCAGTCCAAGCATTCAAGTCAAGTCAATCTTGTCTTCTCGTGGTTCAGGCTGACCAATTGATGAAATCCTCACAGCCATATTTCTCACTGCTTCCTTCAGCCTCTTGTCAAACGTTCATCTAACCTGCAATTTAAACACATTTTAATTTGGCTGTAGTTATGTATAATCTTAAAATCACACATATAAAACTATTGTTCTAATACAAAATAAAAATTAAATTAGTAAATAAGAATTATCTTTATTTTAGACCATAAATTCATAATTTTATGTTAGTAAGAATTGTTTATAATCACTTAAAGTAGATGGATTCAGCAATTACATAAAACAATATCGAAGTAAATTAATTATTTCGTTTAAAACTTTAAGACAGAAATAAAAAAGAAACGTCTGACATATAAAACAAAGAACGGTTATTTATTTATTTATTTATTTATTTATTTATTTATTTATTTATTTATTTATTTATTTATTTATTTATTTATTTATTTATTTATTTATTTATTTATTTATTTATTTATTTATTTATTTATTTATTTATTTATTTATTTATTTATTTATTTATTTATTTATTTATTTATTTATTTATTTATTTATTTATTTATTTATTTATTTATTTATTTATTTATTTATTTATTTATTTATTTATTTATTTATTTATTTATTTATTTATTTATTTATTTATTTATTTATTTATTTATTTATTTATTTATTTATTTATTTATTTATTTAAACTTTAATGTACCGGGAACATTGTGGTACAAAAGGCGGACTTAATGCTAAAAGCATTCTCTGCCTTTAGACTAAGCAGATAGCATCGAAGGCGGTATTAAGATATTAATTAGAAAACAAATACGTTATTTGTACAAGACATCAGATTAGTCTACGCTTAATAGCCTAAAACTCATTACCTATTGTTGAATACAGATCAAATCCAGATTATCGCAAGGGAACGTTATAATTGTAATTATAACGTTATAACTCTAATTGAATGTGTATACTGGGTGGTGTAATACTCGTAATACAATTAGTTGTATAGCAAGGCCACGGACCGAAGTAGGTATGACTATAAAATTATAACAGTGTACCGTTTATAATGTGTACGAAATGTGTCCGCAACTTCGTACGCATGAGAGTCATCCCCGTAATTCCAAAATACGCGTGATTTCTGGGATTAAAAGTTGCCATATATGTTGCTTCATAGCAAGCGGTGGTAGCCATAGATTAAGAATTCGTTCTCTTACTTGGGGGTTCGGGTTCGAATCCTAGGGCACGCAATTCTGACTTAACGGAGTTATGTGCCTTTTAAGCATTTATAATTATGTCACCCGCAATAACGGCGAATGAAAACATCGTGAGAAAACCTCCATGCTAACCTTTCAGTTAGAACATAAAACATTATTTTAGAAAAACTTCTGCTACATCAGCTTAGTACGTATTTTCGTATTATCATTATAAATGCTTACATCTCGTGAACCGTAATTTAGTTTTCCACGTAGTACAAATTACTTACAGTCTTTTAGATTAGTCCTTCAAGTTCAGGTACAGAAAGCAAAGTACAATGATGGAGTGATGGATTCATTACTTACAGTAATTACTTTGTAAAATAAGATATTTCGTGATGTTTCACACTTGCGTTTCTTATACGTATTTAAGACTTTTCTCAGTACAGACGCAGACGTTAAATCATTCAAATAAACAAACAAAAAATCATAAAGTACATATTACGAAATCTCCACATAATTTGGTATTATCTGTAACGATACTGTGGCTATAATCCATCCATCCATCCATCATAATGGTTCCATATTATAATCCATTGCCCGAAAAAGTAATTCAATTACCTAAATAACCTCGAAATATACGAATAATCCACAAACGAGCAGAAGTCATTTAATTTAAATTCAAATAATAACCGATTCAAAATCGATAAGTAGAAATAACTCAAAAACTACCTGTCAGATGTCGCTCAAATTATATGGAACTAGACAAGAAGCACAATATTAGTCGAATAAAAGAGAATTATCAAAATCGGTCTACCCAGTAAAAAGTATGAGGTAACATACAAAAGAAGCAGTTGATTTGAGAACCGCCCCCATCTTTTTATCGATTAAAAATAAAGCACTAGTAACAACTTCTACAGCATACAACAGTGTTATGTGATGATACTAAAATGTAGACAAGTGTCTTCAAAATGTTATTGCTTTTAGCTTCTTCATCATCAACCCACAACAGTCTAATACTGGATATATTCCTCCCATACGACGCGTCACATAACCTGATCATCAGTCATGCTATTCATTATCCGCTACTCTAGGCAGATTTTCATGTCACAGTGTATGAAACTGCAATTTATCTTACCTATTAATTACCTTACCTGAAAATTTACCTTAATAGTCTAAATGTTACAGCGCCTTTAGGGTCGATTCAGACATATCAGTGAAGTCTCAGTTCCGACAAAGTACCGGCAAATTTTTCATACATTTTCGGCATTGTCAGCACTGACACTGAGAAGTGTCAGTGCTATTAGTATGAAAGATTTGCCGGAACTGTGACGGAACGGTGACTTCACTGATATGTCTGAATCGACCCTTATATTTCCAGTAAAGGCCTGTGACTTAGGCAATGACTTGTGTGTCCAAACGAGGATTACTTGTTATTCGGGTCATAAGAAGCTATAACCTAAGCGATCAACAAAGATAAGCAACTTTGTTACTTAAATTAACATAAATTTGGATATTTTTTCTGATATATACCTATGTTTTATTCCTCACGATAAAAAACGATAGGCATGCCAATTCGATTATCTACATAATAAGTATGTGAGAAAGAAAGAGCATTTAAATTGTATTTCCACAAACAAGCAGATAAAATTCATTTCCATTCCAGCCGTTCAATATCTTCACGATCCATCATAATTTAGCTTATCAATTAACATGTTTTCGCTATCGGCCGCATCTCACACTGACAATAACTCATTTATTATACGAATAATCGACATAAATCAATATTTTAATGCTGAGATATCAGCTTAGAACGATTTCTTGACAGTTATTGATAGAGGATGATTATTCTGATTAGCCTGGCAGCCAATTGGCGTGGTCGCAAAGGTAATGACAATTGATGAGGGAATCGTGGAATCGATTCGTTTTTTAGATGGACAATCTGATGATAAGCTTTAGTAGCTACTGTTGTAAATAAGATCAGAATCAACAAAGTCATCAACGATATGATACCGGCTTCTAACGGCTAAGAAAGAATTCTTGAACGGTATCGCAGCTTCGATTTTGTTTAGTGATTCTGTAGACTGGTTCATGTGTGATACTATTTGACTCATTTGCTCGTTTGTCGACTGTTTACATAATTATTTTTGACTGTCACAAAGATCGTTTTGTCAATGTCGTTTACTACTTTGGGGAATAAGATCAGTTGTAAAACTTAAACGCGAAAATTAGTTATTATTGAATCTTGTTCTTGCTCCTTTGCTACCTTAAATCCATACAAAAACAAAATAATAAAATGAGAGATCTAGTTGACTTAGTAAGAAGTTTTGAATTCCTCCTATTACAACATGTAACCTAATCAAAATAGCGACGTACAAAATATACAATCGTGAGGTACCGTATACCAGTATAAAACATGTCCAATCTACCATAATAAATTGGAGTTCAAAGTAATTAACAGAAACTCTTTGAAAACTATGATATTTTGTACGAAATCGTGAGGCAAGATTAGGTTTTAAATTATAAAGTGGGTATTTTTCACAAGCTGTTTTAAGATTTTTATCATCAAATTGTTGTGAATTATAGCTGTAATATATTACTTATCTACGTAGGGGCTATAATTTACCAAAAGATCGGCAGATTAGGAAATTACAAATGAACGCTTTTACTTTTCATTGTTTAAAATAATTTGGTTTTTCATGAATATTTAAAAAGATTTTGCATTATTCAATGACCAGAAAAAAGCATTAGTCAAATTTAATAACACTGATAGATATTATATTCCAACGTTTTAACGTCGACACCATTCGCAGATGATTTTATTTTCCAAACACTGGTTTAGTTTTAAGTTTGGCACAAGTTCAGAAAATGCGCCATTACTTCATAATTAAACTGCTTTCTCGAAGGTTCTGACTTAATATAAAAAATTGTGTCTTTGAATCCGGAGCAACTATCCTATTTAGTAAGCATCCGGCTTTAGTCTGCCATGAATAACAACAACTGCTATTTGTGAACAACTCAGTCAACTGACACTATGGATTATATGCCATACACATCGACCTTGCTGCTCCTTTTTGTGCTATTAATCGGCAAACACGCATGTTGCGTACACGGATTTTCGCAATATCGAGTAGCTGTAGTGACAAATAGTATAATCATAACAATACTCGACTATTTGTGTTTGAATAAAATCTATTAATTTAACCTTATTTAATTTACTACTATTGAAATATATTATTTGTATTAACTAAATGCATTAAAAGCCAAAAAAAAGCTACAGTAATCTTATTATTATTAACGCCCTAGCTATCCAGGGATAAATACTATAAAGGTGTCAAGCAATTGGAAATTCATACATTAAATTCATCATTACGCATATTATACCGATAAAATCTTTAATAACGCCTAACATATCTCTGTCTACCTGTAATCTTATTTTTATAAAGTCTAGAGACCCAGTGTGCTGTGCAGGTTCTTATTTAAGAATACTATTTAATGCATAAATATAGGTACAATAAGATAATAACTTTGTGCACTCTTCTATAGGTATATTTTTTTACAAAATTATACCAAATTTCAGATTTCTTCCTTGTAATTCTCGTAAAAAGGGGTACATTGCTTCACGTAAAAACATATAGATTAGGTATTTAGATACATTATAATCTTATGCTAATAAAGATAAATGCGTACTCTGCTTATGCGCAACAAGACAGCAGAACGGATCGTGTGCAAGGTGCATATCAAAACAAACGCCCTATAATTTAAGGTCATTATACACCGACACGGTTCCCTTGTAATCATCGCCTATTATCCACAATGTGACAGAATAATATCGGGCCCTTATCATTTGAGGTCCCCGTTGGAAATTACACACTTTTACAACGTAACGTTTGTTGTGACGTGGCAATTGTCACTTGTCACTTCGATCAAATTAGGCAGTAACAATCAAACGGAATTCGAATTTGTGACACTTGTTTTTCTACAATATGAAAAGTCTTTCATTTAACATTTGTGAATGATGAATCGTGGTATTTCATTATTTAATATTAATATAATTGTAGTTATATATTGTTCCAATTTGTGTTAATAAATAATTATGGTACAGTCACTTTAATTCGTTCTAGTTTGAACTGTTTGAAAATTAAGAGAGAAATGTCGCAATGTTAAAGAGCTTGTTGATCACTAGTCTTAGCTGCTGGGTATAACGTCGTTGATACTTTTGATTACCGATAATCATCAAATTACCATCATCCTGTGATTTTATTGTGCGATGAAAAGGTTATTTTCACAAAACCCTATTAAATTAACATTTCCTTGTAAAAATTAACCTTGAAAAAACTACAAAATCTTCGTTAAAATTTCGAAAAATTACCACACGGGCCTTAGAGAACAAACAACATCCTACAACACTTGGGAACAACAAAAAGGTTTCTCCCTAACAAAGAACACATGTCATTTCTTAAGGCATCAAACGACTTGTAATTTAAATAGCTCATTTGTCAGGTGGGGCGTTAAATTGTAGCGCGCTGTTTACGTTAACGACGGGTTAACGAGGTTATAATGTTAGCCGGCGGTGGACGGGTTAGAACGGATTACGCCCTGTTCGAGGAACAGTTTTAGCGGTTGCGTGGAAATTGTTCCTTTTGAGGGCGTAATTTTTAGTGAAATTTAAATCCATGGTATTATCAATAGACTAGCGACCCAAAGTGCTTCGCTTTGGTAAGTATATTTAAAATAAGAACTGGATGTGTTTAAGGCGAGACGTAATTTGACAATGATAGTGTAGTCAGCCTAATGATCCTTCGATATCTGGTTGACCTGTTGATTCGAGGTCCATTCATTACGATATAAATAATTAACAATTGTAATGTAAAGTAACGTGTGAATAATTGTACCTAATAGATAATTAACATTGGACATTGATGAATTTTTTACAAAAAAATATGAAATAATCAGCTTATTCAAAATTTAATGCAGATATCTAGATTAGCTCCAAATGAGTTCAGTTTAATAATTGTTTTTAGTTTTAACTTATTGAAAATATTAATTAGTCACAAATGACATCAAATTATGAAGTATTTAGCAAAAAACACGGAGAGAATACTTATTTCGACATTTACTCCAAAGTTTTTCAACTATATTTTTTTAAGGTCTTACCTACTCAAAAATATTAAAAATAATGACACGTTTGTAAACTTACACTCTAAATGCACCTCTACATTTTTAAACGACTTCGAAAAAGGAGGAAGTTCTCAATTCGTCGTATGGTTTTTTTCTTATCTGTGTTACCTCAGAACTTTGTACTGGGTGAACCGATTTCGATATTTTTTTCGGCATCCGAAAGGTAAAGACTGCTTGTCTGCAAGTCTAGTCCCATAAATATTTGAGCGACATCTGACAGTCAGTTTTTGGGAAATATTCAATAATGTGAATTGATTTATGCTAACTTTTAACTGGGATTTTGATGATTAACTTTTTGTTAGAAAGTTACTGTTTTCGTGTGGTCCCTTATAATTTTGAGTGACATCAAGCGAGTGATTTTTGAGTTATCTTGACTTTTAAGTCAGTTACTTTTTTTTAAAAGGCAATTATTCTATCTAGAAGCCAATTAAAAACAAAACTTTCAACCGCACCTGTCTTAAAACACCCATGGTTCTTTCTTACAATTAAAACCATTACCGGGGCTATTAATAAATTTTATCTGCAACAAGATTTATATCGACAAGAACATCAAAGGCACCACGCGGGGTGAGGCTTCAAAGATGTTGTATACATAAAGCTGCGTACACATTGAAATAATTTACGTGGAGCACGCTGACGTCTACCGTCTACCGTCACTTTTTAATAAATTCTGTAATACGAGTTTATATGGAATAAAGATTAGTGGGTCACGGCTTACGAAGCATGTTTTTCATTCGATTTTTTAATGACTTATGCAAGTAGTTAGGTGCTAGGTATATAATTAAAAAATATATAAAACAAAGTTAAAAACTAAAAAGTGCTTTTACCAGCCCCAAAAAGTTAGCAGGATCTCAATTCAACTGTATTTTTGTTATGTGTGTTACCTCGTAAAATTTTACCGTTAAAATATTATTTTTAGTTTTTTTCTGTCTTTACGTTTTTCCAACCTTTACGCAATGCAACACTATTGAATGAAATTTGCTGCGATTTTCGCAGTTTTATTGCTAGGGATCAAAATTTTAAACTTATGAATGTTCCATCTTAACATGCTGCGTAGAACCTGAAATATTATAAACAATATAATATTATGTTAAAGGACAACGTCTGCCAGGTCGGCAGTCTTAAATAAATTTCAGAAATTACTAAGAATATTTTGACTATCTTCAGACTATTCTAGCTCTTTTATTCACCCTTATGATGTAAGTATCAGGACAGAACATGTATCATCGTCAATTTATAGTCACAGTTACAGAGAGTACCTACTATTCACAAAACGTTTTGCTATAGAGTAATACTGTGTATTTCTGTGTACCTTACAAGGGACAGAGGATATGGATTGTTAAATTTCAGCGCAGCCTATTCATGCCCTAACGGACCGCTGACGCAGTAATTGATGGCTTGTACATCAGATTGATGTATGGCGACTTGTGTGGCCCAGTCCACAATGGTGGCCATCATTAAATTAAGTCTTCTTGATGGCCGCTGTGTGGTCGGACAATTGGTGTTGTGAATGTGCCTTTGTGATCACACGTTGACATGACAGTTGTAGCATAGCCTAACGGACGGAGTACAGTATAGACCAATGGATGTCGTCTCTCGCACGCAAGAAAAGGAACGACTTACACCAATGACGTGGAAATAAACAAGTTAGAAATACAATGTTTTGTTTTACTTTGCGTGTCGGTTTTGTCAGGGAAGCACAGTTCTTTACTTGACGACCCGAATGGCGCAATGGTTAACATGGCGGAACGCTGTTCCAAGAGTCCTGGGTTCGATTTCCAGCGAGGCGGACATTTGATCGATGAGTTAAATTTCCGCTCTCCGTGTGTAGTCTAAAATCCGTACTAGCCCAGTGTGGCGGACTGTTGTCGCATCACATGACAATGACGATGATGAATGCGTTAAAAACGTGTGCGCGATGAATGGAATTAGACATGATCTGTGAATTCTATCAACTTTTTATAGCGTGTGTTGTGAATTCTTACAAATTTTTATAGAAAAGTGTTGAGAGTGGAGAAAAATGCTTGCTATGCTGGCGGAGTGAGAGTAGGTATAATATGTATTTAATAATATCAACCCAAATCAATAAATATCAACGAATCAGAGCTCTGACATGCTGTGGAAAATTCAATACTTCTAAGTCAGTGGTAATACTATGTAAATAATTTGTGTTCTGTCTGTAGAGGACTTCAAGAACTCCGCCTACCTGCACTGGAGCAGCATGGTGGAGTATGCTCAAGGCCTCCTCAATAATGAGAAAAACCTGTGCTCTGTAGTAGGCGATTAATGAATTGTAAATAGTAGCTAGAGGACTTCTAGAAAGTTGTGTCACTGAAAGCCTTTAAATAATTTTGCTACAATTGCTCGTACTAAGTTAAAAGTAGGTATTTATTACAATAGTTTACAAGCATTGTAACGCAATAATCAATATCATTAAAATAAAAAATAGTCCTAAATCACTCGTAAATCAACAATTATTTATAATCCCAGTAATACGTTTCTTAAGATAAAACTTATCGCTGGGAAAACCAAAACCTTACAACAATATTCTACAATATATAACACCAGCTTTGATCTATGAATTATGGTCTGATAAGAGTTCAATTAGAATTACCACAAAATATGGCATTATCAATGATTCATATTTTATGTTGTTTGGCTATAGTGATATACATTTTCAATGAAATAAAATAAAATGTAATTATTACCGAGTTAAATAAATTGTATCTTATAATAATTTTGCTTTGTTTTGCACAGGGATACCTATTATTACCGACACTCGAAATATGAATGAACAATTTAGTTTCTATTACATTTAACCCTCATGCTGATCAGCGATTATCATTTTAAGCGTAATTTCCAAGTCAAATGTTCATAATTGCTTTTTACAAAAAAAATAACCGACTTCAACCTTGATAAGCAAAGATAACTCAAAAACAACTCGCCAGATGGCGCTCAATTCAACATGGAAGTGTAAAGTTCTCGTCACTACAAATTAATCAAGCCCAGTAGATAACTGCAGTAAATCGTTGAGGAGTTCCCTCAACTGTCTTTCGGCTTCATCAGATCGACTCCAAACCTTCATGAAATGGTAGCGCTTTAATGTACTTATGATAACATGAACAAACACTAGTTTCCATACAATTGTTGCAACATAAAAATTTACAGAATTCAGAATATAAGTTTCTAATAAGTTACTTTATATCATCATATCTCATTTACGTTATATGTGGGCAAAGGAAAATTTTTACACAAGAGTTTATTGTGTTTTTTTTTTCAAACGACGAGACAACATGATAACAATTCGAAATTATGAGTAGACCTGCCCGTAAAATACCTTCTGTAACTTCTCGATTCAGGTCAATGACAAAACATCAAGCACTTAAACTCAGTGTTATTATCTTTCATTAAACCTAATTCATAAAGTGACAATATTTATTAGCCGATAAGATATATGAACACCAATTTGGATGGAATAATTTACGATGTGTGGGAAATACCAATATTGAGGCTTACCGATGTTGCTAAATGGTTTATAAAATGACAGCTATGACGTTAATTCTTTTATGACATGATATAGTGCTAGTGGATACAAATGGTGTGAGAAAATCTTAATTTTTAAAGACTTGTAGGTACGTTTGGGTGGAAATTTGTTTATACTTTTGCTATAACTACGTGTTTGCCTCCCTTACCTTAAACATAAGTAGGTATTTATTGCTAAATTGACTTATGTACACTACCTAACTACGCAATAGGTATGTGTAACAGCTAGTTGTAGTCATTGAGATACTATGTACAGGTTGTAGTCTATTTTAGTTAATAAAAAGTTTATCACATATCTAAGGCAGTAAATATAGGTACTCATATTTCAGGACGTAAATTAATCTTATCATTCGCCTATCCCCTTATTAAGAGAGTACAGGCGATGACTCAAATAAAGCAGTTATTTTAGCCGCCCATTGTATTTATGATTTATGCCCTGACTGTACTTTCACTCCAGTAATACAGCGTAGACATGTTTACGATTTGAAAATTACAGACTATTAGGGTCACTTCACCAATTACTGAATACAATGTACGATTTGTCGTTCATGACATTTACATTATTCGTTACCGAAGCGGTTGAAATTTTAACTTTACGCTAGTTGAATAGAATCAATGATTGATATTGTTATAAAATTATATGTGCGAATAAATTTATTTTATCTTATCACCAGTTAAATAGTCAATAGTCAATATCTACCTAATATCTTTTGTTGCAATTTTATGTGTCTATAAATTTATTGTCACTCATAATAGGTGCGTCGTTAGATTTACCAACCGATTGGCAAAGCTTGGTAAATTAGTTACCCTACTAACCTTACCTTGGCTTACCTCAAAACAGCTGTCTACCACCAACCTTTACTATACTTAATGTGATGGTGCATTTTCTGGTCGTCCTCTATTATGAGGAAAAACTGTATCGGCCATTAATAATTTGAAGCTAAACATTTAAATTAGATAACTGAAACAATCTCCGAGTTCCTCGAACATAACTACTATCGTTGGTATTTTTTATATGTACCTCAATTACAAACGATCATAAATGATCTTGAGTATTTATTGATGAAAGGCAGCAAAAAATTTAAATTGTTTATTATATAAGGCACTGAATCCGATACGGTTGTAGCATCAATAAATAATGATTAATAACGATACATCCATGCGTGCGTTTACCCGATAAGCTTCACTGAAGCGCCAAATATGAGCATGGTAGAAGAACAATACCGTTCGGTTATTTCATGTAATTGGAGTTTTAATAAAATTGAATTGTGAATAGGTTTTACTGAGTGGGCCATTAAGATCGAACAGTGCGAGGAAAGTTAAGCTTAAATGCTTACAATGATAAAGATGTTGGTTAAATATTTGCATTGATGTTTTGGTTTCACAATGTTTGCATACGCACTGATACTTTTTTACTTTGAGTCTCATATTTTTAGTTTCCCGCTAAAAACTTTTTAACAAAAATATCGAGTACCTACCTATTGGTTTTATCCTGATGTTTTAAAATGAAATTTTATCAGATATCCAGGGTCAACCAATTTTTATCGACGGTTGCGAATATATACGTATTCGGAAAAACAAAGGTTAATCCTTTATAGGTTCATGGGTTAATACTGGTACATGTGTGTCTGTGTATAACGACAAATAGATATGACGACATGTAGAAAAATGATTTTCATTGTTTAAGTATTATTATATTCCTTCGTGGTAATGTATAGCTCTAAATAATAGTAATAGAAAACACAATCCGCACAAGTTAAAACATAAAATGAAATATCACTAAAGCCAAGGATCCTCGTTTCAAGACAGAAATAATTTGCAGTCCCTACACGCCTTTGCAACCGGTAATTACGTGCAATACATCGTCCGGCAACGAGTGTACTGTAGTCACAACAATTTCTAACCATCTAAATACCACTCCAAAGTAATATGTACCTTCTCCTGTACACACAAAGATCAATTCATTGCAACGTAAACTAAGTTTGATTGTATTGTTTGGTGCAACTTGTACAGACGACTATTCTTCAACATTATAGGGCTCCTACACGTTTTCTGGACACCTTGAGGCATGGATCAATTGGTCTTGTTGAAAGAATTGATTGTAGAGTTTTGAAACTGACATTTAAAGGGAATGTTTTGTGGTTGTAAGTTATGTCGATTACGTCAGCAGCTCTCTATTAGTAATTAGTTAGTTGTATTATTTGCTACTGTTACTCTAAAATATGTGTAACTAGCTTATGCCTGCGACTTCGTTCGTACATAGGAGTTATTCCCGCATTTATCCCGATCCCGCGGGAACTTCGAGATATAAAGTAGCTTACATGTTGCTCCACAGCCTCCTCTATCTGCCAGTGAAAGTCACATAAAAATCCGTTCAGCCGTTTTTTAGATTAACGTGCACAAACAGCGATCAGTTACACATTTAACATTTATTCATTTAGGTACTAGCTTTTGCCCGCGGCTTCGCCTGCGTGGAATTCGTCTATATCACGAACCGGGGAAGTCGGGGAGGGGGTACGTCATTAACTAAGTATCTTCCCGGGAAAATTCATCGAAATCGTTTATGAGGTGCAGATTTTTCATACAAACTTTCATCCCCTATTTCAAGCCTTTAGGGGTTTATTTTTGAAAAAAAAGTCGCCTATGTGTGACTCTGGGTCTTCAACTATTTTCATTCCGAATTTCATCCAAATGGGACCGGTAGTTTAGTCGTGAAAACGTCACAGACAGAAACAGACAGACAGACTTTCGCATTTATAATATTAGTATGGATTGTTAATTAGAACGGGTTACCCCAGTTCTACTAAATACAGTTTTTTTGTCTTATTTTATTAAGGCTTTTTATCCCGGAGTTCAAATCGAATCAAAAACTCCTGTGGACGAACGAAGTCGCGGGCAACAGCTAGTCGGTAATAATACCAACTCAGGCAAACCGTATAACACTTTACCATCAATTACAGTTACAACTGAGTAGGTACACTAACATTAATGCATAAAAGCTACAAACTTAAGTCATAAACATGAAATACAAAGTAACTTTAGCTCATAGAGTACGTAGGTACTAACAAATTAATGTAAAACAAGCGTGTGCAAATAAATTGATATAAAAAATTCATGATCATTACATATGGAGACATCCATGTATTCTCGATTTATGGGAGAGGCCCTAAATTGGGTAAATTACAGTAATAACGTTCCCTATCTTTATTACTCCGAATACCCTTCGTGACAATAATGACTGTGTGTAATAAAATATTATTTAGCCTGTTATCTATATGTGTTAGCGGTAATCTTTATAGTACTGTGACCTAACTTTAATATTTACTTATGACATTAAAACTGTCAACATTTTTTTTAATATCAAAATGGAATTAAATTTTAAACTTTAGGATAAATCAATTACGCTTTGGGATGACGCAAAAGGAGCTTTCCACAGTTCAACCTGAATAAACAGTGGCAATGGTTGGTCGCTAGTGGCAAAATTTCTTAAGCGCTTCCATGCTTCAGAGGGGAAGAAGAAGTCGGTTCCGGTTGTTATCGATAGATAGCAGTCGTTAAGCGGCGTCGGAGGCCTTCGGGTGTCTTGAAAAATTTCGACACTGGGTTGGCCACTAACCCCTACGCCAATCCTCACTGGAGCAGTATGGAGTGGTGAAGTATGCTCTAGATCTCTTCAATAATGAGGAGAGACCCGTGCTCAGTAGTGGGCCATTAAGGGTTGTAGCCAAATTGGTCTTACCGTGGTGAATGAATTCGTGACTACGCAAAGGTTGCGCGTGTTGCGACAGCAAAAGGAATGTGCGATTAAAAATCAGCACAACTTTCACAGTTTGATAAAAGTATGAATATGTCAAAAACTTTGCAACATAGTTTGTGGAGGTCGTCCTACACTCGTAAATTCGCGTATTCGCGTGTTTGTGATCAACTCCGGAGAAATTAGTAATATTATTTTGTAAAAAGTTAGTTATTCTATCAATTGTGCGGAACCATACGAAGACATTTGTATGTGCGTATCTAGGAAAATATTATACAACGTAAAATAAGAAGCTATAACGTAGATAAAAACATGGCATTAGTTCCAGCAATTCATACAAAGTGCCGCGGAATAGACAAAGGAAATACATTGGGATGACTTCGAGACTATAAAAAGTAATGTTCAGGGCAAATCGAGAAACAATAGTGACGGTGCAACCTGCTCGTTAATGTTCGAACAAAACTAAGCATTATCACGTTTGAATAAAGTTCTAAATGGCTTAGTACTGCGACACCTGAAGAATAGTTCCATTGAAAACCGTAACATTCCAAAGTTAACTCTAATCTAGCCGCAATATGGTTTGAAAATATTTTTCACAGAGTATACGGCCAATATGTTACAATCGATATAAAAGTTAAACGCTATTGCTTTAGGGTTGTAAATTGTTTACCTGGGGTTGTTTGCAGTGAAATTCATAGACAATAAAAGTGTACCCTTGCTGTATGAAAAGTTATTACAGTCTCTGGATACCCATAGCCGTACATTAGTATTTTTATCAGACAATAAGTAATATAAGTACATAAGTTAGTATATTTTACGTTAGAGTATTATGTAATTACAGTTTTTTTTAATTTCATATGTAAGGTCACATAATATCCCACCGAAACATAAGTTCATGAAGTATGCCCTCTAGAGGTGCCATGTTCAATTTAAGTCGTTATTAGGACGTCACGTAGCATACAGTGGACAATCCAGATCCTTTGTCGTTCCCTGATTTGTCGAATCATGACGCGTTTTTCATAAGTTATTAGGGAACAAATGAACATAATATACATACCTACACACGGTCGGGGAAAAATAATTTAAACGAAAAATTATCGCGTGTGGTACTTACTTCACTTTGAAATATTAACAAAACTGGTGTTGGTTAATCAATCAGAGCTGTCCCGCTTGTCACGAGTCGCGCCAGTCCCTTCCGCGGTAATGCGAGGATTATAATAACAATATGTAAATCAGAAAATTCCTATTGTTATTTCACACAAAACACTGCAAAATTAACGCTGTTTTAAAAACAAAATATATAAATAAATTCCTGATTTTTTGTAACGCCTTGTATCTCGTTAATAACCGAAAATGCAGCCATTTTGTAACTAGTCAACACCGTCTCTGGACATCAATACAACTAGGCATCACTGATAGTTATTATGTTGATGACCTAAAAAAACGGTGGCTAGCAATAGTATCTTATTAGTATCTACCGTGTTAAGTTATATTACTCCTTCATTTATATTTCTTCTTACTAAAGATCACCTAAATCTAATTCATCATTACTGAAAGCTCGCAAATACTCCCGACCAGTGCGCTGTTGCCTCTTCTTCGAAAGCACCTTTAGATTTAACTAGCTTTCGCCCGCAGCTTTGCCCTGCATCCCGAATCCCATCAAAATCGAGCCGGTGGTTTAGCCGTGAAAACGATAAAGTCTTCCGAATTTATGATATTATTTTGGATTGTAAATTATGTAAAGCATGATTAAATTATGACCAACTTTGCTAGTTACTAAATACCAGATGGTAAGGTAAAAAAGCTCATTTTACCATTAAAGTGTCAAAGCAATAACTACGAGTAAATAGCATTAGCAAAAAGGGTGTTGCACAATGTCCAGCAAAAACCTCTTAAGGATCTTATCGAATCGATTAACTATTATTAGATGAAGTGATACCATCGAAACAGACCAGTGTTGATGAATTAGGAACGAGGTTTTTCATTATCATAATAATCCGTATTAATAATTCATGCGGACACCATGTAATATTAGCTTTAGGTGATCGATCTTGCGTATTTATCGAACTAATTACAACTGGTTGAGGTGATAGTGTTTGAAACTCGTTTGAAACAGCAATTAAGAACAACATAACTTTTAAGTAATTGAAGTTTTCTAATCACCGATCGGGTGAAGCCGTTATCTAGAAAATCAATTTGAGATTCAAAAGAGACGTCTCCATCAACCTCCTCTGTCATTACTGCGTCAAATAAGCTCATAAGTCACGCTGGGTTTATATTAAAAACGTCAATCAAGCTAATTTCTCGTGTCGGAGTCGTTGACGTATCGTCGACGTCGTCAGTCGTTACGGTATGATGAATGGGGGCGTCGTTAATCACTGCGGCGTCGGGTCATCATTCACCGTCAGGGGTGGTTTTGGGGGGCGAGTTGGTACCACAGAGTAAGACTATCGTATGAACAGTATGGCGTTTGATTACTTTTATTGTTCATAGAATTATGGACTTTTGTAAAATTGCCAAAGGCTTTATCATTATTATAGTATATGGGTTGAAATTAGGTTAATTGTACTTGTTATTGGTTTATTTATATCAATCTGCAATGAAAACGTAGTCTACAAACTTGAAAAATATTAATATTTTTTGCATTTTAAATAAGTTATTGCATTAACTTGACGTTAAAGCGCACTAACTTAGAATCTTATTCACTTTGACACCATTACAAAATTACTATAATTTGTTCCAGTCTTCAATAATTATTATTAATTGCATTTTACGTTTAAAACACGACTAACTTTACGTAGTTTTGTTGTTTTTTTACAAATGTTGTTTAATAATCGAAAATAAAAAAAAATTGTTTTAAAAAGTATTTTGTTTTCTTACACATTACTTTAAAATACATAAAATTATCTATAGAACTTCATGAATATGTAAAACACTATTTTTCGTTTTGTGTTTGATTTTAAACTAGGCACTGTTATACTTTTAATATCAGATCTGCCCTACTGTACTGTGCTACTCTGTAACCATCTTTGCAAGGGCCCTGAGAAGGGAATCGTGTTACGCCAGAGCGGCTCATTTTAATTCGCGTGTTAATATAACAAATTGCTCTCAGGTGGCGCTTTTGTTAAGACCCATTCTTTGAGATAAATAAAATTTATTCCTCAAGTTCCCTCATACTTTCTTAGTTTGATAAATCTTTTGCGGTTACATTACTGCCCCTTTTGAGGCTTTTTGGGCTGTGCAAGGGAAGTATTCTATGCCCAATTTAATGTATCATGTTTAGCAAGTTTGTTTTTAATTGCCAAATGTGATTTATAGAAGCCTTTTAAAGAATATTTTTTTATTTTATTTATTCATGATTCGTAATTGTTTCAAGGAGTTTAGTACACTTACTCAATAAATTAATCAGCTATTATACAGTTGAGCGGATCAATCTCTGGAGCTTTAATAATACGTATTTGCGATAATAACCATTAGGCAAAAGACGAGAAAATATTCGTCTTTCACCCAAAATTTACTTTACGTTTTTATTGAGGTACATATATTATAACGTACTTTAAACTACAATATATATAACGGAGCCTCTATCCCAACCGGGTTTTTAGAAAGGGTGACGTCAGCACTGCTAACGTCACCACTTTCATTATTTTCACTCATGATGTCTCAGATGAAGAAAACACAAACTGGTAAAGCAAAACTCTTTTATTAATTTCGAACAGAAAACAGATTCACTTAAATAACTACGTATTAATTACACTACGGTTTAATTTAATTAATATTTAGGTAAATAGAACTAGAATTTTCACTAGAGTAAGCTTATAATAATCCTTAAAAATAGCAACGATAAATTGGCAGCAAAATAATTAATTATTGAAATAACAAAACTACTCACAAGACGACCGTTCGGTCCAAGCGCTCGAATCCAAGTGGCCTCAGTGCCACGCTCCCTCCATGAACAAAACATGGCGACCGAACATCATGGCGGTAATCAAACGTCACCGGAATTAAAATAACACGTGTCTATTTTTACTTCTAATAATTCAAATTGATGTTTCATAATTCATAAAATATTTTAAAACGATTTGTGAAATAATTAACTCATTTTAGAAAACAGTAAAAGCAAAACGGAATTATTCAAAAAGCAACGATAAACATTGAACTTGTGGCGCCATCCGGCGGATCGAACAAGTAAAACGTGTAATGACCACTATTAATATTTTAAAATCATCGTTGCTTTTTGAATATTGCAATTAATCAAAATATTCTTGTAAAATTTATAAATAATAAATTAATTATTAAACTAATTGGTTAAAACAAAATAAACACAGCGTTAAAATTAACTATTATTTCGAATTAAATTAATTGAAAATATTGAAATCAAATAATCTTCAACGCAAATGCGTCGACATATATGATCTTTTATCTAATCATAACTCTTTGGGATTAAGTTAAACTTTTCTTTTATTTGAACTTCCCAAGAAGCGGTTTCCGATGTTAAAGCAAGCAAATAAAGTAACACTTTAATTGGACAACCGCGTTCATGTAAGGCAGAGTTTCTACATTTTAAAAGAGGAAGTAGACAATCAAGTTTGAACTTAACGCTGCTATGAATAGGAATGTTGTGAGTTTTTATGACGATATCATGGTAAAGCTGTCACAGACCTCATAAATATTAAAGCATTTGGTTGATAAGGGCACAAATATTGGTGTGGTGACGGATGCCTGTTTACCAACCCGCCTCTATTTGCCCGGCTATCAGGCGATTAGCCACAATGGTGTTTGCCCACGCTTATTGTTGATCAAGGCTTATGCGACATTAAAATATATTTTTAATATTTAGGGTTGTCCAAGTTTGTAAATCAATATTTCGTTAGGTCTAAAGAAGGCTTATTTTTAAAGTAAAAATGCGATTGAACTACTGTTCAATAAGTAATTTGATGGATTTGAAAGATGGAAATATCTGACCACGTTTGACATCTAGTGCATATGTTTTTAATCGCGAATTCTAAAAATTTCATGTCAAAACATTGAAGTACAAGTGCATAGTATCTCAATGTATTAAAACGTGATTTTGCACGGTCTCGCTGTGACTATATTCCATGCAATTTAGCTCAAAATATCAGTATAACAATTTAAAGCCGCGGTTATTAGTCAACATTTAACATAGTGACTAACTTGTTACAGAAGGACAAATAAAAAGTTATAAAAACAAAGTAATCAATAATACGTATCTAATCCTAAGGTCGGCGCACAATAAATTAAAGCTAAGTGAAACATAAACGATAATGTCAATCGAGTAAGCGTGGACCCTTTACAATTGTACAAACACTGACCTACTGGTTATTAGGGCCAACTTGCTGCTACCAATCCTACTAATGCAGACATCAAATCAAAATTGGACTCTATTATAGTAGCAGATGATTGAATTTCAAACGATGGAGCAGACGGATTTGTTGATTTTGTTTTAGATGGCAACAAAATCGAAAGTGAATCTTATAGCGATGTAGCAGATGTTTTCATTTCGATTGAGGGTGAGGTCGCTTGAGCTGTTTTGGGCGTGAATGGAAGGAAACAACTTCATCCATCATCGGTAAGTGATGGATGAGGCCTGCCCAAATATTTGAATTATTTGATATTTGAGTAAGAGTGGCTGTAGACACTTGCCACTGGGGGAAATAAAATTACGTATTGATTTTGTTGCGATGTTTGTACCGTTCCGACCGCAAATGGATTAGTTATGGTACTGAGTGATTTCAGCTACGTTAGGGTAACGTTGACTGTAATATCTTTTGTTATTTATTATTAAATGTGATAAAATTGTAACGGATCGATATCTATACATGAAGAATATTTACGAAAATTATTTATTGTGGGTATTTGTAGACTCAAAAGATCTTTTGAGTCTACAAATCTTGCGCCCTAGAGTCTCGAAATCCGCTTAACCAATTTGAATGCAGTTTTCACTAATAACATATTATATTTTTTAATTATTTTGTTTGTATGACCTTGTAATATTTATTTAGCTCCCATAAAAATGTTAAGGTCAAGAATATCTTGCAAGCATCTTTTAAAGAGCGCTTATCAGTGGTATCTACCAGCACATAAGTCCTAAAGGAAACTAATTATTTATCAGTTATAATCAAACGGTTGTTCAGTTATTTGTAAACGATCTTCTCATTTCATGACGCAGCATGAGTATGCTTCAGGCTTGTGATCATATCTTAATATTCACCAAAAAGCTCATAAAGAACAACGAAGTCGGGTCCTAATCAAGAAATCGCATAATCTAGACCCAAATGCACAAGCCCCTTAAATTTAATTCGCCTCTAACAAGACCGAACCGGGTAAGAGCACCAGGAGTAAAACCACGAACAAAAACAAACAAGTGAACGGAGCGCCATCAACACTTTTATTTGTCACACATTTCTGTTGAACGTGTGACTTAAGGCGCAGTTACGCGCCACGATACGCATATTTTATTTTTATTGCCCCCAACCACTCGGTGGCAACGCTCTTAATGACTTTTGTGAGCGTACTTCGCCTTAAGTGTACCAATAAATGGTACCAACATAAATATCATAATAAAATAAATTTCTTCGGAGACATTATGTTTGAATGTAACGCGAATTTATGTGTTATTGCTTTGTTGGAATAGGCTGTGGAGTTCGGAATCTCTCTAGGCGATCATCGGCACCTATTTGTCACTACGTGGGAGGCAATTTGGCAAAGAAAAACTATCTTCTCCTACTTAGCTAGATAAATAAGACAACACTAATAGAATATACTGTTTAGTATCTTGTTAGTAGTCACATAACGAACTAAATATATTATGTCACAAAATAATATAGTTTGAATTACGATAATGTAAAAGGAAGAAAAATAGTGTGTATTTCTTTCAAAACGTCACGTTGACTACACATATAGGTCGTTTTCTTTTATCTCTTTTATTGTGGAATTTTGAGGTTTATGTGAGAGACATTTCATAGGTATCAGGACTTGTAATCTATTATGTTTTAAATTATAATAAATTATTTTTGACTCGACTATTAAACTTCAAAATAAAAAATATGTTAATGTTGACTCATGTACCTACTACTTCCTTGCTCAAAAAACTAATTTGTTATTCAGGTACCATTAAATTTTATAAGACGAAGGTCGCCTATATTACAGTAATTTCAAAACACAATTATTTCCCAATGAAAAATCCGCTCTTTACAGAACAGAAAGTATTTTGTAACGTATTTGATTGATTCACTTCTCACGTAATTTTGAAATGGAATACGCAACTCATTTTCGAAACGACCACCAACAAAAATATCTCGTATTTGCAACAATAGGGGCTATTAAACTACTCGATTTATTATAAAGCATACAATTGCCATTGGGGTACCACCCGTATCAAATTTGCCACAATCGGCACTACACCGGCGACCGTGAAATGTGTGTTTGTCATTACCGTCTTCACGGCTCTTACCCTATTTATTTTCCTTCTGCACAACCGTTGTTGATTTGCTATGCCTGTCTATCCAACTGTGTCTGTTCCACAGTACAAATCATCCGTAAATAAAACGTTGCAAGTAAACCAATCTGCCAATTTATTTTCATGAAATCTATTTACTCTGTGACCATAGGGTAAATGCCCCAGTAAGGGCTATTGTTACGCATCGATATCGCATTGTCATTCCCCCAGCTGTCGTCTGTCACAGCGAACTGACACTTTGGCCGGTTTTTTTGACACGTCCCTTTGTGATCGCTCAGTGTGGCGTATAACAAAATGAGCTGATATCGATCGCTCAATATTGCCGTGAAGAGGGTTTCTGGTATGAATTGAGCTCATAAATAAATAAGCGGTGTCGTGGCGTGTTTGGTTTTTTTTCCTGTGGTGATGTACGCGTTTCCTTTGTTGCGATTCTGGGGGATTCGACGCGGTAGTTCGCGGGGATTTATGACTTTAAATAAATATACCGTGAACGTGCTCTATCTCAGCTGATGAATGATGAAAGTACGTAAATATTTTTTGTGTGACACCCGTGACTTCACTATTTTGATGAGAAAATATGGGCCTATTAATTGAAGTGAAGACAGCTGTTCGTTTCGAACTTTGCGTGGGTTGTATTTCTTTTTTGATGTCGAATAAAGATTATAAAGATTAGGTGGTAAACTTACACTTTTAAGTAACATATTTTTAACTCCCAACGCAAAAAGAAGGGTGTTAGGTTTGCTGTGTGTATCTGTGTCTATGTGAGTGTATGTCTACGCAGACAGATGGTGCCACCACCGTAGTTGCAGATTTTGATGCGTTAACGAGTAACCATACTTCTATACAACAATAATTTTATATAATAGTATTCATATTTAGGTATATTTGTAGGATTTTTGTCATAAGACCTACTGTAAGCATTAGATATATTTTCCAAATAACACGGTCGTTATTTTTATTTCCAATGCCCTCCCATCCTATCACATTATTTCTGGCTGTCCGATATTGCGACCGAAATACGTAAAAAACGTTTCACGGTCGGTCTACATTTGATCGCCCTCTACTTTGGTTAACTTTATCGATGACATAAATATGTACATGCTACAGTTAAACCCCATACTTAGGTAAAACGCGTTATACCTAGTTAAATCTAGTTTTCACTAAATGCCTTGTAGTTTTCACTAGTTGCCTTCTTCTAAGTTATATAACACATGAAAGCTACTTACTGTAGTACACAGTAAGGATGACTGTGTCCTAAAACTTTACTGTTTTCCACAGCGTCGTTGGAGAGCTATAACTTAAAATTATCACGCGCTGAGACTAGAAGTTTTAACACTAATGCTATGAACACAATTTTGGATAAGCTAATTTAAGTTATTCTTAGTTAAAACACATTAGCGTGTGCATAGAACTGTTGCTATAAATGGGGAGGAGAGACCCGTGCTGAGTAGTAGGAAATTAATGGGTTGAAGCCAATGACATCTTTGGGTCATGCCATGTTTTTATTTTAAATAAACAATCTGCCGAACTGAGCCAGTAAATTATTAATCAAATGGCAGCGTTGGATTTCACTTACATTATAATGTTGGTCTTCAAATTAAGAGTGAACAGGATTTTACTAAGTTTGTGTAACACACAAGTTGTGCCATCAAAGACTACATCACGTCGGCTAAAAATAGAACAAGTTCCCTGCTACTTTTTGACCAGGCACGCAACACACGTGAACCCCGTAGAATCTTTTCAATGAACTGGAAGAGTATAATTTATTCGGACGGGTTACCTTAAAAATAAACAGAGGCTAGTTTATGCAACATTTTATTTCGACCCAATTGTCACTACACGTTACAAAATGTAGCTCAGCGGTCGTATGTGCTCTAAAAGCCTTCCCCCTGCGGGCAGCGCCGTAAAGCGAGCTATTATTTTGAATTATCGCACCCCGCGACTCGTAAGAGTAATGAAACAGCCTGTATATCACAATTTCCGTCATCCTGTGCAAATGGCATAGAATGAGCTCGTGAAATTTTTGAAGAATAATGTGGTCGGGTGTGTTGTGAATTCCAACGGAAGGTATGTTTGGTAAATTACGTTTAATGACTGTGGGTAGGTACGAGTAATGTCATTTTTGTTGCTCGATGTGTTTTTGTACGATAATAACGTTATAATATGTACCTAAGTAACGCCATCTCTTGTTCGCATTGTGAAACTCTTCATTTTCATTGGGATACTCCAATTTAGAGGTGGGTATACTCGTCGTATTTATCTTCGACAACCGAATTATGAATAATGATACTGAATTCCAGGATTTGTAATTTTTGTAAATTTGGAGTACCTAGTAGACTTGAGTTATAAGTATCGTTGGATTAATCTGAACTTTCATCATCCGTATATAATTTATTATCATATAATTACAATGTAGGTAAGTAAGTTTTTTATTTCTTATCACGGTTACACCTTGTTATTTGTAGTGTGGTTTCAACTCATGACATTCTTACCGCTGACCTTTAGTTTAGCTTTACTTGGTGAATTGGCTAATTTCATCACTTTCTCATTGAATTGGTATTTACTCTACTGAGAACATTTTATAAATCTCATGTGTATAAGTTTCAATTTTTTATCGATTTAACATACGTAAAAAATCACCATTCAAAGAACCAGACTATCATTACTCTTGACAAAGTAATACAATCAGAATTTGAAAAAACTTTCAACTTTAATCCAATCATTTGTCATGCCACGTAAAGTAGAAGTAACATCCAAGTAATGATTCGGCAATTTCGTTTTGAAACGACTCCCGAACAATAACTCGAAACCGATTCAAGACGATTTATAGACACACGCGTTTCTGTGGGCCTTACGTTGCGTGAAATACATACCATTTGCGTGAGTATCGAGTGCGTGGGAATTTGATCTTTATTGAAAGAGAGCAAGGTCGTCGAAAGGCGCAACATACGCCGGGTACCGCAGTAACATGATGAACGACTGAGCGGATCGTCTATTATGCTCTAATGTTCCAATATATTATCTGTCTTAAAAGGCCAAGAGCCGCATGATAAATTGGCACGCCATTGGCATCTCTTTGTACTGGCACGTTGAATGGCACAAAAAGGCCAGGTGACATTTTTGTTGTTGTCAATTTATAATTTCTTTGTATGCGCTGAGGTGTGTAGCATTTAATTTTGATTAGCGATTTTGCAGCATGCGATTTTTTGCGGCGTAATCGACGGTGTGTAATTTTGTTTTGTTGATCGTGTCTGTTGAATTTTTTGATCGATTTGTAAGAGATGAAAGCTAAATGTGCGAATTGAAGAATGAATATTCACACAAGTAGGTACATAGATTTAAATTATACAGCGCGAGTCTATAAATTGCAGGTAAAAATGAGTCTTATCCCAACGGAACTAAGCTTAGTATTATGCGCGGTATTACCAGTGTCGGGAGGATTTATTTTGAGGGTCAAGGTCTACTCTCAGATTAGGATGAATATAGACTTTAGAAACGATCGTCTTACTCCTCAGAGGTAGCAACGCATTCGTGACTGCAATAGAACAATACTCTCAGTAACAATTACCTTCTAACTGAAATTTTCTCATATTTCAACCCACCCAAATGACAGCTTACCGCCTCTGTCATTAAGGTTCATTGTAGATTGACAGCGAGAATTCACAATACCTTAAGTAAATTTTGGTTCCAAGCTAAATTGATCTGTGAGCACACGTAATAAATTTGTTTTTTAGCAGATCAACTCAGCTTACGACTCAAGTAGGTACTTATATTCCCGATCTGAGCCTTGTTCTAGATTGACCACAGTTGTCATGGGCCGTAGAAGAAGTTTGTTTGTTATGTAAATTTCATAGTATTCTACTTCTAAGCAGCGCTCTTTAATAACAGGAATACACATTTATTATATTAGATTAAAATTATGTGACCTTCATAACGAAAATTTTCAAACAAAGACACAAAACCAACTGACAAAAACAATGAAAAGCTATACTTCACGACGACTTAACTGTTACATCTAAAAAACAAAAATATATCCTTCGCATCCCTACACTTTCAACTTTCCACGGAAGATTACAAATAAAACAAGTTGAAACATCACAGTAGGTTCCTGAAGCCATATTTCCTACGGCGCTACGCTCGTAGGCCGTAGCCCGTAGCCGTAGCGGTTGAAATATGGCCCATGTATTATTCAAAGAAATTGCCACATATTTCATCCGAGGGAAATAACTCAGAGATATGCGCTCCGCGGTACACAACGCCAACCTGGGGAATAAAAATGATGTATGGCGTCGAATTGCGAGCGAAATTGATATTCTTTAATCCGTTTGGATAGCTTTTCATGTGTTAGTGACGCTTGCTCCGATGGATTTAGGACCATTCCCTTTTGATATATGAACAAAATGAAATGTAGGTTGATTTATTCAAATGTCAATGGGGAGTTTATGTTATTAAACGAGGATACAAGCCATCTGATGGTAAGTCAACGTTTAAAGTCATCAGAAACACCAAAGCTCCATCATTAAAGCGGTGCCGGCAAAGAAAAAATAGAGGTATATAATTTTAATTATCGATGTGAAACAGATCATCTCAACATACATGTTAAGCAAAGTTCATGATTATTATTATTAAATTATTTCTCAATTGATTATTTACTGAGATGCGAAACCTGATACTGTGCAATCGATTGTTTTTTTATGTGTAAATTACCTCATTACTATTATTGGCTGTACCGATTTTTATTTTCTTATTCAAAAGCTATTGTTTCACGTTGTAAACGACATTTGTCATGCATTTTTTGGGTTAACTCTACTTATCGATTTTGTCAATTTTTTTACACTCAATAAAGCCATGATATTCAGGTTATATTTCCTGAATGACGCCCAGTGTAACAGCAAGCCAAGACTACCTCACCTTATCTCCGCCAAAGTGATTCCGCCGGCACCGCACTATTTTATGCGATGCGTCAGATTTATGGCAGACGCCATTCCGCATGACGGCTCTCGCTAAAAACATGTCATTAAATTGAACTGAACTTTCGTTTTCGAAGGTGAATGGAACGTATTTAATTAAGTTGTATCTTTACGTCTCTGTTTTTACAAAAGTACGGTCAATATAGCAAAAGCTGTTTGTTACGGCTTTTTCAATATTTATCACGTAATTTTTTATAGTAAACGCTTCTGCTCGCGGATTCGCCCGCGTGGAATTCATTTTATCTCGAAACGGGAAGGGACAGGGTTCATTCATAAAAATCAGTTTAGTGGTTTAGATTTTTCATACAAACTTTCATCCCCTATTTCAAGGCTTTATGGGTTGATTTTTGAAAAAAGTAGCCTATGTGTGTCTCTGGGTCTTCATCTATTTTCATTCCGAATTTCATCAAAATCGGACCGGTGGTTTAGCCGTGAAAACGTCACAGACAGACTTTCGCATTTATAATATTAGTATGGATGTGGGTATATTTTATCTTAATAATAAATTAATTTTTATATAGGAGAAGAGAATAAAAGATGTAAAAAACTCATCTGTATTGTCATATTTTAAAACAACTTTTATATTTATTCATACATACGTTCAAACCATCTTTCTATCCATTTATAAAACATATATTGAACCCCAAAAAAATTGTAATATCTACTGTCATCAACATTTTTTATTTTAAGCGGTGGAAGCGAAAGAAATCAGAGTGAAATCAGAGGGTACAGGAACTTAAATAATTATGCTGTCAACTTGTTAAGTAGAACAGGGCATATTTCAAGTTGTTTAACAACAAAACTGAAGCTATAGGATAATTAGGCATCTTATTTTATCTTCATTTTGTTTTAGTATCCTGACAACAAACGGGATTTCCATTCCTTAATAGGATTTCAAAAATATTTTTTGTAAAGAAGTTCCTTATAGCACAGCAAGGATTGAAGCTAGAAGAAAAATCGTGTAAGATTTTTCGCAGTTGGACAAGGTTTTCAGGCTGTCGGCTGAGGTATGTCAGATAATATACATCAAAAGTGTATTGTGATATTGGCATACCTAGTAGGTAATAAGAAAGACGTCAGGTAAGTTAAAGTGCAATATAATGTGACATCGTTCCAACCGAGTATCTATTTCACGACACTCACGTTTTTTTCTATCAATATTTTTTTTAATTATTTTTAATTATTAAATTTCAGCTCATCTATGTAGTAAAAGGGTTAAAAACGAACGAATAAACTTCAGATTACGACATGAAACATTAGTAGCACTTTTCTAATTTAAATTCTCTTTACCGGTATGACAGGGTCCTTTGAAAGGCAAAAAATACATTTCTTCGCGTAATATTTTAAACCATCCCCTTGCTTTATACAGAATGGCTGTCAGCACTTGGTAGTATTTTTCCAACGGGGGTTGGTGTAAGGGATAAGTGGCGGGGGTGGTTGATTATATTTTGAAAGTAGAAAGAAAGAAAGGTAGCTGCAACCGTAGTACGAGGTTCCGTAGCTATAAATTGATTGTATTCACTTACCTACTCATTAATTTAATAAGGGAAAAAGTAAGCACTTTATCTTTTAATTATTTAAAGTCCTTATCTATATCTTTTAATTCCTTAAAGTCACAAAGTCTGTTTGATAAATATTTGAAGCTACTCATGCCAAATTACAGCTTTCTAGTTGTTATATTTGTACATTTATTGAATTTCTTGGTACCCACCTCCATAGGTTCGAACTAACGTAGTGAAACTTCAAGGATTTTTTTACTACGGAATCCTGGAAGGCTGAATTTTGAAGAGATACTAAGGAATGGAAATACTGGTATTAATTTAAAAGAAATTTGAATTAAGTAGTACTCTTATTCCCTGTGGGTAGTTAGTCTCAAGTAAAAAATATACCGACTTTTTCAAAATATAACAGTTATTAAGGTGCATAAATATGCGAGTTAAAACGAAGGAGTACAAGGGTTATAAAACTCATAATAACGGTAATGCTAAAATCCCTTACCTCATTTTAAAAAACACTCGATACTGCTGGACCGCCGATTTCTACCAAACTTAAAACTAAAAGCCACCGCAAGTGCTCGACTCAAAAAACCGCACTCAACCCGGTTTTTCATTCAGTAGCTACGATGACAGACACGCGGATTTTAGATCGCGGGTTAAAAATACAAACATGTTATACCTACACAGTTTAAGCTACAACCCACTAATGGCCCACTACTGAGCAAGGGTCTCTCCTCATAACTGAGGAGGCCTAGAGCATACTCCACCACGCTGCTGCTCCAATGCGGGTTGGTGGAGGGGTTAGTGGCCAACCCAGTGTCGAAAGTTTTCAATTTGCCCGAAGGCCTATGTCGAAGGCTTAACGACTGCTATCAATCGATAACAACCGGGACCGACGGCTTTACGTGCCCTCCGAAGCACGGAAGCGCTCAAGATAATTTGCCACTAGCGGTCACCCATCCGACTACCGACCGCGCCCGCTGTTGCTTAACTTTGTCGATCGCTTAGGATCGACGCAAGCCGCCGGGCTATGAGCGCTTCCAACCGCACAACAACACAGTTTAAGTAACCCAAAACGCTTTAATAATGCTGTCTGTGTTGGTCATTTCCGCTGTCAGCTTTAACTTGATCCTAAGCATGTAATAAATTCATGAGCAGTTCCCTACACTTGGAAGACAAAATAATTTATGTACCTAGTTTACAGGGTGCTCTAGCGAACAAATGGCTGTGGAGGTGAGTGACATCTCTGTTATACCAGCCACGGAGCAAGACTGATTGCACAGAAGTTTACTAATGTTTCTTTTAAGTCTAGTTTTGAAATTATAATGTAATTTTCTTACAGCTGTCAAAAATATGAGTAAAACAGTAAGACGATTAGACAAAATACTTGACGTAAATGGCACGGGATTAGTAACACCTAAGGCATCACCGATCCGTTGCAGATCAGAAATGACACAGACGCGTAGACGGGTAAGATGATGGTAAGTAAGTAAGTAGTCACCGGAATATGTAATAATGTATAATATATTTTTATAATTAAATGAAAGGTCTTTGTGTGTATTAACGCAGTCTTTATACCTAGTCTTGATTATACATACATACACCGGCACTTACGTGGAACGGACTAAAACCCAATCCAAGTTCATGATGATTAAAGAAAGAGAAGTAAAAAAAGACAACATTAAAAAGAATTAAATGTAGTTTACAAGGAATAAACTCAGACACCACAGCACTGTACCGATTTCAAAACTTCTTTCACCATTAAAACGCCACGCTACATAACTTCTAAATAATACACGCAATATTAAATACCAGAATACCTAATACCCGTACGAAGCCGAGGTTACTCTCTATTGTTTTCAACAAACTGTCCCGCGATTCTCAAGCTCTGTAAACGATACATTCGTACATCGGTAGGAACACGAAAACAATTCCCGATAGATCGCGCGCTGAGCTCATTAGTTGGACGCTATCGCCTGGGCTAATGGTCGGCCGACCTTGCTCACCTTACCTGTGGCGAATAAAGCCCGGAGCCAGGCGTGAACTCCAGCTTTACCATTGATAGTGATATGGTATGGTACACATGGTATAATATATATCTTAAGGTTTTGTTGTTAACGCTAAGAAGTATATTTTTTGCACGAATTCAAGAAAAGAGCATGTTGTCAGTTCGATTGTATGTGAATTTTCACGGGTTACTTTATATCTTTTGTTTATGAATCGATTTTTATAATCCTTTTATATTTGAAAGCTGGTGCTTGTATGTGATGTTAAATTTGTGCGACATCACACGAGCAGTATTTGAGATATCCCTAATAATACGTATTTGATGAATTTTTCAAAAAATTCAAAATTCAAATTTGATAATAACGTTATCACCTTCACTACTTGTCAATGTTAGATTTGTAGGTTTTTTGTCTTTAAACATTGTAATTCTTCAAGTACCTATATTATAGAGTCGTAATTTTGAAGTTTGGTCAAAACATTTAGATTCCATAATTAACAAAAAAAGTAGAAACCTAAATCCCGAGCACGCAGGAAACCTTACATAAAATTGTACGTATTACCCAAAGCACAAACCGGTGGAAATACGTAACTAAGTAGTAGATAAACCATGTTAAAATTGTGACAAAGTAAAAACTTGCACTCCCTGCTAAAAGCATCGCAGGGAGATGATATCTCCGGAGAACAAATGCTCGCTAATGCGACCTGCTGTCGGACACAATACACGTGTCGTGGTTTTACTGGCTACATCAGCTACATGGGACTTACTCCGAGACAGTACTGAAGTCACATTGAGGTTACAAAATCATTCTTCAGTTATAAAAATTAGAGCGGTAGTACAATGTTTAATATATTAATATTTGTAATTGTTCTCTAATACATACTAACTAATATCATAATTATGCGAAATATGTTACTTTGTTCTTTTTTATTTATTTTTTCTTTTGGTATGGAAATAGTTCATAGACTAGAAAAGTGATCTGGATGGGAGATAATCAAATAATACTTAACGATAATTAATTTGATTGAGAGCTTACTACTAGAATACCTAATTTTGTATCGAAGAATACATCAATGAAGAACAAAATATTTATTCTTACAAAATATAGAATGAACTTTAATAAAATAAATATTAACATAAACTAAACACATGTCAGCAAGTAATATTAATTAGGGTTCTAAAATTTTGTCAAACCGTCAAAAACCCTTGTGGCATGCGCCCACTTGTAACGTACTAATCCGGACGGTGTTTGATATCACGACCCCTGCGAACCTAGCTCCGGGGGTTGCAAGGGTTGATTCATTAGCTATCATCAAATATTCAGGGATACGCCGGCTAGTTGCTAATGTTTGAAGGGCAATTACCGAATACTAATGTTATTAGCTAAATATTTGCTGATACACTTTATTGTTATTTCACGGTTTTGAAAATTATTCAATGTTATTTTGTAACAACAACGTAATAAAATGGAAAATGTGTTTTTATGTGATTTTAAATTATTATACCCACATGCATTATGGTTATTCGAAATATTAATGTTAAGAGACATATTCAAAATATTTTTTCTATTTTTTTTTATATATCTTTGTACGATATGGTTTATCTTATCGATCTGTTTATTGCCGTACTGAATTTTGATATTATCATTATTAGATAATACTTGCAAGAATAAGAAAAATTAACGTGACAGCCAATTGGTTTGAACGTTTTACTCACGCGCAAGGGGCTCAGGTCCAAATCTTGCACACACTTTAACTATGTATACTGTATGTATTAGAAATTAATATATCACTTGTTATCAGAGGTGTTCGTGGTACAGATCCGACCATGAAGCAAATATAGGATCCGACCTTGCTCAGCGTAATCGACTATGACCTATATCCCCCACATTTTGAGAAGAGATCCAAACACAGCATTAGAATAGTTATTGGTTACAAAAAAGATGAAAGTAACCACCACCAAGTGAAGATGAATTTGAATTCCTTTCCTCTCTGGATTATATTGATATGACCGTCGCACGCGCACCGACTGGATACGCTTCCTTAAAATAAAAGCTTCGTAAATGCAGCAAATTATTATTATTGTATTGTGTGCAAGACTTACAAAAATTCAAAATTCAAATTCCTTTTATTTGGGACAACTCGGATCCCCTTTGTTAGTAAGTACAGATAAACTTAAATACTATGTTAGTAAGATTACAAAAAGCATAACAAAAAACAATAATAAAACCAAAAAAATAATAATAATCATAAAACATACATATAAAATATTAAATTACGAGAAGCACAAATTAAACAATAAAAAGACATCACAGAAATTAATAATAGTCCATAGTCTATAACAATGTTTGCATCGAGACAGGCTCTCGTAGATACGCTGATTTCGGCGTGGTATATGTTGCGTTTTACAAGTACGCTGACGGTATCTAGTCTAAACGCGAGCGAAGACTTAGCAATAATCTAACCCTCTTTATATATTTACCTCGTTTTACACGTGCACTTACCACTCAGAAATAGGAAATTCCCTTCACCACGTGATATTCTTGATCCTTCACGGCAATAACTAACGCTACTCTACGCAACGGAACGTTCCAGATTTATAGTTATTGCCGCACATTTCCTCCGGGTAACGTTTTAATTACACAGATCGACGATAAAGCATCCTGGGGCGCACTTTTCTTCATTAGAAGACGGATTGCATCTGCGGAGAGATTTATGGCCTAATGGCCTTCCGATAGACCATTGTAATTTGGAGGTAAAAAGTGCGAGATGGTAATCGTTAGAGTTGGTACGCCCGTTGATGAGTGATACTGGCGATACTTAAATCATTTTTATGTGTCTGGATGCTCGTAAAGGAGGAATAAATTAAAGTTAAAATTCTTTTTCAATTAAGATTGACTAAGCTTAATCAAAGGTGAATTTTTTGTTTCCCTATCTAAAAAGCGAGGGCTTCTTGGGTTCGATTCCCGGCTGGGGCAAATATTTATATGTGACCAATAAAATGTTTATTTTATGTCTTGCGTATTAGTTATCTATTTTGTAATAATCACGATACTCGAAAAACAAGGTATCTTAGTACAATAATATTCAAGAGTATAGTACTGTATTGTGCATATTTATGTAGCATTTGCAGTCTTACAGCAGACAGGTACTAGAGGAAACATACATTAATTTTATTGAAAATAATAAATAAATAATTGTATTGAAAATAATAAATATAGCACTCATTATTTTTATATTTACATGTATATTTAAAGATCTCTGGACTCAGTATCCGGTAAAATAAAATAAAATATGTAAGTATGTTTTATACCCCTGTAATATTGTATTAATATATTTTAATACACGATATGGATTACATAAATCACTACCATTTCATAAGGCAGGGCCCTCACAGGAACTGACACTACAAAAAAGGAAATCGCCATTTGGAAAACATTCCCTATTTCCCGCCGTATAGAACGACTCTTTGCAAATCCACACTGGATAACCTTTGATCGGTATCGGATAGGAAACTGAGAAAGCGTTCACATCGCACATTCACTTATCATATGCCACTAAACTTGCTAACTGATATTCAAAATTCAACCTTAACGCTTTTGATTTATCGTGACCGCACGAACGGAGAGGAACTATTTGTTTCCCCTCAAGCTCTTTAGTGAACGCATCATCGTTTACTGCTATTAACATATTCATTTCCATTTCAATGAACATCCTTTTTGTTATTGACTGAACACGTTCGGCTTTGAATGGAACAGTCAACAGCGGGTACAATAAGTTCTATATTGGCTTGCTTGGTGTTTGAACTTACGTCGGATCGGCTGACTCGGGGTCGTCCGCAGGCCATTTGTCACGGAGGCCATTTGTACTTGTCGAATCACGGCCATTAGACGAGAGTGTGTGACCGCGTGGGGTTGCTCCTCGTCCTAACTGTGAGACCACACAATATCTCTGTGCCACAGTATAGGGAACTGCTTCCAAACTCTGAAATGAAAAAGTGGGTAGTTCAATTTTGAGGCAGAAGATTTTTGTACTGTGGTCAAAGAGTTTACGTTGTCCCCTATTCTGAATGCTATTGAAAGGAACACCGCTCTTGTCAATATCGAGTTGTATGAGAAGAGCTGTCCCGTCGATTTATCTTACTTTGCGGCTATTGTTACAGGCGACGGAGGTTGCAGCTGATTTATAAGCGCCGTGGTTAATTACGAACGGCGACGTGTCATTAATTTCCCTTTGACTCAACAGATATGCTTCGATTCGAAATAAATTATGGCATGACTCACATTTAAAGACACTTAAACCGAAACTTGAATTTTAAAGCGCACCAATAAATACATTCGCATAAAAGTAAAGTTTATCTCCATTCCCTTTGAAGTACAGCCCGAGAAAACAAACAGAGCAATAAAGAAGGCCTTTATCGGAACCACGAGTCGACACGCGAGCTAATTTACAACACAGCCGTGGGTTTTATCTTCATTAACCCATCGATTCACAATTAAGACGCGGAATAAATCTCCGGTAATGCGCTCCCCGTCCGCGCCGGTAGATTCAACTTCAAACAGATGTTATGTATAAATAAAGCTGCACGGAGGCAACCACTCGATATATTCCTGTCCGCGGCAAACTTTACAGATCTATCAGCGCTCGCTAGTTGTCGACAACTGAATTGAATGCGCACGGAAATTTCGACCTTAAAAGCGCTGACGTAGCAGCGGGTAAAGCGTTACGTGCAGCAAATGCTAAGCACTATAAATTGCAACGGTGTGTTGAAGCTTCTACAAGTATTAATGGCTATAATGGAACGAAACGCGCTCAGAGTTGTGACGTTATTGCCGACGCTAGGTCGCAAACCTCATCTTATTTCCAGCGTAACGAGTCGATGCTCACATTCGATTATCTGACCGCGGTATCCGAGGCATTACACTTGATGTATCGACGGCGACTGCGCGGGATTGTCGGCCATCGCTTGATTTAGTGTGCCCATTTCTTCCTGGCACTCCATACGGGATAGATCCCCATCTGTCGCGAGTGTGACGAATCGCAGCAATCGAAAGCGTAGAGGGTCTTCTAATGAATTGTCCCAAATAATTGGGATAGTATTTTATATCGACATCATTTGTTCCGTGATCGGTGCATTTGTTACATGGCGTTGATTTGTGCGATGTCTTAACCTCGGCGTTGGAACATTTGTCTTCTAAATAAGATTAACGGCGGTCTTAAATCGCTGTTCCTGATCACCTGAGAGGTTCGATGCTAGTAATGTTGAGGCTTATCGAAGCCTTTAATCCAAACGACGCTATTCTAAGAATGTTTTCAAATTATTCAATTTTAATTGAATGTTTCTCATATAACATCCACTGTTTATAACTATGAAAGATATGTAGACTCTTATATTGATTCTAATAATAATTTTGTTAGAGCAAGTGGTTAGAAAATATCAACATAACTTATAACTACAGATATATCCATAATATTATTGAATCTAAGATGAATACAAGTCGTAAAACTCGTAATCGCAGTAACACGACATTTCAAAGATTTTACGACTGAGAGAACAGTCTTGATGCGACATAATTTTATCAAAGCAACACTTCCATTCATAAATTAGCTCGATCAACAACTTCAGCATTTAGTTGCGTCTGCTAGTGGTAGATTAAATGCGGTGATAATCTCAAGTTATTCTCGGGCTTACGACACTAAAAAGCAGAAATACGAGGCAAGTTTACAATCCCATAACATTTGTTGTAATCTTTGGATCTGTCTCGAACAGACATAATGGCTATGTCAGTTGAGGTCTTTTTGTGTTTCGTATCGTAGATGTTAGTGACTTGTCTCATCGCAAATTTACAGTTTAGCGAAATGTCTTCTATGAGAATAAGTTAAGGACATCATGTATAATAGGCTATAAATATGCATTTAATTCTGCCAGTGATATGAATAAAATTATAAAAGTACATTGTTTTGTGGAAAAAAATATCTTCCATAATATTTTATCTGTATCAACCTACTATATTATCACCGAAAAAAGGTTGAGTAGATGTGCTTAGATACAAAATCTATTTTTATACACAGGCACGTTTTAGCACGAGAGCGCGTGTATGTGTTAATACTTTTAATGTCGTTATTATTCCAAATATTCGAGCCATTTCAATTAAATTCTAAGTATCACGTTAATTTTAATGTTTATGCAATAACTCAAATTGTTGTCTCCTTTTTTAATGTTTTCTATAACTACTAATTACAACAACAAGTTTTCCTGACATAACTTTACCTATTCAAGGTTCTAGTTGAAATAATCTTACGTCGTTTACTCTTTTGTAGTAGTTTGTCAGTCATTCAAGTAGGATGGCTGATCGATTGTCGTGAGTCTAGAGGCTGTTTGCATTAGAGATAGCGAATTCCTCATCTAGGTTTTCGATAACGTCTCTGATTTACTGCTGGAGCGTATCTGCTGATAATTAATCAATGTTAGTTTCATTTAGGCCGTTTAAATTTATATTTCTTGCTACAGAATTATCATTATTTAATTGTATAAATTACGCGTCATAGACGACTCTACCTTATATTCAACGTTAATTTATTTCTATTATAATTAGGTGATGTTTTTCCAATTAAGTTTAATAAAACCGTGAAACAATATTTATTCAGATGAAATAATGCAAAGTGTTTTTATTTACTACAATGCGATTCTCAAATCATAATTAAGTCCGTGATTTACCTGTGCGACTATATTCCAAGGTACGTTTACAAATATATTAAAATTATACTATCAAATAAGCTTAAGGTTTTAGCTCATACTGGATAGGAAGTAACTACATAATCCTATGTAATACAGGCAAGAGTTAAAACAGGCAAGGCTAGATCATCAATTCTGAATTCTGATAGAGAAGATTGAAGAAGAAGAGAAGGATTTAGAAACGAATATCCTCCTAGGTAGCTGATGCGCTATGATGATTGCGCCCAAAAGCTTCTAAGCTTCTAAGCTAATTTTCAAAAACAACTTACAAAATCGATAGGCTGTGTGCAAAATACCTTGTGATTTTTCACTGAGGTATTGAACATACCTAGCGAACCTACCACGTCACTTTTTACTGAAAGCTACTACTTACGTAATCAGAAAGCGAATCAGATCACAAGCATTGTCTGCAGCGAGCAGACGAGGATAGTGGATAACGTAGACTGACGTCTCGTGATGGACGCGCCGTAAGCTCGCGTGTTCGCACAGAACTGATAGCACAGTACTTGAGAAGCATAGAATATATATTTTATTTATTTACGTACGTATCCTTTTAATTGTTATTTACAAAAGGCGGACTTAATGCCTATTGGCATTATTTCCTATTCTCAGGATGATGGGGAGAACATGTGACAGGTGTCAGAGAAATTAATCATAAAGATGATAAATATATCTCACAGGAGATAGAAACCTGTACATGTATATGGAAAATGTCATGGGCAAAGGTCTCGTGACGTCCATAATGATACAATCAAGAGGCACGGAAGAGAGTAAGAGAGAGCAAGCATGTTGAGTATGAAATCTGTAGAAAAGACAATAAAGCATGAAAAGCGATAACAAAACCGAAATAAAATATTAGATTAAAATGTAGGTATATATTACAGGAGAAACAACATTATTACAATAATAAGAAATTCTAATACCTATGTAACTTCTGAGTGGGCTCTAACAATCCTTCTGGCATAGTTGGTAATGTATGTAATGAATTAGTAACTCATGATAGTGGTGAGATAATATCTAAACAATTTGTGCAAACTTGAACTTCTGTTGACTTCAAGCTACTTCAGCCCTGTCGACGCATACAACCCGTCTTGATCCAAACTAGTTTAACTCTGTAAATGGTAGCATTTGATGTTTCAAACTCAGATCGGAGATAGTCTGTCAGTGATAAATGAGATGGATGTGCGACGAATGCGTCGGCCGCATCGTTTAATTGTGTGGGTTTGGAGTACTTTATTTTATTCGCTGGAAGCAGTTGTAATTTCAAATGCAGTAAGGCTTTATTTGGTTTAAATGTTGGTACTTTGTTGATATATTTAGTATATTATTTATAAAAGTGTATACGTTATGTATTTTATGTTTATGTTAATTTTATTCATTTGCTGCCTTTGTTATTTTGCCACTACCCAAAGGTAGGTAGGTTACTCGTAGCATTAACTCCGTCTTTTGTTCTTATACGATGTATACTCGTAGTGCAAAAAATATTAAATACATAAAAATAAATAAATTAAATATTTAAGTTAGGTATAGTTTTGCAAATTACCTGATGTTACCGAAGGGTGTTACCAGATCAATCGATCGATGGTCGATCGACTACGGTACGGTACGCGAATATTCGAGATTCGCGCACCTTCCACGTTACATATTCGTTAAAACATTCGTACAAATTTTTTAGCGCATGTGCATAGGCAAATAGCACAGGAAGAAATATTACGTAGCGTAATAAGTAATAAATAATTATATAGAAAAATACGTGACTGTCGTGGAACACTTTATTGGAACGAAGTTATATAGTTTAAGTTATATTGTTGCATTTTACAATATTTTTCTTCTAGCCTCCATCCGTTTCGTGCGTTAAGGACTTTGTTCCAATAATACGACTTTTTTAGGAATAACAGCCCAACAGCAACTGCAGCTTTCACGATAAAACATATCATTATAATACTTACTCGTGTAACTACTAATCGCCATCATATTTCTCTGACTAGATTCAGAACGAATGTCTGCCAACGCAAAATAGAAATGTATCAGAGCGCTACTCAACACCAGTCGGGCGAATCTCGAGCGTGATATGTCATGTCGACGGGAATTAAATCTGATGCCGCGAGGGAAGGGCTGTGTCGATAACTTTTGCTGGCTTTATTAAATAATACCTCGCTGTCAATTACTTTGGTATGTTGATGAATTACTCTAAAAACGCTGTATGAAAGTCAAATTTATTATTCATGGAAGAATATTCTTAGGAAAGGAAACAAAATAGACAAAGAATCTATGACGTTATCAGCTTTTTTAATTAGGTTATATGAATTTTAATTGTATTTTTTTACTTAAACTAATTGAGTATTGATTTTATTAGTTGTCGTTCATTACGTTTTTGTTGATTATTTTTTCATTAGTGTTTTTTGGCTAAATAAATTTTCCAACATTTTAAATGAGTATCTATAATTGATTATTAGAAGAATATTTGTTGTAACATCGGATAATTGACGCATCACTTCTGAGATGCATGCTTAATGAATCATTTATTAATAATATTTCATACTACATAATATAAAACACCCAGTAGTTTACTTCGTAGTGATGCTGTCTAGGAGGAACAACAATCCCAGAAATGTATGTTACAAATATTTCTTATCTCGATTGAATGCTTATGGGCAGGTATTTATTACAATAACTTTTTGTAAAATTTTATTTATTTTATAGTGTCATCTTTTTAATATGGGAAAGTAAATTTTATTCATAATTTAACACCTCAATAAATCGAACCGTCAACAACGTTGAGCGTCTTATCTTAAAAACTTACCGCGACGTTTATGACATAAATCGCGGCGTCTTGCCGACCGCTATTAAAAGCTTCTGTTTTTAATAACATTTTACTATCTTCAAGACCATTTCGACATAAAAAGGGGTATAAAGTAATAAAATTATAGACATCGACATCGATAAAATTAATTATGTAATACATTACTTCTCTAATCTGACCGCCGAGCCCTGCTGCTAATTAGAACTGATACTTGTCGGATGATCCACGATTATCTTTATTAAAAATTTACGCTTCATTTGCGTTATTAAGGAGACAGGACTGTTTATTAAATTGAAATTATAAGGGACTGCGTTTAAATGTATTTAAATACAAGTACCATTTTCACGTTCAAAACTTTTATTTCCAACGAGACATATTGTTATGACTTTCATCAACATTATGCCTTTCTGTGACGTACCATTATCATGTTTTATTTTCCTTGTCATAAATAACAAAATAAGGAAGAAAATTAATTTGTATAATGATGAAACAACAAATTTGTCAGTCAGCAAATTAGAAACTTCCTGCCCGGTCATATTCATCTGCAGTTTTATTTTTATGGCGTTGTACGAACGCACACCATTAATCTGGCTTGATGAACGTTATATTAATGTGTTAGACGAGAAAATAAATGACCACGTTCTTGTATTAACGATCACGATTTCGTATCAACGCTGTTACATGAATTCGATTAATCATGAGACCGTTACAGTAATAAATCATTCTGCTTCACAAATACTTGGAGCCGACGTGTGTACGTCAAAATAATGAACGGGTCGGCTTCCGGACGCCATTTCATCATAAAATGGTTTAAAAGGCTTTTTAGATGGGGTGTTGTGTTCGTGACATTCAATTTTTATTGTTGAAATAGAATAATGCGCTGTATATCTTAATACTGTTCATAGTTCTATAGTTGTATAAGAAGAAGAAAAGATACATACATGAACAAGAACAGAAACATTAAAATTGAAATGTACAAGAAACTGTTAGTATAAGTATAATAAAACAATATTATTCCACTATTAAAAAATATTCTAGATTCTTTTTCTTGATCGATAACGCATCGGCGTGCCGGCGATTAAAAGTGGTTATTAAATTTTAAGCTCGAAAAGTTTTCATAACACTAGCGATATATCTAATCGCAACACTACGACCTTCAGTTTTAGTACACATCGAGCACTTCACAAAAGTCAAAATAATATCTCCAACGCATTTCGCTGCATAATGGCCATCTGCTAAAATAGCGCTGGTAATTACGTAAACAGAGTTATTGACGTGTGTCTGAAAGGTAATCATAAGCTAAAATTTATCACCGAGTGAATCATTCATGCGTTAAGACAGCTGACAGTGCGGCACATATATTATATTGATCGACAGCCTGACGTTACTTGTCACAGGGATAATGTTGTTGCCACACGTTTTAGTCTTTCACTCCATTTTAGACCCAAGCTGGAAAGCATTGAGTCAAAATTAGCATGGAGCAATGGTTCGTACAAAAGCTGTTCTGTATTCACACCCCTATAAATCTAACGAAAAGAACAAAGTTCTAGTTGCAGATGCTAAATGTGAAATCGACCCTATGGCTGGTGGTGTTGCTACAAATTCCAATGACGTTCAAGTTGTTTGAGAAGCAATTCGTATTACCAACTGGGACGAAGTTCTAAATGACAATGCCAGTATGAATTTGGACCTTCTCGCCTTAGATGTAAAGCTTAAAGCTGTTGGACCATGCATGAATTTATAGGTTGTTATGGTATTAAAGCGGTCTTGTAGCGCGGTAGCGAGACGTGTCGCGGCGTGTCATCGGAACGCAATGAAGATTTATGAACAGACCTGTACTCTGTACAGTCGGGAACACATCGCATTTTGTGCTGATAATTCTGTAGTAGGATATTAATCTTGCTGTACTTTCTGATGATGTAATATTTAGTGATCATTAACATAGAGGCGTTTGTAATGTCATTTGTGTAATGCATTAAAATGTATTTTATGATAACCTGTAATGGTACTTGGATGTATTTTCTGAGCAAACCGGAGCAAGATTAGATAATAAATTGATTTTGATAGAATCATTGGTTTGACTTCATTCACTTCAATTCGTTTTGCTTTCGAAGGTTTAATAAGAAGATCTAAAACTTATTGAATATGACGAAGCGGAAGATGTAAAAAGTAATAAAAATTTGCTTGATACGAAGCTTAAGACGAATTTTGTTACGTTCATCTCACATAATAACAGTCATGTTATTAAGTATTTACGCACTTACCGAATAAGTGCTGAGGCTTCGAGAGGCATTGAAACTTCGAGTACGTAAGCCGTGCAGTGTGAAAAGACCCTGCTCTTTTATTTAGAACGTGCATACTTTATTTGCTGTGGGGAGCGCGGATGTAATTAATTTTACATGAACATGGAACTGCGAATACTTGCAAATTACAAGTATGTTCTATTGAAATGTTTGGCTTAGTTTCTTTTATTTATGGACTGTTGAGTCATGTATATGTGAATGTTTTATTAATTCTTACAAGGAATTGCTATATAGTAGGTAAACTGTAACTGATATGGTCGAATATGAACGTATGCCTAACACAAAGAAAATGTTCCCCAAAACGATGCGGGGGTGGTTTTTAGTAAAGGATACATAAGTTTATCCATGTAGATATAAACAAGAATACGACCTTTTTAAATTTACAGCCCACCAGCATTTACTAAGCAAAGGTAAAAATATATGATAGCAAGACTTACCGCAGCTTTTATAGCGCAAAAAAGGGAAGAAAAGTATCGCGTAGCTAAATACAATAGAAATACACCCACCAGTCATAATAAATAACCCACACATACATAGAAACGGCAATAATTGCCAGCACATAAAGCATACTAATCCGACACTACCGGCGGCGTTCATTACAAAATGTCACCGTTCAAAGGGAAAATTGATTTACAGCGCTGCATTACGCCATTATATGACGCGAGAACGCTCCGAAATAAAATACTAACAAACATACAACCGGCATCCACGACTATTATACGGATGCCACAATAAAAGTGCCAGCCCTGGAAATGTACACCGCACTTGAGCTGTTTGAGATAAAGGTGACTTTCGCGTGAAACAAATTTTCTGATAGAAGGTTTATATGTGTGAAAGGCCGTCATAAAAGGAATAAAATACGGGGCACAAAGAATAAATGCTCGTAAGCGCTGTAATGTCTGTCAACGTAAAATATTGTATCCTCCGAGCGGCAGCCAGTTCAAATTGCGGGGCTATTGTCGTATTAATCTTTGTTGGGATAGGGAAGTCTACGCCACGGTCGTATCAACAATGTTGTGTGTCAGATGAATAATTAACGTTTTATTTAGACAGATTACTTTATATCTGACAAGGATTGTGTCGAAATGAATACTGGTAAGTTTATCAAAGACAGGCGGGTTTTGTTGTTCTTTATAAAAGTAGAATCAGTAACAAGTGTAGATGCTGAAAGGAAGAAGTAGTTTCATTTCAGATAATGTTCGACATAGGTTGTATGTTTATTGATCTCAGGTATCTTTTATTTTAAGGCATATACCTAAAACTTAAGGCAAATAAGCTAGTGCAATAGAATCAAATAGCATCCATCATAACTAGTAAAATTTTACTGCAATCAGTTAATTTAACTACACCAATATGCAATAGGGTCAAGGTTTAGACCTACAAAACACATATCGTTAACACGTTAAAACGATGATAGATGGACGAATCAAATAACCTTGACCTCATGAACAAATACTGTCTGGATTAGGCTAGACTAGATGATAAAAAATTCACATGACTTAAAGACGAGCCAAATCCCGCCCGTCACAGTGAAAAATTTCTCGTGTTCCACTGAATATGTGACTTTTGTTGCTAACCGAACAAACCATCCTAGTCCCAAATTGGATATTGTTCTGCATCACCTTTGTCATGGATGGCAACAGAAGAATCGTGCTGCACGTTTGTTTGCTACCTTAATACCAGAATAAAACCGTACGCAACTATTCGGATCCCAATTCACACCAGTGATGCGTGGTGGAGTATCCTCCAGGCCACCTCAGTCAGGAGCAGCAGGACCCATGCCAAGTATTGGGTCATTAATATCTTTAATTTAAGTTTAAAATAGGCATCCTTGCATGTACCACAAATCATAGACTAGTACAGGCGTAAAGGCTGTACGCTAGAGCAACGCACACATAGACACCGTTCACGGACACGAAACATGCACAAAACATTGTTCAATAGTGGTTCAAAGTGGTTCCATACTTCGTGTGCGTGAACCGTGTCTATGTGTGCATTGTTCGAGCGCGCAATGTTTGGAGCTTTATTTGTGATGGTACCAAGCGGAGAAGCAATTAAAATCCTCATCTGTGAAAACATGAGTATATTTATATGTAGCTTTATTTCTGATTCAGTTAATTAATCACGTAAATTAGCTTCGTTCTTTCCAAACAATAAAGTGCTTTAACAAAAGATTCTCGCCATACCTCATTTGTATAGACTATTCAATTCTCTGCCACTTGATTACATAAAACAATAATAAAACATACAGTGTAATAACATAATTATAATTAACACAATAACGAATGTTGCGGCCATTAATTATGTGTCACTTACGGCTATTATAATTTTTGTACACAGGTTGACATAATTGAATTAAGTTAGCAATATAATGCCAGAGTGTTCCTAAGATGACTACCTGCACAGCTGAACCGGACAAGTAAAGTTGAACGCTGTCAAACCTGACACTGAACTAACACTCAGGGCTCTGATTCTACTCATTTATAAATGCTTCAATGGCGTCTTGATTGAATAGTTTGACTCATTTTTGACACATTTCGCAGACAAAATTGAATAGATTTACACTTTTCGTATCCAAAATGTGTCAAACTATTCAATCAAGACAATTTAGGGTCCAGGTTGTTAGTTACGTCATCGCAATAGTTCTTTAACTTAACACCATAAAAATTACGTACTTTTCGATTTTTTACTATGATAGATTAGACTAGTTTTATTTCTAGTATTAGATACCATAATCAGATTAATTTTCATATGAAGAGAGTATTGTAATAAGCTACAGAAGCTGATCTCTGCTGACTGTTAGGGCTAGTCCTCGGTTGGTTAACTACCTCCCATTTACTTGAATCAGTTGCCGAAACAATTCTTGCGTTGGGACTGGGAGCGTGAGGGCTGGCACTTTCTTTCCTCTTCCTTTTTTCTTACCTAACCAACATCGGTAACGCAGTTAATCTAAGTAGTTTTACTGAAGTACCTGACTACCTCTCAAGTGTGATAATAAAGTGACCCAAATAAAAATAAAAAAAAAACATTTTAAATTCATAGAATCAATTCCATAATATACGAAGTAAAAAAAATACTGTACGAAGTCAAAGTAAATTCAATTTAATATTAAAGATGAGAATTATTTAAAAAAATTAATACAAGTAAAACCACAACACTCCTACAATGGATCATATAATGATGTCATGGTATTATAAAACGAAATAATTCGGTGTCTTTGTCTTTGTATTGAATGGTAGGTAATTAATGTCATATGGTGTTCTGGGACATAAATTATTTTAATTGCAATGTGGTATAAACGTTTCTTATGCATTGTACTGATATAATTGTAGTGAATCAATTCGAAATGCATTAATGACGTTTGCTATTTTAATTTCAAAGTGTTTATGAAGTAAACTACATATGTATGTAGGTATTGACTCCGTCCCAGTCCTTCAAAGTACGAACTAACTAATAAACCTGCATTCTTAATAACACTCTTTGCTAAATGGACTAAGCCATTCTAGTCCTGATTTGAGTTTTGGTCACAGTTGTCATAGATGATAAGGAAAGGTTATACCTACTGCATGCTAGTTTGCTATCTGAAATCCAAAAAATATAAAACACAACCTTATATAAATAGACCTGAGTCAATGTATGCACAGGTACTCACGATATGTATGTATGTTTGTACGTTTCAACCCAGTTGCAGGAATCGTAGTCACGACCATTTATTTGTTGTGAAAAATGACGTCGATATATTCTAACAAAGCGTGAATACGTTGACAAAGAGAATTTTAAAATTTTTAAATCGCATCAAGAAAGGCTAGTGAATATCTAATTAACACCATGAATAAAATAAACAATATCTTGAAAACGGAATCGATATTGAATATTATTTGCAAATAAAACGCAGACTATAAAATTAAAGTATCGATTAGCCTTGTATGTTATTAACCTATAGAACGTATTTCTTATTTACGTGACATCTTTAATGACTATCATTTGCCTCAATAAATAATTCCAACTCAATATTAAAATTGTTTTATATTAATTATACCTATTATATAAATTAATTTTATTTGCAGAAATCGGCAGGTAGGTACCTAACCATCCTCGCAAATAATAATTATAAAAATAAGTTAAATAACACAAATTGGTTATTTTTTCTATTTGAAGTTTGTTTTATAAATTGTTTCTTATTAATTTAAGGCTCCTTCAAAAATCACTATATCTATTAATGAATAACTTTTATGAAATTTAAAGCAGTATTTTTTTGAAATTATTAAGTTCAGGCAGACAAAGACTAATAACAATTACAATCAGTAAAAACACAAGCATTGATTAAGTAAACTCTTCCCGCTTCTATTTTTGTGTGAACTAACTACCTAGAACTAGTGGGTTAGTTCCGAAAGGGTAGAATACTTCCTCTAAAATTTACGATGAGAATGATTATGATGAGGATGATGAACATGAGAAAATTGAGACGTAGGGTAATCCATGTTCAAGAAAACATTTTTACCAGGGCGAGGCTCTTAAAAATAACGCTATTTTTTAGGTTTTTACTAAAGTCGGCTTACATAACTAACATTTACCAGTAATAGCATTCTTCAATACAAAAGAACTTTAATTGATATTAAAGTATTTAATTGCAGTTATTGTCGACTGTTCGGACATACGTCAGTTTACCCAAGGTAATTAAACAATCAACGTTTTACTGTGGTTTAAGTTAAGAACTGACGGTGAAGCTATATGCTTATGCGATAATATTTCTCACATTCGCGCGAATACGCGAAGCCACAAGTGTAAGCCAGACCTGCGCAAATGATTATGAAAAAGTTTTGGTAATTTAGTTGTATTCCAAGCTGTCAAAGCTGTCACAATTCCTGGAATGAACAAAGGTTCGTGCGCATGTGAGTGAGGGCGGTAAGACAAAAAAGACGAAGTATGTATAAATATGCAGTTCTTTTCTGAAAGAAAATATCCTGCATAATGTCAAGAAAATCGTAATAATATAATCTATTATCATTTTTAAGAAAAACTTTTAAGCTCCTTTTAGAAATAAAGGTGTGAGTTATTAAATTTGACAGCGAGAAATACGCTCAATATTTTCGAAAACATATTCTTATCAAAATACACTACAAATAAAATAAATACTAATTTCTGTCAATGTAAAGTTATAACTGAACAGAACGTATAACGTTCAATTTTATTTCGAAGCCAAAGTCCGTTTCTATCATTTATCGCTTACACTCACTTATTACTTCCGCTAGTACGAATGTCGTACAGCTTATGAATTCGCTTTCCGCTGTGTTTTACGCCACACCCGACCACCTTGTACACTCTCTCCAGTATGTCGCATGTCATTAAGTTTCACCTTTGTTTCGATATCAATCAACTGTCATTACTCGATATTAGCGGTGTGATTAAACTGTCGCGATATATCATTTTAAACAATATGTTTTGTTTCCCATACAAATCACAAGGTTCTGATAGAATTGTGTCGGGGGTTTAATTTACTTTGTGAATTTTAAATTGATTTAAGTGTGTATTAAGAACGGTAAATACGAACTTTTGTGTTTTTAGATTTACGGAAATAGCTAATAACTTAATTTTAATAATCCATACTTAAACTAATATTATAAATGCAAAAGTCTGTCTTTCTATCTGTGACGCTTTTTCGCTAAACCACCGGCCCGATTTATATGAAAGTAGTTGAAGCCCCAGGGTCACTTATAGTCAGTCTACTTTATTCAAAAGCCTGAAATAAGGAATAAAAAAAACACAATTTCACGCAGATGAAGCCGCGGGTGGATAAACTAGTACGCAATAAAAGTTGTTGGTAATTAATTTTAAAATTATACTATTAGGTAAATAATTAAATTTTAAAATCACAATAAATCATTTTTAAAGCATAAAATTAATTAAAAATGTTTAATTTTTATTTTTCTTTTAATTTTTCATGTAGGTATATCTTAAAAAATGGGATAAATTGACAATGAAAAATAGTTTCATAAGGTAGATCACTTCATCATTTATTCAACCCGTGTGACCACAGGGCGTGTTCCTAGACAATAATAAAAAGCTTAAACACATTCAAATTCATTTACACACAATTAAACATTCCCTAAAAATATTTTAATAATTCATCCCAAAGAATTTAACTCAACCGTTCAGTTGCCGGGGTTACAACAATCTCCCCAAAACTGTACCAAACTATCAACAAAACGATGCACATCAACAACTCAACAATTTTAATTCGTGACAACAATAACCAGTGTACAACAATGCATTTCACCGTTTAACTGATAACTATCTGTGAATTCAATCACGCATTGTACAATTCGTGCATCCTGTTTGGACCCGTGTGGTTGGTTGTTGAAGGGTGACAGCTGTCACACAGGATAATAATAAAATAATACCACATAAAAACCCCTTCAAATTGATCCGTTTCGTACCTTGTGGTTGTCAAGAAAGATAAACACACAATAGTAACTCACACGTCATCTAAGTATTAATAGAATGTTGATAATGTTAATAACTTTCTGCAACAGAAAAGAATAGAATCCTAGAAACAGGGAATTTTGGCATGCAGTGGAGGATCAAGTTTTGTGCTATTTTCGTTTTTATTTCGCTATGTTTTAAAAAACTACCTACGTCAAAATTACAAATAAATAGCTTGCTTAAAATATTTGTTGTTGCACTTGCCTTATGGTCCATAAATTAAAATAGAAGTGAAAGGACACTTCCTCCTCAATGATTAAACACGGAATCTCAAGAAGATATCTGGAGAGTTTATAAGTATATTTTGACAGTTTATAAGTTGGTGATATTTTACTTCTATGGGGTTAAATAGGGTTTGAAGGTTATTTTAAAAATCTGTTGTACCCAAGTACTTTTGCTTAGGTCAACCACCTTTATCGTAGAGAGTAAAAGAAAAGCGTTAACAAAACCTATAAGTACAAAGTAAAGTAACAAAAACTACTTGTTAAATATTAGCGGTGACGTTAAGATAATCACGCTATTAATGTTTATATGCCACTTGTATATACATCATATACATAAGTTCTAATCATGAATCGTCTTAGCACAGGCTGAAAGGTTACCCACTAATCCAGGAGCCAACTCAAGAATTGCTTTGTAAGCCATCCAAAGGCCTCTACATGGCTTTTGAATTACCGTCTAACGGTAACAGCCGGGCCCAACTTTACATGCCATCTGAAGCAAACGCAAACGCTCAAGATGTTTGCTGCAAGGTCACCCATACAACCATCCATCCATCCTTCTGCTTAACTCTGTCGATCGCTTAGGATCAATGCATTGAGCGTTTCAATACAACCCTTACACAAGGATAAGTTTTCTTAATCGAATTACCACCGATTGATTAAGAGTTAAGAATCTTGAGCTTCAGGCGTTTAAGGTCTTATTTATTCGTAACACCGATATTCACTTCGAATAAAATAAAAAAGGATCGACAACAAAACATTTACGACATCAAATTACGATCATAATGGTAGGGGAAACATTTGATGTATTGAAGTTCAGGTAGAAATATTTATATGACAGAGGAAACTCGATCGACGTAACCCTTCAACTGGCGATGTTGAGACCGGTTTAAAGTAAGGCTTCCTTACAGCGAGATGCGGGTTAATATTTTTTTTACACCAGGGAAAGATTCGACATAATAATATCATGTGATCTCAAGTGGTGTCCGAGTTTCTTCTACATGTCCCTAGGTACCTATTAATTTAGGTATGAATCTTATTATAATTATGTCTTCTTCACTGTTTTTGTTGGTCGGCAGCATGATTTCTGAATGTTACTAATTTTCATAAGCACAAGTTATTTTAACTTTACTCGAATTACCAATTTCTGTAAATTACTATCTCAGGAGAAACTTGATTTATTATATTTTCAAAGAGATATCAATAAAAGAAAAAATGAAATAAAAAAGCCCTGACTTAAACTTAAATAATATGACACAACAGTCTGTTTCCGCTTGTTTCGTATCACTTTAAACATGTCCTTATAAAAGTGTTGTAAAAGGGAGCTAACCCTTCAACTGCGTGTGGGTAATGCATTATTCATCCCGGATAATATGTTAATTTACTTCACCTTATGTTTATGCTAATCATAATTGGTTATTTCGTTGCACGGATTACGTTACGTCGCATCAATCTTTTCCCATTCGTGTTGTAACTTCCCCACGGCTTAACTTTTTCATTAACATAAAATGAAGAACGTGACATCTGTCATTCTATTCACGATAATATTTAAACATGTCGATGGAGAATAAGTATGTTATAATAGCATAATAGTTGTTTATGTTAGAATAATGTGGGAAATTTATTTAGATTAAAGTGTTCCTGATAATGTCTAACTTTGGGGCACGGGTATTTACTTTTATCTGAGAAGCCTTAGATCATGTTTCACCGCACTGCTTGATTGTGGATCATTGAATTAGATTAGGCCAAGCAAAGTTTTGGAAGCTTGAATGCCGTGCTGAGGTGGAGCCTTCTTTCCTTAACGAATGCTTTATGACGATAACAACCAAGAAAACGGATTAAGGCTCTTTCTAATTCCCGTAAGCGGTCGAGAAATTACTTACTGCAACAACAGTTACTGTTGTTCTATGAGTTAAAACAGTCAAACGTAATCATCAAGTTTTTAAATGAATTTTTCAATGAATATTTTTATAATGTAATGATTCTAATAATTCCATAAATATAATTTAATAAACTTTACATTTAAAGGGTTAATATTACTTTCATATTTTCATAGTAACCTCTAAATTTTGGTATAAGTAATCCTCGATTGTCAATAATAAATAATGTATCGTAATTATCATAATCAATCCTTAAATTTACAATTCACCTCTGAACTTCCAAAGCGACGATTTATTGCATTTCATGTGTAAATACACTGTTTAGAATGAATCCGAGAAGATAATTTCATGTTGAGTATTATTCATTGGTGAACATTTAAATATCAATAACATAAAAGGTCTTTCAACGTTATGATAATAAATTATCTTGTGGATAAAAAATTTACAACGTTAAATTATTCATTGAAATAAACATTTTGAGTGAAAAAATCGTAGACGATTGTGTGTAAGCAAAAGCGGTATTATATTATTGAACAAGATTATTTATTGAAGAAACAAAATAAATGATTCTCGCTGTCCCAATTTATTACCTAAAGATTATTTTACTGAAACGCGTTATGAACTTGTAGAAGTGTTGGAAGACTTTAGTTCATTTAACGAATAATAGATGGCGGTAGTATCTATATCCATTCTGAATTAGCTTAAATTGACGTGCCATTAAAACTATGTCAAAGCCGTGTCAGCTTATCAACATAGTTAATTTTATAGCCTCTATGATTTATAACCATAAAACAGACTCGTTGATAAATTATGAATTAATATTTCATTTATATTTCCATGTTTATTGGCAATATTTTTACGATGTTTATGTTTAAACGAACAAAACAGGTATAATAAAATAGTAGTCAGTGATAGTTAAGTATGTATAATATATTATAAATTAAATTCTGAACACGTCGTTGACACACAAGAATAGGAACGCTGTTATCGATCCTTTGAATGGATGTTGCAATATCTACTACCTACATATTATCTATATATGCCGTGGTATGTATTAAGTATGCCTATACATGTATAATATGTCTATTTATGCCAATTACTGTACTTTACTCTAATTACTGTACTGTATTGTACAATATACCTACTAATGCAGAGTTTGTGTGTAAGTATTGGTACTAATATGTATTTTCCTTTTATATTTTGCTATTTTATTGATAAAACAAGAAAATAATCTTCAATATTAACATCCAAATTTAATAAAAACGTAGTTAACTACCGCGATCCAAATCACAGCATCCTATAATTCCTTTTGACGTAAATGTAAAATTCTTAGTTCAGCGGCTTGAGTCGATTATAAGTGATCGAATAAGTTAAGCAACAGCGCACGCCGTCCTTAATAATATAGGTGACTTACGGCTTACGCGCTTCGGAGAGCACGCAAAACAGACGGTGCCAATTTCCATCATTAGATAGTAGTCCTAAAGCCATGTTAAAGTACAATAACTGCAACAAAGCCAATCCGCAATGGAGCAGCGTGGTGGAGTTTCTGGGCCTCCTCAGTTATGAGGAAGGACCCATACCCTGGTGTGCCATTATAACTTTTCCACCGATCCGAACTGGAGCAGCGTGGTGCGATATGCTGTTGATCTCCTCAGTCATACATGCCAATTAATGCTCAAGCCAAATATTAAATAAATTATATATCATATTATATCAATGTTTCAGGACATAATTATACTCGTATTACCAACACTACTTGCACAACACTATAACACGTTTACTTCATACATATTAATTTCTCATTAATTGGAAATAATTATGTTGTAAACGTAATTAATTCTTACTGAGTAATAATTATATACAGTAAACACCTGCTCCTATCAAATTACGTTAGTGTATCTATAATGATGCTCTTTAGTAGGAGGGATTTAAATACCAACTTAAAATTATCTGTGTCTTTAATTTTTAATACTATTATAAGCGGGTCTTGAATATCCAAAATTATATTATGAATAGGAGATAAATGTATAAGTATTATTGAATTTTTTTATTAATTATGCCTACTAATAATTTCTAGCTTGAATCTTTTCTATAACTGAAATGTTTCATTTAAAAATTATTCCAAGTAAAAAATCTATAATAATTGAATCTATTTATTTTCCTACTTTTATTAAGTTACTACCTATTAATAGATTATATCTATTCAGATAACTGTTAAAAGTTATTTCAAAGTAATAAATCAACCAAAATATTCATGTTTAACACGCTCCGTAATAAACATAATTTAAAGTCATCAAAGCATTATGAAAAGAGCACCGAGCCATAAACACTTCAAAAGTAAAACATAAGCGGGAAAGACGCTAAGAAAATAGAGTTGTTATTCGAACACGAGTTTAAAAAATCAATTACCAAACTCCAACCTTTCAAGCGCGGTCTCTGGTCGTAACTACTCTATCACCTGTCTCGCGGCCTTTTCGTGCGACCAATTATGCTTTTGACAGTTGAATTTTCGACATGACATGGGCCTAATCAAAATAGCATTTATTAAAAAAGCAATATTAACAGGGCAGACAGCTCACGGCTTTTATTAATGATGCCTGCTCGCGTGTAGTGTAATCTTTTTGTGTTTTTCAATGAAGTCAAATTATTTTGTTTTATGTAAAAGTAAGGAAGTTGTATCACGTTGTCGGGTTAACTAGTGATGGCGAGAAAATAATTAATAAGGAAAAAATATTGAAACAGATAATTATTTATTCGTCAATAATTATTTCTTTGAATTCTAATGATATCCAATTAATAAATGTTAATTTTATCTGAATTGATGTTGATCATTAAGATTTGAAAATACTTTGTTTAATTAGTAAATTCATTTTTATTATCTCAAAAGCCTCAAGAGAGCTTAAAAGATTCCTTAATGACATCGAAATTAACTTCTTTGTAAAAATGCCAGCGAGTTATGAGAAAATAATGTGTTTCAACCTTACTTGTTAAAAATGTTTTGCGATAATCGAAAAGATTAGCACAATTTATATTATTTTCAAAAGTTATCGTTCATTCGCTTGTTATGGAGCAAGTCGGGTGGTGGGTGGTAGCCGACCGTTCGCGTGATTGCCGTCTTGTTTTATCACGCCAACTCTCAGTTGATTGACGTCTGTAATGTGTGCGTTAGTGGTACATTAATCAATCATTCCGCTCAGTTTATTACCACCGGCCGTTCCGTAGTTGGAAAGCGGTTCTGTGTTGATGGCGTATAATTCATTTTTATGTTTGCGTTTAAAGCGCTTTCTATTAGATTTATTGTTAGCGATAAATCTGCTTTGCGACCTGATTATGTGTTTCTAGTTTTAGATTGGACTAGCTTAATAGGATTTATTGACTTGGACAATGTGACTGCTGAAATATAGTGTGTTAAGTTGTAGCAGTGTTCCTGATAAAATCAAATTAATAAGTTCTTTTAAAAATTGTGTATAATTTTTCAGTTGTGTGAAAAAAATACAGTTATAATTTGCATGTAGATATTATATTTGAAATATTCCATTTATTATTAAACATAGATTGTTATTTACACAAACATTTGGCTGTACAAAGTCTCCAAGACGCCTACATACACCCGCGTAGATACAAATTCCATTGGCGGTTTCACATACTTATAAATACCTATTTTAAGATTGCACTAATCACTAAATTTGTCACGGCGATCATGCCTCAATGAAATAGAGTCTATCGATATCACAGAATAAAATTGGACAGTAAAACATTAAATAAATCAGTTTGTTTATGACACTACACAAATTTACTGATGCACTGCGGCCGCTCCGAGTCTCTGCCCGTACATTGCGTAAGGCGAGTAGAAGGGTCCCAAAGCAGGGTTAAAGGCACCGTAGGGTGAAGTGCCTAAACTGGCTGGGAGGCCAGTCTTCGCATATGGATGGTACCGGCTCGCGGACAGCGGGCTCAGTGGCGCCGTCGGGTACGCGCTACGCAAGCCGGCCGTGGTAAATAAGGGGTTCAGTGGATTCAGTAGAGATGACTGCGTAGATGTAGCTGACACCGGAGTTGAGCCATCCGTGGTGTGGCTTCTCAAGTGTTGGAGAAGTTCTTCAGAATTGCCGAACCTCTTTCCACAGTAAGATTCACCAACAATCCAATTGCAAACGTACGGGCGGCTGAGTTGCTGGTATGGAAGGGCCCCAGCAGCGCCTTGCTGTGACAGCGCCATTGCCATCGCCAGGTTATATTTTTGGTGTTCACACTGGGTGCAACCAGCCGGGCAGGCTCCATTGCTCATCAGCAGGTGGTGGTTGTTAACCGAAAATTGGCAACCCGTACAGTATGGATCCTTGCACACAGGTACTAGGGTTTCACCGCCTGCAGGCGTTTTCACTCGTGCATATCCGAGGTAAGGATTTGGTGAAGATCCCGGGAAACCAGCAGCGGCAGCCAACATGGCTGCGTGATGAGCACTGAATGGGGCTCCAGCATACGGAGGTCTAAATGCAGGGTTAGCATGTTGTTCCATTCCGGGAGGGCAGCACAATCCGGCGAGCGGGTTAAATCCAGGTAATCCCGGTAAATTCTTAAAAGCTCCAAGATGATCTTTACCATGTCCAAGGACTTCTAATCCGGAGCGAATAATCGGGCTCGTACCGGATGAGCCCGCCGGCGATTGTTTTTGTTCACTCGATGGGCTATTCTTTCCATTTTCAGCTGAAGGTGGTGTCGACTTGCGTCCAGGGGTGCTCTTTCCAGATTTCTTTTCATCAGAGCTATCCGAACTAGCTTTGGATGAGGGACGAGTATCTTCAGATTTTTTCGTAATAACATTAGTTTCATACGGCTTAAATGCTAAGTGCTTGTTCTCCGGGGTAGAACGCGGTTTGTCTTTAATCACGGTAGGAGAAGAACGACTCATTGAATCACTGTTAACACTATTCACTGGTTTCTTTTTATCAAGCGGCGGCAAGAGCGGCTTGGTGGGTGTTGTATCCGCGCCGATCTGGCTACAGGTTTGAGCCAAAAGAGCGAGTGGACTTTTCTTCGAATCCAACTGTAACAAAGAAAAATAAATGTTAATGATTTGCTACATAAACAACTTCTTTTACTAAATTGTAAATTGAAGTTTCATTTCTCAAATTATTTTCCAAATCAAAATATTTTCAAATTAAATACTTACAGAGGAAGGAAGAGGTGTCAAATAATCAGGCTGAAGATATTGATTAGGATTGGCCATCATTCCGCCGTCTTCAAGCACCACCATTTGGAGGTAAACTTTTACGATCACTTATAAACTTCACTGCGGTCACTGTCTGCTCTATCACACAACTACTCTATGGAACGCGGTTCAAGGCAAGCGAAAGCGTGCGTCCGTGGCGGCGATCGAGACGACTGTGAGCGACGAGACCCCACCAGCGCTCGACGTGCCGCCTCTCCACCGCGTACCCCGCGGGAACGAGACGGCTATATCTCAAGTCTTTGTTAGAGCAGTCGCGCTATATCTCTCCGCTGCAGCGCTCGCCCATAAAAAATAAAGCGGAAACGACACATAGAGCTGCATTGCGGTAGGGGAAAAAGGAAAGGCGGCATGGCCGGCAGCCGGGTGCGGATTGAGACGTGCGATGGCGTTGGTGGCTCGCCACCCATGACGGCGACGCTTTGAACCGCCGCGAGTTACCTGCCGCTACACTCCGAAGCTTTTTTGTTCCGCGCCACTTTTATTACGCTTTCGACGACGCTCCTCTCGGCGCTTTTCTGCTGACACATTCGAGACTACTTACTCTTTTACAGCCGCCTTTGTTCCGCGATGCGCTCGGTTCAAAGGGGAAAATTGATCCGTTCCGCGTTTCCACGTAACCGTTTGATGTGTCAACGCTCCGAGCCGAGATCGTAAAGCTATCGCCGCGGTCGTATTTCACTCGATCGACAACACAAAGTCCATAACGTTAATGTTAATCCGACACTAAAACCTGTCAAACACGGCTCGGGTCGGACGGGCCCTCCGTAGCGATCAAATTAAATATGTCAATTTGGGGACCCATATCAACAGCTGCGAGCGACGTCGGGCCCTTTAGAAATATTGCTTATTGTGTCCAAACAAAGATACTAAGTATAACGTATGGGCGGACGACAGAGGTCGTAAATAACGCGGCGGGTTGTAATATATTTGACAGTACGCGAACACGCGAAACAAAAAACATGTTTATTGCGATACGGGGTCTCGTGGGCCCGCGCGTTTCGTTCTATAAATTAGGCGGTGTTCTAGTGTTTGTTTAGGAGCGGATAGTCGAATAGGCGCCTCGGTGTAGTGGGTCTATTTTGCGACTAAATCATGTTGTACGTGATCCGAATGCGATGTTATCACTTGTTGGTGACTGGATTGAAATGTTGGCGGTTTACGAATTCAATACGGCTGGGTTGTTTAAATAACCATTTTGTGTTACGTCTGCCAAACATTCGTCCGTGCTTGGGATTCTTTGTAACTGAATTGCAAGAGCTTATCGAATGAAATAAATACCTTACTGTGCAATGATTTCACGTTAAACGAGATGTTTCATTCTTTTTTCCCAATTGATATCTCCTAGCTAAACCATTCGTTAAACTAAATAACAATGAGGTTCAAAATACTAAATAACAAAATGAGCGGTGGTGACCATTGAGCATCAGATGACCTATGTATCTCTTTAACAGTCTTTATAATACATCTTTAGCTTATATGGAATAATATTAAACTACATTTTTAAGATTAAGCAAGTTTACAAACTCTCGTTAGAATAAAAGAAAAAACATAAAAAGCAAATATCGCCAAAATACCTTCCTATAATATATTTTTCTTTGACGTTGGTTCTTTTTGATAGTGGGTACTTGGTAACGTACAACAAATGTAGGATTTGAATCCCGGATAATCCGGATAAAGAATAACAAAATAGGTTGTAAGTTACGAGAATACTGTATTAGGACGTGTGTTCTTGTGTACCGTGTAAGTATTATCCCGTGAGAATATACTAAAAAGTATAAAGAGTCCCAATCTTTGTAGGATTTTGTTCACAAAAATACTCGTTAAAAATTAAACCTTAAATTTTTGAGGGTTAAGACCTTTTTAGCTATATCATTTTCAACTTTTTTAAGATTCAACAGTGTTTTATCCATTATCTTGTAAAATAACTTAAAATCGAAATTAAGTCTACTTTTGTTATTGTTTAAAATCCATTGTCACTAGGATTTCTGTCGTACTTGGATGATAAAAGAATAAATATAAAGACGAAAGATTTGATAAATATTCTGGCTCTCCCCTACCTATTCTTGTAATTTTCCTTTAAAGTCTTTTTTATCTTTTTGTTTTCGCTGTATTTTTCTTCATTTAATATATTTAAGACGAGACTATCGAATTTACCAGACTAGCGCCCTTCGCTTATTAACAGGGGGGGCAAGACCACAAAATCGTCATCAATTATTGTCGTATTAAACCAAAGTTACTCTCACCCCCAAGGCATACCTCTGAGCAGTTCACATTGAACACTGTATCTTAAATCTCAGGTGAAAACGCTGAACCAAACTAATAGTGTTATCTGTTGATAGCCATTAACTATGAGTTATCTAAATGGATTTATGGTAACCGTTATCAACGATCGGTGGATTAGATCTGGGTTTTCGAAATTATTGCTTTAGGACACGAGATTGGAAGGATTTATCTATCGTATTGGTATAGTATAAACGTGAAGGTATTGGGATATTTAACAATGTGATTGTGAAATTGGAAATTGACTCACACTTTTTATGGAAGTAGACAATAAACTTGTGACTGATAGTAAGTACGTGATATTGTCCACAAAGATATCAGCAACACCAAAGATATGACTGATTTTCTATCGACGAAAAAATAAAGAAGAAAGAAGATAAAAGAGATTGAAAATCAGGCAAGAAAGAAGTACCTATGTAGTCAAATAAAATTCTTATTACATTGATTGTCATTATTGTTGAAGTCACGTCGATTCTATTAAACTACGATTGGTTCATTCCATGGGTCATCAAAAGTTAGGTTCCTTACCATTCTTCCTACCTACCAACTGCTTCTTTAGTTTGCTATAAAATTTATTGTTATTTATAGCAGAACTCTAAAAACTTAGTCAAAAATAAATTTTACCCTTCCTTTTTGGGAACAATCCCCAAAAGTAATGCCCCATAGCTTGGAACTATTTCCAACTGATCTATCGAAGAATTCTGACTTCATTGCTAAAGAGTAAAGACAAACCTCAGTCAACTGAATATAGGGATAATATTGAAGATGATTCAAGGATGGACGAATTTAACGATCTTAATAGAAATAAGGTTTTGTACCTACGTCATCTCACGCCCAAAACGCCTGACTAATTTCTAACAGGTCTAAAGACCCGAAACCAATTACACGGCGATATTGTTGGTTATTCGTGTATAACTAACCACAATTATTGAAGAGATGGGTTTTGACAAAAACTTCTCAAAGGCCGCCGCCGGTCACTCGGGCGGAAACTTGTAAACGAATTTGTTACCCGTTTTTGTCAGACTGTGTGTAAATTTTGTAACATTTTTTCTTGTTCGATGATTGAATAAAAAAGTAAACGCTGTTTATATTGGGGGTCTATAAGAAGCTGTATTTTGCGATGTTGAAGAATAAACTTTTTAAATGCCGATTATAGACTCTAGTAGCGATTGAGGATATAAATATACTTCAACATTATGAAAAGTGTGTATTGATAGATATGTGCAGAGCTAGTGTCGGAATAATTATACCATTGTATGATAATTCTGACCGTGATTAACCATTGGTATTTTGATAATAATCAGGAACGAAGCCTTTACACAGAGGTCCAATTGTACCTACTACCAAATTACGCTCTACGTTGCTCTCATTCACTTCATCTGACAACTCAGTTGATTGGTTGAAAAGCACAATTTTGGTTTTTAGTATGTAGTTACATCTAGCTCCTGCCATAAATTTCTCAAACTATCTATTAAGTTATTAGTTTAAAAAAAGTAGGTACGCTTCATCATGATTGACCAGTGACCACCCAAATTTAAACTCTTACAACTCTAAATAGCTTCCCAATAACCGAGGTGGCATTTTCAAGCCCATTTTTAAACTGTTTATTGTAAGTACCTAATCTTCCATTTATGATGAGTATTACATCACTAGTTCCTGCGCTCATAAAGTGAAGACTCAAGACAGACCGTCATTGTGCGAAGCGGATGCGGCGAGATCAAAGGCACCAAAGCGCCGACACCGCGTTACTGTTTACAGAACTAAAACCGACAAGCAATGTCCAAGGGTTGCTACACTTGAAAACCCTTCTCAGAGCACAAAGAAAGTGCATGTTGTTCGCATTAAGGCATCTATTTTGTTTGACTTTTAAATAATTGTGCTTGATTTATTGATTATTTAAAAAATCGTGGGTGGTTCATTTAATAAGAGCTCGTTTCCATCAGTTGAACTGTTAAGTGCAAACGGTAAAATAGGTTTTTAAAAATGTTTTAGTCATGGGCTTTTTACTAGTTAAGTTTTGATGTATTTTAAAAATGAGCATTTATCAATTCAGAAATCTGGAACCAGTTTTCCAAGTCTTCCTGTTTTAGACATCTCATCGATCAGCCTACAGATTTTGGAAAATAAGTGCAGATTACTGAATAGATAAACAATCTTTTTAAATGTCTTCGATAATAATATTACGAGTAAGTAACAAAACAAGCTGACACTTAAGTTTTTATGCTATTAGTATAATTATTATAATTTTTAATGCCTGTCAGCCGCCTAACTTTAAAATGGTGAGTTGTTTGTGACAACCCTATCCATGGTAGTGTGAACCTGTGTTAAATATGTTTTAGATTGATTCAATGGTTCCGACCGCATAGTAACTTGAATGACGACGTGACAGACAAGTACGGATGTACCTAGATGAATCCTATTAAAGTGGCTCCAAATTATTATTAGCCTAGCAGATAATATTGTGTCTTCTACTAATTAAGAAGCTTTCTTACTCATACTGCTCTTATCACAGGTAAGCTAAGTATCGGATTTTTTTAATCATTAATTGATTGCGGCTTTGAGCAGGAAGCCATAAGTTGTAGATACTGAAATAGGAATTCGGTTTTCTTATTACTATTTGCGTTTATTAAACGATTTTTTTATTTAACTTATGAACTCTTAGCGTCGAATAGAATTTACATACACCATTTAAATAATGTATATTACATATCACTTATCAAAAGTCATACTTTTACTTTTAAGAATAGGTATGTATATTGTTGTTTAGTCATGTTCATCTGAATAATCCCCAAGGTATTTTTCATGAACCCTTGAATACAATTTAGATGACACAATCTCTTGGCTGCTTTAGATAGGATTTCGGGTGAATTTTTTTGGCATTTTAACCAAGTTTAATATGTATTGAATGCAGATAACGTCAACAACATAGTTAAAAGAGCGGAGGTGGTTAAAAGCTGATAACAGGGCTATCAAAGATTTTATTTCTTTTCCTAACTTTTGTTTGAGCACGGAATGCGTAGATAAGGTTTTATGGCTCGTAAATATTACAATTAGGGGATGAACGGGGGTTTTTATAGTTCTAGAGGTCGGGTTTATGGTACAAGCATTGGTTGTAGTTCAAATCTGGTTTTATGGTTTTTTAACCTTTATTATTATTTCAGAGCATTGATTTTGATTTATTTTTAGTTTTGCTAATCTCTATGTTAATAATTTAGGCTTGTTTTCAGTTTTTAAATGTGACATTATGTTCTTACTTGACCCACTAAGGCTGTTAAAGCCTACCTATTATAAATAAAAATGTTATCAGAAGGAAAGAAAATATGGTAATGTAAAATAAGTATCTACCTACAAGCGAAAATGTTATTATTACACCCCCAAAGTACAAAAATTTCAAAATTCTAATACTGGCTTAGTAAATAAATTTTAATGCTAATGCGCAGTAAAAATGTAGGTACCTAATACTAGGTAGATACTTAAGTCTTAGTAGTGCTTCAATTTGCCTATTCAGTATTATTAAATTTGTTATCTTTACACATAAAATGAATTAGTTAATTTTTCAATAGCACTATCGAGTTTTATTATTTTAGTAATTGTATACCAAGTCTAGACAGGCGGAAAGATATGCCTAATGAAAATTGCTACACTAAAACGATTTAACAAATTGGTAATATACCTAGTTCATAACTGCGATAAAAAAAGTTTATTGGCATCACTAAAAATATATTTAAATTCAGACTAAATTCTTAATCGTCTATTGTTCGTGCGAAGGAAAGTTAAATCATGTTCTTGGTTTAAAAAATAGCACCAACAAAACTGAAGGCTTGCAATATCACTAAACAATAATTACATATTTATTCCCTATCATTTACCTGTTAATTGCTATTTATAGTTATAACACCGAGTAACATTTGCAATGCCTTACGGCAATTCGTTAAAGATCGTGCCAATAAATCTGACGATTTCGATTGCAAGGAATGCAAAGAATTATTGCATTCCTTGCAATCGATGATAAATTAATAGTTGTAGATGAAGAAATAGATAGGCTTGGTAGCGGTGGTTATAAATTGTTGTAATGTATTCTGTACGCTTTGATGATCTAATGGCAAGATGGAACATCGAATCCGCGCAAACGTGTCAAAAAATTGTGGCCAACTGTTTGCCACAATTTTTATATCATTGTATCATTGATCACGCACACATAGACAATTGACGAACGTGTAAAACATCGCCTGCACGCACACATGCTTGATATTGTTGCCTTGTTTTTTTGTTTTCATTGTAGGGCGACGCTCAATCTAGACATTAGTTACTAACCGCGTTAACGATTATCGTCTGTCGTCTGAGAGGCAAAGTTCATCATATTTTGATGGGTTTAGAAAATAGAAACTTGGACCTGTTTATAAGAATATAAAATTTTAACTGCCGAAGTATCCATATGAAGAACATGCGCAACAAGATTTTGCTCGAGGAAATAGATAGCAATAATTTTGGTGGGTACGGTGTTTTATTTACTATACAAAGAAAAGTAAACTCCATTTATAAATGCCATCTTAACAATGCCAATGACATGAAATAAGAAATTATAATCCGAAACATGAGCACTGAGCAGGTTGCTTACTTTTAAATTAAAGGAATACAAAACTATTGATAATAAAAGTGAATCATGAACTAGTAAGAAAAATAATTGTTCAGAGGAACATCATGTTTTCATTGAAGAAAAGCGGTACGCAACAGTTGTACAAATAATGTTATGACCAGTAATAATTTCTTAATATTTGTTACATGTGTTGAACTGGGTCATTAAGACTCTAAGTAACAATACAGTCATTAAGGAATTTTAATATCGCTGTTATCTGAAATAGGTAAAAATAAACACAAGTATAATAATTAAAATAATGAGTCTTTGAAATATAATCTAAAAGAATAAAAATAATTATACGAAATTAGCTATTTATTTCAGTGTAATAAAAATAATTAAAAGAAATTTATGATTTCTGTATTTTTAGATTCCTCAAAATAGTCACATAAATAATGAAAAAGCATTAAAATTATCAAAAATAAATAGGTAGGTACGTTTTGTACATTATTAAATTATTAATACCCAATCCACAGCTACTTTTTACTCCAAAGCGACTCAGAAATAAAATTTGGAAAATTTTCATGGATTTATTCCACTTATTGATTGTTATCGTACTATCGTCAAAATGAAACCTGTGAAACCGTAATAGTTGAAAATATTTGACGTTAATAAATGTGGTTAAACTACATGAAATTACTGATTTGAGTTGAACTTTAGATAGTAAAAAACTGTATTTGTTATACCGCTCTTTTGCTAGGTACTGACCACGTCGCAATTAAGCATTAGGTGCTTTTTTACAACATAAATTTTCTTCGTAACGTGTATTTAGGCAGAAAATACAAAAATCCGAATACTGTGACCAAGTTTCGCCGTCAATGGTATGTTTCTAGATGATATTCAGCGAATAATTTTTCTCTTTTCTCGGTTGAAAACGTATGGCTACTTACTGCCAATAGTTACTACTGATGTTTAAGGGTGGTATACTCGTTTGTTGGTGCTTGACAAAAAATCCTCGTGTTGTTGTGTATCAGCTATTTTTATAAAAAAAATATTAAATTAGTTTCAGATCACTTCGACGTCCAACTCGACAGCTCATTCCGTCCATCACATAGCACGTTTTACTTACTTTATTTGACAGACCGAAAACAGTAACGCGTAAAAAGCAGGGCTCGGCAATAAATAACAGGTGAGGCAAAATAAATTTCCCCCGAGTTGTATCAGTATTTATGGCTGCAATAAACACAGGCAAGCTTTTGTGAAACGCCGCGCGCCGTAAATAATTTCACTGTGAGCCATTCGCCTTGTAACACTTGTTCGGCCGGCCACGAAATGAACGTTTGGACAGGCGGTCACGGAATGACAGAGCGACAGATTTGTCACCGACTTTATGCAATAAAGTTGCAGCGGATTGCTAAAGCTTTGATGCATAATTATGAATGTTGCAATTATTAAAACGTGTGTTTCGTATGTTTGTTATTAATTTTGTTTCGGATTTTAACCTGTCGAAAAATTCGTTGTTGCACTGTTTAAATTGTACCTATTGTTTGTTTCTTATAGTTGTGGAGGTATTCTAAATTAATGTACGACAAATTGTTTATATTTAAACCACTATTAATATAAAGGATATAAGATTTTTTTTTGCAAATTGTATTAAAATATAAATACGTTATTATTATGGTGCAAATTTTAATTAGTTTATTTGTCTGACTGTACCAAATCTTGATTAAAAATGTGTAATAAATTCTTATGCGCCTCAACTGAAACCTATTTTTAAAACGCTGTCGTTTAAAAACCGCTGCGTTTATGCGCCCGCCGTTTTTCTAGCCCACGTTTAAAATCGGCTCACTCAAAAGGTGACGAGACAATACTTAATGACGTATAATGAGTGAGAATTGTAGCATTTGTAATTCACAAATTGCAGGTCTCTACAATTGTCGGGACCGCTCTACCGGCTCTACATTACAGAGGGGTGGCGCTATGACCACTGCGCACTGCCATTGTCTTATTCATTCCTAGATTCCTACTTGTAGCTTTGAAATTTGCCGAAACAGTACATCTATTGTCTCTATTTTGTAGAGTTTCTATTATTATATTTGTATTCATCTTTCAGGTCATTCATTAGTCATAGCTTTTGTAGGTAAAACAAACTATTGCAAATATGGGGTAACTGTTAAACTGAGCAAAACGGTATTTTGCTATAACAATTATACAGCCCACTTTCTTTGCAAATTTAAATTGTTGTTTAGTATTGTTTTATGCTACTCATAATTTTTAGAAACATAATTTTTTCTTTTGAAGATATCCCGACGTAGGATAGATTTACAAAGGAAAGAAAATTTAAGGTTTTCGCCTTTAAGTTACTTGATATCTTAAATATAACGTGCATTACCTACACTTAGGAGTATGTTAAGCGAGTTATTACTTAGCCTTTGAGTGAATCACTATGAATATAATATACCTATGAATATTATTAGCACGTATCCGTGTTCTTGATTTGAATCAAACGATTACTACCCCCGCATTGATTCATGGCGTATTATGCATGAATATTCTTTTGAATATCGTTTTAGTTCAAACGATTCATATCATACGTGTGGAACAGCTGTTCAAATAAATAATTCCTTTAACTATAAAACAGTAGCGAGAACATAAAATACAGAACGTGTAAACTAAAAACTGTGGACATAATAAATAAGCATGTTAACACATTCTTAGAAGTCCAGCTACGTATTTATTGCTATATACTATTTAAAATATCTCTTATTACGGAGAGTTAAAAGCTATTTTAAATATAACATCCAAAAAGGTTTCACACTAAAGTAAAGAGGGTTTAAAAAATAAATATTTCAAGACCCTTGCCCATATGCTGCGAACACAAAGGAATTAATTCTGTTCTAGTAATGTTTTCAACGAAATCTAATCGTAGTAGTAGCCTTTTATAAACGCTATTCCTAATGTGGCATGTGACATGAACAACACGAAATGATATACCATGACTCAAAAACAAACATTTATCTGTCAGATTAATTTACTAATAAGTCTCGGCCTGGAATCGATTATGGCACCCCTCAAGTCATAGGGCCACTGCTATTTAGGCTTCGAAGTCTATGGCACACGGTATAAAATACCATTATAAGAGGAAGATTAGTAAATTTCCAGATGGGTATTTAGTATATTTACCCATCTATCTTGATACTAACATCGGGAATAAAGTGGTTGGTTCGAAGTATATATATGAGACTTACAGGTCGAGAATATTATTGGTTAAGCTCAAGATACATAAAACCACCGGCAAATGGTGTGAAATTTTTCCAAGTACATACTTATCCATTTTAAAATTAATTAACACCTATTCTCTATAAAATAAATATTATGTGGTTTATCATAAAACATTCAAAAGGGAAGTGCGTAACGACCAACTGAAAATAATTTTCAAACACCAATGACCACCCACGATGGTATATTCAGACACTATTCATCTACCTACACGTATAATAAAACTTAATTGACTGCTGTATATTGAAGATATTTGGAAAAATCTACTACTGAGGCTTCAATTTTCACCCTTACTGTGTAACAGACTCCTTTATTAAGAGTTTAAATTAATTTTCTTCGTTTGAGAGTGTGTTGTCCATGGTAACTAAGGTAGAGGAGGTCCTAGTGTGAATTTTTACGTATGTAGTGTTACTAATTATTTATTTAATCTGAGTGTATAGTTTCATATATTATAGTTCATAAATATTATATTGGTTGTTTAACCAGTTTTCCTGGGAAACCTTTTAGTACCTCTACTATTATAAATACGAGACTGCACCCTTCACAGAAAACATTATTATTCCAAACGATATCATATTTCGAAATGCATACGCACGATGTAAATAAATGTTGGGCCATAAAGATAGCGATAAACAAAATTTAGTCTCGCTTCTTCCCCTTTTTTATTAGCAGGGGGCAATTCGAGACGATGTTTTCTGCCATTATTACTCACGTAATTCGACATCTTTAAAACCCCATTACCTTCAATACGCGCACTTATGATAGTTGTAATAGGAGCTATTTTAAAGTTTATGTAGTTGATGAAAGACGGAGCGTAAGTTGGTTTGTGTAATTTATATGCCAACGACGGTTTAGTGCAAGTTTACGAAATTGTTAAAGACAGATAAAGGCGTTATTTACATTGGGGAGTTTTATGTGAGGTCTGGACTCGGAGCAGACGTTATTGGCTCTAATCATAATTAATGGGGTCTGATGTGCCCCCGGCTCTTGTTTCGGATGGTCGAGCGTGGTGGTGAATGTGCTAAAGATTCGTATGTGAATTTATTAGCGGAACATTTTGTGGTTATTTTGACTGCGATTATCTGGTTTGATTTATCGTGATGTTTTCTTAAATCATGATAAAAGTTATCGTTGCCAGAAAAGTATTTTTCATTCATTTTATTTATGATAGGAGTAAGTAAATTTCATACAATAATTCAACCTGATGTTTAATAAATAACGTTACACACGCATACTCCTAAACTAGGATAATACATTTGTCAAACAAAACCTTAAATTATTTAACGAAACGCATTTGCACCTTACGTTACTCATTTTTATTTAGCGCGCAAAGATTATTTATTCATATTAATCACGAAGCAATAAAAAATCTAGATACAGCTTAAAACCGGATATGTCTGACCTGTGTATAATCCTTTTTTCGTGCAGTAATACCTAATTCCTACGTACCTATATGGCCTTTTGTATTGCGATAATTTCATAAACAATTGCACTTAATTGTACAAAATAAACACACTGATACCCAAAAACCAAAATTTGTGTGTACTTTATTCATAAAGGAGAATGGGCGGTTTCGTACCAAGTATTGTAACACTTTATGATGTATGTCATTAAAAAGGTCTTAAAAAGTACTAAAACTTTTTGTATGGCAGCAAGTCTGGATCTAGTGCAGGAAAAAAGATATAGCCTATTCTATGATGCGCGCTATCATGCAATTCAGCACGTTCGCGCGCTTCGTAATCGCGCATTTATGCACCGCACCGCCGCTACCTCACTCCCCTTCGCCCCGCACTCACCAGTCGATGGTCCCGCGTAGCTAAATTGTATAGCTGCGGGTAGAGGTAAATAAACTTCTACCCGCAGCTATTGTCTAATACGAGTATAATGTGCTTTATGATTGGCTAATTAACCCTGTCACGTTGTTTCTCGATATCGTCAAGTGAGTTGTGGCTGGCTACTCAGTCGTGCACGATCGTTCGTTCGTTTTGTGACTGCGCTGTGTATAATATATCAGTTTTATTTAACAGTTTAAGTGGAAACCGTTGACCTACGCTTGTTTTATGGACCTCTGATTACGACCTCTATATTTTGAACTATGAATCAACATTGTGTGACTTGTGAACGCTCTTTGATTCGACAGCGAGTGAGACACGAATTGTCAAGAGAGGTGTTAGATGCAAGACCGAGTTTCGCTTGAAACAGCAAGAGAATCAATAAGTAATTATTATTGCTCCTGTTTGACAGGAAAACGAACGGTGGGAACCTGCGCTCATTTAATGAGCATTATTTGGTATCTCGGTTGGGCAAGACACCAGCAGAGCATTTTGTTGCCTGCTAGGTTTCAAGACGATATTATTATTGATGAACAATAAAAAAATGGCCGGAGAATTTTTCTTTTACTTAATTTTATTTACCTTAGGTAGGTTATAGGTATGTAAACGACTTATATACGAGTAATAACACTAACAAAAAAACTTAATAAATCATGTGTAACCATGAAGCAAATATAGAGAGGAGACGTTGTATGTAGATTTCCCTAAGAAAGAACGCGTGACACTTTGCGGGGCGAGGGGGTGTTAGATCCCGCCCACCATCCGCCCACTTGTTTATTTTCCATCTAATGCCCGAGATACACGAGGCTAATTTTTCAAGCTAGGATAGCAAGCTAGTGTCAGTAAGCTAGCAAGCTAGTACTTCTGGCTTCTAGCTTCATAAAATATAACTTATAAATGAAGCTAGTTTTGTCTACATGAAGCCAGAAGTACTAGCTTGCTAGCTTACTGACACTAGCTTGCTATCCAAGCTTGAAATACTAGCCTCGTGTATCCCGGGCATAACGGTCAATAGCAAAACTACTCGCTTCGTTGTATATCGATTTTACTATGTAGTTTCACTATCTCACACTAGATGTCAATAAATGTAGGATATAACAGGGACGGACTCAAAATATAAGAAAAGTGTCGCCATCTAATGTCGAGTAGACAGCACTTCATCCTTTTCTTTGAAAATGTAAACGTCCATAACGTTGTGCACAAGTCAGGCGCCGACGGTAAACTGACTTTAGGCCACGCCTACTGTGATGATAACGTCAGGACCTAGTTGAGTCACAGTGCACAGTTGCTTAGGCCGTCTCCTATCTATATTTTTTTGCTTCATGTGTGTAACACATATTTTTATTTCATTGAAACCCTAAAATAGGGCTTAATTATTACAAAACTTTTAAAACATTGGAATGCAAATAATTCTTTACCTGCATTCAGTTATTAAATATTTTTGTATGCATACCATATAACAGTCCCAGGACAACATGTTTATACAAGTCGCAACTTGTTACAAGGGTTGGTACGCACCCCATACAAAAGTGCCCATTCTCCTTTAATTTTAAATCGGCCGGAAATCGAACCCAGGAGAATGGGTGTGAAAGCCTCTACCAACATACGCATAAGATATTTTTATAATCTACATTTATAAATAACGAACAAGAATGGCGGGTGTGTCCATAATTTGGTGACATCAATACTTTAGATTGCTGTATAATATTGGCTAATCAATATTGCGCGTCATAAAATAAATATTATCTGCATTACTGACAAATATCCTGATATCAATAAAATATGGTATATTATAATGTCAGACTCATATATCCTTGAGCCCGAAACAAATTCGACTCATCGTGATGCACTTTAGTGGGTACAAAGCTATGATTGTCTAAATTTAATCGAAATCTTAAATAAAACCTTTTTAGGGTTGATTCACACATATCAGTGAAGTCACCGTTCCGTCACAGTACCGGCAAATCTTTCATACTAATAGCACTGACACTTCTGAGTGTCAGTGCTGACAATGCCGAGAATGTATGAAAAATTTGCCGGTACTGTGTCGGAACTGAGACTTCACTGATATGTCTGAATCGACCCTTAAAGGAAGAAAGATTCCGCTGCCTCCCATGACAGCTGTGACCGACATAGAACAAGACTCAAGTGGAACTAGAATAGTTAGGACAATCAGTAGATGGACTTGGAATGACCTTGTGCAAACGACAATCCTTCAAATTATTAAAGTAGGTACTTGTGTAATCAGAAATCTTTAAAATTTTAAAACTTATTAAAAAAAATCCTTTGTAAATTCTTTTTAAACATAACAAAAACAATTAAAGGATTATAATACTCGAAAATTATGTGAGTAATATTTAAGTCGGATTAAGGTTCTTTGTATTTCGTGATAAAACTTTAAACTTATTTTATTGTTTCTTAACTTACATTATTTTTTGTGAGATTTCAGATAAGCAGTTCAGCGTAAAGGTTACCTTACAGAAATGTTGTAGGGTTGACGAAGTTCATATGCATTGGTTTACAAATAGTAAAAATTAAGATAAAAGAAAAGGTAGATAGGTCGTCAATAATTCTACACTACACCTATATCAGATTTTACTGTAGCGCATCTAAAATACATATGACGACGCGTCCATACGCGTCCATACGCGATATATACCCATTGAGCCATCTCAATGGATATTATATCATAAGTAGGTACCTACTGATTTTTAATTCTTAGCCGAGGATTTAAAGTTTGAGTTTCTGACGAAAACAAAATGAACACTAAACGCAGAAAATTGTTACATTTTTTAAACTGTCGTAACTTTTTTTATTTATTATTAAATTTGAGTGTAATAAATTAAAAAACTAAACAGCGGACAAAACGATTAAGCCGTTCCTGACATTAACGCGTACAAAGAAGACATAAGGGAAAAAGACAAAAATTCAAACAATAATATTTTTTAGTATTTTTGTCTTAATAAGTCGCTACGTAATAGTTTTTTATATATCTCCCATGTTCAGATAGGGATTAGTTACTTTTTATAATATTGCGATATTTATAAGATTGCGTAAATATTAACGATGAAACTAGAACGATATTTCAGAAACATCACCTGACACTGACAGTCGTTGATAAAGAAAAAAAAAGAAGATATCTTAATTAATACAAGGTGACGCTTTAAAGATATTTTAAATGTTGTTTAAAGCCACTTCAAGTCCATAACAACACCAATGAAGGTTTTATTTTCAGTGTAATTGCGGAAAAAGACAATTATCGTGAGTTACAAACACGAAACCCGTTTCATGATTTGAATACTCTTATCAGTACCAACATGAAAAGGCAGTAAACTGAACAAATATTCCAACCGCCGACTCAAACATATACAATGATCACATCGAAGTAATTAAATTCTGTTATCTAAACAAAATAAACCAAATTTATTCAGTGACAGCCGTGTTTACTGTTAAATAATACACAAATATTTTCTGTTTCGTGTTAACAGGTCGAAATTTATTACTGTGTGAATCCATTACCACTGACAAGGCCGATCTCGGTGCGAAGCGGAGGTTTATTCGTTATGCATCATTCATTGACGCTTTTATTGATGTTGTTGATAGAAGTGATGAAAGAAACGACGAAATGGATGGAAAATAAATGGATTATGTCGAGGATGCAGACAGTGTTTGATGTGGAATTAAAAAGACGCAAGATGGAGCGGCTCTCATGATAGGATGTTAGAGATGTTTTGGCAGAATGATATACGATAGATCAACATATCATCAAGGCCTGGCAAATAGTTTTGATGCCGTCGGAATTAAATTCTATAACGTTGGCACACAATATACGTGACTTGGATGATAAGCGGATATTCTTTATGGGGGATACTTTCGTTTTATTTAATTTTTTATCATCTTATATTTACTTTTCTGATAGTTAAGAAATTTTTAAACTAGGTATACGATAAGATAGCTGCACAAATAATGATTAATGTTTGCTTGTTGAATTGTTATTATCACTGTTAATACAATGTTAGCATTACATTCAAATTTTATAGCGTTTTATCAAATTGTTTGTGTATTACTTAGTCTACGCGTTGAAATAAAAATAATGTTACCAGTTTAGTAGTAATAGAATGTACAAAAGAAAGATATTAAGGTTCTTCAATCCGCAAAACAATACAAAAAATTGAATCAGAATTGACACTCACTGGTTAAAACAACAATGTAAATACTTATAACAAACATGAGCTAAACATGAAAAATCCCTAAAGATCCCAAAGCCATCAAAGCGGCGCATCTAAAAAAACATGATCATAAATAAACACATTTTGCTGAAGCCGAGCAAACTCAAAGTGAAATTACCGGCGCTCAGAGCGGCGTGTGCATGAAAAATTCATTTGAAACGAAACAAGAGGGAGACGAGGAATAATAATTTGAATAAATATCAAGGAGAGTCCCGTACGGGTGACGTGACAAAAAGCGGGCTCAGCCACGCGTGTTTATACGTTGTGATGGCGTAATTTGCCAGTAACAGTTGGCGAGGGCCGCGTAATGCGAGCCGACATCTCCACATACGCAAAAATGTTATTAAGTTTTTAAGGACACGTCTCCTAACATGACGCGGAGACGCGTGACACGCTCAGACTTTTTCCTTAACGATGAGCAATGCTCCGCTGGGAACAACCTACTTAATATCCTATCGCGAATGATAAAAGAATATAGGAGAAGATCAGAATTTTCTTTTGTAAAAAGATTACTGTAACAAATTGTTTAAATTTTGTTTAAAAAAATGAAGGAAATGAGCATAGAGTACCACTCTTCCACTGAGGCCCATGACAATTATGACTAACATGTAACTGTTCTCAAATCGGGACTACTAGACTGGCATTACGCAATACGGTGTTAGACGGTGGGAATTTTATCTGGTTAGTAACTTAGGAGGTTATGAGGACTTGGAAGGTATATTGGTAGTGATCATTGGTAATACCTATCCGTTTTTATTAATAGTAGTCCAGATAGTAAGTCAGAATCTAACTGATTCTCGTTCTTTTGACCTTTGAGGACTAAGATAGTATCTGCTAAAACTTTTTAATCAAAAGTCACTGAAAAAGAATTGTTAAAAATGTAAAATATGTGTAGCTTATAAATAACACAAAATGACAAAATACTATCAAAGTAAATGATAATTAAAACATTACATCTATGCTGCTAAAACAAGCGGGTGGATCAGTATGCTACTGATGTACTTATTTAATTTTGTGAACAGAAATAATGTACCTATATTTTCGGACCCAATATATGTACGTATCATAAAGATTTTAAATTGATATCTTATATCGTTGACCTAGCTATTGTACGACACCGATAAATATAATAACACACATATTATGTACTATGTATATACAATGAAAACGTAAATTCATCCAAGGATAAGATTACATGTTGTTTTCTTGAACCGCTTGATTGTTATTCCATTCACATGTACATTTTCAGAGAAAGATCGTATAGTTAAGAATCGGTTTATTGCTCACACATCCCTCATTCTTGGAAAGGAACATAAGGGTGCTAAGTGTGCTGCCAAACACAAAAATAATAACAAATCCCAGTGTATTTTGACAACATAATACTCGGCGGATACAAAAGCCGTCATGTCACAGGCAATCGCTTTCGCTTCCCGTCGCCCTTCGAGTAGGGTTCAGACTGGTTTGGCAAATAATTTATTAAAAACTTTTTTGCCGACCAATTCTACGGCTACCGTTTGACGAGATCAACACTGAAAGATTCCTCGCGGATTATAATTGACAAGATCTTTGTTGGTTTTGACAATAGGATTTGGATCAAATCGGTCTATTGTTCCGCGTGGATTAGCAGGAGTGCTTCAGGGCTCGTTGTTCCACGGGAATATAATTCTCGAAACGAGTAATTGAATGAACAGATGTTAAACCTGACAATGAGATTCTCGCTAAACTTAATTTGGAGTTCTTTCGACAATTCACATAGATTAGGAGAATAATACGCTTGAATACTTTTTGTTTGATATTGACTTTGTCCAATTTCTTATCTTGAGGTTTTGGAGCAATAATTGAGTTAATTTGATGTGTTAAGCTCAAAGTGTTAATTAAAATTTTAACCCTGTTATAGATATATCTATAATTTACAAATGGGTAAAGAAATTGTTTTTATAGCCTGAAGAGCCACCTGATGATATCGCCAATGGATACCAGCAACACCAGGGAGTCACCAGTGCAACGCTAGTCCTGAAGGAAAGCTCTATTTATACCACTCTTGAAGAACCCCACGACAAAGCGCTTCGGTTATACTTCAGAAGAAAGCTCATTCCACAGCTTGCGAATTCAAGAAACTATCATGAAAATGAGTAGTCGTTCGCCACGGATCCAAGCGATGTGAATGAAACTTCAATATTCGGCGAGTGGTGCGATGATGGAAGGGTGGCATTGGCAAATCGAACAATTCCTCGGAACACTCACCGTTATAAAGTTGGAAGCAAACACAGAGACATCCTATGTGTCTCCTAAGACTCAGGTGTTCTAACCTAATAGTGACTCGTGATAATATAATTTTACTAGAGAACCGCCCGCGCTTCGCTTCGGGACCCGTAGGTAACAGTCGCGTAGGTCCCGCTCGCCCGCTCCCGTAGGAATCTTGGCTACACAGTACCCTATTATATGATATTATACTGGAACATCAGATTATTTGCCTATGACATAAGTAAATTACATGTAGTATTTATGATGTATGATAGCGTGATTTAGAACTTGCAAATGAATTTTACTAACGCCATCTATTAGCAACATCCGGAAATAAATATATAGCAACTAACAAAACGTCTTCCCATGGGAATGAGATGTTTTTCCGGGGTAAAAAGTAGCCTACGTCACTCTCCACCCTCCTAACTATCCCCCCACACATAAACCACACCATATAATAGCCATGTTTCGACGTGAAAGAGTCACAAACAAACAAACAAACAAACACACTTTCACATTTATAATATTAGTATGGATTGTACTTATATTATTTCATACCAAATTAATCTAAAAGTTATCAGTAAGTACAACGGTTATTAGTAACTGAATATTCAAACCCGTGCTACCGTATGCAAATTCTAATTTTATCACCATTCTAGTTCATGCGTTTCCCTTTGACATATTTATTACTGTTGCTTGTCAGCGATTTACAATTCACGAGTGGTTTGTTCCACTGAATTATGTTGACAGTGACAATGAAGTCAATCTGAGTACGCCCACCCAAGCAGTGGAACTTCGCTTCGTAGAAACAAAAGGCTTGAATCTATATTCGCGCGGTCGTCGCTGCAACGTTGCCGTATGCATACAAATAGGAGCTCCCGTGTGACATACAGAATGAATTGTGGTGATGAATGCAAGCGCAAAAACTTGGCAGCCACGCGCATGGGACGCCGACGACCTGTTTCCGAACTGACTGACAATATGCTTGCGAAATTTGAATGGAGTTAGGCAGAATTTGATGGTCGCGATGAAATATTAAACGTCGTCAAAAATTAATCAGATCTTTTAAATTCCGCCTTTTTTGTAGTCTCAGGAGCGAAAAAACAGACGCATCTGATTTGTGATCGTCATAGAAAATTAATGGTAATGATAGCTAATGGCTATTAACATAAAAAACAAACTATCATTGAAGTTATTAAATAATTCCCCAAAATATCAAATTATGATTCAAATAGCAAATTGAAAGTTTAAAATTTTTCAAACTACACAGTACGTCCATAATTAGTATAATTATACAAACTAAGAATACGTTCACCAAATTAGCAGCTTCTAATTTTAGCGGAACTAATTACAACTTCAAACAACTCATGCTATATAGTACACGATACAACATAAGCCATGTCATCATTGAATTTCGTGTGCTCAAGAGTTTACAGCCGGAAATAACATTCTTCGCCGTCTTCCGCTGTTGAAGATAAGAAAGAGGAAGGTTTTTTGACTTATATAAACTAATTACATTCCGAAATTTATTTGAAGAGCACTAGATATTGCTAGTAATGTTTAATTTTAAGACGATATAGTTTTTCGTTCTGTCTGTGATGCTTGAAATCTTTTTAAGTTTACTTCTAATACGCACTTCACGTTCAAATACGTGTTTCACATCGGCATCGAGTTTTTGTTGGTTTGATCGGTAGGGATTTCTGCAAAGTAGTTTGATATTCCGATAGATTATCACTGTTTAAATACACTGTTGTATTTAGTGGTATTTTTGGTTAAGAAGGACAAATTTGTATTTTACCTACTGTCCCTACAGTTTTTTTTTTTTTATTGAATTAAAGTAGCAAACGAGCATGCAGCACCACCCTTCCGCTGCCGCCCATGGCAATTGTGACCGACTTAGAACAAGACCCAATTTAGGGATTAGGGTGGTTAGTCCAATTAGTAGATGGTGTAGAATGTTAGTTGGTTAGTTTGTTAATAAGTGTGAGGACAGGGACTGTTAGTGATAGTTAGTCCTGTTAGTTAATATTAGTATTGTCCAGTTAGTAATGATTAGTGTGAGTCTTGTTCCAATTCGGTCACAGATGCGTTGCTACCCCTGAGGACTGAGATGGTCGCCTCTAAAAAAGTGAATATTCGGAATATTATTATTTAGTTAGTGGTAAATTTTAGTAACGAATTTACTGTTAAACCATTTTTTCATCACCATTATCATTTTCTCGCTTTTTTGGCAAAGATATGTACCAAATCGGTAGACGGAACCCTAAAAATATTGCACAAAGAAACATTATACATATTACTAATTAGTGTAACTTAGATGCAACGAATTTAAAATCATGTTAAGTAACGTTCTTAGAATTTTAATTAATCGAAAGTCGAAATCTAATTTGCTAACACGTAAAATTACTTATTCTAGTACTAAGAGAAGTAGAATGAAATTTTGTTTGATGTGTTTTATAATTTTTTACTCTATAATAAACACGTTCGCATAGCAGAATATTTAATTAATGTTACTAGATTTATTCATTTAAACCAGACAAGTGCATTTTGAGTCATGCGTGAGAAAAGGTTCCGTACCTAATCTCCCAAGCTGTGATTTTGTAAAGTAGACTTTATACGCCTACAATAGTTTTGATTGAACTATTGAAATATATAATAGGAAAGACGTAAATAAATAAGAGGAAGTAAGTACGGGACACTTAAGTCTTTTTAAAGATTATGATGTGCTTATGCAAATAATATAATTATAATTATATGCATGCCAAATTATGTGATACGTGATAGACGAACATTACAAAACTAGGGTTCATTGTTGCCTACGGAACCCTGACATTTAATGACACTAGATCTTTATCTATTTTATCAGCATTTTATATCTACACTCAACTCTTGATAGCTCTTGTTAATGTAGGTATTTGAAGCAAAATACCAATCAGTTTTTATAGCTGTATTATTTAATGAATTAGTTATCGACTAACCTGTGTTACATGTTAGGAATGTGATAATAATTATCAATGCGATGTCTTGATTATAATCGTATCTGTTCGTGAGAGTTAAATAATGTGCATTTAAAATACAAATATATTCGTGGTTTGAAATGCCAATATCAATAGGAGCTGGATTTGGAATCTGTTGTTTAATACTTTTTTTAAGCTAGATTAGGTTGAACGAGATTTTAACACTTTTGTTCGAAACTGACAAACATACAAGTGTCGTTTACAAAAAAATCATTTCAGCAGCCAGCGATGAAAAAGTGTGTCAAATGGTGATGATTATAACCAAGGTAAGTGATGAAATATCGTAAGTTATATCTATATCTAATACTAGCTTCCGCCTGCAGCTTCGCCCGCATGGAATTCGTTTAAACTTCACCCCCCTATTTCACCCCCTTCGGGGTGGAATTTCCAAAAATCCTCTCTTAGTGCTTCTCTACACTCCCCAAGGAACAAACATGCCAAATTTTAGCTTCTTCCGTTCAGTAGTTTCCCGCTGTGCGTTGTCTGTCAGTCAATCACTCAGGAATGAAAAAGTTTTATATATACATATTAAGTATATAGATATACAATTACAAAATAATGTATTATCTTTTATAATATATGTTTTGTAGCTCAAATATCGCAGAAAGTTTACCACTTAGATACATCATTTCATATTAATCACATAATAATTATGTAGGTTTAAAATAGGAGTAATATAATTGTTGTAAAACATCTCATTATACCGAATAATAAAATGAGAATTTTTGATAATACAATGAAATGTAAAGTAAAAAGAGCTACATAAAATTAAAACAAAAACAAAATGAATCACCTCATTACAAAATCTGCACATATTTTGTATAAAAAATCGCTTACTTTGTATTTTGAAACTCTAACCATTTATAAATGATCTTAATATGTTTTATCCAAGCAAAATCTTCAAAAGGTTACCTTGTGATTTGAAAAATGCAAATTTCTAACCAGAAACGGCGCTCAGCTCTGAATTAATAAGGATGTGTTATTTAAAATATGAGTTTCAGTTATATTTGGTATAACTTTTTGATGTGCAAGAGGATTGAATAGGTGATATCTGCACAACATGCTCGCTTTGATATTCTCACGATACTCTTACAATGTTGTTGTTAATGTAGAGTTCCCATGATTAATTATCATGACAAAATCAATGTATTTATGTCTGTTTAAAGTTAAAAAATTAAGTTTGTATACAATTTATTTTGGAGCTGTTTTTAAGAAACTAACATTTCAATAACAAGTATTGGAATGAAGCGTAAAACTTAACTTCATAGGTGTTATTTTAGTATCTTAAATACAAAGTAAGTAGTCTCACAAACTATAGTTAAATAAAATTAATTTAATCATTTTTGGTTCTGAGGATTCATATATATAAATTTTGTTAAAACATCACTTTTGTCACGTATTGTGACCTTTTATTTGAACTGCTGTTAATAACTTTAAATTATATAAGTGGATGAAAAAATTAAGGAGGCAGCGCCAGTGAAAACACCGCGATTTCTTCCCAATCCATACATCATAAGGAAGGCATGCATTATGATAATTAGCGCCTTTTAAAGACTCGACAAAAAGTAGATATTGTCCTGGAATCTATTCATTCTGTTTAAGGGCACACAGAGCATGAGATAAATATCATTGATCGGCAAATGTCGGCCCCTTGCATAGCGGTTTTTGTGGTGATGATTTTCGGGGTAGCGACACGCTTCTAAAATTACAAGTAGGGTAGCTGTTGATGAATCGTGAGAATATCAGTTGGGCATATGACAATGCAGTCGTGAAAGGTGAAATAGAAGATAGTTGTTTAAAGAATTCCAAACAAAACACGATTCAATGAACATGACAATTAACGAAATACTTATTATGAACATTGAGGTAAATTATTTTTAAACAATTTTCATCAGATCTTTCGCAGTTGATGTTATCTTACTTCTTATCTTATCTTATTCTCACTTTCTTATTGTTATCTTATCTTACTATCTTATCTTATCTTACTTCTTACTAATATTATAAATGCGTAAGTTTGTAAGGATGTAAGTGAGTGTGTGAGTGTGTGTGTGGGTTTGTTACTCTTTCACGCAAAAACTATTGCACGGATTTTCATGAAACTTTGCAGTAATATAACTTAGACATCGGAATAACATAATTTGTTAAAATTTATGGAGATTTTTTAAGGGACTAGTTCACCGAAGCGAGGCAAGGGCGAGTTTAACCTACTTTGCCAAATTGTTTAAGTTTCATCATAACTTCGTCAAATCTATCACAGCATCGGCTAATGTTTGGGCGGTAACCTGTTTGACTTTTTTTACACACAGACAGATAGTATCGTATCTATTTCTTAGCGATTGTATGCGATAAATTTTATGATCTTCAATTGTATGGTCTGCAAAAAGTAAATCCTTACTAATATAAATGTGAAAGTGTGTTTGTTTGTTTGTTTGTTTGTGACTTTTTCACGTCGCAACATGGCTATTATATGGTATGGTTTATGTGTGTGGGGATATTGGGTGGAGAGTGACGTAGGCTACTTTTTACCGCGGAAAAACATCTCATTCCCATGGGAAGATCGATATTTTGTTAGTTGCTAGATATTTAGTTCCGGAGTTGTTAATATATGGCGTTAGTAAAATTAATTTGCAAGTTCTGAATCACGCTATCAAATACTACATGTAATTAACTTAAGTCATAGGCAAATGTTATAGGCTACTTTTTAGCTGAGATTCCTACGGGAGCGGGATCTACGCGGCTGTTACCTACGGGTCCTGAAGCGAAGCGCGGGCGGTTCTCTAGTTTTGTATAATACTGAACATTGTTAACAGAAACCACCATGAACAAAAATCCTGAGCACCCGACGTTGATAGACAGACGACGAGCGGCTGTCCTGACACACAGACATGGTAATGTGCTGTTTACCATATAATGACGAGCGTTTCGACCATAGACAAGTGTTTGTTTAGATTTGACACAAGCCGTTTCACGCGCCCCAATATTAAGATTACTATCATCATTATAGTTTGTACGTAATTTTTAATCTTTTTCTTTAGGTAATGTTACTTAATATAGATTTTGAAGTTTCTTACTAAAATTTCCTTTTAGTCCAGTTATTACATTGAATTTTGACTAAAAATCATATTTCTATGGACATAAATGTAATGTCATAGGTATAATGAAGGTTATACGAGAACAGTAATAGGCAGCTTTTAAATTTCGAATTTTCTGATACATTGTTTTTGTGGGTGAATATTTGACGTTCATAAAAATGTTTTTTTTTGTTTTTCAACTTATTATTATTTGTTACTGATTGATTATAATATTGATGGATTTAATTTAATGTTGGTTCATAGCTACAAAGTAATGATGATACTCATGCACGTAAACTGCAATTAAGTATATCTTAAATTTTTTTGAGAGTATAAGTAATCTAATTCAATTCCAATTGAATCTTAGTTCTATGGTCTCAATGGTTACAGCATACGTCACGTCTCGACGTAGACGCATCAGCAAAGTGGCTCCAACGATTGAAATTCTTATTTCGTAAAATTATGCGATCGGTCTGCCGTTTGATGACGTTAATTGACATTTGAAGAGTTTTTGAGCTGGGACGAAAGAAATGGTTTATACAGTGCTTCATTTATTTTTTAACCGACTTCAAAAAAGGAGGTTCTCAGTTTGACTGTATGTATGTATTTATATTTGTGCGCGTTTATCTCGAATTCAGTTGAACCGATTTTGATGCGGTTTTCAGCATAGTATTTGTCAGACTTAGGAGAAGGTTTTAGGCGTGGCAGGATGAACCAATTTTTACTTTTCGGCGTTAAAGTCAGTTCTATTTTGTTAAAAGTTACTATTGGTGTATATAATAAAACTGTACATGCTTTAAATAAAGTGAAGTATGGCGCAATGGTAAACATGTCAGATATCCGTTTCTAGAGCCCTGGGTTTGATCCCCAATGAAGCGGTTAATATGGTGAATTTTAATTTCTGTCCTCGGCATGGGTATGTGTTCTTGTCTTGTATGTTGTTAATAGCATCCTCGAAACAGTGAATTCTAGCGTTATTATTTACGATGTTGAGAGTAATTAATGTCAAAATACAAACCAATACAAATTAATACAAAATCTACAAGTAGGTACTCTTCGAAAACATGGACACAAAAGTACAAAAATGACGAAAAAAACTAAAAATTATATATGCTTTCAATCAAAGCAAATCGTTTTAACGTATGTTACTTACTAAACGTATTTTACGACGGAAAAATTAAAGTTTTTTTTATTATAATGCGGTAAAGTTGTTTATGAGACATCAAAGTAAATTTTAATCTTAACAAAAAATATTAAACTTGACAACATAACTGTGAGTTGATCTATACAAACATTCAACCTTCAAGCTGCATTTCAATCTGAGACAGACAGACAGACGGACACAATTATACTCTGCTATAAATCGCACTGCCTATTTACCATATTTCTATTTATTTCCCTGGTTATCGAAAACTAAGCTTTATTTTGTGAAAGCTAAAATTCCAAACGTACTTTCGTGACCTAGGTCTCTTTAGCATATTGGAAGTAACCAGCAACACAAGCTAAAAGAAACCTTCGGGCAAGGGAATTAAACCTTGAACTTCCTCGTTGATTTAATGCACTGAATTTGGATCTTAGTTCCACGACAGAGAAAAACAGATCTTTGCACATAATATTAAAGTTCAATATCCATTGTTCGATTGTTAGGGATTTAAATTCTGGATTTGCATTCTCGGCAGTAGATTGACAGACGTCAATACGTTACCACATCGGCATGTGAATGTAAATCGTGGATGAGATACTCGTTTTGAGGTTAAGGCTGCTGTTTTTTGGATGCCTTTGTCCTAACGGTTTGTGAGGACGAGTAAAAATGAACAAAACCAAAACTTGTGTGTGTGCTAAGCATGGAGGTGCTAAGGTATCGGGAGATAACGGAACATTTGGATGATATTATTTATTATGAAACTTGGTGTTAGACATACACATAATATCAGCGGGTATCTTGATTCACTTTCCCACTATCTGAAGTTCTCCTACTCGTGATTCGCCATATATACAAACAATAATAATGTGTTCTTTTTAACAACCATAGTTATAACAACCATTGTATTAACAACCAATAATATTTTGGTGTTTGACATCTCCCGTTGGAATTTTCTGGGCTAATAAAAATATGTTATATTCAATGGAATTGGATGACCTAGATATAGATTAATTGTTTAACTATTGTTATGATTTTAGCAGTAACTACTGTTCAGACTATTCGGATATTAATCAAACAATTATCACAATATTACATCTTTTCATCTACACACACAAACTAGGGCATTATAAAAAGCGTAGCGAACTTCGTTCAAATTATCAACATCATCATCATTATTTTCTACTCAAATTAAATTCATCATCATCAAATTTAATTATATTTCAGAAACACCAGCTAGCTCTTAATAAATGGATTACTTAAGTGATAAAATTACAAAAGTACCATAGTAGCCTAACAAAAGGCTAACCTTACAGTAATTTAACTTTGATTAAACGATAAACAAGTCGAATTTCATCATTCATACCAGACTTCGAGGCTAACAATGAGCTATTTATTTCCCATTGTAGCACCACAATGGATGTAGTCAATAAGACAGAGGCAGATATATGAGAAGTGTTCATAGGAGATTAGTCAGTGTGCGTCAAATCTAAAGCTGATTTATTGTTACGGATAATATTCTACATAATACTCGAAGGAAAGATATATTTTATACGCAAATATTAGATATGTTTTACAACGTAATTCTGTGACATTATACTTAAATGGAATCAAATTCGCCGGACACATTCATCGATATATACTTTCAAAATTTAATTAACTCGAAAGAGCTTAAATGTACACGAACATAAAAATCAATTGGGGAAAATACAAAATGAATGTAAAAGTAAAACAAATTACCTAAAACATATAATCTGTGAACGCAAATTACACAACAAAAAGTATACGAGATCAAAGAAAACCACACAAAACGATTAAAAGGCAAGACATAGCTGTCATTTTGAAAATTACTTCACCACCATCGTCCCTACAAATTATTATTTGACAGCCGCTTTTAACGTTTCAGCAAACAACAATAACGAATTGCTAATTGAAACAGGAAATATAAAAAAATGTTGAACGTGTATTTTGGGATCGACCCCTCTATTATCCAAACTTAAATCCTTGGATGTTTACGAAGCGGTCAAATTTCGTCTTTAGCGGTCCCTTTGAGCGCTGTTGTATTATTTTCATTATGTTCGGAAAGCTTAGAAACCGTGTTATTGTTATTCTATCTTTGAGGTGTGGCAGCAGTTTTTTGTTTGCTCTCAAGCGTAATTTATTTGGGACCTTCTTGTTTTGCCCGGCGTTACGTATAATCCTCTGTGGCTGTCAAGATGTGCCGCCTGCGATGAATAAAATGAGTGCGCCTACCGAAATCTTTAGAGTATGCACGTTAATAATTTTCCCATCCTTTTGTTGTATACTAATCTCTGATTTCTATAGCTTGAAACTATTGTTAATGAATATTGAAATTTTGTATGTGCTTGTTCAATTGTACGTAACAATTGCGGTTTGTAGAACGAGTTGTGTTTTTTGTGTAATTTTAAATTTCTCGGTTTTTACTTTCAATCTTTAGTCTTGCCGCTGCCTTTTCCAAGTATAAGTGAAAAATATTTAAGTGAATTTATATTGAATGCTAACCAGGATTATTTGTATTTTCAAGCTTAAAATTAGGGACTGTAATAGTTTCCATGAAATTTTCTTTGACTTAAATATCACTAACATCTTTATTCAGTTATTAAATCCTATTCCACAAATTCATCACTTCTCGCAAGCAAAGCTATGATGCAAAGCTGATTCAGTTCGTTTATCATCAATAAAGGAAGCGATTCAAATTCCGCCTCCACGCCAAGAGATCAATCAGTTTGTTATTTATGTCATCTCTTCCAGCGATTCGCATTACATTCACGTTGCTCGCCGTATGGCTATTTGATTGATTTATACTTTCCGTTTGCTAGTTGCTAAGTAACTAGTTTATACCCGTGGTTTTGTTTACTTGTATCATTAAGTACTTAATGATTATTTACTTTTTATTAATTATAATAATATTGTAAAAATTTTACTTCATTTACTATAATGTGTAGGTTACATTTTCTTATGAAATTAATGTCTGTTTTTGAAAGACAATATATCTATACGATACTATACCTACGATACATCAATACACGCAAAGAATAGCAAAATATTTATGTGGTTACTATTCATAAAAGATAAATTTAACCAGACAAACAGACGCGCTTTGTATGTTCATAACGCTCTGGTGCAAATTGATTAATATCTGCTGCGAACAGGTGTCAGTTTATACGGAACCAACGTGACTGGAACTAACAGTTTATAGTTATAACCCATTACAGTCACGAAGTTACTGATCCTTATTGCTAAGGTCAATTGTTGTTGATATGTAATTGACAGGGGTTTGATTGATTGCTTGAACTTTAATGTATTTGAATTATAAGAAGTTAAGCTTAACAGAAATACAATTTTAATTTTAATCATATTTTTTGCCTGCTTTTTTGTTATTTTGGTTGTTTCGTTTGATGCTTCCTTATACGTAAAATATTATTGATTTCGGTATCAAATTCCGTATTATTATCATTTTGAAGATGTTTTGTAAACTAATCTTAATACCAATATATCTATTATTATCATCCTTGTTTACTTCTATTAGCTTTTTGAATTACCCTGTAACTCAGAAATCTTCCCAATAGGATTACAATGACTTGTGCTGATTTCTTTATACCATTTTTGATGTTTCCAGTTGATTAAGCGATGTTACCTATATTACGTCAAGAGAAGTATATCTTTATAGGGATGATCTGTTCTACCAATATTTGTAACAAACATTTAGAATACGATTGACGTTAAAGGATTATTAGAAATAGTCGAAGTCTCTCAAATATGCCAGTACTTTTTAACGTGTGCATTTACTGGAAGTTAGAAATCTGTAGAATAATAATATAACTATTTAAAACTTTATAAAACGTACTCTATGTTACCTGTGTCAAGTGTACATGTCAAGTCAAACCAGCAAGCAGTTATTTTGCAACTCCATGACTTTTCTATTCTTTAACGTCTGACTCGGCGGCTACCGGTTTTTAGCTTCTGATTGACGGCTGTCGGCTCTGCTTACAGACTTACAATATTATGTTAACAGTCACCTTGATCTCTATTACCATCACATAAAGTCGATTGTGCTCTGTTAAGATTGCAAACATCATTCTTAATGTCGGCATTCGTTGCGGCGCCGGCCGACATGGCTCGATCTTGAGTATCATCCACTTATTCTAGCTGTTACCTAGTATAATATACTGCACACAATCAATCTTCAACTCTATTTATTCCAAGTTTGAGTTCACGTAATACGCCTTCGTGAGTTGAACTGCTATCAGTACGGGATTCTATTCGATTTTAATCATAATCGGAACTTTAACGATCTCAATGCGAGGCCGTTTCTAGACCCTTCGTAGATTATTTAACGTTTCGATGCATAGTGGTTATGTGGTTAAGGCTATTTGGATTATATTTAATGACACTTCATTAGATAGTGTTTCAAACTCAATGAACCTCAAGCGTTTATTGAAATCAATTATGATAAGAGACTAGAAATTGAATTATTTATTAATTATTGCAAGATACAGGTTTTATGCATTACCGAACATTGGTTGTCATGCGCTCAGAATAATGTTAATTTAAATAATTATAACTTGTCAAGTGCATTCTTTAGGGAGACCGCTATTCATGGTGGATCATTAATATTAGTAAGCAACAATATATCATGTAAAAATCGAAAGGATATTGTTAGTCTCTCTATTGAGCGCATTATTGAGCTAGCCTGTGTGGAATTGGAGCAGTTTGTTATAGTCTGTGTATACCGGCCCCCCTCTGGTGACTTTAGTGTCTTTGAAGATACACTGGAGGATGTTCTTAAACGCTTAAGCACTTCTAGGAAAGGATTAATAATATGTGGGGACTTTAATGTAGATATTTTAGTAGAATCTTTGATGTCGTCTAGGCTACTGAACTTGTTTAAATGTTTCAATTTAAATCCAATGTTTACTGACCCCACCAGAATAACTGCTAATACAGCTACTTGTATAGATAATATATTTTGCAATTGTGAGATAATTGAAAGGGAGATATTTAGCAAGCTGAGGTCAGACCACTGTGGCCAAAGAATTTCAGTTAACAATCATGTCGCAAACAAAAAGCATTTAATTAAATGTAGGCCTATAACAAAACATAAATTGTCAATTTTTAAAGATAACATTTACTCTAAAATAAGTAAACCGGCTACTACTGAACATAAAGATCCTATTAATCTTTATAATAAATTACATAAAAATATTAACGACGAATTTAATCGAATATTTAAGTGTAGGTACATAAATAAAAACAAGAATTGTAAATTCAGTGATTGGGCTACTGTAGGTATTTTTAAAAGTAGAAATAAATTATATGAGCTCTATGGCGAAAGACAATATAATTTTTCTCCAAGCTTCCAAAACCACGTAAAAAATTATTCCAAAATTTTTAAACTCGTTTGTATTCAGGCGAAGTCAATGTACATAAAGGATAAAATTGTTAATTCAGAAAATAAAATACAAGCTACTTGGAGGATTATCAGCAGTGAGACAAGTAACGTCGAGTCCCGCGATTTCAGCCATGAAATATTAGATAATGGAAATAAAATCACTTCCGACACTGAAGTAGCAAGCGCTTTTGAAAATCATTTTCGTAATATACCAATAAAACTAACCAATTCATTAGCTTCTTCGCCGGCGAAAGCACTTTCTATTTTAAAAAGTAATGTCGGTGAATGTAATGTTGTTTTTGATTTTAAGTATACTACCGCAAGAGAAATAATTAAGACCTTTCAGTCACTTAAAATAAAAAATACAGGTGATTTGTGGGGCATTTCAACAAAAATAATACAACATATAATAGATGTCATAGCTCCAACTTTGGCCGTAGTTTTTAATAAATGTGTCGATTTAGGTACTTTTCCAGATCTAATGAAATGCAGTAAAATTATTCCTCTTTTTAAGACTGGTGACAAAACCGATGTTAATAATTATAGGCCAGTTTCTATATTGCCAACACTCAGCAAGATCTTTGAAAAGATTATTTTAAATCAAGTGCTTGCCCATTTTAACAGCAACAACCTACTACACCCCGAGCAATACGGTTTCACAAAAGGTCGTAGTACTACTGATGCTGGGGCTAGACTTTTAAAACATATCTTCGATGCATGGGAGGGATCACAGAATGCCATTGGTGTATTTTGTGATTTATCTAAAGCTTTTGACTGTGTTGAGCATGAAATATTACTATTAAAACTTAATTACTATGGGGTAAAAAACAAGTCGCTTAGCCTGATTAGGTCTTATTTAAGTAATAGAGTCCAAAAAGTTAGTATAAATGATATTAAATCATCAGGGTCTAAGGCTGTGATGGGTGTTCCACAGGGCTCAATTTTAGGTCCTTTTCTTTTCTTAGTATATATAAATGATTTACCATGTTATGTAAAAAAACATGCGGACATTGTGTTGTTTGCTGATGACACATCATTATTATTTAAGACTGACAGAAATAAACGTAATTTTGACGATGTTAACAATGCTTTGTCGCATGTATCTAAGTGGTTTACAATTAATAATTTACTCCTAAATGCAAGTAAAACTAAATGTGTAGAGTTTACCCTACCAAATGTAAAGAATGTCGACAAGACACTTAAATTAAATAATGAAGCATTAAAAATGGAACAATCCACAGTATTCTTAGGAATTACCCTGGATAGTAAACTACAATGGGGCGCGCATTTAGCAACTCTTGCGACGAAACTTAGTAGGGCTACTTATGCGGTTAGAAAAATAAGACAGTTTACTGACGTAGAAACTGCTAGGCTTGTTTACTTCGCATACTTTCATAGTGTTATGTCTTATGGCATATTACTGTGGGGTAAAGCAAGCGATATACAACAAATCTTTGTATTGCAGAAGAGGGCCATTAGAGCTATTCATAAACTACGGTATAGGGAATCGTGCCGTGATAAATTCAAAGAATTAGGTATACTTACAGTAGCCTCACAGTACATATATAGTAATATAGTTTTTGTAAGAAACAACATAAATGCATATAAAAAAAACAGCGACTATCATAATCGCTTAACAAGAAAGATGCATGATTTGGCGACGCTTTCATATCGGCTAGGTAAAGTGCAGCGTTCTTTTATGGGGCTTGGTGTACAGTTCTATAATAAAGTCCCTAAGGCAATCCGTGACCTGCCTTCAGAGTTGTTTAAGAAGCATGTAAAAGCACAACTCGTAGACAAGGGCTACTATAGTATACAGGAATATTTAGATGACAAAAAGGCATGGAAATTACCAGCTCTGCAACCAGCTCCGCTAGGTTAGTGCTTACCTGTATCAATTAAGTAATATTGTAATTTTTATTTTAAAAGATGCGGAGGAGTTTTTTTTCGCCGTTTTTTTCTCCTCAAGCACTTTTCCAAAACGGTGGTAGAATCAAAAAAATTGACGTTCATAAGTGAATTTGTAAATTCCTAGATGAAATAAACAGTTTGACTTTGACTTTGACTTTAAAATCTAGTTAAAGATTAAACAGATAAATTTCAACAATAATATAACTAACACATTTTTATTTAAATTACATTATACAACACAAAGCCAACTTTTCCAAAGTTATGAATGTAATGAGATATGGTCTAAATTTATATTTAAAGATGGTATCATACACAATCAATCTAACTTTTATCTGCGCTAAACTGGAAGTGCATTGAACAATTCATTACCATCCATCAAGTTGAAGGATCGGTCGCGGCTGTTCAAGTTCTCTAAACTAAGCTTTGTAAAATATATCTATTGTATAACATTTTCATCGTCTGAAGATGACAGTAAGTCTTTTGAGTGAAAATGATATGAAACATTATAATAAACAATGGACTTTTATTTGCTGGCTCCAGGCACAAATTTCCTAATATTTCATAGAGTTATTAAGATAATGTACTTGATTTAATTTTTTGCTTCAAAATAATCATCATTGTTCAATTACTTTTTTTTATATCCATTCCATTATTAAAAAAAAATAAAGTTGTGTAAATTAAAATTTGTCTCTCAATATCTCTGCGGTTAAAAGTTAAAGAACGTTAAATTTAACGTTCCCAAATTGGTCCTTTGGTTTAATTTTGATTGAATAGTCCTAATTTTTCCCCCAGGCTTGTTTATCTATACAATACCGCGGACAATTTGTCTCTGGCTGCCTCTAAATATTCTCCTTTGTCTTTGAGTAATTTTGTTAATAAATTCCACCAGTCCAAACCTCGAGTCTTGAGCAATCCCCTTTTGTTTGTCAAGTGTTGGAGTAAGATGATTTATTAGTCGTTCATGTCTATCGACGCAAAATTTTTGGTTTTTAAATAATAAGATTTTAAAATTTATTTCTTATAAGAAATATAAACAATGTAATTTGTTTACATCACTGAACTGGCTATATTTTTGTGTTAAGAGTCAGTATTGTTCTTTATTATCAATAAATCATCTTAATAAAATATTGTAGTTTACTTTTTACGACGTTTTCATTTGAACTCAGTGAAATATACTTAGTTTGAATATAAATAAGTACCTATTCGATCGTTAATCTTCACATTATTCACATATTTCTTGAAAATAATAGCTCACTAACTTTTTTAAAGTGTACAAAAAATCTAAACCATCAAACAAGCGTTAAGCGTGCACAATGTAACAAAGAGAGCCAGATAGCTAAAACAAACGATGTTAATTATTCATCATTAGGCGATATGGGTCGACTCTGATGTATGGCGGTCGGCGTCCATTTATCATGCACGGCTTTGTATCGCTTACTCTCAGTTGTCGACTATTGTGAATATATCAAACAATTGTTCTCCATGACCGACTGTATCTGGAACTGGCTTAATAGCTCCCCATTTGTCAATCTTAATGGCGCAATGAAAAATGCAAAGTTGTTTTTTAAATTTATGCTATTGTGAGGAGAAGTGACATACGATCATGATGATGTGGGCACTTTGTGATAATGAAGTTGCAAACGGGATACAGTCGTGTTGTTCGGCGTTTATTACATCTTCCAACTGTGATGGTGAAAAGGAAAAAACGTCATGTAAAAGATTCACCGTATTAAGATCTAGATAACTTATTTTAAAACAATAATTTCCATTGTGACATTCATGTAAAATAAATGTAAGCACTTTAAAATTTAACAATTGTGAATGAGAATTTAAGCTATATAATAATGTAATCATGAACTAGTCACGTCATTTTGTTGAGTTATTTCCAAGCCAATAAATGCTTATTACGTTGTTGTTTCTAACAAAACTATTCTGCCTTGTTTTATAGTTGTTATGTTAAACTAAAAATAGCTAATAAATTACCTTTTATTTATACAGCCACCATAAATTTCAAAATTATTGCAATAATAATATTGTGTAGGAGTAATAAATGAATGTACCATTTAAAACAAAATGCTAAACGTTTTTATTCAACACAAGTTTAATTAAAGTTCTTTAATAGTAGCCATGAATGAATAATGAACCCAATAATTACCACACCACCATATTATTCATTTTATTTTACAAAAAAAAAACTTACGACGCAAATAAGCATTCGCGGTCCGCAGCTGTCAACTTATCTCATAAATGACGGGCTCATAACTAGATTCAGTTATAATCAGTGTTAAAAAAATCTTCACAGAACCGCTCGTTAGGTTCCCCACATCAAAAACTGTCAATTTAATTGACAGCTCATAACAACTGACATGTGTGTGAAGATATTTGAATGTAAAATAAAATTAATTATACAATCAATCAAAGGCCATGTCACGGCCAAAAAGGTGTTGCTTTTCGCGCGGCCAAACGCCAATCAACTTATAAAATGTTCAACGAAGCAGCAAGCGTTTCTCTTGACAAAACGGCTTAAACACTATTATGTCTTTCAATAATTTTAACTTTGACTTATGAACCATAAAGTTGAATATCATTTACATCTATGATGGCACTGATGGTGTTCGAATCGTCGTTGTTGTCGGTAGTTTAACAACCCGATTTGCCACACTTTAATCGACCGGTCAATAAGAGTTGTTCGACTCAAGGTGAGAACGGCCGGAGTCAACAGGCGGGCTTGCAAGGAGAAATTTTTATGTGCGCCTGTCATTTCACGCGAATTTAACGTTAATTCGCACATTTCCCGTGTCTAAAGCCTGTTATGGCGTTAATGCGAAGCGGTTGCGATGCGAATCAAATTTGTCAATTATCAACGCATTGTTTTACAGCTGTTCCTAAATTGAAAACGATTTGGTTGAGTAATTCATGTATTTTTAGATTCCCGTTCGAAATAATCGTAAATGAACACATTAGTAGAGTAGACTCAATATTTTATACTGTTTGTTACACATATAATTTTGCATGAGAAAAAGTATATAAATACTTTCTTATAAATTATAATAACATTTGGAGTAAGTGGCTTCATCCATTCTTGAGTCTATGCCAATATCCCTATTACTATGTTATGGTGCGTACAGACTATGTAACAAAACATGTTATAAAACATTGTTTAATAACATGTTTTACAAATGTGGACGCTATGTGTTACAAAACAAAGTTATACAACATGTTATAAGTTTGTGCAACAATATTATATAACTTTTGCACACAAGTTACCTACTCATGCCTTGTTATAAAACATTGTTATACAACAATGTTGTTTTAATGTGTACGGTCTTGTAACATGTTTCATTGTTAGACAACAATGTTAGATAGTGTGGACGTGTTACAAAACAAAAGTTATATAACATGTTGCATAATGTGTACGCACCATTAGACAACGACGTTGTTATTTTTACATTATTTGACAGACGTTCTTCCTTTAATAGTAGTTTATGCAACTGTCATATAATGAAGGGTATTAAAACACGAGTGTGAGTTTATGAAACGAGCGCAGCGAGTTTCATAATAGTAACGAGTGTTTTAATACCCGTGTTATATGCAGTTGCATACACTACTTTATCTTCACTAATGCAATTTAATTTGTATTTTAAAAACAAAACACATTGCGAAACATTAAATTCAGGCGTACGTGTATTGTCACAGTGAACTTGCCGCCATTAAAATCTAACCAATGAGAGCGCAGCTGCGCGCGCAGGGCCAATCAGGAGCGAGCGCGCGATGTTATAATGAGATTTTACGATATCGATGTGGATATTATACCATCATGTGAAATTGCTTAAATTGAGTGTTTTGTTATCTGCGCTATAACAGTAGTAGCTCCCCGTGTGGTTGCCGGGTTCGCTTTTGTAGAATAGCACCACTCCTATCTCTTCCTGGGATGTCGTAAAAGGCGACTAATAGGACTCCAGGAGACGGGCAGCAGCGTCTTCCTGTGTAATGCCAATATCGTCTGCGGTCACCAACACGCACTAGCCAAGCGCGGTGACTACCTGGCTAAACCCCCTTATGGTAGCCGCATATAAGCCCCGGCCCCCAGTCCCCGGCAGCTCCGCTATTCCTGGTTACGGTAGCGGCCACGGTAACGGCGGAGCAGGGGGTGCTAAGAATCTCCGGCAGAGATCAGGCTACCAAAACCGACGACCTCTGCACCTGGCAACATACAACACCAGGACACTGAGGACCGACGACAAGGTAAAAGAGCTGGAAGAAGAGATAGACAAGTTAAACTGGAGTATTGTGGGTTTATCTGAAGTCCGAAGACAGGGTGAGGACACGATAATACTCAAATCCGGAAACTTGTTCTATCACCGGGAGGGCGAACACCTGTCCCAAGGTGGTGTCGGGTTCCTCGTCCACAAGTCCCTCGTCAACAACATTGTGGAAACCGGGAGCGTGTCGGCAAGGGTAGCGTACCTGATACTCAGAATATCTAAGCGGTATTCGTTGAAGGTCATCCAGGTTTACGCGCCGACTTCGACACACCCCGATGATGAGGTTGAGGTCATGTATGAGGACATTAGTAGAGCCATACATACCTCTAAAGCTCATTTCACAGTTGTGATGGGGGACTTTAACGCGAGACTAGGCGTGCGAAACGGTGATGAGATGAAAGTGGGACCCTTCGGATTTGGGAGACGGAACCACCGAGGACACTTGCTGGCAAGCTTCTTGGAGAGGGAGGGCTTATTTATGATGAACTCCTTCTTCAAGAAGAGGCCCCAACGCAAGTGGACTTGGATAAGCCCTGATGGTTCCACGAAAAGCGAGATAGACTTCATACTGGCAGACAAACGGCACATATTCAATGATGTCTCTGTGATCAATAGGTGTAAAACCGGTAGCGATCACCGCCTTGTGAGAGGCACATTGAATATCGATGTGAAGCTGGAACGGTCACGCCTTATGAAGTCTACGCTTCGCCCAACACCTGTCCAAATCCAGGGTTCCGAGAGCTTTCAGCTCGAACTCCAAAACCGTTTCGCGTGCCTGGAGTCGTGCAATTCAGTGGACGAGTATAACACCAGGATGGTAACAACCGTCCAAGAGGTAGGGTCTAAGTACTTTAAGACCCACCCCAGTGGCAGACCTCCAGTTCTCTCAGAACATACTCTCGGTCTTATGAGGGAGCGACGGGAACTATGCGTCCAGTCTTCAACCTCTATGGCAGAGTACAGACGGCTCAATAAACAGGTCTCGAAGAGCCGGCGACGCGATTTGCGGAGGAATAACGCAAATCGTGTAAAAAACACGATCGAGCGGAACCAAGGCTCCAAAGTGTTCGCCAGAGACCTGTGTATTGGCCAAAGTCAGCTTACGAGGTTGAAGACCGAGTCCGGTACCATAGTCTCGTCAAAACCCGAAGTTCTGAGAGAAACGGAGAGCTACTACGCACGGTTGTATGCCTCCTCGCAAGCTCCAAGTCCTCACAAGGAGAGCGACAAGCGAGCCAAATTAACCCGACATTATACCGAGGATATCCCGGACGTCAGCCTGTATGAGATTAGAGAGGCCCTGAAACAGCTTAAAAACAACAAGGCACCGGGAGATGACGGAATCACAACAGAGCTGCTAAGAGCTGGAGGGAAACCCCTCCTGGTGGCGCTCCAGAAGTTGTTCGATTCCGTTATCAATACTGGAACTACCCCGGAAGCGTGGAGCAGAAGTGTAGTGATCCTGTTCTATAAAAAGGGCGATAAGACCCTTTTGAAGAACTATAGGCCCATTGCACTTCTGAGCCACGTTTACAAGCTGTTTTCGAGGGTGCTCACTAATCGCATTGCACGCAGGCTTGACGACTTCCAGCCTCCCGAACAAGCAGGATTCCGAAAAGGCTACAGTACCATAGACCACATACATACGCTGCGGCAGATAATACAGAAGACCGAGGAGTATAATCTGCCGCTATGTGTTGCCTATGTGGACTATGAGAAAGCCTTCGATTCTATCGAGACCTGGGCGGTACTAAGTTCTCTCCAACGGTGCCGGATTGACTATCGGTATATCGAGGTGCTAAAATGTTTATACGCATCAGCCACCATGTCCGTCAGAGTACACAACACAGTGACGAACCCTATCCAACTGCAGAGGGGTGTCAGGCAAGGGGATCTTTTGTCCCCAAAACTGTTCACCTCTGCGTTGGAAGACATGTTCAAGCTGTTGGAGTGGAAACGACGTGGCGTTAACATCAATGGCGAATACATAACACATCTTCGATATGCCGACGACCTAGTCATTCTGGCGAGTTCCATGGAAGAACTTAGTACTATGCTCGGGGACTTGAACAGCGCCTCACAACGGGTAGGTCTTAAGATGAACATGGACAAGACGAAAATCATGTCGAATGTCCATGTCACACCTGTACCGGTTGTTGTTGATGGCGCTGCTCTCGAAGTTGTTGACGAGTACATTTACCTGGGACAAGTGATCCAAATGGGTAAGTCCAACTTCGAGAAAGAAGTCACTCGTAGAATCCAACTCGGATGGGCTGCGTTCGGGAAACTGCGTCATATCTTGTCGTCCAAAATACCTCAGTGCCTGAAGTCGAAGGTTTTCGAGCAGTGTGTGTTGCCAGTGATGACATACGGCTCCGAGACGTGGTGCTTCACTATTGGTCTGATGCACAAGCTCAGAGTCGCTCAGCGGGCTATGGAGAGGGCTATGCTCGGTATTTCTCTGCGTGATCGAATCAGAAATGATGAGATCCGTAGACGAACAAGGTTAACCGACATAGCCCAAAGAATTAGCCGGCTGAAGTGGCAATGGGCCGGCCATATAGTTCGGAGGACCGACAACCGTTGGGGAAGAAAGGTCCTCGAATGGAGACCGCGTCTTGGAAGAAGGAACATAGGGCGCCCCCCGACCAGGTGGACTGACGACCTGAAGAAGACGGCGGGCATCCGCTGGATTCAACGGGCTCAGGACCGGGTAGAGTGGCGCCAATTAGGGGAGGCCTACGTCCAACAGTGGACATCGAAAGGCTGATGGATGGATGGATGGATGTAATGTCATAAACTTATGGACAATTTAATTATACCTTTCAAGGGCAGTACTTGGTCATAAAATACCGGCGCTAGTAATCATTTTAAACATCCGATTGATAGACAACCACATTTCACACACATAGGTACTTCTTTCGCTTCGCTTCGGAATAACTGAGTAGTAGGATAACATCACTCAAAAACAAATTAAGTAACATTTATTTATTTCTTAGTGAACCGATGGAAATGTATAGCAAGATTATACCTATTCATTTTTACACGCATTTTCATCGAAGAAATATCGCTTTGTAACGGTTCAGTGGCGTAACACCCTTAAATTTTAGAGTAAAGTTTAAATCGTCCGCCGGTTAATCGTACACGTATTTAATGTCGGATATAAAGTGTTCATGTCGAATTTGAGAAAGGGAAATTAAATGAACATGCAAGTCTGTGATTTATTTTTATGAGCATACAATTTATAACGTCTTAACTTATGTTATGTATCACTTCTTATATTTTTAAATTGTACCTACCAAGGAATGCTAGTAATATAATATTCATACATACATTGCTAAGATGAATGAAACGAAGCGCGTATTATACAAACAAAATAAACAAAAAATTATGTATATTTCGGGCCTTGAGTACCTACAGGTGTAAACAACTTCATAAATAAAATAGGGTAGGTATGTTTTATTTTAGGGTAATATATAAAAATCTTATATTGTGATTATTGTGTTATTATTTATATATTATTAATTATTTTATGTTGTTGTTATTAAAAATCTCTTGCTAATAAAGTGACTTAATTAAATATTTTAAAAGGAGATTATGTATGCAATAAAATCAATAAACTTCAACATCTAACCCTCATTAAAACTGCTTCCGCGTTTGAATACATTTTTACTGAGCAATTTTATGTATAACATTAAGAATGTATAATATTACGTACCAATTAAATTGATCTTATTAAACATGACGTGTCGTGACATACGTGACACTTTCGGCAACATCGAGGTCAAACGACTCCTTAACGTATGGTTGCCAACCATGACTTAAAACATTATTTATAATAAACTATTATTAATATGCCTTGCGGAAACTTAATTGCCCATTTTCACGAAAATTAATTACGAAAAAATTTTACAATTAAGAATTTTAAATAATGCATAGTAATTACTCAAAATTTGCAAACAAAAATTATGCATACTTTGGTAGTGTATGCATACTAACATGCGTTTGACAAACTTGAGAGACTTTAATTATCTATGCGAAGTAACCTCTAATAAAATGAATTTCGTGCATATTTGTCTGGTTTCTTGTATAATATTATGCCTAAAAATAGGATTGCTAACATAAGAGTGCAGCACAGATCATAATAAAGTAAATGACTAGGTATGTTTTAAAAAATTAAAAAATACTAAACTTCAGTTAATTTCCCTGAAATAGTTAAATGTATAAACTAATTAGGTGTATTAGTATCTATAGTTACTTTTTCACTTATAAAAAGTTGGCAACCCTAACTTGGCCGTCCAAATAGATCTACTTAAGAAGGAGGTAATGTATGAGTACTGACTTTAGGTAACATTATTAAAAATACACGAGATTTCTGCCGGCGGCTTCACTAGCGTTTTTTTTACCTTTAAAGAGGGAGAAGGTGAATTATATTTCCGGTAATCCTTTTTTAGCGTTCGCTTGAGTCACATAAAAAAAAGAAAAATATTTACAACTCAACAATAAAATACTGAACATTAAATGAAACAAATTCCAGGCATTCTATAAATATAGTAGATAAAATTAATAAACTTCATGAAGTACAGAGGACTGTAATTTACGGGAATAACTAAATGAGATAACTGTCAAAGTCTGAAAACACTGACAGACATAAATAGCGCGAAAAAGTTGTTTTCTTGGCTCCGGTACAGAAAACATGGATTAATCGCCATTAATATTTCATAGCTTAGGGCTTGGTCGCACCACCGGCAATTAGAGAGAGCGTATGATCTTTACTATTTTTAATTAACCCCCGACCTATAAAGAGGAGTTTTAGAAGTTTGACCTGTCTGTTTGTGTGTCTACGTGTCTGTGTCTAACTGTGGCACAATATCTTTGTGTGTGTCTGTATCTGTCCTTTTATTTTTTACGGCATCTAATACAGGGAATACTAGAGTAAAAGTAAAAGCGTTTTAAAAAATATACAGTGCCTTAAAGATGTAAGAAACCATTTAACATTTCAATTATAGTTAGCATACTAGCTTTTGCCAGCGGCTTCGCCCGCGTGAATTTCGTTTAAACTTCATCCCTTTATTTCACCCACTTAAGTGTCATAAACGTAAGAGTAGATAAAATATAGGTATACTTAATCAGAAAGCTTCGAACTGCTAAGCTATCGGGAGTTACACGTGTTATTGTGAGTCAACCATAAAAGATAGACATCGACCATAAAAGATCGAATTTCACTAATAACAACTATTCACTTAGCTAATCTATTTTGATAAATGAAGGAGACAGAATTTGAATCCTTATCGCTAAGATACAGTAAATCCTAACAATAACATTAAATCCTAGCAATTATATTGGTTCTACTCAATTACAAAATTACGTACCTACCTATATAATTATTAGGTCTTGCAAAGTTCGCCGCCTAAGAGCCAACAAGTGGTTATTTCGTCGGTAAAACTGCAAATTAATCAAGCAGACTGCTAATTGCATCATTTGTAATCAGTAATTAATGATTTCATAAACTGCCTTCGTCAGTAATCAATAATTAATCACTCTAATGTCTTAGTTGTTATTTATAATTGCTACGATCGTGGAAAAAATGGTTGATTTAAAGCCAGTAAATACCTTGTAGTGGTGAAATTGCGAGTTACTAGACGAGTATATTTCATGCTATTAGGTAACCTGTCTGGTCTGCTTCGCTTCGAGAAACCTCACATATAAAATGCCACAAACTTATCTGACCCGGTAAGGGGGGCGCTAATGTCTTTGTCTTTTTCTGATAACAGTTTAACATTTGCATTAGTTCTAATTTTGGCCACCGGGCCACGGGTTTGTTGCACTGTATCTGAGTCGCGGTATATTGAAATTTCCGCTCCCCGCTCAAAACAAATTTATTGCCTATGCTCACCGTTCAATTTAGCTCGTAAGCAAAATTTACTTAAGGCTTTTTAAATTCTCACCGTCAATCTACAATGTATTTTAATCACCGAGCCGTACAGATGGCATTTGTATGTGATGCAATAAAAACTATTTGCATAGAACGCGAACGCAGTGAAGATTAGTCATCATTATCATTATTATCGCAATACATAACTGTCACCTCCGAGACTCGAATCTCTTCTCACTGTGTGAGAGATACAGGTCCACCACGCTGGCCAATTGCAAATTGGCGAACTTCGAGAACATTACGAAGAACTCTTGGGTGTGCAGGTTTCCTCATGATGTTTCCTCATGATGTTCATGATGTTAATGCGCGCAGGAAGAAAAACAAAACTCCCATAGATTTGAAACGGTAGAGCAGTAGATGAACTCTACCAGTTACACTTATTTAGTCAGTTCTCAATAGTAGTAACGCATTTGTGACCTAATCAGAACGACATTGCTACTAACATAAGATACGAGTTTGTAAAAACCTACTTCGAAGAAATAAATATTTGAATTTGAATTTGAACAATCATTTACTGGGGTATTTCAATCACAACTTATCACTAGGCATTACGTCTGAAAATTACAGTGACTTACAAAAAAGTGTAAATAAATTTATCAACAAACTGTAATGGCGCCTCTACACGATAGCCAACATGTTAGCCAATGTTGTGGCGAAGATGATTGCCAAGAGATTGTGACGGCGTCCACACGTTGGAAGGTCGATCAGTCTGCGTCGGTTCGGGCCAATGTGCGGACGATATTAATATTTTCTTAAAATGAATATTGAGGTTCTAACGGCTGCTGCGGTTTAATTATTCTCAGCATACAATACAATAAAAATGTGTATAAAAATTATTATACACATTTATTTCATTATAATACACATTATTATACATCTATATTACTCATAGTTGCCATATTGTAGACATAATTTAGATATCGACGTGTGAATAAAGTGCGTGCGCTCAGCGTGGGCGCTCGTTTCTAACTGAAATCGTGGCCAACGTGTGGACGCTGCGCCGATAACTGTGCCACAATCACGCCACAACCCTTTGATCCGCGTTGAAAAACCGACACCTCACGGATCTTGCGCGAAGTTGTGGGCCAACGGCCCAATACCTACCAAAGTAATCACAAACACCCCTTCTACACGATGGCCATTACCTATTAGCCATAACCTTCGCCAACATGTTGGCTAACGTGTAGAGGCGACATAATATCAATCACTTAAGAGTCAATACCTACTCCTCATATTAACTAGAGAACTTGCGTTATTAGGTAATGACACCCTCTGCTAACTGGGCTAAATTATAATTATCATAGTACTAATTTGGTTCTTGTTCTGCGCCAGTCTTAGTTGTCATAAACAGCAACGGATTGGAGATGCTGCATACTCCTTTGTTATCTTAAATGAACAAAAAATTAGTAACTTTGTTTCGGTACGCTTACGATGCGACTCTTTATATTAACTGAATAGATCTGATGTGATAAGGGTAAATTAAGTTTGTCATTTGAAAAAAATAAATATGTTTAATAGTAGGAACTGATTAAATATTATTAGGACATATTCTTAAAGCTCTACAAAGGACACGTTAAAATATTTTTTGTTGGATCATGAAACCATACATAATATCTCAATGCATGAAACATGTAATTACTGACGCCGGCAATCTGTATATGCACGAGTAAACACAATGACAAAAAATTATGAGTAATAAAGTGAATACCTTTCTGTTATTATTTTTGAGTTAGTAAAGCGACATTTAGTTTTTTTTAATATCAAAGTACATCATGTACCTACTTACATACAGTAATATTCATAGTCATAGCCATGTATTTAGTCTATTTTGTTTAAAATTATTTTAAAGTAAGTACTTATTTTATTAGTGTTTTATTTAACCCGCCATGATTTTTGTACGTCTACTTAGGCTTTAGGCCGCCGCTTCTTAGTCGACAATAATTGTAACCAGTCTGAACAGTTTCAGATGCCGCTCCTGGACTGAGGCTTCTCATAATTGGACTGTTTTTAAGCCCTTATATAAGCGTTTAATACCAATTTATTACCTAAAACAATTTCGTATAAGAAGTTTTAGTTTATTTCTATTCGGTCAAAAGTAAACAATATAAATGAAACTGAAGAAACAATAATTTATGCTGAAACTAAAGCAGCTTATAATTTATAACGTATCAAAAATTATGCAGTAAATATAAAGGAACATAATTTAAATAAACAAGCGTGTTCAATAAGCCCACGGCACCACCCAAAACCAAGCTCATTAGCGTGCGTCAAATAATCAAGAAACAATTCTCATTATGGCGAGCGGAGTGAATTCTATCTGATACCCTTGGCGAGCGAATTAATCCATCAAGCCGCATAATCCGAGCGGGCGTCGGCTGAACCCGTCAGCCCGGTTGTCAGTCGAGTTGTCAGCCGACATGTCAGCCGGCCTGTCAGCCGCGCTGTCAAAATTATGACGCATGACTGCGCCCACCGCGTCGGCAGCGTTCTTTTTTTCCTGCCAGTACCTTCTGTAATCCGTGAAACGGGATTGGTAGACTCTTTTGCACTTCGCGTTTTTGTTACGTTAATAGCTCAGGTTGACAGATTTAGTTTTTTTGGTTTGATAGATTAAAAATCGTTTGTGATCTTTTGTGATGGACGTCGCGCCGGGTCACTTTAATGTGTTTTTAAGTGTCTTATCATTTGTACATTAAAATAATTGTCGCAAAACGACGTAATATAAATTATACGATAAACTAACAGGCCTTGTGTGTACAAAAACTAGCTTTAGAGCGCGGCTTCGCTAAAGTAAAAAATTACAAAATATTTTTTTTATTTCTTAACTAGAGTATACACAGGTAATTTAATTAGTTTTAATTCTTTATTAAGGATATGATTAATTTTCCATATGCATCCTATTTTCACAACCTTAAGGAAGAATCAATTTATCCTTTCTCCATTCCTCAGTCTCATACTATCTCCGTAGATACCAAAATTTGATTTAAATCGGTTAAGCAGATTAAGTTCGAAAATATACCTATCACACGAACAGTCACATAGGCAAAGTTACTTCGAATTTTTAATATTAGCATGCAATGTTTTAACACATCACTAACCTTTAATACAAAATCTATTCCTTACAAAAACTAAACACCCGATTCAGAAAAAAAACACTCTAAAATTCCATACAAGACGGGATCCCGTTGCGTCTATTACACGATCAAACATCACATACCGGTGTACGAGTACTAACAACACAACAATCACACAATAAACAAGCTAGTTAACGAGACATTCACACATTCACTTACATCACAAACATGTTTCAAACAACAACACCATTCACAACTGACATGTTGTGATTGATCACGCACTATTGACGTCCTCTAGTCGTAAATGTCAAAAGAATGTCAAATTTGATGTTTATTTAGCTTTGTTGAGTCAAACCCGGGGTTTATTGATGAAATGTTTGTAGGTTGTTTGGTGTGGATGCAGGTAGTTACAGGTAGATCCGATAGATACCGAAGGTCGCAAAATCATCATCTTTTGATTGTTTCGGTAATGTAACCATTTTCGATTTACCTGTCTATTTAAAAAATGAAGTAAAATTGTGCTATCTCAAGTAAATTTACTGTTTTTTATTCATGTTTTTAGCTGTAAATGACTTGTGTTAAATTTGTTGAGTAATTAATTAATTGCACGTAACTGCAAGATGATAATTATAATATATCTATAACCTAATGATTTATAATTCTGTGTATGTTGGTGAGGCTTAGATAATGAAAATAAAAGCAACGTGAGGAAATACTGTCATCACCGGTCACTGGCTTCAAGCCATCAATTACCCTCACGCCGTCTATTAAAAATGGACCAATCTTTATAAAACTGGGGAAACTCTAGAAAATACGATAATAACTACTTGTATCGGATTATGTTACTGACTGAAGTATTTTAATTCATATTTTGGTTTCATTAATTTTTAAACTACTACATAATCTAATAAATTATAATATCCATTAGTACTTCCACGTAATACTTATTTATAAATAATATTTATATTGCAACACAAAAAACAGCGAAGTAAAATAATTCCACCTGTTTAAATTAAAGTGTTAAAACCCACGTTATATTCCGATAACAAACTAGAATTCGCAGTTGTAAATAGCATCCGACATCACATAATTTTTCCAAAGCCGCAAAATCGCGCGAAAAGAGGGATTACACATTATCTCTCACTACATCCCGCAAGCCGTGTGTAATCTGTCAACTGTCACGCGTCACGCGAGCGCTCAGACGTCACTCGCTCCGTTAGATGTCGGCTGTGCCCCGCTATAATAATGTATGGAGTATTTCGTTTGCGATTAATCTCTACACTTATAAGTGGTTGAGTTTTGTCATTCTGATTCATGGAACAGAAGCGTGATTTAACAAAGGAACGCCAATCGGAATCAAGTTAGGTTTTGATTTGCGTCCTTTGTTACACGGTACTATGGGACAAACAAAATTTATTTCATTTCACACTTAACTTTAACAAGAGATAAATAAATAAAAATGTTAGAGATAAATCGAATTCAGATGCCCTGATTCAAATACGCAGATTATTAAAAAATTAATAATTGGGTTTCAAAAAATTAGAAAACTGTCAATAATAATATTTTTAATAAACTAGTCCCTCATCATAAAGTAATCCCTGCATTAAAACCCTATTTGACACGTTAAATCCCACGTTTAACCAGAGGCCCTCTAATGTACATCGCCAAAGGTGTACATACCAGGTGTACAATAAAGGATTGTACACACTTCGACGGACGTCAATAGGATTTATCCATTTTTGCATGAATAGATTGATATGGAATAGCTTATAGGGCCGGCGTTGCACTGGTGACTCCCCCTGGTGTTCCTTGTGTCCATAGGCGACGATGACCACTTACCATCAGGTGGCTCGTCCGCTTTTTCGTCAGCCCTTCAGGCTATAAAAAAATGTCCCAAATTGCTGAACGCCTTGGCAACGCGCGATCGACACGGATCCGAGAACGGGCGTTTTTGGACATTTACCTTAAAGCTCATAGTTCGTAAAGCACGCGTTAACAAAACGCACGTTTCAAAGCGTCCAATATACTCGAGGGGTAAGTGTATGCGCTTATATCTTACTCATTAAACGACATAGAATAACAGTGAGCTGCAAATTTGTATTCAAGAGGGATTAACCATTATCGTCGCGCAACACAACAGCACGCAACCGGGGCCGTACGTAATCTGTCAACTGTCACGTGTCACGCGAAAGCTCCGGTGTCACGCGCTGTCAGCTGTCGACTTTGTAGCTTTGTTTGCTAATGTGTACAATTTTACATGAAAATATTAGTTCATATTTTTATACAGTGGAAATTTGCCGTGTAGAAAATTAGCTGTTCGTTTTGATGTACATTTTGTGTTAGGAATGCAATTTATGTAATTTCTAAATAAATGTTCTTCAATCGACATTATGTTTTAGTACCTGCTACTCGAGAAGTTCACGTCATGTGATTTTTCAATTAACTTTTTTTTATTACGGGAATTTATAATAGGAACACTGAGCGTTGTATGTGCCTATGCTCAAATGTTTCGATTTTTGATATTTAGATATATATTATTAACTCATATACAATACGTGATTGTCGTGGTCTTGGAACACTCGGTTGGAACAAAGTTATTGTTGCACTTTAACTTTGAAACCTTCTAATCGTTATTCTTATTTTTTTTATGGAATTAAGATAGCAAACGAGCATGCAGCACCACCCTTCCGCTGCCGCCCATAACAACTGTGACCGGCGTAAAAATAGACTCAAAGGGACTAGGATGGTTAGTCCAGTTAGTAGATGGTGTTAGAATATTAGTTGGTTAGTTTGTTAATATACGTGTGAGGACAGGGACTGTTAGTGATAATTAGTCCTGTTAGTTAATGTTAGTAATAGTCCAGTTAGTTGTAGTAAGTATGAGTCTCGTTCTAATTCAGTCACAGATGCATTGCTACCCCTGAGGACTGAGATGGTCGCCTCTAAAAAAGTGTAACCGGCTGTATTATCTTCTATGCCACTTTCAAAATGCATTGTTTATTGATATATAGGTACCTACTTGGCCCAACGCATGGATGTGGGGGTAAAATCTTACAACATTTTTGTTCTAGTCTTACACCTTATAGGTAATTATATTCATAGCTAATTAGACTGTGTGTTAACACAACTCAAAGAGTACAAGTTCTAAGGTTTGCAATGGGACGAATAAATTTAAAAATGATGACTAATCCACGATGATTAAACAATTTTAGATCCACTCCGATGTTATGTATTGTAACTACAGAATTGCAAAATAATTAAGAAACAGAATATAAATAATGAGAAGGACAGAGATAGCTATATAGTATTATAAAAGTAAGCCAAATAGTCAAAGGCTGTACCGTGTTTAACGCATTAAAAACATACCTATCTTTTACATTCTCAAGTTTTATTGGGGATATAAATTAACTTGCGATTAGTAACTTCGTTCCAAAACTGCACCTATGTATATCCGTAAGCTGTTTCTGAATTCCGAAAAACTGACCAATCCAAAATCAGACAATAAAACTTAATATAATTGATGCATGGAATGATTTTCAATACATACATTGATCAGTAACAGTCTTATTATATATACGCTCATACTATATACGTATGGGTGTTCATAAAGCGTAGACTGTTGTTTAATCATGAGGTAATTAAATTTGTCTGAATGTCACTCGCATATTAAATATAACAGGATTTTATTAACGCTATAAGGTTAAGTGCTGCGCTCAATATGGATGTAAGCATTCATAACATTTATTTTCTTGTCGATAAAATTAATGTTTTTATGGGTACACTACTTTACGGCAGTTTATAAAAGAATATTTTGCATTATTTATAAATTACTAATTGCTATTTAACACTATTTAAAAACTTTATGGATGCCTTTCGGTGAATATTATTAAAGAAACAGTCCTTTGAGAAGATATATTTCTGTCTGAGCATTGGTCTGAGACAAACTGGGAAATGTTCTTAGGACGTCACAAACTGTGAAAGCTTTAAGTTGATGACGTTGCAGAGAACAAGTTAAGTTAAATATAATTTAGACATAACTTGGTACGTGGTTGCTTATAAATTAACAATTACTTAGATAAAATTCATATAAGCCAAAAAGTAATTACTTAATAAAGTTGATAAGTGGTAATAAATTTCAAAACAATCCTAATAATGTATGAATAATATCATTAGTAATGAAAGACATTATAATGAAGCTATTATTATGTGTGTATTCTATTATCTTATTAGGGTTCGGTAGGACTTATAAGAGAACCATCACGTATCGAAACTACTGCATAGATAAAATACATGTGGAGATAAGAAAAGTGAAAAAAAATTAAATCACTTTTTAACCGACTTCAAAAAAGAAGGAGGTTCTCAATTCGACCGTATATATGATTTTTTTATGTACGTTCAGCGATTATTTCGTCGTTTATGGGCCGATTTTGATAATTCTTTTTTTGTTGTAAAGTAGATATGCGCAGTGGGGTCCCCTGATAAGGACACCAGGATCTGATGATGGCATCTCAGAGAAATCGAGGGGAACTTTCGAAAATTGTATGGACAACTAGTGTGTTTGTTCATGTTATCATAAGTACATTAAAGCGCTACCATCTCATGAAAATCTGGAGTCGATCTGATGAAGCCGAAAGACAGTCGAGGGAACTCCTCAACGATTTACTGCAGTTATCTAGTGTTTGGGCTTGATTAATTTGTAGTGACGAGAACTTTACACTTACATGTTGAATTGAGCGCCATCTGGCGAGTAGTTTTTGAGTTATCTCTACTTATCAAGATTGAAGTCGGTTATTTTTTTTTGTAAAAAGCAATTATATTTCTATAACATCTATGTACCTATTTCAAATCTATAGTATTTATTCTTTTTAACTAAGTTACGTTAATTAAGTTACTGTGTAACTTTGTGTAGTTTTTGGACAGTTTTAAAATAAATTTATTTCTTTGGCCTGACTGGCGAGTGAAATAAATAGAGTACTGAAATTATTTCGGGTGCATGTCCTTATAAGCAAAGATTTAACGAAGTGAAGCAGGGGTGTGCAGTTTACTTGTTTTGAATAAATCAATATGATAATAAATTATAGTTAAATTATATGGAACCCTTTGCAAAATTGCGACACACATCGCACCAGTTATTTAGAAGTGAGTACAGATTTAATTATAATAATAATTACTCCACGATAATTATCAACTCCTTGAAACATTGTAGCATTAATTAATTATTAATTTAGTTTTTGTTAAAAATAATTTATAGTGTGGTAACGTGGAAGTTAGTAGCGGTACTTTTTGTTTTGATATGGAGTGCCTTTTTAAATATATGTGAAATAGAATTTGAAATCTTGTACAGTGAATGAACAACGCCCCATTCTAGCATAATTAGTGAGCGTTTTATCGATATGAAGTTATAAGGAACTTATAACATCGTGTCGTATGTTAGGTACGGGTGGAGGCTAGGACATACCATGAGTAAGATTTTTTCTGTAACGATATAGTAATTATGCTATTGACTGTGCCCACTCATAGGTGCAAACCAATTACAGCCAATAAGGTCGCGTCAGGTATGACAACTGTCAGATGAGATATGTCAGGTGTTCGTAGCGTAGGTAAGTATTATGCTGTAGTTTGTAGTTGTATACTAATATGTTTTTAGTTTTAGTAAAACATGTGCTGCGTAACCTCTGTGCTAATAATAGTTTGTAAGTTAATAAGAACCTCAAGTTTATTAGAACAAACTGAAAAACCGGCCAAGTGCGAGTCAGACTCGCGCACGAAGGGTTCCGTACCATTATGTATAAAAATGCCAAAAAAAATCTGGTCTGTTGTATAAAAGCCTCACTTAAATATTTAATTGTTTTATTGTAGCCACATATTACACACAACGCCATCTCTTGGACCGAAAGGTAACTAAACTCTCGTCGAATGTATGGACACCCACTTAAATATTAATTTTATTCTGTTTTTTAGTATTTGTTGTTGTAGCAGCTACAGAAATACATCATCTGTGAAAATTTCAACTGTGTAACTATTACGGTTCATGAGATAGAGCCTGGTGACAGACGGACGGACGGACGGACGGACAGCGAAGTCTCAGTAATAGGGTCCCGTTTTACCCTTTGGCTACGGAACCCTAAAAATGGACAACTAAATGAAAGAGTTATGGGATCTATTGCGTTAATTTATATCCCCAATAAAACTTGAGAGTGTAAAAGATAGGTATGTTTTTAATGCGTTAAACGCGGTACAGCCTTTGACTATTTGGCTTACTTTTATAATACTATATAGCTATCTCTGTCCTTCTCATTATTTATATTCTGTTTCTTAATTATTTTGCAATTCTGTAGTTACAATACATATCATCGGAGTGGATCTAAAATTGTTTAAGCATCGTGGATTAGTCATCATTTTTAAATTTATTCGTCCCATTGCAAACCTCAGAACTTGTACTCTTTGAGTTGTGTTAACACACAGTCTAATTAGCTATGAATATAATTACCTATAGTTGGAGTTGGACAACAACACATTAATATCAACGTTATAAACAAAAACCCGGGCCGTAATTTAAATTAATTACAACTAGTCGTGATGTGACAGATTATCTATCCAAATTATCGTAGTTAAGCGCATTCATCTCATAACTGTCAGCCTCTTGCGCTAATGACGCCAATTAACGATGTTTACACGCGAATGGTTAAATAATTCACTGGCCAAATTACCCGGTCACGCGCGGTGAATGTCCAACAAGTGTCACTAGTGTCGTAGTCGGCCGGCCATTGACGTGGTCATGGTATTTGAGGTCGGGTTTAACACTTGAATTTGTTACAAGTCGCGGTAATTTCTTGAAATTGGATTTGTCGTAGGGCTGCTTAGGAAAGTTTTGATTTGCGTTTCTTAGTCAATACGGTCGTTAAGGATTCATCGGAGCATTTGATACTTCTCAGCAACGGTAGTTATATTATTTAGATCCTTGTAAGATATAGATCCGACAGTAGGCTGTGGAAAGTGGGAGAGAAAAATTTGCTTATTTATTAACGCTTTATTTATTTAATGCTTAGGTGTTTTTCTGTCTCATGCGTTTAGTAATTATCTGTCACGTTCATTATAAGTGCAATAATTTCATCGAAACGGATCCAAATTGTGAATCGAGAAATAAAACGTAACTATCTATAGTTTATAATTCATATTTCATCAGAGTGTGAAATATATGAAATAATGGAAATGCATCATTATGAAATTTAGAAAAGGACAAAAATTTACTTCACGCGTATTAATAAATAAAATATTATACTTAAATAACATTAATAACATTCCAGATAATATTATTTAAACTGATCTTGTGACTAATAGTAAATAATTCATATTAAAATCTTAATTACTTTCATGTTTGTAAAAACATATACGATATATTTCAATAAGCGAATACAAAACCTACAATGAACACTTTTGAATATTTTATGTCATCACAAAAAATATTAATAGCTAATATTAATATACACATTTGCCCCCAATATAGATTAATTTAGGTGTACATAATACCCGATTTCACAAACAGTTCCGTGACACCTGCCAGATCCAACAGAGATAAATTTTAATCACATTTAAATATGAATTACGACAGACATAATTGAAGGCAATGCAATAAACCAAATAAACCCACTCATTTAATAATTATTTTAATTTAAATACACAAAATGACTTTATAGCCAGATTATTCTATGTTTAAAATAGCGATTCTTTCAACGCCATTTAAAATTAATGGCTGTTCGTTAATTAACTATATTGTCACGACATTAAAGTTAATTATTCACGCAAAATAACTAAAGTTCATCGTCATTACGATGACAGGTTGTCAGAATGTTAAATTATGTCTTGAAAGCCAAAATGAAAATGTCAGACTTAAGATGCACAAATATAATCTATCTTTATTTCAAGCAGTGGCAATATATCTTTGTCCAACTTAAAATAGGGTAGGGCATATGTGATGTATGGAGTACCAACTAAAAGGTACACTGGTCAATTCAGAAATGGAGTTACTGGGTTATACAGGGTTCTATAATGCCAATGTAGCCAGACGTGGTATTGTTTGTGAACAGTTGCAAGTTTTGGTGTTTTTGTACTGTGCAATGATCTCTCTAAATATAGGTAATCATTATTTTGTAGGTTTAATTTTTTTGTGGGTTTGCTGGGGTGTCACTTGCGTTGTTTAGTTTCACAATAGAAACTGATAGATGGCGCTGTTGTTGAGATTCCACAGAAAAATCCCCGTTTCTTTTTTGGCAATCACTGTTGACTTTGGTGTTGCGTATATCCAGACTAATTACATAAAACGCCTCACAAAGAAGTAATTCTATGTTACTCAACTATGTAACCGACTCATTATAAGCCACCTCAGAGTAATGACTGTACAGTGTGTTACATTTTAATTGAGTTCTGTCAAATTGAAGTGATAAATGCGAACTTTTCGAATTACCCTCTATAATTGGCAGTTGCCGGCCTTTCCATGATAAGTTGACACCGTTTACGGATATTAACGGACATTAATAAGAACCCCAAACTGCTGAATGACTGAATATGTAAAGATTTCTCTGCTTTTAAATATTTTATGATAATCAAAATTCAATATGGCTGCAATCAGACGTGATAATAATTGTAATAACATTGAATAAAATCCACGAATGGAATATACATGTGTCATAATTATATTTAAATTTATATTCATCTTCTCATTTAGAATGACTATTAAAGATCTATAACGACTTCAAGTTATTTGGCAAGCTTATTATATTTTTAGGTATTTGTATCATAAATACATATATTTTTATTTAATTCTTACTGATTAAATTGGGATATAATGAAAATATTATTGCATTGTATCTGGGATTTTTTTTCATTAATTTATTTGCACATAATTTAAGTTGATAGTTTTCTGCTCTGCGGTCGAAATTCGCCCGTCATTTATTCTGTCAAACGGTTACTATGGTTATATTGGCCGCGTCCCGTAACTCGACCTAATCGCCCAAAATGACACTTTTACATAGAAATTTGAACTTCATGTTAAGTATTCCCCAAATACCACCCACCCGAAAGTTCTCTTTTGAATCGAAGTCGCCCACGTTTAAAAAAATGAATGAATATCTTTGATTTTGTCAGGTCCATTTGGTTGTGCGCCACACCCATTTTACTGGATAACTAGGTACTAACAAAAAACAAAAAATAACAATTAAAGGTGTATTTTGTACGCATACTGGCTATTTAGAACAATCAAACATTAGAATTACGATATATACAAGTGCCTTAAAATATTTTGAACAAAAGCTATGACGTAAAAGTTATCTCTATTTCTGAATTACTCTGTAACGCAACACCATTGCATGACGCGCCGCTGTCAGTTGATGAGCGATGGCGCCGGCGGCCGTCAGCACCTGATTTATTACTTCCGACCTCACCCCTGGCTGGTAAATAATAGTTTGGGGAAATTCGCGGCCACTTGTGGAAAACTAACTCGCTTTGAATTCTGTAATTTTGGAGGGTGCATACGATTTGTGTTAAGTGAAAATGAATGTGTTATTTTATTTTTTACTTTCATCATTCCCTTCCAATGTTCAATCAGGAATGGATTTAATGGGATCAAAAATATTATCATAATATACATTCACTTATACTCACACTCACACAGACAACTCAGTCACAGTTGTTATGTGCGGCAGCGGATATGACCTACCTACTGCATGCTTGTTTGCTATCTTAAATTCAAAAAAACCGCTATTATAATTTCAAATCCACCAACAGGTTCCTCTAAAGTTAATAAGTTTGATCACACATTTCTGACTAGATTGTAGAGAACGCCTTTTTGATGTTCCAACAAGCAGGCAATATTTCATTTACCTAATAACATTAAGAGAGTAATTCTGTAGTTGAATATCTTACGTACACCGTACGATGAGCCATACATATATCACTTGGTTTTATGAATTGTAAATTCCAAGTTATATAGTCTTTAGTGGGCCATAATTCAAGATGTAATAAAGCTGCAGTAGGGTTGAACGGGCTTACGCGATGTAGTTTTGCCTCGGTGTTTATTTTGTGGGTAATGATGAGAGGAAAATCTGACGTCATGATTCACCAAAATAACTGAGAATAATTACTTACGTTGGTAGTGAAATCCTGCACGAAGAAAGAGTTACCGCACTGAGCTATTTTGTATTGTGAGAGGCAAAATGATAATACGTACGTTAGGTTACACTTATTTAGAGGCGACCATCTCAGTCCTCAGGGCTAGCAACGCATCTGTGACCGAATTAGAACGGTTTAGGTCTGTTGGTTCCACTATTCAGTTCCACTAGTGGGTCCATGAGGACTTATAAGTACTAGTGGTTCCCCTTCTGATATAGGGGGTCCATCAGGATTTTTGAATCCTGTTGGTTCCCCTGCCACTCGTTTGCAAATAATTTTTATTCTTATTAACTGTTACTGACGATCTTTATCATTAAGTTACGTATTAGCATTTAGTGGAGTGCCGTAAGACATAAAAATGGTAAAACCTCCCTCGGAATGCAGGGACTATGAATGAATCTTCAGAAAAACTGTTGGACTGTATTTAAAAACGCACAAATAAAAAATTAAAAAAATACCCGATCTTTTTTTTATCTTTATTTGTATGTTTGTTACCCCATAACTTCGTGTTATCATCCTTACACATTATTCAAGTTAATTCAAAACTACTCATCGGATGTCGCTCAAATTTATATGGGACTACACCTAAAGCACCAGCTTTCAAGGAAATAAAGAATCATCAAATTCGGTTTACCCAACACGAAGTTATGGGGTCACAAACATACCTACCAACAAAGATAAAAAAAAGATCGGGTAATTATTTTTATTTTTTATTTATGCATTTTGAAATAAACAGTTTTTATGAAGGTTCATTCATAGTCTCTGGATTCCGAAGTTTAAATCTAACGGCACTCCACTAATTACATTTCATTTTCTCCTTGGGGCGACATTAGGATTTTCTAAAAAAATAAATAACGGTCGATAAAACAATAGAACAATGATGACTATCATTCAGTAACAGTTAATAAGAATAAAAATTAATTGCAAACGATTGGGAGGGGAACCAACAGGATTCAAAAATCCTGATGGACCCCCTATATCAGAAGGGGAACCACTAGTACTTATAAGTCCTCATGGACCCACTAGGGGAACTGAACAGTGGAACCAACAGACCTAAACCATTAGAACGACACTCATACTAACAATAACTAACTGGACTATTACTAACATCAACTAACAGGACTAATTATCACTAACAGTCCCTGTCCCTACACTTATTAACAAACTAACCAACTAATATTCTAACACCATCTACTAACTGGACTAACCATCCTAGTCCCTTTGAGTCTAGTTCTAGGTCGGTCACAGTTGTTATGGGCGGCAGCGGAAGAGTGGTGCTGCATGCTCGTTTGCTATCTTAATTCCATAAAATAAAACGTATTTGTTTGATGTAATTTAATATCTATTATTACAGAAAATGGGGCGTCACGAACATCCACGCTCGAATAAATATTTAAGTTTCATCCCCTCCTTAAACTTTTTTTTTCTTTTTACCACATAACTACATCCCACCTCATGATAAATGACATGTTAGACCCAAAGGTAAAGAGCATTAAGTCAAATTGAGAAAACTTTTAATTCACCTTCTTCCTCACATTCAACAAATATTATTATTTTAAGCTGTGAGTTTTCTAAGGATTAAAAGAATTAAATGTCTGTCACAAATCCCCTTCGAACATCCCCTTCGAAGGGGATTTGTGGAATAAGCCAAATCTGGGACCCTTGCCCGCCAAGTATGACACAAGGTCACAACCAATTATCACCAATGAAGCTACATGGTAGTTACTAATTCCTTATTTACGTATTCGTGCCAAATGATGGCTTTACGCGGGTTTAGTCAGTGAGTTGTCAGTTTTAGTCAAGGACAAAATAGGTCAAAGTGAATTTTGTAACGTTTCTGGCAAACGGGACTCGTACTGTTTATTTTGAGACATTTTGTTTCCATGCACGTCATAAAGTTTTCTACTATTGGGGTAGGTAGGTAGAACACTTAGACACTTCTCACACTACGCTATTTATGAGCTACGCGACTGCAACGCAATCCAAAATTCGCTGTATCTGACACTGTTCACTGACAGGAGACGCATCGTAGACGCGTCGTTTTTGATTGACAAGATCCTAGTCGCTTGCAAATAGCGTTGTGTGAGAAGTGCCTTACTTGGCGACCGGATCTTGGTGAGATAGAAGTATGATATTTAAGTGTTTAATTGTCCACTTAATATACTTGATGCTAACAAATTGCGATTATCCAGGAATACGTTATGAGGATTTATTATTGCTTTTTAGAAAAAAAATAACCGACTTCAACCTTCATAAGCAGAGATAACTAAAAAATGACTCAAATTCAACATTAAGCTGTAAAGTTCTCGTCACTACAAATATTAATCAAGCCCAAACACTAGATAACTGCAATAAATCGTTGAGGAGTTCCCTCGACTGTCTTTCGGCTTCATCAGATCGACTCCAGACCTTCATGAAATTCTAGCGTTATAATTTACTTAAGAAATCATTGACAAACACACTAGTCGTCCCTACAATTTTCGAAAGTTCCCCTCGATTTCTCTAAGATGCCATCATCAGATCCTGGTGTCTTTATAAGCGTACCAAACTGCGCATACCATACAACAAAAAAAGAATTATCAAAATCGGCCCATAAACGACGAAAAAATCGCTGAACAAACATAAAAAAACATACATACGGTCGAATTGAGAACCTCCTTCTTTTTTGAAGATTGTTAAAAAGTAAATTAATACACGCTAACACATCCCGCCCTAGGATTTCGTACTACGGGTGCCAATAAGAACACAAATATTATTGTGTCACATAAAATATTTGCCTCGGCCGGGAATCAAACCCGCCTCGCAGAACCGCTGCTAACTACGCCACGGGCCCTACAATGTCAAAAATCCGTTTTATCGAAACACATTCATCAATGTGTGATAAATAAACTAATAATTTTGATCGATGAATGAATCGCATCAAAGCCATAGTAATATATTAAGATAAAAATATTCACGCAAAAAAAACCTGTAACACATTATCGATGTAAATAATTATATTATAGACGCAAAAGATTTACATAAAAAGCTGTAATAAATTTTACAAATGTGTGCAATTACTCAGTTAGACACACCTTAAGTTCTTGTAACGTTGTGCCTACATGTCCGGGGGCATAATACGCAAATGTGATGGTCCTAATTACGAACATCAATCTAGATGATGTCTAGATGCTAGATTTATAGTTTCTAATCTATACGTATAATAAAATTGCTGTTGATCGATGTATGTAACAGACGTTTGAGGAAAATATTTCGCAATAGCACCTATAAAATTCTTTTGAACTTTGTATGTTTGTTGATTTGTCAGGATGCAGTGGAAATTTAAGGGTTGCGATGATATCCAGGCCGGGTTTTCTTCTCTTACTTATACTATAAAGGTTTTAAACATTAAATTCACAGAGACTATCTTTAAAATTAATGCCTATCCGGATCTGTGAGAAGTAATTAAGAGTTCCAAAGACCATCCGTCAACGTCACCGGATGATGAATTTGCTGTCTTCACTAAATTTTAATATTTAATTAATTAACGTAATAGTGAAAATATTTTTACGAGCTGTGCCCGTGACTACGGAGTCGTTTGTTTTTAAATTTAATAAAATAGCTGTCATTTTCCTTGTGAAGGATAAGGTCAATTTTAAATAAAGACCAAATGTTAACATAACACAGGAACTATGATTAATTATTTATCAATTTATTTGCAGTTAAACAACTTACACACTGACAAAATTCGAAGAATAATAGAGATTTCTGTCATTACTAATTTTTAACCTCCGATCTAATTAACTCCTGACCTAAAACTTTCACTTGTTTCTCTCTGTCTCTGTCTGTACCACCATAGCTATTGAATGAATGAACCGATTTTAGTGCGGTTTTTTTTATTCCTAAATCAGTTTAGGTTCTCACTGTTGTTGTTAGCTTTGTTTGGTAGAAATCGGTCCAAAAATTATTTTATATTATAAAATTGAATATCTTTGCCGTAAAATTTAATTACTAGCTTTATATAATGAAAATCTGTTCGGAGCGATTGATGATCATCAATTTATTAAAGCTTTTTAAACATAAAAATTGTGTATACAGACATACAGAACCAATATTTTTATATGTGTCAATTAAAGATATTATTAAATTATTATCTTATGTTTATGTTAATTCGTTTCGGTATTAGTTTTAATCATGAACACCTTAACGTAGGTGTTTGATATCAGAAGAGTTATTGTTATTGATTTTATCATTATTACAACATTCGTAGGTGGATTTGTCATTATGTTTAAATTAATATTATATTCAAGTTAGTTGTTTACAATTAAAGTTAAGTAATTTAAATACACTTTCATCAATAGGAGAAAATCTAATACAAAGGAACTACGGAGATTGATGAGAAAAATAAATGCAATACATAATTATAACTTAATTTTAACTGATCGTTGTTTGTGAACGCTAATCTCAGAAACAGCTGAACGGATTTTTATGGGAGTTTCACTGGGACATATGTAGATAGAGGAGGTTGTGGAGCAACATACATACCTATAGGCTACTTATCCCAGAGTCTATTACTATAATTATATTACTATTATAATGGTCTAATCAGCTATTTATTGCAAAGCATGTCAACATAGTAAAAAGTGACTTTCAATAAGAATACACATTTTCACTTACTTCGGTATGCAGTTATATTTTATGTAACCAATAACAGAAACTAGGAGAGTTTAATACTCATAATACTCCGTTTAAAGATAAAATTTCTCAATAAAACCAGACCATTGGCATTACCATATCCCGTGTCCACTCGATATAACATATTTAATGACCGGAGAACTTAGCCAATATTGATTCATTTACATAATGATTCGTTTCAAATTTTCACGATATAAATGTTTACGAATGCATACGAAATTTATTGTTATGTTCATAGCTTGTGTTATTTATGATATCTATGTGTTATAACCAGGGTTTAGGCAAATAATCGTGTCATGTCTATAACAACAAGTTTTTATGTTCACGCAATTATATCTATTATCTTTGTTATTTTAGGTGGCTATGGTTACGGATGGCAGTGACCACTTGGCTTTACTTTGAATTATGGTAACGCCGAAGCCTGGCTTACTATCACCTCTACCAATACCACACTTGGGTCAGTCGCCAAACGACTTACCTACTTATTTTGTCCCTCCTTAAATTATTAAATAGAAGACGGTGAACACGTAGACGAGCCAAGACACGGGTCTTGGCTCGTCTACGTGTTTGTCGTTGGCAATAAAAATAACTAACATTTCACAACTACCCGTTAAATGTCGTCTTTATACGGGACCAGACACCAAGCACCAGCTTTTGATTAAAAATAATTAAAAAATCGAACGCTCAGTCAAAAGTCGTAAGGTAAAGACAATAAACTAAATAATACGCATTATTAAAAATAATTAAAAAATGATCGAAATGAATAGAGGTAACACTAATTTTCTGTTCAGTTATTGAATCTTATAGTTTGAAGATCAGTTACCATAGACATAAACAAAAAAAAATATAACTCTATGCCTTAGGTAGGCACTTTAAAAATGTGGAAAGTTATACAAGTTGATTTCGTTTTCGAAACATAACTATATTCTTAGAATATTAGGGTTCCGTACCCAAAGGGTAAAACGGGACCTGGCTGGCTCCTGGCTGCAGAATTCGCTGTCCGTCCGTCCGTCCGTCCGTCCGTCCGTCTGTCACTAGGCTGTATCTCATGAACCGTAATAGTTACACAGTTGAAATTTTCACAGATGATGTATTTCTGTTGCCGCTACAACAACAAATACTAAAAAACAGAATCAAATAAATATTTAAGTCGAAATATGGCTTCGATGTATTAGCGACAAGCAACGCCATCTGCTGGCTACGACGCCTCCGACGCTTTTAGTTACCTGTTATAGTTTTAGTTTAGTTACTTTAGAAGAGATGGCGTTGCTTGTCGCCAATATGTATTAGCGCTTAGTTTAAGTTACCTGTCGGTCCAACAGATGGCGCCGCTTGTGGCTAATATGTGGCTACAAAACTAAATATTTAAGTGAGGTTTTCATACAAAAGGCCAGATTTTTTTTGTTTTATACATAATGGTACGGAACCCTTCGTGCGCGAGTCCAACTCGCACTAGGCCGGTTTTTTAATGTCATTTTTATAACGGACACAGGCGTGATAAACAACAAAAAGTAATAAAATCACTCAAAAAAATTATAAGTCCAAAAGTGCCTATTCACAATCATTACATAATTTAGCGGTGGAACATCATATTATTCCTACATCAAATAATATCTTGTTTTTATTATCCAAGATTTCTTAGTAACACTTCCCAAGCGGATTAAATATTACATTATTAGGTCCGAACAACCATTAATCAAGCTACAGTGAAGGCATTACGATCAAACTTTGTATAACAACCAAATGACTTTAGAAGCACGATGATTGATTCAGAACTGAACGCGAGACAGACATCATTAATATTGTCTACGTATGATTGATCGCTCCCAGACTAAGTAAGTCGTGTATCATTCTCGATAACCGATGCCCAGTCACATTTAACAGCTTATATTAGAGAAGTTTGTACGAAATCATGATTATAAACCTACAAATTATATCAAATGAATTCAATAAACTATTAAATCCTCAATAATCCTAAAGAACGCATAAGCATAAAACTAATGACGCTGTGTCCTCTCGACAGACAATAAACAATATCGATATCGATTAAATTAACAACGGACGCGACGGGGGACTTTTATAATATGATAAATCGTCCCATTAAAATCAAGCGCGGCATAAAGAAAGAAAATTATGATGTCCGTAGACGAGTAATAAAATGGGAATATATTAGCAACCCTACGCGAGGCGGTAATAAACAACTTTTGTGTGGAAGGCAGCTCTCCAGCTGATTCATAAATTTTGTGGCGCGCCGTTTAGTTTTATATACGATATTATCTATTCGCACGCAAACCGTCCAGACACGAGAGTACAAAACTGACATATGTTTCTCAGGCGTCGCTGAGTATCAAGTAAAAACATAAAATTCACAATATTTTTTGTGATAACTCAAATAAATAAACAATACCTGCTTATTAAGCAGTCATTACGCTGCGCATATACATGACTTATTAACGCAAAATGAAAGCTGGAAAGATTATAACTCCAAGTACGTCAGTAAACAATCCATTAACGGTCGTAGAAGAAGAGGGTATGGCGAACGAGCACCTTGTATGGCACATATTAACATAATCAGACACATTCACTGAAGTAATGTATGTAAAGAAGTTTAATGAAACGTCCCCGATAGCAAGCTCGGCGAGTCATGAAATAACTATCATTAAACCCGACACGATACGGACGATAATCATCGGCTACGAGCAAAAAGCTATAGCGTCGGTTGTGATGCAAATTGCACATGCCATAAATCAAGTACTTAATCACCGTGCCACAACTCAGAACGTAATAATGAGATTACTTGAAAAAATTACACACAACGACGTTCGCGAACCGATGGCAGATGATGGGAAAATTGACGGGAAACTTTGTTGTCTAGAACAAAGCATGAATTGTGACAATCAAGTTGTTGGCATTTAACGATCGATGAATATAATTAATAGAAACTTAATACGATCAAAGTAGTTGACACTTTTTTCACCTTTGAAACTTGAAATTACAAAATGGATGTAAATGTACAAAAACCGATAATAAGAAATCGAATCCAGTAGAAACTGAATTTATTGTCGAGGCTGAAAGTACAAACGGTGACGATAACTCACCATACACAATAAAGAGCGCTATTGATCTTGCAGAAAGCGAATCGGCTCGTAACAGAGAACAAAACACGCTACCGCCGAATGTCGCATAAATCTTTATTATTGCAGCAACAAGCTTATACCAAGTCGTTTCAGGTACTCAAACCGGATCTCGCTCGGTATAAACTCACGACTTCGAAGCATTTTTTCGCTCAATGAAATATGTTACATCGCCCCCGGCCCGAAGGAAGGAAATCCATAAATAAATAATAATACAACCATTTATATTACCAAAGGGTTTCGCCCGACGTGTCTATTATCATCCGAATTGTTTAAATATGATAATGTATCAAAATAACAGGCAGTTCGTTCGCGGCCGCGACTTCTGTTCGACTATTATCATAAAGATTCACTTAATAGACTGTTTCAAAATTATTATAGTGGCCTGACACTGTTTTATGGCCGAGAGAGATTATGGTGCCCATTTTTTGTTTGAATGTTTAATTTTACTTTCGAGAATATATTACAGAGAATACAGAAGTTGAAACGATACAAAATATTGCTTATTTAATTTTGATGACTGTTAAATCATTAACACTTTTAAATGAAACAAGTTTAATAAACTAATCCTTATCTATATTACTGAGGATATAATTAAAGATCAACCGGTGAGATTTCTGTAACTTTAGTTTATCAAAAAGAATATTACCATTCAAAATTGCAACGTAATAACGGAACTGGTAATCATATTCCCAGATTAAGATCAAATTTAATTATCACCATCCGGCCGCACAATCGAGTTAAGCTCGGCCGATGTTGCTGCATTAAAGACGGCAAATAAAGGGTAATAAAGTACCCCCAATAAACCCCGAAACGCAATGACTCGACTCACTCGCAATAACCGTACGTAGACTAAACAAATGATTTTCTTGATAATAAAAACTTCACAATAAAAGCGCTCACGAAATGTCGGTCATTAAGTGTATTTACGCAGCGAAACGGATATAGGAGGCCGTAAAAATGTGGAGCGGCTTATTGAGATGTTGGCAACCGTCGCCGGCGAGAAGCGACTTAATCTATGGCCTACACGCCTCACCGAGCTAATTCAAGAGCTCGACTCGACGTAAGAAGATTAAAATTTGACTCAATTTTTCTGACAAATTAAAATTCTAACAAAAGAAACACAATACCCGCAAACCGTATTATCAAGATTGCATAAAGAACAACGTCCTTTGTATTCCGAGTTTTACGACTATTGCCAAGGAAAAACGTTTAGGTAAACACGGGTGCAATAAAAACAGGTGGGCATGCAATTCTCGACGGTATGCAACGAGCGTGAAGTTTATTTAAAACCGAAACATATTCAGTTACTTTATCGCAAACATATGAGTTTACACTGACTGGTAGCGGCCAATTAAACTAGTTACAAGGCAAGGTAATAACTTTATATGGATTAACTGTGTCAGATGCATTTATAGATATGAACGACGGCTAGACGTACAGCGACGCGCTTGGAGATACGTACGCATAAATTGACACAATCAGTGAAATTTCACTCACTGCGTACCAAATAGGCTGAACAATTAATGTATTTCCCGACAACAATGAAGATAAAAAATGAAGCAGCCATCGCAACGAATGAAGCAGAATGAACGAGCCGAAGCACAATAGGAATAAAAAAAGAGTAATAGAAGCCCATATTTATTAGTCCATTGTTAGACAACTACTTTTTGTTGTAACACGATTCAGTGCCATTGAATCGAGAACTGTTATTTCATTCATAATTTATCAATATCGAGCTTTGTATTTAAATGTCTGGAAATGGATTTGTGGACGACGTTGGATTAATGCGCAACAAATTCATATTTTTCATAATGCGATGATTTGACACAAAACGCGCCCGTCACGGCACTGTTTTCTATTAAGGGATCAGTTGTAGAACTTAAAATCGTAAGAGCTTCCATTACTTGAAAGGGCACTTTAAAACTTTTTGTTAAAGCATTTACAATTCTTGATTTGATTCTTGTTCTTTTACGACTCTTAAATGCATCAAAGCTGTTTTCGTCTTTTGAATTACGAAGCCCATCGTAAGCAGTCTTTAGTTTAGTGTTAAATGGGACTATAAATTAAAGTGATGTTCCTATGATTTCTTCGGGGCAACCATTCGCTAGTTTGTCAATTCTAGGTGGTTGTTAGTACGTGTGGGCGGCAAACGGGCCTCATCAATCACTCGGCGTGACTCTTTCAACCTGCCGCCGACGTAGGGTTGCAACAAGACGTTTATACACATAAATTATGCCCGTTTTTGTACGTCTGTCGACTGGAGACAAAATTTGTTAGCTTCACTGTTAATTAATTACACGTCTACAATGTTTATCGGTCGATAACGTTTACGCATGATATTTTTTTACGTTCCAGTGACAATTTATCACATTGAAGCGTTAATTTGAAGGTCGGTACTAAAGAGATGGCGGAGATAATAAATATTGATTTATTTTTTATTCAGTGAATGGATCGTTTCATGGCTATTGAATACGAAATTCATTGTAACGTTGTCATTGGTTTTTGTGTTTATGGCATAATTTGTTTCGTTTAGTATAATGTTCTTCATAATAGAACTTGAAAGGGGAATAGATATTTTTTTATTACAGTTATTTCAAAATTTACGTTTAACTACTTCCTAATAAAATTAATTAAATATAATTATGTCATAAAAATAATTAACAATAATGTAAGTTAAGTACATAAGGCACTAATTTGCGGAAATCCATTATTATAACGTTAGCATGTTAGTTAATTAGTCAGTTAGTTTATCTTAGTTAATTGTCGCCGTAGCTTAGCAATATAAATCAGATAACAGTTTCTTATAAACTTTATATTGAATTAAGCAGTGATAAAAGCGATTTGAACTTTTAAACCCCAAACCCATGGGTATCAAACTAGCATCCACTTTTCATTTCCTTTTTTATATTATGTATGAATAACAAGTTAATTACCTTCCTATAAGTTACTGTTGAGACAGAAAATATCATAAAGAAATCTACATACCCGAAAGTTCTTCATAATATGCGAAGTCTGCCTATCCTTACTTGACCAAATCCTAGTTTAGCTGTTATGGGTTGGAAAAAAGAAAACATTATTTATGTTGCAGCCCTTGGAAAATGAGGATTATGTACAAATACTACTGAAATTATAATATTTATTATACAGGGGTAAATTTTGGAGGTGAATAGAGACTAAACTATACATTAGTTAAAGCCTACTACGAGTATAATCTTCCTTAACAAAAAGCGTGGCGTTCCCAGTAGTGCTTTAAATAGTAATTAATATAGTAGTTTATGAAATAAGAAAGTATTAAAAATATGTAGTTGATGTAACTAACCCTTAAAATCCAAGTCCTTTGCTTGATAACAGACGAAGTAACGATGTAATATAATTTTTGTTAATTAATATCAGATTCTTATTTTATTCCATTCCAGATATCTTCTTTTATTCCAACTACTCTCATAATATATTATTATATTGTGGTACTCAACAAATATTGTGTCTTCATCCATCAATCCATCCATTGGCCTTTGCAGGTCCATTGTTTTATCTAGGTTTCGTCTAATTTCCTCCAATTTGACCGTTCATGAGACTTCTGAATCCAGTGAGTATCCGCTGTCTTCTTCAAGTTGTCAGACCACCTAGGCGGCGGGTATCTTATGCTCATTTTTCAGAGACGTGGTCTCCAGTGGTGTATGATTTCTCTTAACTATTATTATCTACATCAATTAAATCTTATATATTTCACCATTAAAATTAAACTGCATACAGATAAAAGGTAAAGTAAGTACCTATTTAAATACACATTATTAACTTTTTACAAAAAAGAAATAACCGACTTCAACATCGACAAGCGGAGATAATTCAAAAACTACTCGCCAGGTGGCGTTCAATTCAACCCGTGGAGATGTAAAGTTTTCGTCAATACGAATTAATGAAGCCCAAACATCAACAAACAAATCGTTGAGGAGTTCTGTCGACTGTCTTTCGGCTCCAACATCATCAAATTGACTCCAGACCTTCATTTAATTGGAGTGCTTTAACACTTAACACACAGTTAATAAAAACATTAACAAACTCACCAGTCACCTCTACAATTTTCGAAAGTTCTCCTTAATTTCTTGGGGATGCCATCGTCCGATCCTGGCCCTTTATGTATAATATCTACCATCCATCAAAAATGAATGATAAAAATCGGCTCATAAAGGACGAAGAAATTCCGAAACACACATAAAAAGCATAATTATATACGGTCAAATAGAGTCGGTTAAAAATAAGTCTTAATCTGACGAAACCAATGACATTTTCTGTAAAGTTTTAATTTGCATAATTTTCCATTTGACTACTTGCAAAATATTGTAACGGATCAGCATAACTTATCACATTAATTACATTGTATTTTTGAAGTAGTAATTTTGTTGGCATTATTGATATATGGATAACACATCAGAGTGTCTTACTGGAACCAACAATCAGTCAGGTAAATTCAGGAAGGAAACACCTTGCCTCGCCTTGTATCTGTCTAGCGGGCTTATCATTTTCTTCTTTTAAACAAAATAATTTTGCAAGCAGTTAGTCGCAGGGTTGTCGTTTCTACATTTCAACAACAGTTTTTATAAGACCACATTCATAAAACTCTTCGGTTTTTTTACTCGTTACTGAAAAAAATCTCCTATTCTCGAA